>OX419624.1:1504763-6504763 GCA_948473465.1 Lithophane ornitopus | reverse complement strand
TAGTTACACAGAGACTGGTGTTATGAGAGAGGCCTGTGTTCCAGCAGTGGGAATATTATAGGCTAATTATGCCCTCGAAGTATGATTTTTATAAGTAGTTACCTATCCTACTAATATTAGGTCTTTACCTATGAAATTGCCGTTCTGCAGTACTGGCCATTTCAAATCAAAATAATTTTTGTTTGGCTAAGAATTCTAATTTCAAATTAATTTTATTTTAAAAACATGGATTTTTTTTTCCAAAAGTAGTCATTTCTTTATTGATTAGTGTTACATTTTCATCGCATTTCAATCTTTTTCGTCATCATGGATACGTTAAAAATTCGAGTAATTATGGAATATGAGTACCGTCGTGGCAGCAACGCGGCACAAGCGGCACGCAACATCAATGACGTTTACGGAGCTAACACTACAGACCAACGCACCACCTGTTATTGGTTTGCTCGCTTCCGTTCTGGAAATTTCGACTTGAAAAATGAACCTCGCGGTCGTCCGAAGACTTTGGTCGACAATGACGAATTAAAGGCGATTGTGGAAGCTGATGATACACAATCTACGGCTGAATTAGCAGCAGCTTTCGACGTTAGCGTCAAAACAATATTGGTCCATTTGCGTCAAATTGGCAAGGTAAAAAAGCTTGACAAATGGATGCCCCACGAACTCAATGATCGCCAGCGCGAAGTACGCGTCGAGACGTGCCTTGCACTGCTCAACAGACACACAAATGAAGGAATTTTGAACCGCATTGTTACCTGCGATGAAAAATGGATTCTGTTTGATAACCGCAAGCGCTCAGCAAGTTGGTTGGATCCTGGTTCAGCACCTAAACAATGCCCTAAACGAAAACTTACCCCTAGAAAAGTGATGGTCACTGTTTGGTGGTCTAGCGCCGGTGTGATTCATCACAGCTTCTTACCAAACGGGGTGAGCATTACTGCAGATGTGTACTGTGAAGAACTGAACACAATGATGGAGAAGCTGGCGCATCTCCAACCAGCATTGGTCAATCGCTCGTCTCCGCTGCTCCTGCACGACAACGCGCGACCTCATACTGCACAGCAGACGGTCTCCAAGTTGCAAGAACTGGGGTTGGAAGCTCTCCGTCATCCGCCCTACTCACCAGACCTTGCGCCTACAGACTACTACTTTTTCCAGAATTTGGATAACTTCTTGGCGGGAAAAAAATTCAATACCCGAGAGGCAGTACAAAATGCCTTTGAAGAATTTGTTGCCTCCCGTCCAGCTGATTTCTTTAAGAAGGGCATCAATAAACTGCCACTGCGATGGCAAAGATGCATTGATTGCCTGGGTGATTACTTCGATTAATACAAATAAAAAATTCATGAAAAAAATTCGTTTAAATTTTTTCATACAAAACGGCAATTTCATAGGTAAAGACCTATTATTATAAATGTGAAAGTTTGTGTGTTTGTGGGTTTGTGTGTTTGGATGTTTGTTACTCAATCACGCAAAAACGGCAGAATGGATTTGGATGAAATTTGGCAAACAGATAGTTTATAACCTGGAATAACACATAGGATACTTTTTATCCCGATATTCCCACGGGAGACTACACACTAGACTTGCGCGGGTGAAACCGCAGGGCGCAGCTAGTTAAAAATAAATGTGAACACTTCACACATGATGTGGCGAGATACCAAAAAACTACACAGTAGGTAATTTTGTTGATTTATTCAAAAAAATAGTTTTATTAATCATAAATTCAAAATATTCATTAGGTATTCATGTTAGTAACTTTTTGAATATTCGTGTTTATTCATGGTATCAGATAATTAAACCAAGTTTCATATTTTAATGACCACGTCTTTGCCAAATATCTTTTACAAAATGAATTTATATTACAATTTATCATAAATTATAATAGATAAATAATTTTCAAGCTTAAAATAGTCATAAAAGCTTTCAGTGCTTTACAAAATTAATGTCTTCATTCGTCTTGTTCATGTAATTTGAGCTTAGTAATAAAAATATTCATATCTACACAAAAAGAAAAAGATGAGATGAACGCTTATTCACTATAAACATTATAAAAATGAAAAACTCTGCTGTCAGTATATTAATAAACGAGAGTCTACCCGCGACTCCGCCCGCGTGGAAGCCAACTATACCATAAAATCATAGTGTAGCTTCCTATCAGTGAAAGTATTTTTGAAACTGGATGACTAGTTTCGGAGATTACGTCCTACATCCAAACATACAAACTTTAACACTTTATAATCTACTGTAATACTATACTAATAATAAAGCTGAAGAGTTTGTTTTTTTGTTTGGTTTGAACGCGCTAATTTCTAGAACTACCAGTCGATTTGAAAAATTTTGAAAATTGTTTTTGTATTAGATAGCCCAATTATTGATGAAGGTTATAGCCTATTAACATCACGCTACGACCCTTAGGAGTCGAGCAAAAAGAAAAAAAGTCAGAAAGTACTCTAAGCGAAAACGAAGTAATAGCGCAAGCGGGCGATGTGATGTGACGGGTTGGGTCGGGGGAACAAGAAATTGTACGCGGACTAAGAGCCGATTTCCCAAACTATTCTTAATGAGCTATTAAAGAAATGTTCTGTTAAAAATGTAGACGTCAAAAGTTTTACGTTCTATTGCAGTGATTACGTTTAACGCCTTGTTAAGAGAATTAACCATCCGTTAGTACGTGGTGAAACACTCACTAAGGCATAGTGAGTGTTTCACCACGTACTAATGGGCTGTTATCTATGTGATTGGACGTCAAAACTCAGAGTATGGTGAAACTAGCTCTTAGTCGCGGACAGAGGCTAGTATTAGATATTAGTGTAGGTATATGTTACATACTCCATAACACATAATATGACAGACAGAATAATCACACAATTCCCAACTTCCCACGTAATTCAAGTATTTAACAAAGAACAAATTCCATAAAATCATACTCTGGATCAGATAAACAGCTAGTTTATAAGGCGATTTGTCGAAAGATATCTCGTAGGTTACAACCCTAACTTCTACAGTTTTAATGATTGTTAGACAAAGTTTAATAGCTGTACGATGCTTTGCACAGACGACACCCCTAATTTAACAAAATCTGTTTTTAGACTAATACTTACCGTTTAGTTTTCGCTGAACGATTTTCTTCATCTCTCTCATGTTATTTGATTACTCTAATTTAAACAGTTTTTGTTGGAAAACGTTTTTCTCATTGAGTTGTGTGAAAGTTTTTGTTTGTTTCTGAGAAAAATAAGTTCTAAAACTTTTGAATGCGATTGCAATTTCGTTGGAAGACTGTCTGTAACACGTAAGTACCTAAGCAAAGATTATTAGTTGTTTGAAACGTACCTAACTGCTAGTATTATTATAATGTTCCAAACTAAATCAAATCAATCTGCCTAGCCTTTTCCCAACTATGTTGGGGTCGGCTTCCAGTCTAACCGGATGCAGCTGAATACCTGTATTTTACATGAAGCGACTGCCTATCTGACCTCCACAACCCAATAACTGGGTAATACGATACCCCTTGGTGAGACTGGTTGTCAGACTTTCGTGCTTCTGACGACTCGTAACAAACTGTCAAAGATCCACAAATGACAGCCGGGACCATCGGCTTAACGTGCTTTCCGAGGCACGGAGGAGTCTCGATATGTGAAAATGGTCACCCATCCACGAACCAACCCCGGCAAGCATAGCTTAACCTGATGGATCGACCCGAGCGGCTGTTATTGCTTAGCCACGAGCTCCTCTCATATTTTGGAAGCCAAAGAACCTTTAAATACCTACTAAGCCATCGTAATGTAATTAGTCCACAGTTGAAAACAGACTTCTATTATAATATGCATAGCCTGTTCCTTTGATCGATGTGTAGTTATGTACCTTCATGCGAACTGATTTTCCGATACAGTCTATTTTTAAAAAAGGTTCTCATTCGCTTTTTATATCCAACATGTGTATTAAAAACCGGCCAAGTGCGAGTCGGACTCGCGCACGAAGGGCTCCGTACCATTATCTATAAAAACGGCAAAAAAATCACGTTCGTTGTATGGGAGCCCCCTTAAATATTTATTTTATTCGTTTTTTTTGTATTTGTTGTTATAGCGGCAACAGAAATACACCATCTGTGAAAATTTCAACTTTCTAACTATCACGGTTCATGAGATTCAGCCTGGTGACAGACGGACGGACAGCGGAGTCTTAGTAATAGGGTCCCGTTTTACCCTTTGGGTACGGAACCCTAAAAAATCGATATGACTGTTGTACTGGAAAATGGAACGCAATACTTATTGCACTTTTTTCTCGTCGAAGGACACCACCCTTTGATCTATTCTTTTGTTTGTATTTAATTTAGTTTAGATTCAATGAAGGGCTCGTGGCTAAATAATAATAACCAAAAGGGGCGATCGAAGGTTAAGCTACACTTGTCGCGGTCGGTTTGTAGATGGGTGACCATCCATTACATATCGAGAGCCCTCCGTGCCTCGAAAAGCAAGTTAAATCGTTTGTCCCGGCTCTCATTCGTAGATCTTTGACCGTCATAATGGGTAGTCAGAAGCCTACAAGTTTGACAACCAGTTTTACCAAAGGGTATCGTATTACCCAGTTACTGGGTTATCATATAAGACAGTCTTGACTTAGCTCTGCGCACAGCCTCAGAAGAAAAGTGCTTCGCTTCAGTCAGTCTTGCGTAAGAACGCTAAAAATATTTCGTTATCAAAATATTATACCTTTACAAAGCAAAACAAAGTAGTTCCGTGCATAACATCTATAATGTAGGAGCCATCTTGTTAAACAAGTGGGGATTCTACGAGGAATTTGTGTACAACGTTTTACGTAGTTTAGACTAGCGACCCTGCTTGCACGGTTCTTTATTATACAGGGTGGCAGGCATCGACGCAGAACCTCTTACCATGGATTCAGTAATTTATTGATTTTTAAATAAATGTCCTAAAATTTAAATACGGGAGGTATTGAAATTTTAGGACATTTATTTAAAAAAAAACAGCTTTTCTAATTTCTTACAAAAGTGCAATACTTACGCGGTCAAAATGTATGGAACAGCAATTATTTAAATAACCGATGTAATGATGATGATGTGCCCCTGAGCTGTGGAGGTATCTACATCGCATCAAAGACCAGACGTCACACAAAAATCCTGACGTCACATAAATCCTGCGACACGCAATTAGAGTTTACCGTGTGATGGACATATGTATATACAAGAAACCAACATCAATAGTTGGGCAGTTGCCTGCCAGACACAACACCCGTCTGGTCGAAGGATCCTCCCTTTTCCATGGTGGATGAGTGAACTTTTTACCCTGTTCCTCGTACCCCTAAAGAGCCTCTGGCCCCTGGCCACACGGGTATGTTACCTAGCGCAGGAGTCAGGGCTTTATTGTGCTTCCTATACATTTTGTTATTTTAAAAGGTCACATGTCAATGTCCTTACCACCCTGTATGCACGATTAATCGTAACGTATTATACACATAAAACCTTCGGAATAAATTCTCTAAATTACTGTGAAAACCGCATCAAAATCCGTTGCAAAGTTTAGAAGAACAACGCGAACACGAAAAGCGACTTTGTTTTATAATATTCAGAGAAGACTCAAGCGCTTGCCGGCTACGATAAAACGTTCGTTTACGTAACGTTTCGTTGATATGCGCTCTGTGACTTGCAAAGGGATTTGTAGAAAGGCTTTAGTTTTATCTGTGAAACGAATTTTGCTGATATTGTATTGTGGAGTATATTTTGTGTCTGGAATAAATTTTTCAATTCTTCGTTTTTGTCTTGTTTTTTATCTTTATGCGCTTTTAGCGATTTTTGGTAGCGAAATATCTTATGGGTTCGCGTGACCGACATATAATAACAGTATATCTGTAGCTTTAGGGTTGATGTGTTGCGCACCATTATTTCATAGTTTCAAGTTTTCACTTCTGCCGGCAGTCCCCACGACTGAATGTTTTTTTTTTAATAATAGGTACCTAAGTTATTCGTACCTAAACAAAATATCAATGTTTTTTATTCAAGATAGTATTCATAATTTGTTACGGTTTTGCTATTTTCCGATCGCTCAACAGTTTCTATGATCAAAGAAGGTTCAAATAAAAAATATAGTTTCCATTTAGTCAGTTTTTACGTGGTTCAAATATGTTATATTGGGCAGCCATTTGAGCATACTAATGCTCGGTTCCTATAAACAAAAACGAATCGTTATTCTTACCAATGGTAGTTTTTTTTTATTGCCAAACAAATAGATTCGTAAACTTATTTTACCTGTGATAGTTAGTTCCATAAGGGAGGGTTTACTATGCAAAGCTATGAGGTATTTGCTTCATTATTGGTAATTCTAAGCTCGCTTATTCTAAGTGGCATACGTTATCTTAGTTTTTAATCATTAGTGTTCATGGTTGTTATTTAAATTAAGAAAATGTTAGTATGATAAATGCAACTTCTTTAAAATTCCCCATACAAAACGCTGATTTCATAGGTACCTAATATAAGTAGTTAAACTATATTTCAAAGGAAATTTAAAAAAATGAACGCCCTTGATCTTAATAGTAAAATATGGGAACAATAAAAAGTTATTTATTTTCTTACCGATCGTGTTTTGTCACGTCCGTAAAGTAACGATAAATCAAATATATTTGGGCCATGCTCGTCGGGCTGGACGGAATGGAACCAAGATTGAACTGGAAGACTATTGATCAATGGCTCTTCTCGCTTCCAACAGATTTAGAGTGCTTTCGACGTTATTAATATTATCGGCACGTAAACGTACGAGAAGACAGCTTTGAATGAACGTATGGATGTTAACTTAGAATGTAGATGTGATATATAGTGTAAGTATAACATATTTTATTTCACATAAACTTAGAGGGCCTTTACCACAAAAACTTAGTTAAATGTTCAACGCGTGTTTAATGTCAGTTTTATGTCAAACTCCATACATAAATGTCATGTTTAAAAGGTGTTCAGGCTGAACAAGTGATAAACACGGTTTTGAATACTTATGCGCGGTTTTGAATTTAAATCGAATCGATATAAGAAATAAAAATAAACAGTTTGATGATTCATAGCAGGGATGTTGAGGATGCAGATTTTTTCACATCCGCGGATGCGGATGCGGATGCGAATGCGGATGCGGATATTTGGAGGCTCACATCCGCGGATGCGTGTTTGCGATGCGATGTTTAGATATTTTAAAGTTTTTTTTTATTTGTGTGGGTGGGGTAAGTAATAAAAAAAAAGATAGTATTTTTTTATTACATATTTAGTAAGTAAAGTAAAAAATTTGAGAATTATATTTAATAAAAAGTAATATTGCCGCATTTTCGGAGTCAAGTCTGTTAGAAAGAAAGAAAAGTTACGCAGCGGTTCATATTATATTAAACCCGCGCTACTGAACAATTGTTCGCTACGAACACTGGTTGGTGGTGTCGATAAAAATCTGCGTGCTATTGGTCAATGAGAAGTGCTCATTGACCAATAGGAGCGAAGGTTTCGTTCGCATACGGCACACGCCAGTCGCCGGCCCCGCTCATCTTTCTTGTCGCGACCTTTGCTACATCCGCATCCGCATAAACATCCGCATTAATTATTGCGGATGCGGATGCGGATGTCAAAATCGATGCGGCAGCTCCGCGGTTGCGGATGCGGATGCGGATGTCCGCAACATCCCTGATTCATAGCATTCCATCATTTAAATGCATGACAATGATTTTGTGTTTGGAATAAATTACATTAAGTTGTTACTCAATTACTTCGTAACTGTTATATGCATAGATATCCGTGGTTATAAGGATTTGGATTGAACGAAAAATTACCAAACCGAAGATTAAAAATAAATGAACCTTATTTTTTTTTTTTTAATACTTGTATCGTCATTCAATATTACTATGAAGGTAGGTAACTACAAAATATTGATCCATTGTAAACAGATTGTTTTGTCTGCATTAAAATCAATATTGATCAATACAATTATTTAGTAGTAGTTTTATTATTTTAGTTTTATTTTCGCTATGTATTTTCTGGTGTACAATAAAGTATATATAAATAAATAATTGCCTCATCACAAGAAACAATACCTACTATGATACGTACTACACTGTCCTCCCATACCTATTAACAGTGCACAAACAACTTTTGAAAAAATTGTACAAACAATTATTTTTAAAAGAGTAACCGTGGAGTTTCTTGCCTGCTCTTCTCCATAGGAAACGACCAATTGGAACCAAACCGATGATGTAAAATAACTTTATTGAATTTGAATTGACTACCTACTAACTGTTTCGACTTGTTCTGAACAAATATTGAATAAGGTAGGTACCTACATAATTTCGTATTTTTTTTTGTAAACTATTTATCTCCTAAACTGTCAATAATCGCGGAACATAATATGGCCCATATTATGTTCCGCGATTATTGACAGTTTAGGTTTTTTCCCAAGGTTTGCTCCCATATTATATGGGAGCATTCCGCTGGATGCGGGAAGCCCGGAACCAGTCGAAATGGTGGTTTTTGGACGTCTTTCGGCTAAAATGATGATGATGATGATAGGTATATAATTATATATGGGTGTTTTGGAGACCATTTGAAGAGAGACTTAAAAAGAAGTTGTTTGATTCTCTGTACCTAAATTGGGTCACCCTGTATTTAGCAAAGTAATACAAAACTCCTAAAAAACTTTTAAAAGTATCCTTAATTAGAAGTTAAAAATAAAATCTAAACAATGTGAATTAGGTTGAAGCTAAATATGACTGAAAGTTTCAGCTGCTTGCCTTGACTGGGCTAGTTGGAAAGTGGTCCTTTTACGTCCTGTTTAGACTGAATAAACAAAGAACAAATTAATTCAAAATATCATATCAATTTCAGACCGCATTACGTTTATTCCCGCATTTTCAACCGTCAGAAAACTTTTGTCTGACGAATAAAAATGGCGGATTGATATTAATATGTTCTATACAAAAACTGTCAAACCGTCATTTTATTCCTATTGTATCGTCATCTACATTGCCACAGCTAAACTACGCATCACACTGACGTCACGCAAAATCCTGAATCGCGCAAGCAGTGTTTAGCGCGCGACTACTATAGGTATATTCAGCGTCCCGACATCTATCGGCGGGCAGTAGCCCACCAGACAAAACACCCGTCTGGCCGGAGGGTCCTCCCTTTTTTATGGAGAATGGGTGAACTTTACACCCTGTTCCTTATACGGCTATATATTCTCGTATAAGTTATCTCATGATTGAAAAGTCGGCTCTAAGAGTTTTGTATCTTCCGTTCTTCACTAATAACGAGTGTACTCTTCCTAATATAATTATCGTTTAAGACCCTATTTAACGAGGGTTGTCAGACATAATTGACAAGAGACGAGCCAAATTGAGGAGCGACTCTATTGATCTTTGTAACTTTGTAGCAATGGCTTCCATTTCGACAGTTCAACAACATTCATTGCGTTATTTACGGTGATGTTGAGAAAAAAACATTTTTTTTATTGAAAATTATGAAGCAATCGATTAGCAATATCCTTCAAAATCATTCAGATTGTGATTGAAAGTGTATAACGCAATTAGGGTGCTTGAACCCATGACTGACTACCACTACTACTGCTTTATTAGGTACTAAATGTCAATCTGCTTAGCCTTTTCCCAACTTTATTGGGGTCAGCTTCCAGTCTAACCGGATGCAGCTGAATACCAGTATTTTACTTGGAATGATTGCCTATCTGACCTCCATAACCCAGTAACTGGCTAATACGATACCCCTTGGTAAGATTGGTTGTCAGACTTTCGGGCTTCTCACGACCCGTAACGACTGTCAAAGATCCAGGAAAAACAGCCGGGACCAACGGCTTAACGTGCTTTTCGAGTCACGGAGTCTGGATATGTAAAGATGGTTACCTATCTACGGACCAACCCAAGTGTAGTTTAACCTGATGGATCGATCCGTGTGGCTGTTATTACTTAGCCACGAGTTTCTCCTCCGAGCTTTATTAGTATAGGTAATGTTCGTAAAGTGTTGTTGTTTCCTCTTACTTTAGTCCAAACAGATCCCATCTCAAACAAACCCTTGACCCTAGGGCGTACTCGTTAGGATAAGTACCACTAAATATGTTTAGGGATTTACCAGCTTCTGAGGACTCTTTTGGGTCTAAACGTTATTCGATAATATTTAGTAAACACTTGTGGGATTTGGGTATTGTTGGTAATAGGATTTAGGAGGCCTGCAGTTTATATTGATTTTTACATATACAAAGACGTACGTATCATAAAATTTCTTTCAGAATAGAATTAAACCTACTTAAATGTATACAAAAAAATGAATGTATTTTCTTCTAAAAACGTTTTCGCGTAAATAATAATTCGCCCAATTAAGGGGCGTGCGCTAAGGTATCCCGCAAAATAAAAAATTTGTTTCGTATTTTCGACCAACGAGGCAGCTTGGTTTAAATTACTATCCATGATGTAAAATTACAAATACCAGTGTAATTTTCATAAATAGAGCATAGTACAAATTTAATTTTATCGCAAACGCATTAGTGTGCTATGTTTTCCTTTCACATTTGATACTAGTACAGTAATAAATTACGTACATATGTTTACAAAACATTTCGGCAAACGTCCGGTATCAAAATCATTGCGTATTTCTGAATCAAATTATGTTAATATTTTATACGCTTAAAGAGAAAACTATGTTGGTGTATGTAGGTACCTAATTTACTTAGCTTATTGTAGACAAAGCCAACACAAGGCAATCGTTAAAATAAAGGTATAGAGAGTACTGGTATTCAGTTAGATATTAGAATATTTTACAGAATACCTCATGTGTTACTAGAATATTATGAACAATAAATACGCGTTAAAACCCTTGAAACATCAAATAAAAAATATATAATATTTAAAAACATTTATTAAAATTATAAATAAAACCTTTCCCAATTCCTTGATCGTAAGCTTTTTGGTTGGAAAATCGTTGTTGAATCGTCCGTTCAATATTAAAATTTTATCAAAATACTTCTCTATGACAGGCAGAGCTATATTTTTTATAAGGGTGTTGAGATATTTTTAGACATGTTTTTTTTAAAGGGTATTTAATTTAAAAAGGATCTCAAGTTTGACCCATATTTAACAAGGGTTTTAATAAAAAATAGGCAAGAAAATATTTAGAGATAGACGATCTTTTTTTTTCCTTTATAGGTACTTAGTATTGCTATTTGACATTAAATACAAACGGGTTTTCAATGTTTTCATGCTAAGTTTTAGGCAGGAAAAAATACATTTTTGATCCAAAAAGACGTACCTAAATATTACAAATCACAACGATTAGTACTATGTATGTACGATTGGCGATTTGTTAATAATTGTATAGAAATCGGATCTACAAAATGATAAAATTAATAATGCAAATACCTAGGTACCATCCTGACATTTTTATAACTCATACGTCTTCCGTATGACAAAATACGCGTATTCTAATTTGTAGGCGTGACAGAGATCATGATACGCAAATGAATGTGCAAACACGATGATCGAGTCGCTATATTTGTTTAAACAATTTAACAGATATGTCTTACGTCTGACGATCAGTAGGTAGACTATTGTGATTATACAACAATGAGTAATTTTTTTTTTTAATGCTCGGAATGTGATGTTTTGATTTTTGATAATTATTGGAGCAACTCTTGTAAAAGGATAATATAATAGTATAGTATAATATAACATAGTTTGTAAGATAATAATATAATTCTTGTAACTAACAATAACGGACTTTGTCGGAGTAAGTAAATAAATAATAATAATAATATGGTGCTTCATTCCATTTTAAAATTGTCTTCGCCCCTCGCACGCCTTCCAAAGGTCCGGGATCCCAGGGACCCGAGAAAGTTGAAAGACATTTAAAAAATAATATATATACTAATGATGTGAAATTTATTTCAATTTAAAATTTTATAGGTGCTCACAGATTTTTTAAATCTATGAAAAACACACTATTTACTTCTAAGTATAGCGAATGTACAATTTATCATTTTATCAAATAATGGTCAGTAAGATTTGACTTTTAAAAATGTTTTACGAATTCAAGAAGCGATTTTTAAATAATAAAATCATTAAACAACTGGGAAAAAATGTAAGCAATTTCGAAATTCCATGGGTTTCGTTATCAAAGTGATCAGCATTAATCACGAGTTCTGATTATCGTGAGAAACTCGGTAAAATTTAAACAAAAGCCCAGAGCAGCGATAGAATTCAAACATAAATAGGTGCCTACCTTCAACAACATAATATTTATGAAGATGGGATCTGCCCTAAAAAGTAATGGCTACTAAAAATAGACTTCTGTTCGAGTCGGAGAGGACGGTACAATAGCTATAAAATTGATGATTATGATGATTATAACATCAGTACAAAACGTTCTACGGGCACAATCTGTTTTAATAACCCATAGACAATATATATGTGATGTATGAAACAAATAAAGGTTTTTAATATCATGGATACATAAATCTAAAACGTTTTCCAGCAATTATTTTTGCGCAATGTTACAACTTATTTACATGTGCAGAACACGTAGATTTTTACTTAGTGATGAATCTTTTTTTTACACCCTACATATATTATTATATGAGACCACGAAAGTTATGGCCAAATATTTTACGGCAAAGGATTTGTCACTTTGTCGTAAATGTTGGACGAACAGGATTTGTGTCCTGTCATAATAAAACTAACATAATTTTCCGTTATCAGAAATAATAAAACGCCGGTCACGTTCATGACTTATCTCTAAATATTCAACGAATAAGTACGGTTGGATCCACTTTCATTCGTGTGATAAACTTGTTAAGTACAGAATATTATGTCGAATTGAATTCTCAATGCGAACGTGAAAGGAATTCCAATTAATGAAGAAACTCCGTAGCAACGTCCCAATGTGTTCAATTAAGTTCAGTTCCGTGACGTAACAAAATGCAACGTTGAAATAGGTTTCGTCAAAAGGAAACACCAAACGTGCAACTGAAGTTTGTTTTGATTCAACTGCACCTACGTGTGCAAGTATAAGGTGGTTACACACATTGTACATACATCCATAATGGGAATTGTTGCTACAACAAACATGTTCAGAGAAAACAAAATTAATGTTAGTTACCGTCCTGTTGATGAACCGAGCTGCTATTTCCAACTGACTTTACACGGTCTTCGTATCGCTGACTTCCGTTCGTTGTCGTCGCAGGAAACCGCCAGTCAAAGCATAAAATTGAATCACCACTACACGCACCGATGAGCGATTGTTTTCAAACTATATCAACAAAACATTCATTATTATGTCCTCGCGTTATCGTTTACATTTCATCGAGCACGTTTACAGATGCGATCGAGAGTATCGTCCAATTCACTGCGTATAATTCCAAGTTCGGATTTCAACGATGATTGGGTGCGAAGACAACGTTAATGTCTGAACGGTGGTCTCCTTACAAAAGCACAAAAAGTTTTAACTCGAAGAAAGTTAACAGTTATAAAAGTTACACTACTTTCTCAAGCAACACAAAATCTAAAGATTTAAAATAAAAAAAATATCATAGAAAAGTGAGTCTAGATTTTTCGTATTTTGTATCGAAGTTATTTACGCGGCACGGAGCTTTCAGAGGCTGGCGTGGACACGTGCGTCGTCTGCGACGGCTCGTTGCCGACTGGCGCTTTCCTTCAGTAACACTGAAAATACAAGCACATGGTAAGGCCTCCCCGCGTTTTTATCAAACGCAGGCTCGCGCGGGGTCAATCAACTCCTGAGGGATGAGGTCTCGACGTTAAGTGCTCCCCAGTCCTTTGGTAAGGCCAAAGGGATCGGAGGTATAATTACAGGGACCACTTTAATTGCATTCCGGATAGGAAAAGTTTAAATCTTTTTTTTCTTGAAAGAAAATAAATGGCTTTCATTCTATGATTGAAAATTGACAAATATCCAAATAATACACAATTCGTTTTTTTAAAGGCTGGAGCAAATTTCTTCAAAAAAATATTAAGTATATAGAGACTTAGATGTTTTGTTTAGTGCCGCAAGTGGTTTTCATAAAACAACCAAACATTAATAATAGAATAATATATTATATTTAGGCAGAGTCCTACCTATTATAACACCCACATTTCGTCAATTAGGGTTAAGTTTCAGTGTCAAAATTTCAGTTTACGGGAATAGGTAATTATTAATAATCTTCGGAAATAAACAACCACGTAAATAAGAACGGTTTAGGTCATTAGTTATTTTAACCGACTTCTTCAAAAAGGAGGAGGTTCTCAATTCGTCTGTTTTTTTATATTTATTTTTTTGTATGTTTGTTACGCGATTTCTCCGCCAATTATGAATCGATTTTGATGATTCTTTTTTTGTTTGGTAAGTCATGCTTCCGAGGTGGTCCCATATAAATTTTATTAACTTTGCTTGCGTAATTTTTGAGTTAGCTTCAATATTACGTATTTTTTCCACTTAGTTTATCTAGACGATATCCTGTTTGACTCCTTCACTGTTATTTACATAGCAGGTAGTGGTATTCGGATTTGTGTGGGGTAGGTACCACAACTAAAAAGTGAAAAATAAAAACTTTTAACAAAAAAAAAAACAACCAACTTCCAAAAAAAACACAAAAAAAGTGAAAAATACTTAAAAAGTTTTGGTGATACCTAATAGTCGTCGAATTATTGTGGATGTCATCTTTGGCCATATGAAAAAAAAAACAAAGGAAATCTAATTTCGCACTTGACAGGTATCCGAGCTTCGGAGCAACGAACCTGTTAGGTACTAATCTACGAATTTGTCTTAAACTATTGATTGTTTTCCTGTAATAAAACTTTGTTAATTTGATCCGTTTACATTCAAGGGTGAGCTTATAAGGGCTGGCAGAAAGGTACCTAATATTGTTACAAACTTTTAATTTTGTTTACAGTCACGGTCTTAGGGTAGGTATTAATTTATTCATTCAAAAACTCATCAGACAAGGTGTTTCATTCTATGTACTTACATTGTAAACAGCATGAAATTTTATTTTAAACTAGCTTCTCTCGTCTTTATAAATTATAGCCTATATTACAGGATAATATAAAAAATTAGTGGTGAAAAAATAAAAATAAAAGTGGTTCAGTAGGTAGTTTTTCAGTTTATTATTTATATACCTACTTACAAATCTCATATCATATCTCAATCTCAATGTAAAGCAGTCTTCAGAAAACTGGACTCTAGATTTCTTTTTGTAATTATTAATATTTGTTTCTTTACGAATTCATGAGAGAAATTGTTGTGTCCAGTTCTATGTAAACTTTCTAACAATTACTAAGACCTTGCAAAACACATGTGAAATGTAAAAAAGATTTGTATTTGAAAAAAAAAATGTCTGCTCAACAACGTAAGTAAGGCAATAAATGTTGTTCAACTGTCAAAATTAAAGCCAATGCTACTGTAAGTGTGTTACACAATTACCCCGCTGAGCCCTCACCTAGATTTGTCTCAACTATTTCAAGCCAAAAACAAGTGACTATCAAAATGGAGTATCAACAGTCGACATTTTACCTTTCCGATTAGATTCCCGTTTCGATAAATGTTCGCATAGCAACGTAAACAACGTGTAGGTACCATGCGGGTACCAATTTTCACCTTTGACTAACATGCTTTTTCAGCGTGTTCCTCTTTTATCTCGAGGGATAGATAATAGCGAGGATACTCGTAGTTTACTTAGTTAGCTATTTGTCTAGTCAATCGAATGGGGGATGGATTTACTGGTACCAATTATTTTAAATGCTGAACTATTTATCTTGTGTAAAAAATCGTTCGTAAGAAGTGACTTAAATACAGGGTATTTCGCGAATACCTATAGGTACCAAGACTGGACTAAAATCCTAACTACCTAATATTATAAATGTGAAAGTGAGTTTGTTTGTTTGTTACGCTTTCCCGCTAAAACGATTGAACGGCTTTGGATCAAATTTGGATTGGTAGACCATGACCTGGATTAGGACATAGGAAACTTTTTGTAGCGACATTCACGGGACATCCACGGGATCGTGACTTGTGCGGTTGGCACCATGGGGCGCAGCTAGTACCACAATATTATGAAAACACTGCCAATACTTGTGCATATGAGTATTTTGAAACCATCAAACATAGAAATAAAAAAATGATATTTTTAGGCAATCTAAACAGTAGGTAGTGATTGGCCGGCTATGGCTTTTGCCAACTGAAAAGCTATAGTGACTCATTGGATATTATGTATTTGTTTTCATTTTAGTTCGTAGACTGGGAAAGTAATTAGTTAGATATAAGAAGTTTAGAGCATTGTCGCATTGACTTAACCACCCTGTATATGGTTTTTTTTTTGTACAATATTTAAAGCGGTTTTTCACTGACTTAAATATTACGCATGTCTTGATCATGACTTGTCCGTTTTTCTTCCTACCAAAGATTTAGCACGAGAACTGTCTTTTCGAATAACTGAAAGACTTCTTCACTCTTCACAATTCAAAAGTGCCTGAGACAATCTTATTAAATAGACACAACAAATAATTGGATTTTATTTTATTTTATGTAGCGTTTATGAATGTCACGTTTTAGGGTTTATTTTTATTTTTTTTATTTCAAGTGCACTCTTGTTTGTCGGAAACAGAAATACACGAGCAAAAATACCAACGGTGAAAGGAGAACTATGCAAAAAAAATAAAACATATAAACAGAGACTGAGCAAGCACAGCAATGTCTTAGCCAAGACCCTTCTAAACTAAACAGACAAGGGGATATAATCCGCTTAAAGAGATGGCAAATCCAGGTGGCCTACCACCACCGCTTGCAGCAGTATTATTTTAATATTACTTCAATGGGGGAAAGAGATGGAGCTATACGTCCTGTAGAGGTTCATCTCTTTCCTGAAGTAATATTAAAATAATACTGCTGTAAGCGGTGGTGATGGGCTCCCTGAACTTGGACCAGAGACAGTGAAAATTTAAAGTTTATTATATACTGAACCACATAATGTGAATGTTCAATGGAGCATTACAAAAATACCCCATCTGATTATAACTAGAAAGTCGATAAAATGAGAGAAAAAAACATATAACGTTTATGAATATCACGTTTTAAGTATGACTAAGCAAGTAGCTATGAATACCTCAGTTCAGTGCACTTAAATATGTCAGTGTACAATAAACTTTACTCTAACTCACGACTGTATCAAAGTTGACGGGACTGTCTCGAAATTAGGTTAACACGGAATTACTTCGTGGAATGTTAATGCGATCTAGAGTCATACGGGCGTGAAATGAGACAAGCTTTCAGTCTTGTCTTATTTTCTACTTCCTAGACAACCCTCTGACAAAGTACTGATAACGCCCGGTTCCTGAGGCCCCAGCACGAGAGATGGCTTCTGTTGGAGGAAATCAAACCCCAGTATAGAATTACCCGTTTTCTGGGTAGCTACAGGACTTCGTTAAAAAATAGGCCAGAATTATTAAATACCCAGGTACTTGGAATTCGGAAGGATAGTCAGTTTGAGAGACTTCAAATTGGACTAGAATTTTACTCGTTTGTGTTTCTGAGAATTGCGGGAACTATACGGAATGTGAAAACGTAATATAGAAGAAAGAACTGAAAAATATAAGACAAGAAAATATTTCTATTTTTAAATTCTAGCCGTAGTCACATGTTCAATAAGTAACTAGGTAGCTACATACTGGCGTCGAGGGAATTCGTTTTTGACACCTGACAGTTGGACAATATCTAGCACTTAGTAATAAGGATCAAATTCGCAAAACATATTCGTTAGTATGCATCTGGAAGGTGACAAGAACTTATTTCTCGATAGTCGAACTGTTGGTACCAAAGTTATTATTACGCACATTTTAAGTATTTTTTTTAGTACATGCAGTATACTTAGCATAATATCACGCCTTGTTTCCCCCAAGGGTCGGGCACATTATACACGTGTATACTTTGGTGTACATTATAGTATACATACCCATATTTCGACAGTTATTATGTTTAAGTCACGGCAAGTGTGTGTACAATACACACCTAATAACGTGTGTACCTAATAGACTTTAAACTCATTACGATCCTTTTTTACCCGACTGCCCCAGAAGGAGGGTAATGTTTTTCGAGAGTATGTATGTATGTTTCTATGTATGTATGTCTATTTCTTTGGCACACTCTGTGGCCTAAACGGCATGATGGATTTTAACATACGAGGTGTCGTTAGGTTCGTCTTAATTGTGGGATAAATATTTTTCATCTGCAAACAAAAAAAGGGAGGGGAAGGTTTTTTTTTTAAAACCTAACCAATTACCTGAAATATGATGTAACTTTTGTTTGTTCCCCGCCTGTAATACCAAAATTCTACAGATTATAATGCTTGTTTTTCTATTTTAAGTTAGGTATGCATTTTTGCAGGCGGGTTTTTCGTTTTTTAAATAATTTGTTTTATCGCTAGTGTAAAAACAAATGAAAAACACCGCGACATAGTTTTGTTTCCAATATACTTGTGAGCCGTGTTTCCGCTCAGTCGTTTTATACTTTTGTTATTTTGTTCGTGGCTTCCCGTGTCTCATTTACTTACAATATATGGTATTGTAGCTTTTACTTATTTTACAGGTTTTTTATTAGTCGGTCAATTATTAGAATTTTCTTTTGGATTTATTAAGAGTCAATAACGCCCGAAATTAACTATCAATCTGAAACTATAATAATGAATGATAGGTAATTATTATTGATATTATAAATTAATATCATCTAGTTACCTTGTCATTTTTAATTTATCCATTATTTGGGTGAAGCTATTGCAAATAATTTATGTAGAGACGCCCATGTAACAAAAATATATCACAATCTTAGTATAACCTTATTTCATCTTCCGGTTTGCTATCTTGGAAAATGTCCACACTTGGCTGTAGGATTGCAGTTAACATGCGTTTGCACTCGCGAAACATTACAACAAAAACATGTTTAAATCTCTAGTTCCTGTCAAAAATTTTATGAAACATTGACAGAAAACAGAGATTTCAACATGTTTTGTTGTGAATATTTCGCCAGTGCAAAAGCACGGTTATTGTAATCCATACTAACATTATAAATTCGAAAGTAACTCTGTCTATCTGTCTGTATGTTACCTTTTCACGCCTAAACCACTGAACGGATTTGGATAAAATTGGCAACGAGATAGATGGTATCCCGGGGAAGGACATAGGCTACTTTTTATCGACATACCACGCGGGCGAAGCCGCGGGCGGAAACTAGTGTAACTATAAAGAGCCCTTTACAAAGAACTTGTTTTTCTCAAATAAATAAATCTCAACAGCGAAATCATCTTTGGTGTTTTCCAATTCATACGGATACACACACAATCATAACATCACGCCTGTAATCCCCGAAGGGTCAGGTAGAGGTGTACCAGAACATCCTGTTTCGCCAGTTATGTTTAAGTCCCATGTAACAGGGGCGGCAAGTATACTGCCATCAACCGGGCACAAAGCTTTCTATTAACTGCTCCCAAATTACCATGTTTATTTTCTTTACATTCATCATTGACATAATCATTGTATTTGACATTATTTTATGAACATTATTTTAACAATTTAATTTCAACTCTTAGTGGCTTTTGTGGAAATGATAATTATTCAATTTGTTACAGTTGTAACAGCAATCACGTCATTTGGTTTAAATAGGTTCTTTTTATTATAATATTTGTCTTTTATATAGATTCTTTTCTATTTTGTGAATGTAAGAACGTTGTAGGCTTATTGGACTGTAGATTTATTGACATCTTCTATTTTGTTAAGTACCTGGTACTTACTTGTTGAAAGGCCTACATTGTCCGCCCATGCCTATTAACACTGTAATTTGAAAATATTGTAAAAGCCAATTATTTTTAAAAGAGTAACCGTGGAGTTTCTTGCCGGCTCCTCTCCATAGGAAACGACCAATATTGGAACCGTGCACCTAGCTTCGGACGTTTCATAAGTGCCCATGTCGGTTTTTGTGAAATAAAATATTTTGATTTTGATTTTTGATTTTAAAGCTAGACTCCGGGCTGCTACTGAGAAATTCCAGATGGAAAACCTCAATACTAAACACTTTGCCTGCATTTCTAGCTTAGCAACCATTGTTATTGCTACGCTCGCGTGTCATTTAGGTACATTTTCTTTCCTGAGAATATTAATGGGAAGAATACACACGGGTAACTTTATAAATAATTAAATACTTATCTATATCAATTTCCCTAGATGTCATTAAAATATTCAGAAGAATGTAGTATTAGTATTTTGTAAGTTATTATAATGACTATATTCTTTTTGTTATTTATTACAATTCTTTTAATGTAGGTATTATTAGCGATAGTTCTCGATGTTTATTAAAGAATTGAATTATTTATGTAGATACAGGATACAATTTTTGCTGTCTATTCTTTATAATCAGCCAATAATTTTCCCACTGATGTAATCCACCACTTGGACCCAGTGCGGGTTGGTAGATGTCACATGTCTTTGAATTTTTGGTTCTAGGACATGCCGGTTTCCTCACGATGTTTTGCTTCACCGTTTTGAGAGCAGTGGTGATGAAATTATTTACACAAAGTAAAGTACCTGGCTGGGTTTCGTAAGTTGGGGCCGGCACCATTGGGCCACCTCTGCTCTGTCTATTTATTCCACACAATCAAATATTTCGTGACCAAAACTTCACTTTACTGTGTATAACCAGCAGCAATAGACTAATTCTCCCGCCAATCAACTCAAAGAACCTAAAGTCATCTAAAACTCATTTGATTTTGTAATTTAAAGTCGTTGTTTAAAAATTAAAGATAACTCAACGTAAACGGCTCCCCGGGGCACATTTAGATTAAATTAAAAACTAGGAACCGACGCGAAACGTGACGATGGCATAGTAGTGTCTACAACTAAGCAAATAGAGGGTTGAAAGTCGGACTTAAAGCCGCGTTTACACGCGTCGAGTTTATCGACCGTCGAAAGGCGAGAATATTCACAAGAGACTCGTAACGCGATTTTCTGGAACTCGGTTGTTAATTACATCGATGGTTATTATCACTAACATGAAAACTCGAAACACGATTTTTTGTTTATAGTCTGCCCCAGATGAAAATGTAAACAAATGGATCAGAAGAAATGAAACATTCGTGTGGATGCCAATTTGTCGTGCCAATTACAAATTGAGTGTTTTGATTATTTGATCATTTGAATACTAAAACCCGAAATTCTAATTTTAAATCACTATAAAGATGATTTTATTTGGCAATTGACGTTAACATTTTCGTTAGATTCTTTCGGAACAGACCATACACAGACGCTGCTGTAATTTTTTTAAATACTGAGGCATGAGCCCATTTCTTATCTTCTTTCAATAATCGTCTATTCGAGATTAAGGAGCTCGCTTCGTGCAAACGCGGCTTTATTTGAACGACTTCATCCCCTACGTGCTCATGGAGAGGGTTGAATTGTTAGTTTTTTTAATTGGATAGTGCTTTATTTACGATGAGTACGTTGACTTTTCTTTGATTGGAAAAGGAATGGAAAAGTCTATATGTTGTTAGAAGTTTGTCCCTTAGCAGGTACGTACAGACGGATTAAATTCTGTTTGAAGTTTTAATTCAACCATATTTGCTATGTAATTCTAATTCATTATCATCATTTCAGTAGAAAGACGTCCAGATAGGCCTCCCATCAAGCACCGCCACTTTGACCAGTTCTAGGCTCCAATTCTAATTATATAACAAATATAGTTGAATTTTTTTTTTAACAAAGCAACCCATCTCGATTCTGCTTCTCAATCCCACCAAGAACTCACGTAACGCCATTTTTAAATAAGCACTCCATCCTCAAGATGAAGTCACGTCGTAAGCTGCACTTAGCATGCCTGCTATTTGGAGTAAAGTACAAGCAGCCATCCTACCTGTACAATAAACTGAGCTGGATCGCTAGTAGAAGAGAATGCTCTAGTAGACAGTGCTCGCAGCAACTCTCCATTCAATCGCACCAGACAGCTGCCTTCAGGGGAAGTTTTAGATACGCCTCATCCAAATGCTGGAACAATATCCCCCCGCCGATAAGGAATCTTAAATGTCTTGGCACCTTCAGAATTCGACTGCGGCAGTTTCTTATTAACTCGCAGAAAAACTGGGTGTGACTGTTTCGAACACTACCATAATATAACTGGCTGTCGTGTTCTTACCGTGACATTATCTTTTTTAGTGCAACTCGTGGTCATAAACCTGTGAACAAAGGGAATATTAATGATGCAATAATTCGTGGATCTATTATTGGCTAACAGTTATAATACATATCCTTATTTACCTTTATATATTTATAGAAACCACTTTTTAATCCAGTGAAATCCATTATTTTATTTTATTTACTCCTACGCCACTATAAGATTATTAATTTATACGCTATACATTTATCTATCTAAATAATCAAGATTATAAATACACATTCATCATCGAACAACAACGTTTCCTAATGCAAAACTTTACTGTAGAATAGATTATTTAAATTGCGGGTACTTACGTAATTTTAGTCCGTACATTCCATGTTTCACATAACCAAATATTCACATATTAATCTCATGTAACATCTGCTCGACGTCCGAATGTCACTGCAGGGATCCAGCAGAATATCAGCGTCAGGTATATTTGCCTGACACATGCTGAGTTGGACTCCCGTTAGGTGCAACGTTGAGACGCACACCGCGCTTTGTATATTTCGTTATTTTTTAAAGTATGTCATAGACAATATTGTCTCGCTGTGTCTAGTTTTCTTTTATTGTTTTTATTTTTTTTGTATTTTTTTGTATTTTGGCACTTTGTAGGTATAATTATTTAACCGTGCTTTTGTATGTTGTGTTGTCTTTTGTATGCACCAAATAAACGTTTTATCTATCTATCTATCTTATCCTGCTGGAACACATAACTGAAAAGTGAAAAACAATCATTATAATCTATGGAATTTAGGTATCCCAGGCGGGATAAGTAAAGGATGACAATTTGTCAATCAACTATGATGATAGAGTGTTCACAAAGCTACGTGGAAGGACGAGGTGGTCATTTTTTGGGTGCGTAATATTTCATAATACCTACACGTATCGAAATATCTACTCGTACGTTATTTGGCCAATTATGTAACTTGTTGAAGTAAACTTGGCCTTTCTTATTGACATTTTATCAATGTCTCCTAGTATTCTGTGAAGTCTGTTCTAGATTAGCTAAAATCTTATGAAACAATTATGCTCCGCAATGTTATCATTTATGTTTATTCTAAACTCAGTCTTTCATCAGTACACGTATCGAAGTTCAACTTTACCCATGAAAACATACACATAATGAGTCAAGGATGTCCAAACGCACCCACAACAGAGTGACTCAAACCATACGCTACCAAACCTACCCGAAATTACCAACGAACAACCGGCTGACATCACATTACAATACACAAAAATAGTACAGTCAATCGTAGGTATCATTTCGACATTGACAGCGCCTAATGAGGGCGTTTAGGGATGCTACTCGTACATACATGTTAGGGTCGGCATGATTCGATACAGCTGGGCGGTAAAATCCAATATACTATGTAGATAATTATTATGTTCGGGAAAAAGTAGATCTTACCTCGAATTGTGCCGGGTCGACCCGAACATGATTCAGCGAGAGTAGATGCCGGACGAAGTTTGCCGATCGGGATGTGAAGAAAGAAAGCCGCATATTTGTGGGGTTTTATTGTTCAACAAAATTACTGCAGAATCTAATTTCCTACCGAGGTACCGACCGAAGCGTGTAGCACGGTAGTACCCCCTTACCACTGACGTGCGGTGGGCTGTACCTATAAATAATTCGCAATACGTAATCAATCATCTTGTTAGTCTAACTGTATTCGCCATTTCCTCTGGCGAATAGCCATAGAAATTTCAAGTTCCGTCGACGTGTTTCGCTTTTAAAATGTATGCAGATGGTCTAAAGGCTAATTATTATTCGATAGGCGGCTACTTCTGGGGGCCTTTTATGTAGACACTGAGTTTGTACGTCCGTTCATTTGCAACGTAAACAATCTAATCGTACTTCAATTTAAATGATTAGTTCACCAGACATTTTAATTTGTTAACGTTTACATTTAATTTGTTAACGTTTTTAAATTGAAATGGCTGTTTAAGAGAGAACTCTTTGGATTTTTAATAAAGGTGGATGTCTTTTATTGGTTTTTTGCAATTGTATTTTTTATTTGAGTTTCCGTGTCAGTAATTGCGATAGACTATTGTCCCACTCGAGGTTGTTTGATACAGTCATATTTTTGGTTTATTAACGTAAGTAGGTACCTTTAGTTCCAATTTATACATATATGCAATTGCGTTCAATTAAAATACTATAGCTTTAAGTATATTTCTACTAAGTAGTCAAAATACTTCAACATACTTATTTAACAATAAGTAACGATTTAAGTATGTAGGTAGGTGATTTTGTTCACAATCAAAACTCGACGAAACGATGATGACATTTATGATGATAAATGTAATGTAATGTATTATTATTGTAATGTAATTTATCAATTTTTGTTTTGTTTTGTTTGCAGTGTCCTTACAGGATGCATGTTTGAAACTTACAATCTTATTCCAACCTCTGTTTGCAATAAACTGATTTGAAAAAAACAAAACAAATAACTTAATGCGATACATCGTAATCAAACTAGGAATACACATCAGCATAACACATCTGTAAACAGTCGAACAGCAGCCGACGATGACATGTCACATGGACTTGCCACAGGAAACACGACTTTATATGATTTACCGCTTCTTAATTTGGAAGTGTAACCTCAGCTCATACTGGATGCCTAAACTAGGACCTAAGTTTGATTGAAGTCAGATTTATGTGGTAACTTTAGTGAATTTATGACTAAAGTTTATAGTTCGTTTTCGCGGAATAGTGTTGTGGTAGAAAGGAAAAAAATAAAAGCTTTGGCCGTTACTCACGACACACGGGAAACTTTTTGTGTTTATAAAACTATTGATTTATTTAATAGACTGTCGAATAGATTCGGGTGTGTCTCAGTCTGTTATTTTGTAGATTGCTTGAGCGTGAATAAACTACTAAAGAGAAAACAAATTGAATATATTTATACTAGAAACACAATATATTGAATACTAGCTGCGCCCCGCGGTTTCACCCACGTAACTCTCGATCCCGTGGGAATATCGGAATAAAAAGTATCCTATGTGTTAATCCAGGTTATAAACTATCTGTTTGCCAAATTTCATCCAAATCCATTCCGTAGTTTTTACGTGAAAGAGTAACAAACATACATCCATCCATCCATACTTACAGACCTTCGCGTTTATAATATTCGTTAGATTATTTGTACAATTCCTTTGTACAAGACAAAGGAATTGTAGAATATCATAGGCGCTGTGAAAATATACCTAACAGAAATAATGGAAATCACTGAGCCACGCTAATTCAACATCGTGTAAAATCCTGAATTCAAATGATTTAATTTTGTCAGTAATGCGAGACTAAGATGGTAAGACTGATGGCTGACTACCATCAGTCTTACCAAGAGGTATCGTAGTACCCAGTGACTGGATTGTGGAAGTCAGATAAGCAGTCGCTCCATGTAAAATACTGGTTTTCAGCAGCATCCGGTTAGACTGGAAGCCGACCCTTAGACAGTTGGGAAAAGGCCTAGGTAGATGTCATCATCTGCCTTGCCTTTTCCCAACTGTCTCAGGGTCGGCTTAGCTTAGCTATAGCTTGAATCTGTTTGTCTCGCATTCATGACAAAAAAGGTGTAACGAAACGAAAATCCTTTAAAAATACTTAGATACAGCAAAAATCCGAAATCAACTCTCAATCATTTTATTATTTTGCGTTAACAATGACGCAGAGACATGGGGGGATGGGGAGACATCAATATAAAGGAACCAGACTAGATTTCCAAAGTCTATTTAGTTACATTTGTGGTCTAAAATATTCTACATTTGTTTCCCATAGGATGCCGGAGGACCTACCACCGGTTTCACGATCGTGGCTCGCTCAAATTGGCTCATAATGAAACAAACTATTTATTTCTGAATATTTCATTCCGTGGAAAATGCCCTTTTTTGCAAAAAGGTTGCCCAAAGTGGACCTACTTTAAGGACCTGAATCATCATGTCACCGGTAGGCGTCGCTGATGAAGCGGCATTTTTATCGCTACATGCTAACTACGCATCACACTGACGTCACGCAAAATCCTGCATCGCGCAAGCAAAGTTTACCGCGTGACTAGCATATATACAAAGTCCTGACATCAATCGTCGGGCAGTAGCCCACCAGACACAACACCCGTAGAATCCTCCCTTTTCTATAAAATATAGAGATATGGAGGAATGGAGGATGAGTGAACTTTACACCCTGTTCCTCATACTTCTTCAGTATTAACACTCGGCCTATTAACCCCACGGTGAGGCTATTTTAATTCACACAATCTTGATGATCATAAAAACACAATTAAAAACTAAGAAATGGCTTTAGAACACTCATCATCATCTTTTCAGCTGAAAGACATCCACTGCTGGACATGGCGTCCCTCAAGCACCGCCACTTCGACCGGTTCTGTGCTTCTCGAACCCAGAAGAACACTCAGACTTTCAAAATGTTTACCTAGGCTAGATAACTGAAGTATAGGATACTCAAGGAGTTGTTGCTATATCCAATAACAAGGCCTGCCATATCGTTGTAGTGACATCTGGTTTGCGAATACTCACCAATGTTAAAGATAAATTAATCCAAATCCAATAATTGTAGTTGGCCGTCCAGGGGGCCAAATCTACTAATTTACAAACGTTCCAAAATGGACTCTCTATTGTGAGTTTTTGACAGATTCCATACAAAATCTGTCAAAAACCTCACAATGGCGAGCTAGTAGACTCGGGCCCCTGGTCCTTGTTTATGAGGTGTATTATATCTCAACAACAGTATCTTATGACCCGGCGCCACTCAGTCCTAAGCGTTTAATAGTCTGAAACTCGATATCTCTACTGTATATACATATACGGTAACAGTGCGTTCGAGTAGTAGGTGCCATTTAATATTTCGTAGGTTCAGACAGCATAGCGACGTCAAAAGTTATTCGGTTAGGTGTTCTGTCAAAAAGTTTTGAGTCGAGACAACGCTAATCACAGTTTAATTCTTGCATAAATAGTTTGTGACTAGACATTATTCAAGTAAGCTACCAGACGGGCCGCGCGCGTGTCAAAACTTACCTAAACTAATTAGCAAGTGCTTGACGAAAAATTAATTCAGTAAGTTTAGTATAAAAACAACATTCATAAACTTTTTACATGACTCATTATTGCTTAGGCTGTACCTACATGATTAAGTCGGTTTACAGTCTTACTGGATGTGTAGGTATCCAAGAATAAATCCATTTAAAGGTTCTCGCAGACAAGAGCGCCACTAGGCGCGACGGCGTGACAAAAAAAATCTTTGAAAATTTTAACGAAAATTGTGTTATCGGTGTCGCGTCGAGCGTCTGCGGGAGCCTCAAGGCGTTCGTAGTCCTTTAACTGGGAGAAAAAGGACTGCAAAATAACTACCTAGGGGGCATGAATATACTTCGCTACACTTTCTTTAAAAAATAAGATCGATAACTAAATGTGTTTACCGAGGATCGCTAGCCTCTTGGGTAAAGAACATAAAGATCAGTCAAGAACGGTCACCGAATATCGATAATTTAACCGCCGGGGTTCCCGTGGTTGCTAGGTCGTGATTTCATTAGAATAGAATCAACCCAACTTCTGTTGAAATTTAAATAATCGTATTTAGGTTCATCTTAGGGAATTAATTCATTGACATTTTCTACGGAATTTTACTTTTCTAATTGCTTGTCAGCCACTTTATTATCTATGGCCAGTTTAACAAAAATACTGAAGTGATAAGAAGTCACGAAATGAAAAAGGCTTATACAATGACCTACATCTATAGGTATATAAATGAAATGCTGTTCGTTGATAAGCGTTTGAGAAATACATCACAGCCCGAATTAGCTTTTTTTATGGAAAGAAAAATTGGAAAAGTTTCTCGGAAATGTTCAATTTCGGAAAAAAACTGAACGTCCTTTTTTAATGAATTTTTGTATGAACTATTGAAATCTGGACAACGTCTGTTGGGTCAGCTAGTATTAGATAAAAATAAGACAAAAATTATTATATAATATAAAAAAATTAACAGTAAAACTGTATGAAGGGATAATGCTAAACCGATTATCTATTGATACAAGTAGAACGCCCATCCCTTAGTTAAATTATTTAAGTATAAGTTAGGCAAAAGAAAACTTATTACAACATAAAATTAAATTTAAAAAATCTATAAGTTACCACCTAAATCATATAAAGTATTTTTTGGTGTTCTTTGTAAGAAACAAAGAACACCAAAAAATACTTTATATATAGTGAGTTGTTTTTTATTTGGCGATCGTAATGTTATTTATTTCTTTGCGTCCATCATCATAACTTTGAAAGTTTAAGTTTAATAAAAATATATTCTCTTATGTTGAAATAAATCAGCTGATCCCTACATTTTGAAGAGCTATGCGAACATAAATGTAGGGAACAGCAGATTTTTTTTTCTTTACTTCGAACTTAAAAAGATTAAAACTAATAAAATTTCAGCCTATATAACACTTTTTTTTGGCTTCATATTGAAATTAACTTATGACAACAATGAAACTACACCGCTTTAAAATGAATTTAACAAATTAAAGGGATGTGTTTGACAACATAATAAACTGAGACTTCGAACGCGAGCGTGTATGAAAATTACCCGGGTTTGTACGCGCTCTAGTCACGTGCATGGCTGCGTTTCAATCTTTGGTTCCGATTAAAAATTATCGGAGCCGAAGTAGGAGTCGGAGGTGTAATATTAATCGGGAGTTCCGACCTTTCGGAGTCGAAATTGGAGCTCCGTAACATCTCTGGTGTAAAGTATACTTTACGGTAAGTACCAATCTTGCCAAAGAGTCATTGAATCCAGCCATTTGCGTGGGTTGTAGTCATAATTGAATTCACGTAGAAAAGAAAAAAAAACAAGGTCTATTAAGTATACGGTTTTTTAACCTTCTGGTCTGATTTTGCGTCAAGGGAATAGTTAAAATGAACTTCTCGAGTTATTTTCGGAAGGTTTTAGTTCAGACTTTGAAGCGAATCCATTTAGGATTTTTAGATTAGGTACAGTCAACCGCACATTAGTGGTAACACTTGTACTACGAATATAGTTATTACCGCTACGACATAAAGGCGTTGGCGATGTCAAATAGTTGCTACGGATGTGCTTTCGACTTCGATCTCGCACTATGGAAACCGATAGATGAGGTCTACGACGAAACGAGCATACCCATAAGATGCCTGTTCACTCTTACTTTGCAGGCAGACAGGTTATACGGCAGACGGCTACGGGGACTATTTTTATACTTACATAAATATATTAGAATAATTTACATTGCTAATAGTTCTTCTTATTCTGGCACCCATTTTTGGCTTAATAAAAGCCTTATCCAAATCTGAACTGAAACAGTTCTCATTCAAATAAAATGGCGGCCACTAATTTTAGCTTTCCTAACTTTGATCCCTTTATAGCACTCACGGAAGTCAGATAATAACGATCGTGGAGGAGTTGAAATGTCCTGAATTTAAATAAAAGATTACAGCGATTACTGGGTAAGTTTAATATTATAAATGTTCACTTTGGAGTCCCTTTCAGTACGTCATATTTTAAGTTAATGTAGCGTTAGGCTCATCGGCCCATCGTACCTTTGGATTACCATTTGGTAGGAAAAACGATTCGTTTTTGTTTATAAGAACCCAGCTTGTAACGTGTTACTAATCTCTAATGGGCCGGAATGTCAAAGCACTAGTATTTACTACTTTTTCGTATAACCCAACCTTTCGGGGAAACCTCTTCTTTCCTTCCATTATATCACATCATTCTGCCTCGTTAGGCTCAAGCGCAACTGCTGATCTCAGTCGTGGGTTCGATTCCCAGGTCAGGCTAAGTGTTGTTGGGTTTTTTCATCAGGAATTTCTCAGTAGCAGCCCGGAGTCGGGGTTTGTGTAATTAAATAGGCTCGCCGCAAGTTCCATGCGGACATGGGACGTTATTACATGGGACTAGCGACTTGTAGCTATACTATTAGACCTCTGCCCAGCCCTTCATTTCATTTCATTTCAATTTCATTTCATTTCATTTCATTTCATTTCATTTCCCTCCGGGGATGATAGGCGTGATGTTATCCTAACTAATATTATAAATGCAAAAGTGAGTTTGTTTGTTACGGTTTCACGCTAAAACTGCTGATCGGATTTGGATGAAATTTGGCACATGGGTAAACCTTGACATGGAAATGGACAAAGGCTATTTTTCATCCTGGATTTCAAATGAAGTCGCGGTCTACAGCTAGTGATGTTATGACCTATTTACTATTACTACCTACCTAGCCTTGTCAAAAACAAGTAGGTATCACAACTTTATGGATTCTTGTACCGCTGGTCTGGTGAAGGTCGCAGAAATCCGCTAGATGCGAGAAGTACAGAACCGGTCGAAGTGGCGGTCCTTGGAGACCTATGTCTTTCGGCTGAAATGATGATGATGATTTAAGGGTGTAACTAAACGTGAGAGACTAAGACTTTCGTCATCGATTAATTCAATGATTGCAAATAACATTAGCTCTCACATCACGTTCTTGTATAATCGTGTTGTTTCACAAAACATCACGCTGAACTGAATTGTTTATAAACAACCAACGGTGTTCAGTTGCTCGCAAATCCTTGGTTATTGTATCCTCGGCGTCGGATCGTTGTTATAAATTAGTTGTTATGATTTTGGCGAATTTAATGAGTACCTTCGCTGTATTTTATTTATTTACTAGCCTCCGCCCGTGACCATATTTACATACCGAGACTCCTCCGTGCCTCGGAAAGCACGTTAAGCCGTTGGTCCCGGCTGTCATTTGTGGATCTTTGACAGTCGCTACGGGTCGTCAGAAGCCCGAAAGTCTAACAACCAGTCTTACCAAGGGGTATCGTATTACCCAGTTACTGGGTTGTGGAGGTCAGATAGGCAGTCGCTCCATGTAAAATACTGGTATTCAGTTGCATCCGGTTAGACTGGAAGCCGACCTCAGCATAGTTGGGAAAAGGCTAGGCAGATGATGACTAGCCTCCGCCCGCGGCTTCGCCCGCGTGATATGTCGATACAAAGTAGCCTATGTACTTTCTCAGGCTCCAGACTATTTGTGTACCAAATTTCATTTAAATCGGTTCAGGCGTGAATGCGCGACAGACGCGACAATTTTATATTTATACTAGCTGTGCCCCGCGGTTTCACCCGCGTAGGTCTTGATCTCGTGGGAATATAGGGATAAAACGTATCCTATGGCCTATTCCGCATCATGGTCTACCCGTGTGCCCATCCTGTCCTCTCAGGAGTAGGGAACGTCGCGGCGCGACGCCGGCGTCGAGCGGTTCACGTATTGCATTTTTATACTCGTGATAACTTCGAAATTAAATGTCCGATTCGAATGAATTAGTATTTAACTGCAACATAATTACCCTTGATGTTAAAACTATTTATTTGAATAAGAATTAATATTATGTTGATAAAACTCCTTCGCAAATAATGCATCAATATCGAACACATAAAAAAAGGTTATAGTGATCAATCTTAAAAGATAGACATATGCTGTCGCGGACTTTTTTTTTGAACTTTTAAAGAGGAACAATTCCATTATACATGATATTTGCGTAACTTAAACCGTTTACGCAGCGCACGCAACGGAATCTCGCAAAACGGAATATTTTTTCCCGTTTTTGCAAACCTTTTTTCATTTATGCTCCGCTCCTATTGGTCGTAACGTAATATAGCCTATAACCTTCCTCGATAAATGGACTATCCAACACAAAAAGATTTTACAATTCCAACCAGTAGTTCCAGAGATTAGCGCGTTCAAACAGACAAACAAACTCTTCAGCTTTATAATATTAGTATAGATTTATTTACGTAAATCTTACCTGCATCCATTACAGCTGCGATACAATGCGATAGAATGGCCTTGCAATCCGTAATCTACATCCTATAAAATGACATACTATATCCTAAATCTTAACCTACATCAATATAACATATTAGTTTCTAAGCCTCATATTCATATTATTGTACACATCCTTCTCAAACTTAAAAGAGCAATGCAGATTCAGGCGCCAAGATACCAACAAAATTATTTTTACGTGATTTTACAGGCCTGATTACAGGCGTTAAAATACTGTTTTTCTGTAAGTTTGAATGCACATCAAAAAATTATTGGCAATAAGATATCTTTTAAAACAGTCTAAATCTATGAATAAACTTAAAACAAATAAAAAAGTACTTAACTTCAGATCTTAGTTGAAATGATTTTTTCATGTCGTGCACTACAGACTGCAGAACTGTAAAATCACGTAAATCGGCTAAATCGGCAAAATTTCGTATGCGGCCTCTTATGGTTGTCTTTAAAATAATAATAGTGAATTATTGAGTAAATATTAAGCTCAGCCCAGTCCGGATGTATCCTATAAAATATAACTACCATAACAATATTCATGAAACGTATTTTGTGTAACGTTATTTCATTAAAATTCCCGGAAACTCTGAAATGAAAGGGTGGTACTTATAATAAATCCGTAGGTAGGGAAATCTCGTCAGCTCAATTCCTTTCAGTGTTGTGTTTCATAATAACAGCTAATTCATTATTAATGTTACTTATCAAGCCAATTTAAGTGTTATATTTTAAGCTTTTGAGTTCATAACATAACAACATCACGCGTGTATACCCGGAAAGGGTTGGCATAGGAGTAGGTAGGCACCTTTAGCAGACCCTCATTTGGCCAACTATGAGTATCATATAATAACGACCGAACTTATTGCTATCAACCGAGCACATATTCGAGCTGGCTGCTATTGTTTTTTTTTTTATGGTAAAACTCAATTTCCTACACTTACTGTAGATACACATATAGGTAAAAATCAGCTGTTCCCTACATTTTGACAAGCTATGCGAACATAAATGTAGGGAACAGCCATTGATGTATAATGGGAACAGCAGATTTTTATTTCGCGATTTCAGGTTTGGTCCCTTAGTGAAACTTGTTCATAATGATAAGTACTAAGACCCCTTAAGACACCTTATATAGGTAGGTATGTATACGTACCAATACTGCCCACAAATACGTGAGAAGGTATTTCGTTTAGTTATGTATGAAAATTAATTCTTCGAATACAAATTCGGAGTTTAGTTTATTATCAATGCTGGGACACAGGCCTCCTCTTTTCTACAGGGAGTGGGCTATAATCTACTATGCGGGCCCAGTGCGGGTTGGTAGTTATCAGAGGGTAAAGTCCAATATTGTTTCGAATAGAAATATCAAACGGAAACGGAAATGCCAGTTTCTAACTTAGTTTTTAATTGAAACTTGGAACTCTCATGTTGCGCAATGGCAAACAAATAAGTGAGTTTCTCGTTTCTGGAAACAAGTTGATATTGAAAACTCGTACTTGTACCTATAGTTTTCAGGGTAAACTTTGGAATAAACCGTGGCTGTATCTACGCTCAGCGTATTGGTATCTATGCATCCTTCTAGTAGGTCCTAAAACGTTTATTTTATAGATGTATTGCTGTATTTATGATACATTTAATGATCTGAAAAGGTACACCACATGTGGTTTAGATATTTCTCACAACAGCAATAAATAGCCTTAAAAAACCAATGGAATTTATCATTATAGCCTTAAAAAAGTCATTAAAATGCGTACCTAGCTAGTCTCCGTTGAGATTGGCCACCGTGACCGAAATCGGTTGGGAGGATATTTTTTTTATTATTTTCCCCTTTATTTCTTACAACAACATAAACATTTATAGATATTTTTATCAAAACATTATAATAAAAAAATAGTAGCCCACCGGTATCGGGAACAGGATCCAAGCTACCGGTAGTCAGGGCTCCAGATCCTGAGAGAGGAACCTCCTAACGATACTTGTTTTATTATTATAGGTTCTCGATAGGTAATATTTTGTGTTATTGATTCCTGAGATAGGAATTACTTATAAAATAGATAAGTTTCTTCTGAATAAAGATGTATTCATAGATACCTTCCCACGCTGATATGTCAGAGCAGATATTACCCAAACTTTCCGTTGATTGAGAGTCTCGATATCTCTGACCTAATTAGGTAAGTTTTCATCAATAATCCTCATAAACTATAATAGTAGGGTTGTACTAATAATAGTTGGAGTCTGCCTCAGTAGCTATGGGCAAAGACAGCCACGCATATCACAAACTGGAGCTTGACTAAGCGAAGCGCTAAACTATTTTGAAATAAGTAGGTACAATAAAACACAATACACACACACACATTAGCAGCAAAATATTTTTTTAGAGAATTTATTAAATTTTTCCCACTAATAAACTTGTTTGAAATAAAGCTTAACATATTTTTACTAAAGGAAGCAATCGGAATTGTTTTTCACGAAGGTATCATACTAATATTGTAAATGTGAAAGTTTGTGTGTTTGGATGTTTGTTACTCAATCACGCAAAAACGGCTGAATGGATTTGGATGAAATTTGGCAAATAGATAGTTTATAACCTGGATTAACACATAGGATAACTTTTATCCCGATATTCCCACGGGATCGAGACTTACGCGGGTGAAACCGCAGGGCGCAGCTAGTTGTAAATAAAAATTCAAAGCTTCTACGCATCAAGTTTGCGCGCTAAGCTACCGTGGGCGTTCGCCTACTTGAACTTTATTCAGTATGTAGGTACCCAAAAATTAATGGTTTTATTTAAATATTTGAATAAAAGGTTTACAACGCTTTCAATTTGTGGTGTGCTTTTAAGTTATTTCCCTACATAAATATTTCCAGTGTTGTTTTCATATAAAATGAGTAAAAAAATTAACTTTACACATTTTAAGAGGTGCTTTAGACCATCGAATTCAATAACTTTTATAATGGGAACAACTTTGAAATCGAGAGAAAATAACAGCTGTCCCATATTATTTAGATCAGTAGGTATTATTTTGTGTCTTGCATACACTTTTTTTTTATTTCATTTGGTGTGTCCAATCACTTTCCGCTCAACTGTCGCTTGTACTGTCGCACTTACCTACGTTACGGTGTAATATTCTGGGGAAATTCAACCGAAAGAGAAACAGTTTTTAAAGCCCAGAAAAGATGCTTACGGGCTATGTTTAAGCTTAAATCCACTGATAGTTGCATGCCATACTGTAAACAACACAAAATATTAACACTTCCTAGCTTGTACATAATGGAGGTAGCTGTGTTTGTGAAGTCAAACCCAAATCGTTTTAAACGTCTAGCCGACGTAGTCCCATGTAATAGACGCGACAATAACCAAGTATGCTCCCATCCCGCCAAAACGGCACTACTGCGCAAGAGTGTCTATTGCATGGGTCCGGTTATATATAATAAATTACCTAAGCAATGGAAAGAACTACCATTAACAATATTCAAAACTAGGCTTAAACGCTTTTTAACGCATAAAGCATATTATAATATCAGCGAATTCCTTACGGAGAAAGAATTTGTTTGTTCTCCAAATTGATTTGCTTTATTTTATTTTTATATTTGTTTACTCTACTACTCTACTTTTAAATATTGACATTTGTTTTAAATTGTGCCTTGATTAAAATTAATTTAAATTTTTGACATTGTGATTTCTTACTTTTATTATTTATTTGTCTACTGAGACTAATTTTGTACATGTAAGTACTCAATAACAAGACTTGTAAGGCTGTAATCATCATATTCACTAAAACTGTAATTAAATTCATTTTTGTAGTAGTTCTCTTCAATGTATCATAATATGATTGCCTTTGTTGTTGTTTTAGCGTGAAACTCTTATTTAAGTTTTGCATGCCTGTCGGTAAGATATGGCTTAACCTATCTGTTTAAAAATTATCACCTTTTACTGTACCCATATTTGCAAAATAAACGATTTACTTACTTACTTACTTACTTGGGTATGAGACAGCTGTTTTTTTTTTGAGACTACATTTGATTTACGCCTAACTTATGCGTAAAAGACTATCATTTAGAAACGCATTAATATATTCACATTCACATACCCATAAGCGTAGTTTCCTAATGAATACGTGGAACTCCTTAGACACGTCAGTGGTCCAACCCGTCATTAGTCATCAAACATATCATTAACACACCGTTTAACGCGCTAATATACGTTAACGTTCGGTTTGATGTGTTTTTAGTACCTACCTAATACGGATACACAAACAGGATTCCAAGAGGCTATATAGAGATTTGTGGTGAGTGAAAATAAATAAATACCCCTCATCAAAAACAACTGATTTTCTTTATTAATATGAGCTTACACGACTTTTGTTGCCCATTAAAAGCGTTATGTATGATTGAAATCAGATCAACGTTAATGCTTTGACGTTAATCAGCGCTGTGCTGTGGGTCACTTTTAGCACAGCATTATGCTGAGCGGAAGCATTCTTGTCACCGTCGCGACGTGCAGCTGTCAACTTCTTCTGTTTTCTGCGAGTCAATAAAGATATAATATTATTTTATTTATCTTATCTTTTGTGTATGCAGTCGTTTCTGTGGCAAATAAACCTATTTTCTTTTCCTTCTTTTGTATCAAAATCAAAATCGATTGTTCGTAATTGTTCGATGATGTAGTAGATAGATGCTTCAGACTAGTAAATAGGCAACTTTTTACTTGCACTTTTGAAACGAAGTTCCTTAAGACACGTTAAACTTTGCACACTTGGGGAATGAGGGCAAGACCGAAAACACTGTAACCTTTTGACCGTCACGACACTTTGGCTATAGTATAGGTTCGTGTGAAATAAAAAAGCATCGGTAGAATAATTTTGGGCGGATTCGACCAAACTTGGATAAGTCTTATCCTGGGAATAAAATCACTAACTACTCTAGAGTTAGACAACTTTTCGTTTTACCAAATCTTAATCTCGGAATAACTGTCTATCTGAGAGTAAATTGTTTTATCGCCGAAATGCATCGAGTAAACAAGTTATCCGAGAATAATATAATGGCGGCCGCTTCATTACCAGCTGACAATCACGAAAAGCAAAAAATAAATTGTACATTGACGTTGACACCTACCTACTTTCCCAAGTTATGCTTCTGCATCGTCCCGTTTGGAGAACAACGTTTTTTTGCCGGGTATTACATTCATTCGTTCACACATTCACTCTGCTATTCGTGCTATAGCTAATCAAAGTGTACGTTAGATTGCATGGAAAAACTACTGTTGATTTTACTGGAGAATAAAATCGTGGTATAAATACTCACTGTCCATTCTAAGGTTGCCTGGAAGAGATCGCAGAAAGCAATAAGGCCGCCCATTGTATGTTTTGTAGCGTTAAATTTATTTATTATCGCTATGTATTTTCTGGTGTACAATAAAGTATATATAAATAAAATTATTCCCCGTATAGAGTTACTCGTGTATAAATTCGAGTTTGGTCGAATCCACCCTTAGTCGTATTTGTGCCTGACATTAAAACGTACTATACAGTCAAAGCTGAAATGCTGAATCAAACTCAGAGGTCATGGTTGTCAGGCGGATTCTCGGCCACCGTAGTAGGCGCGGGCTTGCGGACGGCAAGCAATGGGTAGCTCGCCATCCGATAAGGACCAGGCCCGGGTCGACGGCGGCGGCGCGTGGTGTTCCACGCGCGCCGCAAATAGATGTCAGCACAATTGACGGGGTCCGCTAGGACCGATGCCTGCCAGGGTTGCGGGAAAGTCCGAAAGGGATACAAGGATCTTTGGCAACAGGAAACGGAATTAACACGGGTGGGTTTTAGTCACTAAAAGTCTGACACGCACTCCCGCTCCGCCCAGAGAGAAATTATTTGATGATTCCCACACAAAAAAAAAAAAGATGTCTTGGTTGTAAGTTCAAACATTATATACGATCATGTTTGTTATATTATTATGTAATGTGAGTCTAACATTGCAGGGCCATGTATTGAAGGACGTTTTGAAGAACGCAGCTGACACTTGACACACAACAGCGATACGAAAGAAATGATCACCCATCCAAAATTATTTTTTCCGTAGCCATTCAGTACCCCGTAGTTCAGTGACCCGCATGGACACAAAAAGCCGAAAAGCCAAAATCAACACTAACACAAAAAGCCTTTGATCGAACAAACCAGAATCGAAACCAATAATCGAAATGGCGATGTCAAAAATATCAGAAAACAATTCCTGTTCTTATCAGCAGTATGCCAATGACCGCATACAAATCCCCATGGTTCATTGTTTGCGGACGTTCCTTCGAATCGAAGCACTTAAGCCGTGAACAAACCGCGGCGAACGAAGGGCCGCCGGCATCGCCTTTGTGCTAATATTTAACCGCGAGTCATCTCGTTATAAGGCGTCAACCTCTTTCGGGTACAGCCGGCGAAAGAGATTAGAATACATCTAACAATAGTGATAGATATTTTAATACACCTAAGAGTCTAGAGTGTATCGATAATGGAAGCTCCATTGTCGATACACCACTCAGAGCTGTCTGCCCCGCTACCACCTTAATGACAGGCTAACATTTCTACCACGGTTTGAGTTATACTTGCATTACATTTCCATATAGTTGAATGTTGCAATATAGTTGTTGTTGGTTGTTCATTAATATGGATGATTGGCTGGATGCAGAAGGCGGATAACAGGGTGGAGTGACGCAGCCTGGGAGAGGCCTATGTCCAGCAGTGGACTGCGATAGGCTGAGTTTATAGTTGGGGTCACAGAACACATCATAAATTTTAAATGTTGTTGTACAGAGATTGAAATAAAATAAAAAGTAATTGCTGCAATTTGCTGTAATTGCCTTTATTATTATTATTATTTATTTATTTCAATCAACTTTGGATCATACAATTAACATTACAGAATTAATTAATTACAAATAAAATTCTAGTAACTTAAAATAGTATCCTAACATTAGTCAGTACGTGAACCATACAGCAGTGGTTCACGTACTGACAGCCAAAACGTTCAGAAAAAGCGTTTAGGATACTGTTGCGGCTGGCCCGCACCCTGCGCACCAGGGATGTGCACCGCTTGCGCATGATGCATTTAATGAGAATAGATCAACCAAAGCATTTTTTTTTAAATCTAATTAGAAGGTAAGGTTTGTGCACAAAAAACTACACACGCAGTATTTGAAATTAAATTAAATGATGATTTTTGTAAGTAGATCCTCTAAGATACTTTTACACGTCAACTTTTTAGTCAATATTTTAAAACTAGACCACCTAGACACCGGCATTTCCTTTCCCATTCCGATTTCTTTGACAAATGACCGCCTATTAAATATTTGTTCTTGCCTATGTACCTACCTAACAATATTGCCGTTTGTACTTTGAGAACGCCTTCGTAGCCACTTGCAAGCAAATTGCTTTTATAGTCCTTTCCTATTATGTTGAACAGCGTGGGAACGTGAAGTGTCATTTTAGGGCGTGGCGTTAATTTTGTGGCATAATTTTAACAAATATTCTACAATGTTAATACAAAGAATGTGTTGGAAAATGACTTTTGTTTCAGGATTACGTTAATGAATTATTATTACTAGACAAGTGACATTCACTTCCAAATCGTTTCGTATTTCTACAACGACTTTCAAAAGAATTGACGTAAGCTTTTCGTTAGCTTATGTCAGTCCTATAAATGTTTGCCTTTTCCATCATCGTTATCGCTGATAAAATGTCACTTTGTCCTTACCGCGTCTGTCTGTCGTCCTGTACGCGATAAACTACTGCACCGACTTTCATGCTGTTTTCAACAATGGATAGAGTGGTTCTCGAATAAGGTTTTAGTATATATAATAACCGACATCCAGTCGCGGGCATCAGCTAGTTTTTAACCCCCGACTGAAAAAGAGGGGTGTTCGGCTGAACCCATTTTCTTTTTTTTTGTTTTATATACCTATATTATGTCTATAACTTTTTAAATATCGTGAATTCAAATTCGGAACAATGACGACAGCAAAAATGATGGCCAGTATGTTGGCAACAAAACTGCATAAAATCTTTTTCTTTGAGTCATTATTATTTTAATGTTTATGCCTATAACCTCACATGGAATTGAACGGTGACTTAATTTAGGAGACCGGGAATCTATCATGATAGATTCCCGGTCTCCTAAATTAAGTCAATTGCTGCAATCCTTTCAAATCCGTACCTAAATACGTGTCCTCGGATGCCTGCCGGATAACACTAAATCACTCAATTAAAAAGTCGAATCCATCAAATATTTTCACTTAATCCTGTGCAAAGGGAATCGACCTTCGTATTGTTTATTCAATTTATCTGCGAATATTTTTCCATCGCTTTTGTACGTGTTCTCATTTCTGTTTGGCCCACGTAAATTAGGTATGCAAACAGCCTTTTTCTGTTAAGAACAAATATCTCAGCGTTTTGTTCCTCTCAAAAAATGGGGGTGTAAGTTTGGTCTAGTTTAGGGCCTATTGAAGAATTATAAGCCGTTAGGGCTTGTACACAAAAGTGCGAATTGGCGCGATGCGTATTCGCATTTCTTCTAAGAAAATCTTAGGGTACCGTCGCTTGGGCACGCCACAATTGCGGCGATAAGTCCCCTCTGTAAGGAGTGTCTGGAGAGGCGCCACGGCGTCCTCACCTTCCGCCTGACGCAGGTCCTCACCGGACATGGCAGCTTCGGGAGGTACCTGTGTAGGATTAGGCGGGAGGAAACGCCCGGGTGTCACCACTGTGCGGATCGTCCGGAGGACACGGTGGAGCATACGGTGGAGGTGTGCCCTGCTTGGGCGGAGCACCGCAGTGTCCTCGTGGAGGCGATTGGCGGCACTGACCTCTCGCGTCCGGCCCTGGTCCAGGCCATGGTACGGAGCGAGAGGGCATGGGAGGTGGTCACCTCCTTCAGCGAAGCAGTGATGCTCGCGAAGGAGGAGGTGGAACGCGTGAGGGAGAGGCAAAGCCTGCGCCCTCACGCCCCTAACCGCCGCCGCTGGAGACACCCTGGGCGTCGGGAATCCCAGGCGGATTCCCGGCCACCATAGGCGCGGGCTTGCGGATGGCGAGCAATGGGTAGCTCGCCGTCCGATAAGGACCAGGCCCGGGTCGATGGCGCGTCGTGTTCCACGCGCGCCTCAAAGAGATGTCAGCACACCTGACGGGGTCCGTTAGGACCGATGCCTGCCAGGGTTGCGGAATAGTCCGAAAGGGATACCGGGACCCTGGCAACAGGCAACTGAAGGAACACGGGTGGGTTTTAGTCAGTACCGCTCCGCCCAGAGCGGGAGAAGTAGTTTGATGATCAACCCAAAAAAAAAAAAAAAAAAGGAACCGTCGCTGATTTTTGCGATGCGACGTCGCAACGCAGTTTTGTGTACAAGCCCTTAGCCCAGTTTCATAGACGGACGTAGATGACGCCGCCTTGGACTGTAAATGTGGCGCTGTTTTTACACAAGTTATATTACACAAAATAAACATAAGCCCATAATTTTGCGGTTTTCCAAAGATTTCCACCCGAAAAATAAAGGGCATTAAATCGAACCTTTTTAAAATCGCTCATTTTGCGCTCCTAAAAATATTATTCAATACTCTAATTTAATGATTGCGCCTTTTATTGTGACTTCAAATAATTTCTATGATTATTTTCTTAAAAATACTAGATAGCCGATAGAAGTAACTGCGACCAACTTGGATATAGCAACGCGGGTGGTCACGGTTCTAACCTAACTTAACCCATTTGATCGGGAAACTGTCAGAAAAAGCTAGAAAGTTAAGAAGAGGCCCAATTATTTAAAAAAACAGTGCATCAGTAGAAGCGCAAAAAGTTGTTAGAGGTTCTATAATTTAAAAAAGCGTCTATTATTAGAAGGTCAATTATTTCAGAGAATCAATTAAATATTTTCTAAAATAAAGCTTCTTGAAAACAGAATTTTTCTTCATCTAATCAATTGATATGATGAGTAAGTAAATCATAGAGTGCTAAGTTTTATTAATCGATTCCATAATAAAACATTCCACAATTTGTATCCGCAATTTGCTTTAATTTCCTTGCGTTGGGTCTTTAAAAGAAACTTATTCTATGAAATATAATATTATTGTTGAACAAACAAACAACAGTTTATCAAAAAAGAGTTTAAAAGCGCCATTGCAAGCGGCAACCGAGCTTGAAAGTTTTAAAAGTACACTCAGATCGAGTGCAATTTAAAACTTTGTAGTGAATCATGCAACCGTGCAATTTCAGCCGGAACAAACTTAGTAAGCACTGTTTTATTTACTTAGTTTGTCCTCAATACAATTATATTGTTTCTATTTATTATAATATTAAAGTAGATATATACAGCATATAACAAAAACCCTGTAGGATCCGAAAGGGGGCGCCTCGGTACCGCAATAACATTACAATTTTTTTTTTTTTTTAAAGAAAGTTAATACTATTTAAAATTCACGTTTTTAGTACCTAAATTACCCAAATTTCATGATAAATTAGCAAATTTTCTACAGAGGTCATATGACTTGTAGACGGGCTAGACGAGCGACTGCCGCCCGCGCCCCATGTAATATGACCCGGTAAAATTCCTCATTGAAAAAATATGCGGTGATTTTTTTTCTTTTTTTGTCGACAAAATACCACATGAATATTATATATCAATATGATTCTTAACAACACCCTCACGGATCGAAAATTACACGCTGCGTTTTTTTACACGCTGTATACTGTGTGTACTTACGTTATGAACAGATTGTAGGTAATGGTAAGGTAACATACGCGCTACAAAATATAATGATCACTGCTGTATTATGTATGATTTGAGGGCCATTAGCGTAGATTTTTGTTGTTGTTAAAAGCTAGTTAATAACTTCAAACTACACCGTCTAAACCCTGTTTAAACGACGCAACTTTTATTGTTGCTTCAATTTATAGTATGCCACAGGAAATTAAATCGCACTAGTGTAAATCAGGCTACGTACTGCTAACCAGTGGCGTTCCTTCCATAGAAGCCCAAAATCCCGGCTTGCCTTCAAAATTAAGCCTATCAATAAAATAAAATAAATAACACTATATAATAACGGTGTTACCATGAACAACATAGAAAATCCGTAAATCGCTAAGTTAGCTATTTTTTTAAATCGTAAAAAACCTGTCTGTTTGCCCTGATTTTGACCCCTAGGCACGTCACTGCTACTAACTACTAACCTAGGCTACGTACTGCAGTACCATGAGTAACCTACGTACCACTAGTCAAGAATGCAAATCAGAGTCACGAGTTTTTGACTACATTACCTAAATAAGAGAGTCTCATACTGTAATCATGCGTTGTTCAATCATATGTGATAGTTCTAGCGATCTAACTGAACCTATATTCGGCATCAGGGTTTTTTAATATTCTTTTTAGATTAAGGAAAACATTTGTCCCCGTAATTCCCCAAACATCTACTAAGAAATAATTCTACTTAATGTTTTTCAGGATTTTCAGGAGAGCATTAGTAGGGACGAACCGCCAAAAACACCAAACTTAAACTAATAAGACGTTTTAAAAGTAAATACTATTATTTATGCATATAAAATGTTTTAGTTACTTATTTAATAGAATTTTCGTAAAACATCTGAGAACATTAGTGAAAAGCGAACCGTGTAATTAATTACTCCGCATTTCATGTATTAGGAACACCGCACAGATGGACAGATATTCAATCTATATATATTTATATAATTATATCTAATACTAATTCCATGATCAATATCTATAATCTATCAAAGACTCTCAAAGAGTCGGTCAGTTAGTGAATTTATATATTTAATACTTTAAGGACACACATGTACAGTCGCGGACTTAATGCCATAGGCATTTGCTACCAGTCAACCTTTGGGTGATGCCGAGACAAACAGTGGTAGGTGCAATTACGAAAATTGTGGGTTAAATATTTATTTAAATACATAAATACCTATTAAAACTATTAATTTACCTAAATATATATTTAGTCAGTTTAAAGGTGGTTTCACACCGGCACGGCGAGGAGTGGATGGGGTGGACGAGAGTTGAAATCTTGCTGCTTTACTACACCGAAAGATGTTTAACGTGATCTCTCGCTGTGCTCCGCCGAGCGTGCGAGATTTATATATCTGTTTTGCAAAGTAATAAATACTCTATTAACGCAGAAATATAGTTCAACGTTGTACCAACTAATATTTCTATTCTCGCCTCGCACATCCTCACGCACTCAACCTTTCGCACCAAAGATGGGTGGCACGATAATTGAAATTTAGCTGTAAAAATTTAAATTTTTGCTCATCCCATCCATTCCTCACCTCGCCTTTGTGAAATCACCTTAAAGCTAGTCCTTCATTTCAAAGCGCAGGTTATTTTAAAACAAATTATTACAAAATCTAGTCTAATATCCAGTCTGAGTAAAAGGCACAAAAATTTGCCGCTAAATAGGATGGTATTTAGCGGCGAATTTTAAAATTTCGAATGTTAACCCAATATCCGAACCTCTTAAACCACACGCTCTGGTCGCAATCAGGGAGAAGTGTCGAATCATTGGCTTGATTAATCGTTTTAATCCACAGCCTGAACACAAAACATTCATTATATCGCAAAACTTCTGAGGTCTCAAACCACAGCGATCGCAGCTTTCCATTACCACCTTTTTATTACACTCTAGAGTTCTAGACTCCATTTAGGTGAACAACCGTTTTCTAATTAAAACTACTCCTAACACAAAATCGCTGTCATTGATCCCGATTGATACCTAAAGGTCAAGAGAGAGAATCCGCACCAATATCCGCTTTCACGCTGAAACGGCTGAACGGATTTGGATGAAATTTGGCACATGGGTAGACCATCACCTAGACCGAGATAAAAAGTATCGTATGTCCTATGACATAGGATACTTTTTATCTCGGTAGTACGTTCCCGTTGGATAATTTCCAAACACCACGTGGGCGAAGCCGCGGGCAAAAGCTAGTAGTAAATAGTTATTTGTTATGCAAGGCTGCAAAGTTGTTTTTACGCGCGAGTACTTGTATTGAAACCTGAGCAAGCTCAGGATTCTAGGATTTAACCATGAGCGAATGGTTCAAATATAGAATCCTGAGCGTTGCGAGGGTTTCAAAGGTACGAGGCGCAGAAAAAATTTGCTGCCGAGCGAAACACACAACTTTTCACCTCATTACAGCGAGGAAATGCTAGGTGTCTCCTTATAATGAACAAATATTTTACGCTTTTATGTACTTCTGGCATTATCAGAGGACCCGGCGGTATAGAAAATTATTGAATAGAAAGGTTCGAATTTTAAAAACTCTGTCCACGCTAGCGGATAAAATGCACTTTTGCACGCAGATTTCGAATGACAAACAGAATCGTGAATTGTGGGATTACCCACAATTTATTTTCACAGACTTTTTTTTACAGACCTAGTATTAACTCAGTCTGTAAAGTTGACTCGTCAATCTCACATTTCGTGACCCGTTCTGATTGACGTAGGACAATCTAACTTTTTCATTTTATTTGACATGCATCGAGTTAGTTTTCCATTAAAAGTTTCCGAAAGTCCATAATATCATTTGATTATTACCTCGTGTTTGGGAAATTGAGTGAATCAAATAATAATTGGTTTGTAAAAGTTCTGTTTATGAAAAAAGTTCGCTTGCACTAAAAATCAGTAAATATGTTTAGCGCTAAAATCGAACCGTGTGAAGTCGGTATTAGTTTCGTAAATAACATCATGATTTTCAGAATAGTGGGGTACTTATTTCAATCTTATTAATCGTATTTTTCATCAATCAATCAATCAATCGTTTTTATTTTTTATTTTTAGTAAACTGTTTAAATACAAAATCAATTAATTATTTTTATTCTCATCTGCTCAGCTCAAGCTCTCAAGCTCAGGACAAGATTTTTTTAAACAAATCCTTTTCAAATATTTACTATGATTTTAGTTCCCAAACTATATTTTGATACGTAATCCTGGAGTCCGCGAAGTAGTACCCAGCTTTGTGGATGGTTAAACTATGTGGTATTTCCCTATCAAACTATGATTGTATAAAGCGATTTCTAAATACACAACATGAATGAAATTGTTCCATTCGATTGTGTGTTTTGGGAATCCATAGCTTCTACTTGTTTTCCTTTGATTTGTCATTGACTTTCTTTGATTTTTCGGGAGCTAAGTGCTTTAGCGCATAACTTGACATGTATCGACCAAAGTACGTATAGGATCACTTGAGTTTTATTTTAGGATTCAGAGGAAAATTAAAACAATATTTTCTTACACTATGGAACGAAACTTTCAAATTACCTACGTGTGTTTTTTTTTATTGTTCTCACAAACTACACCACCGTTAGGTCTTATACAGCTTGATTAAAACTGTGTCGCTTTAATTTTTAAGCGAAGATGGTTGTTAATGAATAATTCTAAAAGGAACTAAGAAAAGTAAGATGCTTCTCCATTCCCTTCATAAATCCATCCCAGATTCGTTTTTGTTTTCTAAAAGTACACTAGGAAGTGAATGAAGTCGAGACGACAGGAAAAATGGCATATCGCCTTTATTACCAGCGAGAGCTAAGAGCACTCCGTCAGTCTGACAGATAGTCTTTTGAAAAAGAAGATGTCCTTTTGGAAGGGTAGATAAATTACCTATGCTTAAACTACTATACTCCATTTGAAATAAGATTAGACATTAAAACAAACCCTTTTACAGTCCGTTCAACCGATTTTGACTTCTATACCGTAGGTATAAGGATAGCATTAAAAGCAAAAAAAGTTACACAATACCAACTATCTACTGCGGCTGCCATTTGTCATGCCATTAACGCAATAGAATTCAAAATCGGTTGAACGGAATGTAAAAAAGGCTTATCTATACGTCTAATCTTATTTCAAATGGAGGAAATGGTAGGAGAAGACCAAAGAAATGATGGATGAACTGTGTGAAAGATGATATTATAAGAAAGGGAGTGACTACCGAGACGTAATAGAGAAGTATGGAAGAAAAGTATATTTTCATTTTTTAAACACTGGAGTAGTATTTAAGTAATGAAAATATATGTTTACCAAAAAATTAAGTAAAAAGTAAAAAAACAAGTTGTATTAGTATCTGTATATATAAAGCGAAAATTTACAGAGAGTAAATTATGCATTTCGTATGACTTTTTTTTTAAATTGAATCCCTTTATCGACGATGTGAAATTAGCGTAAGGGGCTCGTGGCTACATGATTAAAGCCGCACGGGTCGCGACGCTTGCTGCGGTTGGATCATGGGTGAGTGGACATCCATTTAATCGAGACCCCTCGCCGAGCTTCGGAGAGCATGTTGAACCGTTGATCCCGGCTGTCCCTCCTAGTTCGTTGACAATCATTACGGGTATTCAGAAGCCCAAAAGTCTGACAACCAGTCTTACCAAGCGTTATCGAGTTGCCCACTAACTGGATTGTGGAGGTCAGATAAGCATTAGCTCCATGTAAAATATTTGTATTCAGCTGCAGCCGGAAGCCGACCCCAACATAGTTGGGAAAGGGCTAAGTAGATTGATTGATGAATTATTAGCGTACTTACTTCAACTGAACTATTCATCAATCTAGGTCCTTGGAAAGGTCGTGGCATCGAAAAGTTTTGCCGAATTCAAGGGTTCTCGAAGTCGCTTTGACATTGTAATCCTCGCTATTTCAATGTTCTGTTTAACGAACCATTTGATTAATTGATTACATCAGTTTCCTTTAGTAAATCCGGTATTATTTGGACGATTTATCGGGAATTTCCTAATTCCGTGTCGCAATTTGACATCTAGATTTGGAACGGCATGAGTAAGGTTGGGATTTAGAATGATTTTAGAGTTTCAAGAAAATTCCGTCATTTATCTACAACTATTTGTACATAAATGACGGAATGTTCCTTTTGCATTTTTTTAAAATTATTCTTCTTTCTATATGTTTGGGAAGTTTTCATCGTTATGCTATGAAAATACGGTACCACTTGAAACACATCGTTTTAGCTGGTGAATGAATTTCATTGGCGTAATTATGTGCATAGCAAAATCAGCCTTTAATGTTCCCACTGCTGGGACACATACCTCTGGCTTTGAATGAATATCACAAAGTACGGATTCAGAAGTACTTTGTGATATGGTGGCTCCATTCTTCCTAAGAGGAAAATATCATTGAAATGTACAGAATAATATCGGCTACGGACACCTTGACCCAAATATATAATACGTGACTTTTCTCGTCTGTTCTCGAAACTCATTACCTAGCTTTTATTAAGTTGGGACATCGTGTGGGGACTGACATATATTGTGTTAATATTCTGCGAAACAAGTCGTTATGTCGTCATTAAATTGTGTATAGATATAACTAGTTGTTCGTAGTATTTTATTGTAAGTATGAATATCCCTTTATTCTAACTACATAATATAATATAATAATAATTATAAATGCGAAAGTGAGTTTGTTTGTTACGGTTTCACGCTTAAACAGCTCAACGGATTTTGATGAAATTTGGCACAAGAGTAGACCATGACCTGGAATAGGCCATCGGATACTTTTTATCCCGATATTCCCACGGGATCGAGACTTACGCGGGTGAAACCGCAGAGCGCAGTTAGTAAGTTTATAAAAAGGTACCAGATAAAGGGAAAACTGCAACACGTTAAAGGTTTTGCGGCATGAAGAATCATGGCATTTTAATATACTGAGTTAATAATTTGTCAACATTACTTATTTTTATTTTCGACATTATCGGTTCTTTTCAGACTATGGAAAGGAGAGTTGAAATAAACATTACTTCATATGATCATATTTAAGTACCTATTTAAATCAGGCACTCTTTTAATAATCATTATGCTCAAGCACCCCATATCAATGGCAATGGTAATGGTATTATTCGACTGCAGCGAAGCCAAAAAAGGAACCATCCTTTCCGTTATAATTATGTAAAGAAGTTATGGTGGAATAAAGAAACCCACACATATTTTATGTGCATGACCGCTATAAACATAATACTCTGTTTTTTGGGCAGTCGTATAACAACTAGACCATATTATGGCATAAAACTTTGGCTGACTGTACATGAAATAACAAATAAATAAGGATTTTTTTCGGAAAGTTTGGGGAAAATGTGGGGCGTACGCGGAACAAATCATATTAAAGTCTCCAATAAAAAATAAAATAAAATAAAATACAAAATGCTTCCCGAATAATTTTTCTAAGGAACACTGGAATGCGGTTTCATTTATTGCTGCGGCAACATTGTACAATATGGTTGCGGTGCTCGTTGCGGTATACGTAATACAGTCTCCTTTTATGATCTCATTTTTGTTTGAGTATGTTTTCGGTCCAAAAATTGCACTCGGAAATGTGCTACAGTCGTGAAGGCGCACTGCAGCGTTCTCTGCAAGAGGGTTGTTCAGCTACTTGTTATGTTGTAATTCGTTTTTAGGGTTCCGTAGTCAACAAGGAACCCTAAAGCCGCGTTTCCACTAGGCAACATTTGGCGCGCGACACGTGACGCTCAACATGTACGGCAACGCTGAACAACAGCGCGCGACGTTGCCAGCTGGCGCGCAACATGACGCGCGGCTTGTTGTTTGTTAGAAGCGTAGACGAACAACGTTGTTCAACAAAAGTTCCGCGCTGACTTTCAACATGTTGGGCAACATGTTGCGCGTCAATTGTTGCCTAGTGGATACGAGGCTTTATAGTTTCGCAGCGTTAGCGCAGAGACCGTTGGTACTAGAAAGCTTTAATTTGGTATGGATATACATATAAACGACGCCGACAAAGTGGTAAAAAAAAATCGTACGGTACCTCCCCTACACGTTTTTGGATTCAGGGATTCGTTTGCGGAATATTAAGCTTTAAAGTGCTAATTTTTGTTAGAGCCAAGTGCCTCCCCCCCCTGCCAGCTAAATGGTTGGGTTTGGATATGTGAAAAAAATCACGGCAGTAGTATATATAACGAAATTAAAAGGAAAACTAACATCGCTACGTAGGCTCCACAAGTTACCGAGTAATAATCGACCAACTTAAATTTGCAGCTGTAAAAACATGTTCTTTCATACATTCTGTATCGGAGAACAAGTTTTTCAACTACAATGTTAAGTTTGTTTTATAAATTCATCCCAACTACGGAACCCTTCATTGTGCATGGTACGACATGCACTTGTTACTATTAGATACCGTGTACGAGTACTTCTAGGAGAGTAGAAGTCTTCTACTTTAAATATGCAAAGCAATTTTGATGAAATGTTTTCCTTGAAGAACGGCCCACTTGCAGATTACATTGGTGTGCAGAAAAATAAACTTTCCGACTCATAAAAAACTAGCTGCTGTTCCGCGGCTTCGCCCGCTTGAACGCTAATACTTTTTCAATTTCTAAAATAAAAGTTGCCTTACTCCTTATAACATCAGCTATCTGCCAGTAAAAGCTGCCGTGAAAATCGGCCCACCTGTTTCGGAGATTAGTCGGAGCAAACAGTATGAAATTGTTTTTTTGTTAAGTACCTTAGATACTTTCTTAGTATGTACTTAGTAAAAAGCTGCTATTTTGACATTACAAACAGTCACTTTTTATTTGTAGGTATAGATACGGAAATATAATACATTATTTCAGACCTAATGTCACGTATTCAATAGGACCTAAAAACATATACTCATTCTGTCCATCGGAAAAATTAATTGCATCCAAAAAGGTCAAAATCCAATCACCTGTAGATTTATTTTATACTAGGTTAGACATTAATCACTGTTCGACCCTCTGAGGGATATTCGTCCAAAACTCCAAACCCGTTTCTAAATTGATTTGATTGCTATGGACATGTCATGCCGACGATGGTTCCAGAAATGTCAAACATAATAAAGTAAATTTTATAAACGAAGCGTAAACTAATTTCCTTATAACTAGAAAACAAAACTTGTGCGCGAATTGAGTGAAAGTTTTAAACTAAACTGAACCTGGCAATGCCGCCAGTCTCTTGGGTACATTACCAGCCGGCAGCAATTCGGATAAAGTTTTCGACACCATATTTTAGTTTGTGAATAGTTTTTTAGTAATTTTAGTTAGGTTGGGATATTATTTTCTTATTTTTGTTTATTAATTAGTTATATGGTTGTTATTTATTTATATTTCATTTTAATTCAGAATAAATTAGTACTAAATTTATTATCAAGAATATGTTCGGGGAAATGGTGTAATTTTTGGATTAATGATAATGATATTCTTGGCTCGATGTTTATTATATTTGTATGCTCGGTCTATAAATTTTGTTTTCGTCTTTATTGGACGCGGAATAAAATTACACCAGCAAATGTAATTTTACTAAAAATGTATGGTGTGTGTTACGAAAAATGTATGGTTTAACCATACATTTTTACATGTATAGTTTAACCATACATTTTTCGTAATAACTTTGGCGTTAGTTTACTTCAAGTTTATTAATATGGGCCTAAGTATTTACGAGCCAGTTATATTGAAAAATTGTTGATACAGTTATTCATAACGTTCAATCTTCAAAGCAATATAATTTATTGATCATATTAATATCAAAATTTAATTTATGTAAAGGACTGTTCTTCTATATTCAGTCAATCAGTTTGCAAAACCTTAATAATGTTTTCTTCTCAATTTCTATTGATGAAAAAGCGGAATCATATTGAATGTTTTGTTAACTCGTGTAGGTACGATACCTAATTTAAATTTTGCGTTTGATTTGATTTCGTGAAATTGAGTTCGGATTACTTAGAATTGCTTTCTTTGTAGAATATCTACGTCCGTTGTCCGTCCGTTCGTCTGTCCGTCTGTCTGTCATTCTGTCAAGACCCTTTTTCTCAAGAAATTCATCTCAACTACAGAACGCTTCACTGTCCGTGAAGGCCGCACTTGGCCGTTTTTTTAACTTAATACTTATTTGTAGTTAGTTTACTGTCTAAAAAGTAACAACAAATCCATCTCAAACGGTTGGCATAGCTTCTGTGGCGGTATCTACATCGCCACATGCGAACTACGCATCAAAGACCTGACGTCAGACAGACGTCACATAAATCCTGCATCGCGCAATTAAAGTTTACCGTGCAGTGGACATATATATACGAGAACCCAACATCAATCGTTGGGCAGTTGCCCGCCAGACACAACACCCGTCTGGTTGGAGGATCCTCCCTTTTCTATGGTGGATGAGTGAACTTTACACCCTGTTCCTCATACCCCTAAACTTCCATCCATATTGGTCCCGGTCAAAAACCTCAGCCTGTAAAGAAAGAAAGAAAGAAAAATATTTTATTTGGGACACGCACAGGAAAAACAAGCAGTAACATAAAGTAAGAACTAAAATTAAAAATAATAATAATAAAAGAACAATCAAAACTAACAAACTAGGTACTTAGACGACCTGTGCGAGGCCAAAAGGCCCCTATCTCAGCATAATGCTGCGATATTTAAAAAAGAAATAAATACCGCAGCGCTGGTATTCTGATAGGGCCCGCTGTGATGCCACGGACACGCCCACAGACACATAATAATATAAATCCCATTATGGGATAACAACATAAATAAATAAAACAATAAAAATATAATAGGTACTTAAATAAAAACCGTAACTATAAACATACGTGCATCGACTCACGCCAGACGTTCCGAAATCACTTATCCATGGTGACAAGCGAAGGGACGCCGCGGCTGTAGGTACCTATTCAACACATAATATCACGCCTGTATTCCCCGAAAGGTTAGACAGAGAGTGTACATATAGTACACCCACGTTTCGCCAGTACCGGATTCAAGTAAGTAATAAGTAATTTGAAAAAATATCAGTAAGACAATAGCAACATAATATATTGATTCTGTGACCTAAAATATGAATAATAAAATATTCATATTTTAGGTTTTACCCTGACAGGCGCTTTACTTTGTGTAAATTATTTCATAGCCACTGCTCTCAAAACGGTGAAGGAAAACTTCGTGAGGAAACCGGCCTGTCCTAGAACCATAAAATTCGAAGACATGTGACATCTACCAACGCGCACTGGGCCCGCGTGGTGGATTACGGGCCCACTCTCTGTCAACGAGAGGAGGCCTGTGTCCCAGCAGTGGGAACATTGTAGGATTCTGATTATAGTTAGGGGGCGAGATACACCGAATTATAGGCTAAACATTAGTATAACATACAAAGTTATATTAGGAACGTGACCTTCCAGGTAATATACAATTAAGTTGAAGTTAATATCGGTGACCCTAATTTATAATAATATTTCGTCCCAGAGGGTTAACTTGAAAACTACCACGTTTTGTATGACCGAGTGTAATTCATCATACTGATAACGAGCCCCTTTGGAAGAGATGTTATTTAAATTATCATAATAAGCAGGTAATGGACTCATTTTCAGTGTGAATATAATTATAACAGGAATTCTAACGTTACATAGGTACGTTTATTACGAAGGTCGCCCAAGTTTAACATACACATCAGGTATAATCAAAACATAGGGTTTGGGTCGAAGATATTATAGTTGTTCCTCTGCTGCCGAGCACTTGACACACGTGTGTGTAATATCAGGCCTGTATTCTTCTGCCAGGGTTGCGGAATAGTCCGAAAGGGATATCACGCCTGGCAACAGGCAACTGAAGGAACACGGGTGGGTTTTAGTCAGTAAGAGTCTGACACGCCCTTCCGCTCCGCCCAGAGCGGGAGAAGTCATTTGATGATTTCCCACCCAAAAAAAAAAAAAAAGGCCTGTATTCTTCAAGGGGTGGGCAGAGCTATACAACGTGCCGCTACAATGGCGACATTAATTAAACACACGGGTAGGGCTAGTGGCCAGTAATCATAAAAATTATAATAAAATAAAATAATTGGTCAATTGAAAAAAAAAAATTTCAAACATTAGTTTGTTTGAAATTTTTTTTTTAAATAAATATATAAAAATAAAACCAAAATTGAGATCACTCTGTGTAAAAGATTCATTTATGAAGCTACCTACCAGCTGGCTTACGTTCTATCGGTCCGATTCTTTGTCGGCATAATTTCTAAGAAATTGTGCGGCTTTCCTTCTATTTGCCTACATAGATGATCCGTGACCCCGGCAAATGACCTCTTCGCTACAGTTCTTTAAGTACAGGTTGCTCCAAGATGGTAATTTAGAAAATTGTAAATAAATCATTAAATAATAACGTTTAGTGAAATTGAACTATTTTCATATAATGAATATGCGAAATCGTATAAGTGTGTTAAATTAATGTCACCATTAAAGCGGCACGCTGTATATACATCCAAACAAATCTGTTCAAACTTCAATTTTCGTGTTAAAGCAAATTGGTACCACTTTCTTCGCAATTGCAATGTTGGCACAGAGCCAACGTTCAGAGAGCTTTTAATAATATATAACTTAACATAACATCACGCCTTGTTTCCCCGAAGGGTCAAGCAGAGATGTAGGTACTCATAGTAGGTACACCCACATTTCGCCAGTTATGTTTAAGTCCCATGTAATAGGGGGCGAGCCTATTGCCACCAACCGGGTTCAAGACTCTGCTCTGCTGAGAAATTCCAAATAAAATTTTCTCGCAAACAGGAAACCCGGAGGCATAAAGCTTTGTCAGCAAAACGAACTTCATTATGGACCTTGTTTATGTTTGCTCACCTCCTTTGATCATAAAAATATGGTTTATGGATTGTGAGGCTCATAAAGTGTATTAATAATAATTATTAGGTAATAATTTATTTATTAATCAGACAACTGGATCCAATTACAAAAATAGGTACTTACAGTAATTTAAGATAGTAAATAATTTAACTTAAATGATATGTAACAGGGTCAGGACAGGGTCATTTGGGGACAATCGGCGGGGTCCGCTAGGACCGATGCCTGCCAGGGTTGCGGGAAAGTCCGAAAGGGATACCGGGACTTTGGCAACAGGCAATTGAAGGAACACGGGTGAGTTTTAGTCAGTAAAAGTCTGACACGCCCTTCCGCTCCACCCAGAGCGGGAGAAGTCATTTGATGATTTCCCACCCTCAAAAAAAAAAAAGGAGTGACAGGGTGGTGTTTATGGGGTGCGTGGACAGGAAACCTCCCCGAGTGCCCGGGGGCTGGAGTTCCTTTACGGATACGTCCGTGGGGAAGGCCAGTCTCTGGGACGGTGCACCCTGGGGTGCGGGCAATGTTTCTCCATTGGGTGCTGTGTGTTAGGCGCACAGTACCTAGTGGAGAGGCATTGCCCGTATGCCAATATCCTGTCGGTGGGACGCTCTAATGTGTACTCGGAGGAGTACACGTTTAGCAGCGTCTGAGCGGGCCCGGCGTGCACTTACCCTGCCGTCGGGCAGGCAGGAGGAAGTCCTTCCTTCTGCCACCGTTGGTCTCGTAGCCCCGAAGACTGTCAAGGTCATGTCTCTGGCATTTGACGGGGGTCGAGGGTCTTGGCTTAACCGCCCGGGCCGCGAGGAAGAAATCCTCTATAAAAAATTACCCCAAACCTCCAAGCGGCGGCGCACCGTGAGGGAGGTTGATAGCTTGGCTGATGGGTAGCTATGGAATCAGTCGCTAGTGCGAACCACATTTTTTGAGCAAGTTTTAAAGTTTTTACTCGTGGGAACAAATATGGTTTACAATAGCAAAAACAAAAATGAAGAGAGACAGGGAGAGGGAAAGGGAGAGGAAGGAGGTGATGCGCGGTCGGAGTCCGACGCGGCATCGAGCTCTAGCTCGTGTACGAGCGTAGAGCGGGAAGTGGTCGTAGTGGGGCCTTCCGGGAGAAAGTTCTTCCGGAAGCGCCCCAAGACGGGGTCATCCTCGGACGAGGAGACCACGAGCCGGAGGAAGATCCACTCCGGCCGCAGGGGTGGAACCCGCGTGAAGGGGGCGGGTAGAGGGCTCGCCACGAAGGAGAAGGAGGCCGGAGATGCGGGCCTAGATAGCCCAGCCGGGCTGACTCAGCGGGCCGCGGGTCCCGGGGAGGTAACGGGTGGTGGGCCGGGCGCCACTGGTGGCCCCAATACGCAGGGCTCAGCTAACCTCGCAGAGGTCGTGGTCTCTGCCATAAACAATGTGGCCTTGAAGAGGTTGAAGACCTCGAAAGACAAGGCCATAGCAGAGGCCACGGCCTCCATAATGGCGGCAGCGGAGGCCTCCCGCAGAGGGTCTCCGTCGGACGGAGTGTCCGAGATGCGGGCGGAGGTCGCACGCCTGACGGCCGCAATGGAGCTCCTCCAAAAGGAGAACGCGGAGCTCCGAGCGGACCTGGCTCTGCTCCGAGGAGCCGGCCCCCGGGAGGTGCCGCAGAGGGGGGAGCAGCTTGGGCCGGGACGGCCCGTGTCTGATGCTGCTGGGGACCGGGTTCTGTCCCTGGTGCAGCGGGAGATGGCCGAAATGCGGAGAAGATTCTCCACCCTTGAGGCCATCGTCCTGCGCCCCCCCTTGACGGCAAGACAGCCGGCCTCCGGCCAGCAGAAGGAGGCGACATATGCCGTCGTCGCCGCCGGTTCTGCTGAGGCTAAAGCCTCGTCGGGGCAGAAAAAAGGCGGGGCGGCAAAGAAGGGCGGGGCCGCTAAGCAGGCGCCGGCTCGGGCCTCGGCCTCAGCCCCGGCTTCGGCCCCGGCCCCGGCCCCGGCCCCGGCCCCGGCTCCGGCCCCGGCCCGTTTATCCAAGGTGGCTAAACGTCTGCCCCCACCACCTTCGACCGCACCCGCAGCTCCTATATCCCCCCCAGCCGATGCCGAATGGCAAGTGGTTGGGGAGAAGAGGAGGGCGCGTAAGAAGGCAAGGGCGGCCAACAAAAAGAAAGCAAGGCGGCAGCGGCGCAAAGAGCGAAGCGTCGCGGCAAGGCTCCACGCCCCGAAGTCCGCAGCTGTAGTGGTCACGCTACAGCCGGAAGCGGCAAAGAAGGGCGTGTCCTATAAGGATGTCTTCGCCAAAGTGGCGGAGGTGGTTGACCTTGGGGAACTCGGTGCGGCCAGTGGCATCCGACTGAGGATTGCTGCCACAGGGGCTCGGATGCTGGAGTTCCCCGGTTCGGCTGGTGGCCCGGCCGCTGACGCCCTGGCTGAAAAGCTCAGGGCGTCCCTAAACGCTGACGAGGCCCGAGTGTCCAGGCCCACTAAGTGCGCTGAAATGCGTATCCAGGGCTTGGACGACTCGGTGACGAAGGCACAGGTGGTGGCCGCCGTCGTCGGGACTGGGGGGTGCTCTGCCGAGCAGGTTAAGGTGGGCACCATCGGTCCTGACTACAGGGGTATGCAAGCCGTTACGGTTAGCTGCCCCGTGGCGGCGGCCAAGAAAATAGCTGGGGAGGGCCAACGGCTATTGGTGGGCTGGGTTTCTGCGCAGGTCAAACTGCTGGAACCCAGACCTCGGAGGTGCTTCCGCTGCCATGTGGGTGACCACGTGGGAGCTAAATGCACCTCCGAGGTTGACCGCAGCGATGCCTGCTACCGCTGCGGTCAGCCCGGTCACAAGGCCGGCACGTGCAAGGCCACGCCGCACTGCGTCGTATGTGCGGCGGCAGGCAAGCCGGCCGACCACCGGATCGGGAGTAAGGCCTGCGCTCCACCGAAGCCTGGCAAAGCCAGGGGCAGGGCCAAGCCCTCCGCCACCACCGCCACCACTGCCGTCACCGCCGCAGCCGCCGCCACCGCCACCGCCGCTGCCGCCTCCACCACCGTCGTCGTCACCGCCGCTGCCGCTGCGGCAGGGCCCTCGCATGGGTCTCGAAAGGGGGTTGAAATGGAGTGCCAATAATGGCCCCATTTCGCCTCCTCCAGGCGAACATCAACCACTGCGCCACCGCTCAGGATCTTTTGCTCCAGAGCATGGCGCAGTGGTCGATTAATATCGCCGTGGTTGCTGAGCCGTACTTTGTCCCGCCCAGGGATGACTGGGTGGAGGACCTGAGCGGCTCAGTGACTCTCATTTCGTCGGCCGCCGCCGGTACCCCGTCTCTCGAGGCTGTCAAGAGAGGACGGGGTTGCGTGGCAGCACGGTTCGGGGAGATTGTAGTGGTAGGGGTGTACTTCTCCCCGAACCGAACTCTCGCCGAGTTCCACAACTCCCTTACGGAGTTGAAAGTCGTCGTCGTCGGGTTCCGTTCCCTCCCCGTGCTCGTCCTCGGGGACTTCAATGCCAAGAATATGGCTTGGGGTTCCCGGTATACGGACACGCGGGGCAGGATGGTGGAGGACTGGGCTCTGGAGACAGGCCTGGTCGTCCTAAACCGGGGTTCTGTCCCCACGTGTGTGCGGATGCGGGGTGAGTCGGTGGTGGACATCTCGTTCGCCAGCCCCGCTCTGTCTCCGCGTGTCATTGACTGGCGCGTCATGGAGGGGGTGGAGACGTATTCCGACCACCGGTATATCCGGTTTGACGTCTCCGCCCAGTCCTCGAGCGCGCCGGTCCGACAGGCCCCGAGTGGTCCGCGGTGGGCGCTGAAGCAGCTGGACCGGGAGCTTCTCCTGGAAGCCTCGTTCGTGCAGGCCTGGGTGTCATCACCGGACAGGCCTGCCGACATCAACGACGAGGCGGAGTGGTTCCGGGAGGCCATGTCCAATATTTGTGACGTGGCAATGCCCCGTGTCCAGCCCGGATGTGCTTCGCGCCAGGTGAGCTGGTGGTCGCAGCAGTTGACGGCTCTGCGCCATGCGTGCGTTGCTGCGCGACGCCGGTACGCCAGGCACCGCAGGCTCCGTATCCGCCCTCCGGATACGGAAGCCATTCAGGCGGAGCTGTACGAGGGGTACAGAGCGGCGAAGACCGCCCTCCAGGAGGAGATCCTGCGGGCCAGGGCACTGGCCCGTGAGGAAACGCTGGAGACTCTGAACGCAGATCCGTGGGGACGCCCATACAAGATGGTGCGGGAGAAACTCCGCCCATGGGCTCCCCCGCTGACGCAGAGTCTCCGGCCTCAGCTTGTGGAGGACGTGGTGAACGCTCTGTTCCCTTCGAGAGGGGAACATGCCTCCCCGCTCATGGCTCCGCCTAATGCGGTGCTCGATGCGGACCACACTGCCGACGACGACGACGATGCTCCGGAGGTGACCGAGGCAGAAATGAGAGTGGCGGTACGAAGGCTGAATGCCAAGAATACCGCCCCAGGACCCGACGGCTTACCTGGGAAGGCCTGGGTCCTGGCCATGGAGGCTCTCGGGCCTCGACTAAGGGGTCTCCTGAGCGCATGCATGGAGAGGGGCCAGTTCCCACTTCGTTGGAAGACGGGGAAACTGGTCCTCATAAAGAAGCCGGGGCGCCCTGCGGACTCTCCGTCCGCTTATCGGCCCATCGTGCTGCTCGACGAGGTGGGCAAGCTCTTTGAAAGAGTAATTGCAAACCGCCTCGTCGGGCGGTTGGTGCGGGTGGGGCCGGATTTGGCGGAGAGCCAATTTGGTTTCCGCAGAGGGCGCTCTACGGTGGACGCCATCATGCGCGTACGGGCCCTCACGACGGGGGATGCTGTGGCCCGGGGTGGGGTCGTCTTGGCGGTGTCTCTAGACATCGCCAATGCCTTCAATACCCTGCCCTGGAGTTGCATAAGGGAGGCACTCCGGTACCACCGGATGCCGACCTACCTCTGTCGTGTGGTCGAGGCCTATTTGACGGACAGGGCCGTCATCTACCCCGGTCACCAGGGAGTGTGGAACCGGCGAGAGATGTCGTGCGGTGTCCCACAGGGATCGGTCCTAGGGCCGCATCTGTGGGACATCGGATACGACTGGGTGCTGCGCGCCGACCTCCCTAGCGGCGTCAGCGTAGTTTGCTACGCTGACGACACGCTGGTCCTGGCGCAAGGGAGGTCGCACCAGGCGGCGGCCGAACTCGCGACACGCGGGGTTGCGACAATCGTCAATAGAATCCGGCAATTGGGACTCGAGGTGGCCTTGCACAAGTCCGAGGTCATGTGTTTTCATGGCCCTCGGAACGCGCCACTGTCGGGTTCCCAAATCACGGTAGGAGGGGTTCACATCGGCGTCGAGTCGACGATGAAGTATCTAGGACTCGTCCTCGACAGCCGGTGGAACTTCGTGGAGCACTTCCGTCGTTTGGCTCCCAGACTGGACCGGGCCGGGGCCGCCTTGGGGCGGCTCCTGCCCAATCTTGGGGGGCCAAACGCCTCCTGCCGGAGGCTCTACGCGGGAGTCGTGCGGTCCATGGCCCTTTACGGGGCACCGGTGTGGGCGCGTTCCATTAGGCTGCGGCCAGCCCGCCGGTTGAACGCGTCCCAAAGGGTCATGGCCATTCGGCTGGCCCGGGGATACCGCACGGTCTCTCGTGAGGCGGCGAGCCTCCTTGCCGGATTACCGCCATGGGATCTGGAGGCGAAGGTCCTCGCGCACATTTGGGAGTGGCGCGAGGAGATGAAGCGCCGGGGCGTAACTCCGCTGCCGCGAGAAATCGCGGCACAGCGGACAGAGCTCCGGCAGGATCTCATGGCGGCATGGAGAGTGCGATTGTCGCAACCCAGTGCTGGGCACGCCACAATTGCGGCGATAAGTCCCCTCTTTGAGGAGTGGCTGGAGAGGCGCCACGGCGTCCTCACCTTCCGCCTGACACAGGTCCTCACCGGACATGGCAGCTTCGGGAGGTACCTGTGCAGGATAAGGCGGGAGGAAACGCCTGGGTGTCACCACTGTGCGGATCGTCCGGAGGACACGGTGGAGCATACGGTGGAGGTGTGCCCTGCTTGGGCGGAGCACCGCCGTGTCCTCGTGGAGGCGATTGGCGGCACTGACCTCTCGCGTCCGGCCCTGGTCCAGGCCATGGTACGGAGCGAGAGGGCATGGGAGGCGGTCACCTCCTTCTGCGAAGCAGTGATGCTCGCGAAGGAGGAGGCGGAACGCGTGAGGGAGAGGCAAAGCCTGCGCCCTCACGCCCCTAACCGCCGCCGCTGGAGACACCCTGGGCGTCGGGAATCCCAGGCGGATTCCCGGCCACCATAGGCGTGGGCTTGCGGACGGCGAGCAATGGGCAGCTCGCCGTCCGATAAGGACCAGGCCCAGGTCGATGGCGCGTCGTGTTCCACGCGCGCCTCAAAGAGATGTCAGCACACCTGACGGGGTCCGTTAGGACCGATGCCTGCCAGGGTTGCGGAATAGTCCGAAAGGGATACCGGGACCCTGGCAACAGGCAACCGAAGGAACACGGGTGGGTTTTAGTCAGTAAGAGTCTGACACGCCCTTCCGCTCCGCCCAGAGCGGGAGAAGTCATATGATGATTTCCCACCCAAAAAAAAAAAAAAAAAAAAAAAAGGGTGGTGTTTATAAGATGCCTCATTATGGGACTGTCGTCATGCCAAGCAGCAATAACTTTTAAGAGGCTGTTGCTACTGTCCCGTAATCTGGTAAGAAGAGATGCATATTATTATAGTCTCCTAGAAAATCAATCATTAATTAATTGTTTAAACCTATATATGTTTTCTGTTGTGAATTATTTTGAGAAAATAAATATATCTAACCGTAAAACTCGATGTGCCGATATTAAACCTAGATGTAATATCCAGGGCACAGTGTATTGTCTCATTTATCAGATTTTTTTTAGATATTTTTTGTTTGTTGCAATGGTGTTTGTTTAAGTAGATGCAACAAGATAGTTACTGTAATATGTAGGTAAGTAAATCAGTGAGTTCATAACATAAATTGTCCGAGCCCCATTCAGACTTTGAATGGAGTGAATTACAAAGTGAAGGACAAAAGTAGCTACTTAATTGATTAACTTGAGGAACTTCGCCGTAGACAACTCGGACTTAATCTTTAATTCATGGTGAGAGACTAAACAAAAGGGGATACTTGTTTTATTGACTTCGCTCTCTTTTAGAAGCAACTTTGTATGTGTTAGGATTTTTTTTACAACGTTTCTAGTTTATATTAGTTCTTGAAGTGAGGATCGTTTAAAGTAGAAACGGTCGACTTTCCATTTAGTACTTAGATCCCTTTTTTCACTAAGTAAAACTATTTTTCCTCTTTGCGGTCGAGTGTTTTCCGTTTTTCGAAAATAATCAGTAGACTCTGTTTATTCACTCACAATTCTATTTTACTACACATGTAAGTAAAACACTTAAGAAAAACAGACACCTTTCCATCATTTGGGTACCTATTTAAATCAATGAGGTTGTTTGAAGTAAAAAAATATCGTGAAGGTCGACTAAGATTTTATTTGGTAAATCATGCTTTAGCTGTAATATCTTAGTTAAGACTATATCCACAAATGAATAGCTTCTAATGTGAAAAGTTATATCAAGTTATCGGGAATTGAGGATAATTCGTGAAACTACATTAATTACTCTATAAATATCAAATTTATCGCGTTTTGTTTCTTGAGAAGTACGAAGCAAATAAAAATAAAACATTTATAATTTCTTATGTATTCTGAGGAAAGAGGATCTCGTGGCTACGTAATAACAGCCGCACGGGTCGATCCATCAGGTTAAGCTACGCTTGCCGACCGACCTATCTTTACATACCGAGACTCCTCCGTGCCTCGGAAAGCACGTAAAGCCATTGGTCCCGGCTGTCATTTGTGGATCTTTGACAGTCGTTACGGGTCGTCAGAAGCTCGAAAGTCTGACAACCATTCTTACCAAGGGGTATCGTAATACCCAGTTAATGAGTTTTGGAGGTCAGATAGGCAGTTGCTCCATGTAAACTACTGGTATTCAGCTGCATCCGGTTAGACAGGAAGCCGACCCCAACATAGTTGGGAAAAGGCTAGGCAGATGATGGTGTATTTTGAGGAAAATGTCGTAAGGAAAGTTTTGAGTATGAATGTGGAAGGCTAACCTAAGGGTAGAATCGTAGATGAAGACCAAAAGAAACGATGGATGGACTGTGTGAAGGATGATATGGCTAGAAAGGGGGTGATTACCAAGATGACGACTAATAGAGAAGTATGGAAGAAAAAGACATGTTGGGCCGACCACAAATAAATTGGGATAAGGGGAGGAGAATGACGATGATGATAGATGTAAAAAAACGCTTAACGAAGCCGAAAGTCACTTGCTACTCCTCTCATTATGATATTTTTTTTGTTCTGGACCATACCTGGGTTATGCTACTTATGGTTACGGAGATATTGAAGATTGACCAGAATTCCAACTATTTCAGACGTTTTTTAAAGAAAGCATGTTTTAAATGTTATAACTTAATTTTAAATACCCCTACAACCCTGAACTGTTGCATGCGCCCGTAAACCCAATGTTTTGCGTATGTTACGTTGCGCACTACCGTAAACAGCGACTTTTCATACCAAAAAATAAAAGTCTTTCCCAGCAATTATTTTTGTGCAATGTTGATGTACAGAATGCGTAGATGACGGCTATGTGATGGGTCTTTTACACCCTGTATATATACATCGATTATCATTATTATAACGGTCGCAAAATCTTTCCTGTTTCAAGTAGTGACATGACAAAAATAACTTGACCATATTTCCAAATGACACAATATGCAATATTTAGATGGATCTGGCATTAAAAAGCCATTGGCACGAGGTCAGCGGGTAACTTTCGCCAAATATCACCGAATTAGAGCTGGGATGTCGCCAAAATACAAGTTCAAATTGGATTAATGGTACATTAAAGCGGCTATTGTACTTTTTTACCCGACTACGGCGAAGAAAAAAGGAGGGTTATGATTTTGACCGGTATGTATGTATGTATGTTCATCTGTTCCCTCATATCTTCTAAACGACTCATCACAATTTGACAAATGAGGTATCGTTGGAATCGTATCGTCCGCTGGTTATAGGCTATGTGAAGTCACATTAAATATAATTTATATATAATTAAATAATTAAAATGGCGCCCTCTAGAGGACATAAAGTCAGGAACTAAAAAAAAAATATTGTTTAATCGTACCATGTTGGGTATCAAATGAAAGGGCTTAATGAGCACATTTCAAAAATATAAATATTATAACCCCAAAAGAATTAAAAAAAAAATAAAGTAATAAAAACTAAAACCCAACTACGATTAAAAAGGTATAAACAAGACACCACAGACAGACAAATAAAAAATCCGGAGTCACACGTGTTAGTAAATCGAACAGATTACGTGTGACTCCGGATTTTACCTTACCTTTTTAGTCGTAGTTGGGTTTTAGTTTTTATTACTTTTAATAATGTATCGTTTCTTTTTCGACCTTAAGCGCAGGCCACACTGGGTACGAGTCATTTAGCTTTCATCCACGTCTTTTCATACTTTATTTTTGTTTCGCTTAGAACGCGGTATGAACCAAAGTAGAAGAGAAGAAAGTTTAGCTTCATTTCGCTTCATTCCCAGTAGTATGGCCTTCGCTTTACAGGCAAATAAATAATTATATCATTCAAATTTTAATTCACCATTAGCAAAGAGTACACCGTAAACAATACTTGGGGCCTTATCGAAACCTTGTTGGTATCAATACTCGAGATATAGGTACTCGTTAGATAGGTAAATGAGTACTTGACGCCGATAGTTCGAGCTCATTATATAACTAGTTTCGTTCAAACTTGTATTAGTTGTTGGCAAGTGCTTAGAAGCAGTTACAGCGTGCTAAATCAATCCAGCAAAACATCAAAAGTAAGCATTTACCGTAATAAATACCTTTTGAACGACCTAAATTATAAGATGGAAGTTACCAGCAGATTTAAAAAATACATACTTATACTTATGGCATGGGGGATTTTCAGAAAAAGATTTAGATTTTAGATTTACAAAACGAATCAGCGACCGTATATCGGCAGACGTGATAAAAAAAGCAACCATGTGCCATTCGGAATACCGCACATAGGGTTACCACCGTACAATATTTAACAATGCATTTTTTTTTTGTCGGTTAAAATAAACACGTTTCTTCTATGGTCCCTTTAATTTTTAAATTTATTATTATTTTTATTATTTGTTTTTATATCGATCATAGTAGTACAAACTCTGAAAATTTCTAGTATCTACCTATTACGGTTCAAAAGATACAGGGGGCCTAAACCGGCCACATTAGCAATTCCTCTAAAAGCATTTCATTTCCTGAATCCCAGCTGCCATTAACAATTCCTCTAATTTGGCACAAAAGCAATTCATATTATGTGGACCATTTTACGAATCTCCATAGAAAACTGTCAAACAGATGAATTATTTCGTAGTATGAATAGCACGCAGATCATATTATGAATAGTCAGTTTGTTCCATTTTACGATGATTCATAATATTTTCCTATGATGATTCTACCAAAGTGACTGTTTTAAGCCCCCAGCTCTGTGACGGACGAATGGACAGCGGAATCTTAGTAATAGTCAGTTAACACCACATTGGGTACGGAAAAACGATCACCCGCACTTTAACCATTAACATTGTATAATATTAATGCTTTGAAAGTTTTCATCCCAGTAGTTAAGACGCGATTCCACCAAAATTGTGTTCAGCACATTCACAAGCATTTTGTGCAGAACTCTAACAGTGCAGATCCGTTAGTCTCCTACATTCCTGAATATCTCCTTGTGTGAGTCCACTGAGAGAAGAATTTGTGCCGTACACTGTGCAGCACAGTGTCTCACACTGGTGGAATCGCGCATTTAGGCACTCTTTATTAGTCGTATTAACACAAAACGGATACTTGCCTGTACGTACAGTTAACCGCAAAACAGTGGTAACACGTCTTGTACCACGAGAACTGCCGCTGTACTGTCAATGTCTTGTTATTACCACTGATGTGCGGTTGACTGTACTGAAGCTTAAATCTATCAACAGAAAAAAATAAGATCGCTTTTCGCATTCACAATTTCTTATTCTGTATAATTATGTATAGTGTATACTGAGGAAAATGTAATGAGGAAAGTTTTGAGTACAAGGGTGGAGGGTGGATGTGGTCTCATAGAGTAAGGGAAGACCAAAAAAACGATGGATGGACTGTGTGAAAGATGATATGGCTAGAAAGGGAGCGACTACTGAGATGACGACTAATAGAGAAGTATGGAAGAAAATTACATGTTGCACCGACCCCTAATAAATTGGACATAGAAGAGGAGTATGATAAAGTTCTTATGTTGTATTATTTTCTATAGATGACCATCCGCTGGGGTATTGTGTCCGCGGGCAAGATTTGCAGCGACTTTGTGAACGCAGTTAACTCTTATCCTGATAAAGGAGATCAAGAAATTGTCGCAGTTGCAGCCAGGGATAAGAAAAAGGCTGATGAGTTTGCAAATCTACATAAGATCAAGAAAGCATTCGGTTCCTATGAGGAAATGGCTAACAGTTCAGACATTGGTATGTTGTAATGAACTTTTCTCTTACGGTTTGGTACATAAAATAGCATTGCTGAGAATTGGCTCTTTTTTTTTTTTTGGTGGGAAATCATAAAATGACTTCTCCCGCTCTAGGCGGAGCGGAAGGGCGTGTCAGACTTTTACTGACTAAAACCCACCCGTGTTCCTTCAGTTGCCTGTTGCCAGGGTCCCGGTATCCCTTTCGGACTATCCCGCAACCCTGGCAGGAAGAATTGCCTCTGCTTCGCATGGTTATTACACGTATAATACTGGTATTTAGCTGTATCCGGTTAGACTGGAAGCCGACCCCAAGTTGGGACAAGGCTAGGCAGATTGATTTATATGTATAAACCTTTCGGAATAAATTATCTAAATGATGATGAAAACCGCATCATTTGATATTAGTTTAGGACAACATTGCGTTCATACAACCCGTCACGAAAAGCGACTTTAATTTATAATAATTTATCTAGGTATAGATCTCGTGGCTATGTAATAACAGCCGCACGGGTCGATCCATCGGGTTAAGCTACGCTTGCCGGGGTTGGTCCGTGGATGGGTGACCATCTTTACATACCGAGACTCCTTCGTGCCTCGGAAAGCACGTTAAGCTGTTGGTCCCGGCTGTCATTCGTGGATCTTTGACAGTCGTTACGGGTGGTCAGAAGCCCGAAAGTCTGACAACCAGTCTTACCAAGGGGTATCGTATTACCCAGTTACTGGCTTGCGGAGGTCAGATAGGCAGTCGCTCCATGTAAAATACTGGTATTCAGCTGCATCCGGTTAGACCGGAAGCCGACCCCAACATGGTTAGGAAAAGGCTAAGCAGATGATGATCTAGGTATAGATAAATATTTGCGGTTGTTATTAGATGGTGGTCATAATTATTCTAAAATTTTGTTTTTGGGGCAAAACTAATTAGCAAACGTGAAGCAATTAAAATAATAGTGTATTATAATTATTGTATCCATAGTCTATGATTTGACAAGGTCGAGTTGTTTTATCAGTGCTATATTTGTTTCAATGACATGCACTATAATTATGTACTTAATACACTCGTCCTTATCATCCTCTACTTTAGTGGATAGCACTTAAGGTAGTGCACATGTAATACATTAGTATTAAAACTTATATCTTCTATATTATAAAAATTAATCGCTGAATGTGTTGCTCAGCGCAAATCTCGAGAGCAGTTGAACCGAGCTTTTGCTAATTCTTTTTTAGAATAGTCTTCGAAGTACGAGGATGGCGGTACGAAGTTCTCCGGGTCAGCTAGTAATAAATAAATATCGATCACTAGTAGATGAATAAAACGTTTAAAGGATGACTGTTTTTCCTGAAATGTTTTCTGTTTCAGACGTTGTGTATATCGGCACTTTAAATCCATTTCACTGCGATCTTGCCGAACTGTACCTGATGAATGGAAAACATGTGTTATGTGAGAAACCTTTATGCATGAACACACATCAGGTCAGGCATCTGATAAAACTTGCTAGCAAGAAGAAGCTGTTCCTTATGGAAGCAGTATGGTCTCGTTTCTCTCCTGCGTACGCAGAAATGCAGAAAGAGATAGAAAATGGAGAAATTGGAGAAGTGAAGTTTTTGGAAGTCAACTTGGGATTTTTTTGTGAGAGCGAAAGGGTTAAGTGAGTCATTATCTTCTAATTTCAGCAAATCCTCTAAGATTTCCGGCTTCTGTAGTTCCGTAAGATGCAGAGCGAAGAAAAGGATTATCTAAAGCTTGAAGATTCTGTAATTTTAGGGTGATAGCATACCCCAAAATACCCCCCACTGATAAATCTGTTTTAACTAACATAACTATTATTTTCAGTAAAAAACAATACGGGGGCAGTGCAGTTCTTGATGTTGGCGTGTACGTACTGCAGCTATCACAATTAATATTTAAAGAATGTCCAATCAAAGTGGAAGCTATCGGCAACTTAAACGAAGACGGCGTAGACTATACGGAAACGATTATCTTGGAATATGCGGGGGGTAAGCGGGCTGTGCTCAATACTCACACTCAGTTGGAGCTGATTAACAAAGCGACGGTGTACGGGACAAAGGGACGCATTACGGTAACACTTATGATGTTCTTAAATAGTATTTTGGGTGTATTCCTCCTCATACCAGTGCCCTCAAAACGGTGAGAGCAATGGTGGCCCATTGGTGACAGCCCCGACTGACGTATCGTATGTCATGGCTTCGAATCCATTTCAATTGATCTTTGTTTCACCGCTGCTCTAAAAACGGTGAAGGAAAAAATCGTGAGAAAAACGGCATGTCCTAGAACCAAAAAACTCTAAGACATGTGATATCTACCAACCCACTGGGACCGCATGGTAGATAGCCCAGTCCCTATCACAAATAGGAGGCCTGTGGGCCCACTCACTTTAAATTCTCACAGAGGAGGCCTGAGTCCCTGCAGTGGGACCATTACAGGCCGATTATGTGGGTACGTACGTGATGATTATTTCAGATCCGAAACACGATCTTGTGAAAAGATAATAGCTATGTCTGTGAAAATCAATCTCTTCTACAGTTGTTTTAAAATCAAAATAAAAAGAAGAATCTTAAAATAAGTTTTAAGTGAAAACAATTAACTGATACCTAACCTTGTAGTCATTCTAAGAATAAAAAAATACTTTATTTTCAGTTGAAGCCGCCATTTCATTTCCCAGACAAAATGATTTGCAGCGATGGAAAAATTAAAGAATTCAAGCTACATGCGTCGAAAATTCCGTACAATTTTGAAAACAGTGCGGGTTTGGTGTACGAGGCACTTGAAGTTGCTAGATGTATCAAAGAAGGTGGGTGCTTTTATGATATTCTGGCTCGCATTTGACACATATCTCGTCTGATGGTAAGTGATGATGTGGTCGACAATGGTACTCGCTTACCTAGGATAAACCTCAATTCAAGAAGTTCGAGTTCCACTCCTTACAGTACTTGACGATACTTAAAGTCGTTCTCGTCTGGTCGTCCGATGTGTTTAAAGGCCTTGGAAAAAAATAGCAATAGCAAACAAAACAATAAGTAATGAAAAAGAAACACGCATTTCTCCGTCGGATAGTCTTTCAAACATTTTAGGTAATATTAAAGCTTATAATAATTTATAATTTTTTTCTAGGTCTGACAGAATCACCACGGATGACCCTTGGCGAAAGTTTGACTTTGGCCGGACTGGAAACCAAAGTTCGAGAGAAGTTGGGAGTGCGTTTTGATTGTGACTTAGCATTGTAATGGTAAAAACAAATGATTTATTAAAAATTGGTTAAATGACTTACATGAAACGGCTTTTTTTTATCCTTACATACTACAAAACAAAGTCCTTCGCCGCGTCTGTCTGTCGTCCTGTACGCGATAAACTCAAAAACGACTGAACCAATTTTCATGCTGTTCACCAATGGATAGAGTGGTTCTCGAGTAAGGTTTTAGTATATAATAACCGACATCCACGCGGGCGCAGTTGCGGGCATCAGCTAGTTTCTTATAAAAGATTCTTACACCTTAGGTATGATTCTTTAAAGCCAAATCGCAAAAATGTAACTCCCCGTAAAAAAAACGAATGCCCTTTCACATTGTGGCAACAAGACGACTTTTCCTGACGGGTTCATATTTTTTTGGCACGTATTGTAATTTTTTTACGATTCTTGAGCGTATGGACAAGGTCGTTGAAGTTTATCACCCACAATAAAAACTCGGATTGATTCTTTTAGAAGCACGATATGATTGTTCCGGGTTCAAAATATGAACCCGTCAACCAAAAAGACTAAAATATATTATTGCACACACTAGTAAATTGTTGGTGGTACATGAAACTGACACGTTCACCCTAACTAAGCGACAGTGAGTTTATTTGCAAAACTTTCACAATAAAATAGGTAAACAGATTTGGATGAAACTTGGCACATGGATAGACCATGACCTGGGTTGACAAGATACTTTTTATCCCGATATGCCCACGGATGCGGGTGAAACCGCGTGGCTCAGCTGAAACCGCGTGGCTCAGCTTGTTCAGTATAAATCCTGTCTATCGAATAACTAATCCGGTACGATACACAATAGCTTGTTGTGGTAAATAGCGGAGATTAAGCCCTTTTCAAAATGGGGACGGGGTGGAAGTAAGGCCCGCTTAGTGTTAATTCCCTTAGTTACTGATGATTTCCAGATAAATAATGGTTAGTATAGTGACATTATAGTGAGGAGCTCGTGGCTAAGTAATAACAGCCGCAACGATCCATCAAGCTAAGCTACGCTTGCCGGGGTTGGTCCGTGGATGGGTGACCATCTTTACACATCGAGACTTCTCCGTGCCTCGAAAAGCACGTTAAGCCGTTGGTCCCGGCTACCATTTGTGGATCTTTGACAGTCGTTACGAGTCGTCAGAACCCCGAAAGTCTGACAACCAGTCTTGCCAAGGGGTATCGTATTACCCAGTTACTGGGTTGTGCAGGTCAGATAGGCAGTCGCTCCATGTAAAATACTGGTATTCAGTTGCATCCGGTTAGACTGGAAGCCCTCTAACTCGACTCGACTCTAACATAGTTGGGAAAAGGCTAGGCAGATGATGATAGTGACAGTATAAAAGCAACACTATGGTGTCTGTGTAGCAATGTAATAAGGGATAGATCTATTCGAAGAGGCGTTTTCATTTTGTTTATTAATGCTTAGATACCTGCTCTTATATCAAATCTTCCTATTCCTGACACGTCACAGGAACATTGCTAGCCGGATCTGTTGGCGCTCCAATGATGTTGCAGGGGACGCTGTTGTTGTTGCATTTGTGCAATTGTTTTGTTTTAGTTTAAATGTATTCCAAAAACAAAATGGCGGCGTTAAACATAACTGGTTAAATGTGCGTGTAGTACACGTACACGTCTGGCTAACCCTATGGGGAATAGGTCCAGGCGTGAAGCTGCAGATGTTTATACAAAGTAAATAATTCTAAAACCTGATAAGGTCAAATGTAGGTGATTAGGTCCAATCCTCTGAGATAAAAAAAAATGTACTCATTATCTAAACATTGTTATAAGGTGAATTTTGGGTTTATTATTAGGTACAACTCTATCTATCCCATGGGTAATACACGCGTGATGTTATGTAATGTCAGTTAAAAGGTATTTTGTTTAATACGTTCGCACAAATTTACCTACCTATATTACGCTATAATTTCTGCTTCATATTTACACTGAAAATTAGTCCATTACCTGCTTATTATTATAATAATTAAAATAACATCTCTTCCAAAGGGACTGGGTATCTTTACGATGAATTACACTCGATTGTACTTACAAAACCTGGTTCTACCTAAAAGTAAAAGTTTACAAGTAAAACTTCTGGGACGTAACAATATAATAGATTAGGGTCACCGATATTAATTAAAACTTAATTTTATATTACCTGGAAGGTCATGTTCCTAATATTTTGCTTAGCTATTATGTCTAGCACCCCCTTACATTATTGTGGAAATGTAGGGGTTACTTAACTTTACACCTCCGCTTAATTTCTGCTGAGCTGCAAATCTATACATAAATTATAAATTACAGTTGCTTTATGTGTTTGTCTGTTTGCCCGCGTTGCAAAACCACTCAACAGCTTTTGAAGAATTTTTTAATTCCGGAAAGTTCATTTGTTTATACTGCGTTAATTAATATTAAAGTTACATAAAAGTAACTAAAAAATCTAGATTAACTAAGAAATCTCGATGTTTAATCAAGGCATAAAAACCGTGCGAAGCAGGAGTGGTTCGCTAGGTGCCAAAGAGAATTAAACTATACACCATTTGAAATAAGATTAGACATTAAAACAAACCCTTTTACAGTCCGTTCAAACGATTTTGACTTCTATACCGTAGGCATAAGGATATCATTAAACGCAAAAAAAGTTACACAATACCAACTATTTACTGCGGCTGCCATTTGTCATGCCACCAACGCAATAGAATTCAAAATCGGTTGAACGGAATGTAAAAAAGGCTTATCTATACGTCTAATGTTATTTCAAATGGAGTATAGGTGCAAATAAAAATGTAATATAAGTTTCACAAGTCCAGTTAACTACTTTTTTTTATGAATCCACTTCATTCTACTCGGTTCTCTCTCTAATTATTCTCTTCTCTCCTTATGTCAAACTTTATTGATAAATGATAACATTGTCCCACTTGTCTGCAAGTTGTTACAGTCCCCGCCTACCTTCCATAAATAATCACTCATCTATAACCAATTTCCCTAAAAGCACAATTTGCTTAGTTATATTTATATTTTAGGTCGACCAGATACCTATTGGAAATGGACGGGGATATCGCTCCAACATTATAAACTCTGATAAGGCTATTTCTCTTTCTAAAGTTGGTACCGATAATGTGATCAATCAATCTGCATAGCCTTTTCCCAACTATGTTGGGTCGGCTTCCAGTCTAACCGGATGCAGCTGAATACCAGTATTTTACATGGAGCGACTGCCTATCTGACCTCCACAACCCAGTAACTGGGTAATATGATACCCCTTGGTAGGACTGGTTGTCAGACTTTCGGGCTTCTGACGACTCGTAACGACTGTCAAAGATCCACAAATGACAGCTGGGACCAACGGCTTAACGTGGTTTCCGAGGCACGGAGGAGTCTCGATATGTGAAAATGGTCAACCATCCACGGACCAACCCCGGCAAGCGTAGCTTAACCTGATGGATAGACCCGAGCGGCTGTTATTACTTAGCCACGAGCTCCTCCGATACCGAAACCGGTACCGATAATATGATAACAATTTAAATTATGTAATGTGTAAGGTACGACTATATTAAGACCTTTCTCACAAGGAACTCAAAAGAAATAAATTGAGTATTTGAATAACTCAGTTAAAAGTTACAAAGCTTAAGCTCACGGTGTGACCGGGCTTAGGACCGCTAGCTTCATCTGCAGACCTCCATTAAAATACAGTTGCAATAATCCGCTAATGACTGATTGAATCAAAGTTAGCAATTCAATGTACCTACTTAGTAAGTTTGGGTATTGCGGTCAACGAAAACCTGTGGAAATTAAGGGTCTGAAATGCCAACCTTCTCTATTCGATAGAACAGCTGACTTCATTATGAACACTACATCATTCATAGAGGCTCTTCTATTGTCCCAGTCTGACATTACACGAAATTGACCTAAGGAATTAAAAAAAACAGCAAGCTAATATAAAGCTTGTAAAAATCAGGCATTCTTTCAGTAAAGGCTTGCTTGGTTAGTCTTACCCTTTTTGCCTTTTGTATACTCGTGTCTCACTTCACCTTTACAGGAGTAGTTTAGGTGCTATTGTATTCGACAATTGGTCCGGTTTATCGTCGTCAAGTGTGCACTGGACCTTTATGCTGTCAGGTGTCTGGTAATCTACACGGCTTACTAAAGTGATGCGAAAATAAGTCTCATTTCGTTTCTAATTCTTTATAAAAGTAGACATAGCGTATTCTTTAAGGTGCTCACACACTTGGAAGTGGGCACTTGAAAGCATTTTGAGCAGTATTTTGTTACGTTTGACGCTCGAAAAGTGAGTATCCACCTTATGTTACACCACATTTTCTCATAGGATAACTTAGGAACCTACCTACATCTTAAAATTCATAGATGCTTTAAGCAAGCAGAACTGCATTCATATCTATCATCTTTAAAACTTTTTAACTAGCCAACTTATTTTTGTACCAAGTGATTTCAAAGTTACTGTTTAATGAATAAACAGTAAACAGCAAGTCATTTACAACTTTTCTTTTACAAGTTTAGATTTTCAGAGTTTGCTAATAACTTTTGAAAATCTGCAATTTTAATAAAAGTTCTGTTGTGATGTTAAAAGAGTAAAATTGGCTCGTTGATTGTTAAAAATTATCCTTTGAAGACTTTGATAGAATTTTTAATGTAATTTAACGATTTTAGAATTTTTATCTCGTATTATTTTTTGTTTTGTAGGATAAAATATTTGAGGTTAATGATCACCCGATATGAACGATGAAAGTAAACTATAAAAAAAATTCACAATTATTACAATATCTGCCTAATATGAATGTGACTTTTTCGCATTTTGTTCTGATATTTATTGTGAGACCCAGAGAAATATTTAGTGTGGAATAAGGTCAGTTTGTTAATTGTTCTAGAGTTGCTTATACAAAACTTCATTCTAATTAAAATAATAGACCATATTATTCTTTTAAAAAAATACAAAAATTTTACTCAGCAAAATAATCGTCGCTTTTGCGAATTCGACAATTACTGACTTTCAGAACAGTATACAATATGGACAGTACTAAGGTAGTAAACGTTCGAAACGGCACACTCATACAGACGCGCTCATTGATGAAACCCCAAGCGATTGTCGCGGTGCTGTCAGTTGACGCTGTCGAGAAGAGTGGTAGCCAGAGGTCGCCGCAATCTTTTTAAAAATAGAGGGTAGGTTATTATTTCAACAAATAGGCCTAACTTCCATACTGTCCGTATTTATACTGTGTTTTCAGCCATAAAAATCGAATAAGAAAATACACAAGAACTTAATCAACTCAGCTAATATTTCAGGCAAACAAAATATGCGTAAACTTACACAATATCTCAATTCAACGCTACTAATGCGTGTCTATAAATTATCCATTACCATCTAATGCTCTCAGAAGCCATTTTGAAATCTTTTCTCCCTTACCGCCGTAATATTAAGGACGTTTGGTATATCGCCGACATTTTTCCGAGTCGATTTACAAGGCATTAAAGTGCCATCAATATGTGAAGGGTATTGATAACTCCCACGCCGTTAATTCTCTTTTGATCACGCCTTTTTCAAACCCATTTTATTGTTGTACAGTTGTTTAACTAGAATGAAAGAAAGAATGAAAATGTATATAATATTGTGACTCGCATAGGAAGATCACAAACTGATGTAGTGGTGTAACACTGCGCACACACAACATAACAATCACTGCTCATAGTGCATCATAGTGTTGCCAGGTCGGATTTGTTTTAAATCGGGGCAGAAGGTAAAACAAATCGGGATTTAGGGTTGTAGATCGGGACAATAAAAAAAACAAGGTTTTTTAGGATTTCGTACCTCAAAAGGAATAAACGGAACCCTTTTAGGATCACTCATGCGCCTGTCTGTCCGTCTGTCACAGCCAATTTGCTCCGAATCTAATGAACCGATTAAGTTGAATGGTACACATATTATGTATTTCTGTGACCCAAACACGGACGAATAACGTAAATAAATGAATTTTGAATATATATACATATACATATTCCAAATTCCGTCAGTCACTTTTGGGGGGCAAATAACAAAATTGAAAATAAAAGCGTTTTGCAAACTGAACCATGTGACATGAAAGTATCAAATGAAAGTTCTTATTACGAGGATCTGAAATATATTTTTTATAATTTTAAAATAAATACTTTTAAATATATAATATTTAAGAAAATAGATGAAAATGTACCTTTCCCCCCACACTTATATCTGAAATAACCGAGCCTAAAATTTTGAAAAAAATGTAGTGAATGGTTCTTTACTCATAATTACAGGAAAACCTAAATATAAGCCAAACTCGCCAGCCAGCCCAGCCTATAACCTATTGTCTATGGTCTTAAAATAACATGGTAGATCTCTCAATATTGTGCGTACAAACTTACATTTGCAGTTGGAATGTATAAGAGAATAGGTATGTTTTTCAACTAGAATGTCAAGTTTGTTCTTGGAATAAATTCATCCCAACTACGGAACTCTTCATTGTGCGTGGTCCGACACGGACATGGTTGCTTTTTTTAAATTAAGGTTTTTATTGTGTTTCGCAACTAATATTACTAGTAAGTCTGAATTACAAAAAAAAAAAAGTTATGAAGCAATGTATTAGACATTTCTTTCAAACTAATTCAGATTGTGATTGATCGTGTATTAGGTAGTAGGTACGCAATTAGACATGTATTGATTTATCGGGAAATTTAGTGTCCCGATCAGGTGCAAATCGGGACGCGTCTCCAGACCCCGAAAATCGGGACGTCCCGCGCAAATCGGGACACCTGGCAACCCTAGTGCATCATAATGCACTATGAGCAGTGATTGTTATGTTGTGTGTGTTTTGTGTAATTGTTGTAACTATAACACTAACATAGTTGTAAGTTTATTTTATTGATACTCATACTCTCATTGTTACTCGTAATAAAAATTTATTTATTTTATTTATACACCATTAGTGCGGAAGGACTTTGTGCCCAGCGAGGAAAGATCTCTTTTGTTTATTTTTTACAAAAGAGATAAGTATGTGAGTATCTTTTGTCGCGCGGCCAAAATCGGAACTAATTGCTGCCATCTTGTTTTTTTAATACAATTTCTTGACATTTTTGCCAATTTTTACTAACAACTCCCCTGTCAATGTGGCACCAAATTATCCTTGTAGCACCTACATAGTAACCAGACTACAACTTTATGATACTTTTAGCAATACACACATTATTTTCCAATTCACTTTTGACATTGGCAGAATGGTCGACAACAGCTTTGCTTGCTATACCAAGAAATAGAATAGAAAAGAACTTTACGATACTGGTTTCTGCTATGGCTTTAGGCCGACCGCTTAACTGAATTCGTTTCTGAAATATTTGCGTGGTGCGGAAGGGGTGTGGTGTCGTGAACTCATGATGCGAGAGCTCAGTGATTCATCAACTTGTGACAACTGTCGCCCCTCTCGTACCGCGCAGTTACCTCAGGAACGAACTCAGTTAAGCGGTCTGCCTATAGCAGTAGACTTAAATTATCATTCAAATTCCAAGTTTAAATTATGTAAAATATGAGGAAACAATACAAAACAAACGTTAAAGGAAGCCTTTCAAATACCAGCACCATTTTATGTTAATAGTCTGAATTCTAAATAATACTTCTTTGCTCCAAACTCTTTGTTAAACGCGAAAGACAATTTATGACAGAACTCTGTAAGCTATGTTAAGTTGTGTCAAGTCTATTTTGAATAATTATTAGGTCCTCTAAATACACGTAATTCACAAACAAGAGGAATAGTTTGTGATTTACGTGGTAATTTTGAAACCAACCGTTTTAATCAGTAGAACTTGTAAATCATTTTCGCTTTCAGGGAACACAGTATCTTTTCAAATTGTATCATATTATTTATATTGAAGTAAAGCATTAAAATTGTTCCAGTTTATTCCTGTAAGTAGTTTAATGTTGATAATAAACTCAAATACTTAGTTATGTTTTTGTAGTTACTTCACAAGAATGCGCTTCGTCTTGGCATATGGTACTAAAACCCTTTGTTGTTAGAACAACAACAGTGGTGATTAGTAGGTACCTAAATAGTGATTAGTACATACGTGTTGCATTATCTGCATCATGCATTAACTGTTTCAACTGTATCTGTCTTTGGGCACCTAATTAGTAATGGCCCATGAATTAGTTTTATATTTATTTATTTATTTATATATTCTTTATTGTACACCACAAAAATATATAACAAAAAAACAATAACAAACACTACAAAATATACAATGGGCGGCCTTATCGCTATCCGCGATCTCTTCCAGGCAACCTTGGAATGGACAGTGATTTGCGTGGACATAAAATGGGGCTGTCGTAGGTGCAAATAATAAGTCTACAATATACTAAAATAGATACACATATACATACATATCCTAAATAATAATAGATACATACATACGAAATAAGTATATAAGCAACGAAAAATTAATGATGACTATAGATAACTACACAGTTACGAAAACAGGATCACAACGACAAGTAATGTTCCTTAACGAGTCTTTTAAACACTAGTATCGACTGCGCGCGTTTTATTTCTACTGGCAATGCATTCCACAAACGAGCGGCCTGGACGGCAAAGGATTTGTCGAGGAAAGTTGTTTATACGAGTGTTCTCTCAAATATTTTCCACACATTAATTTATACGGGCAATATATTTACACGATCCATTGTATACGCGAATCCGGAAATAAATCATAACTCCATGAAAATTTCGGATACCGTTACAAATTCGCTTCATACTTCAATATTTAATTGTCCGTTATTTGGTTTCAGAAGGTAATAGAAATGAACTCGTGGTCCGTGATCACCGTGGTTAATGGACCCGATCATTGGATGTCTGATCGTCGTTATAAAGCTTACTTACAATATTATCGAAGCAGTTATACGAGCGCTCATTGAGATATGCCAGTTAGTTGCATTGTACTCCGTACTCGCTACCTCCTGCTGCGCACTGGCAGCTTTGTTAATAAGGTAATTTAATTCCACTTTAATCATTATCTGCGTGCATGAATAGGTACTCGTAAGTGTAAAAAATAGTTGAGAAATGGCTTTCTCAACTATACGAATACCTATTCAGCTTGATAAACAAGTACCTATGTTATAAAGTACTATTTAGGAGAGTCGATTTTCATGCCGGCTCTTCTCCCTATGAAACGACCAATTGGAAAAGTGTACCTAGCTTTTGACGTTTCATAATGTGCCCAATTGCCCATGTAGGTTTCTGAGATAAGAGAGAGAAATATTTTTGAAATTATATTTGAAAAAAAAAGGAATTTACATTGTTCACTTTATTTTCGAAATTTTTACTATGGATTTTTTTAGTTATGTGGTTACGAAATAAAAAGGCAGAGGCGGCAGTAATTTGGTATACTTAGGCTGTGTAGGTTTATTTCCATACAGGATTTCACTGTGGGCGAAAAAGTTCAATTAAATTGATGTAGACGTTCTGAAAATGTCTACAAACTTATGGTGTGGGTGAGGGAACTTCTAATTGTATCTCGACAGAGGAGACCACCATACCACATACCATAGAGGGACCATGTGTTTTATTCGCAGATGACATCTCTCTTCTAGTCTCATGTCAGAACAACCTAAATTTAAATGAAAAACTACACTCAATGCTCACCAAAGCTATCACCTGGATGAACGCACACAACCTTGAAATTAACTATTTTAAAACTAAACTGATTACCTTCCATCCCCATCAAAAAACACCTCTAAATATAGACTTTACTTTTAATGGTTCAAAACTAGAAATTGTTAAAGAATTTACCTTACTTGGATTAGATTTAGACACAAATATAAACTGGAAAACTCACATACAAAAAATTAGATCAAAAATTTCAAGTTTTTCATACGCTCTCCGAGAAATAAAAAAAACCACCAATCTTCAAACAGCACTCACCACCTACTACGCGAATGCTTATGCATGGCTGAGCTACGGCGTTACCCTTTGGGGAAATAGCACGGATGTGCCAACACTATTTAACCTCCAAAAGAAATTAGTCAGGATCATAGTAAACATCGATCAAACTGACAGCTGCTTTCAAAATTATAATATTTGAACCCTCCCCAGTATATACATATTAGAGACATGCAAATTTGTTCGTAAAAATCAAGAATTTTATAAAAAACGCGAAGACATACAATCACACTACAAACTTCGACATAAATCTAGACCAAACATTCCAACTTCTCGGCTAAAAAAACATTCTACAAGTCCATATTATGTAATGTCAATAAAAATATACAATAAACTACCGGAATTAATAAAAAAAGAAGAAAAATTGAATATATTTATAAAAAAAACTAAAACTATTTCTAATAAAAAAATGTTATTATAGTTTAAACGAATATTTCAACGATAAATAAAATATAAGTATATCAAGTGTTGAGTAAACTATTTATGTAAAATAAAAAGAATAAAAAATAACCTAATATAATAATATTAGATTTAGTTCAGAAGACTGATGATAATCTAAGTTTTTTCAAAGCTTCCTCTCTCCTACTATTTTGCTGTGCCCGACAGGGTCCATAATGATCACATATAATTTTAACTTACCACCTAAGTACACATTGTGGAATGCAAATAAAGTATTGAGTATTGAGTATTGAGAAAATAAGTATAAAGTAGCATTAACAGAAAACATGTCATGTTAAATATTATACTCGACAATGCTTATTGGTTGAGTCACTTTTTGTGGAGATGATTTCATTCAGGAGTTGCCCACTCACACCTGCTATGCTCATGATATTGCCATGTCCATTGGTTATGTCACCTATCTTACATTAGGTATGGTAAGTTAATTATTTTGAACTTTGCTTAAAATTGAAAAACTCACTTAGAGTGTAGTGTGTAGCAGAAGAAAATTCTAAATAAATCGTGATACGAGTTTTTAGTGCTTCTTGTGTTAGCAATGATTGTTAGAGAAGTGGGTATCTTATAATGTTATTTGATAGAACTTTACTTTGAATCTAGGCTAATGTTGAATTACAAGTAGGTACCTACAAGTGTTGTTTTGAATTATTTCTTACAAATAGGACTTATAGAATTAGTTTGTTATGTTTCGTTTTGTTACTTCAGAATATTTATGTAATCACCTTGCTCCAGTTTTGCTTGATATTTATCTATTTACTTTTATGAAGATATACTAGTTTTATTATTTAATTTACTTAGAGGAAACTTTCCACAATGCTTCATTCTTACCGTAGGTAACCTAATAATAAAATTACCTTTTTTGTTGTGATTTTTTGGGCACAATTCAGACATACATCAACAGCTTTTAGAAAAATAAATGCGTTGTTTTTCAACCAAAAATAATAGCTGCAATTTGTTGCTAATCGTGTCGTGCTAGGTATTTTTTTTTTTTAATCTGCCTGTCTTTACTTTCAAGGAGATTCCACAGTTGCTACCTATCGTTGCCTTTCCTCCTACTTTTCAACCGACTTCAAATAAGGACGGAAGAAGTTCTCAGTTAGACCGTATTTTTCGCCTTCCACGACGCGAGTTGCTCCTACCCAATTTCTATGGACTAACAAAGTTAAATTTACCATTGGTATGAGCGTAAATGTTACTGCTTTTTCCTCATAACATGATAATAACATAATAATAATCGTTACGGAAATACATTATCTGCTACCGATACCTGAAATCCTTATTACAGTTATTTAATATTACTCCCACGTATCCACGATATTACTGCCCATACAGGGTGTTTCTGATTTCGTGTTTCCGCTACCAAAAATCGCTCAACACGCCTAAAGAAGTTATTATAATCAACAATAGAACTACGAGCTGTCTGATGACTTGCGGTGTTTCATTCTCACCGATTGATTCATTCAAAATCAAATATAAAAATATTATTTCACTTATACCTACCTACATGGGAACTTATCACGGATATCTATGAAACTTATGAAATGGCAGAAACGCCATTCATGGCTCTAAAAACGAAATATAAATGTAAGGGAAATTATTTGTTAATTCAAATGTTCGTTTAAAAATATGTGTTTTGAGATAATTTAAAGACGACAAAACATGAATTACACAATGATGATACCTACATACTTACAAGATAGTGTGGTGTAAAATAATGGCAGGAATATAGAAACACCCTGTTATTACATAATAGGATTCTCAGTCCCGGATAAAAACAAAGATAATAATCGTCTAATATAATATTTTGAAGACGTGCATTTTGCATTATGCATTATGTTTTCATGGATGATTTTCATTGCGTTTGATACCTTACAATTTATTCATAGATATACATTTATTTTTATACTATTACCATATTAGTATGCGGTAAGATAACACAAAAATATAAAGTTGGGTGCAAATATGCGTCACATCCACGCAAAACGGCCATCGCTCAGCATAATGCTGTGAGCATATGCGAGACAGAGCACATCGTATTATTTCACAGAGTAGGTACCTAAACAATTTTTGGTAAAACAAGTCTTCCTTAGGGACATAAAATAATTGTAATGGTAAGGAAAAAGGTGCAGAAAAAAAAATTGGGCATAATTTTGTTTTATTTTATTTCTAATATTCTCTGAAACTTTCTATATTTTTTCATTAGATATTCCATGCATGCATTACATTATTTTTTCGAGCAATTACAGAGGCCTTGATTAAGTACGTGATCCAATTATAAAAAATATATAAATAATATGGGAAAATTGTACGATGGGCACATGCCACGTTGACTGTTTTACAAAATGAGTGAGATTAACTTGTCACCCGTTAATCTCCTTTATCCCTCCTTTACCTCCTTTTCCTGTAATTCTTATGGTGTATACATAATTCTATCATAAAATAATTTAAAAAATAATAATATACTAATAAAAATATTATTCCATTGCTGTGCCCTAACCCGGTTCATATTTTTGTGCCTAACTTTAAGTTCTTTTGTAACATCTTTTATAAAATTTGGAATAAAATAAATGAATAATTGAATATCACAATGCAATGATAATTATTTAGCACTCTGAAACAAAATGAAATGGAAATGGGCAGTCGAGAAATGAAATGGTTGAGCACCTTTAGGTCCTATAATTTTTCCGACTACGCACTACCGACATTTTAAAAGACAAATCGAAAAGCTGCCAGTGCCCTCTATGCGGAAAAAATATTAATTTGTAAATTGCTTAACCCTGTCGTTCTGCAAGTGTTAACCTTAAAAACATTCAATAGATTGCAAAACAATTTATTAAAAATTATAATTAGTTGCAAAAAGTTACTTACATTTACATTCCATTTTATTTCTTCTGAATCCTAGTAGCACTAAGTCACTAGACCACAAGTTTAATAACACAGTGCAATGGCAACACATGCTTATAATAAATATCACTGTAATGGCAATGCCACTGCAGTTTGCTACAGAATTATACACAAAGCTTTGTGTTTCTACATGGGCCATATTTTAACTGCAATAAAATTTTCAACTACGATAATTGTGGCAATATTTTGGAATTATTCCACTTTGCCTCACCAATTTGTCGTACTCTGGTAAAACAATGAACGATAAGATTGTGTTACACGACTTGATGTTGGTGAGGCAAATTACACTTCCATAAACTCTGAGTTGACTTTATCCCACTAGGCGTGGCATTGTTAGATTTTGTCAAACATTATGGCGAAAATAAAAACGATTTTCCTTAAAAAAAACAGATAGAAACTATTCGTACGAGATTAGGATGACTTAAATTCTCTCAAAAGTCTTAAATCTGTATGCAAAAGAATGCTTGGTAAAATTACAAAAAAAAAACAACCGACTTCCAAAAAAAACACTAAAAAACGTGTAAAATAACTTTGATTTCGGAAGTCGGTGTTTTTGCTTTTCAATTTCCGTTTTTTGCCACCGACTTCCGAAATTAAAGTTATTTTACACTTTTTTAGTGTTTTTTTTGGAAGTCGGTTGTTTTTTTTTTGGAAAAAGTTTTTTTAGTTGTGGTACCTACCCCACACAAATCCGAATACCACTACCTGCTATGTAAATAACAGTGAAGGAGTCAAACAGAATATCGTCTAGATAAACTAAGCGGGAAAAATACGTAATATTGAAGCTAACTCAAAAATTACGCAAGCAAAGTTAATAAAATTTATATGGGACCACCTCGAAAGCATGACCTACCAAACAAAAAAAGAATCATCAAATCAATACAAAAAAAAAAAAAAAAAACATACAGACAAATTGAGAACCTCCTCCTTTTTGAAGAAGTCGGTTAAAAAGAAAGCATGCTAAACGGTGCATTCGTTTTTTTTCTTTCATCCGATATTTAACGCTTTTAGGGGATGAATTTTCAAGTAAACGTTCCTTAGTGCTCATTTTCGTAGGAATTCTTGTACACAAAGAAAGAGATGTCATAAAGTGAAACAGCAATAGGTACTACGGCCGCGCATAATTTTCAATGTTTTCAATAGCAGATCAATCTCCTAATACTAAACAAATTTAGCTATAGTGACCGGGGAATACTGAAAATATTGTTAGCAATTTACGGCCACACATTGCTGTAAAAACAAAGCCCGTTTAGAAGCGCCTTTAGAACAATGCAAAAATGTATTTATTCGTACTCATTAGTCGCGTACAAATGATTCTATTCCGCGTTGGCGTCGTCGTAGCGTCTCGTAGCATTGTGCTACACAATTCGTAGCGCTCGTAGCGCTCCGTAAAGTAATTTTGCAATGTTTGTATGAATTTAAGTAAATTAAGAGGAAATAGGGACGGTCTTTTCTCCATATAAAAAGTCATAATTCGAGGTTCGGCTCTCGTCTATTTTTTTCTACAATATTGGACCAATTTGAAAGATATTTTATAAATTGAATAAAAAGAATATTTACTGTGTCCCTATATTTTTCTTTTTTCATGAATAGTTGTCAAATTAGTGGTCTAAACGGGCAATTTTGAGCATTTACTGAGGGTTTTAGTGCTTCTACAGATAATGTATCATCAAAGGGGAAAACATAGGGGCATAGAACTAGTCGATACTTATTTCACTGTAAAAATCATTGCTCTAAGGTCATAAACCAGAGAGAAAACAGGCGAGAGCGTTTGTATGGAGAGGGGACTCACCCTATTTCCTCTTAATATTTATTGTTCAGCTACAATAATGACACGCAGTTTAATTGAAATGTCTACTTTTTGTTTAACCTGGATATTAAGATTTAATTAAATAATAATTGTGGGTAAAATTGTTAAAATTGAATATCAAATTGAAATTCTATTTTAGCCGAGCATCTTCACCGAAACCGAACATAACACGTTTCATATTAACAGAGCGCGACGGTCGCGTACTCATGCGAAGACCGCGAGCACGCGCGACGCGCGAAGTCATTGTAGAAGAAAACAAAAATTAAATACAATATAATAATGCATGTTTGTTTCATTTTATAACAGTTTTTTTTTAAATATTATTTTTTTAAAGTAACAAAATATTGGTAAATTTAAAAAAAAATGTTATCTCCTGCACGACCATCTGACCCTAGCTTTATTAAACCATTTAATATACTTCCTATGACATGTTTTATGGATACTTTTCCTTTCATCCACAGGTATGGAGTTTGTAAGAACGAACGTTGTTTGTCTGAACACCCATTCGGTAAGGTTGTGGCAGTGGCGGGTGTAACCATGGTTGTATATGTCGCCCTGGTTATAATGTCTAGACTGTTTTTAACTTAATAATTATTATCATGTTCTTCTGTTACTATTCAAATAAAAGTGTGATTCGGATGTGTGGTGTTTTATTATTTGTATGTGTACTTAGCTTTAATTTCAGACCAAATACCAATATACCGTGCTGCCTTACAGGCCCACGCTGTGAAAATTCAATAATATCCTTATATCTTATTATGTTCCACAAAACATTGAGGAAAACGTAATTTGATTTTACAAATCGGAGTCAATAAACTTTGACGAATGAGATTACGACTTTATTAGTATACAGAGTGTATCAGAAATGTGTGGTCATATTTAAATGGTATAGTACAGACGGACCATCAAATTGGACAACTTTCTCAATTAACATCATAATCGCGATAAAATTATCAACTGTCTAATAAAAAACTTCAATACCTACTCGATCCAAATGTAAGGGATGGCTGATAATTTTTTCGTGACTATTACGGTGTTTGTGAAATGTGGTTGTACCATAATATACATAATGATACACCTCGGCACATAGGTACCTACCTACTTCTACGAAAAATACAAACTACGCTAAATGCAACTAATGTAGGTATAATTATTAATTTTCTTACGTTTAGTGTGAATGCAAAATTAGAATCCGGCATAACAATACAGATTGCTAAATGCAAAATTTTTAGTAATAACGTAGTTTGTAGGAAGGTAATAAAAAACGGAAGAACGGTTTTTATTTACACAGATCATTGAGGCGAAACGATGAAGGTTCTACGATTTTCGTAGCACAGGTAAAATGTTGGGTCATAAGCAATAACTCAAACCTTTGCCAATATTCATGACAGGAAATAGAACATATTGGAACCGCTGTATCTGCCGCACCTATGAACCTTATACTCCTTGGAAAATAAATTGGTTTGTATTGACTTCAATAGCGCCTAGGGTCGGATGTGTAGCAACAAGTCATAGATCTGAGTGAAAATAAGTGCGAGTAGTACGACTGCGAGTACCGATAACCCATGGATCGTAATGTACCTACTTAAGTAATACTAATAAGCTAATGAAGAAAATTAGTGCTATTTTAGAAAGCAAATTAGAGAAGATTAGACCCTGAACCTGCGATTTCTAAGCACAGCACAGAACAGAACAGTTTTATTTATACCTATGTCCTTTTAATAATGTGTTGGCACTATCTATCGAATTTGATAAAAGAATATTACTCGCTAAACTCGCGACAATCTAAGAAGTCCGTTTTGAAATTTCTTTCTCGTACTTGTAATAAAACGTTATGCCTTGAGAATCAGTTTTAAGCAATGTAGATAAGTCGTCGATTACAAACTCTCTAAGTATTTTTAATCGATATGTCTCGAGAATCAGTATATAAAACCGCTATTTTCATCGCTACACAATGAATTTTTATAGTTGTCAAAACGGACTTCTTAGATTGTCGCGAGTCTAGTATGCAAGTGTGACTGTGACCAAGTGTGACTCTCTCGGCGAGTGTTCTATCCGTCAGGCGAGTATCGCTAAGCGATTACTCTCTTTGATAGTGCTTGTCGCTGCAAAAAAGAGTACCTACTACTAGAGACTGCATATATGAACCTATTGTATCTACTTCTATCTTATCATAATTACCTATAACTTATCATAGAATTTATATTAATATAAAATTGAATCTATATTGGCATAAAAGACTTCAGGCATTAAGGCCGCCTTTGTACAGTATTTTTTATTCGTCCAGAAAGTTAAAAAAAAAAAAAGTACCTACCTATTTTGTTACTTAGGAATTGTATTTGTGGAATTGTCATTTACAGTATTTACGTCAACATAATTTATGCTTAACCACGAGTATCTATTGTGATTAAAAAACTTGCAAAAAATCACGAAATATGTAATTAGAACACGTATAAAATAACAAACAAGTAATTATCCAAAGAAATATTTAATTAATCGTAGTAAATTAATACTCCCCGAGAACATGATGGAAACATTCCTGGAGAGGAAAAATAATTTAAAATGGAGTGCCTACACTTGTAAAGGAAATCTTACATTCAACATTATTACATTTCAAACGAATAATTAAAGCGGAATAAATTAACTAGTATTCGAATTTCTTCAACCAATTCTTTGACCTATCTGAGAATGGTATTCAAAGCTGAACCAGAGGAAAAATCCTATCCGTGTTCAGTGTTGTTAAAAACAAATAAGATTGTTATTTTAGTACTCACAATACTTACAATCTGCCTAGCCTCTAGTCAACTATGTTGAGGTCGGCTTTCAGTCGAATCGGATGTAGCTGAATACCGACGAAGAAACGAGAGACCACGGAAAGAAAAATTTTATTAGTTTTTTGGAAAACTAAAAGTGCATATTCTTTGGGATTTTTTATGAATTATTCAAATTGGACATGACAACGTCTGTCGGGTCAGCTAGTAATAAATAAAATAAATAAGCAATTTGTATACAACCTGCAGCGTCATACCTTATTTCAAAATTTTTAACTTGTTTCAATTTTATGTTGGCAACACTTGCGAGAAATGTCGGTTTGGGTGTGGTGCAACTTCTTCATACACTTTGTAGAACAAACTTCAACTTCCCAAAACAATGTGAGTAGCGCTGCGTTTCTCTTTTGTTTTTATTAAGTAAATTAATGCTTTTGAAAGATTCTGGTGTTTTTGTTCCTTAATCTTTCTCGATGTTTACAAATTACTACCTGCGCCCCGCGGTTTCACCCGCGTAAGTCTCGATCCCGTCGGAATATCGACATAAAAAGTATCCTATGTCCTATTCCAAGGTCATGATCTACCCATGTGTCAAATTCATCCAGATCCGTTCAGCCGTTTTAGCGTGAAAGCGTAACAAATAAACAAACTCACTTTCGCATTTATAATATTGGTTAGGATAAGTGTAACCACAGATTAATCTTGTGGTATATACCATACAACAAAATGCCAGATTTTTCCAACGTTAACCTGCAATAAAATGTAGGTATATGTTGTAAACTGGAGTAATAATTATGAAAACAAACACCCAGACCCGGGACAATCTGTGGAATCTCGGGTAAGCCATCGAAATACCGTGCAGAATTTTAACAAGAGCGGTACGTAGCATGTATGTAAGTATTGTATGGCTTAGGAAGCCACTCGACTATTCCGATAATTAAATTGTTTCTAGGCTCTACATTTATCTTAATACACATAGGTATTTTCTGAAAACACGCAGTCTGATCCAGTGGCAGTAAACAAAACTTTCAGTTTCCAAGGCCCTTTTGTAGCCTAATTAGTCATTTTAAATTTCCAGACCAACTCTTTGTAATTGCTCTGAACTTTGGCTGGTAACGGCTGTTAATCGCATGTATGGTAATTAACAGGAAATTAAGACATACGAAATACGATTAACTGTGTTAAAAGTAGGCATAAGTAAGTACTTTCAAGACCATTAGCTCCTGACAATGAGTAAATAAATAATTATGAAGTTATTTGAATAATTAAAGTTTTGCGTATTGAGTAGGTAAAGGCTTTTCTTGTTGATCAAATATTTGGAACATCAGAAGGGCGTACCTACTTGTTTAGTTTTAATTTATAAGCAACCACATGCCTGACAGATAACACCTCTAAGTGTAAGTACTGTAGTGACTTAGCCTGCTTGGCGTTTCCATGCAACTTTGAACCTTGCAGATGATGAGTTAAATACTATTTCGTATTTAGAAGATTATAAAATAATAGAGTGTTTAATTACATTGTTAATAGGAATGGGAGGACGACCATGCTACGTTGAAAACACCAGTTCTCGTCAATACACGCTGACATAAGTGACAATCGCTTCCAACGCGTTTCGTATTTCTACAACGACTTTCAACAGGATTGACATAAGCTTTTCGATAGCTTATGTCAGTCCTATACATTTTGGCCTTTTTCATCATCGTTAGCGCTGATAGAATGTCACTTTGTCTAGGCCCTCAGTTTATGATTGAACCAATTTAAAAATACTTTGACAAATGAGAATTCAGAACTATTACGTCCTCTCGACAGGATCGCTTGCAATTCTTTGTGAAATAAAAGCGTGTTGTACCGAAATTGTGAATGTTACGACTGCTATTGTTTTGTCGTTTCAAGAAAGATTTGCTATTTCATGTTTTCAACAAAATAAAAAAGAGGGTGTGTGAGTGACATTATGATTTATGACCACAAGATAGAAATGAAAACTTAGGACTGGAGCCTTTCTTTTTCATGAGTTTTTATCCCGCTTATGGGCCTCTTACTTTGTTTCACATGCCGATGCCCTCGAGAAATATCTCTCAGGCATGCCGCTTTGTCCGAAAGGGATACCGGGACCTTGGCAACACGCAACTGAAGGAACACGGGTGGGTTTTAGTCAGTAAGAGTCTGACACGCCCTTCCGCTCCGCCCAGAGCGTGAGAAGTCACTTGATGATTTCCCACACAAAAAAAAAAAAAAAAAAAGTACTGGACCCGAGAATACCCGATTCAGCGTCACCGACCGACTGGAGCCGAATATACCCGATCCAGCGTCACTTCAGTGTCCTTCACTGTTCTTTGTAGCTTGTTTAGAATTTGAACTAGGACATACGTCTAATGGACCATCAACGTTTGGTTGATTACCGTTTTCGTTCCTGGCCCAGGATTGTCGGCAGAATTTGGATTACTACACATAATTTATTTAAATACCAAAGTTTTGTAAATAGCGTTCTTGTTTTCTAATGATGAAAAACATATTGAAGCAAAAAGTTCCTTAGCGATTTGCCAGATAGTTTTCAATTGACACCACGGACAATCGTCGAGAAACGAACAAAAATAAATGGCAAGACCTTTTAGTTCAATGGCTAAAGCAACCTAAGAAGTCTAACTCCATAAAAATCAGCACTTATTATACTCACTGAATTGGGAGCCTCTTTCGTCGCAGTCGTAACGGATTTGAAAGTGCCCAAAGAACACTTTTTTTCTCCAATTGATATGGCCAGAGTCCCGTGTTGTCGAACCGTTAAACCTTCAATATGATCACTTTGGAATATTTATCAAGTGGTTCTAGAAATGGCCTAGGCAATGCTGACAACTGCGCAATTGTGCGGGTTTTTTTTAGATACCTACAAGAAACTCTTTTCGATATCATTTGAAGGAGCTACTAAACTTAAACCACTACTTGTTGTGGTGTTCATCACGTTATGCGAGTACCAACAAGTCACTGTAAAACAGAAGAGGTCACACGTCCTCATCGTTCAGGCGCCAGCAAGCATGTGACCTGGGGGCCAAGTCTACTTACAAACGTGTCAGTGGTCTCACAATAATCAGTTTTTGACAGATATGCCATACAAAATCTGTCAAAAACTGATTATTGTGAGACCACTGACACGTTTGTAAATTAGTAGACTTGGCCCCCTGCATTGCTATTCTGTAACCATCTCATCGTGAAAACTTTGGTGAAATGAGCGTGGAATGAGCTGTTATTGTCATCGATACCTACTGATGCTAAGGCAGTGACAGTTCACTTCAAGCTCACTTCACCTACGTTTTTACGGTGAGATTGTTACAGAATAGATCAGTAGCACTCTGTCTGCGGGTGCGTGCCACTGCGCTCGTTATGTCACTGCGCTAACAATACAAGACAGAGACACGGTTGGCGCAGTGGCTGAGCGATGGATGGCTGCGCAACATGTCGCGGGTTCGATCCCCGCACGGAACAAATATTTGTATGATCTGCAAGTAGTTGTTCCGGGTCTGGGTGTTAGTGTATGTGAGTTTCTATGTTTGTAAACGCACCCACGATACAGGAAGAAATTCCTAGTGTGGGGCAACGTTAAAAAAAAAAAAAAACGAGAGAGATAAGAACAAATACATTTAGCATTTTTTTAATTTTTTTTATACGTTTTGTTGTTAAACATGTGCGGCAACCAGAACCAAACCAAGCCGTCAAGAAAATCAACTCTCCAAGAAAATTAATTAAACAAATTGCTCACAAAACATGTTTATTCATTCGAATCCAAAGTATTTCACTAAATTAATTTATATTTGACGAACTGAGCTGCCATTTCAGGAAACCCATAATTTGCATAGATATGAAGCAATATCCCAGTAACCTACCCACAAATACTTTTGCGAGCATCCGCCGCCGCTTTGGAGTGACAACAATGTCCGTTTTCTCCAACAATATTGGGTTCCTTCAAAACGTATGTTTTTTCAGCCAGTCATTATGAAGGGTGGATACAATTCACGACTAATTTAACAAGTTTCTTTGTATTACGGCAATTCACAATGTAGGTACTTAGATCAAAGTTATCTAAAGTAGGGTACAAAGCTTTTGGTTATAATTATCTACCCTACATACTAATAAAAGTAATAAGAACAGCAAATTCCGTGGGCTGAAATTACTTATAATCTAGACATGTACCAAATATGTACCTTTTTGAGAGAAATAAATTACTATAATTATAACACTGAATGACAGAGTTTATGGAGATGCCAGCAGTTATCACAGCATACAAGTAAAGCTTATTAAATTCTAAGTAACATCGTCGATACTTTCCAATCTTTCAGCGGAAAAAATTGGGGATAGTGACACACATAGAGAATAGAGGATAATGGTGTGGCTAATTCATAGGTTACTTTTACATGAAGCAATATTTAAAAGCGTCCAATTCAAAATGGCATTTTTTTTAATTTTAAATATTTTCCACTGTAATAGATGTAATCTAGTATAAAAAATAATAGGCTTATCCCACAAATCCCCCCTGAAAATCCCCCTTAAGGAGAAAACTGGAATCTATAAAAAAAAAGTGCGAAATTCCCCCCTGAAACCCCCCCTAGGGGGGAAAACTGGAATCCCAAAAATACTTGTTCCACAGATCCCCCCTGAAAGGGTCCATGAGGGGGAAAACTGGACTCTAAAAAAAAAAAGTCTTGAAATCCCCCCTGATAATCCCCCTTACGGGGGAAAACTGGAATCTGAAAAAACCAACGTCCAGAAATCCCCACTGAGGTTCTTAAAATTTATGGAGTGCTTCTGCTACTGGCGCTGGGCGCCGATTTGTTCGACGGTGCTGGTTGCTAAAATATTTACCGTGGGCGCCAGCAGATATTTTACTTAGATAACCTAGAATGCAGGAGCGAGCGAAGCGAGCTTGGGAACAATTTTTAACCGACTTCAAAAAAAGGAGGAGGTTATCAATTCGTCTGTATTTGTTTTTTTTATGTTGTTTGTTACCTCAGAACTTTCGACTGGGTGAACCGATTTTGATGATTCCTTATTTATTTGAAAGCTGGTGCTTTCCATGTGGTCCCATATTGCATGCGTAGTTTTTGAGTTAGCTTCAATAATTACGTATTTTTCCCACTTAGTCTATATACTCGTAGATGATATTTTATTTGACTCCGTCACTGTTATTTACATAGCAGATAGTTGTATTCGAATTTGTGTGGGGTAGGTACCACAGCTAAAAAGTGAAAAATAAAAACTTTCTAGTGTTTTTTTTTTTAGAAGTCGGTCGTTTCTTTTTTTGAAAAAGTTTTTAGTAACTATTCAAACACTAATAGAAGCACCGTCAAGCGGGCCTTCGTCGACCTAGTCAATAAAGCTAATATAAAATGTATAGGTACTGAATTGTTTTATGTTATTCGAGTTTAAATACTTTAAATAGGCAGACATGTTGTTGCAGTTTATTTATTAATAACTAGCTGCGCTCCGCGGTTCCTAGTAGTTCCAAAGTATCCTATATCCTAATCCAGGTCATGGTCTACCCATGTGCCAAACATCTAAGTCTGGTCAGCCGTTTTTTTTTTTCGTTTTGTACGTATTATAATGTTTTTTTTTTAATATTCGCAAACTGTCTAATTACTAGTCAACCGTGTTGTCGTTTACGAGTGATTGATTTATATTATTATTATTTCTCTTTATCTTTGTAGGTACTAAATTTGTACTTTCTGCAAATTGCCAAAAAATAAAGACTGATTAAAGATTATATAGTCGTGTTTTTGTTAATTTCATTGTATATAATCACTTTAAAAAAATTAAGGTAAAGATTTTGTCTGTAAACACAAAAAAATCGAATCACAATTTTTTTTTATTTCCTTTAACGTAGAAATCAAAACATAATTCTGTGGAAAAAAGACTGATTAATGAGTATATAATATATTGTCGTTTTTTGGTACATTGTACCTGACCACAATTTTTTTTTTACTTTAAGAGCTTAGAATTCAAAACTAAAAATAAGGGTGAAAAGTGGAATAATCCAAAATGATAAGGGGAATTACTGGATTTTTTTTACATTAGCGTCCAGTTTTCCCCCTTGAGGCAGATTCTCTCAGGGCAGAAAAGTGGAATAACTCAAAATGTAAAGGGGACTTTCTGGATTGTTTTTACATTAGGGTCCAGTTTTCCCCCCTGAGGGGGATTCTCTCAGGGGGGAATAGTGGAATAAGCCAAAAAAATCAAGCGTGATTTTTTATTTGATAATTCTTAAATCTAGGCCCAGTAGTTACATTTATAATTTCAATCATAATATTATTACACCATCTAACCAACTTCCTTCAACAATCGGTGTCACAGCGTTTCTCACTCACTGAATGCATGTCACCTTGGCACGATGTGTTACACGCCATTTGCTCAGTCCCCTTTGTTCTAATGAGGATGTGGCCATGTGGCTCCCTGCACGGGGACCGCATGTCGCTCATAACTACATTATTTAGGAGCCAGGATCTCGGACCTAGATTATAGTAAACAAATGGAATTGCAGGAAGAGAGAGGATCCCGGGCCTATTTTATAAAGCAAGGCACAATCCGAGTCCAATAGAGATGACAAGCGATAATCCGACAATTTCACAATTTTTAAGTCTCTTTCATAGTTTTATGCCTTCTTAAACTCAGTTTTTGACAAATATGTTGCATTGTCAGTTATCTTAAATAGGGCTCTGGTTGTTTAGGAATCGGTAAGTTTGAGAATCTATTGATAGGTTTGTCTAAATCGTATTACGAATTTTCTTCTAGCAATAATATTTCCACTTTGTATAGGGTTAATAACCTTATTGGACATTATAATAGTGACATTATTGGTGATGTTCTTCAAAAAGATCAGGTATATGATCCCTAATCGCAACTGGCGTGCGTGCATAACCAGATGTATGAACGTAAACGACGCAAGCAGGTATTCTGTAGTTTCTGCGTGGGAAGTGAGTTTATGTTTAAAATGTGTATTATGGTTTAGTTCCAGAGATTTTGGACTGAATTAGCTGATATTTCGGTCTTAGGTACAGGCTGGTTCCAATACCTACCCGCAAAAAGTAATTATTTTTGAACTCTTGTTTAGTATTTGGAAAATACAGATGTGGTTTTTCATTTCAATGGGTTTTCGGGGCGTACACAAACACATTTCAATGACTGGATTTAATTCCAATCTACTAGGTACGTAAGTACCTTAATTTATTCTAATATAGAAACCCAATATTCTAATTCCCTCAAACAATTTTCATGGACACCGAACCTAAGCCCTTTTAACGGAAATATTGAAATAGATATCAAAGAAAAATTCTACGATCAAAACAGACGGCTAGATCTATGGTTTAAGACATTTATTTCTAAAAGTTCTAAGTCCTAAATTAGTGCTATTGAAATTAAACCTCTCAAAGTTCAATGACATTTTAACAATTGGGACTGGCTAATTTCTATTCCTTTGGTTTGAAAAACCAGCCAAGTGCGTGTCGGACCACAATGAAGGGTTCCGTAGTTGGGATGAATTTATCCCAAGAACAAACTGCACATTGCAGTTGAAAAACATGTTCTCCCATACATTCCATTTGCAAATGTAAGTTTGTACGCACAATAATTGGGAGATTTAGGTACCATGTTATTTTAAGACTTCTTATTATAGGTTTTCCCGTAATCTATAAGTATAGAATTCTACTACTATTTGACTGTATTTTTTTCAAAATTTTAGGTTTAAATTTGTTTCGGAGATAAGAAGGAATGGTCAATTTAATATATTTTCTTGAATAACAATAAAACAATTTATTTTTTAAATTATAAAAAAATATACCTACTTGACAACCCACAGTAGTTTCATTCCCTTTCAATATACCTATGTCACACGGTATACAGTGGGCAAAACTTGTTTTTTAATTTACTTCCCAAAAGTGACCACCATATTCAAAATTAATTTATTTACGTAACACATGTTTGGGTCACATAAATTAATTAAGGGTTCCGTTTTTTCATTCGGACATACGGAACCCTAAAAAGCGAAGATTAATTTGTTTTAATTATAAGCCACTCTACCTAGTTGTGTTCATGTTTGTGTAGGTTTGTGTCCGGTCGACAACCTAGCTTGTGATGCAATTTTTTTTTTTTTTTTCTCGTCCATTACCTATTGTACCCAGCAATATTCAAATGTTTTTCGTCGGCGCCAACAAGTCCCTAGCGAATTACTTTATAGTTATTTTTTTGTTCTAAACAGATTTTTGATGGTTAATTTATTATACTTCAAGAATTTTTTGATTAAAATACACCCTTTTTGGTTTTTGTTGTTGGTAATTTACATACATAATTTAATTTGCATATTTTCTTTCGAATTGCATAATCAGCCTATAATGTTCCCACTGCTGGGACACAGGCCTCCTCTCTGTGAGAGGGAGTGGGTCGTAATCACCACGCGGGCCCAATGCGGGTTGGTAGATGTCACATATCTTCGAATTTTTTGTTCTAGGACATGCCAGTCGGTTTCCTCACGATGTTTTCCTTCACCGTTTTGAAAGCAGTGGCGATGAAATAATTAACACAAAGTAAAGCGCGTGTCGGGGTTCGAACCTACGACCTACAACTTTTATCACCCCATAAAATGCAACAATAAAGTATTTATGATAATTACGACTATGTTCGGCGTTTCGCTTTGTTTTTATTACGATGCATTCGTAAATAGTGTTCACAAGAGCACACAGCATTATGTAGATAAAAAATTGCTTTGTAGAACGTCACAGACATAAAGTCAGCAGTTTTTTAATTAATGTACTGAAGTGGTCTGTCAGTAAAGTAATACTTTTGAAAAAGTTCGGGTGAGTGCAGAAAATTTTATACTAATTAAGTGCTCTCATGAAAGTCAAGGGTATTCAGAATTGCAACAGTCGTAAAGTTAAGCCTCTGCTTCATTATATATCGTCTTCGTGATCCGATGATCTCTTGATAATGGTACCGTTATTTTTACGTGCAATGAAGGCTACACACAAACGCTTAGTTGTGATAAGAAAAATATTCTAAAATATATACCATTGCCAAGTCTTTTTTTTTTAAACGACTTCTTCAAAAAGGAGGAGGTTCTCAATTCGTGTGTATGTTTTTTTTTTTTTTTGTATATTTGTTATTCGATTACTCCGCCAATTGTGAATCGATTTTGATGATACTTTTTTGTTTGGTAGGTCATGCTTCCGAGGTAGTCCCATATAAATTTTATTAACTTTGCTTGCGTAGTTTTTGAGTTAGATTCAATATTACGTATTTTTCCCACTTAGTTTATCGATATAGACGATTTCCTTATTTACTCTTTCACCGTTATTTACATAGAAGGTAGTGCTATTCGGATTTGTGTGGGTTTTTATTTTTCACTTTTTTAGTTGTGGTACCTACGTACCACAACTAAAAAGTGAAAAATAAAAACTTTTTACAAAAAAAATCAAACGGACTTCCAAAAAATCACAAAAAGAAGAGAAAAATAACTTTAATTTCGGAAGTCGATGGCATAAAACGAAAATTGGAAAGCAAAGACACCGACTTCCGAAATTAAAGTTATTTTTCTCTTTTTTTTGTGTTTTTTTTTGGAAGTCGGTTTGTTTTTGTTTGTTTTTTACGTAATTTAAGTTATGCTGACAGACTGAATAAAATTAGTGGCACAATAAGTATTAGTTATAATATATTTCAGGCCGTACGTATGTAGGCACTTATCATGAGAAATATGAAGAAAAAAAATGTTGTGCCGACCCTGAATAGAGATTGTGTTGAGAAAAAAAAAACATGTTTTTTTTTTCTTGAGGTTGGGCAATCATCATAAGACTTCTCCCGCTCTGGGCGGAGCAGGAGGGCGTGTCAGACTTTTACTGACTAAAACCCACCCGTGTTCCTCCAGTCTTTCGGACTTTCCCGCAACCCTGGCAGAGGAGAATAATGACGTAGTTAGGAACTCAATTCATCATTTTTCCATTTTTGTATCTCTTGTTGTCGATACTCATTAATTACAGCAGTATTTTACACTTTATCACAAGCCCACATTAAGGTAAAAGTTCGACTCAACAATAAAATTACTCTACCATGCTTTATGCATGACATCAGACATAATTTACGAGCTGTTTCAGATATCAAATGAATTTTGTCCATAAATTAAGCCTTTTAATTTGCACACAGAAATGATTATTCTTTATTGAACTCTCCGCACATCACCACCATTTCCAAATGTTTGACAAATGATAGGATTTGTCATTTTTGTCACAAAAATAAAAAGCTCTGGCAAGTTGTGTCCTTTCCGGAGACATTAAATAAAGCTGATATCACGCTTCACTTGCGTGAATGGAAGTGTTCATTTTTGTCTCATTCTACGTTCACACGACACCGAAAAAATTAGATAGGAATGAACGTTCATCAGCTCGTTTTATTACATTTTTCGATCATTCGGTAAGCAAGTGAAAGTACTGACATCCAAAATCGTTAGATCGGTTCTTTGTTTCCAGTATTTTCAGTTGTACATTTTTTATTTAGACTTTACACTTCGACTGAGCGATGTCCAATGAAATAGTTAATTGATTCAGGCGTGACTTTGCGGAAATCCATTATAAAATACAATACGTAGATATATTTAGTAATCAATTCTGCTTAATTAACTATTCTTCAAGAGTCATAAAAATCGTTTATGTACGTGAGGTACGCACTCGACGTCTATTTGCTACTCGCTTCTGTAAATCCAACGCTGGCTCGCGTTCGCCACTTCATCGTTTAGTTGAGACATACAACAAGGAGTTTAATTCAATCGACATTCTTTTTCTAAGTAAAATGCATTTAAGAAGGAAATCCAAGCAACCCTAAAGGATCAGCAAAGTATTATTATAATATAAGAAACAGCAATGTTTAATAATGTGTGCACAGCGCACACAAACTGTTGTTTTTTTTTTCTTTTCTTTTATTCAAGTGATCTTTGTCTTTTCTTTAAAAAAAAAAAAAACCCGAGTTCTGGGTTAGTGCCATAAACTCAAACTCAAAGCATTTATTTCAATTAAACCATTTACAGGCAATTTTGAATTGTCAGGAGTCGTTCAGTCAGAAATATGTAACTAGTTAAAGGTGTTTGTGTCTGTGTTACTAGCTAGTTTTTAAATACTACATATTGTAATCTGTCGAAAACGTAGTGGGTAGCATAGTTGTTAAAAATATGTATCTATTATTTAAGATATTATGACCGTATCTTATAGTGCTACTGTTTGTTTTTCCTTGAATAAATAAAATAAAATAAATAAATAAAAAATCCTGTAAGAAATCGACATGTGTTTCACCTCTCAATGAGGCAACCTCAGGATGATGATTGAGGTTACTAAATATATCTAGGTACGTTTATGATATTGTGTCTAATGAAATAGAAAAATGAACATGAATTGCTGAAGTTATCATCATATCTGCTTTTAACCATCCCTCATTTTATTTTATTTCCCAGTTTGTTAAACACGAACCTCTCTTTGTTTTCAGCGGAAACAAGCACTGCTCATGATTAAATGTCCCACGATAGCGCGTCCCAAAAAATATTGCTCTCATTTCCTTCCAACGACGTGAAGAAAATGACGATTTAATGACTGGCACTCTAGGAAAGAACAATGGACGAAAAATAGCTTGTGTCTAGTCTCTAATTACTCTTTAGATGTCCTTATATTTGTTACTATAAATTTTTTTTTTTTGATGTAAGGTCCAACATTTTTCGTGGTAGTAGAATATTATTACCCGACTACGGCGAAGCAAAAAGGAGGGTTATGATTTTGACCGGTATGTATGTATATATGTATGTATGTATGTATGTTCATCTGTTCCCTCATATCTTCTAAACCACTCATCACAATTTGACAAGTGAGGTATCGTTGGAAGCCTCTTGATCGTCCGCTGGTTATAGGCTATGTGACGTCACATTAAATTAAAAATGGCGAAAAAAAAAATAGTTTAATCGTACCATGTTAGGTATCAAATAAAAGGGTTTAATGCGCACATTTCAAAAATATATATATTATAACCCCAAAAGAATTAAAAACGTAATCTGTTCGATTTATGCCCTAACACGTGTGACTCCGGATTTTTAATTTGTCTGTCTGTGGTGTCTTGTTTGTACCTTTTTAGTCGTAGTTGGGTTTTAGTTTTTATTACTTATTTTTTTTTAATATTATTATAATTGACTTTATAACCACTGCGTAGGATATTTCTTGTAATATTGTAGTTAAGCTGCTTTTATATAATTTTTTTCAGGAACGATTGTTTCGATATTGTCTACCTGTAGGTATTATTATTAAAATCTAAACTTTTTTTTTCTGTCTCCTTCCGGTACCTTTAAGTAAATAGATAAAATATATCTACTTAAAGGTACCATCTACAGTAACTAATTAGTCATTTGTTTATATTCTGAGTAATATAAAAGTGTCCTTTAGAATAAAATTCTTAGAAAACTCTTTATACAAAACTAGGCACCAAGGGTGAATTTCTTCAGTAAACTCCTAAAAATAAAATTTTCCTGACTCATAATAAATCATGAAATGTCACGCCTGGGACCATCTCGGGAACTTTCGGAAGGCTGCGATAAGCATGACAGTAATGTCACGAACTTGAATTGTGTGTAAAAAGGTGGAAAATTATGTGTTTCAGGTCAACTAAATTCTGGGTTTTTCATTGAAATTCAGATTTGTGGGATGTTTTCGAGCTAAGTAGGTTCCGCCTAGGTGCCTACTACGCTTTGGATTGGGCAACTGCTTCATCTTTCTGACTGACCGACCCTTGACAATTCAAAAGTGCCTGCAATTGGTTTATTTGAAATTGATGCTTTGCGTTTCAGTAACATAGTTGACGCGCAAAAATTGTGCATACCCGGCTTATATATTGTTCTTTGGGGGATTGTTTTATATTTAAACCACCAACCATATTCCTTAATAAATGTCCCATACCTAAAGGTATTTATTAGGTACATTTTGAATGTCTCGGAATTGTAACCAGTAGCTAGTATAATGTCGTTTGAATGAAGATATGTGTGCCCTGAATTGCAGAGACAGATGAAATATGACCTTTTTTTTTTTTTTTTTTTTTTTGGGTGGGAAATCATCATATGACTTCTCCCGCTCTGGGCGGAGCGGAAGGGCGTGTCAGACTCTTACTGACTAAAACCCACCCGTGTTCCTTCGGTTGCCTGTTGCCAGGGTCCCGGTATCCCTTTCGGACTATTCCGCAACCCTGGCAGGCATCGGTCCTAACGGACCCCGTCAGGTGTGCTGACATCTCTTTGAGGCGCGCGTGGAACACGACGCGCCATCGACCTGGGCCTGGTCCTTATCGGACGGCGAGCTGCCCATTGCTCGCCGTCCGCAAGCCCACGCCTATGGTGGCCGGGAATCCGCCTGGGATTCCCGACGCCCAGGGTGTCTCCAGCGGCGGCGGTTAGGGGCGTGAGGGCGCAGGCTTTGCCTCTCCCTCACGCGTTCCGCCTCCTCCTTCGCGAGCATCACTGCTTCGCAGAAGGAGGTGACCGCCTCCCATGCCCTCTCGCTCCGTACCATGGCCTGGACCAGGGCCGGACGCGAGAGGTCAGTGCCGCCAATCGCCTCCACGAGGACACGGCGGTGCTCCGCCCAAGCAGGGCACACCTCCACCGTATGCTCCACCGTGTCCTCCGGACGATCCGCACAGTGGTGACACCCAGGCGTTTCCTCCCGCCTAATCCTGCACAGGTACCTCCCGAAGCTGCCATGTCCGGTGAGGACCTGTGTCAGGCGGAAGGTGAGGACGCCGTGGCGCCTCTCCAGCCACTCCTCAAAGAGGGGACTTATCGCCGCAATTGTGGCGTGCCCAGCACTGGGTTGCGACAATCGCACTCTCCATGCCGCCATGAGATCCTGCCGGAGCTCTGTCCGCTGTGCCGCGATTTCTCGCGGCAGCGGAGTTACGCCCCGGCGCTTCATCTCCTCGCGCCACTCCCAAATGTGCGCGAGGACCTTCGCCTCCAGATCCCATGGCGGTAATCCGGCAAGGAGGCTCGCCGCCTCACGAGAGACCGTCCGGTATCCCCGGGCCAGCCGAATGGCCATGACCCTTTGGGACGCGTTCAACCGGCGGGCTGGCCGCAGCCTAATGGAACGCGCCCACACCGGTGCCCCGTAAAGGGCCATGGACCGCACGACCCCCGCGTAGAGCCTCCGGCAGGAGGCGTTTGGCCCCCCAAGATTGGGCAGGAGCCGCCCCAAGGCGGCCCCGGCCCGGTCCAGCCTGGGAGCCAAACGACGGAAGTGCTCCACGAAGTTCCACCGGCTGTCGAGGACGAGTCCTAGATACTTCATCGTCGACTCGACGCCGATGTGAACCCCTCCTACCGTGATTTGGGAACCCAACAGTGGCGCGTTCCGAGGGCCATGAAAACACATGACCTCGGACTTGTGCAAGGCCACCTCGAGTCCCAATTGCCGGATTCTATTGACGATTGTCGCAACCCCGCGTGTCGCGAGTTCGGCCGCCGCCTGGTGCGACCTCCCTTGCGCCAGGACCAGCGTGTCGTCAGCGTAGCAAACTACGCTGACGCCGCTAGGGAGGTCGGCGCGCAGCACCCAGTCGTATCCGATGTCCCACAGATGCGGCCCTAGGACCGATCCCTGTGGGACACCGCACGACATCTCTCGCCGGTTCCACACTCCCTGGTGACCGGGGTAGATGACGGCCCTGTCCGTCAAATAGGCCTCGACCACACGACAGAGGTAGGTCGGCATCCGGTGGTACCGGAGTGCCTCCCTTATGCAACTCCAGGGCAGGGTATTGAAGGCATTGGCGATGTCTAGAGACACCGCCAAGACGACCCCACCCCGGGCCACAGCATCCCCCGTCGTGAGAGCCCGTACGCGCATGATGGCGTCCACCGTAGAGCGCCCTCTGCGGAAACCAAACTGGCTCTCCGCCAAATCCGGCCCCACCCGCACCAATCGCCCGACGAGGCGGTTGGCAATTACTCTTTCAAAGAGCTTGCCCACCTCGTCGAGCAGCACGATGGGCCGATAAGCGGACGGAGAGTCCGCAGGGCGCCCCGGCTTCTTTATGAGGACCAGTTTCCCCGTCTTCCAACGAAGTGGGAACTGGCCCCTCTCCATGCATGCGCTCAGGAGACCCCTTAGTCGAGGCCCGAGAGCCTCCATGGCCAGGACCCAGGCCTTCCCAGGTAAGCCGTCGGGTCCTGGGGCGGTATTCTTGGCATTCAGCCTTCGTACCGCCACTCTCATTTCTGCCTCGGTCACCTCCGGAGCATCGTCGTCGTCGTCGGCAGTGTGGTCCGCATCGAGCACCGCATTAGGCGGAGCCATGAGCGGGGAGGTATGTTCCCCTCTCGAAGGGAACAGAGCGCTCACCACGTCCTCCACAAGCTGAGGCCGGAGACTCTGCGTCAGCGGGGGAGCCCATGGGCGGAGTTTCTCCCGCACCATCTTGTATGGGCGTCCCCACGGATCTGCGTTCAGAGTAACTAGTAGTAGTAACGTAACTAGACGTCCACTGCTGGATATATCATATAGGCCTTCCCCAAGAACCACCACTTCAACCGGTTCCGTGTTTCTCGCATCCAGCGGATTCCTACGGTCTTAACCAGGTCCACCTTGTGTATTTGCAAATTACTAAAAATATTTTTTACTAGGTAAGTACTTATTTTCATTTAATATGTCGCCTACTTTTTGAGAAACGAAAAATTTCCGTATAAATTCTGCCTCCCCCCATTATCTTTAAAATAAATCAAGTTGATGGTGGTTTATAAATATTACAAGAAAAATAAGACGACGTCTCTAACCAGCACAGTTTCTAAGAAATCAGCAAAATTCCTTACTAACAAATTTCGTTACGCGATCGCAAAAATATAAATGTTATGACAACTTAACAATATTTTTCCTACCAAGATACGGTGAATCGACGATCAAGTTAATAATTTAGGACGATACACAGTTGTTACAGAATAATAACATTTAAAAAAAAAAACATTACCCTCCTTTTTGGGCAGTCGTGTAAAAAAATAACATGAGCAATTATGATTTTTCTTGATTTTATTATTTTATGTCCCCCATAATAGTACTTGTATGAAAACATCCCAGAGATACTAAGTATACAATTTTAGTATATATTTTACAGTGTTTTATGACACGGTTTTAAGCCTAATTTAGCTCGGTTAAGTACCTAATCTTAGGTTGGCAGACACATTTTCGTTTATAATTTTATCTGCTTTAATTTTTGTGCAAAAACACTGACATTGATAAAAAATGTCAAAGCAGTGACGTTCTTTTTTTACCGATTTCGTGGTGAAACGCAGCTCTTATTAGTTCTTCTTGCAAAAATAGAAAGTTGTTATTATACACCGTGCCATTTTTATCATCTAAAAGCAAATGCCTATACATTTCATGGCATATTAGTGATTCACCCGTTTTTTTTAAAGTTAATTGTTATAGTATTAGCTTCCGCCCGCGGCTTCGCCCGTGTGGTATGTCGATAAAAAGTAGCCTATGTCCTTCCCCGGGATGTCATCTATCTCCTTGCCTTTTATCGAGCTCCGTTCAGTGGTTTAGGCGTGAAAAGGTAACATACAGACAGACAAACAGAGTTACTTTCGAATTTATAATATTAGTATGGATGCGAAGTCTCGATTCGCCTACAAATAAATTAACTTCGTGTGAATCGTATCAAGAAAAAAAAAAAAAGTGTCGATTCGCCCGTTTCGAGCGATTACATTCGGGCAAGTCATCAATAAGCCCATTTCATTATACCTAATCAAATTCAATGGATACAGATGTACAGCTTCAATCGCCACTATCCTACATTATCATTTCATGAAACATTCAACTGACATTACCCTATGGCCCAGAGCCTGCAGTGGTGGACTAGTGGTAACGGCCGCGAAAGGTCGTAGGTTCGAACCCACACAGGCGCTTTAGATTGTGTAAATTATTTTATCTACACTGCTTTCAAAACGGTGAATGAAAACATCGTAAGGAAACCGGCATGTCCTAGAATAAAAATTCGAAGACAAAATGTGTGACATTTACCAACCGGCACTGGGCCCACATGGTGGATTACGGGCTCTTCCGGCCCCCTCACCGAGAGGAGGCCTGTGTCCCAGCAGTGGGAACATTTATGCGGCGATTATTTTAGCCCAGGTATATCTTCACCCAACAAAAGGACCTTCACATTAAATCCTGATTTACCCGCAAAACATAAATTAATTTTTAACGTGCGGTCCTAAACGACATTTCATTTTAATTACCAGTGTAATTACACCTTCTGGGTAATTTAGAGGGCCATTGAGTGATACTTAATGACCGCTAAGAGTTCGTATAACACGTTATAATATCGTTTAAAACGGTAAGCTGCCGTGTAATCTATCTGCTTACCTAATTAGGTAGGTATTTGAACTAGTTGTAATTGTAGACAACATTATCTGACTAATAGTTGCTAATTAAAATTTAATAAGCAATAATCTCGCCCCCCTTTTATACGATAACTGGTAGTAAAGCCCCCACTCCTCCCCCGCCGGAGATAAGTTGTTATTTTTTTTAACGATTTTTGAATATGACATAAAACTCATATAAAAAATACTGAAGTTTAGGTAGGTTGAAAAATGAAATGTAGCTGGAGGTAATAGGAGGGTGGGAGGAGAGAGGAAGAGGGCAAGTCATCCCCCACTGACCACCTCACGGGGGACACGTTCTCAAGGTCAATGAGAAAAGTCTCAAAGGTCAAGGTCAAATTAAAAAAGTAAGTTTTTTTTATATATTTTTTTGCATAGTCCGCGAGTCTCCTATTTCGTCTGCAGAGTTTAAGGAGACCTAACAAGAACGAGAGGAGATGATGGGGTTCGTTCGCTCGTGCGAACAAAGACTCCGCCATCCCCATATTTCTGTCTGCAGGGTTTAAAGGAACCTAACTCGATAGCCACAAGCACGGCCTAAAAGCAGCTTGAGACTTGGGTCGGGTGACCCAAGTCTCAAGCTCGCTTGTAGTCGCTAGGCTCTTGCATCCGTAAATAAAACCGGCCAAGTGCATGTCAAACAACGCACAATGAAGGGTTCCGTAATTGGGATGAATTTATCCAACAAATATAACATTGTAGTTGAAAAACTTGTTCTCCAAAGAACAAGAATCCCATACATGAACATGTTCTCCCATACAGAATGTATACAGAATGTATGTTTTTGCAACTGCAAATTTAAGTTGGTCGATTATTACTCGGTAACTTGTGCAGCCTACGTAGCGGTGATAGTTTTCCTTTTAATTTCGTTATACTATTGCCGTGAATTTATTCACATATCCAAAACCAACCATTTACCTGGCAGGGGCTTTAGTGCTAATTTTTGTTCGAGTCAAGTGTCCCCACTCTTGACTCGTACAAAAATGGTTTTCACAAACTCACATTATTTTTAAACGACCTTTCCAACGATACCCCACACTATGGGATTGACGAGAAAAAAAAAACATCCCCACTTTACGTGTAGGGGAGGTACCCTAAAAAAAAATATTTTTAAAGATTTTTTTACCACTTTGTCGGCGTGATTCATTTGTATACCCATACCAAATTACAGCTTTCTAGTACCAACAGGCTCTGAGCTAAGCCGCGGACAGACGGACAGACAGACAGACAGACAGACAGACGGACATGGCGAAACTATAAAGGTTCCTTGTTGACTACGGAACCCTAATAAAAGGTACCTAGTAAGTACCTAAATTATTTTAAACTTACCTTACTTTTATTTTTTTAAACAAATACGCCTCCGGGAAAAAAATAATGTGGGGAGTCAGGAGACCCTCTAGAACCCGAAAATAACCTCACATTCTTTCTAGCGAGGCGGCACGTTTCTAGACCTAACCCGAATTTCCTAATGGCTGCCCACAGAAGTATTATTAATTATTATTAACATACCGTGTAATTGAGTGAGTGTCCTTGATTATTCCGGTAAAGAAATGTTCATGGTTAAATAATAATTCATTTTGCAATTACCGGTTCGAAGACTAGATATTCAAATTTGACTCACTACATCAGGATATGCATTCACACCGCTACAAAAAAAAATAGAACATCAACTATTGTGAGAATACAATAAAATATTGCGGGAGTCAATCGAATTCTGGCCTTAACGGAACGCCATAACAGCGAAATTGTAATGAGAACCTTTTATGAATGACGCAGCCAGCTGTGGCCTGGAGAATGAGTCATGCTGTCCCGTTTACTCGTGTAACTTAGCTGCTTGGTTGGTTTCTATTTAGACCTTTAAGTCTGAGCCAGAGAGTTGAGTTTTGCTTAGTTGAATGACGAAATAAATGTGTACAACTTTATTGACAATGCGTGCGCGAGCGCATTGTGCGCTACCGTCGTTATGTCAGTGTGACATATGGTGCCGTTGACGACGCACGCCTGTGCTGATAAATAAAATAATTTGGCGCGAACATATTTTATCGAACAAAATTTCTTCGTGACTGTTACAGTGAAAGTTATTTTGATAACCAAGTTTTGTGATGACAGAAACGTTCAAATACGTTACAAGGATTATTTTTGTGACAATATTTTATTATACTCTGATATGCGTGTTCAAAGAAATCAAGCGATTCTGGCCCGGAATTGATTCGACAAACTCAAATTGACATTGGATTTTTCGTTTATTTCTGTTTGCTGATAACTGGTGAGTACTACCCACATTTTTTATGAAACAATTACGTACTTTTTATACATAATTAAAAAAAATGTATATGTAGATAAATAATTCATACGCAATGTTGTGAAAGTTTTTGTTTTTATCACATGCTTTTAAATTAATTTCGTACTGAAGTATCCCATACACTTCCATCTCAAAATGTATCATTGATCATAAAAAAAAAACATTGTAGATTTCAAGACTAACATCGTTATTGCTTGATCAAGCATTCTACACATTCTATACAACAACACTTCATTCAAACAAACAATCATGAAACAAACAATAGACTTCATAGGTAGATCGAAAGTCTGAAATTTTAAAAATATGTGGCAGGTAATTTACGACAGCAAAATATTAGACAGAACTGCTGAGCATGAGGTCCTGGTTTCGATTCCCAGGTCGGGCAAAGTGCTATTGGATTTTTCCATCTGGAGTTTCTCAGTAGCAGCCTGGAGTCTGGACAGGTGCGGTCGCAGCCCAAAATTTTGGGGGGGTCACCACTGGTGCCGTGGAATATTTTTAGGAAAATGGATATCTAATTGATAAGTACTCTAAAAACTTTTTTCTGTATATGCCCATCGGGGTCACTGTGGCTCAAGTACTTACAGTTTTTAGTACAGCACGTAAATCATTCAGTTTCAAGACAGCTTGAAAGATTTTGGGGGGGTCATGACCCCCAGGACCCCCCCCTCTCGGACCTCGCCTGAGTCTGGACTTGTGTCCGGTTGATGCCAATAGGCTCACCCCCTATTAATTGGGACTTAACTTATCTGGCGAAATGTGAGTGTAATATACCTACACCTCTGCCTAACCCTTCGGAGAGTACAGGCGTGTTGTTTATGTAAAGAAAAAGCTGTAAGTTAATTAAGAAGCAGGATGATAGATGATACATAATGTCAAACCATATATTTAAAGCCCCAATGAACTTGCTTGATCTCCAAGCCCAACAATAACAAGAATATCATCATCAACTGCCTATCCTTTTCCCAACTATGTTGGGGTCGGCTTCCAGTCTAACCGGAGTATTTTACATGGTGCGACTGCCTTTCTGACCTCCACAAACCAGTAACTGCAGGGTAATATGATACCCCTTGGTAAGACTGGTTGTCAGACTTTCGGGCTTCTAACGACCCGTAACGACTGTCAAAGATCCACGAATGACAGCCGGGACCAACGGCTTAACGTGTTTTCCGAGGCACGAAGGAGTTTCGATGTGTAAAGATGGTCATCCATCCACGGACCAACCCCGGCAAGCGAAGCTGACCGTGATGAATCGACCCGTGCGGCTGTTATTATTTAGCCACGAGCTCCTCTAATAACAAGAACATTTCTTAAAATATCCCAATGTTAGGATATCCTTTGGTTGGAAGATAAAACAAACATGGTCGATCGGATGTCGATCGTCACCGTAAACGATGGGAGGACGTGTCCATGTTATGTCAGTCATTCATTCCTAATTTGGATACTTCCTATATTCATGTTCACTGACATTTAAAGCTTCTCGGTTATTGGTTTCGTACTACGTATTGTTAAATGCATGAAATTGATCTTTATCAACATTGTTGTCATGGGTACCTACTTTATTGTTTTCGCCTGAGAGGCCATCATCTATTGCTGTATCTATCTTTCTCAAACATATGATTACACCTTTTTTAATTACCATATTTTACTAAATATCGCTTTGTTTGTGTTTTTGGGTTTATTTGTTTTAGTTACTAGTATAGGTTTGTCATCCTTCCTAACTAATAAAAATGGCGGAACTTATTTTCGTAACCTATTAAGACTAATTTCTTTCATTTTGACAATAATAATCCGAATTAGGTTTATATGGAAAGAAAAATTGGAAAAGTTTCCGGGAAATTGTTCAAATTCGGAAACAACTGAACGTCCTTTCTTCTATAGGATTTTTAGTAGGAGTTACTGAAAGGACAGGGCAACATCAGCTGTCGGGACAGATAGTTAATTATAAAAATCTCTATAGATATCCATTTATATTTTATCTACTTATATCTTAATCTCACTTTGTTTTGGATACAATACTAACTACCTACTTATTTTTGTTTTGACACAAATTGACAATTTCGTCCAACCTTGTACCACTTTGGTATTAATTTTGTTGGATCTGCCGTCCGATAACGTCAGATTCATCACATATTTGCTTACGTTCTTCAGTTCCTATTAACAAACATGTTTATTGTGAGTATTTATTCTTAGTTGAAAGTTTAATAATAGTATTCATTAATTTAAATCTCGTATTAGTTTATTTAAAGCTCATCAGTCTCACCACAAAACTTTGATTAGGCGTAGTCTTGACAAATAAAACGAATGTCGCGCGTAAATTAAAATTTATCAACGTAATGTAACCACGTTTATGTAATAGAGTGAGTGACGCGTATTTGTATTTATACCAAAAACTAAATAACAGGAAACTGTGAGAGTAATATTTAGTCATAAGTAATGTATAAATTCAGAACGTTATGTGTAAAAACATTAATAACTTCTTAGAAAGGGAGACGTAGGACGTCCCGCGTTCAAACGTTTCCTTGAAACGACTTACTCGAACATAAATAATTCATCCCTTCAAAATAGCTCTTTAATGTCCACGGTGTGCGGAACTCATAAAAAATGTCTATCCAATTATCTACATAATTTAATTTTAAAGCTATAAATCCCTGTGATTAAATATTTAGAAATTGTTGTTGGAATCCGAGCCAACTCTCATGCCAATATATCTTTCCGGCTATTTGTCTAGAGTTGGCTAACTCGAATATAAATGGTGACACAAACCTTAACAGTTGTGATCACGATCAACATTATATCAGTGTTAACTGCTTATGTGGTTATGACTGAACTTGGCCAAATATTTGAAGTAAAACTGCTTGCAACGAAGGTATTACTTTTGGAATCTTTATTCGTATAGTAGGTATGTTTTTATCTTATCTAGTTCAAGGGACCTGCATGTGTAGCATAACCACCGTAAAAACGGGTTTTGTCGAAGGAAGAATAGACAAAATGACATATTAACAATCACCATCTGTCATTCAGTCTATTCTTCCGTCGACAAAACCCGCTTCTATGGCGGTCATGCTACGGGTGGTGTTAATTTTCTGTCTTAGAATTTCTAATCATACTGTTAGTTGAATTTATCAGCTTTTCAAAATAGCTATAGCCCGAAACAGAACAGTCACGCTACTATTTGATGACCCTAGTAATGTAAACACCGCTTTACAAACCAAGACAAATAGTTTTAAAAACAGTAATGGAATACAATTATGATGTCACAATACCGTACTTTCTTAATAGCATTATTTCAGACGACATTGTTCTGGCTAGAGGTGTTTGAACAAATTAAACAACTGTATAAATTGTCGGCTGTTTATTTACTCGGCATGTAGGATGTAGGTCAGGCTATGTTTTATTTTAAACTTGTACCCAATTGGGTATCTATTGTTTATGTAGTAAAATGTCTGGAATAGTACATAATAGGTATTACGTGTCCTCTGAAAGCATTATTGTATAACCTTACCACAAACCGTAAGATATTACCTATTTTGACGTAGGTACCAACTTGTTTACAAAATTGTTCTTTATTTCGGTATTCTGATTTGACGAATTTTTGTAGGAATTGGATATATTTTGGACTTGTCCATTTTGGCCAGGCTTGTAAGTTGTAGGGCAGTACCCAAAAGTAAATAATTCAAGGCACACAATATTTTCATAAAATATTAAATACGACTTAACAAAGATAATACCTAATTTAAAACATTTTCGATCTACTTACCTATTCTGCTTTCTTTAAATTCGTAATTATATTTTTCATAATTCCTCAAAACGCCCTCTCCCCAGAGGGCACGTCTGACACCTGTTTAAAAACGCCAAGTATTTCGGAAAACAACTTAAAACCATTAAGTTAATTAAGCAAATAGGATGGTAACAGTAATTAGTAGGTACTTAGAATAGCGTTATCGTCGTCAGGCGAGCGTTCAATACCATTGAAGCTATTAGCTAATTTCACTTTAAGTTCTATTCAGAATTGCAACAATTGTAAAGGCATTTACATACTAGCTTTTGTATTCTCGCCCATTTTATAGGATTTCATTAGTAAAAAAGCTACAAAGCGAGTCAGGGCAAAGGTCTCCCTACTCTCTTTCCACTTCTCTCTATTTAATGCTGTTATGTACCAGTCTGATGAAGTCCAGTACATCATCTTCTATAGCTGCTTAAGTATGAATGGATGGCTATAAGTGTGATGGCTGGAAAACGAAAGAAACGATGGATTCTGTGAAAATACCTATACATATGGCTAGAATACTAAGACATGCTGCACCTATCCCTATGAAATTAGGATACGTGCAGAAAGATGATAAATGCGAGCCAAAAAGTAATTAGACTAACTTGATGCACAAACCTACCAACAGTTTTGATTTTTACTTAAACAACTTTATCAACACAACAATTGTATTTAGTACAGTTGTTGTGTTGTTAAAGTTGTTTGTCGCCACAAATATAGAATTATATTACAATAAAAAAGATTTTTACTAACTACACCATGAATTTTTGTCAATTAGCGGCCTCCAATCTACATATTTCATTTTACGTTGTAAAAGTCATAATTCAATCGGAAAATCTTTTACAAAATAAATTGCAGTACGTTCGCATACAATAATGAAATTAAAAATTCACCGCCGCGTATCGCTGTTCAATGTGAAACGCCATTATAATGTGAATATTGCACGTGGCGCATGCAAAGTGATCAAACGAGCCCCACTTAGTTTTAATGAGAGTGTTAAATAATCCCAAGTGTACACTGAGCAGGATTATAGCTTAGCAACAATGCAGAAAGCTCCTGTACTACGAAAATTGGAGTTGTTAATTTTCAGTTTAGCATAATATTTGCACATGTGCACTAATAAGTACTTAAACTTTAATTATATTCTGTAGTATTGTTCAAAACTAGTTGTTCCCCGCGGGTTCACTCGTATCCTGGGGAAACTGCAACATTTACCCGGATTAAAAGTACGCTATATTTTGTTCTAGCTTGTAGTCTACCTGTGTTCGAAGTTTAATCCAAATCCGTTCAGCCGTTAAAGCTTGATGGAGTAACAAACGTACAAACATCTAAACTTTCCCTTAAGTATAGTAGGTATGTACAAGGATGTTTTTTTTTTTCAATTAATGAGTAAGTATTCTGTGTCCATACTAATATAATAAAGTTTGTTGACCCCTTTATGATAATGAAGCATGTACTCAATGTAACAGCTGCAAATCTTCTCACGCCGAAGGTGATTGAGGGCAGAAGGCTTTTTTTCAAGATATCGTTTGACGTTTTTCGTACCTTTTATCCATAAAAATGTAAGGAAATTAGGTCACTAGGATGTAAGTAAAGTAAAGTTATTAACACCGCTTTCCTTATAGGAACTTAGGACCAACTATTTGAAATTACGTTCGTCATGAATACATCATCTGCGTAACCGTTTCCCAACTATGTTGGGGTCGGCATTCAATCTAACTGGATGCAGCTGGATAGGTACCAGTATTTTACATGGAGCGACTGCCTATCGGTACTCCACAACCCAGTAACTAGGTAACACGTTACACTGATTGTCAGACTTTTGGGTTTGAACTTCACCATGACCTCTCACATCAATCGATCAATCTGCCTAGCCTTTTCCCAACTATGTTGGGGTCGACTTCCAGTCTAACCGGATGCAGCTGGATACCAATATACCATGGAGCGACTGCCTATCTGACCTCCACAACCCAGTAACTCGGTAATACGATACCCCTTGGTAAGACTGGTTGTCAGACTTGACCATGACCTCTCAAATACCTTCCATTATTTACATAATAGTCTTAATCCAACAAAAAACCGGCCAAGTGCGAATCGGACTCCCGCACGAAGGGTTCCGTACCATTATCTATAAAAACGGAATAAAATCATGTCTGTTGTATGGGAGCCCCCTTAAATATTTATTTTATTCTATTTTTTAGTATTTGTTGTTATAGCGGCAACAGAAATACATAATCCGTGAAAATTTCAACTGTCTAACTATCACGGTTCATGAGATTAAGCCTGGTGACAGACGGACAGACAGACAGCGGAGCCTTAGTAATAGGGTTCCGTTTTACCCTTTGGGTATGGAACCCTAAAAAAGAGTGATGAATACCGTATCATTTCAGATTACCATAATCTAAGTATCATTAAGCTTGTAATCCATTTGGAGTAGGCAGAGTAATTAAGTATCCGATATCATGAACGCTTGATGTAACAGCTGATCGGTATCGCGCCATTAATTATGGCGAAGTAATTAATGATGCGGGCTCTGTTTAAATTATTGGAGAAAAACAAGGGGAAAGTGGAAATTGTTTTGAAGCGCTGAAAAATTGGCTCAACCTTTTTGTAATTTATTTGTTGTTAGTGTTTTTATTTTTTTTGTGTGTTGTGGTGACCGGCGTGCGTGTATGACCAACACGCATAGTATGACCACCATAGAAATGGGTTTTGTCGACGAAGAATAGGCAAAATGGCAGATTGAGATTGTTTAAGTATCTGTCATTTTGTCTATGCTTCCGTCGACAAAAACCCGTTTCTACGGCGCAGATGCAGGCAGTGCCTCCAAGTAAAATACTGGTATTCAGTTGCATCCGGTGAGACTGGAAGCCAACCCCAACATATTTGGGTAAACGCTAGGCTGATTGATTCAAACCCGACAATACGCGTGGCATCATCACTTCTAGAATGCTTGAAATTTTAACTACTGTTATAAAATAATAAACGATTGCTTAGCTAGTATAGTGCTTAAAAATATTTATAAACTAGCGACTTGCCAGTCTTTTGTCTTTTTTGTCTTTTTAAATAAAACGTTGCCCCACACTAGGAATTTCTTCCTGTATCGTGGGTGCGTTTACAAACATAGAAACTCACATACACTAACACCCAGACCCGGAACAACTACTTGCAGATCATACAAATATTTGTTCCGTGCGGGGATCGAACCCGCGACACGTTGCGCAGCCGTCCATCGCTCAGCCACTGCGCCAACCGTGTCGTCCCTTCCTTTCACAGGTGCAACAATGTAGGTACCGACATAGAAAAACATCGAGATTTCTGTACTAAGGTAAACATATGATCCTTCCGTAAATGGTATAAATGATGTTAAAACCCCATCAACATCCATTGTGTAGTTTAGAAGAATTAAGTGGCCACACAGACAGACGTAAAAGGCGACTTTGTTTTTAATAGATTATTCCTGAATAATCTATTAAGATTATTCCTGAATAATCTATTAAAGGAAAGTCGCTTTTCCTGTCTGTCTGTATATATTTTTCGCATTTGATATCAGGAAAAATAGATATATTAAAATCCGAAAATAAAACGCTGCATTTAATTTTTTTCGAAGACAGTCCAATAATTAATTTTACAGTCGACTAATTCGTCTATTGCTCGGCTACAAGAAACGTCCAGGCCACCCGTATTTAACTAAATATAGAAACCTGCCGCGATGAAATTTCTATTTAAGGCAAAGTTATCACTTGCATAAATAATATTCAATTAGTCTAGTCCTCAGCAATATGCAACAAAGCACATAGCTCATTCAAGGTCAAGACCTTATAATAAGATAAATTGTGTGACTAATTACGACAAATGACATCTTATTTATTCAACAGTAGAATATGCGTTAGTGATAAATGTTTAATTTGACACCAAGGGTTATCTTTTCCACTATTTATTGTTAGCACTCACAGTCACACTTCGTTTTTAAGGTCCATGTGGCCTAGAAATGGTGAAATATTATCTGTTACTTAGAATTATAATTATTAAAAATATAATAAGTAATGTTGTTACAAAGTTAAATTACCGTGATAGATAAGCTTCTTATACATGAATGACTTCTTATATTCTATTATTATTATCTGTTAAAAATATATATCTTAAAATATTACCTACCAAATAACAATTGTACAGTCAAGTGCAATATTTAGTAATTTTTTTTAGTGAGTTCATTTAACTACGCACGCTTTTTATGACTTGACAAAAAATCGTGATTTCTTTGTCATGACGTAAGTAATATTAATTAATTTATTATATACATCAATCTTTCGGAATAAACTTTAAAATCTAGTCTATATCACCGCGTCACGAAAAGCGACTTTAATTTATAAATGTATGACATCAAATATTGTTGACACATCTTGCACTTAACACTATCGTCTATAAATAAATTATGATGTTGAATTGAATCTCGACAGAATTATTCAATAAGGAGATCGGGAGTATAGTGTTGATTCATTGAAATGTTTATTCATAACAGCTAATTATATTCCGATAAGTCTAAACCGGTTAAAGTTTGAGTCACTATTAACCACAGAACATTAATTAATACCTACTCAAGTTGCTCCGAAACGTAACGGCAAAAGTTTTGTAGCATGGCTCCGCGGTTCAAAATTGGGCTTTTATCCGCGTTGGGGATAAAACGACACTTTTTATAATTCCGCACTCAAAGGGTGCCAACTGGACCCAATTACTAAGGCTCTGCTGTTCATCCGTCTGTCTCAGGGCTGTATCTTTTGAACCGGAATAGGTAGACCATTGAAATTTCACAGTGTTGCCGATATTATGGCGGTTAAAAACACAAATAAAAGTTAAATTTAAAATTTAAAAAACCCCCGACAAAAACAAAGCATTTAAAAAGTAAAAAAATAATATGTATTGGCCCTTTAAGTTTAATATAAAAGTTGTAGGTAATATTTTGATCCAAGCGTCGTCGCGTCGGGGGACGGCTAATGAAAACGCCAACATACACTAGGAATAATGAATATATGCTATTGTAGAAAGGATAGCTGCTGTTAATTTCCTATTTTCATGAGCCGTCCCCCGACGCGACGACGCTTGGATCAAAATATTACCTACAACTTTTATATTAAACTTAAAGGGCCAATACATATTATTTTTTTACTTTTTAAATGCTTTGTTTTTGTCGGGGGTTTTTTAAATTTTAAATTTAACTTTTATTTCCAGCTTTTTAAATTTCATATTATATTACTACTAGAAACGCTACGATCAATACGCGGCTCGCCGAAATCTGCGTAGCTGTACGTACTTTTACCACAGTGAAGCTAGTTACTAATTTAGTCTCATTTCTCTTTCCTACTCTATCATCAGACCCTGATCACCATCCATCTGTAACCTATTTTTTGAGACCTTTCCAATGAGCCCAAACACGATACCTCTGCTGTAAGTTGGTAAGGGAGTTGGGTATCCTGCATCCAGGTGATGCTGCAGCATCAGTTCCAGGTTACTATATTCTTCTAATTCATCATTGAAGTAACAGAATTCTAAATTTCCAATCGATTAGACCTGCGAAAGATGCTCACATCCATTCATCAACTAGAAAAGAGCTGATAATCTTCAAACGGCTGAACCGATTTTCTTGAATCATAGCTAAGAACACTCTCGATCAAGTCACCTTTCAAACAAAGCAAAAAAAAACAAAATCGGTTCAGCCGTTTGGCAGCTACGATGGAACAGACAGACACACAGATACACAGATACACAGATACACAGACACACAGATACACAGATACACAGATACACACGTTAAACTTATAACACCCCTCTTTTTCAGTCGGGGGTTAAAAAATAATAATTAAATAAAGTTAAAAATTAAAGGGGTCGCCATACAAGAAACGTGTTGTTTTTTCTAAAGTAAATATTTCAACAAATAGTACCTAGTGTTAAAATAATACAAACAGGCGCGATATCGCAGGCGCTACAAAGGTACCGCTGCCTGTCGCGCCCGCGATATCGCGTCAGTTTGCACGAGCCTACGGTGGTACGAAACCCTTCGTGTGCGTGTCCGAGTCGCACTTGGCTGTATTTTGTTTGAGTTCATAACATTTTACGGTTTACCTTTAAGATAAAATGGTTGTGTTTATAAAGAAAAAATATTCACGCTCATTTTCAAGTCAAAGAAAAGTTGTTATGCTGGTTCCCTATTTTTCATCTCTTTTAAGAATTTTATAACTTCTAAGGGTTTCGAAATTTAGTTATTAGGAATGAGGATCAATTTATTATTGGATTTTGTTGTTATCTTGGAAAAAAATCTCGAGGAGACCAGGCTAGCGCCATGAAGGGAAACAAAGTACCTACCGTAAATGAAAATAACGTCTTAATTTACAAAATTTATTATTCTCTACTAGTGACCCCCGCACTTACTTCTCACGTTTTTCACGACTTGACAAACATCGATATTTCTTTATTATTATAATATAAGTTTAGTCTAAATGTATTTATTTATACACTTAACCTTCCGGAATAAATTCTCTAAATGATGGTCTTTCTTTCTTTTTCGTGACTAACGAGTTTTTGTGCTGCCCATGGGCCTCTGACTTGGCTTCACATGCCGTCGAGAAATATCTCTCAGTCATGCCGGTTTCCTCACGATGTTTTTCTTCACCGTTTTTGAAGCAAGTGACATAATACAAATCTGAAAAGTCAGAGTTGCGTGGCTTGGGTTCGAACTCGAAACCTATGACTTGGTACACCGACGGTTATACCACTAGGCTATCACTGCTGTTAAATGATGGTGAAAACCGCATCAAAAGCCGATGTGTAGTTTATAAGAACAACACGATACACGGTCATACAGACAGACATGAAAAGCGACTTTAATTGTATATGTATAGACAATAATGATTTCTAACAAACAAACACAAGAATTTACGTATATAAAAATGCAGAATACTCAACATTATTGCTATGAGAATCGATTAACATTATCCGTCACGTCCGTCTGTTCGGCATGAATATAACCAACGACCCGTGGACACGCCGAGTGGAAGGCATTCAATGACTAATACAGTATTTAGTATAATGGATAATACACCTCTGTTCACTTAGCTGGGCACAGTATAATGAAGTAACAGCAATATGCCTCGGCAGTCACTTTGAAAAAATCGTCGCTCGGTAGACCTTCCGCGTCCGCGCGTAACTGCCGCGAACTCGAGACTCTTGCGAACTGATAATCACTGAGATTTCGAAGCGCGTCGTTTCGGCCGATTTCTATGAAGACATAATACTGTTTCTTATTTATACAATGGCTGGGGAATACTTCCTTATGTGGTTTCTGGGAATTGTGTGAGATAACCAAACACTACATAATATAACATAGGTATTGTATTGCTGAAGGGTTAGGCAAAGGTACACCTATAGGACAACCTCATTTCGCCGTCCCATGTAATGACTCCAGGCTACTACTGAGCAACACAAAAATACTACTATCGACAAAGATATTTTCAGAAACATAACACTAGGAAATGGATTTGGGAGGATATTATTTTGTCTCACATGTACCTACTTATAATTTCAACATGAATGATGTAATCATTTTTTTTATTTAAAAGAGTTTCTGTGGAGTTTATTGCTCGTTCTTCTCAAAAGGTACGCTTTGGAATGGGCAACTAGCTTCATATTTCTGACTGACCGACTCCTTGACAATTCGAAAGAGCCTGTAAATGGTTTAATTGAAATAAATGCTTTGAGTTTGAGTAAAACTCCTATTAGTGAAACCAATAACAACAATTTTCTCTTAATCACAGAGTAACTGAGTAGCAAAAATATACCCAAGTGCGTAATAATGTAGGTAATACTTTTTGCACGTCAATAACCAACATTTTGCTTTACACTGCAATAATATTTACAAACTTTCCCAACCACAGCCAAATCAAACGTCATTCCATAACCTAATAACAACAGAGTTCAAATTACCGTGACATAATCCATCAAGTCTGCAGTTAAAATATTGTCGGGTAGAGGCACCGATATCATAAACATAGCCACCGTCTGATATCAAAACAGTTCGCCGTTTATTTCACCTTTTAAACACATATGTATAACTTCACTATGTCCTTGTTTGATCACATCGTGTGTGGTTCGTATCATAAGTTCCTACTTGATACACGATTATGCAAAAAGACGCCATTTTCAATAAGTATGAGTCAGAGGTAAGACGTTGTTTTTAATAAAGATGTCGTTTAATTTGCATAACTGTATAAGTAATAAGTAAGAAATGTCGTGGTTACTTTGAAATTACGTTTTGTTGCGGTACATTCTTGGGATATTACGTTACCTACATAGTTATTGATTAGTCAAGAGTTAATCTACAAGGTAACTTAGACATCGGTTGTACACTTGGTACAGTAACCAGTTGCATTGTTAAGATTTTATAAAAAAAAAAACATCTGTACTATTAGAAGCGAACATCATCATCTGCCTAGCCTTTTCCCAATCAAGTTGGGGTCGGCTTCCAGTCTAACCGGATGCAGCTGAATACCAGTATTTTACATGGAGCAACTGCCTATCTGACCTCCACAACCCAGTAACTGGGTAATATGATACCCCTTGGCAAGACTGGTTGTCAGACTTTCGGGCTTCTGACGACCCGTAACGACTGCCAAAGATCCACAAATGACAGCCGGGACCAACGGCTTAACGTGCTCGGAGGAGTCTCGGTATGTAAAGATGGTCACCCATCCACGGATCAACCCCGGCAGAATCGACCCGTGCGGCTATTATTACTTAGCCACGAGCTCCTATTAGAAGCGAACATGATGCATGCAAAATTAATGATTATATGGGATAGTATATTAGGTAAAGAATCAAGTTAAAAAAGAAAGAAGAAATTGGAAGTAAACAATGCGGTTGATAAAGATAAGATACCAGTATCAAAGTTCAGCTAAGTGCTTTCTAAAACTGATTAGACCATGCCCCACTTGCTGGAATGCCCTAAGGGTGCATTTCTCCTGAAGCAAAGACGAGTGCAGCTGAGCGGAGACGTGCAGGAATCGTCCAATTACGTACGAGACGAGAGACACGATGAGGATTTCAACCATTGTGATTGGTCGATTCCTACAGGTCTCCGCTCAGCTACGCTCGTCTCCACTTTAGTGGAAACACACCCAAGTGCCCGATCGCCTACATCTCGCATGATCTAAAGTATGCCACTGATGCCGCAATCAAAATGGCCACCCACTGGACTCAAACAATTTAAAAACAAAGAAGAGTACCATCGACATGAAAGGTAGAAGCCGAATAGATACAAGTACATCGTTTACGCACCACAAAGGCAGGAAAATCTCCAAAACCAATGGGTAAGGTTCATCGAAAAAGAACCTACAATTTAGGTTGCAAAACAAAACAGTATAATCCAACCAAATATCTTACGTAAACATGACTAAATTCGCTCCACTTTCCGATACCGAGAAACACCATGTAATCCTCACAAATGTGCACCATAGCGGTACATATTAATACATTCAGTATTGGGCATATTTGTTTAGGTTTCATTGACTATCTCTGTTGTGTGATTGTATAACAGCACCATAGATATAAGTTCTATGACAGGCATTTATTGCGTAACACACTTTCAATCCCAATCCGAGAGGTTTGAAGGAAATTTCTAATCCATTGCTTCATAGGTTTGTAAATTTAGTCTGCTCAGCAACGTAAATAACGCAAATAACGTGGCTGAACTGTCAAAATGAAAGGCATTGCAATCGATTTCCAATAATTTATTATCCCGCTGTTTTGTTTTTTATTATAATTAACGTACTTTTTTATGTGCACGTATTTCTGTGACAAATAAATCTTTATTTTATTTTATTAGACTGGCACCAATGACTTCACCTTTCATTAGAATTCACGAGAGCTTTCACCATTTGCCACAGGAATGGATATCCTCATAAATTACTCATACTCATTCTTCATTATCCGCTGTGGTTCGTCAAACCGACAATATAAGCTGACCAAATTTTTTGATGGTTTGACAGATGTAGTGTTGGACAACATTAAATATCGATATCTAGTGAATTTGGGTTCTCTTCTTTTTGTCTAGTGTTTTTGTTACTAAATTTAACCTTGATCAAAAATTTGGGATTGATGGTTTTCTAAATTCTATAATTATTATACTTAGTTTGAAACTGCATCAGATTTTTTGTACTTTGCTAGAAATGTTAACAAAGTATTTCGGATTCTGAATATGTAAGCATTCAATTCCCTTAGTCAAGGAAACTTTTAAGATTCTCGATATTTGAATTATCAACAGGAATACAGCACTAGCTAATCTTAAATCAGAAAATCGATGTTATCGTCCAAACCTTATCGTTTCATCGTATCAACACAGTTCACAATGTATTTCTCAGTTTAATGTTTATCCGATATATTTAGTAAGCTTATACGGCTTACTAAAGACATTTACAAAGCCTACCCAGTAGTACCCAAGTGTTCTATGAAAGGAAAATAAATAGATGGATACCTACACTTGAGCTGTTTCTAGGGAAAATTATTTCAGATATTATGTACATTTAGTTTATAGGCAATTTTATCACAGTTCCAGCCAAGAGTTACCTATACCACGCAATTGCTGTGAACAAATTTCATATGCAGTGACGAAGATAATTACATCTATATTCTATGCATTATTATTATAAATTAAAGCTTTACGTGTCCGTCTGTGTGACCGCGTTGTTCTCCTAAAATAACGGACTTTGATGCGGTTTTCACATCATTTAGAGAATTTATTCCCCAATTTTTATGTGTATTATATTATTATTAGAAGAAGACTTACTTGAAGACATCCGTTGTTTTGTCAAGTCGTAAAAACTGAAACAGACGCGGGTCGCTATTATTTAATATAGATAGACAACATCATGCGCGTCACACGTGTAGGTAATAACACACCTGTCACATCAATAAACACTAGTCTGTGATGTTTTTCTGCAAAAACGATGAAATTCGTAACAGCAGACATCTTAAAATAACAACAGATTGATTCAAGCCGGTGTTTGTTTTATCTTTCGATCATAAAACTGACGCTTACAACTGTGAAAAATAACAGTATTAGCCAGTGTCCTAAATATTAAGAAACAGGGAACCTTAACTGTTAGAGTACCACGATATACAACGAGAAGACGACAATACAGCAATAAATGAAAACACTGGCAATACTAATACATAGGTATTTTGAAACTATCAACTAGATCCTAAAATTGTAATTAAAAAAGTGATTTCTTTGAACAAACTAAATAGTAGTGATGGGCCGACTATGAGTTTTGCTGATGTTTTATAGTTATAAGTAGTCACTAAACTATTGGATATTATTTGACTGAATTTTTGTAAGCAGAAAGGGAACTTCATAATTTGGTATAGTTACGAAGTTTAATAAAAAATATTATCGTATTATAATAGTCTCCACATTGCCTAAAATTAAACTTCAAAACAATAACACTGGCAAGCCAGTGTAAAATGCCCGCATTGCTCCTGCGCCCCTCGTATGATACCAATTAGGTTTAATTGTTGGTTAGCCATCCATTACAGTGTCCACAGTCCAACTGATACTTAACAAGGAATCAAATTGTGTAATCTCATTTGTTATACCATTTTAGGGTTCGTGTGTTGAAATAATTGTTACCACTGATTGGGTTATTAAAGAAAGAAAGGGGTATTCAAATGGAATGGGGTACGCAGGTCACCGGCCTGTTAAATTTTAAGGAAAATAAAATTTTATTGCCCTTTGGAGGTATGAGGAACAGGGTGTAAAGTTCACTTATCCTCTATTGAACAGACTGATGTTGCTGTCGGAATCTTGTATATATCCATCGTGCGGTAAACTCAAATTGCGCGATGCAGGATTTATGTGACGTCAGGTCTGTGATGCGTAGTTCGCATGTGGCGATGTAGATGCCGCCAAATACGCAACAGGTGTTTGTTTTTTTTTTCAGTACTGTAACGTCCATGAGGCATTTCGATATCACTATGAATATTATTCCCTAATGAATAACCTAGTACTTACCTATATTTTACACAAGGAAATTTTGCCTACCTACTCGAAATGGATAACCAACAAACGATTTGAATGATACGAAAAAAAACAAAATGTTAAATCCGACCACAATGCTTGTGGTCTCATTACGATATTATTCCATCAATTTAAATTATTTTCCTAGTAGGTACTATAGTAATTACATTGAATTCATGAATACGTCAGTGCTTTTCTACTGATATTTACAGTCGGCTAACCACACTAAAGGCTTTCCACAAACGCTCAATCTAACATCAACCCAAACCATTTAACCAAATCCACCATAACGCTAATTAAAATTAGAGAGCATTATTTGGAAAATGTATTCATTTATTTGTGAACGTTCCTAAAAAATTAAAGCAATCTCAACCATATTTTTATAGTATTTAGAGCTGACAATCCCAATTGGGACACATCACGACCCAATCATTTCCTCCTTTATGCCAGGTATACGACTGCTCCATATAAACAAAAAAATACTTGTTCTTACATTACTTATCTGTCCAAGAACCGTGACTTTTACATATTACATTGCATCGCACTGATGCACTTAAACTGTTCAAGTTGTGTTTCACTACATTTCCTCAGATTTTATGAACTCAATGTTCACAATTTAATGTTACCACCTCAACTCACTCAGTAACATTCATCTCAATGCAATGTTTAAGATTTCATAAATTTTTACCAAATAAGGTGGATTTGGTAAAAATTTCCACCTTCCTTGAAGTTTATCAGGTAAGTTACCTTTTCTTTTATTTCTGTCGGGAAATCATCATGAATACCCTCCGTCAGGGGCAAACGGAAAGTTATGTCGGTCTTCTAGCGACTAAAACCCCACTACTCGTTCCATTACCATGAGTCGTTGTCCCGGGAGATACTTGTACTGGTATCAGCCCGTCATGCCTAGCGAGCCCCATCACCATGTTCAGCCGATCCCATAAAGGCGTACATGGAACACCGAACACTACTTGTGATTGGCCCGGACATCAAACAATAGACAAAATTGACAAACTTACTTTGCTTGAATAAGAGGCTTTTGGCTGCTCTGTATATATTTTAAGTTTTTGTAATGTGCGTTTTGTTTGTGCACAATAAACGATTTTACTTTCTATCTTTCTTTTTACTTGCCATCTTAATGGCCTTGTCTGCTCGCGCGACGAGACAGCCCCAATTTCGACCTCAAAATTTGCGTGTCACTTATCCATTCGAAATCTCGGCAAAATGACTGGCAGCGCTCTGGATACATATACGTATAGCTCGCTTACGTAGCTGCGTTCATAACTTTAACTGATATTAATTACCAACTGTAGAAGCATGTTATCCATCATAGTTTTGATATAGCCCCTTGAACTCTAGGGACCAGAATAATATGGGCCACTGACAAATTAGCCGGCGAAGTTAGTGAATTACAATTGGGATACCCAAAATATGCTTAGATGTTAATGGATATAACACATATTATTATAGTATAATCTTCTGGTGCTGCTTCGTCATCATCTTGCTGCCCTTGGCATGTTACTTAGGGTCAGCACAACACATTGTCTTCTTCCATTCTCCCCTGTCAACCGTCACGCTATCATTCACTCCCTTCTCCTTCATATTTATGGTAATTGTTAGATTATACATTCATTTGTCTCTACAAGAAATAACTGCATGACTTTTGCCTTCAACCATGATATAGATGATGTGCCTTATATTACCACCAAGCTATCAAGATTGATGCCTTCCTTTCCTTCGTATCTTAACCTTTCACAGTCCTTGGATAGGCTTTACGATTTTCTGACTTTTTCCTTTATATGTGCTGTGGGACCTTGCTTCTTACCGAAATTCATGATGTCAACGGCAAGTACCCTATAGGCTTTCATTTATAAATTGCGAGTATCAAAATATTTCGTAAATAACCGTATTTTTATTGCGTTTACTTTGAAGCTTTACTTTTATTAAGCCTCAAGGGACTGTACAGATCTATGTATTTGATATTAATTTTAACTTGATACCTCCATGCGTTTCTGAGAAAATGGGTCTTGACAGACAAACAGGCAGACGGACGGACAACGAAGTGATCCTATAACAGGGTTCCTTTCAGTGCCGTGCCTAGGGGGTCAAAATCAGGACAAACAGACAGGTTTTTTACGATTAAAAAAAATAGCCAAGTGAGCGATTTACGGATTTTCTATGTTGTTCATGGTAACACCATTATTATATAGTGTTACTTTTTATTTTTTATTGATAGGCTTAATTTTGAAGGCAAGCCGGGCTTTTGGGCTTCTATGGAAGGAACGCCACTGGTTCCGTTTTCTCCTTTTGAGGTACGGAACCCTAAAAAAGAGAAATAATATTAAGCTTTATTGGAGCTCAGCCCTACCAAAACCACAAGAGAACTCTGCAAGGAGACTAACTTAACACAACATTTCAGATTTCAGAAGGCACTCAACTTAAAATTATTGAAGCTCGTACTAAAGTAAGTAAGTACTGTTTGTTCCCCTGAGTATGAAACAATTTACATACCTACCACGTTAAATGTACCCTTTAGAATCGAGCGTAATTTCAAACGTGAATTTTGCTCACGGATGTTGTTAAAGAATTAACATTTTCATTTCTTTCAAACTTATTAGTTTTCTTCCGAAATAAAGAGCTTTACTACAAAACTACGTGTTGCGTCTATGATTTATCAAATTTTGTTACAATAATACAATTTAAAAAAATATAACCGTGTAAAGCTAATGATTTAATTGCAAATACTGAAACATGCAGCTACAATAAGGCACATGTTTCACATTTTCGGTAAATTATTAAGACTAATCTGTTTAATTTTGACAGTTCAACTACATTTATTGCGTTATTTACGTTGATAGCAGATTTTTTTTCCGAACTTATAAAGCAATGGATTAGGAATCTCTTTCAAAATGATTCAGATTGTGATTGATCGTGTACATATTACGCAATTAGGTTGCTGGTCCCAAATCAATTCCAAAACTAGAATATGTTGCAGTGACGTAGACCTATTTTCTCTAGGTTAGATTCATTTAGCACCTAAGTAAGGACATGATACGACCTATCCCGTCAATCTTCTGTAACTTAAATTCAACTTCCACCTGGAAATCTCATTTAGATTATGGAAACTTTATTCTTCGTCAGTTATCACCCTTGAGACAGAAACTACAAGACTTACTTAGTTCTTAGATACCTACTCTTAAACGGCCGAAATTTATGACGGTGATTGTTGAAGATGTTGGAAAAAATCATGCCGACTGGAGCTTTACTGGCGTGTTCCGCGTTAACCAATAGAGTTATATGAAAACCCCGGTAGACCCGATATGTTCCCGTGGGATGCTTTCTAAATAAACGACAACATTATACTAGCAAATAATAAAGAAACCTCGATTTTTGGTCATGTCGTAAAACCTTGCGAAGCCAAAGTCTACTCTCTAATCACGAACTCTGTAGTTTCGAAAAAAAATCTTCATGTTTTTAATGAAGATTTTTTTTAAATAAATTCGCTATCTGCGCTACATACTATATTTTTGTTTGTTTAGTATATTTGCCCAATAGAAATGTTGTATTAAATCCCTGCAAACATTTTTATTTGATATCTGCGTAGGATTAATTTTGAAATTCCAAATATTTGGATGATAAATAGTCGAGTCTACGAGTTTATTTATATTTAGTGGGACATTATAGCGTTTCGTGATAGTACATAATTATTACCTTATAATCTCTGAGATCGTATCGTATGAGGCAAGCAAGGGTTTATTTCGGCCGAATGAACAACAGTACATAACCATTTGGGGGTGACATCCCTATTGGCCAATATCCTTAACTTTAAGAGCATTTCTAAAGAAAAACGCGTAATTTATTTACCTGGCTAGAAGTGCCTACGGAAAGTGAACATTTCCATGAGTCTGTATATAAAAATACTAGAAAAAATACAAAAATAAAAAATGCTCTCTTGAAAATGCCAATGGGTTTATTATGGATTCTAGGAATAGATCGATTTGTGGTCGTGGGTGCTTGGTTTGATCCTCGGGTCTGACAAAGTATTTTTGGAATTTTCCATTAGGAATTTATCAGTCCGATTAGTCTAGATTTGTGCCGATATAGTATAGTTTGGCAATAGGCTCAAACTAAAACTTAATGTGGGTGCAGGTATGTACTTAACCTCTTTCTGTAACCGTTCAAAATATAAATAATAAATATATAATATGTTGTGTAAAACGTTGACGTTTTTTCCATTAGTCCTTAATTTTTCCATTTCCAAAAGAAGGTATGTCCCGAAATAATGTAATGTTCGTATAAAAATTCTCCATATTATATTCGTGGACGTGTGATTAAATAATATTGATGGATATACCAAAGTTCCCTAATTTTTACGAGTATGTTAGTGAAGCGACAGACCGAGGTGTGGCGCCTTGTTGATTGATAAGCCTGTTTATTTTGGGATAAAAATAATGATAAAATCTCTTATGAGTGTGGAGAGTTCTCTGAACCCGAAATTGCAATGTATTTCGAAAATGGGCTATGAATTACTTATACTTCATTTATTATAATAACATAAGACAAATAACGGTTATATTCTTTTCGTTATTTTTATACTAAGTTTCGTTATTCAACGATAAAAATATAAAGCAATGTAATCTATTCACCATTTTCATTTTAAAAATAACTCTAAAATGCAGTAATTTCATCAATATTACACAATAACTGGGGGCCTAAACCGGCCACATTAGCAATACCTCTAAAAGCAGTTCATTTCCTGAATCCCAGCTGTCATTAGCAATTCGTCTAATTTGACTTAAAAGCAATTCATAATTTGTGGACTATTTTACGAATCTCCATAGAAAACTGACAAAACAACAGATGAATTATTTCGTAACATGAATTACACGCAGATCATAATATGAATTTTCAGTTTGAGACATTTTACGATGATTCATAATATTTTCATATTATGATTCTGCTAAAGTGACCGTTTTAAACCCCAGTTGTATTAGTTTGGATTTTGCGGCCGGTCGAAACAAAAACATTGTATTGAAGATTGATCCGTCGGCTGTTCGTCTTCCCACGCGTCGGGAGCCTCTATCAACAATGTTTGTTTGTGGGCGATGGCTTGACAAGTGGTAATCAATCTATTACTGTGCGAGCCTAGCCAAAACACTTTGATGGTATTACAAGATAGGAACGTTCGCCTGTCATCCTTAGATTTCGATAGTATTGTTGTCACTCAGTTGAAAGGAGGTATTAGGACCTCTATATGATTCTTATCAGCCATATCCAGGCTTTTGCCAATAGAGTGGAAAGGAAATAAGACCTTTGGGATATAACGTTCTAATCTGTACCTAGCTATTGATATCTGAGCGATCCCCTTTGGCATTTGCGCCAATCCTACTATCCTATTTAATATTATAAATATGAAAGTTTGTATGTTTGGATATTCAATCACGCAAAAACGACTCAACGGATTTGGATGAATTTGCTTTATAATCCGGATTAACATATTGGATACCTACTTTATATACGTAAGTTTTCAGGTGGAGATGGTTACAGAATGGCAACGCAGTAATTATAAACTTACCCCTATTTTGAGTTATGTATTTTTACTTTTTCTGATATGTATCCAACATTATAATTATCTGACTGTTTTGGTGGCCATGTTTTCTCTATAAATGCAAGCATGCATCACATACATGCACCAGCTAATTACAATGGCTGCGTGCATCAGTCGTAATGCACGATTAACAATGAACTGACCCGCACTGAGCTGGTTACACACGCCGTTAAACCCACTTCATTATACATACGAGCCGGTTAGTTAGCTAACTAGTTACGTATATGTAAAATTGAGTCGGTTAAGTAGGGAATTGTTTCGATAGTAAGTATACGAAAGGATTTGTATTGTAACTTCAAGTTCCTATAAAAATACTGTGAGCCATTCAGGATATTTATCTGTATTCAAGAGACCGATATACCCAGGGGTAGGCTGGTGTGGGTATCGTATTACCCAGTTACTGGGTTGTGGAGGTCTGATAGGCAGTCGCTCCATGTTAAATACTGGTATTCAACTGCATCCGGTTAGAGTGGAAGCCGACCCCAACATAGCTGGGAAAAGGCTAGGCAGATTGATTGATTTAAGAGACCGATATTTTTGCACATCACCTATATCTACTCACAAATCTGCACTGAATATGAGAAGAGGTCTACACTCAGTAGTTGGTGAAACAAGGATGCCAATGATTTTGATGATGACATCTGCACTCCCAAAGCTCCCTTATGCTTTTTAAAGGAATAAACAGGTCTATCACGCACTAGCCCGACATTAGTGGATATGTCTGGAGTTCTGGACAGAAGATATAGGACACCTTTTTCGAAAGTTGCGTGAAAAGTGATAAATGGTAGCGGAACTGTAGTGGATTGGTGATAGTGGTTGAAAATGACGATAATTTCATAACTTTTTACCATGCCCTTTTTTAGAATATACGTAGAATACGTCACGCAAAACCGGTTAGTGATAGATACGCTAAGTTCGAGATGAAATCTTGAACAAATACCAACCAGTTAGCGTAACTTTGTTGACTCGATGATTACTCGAATCACGTGTAGGCACGATTGCTCATCGATTACGATTACAACAAATATCCATATTTGTGAATGGACTCGAGTGGTCAATTGATGAATCATTGTGGTTTTTTTTTAAACCTCGATTTCGAGCATGCCTCATGTATGGTTTTACCTTACCACAGGTTAGGTTTTGCGTTGATTACTGCATGTACTATCAATTTAGTCACAATATTATTATATGTATTTTATAGGTATAATGATACTTTCTCATTAGCAGTCCTGAGATTTCTGCCCGGTTGATGGCAATCAATGGGCTCGACCCCTATTACATGGGACTTATAACTTGCGAAATGTGGGTGTACTATAGGTGCACCTCTGCCCTACCCTTCGGGGAATACAGGCGTGATGTTATATTAGTTCTCTTATATGTCATGACAATAACCTTATCGTTTTCTTTTACAACACCACCATCAAGATATTCATCCGTAAATTGATTTTCCGGTTTCCGATTTTCATAACTTCTGTGGCGGTATCTACATCGCCACATGCGAACTACGCCTCAAAGATCTGACGTCACACAAAAATCCTGACATCACATAAATCCTACATCGCGCAATTAAAGTTTACCGTGCAATGGACATAAATACAAGAACCCAACATCAATCGTTGGGCAGTTGCCCGCCAGACACAACACCCGTCTGGTCGGAGGATCCTCCCTTTTCTATGGTGGATGAGTGAACTTTACACCCTGTTCCTCATACCCCCAAATTAGTGACCCTGACGTGATGATGCCGTCGAGTTGGGAGTCACCAATTTAGGGGTATTGTATGAGCTTCTACATGACTTTCTCAGCTCCCAGCTTAGTCGACTCTTAAGACTATAAGTAGGTGTAAACATTTTTTATTTTATTTGAAAGAATCAGTGCAAATCCATATTTGTTACGCTAGTGAGCGATTTAACGTCGTAACGGATGAGTTAACTTCGAGTTAGTGATGTTCAAAGGTATTCTTCTTTGATATCGTGTGTGGAAACGATGACCTAGTGATGGGATGGGATGGGATAGGGTTGTTACTCGATATTGCTAGTCTAGAATAGTTCTCTTTTATTTTCATTTGGTTACTTAAAAGAAATTGCTTTAATTATAGTGAAAGGGCTGCCCTTTGTGTATATTGCCTATTGTCATTTCCTGCCAATTTTTTACTCGTGTATGGATGGATTGGATGGACCCATAAACGTTACAGTGATGTTTGTATTGTTTAAGTAAATAGATACTTGCTTTTAAGTCTTTCGTTTATTTTTACTTTACTTTTTTAGTTATTTACTTGTATGATTTAATCTTTGATAGAGTCAAAATCAAACTATTTTATTTAACATAGGTAAACCTACATGGGTACTTATGAAACGTCAGAAGCTAGGTGCACGGTTCCAATTGGTCGTTTCCTATGGAGAAGAGCCAGCAAGAAACTCCACGGTAACTTTTTTAGAGTTAGTCTTTTCCTCTCTATCTGTTTTTTTATCTCTCTGTATGTTACAGGCATTTTACAGTTCCGCATTAGATTGAAACGTCGATCGTTCCAGTCTGTTAAACATACTTAACGATCATAGCAGAAAATACCTTTAAATACTTTTTAATAAACATATTAGGTCAGTATTTCTTTACTGAAGAGATTTTTTCTGACCAAAAGAAAATCAAAGCGCAGCCTAATCTAAACAAAACAAGTGTGTCCCACCAATAAAGCCAAAATAGACTAGCGACAGTGAACACTTCCTGACCATAATTCTAGGAGAGATTTACTATTATCCTAATAGTTTTGACTGGACTAGCCACTGAACTGTAATATATACTTAAATTACAAAGTAAGAAGTAACTAGATTACATTATGTATTAAAGTAGGTATCTGTGATTCTGTCCTTTTCATGAGAAAACGTAGTTACTAGTTGTTTTGTCGAGAAGTATTTTTTTCAGGAATGATTGTTAACTTTAGAAGCAGGGAATGCATAAGACAGAGAAGGTTTAGCTCGATCACATTCCACAGTTACAGGCTCGTGCAAACTGGCGTGATATCGCGGGCGCGACAAGGGTTGCCACCAGTCACGTCCGCGATATCGCGCCAGTCTGTACGAGGCTTTACTTCTGAAACGTGAATTTACACATATTCCGACTCCGTTTGTTTTTGTGAATTAAGTACTTTGATGAGAGACCGAAAGAGACGGCCGACAAGTATCAGAACTACTACCTGTCACCACTCAACTAATACATAACGTTTCCACGTCACTTAACTCATTTGCGTTGCTGATGCCATTCCACGACAATCGCCACACATATTTACCACAACTACTAAAACATAGCACAGGATAATCACCCTTACGGCAACAGCAATAAGCTCTACGATGACATGAAAACTACTTCCCGGAATGTGTCGAGTATTTGTAAGAGCGATTGTACAAATTGCATAAGAGTAGATGAGACAGTGCAATTTTGACCTTGGTGCAGTTGAAATAAAGGTTATGAAGAACGCATGTTTTGTCATAGTGTGTTGTCATGAGCACTATCTAATGGTTTGTTGCAAGATATATATGTTGGGTTAAGAAGCGTGGAAATGGAGCAAAGGAAAGGTATCAGTCTGTCGAGTACATAGCAATAAGTTAGAAAAGAGAAAATGTATTAAAGACCGATGGAACAGTGCGAGTTTCTTTTCATATTCGTCTTGGTGCAGTTGTTCTTATGTGTCATTTTGTGTGGCAAATCTTTTATAACTTGCTTGAAGTCTTGGCATTAGGTTGATGTCTTTCGAGAATTGCTTAAAGATTCTTGAAATCTATAAATACATACACACAAATAAATAAAATTGAATTGTCAAAATAACAGCTTTTACTAAATGCACAATGAAGGTATATACGACGGTAGAATATAGTTAATTGGTTCAGGCGTGACTTTGCGGAAATCCATTATAAAATACAATAGACGTAGATATATTTAGTAACCTATTCCGCTTGACTATTCTTCAAGAGTCCTAAAAAAAAAAAAAAAAAACCCTGTAAGAAATCGACACGTGTTTCACCTCTCAACGTACGGTAGAATAGACAAAATGACAGACAAACAATCGCAATCTGTCATTTTATCTATTCTTCCGTCGACAAAACCCGTTTCTACTGTGGTCATGCTACACGTGCTGGATATTTTTTCGAAGGATAGATCTTGCTCATAATCATCTTGAATAGCCATACCCATCTTTTTTTGAAACACTGATGGTACATAGGCTCAGTTTTTGAAGTGAAAATTTCTTTAGGCGCAGTTAGAGCTCGTTCTGAACTAAACCGTCACGCTCGGATCGGTGACGCTTAGTCGGGTATACTCGACTCCAGTCGTAAGTTTTCACGGTCATAATTTGGTAAATAAATGATTACTTACTCTATAAATGACTACCATTCTCTCAGAATTTTAGCTCGAAATAGAACATTTTTGTCACCCTTTAACCTCTACTATACTTAGATGAATAATTCCATGAGACAATCTGTCTTCTCCATTCTGTTGAACCAGACTCTAAAATACATCATAGATACTGACTATATTTATTTTCTTATCTTTATACTAATATTCACTTAATACTACGCAACGCTATCTAAACATTTAATTAATTAATGTATGTAATTATCTAATCTAAACAAAAGAAACTACTAGTTTTACTTAATGAGAATGATTAACAAGCTAATTGCACCTGTTAGTACCTTACATCAATTATCATTTATTTAAAAGAAAATAATCTATAAGTAAAAGCGAAAAACACATTGAAAAGTAAAAACCACTGAGTGGTGAAAACCAGCTCTATTAGAGTGCAGACCTTTTAGGGTTTATTAATAAAGGCACCTATAATATTATTTTTGAGCACTCACTCAGTGCTGTACCGCTTTTATACAAATTATTGTTTATTTAGTCATTTGGTAAAAGCCTGTTAACGCATAATTTTTTTAAAGTCAACATCAACCCTGTCTACCTACTAAATATGTTTTTAGACAATCAAAATCGGAAATCAAAAGTCATTAATCAAATAAGGCTAAGAATTAGCCCCTTCTTGAAACATAAGATAGTCCCCCTAAACGCCTGCTTCACCCCTTCCTAGTGCTGCGGGGAAGAAGTGACACAGCAAACTCCTCAACAGAAATTTTGGTAATCTTCTTCAACTGGATTAAAATAAGAATGTTTCTATCTCTTACTAACAGACAGCGTGTGAAGCTGCTCTCAAAGCGGTGAAGCAAAACATCGTAGGGAAACCGGCATGTCCTAGAAAAAAAAATCCATGATATGTGACATCTACCAACCCGCTTTGGGCCCGCGTGATGGATTACAGCCCACTCCCTCTCGAAGAGAGAAGGCTTGTATCCCAGTAGTGGGAACAATATAGGCTGATTATGAAGATCCATAATACTGTCGTGCCAGTGACACGAAGAAGAAACACTATGGAAGAAGTTTAGAAACACCTGCTAGATCGATTAGAAAAAATGTTCAGCGCCAAAAAGAAGGTATCATCAATCAAAAGAAAGACAATCAAATAAATACCACATTACCATCTCATAACATAAACTCGATAAATCGAATCAATTGTATTATGAGTAATGCTTGAGTAATGGATATACCCGGCTAAGTTCTCGATTCTCGATTTAGGTTAATCGCAATGCTATACGTATCGTTTGAGGTCGATTATATCTCCTAGTATTGTGCGGGAGCGACTGGTTGATGTATGATCGAGACATCGTTTAGGGACATATTTGGTATCTTGACTTGGTTTTCTGTAGTTCAATCATCGAGTTAACTATCTATAAGGATACTGTAAAGTATTTTTTATTAACAATAATTTTATGCTTCTGGTTTTATTGGCAGCCAGTTTAATGTCTTTTACTGAGTTATGATGATAACAACCGCACATGCCTTCCGCAGTCGGTTCGTGGAGGGGTTTTTACCCATTATATCGAGACACCTCCGTACCTCGGTAAGCACGTTAAGCCATTGGTCCTAGTTGTCTTTCGTAGATTCTTGAGAGTCTAAGAACCACACGACGACTTACGTCGACAACAAAGGGGTATCGTGTTATCCATTATCTGGCTTGTGGAGGGCAGATAGGCAGTCGCTTCATGTAAAATACTGGTATTCAGCTCCCTCCGGCAAACCTGGAAACCGACCCCAACATAGCTCGGAAAAGGCTAGGCTATTATTCATGATTGTGGTTTTATTGGCAGGCAGTTTAATATCTTCTACTAAGTGATGATGACGATACGATATTAAACGATATCAGGAATTCTTTTATGAATTCCAGTTACGAAGTGAGTATCTGTGGCATTCGGTATGTAATGGAAACATCTCTTGCAGGAAAACTTACTTAGGAGGTTGTATCTACTGTATATATATAAAGAAGTAAGTTTGTGAGTTTGTATGCATGCGTATTCTTTGGAACTTTTGATCCGATTCCGAAAATTCTTTCATTAATGGGAAGCTTCAGTGTTACCGAGTATTATATGTTAGAGATACATAGGTAGAATACTCTTTATTATGTACACCATAAAAATTACAGACATTTTACATAGTGTGACACAATGGGTGGTTTTATCGCTAAAACCGGTCTTTTATATACAACCTGAAAATATAAATATATACCTATTATTATATAAGTAATTAAATTTTATCAGTAGCAGTATCAGAAGCTATTTGTCGTAAATCATAATATTATACTGACATAATGTTGGGAAACTCATTAACTGTGTCATCCAAATCGACATCGGCATTAAACATAACGTTTGGTTGGTTGACATGGGAGCCATCATCATAAATTCTCTCATAATATTTTAAGTCTTATCACCCTTACCCACCTGCAATAAATTTCATACATTTGCTACCCTCTCAACATTTTACTGTCCTTTGTAAACATGCCTATACGACATTTAAAATCTCGTCCTAATACAATCGAACAAATGCCCTATGATTCTTTCCCCTCCTTTTTTCATGTATAGGTAAATGTAAGTTACATTATTATAATTTTAAGTCTGTTAGCGTATATACATATATTATTATGTAAATATTATCATATTTAAAAATCAGAAAGAAAAATATTTTATTTGGGACAATGAAATACAAACAGTAAAAATGGAGCATTTAAATCCAACAAAATTCTTTTTTTCAAATAAAAAATAAAATAACAATAATAACGACCTGTGGGAGGCCAAAATCAAACAAATACATGTAATCTTGAAGACATCCCTTCAGAAATAAAATAAAGAAGATATAGCTACAATATCAATGGAAAATGACCAACGTCCTGGGTCTATTTACAAAACTTTTTGGAGTGACATCCCTTGGGTATCGAAGGGATCTCGTAACCTCTTTGAGAGTGAATTTCGGTCAAGGAAAAACTACTTTGGTGGTTATGTGAATCTTGTTTTTTTTTTGATCTTCCGAGTTGTTTTGACTTGATAACATCGGTTTCCTAACTTTGGGGATGTTGTAGTATCTCACTACACCATCCCCAAAGTTGGGTGAATACATATAAAAAATTACCCTTCTTCTTTTTAGTTGGATAATAAAACATGAGTAGGTATGTATTCATTCATGGCCAAATAAAAAAGCCAGAAAAAACAATGTATTAGATTTTACTGCATCTGTGTTCTTTGATGATAAAATATTTAGAGAGAAAAAATTAAGGACCATTTAAAATACCTACCTTAACTTGTTTAGAACTATCAAGTTGGCTTGTCCCTTGTAAATGCTTCCGTGAAGTTTTCATAGAAATTGTTGCACTAGAGTCGCGTCGCGCCTGTCTGTGGGTGCCTTTATGAATACAAAACATAAACCAACACGTTATATTTACTTAAACCAATCTCAACTTGTCAAGTTAACATGCAAATCGTTTACGTCAGTTTCCCAATGATGGTATGAATCATTTTGCTGACTCAGCCGCATTCTCTCGTCTCAGGTAGCGGCCATTATTGAGTCAGTGAGTCATCGGCAACTCGTCACTTCAACACTTTTGTTTATTATTAATTATTTTACTTTATGGATTTGTTAAGATAATTTATTATAAGATATCATTTATATTTCAGTTTTACGCCAGGTACCTACATTTTGTTGGTTTTAAAATTCGCGAATTTGTTCGTTGCAAGTTGCAACAAATGCTCTCGCGCAAAGAATGTTTGCAAAACAAATTCGTGAAAGGAATGCTTCTGGTGAGTAGGTACCGTCCTTCACACAATTTTAAAATAATAGGATAATTTATTTTATTTTTTCGCAGTCAATAGTAAAAAGTAGAGTACACAACTCGAGAAAAAAATCATCCCGATCCTTGTATCCCTCGCTCCGCTCACGATTCTATTAATCTAGAATCCTTCGCTACTCTCGGGATCCCACTTAGTACCTACCTCGAATTAAATTTCCTTTTTTTCACTTGTTGTTTAATCTACTAATATTACATTTGTTAATAGGTAGCCTAGGTATGTACATAACTGGTTTTTTTTATTGAATTATATCATATTTTTCCTAGTCAGAATAATGGTTAAGTAAATAAAAATACCGTAGGTACCAAACTACTTATATGGCATCTTACATCCTATGACGAAAACACTTTCAAATATTTTAGGGTCATGATGACTCATTCAAAGTTAACGGATACGATTAGTAGCCAATAGAACCTCTTGCTCATTATGTATGTGAATATGTATACGTACCCAAACAATTACTCATGCTACTACGTCGGGACTTACCGCAAATTAAATAAAAATATTTAAATATAGGTTTTAATGTTTATTCAAGTGGATATGTACCTACCTATACTTGTTGTGTAAACAAATTCATATTGTAACTACTTACCTACGGTACATTAAACGGGTTTAATGTTAAAATGTTATTTTAAATTATGTTAACATAACAGTTGGCACGAGTTATTTTAACGGAAGTTCCCGCCACAAAAGACCAAAAATTTGCATTTTTTCTCAAAGCTTTTTCTTTATGAAAAAGTGAGTTATTATATTCGTCAGATCTTTTCTTTTTCAAAATTATTTGTCTTAATTTTTATGTTAATTGTTTCAAGGTTCCGCGTTAATTTCTACTTTAGAAGAGACGAAAAGGAAGTAAGTTAATAGTAAATAAAAGCAAAAAAAAAATCCTTCATAGGACATTATTATTAGTAGGTAATTTGTATCAATCAATCTGCCTAGCCTTTTCCCAACTATGTTAGGGTCGGCTTCCAGTCTAACCGGATGCAGCTGAATACCAATATAGTAGTAGGTACTTATGTAATTTGTATGAAGAAGAAAATAAAAGACTATTTCTGCTGAACGATTTTTTCAGTATCGTGTAGGTACATTATGAAAGACAAAGTTAAAAGAATAATGTTTTTTTGAGTAAGTATCGGGTTATAGGGCATTTCAGCATGACAATAGCGGTCATTGACCCTACATTATCTAGTATTTTAATTTGTTTAACTGAAAATAGTCCTGAATCTATCGTGATCTTCAACAAGTTCCAATAACAAAACCATACACATAGTTTATTGTTTGGGTTCCTACGGAGAGATACTATGGCAAAATTACCCTTCTTCTTTTTAGTCGGATAATAAAACATGAGTAGGTATTATTCATGGCCAAATAAAAAAGCCGGAAAAAACAATGTATTAGATTTTACTACATCCGTGTTCTTTGATGATAAAATATTACCCTTACATAGAACCGAAACTACCGCAGAGTTTTACAGGATACCTATCCTGTAAAACTCTGTTTGTGTAGTTTCGGTTATAGGTTTTAAATAAATACCTACCTTTTGGCATGTACCCGTTTACCTGTACCTTCTTATTTACCTAATGGCGTTGAAAACAGTTTTGCGATGTTGATTCGTTTTTGTTTTTCGCATAGATTTTTATAAAAATGTACTAAGAAATGAAAGTAAAGGTTAAACCCACGGATATCGGTGATGCCCGAACGGCCATCGTGATTTCGTGACGACGTTTCATCAGTTCGACATAGCCCATGACTAAAAAGCTGAACATTTAAATCTGTCTGCATCTAGTACAATTTCGTATTTTTACAAACAGCTATATAGCTGTTACAGTACGATTCACATCGGACGATGTGCGTTGTATGTTACACATCGGCGCGTAAAGCGTAATTTGCAATGCAATGAAATTGGCATTTGTATGTAAGTACATAATAGACTACTAAAAATGTTCAAGAGGCAATAACTCTTGAAGGTCCATTTAATAAAATCAATAGTTTCGAAATAAATAATGAGTAAACGACAGCAAATTGGAATTTTCATCGAAATTTTCAAAACAACATTTAAATGCTTTTAATATTAATTATAAATTATTCCGTATTTATTTGGAAAACAACCCAATTGTGGTTAAACAATTATTATAATTTAACTAAAGGAAAATTAAGTCAAGTCATGACCCCAAGCGAATGGGAATTACTCATATAAAGCACTTATGTAATTTACCGTAAGTATAATTGAAATACCTATTAATAGTTTTTGGTTTTTCCTGTAGGAAATTCTCAGTAGCACCCGGAGTCTTGAATAGTGCCCGATTTCTGGCAATTAGCCCTATAATAACCATATAACAGGCGTGATGTGATGTCACGATGTTATACTGGAGCTAATTAGTTGGTGGTAGAAAGTAAAACCTGTTTTTATCTAAAATGCATTATGTTCTTTTTTTATTTTTCTTTCTCTTTGTTCCTCTCAATCAGAGCACCCGCCATCTAATCTCTTCACCACCCTTGGTTGACTGGTAGAGAATGCCTAAGGCATTAAGTACCTATTTTTTTTGTGCGAAAAGTTTATAATATAAATAAATAGAAATCAGAATCCCTTTTTTTGCAATATCGGGCCTACAAATGTGTACCTAGTAATCATGACAATGCAAGCTATATTCTCTCGCTACTTTTTAATACAGCAACAATTCAAGCAATTTCATGTGGCTATGGCCCACGGTCCTAAGCGTAAATCCGGGGACGGCTGACACGAAGCGTGCCCGTAACAGTTCTCTTCCTACACTCATAAATCAAAGATTACTTCATTGCCTGATTCATAACAGAGGGGACATTATCTGTGATCAGTGTAGGTGGCGGACAACGACCGACAAATTGGTACTAATGCAATCATTATCACTAGCACGACACCTATACACACTTTATAGTTGAATATTGTAATTGTAATAGATATGCTTTGGGAGATACGTATGCAAATAGGATTAAAATAAAATAATTTTACAGATGGCATATATAATGCCGTGTGTGCAGCCTAGTGGTGGCCCAGTGGTAACGGCTGCGAATTACGATTTGTAGGTCGTAGGTTCGAACCTTAACGGGCGCTTTACTTTGTATAAATATTTCATCAGCACTGCTCTCAAAACGGTGAAGGAAACAGGCATGTGCTAGAACCAAAAATTCGAAGACATGTGACATCCACCAACCAGCACTAGGCCCGCGTGGTAGATTACGGCCCACTCCCTCTCACAGAGAGGAGGCCTGTGTCCCAGTAGTGGGAACATTATAGGCTGATTATTTGTTACGTGATAAATAATTATCAGCAGTGGTTACAGCGTCTGACAAATGTATAAGTTTTCTCAAATATCTTAAAGATGCTACTTCCTTTAGTTATTTGATTGCGTCACAAATCTCGATATTTGCAGAAGCAGAATCGGCCTATAATGTTCCCTTCCCACTGCTTGGACACAGGCCTCCTCTTCGAGAGGGAGAAGTCCGTTAACACGCGAGCCTAGTTCGAGTTGGTGGATACCACACGTATTCGATTTTTTTGTTACTAGAATACGGTGGTTTCCTCACAATGTTTTTCCTTCACCGTTTTCCATTTATTTATTTCACCACCACTGCTCTCAGTGGTGGTGAAATAAATAAATTGAAAGTAAAGTGCATGCAACGGCTGCTCACGATTTTGAACAATATTTTAAAAGACTATTTGCGTAGGCGCTTCCTCTATTAGACAAGGGAAATTATCCACTTATTGTCGCGCTAAATTGGTTAATTGTCGGTGCATCGGGATCTCGTGGGTATTTAAATTAAAGCATAAAGTGAGCGATGACATAAGAATGTAATGGATCAGAATTGAAGCTTTGCAGCTATTATAGGATAATTTTAAGCGTATTTAGATAGAGCACTGTATCTGGAGTGGTAGCTTAGGTAGTAGCAGTAATATCTGTATGTAGAATTAAATCTTTTCCAGTTTCGTGAAAATACATAGTTTTTGCTCAACTATAGTTTCTGAATGTCCATTTTGTTGGTCTGGAATCATCATCACAATAGCCTGTATTCCCCGAAGGGTTAGACAGCGGTGTTACTATAGCACACCCACATTTCGCCAGGCATGAGTAAGTCTTATGTAATAGGGACGGAGCCTATTGCCCTCAACCAGGCACGTATTAAACTACGGGCTGCTACTGAGAAATTCCAGATAGAAAAACCCAATAACACTTTGCTCGACCCGGGAATTGAACCCAGGACCTGCAGCAGTAGCAGTTGCGACATCTAGTCCAACGAGACAGTCTCAAATGTATTTTAAGTATCAATTAACTTTCCAAGTAACATTTTCACAATTACATCATTATTTGATTTTACTAATATTATGTGATGTCACGTAGTTATTCTAACTGAACAGACAGCTGTGCTGCTGGGGAGTTCTTTGCGCTACTTCGTCTTCCCAGCTAAAGCACTAGAAAGTGATGAAGGGTGGGCGTTTTGGGGGACTGTCTTATGTAATTTTGACGTTCGCCTAGTTTGAATTAATGACTTTTGATTTTGATTATGTAATCAAAGTGTCTGTTGCATAAATTATGTCACGATCTTTATCAAAACCTCTCTTGCTTCCCCGCCTTATTCAACCTCCTGTGTACCGGATTTCATTAAGACAATGGAACTTCTAACTAACGCCTACATATCATTAGCAGATGAATGAAACATTGCCCTTTCCTCTTTCCTCTTATGAAAGATGCAAATTAACATTAGTTGGTATTTATGTAGCTTTGTATTTCAACGCTTAGGTTGTGTAACGCTTTCTCTGTCACACTTCGATATTGTCATCATTATCCACAGCCTGACTTCACCCATTGCTGGCCATAGGCCTCCCTTTTCATGTGCCAATCCCCACATTCCTGTGCCAGCCTCATACAGGTTCTACCCGTGATAGTAACAATATCATCCGTCCACTTCGATATACATATTTACTTTATTATTAAAAAAATATATATTATGTTCGAGACGTTTGGGGTTGAAACACTAGGGCCATGGGGTACGAGTGCTCTCTTAGTTTTTCCAAGACATCGCCAAGCGGTTGATCGACTCTAGGCCAAAGAATCAGCATTGCCATACACCATGGCAGTGCTGCCAGCCTTTTGGGCACTTTTCCTGTTGACAGCGATGCGGACAAATTTTTTGATGCACTATGATTATTTCCCCCACTTTTTTATATTTTTATTTTAAGTATGTAAGCTTTGCCAATTATGTAAATACATGTGTAACAAAAGACAAGGTTAGATTTGCTTTAATTAATTTTGGTACAAACACAGTTATTACTGTTATCAGTTATCTACATAGAAATATGACCCTGATACCAAAGTAATCTTATTTTTATGCGTAATATGATTTCCCTTTCCAGGCTATTACTGTTAAGGCTCAACTGACCGTAATTTAGTTGATACAGAACTGAGGGCTACAAAAGAATAATACCTATTTATTAAACCTAAAATAGAAGAAAGAAAATACTTACTTAAAGTACGTATCTACTTTTACTCTAATCAATTAATTTCGGAAATGAACTAACTACAAAACCTAATAAAAATTGCTATTAAAATATTATTCACAAGCTGTTGCCCGCGACTTCGACTGCGATCTAAGATTAATGTGGCCTATGTCCTAGTCTACCCATGTGCCAAATTTCATCCAAATCCGTTCAGCCGTTTTAGCGTGATAACGTAACAAACAAACAAATAAAGTCACTCTCACATTTATATTATTAGGTCGGATTTTTAGGTTTACAAGCTCAGTTTCTTTCTGTATTTTTATAAATTATTTATAGCTCGGTCCATCTTACTATCTCCATAGTACCTACTTGATATTTAACAAACTTATATTTTAATATTGCATCTACCTAATTTTTATATAACACTACTAACTATTTACATTAAAAAAAACTAAAACTTAAAGGACTAATTAAATAAATATAAAAACAAAGGGACCTTTAGGCGTCAAAGTATTCTCCATAGTATAAATTGTTACTGATTTCAATTCAACTGAAAACTGTCCTCGAGTTTTCCACAAACAAGCTATATCTCGCAATAAAGGAAACTTTGATCTCAAAGAAGCCTTTTATACTTAGACTCCGCTTTGACTTCTGACTGCGAATTCCAGCAACTGTTAAGTTTATCATATTTTGTTTGTAGGTCATGGAAGTAAATGCTGAATTTGATGTGAAGGCCATTATTGTCAAATTGCGAGTGTCCTTGATAGAAATATTCTCCTTTATCCAAAATTCGCCTTTTTACCTTCAAGGAACTAAAATGCCGAATAAAGTAGTTTATAAGCCAATTTTCTAACCTTCCTAGCCACTTACTTACCTATTCTTTAGTAGCTGTAATTTCATTTATATTATCTTCAAAAAAAAAATGATGTGGAAGAGCTCGTGGATAAGTAATAACAGCCGCACGGTTCGATCCATCAGTTTAAGCTACGCTTGCTGGGGTTGGTCCGTGGATGGGTGACCATCTTTACATACCGAGACTCCTCCGTGCTTCGGAAAGCACGTTAAGCCGTTGTGTTGGTCCCGGCTGTCAATCGTGGATTAAAAAATGGTAAAAATTAAAGTAATAAAAACTAAAACCCAACTACGACTAAAAAGGTATAAACAAGACACCACAGACAGACAAATTAAAAATCCGGAGTCACACGTGTTAGGGCATAAATCGAACAGATTACGTGTGACTCCGGTTTTTTTTTTTTTTATACTTTTGGGGTTATAATATATATATTTTTGAAATGTGCTCATTAAGCCCTTTCATTTGATACCCAACATGGTACGATTAAACATTTTTTTTTTTTTAGTTCCTTACTTTATGTCCTCTAGAAGGCGCCATTTTTTATTTAATGTGACGTCACATAGCCTATAACCAGCGGACGATCAAGACGCTTCCAACGATACCTCATTTGTCAAATTATGATGAGTCGTTTAGAAGATATGAGGGAACAGATGAACATACATACATACATATATACATACCGGTCAAAATCATAACCCTCCTTTTTTCTTCGCCGTAGTCGGGTAAAAAGGCAACTTATCCCAGACAAAATGGAACACAAGTTATTATACATCCTAAAAAACTTCTGATGACGCGTCAGAATAAAAAGATGCCTAAACACAAGAACAAAAAATTCTATGGCCGTGAAGGCGTGCCAAAACAGGCTGTAGTCCTGGAATTTTCTAAGTAATAAGATAAACGTACAGAAGAGGGTTAGGAATTAAAGCGACACAATTACAGGTCGTATTGTTTGGGGACTGTGGGGCCCAAAACGTTCGGCAGTTTCCGTCTACATTACCTTTTGTACAGAATTATCATAAATTTGAGTAATACCCTCCATGTAGGTTTGTTTGATATACAGTATGTTAACTAACACGCTAAAAAAAAAAAACCTAGTGAAATATTCACAAAACTATTAAGTTGATACGTAAAAGAAACACTCTGTACACGCACCCTCATATTTCAACGTAGAAAGACAAATGTGCGTGTACAGAGTGTTTTTTTTTTCCGTATCAGTTTAATATTTTTTGTGAATATTTTACTATATTTTTTTTTTTTTTTTTAATTTTTTATTATGGTAATATTTTTTTTTAATGTATGGATGCTATACTAATGCGGTTTAACGGGAAAACCCTTTGTTATTTAACATACAGTATGTATTATGTTTCCTAATTCACATGAAGTCATGTCTTAATACATACTTATACCCCATTTGAAATAAGATTAGACGTTTAAATAAACCTTTTTTACAGTCCGTTCAACCGATTTTGACTTCTATTGCGTTGGTAGCATGACAACTGCAGTAGACAGTTGGTATTGTGTAACCTTTTTTGCTTTTAATGCCATCCTTATGCCTACGGTATAGAAGTCAAAATCGGTTGAACGGACTGTATAAAGGTTTGTTTGAATGTTTAATCTTATTTCAAATGGAGTATAGTTAAGAATTTATTATGATTATCATTGTTGTCTTCTGACTATCTGTATAGAAAATGGGTGCATTAATTAAGGCATACTTACACTTAAAATAAAACAAATATGTAGTAAACTAGGCAATTCTAATTTTGATACAGAAATTAACATTCCGATTTTACTCGGGAAAATTTCTAACTTATCTTAACCGGGTTACAGTCCGAGGTGGTGAGCAGATTGTTTAACTATAGTGTCTGCAATAATTGCCCATTGTCCTTCACTACGATTGTTTTCCTGGTACCCAGTGTGGGAAATAACACAGATTAATATAATATTCATTCATCATAATCATCATTGCACATAAATGGTATCAAACCGCCGCCGCCGCTCAGTGAACGGCCGCCGCCCCAGGTAGCGGACGTGACGTAGAGATACAAGTCCGTAGCCGACTGCAATCAGCAGCAGCAGCGATGTGTCGCCACGACACTACTGTATCTATGTATTTCTATGAAATACCTTCCGTAGCTAGCGACACGTCGGTTTCATAGAAATACATAGAAATCAGTAGTGTCGCGACGACACGTCACCTGCTGCTGCTGACAGCAGTTGGTTGCGGAATTGTACCTTAATGAAGCCTTTTCCAACGCGTCGATCACACTAGATTACTTCAGAAAAACTCATGCGAGTTTAAATAGTAGAACATTCTAAAGATAAGACCACATTTTTATCCATTAGCTGAGGCAGTTTCTAAACTTGGCTCCTCGTCGCGGGGTTAAAGTTGCTCTTTCTGTAGTAATAGCTCTCAGAGGAGTATCTAAATACGTCGTATCGAGTAAAGTTCATGCCCACTGAAAAGATGGTACAGAAGGCCGGTTCCATACCACGGGCGAAACCAAGTTCTCCGCGCACACATAGACGCGGACGTACGGCGATCTCGGAATATTCAAACAAATAACAGCCTTAAATGCCCTTGTATTCTCTATATCATCGTTGATAGTCCAATTCCGCGTAACTAACATTGTTAAATGTTGTTGTGTGTTAAAAAAACAGAAGTTCTAAAAACTAATCGGCCGAATTTTGATATGATTAAGGGGAACGAAAGGGTCCTAGACTCAAGTTCGTTCAAAATTCGGCCGATTAGTTTTTAGAACTTCTGTTTTTTGACCCTCCTTTAAAATTTGCGAAAGTGTACATCCGCGGTATTTAACAATGTTAGTTAGGCGGAATTGGACTATCAACGACGATATGTAAAGCCGCGTTTTCACTACCCTGCCGAGCGAACATATTGTTAAAATCAAAATATGTTTTCTGTTCTACCGATGTTCGCTCACCACAGGTCATCTGTTTTCTCTTTACAATGCTCGCTCGCCGTGACGCGAGAATGTGAGCATTTATTTGCCGAATTCAACCGTCATCATCACTGCACAGACATGTTCGCTTGCTCAAGTGTTTTCATTTACCGCGCGAACAAACGCTTGCTCGCTTACAACTGTTTAGAACGCGAAGTGAAAACGCAACTTAATCCGTGTCTACATACATGTCCGTGCGTTTACGCTGGTTGTAAGGAGTCGAACTTCTGTAATTATCTATTTTATTTCTTACCTTACGTGGAAAATTTTGGTTCGCGGAAAACTTTGAAGATCTAATCAAGCGTCATAATGGACCTAGTCTAGATCTTCTTAACACACTTGCTTTTTGTTTCAGACATATTTTTCTGGTTAATTATTTTCTTTCTTTGGCTTTTCTTTTTAATCTTTACTACAAGGCTTCGTTTTATCCAGCCTCTTATTTTAAAATATTCTGCGAATCTTCTCCCTCGAGCATGGACTTTTATAAAACATTCTTAACGCTTAAAAGCTTTCAAAAACTTTACAATTTGGATATACTGAGGGTGTGCTTTGTTTACTTCCAACAACTCTTTTTTATTTGTTCATCTTTTATGTCTTTTACTTACCAGGGGGCCCACCAATATCTCTAAGGGTGTGCAAGGGCACACCTCCGCCACGAATCCTTAGCAGCGGAACCGCAGTAGTTCAATTCAACTGACTCGCGTCATGTTCCGATACTCGAATCCGATTAGAGCGGTTTGCGGTTGTGCTACCCGCCGCAGTATTATTTTAATGTTACTCCAATGTGAGAAAGAGATGGAGCTATACAGGACATCTAGCTCCATCTATTTCACACACTCTAGTTAGATTATTATAACACTGCTCTAAGAGGTGGTGGTATAATAAAATAGTAGTATAGTAATAGTAAAATCTACTCTGTCTTATCAAAATGGCATTTTTTTCTACGCGGACTTTTCTCATTGACATGGCATTTTGTCGACTATTTCATCCGCTGGATGCGGGAAGCTCGGAATCGGTCGAAATGACGTCGCTTAAGGTGGATGCGCTAGGGTAGCCCGCGAAATTCAAATTTTCTTACGTTTTTTGCAATTTACAACTCTCTAAGTTCGTGTATTGAATGAAAATTTCATGAAATCGTCAGTCAATACACTAACATGAACTTAGAGATTTGTATTGCTGATCCTAATGTTTATAATTCTGTAAATTCATATTTGTTACGGCCGCTAATAATATTTAGATCAACATACAACCTGATACAGACTTGCAAATTACAAACGACGTAAAAAAAAATAGAATTTCGCGGGCCACCCTAGCGCATCAACCTTAAGACAGACAGGCGTCGCTTAAAGCCGTGGACGTCTTTCGGCTGAAATGATGGCGATCATGATGATGACTATTTCTGGCAAAACATATCCAGTACCTACTTTATTTAGAAGGTGGAGACTTGCTTGCTTTCTGGAGCAGTAAAAAATCTTCAATAAACAAAGAACTTTCCATTGGAAATCAGTCTACACGAAAGAAAATATTATTGACCCAATAAAAAATAAGCTAACAAGTACAATAGAATCACAAAAACTTGTTGTAAAGGAAAACAGCTTTACTGGAACATTGCCCCGAAACCACAGTAATACAGGCTTTCTTATATTTCAAACAAAAGAAAATCATACCAATTCTCCCGAAGATATTTTTGTTTTTTTTTTCGTACAAATAATTCGACGTGATTTGATCTTTGTTTTATTCAATTATTTCCGGGTTGGGATTGACGTTTCGAATAACAGGGAATGCTTTCGACAGCTGACTTTGAGGAAAGTGTTTTTCGTCTAGAATATAATAATAATAATAATATGTTTCTTTTCTTCACCTATGTTCAGTAAGTTGTTTCGGTATATTCCATGATTTTTCATGTCAATAGATTTGTTTTCATCCATCGACATGGTGGATATAACACCTTTTGAGAACGTGTTTTGATACTACAGTTACTGAAATCTTTGATATTTTTGTAACATTTTGGACCATTTATGAATTCTTTCTTGACTGGCTTCCAGCTCGATTTGCCGTATGTTTGATGGCAATAGATGGTCTAGTCTATATATAGTTTCGTAAAAGATCGTAGACCGCACAGCATATACACACAAATATTTAATACGATTCATTCCAAAGTTTCAATGAGTGCATTATCTTCAGCGCGTGCGTTAAGTGGTCCAAATTGGCGCTGGAGCAATTCAAACAATTGCTGCGTATGCGCCGGCAGCGGCGACGCTAAGCTGGCGTTAATTAAACGCCATTTTAGTACTGTTCCCTTGGGCGTGGATAAACGTTGCAGTACGTTTGCATTTACACTTTGGTTACCGAAGAAATAGGCTGTTTTATTTAGCAAGTTATGACTCGGTTCTTTTGTTTCGGTTTACCGTAACTTTAAGGTGGTCTAGAACGAACTACTTGCGAGAAGAATTCGAATTAAAAACGGTTAGTTTATACTAGGATTGCAACAGCGCCTCTACAGTTCGTCAGAGGAACTAATTTTGACAGCTCGAAAGTTACGTCCAGAAACGGCGTCGGCGTCATCGTTTCAGCTGAAAGACGTCCACTGGACATAGGTCTCCCCCAATCACCGCCACTTCAACCGGTATGTGCTTCCCGCATCCAGCGGATTCCTGCGGCGAACGTAGATTAAGTTTGACGTTTGAATGTTACAAAGAAAGGATTTTTAGAGTTACTTCTAGAATAATACTAGGAATATTTGATTTTCTCAGGTATCTTCTGTCAGTACCCAGACGGAAAATTAGTGAATGGACCTGAGAGAAAATAATGAAATGAAAGCTCATTCAACAAACTGTGTCAATGACTATAATGTCTATAAACCTAGTTATGTAATCTAGTTTTAAATTGACTATTAAATTAACTCCAAGGAGCCTCCAATTTAAGACTTTCGACAGTAGTACCTAACAGTTTCAGTGGAACCAATTTTGAATAAAACTGTAATAAAATCATTAAATGTAATGTACCTACCAATATAGAAAGGTCAGTGTACACAGTAATAGACATCCACAACATTGTATACGAAGTTTACCTTCACAGTGACTAGGTAATGACATAATATGCATTACTTTACTTACATAACATACACGTACATACATGTATTCCTTTATAACGTTATATCATGGCCTTCGCAAGGAACAATATGAGTAGGCAAGTAATCATTGTTATTTTCTAGTGAAAAGTATCAAAATCTACCTAATATAAGCGATGTGAGCGCTATAATATATAATTACAACTATACTGGGTGTTAGGGTAGACACCGTTATCCTTGAAACTAGTGGTTTGGTGTCATCTATAATATACTTTTTCTATGGGACCAACTTTGAGATCGCAAAAAAAAAATCAGCTGTTCCATAATTTTTTTCGATTTAAGTGAACACAAATGTATGGAACAGCTGATTTCTTTCGCGATTTCAAGGTTGGTCCCATAGAAAAAGTATATTATAGATGACACCAAACCACTAGTTTCCAGGATAACGGTGTCTACCCTAACACCCTGTATATGATAGTAGATTATTCTTATGTGATTATGTTGCTGTGTTATGGCCAAGTCATTCTACATATTTATTAAAGAAAAGTCGGTTAAAAATAAAGGTAACAAATAGATAGGTACTGAAGAAATTAACAGACTTAAATCTCACATCTTTTTGCGGTAGAAGAACTGCGTTGCAAAACTTGCATTTTTTTTACATGTTATGTTTGTGATGGGATTATGATTTTCATTTCATGGATTAAAGAACAGCACCCTAATTGAATAATGCACGATCGGTCGAAACTAATGTCTAATCCATTGCTTCATAAGTTCGAAAAAAAATCTGCTCAACAACGTAACTTAAGAACTTATGAAGCAATGGATTAGACATTTATTTTGAACCGATACCGATTCCAATTCTAATTGATCGAGTAGTACGCAATTAGGGTGCAGGTCACTTGCATCCCAAATGCAGCGACATCCAAACTTGACCTATCAGGACTGTCAGTCTGACCTCCAGCCTGGTTCAGCCAAATCAAAATGAACTCATCCTCTGTCCCACCTTTTTGTGCTGTACTGATTAATTGAACTGACTCATGTAATCATGACGGATGTATCAATTTACCTTCAGTCCAATGTTTGTGATATTTTCTGTTTTGTCCTCAACGTATTCCTGCCTATTCGTTCGGAACAATGTTGGTGCACGCTTGACGGATTGCTGGGCTTGGCTTGACCTCATGACGTTGGGAGCGTCGTTCAACACGATATGAGCCTATATTTCATATATGATTTGCGTGAGAGATATCATATATTATGTTGGTTTTGCTTGATCGTTAGTTGTATGTTTAAAGGTCGGGTAGCTGATGAGCCTAGAACATGATTCATGATGCATATCATCATCTTCCTGCCCTTGTCCCATGTTACGTCCATCGGCATAACACGTATTCTTCTTCCAGTCTGCCCTAGTTAATTGATTCAGGCGTGACTTTCGGAAATCCATTGTAAAATACAGTAGATGTAGATATATTTAGTAACCTATTCCGCTTAACTATTCTCCAAGAGTCATAAAAACCCTGTAAGAAATCGACACGTCAATCGTCTGACTGCGACTGGTCAATCTTCATCCTGAGGATGGCTCGTTGAGAGGTGAAATACGTGTCGTTTTCTATTCGTAAGATCCAACATGAAACTCGGTTAGGGCACGGCAACATAAAAGGTTAGATAAAACAAGCATCCAGCGGGTAGGTATACTGGATTGCAAGTTTGTTAAACAAATATACGTCTACGTCTATGGTATTTCCATTCACCCCCTCTATAGGATGTTATTATTAGAAAAACATTACACACAAACTAACAAACCACATTAACATTCTCTAATTCAATAAAATACGCTACGGCGCCATGTTTGGGCGCTCGCGCTTTTACCACTAATGAAATTAAATAAAACATTCCAGCTAGAACTATTGGCGGATGTGCAACTTGCGATGTTATATGTCTATCTCGTTTAGTCCTGTATAATTCGTTTCACTTTGAGCATTAAAAATACAGATTATTAATAACTTATCATTGAAATTAAAACGTCGGTCGGAACGAAATCTTATAAGACCTGACAGGTGAAGCTTTTTTGACAAAAATCTAATAAGACTTTTTGACAGTACAGAGGACATTCATTCCAACTTCTCTTTGAGTTTCCTGAAACACGTCATTGTCTATTTTGTTATTAACAAGAAAACTGTTCTGACACTTGCCTACGTTGCCTCATACATCCCAAGTCATCAATTTCGTCTTAATGGTTTAACCAAAACAATTAGGAATCACGGTGCATTACCGCCATTACTCCGAAACCGTCGTTTGTCAACTAAATGCATGAGTCACGCGTCACGAGGCTATTCATTGACTTGGTCTTAATTGTGAGGGTCATGGCGCATTGTTTCGGTAACCCCAGCGCGACTTGATGCAACGAATAATAGAAATGGACACCTAAGATTAACTTTCAGGGTATTTAAGGCCTGGCGATATGGGGCTGTCATAATCATATATATCTGTCATAAACCTACCTAAGTATGTTGGTACTTCTGACATCATAACACATTTTTTAGCCTACATACACACATACCTACATACACATCCCACACTAACCACATACCTTACATTTTGACGCAAATTTTACAAGGTTTTCTTTCTGAATTTTGAGAGAGAGAGAGTTAGGTAACTATTTCACTAATGAAAAAATATTGATCAATTGTTTCAGAAACAAAATGGCAGACGACATCATGAACTTTACAGACGAAGTTAGTGCAACGGTGGAGCCTAGTGAACTGTCCAAGTAAGTTATCAAAATCTTAGAATGCTAAGAAAAGTTATAACTTAAGTTACCTATAAGCCAACATAATGTGAAACCTCTTGTGCCTCTTGGCAGTTCCGAACTTCGCGCACATGGCTGCGCAGTAACACTTTTTAGGAACCAAATGGTGACATGAGGCGAGTGCGAGTGGGACAACATGCGCGAAATTTGTATGGGCCTATGTTCAGACCTGCCAAGTTATATCGGCCGTATTGTACCGTAATGTGCAATATGTCCATAACTTCCTCAAAAGTGATGCACTCTGTCACGTTTACGATGCACTCCGTCAAACAGGCAGCAACCTGTCGACGTTGATGCTAAAACACAGATACATATATTATACTAGCTGCGCCCTGCGGTTTCACCCGCGTAAGTCTCGATCCCGTGGGAATATCGCGATAAAAAGTCCTATGTGTTAATCCAGGTTATAAACTATCTGTTTGCCAAATTTCATCCAAATCCATTCAGTAGTTTTTACATGAAAGAGTAACAATCATCCATCCATCCATCCATACTTACAAACTTTTGCGTTTATAATATTAGTTAAATAAGTTACATAGATACCGAAAGAAATGATTGCTAAGGAAGTTATAGCAGTTTCCCGTAGCCTTGTGCCTCATATTTTCGTTGAGAATAAGTTAGCCCTATCAAATCGACACAGGCTGTCCAGCTTATTATTGCCTAAGGTCCCTTATATAAGGATGGTGTTGATGATGAAATGAGTTCGGACGGTGATCGGTTTTACGAATTTTGCCGATACTACATCGAAGTTTTGTCGTACTGTATATTCACGGCTTGTTCAGCTTTTAAATGAAAATTATAAATACGTGATTGTCATTTGTTTAAATCACGATCTTATTGTTTTGAGTCCTTCGAGGCGCGGACGTGACCAACTCATTGTCACATCGGCTTGTTGATCTTTTGTACCTATTTTCACAGATTATTTTGGTTTAAGTAGTTATACATACAAAGTAACACACTATACACATACACACACACACTACACTTTTTTTTTTTTTGGGTGGGAAATCATCATATGACTTCTCCCGCTCTGGGCGGAGCGGAAGGGCGTGTCAGACTCTTACTGACTAAAACTCACTCGTGTTCCTTCAGTTGCCTGTTGCCAGGGTCCCAGTATCCCTTTCGGACTATTCCGCAACCCTGGCAGGCATCGGTCCTAACGGACCCCGTCAGGTGTTCTGACATCTCTTTGAGGCGCGCGTGGAACACGACGCGCCATCGACCCGGGCCTGGTCCTTATCGGACGGCGAGCTACCCATTGCTCGCCGTCCGCAAGCCCGCGCCTATGGTGGCCGGGAATCCGCCTGGGATTCCCGACGCCCAGGGTGTCTCCAGCGGCGGCGGTTAGGGGCGTGAGGGCGCAAGCTTTGCCTCTCCCTCACGCTTTCCGCCTCCTACTTCGCGAGCATCATTGCTTCGCAGAAGGAGGTGACCGCCTCCCATACACACACTACACTACACATACACACTACACTAGTAACCAGATTACTACGATATGGAGTTAGTTGCCCACTTCATTTTCCCAGCTATTGCATTAGGAAGTGGTGAAGGGCGGGCGTTTCGAGAGGCTGTATTATATAATTTAGACGTTCGAAAAGTGCTGATTCTCAGTCTGATTCGAATGACTGACTTTTGATTTAGATTTTTTGCAAATATCAATTTTTTTAACGTATAATTATAGTTGGCCCAGACAGCTCGGCTTTTCAGGTTTATTGATGAAAGTTTTAACAGATGATAGACCCATATCCATAATATTAATATTAATTTTAGTCTAGACAAAAACGGCAGTAAACTGTAAAAAATATCAAACAGTTCAGAAAGTCTCTCTGTATCTAACCAATTTTCGAAGCTTTTAAAATGAAGCTTATATTGGAAGGGGTTTTAATAATGTTTTAATAACCTGGACGTAAAGGCGACTCTCTTGTTTATTTGCACAATAGACGGAGCAAAATGAAGTCTGTGGTATAAAAGATATCCGGTACTGAGCTCCACGACTATAAACTTGGCGAATAAAGGATATATGATACGGCAGATGAGGAGTTTTATAGAACACAGCGGCGTCCAATATACATGGGTCATGCCAAAAGAAGTTAGATATTCTTTTCTCATTTGTTTGACACTGGCAAGTTATTCACTATCTTACAAGCTGGTTATTTATTGACATATTTGAAACAGTTTGTCCTCGAACAGTAATATTGGCTTGGTGTGACAAGCGACCGCAGTCAGGAATCTGGCACCTTCTCGGGCACCACGAAAATGCGGTGCCCCACACGACACTCGAATTTTTTACCTAAAAAAACGAGTCTATCCTTACTCACCCACCATATTCCTGACCTAGTGCCTTGTGATTTTTATCTATTTCCAAGAAACAAAGAAAAATGAAAGGGGAAACGGTTTGAAAGCAAAGAATGTACCGACTGCCTATAATTTCGAGATTGCTGAGGTGTCTAAAGAAGAGTGGTCAGAGGTATTTTCCAATTGGTTCAAACGTATGGAAAAGTGAATACGTGCTCAGAGTGAATCCTTCGAAAAGATTGATACATGTAATACAAAAAAAAAAAAATTTTTTGAGTATCTAATTTCTTTTGGCATGACCCTCGTATGTCTGAATTTTTAAAATATTATTTTTAATACTTCTTATACTACTGTCAAATGGGAAGTTGCCTTCCTCACTATGTATAAAACTAGCTGAGGCCCACGGCTTCGCCCGGATGGATGTCGGTTATTATATACTAAAACCTTACTCGAGAACCACTCTATCCATTGGTGAAAACTGCAAGAAAATCGGTGCAGTAGTTTTTGAGTTTATCGCGTACAGGACCACAGACAGAAACTGCAGAGGACTTTATTTTATGATATGTAAAGATGTCGCAGGGATTTTATCAAACCAATAATATTATAATTTCACTCGTGAAATAATAATTGCACGAAACGTTGTCAACCGCCTCCATTTCTCACGATTTCACGGGCTCATTTTTCATGCGTTTTGATTGGTCAACTCTTCTTTTTTGTAACTCTAATAATACAAAATTGACATTGGAAACGGACCAATCATTGACCGTCTCACAATTCAACGGGCTTACACATACAGTGAAATTGTCAAAATATTACTGCCTTGCAATATCACGGGTGGGGCCAGTGGAATTATAATCTCACTGAAATTTGCCCGTGAAATGAAGTTGGTTGGCAAAGTTTCGTGCAATTACATTTTTTCACTAGTGAAATTATAATATTACTGGTTTGACAATATCCCTGCGACATATACAACCTGACACTGACCTGCAAGTTGCAAAAAAACGTAAGAAAATAGGACTTTCGCGGGCTACCACAGCAGAGTTGAAAATATTTTTTAGGGTTCCGTACCGACAGGGTGCCAACGGGACCCTATTACTAAGGCTCCGCTGTCCGTCTGTCTGTCACAGGACTGTATCTTTTGAAGCGTAATAGGTAGACATTTTTAATTTTCAGTGTGTACTATTATGGCCGCTAGAATAACAAGCAATAAAAAATGTTTGCTCTTTACGAAAGTATCTAGGCATTAAAAAAAAAAAGTGTACTGTAAGATATTGTACGGTGATACGGACCCCTTCGTGTGCGAGTCCAACTGACACTTGGCCGCTTTTTTTTACGTTATTTACCTTGCCGTAGTCAAAGAACGAAGTAAAACACTTACCTTAATGAAATTATATTCACTTTTTTCGACTGAACAAAAGGTTTTGGAGAAGATGTAAACTTACTTAGGTCATACATATCCTAAAATGTTACTCTAGATTTTTTCCAACTTTCCATCTCTTTTTTAACTTTTCTTCTAAGACATTTTATCTTTTCTGTCTCCTAACTTAAAAATACTGTGAGAGCGAAACTTTTCACCGCAACGAAAATGTTAGGTTTTTACAAAACTACCAAATAGTTCATAGACATAGATACCGTTGAAGTTGCAAACTTTTCCGACATTTCTTGGGTTTTGTGAGAAAAACTTAAAAAATATTTTATATCTTATCTTATCTCATGAGTCATTAGGACCACGTCTGTACCACAAGCGCCGAAAAAAATACTTTTTCCGAAAAATTTTGGTCATAAAATTGTACCGATAAGGCAAACTTTAGCTTACAAAGATTACTTAAGCCCGTCTATTAATTTTGATACTAAGTACATTATTTAGACTAGGTAGGTACCTCGTGAGACTGCCTCGTTAGTCTAGTGGTCGCAAGCGCTACTGAGCATGACGTCCTGAGTTCGATTCTCAGGTCAGGCAAAGTGTTTTCGGGTGTTTAGGGTTCCGTAGTCAACAAGGAACCCTTATAGTTTCGCCATGTCCGTCTGTCCGCGGCTTAGCTCAGAGACATACAAACGACGCCGACAAAGTGGTAAAAAAAATCGTAAAAAATATTTATTTTTAGGGTCTCCCCTACACGTAAAGTGGGGATGGTTTTTTTTCTCGTCAATCCCATGGTGTGGGGTATCGTTGAAAAGGTCATTTAAAAATAATGGGAGTTTGTGAAAACCATTTTTGGATTCAGGTATTCGTTTGCGGAATATTAAGCTTTAAAGTGCTAATTTTTGTTAGAGCCGAGTGTCCTCCCCCCCTGCCAGCTAAATGGTTGGGTTTGGATATGTGAAAAAAATCACGGTAGTAGTATATAAAACGAAATTAAAAGGAAACTATATCACCGCTACGTAGTCGCCACAAGTTACCGAGTAATAATCGACCAACTTAAATTTGCAGTTGTAAAAGCAAGTTTTTCAACTGCAATGTTAAGTTTGTTTTATACATTCATCCCAACTACGGAACCCTTCATTGTGCATGGTTCGACATGCACTTGGCCGGTTTTCCATCTGGAATTTCTCAGTAGCAACCCGGTGTCGGGATTTGTGCCCGTTTGATGGCAATAGGCTCGCCCCCTATTACATGGGACCTAAACTTAACTGGCGAAATGTGGGTATACCTATGGTACACCTTTGCCTAACCCTACGGGGAGTACAAACGTGATGCTATGTTATGTGCATTATTTAGCACTGGAGTTCCTATAATTATATCATGAGCCCCTTCCTCATTCCACGCGCTGCAAGTCATTCGTCAAACAAGTCTCTCAAAGCACCGCACGAAACATCCTGTGTGACGGTCCCTTTATTACAACTGAGCAGGATATCGTCCTCTACACCGCATAACCCAGTTACTATCTGTTATGAATATTACGTGATCAATTTATAACGATGTAACAGAAGAGAATCAGCTGGTGAAAAGAATACTTTCAATCCGAATCTGAATGATGTTGAAGGATAGTGCTAATCCATTGCTTCATTACGTTAAATTATTTATGAAGTTGAACTGTCACAATGTAAGCCTAGTAGGTACTGTAAAAAAAAGTTTTTTTATATTTTTTTATAGTAAAATATTCTCAAAAAATATTAAATTGATACGAAAAAGAAACACTCTGTACACACACACTTGCGTGCGTATACAGAGTATTTCTTTTAGGTATCAATTTAATAGTTTTGTGAATATTTCACTACTTATGTAAAGGGTGGCCGGAACATTCACGTCCAAAAAAAAATTTTGGTCCCTCTTGTCGTGGGGTATCCGAATGAAAAATCACGGGACATACATGGGGTGCCATGTATGTCCCGTGATTTTTCATACTTTTTCTACGGGACCCAACTTGAAATCGCAAAAAAAAAATTAGCTGTTCCATACATTTTATCGATTTAAGTGAATACAAATGTATGGAACAGGTGATTTTTTTTTCGCGATTTCAAGGTCAGTCCCGTAGAAAAAGTATATTATAGATGACACCAAACCACTAGTTTCAAGGATAACGTTGTCTACCCTAACACCCTGTATTAGATAAAGCTTCTGGTCATCATTTAGGAAACCTTTGCAGTCCCTGGATTATCTTTAACAACTGCAATGTTCTCTTGGGCAACTTTAGCTTATGAACCGATGATGAGGGAAGAGTTAATGAGAGGTAAAATTTATCGACTGCATTATTGTCAAAATATATTTATGTCTCGCTGCTGTTCTTATAACATCAGCTACAACCCGTGCGCATTAACATAGCACCTGGCTTAATGACATTTGGAGCTCCCCCCGCTTCCCCGCACGGCGACGACGGGGCGCCGCGCGGGTAGCCGGGGTAGTATTAAGTTCTGAGCCAGGTGCCATGTTAATGCGCACGGGTTGTATCAGCCAGTGAAAGTCCCGGCAAAATTGGTCCAGCCGTTTCGGAGATTAGCCGCAACAACCAGATAGATAAAAATCTTAAAAATTGTATTTTTTATATAAATACCTACCGTGGCCCTGGAAAAGGGTGTTTGGAAAGATTTGGGGGAGGCCTTTGCTCAGCAGTGAGAGAGTGTAGGCTAACAAAAAAAAAAAACCGTTTATACTTTCATATGCATTTAGTAACAATATGTTTTTGACATAACAAACAGACACTTCAATTGTATTTATTTGAATTGTATTGTATAATAGATACACTGTCTGATGCAAATGTAGATCGTACAAGAGGATGCTCTTCGCCCACTTGACATAAGTCACATAACCTTGTAATCACTTTTATGTATTCCATACTTAGAACCCTCATAACATAATAAGTTATGTTTTTTGTGCAGCGGCTGCTTTAATTTAATATAATATAAAAACTAGAACACATCACTAACTCACACGTGTCCTGACTTCATGAGAGACCGACACGTGTTAAAACTCCATCTTATCTCGAAAGCTGAAGCTTTTTCAAACTTTTGATGACACATTTTATCTGTGTTATTTGGTCTGTTATCAAAAATATCGATATTGAAACATTGTTCAAAAGAGATTAGTAAAAGCCAATACGTCCTGTTCAGAATAGAATCGGCCTTCCAAAATGTCTGACCAACCATACTTTTTTTACTGCTGGTTGAATGAAATAATTTGGTTCGTTTCCAGGTTTTCGCCAGCGTTGCTGACGTTTGCTGCTGTGGTTACGGGGACCATAATGGTGGTTGGGTTGTTCGGTAACCTCCTCACGGTTGTCGCGTTGCTCAAGTGCCCCAAAGTGAGGAATGTTGCTGCTGCTTTTATTATCAGGTAAGTTTTTGATATTTTCAGTCAAATACAGTTTTTTGTATAAATAGGTATTGTATATTCATTTATTTATAAATTGTATATTCATATATTTATAAATTGTATATGAATTTATTTATTTACTACTAGCTGACCCATCAGGGAAACATTTCCAAAAGATTTTCCTTTTGTTTTTCCTAAACCACCTCAATTATGGTATTATGCGAACAAAACAAATCGGTCGGGCCATTTTCGAGTTTTTGATTTTTATATTTATTATGAATACTTACTTAGAGATTATCACTTACCTACATTTGTCTTTATTTTATTGTCGGTTTGTTCTTTTAATTTAATTAAATTGGTGCGTCGTAAACACCCGATGATTAATCAAGAGTAAGCAATGATTTTGTTCCATAACATTTCAAACCACTTTGCAGCTAGATCCGCCAGAAACCTACAAAAAGTTGCGAAGTATAGTTATTCAGTCGAATCGAAACCGAAACGCTCTAAATAAACATAATTAAAGCTCCTAAACAAACATTAAAACGTACTTTAATCACCCCTAATCAAAGTTTTCCAATAACAGTTCATAATAGTTTTCCAGCAATAATTTTCCAAAAGCTACCACAAAATGTTTAACTCTTGTTTCTCAGAAAACCAGTTTAACCAATTTGTGAGGTGTAAAGTTGGAAACTAATTTTATCTATAACCTTTACTTACACGGGAAACTTCGTGATTGCTTAGCTACCGTAAAAACATCTTTCACGGAGTTTCACCCCAGTTCTTGGTCTTCAATATTTTTTGTTCCGTGCCTTTTCTATTGAAGGCTTTCCCTTTTACAATTTTTGGTTCTTTTCTTAACATCATTTTCCTACACCCTTATGTAGAAGTACTTAGATTTTTACTTTGGCAGATATTAGTACTTTGCCAACAATTGAAAAAAAATGCAGATCATAATTTATTTATCTTTAATATTTTTTTCATCAAAGTTATGTTTTACATCCATGACCACGCAATATTATAATGACATAGGTATTTTATGTTTATTGTAAATAAACAAGGCAATTATGAATATCAATGTAATATGTATTTTCATAAGTTATAACAACTAATTAATATTAGATCGTTTTATCAATGAGAATCACGTCTTCATAACGTAATACATGATGCAATGCCAATAATTACATATTCTCATATTCTCTATTTGTACAAATTCCAAAACAACAACCTGATTTTCCATATAAATGTATATTTATAATATGAACAAGTTTTATACAACGTAATCAGACGGCTATAAAACCAGCGTTAGATACATTGAGTTATCCATTTATATCTAAAAATGGGTAGTCATTTACCCTATGATCCCGAAAAGGCCTCTTTATAAAACCCTTCAATTGCTTGCCCTATCTTGATCGATGTTTCACCCCTAAGGTTATCGATACAGAATAATCTTTTAGGAGCTCATCTATCAAATTCGTAAACCATAAGAATTTCTTTCAAACTTGAAGTGACAGCCTCTGGATCATTACTCTGTCTGCTATGTAGTACTATTCCAATCGGCCCAGCTCGGGCAAGGTGTTATTGAGTTCTTCATACGGATTTCTCAGTAACAGCCCGGAGTTTGGAAGTAGGCGGTAATACCCCCGTGCCTCGGATAGCATGTTATGCCGCTGGTTCTGCGCCTGATCTCTCTCCGGACGTGTCAGATGGCCGTCCCAACGGAGTATGAGTGTCTGCACCTCTAACTTGTGCACTCCGCGTAGATAGCTAGTCTCCGGTGAGATTGGCTGCTATAGCTGAAATTTGTTTTGGAGGACTGTTAGTACCTATTCTAATCAGTCATGATTATTGTCACAAAGTATTCATTTACAAATTCTGGTCCTTCAATACATTTTTTTTTTCTGTATAAAATGAAACCTACGTTACAAAAAGTATTTAGGTAACAGTTTACAAAACCGTACAATGTATGACCTTCTCAAAACCTGTTTGACATCCAAATAGACCGTAATTCAATATTTTCGCATGTCCCAGAAACGTTTCCGCTTTATTCATGGCCCTCAAATACCAATTGACAATACGCTTTGTATATCCAACAGCATGAATCAAAACTAGCTAGATATAAATGTAGGTATAGTTAAGGCCAGAATTCCTGTCAAACTCAAACTGAAACTCGAAAGCATTGATTTCAATTAAACCATTTACAGGCACTTTTGAATTCTCAAAGAGTCGGTCAGTTATTCAGAAAGTTGAAGCTAGTTGCCCATTCCAAAACGTAGATCTCTATGGAGAAGAACGGGCAAGAAACTCCAAGGACACTCTTTTTAAAAATGGATATAGATGTTATGGACCAAGTGATTATTAGGACATTATGAAAAATGCCCGGGCAGTTTGAAAAATGCCCAATATGAGAGGGCAATGTGATAACAACTATTGAAATAATCAAATTGACCGGGCATTTTTTATAATGCTAGTCACCTATGGGGCAGTATAATTAAAACCAGATTTTAATACTATTATTTTAATTTCAAACGTAGAATCAATTATTATTTCAGCCGAAAGACGTCCACTGCTGGACATAGGCCTGGTATCCTGCCTTTTTGCCAAAAATTGTTTGGCAGATTATCACTTGCCAACCAACGTTTCGCCGATGTTTCACTTTGACAACTAACGATTAGCAAATTTTTGTGTGACAACGTTTCATTTGGTAGAATTATTGTAATGCTGATTATTATAATAACACAAAACGTTTGGCTCATTTATCATTTGTCAAACATTTCAATCTTAGGTTACGATATGTTAGGTTAGGTTAGAGTATGACAACATTTATCATTTGTCAAACATTTCAATCTTAGGTTACGATAGGTTAGGTTAGGTTAGAGTATGACTAACAACGCACGAGCCGAGTGAGCGAAGCGAGCGAAGCGAGCGTGCCGCGGCAGCGAATGGCGATGTGCCAGAAGCGAATCGCTTTTGTAAAAGGAAACAGTTAAGTTAGGTTACATTACATTAAAGATAAACTAAAAAACACTCACTCACTGACCACTCTTCAATACACTCACTCATTTTAATTGAATTCTACTTGAAAGTTGGCATTCTGCCACTTAAGTTTGGCAATACTTCGGGTTATGTCGGACATGTCGGTTACCTTGGTTCTCCTACGGATCTCTTCATTTCAGAATCAATATTTAAAATCAAATAAAATATTTCCATTCATAGACACTCTGCTGACCTATGATGACTTTACCATAATTAAATGTTAAACTGTTATTAAAACTGACTGGTCGGACTGGAGCGGGCGCGGCTCCGAAATGCGAGCCCCCACCCCGCGCGATACCCGCACCCCGTGCAAAATACCTGTGTATTATCAGATTGCCCAAAGACCACAGGGCAATATTTATAATGACGAGGCAATGTGATAAATAAGGAAGTTCAAATTATAATTTATTATTTTGCCCTAAGTAGCTTGTCATTATTCATAATGCGCGGGCATTATGAAAAATGCCCGTATTTATCACTTGGTCCATAACATAGATATTACAAAATCCTGTGTACAGTATCCTTGTTGCTTCTATAATTATGTGAGAACGATGTAAAACAAAAAATAATCAAAAACAATTCAAAATATAAGATTAAAAATAAGCTCTGGCAAATAAGAGATGACCAGTCTCATCTGACGGCACCCGTTCGCGAACATGACACGTGGACCTGTTAGGCTGATGTCGGTCGCGTACATTGGTCGCGCGTACGTGCAAACATTGTGTTCTATATAGCACCATACTGCGACGCTAACGTCTGCGGCGAGTACAACGTTGCCACGCGTACGCGACCGACATCAGCGTAAAAGGAATTCAAGCGTTAGACCCGAGCGTTAGACCCGCGTAAGCATGCTATTTCAGCTATCCTGAACTCATCGTCATACAAAATTAATGACGTCATTAATTAGCACATTTTATCATGTGGTTTTTGACCACAAGTGATACACAGCAGTCGCGGTCACTCGCTTGCAGTCAATAATTTATATAGTATTTATTACATAGCTGTAGGTGTACATAAAAGCCCATATTCAGCGGTTGACGCTCGGGTCAGGCAGTGACATATTAGGCTATGTTCAATTTTTTCGTCCCGGTACAGAATAAGTATTCAATCTTAACAGCAATATGAGGATTGTTTTAACCCAAAGTAAGACAAATAAAGTCAAAGTTAACATCAAATAATTTATTTCAAGTAGGCCATTAAAAGGCACTTTTGAACGTCAAAATTCACAAGAAAATAGAATTGATTCTAGACGATCCTTTCAGTAGGTAGTTTCGTATGGAGAAGAATTGGCAAGAAACTTCATAGTTAGGTACTCTTTTAAACTCTTTTACAAAATATATAATAACTTCTCCACTTATTAATTTATTGCACAATGTCACACGCTATGACTAGGCTAAACTTATGAGCACATGACCATGTTAGTGCGCAGCAAGTACCTACTTAGCAACATTTAATTGATAGCTAGGTTATTCTAAATATTACATACTAAATAATATTATTATCACAACATACATTATTATAATATTAGTAACTAAACATATTCTCCTACTAAAAATTTATATTTAAATCATAATATTTATATACTCACATTTTGTCTTTATTATTATATTATTAATAAAATACTGCTAATCTAATACTAACTAATTATTATTCCATTCCAGTCTCTGCATAGCCGACTTCCTGTTCTGCGCCATAGTGCTCCCTTTCGCCATATCAGGATTCTGGACGAGGACCTGGTCTCACGGGGGAGCTCTATGCAAGCTGGTCCCGTTCCTCAGGTACGGGAACGTTGGCGTTTCCCTCCTGAGTATCGCCCTCATAACCTTGAACAGGTAAGTCTTCGTGGGAGGTATTATGTTTACCGAACTGAATGGATATTCAGAACACGTATTATTAGAATTTGCTTAAGAATTTGTTGTTAGAAAAACTTTGTGAATGGAGCTTAAATTTTTCTTGTTGGAAAAGATTTAAGATCTTTGGAACATCGCGTTAACGATTAAGTCGCTTTGAAACTAACCTACAGTAGTTTTTTCGCCTGGGTTACCCCTGGCGAAAAAACTAAATTAAAGTTTGTTTAGTTCAAGATTCTGAGGGACAATTCCCGTAATTTTTAAGAACGTTCGCATTCGCATCTCCTTCTCGATCTGTCAAACATACAGCGACTTTACCAACATTTTTTTTTACAAATTTGACAGATTGCGACTTGAATGTGAACGTACCTACCAAAATTGGCATTCTGGTTCAGAAAACGGAACGCAAGACATGATAATAATTTGTGTCATAGGTACTTTTTACTACTTAGATACGTAAAGACTGGGTGAACTTCCTCATCTACTTGAAAGTCAACAGCCTCACCTAAGTTCTCAATATTAATGACTCAATCAACCTTGGCCTACAGAAAGGAAGGCTATCAAACAATTTTCCCTTTCATCACTAACATTTTCCTTCTCAACAATCACGATTGTCTATCGAAGCGCAAAGTTATTGACAAATTGGAGACATTCTGAATTCATCTCACGTTTGGTCTTGTGGGTACATTAGCATAATAGACTAATAACATTAACAACATACACTGTGGCTCACCGAGTGAATTTATTTTAGTTATGGCAATAATGCCTTGAATGGATGCTGATAAGGAAACGGTAGAAGGATAAAATGGAATTCTAGGTTCAGAACTTGGTTACTGATCGGTTATAATTTTTATTATGTATCAGGTTTGCAAGTATAAACTTGGTTATGTATGTTTTGGGCCATTTCTTAGCTGGCGTTTAATTTAATTAGTTTCAAAATCAGGTATTTTTCTAGATTTGAAATACTTCTATCAAATCTTACCTGTAAAAACCGACATACCCGGAACCATAGATCACATAGAGTAATAAAATTATCCTCGCGTAATAAAAGGAAAAAATAACATATTTATAAAAATATTTGTCCCATGCTGGAATCCACAACCCGTAGGGCATAAACGCGAGGACTCAGCCTCTATGACAGACGAGAAATCTCGAGATTTTTAGATACGTAAACATCCAGATTAAGAACTAGACCGACACAACAACTTCCTCGGAATTCCTCGTCTATACATAAACTCTTTTACACAAATACATTGCACATTATATCCGGGCAGTTATGCCCAATGTAAATTCTGACACGCTATTGTCTGTAACCCATAGATGTCGACGTTTACATCGCGTGTGGTCTGGCCTTTTACTTAACAATGTTCATTAATCAGAAGCCCAGCGCGAACGCGCGATCGCGTCGCGCGTACGCGTTGGGCTTTCGCGATCGAAAATATAATGATTTCAATAGGATATTAGTTAAAAAAATTGCGAGAAGCACAATAACAATAAGCATAAATGATAAATGATTTTATTTATGTGAGTAGGTTTGTTCAAACACTTTTACATGTCACACGTCAATCATATTTCAAAAACTAGATGCGGTCGGCGTTTTCCATCTGACTACTCAGAAGAAAGGCCGAAACAAGCTCAGAGTCTGAGTCTCTTTTAAGTCCAGACATAATCTTGGTCTGATCATGTGAAGACCATATAGATTGGTGTCTGAAATGGTCTTTCGAGGAAAGAATCACACAGATTGAGTGAACCTGTCCAGTAAGTGCGCATTTGTTAGTAATAGTGCTACTCAACTCAGAACTTAAAGAGCTCAAAAATTCGACGAACAATAAGTCATAACCCATAGATACCAATAAAGTCTGAAAACGAAGTCGTGAAACGAGTATTATCACTACATATTATAAAACAAAGTCCTCCGCCGCGTCTGTCTGTCTGTCTGTTCGCGATAAACTCAAAAACTACTGCACCGATTTTTATGCTGTTTCCACCAATGGATAGAGTTATTCTCGAGGAAGGTTTAAGTAAGTATATAATTTGTCAAGTGGGCGAAGTTTCAATTATAAAATCGTTACGTTTCCTCCGCGCGTTCATGCTAGGCCCACAGGGCTATAAATACTACCGCTGGTAAAGTTTATAAATAGGAGACTAAAGTAACTGTATGTTTGGAAATTGTCGTCATCTGTAATGTAGTACTGACATGCCTTAATAATACGATTAAGGGCGAATTTGACCAAACTTTTATCCGTAGCATAAGTTTAATCCAGCGAATAAATATTAAATTTTTGACAGATTTTCTATACAAAAACTGTCAGACGTCAATTTTATTCCCCGAATAAAATTTATCTGGCTTTGATTAAATAAGCCCTAAGTCCATTGACCGTAAGGTACACGTGTCATTTCTCATGTAGTCTTTGAGAGTATGATGATAAACTGGTTAAATTATTTGACTTCTTGTCACTGCGGTTAAATGCAGAGTGAAGCTATGCCATGGCCCATGCTGCATGTGCTTATAGCTACTACTGTTAAATTACGATTAACAATAAACGTCTGTTGATTCATTATTATGGACAGTTGGATCTAACGCTTTATTTCCTAGTCTATTGAAGTGATAGGAAAGTAAAATAAATAACTTGGAAAGGATAAAATTTTCTCTTAGTTACCTAAGTAAGTAGGTACCTACACTGTCGTTTGATGGCTTCTCAGCTTAAACTTTACGTACCTTTTAGCTTTGTTACCTTGTTACCTTTGAAAAACTCCAAATCAAGTAAGTATATTGATTAAAGATAAGAATAAGAATAATATGTTGGTCCATTGTTACAAAGTAAATTTAAAAAATAATAACATTGCATGCTTACTGTACCTAAATTGAATATTAAAACAGTGGTCCATTAGTAATTACAGATATTTGTATTATCTCGAGACTTGGTCTTAGGGACTGTCTTATATAATTTTGATTGTCGAAATGTGCTGATTCTCAGCCTAGTTTGAACTTTGATTTTGTATTTTGATTAGAAAGAGAATTTAGTAAGCATTATTTTACCTCCTCCTTTAATTCGATTTTTCTCTAGTTATTGACACATTCCTTTAAATCCTCAGGTACATAATGATAGCCCACCACAGCTGGTACGCGCGCGTGTACCGGAAACACAACATAGCGATCATGATCGTGTTCTCGTGGATGTTCTCGTACGGGATGCAGATACCCACCCTTGTTGGAGTATGGGGTAAGTCTTCTTCATCATCAACACGTCCTTTAAACACGGTTGGTTTCGTACCTATCCCTCGTAGACATGGAAGAGACATGAGGATTCAGTTGATTTAGGAAGTCTGTTTATGCTTCATCCTTTGATTATTTATATCATGTTCAGCTGATAGAGTGTCGCGCTGTAAAATAACTAAAACAAACAGGCCAACTTTTTTATGCTGGTGTGCGAGACAGCTACGTCTTACACTCGCGCCACGTCATTGTGCTTTTCTACAACATTAGTTTTTGTTTATGCTAAACCCGAAAAGGGGTCATTGTACTCATCATTTTGAACAACTTTTTCTATGGGACCAACCTTGAAATCGCGAAATATATATATCCCATAAACATAAACTAATGTTGTATAGTGTGAGTGCATTTAGTGGCCAACAGTTCGATGATTATTGTTTTCGACGAGTTCACAGCTTTGACTGTCTATCTAGACATATTTATTTCTTTGGCTTCATCATCATACAGCTGAAAGTCATGACACACTAGTCATAAGTCTCTCCGAAAGGTCCCCACAACAACCTGTCCTGTATTTCCTGCATCCAGTGAATTCCCGCGACCATCATTCTCAATTTAATCCACTACAACGGGATAACAAAATACCCTCCTATTATTTGTGACTGTACGACCTAGTTATGCCTGCCATTTATCGAAAATAAAATGAACTAGATAGTCATCGCAGTTCCTATAGGTAATTTTGCAATTCTACAGACCCATAGGTACTTAATTATTTAGCTAATTATAACTTTCTTCCCAGGTAAATTCGACTACGACCCAGAGTTGGGAACTTGCTCAATAATGCCTGATGACAACGGACGCTCAGCAAAGACTGCCCTTTTCGTCATAGCCTTCATTGTACCAGCTCTACTCATCTTCATATGCTATGCCAGGATCTTCTGGGTGGTGCACAGGTAACATTCTTTTGTTTTTTAAGTGTTGTTAAGGACAACGTTTATTGGTTCCTTGCAATGATTAATGAATATGATCCTAACGGATATCCTCCACTTGTGTGTGTGAGAGAGCTCTTACCAACTAAAATTCTACAGCAGCAATTACTAACTGCTCCCCCAGCAAGCAGTCCGGTGTCCCTAGAACTGAAAGTAATGAACTTTATTGCAAAAGTAATTAGGTATATTACCTAATTCATCTTTATTATTAGCCAATACCTACTTCATCTTTATTATTAGCCAAGATAATTACTTTTGCAATAAAGTTCTTTAGATCTATAAAATCTCTAGTCACCTTCTGTTGATAACACGTACTCAGATGATGAGTTCGTTATCACGTTTTTGCTAATATGTAAATCCTATATACCTAGCACCAAGTCATACCTACCTACACTATGTCTAAGTGAGAGAGAATACTAAACACTCAATAATTAAACAAAACATTAAACGGCACGAACAGGAAATACGTCTGAACAACTTTAAGCCATGCACGTGCCGCCACTTTATGTGTGATAAATGAATAAATCCACCTCTCTACAAACTATGAAAGCCTAGTACTTAACTACTCTTCTACAGCTGGCGTTTTTTATTAATGAGTTATTCTTGGGAGAAATAAAACCGTATCAGAAAGACTATCTAAGCCAGACAGGCAGCAACGAGAAATAATGAACTAAACGTCTTGAAGATAGGATGACACTTTTGCTCATCATAACTTAGCCTGAAGCGACAAATCCCATTTACACTTTGGTGTAATAACTTTCATGGATGGATGTCATATGACATTACAGTCTTACGCACTAACCCTCATACATTCTAAAAAAGGAGAACGAAAAACTGTATTATAACTATAAACATTTGCTCCTGTTACGGCCGTACCTAGACATTATTATTATGCTCTTAGGTTTTATTTGGATACTTCACTATAAATGTAATGAAGTATCCAAATAAAACTAAAGTGATATTTCTGGGACCCACCAAAATATTACGATGAATATTTTATTCAAATAATCGCTTTCAAACTACCATGAGAAGGACTGGGTTATTTTAGAATAACCCCCACCCAACCTGGCCACTCCGTAAACACTCCGATAGTACTTAGCCCATAGTCACGAGATCGTGACCGATAGGTAGGCATAGGCAGGGGCTTTAGGTTTTAACTGGACTAATTTAATGCAGTAGAACAATATGTTAGAAGTTAGAACCTATTGTTCTACTGCATCTCATGTTTCTTTTTCACACACGCACGGTAAAAGCAGACTCCCATAATTAACGAAAAATATTTTATTTCCAGTTCAGAACAGCGAATGCGAGAGCACCAGCGGTCCCAGCATACAAGTCCTGGCACGCTCAACAACAGCACAGACAAGCGGTCTACAATCAAGGACAATAGAGAGACGAAGGCGAGGCGAAACGAGTGGAGGATCACAAAGATGGTGTTGGCGATCTTCCTGTCTTTCCTCGTCTGCTACCTGCCCATCACTATTGCGAAGGTGGCTGACAATCATGTGCATTACCCTGGTAAGTAGAAACCGATGCAAGTAATTTGAGATTGATGAGATTTCAAGGAACCAGGCATGTGGTACTTTGAAAATTGTTGTTCACTTTTCAAATACTCAAGTGATTCTCTAGTGATTTAAATGACAAAATCTTCATACAATAGAGTCAAATTTATGGAACAGTGCCCTAAGATTATAGGTTCTTATAGTAAAACAGGAAAAGGAAAAATCTGATCATGATAAAACAGTATGCAGAAGATGACATCTGTGCCGACCCCAAGTAAATTAGACTAAGGCGGATGATGACGATATGAGGAGCCATTATTTACCAGCTATGGAACGTCAACAGGGTGACGCACTAATTCCTAATGTTTATTTGTTTTCCAGTATTCCACATTACGGGCTACCTTCTCCTGTACGCGAGCGCATGCGTAAACCCGATCATCTACGTAATAATGAACGCTCAGTATCGCGCGGCGTACGCAGCGGCGCTGTGCTGCCCCCTGGCAAGACTATCGGGCCTCACCAGCGGTGCGTATCAGTCCTCGCCCGTCGCATGCCAAGCCGTCAGGAAATCGGAACGCACGTCGGCTCTCGCCTCATATGTCAGACCGTGAAGGTATCATTCGATGCAACGCGCTATTGGCAACAGTGACGCTTCCGGGCTTTGGTTTTTGGGACTTGTTTTATTGGTCTTCTGTGACTCATTTTTTTTTAAATTTAAGTAAGTAAGTTTCCTTGTTAAACTATCGTTACTTATTATTCATGAAGAAAAAGCTCGTTGTAAATATTTTTTAAGGAAACGCTTTAAATCTGTCAACCCAAATCATAAATCGATTGGGATACGTAAAAAAATAAGGTCGTGTTTATAGCCAAACTTTTACCATGCAGCGCGTTGTATCATATTCATAGTCTCATTAACTGCATGTTGAGTCAACTTGTTCATGTGTGCACGTATCACCAAACATCAGCTTCATAAACAATCACAGCATCCACGTTTTTCAAAATTCACATTAACTTATAACCATCAGCCAATTCTTCTCAATGTCTACCGCTAGCCAAACTAAACTCTGTGATAAACCTTATTCAACAATTAACTAGTCCTTTATTCCTTTTAGAGAAATGGAACGAGCGTCACGGGTACAGCTACAACAACACGCAAACGGCGCTCAGCCAAGTGTCACTGGGGGAGTCGAGAGTCGACCCTCGGGGCAGCCTGGCCCCTGCCGGCCCTGGCGGAAGATAAGCCCCAGGTCCCCCTCTCACAGCGCTGGCCCCACTCAAGGCATCGGGCCAGCCACTGAGACCGTCAGTTTTGGGCCCCAAATTGGAAAAATACTTGTTGGACAAAAATTAGGATCACAGCAAAGTATTGACGCTAAATCTGAACACATTCGACCACAAATGATGGGATCGCAACAAAATATTGGTTCAAAATCGACTGGACCCCCAATCAGACCTCCAAGGATGGGATCCCAGCTGAGCCTAGGGCCCAAAGTCACTCGATTCCAGATTGACGATTTACGAAGTGATAGACAAACCAATGTATAGCGACTTGTCGCTCATTAATATGACGTACCAAAGATATTGCAAGACTTATACCAAATATTCTTTTTGCATTTTTATGATTAATTAATTACCTAGCACTACTCAGTATTCAGATATTGATCTTATCGTAGGTGTATATTTTTCACATAAATTATTTAAGTTCCTCAGGTATTAATTTTATTAAACGTTAATTTATTCCAATTGATCATTTGAAAGACAAATATTTTAGAGCATTGGTCGCTATTTTTATCCTTTTTCGTTTTTTTTTAAAAGCTGCTGGGAAAGATGCTCTCTTTTATTTTAATTTGTATAATTATTAAAATAATAAGTACTATACTTAACACTCAATATCCGTCCTATAATGAGCGACAAGTACCTAAGCGATAATCGACATAATATTATAATGTAAATAAGGTGACTTCTAGTACCTAATAAGGTCATATTTTATTATGTATAGTAAGTAAATAGTTAGATAGGTTTTCTGTCTTCCAAAATACTCTTCTAAATGAATACCTAGATAATAATATTATATTTAGTTACGTTACAGTAAACAAACTGCAGTTGTTGAGAGGTTGTGTGCTATCGACATAATAAAGCATGTCTCAGTAGGCGCTAAAAGGGAACCGAAAGCACATGAATAAAAAACTTCATGTGCCGAGAGTTCCCAATTGTCCAAATTTGTAATAATTATTATTATTTTTTAATGTAGCCCATTGTTCTTTATCTTTATTCTACATCACTATGAATTGTACAGATACCTGACTAATACTTATCATAAATGCGGAAGTGAGTTTGTTTGTTTGTTACGTTTTCACGCTAAAATGGCTGAACGGATTTTAATGAAATTTGGCACAAAATCAAAAATCAAAATCAAAATATTTTATTTCACATAAACCTACATGGGCACTTATGAAACGTCAGAAGCTAGGTGCACGGTTCCAATTGGTCGTTACCTATGGAGAAGAGCTGGCAAGAAACTCCACGGTTACTCTTTTAAAAATAAACTGTTACATTATTTTCTAATTACAGTGTTATTACACAGGGGTAGACCATAACCCGGATAGGACGTAAGATAGACCTGGGGCTTTATATCCCGATATTCCCACGGGATCGAGACTTTCGCGGGTGAAACCGCGGGGCGCAGCTAGTTATTTATACTGGGTACTTTATGTTATCTTTTTCCTACATTCCGTAATTTTTAAGTTTCTTAAATTATTATTGACATTTTTTGCACGTTTTACAAATACAAGTGCTAATTTAAAAATAATTTAGTGCTAGAGAACTACATTCCATGTAATTTCGCGGCCAAAGATGTATAAAGTTTTAAATAAAAATAAAATTATTTTATTCCACGACCAAATCACGTATGACTCTTATTTTTAAGTAAACAGTATTTTGTATCAAATAAGTTATATCAATGTATAATTTACCAATAATCATGCCATACTATGTAAGGGATTTCTCGAAAAGTAAATTATTATGTAAATACCTTCTTAACTCTTTGATTCTATATTTATTTTGTTATTATTATTACCGTATATAATGTATGAATTCAAAATATCAAAGGTTGTTGGAAAAATATACGTCTACAATGATTTATACTGGTTTGTTTGATTTTAACCTTTTACCGTTTTTTTCCATAAAGCCTGATTTACACAGTATGGCCATCTTGAAGCAACAATAATAGAATCATTATATGCCTAGCCGAAAGACAGCGTTAGTAGTATGAAGATGCTGTCTATGATTCTGTCTTCTAGGAGCATAAATATTGAAAAACATACCTGATTCTCTATGGATTTATGTTGTTACCTCTCCTTTCCAGCAGGGGTCGCTACCACTAGATCCGGCGACCGGCCCTTGGGGTTCTCTTAGCGTTTATGATTTTTGTCGTGTTAGGAGCAAAAGTTTGTTTTTCAACTTAAAACTGACAAAAATCTTCTTAGTTCTCAATATTTATTGTTTTCGGTTTGAAAATAGTATAATAAATATAATCAGTGTTATATTTAGTACAGTATTGTGCATTGACAGCGAGTCGGTAAGTACCTACCTTCCATCATGAATAATTCGGAGGATCCGGTACCTGAACCGGTAGCTCAAATCGCTGCTCCGGATGGAGGGCGTAGAGCTGTGAGCTCAAGCTCATCGCAAAGCAGTTCCTCGTCTTCGGAAGACGAGGAAGGTTTTGCCTCGCCACCACCTAACAAAAGGTCTAGGCGGCGCAGGTTCAAACAGGTCGAAACCTGTTCGGATCCTCGTATGGATACTCTTATTAACCAGGTTACTTATTTATCAGACTGCGTAGCTAAAATGCCGCAAATTTTCACGGCAATTAGTGCTAATATGAATAATAGTAAAGAAAATAACAATGGCGGTCATAGCGACTCCGTAAATTCAACAAATTGTAACCAATTTTTAAATAAACCGCCGATTTATAATAATATGTGTTTGGGAGATTTAAAAATTAATTATGATGAATCTAAGATTGTACCCGTAGCCGACCCCACAAAATTAACAGAGTTAAATAATCTACAAAAATTTAATTCGCAGGCCTGGAAGGGTATTAGGTATAAGAAGGACTTACAAGGCCATCTAGCAACACCAGGCTTTATAGGGTTAAAGTTAAATGAAGAATTATGTCATCTTAATAAAGGGTACGGATTATTTGGCTAGTACGGAACAGTTGTTAGCGGGATTGTCAAATGCTGTTTTGGAAAATAGGCAACTTTTAAAAAATGGTCTACAGGAGGTTGTAAATTGGGCTGCTAGTTCTGACACAGAGCTCAATGCAGACACTCTTTATAATAAGTTATCTGATAAATTTGGTCCAACGTCTCCTTCATACAAAAATATGGAATCCTGTATGCAAATCATATGTGGCAAGCGAGCAGAGTGTATTGAAGTTAGACGTGACCGCATTCTAAAAGAAGTTAGTAATAATAATCTCAAATTAGCATTACAAAATATTCCACCAAGTGCAGAGCATCTCTTCAACAGAGAAGCACTCATCCCTCTGGTGGACTCTTTGGGAGGCTCCCAAGTATGGCTAAACATGCCAAGTTATCTAAAAGATAAGAAGAAATCCAATAATAATCAGGCAAACTATAAAAATTATAAACCAGCTTATAAAACAAATTTTACAAAAAAAAATAAGTTTAACTCGGACAAAAAATCCCAGAAAAATTACAAAAAACATTCCTTTCGCCGCACAGGCTCCCAAGACACCACCAATGTTAAAGACAAGTGACAATCAAATCAGGGTGTTCAAAGGAGGTTGCCTAAAGTTCCATGTCCAGGCATGGAAGGAATTGGGTGCCAATCAGTATATTCAAAAAATAATAGCCGAGTGTCGCATACCATTTTTAACATAACCTCCTTTACATTACCCTTACAAAAGAATAATAAACAAGTTTGCAACAAAATCATCCAAGAAAATGACAGAAGTCATAGAACAGTTAAAAGAAGCAGGCATATTAGAAAAACCAAAAAATATGACACCCGGCTTTCACTCCAAGATGTTTTTAGTCAAAAAACCAGATGGGGGGATACGCCCTATTTTCAATTTAAAGAGTCTGAATTTACATGTTTCGACTCGGCATTTCCAGTTAATTTCTCGACTGGATGTAATTCAGTTCCTACAAGACACGGACTGGATGACCAAAATCGACCTTCATCAAGCTTATTTTCATTTGAGCATAAAGGAAACCCACAGGCGTTTTCTGCGAATAAAATATGGAGGCGAGATATTACAGTTAACGGCCTTGCCTTTCGGTCTCTCATCAGCTCCTCACTCTTTCGCATCGGTAACCAATTGGATTGCGGAAATCCTTCGGAGACAAGGCATAAGAATTATAGTTTATTTAGACGATTTCTTAATAGCCAGTCAAAATCAAACACTACTCATAGAACACACCAAAGTAGCTGTGGATACTCTGGTAAAGCTGGGTTGGCATGTAAACCTTCAAAAATCACTTCTCATCCCAACTCAGGAAATAGAATATTTAGGCATAGCATGGAATTCAAAAACAAAACAAATTTCTCTTCCTGTAAAAAAAGTAGAAAAAATAAAAGAATTAGCAACGAGTCTATTACAAAAGAAAGAGTCTTGTCTCCGAGTAATGCAAAAATTGCTTGGTGTACTAAATTTTGCGAACATAGCAACTCCAAAGGGACGCCTTCATTGTCGCCGAACTCAGATTTTTCTAAAATCATTCAGAGGATGCAGACCAAGGGAAAAGAGGGAGTTACCACCTCTAGTGACTCGAGAGTTACAATGGTGGGTAAAAAACGTAGGCAAAAGTGCAAGAACAATGCACAACCCCAAGATTACCCACTTTCTCACCACAGACGCGGCGGACGCGGGCTGGGGAGCACACCTGAACAACATCATGTTGTCGGGCAAATGGAATCGTCGCCAACAAAAATGGCATTCCAATGTGAAGGAGATGTTTGCAGTGTATGTAGCCTTAGTGAGACAAGGTGCATACATGAAGGATGCACACGTTTTAGTGCAGTCCGACAATCGAACCCTCATAGCTTACATAAGGAACGAGGGGGGCACCCGGTCCTTAGCTCTGCTAAATCTAACAAGCAAACTCCTTCACTTAACCGAGCAGCACAACATAACGCTGTCGGCATCATACCTCCCGGGGAGGTTAAACGGGATAGCGGACCGCCTCTCGAGAGGAAAACCGCTTCCCAAATGGCAACTACTACCCCATGCCAAGAACGTCATATTCGAAAAGTGGGGCGTTCCAGACGTAGACCTGTTCGCGTCAAAGGAAACCGCAGTTGTCCCACAATACGTAACTTGGGACTCAACAGATGGGTCAGCAATTTTTTGCGACGCCTTCAGTCAAGATTGGGACTTTCAGTTGGGCTGGGTGTTTCCCCCCCCCAACCTGATCCCACGGGTGCTGGATCATCTAAACAGGGCCAAAGGAACATACATAGTAATAGCACCACAGTGGGATCAGTGTTTCTGGCTGACCGATCTACAAGCCAGGGCACTATCAAACCCAGTACCGATAACAGATCTACGGGAGAACCTTATAGATCGGTCGACGGGTTTCTGTCCCCCGCAAGTGGACAAGTTGTTCCTCCAGGCTTGGAAAATTGGGGGTGGGCAGACCAGGTAGCTAACTGGAGTAGGGATGAAATTAAGTTATTGAGTAATAGCTGGCGCAAAAGCACTCTAAATACTTATAAAGCCCCTGTAAAAAGGTGGCTATCGTTTTGTGCCATAAATAATATTAATCACAAAAACCCAGATGGCAAAGACGTTGCAAGGTTTTTAGCAGATCTGCATTTAAAAAATAATTTTTCAGTTAACACAATTTTATTACATAAATCGGCTATTTCTACCTTTTGTGCTTCAAATGCAGAAAATCTTTCAAAGAATTTCTTTGTTCAACAAGTTTTAAAAGCCATCGCATTGGCAAAACCTCAACCTTCAAAATCCCCTATTTTTGACACAAAATTGTTATTCAATTGGTTGAAGTCAGTTCCAAGCACAAATTCACTTTTTGATATTTCAAGAAGAACTGCAATTATTTTACTGTTGGCATCAGGCAGAAGAATACACGACCTCACCTTATTAGATATATCTCATAACAATTTCATAGAAGAAGAAGAAAAGATTTTATTATGGCCCAGGTTTGGATCAAAAACAGACTCAAGTAAATATAGACAGTCTGGATGGTCTTTGTTAAGACACCCAGATACTAATGTATGTCCCTTCAGACATATTAAACAGTTAATTGAAGCTTCTGAAAATAGACGTCTTAATAGTAATGTTACTAGTCTATTTGTCTCAATAAAGGGCGAATTAAAACCAGCTACAAGAACTATCATAGCTGGTTGGATTAAATCTATATTTAAAGAATTAAATCTAGAAGCTACTCCGGGAAGCATCAGAGCAGCTGTAGCATCCAAGGGGTGGTGGGAGAATGTACCAGTGGATGAGATATTGGCTAGAGGGAACTGGAAAACTGATAAAACCTTCAGAAAATTTTACTGTAGAGAAATTATTAAAAATGCAAATAATGAAGAGGAAGATTTGTTACGATTAAACTTCTCAGGTTTTTAATAAGCATAGATCAGTTTTATGTGTTTTAGTGTTTTGAATTACCAAATTGTTTGTTGTGATTCAAAATGTTGATTGAATAAAAAAAATGATTAGATTTAATAATAATATTTTAATGATGGATAAATAATAAATGATAAAGATTAATCTGAAACGAATTTCTTTAAACACATTTATTCATTTCACATAGCGTTTATAGTTACTTTCACCAGCAGATATCAAACAGGTCTTCATACTACTAACGCTGTCTTTCGGCTAGGCATATAATAGGACTGTTTTACATTAAAATAAACCAGTCATTATGTGCCGAAAGAAAGACAGCGTTAGAGCAAGGTCCTTGCTGGCGAGTGAAGACACTATGAGAACCCCAAGGGCCGGTCGCCGGATCTAGTGGTAGCGACCCCTGCTGGAAAGGAGAGGTAACAACATAAATCCATAGAGAATCAGGTATGTTTTTCAATATTTATGCTCCTAGAAGACAGAATCATAGACAGCATCTTCATACTACTAACGCTGTCTTTCTTTCGGCACATAATGACTGTTTTATTTTAATGTAAAACAGTCCTATTTTGTTTCATCAATTGTATTCTAGGTCACAGTCAAGAAGCTTGCATCGTGTAAATGGGGCTTAATTCGTGTTGGTACCTACCTAGTCCAATTTTGAACAGGAATGATCACCACATAGCCGGGGTTTATATGCGCTGAGCACGGGGTTTATTTGATAGCACACGATGCTGCTCGATGCTGTCCTGTAGGTACTCGCAGCTAGCAGTACTCAATTCGAGAGACTAACTGCAACTAGATTATTAGGTACAATAATAGATGCAATCAATCTAGGTACATTAAAAACACCTGCACACTTCAGCACACAATCACACTTACCTATGTGTGCTTTTGCTTTTGCGTTCATAAATTATGGGCCAGGGTGGTAGGTACTTGGTAGTAGCAAATACCTACTGATCTGCACCATAGTGCGTAACACACGATCAAACACAATCTGTTTCATTTTGACAATTCAACAATCTATCCGCTGAGCATCTACCGACTACTTATCGATACATTGCGATAATTACGTTGTTGAGGAGACAATTTTTGCAACAACTAGTATAGTATAGCCCCGCGGTTTCAACCGCCTAAGTCTCCATCTTCTCACGGGATGGAGACTTAGGCGGTTGTCTTTGGCTTGTTGGCTGGCTGTCGGTATCGGGCTTAAAAGTATCCTATCCAGCACGCAAAACAGTAACACATCAAATTGCAGATGCAGAATGAGCTTCGTCTCATGTTGGGCAAAATTGGGCCATTAGAAAAAAAGTAGATTCGGTACGTGGGAATGTGCAAGTTGTGTTTTTATTATATTTACCTACAACACTCTGGAACCATGATTTCTTCAGTTCATCTTTTTTTGTAACTTTGAAATTCAATGGAACTATAATAAGGTATTACCACAGGATAGTAAACCACACGTAAAACAGAACGCCCCCAAAAGGATTGTCATTAATGACAATTTGACAAACGTCAATTCAAACTGTCAAAAAGAAAAATTTGTTCAAGCGTGAATGCTGCAAAGAATTAATTATTTCTACCTTTATTTAATTTTATATGAAGAATACAACATAATGTATCCTTAATTAGTGTTGTTTAACGTAAATAAATAGTCCTTGTGGTGTGCATTTGATGAATTTAGTGTAGTGTTAATCTAAAATACAAATAAAAATGGATGTCGTCGGCAGCGAAATTGGTCAAAAAATGCGGGTAAATAGCTGGAAATACATCGATATTTAACCTAAAATTAATATTTATGAAGACTGATAATGTACTTTTTTTATATTTATACAATTATGCATTCCAACAACAATAAAACACCATAAATGTGTGATACTTTCAGGAATGGGCTTGTTCCGCATTTGTTGACACGAATTTGTGACATTTTAGGATGATGAGTGTATTGATTATTAATATTTTACTTTCAGTCGGCCATCAAGGCCAAGCTGACAGAATTAGGATGCTATGTTGGTAAGTAAAACAACTTTCTATAAACACCTATACAGATATACCTATATATAGCTTCATAAATCATGTTAGCCGAATGCTTAACGTATTTTGTTATCCACTCAATACACATGTAACCTTGCAACTGCAAGGCAGAGTATCTTGTCATATTATGGCTTTCTCACAACAAAAACTTACAACAATTGTAAGTTTTGTTTTTTACTGTAGTGTGGATCTTGCATTCACTTGAATCAAAATACTATTGTAAGGTCTATCACTACAATGATAGACTAGAGATAAGAATGCTCATCCTAACTGCAGTTTTTGTTTGGTCATTAAACCTCTTTTGTTGCTTGTGTTATTCAGTTTCCTCTATCTAAGCTTTAATTGGAAAAAAAGCTGTGTTCTTCTCAAGTATAATTCTGTCTTTTTACTAAGATTTATTTTAATTAAGTACATAAGTTGTTGTATTAAAATCATACTAATGAACTTATTATCTTTTTACTAAAAGTTGAAATCTGAAACAAATGCCAGTAATCTGACATAAATATGAGATGATTTTGTAGATATTCAAACCCCGAGTGGATTGACTAAGATTCCTAAATTAAATTGAATTGCATTAAAAGGTTCTTTATGCATGAGAATGCAATACACTGACAATGCATATACTTCATGCATAAGTCAGTAAAATCACAAGACTTCATTGCAAAGTTGATATGAACTTTAGTCTTCTTCTTCCGGCACTGGTCCCATTATTTGGGGTTGGGTCTCCTCATTTTTCAGCACAAAGTTATTCGGTCTTGTCGGTTCTGGCAATTGGGCTTTTCTGAGGTGTCTTTTTATATTTGACCACCAGATTGCACCAGATTTAGTTCAATTTGTACCACATGATCTTCATTGTGTCTTTTAATGTGTTCATACCATCTTAGGCGGTTTTCGGTCATTTTATCAATGACTGGTGCGACTTTAAAGCTGCCTCATATTATATGCATTAATTGCCGGCTTCGTAAAGTCCGGTCACACCATCTTCATTTCATTGGTGTGGACCTATTCATGCGTCTTCTTTGTTTTCAATAGTAGAACTCTCCACATCAAATCCAATCCAATCTGTAAATATTGGAAATGTACAATGTGTATGTTGTAGTTCTTTTTCTCTAATTTAAATACTACTAAAAGGACAAGGCTAGGGTGTTCATTTTAAGGACTATCTTTCAGAACACAAGTTTAAAAAAAACATTACACTCCTTTTTGGGCAGTCGTGTAATAAAGTTCACTTTAACATTAAGATGGATGCGCTAGGCTAGCCCGCAAAATTCAAATTTTCTTACTTTTTTTTGCAATTTGCAGGTCAGTATCAGGTTGTATGTTGATCTAAATATTATTAGCTAAGTTCATGTAAGTGTATTGACAGACGATTTCATGAAATTTTCATTCAATGCACTTACATGAACTTAGAGAGTTGTATTGCTGATTCTAATGTTTATAATTCTGTAAATCCATATTTGTTACGGCCGCTAATAATATTTAGATCAACATACAACCTGATACTAACCTGCAAATTGCAAAAAACATAAGAAAATTTGAATTTCATGGGCCACCCTAGCGCATCAAACATAAAAGCATTGTTTTTTCTCATGTTCAATACATAGCTTACTTATTTTTTTTTTTTCTTGAACAATTACTTAATTGAATTATAATTTGAAATGGCTACTAAACACCTAGTTACAGAAACATCAATAGTTAATTGAATCTTTTATGGCATTTCATTGTGACAATATTATTTATGTTTTCTCAATGACTGGTTACACCATATTGATAATGTTTTATGGTTAATTTTATTACATGTGTGCGCGGTTACTCTCTAAATACTTTGCAAATGCTAATAACAATTTATAATATCTAGAGGTATATTGTGTACTATACATACTGTGATATTGTATAAGTAGTAACTGTTATCAATCCTGGTCACGATTCTGTGCTACTTCTTCCCAACTCTCAAAGTCGTCTTACTATCTTTTTCGTGAATTTCCACAGGACCATCTCACTGTTAAAAATATAAATACCTAATAAGTCAGTATCTAAGAGGAGCTCTTGGCTAAGTAATAACAGCCGCCCTGGGGGATCCATCAGGTTAAGCTACGCTTGCCAGGATTGCTCCGCTGATGGGTGCTGATCTTCACATATGGAGACTCCTCCGTGCCTCGGAAAGCACGTTAAGCCGTTGGTCCCGGCTGTCATTCGTGGATCTTTCGTTCGTACAGTCGTTCGTTACAGGTTGTCAGAAACCCGAAAGTCTGACAACCAGTCGTACCAAGGGGTATCGTATTACCCAGTTACTGGCTTGTGGAGGTCTGATAGGCAGTCGCTCCATGTAAAATACTGGTATTCAGCTGCATCCGGTTAGACTGGAAGCCAACCTCAGCATAGTTGGGAAAAGGTTGGCCAGATTGATCTACTTAATAAAAACCTTAAATTCAATACTGACATATACCACAGCCTAAACAAATTCATGCTCCTAGAAGCATGAATTTTTGCACTAAAGCTGCTGTTTAAAGTCTGCACAAAGGAAAGATTTTAAACAGGGGAGGAAAGTTCGTATGGAATTTCGTCATTTTTCCCAATGGAAAACCATATTGAGCACATGGCTTGTTGTCTTATAAAATTTGAAATATTTGTATTTCACAGATGATGAACTGCCTGACTATGTGATGGTGATGGTAGCAAACAAGCGCACGCGGGCGCAGATGGAAGATGACCTTCAACTGTTTCTTGGCGACAACACCGAGTTGTTCGTGAACTGGTTGCACCAAGTATTAAAGAAACTGCAGGAGGTGACGGTAGCTACTCCCTTAAGTAAGTACTATAGTCTGTTCAAAAAGTATGTAATGAAAGTGTAAACAAACCCTGTTCATGTAAAATTCTCATCATTTCATCAAAAAACATCAGACCATAATGCATATGTTTTAAAGATGATAATAAGAAAAATAATTACTTAATTAATGCGCTATTTGACAGAAACGGCAGAACGCGACAAAAGCAAAGACAGATCAGATTCAAAGGAGCGAAAGACTAAAGAGAAGAAAACTAAAGAGAAACAAAAGAAGAGCGACCTGAAGAAGGCAAAGAAAAAGGACAAAGAAAAGCTTTTGCGCAAGAAAGATGATAAAAAAATACATAAACTTAAAAAGAAGAGTAAACACCACGACATGATTCGTCCAAACATTCCTCCTTTACTCATGAATATGGAGAAGGAATCTGAGCCTTCAATCACAGATGTTTTTGCGGGACAGATATTAAAAAACCATGGAATTACCCTGGAAGCACCACAGGAGGAAACGAGGCCAGAAAAGAAACCTATTGTGGTAGAAATCAAAAGACCAATTATACCCATAATTGACCCGGCAACCATTCTCACACAACCTGAGCCAGAGATAGACGTAGAAATAGTGGCTGAAGAGCCTACAAGAACTAGTGTAACATCCATTGGTGCCCCAAATGAGGATCAGATTAAAGAAATAACCCAAATTGAAGCTAAAATACAGGGGTTAAAGCAGAAATTGGCGGAGCAATTAGATTCTATGTCAGATGATGAAGATTTTTTGAATATTAGAACTGAAGCTGAAGAATTGATGAATGATTTTGCTGAAGATGTGTTTCAGGTATATTTTTATTTTCTCTATTTAAGCGTAAATTTGGTATATCTGGCCTTTAATAAATGACATACAATGGGGTATAAAGTTCGGCTTTGTTAAAAAAAAAATGTGACAGTCTCTTAAAAAAAACGAATAATGTTAAAACTTTCATCTTTTATTTTTCAGGAAATATCGCAACAGGCGCCACAAGTTCCCGTAACCGTAACACCGCCAATAGAGCGCGCAAAGTCACCTTCCCCGCCTCCTTCCCCTCCCAAGCCTATAGAAGTTCCTAAAGACTCCCCAAAAGATCCCATAGAAACCCTACCTCAAATAGAACTCAAACTCCCCAAAAGACCTGTAAGGGACCGGCTAGGAATCCGTGAGGAACCTAAAAAGGTTCCAGAAGTAAAAGAAAAGGAATCAAAAACGAGGACAGAGAGTCCCGAAAGGTTGTTAAATATAAAAATTTGAGGTAGTAAGAATAAATACGAGCTCAATATAATTATGTTTATTTAGTTTATTTAAGTTGGCCATGTTTATTTTAGGATATAATTGTGTGAGACACAGCTTCGAAATTCACAAAAAAAAAAAAAAGTTTATTTTTTTATTTATTTCTGAAAAAGGTTCTCAATTCATCTACTATTTTTTTCTAATATTTCTCTTTGGCCAACGTTATACCTCTTTAGTGCTAACTCTGTTATTTTCAGGTTTACACCTGAAAGAGAGCCAGACTTCTGGCCTCAATCTAAGTCAGCAAAGAGTCGACTCGGAGGGCCCCCGGAACCTTCGAAGAGAAGTTCTGTATCCGATGATACTGTGTCTGACACATCAGAACCAGTTCCAAAAAAAATGACGTCTAAGTAAGTGAAGCCATGTCTCAAATAAATCTGGTATTTCTACTAATGGCGGGTTTTCTGTTTTACAGGATTCTAAAAGACAATTTTATTAATATATTTTTTCTTCATATTTGTAATTGTAATCTGAACCTAATTTCAATGTACATAAAAGTCCAATGAAACAAGCTTGTGAATCGCAGCATACTATAACAGTAGGTGAGAATGGATAAAGCCTGCGTCTCAAGCAGACTAGTTATCTCTTATTTGTCAGGGCTTATTTTTAATCTTGTAGTATTTTGAACTGTTTTAATTTTTCTTTTTGCATTTTTCTTACATAAAGAAGTAACAAAAATAATGTACCCAGGATTTTGTAATATCTTGATTTTAAAGAGCGTCCTTGGAGTTTCTTGCCAGTTCTTCTCCATAGAGTATCTGAACCTAATTTCAATGTACATAAAAGTCCAATGAAACAAGCTTGTGAATCGCAACATACTATAACAGTAGGTGAGAATGGATAAAGCCTGCGTCTCAAGCAGACTAGTTATCTCTTATTTGTCAGGGCTTATTTTTAATCTTGTAGTATTTTGAACTGTTTTAATTTTTCTTTTTGCATTTTTCTTACATAAAGAAGTAACAAAAATAATGTACCCAGGATTTTGTAATATCATGATTTTAAAGAGCGTCCTTGGAGTTTCTTGCCAGTTCTTCTCCATAGAGATCTACGTTTTAGAATGGGCTACTAGCTTCAACTTTCTGACTAACTGACCGACTTGATTTTTATAATTCAAAAGTTCCTGTAAATGGTTTAATTGAAATAAATGCCATAGTACAAATTGGGTTAACGCAATCTTGGTGACGAGTTTTGCTTTTGGGATTGCTATCATAATTTTAGAGATTTCTGTGAATTACGTGACAACCATGTGGTTGGAAACCAGAAGACAATGGTCCTTCTATTCATTTTTTGTAATCGAAGATTTACAACATATGAACTGAACATGATTCTGGTGGTCAAGCAAAATAAAACCCATGCTTTCTCTTGTTAGAACGCACAAGCTTTTGTGTTGCCAAAGTAGAGTTTACTCTCGATAATATACAAGACGTCTTTCATATTTGTGTTAAAGCTTCCAATAACATCTAACCTCTAATTCCAGAGTATCAGTACTAGAGAATCGTCCCTGTCGTTCGACTTGTGCGAGTGTGGTGCGCGTTCGGCCGCGGCCGCGCGTCGCCACGCCCGCCAACAGTCTGCTGCTTAGAGCCGTCGCTGATGCACACAAGAGCTTGCTCAATGTAAGGACTTGTTATTACTTTTTTTTATGTTAGCCTACACTGTCCCACTGCTGAGCAAAGGCCTTTTCCAAATCCTTCCAAGTGTCCTTTTCCAGGGCCACCATCGAGTTGGCCCTGGACCAACCCTTGCGGCACTCGTCTAGGTCTTCTCGCCATCTCTTCCTGGGCCGGCCTCGGCTGCGCCGTCCATCCTCAGGCACCCACCGTTTGGAGACTGTTGCCCAGCGGTCGCTATACATGCAGCTGATATGACCCGCCCAATCCCATTACTTTGCTGTATTTTATTTTATTTTATCATTATTATCATTCAACCGAAAGTAGTGTGGCGGTATCTACATCGCCACATGCGAACTACGCATCAAAGACCTGACGTCACATAAATCCTGCATCGCGCAATTAAAGTTTACCGTGCAGTGGACATATATACAAGAACCCAACATCAATCGTTGGGCAGTTGCCCGCCAGACACAACACCCGTCTGGTGGGAGGATCCTCCCTTTTCTATGGAGTATGAGTGAACTTTACACCCTGTTCCTCATACCCCTAAAGTCTACCCCTAAAGTAGTCTTCTCCTGGGCACATAATCTTTCCCCAAGCTTCGCCACAACCACCGGTCGAATAAAAATCAGATCACCCATTAAAAAAGATCTGAAATAAAAGGCTATAATTACTGCTGTCCTACTCGAATTGAGAGTGATTTAAAATTAGTCTATCGATGGAAATTTGAAGAAGCTACACCGCTACCTATTCTTTAGTTTTTGGAAGGGATTGTACCGGTCCTTGTCGCACGGTACGGGCAATGTGTGGCGCTTGTATGAAGTTACAGAGTCGTGACGTCACATCTGTGATAGAGCCGTCTTTGTCTAGCAATTATTTTAAAGCGTTTATAACTGGGCAATTGTTAAGCTTTTACAGTTTTTGTAATATTGGTTACACTATTTTAAAAAAATGTCATTAACCCTATTGTACGGGTGGTTACCTACAAAGACCATCTTCAACAGATACCATTTTACTGGATAATAATAAATACATCTAACCATCTCTTTCAGGCACCACCAAATAGATCCGAACCAGAGTCTCAAATCAAACGCGCGCTAGTACTACCGATGCGACGCTGCGTAGACGCATCCAAGATCGTCATACAAGTTCCTGCGGATAACTCGCATGAGGTGGACAGGGGGGATAGCATCAGTCTGGGCGATATGGATAGCGACGATGATAAGAGCTCGAAGTAAGTTACTTTAACTATTAGCGAAGATATTGTTGGATTCAAGCCAGTTTTATATAAATGAATTTCGTCCATTGTCACGGCACTTTTGAATTGTCAAGGGGTCGGTCAGTCAGAAAGATGAAGCTAGTTGCCCATTCCAAAACGTAGTAGGTTCCTATGGAGAAGAACGGGCAAGAAACTCCAAGGACACTCTTTTAAATCAGAATATTGTTACAATATATTGGTTACATTATTTATGTTGAAATTATACATGTGAGTTCAATGTAGAGAAACGTGCAAGTTAAAAGCGTCAGTAATTAAACGATAAAAAAGAAACAAAACAATTCAAAAATTAAAATAAGCCGTGGCAGTTAAGAGATGACCAGTCCCTACTGACGGCGCCCGTTCACGAACATGACGCATGGATCAGCACCATTCAGCTCAACCATTTTGAAGGGAACTTAATGATCCAACACACACGCCACCATCAGCGAGACATTAAAGTGAGCATGACATACTCTCAGCCGCCAGGGCACATTCAAGTCAATGAAAGACGTACCTAGTAAATGGTAGCTTTAAAGTACTTAGGTAAATACATAGTGCTCACACACATGTGCTATGCAGTTATACAATACTAGGAGATCGAATTTATACCATGTAAAGATAGTTTTTACAATCTTCAGCAGCTCCAACAATATTTTCGAATGCTAATCAATTAGTTAAGCGCCCTGTGGAGCTGGACCAGCGTTGACACTTATCTCAAGCTGAGCCGGTTGGATTGACAAGCATAAGATTTTGCGAAACTAGTTTTCGGTTATTACCACTACTATTGTATTCTTCTTTATAAAGTTAAAATACTTTCAGTTCATAATTTTTTAAATGCAGTGTATTCTGTCGCACCATTTTACGGTTTCACCCAAGGACAACCCCCGGTTGATGCAGTAATTTTTATAATTATTATTAAGTTACGGTTTTACTTGCGTATTTATTTATTTCTTTAATCATCTGTTCAGAGTGGCGAGTGATATAGAGAGAGATGAGTACATACCGGCGTCCATCACAAAAAAGATCATCAACAGTGAATACACGCCTTCACGACGAAACGAGGGCAGGACGGCCAGCAGGAAAGATGACACGCTCATCATTGAGACTATGTAAGCTATCTTGTGTATAATAGGCTCCGCGAGAGGCAATATTTCAATGTACGGTCAATGAAACTTTTTTTTTTTTCAGTTTCTCTTCTAAGTAGGTATGATTTACGATTTAAAAAAAAACGTAGGTACTTAAATCATAAAATTTTCAGTTGATAACGGGGTCGCAGCCGTATCGCGCGTAGATACCTAAAATCATTTTTTTAAATTGCTAATTGTTTCATTACGTGTGTGAAATTCCGCTAGATTTTTTTTTTCATTTAAAAAAATGCTCTGTATTCAAATTACAACAGTCATTTTTTTTCAGTCCTATGAAATTACAATAACACGAGAATTATGTGATCTATCTTCGTTTATCTATCTATCTATTCGCTGTACATAACATTCCTCTGTTTCTACTTAAATAAAATATGTCACCTCTGGTATTATAGCTGATTTCCATTTTTCCAGCAACATCCACAACCCATCGGTAGACAAAGACAAGAACACTCAATTCATAGTTACAATGGACGGCTACCATCCGAATGCCTTCCTCGCCAAGAAACTCCTCACCGAAGGCCTCCTAACCGAAGAAGAAGAACTAAAAACACCAGAACTTGAAAAGCCAAAAACACCAGAAATAAAAGAACCACCACCACCTAAAGAAAAACCGATAGAAAAAGAAATTTTAATAGAACCTTCTTCTAAGAAACGCCTTAGTAATACGAGTGAAGAGAGTGATACTCAAGTTATTATCAAGAAGGTGGAAGATAAAGTAGAAAAAAGAAAAGTTACTGAAGTTTTAAAAGTAGATTTGCCTCTGGCGAAGAAGCGGAGGGCGTCTCCTATAGTGTTTGATGTTGATAAGAATAAAAAGAAAGATGAGAAAGAACCAGAAAGAGTGAGAGAGAGAACGGAAAGTGTAAGCAGTGATCAGCATGTGACGGTCGCTACTGTTACTAATACACATAAATATGATTCAGTGCCGCCTTGTGAGTATATCTTTATTGCTTTTAATTTTTATGGCATCTTTTTGAAGACATAAATTATTGCGATTCCTATGGCAATGATAAGCGGCTAGTCCAACCTGCAAGCGATCACCTATTAAAGGCTGATTTCATCGTATCATATTTTCAACTTTATTTCAAGAGCAGCAAAGTCGATAATATTTACTGCACACACATTTCGTCCAGTTTTAACATCTCAAGGGTGCATTCCTGTGTCACAGTTTTCGCCTAGATACTATAACATCGCCTATTCTTTCCAGTAAGTGCAGCTGAACGCAAGCTAGTATGGTGTCGTGCCTTCCCGCTATGTCGCTACGGCAACGCGTGTGCGTTCGCGCACCCTCGCTGCAAGTTCGCGGCCTCCTGCACGCGACGCAACTGTGTGTACTCGCACGCACCCAACGCGTTGGCCCCGCCCACTACTCCTACGTCGCCTGTTATTGGTGAGTTGATTTACTGGAGAACGACTGGACATTGATGAATGGAGCCGTTTAAAATAAGCCATTGTAGGCAACCATATAGCTCTGTATCAATGAAGCAGAACTTTCTGCACCTGATTCCTATAATTTACGGACCGTTAAGGGTTAAAGAATATAGGAACCGAGGATTATAGTCAATACTACTGAAATCGATTTATTTCAATAACATTTTCGAGACACATGGTCACCGATTGTGCTAAGACTAATTTGTATACTTCTATCACACTTCGCTAGTTATGTTGTAAGTTCTAGGTAGGGGGCAAGTCTAATACCAAAGACCAGCCACGAATCTAGACTCTAGGCTGTCACTGAGAATTACGTAAAGACCAATATTATAAGCGCGGCGCTTTACTTTTTGTAAATAATTTCATCACCACTGTTCTCAAAACGGTGAAGGAAAACATCATGAGGAACCCGGCATGACCTAGAACCAAAAATTCGAAGACATGTGACATCTACCGGACTGGGCCCGCGTGGATTATGGCCCACTCCCTCTCAGAGAGAAGGCAGCAAAGTAGTAACAGTAATTGTGCAGTATTATAATAATAACCATTTGATTATTGATCTCATTTCTCCACAGCTTCCCACGTAGTCCCAGCCGCGAATTACAAGACAATATCAACAGTAGTCCCCAACATGTGCAAGTTCTACCCAAACTGCGTGAACCCGTTGTGCCACTACTACCACCCGAAGCCATGCCGCTACGGCAAGAGTTGCGTCAACAAGATAGAGTGCAACTTCTACCACGCCGAAGTGCCGGCCAAGTGGCGGTAGTCTCTCTGAAATATACAGATTAGTTCATACTAAGATGTCGTTTTATTTGATGTTTGAGCGCCATAAGATGTAGAAGTTAATAGAAAACAAAGTTGAGCAATATTGTTACAGCAACATGTTTTTGTGTTGCGAGAAGCATGTTGCTAGCAACAGGTTGGTGTTCCGTACTCATGGCAAACAAAAGTTACACATTGTTTAGCAACTGTGGCTCAACTTTGTTTCCACATGGGAATCAAGGAGATTTCTCCCCAAACTGCGTGAACCCCTTGTGCCTCTACTACCACAGAGTACATTTTTATATTACCACCCAAAGCCGTGCCGCTATAACAACAGTTGCGTCAACAAGATAGAGTGCAAAAAAAGAATTAAAAAAAAACTTTTATTTCGGAAGTCGGAGGCAAAAAACGAAAATTGAAAACTAATTTTCACTTCGTAGTATCATAGTTGTTTTTTTTTTTGGAAGTAGACTTTTATTTTGTAAAAAGTTTCTATGTGTAATGGGTTGCTGGTCTTGTTGCAAGCGCGACTGCTGAACGTTCTGGGTTCGATTCACGAGTCGGGCTTTATTTTTAGCACTCCCTATAAAAAATCCAATAACACAGTATTTTAATAACATGGTACAAATCCCAACTCCGAGCTGTTACAGAAAAATTAATTTTGCAAAACCCCAATAACTCTGGCCTGGGAATCGAACCCCCTGGTTCGATTCCCAGGCCGGGGACGGCCTAGATGACCCTTCACCTAGGCCGTCGGAGTTGCGACCACTAGACTAACGAGGAGATAACATTTAAAACTTTCTAAAGTTAAAGAAATTGCTATGTACTGGACCACAATACAGTTCCACTGGTGCCACTTGACTCCCAATAATGTAATAGCCATAATAGGATCACACAATGAGAAAATTGATAACATTACGTGGGCTCACATTCGGTGCAAGGACGAGGCCAATTTATTCCAATTGGGCAATAGATTATAACGAATTTATTTTCGGGATATACCCAAGTAGGTATATAAGTATTTAAGTAATGCAGAATACAATAATGTGACGTTTTCCTTCGACTACTTATGTAGCGATCTTAATAAAATGACTGGCGTAAATAAACCATTTGGTTTGGTCAATTTATCATTAGCTTATGATAGCAGTCTGATGTTGGACAAACGCCTTTCTACTCACAATGGAGTTACCTAGTGGGTGTACATAAAGGTACCCAGTAGGTAACACGATGCCCTCCAAACCGATCCCAGGCTACTCTCGTCTTATCTACCTGCACCTTGCGAAGACCTATGGTCGCTCTACCTATAGGTATAGCCCGAGGTTGGCCGGCCGTCTCCGCTTACCTAAGGTAGGTACCTACTCATGTTGATACATCTTCCGTTGGGGTCAACGGTCAGCACATAAGACGTTGCTTAAAGAAATACTTAAACTCTCTCCCTATTTTCTAAATTTTTCATAGGTGCGTCACGCGTGTTGTCTAACTTCTGTTGGACCTACAAGAAGTTGTATTTTTTATTAATGTTATAAAGGGATTTCATGGGGTGAGATTAGCCAGTCTTTATGCCCTCGTCCCCACGGGCGACTTTGTAAGACGGCAATTTTTTGCCGTGCAGTAGATTTTCAACGCACTGCGTAGCGCCAATAGTTGAAAATCCAACTGTATTTTCTTGACGCACTGGGATGCACCGTTGGATCCTTAATGCTCGGCTCAACATCGAGAGTTGAAAATCAAATGCACGAAAACATCGTCGCGTTAAAAAATCACCCCTGGGTTAAAGCCCTACCCTACCTCAAATTTTATCTCGCTCGCACCATATTTGACCATACTACTCGCGGCCTGAGTGAGAGCGAGACGGAGTGGGGTGCTGGCGGCTCTCAAGCCTCGAATAGTTTAGGAAATTGCTTATTACGGTGAAAATAATGGTAATTAAAAAAAAAATACATAAGACCTTCTTTATAGTTAGTTCAGTTAATACGCAAAGTTTCATGATCTAATTTGAAGTATTTTTTGAATACCAGCGGTTTCGTTTTTTTTCTATGAAGAAAATTTTATGTACCCAATCGTGTTTTCGCCAAACAGGACCTAGCATCAATCCTCAACTTTAACATATATTTATTTCAAAATGAATGCTGCAGTATTTTCGGTAGGTTTATCGGAGGATCATGCTACGCCATTTGAGGTAAGGTAGGGCCGAGTTATATTTATTTATTTATATATTCTTTATTGAACACCATAAAAAAAAAAAACAATAACAAACACTACAAAATATACAATAAGAGCGGAGCATAAATGAAAAACGTTGCAAAAACGGGACAAATAATTCCTTTTTGAGAGCTTCCGTTGCGTGCGGTGCGTAAACGGTTTAAGTTACGCAAATATCATGTATGATGAAATTGTTTCTTTTTAAAATAATATTATATATATAAATGTAAGGTACAATAAGCACTAAGCAGTTTAAAAATATCAGCGTTCAGCTGACTTCCGTGACAGCGGCTGAAGTCCGCGACAGCATATTGTTATCTTTTAAGATTGACTCACTATAACCTTTTTTTATGGTAATCAAATTTGTTCGAAATTAATGCATTATTTGCGAAGGAGTTAGTAGCGGGGCTGACTACCCACCTACTTAGGTTGCGTAGGACTGAGTAGTTAGGTACACGAGTACTTACATCTTCACCCCCTTGTCAGTCTGATCGGACTAATTCAATTGAACAAGTACTAAGATACCTAAGTACTTCTACTTACTAAGGTTTCTGATGACATAATGCGGAACTAAAAATACATATCTGCATATGCAATAATGAATAAGTATGCAGAATGTTTATGATTAATTTCATAGATATGGATATCTAGTGAATACAGTCCCCGACAAACATCTTATAAGATATTATCAAAATACGAAACGTTTGCTGGTTTGGTGATGCTGTTGCATTTTGGGCACCCAAATCTCTAGGACTATTATTATTCTATGCCAAAACTTGATGCATTTGATTAAATTTAGAAATAAAACTGCACAAAGATAAGATAAGTCTATAATTAACACAGAGAGGATCCACATATTTATTTTACGTCTTGTCAACTAATGAAAAAAATACAGATGTAGGTACAGTTAGGTAGAAAAGCCAGCTGGCTCACAGCGTAGTCACTTAGTCAGGCGTAGTGGGTTGCTTGTAAAATAAGACTTACAAATAATAAATAAAAAAAGATTAGGTAATTACCTAATCGAAGTTGAGCGCTATTGTCAGAGACACTTCGGCTGCCAGCCCGAGTTATATAAAGGTAAAATGGGGAAAATAATAAGATGATAGGAGATGTCGAAAAAGATGCTGATAGCAATACTTACCTACCTATTGATGGATGGATGGAAATGTTTCACGCCGGTTTCTCCAAATAGGTAGGGTAGAGGCGGAGGTGTTGTCCTACTTCACTCAGATTTCGTCAGCGATGCTTTTTTTAATGAAAATCCATGAGAAGGGACGTCGACGTCCGGTAGCGGTTCTTAAGAAAAACCTAGGCAATCAAAATATTGGACATTAATAAGAGAAGAGAGAAGAGAAGAAATTGCTTCACAAAAATATCATACAAATCACATTTCTCGACGAGTGTCCATAGATATCCCTCAAGCAGGGACGTCACCTAATAAAATAGATAGCAGACAAGCATCCGGCGTACCCTATCATCCTGCAATCATTCGCACTCGGTCCCCAGTCCCCACAGTAGGTCGGATCCTAACCAGAGTTGGGCCACTTCCCATCTTTTGGGACCGCAGTGATCAGAACATTTTGTGGTGCCGTCTCCTAGGATTAAAGGCGATTATGGAGGTGAGTCGTGTATATATGTTATGTGTTTTATCTCATAGCCATCATGAATGCATTATTAAACTATTTAGGTTTGATAATCGCTGACAAAATAAAATTCATTCATGCTAAAACTTCGACGGTCAAGTGATTTACTTACAACTATTTTTTCAAAAAGTTTTCATGAAAATCAAAACACTTTCACCTGCTTTTCCTTGAACTTATTGTAAAAAAAACATGGATTTGCCTGATATATCTCAGGCCAGTTATACTTAATCAAATTAGGCATAAGTAGGTAACTGTAGGAAAACTTAGTAAAGCCTGCGGCAGAGGTAACGGTGACAGGTACCTACCTATCCGAAAACATACCTCCTATACCTGTTTTCCCGCGGGAAAACACAGTTGATAACGGATTAGGTACCTATAATAAGTATTATAAGGTAGGTAATAGGTATAGGTTGTTGTCATCTCAACTTGGTGTTAACCTGTAAAACTATTTTCTATTTCTATTAACAAGCACTCATGAATGACCATGAACACGTCAAAATGGAAATAGAATGGATTCTTATACCTACCTACTTACTTAGAATTTAGTAGATCTGTACTACGAGAACCTATGTTTCCCTATTTCACCTAGGTTTATGTACATTATAATCTCAACGAAATCTTAATCAATAACTAAACAATATTGTTTATTCAATAATAACAATTCCGACCGCTTAGATAGTTCAATAAAGGTCACATTTTATCAATAAAGCTATAATAGAAGTCTGTTTACTAGACTAAAACTAGACATATTATGTACCTACCGATACATGGGTCGGTTATGTTCCGTGTGTAAACTCAAACTCAAAGCATTTATTTCAATTAAACCATTTGCAGGCACTTTTGAATTGTCAAGGAGTCAGTCAGTCAGAAATATGAATGGACACTCTTTTAAATCAAAATATTGTTACAATATAATGGTTACATCATTCATGTTGAAATTATACATGTGAGAACAAAGTAGAAAGCACGTTAAAAGCGTCCGCAATTATAAAATAAGCACAATTCAAAAATTAAAATAAGCCATGGCAGCTAAGAAATGACCAGTCACAACTGACGGCGCCCGTTCACGAACATGACGCATGGATCAGCACCATTTAGCTCAACCATTTTGAAGGGAGCTAAATGATCCAACACATACGCCACCATCAGCGAGACATTTGAGTGAGCATGACATTCCCAGCCGCCAGGGCACATTCAAGTCAATGAAAGACAAAATACCCGGTAAATGGTAGCTCTATAGTACATAGTACTCACACCCGTGCAATTATATAATACAAAGGAGATGAGTTTATACAATGCAAAGATAGTCTTACAATCTTCAGCAGCTCCAACAGCATTTTCGAATGTTAATTAGTTAGTTGTGGTTGTGGAGCAGGACCAGTTGTGTAGTAGATAAATACTTACCTACTGATAATAATATTTAGACAAAAACTAATCAATTACCTACAGTTTCAAACGGTGTTCAGTTTTTTTCTCTAATGCATTTTGTCACGTTTCTTCCGCATTATTAGTTTATTTGTACTATGTACCTACGTGTGTATCAGACTGTTTTACGGGAGTGTAAGGCCCGTATTACAGAACCTCACCTTAAAACTCGTCTAAAGCCTTTTGATTGGTTGAAACTAGTTTTAAGTAGGTAGGTGCTTGCGTGTTCAGTGAGGTTCTGTAATTAATTAAGTAGAAGTTACGGTCTATACGTGTTAAAATCTAAAGAAACCGAAAAGATTCAGTAGGTAGCAAACGTCGACCTCTTCTCAGAGGCATTCGTATTATGTCTATAACGTTAAGCCTCGTACAGACTGGCGTGATATCGCGGACGCGACAAGTTGTTTGTTGTGTTCGCCACGTTGACGCGGTCACTTTCCTTTCACAGTACGTAGGTGTGCGTAGAGTAGGAAAAATCTAAATTTCCTTAGCTAACTAATTATTTACGCTATGAGTTCAAGGTTCTAATACAAAAAAGTGCAACCTCATGGTGTTCCTATTAAGTATGTAGGTACGTAGATCTATTTCAGTTTTCCTGTTGTCATTCTAATAATTGTAAACAAGTCAAAGTACTCATTGCACATCGAATGTGTCCACAAAAACTAAACCATTGATCAAGGCGTTCAAGGCCAGGAGCGTATTAAGTTACCTACCGACTTTTCGATACAACCGATTCGATAGCAGGCTTGATTAGCGAAGCGGATGAGTTAGGCGGAACGCTTAGGTACTTACCAAGACTACAAACACAGGTTCGGATTCATCCGATCACTGATCCGATGAATCCGAACCTATGTTGGTGGCTGATCGCCCATCAGCCACGAAACTTCGCGAAACACTAATAAAAGTAGAAAAATCATGCATCTTCGGGCTTCCAAAATTATCAATACCATGCTCACTGGACATTTTTAATTGAATTCTAACCCGTCGAGAGTAATAATTAGCTTGTTAGTTGTTGGTGATGTCAAATGAAAAAGGACTTAAAACCGCATGGTGTTCCGATGACTAGTAATCTCAGGGCCCCTGGAGCGCCACAGAATTCGTTCACTCGTACCTCTGGGGGCTTAAAACGGCCACTTTGGCAGAACCATAGTAGGAAAATACTATGAATCATCGTAAAATGTCACAAACTGACATTTAATAATATGATCTGCGTGCAATTCTTATTACGAAATAATTCTTCTGTTTGACAGTTTTACCTATATACCTAGGTACTTGTTAGGAGATTCGTAAAATGGTCAACAAATTATGAATTGCTTTTGTTTCAAATTAGAGGAATTATTGCTAATGACAACTGGGAATTCAGGAAATTAATATTGCTTTTAGAGGAATTGCTAATGTGGCAGTTTTAGGACCCCTGATAGATTATGGGGTACGTAACAAGCCCTTATTTGTCTGTAAAAGATCGCTTTTAGCGATAAGACCGCCCATTGTGTCACCCTATGTAAAATTTTCTAATTTATGTCTTTAATTTTTATGGTGTACATAATAAAGAGTATTCTATCTATCTATCTATCTAACCTTATAAGGGCTTGTCCCAGCCTGTGCATGCTTCCTGGCTTGCCAGCGACGGAAAAAGTAATTATTTTGTGAACACTTTTCGAACTTTTCATTAAGTAGGTAGTAATTATTCAATTATGTTTTCAGTTTGCAGTGTTTTTTTTTTCAGATGTTTTCAGCATTATGTAGGCTGGTCACGTAGAAACTTGAAACGTTTTCATTGAAACGAATTAAATAGTTCAAACAGTCGTAGTTTTTCTATATTGCTATCCCCCAGGGTCAGTTAGATTAGGCAGGATCAGAGCCTTGACATATTAGCACAACTATTGTCTGGTGTCTGCTGTAAATTTTTCTTATAATTCAAATTCAAATATTTTTATTTGTAGAACATAGGTAAATACAGATGTCAATATTAATAAAAGTGAACACTATGTCTTGCCGTCAACGGCGCACAAATATTCTAATAGTTTTAAATTAATTATTAATAAATACAACAAAACATTTAAATGAACAATTTAACATAACAATTCAATTCAAAATTAATACATAAAATACATTCATTATTTCAATAAATTATCATATCAATATTATAACTTAATTCAAGATATATCATTTTTATTTATTTATTAATACTTCAAGCACAGAAATGTACAGAGGCGGACTTAATTAATGCCATAGGCATTTTCTACCAGTCAACCTTTGGGTGATGCAGAAAAACTGTGGTAGGTGCAATTCATTACCTACGAATAATTTTTGGAATAAAAAATATTTCAATAAAAACATACACTTAAGTATACCTATTACAAACTATCTAATCTTTATCTATATATACTTTACTATAAATGCGAAAGTAACTGTCTGTCTGGCTGTCTGTCTGTATGTTACCTTTTCACGCCTAAACCACTGAACGGATTCTAAATTTGACAAGGAGATAGATGGCACCCTGGGGAAGGATATAGGCTAGAAAGTACAGTCGACCGCACATCGGTGGTAACACTTTGATCTTAAACAGGCCTAGCATGGTACGGAGATCAGTATAAAATCACCCAAGAGTCTGATAACCATGCGTACCATGGTATTGGGTAGGTAATGGTCTTGTGGGGGTCAGATAGGCAGTCGCTCGATGTAAAATACTGGTATTCAGCTGCATCCAGTTAAACAGGACGCCGACCTCAAGTTAGTTGGGAAAAAGGCTAGGCGGATGAGGAATCTTCCCCATGGTTACCTACTACGCTTTAGAATCGGCAACTAGCCTCTCTTTCATCATTATCATCATCATCAGCCTATAGCAGTCCACTGCTGGACATAGGCCTCTCCAATTGCACGCCATTCAGCTCGATTCTCGGCAGCTCTCATCCAGCTGCTACCAGCCACCCTGCGAAGATCGTCGCTCCACCTAGCCTGAGGGCGTCCTACCTTACGTTTGCCGATTCGCGGTCTCCACTCAAGAACACGTCTACCCCAACGGTCATCAGTTCTACGGCTAATATGGCCGGCCCATTGCCACTTCAGCTTGCTTATTCTATGAGCTATGTCAACAACTTTGGTTCTCTGCCGGATTACCTCATTCCGGATTCTATCTCTCAGAGATACTCCAAGCATAGCTCGTTCCATAGCTCGCTGAGCGACCTTGAATTTATGGACCAGCCGTACCGTGAGTGTCCACGTTTCGGCTCCGTAAGTCATGACAGGCAGGACAAACTGGTTGAAGACTTTAGTCTTTAGGCTCTGCGGAATACTCGACGAGAAGACTCGACGGAGCTTCCCAAAAGCTGCCCGGCCCAGCTGAATTCTTCTGTTAGCTTCCTTCTCAAAGTTGTTCTTACCAAACTGCAGAGTTTGCCCGAGGTAAACGTATTCACGAACAACTTCGAGAGCACCGCCATTGACAGCAATCGGTCCCGGACTAACGTGGTCGTTGAACATAACTTGAGTTTTGTCCAAGTTCATCCGGAGACCAATGCGTACAGAAGAATCAACTAGACCGTTCAGCATCTGTTGCAAGTCATGCAGCGACTCAGCCATTATGACGATGTCATCTGCAAATCTCAAGTGTGATATGTACTTGCCGTTGATGTTAATGCCGCGTCCTTCCCAGTTCAGCTTAAGACGCTGAACTGGGAAGGACGCGGCACACATCCTCCAATGCGTTAGAGAACAATTTCGGGGAAATTACGTCCCCTTGTCTCACACCTCGACGCAGGGGGATATGTTCAGTTTGCTGGTTCTGAGTTTGGACGGTCATTGTCGCGTTTTCATAAAGACATCTCAGCACTTGGATGTATCGCCAGTCAACTTGGCATCGCTGCAGAGACTCCAAAACAGACCAGGTCTCGATAGAGTCAAAAGCCTTCTCATGGTCCACAAAAGCAAGACATAGGGGCCGATTATACTCTTCGGACTTCTGTATAATTTGCCGCATTGTGTGGATGTGGTCTATGGTACTGTATCCTCCTCGAAACCCGGCCTGCTCTGGCGGCTGAAACTCGTCGAGTCTTCGCGCTAGACGATTCGTGACGACTCTTGAAAACAACTTATATACGTGGCTTAGGAGCGAAATGGGTCTATAATTCTTTAAAAGGGTCTTATCACCCTTTTTAAAGAAGAGAACGACCACGCTCCTTCGCCACGCTTCTGGAGTTCTCCCAGAGAACAAGACAGAGTTGAAAAGCTCCCGAAGCTCCTTCAGTACAGGACTTCCTCCCGCTTTCAGGAGCTCAGTCGTAATCCCGTCCTCACCAGGGGCTTTTCCATTTTTAAGCTGTTTAAGAGCCGCCTCGATTTCATCTTGGCTGACTTCTGGCAGATCTTCCGTGAAATGGCGGGTTAAGGTGGCTCTGGAATCCTAATTTTCGGGATCAGGTCGAGATGCATGCGATGCGTACAACTGGCCGTAGAAGTTTTCGACTTCCGAAAGGATCTCAGGCTTCGAAACGACGGTATCCCCACTAGATGTGGTCAGCTTCGTCAGGTGGCTCCTCCCGATTGGACGAACACTTTCGACCCCCGATTTTGCTCAATCGCTTTCTCTATAGAGCGTGTATTGCAGCGTCGGAGTTCACGTCGTACCAATGTTCTAATATTTTTGTTGAGTGCCCGTTGTTCTGACGAAGTGATAGGTGGGTTTTCACGTCGTTCCGTCATGAGCTTCAGAGTCTCTTCCTTAAAGTTTCGACTTCTTGCCCTTACGCCGCATTTTGCAAAATCGCGTACCTTCTTCCCTGAGGATTTCCACCATTTGGTCGAACGCCTGGTCGACGTCATTTGTGGATTCCACGGCAGTGAATCGGTTCTCCAGGTCTGACTGGAACGCTTCAGATCCCAACATGGAGCATATTTGGACGGAGTCTAGACTTCATCAAACGTGTTCGCTCGAGCTTGAAGTTGATATTCAGAGAGCCTCGAACAAGTCTGTGATCACTGCCAGTATTGAACCTGTTGATCACCGAGACATCCCTGAATATATGCTTTTTATCCGTTATAATGAAGTCTATCTCATTTTTCGTTATAGTGTCGGGGCTTCGCCACGTCCACTTCCTTTGGGGCTGTTTTTAGAAAAAGGAATTCATCAAGAAAAGCCCCTCCTTCTCAAGGAAGTTGACAAGCATTTGCCCCCTATGATTCCTACTGCCAAACCCGTAGGATCCTACTACCGATTCGCTGCAATTCTGTACTCCCACTTTAGCGTTAAAATCCCCCATGAGAACGTTGTAGTGGGCCTTAGTGGTGGAATGCAAGGCCTTGGAAATGTCGTCAAACATTTCCTCCACTTCGTCATCCGAGTGTGCCGAGGTCGGTGCGTACGCTTGAACAATCTTGAGGCTATACCTCTCGGTTAACTTCACTACGAGGTACGCTACCCTGTTCGAGACACTGGAGTCTTCCACAACGTTATCACAAAGAGATTTGTTTACCAGGAACCCGACTCCGCCCTGGGATAGATGGTCTCCCTCTCGAAAATACAAAAGGTTGCCCGATTCGAGGGTTATTGTGTCCTGCCCCTGTCTTCGGACTTCACTCAACCCAAGAATGCGCCACCTTATTTTTCCGAGCTCTTCTTCTAGCTGCACTAGGTGTTCGTCAAGCCGTAACGTGCGTCCGTTATACGTCGCCAAGGTCAGTTGGGTTTGGCGGCCATTCGTAGCCCGGGGATTCTTCGCACCCCCTACCTTGCCGTTACCGTGACCGCCGCCAAAATCAGGAATAGCAAGGCGGCCGGGAACTGGGGGCCGTGGTTGATTTTGGCTTGCCATAGGGGTTTTGCCGATAATCGCCACGCTGGGCATGCGGGTTAGCGATCGCAGATCGCAACTTCTCGCACTAGTGATGCTGCTGCCCGTCACTAGTCTGCGCCATTTAGTTGCGAAGTTTTATATAGAAATGTTTATACCGCCATTTGTCGGTTGTCAGAGCCTCGTTTGTTATTCAACGCACAGGGTGCACCACGAGCAGGTGAGGCCTCTCTTTATTCTTTCCAAATTACCGACTCCTTTTACAATTCAAAAGCGCCTGTAAATGGTTTTATTAGAATAACAGCTTTGCGTCAGGCAAAGTGAAATTTATATCTGGAATTGCTCAGTAGCAGCCCGGAGTCTAGATTTCTTCCCGGTTGATGGCATTATGCTTGCCCCCTGTTACATAGGACTTAAACATAACAGGCGTGCAGGAATGTACTATAGGTAAACCTCTTACTTTATTACAGGCGTGATGCTGTGTTTGTATGTGTAAAAGCTTTGAGTTTGAATTTGATCTTGTCAATACTAGAGAGAAAGGCAGTATGTCCACCGCACCGTGAATCTTGTTTCTCCTTGACGTCCCGTGCTCGGTGCGGTGGCCAAACAGTGTATGACTTTATAACACTGCTTGCCACCTTCCGTCTTCGATTCTAGTGCATAGGTGCCTCACCAGTCTCCTGCCTGACTGACCTTACCAAAAAACCACTGAACGTGTCCTTATGAAGTTTTTTTTTTCTATTCAATGTTTATCTATTGAATAATGAATATGCATGAGGTTACGTCCACGCATATTAATTACGAAATTTTTTCAAGGTTAGTTTTGACTTTCTAAGGCTACTTGCTACCCAATTTTTGAGGTGGGTCGCTGAATAGACACTGAAACTACTTTTGAAGAAAAAAACTCTGTAACAAAAAAAAAAACTGTAACTGAAAAGCGAAAAAAAACTGCATTACCTACTAAGCTGCTCCTGAACTAATGTAAATAAGGCGGCGCCGCACAAACAACAACTAAGATCAATCAAGCTGCCATCATTTTATTCGGCGCCTATTTGATTGTTTTACAATTACCTAATCCTACATCATTTTCGTCGGTTAAAAACAGAGTAAGCAGATAGAGACTAAAGAGAAAGTAGGTACCTCCTAGTAAGTAGAGTTTTTCTCCATTTCAGAGTTTGTCAGCAACCCTTATCAAGAACTTGTATAAGTACAATTGACATAACTTAAAACCCCTCGTCCTAATTAAAAGCGATCGCCGCGCGAATACGCGATCGTCGCATGCATAATTATACTTTTTGTTCGGAAAACCGGAAAGCGCCCTCTGCCGGCGCGACAAAAAGTGACATATGTAGACGCAAGACGATCGCTTGTAAATATGAAGCGGCCTTAAGGGGTTAGGTATGTAGGTACCTACTCATCATTAAAAACATCTTTTACTACGGACCACACCAGAAATCGTTAACAAAACTCCATACATTTATTTATGTTACTCGAGACTCCTCCGTGCCTCGGAAAGCACATTAAGCCGTTGGTCCCGGCTGTCATTTGTGGATCTTTGACAGTCGTTACGGGTTGTCAGAAGCCCGAAAGTCCGACAACCAGTCTTACCAAGGGGTATCGTATTACCCAGTTACTGCGGGTTGTGGAGGTCAGATAGGCAGTCGCTCCGTGTAAAATACTGGTATTCAGCTGCATCCGGTTAGACTGGAAGCCGACCCCAACATAGTTATCATCTGCCTAGCCTTTAGAAAAGGCTAGGCAGATGATGATGACATTTATTTATATAACGTTCGCATAACTCGACAAAATGCAGCTTTTGTATCATGTATCAGAATTGTTCCTAAAGAAAAAGTTGTTCATAATGATGAGAACAATGATCCCTAAAGGCCAACGCACACCGGCGGACGGCCAGGGAAGGCATCGAGGTGGATTGCTAGCGGACTCTGGCGCATACCGTCGCATGCCTATTCGCGTCCAGCCGCGGTATCCTCCAGCACGTTCTTCAATACCGCAGAGAGAAATCCCCTTTGATGCTCCGTGGTCGGTGTCTGAGCTTTGGAACCGATATCTGATTACCATTAGTTATATAGGAATTTACGTTGGTTTTAAGAGACTGCACCGCCGCGCCCTCTGCCGCCGATTTGCGCTAGCCTTTCAGTTATTTAATTTATACCTTGTATAGTGTAATGTTACTGCCGACTCATTAATTGCCACACAAAAGAAACCTTCGGTCATAATTCGACATTTAATCAAATATGCATTTTTTTAAATTTTTTGCTATTAGGAAACGCGTTTATACGGTTTATTGTTCTATTATGCATAATTAAGCATTATACGGTTACGAGTAAATTACCATTGTATGTACACAAAAATATATAAAATTTTAAGAAAATGTCCGATATTCATAGTTTAAATACCAGGAATAAACACAATCATGCTGTACATCGCACTCGTCTGCACAGAGCTTGCGCTTTTATAACAAACTTCCCATTGACATACGAAACTTACCCATTAAACGATTTAAAAGCTGTATTAAAACCAAACTTTGTAGAAAAGGGTACTATAAAATTTCAGATTATTTAGAAGACAAAAAAGCATGGGATTGAGCTGCTCGCTCTGCTAAGCATTGTGACATTTTGAATATTGTGGTAAATCATCAAAATATACCTACCAGTTTTATATACAAATTGACATTATTGAATATTATATACAAAATGACATGATTACTTTGTAAAGTATTGTATTATTGTGAATAATGTGATTTTTATTTTGTTTTTATTTTTATATTTTTTCGTTCTAAGTTAGTTTTATCGATGGTCTGGCAATTTGAGAACTTTATGCGGCCTACCCAAATGTCCTTTCTTTGGTATTGTTCGTCGAGTCGTTGAGCTCCTTAAGCTCTGAGTTGAGCTCCTCGGTTACTGACAAATGCTTGCACTGACTGGACAGGTCCACTCAAATCTGTGTGGTTCTTTCCTCAAAAGACCATTTCAGACTCTAATCTACATGGTCCTCATATGGCCTGACCAAGATTATGTCTGGACTTTAAAAGAGACTGTGACCTCTGAGTTTGTTTCGGCCTTTCTTCTCAGAGTAGTCAGATAGGAAACGCCGACCTCATCTAGCTTATTTTTAATATTTTGTAATATGACGTGTAAAAGTGATCCAATATCCTATTTACAGAATAAACAATTTGATTTCATTTCATTCCATAGTGTATCAGAACGTATTGCTGGTAATTTTCTTAGTAGAAAAAAAACATATTTTTAATACACTCTTTGTCGTAGAGTTTCGTCATTCAGCTGGGTGGTACTTATAGTCGTAGCTGTGTCATGTGACACCAATGTTATCACTTGGGATGAAAAAATATTATTAAAAAAAAAAACAAACAACAAACTACCTCTTTAAATAATATAAAATATACTAAAGCTATAAAAAAAACTAAACATAAAAAAAGTGATTTAAAAAAAACAAAGATAGCAAGTGTTCCGTGTTCCGTTTCCGAATGGTACCAGTATGCATCACAATCACTGTGTGGAAAGCTATTATAATAAATTGGTGATCGAAGTTCAGCACGCGTAGCATGACCACCGTAGAAGGGGGTTTTATTGACGGAAGAATAGACAAAATGACAGATTGTGATGTGATTGCTTACCTGTCATTTTGTCTATTCTTCCGCTGACAAACACGTTTCTACGGCAGCAAGCGTAGCATGAGCACCGTTTTGTCGACGGAAGAGTAGACAAAGATGACGTTTCGTGTAGACAGTACGACGGCAGCAAAGCAGAAAGAGTCAACTGCACTTTTTACGAAATTCACTCTTTTCAATTCAATTCGACTCAGAATTCTTTCAAATCTGTGGAATAAAATTAGATGTCATGAACTAAAATTCGAACCAACACCTCGACTTCAGTTGCAAAACAGTACTTTTTTTATTTTCTTTAGCTTATGTCTCGAAAATGGTGGGTCCTATCGCAAAAATAATGAAAATTTCGACCCCCTATAGGAAACACATAAACCCCTGAGGCTCAACATGTTGGTAATTTTTTATATATTTTTTTGCCTATTTTCCATACAATATGCGAAAAATTCCATAAAAAAACACGTCGAAGGTGCTGTCCCTACGCGCCTCCGGCTCTAAAAAAATCACGGTGTATCACAGTTTTGCGTTCAAAAGGATCCCTTGTAAAATCATGATTTTGTAGATAACCGTTTATACTTTGTGGCCGTCGAGTAGAAAGTTTTCTACTGGCGATTCCAAAATCAAATTGTCTTCACTACTACAGACAAATGTCAGACTTTGACAGTTTGAGTAGAAAACTTTCTTCGGAAATTGTCTACATGTTTAAAGACCTAGACAAAGATAGCTGGAAACGAAAGACAAAATGACAGATTGTAGAAGGATTTCTACAGTGCGATGTCAAAAATGAAGAAACGAAATGTCACTTTGTATAGAAAAAGCTATGTCTATTCTTCGTAGAGATAGAAAGCGTCATGCTACGCGTGCAGGGACAGGAGGCAAGGATGTTTTTTTCGGACAATAAACTTTATTCAGCATGGTAGGTATCCCGAGCTCTATTGTTATTTTTAAACAACCACTTTTTAAATAAAAGCAGAACCTACATAAGTTCGTACTTTTCGTTCCGCAAACCAAAAAAAAATACATGCAAAAACCCGCAAGCAGCGGTTTGGGTGGTTCAATAAAACATGTCAATGTCACCGAATCCTTTTCTATAGAATTTGTCTCATTAAGTATTAGTAATACTAATAGGTATAGATTTTTCACCCGAGTAAGTACTTAGATACTTTTCGTTCCGGAAAACAAAAGTCTTTTACATGCAAAAATCCGCAAGCTATTTGGGTGGTTCAGTAAAACATGTCAATGTCACCGGATCCTTGTCTATAGAATTTGTCTCATTAATTACAGAAACGTTTTTGTCATACGGATGTACTCACGGACTTTAAGTAACTGTATGTTAATTGGGGGAATACCTAATAAAAAAACGTCTAGTCTCTTTAAAATAATCTATGCTAATTTATTAAAACTGAAGAGTTTGTTTTTTGAGGTTGTTTGAACATAATATCTGAAACTAAGTATAGCTTGTCCACTCTGAAATGACGGGCCCAACTAGGTACGGCATTTTACGTACACGGCGCCTAACATGGGTACCTACCAATCGGATTTAAAAAAATATTTTTCCTTTGATAGCCCTATTCTTGAGGAAGGTAACATCGCGTAACGACCCTTAGGAGCTGAGAAAAAGGAAAAAAGTCGATAAGAACGCTAAGCGAAATCGAAGTAAAAGCGCGGGTGGGCGATGCGATGTGACGCGGCGTCGGTCCAGTGAACAAGAAATTTCACGAAAGACGAAGCAAGTTTATTACTGAAATCTTGTTTTGAGGTGATAGTTAAACAACTTCATTTAATTTGTCATTGAAGCGATTAATTTATTGGTTACGTTACGCTAGTAATTGGAACGAAGTTCTTTTACGCGGCTTGTAAACTTTCAGAAAATGTAACGCTAAAAGCGTTCATACTTGCACCTGTCTTCTTCTAATTCAAAGAGAAAGAAAGATATAGAGGGAGAGAACGCCGGCAGAAAAAACAAAATAAAAGGGGAAAGTGCTTGCAGTGTCGTGGGATAAAATTGTATCGGCCCGAGTAAACTGCATGTACTGAGAGAGAGAAAGTGTGAATTCGGTCAAAATGAAAATTCAAGATGGCGGCTGCTAAACTTTTGTTTTTGTTTTTAATCCTACGTGAGAAGGAACTTCGTTCCTAACGGGGGTCCCCCGACCCCACACGTTCCCGGTCATTATAAGATTGAACCTTTTTCCTCGAGGTATCTAGTTTATGTGTATTGTTATACTTATTTAATTTTTTTTTTGTTCCTATATTTTTCATAATAAATTGCACATACCAATGTTTGTCTCTGCATGACCCAAAGGTTGACTGGTAGAATTGCCTGGCATTAAATTCGCTGCTGTACATTTCTGTGCTTGAAGTATTAAATAAATAAATAGACATTGATTGATATTGGTTAATTCGAATACCGAGTAAAATAATATGAATAAAATAATAAATATCAGGTGCGATAGCGGTCAGTATCAGTGATCAATATTAAAATAAAATTAAATAAAATCTCAAGGTGTGAACTGCCTTGAATCTTCTTAACAGCAATAAAAAAAAATAGCCAAGTGCGAGTCGGACTCGCGCACTAAGGGTACCATTATCTATAAAAACGGAAAAAAAATCACGTTTGTTGTATGGGAGCCCCCTTAAATATTTATTTTATTCTGTTTTTTAGTATTTGTTGTTATAGCGCCAACAGAAATACATCATCTGTGAAAATTTCAACTATCTAGCTATCACGGTTCATGAGATACAGCCTGGTGTCAGACGGACAGACAGACTGACAGCGGAGTCTTAGTAATAGGGTCTCGTTTTACCCTTTGGGTACGGAACCCTAAAAATATAGTCTTTAGATTTCCTGTCTATTAATTAGAACCAAATAAATCGAAACAGGTAAACTGGGCATAGATTTGAAAGTCTTAATAGGTTTTGATTTGTTATTTTGAAGGTTGATCGTAATACAGCTGACTAAATTCGTCAGGAGATTAAATATCATTATTACTTTCAGCTGAATGACTAAAATTTTTTTGTTATACATTATGTAACATGATAATTAATAATGTTGTTTGATTCTGAAAAGGCGACTTCCGCGAGTCGAAGCATAGTTTGTCCACTATACGACAAGCTATACCGAAATATTGGGCAAGTGTCGAATATAACAGTAGGTATCCTTGTGAGGTAGATAATATCTGCTATTACCACACTATAAGGCTGAGTCCTGATTGACGGCGCACCGCGCAGGCGGATGAACGGCGAATAAAACAAATGTTCGAGATGTTCGAACTTTCCCTTGTCCGGAGTGCGGGCGCATTCTACTGACAGATTTGCTCACCTGTACGCGTATTTTGAATCTCATGTCGCATTGGCCTCTAATAAATCCGTTGATGCCTAACACACGAATACCGCTCGACCGCGCGGGCGAGCCGGTAGAGTCCGCGGCGGTGCGCGGTGCCGTGTGTTTATCGCCTAACAATAAAAAATAAAAATAAATGGTCCTCCAGGCCAATTTTAGCGAAGACAAGCCATCTACGCGGGAGATAATACAGTGCACAAGTTTGTGCGCGCACACACAGGTGCAATCTCTCTTGCCTCACTCTAAAGAATCGTGCAAACTGGCGTTATATCGCGGGTGCGACAGGCAGCGCTACCCTTGTCGCGCCCGAGATATCGCGCCTGTTTGTGGGAGCCTTCATAGTCCGAAGGTACGACAATCCGACACGACCGGAGAGAGATCAGGTGGCCACACTAATAAGTTGTAGACGAATAACTAAGTGGTACCTACTGAAATATTTGAATAAAGTGTTAAATTAGGTACTTTAGCATAATTATTTGACATCCTTTTCAAAGGGGATGCAATAAGGTAGCCCGCGAAATTCAAATTTTCTTACGTTTTCTGCAATTTGCAGGTCAGTGTCCGGTTGTATGTCGATCTAAATATGATTCGCAACCGTGACAAATGTGTATATACATAAATATAATCATTAAAATCATCAATACAAATCTCTGTGTTAGAATTAGGCTGTAAATCATGTTTAATGAAATAGTCGTTCAATAGGGTAATTTGAACCAAGAGACTTTTGTCACAGTATAAATATGTACTTGATTATTATACCATATTTATGATTAAACAATCATGCATATTTTTAAATCCCTCATACTCATATAACAACAAATATACCCCATTTGAAATAAGATTACACATTTATATAAGCCTTTTTTACAGTTCGTTCAACCGATTTTGACTTCTATTGCGTTGGTGGCATGACAAATGGCAGCTGCAGTAGAGAGATGGTATTGTGTAATCTTTTTTGCTTTTAATGCCATCCTTATGCCTACGGTATAGAAGTCAAAATCGATTGAACGGACTGTAAAAAGGTTTGTTTAAATGTCTAATCTTATTTCAAATGGAGTATAGTCATGTGCCAGAGTATATATAAAACTTTTTACGTCAAAGGAAATCTTATAATAGATAAAACTTACATTGACTACGAATATTTTAAATATTAATTTATTGCAAATAATTAACTGTGTACTACTTACAACATACCAGCAATCATAGAACAATCACCATTGCGATGACAGGTTTATTTACGAAGTATTTATTATGGACGTGTAATTAATTAAAAATATTATCGTTATGTTATTGAAAAATGTGTTTACAATTATAAAATATGTTGATGCCCTCCTTACATAAGGTCTGACGTCTAAGACATTTATGTGAAATCCTTCAATTAAGCTAAGTTCTAATTAGTCGCACTTTTCCTCGAAGTAGCGTTTGTAACAACCATTTATCGAGAAGCCTAGACATGGCAGCATTTATAACCACTAAAAATTGCTGTTCCAAGTATGAAAATTGTTCCAAGTATGAAAATTGTTCCAAGTATGAAAATTGTTCCATCGCGTAAACGATGATCAAAACACTCAATCACTCAGCCTATCGCAGTCCACTGCACTGCACAGGCCTTCCTCAGGCTGCGCCACAACACCCTGTCCTCCGCCTTCCGCATCCTGTCTGTCCCAGTAACTTCGTCGGTCCAACTAGCTGGGGGGAGACCCACACTAGGCTTGTCGATAAGCGGTCTCCACTACAGGGAAAAACGATGATATAACCTGATAAAAGGAAATTTAACCCACGGGTTTAATTCGTAATAAAAGAAGGTTTCAACCCTACAAAATTTTACTTCGAACTTTAAATTAAACTTCGAACTAACCTTTCTAGTATGGTTTTCTTCGACACATCGAGGAACTTAAAACTTTTATTATTAATCTGACACTGAATATTCCAACCATACTGGCCACCAGCCAGTACCTACTTATACATAATACATAAATAAAACCTGTAGGTAGGTAAGAAGTTGTCTACAATTAAACAGAACGTGACATGGTTTCAATTACAAATACAATATAGTAGTGTAACTGTATATATTCATTATATTTGTTTCTATTCTCTGTGATACCTTATTTATTGACATAATTATACAACATGTCCCGGAATTAATTCACACCACCAAGCACCCCAATTAGAATATTTTGTTATAAATTTATTATCATAATACATACACTGAATTTTCACCATTATATTAAAGTAATTTCTAATACATTTTTAATGTAAAAGAATTTTGAAATAAATGAAATATAAAATTAGTTTAAAGTAATTTAATTTTATCTATCTTGGAGAGTTTATTTAAAAAAAGAGATATTTACATTGTTTATTTTAGTTGTACTGACTGTGGGAGAAAATTGTGGTCACATTACAAATCCACACACACATAGTCGCACACGTGTATGGGTCTATCGTAGTAGGTACTTCATCCATTTTGGTTTGTTTTGACTGTACATTAGAAGTGTGACTGTGATTTACGTAGTTTTAATTATTATGGGAAACAAATTATGATTAAAAATGACAGAAATCTATTCAGTAAACGATTCTGAACAAACTACTTTCATGATGAACATTTAAAGTTAGTAAGTAGGTATCTTTACTTGCATAAAATGTGGTACCTAAATATAAAGGTTGTTACAGATATATTAGTGCTGCTATCTAATTACGTAACACTTTTTCGTAAACGATTATATAATGTGTTTCATTTTGACAGTTCAACAATATTCATTGCGTTATTTACGTTGTCGAGCATATTTTTTTCGATCTTATGAAGTAATGGATTATCCATCTGTTTCAAAACGATTCAGATTGTGATCGATCTTGTATTACGCAATTAGGGTGCAGGACACATTATAATAGCGTGCAAATTATTTAAAACATAGATTTGAATTTATACGTTAAATTTTAAATACTAAAAAAGAAACCGAAGACCCCTAATGTACACCTTTTTGGTAATGCCCAAATAAACAGTACCTTATTAAACAATCACCAGTAATCCAAAAGCCCAAACATTACGATAACCATCGAAGGTTGCTTCCTGACAAAGTCTAGACATTATATTTGACAGGTCATTGCCAATCTAGACACGAAGGGGCACCGGAGAACCCAGCTTATTAGTACTCGCACAGCACCTGGCCCAATTTGACCAAGGCCTTTTAGTTAGCACAATTTGCATGGTAGGTAACCTTTCTAGTAGTATAGTCACGTGGATCTGAACTCAACTCAATTTGGTAGTTGGTTACTTGATTTAAAAAATAAAAAATAAAATGTTTATTTCAGACTATTAGGTCCATATTTTTTTTGTATTAGGTTGTTTATCTTACACAGGGTCAAATTAAATTGACTAGCGAAACTCCGCATATGTTATGGGTATCGATTTAACATAAAAATAAACAAGTGATATTCACTTCAATAAATTCATTATATTCGGTGTTGGAGTCAGGGTTTGTACCTTTTCGCTGTAGATAATTGAAATGGACTAACATTTTTAATTATTAAAAAAAAAAAAATTTTACTTACCTACCTAAATCATTTGAATTTGACACAATTTTAGTACGGAACCCAAAAAAATGTATGAAGTCCAATTTTCGTTTTTTTTTTTTAAGTTCGTAATTTAACGTCAACGTCATCCACTCTATGTTATTCTCCCTCGAGTTTAAGTAAATATGGTCATTATAATTGACGATATCAATTCTGAAATCATTTGCTTGAATTGAATATAAGTTTGTCAATATTTACATTGATCGGAACTTAAAACAAAAAAATCTAGTGCTTAGGTACCTACTTGATTACCTATAAAGATTTATGTAGATAGGAATTACAATTTTCAAGTGGGTTTAATGATGTAAGTACAAATATTATGTTCATCCTATTATTAAAAGTAAGTACTTGACATTTCGGCTTTTTGTATGAAATATAAACTTGTTAACATTGCAATAACTTGACTTGACTTGAGCGACAAAAACTGAAATAAAATTTAATTTAATTATTTATTCATTCAAATTATATAGTTGTAATTGTACAGTTCGGATAGGTATAACAAAATGTAATGTTGTCTAGCTAAACTAGAATTAGATGATTTTTAACCGACTTCTTCAAAAAGGAGGAGGTTCTCAATTAGTCTGTATGTTTTTTTTTTTGTTTGTTACTCGATCACTCCGTCAATTATGAATCGATTTTGATGATTCTTTTTTTGTTTGGTAGGTCATGGTTCAGAGATGGTCGCATATAAATTTTATTGAATAGTTTTTGAGTTTGCTTCAATAATTACGTATTTTTCGCACTTAGTCTATGTAGACGATACCATTATTTCACTCCGTCACTGTTATTTACATAGCATGTTGTGGTATTCGAATTTGTGGGGGCACAACTAAAAAGTGAAAAATAAAAACTTTTTATAAAAAAAAACAACCGACTTCCAAAAAAAACACTAAAAAAGTGAAAAATAACTTTAATTTCGGAAGTCGGTGGCAAAAAGCGAAAATCGAAAAGCAAAGACACCGACTTCCGAAATAAAAGTTATTTTTTACTTTTTGTGTTTGTGATTTTTTTGGAAGTCGGTTGTTTTTTTTTTATAAAAAGTTTTTTATCAAATATGCGACTAATCGGTGCACACGTGTATTTATATTACCTGTGGGAGACAACACAAATGGCAGATACATTATCATACGGATGACAATAACATTTTGTTTGTCCGTCACGTAGATTATAAAAAAATATTAGACACCTATTTTTTCCTTTTTTAAGCGAGCAAAAGATTGCGGCGATATATTGAGTTAAAATGTGGCATCACGTCACGCATTGCTAGATGTTATACTGAATTGTAACGAGGCCAGCTCGCCCTCCCCAACATTAATAATTAGTCTAAGTTATTTTTTATTAATATGATAAAGCAAAACAAAACGTATTTTTTTTTATTTTTATTATCTAGCGGACGGACAATTTTTTTTTTTTTTAACTAGTCTATAAATAATAAGATAATTTAAATTAAAGTCACTTTTCGTGTTTGTCTGTATGTCGGCGTTGTTCTTCTAAACCAGGCAACAGATTTCGATGAGTTTTTCACCATCGTTTAGAGAATTTATTCCGGAAGGATTATGTGTATATTATGTTAATATTAAAGTTACATTTAACTAAGAAATCTCGATATTTTGTCAAGTCTTAAAAACCGTGCGAAGCAGGAGTGGGTCGCTAGTATTTAATAAGTGTATCCCAATACTGCCTCGTTGGTCTAGTATCGCAAGCGCTACTGCTGAGCATGAGGTCCCGGGTATGATTCCCAGGTCGGGCAAAGTGTTATTGAATTTTTCCATTTGGAATTTCTCAGCAGCAGCCCGACCTCTGGATTTGTGTCCGGTTGATGGCAATAGGCTCGCCCCCTATTATATGGGACTTAAACATATAACTGGCGAAAATGTGGGTATCTACTATATGTAGGTACACCTCTGCCTTCGGGGTTTTTCAGACATGATGTATCTTAACATATCCTTCGGGATGCAAATGAATAAATATTTTCCATTAGCATTGCTTCCAGGGAGCTTCTAGCCTTCGTAGCCTGCTAAACCGGACTTAGGATTATAATGCGAAGAGTTTCTATAGTATGTTCTAATTGACTACCTACGATATGACTAATTTATTACTACACCCTCGTACATAGTATTACCACAGTATAAATAAGTAACAGTATTATATCTTCAGAGAAAAACTGCCGAAACGACGCGCTTCGAAATCTCAGTGTATATATAGTATAGTAGTATGGCGACATTAATTTAACACACGTATACGTTTTATGAAAATATTTGAATTTCATTAAACGTTATTATTTATTTATTTATTTACAATTTTCTAAATTACCATTCTGGAGCAACCTGTACTTAAAGAACTGTAGCAAAGAGGTCTTTTGCCGGGGTCACGGATCATATGTAGGCGAATAGAAGGAAAGCCGCGCAATTTCTTAGAAATTATGCCTATAAAGGATCTTGACCGATAGAACGTAAGCCAGCTGGTAGGTAGCTTCATGAATGAATCTTTTACACTGAGTGATCTAAATGTTGGTTATGTCTGTATTATTTAGTTTGTTTGAAAATTTAAATTTTTCAATTTACATTTTTTTTTATATTTTTTTTTTATGATTACTGGCCACTAGCCCTACCCGTGTGTTAAATTAATGTCGCCATTGTAGTCGCACGTTGTATACAACGTAATTTTTTCTATATGCTAAACCCGAAAAGGGGTCATTGTTCTCATCATTTTGAACAACTTTAACTATGGGACCAACATTGAAATCGCGAAAAAAAAATCAGCTGTTCCCTATATTTGTGTTCACTTAAATCGACAAAATGTATGGAACAGCTGTTTTTTTTTTCGCGATTTCAATGTTGGTCCCATAGAAAAAGTTGTTCAAAATGATGAGTACAATGACCCCTTTTTGGGTTTAGCATAAAGAAAAAATTATGTTGTATAGTATAGTACAGTACAGTATGGAGTACACGGCAGTTACGCACGGACGCGGAAGGTTTATCTACCATTTACCAAGGTCACTGCCGAGATATAATACTGCTGCTTATACTGTGGTATTACTGGTACTACCTATGTATAACAACAAGTAACTGCGTTACCGGTTAGCAACAGTCGAACAAGTACCTACTGACTTCTGAAGGTCTATTTATTAGGCATAATATAATATTTTAATAGAGGTGATTACTATTTATTTAATTTATCTGATTGGGCCTACTACTCCGTTTTGCTTTCAAAGGTGAACCAGTGCCTGACATAATCATTTATTACTTATATTAACTAATGTTATTTCTGGAAAGGTTGTTTAGTTCTCTGGTTTCTTTTAAGAAAGTAGGTATTCTCTCATAAGTTTAGTGGGTATCATATCTATCACTATCCTGAGATACAGGTTTATTCCCAGTTCAGGTAGAATCCAATTATTATATACCTCTAGTTTAAGACCCTATTTTGTAAATATTTATGTAAATCAATTATTTCAATAAACAATTTCATATAATTATAATTATGATCGTATTATCGATCAATAAATTGTAAAATACTCAGACATAATAAGGGTATATCCTTCTACACTATCATGTAGGTACCTATCTACGAAGCTCACAAATTACCCATAGTTATGTCTATTTTACAATTTCATTACATCTTTGATCATAGATCTATGGTCGTACTTAGTTATGATAGTGCCCCCTTAAGCCTTTTTTTAAAGCTTTAACTACACTGTCAATTTTCATAAATCATTTAAGCCTATTGCAATCCACTACGCCGCTCAAATGTTGATTGGCCTTTAGAAGGCCGATAACAATTAAAATTCTATTGTGTCTCGTTAGTGACAGTTGGAGGTCTACAACACTGCTGGAAACAGACATCTCCGAAGTAGTTCAGCGCCACAAAACCAATACTCACCGTGGAAACATAAGTGAAGTGAACTTGAAGTAAGCTGTCATTTTAACTGACACTATTGACAGCTCACTTCACCTAAGTTTTCTCGGTGAGATTTTTAATTTTTTACAGAATAGTATCGCTGGTTCTCCGCCTTCCACATTTTACTACCAATTTTTATGAAAGTTTTAAATAAAAACTAGAACAAATATTATATCCTACTATCCTACTAATATTATAAATGTGAAAGTTTGTGTGTTTGGATGTTAGTTACTCAATCACGCAAAAACGGCTGAATGGATTTGGATGAAATTTGGCAAACAGATAGTTTATAACCTGGTTTAACACATAGGATACATTTTATCCCAATATTCCCACGGGATAGAGACATACGCGGGTGAAACCGCGGAAGGCAGCTAGTTACCTATAATTATTCCAACAAAGTAGATTATATACAATTTCGATAAATTAACGCAATACATGTACAAAATGTCTTAAATTATGCTCCAAAATGTCTCAAATTGAATGTTTTAGCCGACCTATTAACCATTTAGATTTATGAACTGGACAACACTGTTTTAAGGCATTCGAGGTGCGTAGCTATTGCTCAAGTCACGCCATAGTCACGCACTATCTTTTAAACATTGTAACAGAGAATCAATTTTCACGACTCCCCCATAAGAGCTAGGCCCAATTTATTTTTATTTTTATCGGATAACACATAAAATTCATAACCTAAAGAGGTGCCATATAGAATATGAATTATAAATAAAAATCAAATATATTTATATTTAAAAATCCGAGGAGCTCGTGGCTAAGTAATAACAGCCAGGTCAATCCATCAGGATAAGCTACGCTTGCCGGGGTTGGTCCGTGGATGGAAGACCATCTTTACATAGGTACCGTGACTCCTCCGTGCCACGGAAAGCACGTTAAGCCGTTCGCGAATACGCGATCGTCGCATGCATAATTATGTCACTTTTTGTTCGGAAAACCGAAAAACGGACCACACCAGAAACCGTTGACAGTCGTTACGGGTCGTCAGAAGCCCGAAAGTCTGACAACCAGTCTTAGGAGGGGGTATCGTATTACGCAGTTACTGGGTTTGGAGGTCAGATAGGCAGTCGCTCCATTTAAAATACTCGTATACCGCTGCATCCGGTTAGACTGGAAGCTGACCCTAACATAGTTGGGAAAAGGCTAGGCAGATGATGATCTGCTACATTTGTAAAATTATGGATTAAGTACCAATTTTAGAGAAACTTAGCACGTTCCTTGTAAGGTAGATCGAGCTTTTACCTAAAATCAGTAGGTAATCTAGATCTGCAGTGGTTACCAAGCCAGGCTTAGTAGGTAATATTTGCTATAGTTAGTACCAATCCTACGCACCTGAGACCTTGCTAGTCCTATTTCAATAACAAACGATCGTAATTATAACTGCTGACATAAACGCGGCTTGAAAATACACGCATAACTATTAAATATCTATTAAAGCATTGTGCCTACCCAGTTTAAATTAATTACTAAATCATACCTCTTGACTGGTCTCAATAGCTATTGAAATAATTATATTTATGTAGTTAGATAACATGTCTAATTTTAGGTGTGGTTAAGTCTACATAAAAACCATGTAACCGTGACGTGTCCTCGTATCCTTGTTGGTCTTCATCCTCTATAAAAAAAGGAGGATCCTCCGACCAGACCGGTGTTGTGTCTGGCGGGCAACTGCCCAACGATTAATGTTGGAATCTTGTATATGTATGATATCTTGTATATATACGATGCCCATCGCGCGGTAAACTCTTGATGCAGGATTTTTATGTGACGTCAGGATTTTGTGTGACGTCAGGTCTTTGATGCGTATTTCGCATGTGGCGATGTAGATGCCGCCACAAGTTGTAAAAACGCGGCTCCTGAGATTCTTGCCAACGGTTCTTGGTTCGACCCCTAGAGGTCTTTTCATTAGGAAAATGGGGTTCTAAATTTGGGTTTAACCTAAAGCAGCGCTACCAGCTATCTGAATAGCTCATATTTTTACCACGCCATGAGCGAGAAGGCATGTTTTATTTTAACAAAAAAAAAAAAAACAATCAAAGAAGTATCACGCCAAATTGCCGTAGTGTGTCGATTTGAATAACAATAAGTTTCCCTGCCTGTTCCTAGATCTGGAATTCTAGATTTAATAAACGCCAACATTTGGCCTTAATTGTAATGTTCTATCAACAAAATAATAATTAATCAAATTTAATCTAGGCTAGCACATAGATCCTATAATCTTATAACGGAAACAAATGTCGCTTTGTCCTTACATAAATACTTCATCTTGATAATATTTATTGTAATTGGTAAATAGATAAAACATTGATCTAGTTATCTAGCGTTATCTTTCATTGATTCATTATAATGAGACTGCAATTCAAATCAAATGTATCGTAGTATCGTCGAACGCTACAGTTCAACGTGATTTCCCGAAAATATTGCCATTTTACCTTGTTCCGGTTATACGAAAACTGATTGATTGTGTATTACGCAATTCGGGTATTGCGTAATACACGATCGATCACAATCTGAATCGGTTTGGAACAAATTACTAATCCATTCCTTCATAAGTTCGAAAAAAAATCTGCTCAACAACGTAAATAACGCAATGAATGTTGTTGAACTGTCAAAATGAAACAAATTAGTCTTAATCGGTTACGAAAATAAGTTACGCAATTAGATAGCTAATGTTATTTTAATACGACGTCTTGTGTATACCTTTTAATTATCGTGTTTCGTAGTTAGGTTTTAGTTTTTATTCTCTAAGTATGTAGTGAGATTACTTTAGAGTCTTTACAGCTAAACTTTTGACGGTATAATATATACCTAACTATTTATATAGGTATAGATGTTATAAAGACGGGCATGCGATTTGCAATTCAACCTTAAATTGAAATTGAAATGTTTACTGTACTGCAGAAAGTACACTAATTCTTCTTAACTTGCATAAAAACAAAGTTCTTCACGTTTATTCATAGTCATGCTATGGAAATCTAACTCCCAAGAATATACCACAGACAGAGTTACAAGTTAATTAACTCTGAAGATTATTCATGACGTATGTATGAAGTTAATGGATGACGTCACAGTACATATAATACCCATGACGTGTCATTTGCGTTCCAGAAATGTCATCAGATACCAGGCTTGGAGAATTTGAAGACAACAAAACAATTAGGGACTTTGTTAGTAGCAGTATCTTTTCTACGCAGTGTTTTCCATCATTTATTATCGGCATTATGAGAGTGGTCATCGTTAGATCTGTTCCATTCACTGCTACCTTTTATGCATGTCCTTCATCATCGACCCACAATTAGCCGTTGTATGGGAATATCAGATTCCCCTTTATGGCTTGTATATTTTTATCATCTCTTTTATATTTTTATTCGGCTACCGATTTTAAGATGAAGACATCTTTTAAAAGTACCTTTCGTCTTGAGAAGGAGGTTTACGATTATAATGTAGTCTTTTAATCTCACCAGTAGCTAGGCGCCGGCGCCGCCCAGCGCAGCGCCACCTATAAGCTGTATACAGAAAGAAAGCTGGCAGCCTACCCGCGCTTATAGGAACCGGTCCACGCAGGTAACCGGGGCAGGCATTTATATGAACAAGCGCCGATAAGCGCCGAACGTCGCCGACAAGTTCCGACAATCTTCGACACGCTCCGGTCAGCGCTGGCACCGCCCGCCATTTAACTAACTAACCTAACCGCTTGCTTTATGTAACTGTTACCAGAATGGACTAGCGCCGATAAGCGCTGGTAGATCGGCGCAGGCTACGAGCTTTCTTTCTGTATACGACCTTACCAGGAAAGCAAAGCAAACCAGTGCTATAGGTACCTACAGCTAAAAATCTGCTTTTTATCTCTCTGCCATCTAAACACTTATCAACTTACGAGTAATTAAAAAAATCAATTAAACTCTTACCGGATACAAAAGCGCTAGGTATTCCAAGGTCAATGTCACTAGAAATACCACACAGACATGTCTTGAAGCTCCTCGAATTGATAAGAATGATTCATTTATTTGTCTAATTTGCAAAGTTCCGACAGTTAAAAATCGACTTCCTCGTGGGATTACGAGATTGCAATGATAGCCGCTATCAATTACCATCAATCGAGGTTACAGTCGCTACTAACCGCTGTCTTTGACACATAAGGTGTGTCACTCACACCAAGAGCTCGTGATGTAATTTTAAATGCAAATTACTAAGCTTGATACATCGTGAGCGCACAATGCTCTCCCAAAGAGCATTCTAGGACCGCAAGCAAAGGCAGGCAACAAGTTGCCCAATATCTACCCGAAGTGTCATTCCAGACTTCAGGGCCATGTGAAAGCTAATGGCGTAGCAAAATACCTACTAGTCAGCCTACAAGGTGATACTGAGGCTGTGGCCAGATTGGCCTCTGGATCATATCGAAAACAAAATTTCGTGAAAGGGCACGTAACGCTTCGTATAAAAAAAAGAAGCTTCTTAGCTTAGAAACTCGAATTTAGGACACAACTATTTTGTACTCAAAACTTCTCCCAAACTCCGATCACTTTCGCACAAGTGTTATAATACTTGAGCCAAATAGTATGGAGGAGACACCCATCCAAACAGTGATAACTTAGCACACAATATAATATAAACTATCTATATAAGATACTATAAAAATGTAGGTGAATGTCGTGGTTTAATAATAAAAACGTCGACGGACTTCATTCCTCAGTGTTGCATGATATACCGAGAGCGCTTTCCTCACCCTTCTGCATATTCATCCCGCAAAAATATATAAACTACATCAGCTTGCAAGGTTCCGTACAAAAATACCAAGATTATTGCAGAACGGGTTTAAGATACACACTACGATACAAAACAGGTCTAAACTTACCAACATCTCGCCTAAAAATACATTCAACAAGCCCCTTGGTTACGTCAATAAAAATATGTAACAAGTTACCTGATTCAAAGTAAAAAAACTCCACCTATAAATAAATGTTATTACAGTGTAAACTATTATTATTTTAGATGATAAAGCCTTAAAGCACCAAATACCAAAAAAATAATAATATTATGTTAGATTTTAAGATGAACAATAAGTCCTCTCTACCTATACTTCTTTTGCTGTGCCCGACAGGGTCCACGATTGTTTACCACTTAAGCAAATACATTGTGGAATGCAATAAAGAATTAAATTGAATTGAATTGCGATTCTAAACTTATAATTAATTAAGCAGTGGTGGCCCAGAGGTAGCGGCCACGACTTACGAGTTGTAGGTCGTAGGTTTGAACCCTGACAGGTGCTTTACTTTGTGCAAATTATTTAATCGTCACTGCTCTCAAAACGGTGAAGGAAAACATCGTGAGGCAACCGGCATGTCCTAGAACCAAAAATTCGAAGACTTGTTACATCTACCAACCCGCACTGGGCCCGCGTGGTGGATTACGGCCCGCTCCCCTCTCACACAGAGGAGGCCTGTGTCCCAGCAGTGGGAAAATTATAGGCTGATTATGCTATGCTATGCTAATTAATTAAAATAGCTTACAAAGCTGCTTTCCACGGAACAAATCTCTTAAGAATTGAACAGAAAGATTAACAAAAAGTTATTCTGCAGGTTATTCTGCTTTCATTTGATTATTCCTGTAGCTACTTAAATGTTCTTGAACAAGGAGTTCTTATGTCTATCACAATACTGCTTATTTCAAGACATTTTAACCTATCGACCCAAAATCCTTAGCGAAATCTTGACCTCTCCATTCAATAGGTAATAACTTCAAACTGTGTCTAGTTACTAACCTAAATTATGACGAAAACACTAAAATAATATCGAAACAAACAACAAGCAGGTGCCCTAGGGAACTCTAACGCTATGCAAGCGGCACGGGGATGTTTTCACTGCGCTCAGCGATGCAAGCCACGTGAAACAGGGAATGTAAATGAGAAACATACTGGGAGCTACGAATGTATCATGCTGATAAATTCTTTTAGTTAAATTGTATTGGCAAATATTATTCTCTTAGTATAGTTCGTGGTACGCATTCAGTTGTCAAAATATTAGCCAGTCAGAAAAGTTACTCAAAGGCTTACTATCCATCTACTACTTTCTATCTACTCTCTCTCTCTCTCTCTCTTCCTGGCTATATATCCCACATGGTTGTGGAGTCAACCTCAGTTCCTGGTCTTTCTCTTTCACTTCGCTCTATCCTCGACATCGTCTGCGGATGACACTCTTTCATGTCCTTTAGCACTACAGCCTTCCATCTTATTTTGGGTCTGCCTCTGGCTCTTGTCTCTTGGTATTCTGGCGGTCTCCCTTTCACCTGACCAATGACTATACCATCGCAGCCTAATCTCTTGCATCTTGTCGGCGATATCGCGCACGCCCAGGCTGCCTCGCACGTACTCGTTACGGATTTTATCAAGTCTGGTAACGCCACACATGCACCTCAATATTTTCATTTCAGCAACTTGAATGATATCCACGACTGCACGTATGCCACTATATATCTACTACTACAATCAATTAATCAAGTCACCCTATCGGAGTCCACTGCTGGACATAGGCCTCTCCCAGACTGCGCCACAACACCCGGTCCTCCGGCTTACGCATACAATCTGTCCCAGCTATAGACGTGTAAAAAAGGGCCCCAGCCACGTGCTTGGTCCGTCATCTAGCCCATCATAAAATTACATTATTTCCCGCCACATAATTATTAATGATCTAGAAACACGTGGGCACTCTTTAATTACACTTCAAGATCACAAAAGACGCCAAGTAACAAGCAAGCTCGTCTATAATAAACAAGTTATTAGCCGATAAAAACCTTGTAAGATTATGTGCAACAATGGTTAATGATACCTGATAGATTTCCTATTAATTCTTGTACCACGGAAGTTCATTATAACATGTTACTGAACAAAGGTGGAAACAGGTTTGGACTAATAATATCCGATAAGAAAGACAAATCATTAAAGCTATCTCTATATGGCTCATGTCTGCATACTGCCAGAGATTAGATTAGGTATAAATCTTAAATTGACGGATACGTCCTTCCGCCTTCCGGAACTACAATAAATGAGTTACATATATGACATGTCACCTTGTTCCAAGAAGTAAGGTGTATAGAAAAAATAATCTAGTTCATTATTATCGTGGTGATAGATCAGACAATTGGCGAGGTTGACCGCACGGAGTGTGCCTTGTTTGAGTGTCGTGGTGTGGGCGCTCTTATTATGCAGCTAATGCACAAATTTGTCACCAACAAAGTGCGGAGACAAAATATTAGTCCGTTAGTGACCAAACTCATCATTATCAGCCCATACCAGTGTACTCCTGGTCATGGGCCTTTCCAATCGCACGGTATTTGACTCTATCCTTGACTGCTCTGATACAGCTGTTACCTTTTTTTTATCCTAAAACCCTCTTTCTATTGGAGTTTGACGGACTAAAATCCCACTGTTCCTTTTACTACCATGAGTCGGGAGATACTTGTAACTACATTTGCCACACCCCTGACTAGTATCAGCCCGCCACCATGCCCAGCGGGAATGGATTTGGATGAAATTTGGCAAACAGATAGTTTATAACCTGGATTAACACATAGGATACTTTTTATCCAGATATTCCCACGGGATCGAGACTTACGCGGGTGAAACCGCGAGGCGCAGCTAGTAATTACTAAAAAAGGAGCTACGTCTGCCAACAAACTGCTGTGCAGTTTGGCAGAGGTATTATTTAGATGGTAAGAAATTATTTATGCGATTAAACGCTTTTTCATTTCATTTTTTATTAACTCTAGCAACTTGTCTACAGTTCTATATCTATAGAGTTTACCCATTGACAATTCCGTCCCATAATATTCTAACTCCATTTTAAATTCATACTTCGTACCTCTGCAACTCGGGGTAGGAGTGAGGTGAAAGGGGAGGTCGGCTCGCTTTCAACATGATGAAAGAGCTTTCAGATAGGAATACATAGTTGCACAAACATAACAGAAACAAGTAATCAACGGATGCTGGTAGTTTGTGAAAGAGAAATAAATTGGTTTTCTGGGAATCATGTATTATTTAGCACATGAGAAGTACTTAGAATATCCGCATTGAGTCTGTAACATTAGTAAGTTAACAAAAGTCCTCTGAGATGCCAATAAACTATACTCCATTTGAAATAAGATTAGACGTATAGATAAGCCTTTTTTACATTCCGTTCAACCGATTTTGAATTCTATTGCGTTGATGGCATGACAAATGGCAGCCGCAGTAGATAGTTGGTATTGTGTAACTTTTTTTGCTTTTAATGCTATCCTTATACCTACGGTATAGAAGTCAAAATCGGTTGAACGGACTGTAAAAGGGTTTGTTTTAATGTCTAATCTTATTTCAAATGGGGTATAGTAGTCACAGTTCACTATGGCGCTCCAACATGACACTGTACTTACCTATATTAGTCAACACAATACTTCCACTCAGTACTATAGAGGTAATGTGTATCCCGATATATTTAATATAATATAGATAATTTTTTCAAACAGACCCATTTTTTTTTAAATTTTGCATTGTTTGCTCAGATCAAATCAAAAACCAAGACAGAGCGGTGTCAACCACTCAACAGTGACGTGAGGTCGGTTTCGTTCGATGTTCAAAATCAAAATCAAAATCAAAATATTTTATTTCACATAAACCTACATGGGCACTTATGAAACGTCAGAAGCTAGGTGCACGGTTCCAATTGGTCGTTTCCTATGGAGAAGAGCCGGCAAGAAACTCCACGGTTACTCTTTTAAAAATAATTGGCTTTTACAATATTTTCAAATTACAGTATTAGTAGGCATGGGAGGACAATGTAGGCCTTTCAACAAGTAAGTACCAGGTACTTAACAAAATAGATGTTCAGTAAATCTACAGTCCAATAAGCCTACAAAGTTCTCACATTCACAAAATAGAAAATAATCTATATAAAAGACAAACAATAAAAAATAAAAATAAAAACCTATTTCAGCCAAATGACGTGATTGCTATTACAACTGTAACAAATTGAATAATTATCATGTCCACAAAAGCTACTAGGAGTTGAAATTAAATTGGAGGTATCTATAATAATAGGAATAATGTCAAATACAATGATTATGTCAAGGATGAATGTAAAGAGAATAAACATGGTAATTTGGGAGCAGTTAATAGACTCTTACATAATTATGCCGTTTATAAGGTACCAGGGAAGCCACATGTGCAGAAGGAATTATTGCCAAACTTCCTTGTCATCAACGTAGTCTTTAATCTTATAATATGCTTTTTTGATAAGGACACGTTTGATATGGGTTTTAAATTTTCCATCGCTAAGTTCTGTAACCGACTTTGGCAACTTGTTATAAAAGCGGATACTGTTTATAAGAAATGACTTGCTTGTTTTAGTTAATCTAAATTTGGGTATGACAATTTCGTGTCTACTACGTGTATTTATATTATGGAAATCGCTTCTTGTTTTGAAAAGTCCTAAGTTTTTGCGAACATACAAGTTTGTAGTTGTACCCAGTGAGGTGTGGTTTGATTGTAGTTTGATGGTTGTAAATGTGTGTGAGCGTGTATGCACAAAGCGGAGGTGTAGTTTGGGCAAGCTACACTGTAGTGTTCGAGTACTTCGTCAACTCGTCCTACATGCCTACGGCCCATTTAGGACGTTCTTATGATTTTCTGCAAGTCGTTATAGATAGGCCGTAGGCATGTAGGACGAGTTGACGAATTACTCTAGTGTTCGCAGCGCTAATATTTTGAAACGTGATTATTTAAACAAAAGTGTCCATAATTACTGACAGACAACTGTTGAACGAATGGTAGTCCAGTATCTGTCCATTACTTTTAATATTTGACGCAAAAACGATTTTAAAAGACAATGCATAAATACGCTTCTTTATTTATTATTTAAAACAAGCACATTTTAACCACTTCACAAGCAGACGCTATTATTTTTCGCTCTATGCCAAAAATAAGACGTTTCTGCTGTTCCATGACGAATCGATTATTCGATTCGATCCATTAAAGTCAGTCATCACTTTTGTGATTTAGCAAAAATAATAATTGAGTCCGATTGGGCCGACTCTAGTTGGTTCTATCTCAAATAGTGTAGTATTTTGCCATGGCAATGATGGGGCCTCCTCCTCAATTAAAACTACACGAAAAAATTACATTCTTCATCGTAATATGAACTCCTCATGATTATCTTCTTCTTCGTAAAGTCGATGATTCAACTACTTTTGCAGTCATCATGTAATGTTCCCACTGCTGGGACTCAGTCCTCCCCTCTTCGAGAGGGAGTTAGCTGTAATCGTTACCCGCGGGCCCAGTGCTGATTGGTAAATTATGTCTTCGTTTTTTTTTTGGTTTTAGGACATGACGGTTTCCTCAAGATGTTTTCCTTCACCGTTTTGAGAGCAGTAGTGATGAAATAATTTACACAAAGTAAAGTGCACGACTGGGTTCGAACCCACAACCACTTGTAAGTTGGGGCCGTTAACACTGGGCAACCACGAGTTACTTTTTTGCGGTGGCTTCCTACATTTTTTTTATAATGCTAGTGCTGTTGCACGATTAGCGACATATGGTGATACTGAAAATTGTGTTAAATAAGGACACTGAAGTTGAATATGGGAAATGCCCAACTCCTGCGGAATAAATTCCATCAAAGCGATATTTGTTGAGACTCGTTCAGCAGTCAACATTTCTTTACAAACTTATACCTAATTATTTAAAGTGATTATGGGATTGACACATAACATAACATCACGCCTGTAATCCCCGAAACGTTAGGCAGAGGTGTTTGTTACTTTAATACACCCACATTTCTCCAAAACTATCAAGTCTTCCTCCAACATCGGCATCTGTTATTCAACACTTGTATCGAGTATACTACCAATTAGTGACAAAGTCATCACAGTTAGTGGAGTAGGCCTACAGGGGTAACCACGGTAAAAAAAACTTTAAGATCTTTGGAGAAAATTTTAAGATCTACAACTTTGGTTTGAGGTTATTTTTGTAAAAACTTACCGTTTTCGAGAAAAATCCAAAAAACCTCAAATTTTGACGTTTGACCCCGAAAAACTTTTGTAGCACACATAGGATCGATGGAGATTTTTAAAACTTTATACATAATGGTAAACCCCAGCTCTCCACCAATATTTGGCTCTCCGGGAATTATTGTTATTTGACCACTATTTTTATGTCTAAATTGACCGGACTATTTCAACAGGATTGACATAAGCTTTTCGATAGCTTATGTCAGGCCTATACATTTTTGCCTTTTCCATCATCGATATCACTGATAGAATGTCACTTTGTCTAGGGCCTCTGGGTTCTTGCAGGGTTATGTCACGTGCTTTTGATACTGAATAATAAGTCCTAAATCCGCTTTTGTACCTAATTGTGTGCGAGAAGTTTAAATAAATAAATATAATTAACTAATATCGTTTACCCTAACAACCTCACGAAATAACGAACGGACACACGACAATTCAATTTAGTAATTATCTGTCTAGTTCTGTTTTTTTGTGCAGTTGTGTTATTCCAGTATATAAATAGCTATCAGAATCGTTGGTAATTTTCTAAAGAATATGTACGGTAGTGCACCGCAGATTACTAATCAAAGTTGCAGACAACGAACAATCACAACAATGTTTATAAAATTAAATTTAAGTAATTCATTATTCCAGATAATTAATTATGTTCCAAACTAGCTTTTACCCGCGCCTTCGCTCACGTGAATTTCGGAAATTATTCCACGGGAACGTATCTTCTATCCCAGTGATACAAAGTAGCCTTTGTAACCCAGGTAACAGACAGAGTTACATTCGCGTTTATGATGATATTGTAAAGAACGGATTTAGGAGCTTATAAAAAAATGTGATTTCCTTTTTGTTTTTATTGTGAAATTATCCCACAGGAACGTATTTCCGGGACAAGTATAGTATGAATAGTAATACTAGTATGAATAAAATAATTTTCTGCTTCCTTGGAATTGATGTTGAATAGGTACTAGGTAAATGATAAATTATTTCAAATGAAAACCCACATTAGTTACATAGGTACTAATATTTATTTCTTATACATTAAAATATTTATTTTATTATAACACAACTATCTATTTACACTAACCGCCTTATTCATAAACGCTGCATAAAGTTAAGTTATGGTTTAGCAACTGTTTAACCATACATTTTCGACATTTATACGTCTCTTTAACTTTAAGAAACGTTCATGAATAAGAGGGTAACTATACAAAAACAAAATGACACTTATGCGTCGAAGTAGGTACTCGTCCGCATTGCTGCCGGAGACCGGAAACGTGCCCAGAAGACTGGCAGCATTGCCATGTTGGATGGCAATGCTAATTATTTGGCCAAAGAATGAGCCAGCCCTCCGGTCACGTGAAGCGTCGACTAGTCTAGTCGGCGAGAAATCGCGCTCTCGGGCCCCATGACCCGAGCGTTTTGACCCCAGTTTTGGCTCAAAACTGTAATAGTTACCCATAAGGTTAGGTACTGTAGTACCTATTTGCACCGCTTGAGGGTCTCAGCAGTGGGGAAAAAAAAAACATTAGTTACGTTATCCATCATCTATCTATACGCTAGTGTAATAAGTATAATAACAATATAGTCCCGCATAGGACTCGGTACTGTACGTCGATTCTGTAAAATTCAAACAACAACTCGCATCTCACATCGAAATTCACTCTCACTTCGCTTATGATTCAAAATGACCTTGATTTTGCATTCTGTAAGCGTGTTCACTTGCGAAGTGAAGTGAGCTCCGAATTGACCAATAGGTATTGTACTAGTGATTACCACACTCAACAAAATGTTAGTCAAGTTTTATCGATTCTAGTTTTTTGACACAATTGTTGAGTTTTTGGCACAGAACTTTAGCTAATATATTGTTTAAATTAAAATTGCTTATTTTAAAAGGAATTTGAGGCAGCTAATAAGTTAAAAAACAGAAAACTCTAAATTCGAATTTAGAGTATTCTGTTTTTTTACTTATTTAGAGTTTACGAATTTGGAGTTTTCTGTTTTTTTTTTCTGTTTTTATCTATGCTTCCCTTACGAAAAAAATTAAATGTCAGACAGACAATATTTTGATAGTGCGTTGACGGTTATATCAACCGAGTTTTTAGAATGCCAATCAAGAAACTCACAGCGGATTCAGATGTGAAGTTTAGAACGAGGTCTTACAGAATCACACTGCTGTAGGTACCTACATAGGTTTCTACCACAAAACTTAAATACATATCCTACTACATACCTTGTGGAATATCGTTTTTTTCAAGCGATATGGAAGTTAGATTGTCATTACGGCAACGGATCCGCGGAAAACAAGAAATAATCGCGAATCATTAATAAGCAACATGTGGTTACTCTAACACAAATTAATGACCAACCACATGCTATTGGCCTCTGTTAATTGAGTTCTGGCAATAGGCAGATAACACCAGCGAAACTTCAGGATATAGCTTCACGTTAGGAGGTCATATGAAAGTTTCGCTTAATGATATCGACAGGACGCATCTTTCTTAACGTCTCCACAGGAAAGTTTCGCTAAATGGTATCGACAGGATCACAGGACGCAACCTTGCGCGATTTCATGTTGGGTTTCTTTTGGGTTCATCATTTTTAATCCTCCACATTAGGATGAAAAGTGCCGTATGTCCTTCTCCAGGTTGGCTCTAGGAGTGAAAAGGTAATAAACAGACAGACAGAGTTACTTTCGCATTTATAACATTAGTTAGCATGGAAGTATGGATAATGGGTACGTGGATGGACGTGGTACTACAATACAGCATAAAACGTTATGTATTGATTTGTAGGTATTAAAATTCATTTATTTACTGTCAAGGATGTCGGGTTTATCACAGCTAACTTAATTTACCCACTTATTAACTTTTTTGTTGGAACTGTGGTTTGCGGTTTTTACAATCTTGCAGTCTGTAGCAATTCCCTTCGATATTCAACTTATACAGGGTGGGTAAAAAATCGTGGATCAAACGAAACAGGGTGATAGTTGGGGTTATTTGCAGTAAAAAATATCTTTGTGGCAAAGCACTCACTTAATCTCCTTAAAAGTTTTAAAGTAACAAATAATTTTACGTGAGACTTAAAAGATATTGAAAAAAGTGCCAATATTCATAAATCATGGTACCTACTATCATAAAAGCACTTTGTAGTGATGATACATTTCCTAGAAGCTACTAAACACCATTTTTATTGTTTTAAAATAGGTACCCATGGGTACATATTTGAACATCGAAACTTAAAATGCCTACGGGTAAAATATCACTGTTCAAAACAGCGAAAATTTAAATATCGAATGACCTTATAACCGAAAATTAAAATAACGTAAGTTTAGATTGTCGAATGGTTAGATAACCTACGTCCAATTTGTCTAAAATCTAATTATCAACAAAAGCGACATCGCAAGATCTAAATATCGAAGTACAAAGTATCGAATGTCCTACATGGGAACCAATCACTTTTCCGATTTTTTATTGTTCGAATTTCATTTTATAATTGCATTATTTGACATATTTTTAGATCATCGAAGTATCATGTGTCATAGGTATTATTTTACCGAACTATACATATTTCGCCGATTTACAAAATAACTTTTGCTATTGGCCGAAGCCTCTTTTGAACTTTTTTCATTTGTCAAATGATTTATTTGCCATATTTTCACCACACCGAAACAACATTTTACGGAATATTATTTGGTCACAAATATATAACCGGTTACTTGGTAGCATTTTCAATATAAAACTAAAATAGTGTCATAAAATAATTATGTTGTGCTACAATATTTAGACAGAAACGAATCGCTGCAAAACCGACTTCACGCAGTCTTGTCTGCCCTACCCTTAGAGTGTAATTTAAGCCCGCGTAGGCGCGGAGGGGCGGGGCGGCCCGCGAGCTGAGTAGCAAGTGGTTTGAAGGCCCGCCGCCAAGCCGAAGCTGCGGTGGTGAGCGTTAAAACCATCTGCGACGATAAGCTCGCGTGGAGCCCCCAAACCCCGCAGCGCCGGAGCCGTGACAGAAACAATGCTTGCTGCATGTTGCATGCTTGTTTGCACGCTGCATGCTTGCTTGCATGCTACATGCCTGCTTGCACGCTGCATGCTTGCTTGCATGTTGCATGCTTTAAACAAGCATCCTTGTTTGCATGCTTCTTACTGGATTTTATTCACCATTCTATAAATATAATGAACTTAAGTGTATTAAATGTTGACATTTTTAATCAGTCGATATTTTAATCGTTCGGCATTTTAATTTTAGACATTTCATTTTAATGTAGGTATAACAATTTTCGATATTGCGATACAATCGATATTTAAATTTTCGATGTTTTGAACAGTGACATTTTACCCGTAAGTATTTTAATATTCGACTTTCAAATATGTACCCGAACCCATTGGTATTTTTTTCACAAAACACTCAAATAGTCATAACATAAAAGGAGATCAAGTGAGTGCTCTGCCACTCGTTTTATCCACGATTTTTTACCCACCCTGTATATATTATATTTTTTTAATATTATAAATGCGAGAGTGAGTTTGTTTGTTTGTTACGCTTTCACGCTAAAACGGCTGAACGGTTTTGGATATGGCACATGGGTAGAAGATGACCTGGAAAAGGACATAGGATACCTTTTATACGGATTTCCACGGGATCGATACATATATGGGTGAAACCGCAGGGCGAAGCTAGTGTCTCATAAAGTCAAAAGTTCGTTCGTAGGTAACCATAAGTTCTCGCCTGAATAAATAAACATAACAGTTCACAGTGGAAACAAATTGATGCATCTTGAATCTAGATTATGATCTAGTAGATCAAGGGCACAAACAAACGTAGTGCTTGCTGAATATATTCAAAATTAAAAAGTTAATGACTGAGCCACAGCATCACGTACGAATTTATGAAATTAAAATAAAGTAATAACGGAAAATTATTATATTTGTCGAGTCTATTAGTTGAGACCCCCCCCCCTCCCCCTCTTAGTTGCCCCTTATAAGAATAAGGGGCTCGAGGCTAAAGAGGACAGCCGCACGGGTCCATCGAAGGTTAAGCTACGCTTACTGCGGTCGGTTCGTGGATGGGTGACCATCCATTACATATCGGGACACCTCGATTCATTTAATTAAAAGGATATTTATAATCATTTAAAAGCACTCTAATACGACCAATAAGTATACGCATTATGAGTCCACACCGTACACCTTGCTATTAAGCCCTCCTTTTAGGGTTCCGTACCTAAAGAGTAAAACCCCCGGACCCTATTGCTAAGACTCCGCACTTGGCCGGTTTTTTGTTTCTGTACCATCTGCAGGCAATTTCCGTATTTTTAAGAAAGTTCGCATTCTCATCTTAATCTGTCAAAAATATCTCTAATTTACCGACACTTTTGACAAGTTTTTGACATTGATGTGGCTGAGGTGAAATTGAAATCGCGACTATTTTTTTTTATAACAGGAAATGACCTTCAGTTCAGAGGCCCTAGCGCGAATGCGCGATGTAAACGTAACGTAAATTCACACGATTTTTGAATCGAAAATACAACTATCCAACAGTAGGTATTTTGGTTTAATTGCGTAAAGCATCCAGTGGTCACTCTTTGTTATGAATAATTATTAAGTATTAGGTGCGAAACGAGTAATTTAAATTTTAAAATTGTTCCGTTTTTTGCGCGCGTTTTTGCTATGTTCATAGGACTCTAAGAGACGAACGTCACAGCAGAACCTCTGTGGTCGGTAAAGTGCCGATCGTAGAGCCCAGCGGGGCATTTACGTAACACACTAACAATGCAATGCGTTAATTTTGACAATTCAACAACATTCATCGTCGAGTAGACGAATTTTTCCGAAAAATCCGTCGGATTGTGATTGAAAGTGGTTACTTAATTCGAGTGCTGGTTAGCCGTGTGCCACCCGTAAGTCACGGAACTGTTGAATAATTATTTCATTCTTAGAAGATGATTGTCACAATTATCACGGCAGAAAATAAACTAAATTTATCGCATTTTAGCAAAACCCGTAGAGCAATACCGAGGCAATTAAATGGTACTAATTAGCATACTTGTAACAAGCACGGATGTAAAACATAATTATATTTGGTGTTCTTTTATCGCTGTACAACAAAATAAGTTACATAAATAAACGATGTTGTTAAAATAATATTGACTTTCACGATTTATTTTCTTTGTTCAATCATATCATATACCTATCTATATTGGTTCTACCGTTTTCTGGTTGGATCAGATTCATACTTTGTGGGAAAAATTGTTTTTATAAAAACTACTACTTACTCGTAACAAGTTATATTCCGTGTGAATGCTACTACGTACGCCGTACTACGTGGCCCACGCTACGCTACGCGAGCCTACGCTACGCGAGCCTGCGCTACGCGAGCATGAGCTACGCGAGCCTGAACTACGCGAGTCTGCGCTACGCGAGCCAGCACTACGCGAGACTACACTTCTCTACGGAGACTAGCTTTGATCCTATCGTTAATTTCTAGAACTTCACACCACTTTGCGCTTTATCAACTTTCGAATTCACGTTTATTCTTTGAGTCGACTATGTGAAGTTAGTTTACCAACAAATGGCATCAGCTGCGAGATAATTTTACAGTGGTTCTACTGATATTACTTACAATGAGTATAGGTACTTAGGTACTACATAATTATACCTAGTAACATAATTAGTATAATGTTGCCTTCAGTATATTTATCTTAGCCTTTGTCTTTTCCGTGTACTATTTGCTCCTCATTCAAAACAAAACAAACTGTGAATGCCTTCGCGTGCCCATTAGCAGTGTTAGCGATTTGTTAGCCATTGAATAATGCATGATGCAAACACGTATTGATACTATGATGTATGTAATATGTAGGCAGGTAGGTACCTAAAAATAAAACTAACAAAAATGTATTTAGGAACTTTACAAAATTATTGTGGTGCGGTGTGTCGAGTTTACTTTGATGCTAAACAGTAGCCTTTTTCAGTAACATAAGCATTTAAGCATAATCAGCCTATAATGTTCCCACTGCTGGGACACAGGCATTCTCTCAATGAGAGACACCACTCGGGCCCAGTTTACGTTGGTAGATGTCACATGTCTTCGTTTTTTTTTGTTCAAGTACATGACGGTTTCCTCACGGTGATTTCCTTCTCAGTTTTGAGAGACGAGTGGTGACGAAATAATTTACACAAAGTAAAGTGTACTATACCCCATTTGAAATAAGATTAGACATTAAAACAAACCCTTTTACAGTCCGTTCAACCGATTTTGACTTCTATACCGTAGGCATAAGGATAGCATTAAAAGCGGCTGCCATTTGTCGTGCCACCAACGCAATAGAATTCAAAATCGGTTGAACGGAATTTAAAAAAGGCTTATCTATACGTCTAATCTTATTTCAAATGGAGTATAGTAACAAACCAGTTTTGCAGTTTATACGTTACGTTTATAGAAGGCCCTTATATATTTCTGGCTACTGAAAACACCGTTTAAGCTTTTTTCCTTTTAAAATAATGTTGCAAGTAAACTAAGGTTTTTTCAGTACCTAAGCCTGGCTTGCTGACTGCTCTTTAACGGAATAGGAGCGAGATGTGGATGGAATTGTATAGATGGACGTCTAAACGTTTCACGAGAATATCAGGACTTTGTTTATGCCTCTCTCGCTTGTCTATAGTGGTGTATGCGCTGTTCGGTTTGTTGTAATTTTCTATTCGTAAAATAAATTAACTTTCAGTTATTTATTTATTCAGTTAAAATATGTCACACATAAGTCAGAATTAACAGATAAGGCAGCTATTGTTATAAAAAAACTCATAATAAATTTAATTAACTTTAAAAATTAAAATAACTAACTATTAGCGTGTAGCGCTGCATTAAATCACGCTCGATGCAATTTTGTAATAAATCCCGCTTAGAAAAATAATCAGTTTTTGAATAATTCAGTGATGTTCACTTCATACGTCAACAGAATAATTATTTAAAATCAGGTATTTAGGTCCTAAGGGATCCTTGGTCTTTCAAGTTGAGTAATGCTTTGTTTCTAAACACATTGTCTAAGTATGACTAATTAATTTATCGAGTAATTAGGTAGGTGCACATAAAATAATTAGGTAGGTCCTACGGATTTGCTTAGATTCATTGGTGTAGGTATTTTTAAAATAGATGCAGTGCTTCTGGATTTGGTTTCCGAGTATTACGGAGAGTTCCCTTTTTCTCATTTATTTATTGGTTAGCATAATTATACGTGTTACATTGCTATTTTTTTAGAAGAAATGCTTATTGTCGTATTGTATTTTCGTAAGAGATAGCAGACAGTTTTTTAAAGAAATCATGGCATATGAATTTTCTTAACCACCATGCTTGAGAGATATTTCTCGACGGCATGTGAAGTCAAGTCAGAGGCCTAGGGCCGGGCGGCATAAAAACTCTGACGCCAGGTTAGTCGCTAACCACACGAAAAAGAAAAAGATTTTTTTATTTTTATAAAATTGTTTACATTTATTAGTGGTATGGAAATCATGGCATGTTAATATTTACTTTTTTTATATTTAGGTACTATGTATTTTATTTGCACCAAGACGTACCTATTACGGAACGACGTAGTTCGAAAACAAACAAATAGGACACAATGACATGACATAAAATAAATAGGTGCACATAAAATAATTAAAGACCAGCTAAGATAACATCTAATTAATCCAAAGTCTCATGTTACAGTACAGCCAGACGTATCCTGTGCCTGCTGGGTTTGTTTAGATAAAACAATTACTGAAGTGGGACAAGACACAGTACGTTCGTTTGCATAGTCTGAATAGCGAATGAAAGGGACAAGCGCGCGGGGGCGCACTCATGTTTAGCTAGAACGATACGTACAGCTTTTATATAAAAGAAGCGCTCAGTTTCGCAATCATTCGAATTCGGAATCTCGGCGCGAGGAACGCTGGGAGACAGAACGCACCCGTTTTTTGCGCGCGAAAAGTGACAGATTATTTTGTTTTTTTTTTTCACCATAAACATTATTTAATTCGTCACTATGGCTGTTACAAGTGCTAGGAATATTGTGAATTTGAAAGAAACAGGGCATTTTGAACGAGAAAATGCAAGGATCGATAAATATACGGTAAGTGAAACGAGTGACAATTATTTGATAACACACGCAACGTTTTACTTAACAACAAAAGTCCGCTGCATCATTCTTGAGAAATCCATCTACCTACCTACTAATCAAGTAGTTCCGAAATAATTTTTAGGGTAATTAACTGAACGATTAGATAGTGCAGAAAATAAAATTAGACCTACCGTCTATTTCTAAATATGACTTGAAACAATAGAAAAAAGCTCAAAAACTATTTAATTTCAAGGGTTTTAACTACAATTAAATACCGATATAGAATTTATCTTTAGGGGTCCAGGCGTTTATTTCTAATTCCATGCAATATTATTATGTAGAAATTGATTCTAACGCTGGCACACAAGTACCAATTTCCCTCTATTACAGATTTCACCTTGATGTCCACTGTTAGTCTCAAGATAATTATTTATCTAATATGTATCTATCAATAACATTATAGCAGGTCAGTGTTATAAATGTGCTGAAGGCATCATTCTTAAAAATATTAAATAATTAATTATCGTACTTAACTAGACTCTTGAGGTTCCCCCTTTTTAACCGACTTCAAAAAAGGAACAGGTTATAATGTTCATCTTTATGGTTTTTTTTTGTGTATGTTCAACGATATTTTCTTTAATTTATTGTAGATCGATTTTGAAAATTCTTTTTTCATTTGGTAGAAAAAGCTTCCGCGGTGGTCCTATATAAATTTTATTACCTTTGCTTGGGTAGTTTTCCCCAATCTATTTTTTTATAACTAATTTTAAGGCAAACTAAATATTAGGTACCACAAAATGAATAGTCCTGTGCTTATTATAATTATAACATTTTCATGAATTTTCTATATCTATACATGCATATTATAAATACAAATCGCTTTTCGTGTCTGTCGGTATGGCCGCATTCTTCGTCTAAATACACAATGAATATTGATGCGGTTTTCTCCATCATTTAGAATATTTATTTCGGGAGGAAATGTGTATAATATAGACTGAAATATAGTAAATAAATCTAGATGTTTTGTCAAGTCGTAAAAATCGTGCGAAGTAGGAGGGAAGCTAGTTTTAAACATAGCAAAGGCATACAATCGTTCATCCTAAAGATAGCTAGAGATGTATTTCAGTGCAGTGCAGTCATGACGTGCAGCTGCCAACTGTTCATTTTTATTTTTAACCGACTTCTTCAAAACGTAGGAGGTTCTCAATTCGCCTGGATGTTTTTTTTTTGTGTGTATGTTACGCAATTACTCCGCCAATTATGAATCGATTTTGATTATTCTTTTTTTGTATGGTAGGTCATGCTTCAGAGGTGGTCCCATATAAATTTTATTAACTTTGCTTGCGTAGTTTTTGAGTTAGCTTCAATAATTACGTATTTTTTCCACTCAGGGTATGTAGACGATATATTATATTGTTTGACTCCGTCACTGTTATTTACATAGCAGGTAGTGGTATTCGAATTTGTGTGGGGTAGGTACCATAACTAAAAAGTGAAAAATAAAAACTTTGTAGTTTTGAAAAATAAAGACGGTTGTTTTTTTTTGTAAAAAGATTTTTATTTACTCCTCATCTCTTAATTCTATGATTTATATAATTATGATTAAGTACTGTTATCTTTCTGTATGCACAAGTTTCTGTGACAAATAAACCTATATTACTTCTTTTTTTTTTTTCTTTTAACATTCTAAACTATTTGACGTTGATTTCGTTTCATTCCGTAAATCATTCCGTAAGCAAAGCTACTACTAGATACTAGATGACCCGGTGAACTTCGGAGTATGTGAGATAAAACTTCGATTTTTTCGATTTTTCGGCTGTTGTTTTGTTTTTTTTTCCAGTTTCCTTTCCTAAACTAGTATTAAGTAACTAGTATTGAGGAGAACAAAACAAAAAAAAAAAATTCAAATCGGTCGATCCATTTTGAGAGTTTTTGAGAGACTTACGCAGGGCAATTTTTTTTTTTATAAATACTTTTAAAGATAAGTTCTTAAATAAAATTAAACATTGTCTTTGCTAGATTTTATTATATTTTATTTAGAAATGTAAAAGGAAAATAATGTATTCCTCGTCCAATATTTCACCTACCTAATAAAGATTTTCGAATGCTTTTCGTGATCAAATAGGTTTCATTGGAGGATTTAGGTAAACCTACTTTCACATTTTGTGAAATACCAGGTTTTGTTTAATACCTATTTGTTTTATCCAATTTCTGTATCGTGTGGAACAATAATGATCCTTAAAGTTTACTACGAATTACGTGAAAAACAAACAGTTAAGCAGCAATAGTTAAGTTCTATATTTATTTGTAGACAAGTCGTACATCATCTGCCTAGCCTTTTCCCAACTATGTTGGGCTAGGCTTCCAATCTAACCGAATGCAGCTGAATACCAGTATTTTACATGGAGCGACTGCCTATCTGACCTCCACAACCCAGTTTGATACCCCTTGGGTTGTCAGAATTTTCGGTCGTCGGACGATCTGTTACGAATGTCAAAGATCAAGAGATTTGGACACATTGTACCACTCACTGTCCTTATTGAGAAAGTTCGGTACCCTTTTTATTATAAAAGGTTTTTGTTTAGTTTACAATCATTGTAATCAAAGTAAACCAACGCTTTTCTCGTGATTCAACGATTTTATGCGACATCAGTACTATTGTGTAAACAGCCGTAACTCAAGGCCTCTTTTGAGAGTGACTATATTCACTAAAATTTGAATATATTGAAGGCCTAGAAAGAGGATAACTATAGACGTACTAACTAACTGCTTAACTTCTTGCAGATTTGTCACTTCAATTCCTTGCACGTTATCTTAAAATCGTTAAAATGGTTCGCCGAAACGCACAATATTCGGAAAAATCCTAAGTGCTGTCCTGTCTATTTGGTTTTCACCTTGAACATAAGTTTTTCTATTTCACAACCTGATTTTTATCGATAGTGTAGGTATCAATTTCTCCGTCACTAATGGTATTTATATTTTGTAGGTACACGCATATTATCCCGCGAAAATGAAATATAGTTTTCAGCAATGGCTATATAAAGGTAATATTGGCAAAGCCAGACGCTTTTGAATTCAGTAAGCATGATATTAATTTTTTCACATCTCGCTCGATTGTTATTTTTATTTTGTCGTTTCTGATAATAGCTCTAAGCCTTCAATAGATTTTCGAAAACCGGTAGATTCCAATCACCTAACCAATAACCAGGGGGTTTAAAACCGAAAGTCCTCGCGCACATCTGGGAGTGGCGGGAAGAGATGAAGCGCCGGGGCGTAACTGCGCTGCCGCGAGAAATCGCGGCACAGCGGACAGAGCTCCGGCAGGATCTAATGGCGGCATGGAGAGTGCGATTGTCGCAACCCAGTGCTGGGCACGCCACAATTGCGGCGATAAGTCCCCTCTTTGAGGAGTGGCTAGAGAGGCGCCACGGCGTCCTCACCTTCCGCCTGGCGCAGGTCCTCATCGGACATGGCAGCTTCGGGAGCTACCTGTGTAGGATTAGGCGGGAGGAAATGCCCGGGTGTCACCACTGTGCGGATCGTCTGGAGGACACGGTGGAGCATACGGTGGAGGTGTGCCCGGCTTGGGCGGAGCACCGCCGTGTCCTCGTGGAGGCGATTGGCGGCAATGACCTCTCGCGTCCGGCCCTGATTCAGGCCATGGTACGGAGCGAGAGGGCATGGGAAGCCGTCACCTCCTTCTGCGAAGCAGTAATGCTCGCGAAGCAGGAGGCGGGATCCTGGCAACAGGCAACTGAAGGAACACGGGTGGGTTTTAGTCAGTAAAAGTCTGAGACGCCCTTCCGCTCCACCCAGAGCGGGTGAAGTCATTTGATGATTCCCAACCACAAAAAATAAAAACGAGGGGGGTTTAAAACGGTCACTTTAGCAGAATCTTAATTATGAATCATCGTAAAATATGGTAAAATGTCACAAACTGACAATTCATAATAAGATCTCCGTGTAATTCATATTCCAAAATAATTCATCTGTTTGACAGTTTTCTATGGAGATTCGTAAAATGGTCCACAAATTATGAATTGCTTTTATGTCAAATTAGAGGAGTTGCTAATGACTACTGGGATTCAGGAAATGAACTGCTTTTACAGGAATTGCTAATGTGGCCGGTTTAGGCCCCCAGAATTAAATGAAGTAGACACACTTTTTTTGTGTTAAAATCTTTAGGTATCCCTTTGGGGTTCTACTGCAGATTAAAAATCACAAGGTGACCACTATAAAACTTTCGAGAGTTTTCACAATTGAAAAAATCAAGACCACATAACAATAGATTTCCAACCATCGCTTAAAAGTGCACCCTTCACTCTAAAACATAACAGTTCTAATAGTTAGTTCTTAGTTCCCATACAAACTGCATAATCTTGTGAATAAATTAACAACAATTGTTACGTACTATCTGACATCACGGCATAAACAATAAAATTGGCATATATCTTCAGCCATCCTGAACTGACCTTGTGATGCAGATAATATATCAAGTTCGTGACATAGACTAACAATTCACATTATAAATTGATAGCATGACTACAGTATGACGGCGTGTAATAAAAACGCAGATATGAGTAGGTAATCCGGGTGAATTTATAATCAGTTCCGGAATCTGGATACTTACAACAAAAAGTGTAACCGCGAATTTCTCAGTACTTAGCAGTCCGGAGTTTGGATTTGTCTCCGGTTCATACATATGCTCGATATCTATTGTATGGGACTTCAAAATTCCGATATGTGTAGGTATACCTTTCTGTCACCACCCCGATTGGGGTATTAGTACGTGATGTTTGTGGCTAAGATTATTTTGTAGAATTTTTTACAGACTTCAAAAAAGAGTAGGTTCATTGTTTGTCGGTATATAATCTTTAATAATTAAGGATCTCCCAAGCCATAGAATAACCGCCTTATTCATAAACGCTGCATAAAGTTAAGTTATGAATTAGCAACTGTTTAACCATACATTTTCGACGTTTATACGTCTCTTTAACTTTATGAAACGTTTATGAATAAGAGGGTAAGTCTGTGCTTGCCTTATTTAATTTTGAGGCAGGTTGAATTCTAGTACCAGTGTCAGGCACTAGTAGGCTGGCATTCATGCTGAACTGGGCCTGTTTGGCGCAGTCGTGAGGCGCACAATAATATTTTTATTTTCTTTGTTTTTTGTGTAAGTATTGTGTGCCTTACCTGGATCAAATAAATTTATTTTCTTTCTAGTAGCTACTTATTTAGCAACAGTTGTAAATTATAGTATAATTTTCAAACCATCACAAAGTTATAGTACCTACTGTCGTATGCTCTATTAATTTGCAATGCAGTTGAATACATAGATACTACTGCAATGAAAATGATAAAATTATTTATAATAAAAATACTATTATCAAAGAACAAATCAATAACATGTCATATATCATATATATTTTAATGTCACGCCCACTTTTTCACTTAATGCAACTGTGTCCAATGAACCATGTTTACCAGTTTGTGAAAATCGGAAAGAAAAAAGAAAAAAATATCTTTTTATTGCACATTTTCTTTCAATTTCCAGCCAGGTTATGTTTCCTCCAATTTTGATTTAATCTTGTGGGATGATAAGGTCGATTACCTATTCAATGATCTTTACACGTATAAGAAAACTATTTCAAATAAGTCTATGAACATTAATGCACGCAATTTGCATTTTATTACCTTCGTCACATTAATATGAGACGGCATCAGCTGCAGAAAACCATAGATAATATTAAACGTGTTATAAACGCATTCCACTTGATTTACTGTCACGGTCACGGCTTACAGGGCCTAACAATAATAAAATTGTTAATAATTACATTGCCAAGTAAACTCAGTACATATTTATGTATTTACTTACGTTTATTTGCGTTTTTCCTGATAATCTTTGGCTCATTCATGATAAATGCTACGATTTTGGAGTATCTTGCAACGCATACTAAGTACTACTAACACATAACATCACGCCTGTATATTCCCCAAAGGGTTAGACAGAGGTGCACCTAAAGTACATCCCCATTTCGCTTGTTATGTTTAAGTCCCATGTAATAGGGGGCGAGCCTATTGTCATCAACCGGGCACAAATCCAGACTCGGGGCTGTTACTGAGAAATTTCAGATAGACCCCAATAACACCGACGCAGGAATCGAACCCAGGACGTCATGCTCAGCAGTAAAACTTGCGACCACGAGACCAACGAGGTCGTCCAACGTTTAATACTTACTAGTGTTTTATTAAATGTTCCTGAATTATTTAATTAATACATCTTGTTTTAACTTACATGAACGTAAAGGTAACACGAAGAAGGTCAAGCTGCGAATTTTATCATTTTTCATAAAAATTTGCTTATAATTAATAAAAATAAAAGCACATTTCTTGTTTTGGCTTTAAAATGTTCCCTTTTTAAATTAAATAAGTACCTATAAATTATACAAGATACAACATATTTTCGCGCCTAGATACGATAAAATATAGTTACTTAAAATATAATAAATAAACAATTCTCCACAAAATAGTCCGCATACTATTTCAATTCCATTACAAAAAAAAAAAATACAATGGGCGTTAGTTTATTATGTAATGTTAATGAGAATACTTCGTAAATGCGTTAATAATTGCGCGAAACAATTTCCTCGCTGCGCAGGCGTCAGTGAGTAGACCTTGTTCACGTTCAATACCAAGGTCCAGAGTTCGATGATCGCATTTCGTTAACAATTAGATATCTAACGATTTGTGTACCGAGATCCTTGTTACATTTTTCTTTGTCAGGTCATAGTGTCTTATTCAAGGCACACTATTAGGATACCTACTTAGATTCACTTATGGACGTATTTAATAGATTCGAAGGGCCACAGGTGACAGCAGAAAATGCGCCAATTCGTCACCTCTGCGAGTTTTAGTGCATAAACAGCAAGCGTGAAATGTATCGATCGATAAAGTTATGTTGATGATATTTTGACAAATATGTTTCATTGACATTTACTATTAAAAAGTCTCCTCGTTGCGTTTAATTTCTCATAGTCGCTCATTAATTACGATCACTAACCCCTTTCCGAAGCAAAGTGGTTCAGGCATCGAGCAGGAATTGGCTTCAGACGGAGATAAGGGGAGGTACGTGTACCTACATGAAATGCAGAACCTGGTTGGGTGATTCTCTAAATAGGATCCCTTCCCGATATTATGTAAAAAAATCATTTTTCAAATCCTTCCTGAAATCAGGCCCGTTCATTGTTGTACACTTTTGGGGTGCCATGCCTGCCAGGGTCACGGGAAAGTCCGAAAGGGTTACCGTGGCCTCAGGCAACTGAAGGAAAACGGGTGGGTTTTAGTCAGTAAGAGTCTGCCATGTTCGGCAAAAATTAATATAATTATAATATGTATTGCAGGCTTCCATTCTATTATAAATACTGAATGTCAAGTTCACTGTGAGTTGTATAACGATCGGTTCAAGGTCGTCAGTTAGCTTTGATTGGAAGATTAATTCGCTTTTATCTTTTGATTGATACTAGAGGTAAAATGATTGATTGCTCTGTTTTATGTTCATATAGAAATCGTAGATTTAAGAAGCGTCTTTTTAACTAATGGTTTATTATTGCATTTTTAAACCGCTTACATTCCCAAGTTGCGTAAGACAAATAAGATGCAGCAAGATTGCATGAATGAATTTCAATCTACCTAGCCTTTTCCCAACTATGTTGGGGTTGGCTTCCAGTCTAACCGGATACAGCTGAATACCAGTATTTTATATGGAGCGACTGTCTATCTGACCTCCACAACCCAGTAACTGGGCAATACGATGGTACCCCTGGGTAAGACTGGTTGTCAGACTTTCGGGCTTCTGACGACACGTAACGACTGTCAATGATCCACGAATGACAGCCGAGACCTACAGCTTAACGTGCTTTCCGAGGCATGGAGTAGTCTCGATATGTAAAGATGGCCACCCATCCACGGACCAACCTCGGCAAGCGTAGCTTAACCTGATGGATCGACCCGTGCGGATGTTATTACTTAGCCACGAGCTCCTCCAATATATTTTAAAAGTAATAGGTACATACCTACAATTTGATCTATTTTTTGGCTAATAAAATCAAAAATTTATCAAGGCTTTTTATATTTAGTCCTCTACATTGTGGACCATGTTTCTGCAAAAATAAATATGTAACTCAACAAAAATAGATACATTATACTAAGTACTTCAATTTATGGAATTGGTATGCGAACACAGCGCCTACTGGTCTGGTTTTTTTTTAACACATTGATTAGACTAAAATAGTCAAGAAGTGCGTAAAAGTAATTAAAAATCTTGTTTTTTTTTGCGTAGTTACTTGCGTTCAATGCGGAAATAGGCTCTTATTAAGGTGTGTATTGAAACTAAAAAGGGTGGTCAAAGCAGGTTTTTTGCATAAATATCTGACGACTTGTAAAGATTACGGAAGTTGCGGCCCATTCGCACTTCAGTAATCCGTTACTTGTTTGAATCATTCTTAACATAACACAATGTCAAATTATGTCACAATAGTCATGTATTATCTGTCATAGGGTTATTTCCGGTTATTTCCGATATTTTTGTGACAGCGCCGTGCGCAATAAACAAGAGTTTCTGATCACTTTCGGTTTGAATGACTAATGTTCAAGCCATTAGATTGGTAATTATATTCAGGTATTAAAAAAAAAAAACATGAAAGTAAATACAATTGAGATACCAAGGCGAGCATGAATAATTTCCTCAATTAAAATCATGTAGTTAGTATCTAAATAAATTCAGTTTTTTTTATGAATGTGAAAAAATATGCTTTATAAAAAATAAATTTGTTTAATCAAAATTCCCCATTTTAACATAATTAAATTAATTATGTCCCGTCCACGCGGAAACGCATGAAGCTAAATCAAGACAATGTAATTATATTTTGAATTAGCAAGGATTTTATTAGAATATGCAAAAATATTAAAATCTCTAAACAAACTTATCTATTTTCAAGTGCAGTCCGTGATTTGATAGTTTCCCGTTTCCCACGCCTTGAAAAAAACAGTTTTTTTTTTAAGAAATATTTAAAAATCTAACTAGGTAAAAAAAAAGAAACAAATAATAATTTAACTAAGTAACTTAACTAAATTATTATTTAGTTATTATCTGAAAAAGCAAATAAAAATACCACTACTATTATTATTGTAATCTTATCTAGGAACAGTTATTTCGTTTGACTTCTTTAGTAACCAGTTTTATTTTTTTTCATTTCACACCATTCTAATTATAAATTGGTATTTACTTATGCAATTTTTTTGAATCTACTTTGTCTTAATTCGCCAATACAAAAACCTGTCTCCTTCTTTGTGCACTTTTTTTTTAATCCTAGCCTGTCAGGGCTGATTATAGCAAAACAGAGAGTTATTAGAATAATTATAACTCAATCATTGATAACTAATTAATGATTGTTATGTCACAGGAACTGAAACCTGTTTTATTTATATATTTTAAGAATAAAACTTAAAATTCAATTAAAATGTATTCACTTAATTGTCATAATTATGGCCATGTATATATTATATTAAAAGTCGTTTTTCGTGTCTGTTGTGTTTTAAACGGATTATAACGCGGTTTTCACCATAAGTTGGAGAATTTATTTCGAAAGGTCTAAGTGTATAATACATTTATTTTAAACTTACATATATTAAAGAAATCCCGATGTTTTGTTAAGTCGAAAATCCGTGGGAAGATTAGGCGGGTTGCTAGTATAATTAATAAAACAAATCTTTTTTTATTAAAAAACAACAAACAATTATAACAACTACAATTACAAACTTAACAATTTATCAAAATAAAAAAAAACACGATAATGTCAAAAAGTTCACGATCCCTGCCGTACATGCAAAATAAAGACATTTCCATACTTACGACAGTCGCGTACAACCTTGACATAGAATTTCTATGGCATGGCAATGACCGCTTCTTATTAGATGCTCGACTTTGTTACCGAAATAATCGGTCGGATGTCGGAGCGTGTTACAAATTGCGTTATGCACTTGCATTATTAAACCAGATATTGTGGCACAGTTTATTGATCTTGGAACATGAACGTTGTTTATTTGACACGTGTTGAGGTTCCTTTGTATAGTTTGTAAGTCCGTACGCAAAAGACGCACTTGGCGTTGGAGTTGCGGACTCCAGCCCGTTAAGCAATATAATACAATAGTTTTGAGTGTGTTTAGGATTTTCTCGAAAACGGCTAGACCATTTTTTTATTTTACACGCCTCTTACAATTTCTATAGTTAGCAATTTTTTAAACGATTTTAAAGAATAATCGCTTCCTCATTTTTTATGTCGGTTAATAACAATTATGAATAATTAATTTAAGTCTGTCTTTGTTCTAATTCCTCACGCAAATTGCGATATTATTATGATTAATTTATGCAATTAAAATCCGCCAAAGTCAATTTTAAACAATGAATAATACCCATTTATTTTTCAAGAAATATCTACTATATCTAAATCGTTTGTACCTATATGTTGTGTCCGAGTATACCAAATGTGTTAAGTAAAAAAATTGTTTAGTTAACAACTTAAAATTAACATAATTTAAATATTCAAGTTTAACTAGATAAGTATTATACCATTCATTTATTCAAACTGGTCACGGTTATTGCTTCATGATGTAAATTATATTTGCTTAATTCATAACTTCTTTATTAAATAATTATTGTAAATTAATGTCCCTAAGCAATTTTATTTTTTGACTTTTTTTAATTTAATCTGTAGATGATAAGTAAAAATTAAAATAAAAGTTTTATGTTCAGATTTAAGTATTTATTTGGCGTGAAGTCTTTTTGGACATTACTGTCAGGATAACAGAAAATAAAAAAATGGCGTTGCTCCTGATATTATTATAATATTCCTAATATTCCGGGATTACACAGCTGCGTATTATTAAGCTTGGTGATTAAATATAAAAATATTGAAGACATGGACTATTCAAATCAATTCCAATCAATATCAAATCAAAAGTAATTTATCCCATCAAATATCAATCAGGTTTAAATACCGATAACTATTAAAATTCTATTGTGTCTCGTTAATGACAGTTGAAGGTTTATTCAAACTAGGCTGAGAATCAGCACTTTTCGAACGTCAAAATTACATAAGACAGTCCCCCAAAACGCCCACCCTTTGCCAGTTCCTAGTGCTTTAGCTGGGAAGAAGAAGTGGCGCAACAAACTCCTCGGGAGCAGCACAGCTGTCTGTTCAGTTAGAAAAAAAAAATTCTATACAATAGTATGCATAATCATTCACATTACCCAATACAAAAAATAATTATTAGCCATAAGTCAGCTAGCACACGCCAATATACCAAAGGAAATGTAAACATAAATTAATATCTAAATAAAAGCCTTATTCTATAGGTTGTATTCTTATAAGTCTGCATTCTAAAAATACAACACGTTCGTCCATGACATGCCAATCTTTAATTCTATTAAACACCGTTTGTATTATTCGTTTTTTATCCCACACTTTTGCACGCTAAAGATTTTCCTGATTGTCTTATGCGATACGGAAGTTGCGATCTAATATACATTGTTATTATATGCGGCTAACATTGTAACCAGTCTGTCCCAAGTAAGGAGTTTGTATAGAAGTTGTGTACTTATTTCCGGAACATAATGCTGCCGCATGTCTCGTAGATCGTGACCGTTGCTCTTAGCAACCACTTCCGTGATAAAGCGCAGGAGTTCATCTATACAGTATGTATCAGAAAGGTGTGGTTATATCTAAGCAGATGGTACAGACCATCAAACTGAACAACTTTTTCCATGAGACCAGCAACATAATCACGAAAAAATAATCAGCTGTCCCATACATTTTTTTGTGTCGAGTAGTTAGGTACCTATTGAAGTTTTGTATGAGATAGTTGGTATTTTTTTCGCGATTATGATGTTGGTCCAATAGAGAAAGTTGTTCAGTTTGATGGACCCTTAAATATGACCAAAAATTTCTGATAGGTACATGCTGTGTGTAATAGCTACTAGAAGCTGACCCAATAAAGATCTAAATAGCAATTAAAATTAATACATCCATTAAGTCGCAATTAATATACTATATTGATTAAGCATTTACGAGTCATTAATGTCGAAACGTTGTTAGCGATAAAATATGGGTTGTTCGCATGCACAGTGTATAATCCGGTGTTAAGACTCTTAAGACAATCGAAGCATTTTAAAATTGAGGTAATTATAATGAGATAATTATTATGCGAAGCGTGAAAAAATGCTGTCAAAGTACAATGTGTATGACGGTGAATTATTGAAAGACTTTGACAACTTTGACATTTTGTTATTGTTCGTAACAAATGATAATCCGCTATGATGTCATACTTATCGAACTGGAAAATGTATTGGAGATAGGATTATGTTAGCATTATCGTCATAAACCAAGATACCTACTAGGTACCTACTTCAGGACCTCTTGGTTACATTCCTTTTTTCGGCAACATTTTACCCATGTGATGGAGGGGTAGATGGACTTAAAAGTAAAAAAATATAAAGGTTTATTGTAAAAAGTTTATAAATGAGAGCCTAAATTAGAGCATTCACAAGAATTTGGTACATACATACTTACAGTAAGTACCTACCTATGTATTTATTTTTGCTTAAGGTAAGCCAGGGCTTGTATTTTGTTTATTAGGTATTTGTACGTCCGGCAACATAAGTCAATTAACACTTACTTTACAAATTAAAAACCGCCTCTGCTGTCAAGACCTGTCTCAGACCCAGAGGTCCCGGGTTCGATTCCCAGCGGGAGCAAAATGTTCTGCTCGGTTTGGTTAGTGGCTTCTTCTAAGTCTACGTCCGCCTGGCTAGCTGCCACCATCATATCTAAGTCTGTCTTCGGCCTAATCATCACTTACCACCAGGTGAGATTAACGAAAAGAGAAAATACCCAAAATATCTACGGGACATTAATTTCTCATCATTTTGTTTTTATATAAAAAAACTAACATGTTTATCTACAACTACCCGCGGCTTCGGCCGCTTGGAGGTCGGAAATTGAGGAACAAAATACCGAGATAAAAGAATCCTTTGTGTTAATCAACTATCTGTGTGCAAAATTTTATTCTATAAATAAATATATATATTATTAGGATAGTTGCTGACTAAGTACGTAACGACCAGTTTAGACACAGTTTACCTTAAATAACCATTAATAAACTGCTCCAGTTTCATTAACTATTAATCTACAAATCGTTACTAAGTGGAACCAGTAATTACGCCAGAAGCCCTAATTATAGTTATTTCATTCTATTGTCCTACGTGCTAAAATAACTGTTATTTCCAACGTTTACTATGCTGTAAGTTATCTGCATAATGGGTACATTATTTATCTTTAAAGCTGCACCTAACACTGTTGATTATAGGTAATTCTTTGTTCATATTATAATGGGTTCTAGCTAGGAATATTGTTTTTCTTAAGATATATTATATTCGTTCTTTTTGACGGGCCTGCACTGTCCTTTCATACCTATAGACACAGTAATTTGAAAACATTGTAAAAGCCATTAATTTTTAAACTAGCCGATGCCCGCGACTTCGCCCGCGTGGATGTCCGTTATTATACAGGGTTATTGGTAAAACACCAGCAACCTCTTAAGGAGTCATTGTACTCATCATTATGAACAACTTTTACTATGGGAACAAATATGAAATAGCGAAAAAAAAACAGCTGCTCCGTACATTTTGACGAGTTATGCGAACATAAATATGCTGAACAGCTGTTTTTTTTTTTCAGGTTGCTGGTGTTTTACCATCAACCCTGTATACTAAAACCTTACTCGAGAACCACTCTATCCATTGGTGAAAACAGCATGAAAATCGGTGCAGTAGTTTTTGAGTTTATCGCGTACAGGACGACAGACAGACGCGGCGGAGGACTTTTTTTATAATAAGTAAGGATAAGGAAGGCCCAACCGTGGAGTTTCTTGTCGGCCGTTCTCCCTGTGAAACGACCAATTGGAACCGTGCACCTAGCTTCTGACGTTTCATAAGTGCTCATGTAGTTTTATGTGAAATAAAATATGTTGATTTTAATTGAAAACGGCGGATTTTTGTGAAATAAAATATTTTGATTTTAATTGAAAACGATTTTTTTTCGGCCTTGATATCGCTTTCCAATGCTTTCTTTGCATTTAAGATGCCCACGACATTTCAATCCATCTAAGTATAGTCGCATCCAGGATATGTTCGTCGCCTTAAAGGTTATTTTTGTCTGCTCATTACACGATAGAATCTGCTTTACCGATTCAACTTTATATATTGCGTTGTATTGCCAAAACCGCAGAATGACATTCAGTCATCTTCTTTACATGTCTGAACGAAATAAAAATGTGACAAAGAAGAAAAAAAAAAATATTTTTCATAAAATGGGCAAACCTTTTAATGGGTTTTAGGTTGATGTCAACTCGACATTGGTCTAAGGTTATTTTGATCTTTGATAACTATGGAAGTATAGTTTATAAGCAATTAGTCTCCTCAGTATTGTGTCCCGACTTTATAAAGGTAAGAATGTTAAAACTGACGAGGTTATAAAAGACTTGGCTTTACCTTAATCTTACCTGCCCAATCTACCAAGTAGCAACCCTATCGGTAAGTATACTAAGTTTAAGACCAGAGCTAAATCGAAATTATAATATAAATCAATCAATAATTGAGTTATTACCCTACATTGATCTTGTTTCATGATCGGATCTATCGGCGCGACGATCGGCATCCGTTCACGAAGTCTTAATTGCTGGTAATACTTTAATTACGCATGTACAAGGTCGTTACTTGTTACAGATTGATTTTGGTTGTCTTGTTAATTTTTTGATTATTTAAAAAAACAAAAACCCGACTGAAAAAACACATAACAGAAGAAAAAAAAGTACCTATTAAAATCTATAGAATTTTGTTTCGGCAATGACGAATGGAACATGCAATGTTTCTTTATTCGATACACACATAAGAAATAATATAATATGATTGGTATTGCAAGCATTATTATCTATTGAACCTTTTTTTATTGTAAGGTATTGCAGTAAGTTTCACCTATAGAAATATCTGTGCAATACGTGAAAAGCTAAAGCACTTCTTCTTCACTTGTTCTTCGTCGTATCGATTCCTTTTTGGCGAACAAACAGGCGCGACCACGATATCGAGCCAGTATGTACGAGCCTTTATCCTAAATAAGCTTCGACTAGAATTCGGGTATTTAGTACCAGGTTAACGTTGGCCTCATAAAGGTCTTGCATAGTGCAGGTGGTGAATGTGATGATATGTTTCTTGACGGTATGTGATGCCAATTCAGAGGCCCATAGGCGACATAAAAGCTCTGACACCAGGTTCACTCACTAACTGCCTCGTCGCGTCGTACTTTTGTATGTTGTGCAATGTCTTTTTTGTGCCCCAAATACACAATTTGTCTATCTTTATAACTAACCAGGTGTTTGAGCAAGCCAGGAGGTGAGGTATCGTTTGTAATGTGGCTCGCCTCGCACAATTAAAGCACTAAATATTCTAGAGTTCTATAAATTAATTTCAAAGTTACACCATTTAGGTACTTATATTAAAATGTACGTTTTATTTTAACATTAATAACACGTAACAATGCGTTTACAGTCGCTAATCGTGACAAAGCGGTCGGAATTACCCATTAATTCACATTCAATTGCATTTAAATCAATCTGGTCCCGGATGCAGGAACTTATGATACCTACATAGTTTGCTAATTGTACACCCTAATGATGTAGAGGTGCACTCATATTGACAATTGACACTGTTTCTGGAAAAACAAAGTTAGGTACCTAATAACACTTATTTTAAGTCCATCAGATTATGATTTCATGTAAAGCATTTAATAAAAATCGATTACTTCAACTCTGCTAGCAAATTAATCGATCCAGATCGTTTTGTTATTTGCATCTAAGTCTATTTGTATATAACTGCCCCCCACACCGAAATAGTACCTTCCCATAATATTATCATCATTATCTGCCTAGCCTTTTCCAACTACTTTGGGGTCGGCTTCCAGTCTAACCGGATGCAACTGAATACCAGTATTTTACATGGAGCAACTGCCTATCTGACCTCCACAACCTAGTAACTCGGTAATACGATACCCCTAGGTAAGACTGGTTGTCAGACTTTCGGGCTTCTGACGACCTGTAACGACTGGGAAAATTCTAGGCAGATTGATATTTTTTTCGTTCTCCTCAATACTGAAAAAATGTACTGGGAAAAAGGTTTAGAAAAACCCAAAGGAGCAGCCGGGAAATCGAAAAAATCTAAATTTTGTCTCACGTGGTATGAAGTTCATCGGGTCATCTAGTACAGATTATAAATTAAAGCCTCTTTTCGTTTCTGTCTGCGTGACCGCGTGATCTTGTTAACTACGCAACGGATTTTGATGTTTTTTTTTAACCATTTATTCCGGAAGGTTTATGTATAAAAAATAAAGTTTATTTTCAGGCATCGAGGGCCCATAGCTTGTTAATAATACCAAATAAAACTTAAAAATTATGTTACACACATACAAGCACAAAAACCTAAAACAAAACAACAACACCAACATCCCATTTGAGGAAGATTTATGTCTGACATGTAGCTTGATAAACCTATCCCTTCTAACCTATCTGAAGACCTTCAGGACGCTATTGCTGCTCCCCCCCACTCTGCCCATCATTGATGCCACTTCCTTGCGCATGATCGCATATATCGCGTATTAATACTAAAATGACTTACATTAAAAAAAACTCGATGTTTTGTCAAATCGTAAAAACGTGCGAAGTATATAGGGACGGGTCGCTAGAAATACATAATTGTAACCTATACGAAAAGTTATGGGGTAAAAGTGACACCAGTTAATTTAATTGTTGTTATGCCATCGTCCAATGTGGCCGAAGCTTAGTTCAGCTGCACAAAGGTTTAACATAATTTAATTTTATTGCATTTAACCAAGGCGACAAAGCCGGATACGACACGGTATGCAAAGGGCTGCAAATAGGTAGGTACCTAATGCCTCAAGTTTATAGGACTACCCAAATATGCTTGCTCAAAATATACAGAAAAAAAAAAAACATGAATATGTAGATGTGGGGCTCGTGGCTAAATATTAAGTGCCGCATCGGTCGATTGAAGTTAAGCTACGCTTGCCGAGGTCGGTCTGTCGATGGGTGACCATCCATTTCATATGGAGACCCCTATGTATTTCCCGGTTGTCATTTGTAGTTCTTTGACAGTCGTTATGGGTAGTGAGAAACCCAAAAGTCTGACAATCAGTCTTTAGAGATCAGATAGGTAGTCGCTCTATGTAAAATACTGGTATTCAGGTGTATCCGGTTAGACTGGAAGCCAACCACAACGTAGTTGGGGAAAAGGCTAGACAGATTGATTTTCTTAGCTCACAAAACGTGGATGCAAATGTTTCAGGTTTTCCAAACTGGCCCATCTCAATGTGTCACTCTGTATACAATAGTACTTGTTGATAGTAGCCTACTCTGGAACCAAACACAAGTTTAAAACGCATAAAGTTTAATGTTTATTCCACTGCGCTACACAATCCATTCAATTAAATTGTCATTTTGCTTGCAAAACATGATATAACTATGCCATTGCATTGATGATGCAGTTTTAATGATTAATTCTCACATGTGCACTCGGATCTACCTAAGTTCAGCACGCGTAGTATGACCATCCTAGAAAGGGGTTTTGTCGATGGAAGAATAGACAAAATGATGACAGTGACAATCTGTCATTTTGTCTATTCTTCCGTCGACAAAACCCGTTTACCTGTTTCTGATATGATATCTACTCGATATTCACAGTACTTAGTAAGTATGCATAACACGTGCTTATGCATGTTTTAATTTCCTTCAAAATTGCCGAGAAGACGTTTTACATCATATTATGAAAATATGTTTTAGTTCTAGATAATTACCAGTTCCTTTTTTAATCCCAGAGACTAATTTCAGAGGTGCAAAAGTCAAACTCCAAAATAAAACAAACAAGAATCGATCGATCGATCTTAAATTAATCTCTGGGATTAAAAAACTTTTTACAAAAAAAAAAACCGATTTCCAAAAAAAAACACTCAAAACTGAAAAATAACTTTAATTTCGGAAGTCGGTGTCTTTGCTTTTCAATTTTCGTTTTTTGTCACCGACTTCCGAAATGAAAGTTTTGAGTGTTTTTTTTGGAAGTCAGTTTTTTTTTTGTATAATGTTTTTATTTTTCACTTTTTAGTTGTGGTATCTACCCCACACAAATTTGAACACCATTAGCTGATGTAAATAACAGTGAAGGTGTAAATGAATACATCGTCTAGATAAACTATGTGGGTAAAATACGTAATATTGAAGCTAACTCAAAAACTACGCAAGCAAAGTTAATAAAATTTATATGGGACCACCTCAGTAGCATGACCTACCATACAAAAAAATAATTATCAAAATCGATTCATAATTAACGGAGTAATCGCGTAACAAACATACAAAAATTGAGAACCTCCTCCTTTTTGAAGAAGTCGGTTAAAAACGAACTTTAAAAGTGTATCCGGAACGAACTTTAAAATGTTAGCTTACATCTCATCATCAAGATGAGATGTAAGCTAACATTTTAGAAAACCAGGATTCCTTGTTATTCCCTGAAATAATAGAATTTATTACTAGAAATAATAGACTATTTTATTAAACCCGCTGCTCTGTACCTAGTTGCATCACATCGCAGCCAAGTAACATTAGAAGCCAATCGGATGCAATTCAGATACTGATCAGGCAGCTAAACTCAACTTAGTTTTGTACAATATTATAGTTATCTATCGCTAATATAGACTTCAAACCACACCACAAGAAATTCCTGTACAAACGAGTAAACAAAACAATGAATTTGTAGATCGTAATAAATAAACTCAGAACAACAACGTGGTGGTCGTCGGGGCCAGGTTGTCGCAACAAAACGGCATTTATGCGATTTATCCATTTAGATCTAGACTCCACACCTTGACATTCCTTGGGCCTCCAGCTTCATAAGGCAATGTTATAAACAATGCTATTGTTATTTAGGAACATTCAATTCAATATCTTTCACGAAAAGGCGTCCAAATGCAGGCTTGATTAGTACTAACCACGACCTAATCCTACTAATAGATATAAATTCAGTCAAGGATGTTTTAAAGATCAGGGGCTTAAAACAGTCACTTTAACAGAATCATAATAGGAAAATATTATGAATCATCGTAAAATGTCACAACTGACAATTCATAATATGATCTGCGTGCGATTCATATTACGAATAATTCATCTGTTTGACAGTTTTCTATGGAGATTCGTAAATTGGTCCACAAATTATGAATTGCTTTTATGTCAAATTAGAGGAATTGCTAATGACAGCTGGGATTCATGAAATGAACTGCTCTTAGAGGAATTGCTAATGAGGCCGGTTTAGGCCCCCAGAGAGTGCAGACATTTTGATCAAAGCTGTGCAAAGCCGCGATTAATTTTACTTCTTTATATCACTGATATCAACCAACACCATTTTTTTCTGCGTTCAACAACACAGAGATAAAAACACACTTCTTTCCTAGTTTCAATAAATAAAGCCATCTTTTGTTCTCAGCTCGCCGACAAACTACCGGAGCAGGTGGCGGCGCTCGGCATCAGCAATAAGATACAACCCGCGTACCACATCAAAACCATCACCTCCAAGGACAAGGAACGTACCCTCGACTTCCTCAGGAGGTAAGAACTCAAAAGAATTATTTTATTTGTTAATAATGTGGGGATACAGGGAAGAGGAGCTCGTGGCTAAGTAATAACAGCCGCACGGGTCGATCCATCAGGTTAAGCTACGCTTGCCGGGGTTGGTCCGTGGATGGGTGACCATCTAATACATACCGAGACTCCTCCGTGCCTCGGAAAGCACGTTGAGCCGTTGGTCCCGGCTGTCAATTGTGTCGTCAGAAGCTCGAAAGTCTGACAACCAGTCTTACCAAGGGGCATCGTATTACCCAGTTACTGGGTTGTGGAGGTCAGATAGGCAGTCGCTCCATGTAAAATACTGGTTTTCAGCTGCATCCGGTTAGACTGGAAGCCGACTCCAACATAGTTGGGAAAAGGCTAGGCAGATGATGGATACAGAGAAGATGTAAAATATACAAGGTGTATCTTTCAGGCACGAAATTATTAAGGGGTCATTGTACTCATAATTTTGAACAACTATGGGACCACTTTCACTATGGGACCAAACCAGATAACGCGAAAAAAAATCAGCTGTTCCCTACATTAATGGCCGAATATCTCGTCAAAATTTAGGGAACAGCTGATTTGCTTTTCGCGATTTTAGGATCGGTCCCATAGTTAATGTTGTTCATAATGATGAGTACAATGACCCCTTAAGAGATTTCGTATATGAAAAGATCCACCTTATATGTATATTTTGGTTATTCAGGGGCCTACCACACACATTATAGCGGGTTAGTACTAATACTAACCCGCTATAATGTGTGTTCGAAATGACACCTTTTTGTCTAAACAAAAAGGTGTCATTTCGAACTTTGAACTGCTCTGCCAACAACTTGCCCAGCAAATGATTATATGGGGCCCGAGCTCAGCCTTTCGCAGTTCAGTACTGGACATAGGCCACGCCACAATACCCACCCGCATTCAATCAGTAAACAACCTATTGCTTATTTTGCACGCAAAAGTTAAGGGCGTGCGCACCGCAGCTGGAAAACGCGTCGATGTCATAATAATTCAATCTATACGTACATATAAACCGCGCTTCCTCAGACTGGACTTTGTCCAATCTAAATAGAGTACCATTGCTGTTTACAGCATCCGCAGACGTATAAAATGCATCTTCTCATGAAAATGACGTTAAATTAAACTATGAACCCTTCTTCATTAGTGTAGAATTTTATATTGTAAACAATGTCTATGGTAGTTAATTGATTCAGGCGTGACTTTGCGGAAATCCATTATAAAATACAATAGACGTAGATATATTTAGTAACCTATTCCGCTTGACTATTCTTCAAGAGTCCTAAAAAACCCGGTAAGAAAACGACACGTTTTTCACCTCTCAACGAGGCATCCTCAGGATGACGATTGACCAATTGCAAACCAGAACGCGACGTTTTTTCATGGTGAGCCATAATGATGAGATTTTTTTGGAAAATTAAATTGATTAAGTTAACGTTTCTGATTTTTGAGGAGGTACCTATGTAGGAACTTTGCCTTGATCATCTTCATCGTCATCATCATCATCATCCACAGCCAGACTTCATCCACTGCTGGGCATAGACCTCTCTTTTCTTGTGCCAATCCACACTCCTCTCCACTTGAATTATTCAGATGAAAATTGAAAGAAAAGATACAACTGTCAATTCTCGTACTTAATAAAAAACGTTCACATTCATGTCGCAATCTGTCAAACTTGTCAAAAATGTTGGTAAATTTATGTTTTTTTTGACAGATTGCGAATGAGATGCGAATGTGAACGTTCTTAAAAATAAGGGAATTGCCCCGCTGAAATGGATACATAAGTTACGTCTATTTCCTGACCATAAATATTTTAATTAGTTTGTAATAATTTGTATATTGGGACTTGGTGCCTTAAAAATAAATAAATACATAAATAAATTAACGAATAAATAAATACATAAATAAATAAATTAATGAATAAATAAATAGAAAATACCACGAACCAAAAGCTAACTTTCAATAATCTTCCAGGTTCTTCTTCCGTGATGAGCCTGTGAATGTGGCAGTGAATTTGCTGGAGACACCAGCTAGTCGGTGCCTCGAGCTTGAGGAATATGCAGCCAGCTCCATAGACGACGGAGTATCGTTGGCAGCTGTTGATGATAACGGAGAATTCGTGGGAATCGTCATCAATGGACTTATGAATAGGAATGTGAGTATTTAATTACTTATAGCTTCTTCATATCGTGTCGATGGCAATTCAAACGGAGCCGTCCCAGAATTTGGCTACGAGTTTGGCTCCATTACCGTAACGCATTATAGGACACACAGGACACGAAAAGAAGTGTTCCGTCATTACTTAGGTTATTTTAAACATCGTTTTAAACCTCATCTGTGGGTGTTTCATCGTTGTAAATTCTATATCTCTATCGTATCACTATCAACGTGTAGGTACATGTCTGGAACAAGGCGCTGAATGGTACCAGCATTCAAAATTTATCTGCTACAAAACTAGTGCTCTTTGCAGTCTTAAAGTACAGTCTTACAATTACAGTACATTATTTGACCACTGAGAGAATTATTATTTCCCAAATCATATCGTTTTACCCCTTATCGATCGTTTCCCAACATGCTCCCAACTATGTTAGAGTATGCTGCGAAGTTTATTTATTTACACTTTATGTAAAAATTGCCGTAAAAAGGCGGTTTTAATGCCTCAGGCATTTTCAACTAGTCTACTTTGGGTGATGCAGAGACAAAAGGTGCAATTCCCTGTCCTAATTTCCCTGTCTAATACTTAAAAATTGTGACACTAAAATAGTAGCATTTTATTTTTCTACCAAAAGACCATCAATCTGCCCAGGCTTTTCCCAATGATGTTGGGGTCAGCTTCCAGTCTAACCGGATGCAGCTGAATATCAGTATTATACATGGAGCGACTGCCTATCTAACCTCCACAACCCAGCACCCACAAGACTGGGTAACGCGATACCCCTTGGTAAGACTGGTTTTCAGACTTTTGGTTTTTCTACTAAAAGACATCAACGCCAAAAACAACCGAGTACTTACCCATAATTAATTAATATTAATTCGAGACTGACAGTTGTCCAGTTTTCTTGGAGCAATACTACCTACCCATATGGCGCAGTGAACGTGTACAGGATAATAATGGCAGTGAACTTCCGTGCAGGTGTTGATTACCTATCGCGGAACAATCTGATTTCAATTAACTGTGTATTAACAATCACTTTGACACATGAATGATCTTTATGAGGCCTATAAATGATTAATAGTTGATGAAAATTCGGTTGGAAATGCAAGGGTAGGTACCTATGTCGATGGTACTAACGATGCTGCAAACAAAAGTGTGTGAAAAAGGGAGAGAGAGAGGCTTTTGCGTGTCACTATGGGGATAACTATCTCCTGCAAAGGCAATTATCTCCTCAATAGTTTAATAAATACACAATGTAGGAACATTGTATAGCTAGATACTGAGAAGAAAATTCTTTAGTTTGAAACATTAAGCTATGCAAATACTTATTATCAACTTTTCATATTCTGCGCACAACATGGGGAAACTTTGTCCTCAAGTTTTCAGTTCGAATGAAAACTTACTTTCAAGGAAATCTGCTTAGCATCGGGTTCTTTCTTCAGTGCGTCTTTGAATAAATAAATAAATATCAGTGTTCTTGTTCTGGCTGTCTTTATTTTAATACTTACTGTTATATATTTCCAATATTTTTGCATAATACTACATTGAATTTTTAAATAAAGGAAGGGCTTGAGGAGTTCGTGGCCAAGTAATAACAGCCGCACGGGTCGATCCATTAGGTTAAGCTACGCTTGCTGGGATTGGTCTGTGGATGGGTGACCATCTTTACATACCGAAACTCCTCCATGCCTCGGAAAGCACGCTAAGCCGTTGGTCCCGGCTGTCATTCGTAGATCTTTGACAGTCGTTACGGGTCATCAGAAGCTCGAAAGTCTGACAACCAGACTTACCAAGGGGTATCGTATTACCCAGTTACTGGGTTGTGGAGAAAGTCGCTCCATGGTATTCAGCTGCATTCGGTTAGACAGGAAGCTGACCCCAACATCGTTAGGAAAAGGCTAGGCAGATTGATTGGTATTTTCCCCTTCACACTTCGAAGCTATAACGTTATTTATTTGGTAAACAGTTCCAGTCTTCCAAGAAAACACTTCGATTAACTTTCAATTCTTGTTCCCATGGAAATAAATCTTCTTGTTTCAACGGACTGCTCTAGATGTGCTCAATTTCCATCTTAATGTCAATACAATTAAAACCGGCTCAAGGGCAAAAAGGAAAGGGTTCCACGGGCCGATGCGCTCCAATGGTCGGGATACTTGAATTAAATTCTATTAATCTTAGTGACATCGCCATCACAGAAACATGCGGAAACTGTCCTTTCACTGCCAATTAATTTGACAAGGACAATATTTGCATTAGGCTGACCTGTTTTGTAAATATAATATTAAAAATACAAATAGCCTTAAGGGCTCATCAATAAACAGTATTTAAGCGGTATTTTGAACGCGGTTTGCGGTATAAGTTGGAGAAGTATGAAACTCTTGAGTAAACTATAAGTACATCAGATTATTTGTCATAAACCGGCCTCATTAGCAATTCCTCTAAAAGCAGTTAATTTCCTGAATCCTCCAACCAATTCCTCTAATATGACATAAAAGCAATTCGTAATTTGTGGACCATTTTACGAATCTCCATAGAAAACCTGTCAAACAGATGAATTACTTCGTAATATGAATACGCAGATCATATTATGAATTGTCAGTTGGTGACATTTTACGACAACAACCACCAAACAACACAAAGCGTGCGTCCTGCCGGCGGCGGCGCTGCGCTCGCGTCCCGCCGCGCCCCGTCCCGCCGCTTCTGATTTGTATTCGCGCTTGGCGCGGCGGCGGCGTGGCGCGGCGGCGGCGTGGCGCGGCGGCGGCGTGGCGCGGCGGCGGCGTGGCGCGACTGTAACGGACGCGTCGAGCGCGACGGCTCTGTGTGGCGTCGTCCATAATATTTAGTACATTACAACTGCTCTGCGTCGCGTCGCCGTCCGGTCCCGCCGCGCCGCGCCCGCTTTTTGTAGAGACCTTTAAGCCCGCAGAGATTCTATTTATTTATCTTGCCTGTACTGCATTGCAAAAGCTTCCCTCATCCTTTACACTCACATCAAGCTCGTCAGATTCAAGTTCGTCCCGCCATCTTCGCCTTCACTGAGATTCGGCTGTTCGAGATCGAGAAATACATTTGTAGAATCTGCTCTTTTCCGTATTAGGGCTGATTATTATGTGTTATTATGATTCACTCACAGGCTCATCACCACAGCCTTGTCCCGGTCTCGCTTCACCATTAACTTCCCGCCATTTGACTGACAGTTGACATTAGTGACAGCTACCTGACAACTTGTGTGCATGAGACAGTGTTTACATAAATAAATAAAAAATAAAAAAATAGATACACTATAACATTAATACCATTCTCTACAGGATGTTGAAGAAACAGATAAAGCAGAGCAATGCCCCCATCACAAGTTCAGACGTATCCTCCGATTGCTCACACACTTAAGCAACGAGGCTCGGATCTGGGAGAAGGTGCCAGCCAGTGAAAATGTCATGATGGACCTCAGGATCGCGTCCACACACCCCGACTGGAGAGGACGACGGATCATGAAGGTGCTGGCTGAAGAATCAGAGTGAGTAGCTTTTTCATGTTAATGGTTGATTAAAAAAGGCAGCCTACATGATGGTAAGTGGTCAGCGCTGCTCGTGGACATCTACCAGACAATACCAGCGGCCTGGCAAGTGCTCTGCCATCTCAGAGAAGAAGCTGAAATGTGTCATGTGCCTGTAACTACACGTATGAAAGAATAGGTTAGGCATTTACATACTGTTGCGATTTGTCGTGATCATCGTGTAATTCATATTACGAAATAATTCATCTGTTTAACAGTTTTCTATGGAGGTTCGTAAAATGGACCACAAATTATGAATTGCTTTTTATGTCAAATTAGAGGAATTGTTAATGACAGCTGGGATTTTCAGGAAATGAACTGCTTTTTAGAGGAATTGCTAATGTGGCCGGTTTAGGCCCCTGACCTGCGTGAGCATCTGAACTGGGTGATCACGTTCAGTTTCATTGGTGAAATCCGCCCTAAATAACACAAATCTCATCAGGACCAGACAGCTATTAAAAACAAAACACTGTTGAGAAGTCAACACGTGACAAGACGTGTCACTGAAATGTTAACTTCAAAATTGTCGTGAGATTCCTCGCTCTAGAAGTTGTAGTTTGATTGTAAATGGTTGTAAATGTGTGCGTTTGAGCGTGTATGCACAGAGCGGTGGTGTAGTTTTGACATGCTTCATTATGCTCTATTGTTCGCAGCGCTCTGTCTTGGTTTTTTATTTTTTCTTCCACCCGAGTTGATTGGAGTAAGGGAGCTTTTAATCCTTTTAAACTTTAAAGTTAACGCGCATGAAATGTGCTGTAATAATTTCATACCAACACAAAAATATAAACTTAACAAAAACATCAACCGACTATTTAAAGTAATCCAAATGATCACAAAATGTAAATAGCTGATAGAATGATTAAAAAAAATCTATAATCAAAGGATCGTAAAAAATCATGTAAAGTAGTTATATTTTTATTATGATGTGTCATTCAGTATGATTTGTTAGGTATTTCAATCAATCTGCCTAGCCTTTTCCCAACTATCTTGAGGTCGGCTTCCAGTCTAACCGGATGCAGCTGAATACCAGTATTTTACATGGAGCGACTGCATATCTGACCTCCACAACCCAGTAACTGGGTAATACGATACCCCTTGGTTAGACTGGTTGTCAGACTTTCGGGCTTCTGACGACTCGTAACGACTGTCAAAGATCCACAAATGACAGCCGGGACCAACGGCTTAACGTGCTTTCCGAGGCACGGAGGAGTCTCGATATGTGTAAATGGTCACCAATTCACGGACCAACCCCGGCAAGCGTAGCTTAACCTGATGGATCGACCCGAGCGGCTGTTATTACTTAGCCACGAGCTCCTCGATTTGTTAGGTATTTAGTACAATGATTAATGTTACCTACTAGTTACATAGTGTGATTATGATAAAAAGCTTTTTTACCATGATTATTTAGTTAAGCGATCTAATTCAGAGTGTTGTCCCTACTAGTTTAATACGCTGTCCATCGCTAACCGCATGCAGTTATGCTCCTTGACTTACTGCACACTACCTGTATGCGGTTAGCGATGGACAGCGTGCGTCGACACTATACGACTGTAGCCGACCGCGTAAAGTTGAAGTCACGACTGTATGCAGTTAATATTGCCTTCACACGACTGCAGCCGACCGTGTGAAGTTGATATTATGACTGAACGAAGTTGATATATTCAACTGCATGCAATTGTATATATCGAGTGCGCGCGGTTGCTGCGATGCAGTCTGTCTGATGGCAGCCTAATACCGAAATCCCACGATCCGCGATTTTGCGGACGGACATCGATGAGCCCGGACGACGGACAGTGGGAAGGTGTACGTGCGGGGTATCGCAGACATCGGAAGCTCCTCGGTCCGCGGTGCGTGGCGGTCTGTGGTCGTCTGCCGTGCGTGTCCGTCTGCAATATTGCCAATCGTCGGATTCCACCATTAGTTCTCCAAGAAGATCGATGATCTCTTGTTTTTGACGAAATTGCACGAAAAAACTGACATAATAATGGCCAAAAAACAAACATAAAGTTTAGAATAGTCTTCGAGTATTTTTTTATTTTGGAATAAAGTAAAACATTTCCTCATCGTGACATGTATTTGCATAATTTATCAACTATTTATTCTAGAGCTGTCTATCAAACAAAAATACTCCCAAACTGTTATTATAACAGAGTAACGTTATTATAGTAATAATCTGCATAGTTTGGTCTCGACCTGTGGTTCCCAAAGTTGATTGGACCGCTACACTACCAATAAAAAACCTCCTAAGTCGGGACTGACCTCTTGCTGTCATGGAGAAAAAAGGGGCATAACTATATGAATAAAGGACTGTTCAAATAAGAAAAAAACATTGAGTTGCAATCGAAAATTTTAATACTTAATTATAATCAAGGAGTGCTTTTTCAGTGAGAAGGAAGTACCTATATGTTTCCAATTTTTTTACCGACTTCTTCAAGAGGTTCTCAATTCGTCTGTATGTTTTTTTTTGTGTTTTTTACGCGATTACTCCGCCAATTATGAATTTATAAATAATTACGATTTTGATGATTCTTTTTTTGTTTGGTAGGTCATGCTCCATAGGTGGTCCCATATAAATTTTATTAACTTTGCTTGCGTAGTTTTTGAGTTAGCTTCAATAATTACGTATTTTTTCCACTCAGTGTATGTAGACGATATATTATATTGTTTGACTCTTCGTATAATTTATGTGTACGATATTTTTAAGTTACTCCGTCACTGTTATTTACTTAACAGGTAGTGGAATTCGAATATGTGTGGGGTAGGTACCACATATAAAAAGTGAAAAATAAAAACTTTTTCCAAAAAAAAAACAAAAAATAAGTTATGTTTTACTTTTTTATTGTTTTGTGGAAGTCGGTTATTTTTTGTAATTTTTTTTTTGTCATTATAGCATTAGCATTTATGGTTTTCGTGTTTGATACGGTATTTAGTATTTCAATTTATTTCGGTATTTAGTTTTTATAATTATCAAAGCTGAAAATCAATTACCTCACTCGTACTCGTGACCCACCGTGCGTCGCGTCCAGACCAATAAGTTTGAGAAATGCTGGTCCAGACTATCTTGTTAAATTGAGCGTGCTGAACAAAAAATGCGTTTATTTTAACTTTAACATCTAGAAGAACTAGTTTTTAGTTCGAGACAAGACTGAACTCAAGGTCGCCCGGTCAAAATACCTATATTTTTCATTGTCTGTAACTAAATACTTATAAAAAGGGTTCTTATGCGTCATGTGTAACAGGATGGCAAATATTCCGTCATCACCTCCTTCCGGTCTCCGGAGGGGTGTGATGTGGCGGCATGTATAACGCCACACGCAAACTACGCATCATTCTGACGTCACGCAAAATCCTACATCGCGCAAGCAAAGTTATCCGCGCAATTAGCCATATATAAGTACATCATCGCGACATCAGGTCAGAGGATCTTCCCTTTTCAAATGAACTTTACACTTACTACAACAACTTTGAATGTGTTCCTCATATCTCTTGGACATTCGATAACGAACAATCCGATTAACGAAAGATCGTTGCTCCAACTCATTTTCCACTTCGGACGTGCAATGCTAGTTATACCAATACTTAGGATTATTATTAAGATTTGAGAGAAAAAAAAATACAGTGGCTTCTAAAACGACCTATTTATCGGTAACATGAGAATTTCAGGTTTTCCTTCAGCTGAAGAACCCATAATCCAGTAGGAAACTAGTAACCTATTGACACCATTAACCGGATCAACTGATCAAATACACGGGTTTCCTTATTACATAATATTATCTATGAGTAATTGAACTAGCTGTTTTTCTAATAGAAAAAAAAACTTTGATTGATCCATTACGAACCGGAACTCACACGCAATTTAGATTTACTATATAGCTGCTTATAGATCAAATTAATAAGTGATTCATATAGTCAGCCGCACTTCAATGTTTTAACAACTTCACCTTGAAAGCGCCTAGATCGTAGCGTTCCTAGCTATAAGGACAATTTTCGTAGTTCAAGTGTTACCTAGTAGACGGGTGTTTCTCCCCCTCCCCCACCTACCTGAAATGAAATGAAATGAAATTGTTTATTCTGTAAATAGGATATTGGAATCACTTTTACACGTCATTAAAAAATATTAAAAATAAGCTAGATGAGGTCGGCGTTTCCTATCTGACTACTCTGAGAAGAAAGGCCGAAACAAACTCAGAGGTCACAGTCTCTTTTAAAGTCCAAACATAATCTTGGTCAAGCCATATGAGGACCATGTAAATTCGAGTCTGAAATGGTCTTTTGAGGAAAGAACCACACAGATTTGAGTGGACCTGTCCAATCAGTGCAAGCATTTGTCAGTAATGGCGGAGCTCAACTCAGAACTTAAGGAGCTCAGCGACTCGACGAACAATACCAAAGAAAGGACATTTGGGTAGGCCGAATAAAATACTCAAATTGCCAGACCATTGATAAAATTAACAGAGAAAGAAAAAAAAAAATTAAAAAAATTCACATAGTCCTCACATTCACAATAATAAAATACTTTACAAAGTAATCATGTCATTTTGTATAGAATATTCAATAATGTCAATTTGTAAATAAAACTGGTTGATATACTTTGATGATTTTCCATATTATTCAAAATGTTACAATGCTTAGCAGAGCGAGCAGCTCAATCCCATGCTTTTTTGTCTTCTAAATAATCTGAAATTTTATAGTACCCTTTTCTACAAAGTTTGGTTTTAATGCAGCTTTTAAATCGTTTAATGGGTAAGTTTCGAATGTCAATGGGAAGTTTGTTATAAAAGCGTATACATTGACCCATGAACGAGTTGCCTACTCTCTGCAGGGTGGTGCCACGTGGATACAGGGCTAAATCAGCTCAGATGACCACTAGGTACGCCTGTGCCAAGCGGCTTCCTTTGTTGAAGATTTGCAAAGTTGACGACACTAAATACCCCACTATTAGATGTACATAGATCGTAGCGTTCCTAGCTATAAGGACAATTTTTGTAGTTCAAGTGTTACCTAACATTAATTTGCAGTACTGTACCTATTCCAAAAATAAACTATGTTAGCTAAACACAGTTTATTTTTGAGTTGAGTCGTATAGTTGATTTGAGTACAATACAACATACTCGGATCGCTCGATCTACTTTAAAAAAATCTTAAATTAATTCATTCACTGGCAGACAACGCACAGCCTAAACCGCTGAGTCTAGAAATTACAGTTCCTGATTTTTGAAAATTCACCCCCTAAATGGATAAAGAGGGAGATGAATGTTTCTATGGAGGTTCGTCATTTTGCCAATGGGAACGGCCCACGGCTTGTCCCTAATAAAATTGTAGCTAATGAAGCACGAAAACCGTACCTACTTACATTAATAATATATAATATTTATTTATAATTATATAGTCCTCCTGACTGCATTTCGGCCACGGCGGCCAATCTCAACGGAGACTAGCCTTCGGCGCGGGAGATATTACAGTGCACAAGTGTGTGCGCAGACACAGGTGCACTCTCTCTTCCCTCACTCTCATAGTCCGATGGGACGGCAATCCGACACGACCGGAGAGAGACCAGGCGCAGGACCAACGGCTTAATGAGCTTTACGAGACAGGGGGGTATCACACCGCCAACTTCCAAACTCCGGGCTGTTACTAAGAAATTCCTAATGGAAAAACCCAATATCAATTTGCTCGACCCGGGAAGCGAACCCAGGACCCCACGCTCACCAGTCGCTCTTGCAACCACGAGACCAACGGGGCAGTTGCATCCTACTATCCTAACTAATATTATAAATGCGAAAGTGAAATTGTTTGTTTGTTTGTTACGCTTTCACGCTTAAACAGCTGAACGGATTTGGATGAAATTTGACCTGACCTGACCATGACCTGGAATAGGACATAGGATACTTTTTATCCCGATATTCCCACGGGATCGAGATTTTCGCGGGTGAAACCGCGGGGCGCAGCTAGTAATATTATAAATAAGAAAGTGAGTTTGTTTGTTTGTTACGCTTTCTCGCTTAAACGGCTGAACGGATTTGGATGAAATTTGGCACATGAGTAGACCATGACCTGGAATAGGACATAGGATACTTTTTATCCCGATATTCCCACGGGATCGAGACTTACGCGGGTGAAACCGCGGGGCGCAGCTAGTTAATAATAAGTAGTATGGGACAGTAGGTACAGAAAGATGATGGTGATATAAATGTGTCATTGATACAACCTACAGACCTATTTCTAGACGAAGACCAAACCGGCATAATTACCCTTGTTTACATAACATAAAAAAATTGTTGGCATAAAAAGTGATAACTTCACTTTTTATGTAAACTAGTTATGTAAAAGATGATATAATAACACATTCTGAACGATTTTATCCCAGAAATAAAAGCCTCAAGGATGTCTGTAGCTATGCAATAATTATTATAATTGGATTAATTGGTCAATCACAATCGACGAGTTTGCAATCATAGTTGTAATATAGAGACAAGAAATAGAAAAAATGCCAGGTTTTTATAGTACCTATGACCTTTAACTTTGTTCTACCCACTGCTCTACTGCTGAGTGTATAGATAGGCCTTCTTTTTGTGCTGTTTCCCTGGCCTAGGCAAGTTTCTGCAAGTCTCTACAAGCTTCTACCCATGGTCCGTTGTAGGTCCGCACGCCATAACTTGTCTTTCCACGTTGAAAGACAAGTCCGCATGTACAGTATTTTTACTTCTGAAAATCTACCACCTAGGCATGATTTTCCTTGGCTGTAAGTTAGTTTGCTTACCGTTGCAAGAAAAATATAGTTAGTAGCGAGTTTTATAGCCGATTCCAACCTACACCCCAATTGCGTAACGCACGATCAATCAGAATTGAAATCGGTTTGAAACAAATGTCTAATCCATTGCTTCATAAGTTCGAAAAAAATCTGCTCAACAACGTAACTTATGAAGCTTTAGGGGTATGAGGAACAGGGTGTTAAGTTCACTCATCCACCATAGAAAAGGGAGGATCCTCCAACCAGTCGGGTGTTGTGTCTGGCGGGCAACTGCCCAACGGTTGATGTTGGGTTCTTGTATACAACCTGCCGCTACAATGGCGACATTAATTTAACACACGTATACGATTTCGGGTATTCGTTTTATGAAAATATTTGAATTTCATTAAACGTTATTATTTATTGATATACTAGCTGCGCCCCGCGGTTTCACCCGCGTAAGTCTCGATCCCGTGGGAATATCGGGATAAAAAGAATCCTATGTGTTAATCCAGGTTATAAACTATCCGTTTGCCAAATTTCATCCAAATCCATTCAGCCGTTTTTGCGTGATTGAGTAACAAACATCCAAACACACAAACACACAAACCTACAAACTTTCACATTTATAATATTAGTAGGATTTTCAATTTTCTAAATTACCATCCTGTACTTAAAGAACTGTAGCGAAGATGTCATTTGCCGGGGTCACGGATCATTTATGGTAGGCGAATAGAGGAAAGCCGCGCAATTTCTTAGAAATTATGCCGACAACAAAGCATAGTACCTAGCGAAAAGCCGAAAGAACGTAAGCCAGCTGGTAGGTAGCTTCATGAGTGAATCTTTTACACAGAGATCTCAATTTTGGTAATTTTTTTTTTGTTATTTAGATTGTTTAAAAATTTAAAAATTTCAATTTACGAATTATTTTATTTTATTATAATGTTTATGTCTGGCCACTAGCCCTACCCGTGTGTTAAATTAATGTCGCTATTGTAGCGGCACGCTGTAAATGTCCATTGCACGGTAAACTTTAATTGCGCGATGCAGGATACATGTGAAGCCAGGATTTTTGTGTGACGTCAGGTCTTTGATGAGTAGTTCGCATGTGGCCATGTAGACCGCCCCACAAAGCAATGGATTAGTTTCGAACCGATTCCATTTCTTATTGATCGTGTATTATGCAATTATGATGCTGGAGTGCAAATGTGATGCTGTTCCGCAAACGATGGGGCACTCAGGACCTATGTCCTAAACCTGTGTATGTGCACCTGCGCTTTGGATAAACTAATGAACGATACTACTGATAATGTAGTTGGTATGTTGGCGTGTGCTAGCTGACATATGGCAAATAGCATAATCAGCCTATAATGTTCCCACTGTTGGGACACAGGCCTCCTCTCTGTGAGAGGGAGTGGGCCGTAATCCACCACGCGGGCCCAGTGCGGGTTGGTAGATGTCATATGTCTTCGAATTTTTCTAGGACATGCCGGTTTCCTCACGATATTTTTCTTCACCGTTTTGAGAGCAGTGGTGATAAATATGGCAAATAATTTAATTTAATGTTTAGTGTTGCATTTATTGTTAATTATTTTACATACGATTGTATTGAATCAAGTTTTTCTAACTGAACAGACAGCTGTGCTCCTGGGGAGTTTGTTGCGCCACTTCTTCCCAGCTAAAGCACTAGGAAGGCGGCGGGCGTTTTGGCAAACTGTCTTATGTAATTCGCCCTTTGTGCCTAGAGGCTTTTATTTAGATATTATTTTATGTTTACATTTACTTTTTATTTCTGCTTGAGTATTAACAGTTATCATTTTTTTTATTAAATTTTTTTATTGGTGTAATTGCGTGTGCTAGCTGACATATGGCTAATAATTAGATTTATGTTTTTTTGTTCCGTAATGGGAATGATTTTGCATACTATTGAATAGAATCATTTTTTTTTTCTAACTAAACAGACAGCTGTGCTGCTGGGGAGTTTGTTCCGCCGCTTCTTCTTCCCAGCTAAAGCACTATGACGTGGCGAAGGGCAGGCGTTTTGGGAGACTGTCTTGTGTAATTTTGACGTTAGAAAAAAGCTGATTCTCAGTTTGAATAAAGGACTTTAGATGTCGATTTTAAAATGCAAAACTCGTAGCTAAGTCCTGTGCTAATTGCTTCGGTCTAGGCAATACAAAAAGCCTTTGTCGGTGACCGGCGAGATTACATATCAATTATGTATTGTACCTAAGAGCAACAAAATATTCCTCAAGCAAAATGCAGCTTGTTATAGCAAAAAATGCGCCACAGCGACTAAGATAATAACGAAATAATTACGAATACAAAGAAGCTATCTGTCACAGGCACATCACGTATGTAATGGGATCGTTATTGTACGCGTATATGAAGACGTTACATAATGGGAATGACTGTAATTGCGTAATTTTAGTAAATAATTGGATACTATTACTTAATTGAAATCATCTCTGACGCGGTAATGACCGCAGAATTAAAATCTATATTTTTATTTTTCCAGGGTTTTCCATCCTCATACATATCCTCTAATCCACCGATTGTGTCTTACCTGTAAAAGTTAACAAACACTTTTTTAAACTAAGGAGTGTATAATTATTATGCTAATGCACCCAACTGAACCTCTGATTGAGTATAGTTTTATCTCATTTTTATATATGACCCTATAAATAGAACTAACTATAATAATATAAAAAGTAAATGATAATAGAGTGATAAAGGTAAAAAAATTTATTACTTACCTACTAAGTATTTGGGATAACAATACACCAATTAAAACAATCCGTAATGTCCGTTATAGAAATGCATTTAAAAAGTAATTCCATCCAGCATTTAAGAATGAAAAGGTCATGATGCACTCGTAATATCGCCAAGCGCGTGCCCATGATTTAAGACACTTTGTTTTATCAACGCAAATCTTCATTATGTACGTGTGGTTCACTAGATGTATCAATACACATAAGCATTTGTATGTTGCATTCACAATGCTGTTAACATTGTTGTTATGCCGACAGACGTAGATAAGATGGTGGTAGATAGCCAGATGGACTTAGAACAAGCCCTACAACCAACCAAAATGAGCAGAAAATTTCCCTCCGGAGCAACTGGACAGCTTCTCAGCTGGACAGTTTCGCAGCCGGACAGAGTAAAGTCGTGTGAAAATTTTTGTTTATAAACTGGGAATCAAACCCGGGACCTCTGGGTTTGAGAAAAGTGATACCACTAGACCAGAGAGGCGGTTAAAATTTTGTATGGAAATGACGCTCGCCGATGAGAAATAACATCGGGCGTTCGGCTTATTCATAGATACGATTCTATAGTTTAAAGATAGAATGTCTTAGAGACATCATCATTTCAGCCGTAACACGTCCACTGCTGGACATGGGCCTCCGCCAACCACTTTCCAACTCCCACCGCCACTTCGACCGGTTCTGTGCTTCCCGCATGCGGCGAATTCCTGCGGCCTTCACGTCATCGGTCCACCTTGTGGGGGGCCTTCAAACGCTACGTCTTCCGGTACGCGGTCGCCATTCCAGAATCTTTCGGCCCCATCGGCCATCTGTTCTGCTGGCATTTTTTAAGAGTATCGGAAATACTTTAGTACCTACTCACTAATACGAAGGTTATGTGCGACAAGTAAGCGTGTTCCTTATTGAGCTCTCATGTTTTCTAATGAATTTGCAGTTCATTCAACGTTCACAAATGGTTTATCAATGTCAAAATATTAGCCTACATGATTTACATGCAGATTATTGTAAGTAAATCAATCATAATAAATTAATTTGTCCGACACAAGGCGCACCGATGACCTGGTGGAGGTCGCTAGAATTCACAAGATGCGAGGAACGCAGGACCGAGACGTGGCGGCGACTCGACTCAACGTGGCGGGACTCGACGTGAAGGGAACAAATCGGTGGTCGTAGCTATGCTTGTGGAGGTTTTTGTCCAACAGCTGAATGACGGTGACGCTGATAAAATTAATTTCGAAACAATAGCATCAGAATGATTCTGTAGTCTGATATAGACGGATGATTACTGAAAGAAAGAAAGAAAAATGCGATTATTGGCATTACAGCATAATGTATAATCAGCCAATAATGTTCCCACTGCTGGGACACAGGCCTCCTGCCTCGAGAGGGAGTGGGCTTTAATCTACTGCGCGGGTCCAGTGCGGTTTGGAAAATGTCACATGTCTTCAAATGTTTGGTTCTAGGACATGCCGATTTCCTCACGATGTTTTTCTTCACCGTTTCACTTGAAAATACTTCAAGTAAATGTCCAGACTGATCACTTGCTTAAGGCGATATTACACTATCATATATATAGGATCATATATGGGATCCTATTTTTATCCTACATATTTGTCCTCAAGAATCATACTGTGTATTACATTCTTAAAAATACGAGAATTTCTTCCCCTCAGACATATGCTAGACAAATACAAATTACCAACATAGTTTGGACCCCGAGGCACAAAATTAATAACATTGTGATTAAGACGTATTTGTGTTCGTTTTACATACTTGCCTAACTACTTGCCTGCTTGCATTTGCACATTTAATTTAAAATTTAAATTTTACCATAATACATAATGACTGGTCAATTTAAATTCACATAATGACACGATCACCATGTATTAACTTGTGGTAAATGACTAAGAACTGCAGGCGGTACATACCAACCTAACATCTTTTAAAAGAAAATATAACACGTGTAAGGTAAACAAACTGTAGAAATCCAATACACTGTGGGAAGTTGGGACGCGTCATATACAACTACTTATAATTTATACTTGGATGACAGTTGTCCGTCCCGAGACGATCTTTATAAAAAACTAGCGCCCCGCGGTTTCACCCGCGTAGATGTTGATCCCGTGGGAATATAGAGATAAAACGTATCCTATGTCCTATTCCAGGTCATGTCTACCCGTGTGCTCATCCTCTCCTCTCTAAAGTAGGGAATGTCGCGGTGACGCGGCGCCGGCGCGGCGGCGTCGGAACGGTTCGCGTATTGCATTTTTATACTCACGAGTATAAAAATGCAATACGCGAACCTTCGATATCTTTCCCTTGATGTTAAAACTATTTATTTGAATAAGAATCAATATTATATCGACCAAACTCCTTCGCAAATAATGCATTAACGATTACAGATTCTTTAGGATCGTTCAGGTGATCTGGAGAGAGATGTATCTTCAGATTCCATGCGTAAGTAAACAGTAACATTGTCTAGTACCAACGCGTTTATAATGCAAATGTTACAGCATCGCAAGGACGCTCTAGTCACGAGACTAGCTAATGAGCTACTAATGCATTGTTCTGATGCACTATTATTTATATAAGTTGAAGAGAAACTACGATCGATACGTTCTACGTTTTTGGCAGAAAATATCATAAAAGAGCACCCTCACCGCGAGCATTCATGTTATGTAACAGTTCAGATTCGAGCATTACATCAGTGAGTGAGGAGAACCGAGCATTACAGTTCGCAACCTGTAATGATACACATCGAACATACAGTGCGCAGTGGCTCAAAATCGAATCTGAAATGTTACATTACAAACGAATGCTCGTCAGTCAGGGAGGCAGTATTGTAACGTAATGCTCAAAATCGAATCGGAAATATTACATTACAAGCGAATGCTCCCGGTGAGGTGGGAGCACCTATAAATTTCATTTCCATTTTCTGATTAGGTCATCTAACAGTATTCATTGCCTGTCCGCTCATTATTATTATTTACGCCTATTTTAAGCCTATGGGCTTATTGCATTATTTGGTAAAAATAACTAAAAATAGACTTTACAAAAATAGCATTACAAAATACTAGACTACGTCATGACAAGAATTAATTACAAATGCAGCCATGCGTGTTAGTTGACGAACCAATTGAAATAAATAGGGCATTATGGCGATGTAATTAGTCTTACTCAATGTTTATAAACATAGCAGTTTATATAAGAACTTAGATTAATAATTACATAATAGATAGATCGTTTAATTGGTGCACACAAGAGACAGGACAACATGCAAAATCACGAATAAATAATAACTAATTACAGGAATATTAGGAAATGAAATCGCAAAAAAAAATCAGCTGTTCCCTACATTTATGGTCGCATTGCTCGTCAAAATGTAGGGAACAGCTATTTCATTTCGCGGTTTCGGGATTTGTCCCATAATGAAAGTTGTTTATAATGATGAGTACAATGACCCCGTAAGAGGATGCCCATGAATTAAATTTCACCGTATTTATAAATGCGTATAATATCAGCGGATTTTGTCACACTCCAAGGCAAAGCTTTCTTCACATTGAGAGAACCTACCAATATTGATCACCTCGCTTGCTCAATGCACTTTGGCAGTTTTACTTGTAAACAGGCAAAAGGGATGATTGTTGTAAAGGTTAAATCGCTAGTCGTTGCCTACTTAGATATAATTACATGTAAGATTGCTTCCTTGACTGTTCAAGTATTCAGTGATTAAAAAATATTATGTCGTACTCGCTTCTAGGAAGACACACGGCCATTAAATATGTCACGTATTAAGTAAATTACACAGCATGATGCCCTCTTGTGTCAACTATTGTATAGTGCGTTTCATCATATTTATAGTTCCTATACCTTAATAGGCTATAACACTGTTGTAGGACTAATATGAATTATGAATAGGTACGCTACGGCGCTACATAATGGTCCGCTTTTAAAATTTAACAGTGGAACCAACCAGCAAAAGGAACTATTTTATGAAACGCACTATAAACTTGGTTACTTATGCGGGCCATAGACGTTCAAGTAATTTGATCAAACAGGCTGGTTCAAACAGTTTGATCAAATTTGATAGAAATAAGAAAATTCATATTTCTTCATACCATTTGACAACTCATTTTGATCAAATTTTCTCACACATATTCATGGCAATTTGATCAAATAACTTGAAAGTCTATGGCCCGGATTAAGAACATACCTACCTAATTTTAATTAATTAATCATGACCCCACCGATTCTGATGCTGAACTGAACAAGTAACCTATCAATATTTTGACTAACAGCCATGTAAGTGTATTGAATGAAAATTTCATGAAATCGTCAGTCAATACACTTACATGAACTTAGAAAGTTGTATTGCTGATTCTAATGTTTATAATTCTGTAAATCCATATTTGTTACGGCCGCTAATAATATTTAGATCAACATACAACCTGATACTGACCTGAAAATTGCAAAAAACGTAAGAAAATTTGAATTTCGCGGGCCACCCTAGCGCATCAACCTTAAGGTGATTTCTTTAATGTAACCCGCAAAATTCAATAGGTACGTTTTTGCAAATCAATTTTAGGAATCACCTTAAGAAGAGTTTGAGAAATTCTCAACTTCAAATAAGTACTTAAATCAGAAACCGGCTGATAGTCCCACAGATAAATTATTTGTTTCAAATTCAACATGAGCTACTATGTAACTCACACTCGAAAACCTAGTTTTATTACGAGGACTGCGTGTTCTTATAGTTTTTAAACTTTCAGACGCATCGCGAAATCACACGGCGCGTGCGCCATTCGTATGGATGCGACTTCAGCTTTCTCCGCTCGCGCAGCTGAGCGACTCGGTTACAGCAACATCTACTCCATTAAGTACGCTGACATCCTGGACGGTCCACAGCCGAAGCCACCACACTTAGAGGCTAGCGTTTATCTCAAGAAGTTTTAAGGTAAGGTTTACGGACTATTTTACTTAATGAAGGAATTCAGATGATCCTGATAAAGTTTTATTTATATAGTCTATACGTATCCGTAGAATGAATTTGTCGCCCCGATTTCGATTCGGGTCATTAACAAACGTTTCGTATCGCATGTCGAATTTTGTTGTTAGTCGACGACGATATTAGTTAGGTCCATAATTATTATAATTCCACGTATTGTGTTTAATTCGCAAACGATGTAAAATAAGTTTATTTTTTGTCTTTTTCAGAATCTGCACAACACGCACAAATAAAATTAACTTCTCCGAGGTTTAATGATCACAAATAAAATGTAGACACATTACACCTAAATTTTACTCAAACCTAGGATAGCAGCGTTTTAAGTGCTGTAGCCCTCTAGCGAAACACGTATAATTAAGAAGTTATAAAACTGTATTATGATATTATTATGTATACTAAATAATTGTACCTGGCAAATTTAAGGCTATAATGAAGACGCTATCAAGCTGGAAATGCTGGAATCACCCTGAGGCAAATCTCACGCGGGACATGTCCGCATGTATGTATATGTCCACCTATATGACGCATCACAGTGTGATGCGTCATACAGGTTGTATGATGCGTCCTACGAACTGCGCGGGATTCGCCTCGTGTAAACTCGTGTTTGAAGCTTTATGGGTTGGTAACCGACGGACTTTTGTTCCCCGATTTGTTAACTTGCGAATTTACTATTTATTTTATGGATATTCAGTCACAAATGAAAAAGCGAAAAAGCAGATTAGCTATCTCAAAAAAAAAAAAAACAAAATGACAAATAAAATTGTTTTACCATGATTTTTGTCTTCAATTATATTATTATTTGTGCTTATAACATATTTATACAGGCATCGCAGTACTCTTCATTCCATAGCTTAAAAATAGATTTAATTTAGCGGTGCCTAGTAAAATATAATAGCAACACACTTTATCAGAACATTGTTATAACAAAATGTTCAGGCTTTTCTTCCTATCGTGTATCAAATAGCATAGCTGTTTGTAGTTCCTTAAAAAAATTTAGTATTATTTAATATACTCTATCTTATTAATCAAACACACTGAATTTTTTTTGTATATTGTGAGACCTGCACCCTAATTGCGCAATATATGATCCATCACAATCTGAATCGTTTTGAAACTAGTTATTAGTTCTTTTTAGTATTAGTCATAATCGTTTACGAAAATGTGTTACGTAATTAGATAGCAGATCAAGTCTTGGTGGCCCAGGCCCATAAAGTAAGACTTGGTAACACAACAAGTCCTTTTACCAGCGCAAATATAGCACTTCGGAAAGTAGGGGCACGTTTATGTAAATTTCTAGCGCTGCTGTAAGTAATACAATTTATGTACCTAATTAATATAACCATGTATTTTACTTAAATAAAGAAATAGGTTATATGTTTCATAAACAAATAAAATGACAACCCCTCCTGTTGAATTCTAAACTTCGAAAAAAAAATTTACAGCGCAAGCGGTTGCACAGAAAATATAGAATCTCTCCTACTACAGATCTGCTAAACCCAGTCAATACAATAAAATTGTGATTTAGTCTGTAAATAATGTAATTTTATCTCAATAAATGTACCTATACTTAGTTTAAAAAAAAAAACACTTGTTTTGATTTTTTCACCGCTTAATTTCCTACTGACAGCTACCTACTGGCCATCGTAATGTAATTGGGTGTTTTGTTCCACCCACTGTGTACAGGCCAATTCCCTGTAATGCCATGCTTCCCTCAGCCCACGGTAATTTGTCCGCTACCCATTGTTTTTCGTCTCCATATTATGATTTTAACTAATAACAACAACAAAAAACCCGCCCCACGCGTCCGCGGGTTTATAGCGACCCGCCCCAGTCTGAATAAACTGGACAAAACTGAGTGTAAGTTTAATATTTATGTATTATAAGTACAAAGCGTTGTTTCCGATTTTGACTGAAATGAAATGAAATTGTTTATTCTGTAAATAGGATAACAGAATCACTTTTACACGTCATATTTAAAATAAAAAAATAAGCTCGATGAGGTCGGCGTTTCCTATCTGACTACTCTGAGAAGAAAGGTCGAAACAAACTCAGAGGTCGCAGTCTCTTTTAAGGTCCAGACATAATCTTGGTCAGGCCATATGAGGACCATGTAGATTAGAGTCTGAAATGGTCTTTTGAGGAAAGAACCACACAGATTTGAGTGGACCTGTCCAGTCAGTGCAAGCATTTGTCAGTAACCGAGGAGCTCAACTCAGAGCTTAAGGAGCTGAACGACTCGACGAACAATACCAAAGAAAGGACATTTGGGTAGGCCGCAAAAAGTACTCAAACTGCCAGATTAAAACGAAAGAAAGAGAAGATTCACAATAATTAAAATAAAATAATACTTTACAAAGTAATAATGTCATTTTGTATAAAATATTCAACAATGTCAATTTGTAGGTTTATAAAACTGGTATATTGTAATGATTTTAGATAATAATTAAAATTTCAAGTTCTAAGGTTTTATCAAGGCTTAGCAGAGCGAGCAGCTCAATCCCATGCTTTTTTGTCTTCTAAATAATCCGCAATTTTATAGTACCCTTTTTTACAAAGTTTAATGGGTAAATTTCTAATATCAATGGGATGTTTGTTGTAAAAGCGTGAACGAGTTGCCTACTCTGTGGAGACGAGTGCGATGTACAGCAAGATTGTGTTTGTTCCTGGTATTTATACTATGAATATCGGACATTTCCTTAAAATTTGATATATCTTTGTGTACATACAACAGGTTTTCAAATATATATTGTGAGGCTACGCGACAAAATACCCATAATAATTATTACCTATACTTAATAGCTAAGTATACCTACTCTGTATTCCATTCAATAGTACATATTAAATCCATGTCCATTCACAATTCACTCGGATCAAGCTCGGATCATTCATCACCAACGATGACAACCCTATGTCAATTATTGGCATCTGTGATCATCTGTGATTGGCATTTAGTTATTGAATATATTTTTATGTTTATATTTCCATTAGTTTTTCCTTATTTTACAATTTCTAGATGACTAATATGTATCTACGTACGGGTCAATGCTAAGTCTAAAATATATGGAAATGTTCAGAAAATTTCCCTTATTGAAAATATATGATGTGAGCTGAGCTACTATTAAATTGAACCTATTTAGAGAGTAAGTTGCTCCTAATGGGAGTAACTGCAAAATTTTTGCAACTAACCTATCTGTTTTTTTTAAGTTAGCATTAGCATTTTTCTCTTAGCTCGCCGGCAAATTCCCGGAACAAGTAGTGAAGCGTGGCATCAAGAAGAAAGCAGGCACGAATAAAGGCGCGTTCCACATCAAAAAACTTGCACCTAATAACAAAGAATGCGCTATCGCTTTTCTCAGAAGGTAAAAATTGCAACCAGTCCTATTAACCTACCTTATCTATCAACCTACCCTATTTGGCTGACCCTCACAACACGACGACACGGTTGGCGCAGTGGCTGAGCGATGGACGGCTGCGCAATGTGTCGCGGGTTCGATCCCCGCACGGAACAAATATTTGTATGATCTGCAAGTAGTTGTTCCGGGTCTGGGTGTTAGTGTATGTGAGTTTCTATGTTTGTAAACGCACCCACGATACAGGAAGAAATTCCTAGTGTGGGGCAACGTTTTTAAAAAAAAAAGAACTGAGCAACCAGGCACTTCTGTCACTTTACTTTGTACCACCAAGACACTGGGCATACCCGTAAACCAAAATACACGGTACAAGTACATCCCCGGTCCTTCCGCGGTATTATTTCATCGCAACTGATCTCAAAACGGTGAAGGAAAACATCGTGAGGAAACAGGCAATGTCTAGAACCAAAAAATTCGAAGTCATGATGACATTCGCCAACCTGCACCGGCACTGGCGTGGGGATTATAGCCCACTCTTACAGAGAGAAGGTCTGAGTCCCAGCCGTGGGCACATTATAGGCTTATAGCGCTCGTTCCACTTAAATCCCCTAGACCAGTCCCCCAGGGGACTACATAGCACTCAATGTTCCATGCTGCATGATCTGAATATAGGTAGGAATATCATAAAAGTATACTTATGTTTGATCTTTTTATCAGGTTGTTCTTTCTTGACGAACCGATGGCCAAGGCGGTAAAATTGGTGGTTGGTCCAAATGATCGATGTCTCGAGCTAGAAGCGTACATTGGAAGCGCCATAGACGATGGAATATCAGTGGTGGCTGTTGATGATAATGAAAATTTGGTGGGAGTTGTCATCAATGCCCTTCTACGCAGAAATGTGAGCAATGAAAACACAGGCGAAGTGCCGAAACATAAAAAGCATGTATCGAAGCTTGAATCGGCAGCGCTTTAACGATTTTATAATTACAAGGTTCAAGACAGTTGAATCATTTCTCTGGGGCTCTCCCAGACTCGACCCTGTTCCGGTTGGTCTACTGATTCTAGCTAAACAATCGATATCATTGGCTTGTAGTTGGAAAAAGAAACGAGGGCTTGTCCCAAAAAAACTTACCTTTTCTTTCTCCGCAGGATTCTTTAGAAAAAAAAGTAATAGAAAAGTGCAAAAATCCTAAGTTCTTACGCATAATTCGGTTTATGGCGTATTTAGAGACCGAGAGTAAGCTCTGGGACAAGGTGCCAAGCGACTGCAATATTCTGGTGGATCTCAAGTTTGCATCCACAGAGCCCGAATGGAGAGGACGACATATAATGGAGAAGCTGGTCGAAGAAACAGAGTACGCGAATTGTTTTCGTTATCTCGGCATAGATCTTCTAATGGAATTAGTCTTGGACAGGTCATGTTTCACATGCCTTGCCGAGTCCAATCCAGATTGGGGGGTCGGTTACTTCATACTTACTCGAAGTTGCGGAGGAGTCAAGTCATACAGCTCGGAAACCTCGATCTCGAGAAGAAATCGGACAAAAGGATAGCAGAGGGTTGCGGTAGCCCTCGAGTAACATCATTTTGCCTTGTCTCAAGTCGAGCTGTGTTTATTGATATTTTAACACAAATATTCGAATCCTCAATTACTTCTAGTTGCATGGGCTAACCGTATTCGAGAACATAACCTGACGTTGATTGGAGAAAATGTTTTAGGTGTGCTGCGAAAGTAAGTGGAGCCTGTGGTGTACATTTGGTCGCGTCGTCCCTCTACTCCAAACGCGCGGTCGAACGACTCGGTTACGAAATGATCTACTGCATTAATTACTGCGAAAAACCGGACGCACCACAACCGGAGCCACCGCATATCTGTGCTTGCGTCTTCTTAAAACTGCTTAAGGTATAACTTGGCGGAGAAACCTTTGTTGTTGTTAGATACAATTTTTCGTTACTTTATAATCTCGCTAGATAGATTATAAGCTAACGATGTTCATAATCATACGGTCACAGATATTATTTCATCATGTTTCTACTACCGCCGCATGACTTCTTTATTACATCTCATTCTCTACTGCGCTAAGGTAGCCCGTGAAATTCAAATTTTCTTACGTTTTTCGCTGATTCTAATGATTATTATTCTGTATATGTATATTTGTTACGGCCGCAAATAATATTTAGATAACATACAACCTGATACTGACCTGCAAATTACAAAAAACTTAAGAAAATAAGAATTTCGCGGGCTATCTTGGCGCATCCACCTTAAGCTCTCTCATACCTATAATATAAAGTATATGAAAACGTATTCGTCCTAGGTAGAAAATTCCTATAGAAACCTATAGCAAGATAAGCACCGAAGTAGGTAATTTAATTTGGCATTGTAAAACTCAATACCTAAATTATGAAATTGTAATTTCGCCTGGGAGCCAAGTCTACTAATTTACAAACTGTCAGTGGTCTCACAATGATCAGTTTTTGACAGATTTTGTATGGCATATCTGTCAAAAACGGATCATTGTGACACGTTTGTAAATTAGTAGACCTGGCCCCCTGGATGAATGCAAATACAGTATCTTGTGAGTTAGTTTTTTTTTAAACAACTGAGTTAAAAAAGAATAATGCCCACTGTGATAGACAATCTCAAATCTGAATATTATAATTTTACCGCAATTATACTTGGTTTTGTTTTGTCATCTCATAGTTGCATTTGAATATGTTGGTACGCCTGACGAGCGTGCTTAACGTATAGCAGGGCTGCGTGTGGCGAGCTGTTGGGCAGTAGCGACCCCATGGGCCCTATCTCCCAGGAGAAGTATTCTTCCTCATCTCTGGCTCGCCTTTATTGACCGGCTGGAGTGAACACTGACGAGGAACAGAGCTCCCACCTTCTTCTTGCCTTTATTGGCCAGCTTGAGTGGAGATTTGCAAGAGCAAACGTGCTCGGAGGAAAGAAGTATTCCAGTAAGTGCTCGTAGGGATCTGGACCATCTTCCAGGCTCTGGGATTGTTCTGAAAGCCGTGGAATACCTCTCCACTCCTCAAGCACCTTAGGAAGTATTGTTAATTTTCCCGATTTAGGGCGGATTTTACCAATAGAACGGAACGCACTTATACGACTACGTATAAGGGCTGTCAGTGTCATTATTTTCTGAGGAATATTGACACTGACAGCTCTTGAACACGTTTTACAACGTCTAAAGCTAGATGGCGTTAATTGGGCATTGATCGATGTTGATATAGTTGTTGGCAGTTTTTGCTAGGTGGCATTGAGAGCAGTTAGAACAAAGTGCGATGACTTTGCAATTTTACGAGTCAAGGTTATAAAGCTTCTATTGTTCGTAACACTTGTATGTTCTTTAGATAGGCAAATTTTCACTTTCCCAGAGGAAGTAGCTTGAGCACAGTAAGTTTTTAGTTCCACGCAGATTTTATTTCTAATCAATGGCACTTATTTGACATCGTCTTTTTTTCACTAATGTTTTGATGTTCATTTTAGGTATTTACTTCGCTTTTATGGCGGGTTTTTTAGTTTTACTTCACCATTCACTGTGTCACCACTAGACAGTATTTCGACAACAATTTTAATATGGTTAATTAACGTTACAGTCAATTAAAATGGTACCGACACACGACAATAGGGGGCCAAGGTTAAAGGTAATATTACATAATAATTATGTAAATTCTTTTTATAACGGATTTATGCCGCTATAATGTTTTAAGGGTTATGGAATGGAAATGAACTACGACTCGGTTAAACGGTTTACTTATATTGGTAGCAACACCACAATGATACACCATCAGTTCTTAGTATCAACACAACAGACAAGTATGGCGGCCGTCGCACGATCGCAGCGTGCGCGGTCCGGTCTATCTTAGCGCGTGGCGGGGGGCCGACTGGCTGCTCGAGCGAGTTGGAGCAAGCGCGGGCGGCGGGAAGGACCTATATCGTGACGTGGCGACGCGCGCATGCAACACAACGCTACACACTCCCCCTCTAGTTCGAACATAGCGCCCTCGCGTTCGGGCTAGCAATCAAATCTACGCGGCCGACCGCGTCTGCGCTTCTCTCTAACCGGGGCCTCGACATCACCGATGAATGGAGTCAAATCAGAGACGTGGTATCGTCCTACGTGCTCACCTCTAGTAACTCCCTCCACCAGGTAAGTAGTAGGGCTTACTACTTCGCGGATGCGATAAGGGCCATCCCTCCGGGGTATAAATTTCGCAGACTGGCCGGGACTCACATCATTCATTCCTTGCGTTTTCAACAAAACGAGATCACCTACCTTGTATTCTGGAGGGGCGCGTCTGCCTTCATCTGCGTACTTCTTCTGCAGAGACTGGTTACGCTCGTGGATATCTCGGGCGTCAAGTAACACCGTCGATAGCTTACGAAGATAAGGAGTGATATTGTGGACGAAATTATCGCTGTCCACGATGGTCTTCATGTCTGCCACGACGTCCGATGGCGCGCGCAGCTCTCTCCCGAAGGTAAGGAAAGCTGGTGAAAATCCAGTACTCGCTGTAACAGCGGAGTTCATCGCGAACCTTATGGCCGCGAGATGAGTATCCCAAGATGTGTGATCCTTTCCTACCAGTATCGCTAACTGTGGTTTAAGGTCACGATTTTTCCGCTCAACGGGGTTCGCTTCTGGGTGATACAACGGCGTCAAAGATTGTTTGATACCCATCACGTGACAGGCCTGCTGCATCACTTCCGCAACAAACTGAACTCCGTTGTCGCTGATCATCCTGCGCGGGACTCCATACCTAAGAAAGACCTCGGATATTAAAATTTCAGCGCATTCCACGCTTTTAGCCTTTTCCAACGCAAATAGCTCAACCCAATGGGAGCACGTGTCTTCTAGGATTAAAATCCAACGGTTACCCTTCGGAGTCTTTGGTAGGGGTCCGAACAAGTCGACAGATACCACTTCAAATCGCCGGGTGGGTGCAGGAGTCTGGAGCAGTCCTGCAGGCTTCCTGTTATCTATCTTGTATCGCTGGCAAGCTGCACAGCGTTTAATGTAGTCTGTGACAAAGGACTTCATACCTGGCCAAAAGTATCGTATCCTGATGCGTTGTAGGGTACGTTCAGCACCAAAGTGGCCTGCTGTGGGAGCGTCGTGGTACTCTACGAGGACGGCTTCTCTCTCGTGTTTAGGGACCACGAGACAGGCGGACTCAGCATCTTCCGATTCGGGTGCGCACCTGTATAATATCCCATCAGACACCAGGTATCCTCTCTCTGACCACCCTCTCCCCCTGAAGGGATCGTCGGTAGTCTCTAGATCCTCAACGATCCCCTTCAGCTCTGGGTCCTTGAGCTGGTTAGAGCGCACATCCTCAGGTGACCTATGTGGCATATCTACGGTTACTAAGCATACCTCGCAACCAGCTGGGTTTTCCTCGCAACAAGCTGGGCGGCTTAGTGCATCGGCAATCACATTCACCTTTCCGGGAGTGTACTGAATCTGCAGGTTATAAGCCTGAAGTGTCAATGCCCATCTGGCAAGACGTCCACTGGGGGACTTAAGACTCATCAGCCAACGTAGCGGCTGATGGTCGGACTTAACTACTACTTCCGAACCTTCCACGTAACCTCTGAACTTCGTGACCGCCCAGATGACGGCAAGAGCTTCGCGTTCTGTGGTGGTGTAGTTGCGCTCGGCTGGCGAGAGTAGGCGACTGGCGTACTCTATGGGCCTTTCGTCGGGGCCCTCCCCCTGCATCAAAACTGCGCCGAGACAGTAGCCGCTGCTATCTGTCCGGAGGGAGAAAGGCTTGGACTCATCAGCCTGGCGAAGAATGGGAGCGGTGACCAGGAGCTCCTTGATGCGCTCGAAAGCAGTTTGCTGCTCATCATGCCATCTCCAACTGCTGTTCTTCTTGAGCAGGTCAGTCAAAGGCTTGGCAATTGTAGCGTAGTTCGGTACAAACCTTCGAAACCAGCTGGATGTGGCCAGGAAACCTTTGAGCTGCCTTTCGTTCTTCGGGGCAGGCATGTCAGCAATAGCTGAGGTTTTCTCTGGGTCTACTTGCAGACCTCCAGGAACAATTATGTGACCAAGGAATTTCACAGAGTCACAGGCGAAACAGCTTTTCTTTCGATTGACTCGAAGGTCGAACTTTTTGAGTCTGTCGAAGACTACTTCGAGATCTTCAATATGACCTTCGAAACTCGGTGACAAGATTATTAGATCGTCCAAATATCCAAGAATACTCACAGGCCTACTTCCTTGGGGGTCTGGTGGGATATCGGAGCTGTCACTTACCATGTGTCCTCGAACAGACACAATCAGGTTTGACTTGAAGCGATCTATCAATCTCTGAAACGTGGCGCCAGAGTTGCGAAGGCCCATCGGCATCCTCTTAAACCTATAAGAGCCGGAGGGTGTAACAAATGCAGTTTTGTCGCGGTCCTCTTCAGCGACACAAACTTGAAAGTAACCGGAGTGAAGGTCTAGCGTCGTCATGTAGCTGGTCGTCTTCGCTGCATGAAGCACGTCTTCCATGCGCGGGAGCGGGTACCTATCCGGCTCAGTCACAGCGTTGAGCTTACGGTAGTCCACACAAAGGCGGACTCCGCCATCTTTCTTCGCAACTAAAACGACGTTCGCAGCCCACGGCGACTCACACTCCTCTATTACATCTGCGCGCAGCAGCTTCTCAAGCTCACCGTCCAACAACTCTCTCTTACCTTGCGACATCCTATACGGTGGTGAAGCGGTCGGTACCTGCTTCTCGTCAACACGAATATGATGAGTTGCGTAAGTTGTAGGAGGTACTTCGGTGGCGAAGCGCTCAACTCTCGTAGCTATGAGCTGGTTGAGTTGTGTCCTTTGAGCAGGTGACAGTTTCGTACCTTCATCTTCTCTCAGCGCCAAGCCGGTTGTATCAACCTGCATCAGCTCTGCATCGCCGGTGGATGTGAGGCTAAAAGACTGCACAAAAGTAAACTTCTGCCCTGGGAAATCACTAAAATGCCAACAGTTATGTTGGAGGTCCACTAATATACCTGCTCTAGCGATAAAATCCTGTCCTAGAAGCGTCCTATTATCCGCTTCCGGTATCACTAGGAAAGTGGTGGGGATAACGCGTCCCTCAATGGTGACGTTCGTGTCACATGATAATAACTCACGTACCTGCTGTGTTCCATCGGCGAGGCCGAGGTTGCGACGAGTTTTCGAGAAAGTGGTCCCACTGTCCAATAATATTTTGTAGAGTCCGGGACTAGCAAGACTCTCAGTAGCACCTGTATCCAGCACTGCAACACCTACTAAAGACGCAACTTCTATCTTGACCGTAGGGTGTGACAGATCAGACTCATGGGTGACAGCACTTTGAAAACTCACCTTATCGGCGGTGGCGGGTGGCGTGGCTTTACACGTCGGACACTTCGAGCGAATTACTCCCTGTCGACCACAACCGTAACAAGCTAGCGGCGCATTATTATCTTGGTCACCCGATTTGGTTTTAATTTTACATTCATCTATCGAATGGCCAAACCGTTTACAGAAAGCGCAGCGCGGTCGAACACGTTTCGTATTCGAATTCGTATCGTTACAAATATTCGAACTAGAGTCGGACACAGCGCGCGAAGGGTTACTTTGATTATCTGTCGCCGTCGGAGGGTTAATGTTTATATTTCGAGATTTCGCGGAACTTGCAGTGTTATTACTGTTATTAGTCGAGATACTCGCGTTACGAGACTGAATTTGTGACTTAGTATGACTTACCTCGCCTAGCGTCTCCTCAACATACCTTGCTCGCTCGAGTAGACAGTCGACACTACTTACACTATCGCGTGACACTCTTTTACGGAACTTACGATGTAAAAGGCCGTAAACTATGTCCACTTGCATAACATCTGGTATAATATAAGGTATACGCGACATTTCTGCCCGCACTCGCGATATAAAGGAATCGACACTATCGTCATCAGTTTGTTCGCGTGCGAATATTTCTCGTAAGATCCGGTGGGCGGGGCGCGGGGCGCCGTACATGAATCGCAGGCGGCGTATCGCGGCGTCCCAGGTCTCCACGGTAGATTTCACGCCTTGCCACCACACTGCGGCGTCTCCGGTTAGCAGCATAGGTAGACCTCGAAGGGCGTGTTCGTCGGATACACTTGCGCACTCTTTGTAGATAAGCACGCTCTCGACAAATGCTTCTAGGGCTTCGGTACTGCGGGCGGCTCCGTCGAAGCGGGCCGTGCACCGGGTAAAGTTGTTGTGCATGCCATACATGCCAAGCACGGTCGGTCCAGTGTGCGCAGCGGTAGGTTGAGTCGGTCCCGTAGTGTCGGACGTCGGCGTCGACGTCGCGACGCTTCTCATGACGTTGGATAACAAACGTGTGAGCTGTTCCTCGGACATGGAAATCATGTTACCACATGCCGTTGTCGGGATCGGTGTAGTTGTTGCCGTGGTGTTCGCGCTCGCGGGTTTAGCTACCGCGTGGCTTTCCTCGTCACTACTGGAACCATCGTTTTCTTCTTCGTTTGCGTGCGCGCGGCGTGTTTTCGGCGGCATTTTCTCGACGGTAACACTCGGTGATGAACGCAAACGGTAAATAACGGCACTATAGTCCAGTAGGTAGGTACACTAATTACTCGATCCGTGACGTACGGAGCACGTGCCCCACGTTGGGCGCCATTTATAACGGATTTATGCCGCTATAATGTTTTAAGGGTTATGGAATGGAAATGAACTACGACTCGGTTAAACGGTTTACTTATATTGGTAGCAACACCACAATGATACACCATCAGTTCTTAGTATCAACACAACAGACAAGTATGGCGGCCGTCGCACGATCGCAGCGTGCGCGGTCCGGTCTATCTTAGCGCGTGGCGGGGGGCCGACTGGCTGCTCGAGCGAGTTGGAGCAAGCGCGGGCGGCGGGAAGGACCTATATCGTGACGTGGCGACGCGCGCATGCAACACAACGCTACATTTTTTTTTATTTGACTTCATACTTCAAATTTGGTACCTACGTGTCGTCTCCTTAACTTCTTAGGGTCAGTTCACACCGCGACGTGAAGCGACGCGACGCTGCGCGCACTTTTTAACAATTATCGAACTTATTTTCTTCACGAAAAGGTATAATTTCAGTGCGAGGGTTGACACGTGTCAAAGTACGCTGAGATGCGCGGTGCTGCGCTGCGCGTGTACCTTATTATGTTGTAAATAAATTCGATTTGTATCGGATCATAAAAAAGTGCGTGTCGTGTCTCGGTGTGAACTGACCCTTATGGTTAGTAAAAGGTAGTGATCATGAAAAGGATACCTACCTACATATAGGTACCTAAATAAATAGGACTTGACTTACCTAGGTATCTCAAACACTGCGCAATAGCCTAGGTTAATCGCATTGTAATTGTAATCATGATGTAAGTATTTCGTACGTCTACCGTCATCTACCTATGTCTTCTCATCTTTACCTACCTACATGCTATGCATAATGTAGGTAGATATGAAGTCAAATTTCATGAGGAGCAACCATTGAAATATTACCAATGGGAGCAACACGTGCAACTCGGATCCATAAGCAGTATGTAAGTAAGTAAGTACCTACATTATTGTCAAGATGGATTCGTCCAGCGGAATGGCGAACAGATGTCGCATAAAAAAATTGAGTATCTATACCTATTTATCAGCATATGGCCACAGTCTATGGGAACACCCCCATTACCCTGCAGTAATATTATACATTATTATCAAAGACCTGACCTAATCCTTACTTTTTTATTAAAAATGTGAAAATAAGTTTGTTTGTTTGTTACGCTTTCACGCTAAAACGGCTGAACGGTTTTGGATGAATTTGGACACATGGGTAGACTATGATCTGGAGAAGGATATGGTAGCGAATTTTCATCGTGGATCGCAGAATGTTTATTATTTAAAAATTATTATACGATCTAAAAAATTTGGTAACGTGTTCTGCCAAAAAAATATTGATCACTTCACAACCTATATTACGGATGACTCAGGTGCCAATGTAAACATACGCCATAAGATCTTTTAATGCAACAAAGACTGGAGGTCCAAGGTCAGACTCAGGCGCAGAAGTTTACAGGTTCCATATTTAAAGTTTTTTTAAAGCTATCGTCTGCAGAGAACTGGCTCTATGCACCAAATTAACAATCGAGCAAAGGTGGCAATGCATTGATACCTGAATTTTGGAAGAGGCCGATGTCCAGCAGTGAACTATAACGCACTGTTGATGAGAAAAGGATTAGGGTATATGTAGGTAAGTACGAGAAGAAATTTGGAAGAGGTCGATGGCCAGTAATGAACTGCAAAAGACTTCATGAGGATTACAAGAACTAGGTAGGAGGAATTCATTGGGAAACAGCTTAAAACTAATCACGAAGCAGACACCAGACAGACATCAGACAAGGGAAGTTGTTTGTCAAAACTCTTCACAACACAACCTGTTTCACTTTTTTGTTACCAACCAAATGACATTGACATAGATGCATCGTTTCGAAGTAAGTAGGTAGTAGCGGTCACAATGTGTTCAAATCTCGCTGAGCACAGGAGGATTATTAGTAAATATACTGGCACCGAATGCCAGCTACGGTCATCGCAACCGATCCCCACTCCTCCGTGGTACTTAAGGCTCCTACACCTGCAACTTGTCTATAAGTTAATTAATTTAGATATTTGGCAGTTTCTACTGTGTACCTACGTGTGTAGGTTCTTCGCAAAATGGAATAGGTCGTTAATTTTACTCTCAGCTGAATGATGAAGATATGTATCTTCTCGATAGACCCGGGTGGAAAGGGAGTATGCTGGTGTCATTTAATAACGACTAATAGTAATAGCTCTAGATAAAGAGGTGGAGAGTAAGGAGGCCTGCAGTGGAAAAATACTACTATCATAATAGGTACATTGTTATAATTCCGATATTTTTGTAATCTATTATACTTGAATTAAATTCAGTGTTGAGCAAAGCTTATAAATAGAGGACATAGAGGAAGGAGATGATAAGGACAACATTAAGGAGACCCATGCAGGCAAAGATGATATTAAAATTCCTAGTACGCAGTATGTAAGACAAATTCATACCTTACCTGTGGTCCCTCCCATAGTTCCTGGAAGGTACCACGGGTAATTTTATTTCCCGTGGTCCCTCCGAGAAATACAAAGCTGCCGAATTAAAATGGTAGTCCCTCCCAAGTCCCTGGAAGGTACCTACCGTCCCTCCGGGAAATACAATGCTGCCGAATTAAAATTGTACCTAAGTCAAGTCATAATACAATCAAATGACTTTAATTTGATTATAGATATTCTTTTCCCGTGACGTTGAAATCTAAGCTATTCAGCAAGTTTGGTAAATGCAGAAATAGAAGCACTTGCTAAGTAGCCAATCAAAAGGCCACGTGCAGCTTGGATTTTAAATATTTATTCTATTATTTTATTATAGGTAATCTGCTTTACCTAATACGCATAACATAAATGCAATTTTCTTTTAACACTTTTCTGCAGCAATCATTATAAGTTACATTGTACCAAGCTAATTAGGTAGGTATTGTAGATAATGAAAATAATTTCTCGAAATCGTGTAGTTGGGTACTTAAGGAGTTCTTAACTTGCCATCCACATTTTTGGCTCGAAAATACAATATTTTTCCAGATTAGTTATCTTGTTAATCAAGGTGCACTGACAACGACAACACATAGATTACTTTTGATATCAGTAAGTAGCCTATTTGAAAGAACTGAACTAGGGTCAGCGCACACCAAGAGCAGAGCAGAGCATTTTCTGAGACTACTGAAAAATGAATCTTATGACAATTCCATACATTCCAAAATGAGAGCTTGACCATGCTCGAGATTGCGTGTTCGTGTATCTCGAGCATGGTCAAGCATCAAGTTAGACGCTCAACGTGTATTTAATTTTGCAATGTACAGAATTGTCATAAGATTCATTTTTCAGTAGTCTCAGAAAATGCTCTGCTCTGCTCTGCTCTTGGTGTGCGCTGAACGCTAAGCACCTTCATATCCAACGAGAATCGTCTATTGATTGTTCATATCGCTGCTTGTGATAAGCGCTCGCACAACATAAATAAGGAAATAATTTCAATTAATTGCTGCGTTTAATGTTGATTATGAAATACCCGTACAGGTTAATGAATTAACAGTATATAATAGAGAACAAACGTAGATAATCATCGGTTTAGACAAAGCCTGAAATTCTCTAATTCATATTCACAGTCAACAAAAATTTCTATAATTTTAGGTACCGTAAAAACATAAATTAATATCCCCAAATATTTATTAAATAAGTGCTACCATGAATGTATTCAATGTAACGCAATAAACGATAAGATATACAAACATACCACCGTATTCGCCTTAAATGTAGTATTTTTATCTTTCACCGTTAATATGTAAATGCGTACGCGCAGCGTTCAAAACATTACATATCTAGTAGCGCGTTAGCCGTACGGTACAGCGATCTGTTTTGTATTTAAATTACAATAATCTAATTTACTAAGTTTTGTTAAAGTAAAACTTACGTAGTGTTTTCTGCTGTTAAAGTAATACATGTGAATGTTGGGAGTGTTTAAGTATCTAATTACTAAATAATTGATTCGACAAATAAATGTGTTGTGTATTCACCCATGTAACGTCATAACTTAGCGTTATTTACAAGTGTAGGACTGTAGGTATAGTCACAGTTGCCATAGGTAAGTCTCAACATTAATTACAAAACCTATACATATTATTAATTAAAGGCGCTTGTCGTGTCTTTATGTCGGCGTTGTTCCTCTAAACCACGCAACAGATTTTGATGAGGTTGCTCCATCGTTTAGAGAATTTATTCTGGAAGGTTTATGTGGCAGTATTAAAGTTACATAGGTATAACTAAGAAATCTCGATGTTTTGTCAAGTAGTTAAAACCTTGCGAAGCAGGAGCAAGTCGCTAGTAGACAATAAAACATATAGTAAAAACTAAAACCCAACTACGACTAAAAAGGTATAAACAAGAGACCACAGACAGACAAATAAAAAATCCGGAGTCACACGTATTAGGGCATAAATCAAACAGATTACGTGTGACTCCGGATGTTTAATTTGTCTGTCTGTGGTCTCTTGTTTATACCTTTTTAGTCGTAGTTGGGTTTTAGTTTTTATTACTTTTTTTTTTTTTTTAATTCTTTTGGGGTTATAATATATATATTTTTGAAATGTGCTCATTAAGCCCTTACATTTGATACCCAACATGGTACGATTAAATAATTTTTTTTTTAGCTCCTCACTTTAGGTCGTCTAGAGGGCGCCATTTTTTATTTAATGTGACGTCACATAGCCAGCGGTCGATCAAGACGCTTACGATACCTCATTTTCAAATTGTGATGAGTCGTTTCCAAGATATGAGGGAACAGATGAACATACATACATACATACATACCGGTCAAAATCCTAACCCTCCTTTTTTCTTCGCCGTAGTCGGGTAAAAATATGTAATTGCAATACCTAAGCTTGCATAATTACCTACGTAGAGTTGTAATATTATGAATTAAAGATTTAAATTTGTTTTAATAATACCTACCTACCTAGAATTATTGTAGGAACCTTTAAGTATCTGAAAAGCCTCGGATTTTTACCCGACTGCCACAGGAGGGTAATGTTTTTCGAGAGTATGTATGTATGTTTGTATGAATGTATGTATGTCTATTTCTTTGGTAGGCTCTGTAGCCTAAACGGCTTGATGGATTTTAACATACGAGGTGTCGTTAGGTTGGTCTTAATTGTGAGAGTGACATAGGTTACATTTTTTTTTTATATATTTCATCTGCAAACACAAAAAAAACGGAGGGGAAGGTTTTTTTTTAAATAAAACAAATTATTTAAAAAACAAAAAACCCGACTGCAAAAACCAAAACCGAAAAGAGAAAAACAGTCGGGTTTTTTGTTTTTTAAATAATTTGTCTATTTAAAAAATCTATTTAATCGATGTTGATGTACGGCTAGGATTTAGGTAGTAGATACTTATGTATGATGGTCGCATTATTTCATACATAAAGCTATCCGAACACATCACGTTCCTGTCGTTTATTCTATGTGATTAGAATTCTCATAATCTTAGGTAGGTACACTTCGCGACGACATAATCTGCATGGTCACGTCAATTTCGTTTATCTTCAAGCTTTGCATCTAAATAGTTTTCCATAATCCATCATTCTGATGTAGTTCCGAGTGGTCAATCTACACCCAGAAAGAACGCTCTCCAGGGCAGACCCAGTTCCCGTCATCTTTATCATTTGCCTAGCCTTTTCCCAACGATGTTCCGGCCGGCTTCTAGTCTAACCGGGTGCAGCTAAATACCAGTATTCTACATGGAGCGACTGCCTATCTGACCTGCACAACCCAGTTCACTGGGTAACACGATACCCCTTGAAAAGACTGGTTGTTAGACCTTCGTTCTTTTGGCTAGGTAGGTACCCGTAACGACTGTCAAACATCTACTGCTGGTAGACGGGACCAACACCTTATCGTGGTCAGGAGTCAAGGAGAGGTCTCTCGGTATATAAAGATCCTCGACCAAACTCATCGATCGACCCGTGCGGCTGTTATAACTTAGCCATGAACTCCTCTCGAGGCCTAGTTCCCGTATCGCTGTCGAATTTACCTTAGGGCCTCAATGTCGGGGCCGGAATAGTCTATCTGTAAACGATCTACTTCCGTTCCTGATTGGGTGTTTTGCTTGGTAGAGCAACGTTGTGCTGCGATACAGACTCAGGCGCCCATACCAATGCAATGCAAATTATGCCTTGCTTATTATTCTAGTGTGGTTGAATAATTCCGCCTGTCAAACTCTTTCTCAAATTTTCATTTGAAAGGCAGTAGAAAAGGCACTTTTGATCGTCAAAATTTACAAGAAAATTAAATTGATTCTATCTGTTAATTTATTCTCCTTTAGAGGTATGAAGAACAGGGTATAAATATCACTCATCCTATAGAAAAGGGGGGATCCTCCGACAAGACGAGTGTCGTGTCTGGCGGGCAACTGCCCAACGATTACCCAGTCGAGATCTTGTTTGTATATTTGTCGATTGCGCGGTAAACTCTAATTGCGCGATGCACGATTTTGTGTGACGTCAGGATTTTAGTTTGACTTCAGGTCTTTGATGTGTACTTAGTTCGCATGTAGGTAGATGCCGCCACACTCCCAAGTGCCACATACTAACCATATTTATTTATTAACTCTCAAGCCGTGTTACCGATGGAATTTCCGATGGGTAAAAATGAAGCATTCCATTCAACGTTTCATCCCTTATTTAACCCTATTAGGGGATGAATTTAAAAAAATCCTTCATTAGTGCTCACCTTCGTTATATAAGGAACTCTTTTACAAAATGTCATGCTTCTGGACACAGCGGTTTAGTATGTGCGTTGTCTGTCAGTGAATTTTAGTAATTAAGATTTCTAGTAAAATATGCACAACTATAGTATACGTTGGGTATCTTTTATAATATTCATCCAGTTGGCTGTTTTTGACAAGAGCAGTCATGAAAATATTACTGAACAATTGCACGAAGCGTTATAAAAGTTTTCGACTCTTGTTTACAGGTTTCGTGCATACAATGGCAGGTTATGAAGTTAAGCCGGTTGAAGTAAGAGATACGGAAGTTATCCTGGACTTACTGCGGCGGTAAGTTGGAGGAATGAGTTCTTTAGAAACAATTGAGTGTTTTCAATGGAAATTCCATGAGAGTCATGTTACCGGAAAAGAAAAATAGAGTCACTATGTTGGTATTTTAGAAGAATCACCGAGATCCAAAAAGACAGGTCTAGGGAGCGAACAACCCGCTAGCACAAACGGTTATACCAACATCAGATTTGAACCTCACGCCATCACAATTAAGTAGTCCTTATCTATTCACGAGTCATGAATTCACGACCATAATCAAGCGCAAGCCGTAGGTCATCGAAACAGATGACGGTAAATTTTGCTTGATAAAGTGATCCATAGAAGAGGACCCTCAGCATTAAGGAATAGCATAAGTATCCTTCCCAAAACCAAGACCTCTACTTTCCTACTTCAAAGCAATAGAGCCTACTTTTCCTAATCTCGTAAAACTACCAAAAATAAAGTACCTATCCTCAATTTTCAATTTCTAGAACATTCTTCATCGATGAGCCAATGAACCAAGCTGTCGGGCTCTTCAGTGATGGAACATGCACCGAGCTTGAAGGATACTGCAAACAATACTTGCCAGGCGATGGCTGGTGTTTCAAGGCTGTAGACCAAGAAGGCAACATCGTCGGGGTTATGATCAGCGGAATTAGTTCTTTGAAAGAGGTAAATAGGACGAATTCAAATTCCAACTAAAAGCATTTATATTTTATAATGATTAATTTATTAATAATTAAATTAAAGGCCATTTACCTACATTCGCTTTTGAATTGTCAAAGAGTCTCTAATTATGAAAAGCTAGTTGCCAATTCCAAAGCGGAGTAGGATCCTAAGGAGAAGAACGGGCAAGGGACACATGAATGACTTGTTGAATTCCGTGAATAAGTACGATTAAGATTTGTATAATACAATATTTAAAAAAAAGTTGGTCGATTATTACTCGGTAATTTGTAGAGCCTACTTAGCTGATCTATAAACACCACAATTTGATATCTGTCATCACTACAAAAGAATAGTTTATAATAGATATCTTGTGGTTTGTCGGATCCCTATCACCCATTGACCGACGCAAAACAAATACCTACGAGATATATTGTGGTTCCACACGTTCCAGTAACCAAAACTCCACCAACCATTATCTGTTACCACAACTGCCTACCTACTCTACTACTTCTCTAGGACATGTGAATCCGAGTCCATTTCCTCTCACTCGAATTTGACATAAAACTCTTCCATTTTATACAATGAAATTAAATAAGCCTCCTAGCTAAACTTGTTATACCATCTATGTACCACACTATGGAATGCAATAAAAAATTGAGTATTGAGTAGCTTTAAGGAACCAGTGGAAATACTGCACCTGGCACAAGCAGTAAGCATCTACTGGACGTCTATTAGGTGTATCCACGAGACAAAAAGTAGATAACAAAGCTGCAAGAAATAAACCGATTTTTCTTACATTTTCAGGCGAAAGAAGGCAACAACTACTTAACCCTGGCACAGAATTGTAAAAATCCTAAGTTCGCGAAGATTCTCTATGTGCTAGCGAAACGTGAGGAAGGTTCCAGGCTCTGGGAGAAGTTTCCTGGTGAACACGAAGTTTTAGACGTGAAGATCGCGGCGACAGACCCCAATTGGAGGAAGAAAGGAATCATGAATGCCTTGTTATTCGAGACTGAGTAAGTAGACTGTGAAAGAACGAGGACAGAAGTTGGATCCTTAGTTTTGAACCGCAATCTGTTTAATAAGCAGTTTATCATTTACATCAGTTTGTATGTCATTATTGGATTGACGTCACGACTCACGAGATACCTCGACACTCAATATTACTTACAATTACTGTATCGAAATAAGACAAAACCTCAATTGTTTCACATTGTCTAGGAATTTGGCTGTTCCATTTGCATAAAAACAAGTACAAAGCAAAGCGGCCTGTCACCTCTTCATGTGAGTTGCGGTTTGTTCTATACTCCTTTGTATTCATATTTTGGAACGTCTCGTAGAACTCTCGAGAACAAACTGTAGAAACCCATTAACATGAGCAATAGCATTGTCATTCTACGTGCTTATGTAACCTTAGCTAAAGTGATGTCATATTACGTGGTACTTAAACATAACTAGCAAAATGTTGGTGTACTAAAGGTACACCTCTGTCAAACCCTTCGGTGAAAAACAAGCGTGATGTCATGATGATGTGTAACTGTTGCTGATGATCTACCTGAAATAGCCAATCGTGATATAGCACATCTTCTCTCGAATTTCAGAAACCTGGCAAAGAAACGTAGTGTCAGAGTACTCCGCATGGACACCTCGAGTGCCTATTCAGCCATGTCCGCAGAGAAGCTGGGCTTCACCTGCATGTACTCAGCACCTTACAGCGAGATCAAGTTAGATGGACGACCCCTAATCGTGCCTGAACCACCACATGTGGACGATAGAGTTTATACCAAGATTCTGTTTGAGAAAAACGGCTAGCTTTTACCTTATAGATGATGACAGTTCCACCTTCAGTACCGCCTCATTCATCAGGATTTGCATTTTCGCTCTCTTTGTGTCGCTCAGAAACATCCTTCACTAGAGCGAGAAAAATTGTTTGCAAGAGCCAGCGCTTTTCAGCCACTTCTTTCTCGCTCTGGTAAAGGAACTTTCTGAGCGACAAAAAGGGATACTAGAGAGAGACGGCAAAATGCTCATCTCATACAACCCTAAACCCACAGAACAGATGAGGCTGTTTCGAGGTTTTTACACACATACGATCACACAAAAATCAAACAGGTTTACGTGTCCAATTTGAACTCTCAATATTTTTATAGATATACCACTTCTGATGTCATAATGGGAGATGGCTTGAGCTGTTTTCTACGAGTTTTCATTGTCAGGGATCAGGTTGCCAGGGTAAACACTTGTGTAGGCGAAAGTACGCACCAGTAGAATGGAAAGTTTTTAATTTACAGTATATTACAATAATAATATTACTGTGGACGATATGTGGGACGTGGCCCGAAGTGGACTCTGCAATCATTGTACCGATACGTTACAGTTAATGGCCTAAGTAATAGCGGAGAGCCTCGGCCAAACCTCAGAAGGTTCTGCGCGGCTGGGTCAAGGGCTTGATTCAGAAAGTAGGTACTCCTGGACACGGCACGTGTAGTGAGGAGGTTCCTCTCTCAATAGCCCTGACCACCGGCAGCTTGGACTCTGTTCCTGATGAGCCACCATCCTTACTAATATTATAAATGCGAAAGTAACTCTGTCTGTCTGTCGCGCTTTCACGCCAAAACTACTGACCCGATTTAAATGAAATTTGGTACACAGATAGTCTAGAGCATGAGAAAGGACATAGGCTACTTTTTATCGACATACCACGCGGACGAAGCCGCGGGCGGAAGTTTTTTTTATATTTTAAAATGTTTTTTTAATAATTAATAAAGGGAATAATTATTATTATTTAATATTAGGTACCTACCTAAGAGTAGGTAAGCCAATGGTAGGTATTGTCTTGTGACTAAAGACTTATCGTATTTAGATAAGTTATCGTGTTTTATCTTCCACATATATTATTATTGTTTGTTACAGATATAATGCCATAATGAATTATTAGGTACCTATTCTTTGATCAAAACCTACTAACAAAATGTTTACTTAGACATTTAATGATTATGTTAAACTTAAACTGTATATTTTATGGCGTCAAGGTTGATCATGGATCTATTGTTTAGATAATAAATTATGTTACTGTTATAACTTTATTCTGTATTTTATTTTATATCCTGAACGACATAGCTAGGTATCTACCTTGAACAATCGAGCAACAAAAACCGGAGGGTATCCTAATCCTAACCACGGATATCGAGGGATATGGCTTGGAGGCGTGGTACATGTCGCCTGACCTTGGCCAACCTGGGTATATGCGCCTGACGACGGTGCGCACCGTGTATTCTATGTTTCCATCGAAACGTTTCACTGACATTTCGTATTTTTACAAAATGCCGAATTGTTCCGTGCTTATTTGCAAAAATAGGACAATTACAACAAACCTTAAAACAAGTGGCGTGTCCTACCACCGATAAGTAAAAAATCAAAGCATTCATTATAATATTTAAGGATTTTATAGGAAGGTAATAGGCTATATAACATCACGCTACACTACGACCAATAGGAGCGGAGCATACATGAAAAAGTTGCAAAAACGGGAGAAAACCTTTTTGCGAGCTTCCGTTGCGTGCGCTACGTAAACAGTTTAAGTTACGCAAATATCATTACTGACGGAATTGTTCCTCTTTAAAAGTTCTCAAAAAAAGTCCGCGACAGCACGTCTATCTTTAAAGATTGACTCACTATAACCTTTTTTATTCTAATCAAATTTGTTCGAAATTAATGCTTTATTTCCGAAGGAGTTTTAGCAACATAATATTAACTCTTATTCAAATAAATAGTTTTAACATCAAGGGTATTTATGTATCAGTAAAATACTTTTTAATTCATTCGAATCTGTCATTTAATTTTGAAGTTATCACTAGTATAAAAATGCAATACGTGAATCGTTCGACGCCGGGCGCCGCCGCCGCCGCCGCGACTTTCCCTACTCTAGAGAGGAGAGGATGGGCACTCGAGTAGACCATGACCTGGAATAGGACATAGGATACGTTTTATCCCTATATTCCCACGGGACCGTGATCGACCTACGCGAGTGAAACTGCGGGGCACAGCTAGTATAAAATAATATTAGGAGTTTGTTTACTCATTAAGAATCGATTTTCATATAAGGCCCCCGGAATGAATATTTTATGAGGAGAGAAATTTATAGAAGCGTAACAACTTGTTTTATTCGTAAATAACACGGATAAAAATTTTGAAAAAACATCGTACATATTTTACACTTCTATCTAGTTATTTCAGCCGTTTTTTTTTTTGTTGAGGTGTTATTTTTATGCATTTTATTTCAGTTTTATATGACTTTTGAATTATAAATTAGATTTTAATTACGTTAGTTTTAATTAAGTCAAAATACGCCCAAATATACTTCTCTTTTTTGCAGTCGGTTTTCATCATAGATATCCTGTTTTCATCGATATTTTTATCGATCAAATATTTATATCAACCCCTCATCCCTAGTTGAGGCTAGAGCTGCTTGTGTGCGTACAGTTGCTGTATCTATACTTTCTAATGCCCGCCACTTTAGAGCATGTGTGCATTAAATAAAAACAAATGTGTTACGCATATTTGGTTGTGTGAGTGCGATAAAAGCATAATGTGTGCAGTATGTATGTCTTTTGCTTCTGTGTGAGTTTCGGGAATGGGGAAAAGGTGGCGACACTTGAACTTGAACAAATATAGATAGAAGGCATATCTCCGGATATCTATGATCCTAACTTGTTTGTTTGTTACGCTTTCACGCTAAACCGGCTGAACGGATTTGGATGAAATTTGGCACAGGGGTAGACCATGACCTGGAATAGGACATAGGATACTTTTTATCCCGATATTCCCGCTGGATCGATACTCACGCGGGTGAAACCGCGGGGCGCAGCTAGTATTATTATAAATGCGAGAGTGAGTTTGTTTCTTTGTTTGTTACGCTTTCACGTTAAAACGGCTGAACGGATTTAGATGAATTTTTGCCACATGGGTATACCATGACCTGGACTAGGACATAGGATACTTTTTAACCCGATATTCCCACGGGATCGAGAATCCTTTTTTTCGTTTTTAACAGACTTCTAAAAGGAGGAGGTTATCAATTCGGATGTTTATACATGTAACGTGTATCTTTTCATACCCGACTCACAAGGAGTTATTGTACTAATCATTATGAACAACTTTCACTATGGGACAGATTTTGAAATCGCAAAACAGGCAGGTAACAGTTGATTGTTTTTTCGCACTCATGCGTTGTTTGGCGTCTTGTGGGACTACAGGGGCGATACCTATGCAATCGATTTTTTGTCAAATTATTCTATACCTATGCAACTAACGTCTTACGTACCTACCTAGTGTTTTCTATGTAGTCCGACAGTGACTGCGCTATAAGCTCAAAACACACATAAGGCGGGTGCGTGTCGGAAGCGGGTCGGGCGCAGGAGTACAGCGGTGATAATTATTGTAATTCAAGGAATTAATAGGTCTTTACCTATGAAATTGCCGTTTTGTATGAAAAAATTTAAACGAATTTTTTTCATGAATTTTTTATTTGTATTAATCGAAGTAATCACCCATGCAATCAATGCATCTTTGCCATCGCAGTGGCAGTTTATTGATGCCCTTCTTAAAGAAATCAGCTGGACGGGAGGCAACAAATTCTTCAAAGGCATTTTGTACTGCCTCTCGGGTATTGAATTTTTTTCCCGCCAAGAAGTTATCCAAATTCTGGAAAAAGTAGTAGTCTGTAGGCGCAAGGTCTGGTGAGTAGGGCGGATGACGGAGTGCTTCCAACCCCAGTTCTTGCAACTTGGAGACCGTCTGCTGTGCAGTATGAGGTCGCGCGTTGTCGTGCAGGAGCAGCGGAGACGGGCGATTGACCAATGCTGGTTGGAGATGCGCCAGCTTCTCCATCATTGTGTTCAGTTCTTCACAGTACACATCTGCAGTAATGCTCACCCCGTTTGGTAAGAAGCTGTGATGAATCACACCGGCGCTAGACCACCAAACAGTGACCATCACTTTTCTAGGGGTAAGTTTTCGTTTAGGGCATTGTTTAGGTGCTGAACCAGGATCCAACCAACTTGCTGAGCGCTTGCGGTTATCAAACAGAATCCATTTTTCATCGCAGGTAACAATGCGGTTCAAAATTCCTTCATTTGTGTGTCTGTTGAGCAGTGCAAGGCACGTCTCGACGCGTACTTCGCGCTGGCGATCATTGAGTTCGTGGGGCACCCATTTGTCAAGCTTTTTTACCTTGCCAATTTGACGCAAATGGACCAATATTGTTTTGACGCTAACGTCGAAAGCTGCTGCTAATTCAGCCGTAGATTGTGTATCATCAGCTTCCACAATCGCCTTTAATTCGTCATTGTCGACCAAAGTCTTCGGACGACCGCGAGGTTCATTTTTCAGGTCGAAATTTCCAGAACGGAAGCGAGCAAACCAATAACAGGTGGTGCGTTGGTTTGTAGTGTTAGCTCCGTAAACGTCGTTGATGTTGCGTGCCGCTTGTGCCGCGTTGCTGCCACGACGGTACTCATATTCCATAATTACTCGAATTTTTAACGTATCCATGATGACGAAAAAGATTGAAATGCGATGAAAATGTAACACTAATCAATAAAGAAATGACTACTTTTGGAAAAAAAAATCCATGTTTTTAAAATAAAATTAATTTGAAATTAGAATTCTTAGCCAAACAAAAATTATTTTGATTTGAAATGGCCAGTACTGCAGAACGGCAATTTCATAGGTAAAGACCTAATATATGGATGTCAACACACAGAAAGCGTGCGCGGGTCAGGACGGGAACGGGAGCCGCACCCGTCGCCCGCCACCACAGACAGCGCGGGACGGGAGCAGGTCGGGCGCGGGAGTAAGGCGGGCATAATAAATTGTAATTCAAGGAATTACCTATATGGATGTAAACACACAGAACGCGGGCGCGGGTCGTGCGCGGAGCGTGTCGTATTTGTTTTGTGACTGGCTAGGTACGTCCGCGCCCGAACCGCTGCCGTCCCGCGCCCGCGCTGTGTGTGAACACAATGACGGCGCGGCTCCCGCGAAGAAAACGACCGACCCGCTCCCGACAAGCACCTTTGAGCTTTAGCTGCTGTCAGCCTCTTATGCTTAATGCTGACTGCTACTACTAGGCTGACCATACAAGCATTCGATGCCAATAAAAATACCAATAACAAATTCTGTAAATATTTACTTTACGTAACATTAATCCAAAATTACATATTTACAGTATCAATCTAAAACACTTCACATTTTAGTTACCAATTTCCATTTTCATTGCATTCTCGAAAAGAGTTAGTTTGTTCATGTTAGTCTCGTGGCACTTGTCAATTTTATTGAGAAAAGCTAGTCGTTTTCCGTTAACATAGACATAACTTTTCCAATGAAGTCTTGTAGGGTCGCCTGTGATTCAGTTTTAGCTGACAAAGACCAATCTTCTGTCGGACTTGGCACTTCTATTACTCCGAATTCCGTGACGATTGTGATCGGCTGATTTCTGTAACGTTATCATTGTTTTAGAATAGGGAAAACTTCTAAGGAGTAGGAAATGTTGTATCTAGGACTGGAAGCCAGCCATGGTACCACCAATGACTGTTGACCTCATAATTACTTACTTGAAATCACAAGTCTATTAAACCTTTATTGAAGTGAAAACTTCTTTAGCGTAAGCGCACACCAAGAGCAGAAAAGAGTATTAGCGCCATCTAGCTTCTATAGTCTAGTTTGAACTAGAACTAGCGAGCATGGTGGCATTGGCATGGCATTCCATAAATTCCAAAATTAAATACACGAACACGCAAGCTCGAGCATGGTGGAGTATCAAGTTGGACGCCCAACGTGTAGGTATTTAATTTTGAAATGTATGGATTTGTCATAAGATTAATTTTTCAGTAGTCTCAGAAAATGCTCTGCTCTTGGTGTGCGCTGACCCTTAGGCGCGTTGAGAGATTTTTGATAAAGGATAAACTTATGGATTCGCGTCACCGACATGCTCGCTAGTTCTAGTTCAAACTAGACTATAGAAGCTAGATGGCGCTAATACCAGTTTTAAGTTTTCATTTTAGTTGCAGTACCCATTACTGCCTATTTTTTTGTTTTAATGTCTTTAAGCCCGCGTCCTATACCTCTCAGGAGTCGCTGGTACACATGTGGATACTTTTCCCCGACTTCTTGTTCGGTGAACCTGAACGCGTGGTCGCGCCGATGGATGGCGCTTTCCGGTTTTCCGAAAAAAGAAAGTGACATTATGAACGCGACGACCGCATAGTTGCGTGACGATCGCTTTTTAAATACGATAGGGTAAATATCGATAAGCCATCAATTCTGTCAAGTTTCGTCACTTTTATTTAATTTGACTATATGTAGTCTATTAGATACGTTCAACCTCACATCAGTCGTAATAACACTTGCGATCTACGAACAATACATATTACGCCCGAATTTCTACGAAATATAAGTGCTGTCAATTTCAAATTGTTAGGTACCATAGACGAACGATCGACTAGACTATAGTTGTACAAGGATCTTTTGGCGCGCGGCCAAAATCAGAACTAATGCCGCCATCTTGTTTTTCAATACAATTTCTGGGACTAATACACGAATGTTTGCCAACAACGCCCCGCTGTCAATGTCATTCAAGCGCCAAAAGGTCCTTGTAGCAGTGTAAGAAAACTGCTTACCACAAACAAGACAGCGTTTACGAGTCAATGCTGCATGTTCCACGGCAGAGAATACTGGAGCGGCTACCAATCGGCCGCACGGACGAGCGCAGCTGAGCGCGGGCGCCGCACACCTCGCCAATCGTCGCCGTAAAAGTTTTTACTGTTACGAGAAAACTTCAATACATTTTTCCATACTATGTTCATCTAAGTGAAGATACTGGTTTGAAGCCTCACTGTCTTGTAAACGCAGTCGTATTTTGCAGTAAGCGCCTGCCCAGGCGGCATAAATTCGGAAATACACGATCGATGTAAAACCATTATTAAGTCATTGCAATGTAACTCTTATCTCGGTACCATAAGGTATAAATTGGAATGGGCAATCATTCTAACTTATACTTTATTACAATGAGATAAAAGTTACATTACAATTACCTACTTGTAAGTACGCAAATTCATCATTATTCGCCAGAAATGTGATTTGTCATGTATTGCGTTGTAAACAAAACAATTTATTTGGCATGGAAGTTTTCGTCAATTTTGTTATATACAGGGTGTTAGGGTAGACACCGTTATCCTTGAAACTAGTGGTTTGGTGTCATCTGTATTATACTTTTTCGATGGGACCAACTATGAAATCGCAAAAAAAAATCCATTTTGTCGATTTAAGTGAACACAAATGTATGGAACAGCTGATTTTTTTTTCGCGATTTCAAGGTTGGTCCCATAGAAAAAGTATGTTATAGATGACACCAAAGTTTAGTAAAGTTTAGTTTCAAGGATACGGTGTCGACCTTAACACCCAGTATAGCTTAGGTACCCGACAGATGCTGTCTTTTCCAAACAGTAAATTCATACAAATCTCTCATAGAAAAAAGGATGTTCAGTTTTTCATGAATTTGAATTTATTGCGGGAAACTTTTCCAAATTTTCTTTCCGTAATAAGCTAATTTGGGCTTATTCAGACTTCTTCGAAAACTAAATATTGCCCAATTGGTCCAGCCGTTCTCAAGTTATGCGCTTACCAACGAACAGCATTTCATTGTTATTATTTATATAGTTAAGGGAAACAAATTGAAACTTATACTGTCTTTACATAAAAAATATATTACAATGTACACTATTCAAAATCTACAATTATTATGTACATCAGAGATTTGTTACAGAGGTAGTTGGAACTCAACAATATAGGTACAGCGACATTAATAAAAAGTGAAAAGATTTACAAAACATATAACAAATTGTACTCTATATTTACATAATGTACACTGTTTTAAGACTAATATTGTACTAACTGAGGAGAATTTATTCTAAATTGATCTACTTACTTTATGTGCTTATTTAAATGGTTTCTGATAATTATCTTTAGTTTTTTCGACATTTAAAAGAATTAAAAGTAAGAGTGCCGAATTTAAAAATCTGCTTCCTTCATTACGTCAAAAATGTTATAAATGCGTAAGTTTGTATTATTTTTCTCAATAACTATTTCAGTTTCAATTTAAGTAATTATCTATACAGTACAGGTTAGTTCAAGAAAATTGGATGTCTTCAACAAAATTAAAATGGAACAGGAACCATTATAACAAAACTAAATGTTTACAAACTCATAATAAATTATCAAACAAACTACATTTGCATCGTCAAGGATGTATCGACTCCTTAAGTCTCGTCTAAAATGAACTAAAGGTGAAATCTATTTTCTACCTCAGGGAACTAACATAGAGAATGTTCTAAGCTTATGGCAAAAAAACTTTCACGCCTCCTTGGTGACCACAGTATACGGCTGATAAGAAAGCCAGAATTCAATTACTCTTTCTAACACACAGGCTGTTTCGTAAGCCAGAAAGAGACGACTCTCTATCGAGTGTTATGACTCCCTCTATGTTAGTTATTCCTCTGAGTTTTCTACTAAAAAAGTGGAAAACAATCACTTCTTTTCGCTCGCGAGTGCTTGTCCTAGGGACGCTGTGGCGACGTTCGTGTTCGCCGCTGCCACGATTTTGTCGAGTAAAATTCGGGTTTGCAACTGAAAATAATAAAAAGTTTCTTATTTTATTTTTCATTACAATATCAGAGGAGTCAGCGGTGTTATTGGTAGAGGTATCTTAATGTGATAATATTATGCCCCTTTAGTCTTTCGAGACCCACTTGGCTCTCTTGAGAGTTAGTTGGTCTGTTAAAAGTAGGAACCGACGAAAGATGTTTTTTTATTGGTTCGCACGTTTATTAAATTAGCCGGGAAAAATTTCTTTCGTACAAACTTTCGTCCCCTATTTTACCCCATTAGGGAAAGAAACTTTAAAAATCCTTCCTTAGTGCTCAATTTCGTTATGAAGCAACTCTTGTGTAAAATTTCATGCTCCTAGACCCAGTGGTTGAGGCTAGGCATTGTCTGTCAGTGAATTTAAAATTAGATTTCGAGTTCAACCATTCGTTACCTATATTTAAGAGACTTGTGAAGGAACATTACTTGTTGATGTGATCTTGTTCTCATAGCTGTAATAATCTGTAGTCGTTATTTATTTTTCGTTGCTTACATAAATATTCTTTTAAAGTCAGTATGTATAGAAATAGAAATAGAAAATAGAAAATCGTTTATTGTTCAGGTAATATAAAGTAAACACGTTTACAGGTTACAAAAACAGGTTTGCAGGTTACAATATTACCTATAGTTAGGTTACACAAATTATTTACCAGTGAGCCCCAAACTAGACAGTTAGTCTGTATCTTGGGGCTCGGGGTACTACTTACAGAGTGGAGACTAGATAGGTGATTTCAGGTGTTGTATGGTATTTTGTTTGTGTATGTGTGATGTGAGTGTGGTGTGTGGTGTATGTGAGTGTATGTTTATGTTTGCGTGTTTGTTCCCATAGTGTGATATAGTGTCAGGTCAGGGCATTTATAATAATTGTTCCGAGTCGTCATAACCAGAGTTTTGCAACATTTTCTTTATTAATTTTTTACAACTGAACGAGGTAGTATTTTTGATTTCACAGAGCTTGCAGACTTTATTGTACGTATTAATGAGAGAATAGGCTGGGGAGCGTCTAGCTAGTAAAGAGGTGGTGTCAGGTGTTGGGATTCTATAGTTCCTTTTGCTTATGATTGATGTGTAGTCGGGTCTGCTTTTAATAGTTTTATGAGTTTTGGTACAGGCAGATAGAGAGTTCATCAGTAGAGTCAGCGGCGGCCTTACCCATTGCGAGGCTCCGGGCGGCAGGTCTTTGCGAGGCCCTTTGTCCTACGGAAAAGTACCTATGTGATGCGAAAGTAGGTCTGGTTGTTTGGTAGGTATTCGTTATGTTTGACGAGAACTGCTAAAGTTATACAAATAAATAATATTTGAGTTTTTAAATATTCTACTTGCATTGAAAGATTTACAAAATTAACAAATACAGAGATGTTAAACTTTATATAAATGAAACAAGGGAATTCCTCTAGCGACGGGGATTCCCCTAGCGACAGACGAGCAGAACATTATGTCCCGACTCCCGAATCACAGACTATATAATACTATACTAGTCCCGAGTGCTGTGCGTTTAAAAAACCGATCTTCAAGTGTTTCGAGGCGCGATATTCAAGTACTATAAAATGAATTTATCAATTGATTTGAATGAATGAATTAGTTTACTATCTTTATTTTAATTTACCGTTAGGTTATAACCTAAATAAATAATTAAGAATCAAAATCAAAAGTTTTAAATAAAATAAAATATAGTTAAATTTAAATTTGTTTGACGCGAGGCCCCTGCAAGAGCGAGGCCCCGGGCGATTGCCCTGTTCGCCACCCCGTAAGGCCGCCTCTGAGTAGAGACCCGGTAGGGCTTCTTGAAAGTTACTTTTATAAGCGCTCTCTGTGCTCGTTGTACTTCAATCAGATACGTCTTTCCAGCACTACCCCACACACTGATGCAATACTGAATTATGGATTGGCATAGCGCTAGGTAAACTTGTTGTAGTGTGTCTGTGGGTAAGCTGTCTCGTAGTCTACGCATGGTGTGGATGAGTTTTCTTATCCTGCCAGAAAGGTTGGATATATGTTGTTTGAATGTTAGGTGGTCATCGATGAGAATACCGAGGTATTTAATGTAAGTGGTACGTTCAAGAGGAGGACAGTCACAAGGATAAGTAGAAATGCTAGAAGAGCAGTGATGCAGTTTGAGTTTTAGGTGTTCCGGGGGTTTTGAAGCGACAGTCTTGGAGAAAACAATATATTTTGTTTTGCTGTCATTTAGCGTGAGGAGGTTTCTGTCCAAGTTATTCGCGATTAGTGACAATCCCTCTTCTGCTAGACAGTGTACATGTTCCCACGTTTTCCTGTGAAATATGACGGCTGTATAATCTGCATAAGTTATTGTATCAGCATTTTTCACAGAAAGGTTTAATATGTCATTAATATACACAATGAAAAGCGTGGGACCAAGTACACTGCCCTGTGGGACTTCAAAGTTAATAGGGAGTTGGTCACTAGTGAAAGAGTTTACTTTTGTGTAGGTACTGTTTCCGGTAAAAGCTACCAGACAGGTAGCTTTTAAACCATTCAAGGCAAATTCCTCTTATTCCTAACCATTCCAGTTTCTTGAGGAGTAAGCCAGTTGATACCGTGTCAAATGCCTTTGCAAGATCGCAAGGCATTTTTCATTTTTCTCAATATGAGCAGAGACACAATTGACAAGGAGAGTAGCAGCGTCCTCCGTCGACCTATTCCTTCGGAAACCGAATTGGTTATCAGAGATGAGATGTTTTTCTCAAGGAAAGATATAAGGCGGGAGTTAACAATCCTCTCTAATATTTTAGAGACAGAGCTTAGTAGTGCTATAGGTTTATAATTATCTGGTGCATGTTTGGCACCGCTTTTGTGAATAGGAGAAACCGCAGCTATTTTCCAACATTCTGGGAAGGTACCGGTCTCAAAGCTCAGGTTAAAGATGTGCATCATTGGTACTAATAAGGACTTTAAAGCTCTTTTAATAAGAATAACTGAAATTTTGTCAGGACCAGGAGCACTTTCGATTTTAAGGTCTGAAATAATTTTAATAATTTCATACGCATCTCGGTTCAAGGAGGAGAGAATGTGAGTTAGAGACGTCGAATGAGTATGTATTTATTAAAGATTCATGAGATAGAGTAAGTTTTTCTAGAATCATGTCTGCCAGACGGGATCCTACTGAAGTAAAGTGTGAGTTACAGGAGTTGAGTGTTTCTTTTTCTCTATTGGGGCTCAGTAATTGGGAGCTCTCATTGTTTCTAGGAGATATGTGGCCTATTGGTGTCATCTATAATATACTTTTTCTATGGGAACAACTTTGAAATCGCAAAAAAAAAATCAGCTGTTCCATACATTTTGTCGATTTAAGTGAACCCAAATGTATGGAACAGCTGATTTTTTTTTCGCGATTTCAAGGTTTGTCCCATAGAAAAAGTATATTATAGATAACACCAAACCACTAGTTTCAAGGATAACGGTGTCTACCCTAGCACCCAGTATATTATAGTATAATTATTGTATCTATTGGTAAGCTTTAGTACCTACTTATTATTTTGCACCAATGACGACCCCATTTTTTATGTCCACGCAATCACTGTCCATTCTAAGGTTGCCTGGAAGAGATCGCAGAAAGCGATAAGGCCGCCCATTGTGTTAAATTTATTTATTTTCGCTATGTATTTTCTGGTGTACAATAAAGTATATATAAATAAATAAATAAATAATGAATTATGTTACCTCATTCCCATTTGTAAGAGCGGCAGCCCGCACTCTGTCCAGTTCTTCTGCAAGTCGTTTGGTTTTCTCTTGAGCTTCCCGACGTTGAGCTACATATAAATTCCTGAAAATGAAACTTGTTAAACAGGCTGGATTTATGAGATAGGGCAGTAAGGGCAAGAACCTTTACTGTTTTACTACAGTAGACAGTCTTAGGAGAGTTCTTAACTTTTTGAGACATTTTGATCTGCAATCACAGATTTTGAAATGGAAGTAAAGGCAGTAAGAAAATGGGCAATTTTCACAAACATTTTTATTTTTACACATATTGTTCCTGTTCCTTTATAAGGATTAATATTCAAAAACTATTTGACCAACTGATATTTGAGTACTAGAATAATCAGAAATCTCCCTGCCCGTACATTTTCTGATGACAATGACTCCACATTGTACTACCTAGACAACGATTTTTAATTGTAATGAAACATCACCGCCATCATGCTACAGATTATATGATACTAGCTGCGCCCCGCGGTTTTACCCGTGTAAGTCTCGATCCAATATCGGGATAAAAAGTGTCCTATTCCAGGTCATGGTCTACCCCTATGCCAAATTTCATCCAAATCCGCTCAGCAGTTTTAGGGTGAAAGCGTAACAAACAAACAAATCACTTTCGAATTTATTATCCTTACTTCCTTACTATATAATTTATTATCCTTACTTCCTTATTATATTAATACTAGCTGCGCCCCGCGGTTTCACCCGCGTAAGCCTCGAACCCGAAGGAATATCGGGATAAAAGTATGTATATTATTGTAAAGTTTCATTAAAATCCATTCAGTCGTTTTTACATGAAAGAGTAACAAACATCCATCCATACTTACAAACTTTCGCGTTTATAATATTAGTTAGATATCAAAATAATCTCACCTAATAACAAACACTTGCAGTATAATACCAAACAATGCAACACCAGTACACATTGCTATGATCATGTAGTTGGGAATCTTTTTCCCGGACACAGTTTGACCTGTAGCTGCCTTGGGACGTTGGGTTTCATAATAGTAATTGTACTGAGGGTGGTTACGTAAGCTGTAAAATGAAAAAATAATTGTGTTATATTTTACAGTTAATATATAAATTATTAAGGATGATTGATGGGCTAGACTAAGTATTAGGATGAGTTCAGACTCATGCTGCCTAACATATACAAAATAGATTTGACACTGTGCACTGGGCGAGGAAGGCAAAAGACAGGGAGTTGTGGCTCAACCTGGGAGAGGCCTGTCTAGTAGTGATCTGCAATAAGCCGAGGTGATTGATTGATCCAACATAAGGAAGTAGGTAATCTACATGGTCTATTATGATTGATTATGGTCTATTTATGATTTCTTACTGCACGCGTAGCATGACCACCGCAGAAATGGATCTTGACGATGGAAGAATAGACAAAATGACAGATTGTGATTTTTTAACTGTCATTTTATCTATTCATCCATTGACAAAACCTGTTTCTATGGTGGTCATGCTACACGTGCTGGACCTATTTAAGAAAGTCTTTCTGTAAAGTTACTAAAGGTAGAGATAACCTTTAGCACTGAATTTACTACTATACTACTTGCTTAATATAAGTAATATGTCTAAAGTCTATAGTAAAGTCAATATATATTTGAAATCGCCCACCCGTCTTCAGCAGGCATGGTGTTTAATGCTTGTGCCTACGCTGTATGAGCGATTCAATTGTATGGATATGCCTTTGCCCAGCAGTGGGACAAAAATAGGCTGATATTTATTATTACTTACTTGTATGGCACATGTGTTCTGTACACGTACGAGGGTGCAGAAGCAGTATGCCTGTTAGTTACTATCTCTGTCATGCTGTCATATTGTGCACGGCTAATGGGCTTGCCCAGAACATTGTATGCCTCCACAATGCGCACAAAGCTCTCCTGTGCTTTTGCATCTTTGTTTTTGTCAGGATGATACTGGAAAATATAAAAACTTCGTTAATCTGGGTTGAGATTGCAACCTGATCAGGTCATTCCCAATATGGGAATGACCTGATCAGGTGATCCCACAAAACCAATATTATTATGTGTATGTACCTACAAATGCATATTTTGTGAGATTGTTTCCACAATAAGTAATATAATAAATTTTAGGTCAACGCAGCGTGAAAAATATATTATCTATAGAAGGAAGAATGACCAAATATTTATGTACTTATGTAAACTGCATCAATGTCTAATAGAAAGAAATTACTCACCTCTTTGCTCATTTGTATGAATGCTTCCTTGATTTCTTTATCAGAACAATTTTTTCGTAAATTGAGGACTTCATAGTGATTTTTTCTGGCCAAACTGAAAACAAATTACGCTTGATAAGAAAGTAATATTCCTAGACCACAAAATGACTTTTCATTATTTCGGAATAATTGTTTTACCTGTAACACCTCAGCAATGCCCTTAAAACACTGGCATCAAACATTCGATTTAAAAAAAACATAACGATTTACACGATAGGTACTTATAATTTTATTTAATATTTTGAAAGGGGTTCATGTTATTATTTTGCAATTTCCATTTTTGTTCCCAACTCTGATGATAGAAAATTGGAAATAAATGTCAATGTCAAAACTGACAATAATGACAAAGTCGAGGGGTTAATGTCATTGCATTAGCATTGCCACAAAGAAAACAAAGCGGAGTTTAGTGTTTCTAAACACGATACAACTTTGCACGTTGTTTATTATCTATACACTTTTACACGGAAGCAAACAATTTAATTTGTAATAAAAAAAAAAGAATTTATTGCTCATAAAGATTAAAAATGATGACACTTATTTTAAAACTGGTAACTAATAGAACTTACTTCATATCACTATGGCGCGTAAATTCTGATCTTGCTTGCCTTTCGAAAACACGTCAAAAACCAGATTATAAAACTATAACAGTATGCACAGTACAGTATTTATTTAAGAAACGGTAATGCTCAAAAATATTGTAATAGTGTTTATTTTGTGACGACAGGAGTGTAGAGCAATATTGTAATTTTCAAAGTATCGTCATAGTGTTCAAGCAATGTTATGTATTCTTTTTAAATACAATTTGGTAAGATAACATTATATTATCTAGCTTTTCGGGCATCATCAAGTTGTATGAACTATTTCCAATCATTCGTAGCTTAAGCATTGAAATTCCTAAGTCCGCCTGTACTATTGTGTGTATTTCTCATTTTCTCATAGTTTTGCTGCATTTTTGCTGAATTACTTATTTATTTAACTTTATGTAAATAATATTATTATTAGTAGTACCTAGTAAAAACATTGCTCATTGTTATCAATTGAGAATTCAATTGTATGGATATGCCATTAACCTAAGCCTCAGTACGATCCCTAAGGTTTACCGTCATAACCTTTTTTCGAACCATAAATTATGCCTGTGCGACGCGCGACGTAAACGTACCTACGCCACTGCTGCTGCCGTACGGAATCGACAGACGGCCGCGAGAGACGGTGGCGGCGGGCGTGAAGCGTCAAGCGGTAAGCGGTCGGCGGCGTTCAGTGTACGCGCGTCAAACACCGCGAGTGGTTGTACGGTCATGCGAGAAGCGGCTGGCAGAATGGCCGAGCTCGAGTTCGAAGCGCCTCTCGCGCAAATCGAGGAGGCGGATGACTGTCTCTCCACTGCTGACTACCCGCAAAAAACCATAAATGGCAACGACATACGTCTTAACAACATTAAAAATATCAAAAGTGAAATAGTCAAAATGAAAACTGACTCCAACAAAATAAACGATAACGAGGAACCTAAACCGGTGAAGTGCAAACAGGACAATATGCCAAACGGTGAAGGAGACAATTTCACGGAGACTTTCTCCGGCTCGCTCGAAGATTTGGTGAACACTTTTGATGAGAAGATCACCAAGTGCTTCGGCAACTACGAGGAGAGCGTGGAGAAGTTGGCCCCGGTGCAGGTTCGCAGTCAGGAAGAGATCATGAACGAATGCCAGTGAGTACCAATTAAAACTTAATAAACTGTTAATTAGAGCATGTAATTAGGTATTATGATATCACCTATGAAGTCATCAACTTAAAATATTTTCTAAACATCGAGTTTGTTTTTGAAATTAATATTCGCGTTGTAAGTACTTACCTACAAAATAATTAAATTCTGAGATGAGAATAAAAGAAAATATAAACAAAAAGGGCGGGCTTTGCGCATGGCATTTGTGGCAATGAGTTCGATCAATGTTTTGGGGCGAGGGTGCGCAGGGGGTGCGTGCCGGAGTGGTCGCGATGACGCATCGCAACCCCACCTCACACCCTGCCCTCTTTGTTTCCAACCCAAACCTATGGGAGACGATACCACACGCGACCGTAACAAGATTGAATTTATACTAAATAGGACCCTAATTACATTACTAATTCTAATTAACGCCCTTATTGCTAAGCAAGTAAATTGGTTACATTTATTAACAAGATACATACATTATTTATGGCTTCTATAAATAAATATAGGTTCCTACAGTACTATAGTTTATCGCACTATCAATTTACAGCATATATCTACCACATATACTCTTCGACATCAATCACACACAAAGAATTTTCCTGAGCATCTGCATCTACTTATTCTCATGACTCGAGTCGGAAGATAATAGTAAAAGTCTCTCACATAAGCCTATTGTTTTATAGGGAAAATGTAAAATCTTTTTGCTGTCGTCTGCTGTATTCCCTTTGAGCATTATGAGAAACTGATTAAATTCAATTAATCATTACATTGTTCTGTTTTTTCACTTTTTATTTCAATCTTGTCTTTTATGATACTATCATGGAGGATTACAAAGAATGTTGCTGGTATAACTTTTGAAACCTTTCGCTGCAAGTTATATACCAAAACATGAATTTGCGAAATAAATCACCCGGTTCGTCATAATTCTACAGATATATGATACAAAGTCGTTTTGTAAACATAACTTTTTCTCATGTGTCAAGCTAAATCTTTTGGAGCCGATCCAGATGACCCAAATGCCAGAAGGCCGGGAAACACGTAAAATTAAAATGAGAACAATTCGCGAACAGTTCTCAAGAGGTGTGCCCAAATGTTAATCGATACTATAATGGCTTCTTAGTTCAGTGGCAAACTTATACCTATTACTTATAGGTATTTACTTTATTTGTAGAATCACCGCATATCTAAATAGGTACCAACAACCGGTCGTTTACCACACAAAAAATTAAAGATAAACAGAAGTCAACAGTATTCCAGCTGTTTGTCAATCCCACGCATGTTTCAAAAATAATCAGAAGAATATCGGCTACTCAGATTTTATCTTAGAGTCAAACCGATGCAGGGTGATTATTTACGTCATCCCATAAATAACATACTTCTGCATTTCCATTTCATATTACCATAATTATGCAAAAAAAACGCACCTGCTATGAAAGCCGAATCTTAAAAAAAAACGTTTGCGGCCGCACAACAGGTGTTAGCATTGATTCTTCCGTGATTCGACCGCAAGCGGCCGCAGCTGTCTACCCCACCTTGCGTTTAGGACACGGTTAAGGAACATCTTGTCCGATACTCATATTAAGTACATACAACATGTAGCATGCTTATTCTTTGGGTCTTACTTCCTTTTGGCAAAAATATTCCTACGTTCTTTTCATTTGAAAGCACTCAATGCTCTTTTGTCATATATGCAGTAATAATGAACCGAAAAAGTGGTCTGTGTATGTTGAAATGCAAGTGAGTTTGCCCCTAGGACATGGACACGATTATACATACAGGAGTTTAATTTGTATTGTCGACAAAGTCTTTATCGTAGTTTTTCGACCTAGTTCTCTTAACCTTTTTCAGGATAATTATCCATCCACACTCCTCCAGGAAATTGAAATGTTATGTTTCCCGAATTCGCAAACCCCTCGCACATACAGTTAAAAGTCTCTACGTATATTGTAAGCCGAACCACTAGCTGGACGTTTAGAGAATAGCGGTCAAAATTTTGGTATAATAGCTCATCAAAATATTATGATTTATGACTGTCTTCATTGTCATTCATTGCTATGCTTATGAGTTCCGTTCCACTGGCGGTATCAAGCCCCGAAAATAATGGAGTCTCAATCGATTATATCGTTTAAAATTAATTTTGTTGCGCCGCTAGAGTAATTCTTGTGAATATTTGATGGCACATTTCTCTGCCATATTTCGTTTTATTTATGTAACTAGTACACCTTTTATTATTATAATCGTCATATTTTAAAAGGAATATAAATATCTCTCGAGCCGATAGACGTAATTAGGGGATGGGATACCTATTTTGATTTGTCTAACACTATGACATAACGCGCAGAATGGAAACTGCAAGCTAAATGGAAATTAGCCGTTTACGGCTTTATTTACAACCGTTTCACTTTTCTTATTCGATATAAACTCTCACGCGCATAATAATGCAGGCAATATTATTGAAACCATTTAAAATTCTGTCATACTTGTTATTCAAGACGAATCTTTAACATTCACATCGACAGTGGCACACGACACACGTCCGTCTCGATAACCCATCGTAGTCGTTTTGAATACTAATTACAAGCTATTTCTTATTTAGATTAGGCCCCTTTTATATCTCCTTTATTCCTACAATATTGCAGAATTATCAAGTAAACTTTTACATGTTTTTATTACCTTTGTTACAGTCGAAAGTTTAATGCCTTCGGTTGGTTGCATAATTGTATCCTTATTACATGATTTACGCATTACAACTGTTACTGCATTGCGTGAGTAACCTGTGACCTTACACACATTTGCGTGTACGAAAAAGGTTTCATAACACAACCTGTATGTTGCACCCTGTCTCAGTTTCCAAACTAACTTTAGTTCGCGTGTCTATTTTAATCGTAAGCGTGATTAATTGTTGTGGCCTCCCCGAAGCAGGCTTTCTAAAAAATAACAGTTTATCAGATAATATGCATTGAAAACAAGATCTAATCATGTGTGTTCATTATAATATCATGCTGTTACATAAAATGGGGATTGGTGCCTAGTATCATGATATCAACTGTACACTTAACTACATACATTCATGAGTAACTAAAAACAGAAAATAAATAAATACTCCAAATGTTTGAAACTTGTTCTCATTCTATCAAACGAAAATGAGCAAAATGAAACTCGTGAATATTTGCTAAATGCGTCGCCATTTGCACTTTATCTACTCTTCCTCAGAGGAAATGTGGCCTAGATCTACCGATGGAAACATTGAATTAGCATAATGTCTGTCTACTGCAAACCGCCTGTTATTTGCATATGCCGACACTTTGGCGCAAGTTAGCTAATAAACTGTCTTCAAGTTTCTTTCCTCGGTGCCACTCGTAATATGGTATCTTTTTAATTACCTGTCTAGTATAAAACTAAAGCAATTAATTGGAAAATAAGGTATAAATATATAACTCTGGACGATGCGAAATGCTGTTTTTTAACTGCCCCAGCACCTTGAACCAATTTGAATACACCTAGTCTGCATGTTGGCAAATTAACTGTCATTACAGTCGTACTAAGTATAATTCTTGTGGTTAAAAATATCGATCTGCAACATGCTACATAAATAAAAAATAAAGAAGGCTATAAAAATAAAGCCTAGTTTCTTAGGGCACCCACACATGTGGGCATCGGGCCAATGACCTGCAATTCGCAACTACCCACATAATACTAGCGCCCCTTCCTTGGATAATCGCAGCTAGAAGCGGGTCCATAGTCCTTCGACGTTAAATATAATTTCTTTGGTCAATAGCGCTAGATATCCTGTGTATAAATGTAATCGTCTATATAATCTTTTTATTAGAAAGTCTTCAACTTCAATTATTAACACTTCAGGAAATCCAGGCGTTCCCACATGTTTCCAATTCCAATGCCAACCGAGAACACCATAAAATGTAAGCTTTATTTGGGCCGGTGTGTTCTTTGAACATTATTTTTAATTGGTACATAGTTTATTGTCAACCAGTTCTTTATATGGTTTTTATAGCTTTAAGAGAAGTAAGGTACATTAAGCCACGGCTGGCGCCGTATTCCGAGTCCATCATTAATGTGTTAGGAAATTATCTTGAGAGCGTCATCTTGGTATGATTTCGTAAGTAACTTTTAAGGTCGTCTTCATTTATCTACCCGTATAAAGCACACGTGGCGCACCATTAATCACATGTTCAGCAAACAAGCTGAGATACTCATATGTCGATCTATCAAGACAAATGATTCTTCGTAAGATGGACATATATTACCGTGTGGAATATTAATTGTTTCTACAAACCTTTGAAGCTAATTCGATTTGGATGCAACGTTATCCTATTAATCGAAAATTCAGTTCTGTCACTAATTTATCGATCCAATCCCAAATGCCTTTTACTCAGGCCGTGTATGCCTCGTATGTATAAAACCGATTTATGACTACTTATAATCTACTAAAGTTTTTTAACTTTCGACAATCGCATCGCGATGTCTTTTTACGGTTTTTAGAAATTTTATGTTACATATTGCTTGATTGGAAATATACGTGGGTGAACAACAAAGTTCTGGCATCTTTGTGAATATGGCATGGACGAGTAACTCTATTGAATGCTTTAGAAATCTGCCTTCAAAGTCACTAGCAAGTTGCAATTATCTTGGTCTCTGGCAATTTTGTTAAGTAATAACGTTATGTATAAATCAATACTCTTGAGTCTTGCTGCTCATGTGTGTTTTACGTCATCGCTTCATGATATGACGTCAGGAAGTGTTGTCTTTGAAGCATATGTGGCCAGTGTGGTTTACAAAAATCGTATTGTTATTTGACACAGATTCATCAGATGGTAAAACAGATATTTATAACGTGCTACTTTAATCGGATAAATCGTCTGCTGAAGCTATGACTGCACAAAAAACAAAACAGGATACAGTTTAAATGCTTCTCGTATCTGAATACCCATCGATATCCCTGACAATGGCTTCATTAGCAAATAATACAGCCACAAAAACACTAGCAGGCGTAGCCGTACTAATTACATGCTCGAGTAAACCAGGTGCAACGACCATAGCTTTCAGCGTAGTGATTTTGAATACAATCCCCTAGTTAGCCACTTGTTAATGGATGGGCTTGTGCTAACAATGCAAACATTTTATTCATATGTCACAAGTTCAGTAAATAGATGACTTGATGATCCTCACAGGTTAGTACCTGTGAGGATCATCAATTTTTGTGATACCTGCCTACTATTCACCTACATAGTATCAGGTACCCATTGCATGTAGGTTTAAGGAAATATTTAAAAAAAACATGCCTTCAAATAGATAGCGAAAAAACCAGTGGAACTGTGTCAAATACATGCTAATTTGTCATTGTTTGGCGAGCATTTTAATAAAAACAAATATTTTTAATCAAATGATTCATCAAGGTTCAGCTCCCTTCTTAATAAGAATTTCGATATACACAGTATTTCCACCATCCATCAATTTTTATTGACAACGTTAACTCCTTTATGCTGCGAAAGAATCAAGTTTTATGTCGCCATTATTTCAGTTCATACTTATAACCTGCATTATGTATAAGTAGTGTAGATATTTACGTAACAATGTAAAAGACCAAATTATTGGTAATTACCGTCTGAAAATAAGATTTTAATGAGCATAATTATTAATAAATATATCGCATCTCTTCATTTTTCTATATACTGCGTATTCAATAACTGTATCCTCGATTCCTGGTGAAGTACGTTTTATTACATTTGCTATGTGAGATATGACGTAATGTCTCCCAGTCATTTGCACAGATACGTACTGTACCTTACACAGTATATATGTATGCTTTATTATATTATTATCAGGCACTGCAGAGTTTCGCTGTGTGACGCATCCCAGCCAGGCCATATGTCGCTGTTTCCTTGAATTCGCCAACGCGATACAACACCTTGTAAAATGGCTGTTTCGTGCAGATTTGATTGCTGCACGGCTATTTATAAAATCGATACAAGTGCAGAAGCTGAGGTTGTATAAATATGGACTTGTTGATGAGCTTTACTGGCTTTATTCCTGGAAGTCTATTTTCTTGCTCAAAGCCGATAAAATCGGGATCTTATGGATGATGAATGGAAGCGATAACTTCTCCTGTTCCATAATGTGTGGTGTATGGCTGAATAGTTCATTTATTTGTCTGTTCTCTATTACCTGCTTTATTTTTAACTGTCACAAAGTCTCTCTTGTTATATTACCACAATATTTTAGGCGTCCGCGCCGTGTTCGTTGCAACTCGTCTCTATATTAACACAATGTGCACATCGTACCGGTGTTCATTTCAATACGCTGACCTTCCATTAATTTAAAATAGATTATACTACTGTCTGCACACACTCACACGGCCCACGTTGTTGTTTTGAGGTGATCTCACGTAGTAGTAGAGTAAGAATATTTGCCTACCCGCAATTTATAACTGTAAAAACTTTCAGAGAATCTTGTTGACCAACAAATATAAAGTCCAAAAATAAAGTAAACCAGTTAATGGTGAAAGATATACCTATTCTTAAATGTATGATGAACATCCTATGTGCCATGTTTCTGGCTATTACCTAAATTACTATAGGTCTTTTTGTCTACTTTGTTTGTAAATCAAAATCTTCGTGCTAAAGAGCAGTTTGATTGCCGAAAACAACTATTAATTAATTAAGACTTTAATGACTGTTTTATTTTTTATTGTAATTGGGAATTATGCTTCCACTGCAAAATCATTAAACAGTTACTTACTTTTCTTTGTGATGGGAGACCATACGGTGAGATTTTACAGTAAAGTTTCCAAGTAACTGATTGATGATGATTACGAAGATACAATCCATATACGCGATAGTTTTTACACAATTCCCATTATATTTCCACCGGTCCCGATCAACCGTTACAATATGGCATTAGTACTGTTAGGTAGGTATAAGAAGCTGTTTTCCTTTACCACAATCGCTACAACTTTATCCACACACACATACAGCAGAAATAAAAAAGAAATCGAATGAAACCATGTTCGAAAAGTCATAAGTGAATCACTAGGTACAAATCTTTATTTGTCAAGGTGCTTTCAATATCATTGATCCTCGCCTGCGTTAAGAAATAGCCATAAAAATTGTTTATACAATAAACAAGAGTGTGTTTTTTAAATCCCTTCAATTCGGAATGGTTCTTTTCCATTGCGGTGTTACTTCACACCATTGAACGCTGTTTATAAATACAGCCCTCGCCTTAAGATTATTTTCGCGAGATTCACGTCATCAGGCCCGGGATTGTTTGTATGACTCCGTGTATGACTAAAACTGTAACTCATTACCAGTCATACCAGTGAGTAATCATTTTGGGAATTAATAGCTGCGTAATGAAACCTGCAGTATTCTGGACTGAAGGAGCCAATCAAGGGCGCATATACATACATAGAGCTTTTATAAAAATATGCCTTTTGTTGCGAAGAGAAGACAAAAGAATATTAGATAAAACCTATATATATACACGTTTATACAAATGCCAGACACACGTAACCTTGCCAAAACAAACTCTTTCAAGGACGGGCTCTGTCGTCGCTCCATCCGGACCTCTTGACTCCCCCTCCTCGATTCCATCCGTTCTCCTTGAGACCCGCGTTATACGCATGCTCCTAACCAAACATAAAACTATAGGTCACAGACACACACAAAGACGTCAATATAATCTTCAAAGAAAGATGATTTATAGCTGTTCAGCTGTTAAACTCCGAGTGTAACTTATTCCATACATGACTAAGGTACGATTTGAGACGCATATCGATTTATGTATCGCGACAACCCGCTTCATCCTCGGCTCATAAGAACGGTCACGCATAGATGTCCATCCCTTTTACTCTCGCAACCCAAACTACTTGAGAGTTCATATTATGACTTGAAAGATAAAGGTGCTTTTGAAACAGCAGCGTAGTGTTACACGATGCCCGTTTCTGTCGCACGGACGCCTTTGAGGTAGTTGAGGATAAATCAGTGTCGCACCATGTACCTAGAAGGTACTTATGGTTAGTCAATGTACACGCTATGGTATGTGTAAAATAAAACCACATTTGGACATAGCTGCAAGCTCGCCGCACTAAAACTGGCCACGCTAATCATGTCTTCCCTGAAATAGTCTGGAATTTCCTTGTGGCGCGATCAATACCAATGTCAGTATACGCTATTTTTAATTGACGTGCAGAGCGTTGAATCATAACAAAGGAAAAATATGATATTGATGCAGTATTTATGTGTAAAATGTAAGAAAATAAAGAAATAGCTACGTATTAGACAAAAAGGACCTACTTTTCTAGTAGTTAAGTACTTTTTGACACAGATATCTACGAATAAAAAAACATGTCTAACCTACTTAAGTAGGTACTATAAAATCTAAATGAAAAGAAACTAATATTCTAGCTAGACGATGAATAGAATAATCAAATCACTAAGTCAGTATAACAACCAGTTTAACGGTCGATACAATATCTAAAACAGAATTCCTAAAAAAACAAAAATGACGTGAAACTAAAACAGCAACTGTCCTAAATTCTATAATGCTCCTGAACACGAAGAATCGCGTTTGAATTCAAATCCGTAGTAACGAATTTCCTTCGTCGGCGAACGTTGAGACTATTATATCCACCGAAGTTCCTTTGGATACATAATTTGAATACCTTACGACTACCGAGGATATTTTCATGCTTCCAACATGTTAGCGGTTGACGTTCCCGACAAATTGAACATTTATGGTGTTCAAAAAGGTTAAGATTTAAAGTTAGCTGTATTAGGAGCTAAAGAAAGTCAGGTCGAGGCGCTCGAACTGGATTGTAGTACATTCTCCGACGGCGGACGACGACCGGTTTGACCGGCGCGAATCCTGGCGCTAACACTACCCATATACCGACCATTACATACAAGAAATCAAGATAAAACAGTTAGGTGTAACCTAGCTACATACTGTTAACTACCTATAACATTAGAACACTTGCAATATTGTTGGAAACAGTGCACAATATTTATGTAACTTCGTCGATAAGGTCAGGAACGGTTTATTTAATACAACACGAGTTAACAAAACAATTCATATTTTCGAAAATAGCAAATGGCGTAATGTTAGTACCCTGAAAGAAGAATAATTGTAAGGTAATTTCGTCCTGTCATATATCTATATCCACGCGTATATGAAGGAAATAAAGTAATGAGATATATATAAATATATATAAATCATGATCATTTCGTTACGTAAGCGAAGATTTCTGGTTTGAAATGAACGTTATATTGAGGAGCGGTCGAGCAACTCATCGTACGTCTTCACTAATGACTATTTTATAATGGTAATAGTAGTTTGATTGACGATGATATTCTTTCGTAATAGGACCACAGTTTTCTCCGTTCATTGTAATAGTTCAATTTGATGCGCGTTTAGGGATCAAAAATGTAGGACAGCATTGTCGACGCCTACGTAATACATTAATAATAAATCCCATTGAGTAGGTACCTACTTTGAGTAGTAGCATATTGAAGTCCAATGAAACACTGCAGCTAAACCTGCGACTCATCACATGCGTCGGAGAAGCCTCTAAAGTGCTTTAGTCTGCCGTCATACGCACTGATTGGAATCCACATGACTTGGTACTATATTTACTACAATGCTTTTACGATCGCATTCTAGAATGTCGAATGATTTACAAAGGAATGCTAATAATGAATGGCGATGAAAATGAAACAAAACCTAGAAAAAGTCACTCAAGCAGAATTTAGCTAACCAAGACTGGCAGGTGTGATTTCGCAGAAAACTGTAAAGTGTAGTTTTTACATTAAATTCAATTAAGACTAAAAATGAATTGGAAATAGAAAGTTACATTTCAATGAAAACGCTAATGCAAAGGAAAGACAAGCGGATATTGTTGATCTTCATATCCAGGAACCAAATAGCACGAATCAAATATACAATCTGCAATCTCTGGAGATCAAACGCAGGAAAATAATCAGTATTCCAGACATTCGCGTTTACGCTTCACTCCAGTTCATCTGTTCATTTAAGTTTGATTCCAATGAAGTAGTTAACATATCGGTAAATAACACGATCATGTTTATAGTTTTTATACGGATGCCTACTACAGTTGCGAGAATCGCTAGTAGTTTGTGCTAAGTCAAGAGGAATTGTGTAATACTTACTTGAAGCAGACTCGTTTAGAATTCTTTTTTTAGCGTTTTCTTTAGACGACCCTTCAGCCAAGATCTTGGTTTAGAGACAATACGTGCTCTAGCGTATCTTTTGTCTTTTATTTTTAGGCCCCAGCTCAGTCTGCGAGATAGAAATAAAAAGGCAGATTCAATCTACTAAACCTTTGAAAACTTTTTTGCTAAAAAGCAATTTAATTTGGGAGAGAATTGGGACTAAATTTTCCTCAATCTACCTGCGTGATATGAGTGTGCAGTTGTAACATTAAACATTGTTTATATCAATTAAACAACTTTCGTTTTAGTCAATAAATCTGCCTCAGTGTGACAGGTACACTTTTGATTCATGTCAACACTTGGTTGAATAGAAAGTAAAACAAAGACTGAGTTTTGCCTGAGTTGTTTATTATATTTCCTGTAAGTTTTAAACGAAAAACAATTACGGTGACACAATCAGTGCGGAACAGCGTTTTAATGATTTATGATTTTTCCTTCTCAACCTGTTAAACAGTTTTGATTACACAACTGATACGAAAATAGTGTGCATTTGCAGACGAGACATTTATAAATTCTCTGAAATGACAGTGAATAATATTATCATCCGCTGAAAAAATAATTTTGCTTCCAGAATGTTTTACACAAACATTAAAGATAAATAAATACCTAAATATTTTATCATTTTGTATTTTTCACGAAGTTAAAACGCAACAGACAAGGTGCGATGTAGCAAAAAATTATCTTGATTACGTAATCAGCAAAATCATTCCCACGCGCATCTTTTTACATTTTTCTGCATAAACTGTCGCAATTATCTACATATTACCTATGTCTAACATTATGATAAAAGACATGTACGAGGTCGTTGCACCCATCACCTTACCGATAAAAGCCTGTATTTCTAGTTCCATTTCCTTTGTTCGCTAAGCGATAACGATATCTCTTGCTAAAACTACAAAATGTTAATGAATATTGCAATTTTAAAGCAAATAAATAATTCGTCTGAATGTTGTCGTCGTGACTTTATGCATTAAACATCTAAGCAGGTTTAATCAATTATCAAGTATGATGGGTTTCCGCTACTGAAAATAAGATATGGAACTGACATTAGACAACCACTGAGAAAATTATACCAATAGAACGAAAATCATGGTTTTTGTTTCCTACAGTTTTATGTAAGGTACGAAAAACACTAACCAAAAGAAGGTACTGCAGTTTAGGGTTTATATCTTATAAAGTAAACAAGTAATTTGTTAGTGAATGTTTATAGATAAGATTTCAAAATGTTCTAATGAATAACAAATATGAGGCGCGCCAAGGGCGGTACTCCTACACACTTGATATCGTCCATACCGCAGATAAAAGAAACGCGGCGCACACGCACGCATATTTAAATGCACGATCGATGTTCAACCGACTCGACGCAACTATGAATGTCAATCAATAGTCCATTGATACATTGCAACCTCATTATAAACAATGCCACACAAGTTATTTTGTTTATTTGGTTCTCATCAATTCCATTGATTGAACCTTATGATTGTGCTTCATCATAATTGAAGATGGTAGAAGAGAATGGTACAATAATGGTCTCTCTGAGAAATATTTAATGATCATTGAAGCTATAGGCTCCTATGGACCCTACAGGTTCTTATGGTAGAATATTGTCCTTGTACTTGGTAAACAAAGCATTATAATTCAATGATGTTGTTGTATTGTTCTGTACTATTGGCATTGCATTGGAATCATGGGTACCGGTTGGCTGTTTATGTTTCGTAAAATATAACTATGGGATCACTACCGAAGTAACTACATCGCTTTGCTTGCTACTAACCGTGCAATCATCTTTTGAAGAGGAAAACTGGTCTTTGACTGCAAAACTTCATTTTGTAATTTACGACTGTATGTTTTAATGTTTTGGAAACTTTGTGGCAACAAAGAGGTCGGCAGTTAAGTAGTAAAGTGACAATAACATTTTCAGTGCCGCATTTACGAGCGCTTTCAGCCGTGTATAGGTACTGGGTTGTCCTTCAGACGTATCATCGACCCTATTTTATTAATGTTCCTTGCTTTTAATCAATCTAATTCATACTTTGTTAGACAATGATTTCAGGTTTTACTATCACTGGTGGAGTGGTGGTACTTGGAACTGAATTGAAGTGCCTCGAAGCTAACAATATTGTTAATACCTAAAATGCAAATAGTTTAGTTCAGTGCTTCAGTTTGCGTGCGAATTGAAACCCTACGTATACATGATGTTGTAACACAGAAGCATATGCAAGTGCTGTGAATAGTTCTCGTTTTCATATGAAAGCGCTATTGACGAATTTACTGTAGCTTTTGTTATAACAGCTGAAAGGTACGTTTTGGAATGACAAGAAATAGTCTAACACTGTAATACTTGGCAAACGGTCTGCATGCGATTACCATAATAGCGACAATTTCCCTCAACTGACTCAACCGCATGAACGATAAGGTAATGGAAACCCTAGTATGCACTGAAATGAGCAATAAATAACAATAATTGCAGAAGCACTAAATCGAAAAATCTGGACCATTATTTATGATTGTAAAGATATCCTTGCAGCCTATTTGGGTTCAATAAATACGACGATGCAGCACAAATTGCCCTTAATGGCAATCTTCCACACATTAACCATCCGTATTGCGCCGGCGGGCGTCGTGTCGGCGACCTACATTATTATACAAATCAGGCCACTTACGTAACTAGGGATTGTCCTTCGACACAGATAGTAGAAACAATAACTGCGTTTTAACATGGCGAGGAAAGAGGAGGTAGTATTGACGAGGTGTACCTAAACCCCAATGCGTGGGTGCGTCTAGACGAGGCGAGGGCGGAAAAGGGGGTTAATTACATTAAATACCCTCATTTTGCGTGTGTACTAAGTGGGCTGGCCTATAGATGTTTTTTGGGGTTAAAGACCATTGAAATCCCCATGGATAAATAATTATTACAGGCTAATCGTGTCGGTTATTCTCTTGTATTGATTTTCCATATTAATTTGCTCTTAGTGAGTCTGTACCTACGTAAGTTTGTTTTTACATTTTGTCATTGATGTCGAGTAAGCTTATACGAATGATTTGTCACCTTCAATATTACCTAAGACTATTTGAAATCATAATAAATATTGGTATAACATCCGTTCATTTAATAGTCGTTTGACCTACAGCTGAGTCCTTAAGTTTAAATCTAACATAGATTTGTGTACAAAGCTCCGACCTTGCGTAGGAGTTGATGTGTGATGTATTTGATTTTCTATGTTTATGTAGGTAGTACTTATTTAAATAAATTCTCAGGTCTTGTGCTGCCTCCCCATAGTCTGCACGTAGGTTTTCGAAACACCTTCATCGCTCCTTTTGCATAAGCAAGAGGTCAATCAATGCAGTTAGAAATTACTCAGTATTATATACCTTACATTCCAACGTTGTCTTCGTTCATTTTTGGCTCAGACGTAGAGTACTCGTGAGTGTGTTTGTACTTCCATTTATCATACACTTCTTTAGTGTCAGTCGAACGGACATTATTACCGCTATTCGTTTGGCTATCAATGTTTAATTTGAGTTTAAACTCGATCATATTCATAACAGTGTAAAATGAGAAACAAAGTCTCGAAAGTAGACAGTCTACATCGGAATTATAAGTAAGCCTATGACAATAGAAGAAGCAATGAAAGTTTGCTTAACACTACTTGTATTTACATGACTTACAAAACTTACTAGATTTTATCTTCAGAAGATGCCGCTAAAACAAAAAGGTTTTAGAAACTTCCAAGTTATCTGTATCCACTTCAGTCGAATGAAAGTCCGTTGCTGTTGAAATGTGGGCTTATACATTTGTCATGCTACATATGAAAGCCACCGTTATTCCGTCAACTTGAACATTACTCAACGTAAGTAAACTTGATGGCGGCATATCGTGCCGGTCGATTTATATGGCACCAAAGGCCATATGCTAATGCGTTGCTCTTGTCTCTTTAAGTGGACAAGTTGCTGTGCCCACGTTAACTGCTCCCAACTTACGGACACTCTCACTTTCCATTTGTGCATACAAGCATACTAATTAGACGGTAGCGAGACAATTTAGTCCTATAACTGTAGTATAGATTGTTATGGGAACTTTGCCAGGTAATTAATCAAAGGGAGACTTATAATTATGATTGTAAGGATTGAGAGTTCGTCTAAATCAAATCTTATTAAGGAAGAGAATATTTGGTACACTTATATCTTCACCCATTTTTGATTAACGAGAAGATTAGATAAGTTTTTACTGAATAAAAATATGTTAAGCCATGGCTCCCCGTATCGATGGATCTCTAGTGTTTGTTAAGTAGATATTTTCACAGCATCATCCAATTAAATCGGCATTATACTCTCTTCCAAACTTCTTAAAAATAAATCCAAAGAACTCTTGATCATTAATCAAGCTAAGACGTCTATTCAACCACCCGACTTAACGCTTCCTTACAAATTACACTAACAAAAAAACTCAAAAGTATCTCAGGATTTTTTTTCTTAACATACTTTTTAAATATTTGATGTTCTTACATTACTCTTCTAAAATTAAAAACCGATACCATATTTTTCGTCCGTGACTTTAACACCTAGCCATTAAGGTTACGCCTCCGTTTTATTTTTAAACTTTTTTTATGTAGGAAGTGGGCAATAAGGTTAGTCTGGCCACTACCTGCTCCCTCTGGAGCCACAGTACCTCGCACCTGCTCTCCACAAAAAAACGTAAACATTGCCCTCTATTTTGGGAACCAATACACTGTCTTACCAGCTAGTGAACCGTAAATTATTACTTCGAAGTCTTGCTTTCTAGCACAAGGTACATTTTTATGGTGTTCAAAATGACGTTTACAGAGACGCACGTTCCGAATTTTATTGCTAAAACAACCAGACTAGCGCATTTCGAAGAAGTCTATTCGCTACTTCGAAAGATCGTTTAAGGAAATTCTGTTTTTTTTTAATTATCTGTAGATACAAATATTGCATACCACCAGGGAGCTTCTATTCGCGTCGGCCCCATTCACTCTTCTCGGTTAGTGACATCGCCAGGCAAAATTAAAAAAAAATACTCGAGTGGACTCGTGGCGGTACTGATATAAAGTTCTATATTTAAATCTCGTCGTTCCCGAGACGCCATTATGCCACTCGGTTTTTTATTGCGTTGACACCAATTTTACGATGAAAAGTTACAAAAGAGCATAACTGCTGCCAATTAATATCATAAAGTACGGTTACTTGTAAACTATTTAAGAGTCATGATAAAAACGTGGAGATTAGATAACTATCTCTCGCTGTTGATTGCCGATGGTGTGTTATTAAGATTATCTCGATTAAATCTGTGGACCGGATCGCGTCTTGGCTACACACAGTTATTCGATTATTTCACTAATAGAGTACTTAAACTTCGTCACTTATAACTGTGCTTCCTCTATATTTTAAAACGTAATTGGTCTGAGACTAATCTCAGGGCAAAAAACATTAGGATACCAGACCAGCAACCTTCACTGGCAGAAGGCGTTCGTATTTCTTACCTTTTACGGATATACTTGACCCAAAATGTAAACACAATAAAACCTGAGATCTCATATCCGACTGTAGTCGTAAAACAAGGCGGGTCTTCATCAAAATTCACTGCTCTCATGCCGTTGGTGCTTTTGTCTGTTTTGATTATCTTTTGTTTTATTTTTTCGAGTTCATGGAATTGTACGTCGATGCCCTACTTCACCATTCCCCAGCATTCGGTTTTTATCATGTACTAGCTGACCCGATAGACGTTGTCTTGTCCAAATTCCAATAATTCGTACAAAATCCCCATATAAAATGCACCAACTTTCCCGACAACTTAAAAAATAATTATTTCCGTAAAAAACTGATTCGTACTAAATTGGACAAAGCAACTACAAAAATTGCTGTTCCTGGTAAAATCATAGTTAGTAATAAGATAGCCATCATAGCTAGTAATAAGGACCAGATTTTCGGGTGTCCTTTGGTCCTCTTATTTTCATTTTCATAGTCTTGGTAATGCGCGTAGTGATCACAAAAATCATTTTGATTTACGACATAACGGGTATCAGTAAATATTTACATTCTATATCATGACGACTTTTAGATGAGGACTTAGCCCATCCCAAAAACAATTGAAACACACAGCCCAGCAGAACAATTCATTTAGCAGATGGCATATACCAAAACCCAATACAAGTAAAATGGAACCAGTGACCTAACGAAAACTAACGATTCATCAAATGGCAACCCTGTTCGGCGCCCATCCGTCGGGGTTAGTGGGGTGAACGGGCTGCGGTCGCTGGGACACGGATCGATAACGCATCGTACTCCATATTCGGTGTGTAGCCTTCGCCGTGCAACTTTAGAATAGGCTGTTGCGGTTTTTACTTTTGCCTATTTATCTTGTATTTCTGCGATGTGATTTGAAAATGGAACGAGAGTAGAGAGAGATTATGTTTAGCATTTTGAGACTGTTCTTGTAATTGTACTTTTTTCTGACTATGGTTACTAGCATAAAGCTGCTGGTTTTCGGTACAGATCGCTGCAAGTTGATCTACGGAAAGGAACGGCTACAATATTTTACCTGTTTCTTTACACAAAAGTTAACACGTACCTACGGGGCTATTTAACCGCACCGATCGGTAACGCTTTTTTTATGCAAGCTCACTTACCCGTTGGATTGCATGAGTAGCAATAGCTTCTTTCCATAAAATATCTACTTTAATTATACTGGCTGGCACATTGCTGTTATTAGCACCTCGGTTGGTGCGGTTTCCTCCCAAAATAATTCCATAGTCGCTCTTTTATGACACCCATGGTCAGGGTGGTCTTAAAGAAACCGAGTGTCGAGCCCATACCGCAGGTTTATTAGCACTAAAACTTGTAAACGCGCTAAAGGGAACACACCTTACATGTTTCTATTGTTCTTTTGTTAAGACTAGGAACACAGAACCGCCGTTATTGGTCTGAGTCATGATAAATCTCATAGTCATTTTGTTTAGTAACTTTAATAGTCGCCCTGGAAAATCTACAGGAAAGGAAGGTTTTAAAAGAAAAACATCCTCGTCAACGTCAGAAGCTAGGTCCACGGTTCCAATTGGTCGTTTCCTATGGAGAAAAGCCGGCAAGAAACTCCACGGTGAGAAGGTATCAGGTATCTATCTGTGGATTGATAAAGCTGTTCATAATTTCCTGGTGAAATCTTTGCATTCAGATAACAAGAAAGTTCTGTAAAGCTCCTTCAATTAGGAGCTTTACGCAATAAGATTAACGCTCTCCCATTGACACTTAATTGTATAATTGAAGAGTAGGGTCGTCGCCGGCGCCGACGGCTACAACCGGCAACTAATGATAGTCATTTGTCATAAAGTCTTTACCGATCCCTGCATAGACCTTACATCTACTTAAAAAAATCTTACAGACAACGCGCAGCATAAATAGCTGGGTCTATAGCTGTCAACAGTGACGTGAGGCCGGTTTCGTAAACATGTGTGCACATATTCTGGTGTAGTTTGATTGTAAATGTTTGTAAATGTGTGCGTTTGAGCGTGTATGCACAGAGCGGTGGTGTAGTTTTGGCATGCTTCACTGTATTGTTCGCAGCGCTCTGTCTTTGTTTTTTATTTGGTCTGAGTAGCTAAAGAGCATTACGGAAGGATTTTTGAAAATTCATCCCATAAAAGAGTTAAATGAATAGGGGATGAAAGTTTACATGGAACTTCATCATCGACGGCATGTGAAGCCAAGTCAGTACCCCATGGGTGGCATAAAACTCTGACACCAGGTTGCCACTAACACACGAAGAAGAAAGAAAGTTCATCATTTTTGGCGACGGGTTATCTCTCCGGGCACACGGCTTATGGTATAATTTGTCATACGAGGCTTCACGAGGTTCCATTATTTATATTGTGACGAGTTGGTCCAAAAAGAGTACCTACTACGATGTCATGGACTCATCTTTTGTTTCTGAACTTTGAATAGAAGTACTTGCCTATGAACCAGATGTTAAAAACGGTACCAGGCTGAATTCTTTTGTAGATTTTGTTATTGTAACTTGATACTTGGAGTGGTAACTAATACGTTGGCCTGGAACTTATTGTCATCCAAATGACAATCGGAGCAGCAGTTTCTGAGAATAGTTTTGGACACAAACATAGATAGAAGATAGAATACTCTTTATTATGCACACCATATGAATTACAGATAGGTATAAAAGTAGAAGTTATCTATTCAGTAGAAGTAATTCTATTCAGTTCAATTGGATACCTACTTAACTAAACTAAAAAAAAATATTAAGTACAAAATTCAACATACATAGTTTCTGACTCATGGTTATAGATTGGAATATGGAATACCCTATAAAACAATGTTAAATAGACCGAACAAATAAAATACCATACATTTTCGTAAAATAATTAGAAAAAGTTAAAGGTTACGGCATTAAAAGGTCAGTAAGGTATTTAACAATGAAATATTGCCGCTAGGGAGTCTCCTGTTGACAATGGGTTACTTATTACTCTATAATGTCAACAGTGATATTGTAAGAAAACCGCTATCGCTATTCAAATAAGATCTAAATTGCATTTAGAATTTTATACCACGTGGGAGTATAAAAAATGCCAACTGAGCTGTACAATTTTTAGTTGTTTAATGTTGATGGTTCGATAAATATATTTACTAGCAATTTGTCTAATGATGATTGAAGAAAGTTTCAATACCCTAATGAGCCTTTCGTCTCACGGTTATTATTCGATACATCACAATTACTGGAAGCTTGTTGGCCTTTCGAGTTTCAAGCAACGATCAAGCTGCCCTCAATGTCACTCAGTCATGTCCAATCAGAGACTTCGAATCATTTTCTATTGAATCTAACTGTGGATTCACACAAGCATGAATAGGAATAAAATTGTAACAATTGATTTCTGTTTATCCGTCATTTTGAAAATCAAGTCGAGATATTTTATAGTAGTCGTAGCAGCGCTTTAAAATCATTAAGATGATACTTATAAAATTATGTTAGGTATGCTAAAATGACGCTTTTTTTTTGTATAAATCAGAATCTTAATATTTTTTCCAATCATTAGTGCGACCTATGACTGGCTAGTGATAAAACACATGTGGTGTGTCAGTATGTGGAATGGAGAAGTGAACTTAACCTCATTCTCTCTTATCTCCCCGGATGACTGCGAATGCCGCTTTAACACAGTCACAATGTTATTAATGTCGAACAATGAATAAGTCGGAATTCTTTGACATTATACCTTGTAATAAACGCCTTCTAAGTAAATTCCTGTACCTACCTAATGTTTAAAAATATGATTGACATACTTATTTTGAAATCATTACCAGTGGTCCTACCACGAACGCATACGCATGACGAAAACGTAAAGTAAATTCAAACAATTTTTAAATAAAAAATACAACTATCCTATCGCATTTTGCTTTAAATTTTTGCGTCGAGCAAAATAATAGAGAGAACTAAAAATAGTCTTAAGAATAAGTAAATCTTATTTGAGAAACGAATATTTTTTATTTTAAAATGGTTTGAATTTACGTTAAGTTCGCGCGTTCGTGCTAGGTTCACTCGTAAAAATATAGCTGTGACATAAATATTTTCGTTTTCATTAGGTAAATACCTAAGTTTCTATCGAAAACTTTACTAAGAACTAACTATTTATAAATTCCAATTTTGAGTCCAAACTCAAGAACCACATTCTTAAAAGCTAATAAAAGTAAGATTGCTTGTGTAAACACTTTGTGCTAGCCGCCTGCCCTTTCTTGGTCAGTCAATAATCCGTGGGCCAAAATCCAGTCACGCAGGATTTCTTGGAACTAATGAAACCTTAGCTGCGTCTGCGAGCGACAAAACACAGGCTGTAATATTTTTTGCTTCATTTATTTCCCATTTCTCATAAATGCTCCGTTTAAAGTTAGTGTACAAAGATTTTGCACAAATTGCACGAGATTATGGAAATTAATCTTCTAACTATGTATTATATAAATTAAACTCGTTTTTCGTGTGTCTGTTTGTGTGACAGCGTTATTCTTCTAAACTGCGCAACGCTTATTGAAGCAGTTTTCACCATAATTTTTAGGGAATTTATTCCGTAAACTGTGATATAGGTACTTCTTAAAGACATCTCCATGTTTTGTCAAGTCGTAGTCGAGTAGGTCGTTAGTTATACAATAAAATCCTTTATTTTTATAGATAGCATCCGTTTTTTTTTAAACTGGATCATCTATTATTAGCCTATGAGTCTGCTAATAATACATGACATCAGCTGATGCATAAGTAGCCCTCAACTAGTTATTATTGATTCATTGGACATAATCACCTTCACTGCTTCGTTTATTTATGGAAATGAGCAGCAGCAGCAGACATACAATTTTAATGCCTACTTAGTGTAGGAGATAGACAAGAAGCCATTTTCTTTTATTTTCACGATCGTACCCAACCTTGAGTAAGTGTTTATTACCTTATTACTTATTAGTAAAAGTATTATCGCTGACTCGGTTGGATGAACCTGTTCGAAATCTACACGTGATCCTCGTACGGAAGTGTAATTTTATATTTGCTGATTTACGACGAGTATGAACGGATTGCGTGACCCGAAACTAAAGAGCGTAATTTTTTCAACGGAATAAGCCAATACTGAATAGTTGAACTAGTTCACAAGCTGTGAAAGAAGCACAATCGTTCTAAGATGGCCGTTAATTACTGACTATCATACATAATCCCCACGTCACCTCATCTCACCTATTTATATTTTACATTATAGCGTATTAGTATATTAGTCTATCTCGGAAAATACTTACATCTTTATTATTATATTAAAGTAGTTTCATAAGTAATGTTAAATAAATAACAAATGCTTCCTCTCTCCTAACTCACTTATTTTGCTGTGCCCGACAGGGTCCATATGATCATTGGAATGCAATAAAGTATTGAGTATTGAGTATAATCAATCGCTGAATTTCAACACAAACAAAAAGAATTTAGAGAGACCGTTTTTAAACCTGTCAACATTCATTGATTCACGCTGCATGGCTATAAAATGTCTTAACAAAATTAATAAATTTAAAGTACAGTTCAGCATCACTGTCTCTCTTGGTACATGCAGCGTCACCAGTGCGTATACGCAACACACCATAATCATCGATTCACGCTCGATTGGTCTGTAAAATAAGAAAGCCGATTCTGAGAAATCGATATTATATTGATACATCGATTAATCGGTTGCTTGGCTTTGAAGGGCTGGATAATTATTGTGCGGGCATTGACTGCAAGATTGGCTTAAAATATAGGTATTAAGTATTGAAACTTCAGTTGTTCGTCGTCTTTTTCGTGTGGTTAGTGACTAACCTGATTTCAAAGTTTGTATGCCACCCATGAGCCTCTGACTTGGCTTCACATGCCGTATTTAGGTCCGTCGTCTCTAAAAGTAATTCAGAGCTCACCTCATTGTAAAAAACCAGCCAAGTGTGTGTCGGAACACGCACAATTAAGGGTTCCGTCCGCAATTGGGACGAATTTATCCCAAGAACAAACTTAACTTTGTATTTGAAAAACGGTCTCCCATACGTCGTCAATACGTCACGGTCAATCCTCGAACTGCAAATGTAAGTTTGTAATCGACGAAAAAATTGTTTATGTCATAAAACTACAAATTAACGATTTTCGGACTCAATCAAAATCAAAAAATCTAAATATTTTATTTCACATAAACCTACATGGGCACTTATGAAACTTCAGAAGCTAGGTGCGACTTCTTCCTGTACTTGTAGGTAGGTACTGTGAGACCTTGCGTCTTGCTAAATTTCATGATTGTAGGTCAACTGGGAGTTCCCTATAGGTTTTAATTTATTTGTGAGTATCAAAATATGTCGCATAAATGCCCGTATTTTTATCGCGTTGTCTTTTTTAAGTCCTCCAAGGAACCGTAGACCTACGTTTTTTATATTAATTTCAACCTGATACACGCGTTCCTGGTTGCTTGACAGACAGACGGACAACGAAGTGATCCTATAATGGTTCCGTTTTTTCATTCGGATATACGGAACCCTAAAAATAATTAAGTAAGTATATCATAATTTATGTGTGTTATTACAATTTTACCTCAAAGGTCTGCGGTGTAACTACGTAGAGGTAATCAGGACTTTTTATGTGACACATTAAACAAGGAAGGAGGTAACATTATTTATTAATCTTCGTATAACAAATCCATCTACCTATGTACACATTGATTGATATATTTAAGGATAACAATAAAATATTTTTTGGCTTGTGCAGTAATGCCATATCTAAATGCAATTATAGTAAGTGCATAATTCAAAAATCACTAAATAACGTGCCGTGTTCTTGACGTGACCAGAGGGCTGGCCTATTTTTAGGCCAAAAAGCATTTCCATCCAACGTGGCAATGCTGCCAGCTTTTTGGGCACTTGTCTCATTGACAGCGATGCGGACGAAGTTTTTGATGCCCAATGTGCTATTCCCATGTTATGTACTTGTTTATAACTAAGGAACTACTTCTCTACACTCGCTTTCTTCTGCACGAATCGTTCTCACATTGATTGCCGTTAGCTGCTCATAATAAAACACTTCACACAGTCATTAAAGCATTTGTATTACTTTAATCAACTAAATATAGTTGTATAGCTTTACTGTTAACGTGCACATTAGCAGTCGTTAGCCAAACTTTATGTAAAAGCGCAGTTTCAAATTCGTCTATTGTGTTCTTTTTTCAAATCGTAAAAAACTATGGGTGCCATTTTTTTTACTACCTTACCTAAGCTAGCGTTATATGGGTGTGAGTGAGGTCATATTTGATTCAGCCTACTCTATGATTACTGGGTTGATAAGCTTTTTAGTAATTAAATACTTGCTGTATAAGGACAACATGCCCTATTTGCAAAATGTATGTTTCATTATGTTTAGTGTTTGAATTTATACATAGGAATATGGCGGCCAAATATATAGCATTTATGTTTTCGCCGTGACACCACCAAAGTCATTAAAGAAATCTGGGAACATGTTTATAATTGGCCTCAAATAATTTATGGAGAGAGATCTGACGCGCAACAGACACCGTCATCGTCAGCCACAGCCGTCAGTCTTGTTTAATTTATTCATAAATAAAATGATGCAAATTGAGAGCCTCAATTCCCGATGACATATCATAAGTTTCTCCAATGCTACCAAATGACTCCCAATGAGCTAAATTATGAACAATCATACGCCGTATATTTCCATGACTAGGCTAGATTTTAGATTTGAACTGATGCAAATTAATGGATATGTTTCTACGGGTCATTGAACAATTTTTTATACCTATTATGAAACCAATTTAATTGAATTGAATTGAATCGTCCTTGTGGGAGTGACGTGTGAATGTAATTGCTATGAAGTATTTAATTTTATTGATAGTTATAACGCTTAGTATAGCTAGCTATATGATCATGCCATATGTGTTCGGCAATATTATGTAACCGTACCGTAGTTCCTTCTAAGATTATAATTGAGATGAATCATCATGATCTTCATAAAAACAACATCGGAGAAACAGACAATACTGGTGCAACAGAGGACCCTCCTATTATCATCCATTAAAAATCCGAAGATGATAAAAGTTCAGCACAAAAAGTCTCATTACAATAATCAAAGAACGAGAAGTGAGTAATTTATAACATAACATGTAAGTCGTACCAAGCTATCTTTCCTTTCCATCGCTATAAAATAAAGTGCAGATAATATCACAGTCAACAAAGCATGTAATGGCTACATGCAACAGCGAAGTCGTATTCAAATCATATTTGCTAATATGAAAAGTAAACATGACTTAACGGTACACACCATATATGAGCGATGGTGAAACCGTTCAGGCTAGTGGACCAGCCATTTTTGATCACGTTTAGCGACCTCACACGCATGGCAGACTTTTTTGGCCGATTGTAAGACCTGAATTGTCGCATATATGCGTGCGCCTACGCTAGAGCAAGCTGTGAGTCAGAATTGTCGGGCTTACCTATATTTCATTGCGTCGTCGTCGCCAAGAAAGGAAAAATACTCAATGAATTGTTTTGTTAGTCATCCCAAACTGAAGACGATAACAGTAACGCATCATATAATGTGGTTTTTATTTATTTATCAAGAAGCGTTGTTTTTTATGGTTTCTGGCCTACCTAGCTTTGATAGTAAGTCAGAAATCCCTGAAATGAAAAATCAGCAAGCAGTTGAAGTGCAATAACGCTATGATTCGTACATACCACAGTTCTAAGAAGTCGGTAATTGTAAGCTCATAGAAAAAAGATTTATAAAATAAGACAGTCAAGCTTACATCATGATCTCTCAAAATATTTTGTCAATACACAAGAATAATCTGCAATAATCGATTTTGAATTTGTAATTCATATTCCCACTGGCCATTTTAAAAGCATTATATCCGTCTTATAGAAAATAAATAAACAATAAGCTTCTAATAATCCCTTCACCATTGAGACAATAAAGACGAAAGGCGAGAGACACTATCCCGAAGCAACGATTGCACTTACAGACTAAATATTTACATTACGAATGTTTTGTCTTCTCTTAATACAGCAATGTTTAAGCTCTATATCTATTTATATCTATTTGGATAACTGGAAATGTCATTCTAAAGTTATCCAAAACACGTGATAATAATTTGACAAACATGCAAAATAATCATCTTTGGGTGTCGTTTCAATCAGCGCAGATGGCCATATGGTCTGACAGACTGACGCAATGCTAACGACCGAAACAGGCCTTATGCCATTGACATTATTTGGTGTCGTTTTAACTAAATACGCCTCCGCATATAAGCTAGAGGAAACAAAAAATGTTATACCAGCTGACGTAATAGAAATGTATTGTGAGACTGAGAAACAAAAAGAAATGGTCCCGTTACTTTTCTGTGTACGCACGTGCTGCTCAAACGTATTCTGTAGTACGAGATTAGACTATAGATGAGATGAGAACAGTACAAAACCAAATTGATAAAATGAATCTCACTCGACCTTTGAATCAGAAACATACACAAACATTCATATGCAAAGAAAATGTCTCAGTAGGATGGTTTTAAATCTAAGCGAAGACAGAATTGCACCATATCATGCATGATGAATTGATGATAGGCTAACAAAGACACATGACAGATGTCGATCTAGGCTAGATTTAGATGACCAAATAAGTCATCTGAGGTAACATTATAAAAACAATAGAAGTCCACTGTGCCATTGTCCAGGTTTATCTAGCTTTGTTTTACCACATCGACCACATTCAGATTGCTTAAGTTTTTATTTTGTCGTTACTGAAGATCATACTTCTGATGCTTCGATACTGCAGTGCAATCTATGTTCTATGTTCGATTTTCTTTTCCATTTTGGTCTATTCAATTCATGTATTAGTCTCTATTTATTATTCGTATGTTTTCTATAATTCTTTCTAACACTCAGGTCATTTCGGTCTATTCAAGTCACATAGTAGGTACTTCAATGAGAAACTTATTTCTAGGTCTAAAATAACTTCAAAGACCCCCTGTATTTTCTAGGTCACATTTAGGTGCTCTACTCGTACCTACATCTGGTGTGAAGCCCAGAATAGCATCTCCAGTGTTCTTTCTAGACGTTTTTATTAGATTTGCTCAGTGGGTGTTGAAAGAAATTGTTTATTTCGTGTTTATTTGTGTTTTCTAACCTCATTCCCATTTTGACGGTTCTGATTTTCCAATGAGGTACCTACGTTAAATACTTTTAAATACATTTCAACAGTATCACCATTGAGTTCTGGTCTTCAAGCCGTTCATTATTTTCTTCAATAGTTTGTATGAATAGTGCATAGAACTATGATGTGGTTGTTCGGAAGCATTTATGCCATTATTCACTGGAACGTCATGCAAAAGTACCAAGTTCTGATCAGATGCAGTACTTATACGTAATATGAAGTGACACATTCCTCAATTGAGCGGTGGCGTGCCGCGGGATCTCAAATTAGCGCCAATTTATGCCTCCGGCTGAGTCACAGGCGCGGCTAGGTGATCACACATGTATCATCCTCATGAATCCCTCTACAACATCAAACTAAAGAAGAATAAAGGCAATTAGTACATAGAAGTAGTTAAGTACAACTCGTAATAAGTAATAACACAACTTGGCACTGGTTGTGAGAAATTTTACATTGTTTATCATTGCAGCCACTATTGATGGATCTCTTCGATTGTTTACTGAAACGGAAACCTCAATGCGATTCAATTACTCCCAAAATAACCGATCGCATTCAAAATCTAAACCACAATCGTTCGTACAAACAAACGTGCTGCTTTCAAGTCTCAAAAATTGTTCAATCAAGAAAACGATCAAAGCGAGTCGTGATTACAAATTGAGTTCTATCTAAAGAAATTGAACTATAAAACCAAAGCTGTAAATGATAAAACCTCGACTCTGCGTGGTTACAACGACCTTGCTGGCGAATAATTGGGAACTGACGCAATTGCGCTCTTCCCAGCGTCGCCGTCGGGAAGTCAGGATGTCGGGGAATTAACTACAGGTCCACGAATTCAAGTTTGTGACCTTTAGTAGATAAGAAACAAGGACCTTCCTTATCTTTATTTAAAGTGCAAAGTGCATCGTGTCTACTTTGTTGACTGCTACTATTAAGATTAAACTGTGTATTTAATAATGTTATGATAACCTCCGAAACGTTTTAACTTCAAATCTCAAATGTTGCCGAGATTTCGCGTTTTGACACCTCATTAGCGTTAAAAATTCTCCACGAAATTGAACTCTTATGTAACTTGGCTAAACAAAGACAGTGAACCTTCACACGAGAATTCCATCTCATCTAACAGTAATGAAGCGAAGGCTATATAAACGTTTAATTGTACTACGTGGTGTAATCTTTAATAGTTTATAAGCGTAACTAATTCCAGAGAATAATAAACCTTGGTATCCAGAGGCCTTTTTAATCTCCCACAGACGCACGAGCTCCCAAACTATTTCATAAATCATGCTGGCTTTAGATAATATCATCGTATTTGTACTAACTTAAATGGAGTTCCAATAAACTGGTATATTCGACATCGAATGTACTATCTTTATCTCTTCGACTCGGAGAAGGGATTCCACGATTTATTATTTTATACCCAAAGGATATTCGAATTCCTTTGAATGAAAGTTGATATACTATTAAAGCAGGTATACTTTCCGCGCTGATGTACTTAATTTGTGTTTCTTTATTCTTTTCAGAATGTGGTGGACGATCACTGGGAACTTCGGGAACATCCTGCCGATTGACTGGACCAAATCGTTCTCCAGGAAGATGCATATCCCTACCTTGAACCTTAACGAGAAAAAGGTAATAGATATCTTCTTCTTTTTTTTTGTCAATTACACAATATCTTGGCTAGATCCTCAACTTTTAATGGAGTGTGGTACGTGGCCTAAGGTCTTATAGATACTCTACTGTACTCTACACTATATATTCTCACTATATAGCTCACTACTTTTTACATAATTAAAACCAGATAATTAATAAGTTAAAAAATCGAAGTAACTTCACATACCTCGTCTTCATAAGATTCTCTCGTATTTCTGTATGACAGAAAGTTCGTAAAAAACGTTAACGTTGTGCTTGTGCCTTGTTTGTTTCGTGGGAAAATGAAATATTCTGATGTATGATTATAATGTAATGCTCATCAAAACAGCAATGAATGTTCCAGTTTTTGATGAGGCTTGAATCGCAGTTTGTGAAATTCAAACGCGTGTGATATTTCACACCATACGTTTGGTGTGATATTAATTATGTATGGCGAAAATAGAATATGATAGGCACTTGTGTATTTTCAGCACAATTCTGTTTTATTTCAACATTGTCATTATTGAAGTTCGTTAGTTACTATTTCATATTTTCGGAGGCTGAAGTTTTAAGAATCTCGTCTAATTCTGTTGAATCGTATAGATCAACATCCAGTTTTACTTCAGCTTATTTATTAAGAATTAAATAAAATGGAAACAGTTTCATCATTATTGTAGTAGTTAACATCTCATTTATCAACATTTTGCGGGAAAGGAAAGAATTATAAATATTTTTCCTTGTGGTTTCTTCCTAGATTCTAATTTCCAAATTTTCCGATGTCCAGAGTTCAATGACACCTGACGACGAGATCCACAGCTCGGAGGATGAGGCCGTGGCTTCAGATCTAGATATGCACGCTCTCATCCTGGGAGGCCTGCATCAGGACCATGAGTGTCCCGTCAAGACCGCTGATGAGGTAAGGAATGCTGAACATAACAAAATATTGCATTGCGTCGTTTTTTTGTATTCATTACCGGATACACATTCACACTCATGCGGTGCTGAGAATTTCGTAAAACATGCCCAATCAGGGCAGTGTCATTGGGTTTTTATATAGAAATTTTCCAGGACCACTATGATCAACAATCGTGCTTGCCACCACTCTGGAACGACGCAGCTAGAGAAATGCCGTAAGATTGTCATAGAGCCCTACTAGGTTCTCTCTGGCTTTCTGTTCTTCATTTGTTTTTTCCACTTAGGTCTTCCACCTTCAAACATCTCAGGACTTTAGGTGAACCGTCGATTCTAAATCATATCAAAATTGTCGTTCCAACAATCTCAATAACAAATCCTTGAACGATTAACTCGTAATTACAGTCTCACTTATGAAACCGCACTTTCAAACTAACATTTTTGCGTCGTTTCTTCGAATTCAGGTGATCCAAGAAATAGATGACATGATGCAAGACACTCCATCATCAGAAGGGGACATCATTGAATACAACGAGGCTCTGGAGAAAGGGAAGGAGGTACTTAGCGCGCCGCTCTATGAAGACAGTGAGTATCACCTACCTCTCGTTTACGTCACTATAGGTAAGACAACCACAGCTCAACGTACGGGGTAGTATAGTTAGCCTATCGACTCCCAGTGTTGAATATATGGGTCCGTCAATACTATTATTTTTTCTGTGATATGGGCCATAAGTTGTCATAAGAACATTCTTGGAATACGGATGATCAGTGATCGCAACATAAGAATACAGATTAAAATATGGACACATTTCTTAGCTGTCTCAACCCTGTGTTTCCTTCTCTCTCTCTGTCTTATGACGTTCGGTATTATTAGAACTATTTGGAACTCTCGCTATAACCTGTAATTCATATTTTATGAAGTTATTAGCTAGTAATATTAATGCTTTGATTATTTATATATCTAGAGAGAGTGCCACGCTGCAAAAGAACTAAAACAAACAAGCCAACTTTGTTATGCTGGTGTGCGTGACAGCTACGTCTTACACTCGCGTCACGTCTATGTGATGTCATTGTGCTTTTCTAGTGTGTGTGCATTTAGCGGCTAACAGTTGGACGCTATTTTTTTCGAAGAGTTCATAGCTTTGGCTGTCTATCTATACATATTTATAATTATCTTTGTATTAATATTATGACCATGTAACTGAAATTTATTGCTTACCTTTATTGCAATTTAAGAATTATCTCTTCACGATATGACGCTATTTTCTCACGTTTTTTAATCAGATAGGTATATCGTCAGTCTTAGCACCAGTAGGTATAAACCAAGCTAATGGTTTAAAACGTACGAAGGTCAAAAAATATTGTTAATTGGACGTAAACATCCCGTGCATGAATCATGTATGTACGTCGATGTCTGGTAGGAGCATTAATGGAGGAGGATGTCATATATATAAAAATAGATCTGTCAACTCCATCACACGGCTTAACATTAATTAAAGTCCAAAAATAGTGCCTCTCTTGAAATACATTTAATTTGATTACAACACTTGTGTTCTATATGACTTATGCTTGGTTACTAAGGTAGTCTTCAGATAAACTCTCAATAGCTAGGCACTGATTCAACAAAATTCAACGACTAATTATTTCTTAACTCAAGGCGAATATAACGGAACTGAACGCAATCAGCGCCTCTAAACCGCGTTCAGTTTCACTGTTTCATACCTATACGTCTAAGGGCGAATTCGAACAAACTTAAAAAATTAGACTTACTAATCCAGCGAGTAAATATTACATTTTTGACAGATTTTCTATACAAAAACTCGTTGCTAAGTACGTAATAACAGCCGCTCGGGTCAATCCATCAGGTTAAGCTACGCTTGCCGGGGTTAGTCCGTGGATGGGTGACCATTTTCACATATCGAGACTACCCCGTGCCTCGGAAAGCACGTTAAGCCGTTGGTCCCGGCTATCATTTGTGGATCTTTGACAGTCGTTACGAGTCGTCAGAAGCACGAAAGTCTGACAACCAGTCTAACCAAGGCGTATCGTATTACCCAGTTACTGGGTTGTGGAGGTCAGATAGGTAGTCGTTCCATGTAAAATACTGGTATTCAGCTGCATCCGGTAAGACTGGAAGCCGACCCCAACAGTTGGGAAAAGGGCGGCAGGCAGATTGATTTTCTATACAAAAACTGTCACACGTCAATTTTATTCCTCGAATAATAGATATCTGGGTTTGGTTGAATCGGCCCTAAGAAAGTCAGCATGAATGTTCAGAGGCCCTAGACAAAGTGACATTCTGTCAGCGACAACAATGATGGAAAAGGCAAAAATGTATAGAACTGACATAAGCTATCGAAAAGCATATTGTGTCAATCCTATTGAAAGTTAGAATGCTAATTATGAAGATATCGCAGATAAACCTCGGTTGGAAGAAGACGAAAAAATTAAAAAGAAGGCAACAATTTATAAAACAAACTTTTCCTCTTTAAAAGCTCATCAACAAACTTTGAACTAAAATATAAATAACCCTAGAAAACTAATAACGCTGGTAAACCTTTCAACACCTTGCACTTATTTTTTTTAAACAAAAAATAAACAGGTTCTCTCGGTCTAGTATTAAATAATTATCGTAGTCGGAGTATTCTCGCAAAGAATCTAGAATTCTAGAGTTTATGAGAACCGATCCGGTTTGCCTTTTATTACCTTTAATGGAGACTTGCGTGCCATGTTTTTCTGCACCCAATGACATAATTGATTTCGTAGCAATTTGTTTCTTTTTGTCACAGTAATTGTAATTGCTGAATAAGTAGAATATTCTGTTGAGCCGAGTTTGAACAGTGTGAAATGTGGGAATCTTTTGACAAAGACAAAAATTATATAATTTATCTTGATGACATAATGTTTGGTGCAGCAACTAAAGGTAGTTGGCAAATATTACATGATTTGTTTATTATAGTGCTTGTGCTTAGTAAAGTTAACAGTAAACATGTCATATATTTGTCAACTGCCTTTGTGCTTTATGCGTACATTAAGACAGATTATAGCAACAGACAAGTCACTAAATAATAATAATAATGGGACAAGGACACATATAGGGTGTAAGGGTAAACACCGTTGTCACGCAAACCATGGGTTACAAAAAAAAAAAAAATTCATTAAAAGATTTTAAAAAGTTTCTATCCGGCAGCCGCGTGCTTGGTAGCGAAACAGCTGACTGACTGAGGGAGGGGTCGCGCTCGCGGCCGGTCAGGTCACGTCCCGCGCCCCCCACCCGTGTTAAGACGCAAGTTCGTTGCCCTGCATAGGGTGAAATACTCTTGTGGTAAAAACGTATTTTTTTTAAGTCGTATTTTTCCTTTGGTTTTACGTTCGCAAATGACACCAGACCACTGGTTTCGAGGATAACGGTGTTTACCCTAGCACCCTGTATAATAGATCCAATAAGAGAGTAAACGAGACAGAAATATAATTTCTCTATCTCCTTCGCGTATGCAAAGTTTTTGTCTGACCACAGTCACTAGTGAACAACTGGGGCCCAACAAATGGCTGTGACGGTACGATTTCTTTGGAAATTATTAGGTACACGACATAATATAATGATAGTTCCAGTTTACAAGTTACAATCTAAGACTGTCTTATGTATCTTAAGGTACCTATACGCTGACAGCTAATCTATACAATACACTAGGTATGTGCGACTCTATGAAACTACTACATTATTTCTAACAACGCTGATCGATCCAACTGACAACGGAATTCAGATTCAAAATAAACAATGTAGTTCCTATTATACATTCTAATAACGCGAGAGTACCCATTGTAAAGAAAGCTTAATAACAGATTTCGGCTCGATAACGTAGCAATTATAACTTAAACATTCAAATAACAGACAGATTCTCTCAACTTTCAGTAGCTTTTACGGTTCGCGTCTGTAAACCAGTTTACGTGTAAAATTCATCGTGAAAGTAAATCATAAATTAATCAATAAAGCTCGCAATTGCCGCCATTCTATATGGGCGGACAATCAAGTACAGTCCGCTTCAAAGAGTTGTAAAATTGGTTAAGAATTCATTTAAATATCTTCTACGTTTGTTCCATTATGTTATACCAGCTATCAACTAGCTTTGGCTCGCGCCCCGCGGATAAAAAGTAGCATAGGTGCTAACCTAGGTCATTGTGTATAGTGTGCCAAATTGTATCAAAATCCGTTCAACCGCTAAACAGACAGGCAGAGTTATTTTTGCATTTATAATGTTAAGTACCTACGGATGTGCAGCTACTAAACATAATATACATTTGGTTAGCACTAAATTGTTACTACACATTGATACATAATATCGAACACCGATTATAGACATTCAAATGAATTCTTGTCGTCGTGTACAACTTTTTGAAGCTGACTGTACGCTCTGCCGATGCCCCAGCGCAGCGCAATGGCCGATTCTTTCGCTCGAGTGCGTTCACCCCTGCGCTTGCGATTAATTTGGCGCATCACTCTGTTTCCGCAACCTCACACACACGTAATACCAACTTAAAACGTTTATTTATCGTACATTATTAATTGAATAGATAAAACATTTTATAACCCAATTACAATCTATAAAATAAATCACGATCTAGATCAAGTAGGTTCTAAAAACATCCGATTAATTTATTTGCGTTGAAACTAGTGCGGTAGTAAACATTAGTACGTCTAGTAAATCTTATAGAAGAACAACAGATGTGTGCTATTCATAAACTTTATCTAAACCTAGTTTGAAAGCTTATTCTAAACACACGTGGTTCAGCCGGTCGATTCTGTAAAAATCTTACCGTGATAACTAAGGTGAAGTGAGCTTGAAGTGACAGCTGTCATTTCACATATTGACACTATTGACGGCTCACTTCACCTAAGTTTTCACGGTGAGTTTTGTAAAGAATCGAAACAAGAGAAGAACTCTTTACTTACATAATACGACTTCTAATAATGAATTCTATGCGAGTAGGAGATGGTCGTATTAAAGTCCGAAAGTTGTCTGAAATTCTATTATGTACTGTCTCCCGAATGAAAAAGTAATCATTTTCTTAGACGTGTCTTTGGTACAGATAAGTTTTGTTCACGTACCTTTTGTGACCTAATTTATTTTACAGTTGAATTCTTTTTAACCCGACTGCGTACAGCCAACACTAGCTGGGTTATATTTTTCACGAGTTTCTATTTCGCTATGATATACCTAAATATATTTGTTTGTGGGATTTTTTAAATATATTTGTTTGTGGGCCCTGGTCCAGGCCATGGTACGGAGCGAGAGGGCATGGGGGCGGTCACCTCCTTCTGCGAAGCAGTGATGCTCGCGAAGGAGGAGGCGGAACGCGTGAGGGAGAGTCAAAGCTTGCGCCCTCTCGCCCCTAACCGCCGCCGCTGGAGATACCTTGGGCGTTGGGAATCCCAGGTGGATTCCCGGCCACCATAGGCGCGGGCTTGCGGACGGCGAGCAATGGGTAGCTCGCCGTCCGAGGACCAGGCCCGGGTCGATGGCGCGTCGTGTTCCACGCGCGCCTCAAAGAGATGTCAGCACACCTGACGGGGTCCGTTGGACCGATGCCTGCCAGGGTTGCGGAATAGTCCAAAAGGGATACCGGGACCCTGGCAACAGGCAACTGAAGGAACACGGGTGGGTTTTAGTCAGTAAGAGTCTGACACGCCCTTCCGCTCCGCCCAGAGCGGGAGAAGTCATTTGATGATGCGCCATTAAAAAAAAAAAAAAAAGTTCACCGAACAAAAAGTTCGAACGCTCGTATTCGCGTGAAGTTCACTTTAAAATAGAACGCGGGATAAGCGATCAGGGGTACATAAGCCAATACATTACAGTCTGAAGAGGAACCAATCAACAATGCACAAGGCAAATCTTTGCAGTGCTGTTCTTGAATTGAGGTTACTATTCACTCTTGTTTTAATTGCAATACTTACACCCGGTTACTGGAACGAAACTCAACACAAAAGTTAGCAAACAAATTGTGAAGCGCAAGTCAACTGCTGTGATTGGTTGACTTAATTATCAATAGCCAATCGGATCACTTGACCATGCGTTTAATTATGACACGTCCTTGATTTTCTTCCCCAGAACCCGGGTATTTTATTCGCCTAATTTTTGGAAGCGAAACTCCGCAGACGTGCTTGGTATCGTACCATCGGTCACCCATCCACGAAGTGACCGCGGCTAGCGTGCGATCGACCCGTGCGGCTGTTATTATTTAGCCAAAAGTTGACCCTTTGACCCTTTAGTTCTTATAATTCATAAGTGTATTAAGTCGTATATAATCTTCCATTTTTCTATTTCAGAGCTGCGCACATACTCGCTTGCTCAACTGAACGAAATATTCATGGAGTTAGAAGTTCTCATCCGCGAATTTTCCGAGACTTTGATCGCCGAGTTGGCTCTCCGTGATGAACTGGAATATGAGAAAGAGCTCAAGAATACGTTCATTTCTCTTCTGCTGGCTGTTCAGAATAAGAGGCGCCAGTATCATATTGAGAAGAAGAAGAGGCCGCTGCCGCCTAGGTCGCCTAATTTGGGTGGTGGCCATTCTGAGTCCAAGGTAAGAAGATGAATGATATATCTATAATTTTGGATATTTTTTTCTATGCTTCAGTAGTACCTCTCCGTGGCTTGGAGATCGGTATTGGTTGTCAAACCTCGAAAGCTCGAAAATCTAATGACCAGCTATCTAAAACTTATTTTCGTAAACGATTATGACTAATCTGTTTCATTTTGACAGTTCAACAACATTCATTGCGTTATTTGCTGAGCAGATTTTTGTTTCGAACTTATGGAGCAATGGATTAGAAATTTGTTTCAAACCGATTCAGATTGTGATTGATCGTGTATTACGCAATTAGGGATCTGTTTTCGGATAGTTCGGTTTCAGAAGTTAGATGCATTTGTAAATTACCTTCTAATATTCAGCTGATTGTAATTCAACCCAAAGCCAAGCCAAATAACGCTAGGCAGATGAAGGAAAATGCATTGGAAAGAATTAGTTCTGAAAATACTTTATTATTTACTCGTCGTGCAAATTTTAATTACACCATTGCAAAAAAATCTGTATGATATTTATTTTACGTTTAATTACCTCTTGAATTACAACGATTTACCTACAAGATAATAATGTCTTTAATTGTATAATTGACTATCTTCTATCCTCGACTTGTTCCGAGTCAAACTTGATTTAACATAAATATCCTATGACACTCAGCTTCCCATTTTTTCCTAGACATGTCCAAGGCTTTCGATTTCGTCAATCATAAATTGCTTCTTCTCAAATTGAATCGATATGGGATAAGAGGAAACGCATTGAAATGGCTCGAAAGCTACCTCACCCATCGACAACAATGTGTTGAAATCTCGAAACAAACAGGGCGCCAAAAAATTGTCTGCAGATCTCCCTATCGGGAAAACAATTGTGGTGTTCCCCAAGGAACCATACTGGGACCACTTTTGTTTCTGCTGTATGCTAATGACTCAGCTAGCGTAACCCCCCATAACTGCATCCTATATGCTGACGATACGACCCTTTGCATTCAAAACAATAATTATGACGAGTACCAGACCGAAATTAACGAGACACAAAATAAAATTATCACATGGCTCAAAAAAAAAATCTCCGCATCAATATAAGCAAAACCAAAATGATGCAGTTCCAAACCTACACTAGTAAGCGTACAAGGTTAAAAATACAGTATGATAATGACACAATTGAAGAAGTTGAGAGTACAAAGTTCCTAGGAATAACAATAGACAAACACTGTAACTGGAAAGCTCATATTGACGAACTCTGCGCAAAGATAGACAGATTCGTATTCGTTTTATACAGACTAACACGTGTGGCTGGTGTTGATGCGGCACTATGTGCATACCATGGTTATGTCGCATTAATTTTGTGTTATGGCATTATAATATGTGGTAATTCTGTAGAACTTAACAGAGTGTTTCGAGTGCAAAAGAAATGTATTCGCTCAATATGTGGAGCGCACCCACTGGACAGCTGTGTCCCACTATTCAAGAAAATTAAAATATTACCACTCCCAGCATTGTATATTTTTGAAATCTGTATATTTGTGTACCAAAATAAGCATGAATTTGTTCTGCATAATGATGAGTGTTTTAAAACTAAACTTTAAGACATTTAAAAGTAAATTATTCGATTATCTTCTAAATAAATGCTACTACTCGACCAATGATTTTATGAATGAAAAGTTGACATAAATATTAGGAAATAATATTATATTTTCTTCTTATTATTATCTCTTTGACCTAACTAACTTAATCCTTCTGACATTTCCATAACTAATACTTGACTAATTTTCAATTTGAATGTTATCCAAAATAAAATATGAATATGTCAATTCGCTGCCAATTCAGTGTGTGACAAACAAAACCCTGAAAATGTATTTGTACGCCGGAAACGGCAGAATATTATGTACTACAAAAACTATGTAACATCTCTATGTAACAATATTCTCACAAATAAATGGACTATTACTATTACTATTACATTAATGAAAGAATTTTCTAAATCGCATCAGTAGTTACAAAAATTATCCTCTTCAAACCAAATCACTTTTACCTCATAGTATAGATTGGAAATCTCAACAAAAGTTGTAACAGTGACAAACAAACAGAGAAAGTCCCTTGTCACGGATAGTTGAGTCCAAGAGTTGAGCCTCTGTTCCGTCGAGCGTCGACTGTTCGTGATACGCTAACTATCTGGAACTAATCAATTATTATTAACCTTTGTTGAGTCAGAGAAATTATACTTTACCACGTTTTACTTAAAATTGTATTCATTCATATTTTGTTGCCACATCTTAGGGTGTGGCCACACTACAGTGAACATGGATAAGAAAGAAAGAAAGAAAATTGTTTATTAGTCCTAGAAACACGAACATACAGGGTGTAAGGGTATACACAGTTGTCACTCAAACCATAAACGTTATTTTAATTCAAAGATTTTAAAAAGTTCCTATCCGACACCGTGCTTGCTAGCGAAACAGCTGACTAACTGAGGGAGGAGTCGCGCTCGCGACTGGTCAGGTCATATCCCGCACCCCCCGCCCGTGTAACCCTAACCCTGTAACGTGTTTACCCTAACACCCTGTATAAGTAGATATGAGCAATATTTTTATTCACATATCGATAGATTTCAGAAAACTCTATAAAGATGATATCTCTAACATACAACTTCCTTCCATACTGCACCCTTATTGCGTAACACACAATCAATCACAATCTGATTCATTTTGAAGGAAATTGCTAATCCATTGCTTCACATGTTCGAAAAATTTGTCTGCTCAGCAACTTAAATACCGCAATGAATGTTGTTAAACTGTCAAAATAAAACAGATTGCGATTGATCGTGTGTTACGCAATTAGGATGCTAGATACTATAGAAGTTTTATTAGGTAGTCATTCAGTGTTTTGTTTTCGAAAATAATATCAGCGCAGCTTTTGATTTGAGATTGACAAATAATTATCAAGACACAATTATTCGTCTTACATAAGCGGTGACAACATTTTTTTTTTTTGCCGTTATTTTTTTATATCTATGTAAGCTTATGAGTATTGTTTTATGTTTCAGTACTTGACTACAGTGATACCGTTCCACCTAGACAACGGACCCCCGGACAACCAGTCACTCCAAGTGCTCATTAAGAGTAAGTATCATTTGCATTATACAATATTTAGACGACAATACAGCAATAAATGAAAACACTGGCAATACTAATGCATAAGAGTATTTTGGAACTATCAAATAAATCCTAACATCGAAATTAAAAAAGTCATTTTTTCAAACAAACTAAATAATAGTGCTGGGCCGAGTATGGGATTTGCCGATCTTTGACTAGCTATCGTAACTAAACTATTGGATATATTTGATTCATTTTTTGTATGTAGACCGAGAACGTCATTAGATATACGGAGTTTCATTTTTTGTCGTATTGTCGTCTCCACTTTCTATATTATTGTACAGTCAGTTAATGTGACACATTGAGAGAAAAAGAGGCTGTCTTATTTATGGGTGACAGACACGGCTCTCTACAATGTGTAACTGAATTGTTAGTATGAAGTATTCCCGTTTAAGCACAAATTTTTTGAGCACTTAGGCATTGAGTTCCTAAGTTATTTCAAATGGGAATACTCAATGCATAGGTGCTCAAAAATACGTACTCAAACGGGAATAGGTACTTCAGTAATTTTTATCCCAAAAATAATTATAATATAAAAATAAGCCTTTATTTACTGATAAAGTAAAACTAATAACAATAAAAATAAATTAAGCAAAACATAACTATTGCACTTCGGTGTCTTCGTCAATCAGCGCGTCCTTTGACGTATAGACCTCCCCCAGGCTCCTCCCTTGTCACGGTCTCGTGTGTCTCTAGCCCACAGGGCACCAGCTGTCTCCACTATTGTTCGGTTCCTATAAACAAAAACGAATCGTTTTGCTTACCAATGGTAGCATTTTTTTTGCCAAACTTGGCATATAAATAGATTACACTTTCTACTGTGATAGCTACTTCCATATGGGGATGTCTACTATGCAAAGCTATGAGATCTGTCCATCATTATTGGTAAAGATACAAGAGTCTACATTTTAACCAATAACGGTCCGTAAATTATAGGAATCGCTGTCTTCCTCTACTTCTTTTCGATCCATCTCTAATTTGCCATTCCGTCACAGCTATTGACCACTTACTGTTCCTATCTCCATTTCAATATTTTTGTATAGAAGGTATCATCCTTTAGTTTAGTGATTTTCCTCAGATCTTTAGCTCCTTTTTAACCGACTTCTTCAAAAAGGAGGAGGTTCTCAATTCGTCTGTATGTTTTTTTTTTTTTTTTTGTATGTTTGTTACGCGATTACTCCGCCAATTATGAATCGATTTTGATGATTCTTTTTTGGTTTGGTAGGGCATGCTTCCGAGGTGGTCCCATATAAATTTTATTAACTTTGCTTGCGTAATTTTTGAGTTAGCTTCAATATTACGTATTTTTTCCACTTAGTTTATCTAGACGATATCCTGTTTGACTCCTTCACTGTTATTTACATAGCAGGTAGTCTAGTCTCAGTATTCTGATTTGTGTGGGGTAGGTACCACAACTAAAAAGTGAAAAATAAAAACTTTTTACAAAAAAAAAACAACCGACTTCCAAAAAATACACAAAAAAAGTGAAAAATAACTTTAATTTCGGAAGTCGGTGGCAAAAAACGGAAATTGAAAAGCAAAGACACCGACTTCCGAAATTAAAGTTATTTTTCACTTTTTTAGTGTTTTTTTTGGAAGTCGGTTGTTTTTTTTTTTGTAAAAAGTTTTTATTCCCAAAAATAATTAGTCTTTTTTCCCCAGATATGAGACCTAGCTCGATCGATTTTTCGTCGCCGTAAACCCTTATATTGCAACTTTCATCGAAATCGTTAGAGCCGTTTTCGAGAACGTGATTACAAATATTGCTCATTTAATAGTATAGGATAGGTTATGCGGTATAAAACCAATTACTTATACGTGCACAATAATAAATTAATAGGAATAGTTTTTGCATTTGCATGCGCGTCCCAAAATCCAGTACGTAGTTCCGATTATCTTCATTCATCGTTGCTTATTGTTTATATTTTTTCTTTTCCAGTTCTAAAGGCGATCAACGAGGACAGCCCGACCGTGCCGACACTATTAACAGACTATATCCTCAAAGTTCTGTGTCCAACATAAACACAACACGACTCTAGCCAATTGAATCTAAAACAATTGACCACATTCAACATTTCAACATTCGCACTATACACGTATAACAGGTTCTAGGCCATATCATTGTCTACACAGATACTTTTGTCATAGGATAGATAGGTACAGAAGGTAAGCTCCATTCAAAGATCAGAAACAAGAGCACGCACACATACGCACGCTCGTTAAGTTACGGTACTAATTAGAATGGTTGTCGAGAGTAATAATTCTAATTTATACTTTATAACAATGAGATAAGACTTGCATTGTATTGACTAATGTTTTTACGTCATTCGAATTTGATCGTGAACGTGCTGCTTCAAACTATCTCAAACAAATGCCAGTCGCGAGTGCGCTTGCACTCGCTATACTTACAGCCAAAATTACATTACGAAATTAGTGACATGAAATGATATATACACAAATAATTACAGGGTGACTTTTTCGTTGGTGACAGTACCATGGTTCACGCGGGCGAGCGACTGAAGATCCCGCCAGGCGGTCCGGCCGCCCGCACACTTGTACGAAAAAGTCGCCCTATAATTTTATATCACTAAGTTCGTAATGTAATTTTGGCTTTAAGCGTGTCTATGTGTGCGTGGTTTTTGCTCGTTATATGGAGCTGACCTTCTGTATCTACTTCTCTATTCTGTGCTTTTGTTCACTTAGAATAAAAATTAATTAAATAGGTGTTTTCGGTGGCACTCAAGATAGAACGACTAAAGGTGCAGCCACACTATCGTTAATCGATACTATTCTAAAATGTAAGAATAAATTGATATTATAGTGACACTGATATTTATATCCTAGGTATCGAATATTAACTATTATTGTTGCTCATTACAATTGATATTGACTAAAGCACCTTTATCGAACTGTCTATAAAACTCACATTACAAATAGAGTAAATGATTCAATAAATAAAAATATTAATATTAAATATTCATCTTGTATATGCATTACTAATAGAAAACACATTTTACAAGACAATTGATTTCCTATTATTTTTATTTGCAATGTTATGTTGGATTAATAATACAGCTCGAGGCAAACTTAAATGGATGCTCGGAACATGAGGCGAGTGGCTGCGCAGTAACAAGTTCATGTGCCCGCGGGGGGGAGGGCGCGGTACTGCGCAGCGAGTCGCGCACTTCAGATACGCCATGAAGTTTGACGCGAACTATAACAGCAATAATAATATGCATTAAACAAAAATGTTGTTGTTCTGTTGAAATGTTCAAGTCATTGCCATAACAACAATTCTTTTGGTGGTTAATTCCATGTGTAAAATATATATTCAACTACATATATATCTTTATTTGCATAAATGAACTGTGATATCATTAAGATAGTTTAATTAATGCTTCCTTTTAAGATTTACGTAACTATTTGTTATTTTAATTATCTCTCGAACATTTTAAAGTATTTATTTTAGAGTACCTATATTATTGTCATATTTCATCAATTGTCACCAGCAGAATGTGAATTCAACTGTAAATATTTTAAAAATATATATGTAAAATTGAAAAGTGGAATTGTCCTCTCATATTAAACTTTTAGCTAATCTAGATTAAGGTATGTAGGTACTCAGAAGAGGCTTGTAAATAGTGTTTAAATATCAGCTTCTAGGATTCGTAGCTTAACTTTTATTTTAACTATTGACTCGTCATTTTTATTATAAGAACATCGAATTTTGTTTTTTATTTTATTTTAAAATATTTAAATCGTTAGATTCGCCCTACCGCGTCGAAAGATAGTCGCGTTTCTGTTTCGTTTTGACACACAAACACGATGACACAGTGACTTGATTTGATAATCATGGAATCGCTACCTATTTAATTATATGTGAGCTCAAACTCAGAGGCCCTAGTGTGAGTTTCTTTTATCCATCTCGACTTTGCCCATCGACCGCGTTTGGCGCTCCCATTGGTCCTTCACCAGTGAAGGTCAGTGAAGGGCCAATCGGAGCGCCGAACGCGGTCGATGCGTAAAGTCGAGATAGTTAAAAGAAACTCACACTAAGGCCTCTGCTCATTCTTCTCAGTATGAACACGTTTTCGCGTGTCTAAGCACGGTGAGGGCAAATCTAGTGATTTAAATCTTTGGCTAGTGTTTAGCTTCTTAGTTATAGTGTGCCCGAAATAAACCAGCTAATTATGATTTATAGTAATTCCATTAATCATGAAATTTTAATTAGTCGTATTATAATGTTAGGTTTAAGTTGTATCTCTAGTCTCAACATGTAGTCATACATTTGTTATTACTTTTAAAAACACGACGGCAAGCAGCTTGAATGTTGATTAAAGTGTAATAAATAATCGCATGATATTAAGTATGTAAAATAACTATTGTTGTAATTACAAATACATTTTATTGTATGTATTGAATGGGTTTGCAAAATAATTTAACGCGAATGCTTCTGTCGCACATTTTAATTACGAATAGTAAAATCACCGACTTGTTGTGCGTAATAAAATGCTGAATGAATGGACTGGACAAGGTACCCAATGGGATGGGAGCTCTGATAAAAGAAACATTTTTTCAGATGTTTTAAATATAAAGTCGACTTTATTTATGAAAATAATGACAGTTCTATAAATAAATTACAATATATTTTGTAAGTCGATAACAACCGTCTGAAAGATAATCGACATTTCGATTTCGACTGTAATGTGACATTACCTTTATCAATACTAAAAATCTAATGTCATGTATGAGTGTACTATTTACTTAAATAATATTTAAAACAAGATCGTAATAAATGTTGCCTATCATTGTATGTCTGTCTGTCTGGCTTGAGAGAGGATATAGTTTTCGTGAACACATTGTAAGTACCTGGTGGAAATAAAGGAGCTTGAATGATATTCTCGACTTTAATGACCTACTCCACGCTAATTTTAATTATCGGAAATTATTTATTTATTATAATTCTAATAAATTAGGTAGAGAAGCAATTTTATTGGTTGAATCCCGTTGAAAGTTCTTCAGGGATCGTCTGGCGCATAAATAGACGGTACCAAATAAATAGGTACGTACAGCCACGGACTTTAATTGATAAGCCACCGTCAAACTTTTCAATTTTACAGTTTCATACATTCACAAAATTTCACGATTAAACACGAACTCAAACCGTACGTTCGTAAACAAGATGACAAATAAATTACTTATAATCGGAAATAGTCTTATCCATAGAGGTTGACTAATAAGTTCTCAATGATAAAAATAAATAAAATGTTGCATTAAGTTTATCCAATCTATTTGATACTGACCTCGTTTGAATCAGAGCTCATTAATGGATTATTTTGAAAACTTATCTGAAGACAGTGACAGTTGAAATGTCGATGTAAATAGAAGATTTAAAATACGAACAGTGCTAGGTGGCTCATCAATTAAAGTCTGTGACTGTACCTTCGGCACACGGACCACTCATGACGGCCACGAGTGGTCAGTTGGTCACCGATCGCCATTAGTGGGCAGCAACAGCCAGATTTAATACATTTTGTCGGGACTGGCCGCAAACATGTAGACGATGGTGGCCTCCCACTAAATGATTAAAAACTGGCTCCTGTGGTGTAAATAAGTGGTGTTTTAGAAGAATTCATAAAAAAAGGTAAAAAAATATATTAATCGGTCGGATCACTTTTTTAGCGGATTATATCATGGTCATAGATAATACCTACACTATAAATAAGTACGGAAGTCATGGTCATGCATTCCTGCAGTAGCAGCACAGAGTACTTTTTATTTATAGAACTACCTACCTGCATAAGCTGAGACGATTGATTGATGATCATCAGACATTAACATTTTTATCATAAATGGAATTACGTAGTCTACAAACGATTTGTCAAAAAAAATGAAAACATGTCGCTAGATTGAATTTAAGATAGCTTCTAGGTTCCAGAAAATAGACGAATTAAGACAAGAAATCAAATCAATTATGATTGGCGGCTTTGATTAATTTTAATCTAATCATCGGATAAAGACAAAGAAATAATACGTAAGATAAGTGTGTATATTCAGGTAGCTAGTTTTTTTTCATTTACAGGCTGGAGAAAAAATACACAAATATACAAAATAAAAACAAACTGTATTTAAAAGTAATGTATTTATGATCAGTCTCTTGGTATTTACAAGTATTGAGTGATGAAATTGTTGAAGCTGGTGACGCGAGCGAAAGCCGAGGGGAAGCCGAGCTGGCAGCCGGCAGCAGCGACGAAGGAGCTGATACCGATCTGAAAACATAAAAAAAGAAAGTTTAATAGCCACGTATGTACATAAGCAAAAAAAAAGTGTGCACGGAGGCCTAAATAGAAACAGATTTTTTTCTTATTCCGATTGCAGATTACCAGGAAGCTTGATGGCTACCAGCCAATGTGGATTCACTACAAAGAGAAGCTTCTGTCCGCACGACGAAAACACTACCTCTAGGCTACAATCCGACTTCCCATCCGGTGACTTTTGCTTGTATGCACTTACCAAAGTAGGAGTTCCATTTAGGTTCAAAACGAGGGGACCACCGGAGTCTCCACCGCACACACCGACGCCGCCAGCGCCGTTGGTGCAAAGCGTGCTCGAGACAACAAAGTTGGTTCCGAAGATCATTTGACACTGAAGTAGAGCGATCACTTGCAAGCTAACGTGGCTCACGATGGTCGACGCACCCGCTTGCTCTACAGAATAGAAAAGTTTAAGTATTGTTACACGCATATTGATTGTTAGAACTCTGATTAATTTTAAGTTCGAAGAACTTACGGTCGCTAGTTCTGCCAAAGCCTGCAGCAACTGCCCAGTTTCCAACGAATTGATTCCACAGATCAAAACCAGAGGGGAGGGCTATTGGCTGGATAAGGGCTGAAATTTAAAAAAAATGCTCAGTTTCTAGAACACTAGAATAGGTCCATATTTCCGTTGATAATAGAATCTGGATTATATTAGTGTTTCATATTTTTGGTCCATGCAAGTACTTCACATCCCAAACATATTGATGACAATAAAAAAAAAACAAATCTCTATCTTCGAGCTATCTTTTATCTGACCAAATTATGTAAAGTCAGATTACTTACTGCTGAATTGAACGGGAGTAGGCAGCATGATCATGGCAACATCGTTGTTAAGGTTGTGCGGTGTGTACTGAGGGTGCATCACTACGTTAGTGGTGTCGATGCGGGTGCCACCAGTGAACAGAAGGTTGGAACCGAGGATTACGGTGAACTTCGACGCCTGCATGCGACCATCAGTCCAACAGTGAGCGGCTGTCACCAACCGGTTGGCGGTCAGGAGTGAAGAGCCGCATACTGAGTTACCAGTAATATTGACCAGACTGATCAGCAAGCCAGCCTAAGAACAAATAAAATAGATAGGTACAAATTATGTTCACAAATATTTCACTAAGTTCAAGTAAACATTGGAGTCGACTTCCAATCTTATTGTCGAAACAATAGAAAATTGTGTCAGCAATAATTTCGCAATGGGCCGATTTTTCAAGAAAATTCTGTAGGTATTTGAATTTTTAATATTATTCTAAGTTATATCTATTTATTATTTTAACGTGTCTTAAATCTGATTTCTTCATTGGTAGACGAAAAAGGTGGCACCCTGTGGCACCATATTCAATAAAAAATAAAACTAGGTATACTGAATAGTGTATGACAGCATAAATGTATCTGCACACGGACTACCTAAATTACTTCTCCCGCTCTGGGCGGAGCGGAAGGGCGTGTCAGACTTTTACTGACTAAAACCCACCCGTGTTCCTTCAGTTGCCTGTTGCCAGGGTCCCGGTATCCCTTTCGGACTAATCCACAACCCTGGCAGGCATCGGTCCTAACGGACCCCGTCAGGTCTGCTGACATCTCTTTGAGGCGCGCGTGGAACACGACGCGCCATCGACCCGGGCCTGGTCCTTATCGGACGGCGAGCAATGGGTAGCTCGACGGCTCTAACTGGACGGCGAGCTACCCATTGCTCGCCGTCCGCAAGCCCGCGCCTATGGTGGCCGGGAATCCGCTTGGGATTCCCGACGCCCAGGGTGTGTCCAGCAGCGGCGTTAGGGGCGTGAGGGCGCAAACTTTGCCTCTCCCTCACGCGTTCCGCCTCCTCCGTCGCGAGCATTTCTGCTTCGCAGAAGGAGGTGACGGCTTCCCATGCCCTCTCACTCCGTACCATGGCCTGGACCAGGGCCGGACGCGAGAGGTCATTGCCGCCAATCGCTTCCACGAGGACACGGCGGTGCTCCGCCTAAGCAGGGCACACCTCCACCGTATGCTCCACCGTGTCCTCCGGACGATCCGCACAGTGGTGACACCCGGGCGTTTCCTCCCGCCTAATCCTACACAGATACCTCCCGAAGCTGCCATGTCCGGTGAGGACCTGCGTCAGGCGGAAGGTGAGGACGCCGTGGCGCCTCTCCAGCCACTCCTCAAAGAGGGGTACCTACCACCTACCTACCACCTGGGATCAGCGGTAAAGTCACTTTCACCACGTCTAACTGGCGAAGTGGCGAGTTTTATTTATTTAGACTTCTCGCTCACAATAAGGTATAAATGTGGACTTAATGCCTTAGGCATTCTTTACCAGTCAACCAAGGGTGGTGAAGAGATAAGATGGCAAGTGCTCTGATTGAGAGGAGTTAATAATAATTTAAAAAAATGTTCGCATAACTCGTCAAAATGTAGGGAACAGCAGTTTTTTTTTTGCGATTTCAGTGTTGAGAAATTTCATTACCGGCACCGGTAGCCGCCCCTCGCTAAATCTATGACTGGTGGATGTTTCGAACCACTAATGGTGGTCGCGAGTAGTCTAAGTGCGAATACACTTTTACCTACAATTACGAAATTATAATGTAAAGTAAAATTAGATTACATTTTAATTGGAATTAGAAAAATTAATGCAATTGCCCGATGGCCATTTTAGGTTAAAATAACAATGAATTAAGTAATTAAAGTAACTTACGAAATAAGGATGTGCGTTGGCGGGAGCGATAGCGCCACCAACAACTTTATTATCTATCTCCGCGTCGGCCAAGATCTTTTCCTCAGCTACCCGGATCTTCTCAGCGGTAGGAATACCGACTTCCTGATGGTATCCAGATCCAACTTCCACTAGCGCGGAGACCGAAGCCACCAGCGCCAGACCAACCAAGAATAGAGCACGCATCATGTGAAAATTATTTTCCTAATTATGTGGAATAAAAAATGTTACCTCTTATATACCTTCCGCTCATTAAATCTGATCTAATCATTCGTAATTGATGATTGGTAATTGATGGTAAGTTTTCATTAATTCAATTATAAACAAAATCCGATTAGTTTTATCAAGACGGGTACAACCGTAGAATATCCTTATCTCCATACGGATTAAAGGTATTAGGTCAAAAATATTATGGGATTTTTTTCCCACAACCGTCCTAGCTCAAACTACTTACTATAGATTTGAAGAGATCAATATTCCTATGCCAACGTACTCATACATAACATTCTGTCCCGGGGTTCTTCAAACATGATCATTATAAAGCGTTCGTTTATTTGCTATACCTACCTACAGGCTGACTTGGAAAAATTTGACATACGAGTAGCTATAGAAGGAGAGTTTTCAGTATTCCATGCTATTATAGTTCCAAATCTGTCAAATCTAACTAATTATATTATATTATAATTATTATAAACGCGAGAGCAGTGGTGGCCCAGTGGTAACGGCCACGACTTACGAGTTGTAGGTCGTAGGTTCGAACCCTGACAGGCGCTTTACTTTGTGTAAATTATTTCATCGCCACTGCTTTCAAAACGGTGAAGGAAAACATCGTGAGGAAACCGGCATGTCCTAGAACTAAAAATTCGAAGACATGTGACATCTACCAACCCGCACTGGGCCCGCGTGGTGGATTACGGCCCGCTCCCTCTCACAGAGAGGAGGCATGTGTCCCAGCATTGGGAACAATATAGGCTGATTATGTGTTATGGTAAACGCGAATGTTTGTAAGTATGGATGGATGGATGTATCTTTCACGTAAAAACTACTAAATGGATTTGGATGAAATTTGGCAAACAGATAGTTTATAACCTAGATACATAGGATACTTTTTATCCCGATATTCCCACGGGATCGAGACTTGAAACCGCGGGGCGCAGCTAGTATCAAATAAAGGTACCATTATTTTTTTATAAAGGTACCAGGTATTCATTTTTTTCAGTTTAGAACATTTCCGCCCACTGCACACACAAAGTGCAATGACACTGCGAATCTGGATTGAATATTTTATTCGTTTTATATGAGCCTAAATTACCATGTCCTTCACTTTGTCCGACGTTCAACCAGGAATGTATAATAATAATATTAGGTATGGACTGGTTCAAATATTTGACAAAAAATTATGCCTGGTATTGCCCAAAAGAACAGGCAGAGTAATCACAAAGTTACCACTATAATCTCGTTATTTATTTTTAAGACACATGTAAAGAATGGGCGATCCTATTGGAATATTTTCCATTAACCTGTAAAAAATCCAGACTACGGGCTACTATTGAGCAATTTTTATTTTTTATGTAGGATGTCATTTCGCAGATCAACCTAGGAGCTTGTCGGCTGCTTAACCGGGCTTTCCTGTGGGTGCCTCAATGAATTAAATAAGGCCTCAAGCCGGAGCATAAAACTTATAAACTAAGCGATTACAGGCTAAGGGCACCTGCTGTGGGGTACGGACCTCGGCTTAGGGCGTCGCTCTGGGGACAAGCAAAGGACAGGCTGGATCCGATAAATATTGAGCAATCGAAGAGTCTTATAAGGCAACGTCTGTCTGTCATTCCTGGTCACTCTCTAAAACTCGATTTCTATTGGGGAGTCTGATATTTCCGACTAAGATAGAACTCAAGAATATGTATTCTTTTTACTAAACAAAATATTGGTATGCGAACTTTACTACGAATCGTTTATAATGTGTAATCCTAACTATAATACCTAATAGTAATAGGTATTATAAATGCGAAAGTGAGTTTGTTTGTTTATTTGTTTGTTACGCTTTTACGGTAAAACGGCTAAACGGATTTGAGATGAAATTTGGCACATGGCAACCTTGACCTGGAATAGGACATACGATACATTTTATCCCGGTATTCCTCGGGGATGGAGACTTACGCGGGTGAAACCGTGGGCCGCAGATAGTAACTCATATGTAGCGTAGTGTAGCCATAGTGTATGATTTAGTCCAACTACTTAGTAGAATACTAGCCATCACCTTAATTAATTGGAATTCAACATCAAAAAGTCACACTCACACCCACATACAGAACAAAACGATTAGGCAGGTTCAAAATAATACAAAACAGTTGTTTTAAATTAAAATGTAATGTATTTATCGTTATAATATACGTCAGTCTCATAGTATTTACATGTATTGTTGGATGAAATTGGTGAAGCTGGTGACGCGGGCGAAGGCCGATGGGTGGCCGAGCTGGCAACCGGCACCAGCGACGAAAGAGCTAACACCAATCTGAAAACAAAATGGATTCGTTATTATAATGGAAGGAAAAGAACACAAGAAGGTGCAGCATTGACAAAGTCGAAAATAAAACTGAGTAATAAGATCATACAATAATGATTCCAAGGCCTGTCAGCTTATGTAGATTCACGACAAAGTGTAACTTATCTTCACGACGAAAACATTACCTCTCACCGACAGTCCGATTTTCCACCGTTGCTTTTTTTGTACCTATATTTAGTATTGTATACACTCACCAAAGTGGGTGTTCCATTTAGGTTCACAACTAGAGGACCGCCGGAGTCCCCGCCGCACACACCGACGCCGCCAGCGCCGCTGGTGCAGATCGTGCTTGAGACAACAAAGTTGGTTCCGAAAGTCAATTGGCACTGAAGCAAACTGATGACTTGCAAGCTAACGTGGCTCACGATCGTCGAGGCACCCGCTTGCTCTGAAAAATAGAGAAAGTTTAACTTCATTATGAGGTAACCATCATAATATTATTGTTTGAATTCATAACGCAATGTTGGGATCGTTGCACCTTCCGTCCGCGTTCGCTACTACAGATTTTTTAGGCCCTGCCAGCCAACCGTTCTGTAAGAAATGTGCTCTAGTCACCGCCTCTAAGTTTAGATTTTCGGTGGAGTTGGTTGTCCGGAGAATCTCCTGATTGCTGATACGATTACTTCCCTTCCCGTTCCCTCTAGGCGAATTTGAGCTTACACACTGTGATATTATGATATATGCACATATAATTTTTTTCATTTTAAGATTATGATAAGAACTTACGGTCGCTAGTTCTGCCAAAGCCAGCGGCAATTGCCCAGTTTCCAACGAATTGATTCCACAGATCCGAACCAGAGGGGAGGGCTATTGGCAGTATACTGTCTGAAATTCAAATAAATTGGTCAAATAATACATTAGGACTTTTGTTATTTCGTGGGTGGGTACCAAAACCACAAAAAAACATACTGTATACTTAACAATCCGAAGATCCATATCTGCCTAGAGCCACAATATCTAGAGCAATAAACATTTGATTAACACTTCCCAATAACAACTAATTATAAACTCCTTTTTCTTCCTCTGTTGCTGCATCATTGTGAATTTATATTGTTAAATGTAATGATATATAGGTACCCTGCTTATTTCACCAAGGTACGTAATTACATATTTTTTTTTGCATTTTTTAAAACTTTCCCCCCCACTAGGAATTTCTTCCTGTATCGTGGGTGCGTTTACAAACATAGAAACTCACATACACTAACACCCATACCCGGAACAACTACTTGCAGATCATACAAATATCTGTTCCGTGCGGGGATCGAACCCGCGACACGTTGCGCAGCCGTCCATCGCTCAGCCACTGCGCCAACCGTGTCGTCAATCGTATTTCATAGGTGTACCTACATAAATATAAACCTTTATTTTCAATTTTAAATAAAATATACAATCTAAGTCTAACAATATGTACAAAGGGAAAAAATTATATATAAAGGAAGGGCTCATAGGGCGTCAAAAAATTTTTCCGCATCGCTGTCAGTGGGAAAAGTGCCCAAAAGGCTGATTCTTTGACTTAGAAATGCCAGCCCTCTGGTCACGTGAAGAGTCGACCAACCGCTGGGCGATAGCCCTAGTGTTTCAACCCCAAACGGCAAAAAAATATAGCTACCAATAAGGTTGTTATATTTACGCCGTTTGAGGTTTTCCTACTAAATTATAATTTTCAGTATTGGCGACAATAACAAAATAATCAAATCTATGATGAGAGCTATCTTTTATCTGATCAAACACACTATGTCTTATCTACAAAATGTAATGGATAACTTTAGATAATTACTCACTGCTAAACCAAATGCTTGTAGGCAGCATGATCATGGCAATATCGTTGTTAAGGTTGTGCGGTGTGTACTGAGGGTGCATCACTACGTTAGTGGTGGCGATGCGGGTGCCACCAGTGAACAGATGGTTGGATCCGAGGATGACAAGGAACTGCCACGCCTGCATGCGGCCGTCGGTCCAGCAGTGAGCTGCTGTCACCAGTCGGTTGGCAGACACGAGCGAAGATCCGCATACTGAGTTACCAGATATACCGACCAGACTGATCAGCAAGCCAGCCTGTACAAACATTAATGTTATTATTACAAATTGTCATCAATTTCATTACAATTTTTTTGGTAACACTCAAAAGATGATTATTTGAAAACAAGTAGATTTAAATGTAATGAAGTACCAACAAACTTTGATTCCATAAAGAATATTTTACATGTTTCAAATCTGATCACTGAAGTACTAAGTCTTTTAGGCTTTTAGGCTCACTACACACGAACCTCTCGCGACCTCCACCATTGATAGTCACTTGTCATAATTTACTGAACTAGCCAGCCACCAACCGCAAGCGGGGGCAGCCACCGCTGACCACTTGTGATTATCGCTGACCACTAGTGGCGATTGCGAATGGTCCGTCTACGGATGTACTAACTTTCTCAAACACGTATACTTACGTAATTAATTATTAGAAAATATATTGAACAACCACTTTACCAATAATTTGGAAAATTTGCAGTGTAGATATCAATATTTTTTTTTTATTAGATTTTTTAAAGTCTCTATTTAATGATAATGGACGATGGTCATTTTATGTAAGAGTTAAAAAAAAACAAGTGACTCACTAAGTAAGGATGTGCGTTGGCGGGAGCGATAGCTCCACCCACAACCCTATCGTCTTGTGCTGCCTTGGCCAAGACCTTCTCCTCAGCTACCCTGATCTTCTCAGCAGTAGGAATACCGACTTCCTGATGGTATCCAGCCCCAACTTCCACCAGCGCCGACGCTGAAGCCACTAGCGCCAGACCAACCAAGAATAGAGCACGCATTATGTGAAAATTATTTTTCTAATTATGAGAACTGATAAAATTTAGCTGCTTTTATACCTTCCGCTCATTAAATCTGATCTAATCATTCGTAATTGATGATTGGAGAACAATTAAAACGGAACCTGATTAGTTTTATCAAGACGGGCGGGACCATAGGCTGGTATCTTATCTGGATACGGATTAAAGTACAGTGGTTAAAAATATTTCGGAGTTGTAAACACATTCTCAACCGTCACAGATCAGCTAGGCCAACGAAGCTGTCAATCTAGGTGATATTCTTGGTCGATCATCTTGTCTTCTAAAAACCCATAAGAAGTTTCTTTATTGTTCAAGAAGTTTTAAATAATTGAGGAATTTAATTTTCATAATCATAATAATCATAATCATGATTATGATTACTAAAAAATCTTTTCTAATGTAAGTACCCGTCAGAACTTACGAACAAACAAACCCAAAACTCCAATTTTACCTAGTTACCTTAGGGTCAAAGTCAGTTGTTATAACCTTGTTAAATTATTACTATGGTATTGCAATGATTCTTTTTCAATTATATTCGTTATTTTCCAAAATCCAAATGTTGAAAATCCAGCTAGTCACTCCTAAACTCCACGTCAATTCATTTCTTTTCCGAATCATTTAAGTTCAGCGACTATAGTTTATAGCAGCTAGATTGTTTATAAATTAGGAAATTATCAAAAAAATATTGAATTAATTTAGGTAGGTAAAGGTCATTACGGGTAGTCAGAAGTCCGAAAGACTGACAAATCAGTCTTATCAAGCCAAGGGGTATCGTGTTACCTAGTAAATGGGTTGTGGAGTTCAGATGGGCAGTCGCTCCATGTCAAAAAGTACTACTTAATATAGAGGTTAGACTGAAAGCCGACCCCAACATAGTGTTGTGCTATAAAGGCGGATGATGATTATGTTGGCTCAATGTTATGATTACATTCCAGTCCATTTCATAGGTGTTTTTGCCAGTAACGCTACCGCCTTTTCAAAGAGATGTGATATACAATTAAATGTAGCACATAACTCAACTCCCCTTTTACAGAGAGGAGGCCAGTGTCCCAGCAGTGGGAACGTTATAGGCTGATGCACAGAACCCAAAAGGTGCATCAGATATGGTCAATAGAGAAAGGTGTGTAAATAGGTACAAAATAAAAAGACAGCGATTGTAAGTATTAAATTAAAAAAATCATTTATATTTGTGATCATCAGTCTCATGGTATTTTTATAGGTTCTGTAGGATGAAGCTGTTGAAGCTGGTGACACGCGCGTACGCCGCGGGCAAACCAGCCTGACAACCGGCGCCAGAGACGAATGAGACGACACCGATCTGGAATAAGTAAGATTATAATTAAATCAAAAAAGAGAAAAGGAGCGCAGCTGTATTGACATCCAACAAAGTAAACAAAGTATAGTAAAATTCGGGATTTCACAACACCCTTACAGCTGAGCTAAATTAATGCTGAATGTAGGCGTCACTCACCAAAACAGGTGTTCCAGCACGGTTGAAAACGAGGGGACCGCCAGAGTCTCCAATGCAGGGGCCGACGCGGCCGATACCGCTGGTACAGATGGTGCTGTGGATCACAAAGTCAGGGCCGTAGATACCCGCGCAGTCAATCTCGTTCACTACTTGCACGCTGACGTGACTCACAACCGTACTCGCTCCTGTTTGCTCTGCAAAAAAGCGTGAGAAGTTTTTAATTTTAGAACTCCCTTAAATAAAATCGGCCTATGTGTATGCAAATCTGTTTTGTTTGTTTTTTTACTAGAGTTAGCTTTTGTTTTAGTTTGCTCGCGTTTCTATGACAAATAAACCTATTTTTCTTTCTTTCGTTCAGCACAGACGGTTAGGCACTTAGTGCCTATAAACTGATGTAACCATGAGAGGAAATTAATTGTAAATCATCGTGATATGAGGCATGTATGAGTTTTGGAGAACTTACGGTCGCTAGTTCTGCCATAACCGGCGACAACTGCCCAGCTTCCAGCGAATGTCAGAAACAGTTCAAAACCAGTAGGAAGAGATATTGGCTGGATACTATCTGAAATAAAGAAGTAATTTGAGGATGATTCTCCTATTCTTTTATTAAAATTTATCAAATGAAAGACTACTCACTGCTAAACGCAACATTAGTTGGAAGCCTGATCATGGCAATATCGTTGATTGTGTTGGCTGTGTACTGTGGGTGCATCACGACGTCAGTGGTTGCAATGCGGGTGCCACCAGTGAAGAACTGCTTAGTGCCGAGGATCACGGTGAACCTCCATGCCTGTCTGCGACCATCGTACCAGCAGTGAGCTGCAGTCACCAGCCGGTTGGCAGATAGGAGTGTGGAGCCGCATACTGAGTAACCAGTAGTTACACCGACGATTTCGATCATCAATCCGGCCTGCGCAGGTGTAAAAAAGTGAGTCAACAATTATTTAACCAACAGCGGTTTTGATCTAAATGAATATAAGTAGCTCTGGCAATAAAGTATTGTGTGTTTGGAAGATTGAGAAGCTACCAAATAAGATTTAAGTGAAGACATTATGGGCATAATTCATTAAGATACTCACGAAGTAAGGATGTGAGTTAGGGGGAGCCACGACACCACCCACAACCCTGCTATGAGCCGCCTCGGCCAAGATCTTTTCCTCAGCTACCCTGATCTTCTCAGCGAGAGGTATGCCGACTTCCTCATGGTATCCAGCACCAAGTTCCACCAGCGCCGAAGCCGAAGCCACCAGGGCCAAACCAACCAACAATAGAGCACGCATTATCTTAAAATATTTCCCTAATTATGACGAACGACGGCTGTTTTCCCACTTATATACTCTCATTACTGATTAACAATTTATCCGCAGTAACAAAATCATGCCGATTAGTTTAATCAAGACGGGGAAACCATTGGTTATCTTATCTGATAACGGATTAGATTTTCTATTTTTCTGTACTCATTCTAAGGATCATTTGCACGGGTGTTTCTGCCGTCGAAAGTTCCAAGACGTGGACGAGACGTGGTAATGTCTATGCATGGGTCGTAGTCGAGAATTCAAGAAAATCTCTCTCTTGCAATGCGATATACTCAAGCGAGAAAAAAAAATGACAAGCAATGGAACACAATGCTTGGAATTGGCACACTTTTAATCCTGATTTCGTTTGCGCATCTTCATAGACATCAATCTCAATGTACTTCTTACTTATTTCGAATCACCGATCGCGATCGAGACTGAACGTGTAATCTAACGCGCGTATATTGGCGGTGCCGTTGTTTATACGAAAGGTTCCAATTTTCTCGACGCAATTGAGTAGGTATCGTAAGTACAAATGCTTGCACGGGCCAAGTTTTTATCTCCTTTCGATAATCCTTTCTTAGAAGTGAGTCGTAACCCGTCATAATGGATTGTGTGACACGATAAGTAATTAATTACCCAACATTCTATCAATCATATACATTCATTTATATATTCTAGCATTATAAAAAGTAAAAATCCTCAGTTCACTTTTGTACATTTTTTATAAACCTTTGCATCTCTACGGGTGGGTTGCACCGGGCCGTAGCGTAACGCCATTGCGGGCCACTTTGAGACAAATCGAATGACAGAGGGTTACCCAGTAAACTAGTTGTGGAGGTTAGATAAGCGTTGCTCCATGTAAAATACTGTTATTCTGCTGTATCCAGTTATCCTGGAACCCGAACTTAATATACCCAATGATGAAAAGACAGACAGGAGGATACCGGGACCTTGGCAACAGGCAACAGAAGGAACACGGGTGGGTTTTAGTCAGTAAAAGTCTATCACGTCCTTCCGCTCTGCCCATAGCGGGAGATGTCATTTGATGACTTCTCAACCTCAAAAAAAAATAATCCATAGATAGTGGTGGCTACATAAAGCTACAAGTATGTTAATTTATGAAATCACCAATCCATTAACGCTCGTGCCTTCTCGTCTGTATCAGAAGAGGTCTTGCTGAGGTGGGCTGTTATTGTTGCTGTTACTGTGTAACGGGCTTTTACAATTATTATTATAAGGTATGGAAGCAAACTGATCGGATGAATTTAATTTTAATATATTTTCTTATTTTGTCTTCGTGGATGGCACTATCTATAGGTAGGAACGGTTAGAGACACGTTCAATCAAACATTTACAAAAGAGACTCAAGTTCCTTATTTCAAATTATCAAGTACATTAATAAAGTTTATTATCACATAATATTTGTACATTCTTGTGTTGTTTACATGTGTTGAGTGATGAAATTGTGGAAGCTGGTGACTCGTGCGAAACCTGAAGGACCGTGTTGGCAAGCGTTGTTGGCAGCGAAGGAGCTGACACCGATCTGAAAAGATACATAAGTTAATTAAATAGACGACCGTTAATCGTGGTATTAAAGCGTAAAACTCGAGATATAATGCAATTAAATAGTTCTTCCAAAACTGCGCTATAGAATCAAGATCTTTCTGCCCTTGTTCTTACTGGGTGTCAGCGCAACACGATTTTAGGGTTCCCTACCCAAAGGGTAAAAAGGCACCCTATTACTAAGGCTCCGCTGTCTGTCTGTCCGTCTGTCACCAGGCTGTATCTCATGAACTGTGATATTTAGACAGTTGGAATTTTCACAGTTGATGTATTTCTGTTGCCGCTATAACAACAAATACTAAAAAACGGAATAAAATAAATATTTAATATAACAAACGTGATATTTTTGCTCGTTTTTGCTCGATATTGATAACGGCAACAGGTAGCTGAAATATTCACAGAATATTTAGTTATATATTCACATTAAAAATAAATAATTAAATTAAAATAAAACAAATATTTAAGGCGCCGTTTTATAGATAATGGTAAAGAACCCTTCGTGCGCGAGTCCGACTTGCATTTGGCCGGTTTTTTTTCCAACCGTCACTCTATCATTCACTCGTCTTTCTTTCATTGAAAATATTTCAAGGGCGCGGTTGTAACAGCTCGCACCGGGCGCATAAAAGACTAATTACGGCACTGGTCCGTTGGGACGGCAATCCGACACGACCGGAGAGAGATCCAGGCGCAGGACCAACGGCTAAACGTGCTTTCCGAGACACGGGGGTATCACACCGCCAACTTTAAAACTCCGGGCTGTTACTAAGAAATTCTTAATTACAAAAACCCGATAACACTTTGCCCGACCCCGGAACCCAGGACCCCACGCTCAGCAGTCGCGCTTGTGACCACGAGACCAAAGTGGCAGTTAACAGGGTACGGGGATGTATAAACAAACTAACCAGAAAGAGAAATTCTCGGCCACATCATTAGTGAAAAAAAGAACTGCTTGCCATCCTGCCTATTAGACCTGTTCTGATACGATTTTAGCCAGACGAATATTCAGTAGATTGAAGTGTACAATAAGATAAACATTAAACATAGAAAAGCACAAAGCATCATCATTTCAAAGTTTTACAGAATTAAAAAAAAAAAAAAAACTTACAATTAGTATTAGCGTTTCTAGGCAAGTATATCATAGCGATATCATTCGTAAGTAACTGAGGGAAATACTGAGGATGCATGATGACGTGACTAGTAGCGATACGTTCACCGCCGCTGTACAAGAAATTGGAGCCAAGAATGACCAGGAACTGCCATGCCTGTCTGGAACCATCGAACCAGCAGTGAGCCGCTGTCACCAGCCTGTCGCGTGATAGAAGAGAGGAGCCGCATACCGACCTACCAGTTGTGCCCACCAAATCGATCAACAACCCACCCTACAAAATACAAGTAAATCAGACAAAAGTACTTTTATAACCCATGCAAAAATTAATCAAATTATAATCACAAAGTAAGGGTGTGCGTTAGTGGAAGCAGCAGACAATCCTGTTAGCAGTTGGTTCGAGACAATTTTTCGTTAAAATTTCATTTTCAAGTGCCCTTAGCTTCTCCGCTTCAGGAATTCCAACACTTCATGATAGTTGGTCTGTATTTCTGACCAAGCAGAAACAGAAACAATCAACGAAAGACCAAATAATACTAAATCACGCATTATTATTTATGGAGAAACCGAGTGCGTCAAGCTGTTTATATACTTTTTGCCTTTAAATCTAAGTTAATCCTTCATAATTTGCGAACTGATTAGTACTATCGTGTATTCCTTACCATTGTTGCATCTAATCTTAATAAAGTTTAAAAGCATTAGCAGACAGCGATGTGGAAGTCGTTAGCACAGCGCGTTTTTATCGTGGGGAAATCCTCTAAGATACCTACCATACATCTGGAGACCGGATATTAACTAAATCCCTTCGGTCTCTCCTACTACCGTCGTACCATACTCCACACTCCAGACATAATTACTAACCGCCAAAAATTTCAGCAAGCTTTCTCCTAGAAGTGCGTCTAAGGATTAATGAGCGCCGCCTGGTGTCGAGCTACAAACGGTGCTTGAAAATCCCGATCTTCTCGCAAAAAGACACGACGGAATCCCACATACTCTCGCCAACGGTTATGCATCAAATCACAGCCAGAAGCGAGAGAAGAGTCATCCACAAAAAGTGCCGCGACGAGTTCGCTGCTGGGCCCAAGCCGAGCACACGTCTAGAGTAAGTATTGCTGTGTTCCCTGGGGCAGTCCACACAATGATGGCTACCTGGCTTTTGAACAGATATGGGTCGTTATTTTACAATTCGTTCGCCTTTAGCTGGAGTCCGCATTCGTCGATTACCTACCTCTTACAATTGGGTCGCTTGTCTGTTCGTACATTAACACGATGTTTATTATTTTGTAATAAATAAACCCCAATTAATTAACATTTATTCTAATTACAAATATGACACAAGTGGCCAAAGTTTGTCATTGCACTCGAGCCACAGTCTATATTATCTATGTTCAATTTAATCTTGTGTTATTAACACGTGTCGAGTGACCAATTGTGAAAGCTGCTGGAGTGCTGCTCTTGTCCGTATTCGGAGATTACATGCCGTGTCTGTTCGGCCTAAGCTTTACCTTATTCATTTCAATTAAGAAAACCCCACATAGAATATCTACTTCATTCCAATCTATCATATAATCTATCTATCTATGATCAAAAATAAAGATCCATTATAATGAGATATTTCTATTACATACGGTAGGAGGTATTCATTATCTGCCAAAGTTGTCGGTAGGTACCTAATCTAACAATGCCACTGCTGCGGTGAATAACAATATTTTCGGGAAACAAATAAAACTCCATAAAACAAAAATTTTACACACAATGTGACAAACGTTTTTGGGTAATGGGTATTGGTTCTTAGTCAGTGACAAAAACCAATAAAAAAATATAGATATCGGAAATTCGGAATACTGCAATTTTTGATAATCATCCTAGTTTGCAATACAGGTGACAAATCTGAAAGCTGTAAAAAATATATAATTTTCTGTTATTTTTTTAAATACTAAGATTTATTTTAAAATATGCAAAACGCTTGTTTACAATATAGGTAACAGAACTAACTATTTACACTAGAAAAAATAAGATTGTGTTGATCCTTGCTAACAAAAACTATAACTGCGATACTGCGATCACCAATCCCTTTGCAAACCGTGCAGGCAATACCAAACCAAATGACTCTAAATATCTGATTGTTACGTAGGTAGGTACGTACGGCCAATGGCCTAAGTAAGTGATGGTTTGGGATAGTGATTGGGACTTTGGGAGTGGATGATTCAGACAATGCACGTGCTTTATTTTTAATGGTACCTATACTCCATTTGAAATAAGATTAGACGTATAGATAAGCCTTTTTTACATTCCGTTCAACCGATTTTGAATTCTATTGCGTTGGTGACATGACAAATGGCAGCCGCAGTAGATACTTGGTATTGTGTGTGGTTTTTTTGCTTTTAATGCTATCCTTATGCCTACGGTATAGAAGTCAAAATCGGTTGAACGGACTGTAAAAGGGTTTGCTTTAATGTCTAATCTTATTTCAAATGGGGTATAGAATAGTCAAACCATCATGTCCACAGGTAGGAGACCAAAGAAAACAATAATATTATTCGGCATGTGACGATGCACAGCATCTGTGAGAGGGCGTTGTATACTTCCCGTTAGTTGTCAGCCAATCACAGCTCTCGTGACGTCACATCCTCGACCAATCAGCGCCGAGTTCCGGTAGTCACGTGGTCCCAGGTGGCGTGTTCGCTAATGGCGGACTTTTACCTCATAGCGTCGTTACTTCCCGACTAAGTAACATCTATTTTAGAGTTTGCAGCTACTTCATAATATTCTGAATCTTATTAAGTTCATAGTTATTTAAAATTAATAGTTAAAATGAGTGAAACAAATTGTCCAATCGTGAATAATTGTGATTCGGATCAAGAAGTGCAGCAGGTAGGCGACGAGTTGATGTCTACGTCAAGCCGTAAACGCCGGATTCCACGAAGCGATTCGAGCTCTTCGCAATCTGATTCTTCGGATACTGAGGTAAAACGGCGGAAATGCGGTGAGTCCTCAGATATTTCAAATCTTATAAACCACGTGGCTGTGCTAACTAACCTGTTAATGCAAAACGTGGGTGCATCCGGGTCGACTCCGAATAACTCTACAGCGGCTCATAGGTCTGAACCAGTTCCTGGACCTAGCTCCGCAATACCTTTAGACTTTAATTTGAACCTCCCGCCGGCGGCTACTAATAAAATATCGAGTGTTGTTCCGCGTTTAAATTTAAGCGTCGTTAGCACGTCGCTTAAGGACCCCAAGGTGCCCCGTTCTAATCCGGATCACGTGAAGCGACTTGAAGCGTTACAAAAGTTTGGTGATTCGTCGTGGAAGGATGTGCGTTACGCGGATGCGTTGAAAATTCATAACGCTGCACCTGGCTTTGTCGAGCTAGATATTAACGACGAACTTCGACAGTTTGTTAAGGGTAAAGATTATGCAGCGAATTCTGAGAGATTGATAGCAGCCCTATGTAATGCCTTAATTTCACAACGCGAGTTGCTCAATCAAAGCTTACAGAATTTCATTGATTGGACAGCTTCTTCTGACGTTACACTTACTGCCTCCAGCATTTTTGTAAAAATTTCGGAATCGTTTCTACCCTCATCAAAATTTCACAAAAATAGTGAGGAAATCATGCAGCTAGTTTGCGGAAAACGAGCTGAATATATTGAAAATCGGCGGGAGCGCATCCTGAGCGAAATTACTAATAAGAACCTTCGTGACGGTTTGCGTAAGATCCCTCCGAGTTCTAATTACTTATTTGACGAAAATCAATTGCGTGCTTACATACAGAGCACAGGTGGCATAGATAAATGGGTACGACCTTGGTTCGGTTCCGAAAAAGATCAAAATAAGACCACCCCTAAGGTGGCAAATAAACCAAATAGACCAAATTTTCGCGAGTTACCACAAAATAATCAGCCCTTTCGTCAAAAGGATTACGATTGGAACTTCAGAAAAGGCAAAAACTCTTCCAAGCAAACAAATAACAGGAACAAAAAGTTCCACAAGAAAGATCCTCAGCCAAGTAAGAAGAAATATGATAAATGACTCGCAGCTACACCAGTTCTACGGAGGCTGTCTCCGAGCGTATCGGAGACAGTGGCAGACGCTGCGGGCTCCGGAGGCCCTTCTCGGAATAATCTCGGGAATGCGTCTGCCATTTACCTCCAAACCACCACTGATTTTTCCATCAGTAAGAACCCTGCGCCGATTCAAGACCGTACAATCGCCAGAGATGTCGATCCAGATAGAACAATTACTAGAGCAAGGCGTTCTAGAAGTTGTGAATCATCGCGATGCCGGTCCAAGCTTCTTCTCAACCATGTTTCTCACGAACAAGAGCGACGGGTCCAAAAGACCCATTTTCAACCTGAAGCGCCTGAATTGTCACATAGTTCCGAAAACATTCAAACTGATTTCTCACTTTCAGATACCCCATTTTTTACAGAAAGAGGACTGGATGGTGAAGCTGGATCTCTCCTCAGCATACTTTCACGTGAGCATCTTGAAAAACCACCGACGGTTCCTCAGACTAATTTATGGTCAAAAAATCCTGCAGATGACCTGCCTGCCGTTCGGTCTATCGTGCGCACCAAAAAATTTCGCAGCATTGACCAACTGGGTGGCCCAACAGCTACGATCCAAAGGTATGCGAGTCGTGGTTTACTTAGACGATTTTTTGATAGCATGCCAATCGAGAAGTCTTCTACGGTCTCAGGTGGATACGTCCTTAAACGTTCTAGAGACGTTAGGGTGGACAGTAAATTACAAGAAGTCTGTCATCGAACCCTCTCAAGAAATAGAATTCCTTGGGTTCATTTGGAACACCAAAGAAAACTTCAAGTGTTTACCTCCAAAAAAGACCCAGACAATCTTATCTCTCTCGAAGAGAGTTATTTGCAGGGGAAAAATATCTTTGAAAGAGGCGCAGATTATTTTAGGCACCCTCAACTTTGCAAATTTTGTCGTTCCAAGAGGTCGTCTTCACTGCCGCCAACTTCAAATTCTTACCCGAACTCTGAAGCGTCTACCTCCTCGCAAACCTGTTACAATAACACAAACGGCCACGGAGGATCTGAAATGGTGGGTCACAACTTTAGAAAAGCCTATAGTTCGGAGCAGCTTGCATCCGGAGTTGATTCACCATTTCATGACCACGGATGCTGCAGATTACGGGTGGGGAGCACAGTTGGACGATCTTTCGGTTACAGGAAAGTGGAAACCAGACCAGCGGCGCTGGCACTGCAATCGAAAGGAAATGTTTGCCATAATAGCAGCAGTCAAACATTTCAGATATCAGCTTCGCGGTCGCCATGTGAGTCTACAATCGGACAATCGCACAGTGGTTTCCTACGTTCGAAAAGAAGGAGGAACACGATCAGTGGCTTTACTTCACATGACTCACCAACTCTTGAGTCTTCTAGACAAAGAGCGTATTTCCATGACTGCGGAATATATTCCAGGGAGATTCAACGACATCGCAGACAGGTTGTCCCGCGGAAAACAGGCGGCGGAGTGGCACCTACTAAGACCAGCTCTAAGGAATGTCTTTCGCAGATTTGGAGTTCCACAGGTAGACCTCTTTGCCACAAGGGACACCAGGGTTGTGAGGAAATATGTTACCAAAGATTGTTCAGACTCATCAGCCCATTTTTGCAACGCCTTCAGTCGTCAGTGGCTATTTCAGCTGGCGTGGGTCTTCCCGCCTCCAAGCCTCATCCCTCGAGTTCTTCACCATCTGAATTCAGCTCAAGGCGTCTTCCTAATAGTGGCTCCAATGTGGAGGAGGGCCTATTGGTTACCAGATCTTCGACGTCGAGCACTCTGCAGACCCTTGAGAATCGCCAACCTAGCCCAAGTTCTAGTAGATCGGAGCACGGGCCTTCCACCTACTCGAGTTCAAGACATGGAGCTTTATGTTTGGAAGATAGCGGGTGGGGCGAAATAATTAATAAGTGGTCAGAAGCTGAAAGGTCCCTGCTCCGATCTAGTTGGAGGGAGTCAACACTAAGAACTTACAGACCGGCATGGTCTCGATGGGTCAAATGGTGTAAACATAACAATTTTGACTTCAATTGTCCCAATAATATTAGTTTGACAAGATTTTTAGCATTCCTGTTCATTGAAGAGAGATTCGCTTATTCTACCATACTGTTGCATAAATCTGTAGTTCTAACCTTTGGACGGCCGTCCTGTAACGAAAATTTGAATTCAGACTTCTTAGTACAACATATTCTTAAAGCTATCTCCCTTCAATCCCCTAGGGCAGAGAAGCCTCCTATTTGGGACCCAAGTGAACTGGTTGCCTGGATGCAGACGAATACTCCCAAAAACATTACTTTGTTCAAAGCATCGCGTCGATTGGCTTGTCTTTTGTTGCTAGCGTCAGGAAGACGGGTCCATGACCTTACTCTACTCAGGGTCTCACCAAATAACTACATCGATCGGGGTGATCACATCATTCTATACCCAGTGTTTGGGTCAAAGACGGATACGGCTGCACACAGGCAATCGGGCTGGAAACTATCTTGTCATGCTAATGAAAATATTTGTCCAATTAATTGGTTAAGGAAAGTTTTGGAATTAGGAATACCGAGACGTACACCGGAATGTAATCACTCATTATTCGTGTCAATTCGAGGTCCCACGCAAAGTGCATCAAGGACTGTTATAGGTAATTGGATAAAAAGTTTACTGAAAGATGCAGGTATCTCTGCATCTCCTGGAAGTATGCGCTCAGCCGTAGCTTCTTTGAATTGGTACGAAAATTTTCCGATTGAAGATATCCTCTCTCGCGGTAATTGGCGCAGTCCGAATACTTTTGCCAAATATTATTGTAAACAGATTATAGGTAAAGTTGTCACTTCACCGAGTACGAGTAATCTCTCGAATAATTTTGAACCAGTATAAGACAAATTCAATGTTCTCTTGATTGTTGTTAATTTTTGATTAATTCTTATTTATCAGATTATTACGTTATATTATCTTAAATAATGTAAAATATTTTTAGGTACCTAAATTGATTGGTTAGCTAGAATTACAGAAGTATCCTGATTTGTTTAATAAATACATATTGCTATGTATGGTTTTATTTTTTCAGTAAATATTATGATATTCTCACATAGCGTCGTCGTGGTCACCAGGAGTTATAAACACGTCTCTCACAGATGCTGTGCATCGTCACATGCCGAATAATAGTGCAAGTTTTACATAAAAATAAAACTTGTATTATTAAGCAGAGACGATGCACAGCATCATTCAAGGTCTCCTGGTGAGAGACTTCTATGAGGTAAAAGTCCGCCATTAGCGAACACGCCACCTGGGACCACGTGACTACCGGAACTCGGCGCTGATTGGTCGAGGATGTGACGTCACGAGAGCTGTGATTGGCTGACAACTAACGGGAAGTATACAACGCCCTCTCACAGATGCTGTGCATCGTCTCTGCTTAATAATACAAGTTTTATTTTTATGTAAAACTTGCACTATTTTTCAAATCCTAATCCTAGCTAATATTATAAATACGAAAGTGAGTTTGTTTGTTTGTTACGCTTTCACGGTAAAACGGCTGAACGGATCCGGATGAAATTTGGCAAATGGGTACTGGAATAGGACATACCTAGGATACTTTTATCCCGATATTCCCTCGGGATCGAGAGCTAAGCGGGTGAAACCGCGCGGCGCAGCTAGTGACAAATAAAGCTGACATTATAGGTAAGCCCAAGGCCCGCCGGGCTTAGTTGTAGGTATATGAAAACCCAAGGTGAACCAACGACCATGAAAGTTACGGGAATCGCGGTCGAAGAGCGGTCTATGAGACGATGCCTAATACCTATATCCAGCAGAAGACGTCTTCCTGCTGAATGATGAAGTGACGAAAAGTGCGTATATGTCATTTATGCCTATATTATTTCAAGCATAATTTATCAATGAATATCTAATACCAAACGCCATTTTTCAATATTTTATCTTGGGCATTAAGATTAGGTTCGCATGTCGCAATTTGTGCATTAGATAAAACCTGCCTGAAGCATATTATTTGTAAGTTCCTACCTATATAATTTATGAACTATCTACAAATAATATGTTTATGGTATATGTAAGATTTTTGAACTTGAAAACTAATAGAAACATCGACCACCAAGTAAGATTGAGGGGATTATCTCTGGACTTTAAAAGAGACTGTGCCCTCGCGAGTTTGTTTCGGCCTTTCTTCTTAGAGTACTTAGTTGGATAGGAAACCTCTATGGAAACACCGAACTCATCTATTGACGTGTAAGTAAACGTGTATTTGTGAACCAATTTATTGAAATAAATATCATCATCATCAACAGGGTACCTAGGTTACGATTGAAGAGGCCACGTCCAGCTATGGACTACTGATGAAGACGATGATGATCGAATGTGGTGTTTATTACTCCATCAGACTTTTATTCAAGAAACATTTTTTTCTTCCTCTAAGTACGTCATGTAATGTGGAAATGAGATTTGCGACACCTTGTGGTAAGCTTTGCGGCACTCGTATGCTGAAAATATTCTTATAGGAGATATTTTCCAAAAAGTGTTTTTGGGCGCCAAAAATATGAGGTGGCAAAGTGAAAAGAGCACGTCGAATACTCCCGTAAAACTTTCCATGTAACCCTCTTTTAAACCGACTTCTTCAAAAAGGAGGAGGTTCTCAATTCGTCTGTATGTTTTTTTTTTTGTATGTTTGTTACGCGATTACTCTGCCAATTATGAATCGATTTCGATGTTTTTTTTTTTTTGGTAGGCCATACTTCCGAAGTATTCCCATATAAATTTTATTAACTTTGCTTGCGTAATTTTTGAGTTAGCTTCAATATTACGTATTTTTCCCACTTAGTTTATCTAGACGATATCCTGTTTGACTCCTTCACTGTTATTTACATAGCAGGTAGTGGTATTCGGATTTGTGTGGGGTAGGTACCACAACTAAAAAGTGAAAAATAATTTTTTTTTACAAAAAAAAACAACCGACTACCAAAAAAAACACAAAAAATGTGAAAAATAACTTTAATTTCGGAAGTCGGTGGCAAAAATTGAAAAGCAAAGACAGCGACTTCCGAAATTAAAGTTATTTTTCACTTCTTTAGTGTTTTTTTTGGAAGTCGGTTGTTTTTTTTTTGTAAAAAGTTTTTATTTTTCACTTTTTAGTTGTGGTACCTACCCCACACAAATCCGAATACCACTACCTGCTATGTAAATAACAGTGAAGGAGTCAAACAGGATATCGTCTAGATAAACTAAGTTGGAAAAATACGTAAATTAAAGTTATTTTTCACTTTTTTAGTGTTTTTTTTGGAAGTCGGTTGTTTTTTTTTTTGGTTAAAAGTTTACTTAACATTTTCGAGAGTTAAACTAACCATTATCTATGTACGCTTATTGATAATTAGACTTAGTTATGTTCCGGAGTGTCGAGTCCTGGAGTGGAGACCGTGTATCGGCAAGCGTAGCATGGGTCGTTCCCCAGCCATACGGACCGACGACCATAAAAAGGTTTCCGGGATAAACTGGATGTGGAAGGCCGACAGCCGTATTGGACAACTTGAGAGAACTCCTGTGTCCAGCGGTGGACTGTAACAGGCCAAGTTGGTTGAGTGATCCCTCTTCATAGCCGTAAAAAGCTTTATTATTATTATTATTATATAAGAATTATATCATGCATCATGATATGCCAGTATCTATGATCACAATCTTTTAATCCCTTGTCACAAATATACAGGGTGTAAGGGTAAACACCGTTGTCACTTGGGTTGACTTAAATATAAAAATAAATGACCGAGAAACGTCAAAAAAAAACATTAAATTTTAAAAAGTTTCTCCGACACCGTGCTCGCTAGCGAAACAGCTGAATGGAGGGGTCGCGCTCGCGGCCGGTCAGTTCACGTCCTGCGACCTCCGCCCGTGCTGAGACGCAAGTTCGTTGCCCTAGCGCATAGGGTGAATGGGTGAAATACTATTATAAGTAGTAAAACGTAGATAAAAAAAAAAAAAAAAAAACCTTTGATTTAACGTTTTATAAATGAAACCAAACCACTGATTGCAAGGATAACGGTGTTTACCCTAACACCCTGTATAATTTTATGTAAGTAGATAAATAAGCACATGTAATCAATGTCTTGCGACTTCTTTGTACTCTAACACGAGTTGATAATAAAAACGTGGTTCGTGGATATAAACATCTATGCCGACCGATCTTTATAGGTAGGCTACCTACCTTTTAGTACGGTAAGCTCATTGTGTGACCTATGCTGGTCGGGCGCTCGGTCATTCGTTGGATGGGTAACCATTCTAAAATCATCGAGTCCTCCCCTCCTTATATCGAACTCCAACTATCCGTTCCTCGCAAATTCTTTGTTTCTCATTTACCTTTTTAGATCTGCACGCCTAGCATGACCACCATAGACACGTGTTTAGTCGACAGAAGAATAGACAAAATGATAAACAATCACAATTTGTCATTTTGTCTATTCTTCCGTCGACAAAACCCTGAAACTATGCATCTTAAGGCGTAGAAGCGGTCTTTTTTTTTGTCTTCTTCAGATGTCCTTTTCAATGTTTTTTAACATTAGTATCTTTTTATTTATCAAAGGGATTTATTTATACGGTAAGTAATAAAAATCTGGGGAAATACGGCTTCGGTGATTTAGATAATACGGCTTAGTGAGATTTTAAAAATCAAACCTAAAAATAAAACAAAAACTGTTAAGTAGGATTAATGTATTTATAAAATCAATAGGTATTTTTAAATAATTTCCACGCCAGTGACTTCGCTGATCCAGTCGAGGTATCGTTGCACCCTGGTGAATACTGAGGGTTGGTCGTCGTTGCAGCCGTCAGCACTGACGAATGATGCCACTCCCACCTGATACAGACAACCTTCTGTTATATACTATCCTTTGGTGACTTTCAAAACCTACCTAGTTAATTGACTATTTCAGGGAGTGACTGTGAATAAGACTGTGTGAAGTATTCATGAATATGAGAAGCTCGTGCGCTCGTGGCTAAGTAATAACAGCTGCACGTGTGGATCCATCAGGTTAAACTGTGCTTGCTAGACTTGGTCCGTGGATGGCTGACCATCTTTACATACCTGTGCCTCGGGAAGCATGTCATTCGTGGATCATTGACAGTCGTTACGGGTCGTCAGAAGCCAAGGGGTAACATACCTATTATCCAGTTACTAGGTTGTGGAGGTAGATAGGCAGTCGCTCCATGTAAAATACCGTTATTCAGCTGCATCCGGTTAGACTGTGAGCCGACCCCAACATAGTTGGGAAAAGGCTAGGCAGATTGATTGAAGTATTCATGAATATGAACAAGTTTAGCTATGGGACCAACTCTGTAATAGCGTGAGAAAGGAACTATAAATTCGATTTACTTCTAAAAGTAAGATGTTGCTTTTTTTTGCATTTCAGATTTGGTCCCATAATGAAAGTTGTACATATGCATAAGTAATCCGCCCCCTGATTGATTGCCCAAAAAAGCAATCTGTACCCCACTTGTTTTATTAAGATAACAGCAGGAAAAAGATACCGATTCGTCTATGTTTAAAGAAACTATAATCAGTATCGTAATCATTGTGTCGTCGTCATTATTTAGTGAAAATATTAATCGTAAAAGATTGTAGGAAGGAAAAGCCTAAATAGGATTTTACAAGAAGACCTAGTGACGAAGACTGTTTTTCGGGTTTTCCAATAAACAAACAATGAGCAGTTGGACAGTTTACTTATTTAATCAGTGTGTTATACATTGTTTGATCGATGACGACATTGAGAGAGAGCGGAGGGCGCTGTCGGTCAGAGCGAATATGATTGCCCGCAGGTTTAACCGTGCTTCTACGGAGGTTAAAAAAACACTTTTTAGAGCCTTCTGTTCCTCATTTTACACCTGAGGCCTGTGGGTACATTTTACGCAGAGGTCGTACAGTGCCCTCCGCGTTCAGTACAACAATGCTTTTTAGGGTGTTGGTGGTGCTGCCTCGCTTCTGTAGCGCATCAGGGATGTTTGCGGAATTACGTCTTGACTGCTTTTATGCGTAAAAGATGTGCGTCCTTGGTGCGCAAGGTGCGGGCCAGTTCCAACAGCATCCTGGGAATGATTGCTGGCAGGCTGGACTGCCGTATTGTGAGTCGCTGCTCCAGTATTTCAGCTGGATTACTGAAGCAGTTATGTTGTGTTTGTTTTTTGTAGGTACTTGTTGTAACTGTATCACTAACATAGTTGTAAGTTTATTTTATTGTTACTAACACTATGAGTCTCATTGTTACTCTGAATAAAGAATTTATTATTATTATTGTAAGTAACAGCGAATCAATAACGCCTCCGCCTTAAGACTTACGCCATTTTTTATATATTCGGATAGCTCATGACATAAAGAGGTGTCATAAAGAATATGAATTAAAAAATCTCATGTGTGTGTGAACTGAGGGCTGGCTTATGTGTATTGAACTAGGAATCGCAAAAAAAAAGTCCTATGATTTAGTAGTAGTCCTAAAACAATTGTAGAACGTACCTGGAAATTTGTAAAACAATATATTAAAAACTAGAGCCCTTAAAGTGTGGTCCCTCAGTTCTCGCAGACCATCAGCCAAATCTCGGAAAGTATCTCGAAAATTAAGGTTTTGTGATTACAGACATTTAGTAAATATTTTGTAAAGATATTTACTAAATAACAAACCACAAAAGCATTAAAGACAAAAAATATATAACGACAAAACTGTGGTCCCTCAGTCCACACAACTATAAATATTTATATGAATATTACCGAATTAAATAAATAAAACCGTTATTTTTCGACAACAGTTTTTTTTTTTTTGTTTGCGTTTTCCAGTTTGGTCCCGCTGTTCACACACACATAAAATCTCGAATAATTCAAAATTTATTAACAACAACAAAGCGCAATATCGCGGGTATCTTAGATAACAAATCAGGGTCAAATTGATATTCGTTTACATGGTTGCTCTTGCTTGGTATACCTATAGTTAACCTCGTAATTTCTTTACCAGTTTTGACAGCAATTCCTTCAATAAATTTAAACTTCACTAAGGTTGAAAATATCTAACTATCACATAGAAAAATGGACCTTGTCGTTTAATGACATGCAAGTGACAAACCGGCGGTAAAGTGCGCGCGGGGTATTTGCGTACCTAACACACATAAAACGACAACTGATCGCATTTTCTTTCATTTTCACAGTTCAGCCACGTTCATCGCGTTACTTACGTTGTTGAGCAGACGAAGACAATGGATTAGAAATATAATTGAAAACTCTCGGATTGCGATTGAAACTGTGTTGCGCGATTAGGCTGCAGAGACCAAGACAAAGTGACATTCTATCAGCGATAACGATGATTGATGGAAAAGGCTAAAATTTATAAGACTGACATAAGCTATCGAAAAGCCTATGTCAATCCTGTTGAAAGTCGTTGTAGAAATACGACGAAACGCTTTGGAAGTGATTGTCACTTGTCTAGGCCCTAAGGTCGACTATAAAGTACAATTTGATTGGCCTCTGAGATGGAAACAAAGCACATTACAGTAAAAATAATACTTGCCAAAATAACCTCTTCGGTTGCGTTGTAAAATATCGTCAAAGGGCCACCGTTATCACCCTGAAAAAAATATTTTTTTTTTGTTTATCTACTTAGTGACATCACCAACATACAGTATGTACCTACTTTGATATTTGGCATTAGGATAAGACGATAGAAATGATAATTACCTAATTATATTTATCTTTTACATTTACATTTTCAATACCTTCACAAACTCTTATAAGCTGCTAGACCTAAAACAAATTTCTGGAGATTGGGAACCCAACCCTCATCTACTGCCGTGCAACCAATCAGTCTAATTATTGTGCAATGCAATAATTTTGTCAATTTGTTTTTTTAGCTTGTTTGTTACCGTATTTTTGTAGTACAGTCACGAGAATTAGTTAACACTTTAGCTTTTTTTACAACTGAACAAAATCAGGTAGAAAATTAAACTAATCTAAACACGATTAAAAACAAAAAATATTATTCTAAACTCATACCTACGGGGTCAACGACCGCAAGTAGTGTAGTTACAATACCTACTTGTAATTATGAGTTCAGAAAATCGTGTTTTTTTTTCGATTATCTAAAATATCACATCTCTGAAATTTTGCCAGCTAATTTCATTTGACCCTGTATAGCATGAAATTCACAAAAGCAGTGTATTGTGTAATTTGGTGTCAATTTTGATGTTGAAAGTCGCAGCGTCGAGTTTCGTTGCTGACTACATACGCTGCAGCGTATGTAGCGCTGTAAAGAAGGGTGTACCTTGCAAGTACCACCATCTCCATGGAAGGTACAGATGGTGTTTTGAGGGAGTTGGTTGAAGTAGTATCCGTTGCACACTGTGTCCGTTATCACCGTCATCAGCTTCTGACGAAGAGTGGGTGATATGAACGTCACTCCTGTAAAATAGACACACTATTCAGTGTAAGAAATTGAAATTATGACAAACATTGCGAGCAATGCAGCTGTCCGAATCGTAAGGTGTAAGGTTGTGGGGCGATGAATTTAAATAAATAATAATAACAGCTCCTCAATTACATAATTATATTAATTAACTAAATGTAATTATTGAATAATAAAAGCGACAATGGTGCCGATTCTCTTGTCACAAAATTCTCTAAACTAAACTAAAAATCACTAAAATTTGGTTTAGTCCTGTCAAACGATCAAAGTCATTCTGAAATAGACTTTAAATGACACAACTTAACTATAATTTAGTTTGACAGCACTAAGATGGCACTGAGATTAGTTTAGTGAAAATGCTATTCTGAATTTGACGATTTAACCTAAAATTTTGTCCTATATCTAAAATCCTCTAACTAAATCTGACTATATTTAATCGCGATTAAAAATGTGTGGAATAAAATTAGATGTCATGAACTAAAATTCAAACCAACACCTCGACTTCAGTTACAAAAAACAGTACTGTATTTTTTTATTTTCTTTTGCTTATATCTCGAAAACGGTGTGTCCTATCGCAAAAATAATGAAAATTTCGACACCCTTGAGGTAACCCTTAAACCCCTAATTCTCAACATGTTGGTAATTATTTATTATTTTTTTTCGTTATTTTCCATACAAAAACTGAAAAATTCCATTAAAAACACGTCGAGGCTGGCGTGCATGCGCGCCTCTGGCTCTAAAAAAAAACACGGTGTAGGGAAAACAAGTACCAAGTGGAGGCGCGCGGTTGTCAAATTCGATTTTAGTTGTGTCAAAATAAGTTTTAAATTTAGAGAATTTATTTGGCAGAATAACTCCAAGATTCCCATAGTCAAAAGTAAGGAATTTTAGAGATAGTTTAGTTAGTTTAGTTCGGTGTACAAGAGAATCGGCACCAATATCTTGTTTAATCGTAATTTAAGTGAAAAACTAAAGAGAGCGCCGTCCGTTGTTAGCGCGTCACGGTTGCGCAGCTTCGATGACGTCATTCGTCGTCTGCATGTGTGCATGCACTTGCACACATAATGCGAGGCGTTAACAGTGGGCTTAGACAACTTCGTAATTGCTTGGCCACCCCAGGGTTGAATGTCACTCACACGTCATAAAACCACAAGGTATCTTAATGTTGTGTATGTGACAGACAGATAGTTTCAACATTAATGAAGTTTCAATTTTCTGGAATTATTGTCAGTAGTGGTATAGCAATTACGAGGGCAACTATCTTACGAATACCTACTCGTTTAGTTTTGATCGTTTTGTAGGTAGTAGGAGCTAAATCCATTCTCATAGTGGTATTTCCATCGTTATTTATTAATCGTATGGCGTTTATACAGGACTCATTATTATATTGTTTTGATAATTATGTTGACTTTATTATAAAGCTATTAGGTAAAGTTAATTACAAACCTGAAGCTGCAATGCCCCACCCGGACACGGTACCGCCTAATCCCGCGAAGTTGAATGACGATATGTTCCGGTACGGGAGGTGGATCGTATTGATCATGTCTGGAACAAGTCAAGTAAATATTACATAATAATTTCGTCAGCCTTTCGGGCTTCTGACGATCCGTATCGGCTCTTACCCGCCGATAATGTACGTATGTAAAGAGATCAATCATCCACGGACCGGCCTCGGCAAGCATAGCTTAACCATCATAAACTGAATAATTTTGAAAGTTATTGTTATGTTAATCCATTGCTTTATATGTTCGAAAAATTTGTCTGCTCAACAACGTAAATAACGCAATGAATGTTGTTGAACTGTCAAAATGAATCAGATTGTGGTTGATCGGGTGTTACACAATTACTGTCCTGATCGACTCATGAAAATCTTACAAACCTACCTGTAAGTTGTATAACATTAGCGAGCTTGACCAGTGCGATGTCATTAGTGAAGGTGAGCGAATCGTAGTCAGGGTGGATGACCAGCTCAGCCACGTTCACCACTCGGCGTCCGTTCTCGTAGCGGTCGTACAGCGAATGAGCGCCGAGAATGGCCTGGGAACAGCAGTATGTTCTGATACGTAGGTAAGGAATCTAGGTATTAGGTCTAACAGCTAGAACCCAGAGCTTATCATCCTGTCCAAATTTATTTGGCCATGGTACAACTTCATCTCTTTTGCATACCATGTCTATATATTGCAGTCTTCTGTCATCTCAATAAAAAGTTATAACCCTTTCTTCTAGCCCTGTATATCTTTTGCATAATACAGTATGTTAACTAACAAATGCAATAGTATAGCGTAAATGCAAGGAAAAAAAATGTTAAAGAAACACTCTTTACACGCACACTTTCATTTCAACGTAGAAAGACTTTTCCGTATCAATTTAATATTTTTATTGAATGTTTTACTATAAAAAATGAATATATTTTTTTGGACGCTAGTATTTTTTTAGCATGTATAGACGCTAAACTATGTCACGTTGACGGCAATAGCACTCCTCTGTTGGCCATAAAGCCTCAGCCACTCTCACACAGCTGATACCACCAACCCCTCATAGATTGCCAATACATCTAGAGGACCTCTTATACTGGTCGATTCTCCATCTCCAGTCAACAGTCAATGGATTCTACGGTTAGAAGGACCGGCCCATTGCCAATTTAATTCAGCTTGCTTATTCTATAGGCTTTAAAATGTCGAACACAGATTTTCTATCCCGCAAAAAAACACCATTTTGTATTATATTCATCATTTTTTCACTGCATTCGTTACCTGCACATGGTTGACCTCTTCTCCGTCGTGGAAGAGGCAGTGAGCTGCAGTGATAACCCACTCCTGGCTGAGAAGCGAGCCGCCGCAGAAACCCAGCTCACCAGTCGTGCCCACTCGAGAATATAGGGCTACCTGAATGTTAGGGTTTCGCAAAAAAATATTTAAATATTTACTTAAGACTAAGTGCTTTTTTTGCTGTAGAAATTCAGGAATTTCATAGAAATCTAGTACAGTAACACCACTTTTGCTTATGTGGCGCGGGGCGCCCCTTCTCTATCCCAGAGGGCCTAGTGCGAGTTTCTTTTAACCATCTCGACTGTACGCATCGAACGTTTTCGGCACTCTGATTGGCCCTTCGCCAGTGAAGGCCAGTGAAGGGCCAATCGGAGCGCCGAACGCGTTCGATGCGTAAAGTCGAGATGGTTAAAAGAAACTCGCACTAGGCCCTCTGTTCTAACTCGGGGAAGTAAAAAGTAAAAGTGTTTATTCTCAATCTAGTTAGCATAATTTTACCAGTTTTGTCTCAAATAGCTAAATTTAAAAAATGGTTTTCTAATTGCTGTAGATTTCCGACTGTTTTTACAATCAAACGACTAATAATAAGTTGTGATACCTTCCTACAAACAGGCACATTAGCAAGGAATACATATAACATCACGACTTGTTTCCCCGAAGGATTGGGCCAGTATAGTATAATATACTCTGTGGGTTGGGCAAAGGTGTACCTATAGTGCACCCACATTTCACCAGTTGTTTAAGTCCCATGTAATAGGGACATTACATGGGGCTGCCTATTGCCATCAACGGGGCATAAATCCAGACTTCGGACTGCAAGTAATTTCCTAAAGATATGACTTTTAAGCCAGAATTTTAAATTCTTGTTAGTTTACTTGCACATTGGTCAAACACATGCCTATCAATTTCTCTAGACTTACCTGAAATGGTCTACCATTCTGCTCAGACCTCTCTCCCCCCACAATCCTGGCTGAATGTCTGGCACACTCCTCACCTTCACACACATTTCCACTTGCACCCAGCACTAACAGAGGCCACAGATATATTAATTTGGCCAACATCTCACTCTTGAATTATAAAATACTAGTGCGAAGTAGTCATGAGAGTATCAACGTGAGAAAATGTTTTATCTCTCGGTGTGACGAATTTTGAGTGTTAGTAATGTGATAGTTGATATCAATATCCCGATATCTTGATAACAGATAGTCGATAACAGGAAATACTTTTGACCTAGTCACATCTCTCGGAGCGACTGTGAGTAGGTAGGCATGCTCATTATTTCATTTAATTTTCTTCTATGTATGATTAAAGCCTGCAACTACAACACCTCTAGATAAGTTCCAGTTAACTTGTTAGGGAGACGAATTATTTCATTTCTGTTCTATTTTTTATTTATCTGATAGTGTATCTAGGCTTTGTGAAAATACTTGACTTAATAATTCAAACAAATAATTATTTGAAAACATCATTTATTTTATATTCTCATCAATAAAGAAAGTTCTTTAAAATAAAATAAGTATAAACATAGGTTTACGAAACATGCAGTGATCAATGTGGCAGTAATTCGGCGACATAAGGGATCCTATGCGCCTTACGAACACCACCACACTCGCCAAATATACAATAACCATAACACGAATAGAACTAAAAATGTGTGTACGTAATATTATGAAATGTGAAATTTAGTTATATAATTATTATTTACTTATAAAAATTAACAATTTGTGAAATTGGCAGTAAAAATAATCATTACAAAATTAATGTTCATAATAGAAATACGTCATTTCGTAGAAGCACTTATGAGGCGATCAAGCATACTTACAACTTGGATTACTATGTACTGCCGGTCGCCGCGCCCGCCGCGCTACAGTACCGACCCCTATCAACTACTCGCCCTTCACTAACAACGAGAATCTACGAAGAAATCTGATAATTATTATTTTAAATGCGGCATTTGTAAGCTGACAGCGGCGACCGACGGTCGGAGAGAAGACACTTTATAATGAAAATTAAATCTAATACAATTTATGTACGTAGCTTACGTTATAATTTATCTCGCATTGCTCACACGTAGCAAAGCTGTCGATATAATTAGTAAAACGTCAATCCACTGGGAAATCGTCTATTGAATGTAAATGCGGTTACAATCCTCCATCGTCTTAGCTAAGTTAAACATTATCAAATGCGATAGTCAAATTCCGTCGATTGGTATTACATTGGTCATTAATAGTTTTAAACTTTTTTTTAATTGTAATTTGAATCATTAGTAAATCGCACGACATACATTTCTAGTTCAACTGAATTTACATTACACTAGCTCCATTTTTTATATTATTAAATAAAATATATATATTCTCAATCTGAATTTAAACACTAAAATCATCTATGTATAAATAGCGACGCATTTAGAATTTTATAATAATAATATGTATTTCATTTAATCATAATCGTTTCATATCATAACAATTACACTTTCGAGGGGTGGGATCGTACATACCAGGATAAAATCTACTATATTAATATCTTCAATCTTCGATACGAATATCGAACAATAAATACGGTTTACGAGGGCGAACGATCGAACACTCAGATACCGAACAGTCTCAAATAACGTTTCGTACGCAACAAAAAAATAATATTAATAATAATAACATTGAACCGTGTCGACGGTCGATAGTGCCGCGAGTCGACAATTTCGTCATTAGCAAAGCTTACAGCTGCAAGCGTCGTGAGAAATGCGCGGCGTCCGTCGAAGACGCGTGCGTGGCGTGCGCGCACACGAGCGAGCGAGCGGGCGCTCGCGAGCACGCGTGCGCGCACTGCACGCGGCGCGAGGACGCCGCGCGAGCGTAATGAGGAAACTTGCGCCCGCCTCCACACGCTCCTTAACTGTTTAGCTGTGGACATCAAAATACATTACTTACATATTCATACAGTCATGTTTATCATAATAATATAGAGAATCAAACAACAATCATTGAAAAAAACAGAAAGCATCCAAGATTAGCAAGCACGAGTTAAATTGGCTAAATTAGGAAAGCAAACGGGCCGTAAAGGGCCCAGGATTAGTCAAAAATAATAATAGTATGGTGCAAGGTGTAAGTAACGAATTGCGATAAAGCGAGTTATCCAACCTCGATAGTGATGACTCATCACAAATGATGACCCACGTTTCTAAAAAGAAACATATTAATGGATGGAAGTGTTAACACTTAAAATGACGAACAGAGTTAATACGACAACGAATGATAAGCTTACAAATAAGCTGTCACTGAAGACTTGGAAAAGGACACCATTTAACTGTAACGACTGGAAAATGACAATTAATGTAATGTAATGGAACATTCAAACCCAAGACAATATTGTCAAACCCTCAAAACTAACATCTGGTACGGAAATACCCACGTGCCGCATACTACAAGTTTTCTACGGTGAACAAACGAAGGAGATGAGAGTAACTGACGCCTCTTCGAGCGCCAAGGAGCGAAGCCTAATTAGGAAAGAAAAATAAAACGCCATATGATGGAAATTATTCAGACAATTTGCTTGCAAAAGGTTCTATGATATCCTTTGTAGACTACTCTGTTTTGTGTAAACTCTTGTTTAAGTGTGGAAAGTAGGTAGGTATTAAGACACTTATCTAAACCCTCCTTGAAGTTTAATGCCAGCTATGCTCACAGCCTTAAGATTTTGATAGCTCTAGTTTTGAAAGAACCTTGAAGACACCCTGCAGAGAAGAGAATTACGACCACATAGTCGTATTTTAGCAGAATTTTAAGCTTCATTCACACGAGGAGAGTTTGTCGACCTTCGAGAGGTGATAATATACCGCGCCATACCCCAGAAAACCAATTGAGTAACACACTTTCAATCCAATTCGACGGATTTTGAAAGAAATTAGTTATAGATTGCTTTCTGTTTGAAAAAATCGTTTGCTCGACAACGTAAATCGCGTAATGTATGTTGTTGAATTGTCATAAAGGAAGGGATTGCCATTGAAGGTGTGTTACGCAAGTACTTGGTAGGAGTTTCGCCCGCATGTCTTGCGTGGTCATTCTCGCCCCGACAGTCGAAAAACTATTCTCGTGTAAACCGCCACACCAGTCGAAGACGGTCAAAGTTCCAAAACGCCAAAGCCCCGTATCGCCTATAGTTCGTGGTACAAACATGAGTCATGCAGTGCCGGGTGTGCCTACGGAGCGTATAGCTGAGAGAGGAGGGTGACTGACTTTTTCTTGAGCGTGAAGAAGGAGCGTCGCTTGGGCTCGTTGTTGGCGGGCGCGGGCAGCGTGTGCGAGCGCGGCGCGGGCGCGGCGGCGCGCACGCGCAGCCCGTCCAGCCACCACGACATCTCCGCCTCGTCGTGCGCCTGCAGCAGGAACTCGGCGCCGCTGCTCAGTCTGCGGACGAGGTGCTCGTTTTGTAATATTACATCATTATAATAATAACATCTATTTGTAATCAGACGTAAGAACGCCTTTCGTCGCGTATCTGGCAAATGCGTCGCTACGCCATGCGAGAGAGGTTGAATCTTACCTTCAAACTTCAACTGGATACGGTGACTTATCTCTGTGAATCTTAGGCAGAAGTGTGCATATTAAATATATCTACATTTCAAAGTTATTTTTAAGTCCCATGTAATCGCGAGCCTATTGCCACCAATTTATATTACACTTTATTAATTTTACACTGTCTGAATTTAAAATAATGTGTTTCGTGTGAAACCTACAAAATCCAAGACTAAATCCTACCTGAGACGGAAGACATGCTTCTTCTTGGTGTAATTCGCGGCGACTTCAACGACGGCGCCGTTAAGGTCGAGCGGTGCCTCGCCGCGCCAGTGTGCCTCGGGCGACGACTTGTACGCCTTCTGGTCTTTGTAGAACGACATGCGACCGTCCTTAGCCACCACGTACACCTTGTCCCATGATCTGTGGAGGTTTAAGAAGACTTATAAAACGTAATAACAAGCGGTCGTAAAAATAGTAAGTACATTTTGACCATGTGCCCAAATTGTGGCAAAATTCAACTTTATTTTGAAAATAATAACTTCCAGTTACTGAACCATTTGTCTGTTAGGTAGTGAAATCCTGTCATCTTATTAGAACGAATATTGATATTTTAGTCCACCATACAAACTAACATGTTATGACAGGAAATTCTGCAGAGATTTAAACCCCACCGAGCAAACGTAACAATAATAATAATAAAGCAAGTGTGTTCTCACCTGTTGGAAGCTCGTTTGGCGGCGGACTCCCATTCGTGTTTGCGCACCAAGGTCCCCTCTACGCCCTCGTCCTCACTCGCGGGACTAGCGCCCTCTGTACACAACATAAACTATCGTACACACGTTCTCACACAAATTGTCATATACGTGTCCTTAGGTAGCTTTTGAAAAGAGAAACCTGATTAAGAAAAAATACATCGTGTGTAACAACAGGAATTCTTCATAACAAAAGCCAACTAAATCTATTATTGACTTAAATCTAACATCTAATATTGCTCCTATTAAATTATTTTTGTTCTAAAAGGTAATAGGTTTGATACGCAGGCGTCATGTCCGAAACTAACAATTTTGAATGAAAGCCACGCATAAAAAGTTGCTTTATTGGCTAAACTAGGAAAGTAAAACATGCGCGTAACAATCACAGCAGCACAATCAAAGCTCATCGCGTAAACACATCATAAGGCGTAAACAGCGGGTGGACGGTCGTGGATGGACAGTTTGGACTTCCTACAGTCAAAATTATTTATTGAGATGGTTCCTAAGATGACCTTGGATGGCTTAAAATTTTATCTTTTAGTGAAGTGCACCACTTCACTAAAGGTGGAAAATCTTGTGGTAAACTTAAAAAATCTTAAGTAAATAATTGGATTAAAAAAATTCTAAGCGCGAAATCGCCACCACGTAATGAGCGAACGTGGTGATCAATAGTCGAGCCTTCTCCGTATCAGAACAGGTCTTTAGCCTGCAGTAGGATATAATGCTGGTATTATTAGTAATATGTATAAGAGCTACACAGGTTTCCTTCAATCTCGGCAAATCTTGTCATACATCAGGTTAACATCCTAACTTGGGTTTTTTATTTTTTTTAAATCAAAATTATTTAAAGTAAAAGTTCTTAAGAAACTTGTCTGACATTAAAGCCTGTTTATCATCTTAGGTGCAAGTTTGAAACCCCTATAAGGGATAGCCTTGTCCATCCATCACCGTCCCCTACCACGGATACCTTCATCGTCGCTATGATGAGTTCCGGCCAGCAGTTTCTTCGCCGTTTTCCATCGGAAACTCCTGAACGGCGACTTGCTTCGAGACCGCGACTTCACCTTACCGGAACTAGACGGCGTAGCTGGTGTGGAACTTGTTCCGGGTGCTGTACGTGCCAGAATGGGAATAGGCAGGGTACCAAGGAAAGTGCGACGTTACAACAAAAGGTCGTGTAAAGGAGTTTCGGTAGGTATAACGTTTTTTTTTTGTCAAAAGGACAGGCCGCGAATAAAGGTTGTCGGGACGAGGGAGAAAAAACAAAAAAAAACAAAAATAATTCAAAGCAACATAAAACAAAATTGCGTCGCAGCAAAAACAAAAGCGTTTTCATGCGAAATTGAAAATTTTTTTTCTTAAAACCTGACACTTAACAGTAGTAGGTAAATAACAAAAACACAGATGTTATCATGCAGTTTAGGGTACACATACACTGTACATGTTAGGGTACCATATCGCCATTACTTGACAGTGGGTTAAGAGTTTCATTTACATTCATTAGTCCTGATTCAATTTTGAATAAACTTGTGCCTCCATTTGAACTCAGACAGCAGTTCTTAATAAATTAACCATTGGTATTACTTATTATTGTCAACTTTACTTAGTTTTATTACTTTCATTTTGGCATATAGGACCAAATAAAATACACCACTCAAGCGTAAAATCCAACAAATGTGCGGATTGATTTCTGCTTCTGAATAATTTTTCTGCACCTGCTATACCAGGCCGATGTGAATTCTCATTTCAAATCTTTGAATTTAATTCCATAATAATCACAAAAGCACATTCAAGTTTGAACCATACCACAATCACTATAAGATCTACGTTACCACTACAATACTCACTGGACAGGCGTGCAGGTTTGGCAGGCGTCTGCTTTGAGGTCGAGGGTCGGGGCGGGGAGTCGGTCTCGGTGACGGCTTGCGGGGTGGCGGCGGGGGCGGCGGGGGCGGCGGGGGCGGCGGGGGCGGGGGTATCGGGACCGGGGGACTGCTCGCCCAGCTCTGCATGCGTACATTACATCTACGTGCTAGTTACGTCTACACTACGTGCTTACACATGCTTACGTTACGTATTACTTCTACATGCTACGAACTGTGTACTCGGTTTTCTGATTTTATTGAATTATTTGCTCAACTTAGAAATACTTACGACTGTTTACGGTTACATTAAAAAAAAAATTGTGTTTGCTGTGTTGATCTCGAATGGAGATTATTATACTTAATAAACGCAATGAATAATAAACCAAAGACAAAAAATCTATTATAAAATATATTGCAATTAAACTTATAAACACGTGTACACAGCTGTAAACAAACATACATGCTACACATACGAGTTACCTATTACGCTACAGAAATTAAGTTTCCAAGTTATTTCATACTGATTAAAGAACATAGGATAGCCGACATTCCAGTTAACGTATCCTACCTAAATTCCCTGGTTTTTCAATTTATGTTTAAGTTTTTCATGATGATATAAAGCATGTTATATCCCTTTTTTAAGCAATCAATATGGTAAACCATAGCCCCGTGGTTAAGTGATTAAAAGTGATGACTAGAATTTGTGCCCATTATTCAAATAATTGAATATACTTACTTTTTATATCGTATAGTATACATATATAAAGCTATAGACAAAGCTGATGCATATTATAGGAAGCAAAAGACAGTGAAGCTATAGTAAGTATACACAGTGTGATACCTACCTTGTTGGAGTCAGCTCCATTTTGTAAAAGAGTACAGAAAGCATCGAACACGACTTAGAGATAATATAATAATAAAACGGTTGGAAAGGAGTTTTCGAGCTAGCTTCCCCACTAGATAGTGTTAACGTGACCTACCCGGATAACATTTACAGGGCGACAAAATGTTGACGACATCTTATCTCACGTCAAAATCAGTGCATCAAAATATTGACGACACCTTATATTACGTCAAAATGAGATATTATGACTGTTTACAACAAAACTTTGTCGCACTGCGCAAGTTACCCTGGCCAATCCCATTCACTGTTCTTATCTTATTTATTGTTTTTGCTTTTTTATTTGAATATTCCACTAAACACACTTTATTATAAAAACTAAATATGCATTTTAAATAAAGAAGTGAATATCGATCGTCGAAATTTTTTGGCATATTGTAGTTTTATTTTAGATGAGAGCTCACGAGTGTGTTCATATATCATACGTTTTGGAAGAGACACAACCACCAAACTAGCAGGGATTCTATATGACATGATAACTCCACATTAAAATGAAACAGAGATAGTACAGACATGAGGGACAGAGTATCAAACCATCACCGTGATTAGCAGTATGACGTCACAATATAGTGTATAATGAAATATATACGGTTATAATTCAAAAATAAGTAATATGTTCTAAAAATATGATGAAAGTAGACATTAAAATATCGGGGTATAAAACAATATGAAAATCTGTGAAGATTTCCATGTAACCAAAAAAATCCTATAAAAATAAAAGGTTTTAAACCCCGACCGATGATTAAAATGAATCAATGATAGTAGTAGTATTCTGTATGATGATGAGTTGACAGAAAGAAAACCATCACCGTAATAAAACAACGTGTAATGTGAAGAATAAATTGAAATCGTGCAATAAAAGAAAACTGTGCTAGAACCCCAACTACGGTTTACGTAAAAATATCCTACAAAATTAATCCTACACGAAAGAAAATTCCTTAATACGTACAATAAAAGCTTTCAAGCTAATAATAAAATTAATCACAGTTAATTAAACTAACTCCCCAAGTGTTTCTAACTATTTCGAGCGCAGTGTAACCCGACAGAAATACAGAGTACACCCATTTTAAACTACCGTAGAAGCTCATGCCAACAGCCGGGTATATTTTTACAACGGTAGGTTTATAATAAGCGCTCTTATTACCTGGCTGGGAATGCGGTCGCTCTTGGGCCTTCTCAGCCGCTTTAGTGGATGTTCTCCTTACGACTACGCGTGTGCATGTGTGGACAACACATCGGTAAGTAACGGCTCTTTGTCACACGCGATATTCCATCGACTAACGGAACCAGCACCCTATCTGCGCAACACACTTTCAATCACGAATTCAGAGGAAATTGCTAATCCATTGCATTATGTTTGAAATATTCGTCTGCTCGACGACGCAAATAACGCAATGAATTTAGTTGAACTGTCAAAATGAAACGCATTGCCATTGTAAGTGTGTTACGTAAATATCCTGGGTCTTGTCTATCGTTTCGATATTCGAATCGATAGTTAACTTTCATTAGGGTCGGTTTTGTTAGTCGACTGAATAAGCGAATAAAAAGGGCATAAAGTAATTCACACGTAAAGCGGCAAGCATTGCCGTAAGCCTTCTTAGGCTGTAGTGCGAAATGTGCTTAATTTCTTTATACTTAAAGTCAAAATTCCTAAACTTTCTCTTAGATAAAATTATACTTTATCAAAATTTCTAATTGTAAGTGTTATTGCATATGCAAGCAGCATTCACCGTTACGGTGAAAGTTAGTGGAAGTTTGAGATATCGATCTTTACTGAATAGTTGACATTTTGATTCGACAGTGCTAGAAGACATTACACATGCGTGCTTACATTGCAATCCGTGAAACGAAGTGATGTTAATCTTTTAGAATGGAAATGTTCTTTTCTGTGTGTTTGACTAGATAATAGTTATTCATTTATTTTACTTGTAAATTAAAACCTAACGTAACTTTTTTGTTACTAAATTATACCAATTGCCTAGTTATAGTTCAAATTAAAGTTTTGGAAGAATATGTCTCTTTTGGACAAGATTATGGTACTGTAAAAGCTCGATCAATCACGAAATAAAAATATTTACTTAATTTTGAAACTTGACAAAACTGCAGTAGAACTCCAGAAAACCCCGTAATTTTCTGCGATTGCGAGTAAAGCCTCAGTGGCTGATTTACTAACTGCGATTTAATTGCCTGAGTTAGTTGAAGTCATATTATGTTACTTCAATTTTATGGTATGCCACAAACAAGAAACTTATATTGTGTAACTTTATTTTTTGATGCATAACCTAGCTTTTCCAGTACCAAATATAAAAATCGGATCATGTCTCGTCTATATCACTTCAACTTATCGACACCTAACCTAGTCATCTGTCCGTATAGTTAGTGAGAAGCCACGTACCCTGCGGCTGCGGCTCGTGCGGCTCGTGCGCGTCGGGCGCGTCGCGCGCGGCGGCCGCGGCGGCGGCCTCGGCGGCCTCCCGCTCGCGCTGCTCGCGCTCGGCGGCCTCGGCGGCCTCTTGCCTTCGCTTCCTCTCTTTCACTTCAAACTGTAATCATTGAAACAGTTAGTATACGAAGTGTGTGGCCGTAAAAATGACATATTACACGGCCGAGTACTTTAATGTTGTACAGTTAGTTGGATCTTGCTCGGCTTTAGTTTGTAGCGAGGATATTGTAGCGTCGTTTTTCCTGTGCTTTTTACATTTATAAATTAGAAATCACAATAAGCAACGTCTTTTTTAATTCAGTCGTTGGAGACACTTCACAAATAAGTTAAGTAGGTATCAGCTTACAACAGGACATTAATTCATGATTAAAGAAGTGTGTAGTGAAATTATTGTTCGTAAGTGAAGTTTCGCCAATAAATAAAAAAAAACCCTGTATGATTCGTAATTATTTCAAAGTAAAAGTTACCAGACAATAATTCATTCCAGAATCACCTTCCAGTTTACCCGATGTGAATTGACACCAAGCTACCAAGGAAAAGACAAGCAAAAGGTTTCATGCGAAAGTTTTTTTTTTTATGATCCATGCCGACAGCATTCAAGCATAAATACATGCAATACACCAAACACCACACTTACGCTATCCAAGTAGTTATAGTACCATGCACCTTCAGGGAACAAGAGGTTACGGGTCTGGGATAGTAGGACGAGGGACGAACTCAAAGGTATACTCTTCACCTCTTTACCAAGGTCGTTGATAGCCTTCGAACTACTACTACTCGTCAAACCGGGCAGGGATAACACGGCAACTTCACCCTTAATATCAGTATCTAAAGGCTTAACTTTCTTTGACCATTTCTTAATAAAGCGTTTTAAACTGGATTTTGAGGAACTATTACTTTTATGTCTTAGTAAAGATACGTTTGGATATACGTTTTGATATGAAAGCCGTTCCCATAATATTAAGTCTACGCAAGCTAAGTACTCGTTGGCTTTTTCAGCTTGGTCGGGGAATTCAAAGAAAACTGAGCTGTATATTTCAGGTGACATCATCGGCGACGTTGGCGGAGAGCATGGCGCGGAACTTGTCTCTGATATCGTTGACAGACTATGATTATTAGACAAAGACACTGACCATAGATAAGAATCGTTTTTCCTCTGATTATTCGCGTAGTTTATACTTAGAACGCGAGCTTTAATTTTCTCTGGTATTTGAAATTTGTTGCTGTCTGTTATGATTTCTTCGACTATCTCGCTGACGGGTCGTTCGTTTTTGTCTATGGTCAAGGTAAGGGGATCGTGGGAGCGAGTGGTGGGAGGGGGTTCGTAGGTAAAGTCGGATTCGTCACATTTATCCCAAGGCTGTGCACTAGGCCACATTGAAGACTCACGCTGTTCAAGCTAGTTGTGAATAAGAAAAAAGAAATTAGAGAAGAGTGGAACCAAACACCAAGCTAAACCACAAAGCGTGAAATATTAGATCAGTTCATAAGTTAAAGTATTGTATGAAGGGACATCATTCATTTTGGGGAATTATGAAATGCCGGCCAAACAAAAAAAAAAGATTTTCTGTTAGAACATGTTATTCTCTTTACTTTTCACTATCAGAACAAAATCTGTAGGGCAATTCCCTGCGCTGTTATACGATTTTGAAAAATACTGTTTTCAGTATGTTTTAGTTAAAATAATTAATAGTAATCTAATTAAAGTAATAGGTTGTATTAATAAAAAAATGAAGAGAAAGCATATTCTTTGCCGGCACGTTCACATATAGCCCAAAAATGTACGGACGGTGAATGATCTCATTAATAGTAGGTAGTAGTTCTGTTGTATGAAGTAATATTTTAGTCAGTCGGTTAACTCGTTTTAAGTTAATTGTAATCATTATTGTCATGCAAATAAAAAGTGCAAATTAGTATTATTGCTACATTACTAGTTATTCTAACTACCAGTGTCTTAAGCCCCGTTCATCGAAACACAGTTGAGCAACAGTTGCTAAACTTAGTTTACCGCACCATCAAATGTTTTAGGAAACAATGATAAGTAATTACCCAACCACGGCAAAGTCAAGTGACCCCAATGATACAATTCCCGCAACACAAAAAAATTTTGCTAAAACAACGTAGTACAACTTTGTTTACCGATGAGCACGGGGCTTAATGTCTACGTGCGATAATAATACGCAAATCAATATCATACCAACAGAACTCAAAAAGTTCCCAAAACCATTACTGCAAGGACTAAACAAGCTTCCAAAACCATACTACAATAATACAGTAACTAATACATAACATAACACCACACCACCTCACACCTGCACGCGTAGTAGGTATGACCACCGTAGAAACGGGTTTTGTCGACGGAAGAATAGACAAAATGACAGATAAACAATCACTCTATCATTTTGTCTATTCTTCCGTCGACAAAACCCGTTTCTACGGTGGCCATGCTACGCATGCTGTATTCCCTGAAGGGTTAGACAGAGGTGTACCTATAGTACACCCATATTTCACTATACTCCATTCAAAATAAGATTAGACATTTAAACAAACCTTTTTACAATCCGTTCAACCGATTTTGACTTCTATACAGTAGGCATAAGGATGGCATTAAAAGGAAAAAAAGTTACACATTACCAACCGTCTACTGCAGTTGCAATTGGTCTTGCCACGCAATAGAAGTCAAAATCGGTTGAACGGACTGTAAAAAAGGCTTATTTAAATGTCTAATCTTATTTCAAACGGAGTATAGTTATGTCTAAGTCCCATATTGCCATGAACCAGTAAGGAATACATACGGTAGTAAGCCTCTGCAGTGCTGAGAATCTGTCCTCTTGTGCGGCGGCCGACTTTTCAAAGGCCTCGTGTTTCTTGATGAGCGATTCCACTTCGTCGATGGTGTGGCCCAGCTCTTGGGACATGAGGTACGGCTCCTGGGCTATCAGCCAGGCCTCGGCCACGGCCGCGTCGCGAGCGAATTGGTATACTTCCAGGACTGGGGGAGGAAATTGTGATTAGAAAAATGTAATGGGTTAGAACCTATTTAATCAACTCTAAAGATGAACTGTTATCAAAAGGACACTTAAATATCGGTACTTTTGTTTCATGTGCAAATAAAATATTAATATTATAAATATATAAGAAGCATCGATACTATATTATGGTGTTGATACTAGAGGATTTTCCAACAAAGATGACGTCGAGGCGATCAAACTACGATACTCTCTAAATCACGACGTTTTAATGTGACTGCACAGTTAATATAATAATGTTTTCGGACAATCGAAGTTCGAATAGGTCTATATTATACTGGGTGTTAAGGTAGAAAAAAAAATCTGCTGTTCCATACATTTGTGTTCACTTAAATCTACAAAATGTATGGAACAGCAGATTTTTTTTTTACGATTTCAAAGTTGGTCCCATAGAAAAAGTATATTTTAGATGACACCAAACCACATGTTTTTAAGGATAACGGTGTCTACCGTCTAACACCCTGTATACTTACTAAGTTGCAGGTTCTCCCAGCGTTCTTCCCAGCGGCGTAACAACGCATTGCGCTGATTGGTCAGCTGCAGCAGTTTCTCCTTGATGTCAGAGGACGCATAGTGCTGTCTCGCTAATAGTTCGCGTCCGAGCGAGATGCAAGCTGAGAAGTTGTCCTCGCGTGTGTCAATTTCTGCCTTAAGAGACTGGTGGTTGTTCATTAGGAGTTCTACGCCGCTGACGTCACTGTGGAAGAGATAGCCAGTTAAAATAATAGTATATTATGCAATTAGTGAATAAAGTATAGATTTAAAGCGAGGGCCATAGATGAACCCTGAGCGTCGCGAGTGATTCATGGCCCTCAATATAAATCCGTTTTATTCAAGAGTTGTTTGTGTTGAGTGTGTATTTTTTTTTTGTTAAACTTTTGACCAAAAAAATGAGAATTACTTTCTCTTTTTTTTGTTCATAAATTCACATTCTGAAGCTTTTATTTATAAATATTTGACGTAGATTTTTTTATTGATCACGAAAGATTAATATGGTTTCGATTTTTTTGTAAGAAAGTTTTTTGTGTACCTTGCTATTCAGATGCGGAATTACGATTATTAGAATTTTTCTCTAGTTCAGAATATTAAAATTATTAGAAAAGAAGGAAAATGAAATACTTAAAAAAAAAACAAATGTATGTGTATATTATAGACAGTATCGTACTGTAATTATGATAGTTGCAGTATAAAGCAGGTGTACTTACCGCGGCTTCTCCCCGGTGTTCATCTGTCGCACCACGTCGTCCATCCACACGGTGAGCGTGCGCACCTGGTTGAGGAAGCGGTACAGATGGTCGGCGTCCTCCAGCTTGTCGGTGCGCGCGGCGCAGGCGCCGGCCAGCGCCGCCCACGCCGAGCGCACCTCGGCCTCGCGCCGCGTGATCTCCGCGGCCTTCTCCCCCGCGTACATGGCGCCCAGGCGCCCGCACTCGCTACGGATTGCTTCCACCTGACAAGTGACAACAACAAGTTACTTAAAATAAAAACTGTTTTCCTAAATTCCAGTCGCAATGTAATAAGACGTTTAGGTTGGTTTCCATCAACTTGAACTAACGGTTTTTTATTTACATATTAATACAAATTCACGACAATTTAATGACCTAAATACACAATTCAATTTCTTTATGTCCAACTTCCAGCTAGATGATCAGGGTAGTAGACAATGGAGCTGCGACAAACAAAATGTAAGAAACGGAGAACCGAATATATAGCGAAGTTTACAAAAAGCTATGTCCAACAGGCGATTACTATAGATAAAATGATTGATATAATAAAGTTCCTGACTTTCACCGAATATTATCATAGAATTTCAACAAAAAACAACACATACCTGTTGGTGTAGAGTGCTGAGGTCCTGCATGAAGTTGTGATGTTTCCTCTGCAGCGCCCCGACGCTGATGGCGTCGCGCCCGAGCTCGTCGCTGACGCCGCGCGCCTTCTCGTTGACGCGCTGCAGCGTGTCCTTGCAGTCGTGGAAGTACTTGTGCAGCTCGCGCGATGCCGCCAGCATCTGAGGGGGGAGGTAGCGTTAGTGCGATTAAGAAATAACAACGGATAAAAATTATAGTGAGGTCAAATGTAGCATATTTTGAGAACAATATAAATATTTGTAGTGTAAGAATAGAAAAAAACCCCAAGAGTTGTGATAGTTGCGGTCATAAAACGTCAGAGTAGGACAGTGATAGTAAATTTTACTAAATATCATCGTCGTCACACTTCTTGTTTTATGACAGTGCCTGTCACAAAAGTTGGTGATTAGCGATTAATATAAAAATCGAATAAAATGTTTTTTTTTCACCTTTTTGGTGCTACGAACTATTATTATCCTGAATGCAACTGACCTGTGTCCTGGTCTCAATGAGCTCCAACAGGTCCTGCCAGGTCTCTTTGAGTCCTTCCTTCCACTGCGCGATGGTAGCGTTATCAGAGTGACCCATAGCGATCATCTGGTCTGCGATACGTTCTGCGGTCGCCACGCGTTCCGAGCCAACTGCTTGTGTTTCGCGGGCGAATTCCTTGAAGCGCTCCCAGAGTAGCTGTAATAGAAAGTTGTTGTTACTCATTGTTAGTTGAAAAAGGTATGGTTTTATTTTGCTCAATTAAAATGCCACGTTAAAAAGACAAATATCTGCATACAGTATATTTGATAAGGCTTTGAGGAGTGAAAGTCTAATAAATTATTCAACTATCAATTTACTATGGGACTAAGAATTTCCAAATCCAGTGAATTTCGCATTTTTTAAAGTAAAAAACTGAAAACTGCAAGAGTTGCTATAGGACAGACAAGCTCTAAAATTAATCACAGATGTTTTGTTGCAGTCTTAAAATATTCATGATTCACAAAGACTGTAAGAGTTCTAATGGTCATTGATATTATTTTTAGGTAGTAGGTAAACACAGCTTTTTCTTGTCTTTCCTAGTTGAAACTTGAATCAAACTGTATAAAATACTCACCGTAACATGATCATAGTCCTGCCCCAGCTCCTGCGAGCTGGCGACAAGCTCCCTCTCGGTGATCCACTGCTCCAGGTCGTCCACCTCGCGCGACAGCTGGAACAGTCGCAGCGCCTCGTCGAGCTTGGCGCGACGCTCGCCCGCCAGGTCCTTCAGGCCAGCGTACAGTTTGTCCACTTGGGATTGTTTTACGGAGATTTGTTCGCTGAAAAAATAATGTTTTCATAAAAAATGCAAATAAATAATCTTCATGCACCATTTTTCTGCCTGCTGTTATTCAAATTGAAAAAAATTTAACGAATATATTTACAACCAAAAATAATTAATATTTATAATGAAGTTAGGTACCTGAGTGGATGTTCATCAGCAGTGAGATGTCGAACAGTCTCTCCCAACTGCCTGATAGTGTGCGCGTAATCATCTACAGCCTGTTCCAGTATCTCATGTTTCTTCATCAGGTTCTGTGCGGAGATCTCATCCTTTCCTCTATCTTCTACCATCATGTACAGTTCCTGTTCACTCATCCAGGCCTCGGCTTCGTTCGCGTCGAATAGGTACTGTTGTGCCTTCTCCCATTGGGACAGTTTGCTCTTGCGTTCGTCGATGGCATCTGTGGAATATAATTAATGTTAGAATACCCTGAAAGTTTAGATATCGAAAGTTCTATTTCTGTAGGTTTTGCATTGTCCTCAGAGATTATTCCGCAAATAATTCCCATTTTGAATTCCTGAAAATATTAATCGATAAGCTAATATACTCAATGGTTTTTTCGCGATGTGCCGTCGACTTTCGTTGCCGATTGTAGCCGGAGATAAATTCAGCATGACGTGATTTTGTCAGTACTTTTTACTATTTGTTTTTAATGGTATCACTAGCTTTTGCCCGTCCCATGTCCTTTCTCAGGCTCTAGACTATCTGTGTACCAAATTTCATTTATATCGGTTCAAAAGTTTTGGCGTGAAAGCGCGACAGACAGACAAAGTTACTTTTGCATTTATAATATTAGTAAGGATGAAAAGAAAAAGAAACACCGACTGGTAAAATAACCATTGGAAAATTACTAAAAACGTATGTCAAACTCACCCTTCAGTTCTCGCCACCTCGCGGTAAGTTCCTCAATGAGCTGCTTGAACTCGGGCGTGGCGTCATGTCCCTCATCAATCAGCTTCTGTCCGTTAGAGATCACAGTCAGGATCCTTGGCTCATGGTTGTCGGTCTCCGTCTTAAGTGACTGGTTCTTCTTTTGCAACATCTGCACGTTGAATAGGGAATTTCCATAGTCAGTGCTTGTTGCTAGCGGCATTTTCTCGTGAACCCATAGTTTCTCGTCCTCAACGTCGCGACGGAATTGGAAGGCTTCCTTCTTCTTCGCCAAGTGACGCTGCCTATCCAACAACGGAGCCTTCAACTGTTCGAATCGTTGTTCCACAGACTTCTTCTTCTCCTTAATCTCATCCATCTTGTCGGGTACAGTCTTCTGCAAGTATTCAGCCTGAGTCTCCAGTTCGGTGACTTGCTTGGCTTTGACGGCCATCTGTGTCTCGATCATCTGTTGCTTCTGCATGAGAATGTTCACAGATGCCAGATCAGTGCCGGTGTCGGTGTTCTCGATTTGTTTCTCGAGTTCGTTCATCCATGAGTCGATATCGTCGCAGGTCTGGTGTAGAAGAACCTCTCGGTTGGCGTCGAATAGGCGTTCGCCCTTGTCCTTTGTTGTGGTTTGCAGGTTTTCAAACTGATCTTGGAGTTCGGTCATCTTCGGAGAGATGACTTCGACGAATTCCGGTTTTTGTTTCATGAGTTCTTCAGCAGCATTCTGTACGGCGAAGAGGCGTTCCTTGTTAGCCGCGATTTCTGCTTCGAATGCTTGATGGCGGGTCCATTTGGAGTGGATTGTTTTGGCGGAGCGGTATGTGTCATCCTGCGCGGTGACGTTCTTCTCTTGCACCCATTCGCCAAGTTCGTCGCAGTCTTGCAAGAACTGGTGTAGTTGCAGTTGGTCTTGCAGTTTCTCCATTTGCTGGAGAGCCTTTTCGCGGTTGGCGTTGCGTCGCGCGTCGATGTTCTCGGCCTTGCGCTGTATCTTGTCGGCATCGAAGTGCCTCTCCTCGACCAGTCTGTTGGCGAACTGGACGACGGAGTTGATCTTGTCGTCGTTGGCTTCCATGGTGGTAAGGAATGCTTCGTGTTCCTTGATCATGTTCTCGGCTTGTTCCAGGTTGGTCGGTGGCTCGGTCTTGCCTATCCTGTGAATGATATTCCTCATTAGTAGATGCACCAAGGATTATACGTATATGCGATGAGTTGTTTTTTTTTTTTGTTTTTTCACAAGATAATAATAGTGCTATGTATACCTGTGCTCCTGGTGCGACAGCAGTACTTCAGCCTGCCTGGCATCTCTCTGCAGCAGCTGCAGCTCGAGGCTCTGTGTGAGCAACTGTTGTCTGTTCTCCCACATTTGTTGAAGCTCGGCCCAGCCTTCGCGAAGAGCCTTTAGACGCTCGCGCAAGAACATGTACTGAGGATCGTCTTGTGTTGATGGCTCCTGTCGAATGGTAAACGAAATAGTAGAATTGTAACATGAAGATCTTGCTCCCACTACTGTAACGATTCCTGCCGTTTGGACATCATTCTAACGACAGATAAATAGTGACATACATAGCGAACATCAACCATACTGGTGTCAGAATTATAACTTTGTCATCAGCAATCGTCTAAACTAGGTCCAACCCAGAGACATTTATGATCGAGACAAGCCTGACTCGGGTCTTTCACAGCAGAATAATTATGGCTAAAACACTTCTTATAATGACCTCTTGGTGTAATAAACATGGAATACGTACGGCAGTGATCTTCTCTCCGTACTCCATCATCTTGGCATACTCGTCCTTGTAGTTGTCGATCTCCTCCTTGATAGTCTGGTGCTGAGACAACAGCTTCTCGGCCTCCGCCAAGTTTGAGGGCGTGTCTGTTATGGACAGGAAAGAGTTGATTGGTTAGCTAGCATTACAGCAGTAGTCGTCAATAAAATTGTCCGTGTCGTACTTTAGAAATTTCGTAAAAGCGTAGAATCGTTAATTCGTATTAGAGTCGAAATTCGAATCGTTCTAAAAAACGGGTCTAAGATTCTAAGGGGTCTTTAAAGATGACTATGGGCCTAAAGAATTGAATTGAAAAAATAAACGGGCGACATTTTTTAAATTTTCTTAGAAAAAGTCATGGCAGTATTCTTTATTTGCAGACTTGCTGATGTTTTTGAATACATTAGACAATGTTACTCACCTTCCGAAGCGACATCGGTCTGAGTCTTGGTGAGCCAGGCCTGGAAGTGGTCCACGGAACGCAAGAAGCGGTGTAAGTCACCCGCCTCTTCCAGCTTAGCATCGCGCTCTTTGAGCTGAGGGGAAATTGTATGATTAGTATGTTATAATGTGTTAGATTATGTGTCTCCGACGACTCAGATGTCTGAATGTAGACGTAGTATGGAGTGAGTACAAAGTTTATGTCATGTTGCGCTCATCATCAAGCTAAGTAGTGGTCAAGTGCAAAATTTCTTAGTTAGAAATCTGTTTAGTTTTTCAAATTTTTTACATGTTGTGCCGTCTTCAAATGAATTAGCATAATGACGACGACATTTGTTTTTTAACGGCCGAAAAGTTGTTTACTTGTTATATCGAGTTGATACTAATAATTTGACGCAAGTACACACCATCTGCGTCAGCTGCTCCCAGTTGTCGGTGATGGTGGTGACGCGGTCCCGGATGAGCTGCGCCTCGTCGGGGTGCTCGCCCTCGATGGCGCTGGCCTCGCTCTCCAGCGACGAGATGCGCGCCTGGATGGCGGCCAGGTCGCGCTCCATGCCCGACAGGCGGCGCTGCAGGGTCATCACACCTGCGGGGCGGCCAGAGATGTTAGGGTACATGAGCATTCACGAGTAAGAACAAATAATGAATCGTTTCCTACTAATTAAATTATCGAAAGATTTTCTGAAATCAAGATTTTTTTTTTTAGCTGTCTATGGGAGTAAGGGCCCATCAAGAAAAAAAGTCAGTAAAAAAGTAACACGTAGTTTGCCGGTCTAAACACGGTAGAACGTTCTAAGAACCATCATTCCCGTCTCGGGGATCCCCTGCCCCTGAGACTAAAAAGTAACGACTTTTTAGTTTTATTATAATTAGACGGCCAAATGGGTCTTGGAGTAGAAAACCATAAAATGAAATTATGACTATTTTGTACCTTGAAATCACTTCACTTTGAAATAAAATAACGAAAATAATTATTGAAAAACATCGTAAAACTATTCAATAAAATAAACAAACAACCGCGAACTGCATTAATCGCCGTAAGAATGATAATACATTAGTTATTTTTATTGACTTGTAACCGCATCATCTAGGAAACCAAAGACAACACGTCCATTACGATCATATTACATGACGATTGTCGCACCTTCGTAAAGTTTTATAATAACTATTATGGAACTATGTAACATCGATGCGAATGCGAAAATCTGAAAAGTTTATTGCATTAACAAACTCATGAGAATTGTACCTTCCAATATTTCGCAATATTCAAAGTATTGAAAATCAGTCGTGTTTTATTATTACGCAGTCCCTAATTCGCTTTTTCTACGGACTATATATTTTTCAGACGAAAACAAACCCTAAATAAACACGCTCTCCTTGCCTCTCTCCGGTATAATTCTCCGCTCTCTTTGGTATAGTTTGACCAGCTAATTAGAGTAGTTAGTGTAGCTTAAAAAAATGTCATAGCATAATGTAACTTCTCATATCTTACACACCGATTCCATCATTTTTGTAAAAAAAATCTCTAAAACGAAAAGTACAAATTTCTCACCGTTGAGATCCATCTCCAAGTTGTCGGTCTGCTGCAGGATCCTCTTCTTGTCTTCTATCCAGGATACAGTCTCACGGCACTCGATGTGGAACGTCTGCACTCCCTGGGCTGACTTGAGATCATCCTTCTTTGATTCAGCCTGGATTGAATAATATGAAAGTTAGTTTTTATTCTTACAGAGTATTATGCAGTGAAATTTCGAAGATGGTTCTTCAAAGTAATTTTTGATGAATCGAACAGCGACGAACTCTCAGCTGCGTTAAAACACCAGATTAACAATTTGACTACAAAACAGGTAGTGCTTCCCCGTACCTTCTCCCGCAGCTCGCTCCAGGCCCCGTTGAGCGCGGCCTGGCGCTCCTGTATGCGCGCGGCCTGCGGGTGCTCCACGTGGATGAGCTGGCGCGCCAGCTGGTTCACGACGGCCACGCGCGACGCGTTGGCGTTCATCTCCTTGTCGAAACCGTCGTATCTGTCGATAAAAAATCACATTAATGACGTTACATAATATATTCAATGTCTTAAAAGACCCAGAGAGTTTCATGAAGCGATACTAGATAGGATCAGGTCGCTACAAGCTTTAGATGAAACAAAAATTATGAACAGGTGTTACTTGAATGAGTCGACATAAAAATAAGAATTTCTAACCAACACAAAGTGTTCTTATGACCTGGTGGAAGTCGCAGGAATCCTTTAACTGCCAGAATGCTAACTGCCACAGGACCGTCGATGTAGCGATGCTTGGAAGAGGCCGTTGTCCAAACGTGGACGTCTTTTTAGAATGATGATGAAATGTCGAACTAACCTGTGCTTCATAATCTCCACATCATCGATATCCTTGGGCGGCAGCATGGTGTCTAGCATCCTGTCCTTCTCCGCGATCCACTGGTCGGCGGCGTCGGCCTCGGCCAGCAGCTTGAACAGCGACAGCGCGTCCAGCAGACGCTGCTTGCGCAGGCGCGCCAGCTCGGCCAGCTCGCCGTGCCGCGCGTCGATGGCGGCGAGGCGCTCGCGGACTTCAGTGCTGTTTGCGTCTGAGGGGCTCAGTTCTTGAGCCTGTTGCGTTAAAGTAACAAATTTAAAAAATGTGAATATTTATAACTGCCCTGTATTTGGTACTCAGAGGACTTAGCTGTTTGTACTGTGAGCCACTGACCGATGTGACTACGATCGACGTGAACACTGAGGTTTGGTTGACACCAAAATATTTACAGGACTATATCAGGCTTATGAAAACTAAAGGATCTAATTTCAGATGAAAAACAAGCTAGAAACTCAAAGATTTGATCTAAACTTGTTCTCCAATTGTATCACAGCATTAAAACATTATAATAATATATGAATATACAAAAAATAATGCATACCTGTTGTTTGAGCTGCTGAATGACGTTGGCGTAGTTCTTAAGTTCGTCGGTGACGTCCTTGTGTTTCTTCAGCAGACTCTGGACTTGAGCCTCGTCCACGCCGGTATCTTCGGACGATACCAACCTACAAAGCAAATATAGATATCACGCTTGAATTTACCTAAAGAAGATTGAGGTTTATATTACATCTACGTTTCGAAGTTTTTTTACTCTGATGTAACAGGAATTAATATAAATTATATCCAATGTTACTCAGTGATAAACTGATAATATAGCATTCTTCTGGTGAAAGAATTTTTAAAATCGGTCAAGTATTCTATCAGTTTATTCATCACAAACAAAAATCTCTTTATTATGTTCTATAATAATTTAAAAATAAACACGGTTTGTTTTCCTAAATGCATGAAACCAATAAGAGGATCTCATATTTAGAAAACAGCTACTAGAAATGCTCCATTGTCTACTGAACTAGTACTAAAGGCAGAGCTAATTCTATTTACCAGTCCTCATACTTCAGAGTATTGGAGAGCTACATCTGCAAAGCCTTGACGATCTCCAAAACACCCACCAAGTGGTGTGACGATGGAATGTGACTTTTTAAATCGTAGATTACCTTACTATAGATAAAAAAGAATCGTACCTAAGAGTATCCAGCATCCAGTTGTCGATGTCATCAGCGTCAGCGAACAGTTGGTGGTAGCGCACGGCCGCGTCCAGGCGGTTCTTGCGCAGAGACACCATGTCCAGCAGGTGGTTCCATTGGGACAGGATGTCGCGGAGACGGTCCTGTACACAGACATATACAGTGAATAAGTAATGTTTTAAAGTAAGTAATGAGGCAACAGAATTTTGGGAAGGTAAAAAGTAGTATAATCGACCCTTTTTGGGAACGGAATTTAATCCTAACTAATATTTTATATGCGAAAGTGAGTTTGTTTGTTACGCTTTCACGCTAAAACACATGTACACGTACAGGCACATGGGTAGACCATGAAAAAGGACATAGAAATACTTTTTATCCCGATATTCCCACGGGATCGTGACTTATGCGGGCAGAACCGCGGGGCGCAGTATTGTACAGTTACAGAGCGGTAGTATTTATAAAAAATTTCTTCACCGTACGATATAAATAGTTGCGTCTTCACCAAAAAGCTGACCATTCTTTGTGGTAGCTCACCTAAAACCTCAAATTCTAAATGGTCTGTAGATCATCAAAACAGTAAACAATTTACTGTGTTCCATAGTTTTATAGCGAGAGCTGTATGAGCCTTTTTTTCTGTGTAACTTGTATAAGTGTAGGTGTGATCCATCATAGATCCTGTCTTCGCTTACCATAAGGTGCAACTAAGATCAAACACGACCAAGACAAAGCATTATCTAACAGTAAGTATTCTTTACCTGAATCCTATCAGCTCCAAAGTGTCCTTGAGAGATGAGCTCGTCTCCCACAGCGGCCACGCTCATCAGTTGTGGCTCGTGAGCTTGTACGTCGGCTTCCAAAGCCTTGTGTTTGGATATCAGCAAGTACACTAAAACAAAATTATTGTTACAATTACTTAATTTTTTTAATAAAGAATGAATTATAAAACTCATAATAGTTTGAGATTCGGGGGGTTTTCAAATTCCGATACGCTGAGACGAGGTGGTATCGAATGTCGCTTTGTCATCATTTTAATAATATTATTTTTGTTGAATGCAAATAAGCAATTTCGATCGGTTCGCAAACTTTTGCATCAGGGGAAATCATTTATTGGAAAGACAAACATCGGGATTGCGACTCGGTTTCAAAACAAATGACGTAATAGCGGGCGCAGCGGCGACACGACGTCTGTGTTTGACTTCCTCCCCTTCATTTCTATCATTACAACGCGCCACGTTGGTGTAATAAAAACAGACTGATATGTGCCCCGTTCTTACAGTAATTTGTGTACAATTACGTAAACACACACATAAGGCGGGTGCGTGTCGAGCGCGGGTCGGGATCGGAGTACGGCGGGCTTGTGTATATTGTAATTTCTTGTATTATATGAATGTCAGCACACGAGAAGCGTGCGCGGCTCCCGCTCCCCACACGCTCCGCGCCTGTCTGCGCACGCGTTCCGACAAGTCATGCAATGTATGAACATCCTAAGTACCGTGTTACTGGCAATTAAATTACTTTGACTTAAGTGCATGTTACACGGTCGCCAACCGCGTCCTGATTGATGTGACCTGTAGATGATGGCTTACTACCAAATTCGAAACAGCTCTGACGGTCGCCAACCAAGGTCACCTCTGTCGGGGACGCGGTGGGCAATCGTGTAGCAGGCACTTTAGTCTCTGCAACTGCCTTGGCCTTTGATTATCAATTTGTAACTTGATGTATTTATCATCAAGATGGTTTATTATTTTTTTGGAAAATTTTAAACAGTGCATTATAATTACCGGTAGTAAGATCATGTCCAATGTCATCAACGGAGACAATCTGCTCCTTCTCCTTGATCCAGTTCTCCTCATCAGCCATGTCCCAGTAGAACTGCCACAGTTTGCGGCTGTCCTCCAGACGCTTTCTGTTACGAGATAAAAAATAAGGTGTGAGAAACACTAAATAGTTATGTGTGGTAGATTATAATAATAGGTCATTTGAAATTGAATGGGTTGTGGTGATGCTTGGGGGAGTTTCATGTCCCAGTGAATGGCTTTCAGACAAGAATATTAATCGTAGGGAGGTTCATGTAGTGGACGTCTTTTATTCAAGAACAAAAACTTTACTTTCCAAAGCTTTACAGAATAATTGTTAATCTTTCAGTAAAGTTACAATGCCTCTTATGCTATAACAATGTCCAGCAATAGTCAAAGAACCCTCATTTAGTCCTGATTACGTCATTCTACTTGACATTTTACTTTGCATCATACTACGATCAGACCGGTGCCCTACCCAATTGAAGAGATTCTCCAAATGTTATCCCAATGTATTACAGTTGGCGCAAAACGTATTTTTCTTCGAATCGTCTATTTCTGACGTCATCTCAATGTTCACTTCAAAATCTTCCGATCTACATCATCTTTCTCACAAAAATAAATATTATTAATGCGAAAGTGAGTTTGTATATTTGTTTGTTACGCTTTCACGCTAAAAGGGCTGACCGGATTCGGATGACAATTTGGCACATGGGTAGACCATGGCCTGAAGAAGAACATAGGCTGCTTTCATCCGCGGGCAACAGTTAGTACTATAATAAAGTTTTATGTAACGAAGATACCTGCGTTCGACGGCGAGATGCACAAGTTCAGCGTACGCATTCTCGAGCTGTTGTATGCGCTCCACGGTGATGGCGGGGTCGCACGGGCGGTACCCGCCTTCTTCTTGTTCCAGGAAGCGTTGGGATTGGCCTACTACCACCTGTAGGATAAAAGGGATAAATGTAGGATAGTTTCCGAATAATGCTAATCAGAGGCCCTAAACAAAGTGACATTCTATCAGCGATAACGATGATGGAAAAGATAAAAATGTATAGGACTGACATAAAGCTATATAGATCCTGTAACGTACTGACGGTTCGCCAGCTTTTCATTATGCACTTAGTATTAAAAAAACACACCATGCTTACCTTTACAGCTGACAATACTAACAAGAGACGGAATGATATAGTGTGCACATCAAATGCAACCTCAAAGCATGTCTTTGTAGAAAGATTTTTTACATTTTTAGGACCATTTTTGCATAATAGATTAAATAGAATACTTAGTATCTATAATTTAAATTACTTTGGCTGTAAAAAAATTATACTTAATTATTTACTAACCCTAGATTATGCACAGACGGAAGATCTACTTGTTGTCTGCAAATAGAACCGCTAACATGCCTTTTTGCTTTTATATACATAAGTTTTATTGTAGTTTTTAATTTTGTACTCATTGTTAATTTATTAAAATAAGTATCTATGCACTTTCTAGCCTGAAGCACAGGTTCAACCTACTTCAGGCAAATAAGCAATTGTGCTCTATTTTAAATGGTTACTGTATTTGTTGTAAACGTGTCCCTTCTTATAAATAAACAAATTATTATTATTATTATTATAAAGCTATCGAAAAGCTAACGTCAATCCTGTTGAAAGACGTTGTAGAAATACGAAACACTTTCGAAGTGATTGTCACTTGTCTAGGACCTCAGGGCTACACGCCATAGAACTAAGTCACATACTGAGAAAAGGTTTTGTATATTTTTTGTCATTTAAGTTGGTAGCTTCATCTCAAATACGAGTGTCAATTGGACCATTTCACATATACTATTTAGGGCATTGTCATTTAGCTTACTATTTTCAGTCAAACAGCTAGCAATGACAGTTGTCTAACTACAACCGTTACCTTTGTGTCCTGACGATTTTTGTCAGGACACAGTACCTCAGGTTAATGTGTGAACTGTCCCATTACATTACGCATCCATTCCACAATATATTATGAACACTAACCTTGACCCTCTCTCCCAGCACGTTGATATCGGCCTCGACAAGCGCGTGCTTCTGCAGCAGATCCTCGACGCCCATCAGATGTTTGCCGTAGTCGTCTGTCAGCAGACGCATCTTGATCTCTTCCATGGAGTCGAGGATGTATAGCATCTCCTGTGGGTGGAAATATTGTGTTCAAAATTGAGAAATTTACCTGAACAACAATTTATTTTGTATGAAGGGTTATTTGTGTCAAATTGGGTACAGAACATATTTTCTGTGTTTAGCCTATTCTAGATGATCGCCACTGTAGACTTTGCCTTGTTGAAGTTCTTTCTATTCTTTCATATCCTGGATCTCAGTGAATTCTTTTAGACTGTTGATTAATAACCAAATCGTACCTGGAAGTTCTGCTGCAACTGCAGGGACAGCTCGAGCCTGGCGCGTCGAGCTCGCAGCAGCTCCAACAAGTACGCCCACAGGCGCAACACGTTGTCGCGACGCGCGCACACACGCTCCATGTCGTGATATCTGACGAATTTTATTAGTTAGTGAAGGAAAAACAGATGAAGGTTTCAATCTTCTTTTGTTTGCGAGACTTGAAAAAGTTATAGAGATATTTTTCAGAACGGAAATAAATGATGAAGCTACAGGAAGGACTCAGATCTATGTAAGCTTGGTACGAAAACGCCACACCCTAAGGGGAATACTTCTTACCTTGAAAAAAGTAATGAATAAAAAGGTCTAATGTGGTGCTTCCATTCATGATCTACCAATGTGATGATAATAAAGGTCACCAAAGTGAGACCATTTTTTTGAAAAAAATAAACTTCTTATCTAATAACTTTCACCTAATAGTAACCGGACATAATGTCAACAGTAATAGACAGTCTCAGTAAGTAATTTAAAGTTCTGATGAGACATATATTTTATTGTATTTTAGTTAGTACCTCTCAGCCTGCAACTCAGAGCACACAGCAACAACGGCCTGCACGCGCTCCTCATAAGCAAAGATGTCAGTTTCAATGGCTTCATGTTTCTTAGCCGCCGCCTCCACAGCCGCGAGGTCGAAGCCGAAATTATCCTGGCTGACCAGACGCTGGTTCTCAGACAGCCACGTCTCACGCATCTGTGCTTTGCGGTTAAATCTGTAATGGGAGGAAATATTAGTATTGTAACTGCCTGGTATCGCCAAAAGTATAGATGTAGACTGTAGACTATAGATAGTATTGGTCCAAATTTTGATACATTATTTCAAGATTATTATTCTGTTTTTTTTTTTCTGCAACATCTTTGTAGCGACTCATGGACTAAGAGAAATATAAAACTTAGTTCATAAAAATATTTGTAGCAGTGCATGAATTATTATTGGCTTCTATACCACTAACTCTAAGGGTCAATTCAAACCGCGACGCTGCGCGCAATTTTTAACAATTATTGAACTTATTTTTTTCACGATAAGGTATAATTTCAGTGCGAGGGTTGACACGTGTCAAAGTACGCTGAGATGCGCAGCGCATTGTACCTTATTGTGTAGCAAATAAATTCGATATTGTATCGGATCATAAAAAAGTGCGCGTCGCGTCGCGTCTCGGTGTGAATTGACCCTTAATGTCAATCGTGGTAAAAGATCCAGAAATGTCAATCAAAACTTTGCATTGAAAACTGGGTTACTTCATGTTGTTTGTATAAGCACAATGTAGACCTGCTATTCTATACATTTAGTATTAACAAAAATGCCGTCTCAGACTGTGATTTAATTACCAACGAAGCCAGTTTTAAAAATGGATAAAAGCCTCCAGCATTGGCGATACTTAAACGTCCGCCCCGAATAGTCAGGTTCAGTACTACCTTGCGACTGACAAATATTTCACATAGTTCGTGGAGCTACGAAAAAAACCCGTATCAAAAACCCTTTCGTAAGCTACATACCTGGCAGCAAGTTGTTCAAGTTTCTCCTGTCTGATCAGCTCCTCTCTCAGAGCCAATTCCCTCTCGTGCTCGGACTTCTCAAGCCTCTCCCAAGCGCGGTTGATGTCATGGATCATCTTGCCCTCGCGCGGCGTGTACGGCTTCTGGTTGGCCGCCCGCATGCGGGATTGTAAGGTGAACAGAAGTACCTCCAAGTTGCCTTTCTCGACAAATCTGAGGCAGAGATAGAGATGTTAGAACAGTTCTTATCCTAACTAATATTATAAATACGAAAGTAAGTTTTGTTTGTTTGTTAAACTTTAAGTAACTCATAGTTACTTTGTTTTTTTTTTATTTAAATAAAAGAGTGACTATGGAATTTCTTGCCCACTCTTCTTTAGACAAAACGACTGTATGGAACTAAACTCAATTCTTTAATTAAATTTACTTGTAAATTTTGACATTCAAATGTGCCTCTTATGTGCCTAATAGAAATGAATTATTAGACTTTTAACTTATTATAATGCAAATATAATTATTTTGCATTATTTGATGACAATATTTCAAAAGCTTTTAAAATTCGGTAAATAAGTGGGTACAATTGATATTTTTGTTATTCCAAAACTGTTAATACAAGGCTGGTGCAGTGTGCATAAATCTATCAAATAATAAACTCATAACAATGCGCCTGCAACTTTGTAAAGCTCCTACAGGCATTGTTTACTTTCTCGGAAATGAATGAATTGTGTAAGCAACACGTAAAATTAGATTTGTTTATTTTTACTCCCACTCCATACAGATTAGCAAATCTGGCATTGAGCCTGTCTGGCTCAATAGAAACTTTTCTGAATAAACCTCATTTTTTCGTTCAATTTTTATTTAAAAGTATACTTACTTGGGTGGTTTCTCCACAGTGCGATAGTTAGCGAACTGAATAAGTTGCTGACGAACGCCTTCGAGCGAGTTCGCGAATGTTCGGTCGCCGAGCGCTTCGATAGTACGCTCGATCCATTGCAGGAGATCGCTGAAACATAAATACAAAATAAGTTAGAAAGAAGGGATTAATCATCAGTATAGCCTTTCATTTATGTAATTCAAAAAAATATCTTCAGCTTTACTGTATTAGTGTAGATAATGCCCATCTATTGGGTGTTTACCCAAAATGGGTAAAAACCTGGTATTTGTCCCTTCGGGTTTTTCCCCACCGCCCATCTCTAGACGGGACTGATATCTAAACCAAGAGAAACAGGCTATCTGACTTTCGAGTTTTGGTAGCCCGTGTTGACCATCATGCATAATGTTGTTTTTCTTTACCCTATTCTGACGCACAGCTGACCAAAGTGTTATCATCATCATTTCAGCCGGAATAACCTTCTGCGGTGCAGAGGTGGTCCCATATAAATTTTATTAACTTTGCTTGCGTAGTTTTTGAGTTAGTTTCAATATTACGTATTTTTCCCACTTAGTATATCTAGCTAGACGATGTTTTAACACTTTTACTGCCAAGTACATCGAAGGCATGCAAATTAGCATGCCACCATAAAATATGTCTCATATATCTATAACAATCGGTCAGTTGAGTCCATCGGCGCGCCACCTATAGCTAAATATATAAACGACCCGCGAGGCGAGTTGTGGGCACGCGAACGAATTATCGTTGCACTCGTGAGTCTGGTTCTGGGCACTAAAAGTGCTGACTCCGTCACTGTTATTTATATAGCAGGTAGTGATATTCGAATTTGTGTGGGGTAGGTACATACCACAACTAAATAGTGAAAACAAAAACGTTTTCCAAAAAAAAAACATCTGGTAGGTTGTTTTTTTTTGTAAAAAGTTTTTATTGCAGTTACTCTTTCTTCAAAACAACCTTATTTCCATCTCTTTCTGATAAAGCTGTGGTTATACAGACCTGGTAAGCGTCTCATACTCCTGCATCATCTTCTCGTTCTCCATGGCGATGCCGACCACCTTGCCGATCCTCTTGCCCTGCACGGTCTCCTGCTTCATCTTGCTGAAGTAATGGTAGTACGTCACCACGTATGTGATGATTGACTTCTCGTCGGGGTGGTCGACAGCGATATCTGGGGAGGAAGTTATGTTATTATGAAGGGTGTAATGTGAAATAGTAATACTGCAGTAGCAGCCCGGGGTCTGGATTTGTGCCCGGTTGATGACAATAGGCTCGCCCCTACATGAGACTTATAAACATAATTGGCGAAATATGGTGTACTATAGTTTCACATCTGCCCAACCCTTCGGGTATTGCAGGCGTGATGTTATGATTATGTAAGTTTTCTAGTGAGCTAGAGTTTCAAACTAAACTGTACCCCCAAAGTCCAAGTCCCAAAAAACCAAGACATATCTATGAATGTGATCTTTAGCAGGCCTCAAAATGTGATCGGCACTGCGCCAAGCGGCTTCGCTAAAGTTTTCCAAGTCTAACGGTTTTACTGCAGTGACATATTAAGTGTCTGGACTTTAAAAAATACTGTTATAGTTCGATTCAAACTTAATGGCAGCTCAGAAGTTAACTACTCGCTGCGCAGTACCCCACTCCTCACCTCCGCTGACATATGAAATTGTTACTGCGCAGCGACTCGCCTCATTTTCCGAGCCACCATTAAGTTGTACCTCTGCGCTTGTATATCTTCTCAGAGTAGGAAATACCGAACGTCTAGTTTTAAAACATCATTTATTTTTGACGTCTAAAAGTGTTTTTTTTTACCAATTTATAGAAATAAATATCATGTATCATCAACGTTTATCATAATTCTATACTTTCTTAGTTAGGTAACCAATTATATGGTAAATACAGGTCCCATCCACATAGGACAATAGCTAATCTGCATCTGTTTGGTAAAATTATGGTTCCATTATTTAATTTTATTATGATTGCGCAGCTTACCTTCAGCATCCAACAGCTTAGTAAGTCCAAGCTTGTCCTCAGCGACATTGAAGGCATTATTCAGGTTATGCATAGGATTGCTTCTATGCAGCTTGTCGAACTGAATAAGGTCAGGTCTGTGCTTGTGAATGATCGCGTTGAACGCGAGCCCATCCCGCCATGAAGTCGTGAAGTTACGCACATTCACGTTGTTGTATCCGGCAGTCTTCATTTGACACCATAGGAGTAAGGCATCCTTGGCGGATTTAGTCTCTTTGTTGTCGGTTTCTTCGATTGTGATGTCTTGGATCTGTTAAAAGGAATTTATATTTTAGGCCAAGAACCATGAATAATGTAATGAACCTAGTTGGGAATAGGATGGATTGGCTGGTGATTTATTAAAAAAAAATTCTTTGGATGAGTTGTGATAAGGGCAATACTCAGAGAATTAATAAAAAGACTTCAGATTCTCTCATGCCAACTTATATCTCCAACAAGTTTAATACTTTGGAGGGTTTATTTTAGAGTAAAAATTAAGTGCGTTAAATGAGAGAAATCAATGTAAGTGAGACTCATGTAACTCAATTAGGTTGGAATTTCCTTCCCTATACGTATCAGTACAAATTATTTGAAACGGTTATTTATCCGTTATGTCTGCGGTTTTGTATTGAACACGTATAATAGGCCTGTAATGTGTACTGTTATAAAATACACGCATTCCATTACCACGTAACCAGTGAAATCTGAATTTGAGTGAGTTGAAAAGAAACCGAAAAGGTTGTGTAAATGGACAAGAATTTATGTAAACCATGACATGAGATGCTTTTAATTTATAAGATTATTGTAGTATATCATAACTAGATATAATGTATTGACTATTGTTCGACCGAGATCGCTGCACCGCGCCTTAGGAATGCTCGGCGAGGTGAGGGGCAGCGTTGACGAATGAGCGGCGGGATGTCGTGAGCGTTGACGAATGGGCGGCCTGCACTGCCCCCCGTCTCGCCGCGCACATACCTAAAGCGCTATTATTACCTGGAAGCGCAAGATGATGGTCCATATAAGACCGAGACTGAGCCTGGGGTTGCCGTCAACGATGTCGTGAGAGCCCATGTTTTCTAAGTGCACGCGTTGTTCGCGCAGAAACTGCAACGCCTTATCCACGTTCTCCAAACAGTGGATACGCATCTTGCCTTTTGTTGGACGAGGCTGCAAACAGAAAGAAAAAATTCAGCACAAAAATATCCAAAATAAATTGCATTTTCACTATCAAACTATCATTCTAAGTGTTAGAAGTCGTTTCTAACCGTCTGGTACCAATAGCTAGATGTTCTGGTGCTACAGCGAAGTTCGTAGCATTCTTAGCAGCAATGGATTCGCTCAGGATCGGCTAAGGTGTTGGAAAGCAGAGTAGGCCTATTCTCAGCAGTGTGAATGCAGTCTGAATAGATAGATGGATAGCGTTTCTATAGTAAAAGTTTAAAGGAGATGTTTCAAAATGTATGGAGCCTGGGCCAGGTCCTTGTACACTATACAAAAAAATAGGGAAATTCATTTAAAACAGTTCTTAATTGTCCAATTACTTTAAAATGGCTTGGTTTGCTGGTAAACACAAGAAATTACACTTGAAATTGCAACACAACAAAAACCCGTCATGGCGGTAAGCTGTCATTTTGATTGACGTTTGTCACGTTTGACATGTTTATTTCTGTGGAGGTTGTGACTGAAGTAACACTTTTGTGACAGCTGACAGTTCTGTTTCTATGATCTATGGTTTACTGTCAATGTTTTTAAGCATAGAGTAACTAAATCCGTGAGACGCCATGTTGAAAGTCGATAAAAATTGATAATAAATATCAATTTACTACCACAACAGTAAACATTTAATTGAATTATCTGTATTTTTCCTGAATTCTACGGATTTTTCTCTTTTTTTTGAGATACTGTACATAGACCTGGCCCATTTTGAAACATCTCCTTTTAGCTACTTCTTAACTTAAGCATATATTTTTATTTTACTACAAGACATAGGTTTACTATAAGGCGAAGCGAATACGTGGTTTCTTACACGTGCATAAATCCAACGTGCTCACACAGTTATCTTCAAAAAAGCAAGTCCGATAATAATATCAGACATTATAGGGATAAACTAAATTTTCTATTATCAACACTTTTTATGCATACAAGCTAAGAGGGTACAATATAACAGACTATTATCCTTACATATTATAAAAAAACAAAGTAGTCCGCCGCGTCTGTCTGTCGTCCTGTTCGCAATAAACTCAAAAACTACTGCACCGATTTTCACCAATGAATAGATTGGTTCTCGAGTAAGGTTTTAGTATATAATAACCGACACCCACTTGGGCGAGTCGCTGGCATCAGCTAGTTTATAATAAAATAACAGTTTCTCTTGTAACTTTTTAAATTACTAGTGTAACTTTTTAAACAACTACTTTGGTATATAGTTACGGGGCCAAGACCTATATGGGGGAGTGCGTGACTTCAAGCAATGTTAACTATCAGATAGGACAGAGTAAATGTTATAAAGTCGCATTAAATAATGAAAGGTGACGGGCGCGTGATGTTTGTCACGACGGCTTCAATAAGATACCATTAATCATTGGGCATGGCTTTGCTGTGGTATGGAGTTTCGTTTTATTCGTTCATCAAGCATGTATCGTCGAACGCTGGCTAGAGTTTAGGTTTAATGGACGTTGAATACAGTGAGTAGAATATAAAAGAGCACTGAGTTTTACACACAGTATTAATATCTCCTGATTTTGGTTATATGTAAGTTAAAACTTGTTCCCACAATAACAACTTAATGATCTCCTAAAACAGGGTTTCCTCTCCTATCCTTTTGCTGTGCCCTACAGGGTCCATAATGATCTAAATTATATAGTTACCACCTAAGTACACATTATGGTAAAGCAATAAAGATATTGAGTATAGAAAGTCAAATGATATGACCGTTACCGCTCTGATACAAGTTTCCAAAATATAAAACTTGAAAAAAGTTGGTGAATTTTATACGTAGAGAGAATAATACAAATTAACGGAAATAGAAACAGTACCTATCTATTTCCAAAACATGTTTCCAAGTTTCGAGACCTGCAGTGTCCCTAGAGTAGGACGTCTGCATAGGTCGTAAATAACAGAACAGAGGACGATAAATAATGCAGTTTATTCTACACAGCGTAAGAAGCAAGTCAAGTACGTGCAGTCAAGGGCAAATATATGTTTACACTCAGCAAAAGCATATTCAAATGAAAAGTTAAAAATAGCAAAAGTTTATGAGCGAAGATGGTACACATAGGTATAGCAACGGACATTATGAGATGTTGTGTGCCTATAGGCACACTCATAATTTCCATCAATACTTAGCGAGGAAATCGTTGTTGAATTTCACAATTACACATTTCACACAAGTGTATCCGCATACATATATTTTTGTCCTTGACTGTACAAGAATATTCCAAATACATTTCGGCTTGGCCGCGTCGCCAAAGCCTGGATAAAGTCCGGTTCTACAGGTCGAAGCTGGCCATTGTTTGCTTTTTATGCATACAACGTCTATGTATAAGAAGTCGAATTTGAAACTTGAACACAATGAGAGGAACTCAATGACTTAGGTAGTTTTGTTTATCGGTGATCGCTTTGCGAAATAAATTAGGCAAAGACTTGAAAAAAATAATTAAATAGTGACCTGAATTTTAGCTGATGACGTGTTTTAATTCCCACGTAATGAAATAAATCTGACTGCTGTCAGTTTTATAAACTACGACAAATCCGAAACCAAAGTAAGGGTTATGATATTTGTAATGAATTGTGTATAACGAGTATTCTATTCTATTCAAAAAGGAAATAAATAAGCACATTACCAGAACTAGATTAATGTCCCTGTACTAGTTTTCTACTTTCTTTATAGGTTCACACAACCCATAAGATGAGATTAATGAGGACATGAAAATGTTGTAAATAGGGCTTGCCAGCTTATCGTAACTTTTATTGGCTGTTTCATAAAAAGCGTCCATGAAGTTAATGTTAAAAAAATCTCGTGGAGAGCAATATTGAATTCGTGTTTTGGTATGAGTTTTTAGTTAGTAGGTGCAGTATGCACTGTTGAAGTTACATGACTCATTCGCTAGGTCTAGTTGGGAATAATGGTACTATTCATGGCACGTACTATTCATCTCAGAATATAAACAAACCCATTGTTTTTTTGCCACGATAAACAAAACAATATACAGGCAAGGAAATTTCTTGTGAATCGAATTGACACACGTCAATTTGCTGTGTTATAGCATTTGATACAACTGTCAAAGAATGGCAGTTGTGTTTTAAATAAAACTTCAACTGCCATTAACGAGACACAATAGAATTCTAATAGTTATCGGTAGTATTAAGATGGGATAAACGTAAGTACAATTTAAGTTGGTAAGTACCTATTCAATTTTCTAAACAATTAATTTATCTGACTTTCGATAATTTTGAATTCTAACTTAACTATTTGAAAGTGTAGTTCCAGAATTCATAACAGAGTGGCTCAAACAAATTTTAGTTGCGCACTAGAAACTCTTTGCATTTGTAATCGAGATCATAAAAATAACAAAACATGCTTTGTACCATATAACGTTATAACATAGCAGTACTGTACTTAGCCCACAGAAAATACAATAGGTAATAACATAACTATTTTAGCATGTTTGAACAATAGTTGAGGTAAGTAAAAGATTTAGGATCCATAGTGGGAGTAATGACACCAATTAAGACTCGTTAACGCTTTAGTGAGTGGGTTTGTAACTACTACCTCTGTAAACTACGCGAGAGAGGATCTTGGGTCGTATTATCATATTTAAACGAGAAAAGTTAATTTCTCTCAAAATACAGCATGAAAAGGAAAAATTAAATACGAACTCAAGCGCCCGAGTTTAGCTTCCATACAATTTTAAAGAAGTCTTAGGTAACTACTGAAGCTTGGGCGCCTAAGTGGGCACCCTTACTAAGAAAAATACTGAGTACATCTTTTCTATTGTAATGATATCGAAACATTACTTCTTGTGTTTATAGGTACTGCACTAGTTACCATCCGCGTCCGACTAGACGTGTTAAACATGGCTAGAAGTGACGCTAACGCAATTAGAACTGGAAGGTAGATACTGATTAGAATTCAAAGGGAAACTGTGGATGGTAATGTTGGTCGGGCAAATAGTAACTGCAATAGTACCTACGCTTAATAAGACTAGACGGCCAATTCCAGTTAATTCAAAACATTGAAAATCTACATGAATTGCAATCTCATCTCAGCGACAATCAATGTCAAAAATTGACAAAATGTAGGTACTTAAATCTGTCAAAAACACCTCTGTTTTTGACAGATAAATACGGGAATTGCTCCTCTGATACTGTCAATAGACAATTGAATATGTTTAATTCTGTCTAGCTAATGCGTTAACTCTGCCTAGTTAATGATACAAAGATTACAGGGCCTTTTTAAGTACAACCAGCGCTGTGGCTCGGTCTCGCATAGTGTCACAGCATTATGCTAAGCGATGGTCGGTTTGCGTGGATGTGACGCATATTGTCTCCCAACTTGTTTTTTTTTCTTGTTTAGTATAATTAATGTGTTCAAAAAAGTTTCAATTCATGCAATTTTAAGTAAGATACCCACCAATCTTTCTCCGGAGAGTACTTCGAGCAACTTGATGAGTTGCTTGCCATCCCGCATGTCGACGTACAGGTCGCCAATACGGCACCCGACGCGCACCAAGTGAGAGTTCACCCATTTTTGAAAAGTCTTCTTCTGCACGCTTTCTCGTTCGTCTGTCAAGGAATAAAATTTGTTAGTTCTACATAAATTACGAATGAATACAGAGCATAATTTAAGTAAGGGAGGCTAGTAAATATGATGTGGACCCAGAGTCGTCCCTTGGGGAACTCCCTAAGAAGCCTTACAAATAGAGGATGAATCAGAACTGAAAGTACATTATTTTGAGGCATGACCCAAAAAAGTCACTAGGGATATAGGACGACTCGAAAAGATAATAGAAACTTATATACTTAAGTAAAATTCTCTAAAAGACGGACCTGAAAACCAAAAGTAATGCACATAATAAACACTCATACAAAGAAGAAGAAAAACGATAAAAACAAAGTAGGGAATGTTAACACATTAACCGCCAGTGGGGACGACCGCGCAGCGGCGACCAGATAGCTGGCTTCGCGGACCGAGTCTTCAGGAGTGGAGGCTCCAGCCCGTCCGGGACAGCCGACGACATCGTAATAACTCACACGACAATACTCTAATAAGGTGTTGGGTTCGGAATATAATATGTGTAATTCGAGATATAGATCAGATTGCTATTCGCACGCTTCAGAGCGGAAAGTAGTCCTAGATGTGCAGGGTGTTGTGCTGCAGTAGCAAAAGTTTTTTAATAAAAATTTGCGTAATCTCTGCATCTTTATCGGTGCATCGATTTACATAGGTCAGTGGTCACTCCCTAAAAATGAGTCTTATTACCCACATACTTAAAAAGTTTTAGGATTGGCATGGAAACGCCCTAATCGTCAATAATCTTACAAAATTATCTTTTTCGACACATTTAAAAGGAATTTCATCAAATAAATCCTAGCTAGAATGATTTTGCATGAAACAATTGCTGAAGCTACTGAAACTAATATAGATTCATAAGGAAAATGAAGTAGGAAATTGAGAATTTTACTACATAATAATGATGTTATTTTCAGAAAATTTCAGGGGAATTAAAAATGCACCACCACCACTTATCTGTCATCCGATGAAGGAGAAAACAAAATCCAAAATGATGCAATCCAAAAGAGGCACAACACTGAGGGACACTGATAACACAACACTACAAACCTCGGAGTTCATTCACGACCTTGTCATAATACACTTCTAAACCGGGCACTTCAATATCTACTCCTTTTTTTATCAGCTCATATCCCTCGGTGGATGTCATGTCGCCAGCGACGAACGGCGACTGAACCAACGTACCAGGCAAAAGACGGGAAGAATTAGAGCGACAAAATTCAACTACCACTGGACAAGGATATTCGATACCGCTGAGCCAGATGTCGACAACTCAGGGCAGGTTTTATTTATTAGCACATTCGATCTACTGTTGATAGTGTTGCTACACATTTATGTTAACAACTGAATCTGTATGACACATAATCAATTTTTAACAATCATTGCCCAGGTAACGGCGAAAACGGTGATATGTGATTGGTTCAACGAGAAGATTCGGTTGAAGTAACAGATAACACTTTTCATCAATCGATAAGCGTGAGGTATCGAAGACTATCTGATAGTTCACTGAATGTTATTTGAACATGTGCAATATTATTACACGCATTTGACAAATTCTGACCAATGGTTGGATACCCCGTTGTTTTATACGGAAAAACGGATGCTGCGGTTTGCGATGTCCGATAAGCTGCATGGTGTTATGAAATATAGGTAAATACTACAAACAATGGATCATACAGCTTAAATAATAAAATATTAATAGTGTGTCAAGGGATCCGACCTCTGAGGTGTTATCTAAAAACTATAATAATCCAATTTTTTTTTTATAAGTCTGTTTGCATCCGCGGCGGGTCATCGAACGTTTGGCTACTTTAAAGTAACATTGTTTCTTAGGGCATACTTTTCTTTAATTAAAATAATTATAGGCTTTATCGTAGCATTAGCTCTAGTTTCAGTTCCCATATCATAGCAATCAGCTCAAATCTTATCGATAAGTGTACTGACACATATTCCAATAAGAACGTCTTTGCTTGATACTTGTAATTAATTTCTATATTACTAGGTAAATGATTATCCAATTCACTTCACGATATTCATGGAAAAGTCATCATTATTCAATAACTTCTCGAAGTCAACTGCAGAACCAAGTCCGTACTTAGAAAGGACGATATACCTACTCTTCAATAGAGGTATTGTTGAAAATAAAAGTGTTACCATTTTTCTTTCACATGTTACACGTAAGGAAAGAGTGCCATTATGGGCTTGCTAAAAGCTGTGTAGACAAAAGGCTTCCCGTGTCATGTCAGGCGGAAGATTTCTACTGTTGAGTACAACACCTACGCAAAGCGATGGGGAGGATGAAAGGCTACCCTTGCTATTCATAGACGGGTATCACACAAAAAGGTTTGTTTTTCACTGATAGCTAGACTAGCTAGGTAGAAAGTATTCGGTGAAGGATGGACAATTTTCGGTAAAGGTCTTATATACGTAGGATTCAAAGCACTAAGAATAGAGGTGTTAATCAACAAGTTTAATGTAAGCTTTAGCCGAATGATACAGTTGGCGGAAATCCGTCATCGGCGAAATTGTGGATACAAAAAGATTGATGATCATTGGGCCCAAAAGGAGTTTTCAGCGAAATAAGTTTTGAATGAGGATTTCTGATAAATGCAAGGAGCTAGGAAGAAGCTCTTTATGCAAACAGAAGAAAAAGCTCTTTAGAGGATTATATCCAGGATAAGAATGCTTGGAAACATGCTGGTCTTGCTCCATAGGACAAAATTTGAGTCTAGACAAAATCAAACTGGTTGCTAATCTAGTTGTATAATTTAAATTATTTGTATATCAGAGATTTTTACACATTTTGTGATTATTTAAACTCACACTCTATCTTATTAGTATTATTTGTAAAAATGTTAGGATTATTGTGATATTGTATACTTTTACAATGTTTGTAAATATGTGAGCACAATGTATCTATCACATAATTTTATTAATCAACTAGCTTTTGCCCGCGGCTTCGCCCGCGTGGATGTCGGAAATTATCCCACGGGAATGTGCTACCGGGATAAAAGCATCCTATGTCCCATAACCCACGTGGTCTGTCTAGGCGTCCTAAGCGTTACGGCGTAAAAGTAACAGACATGAAACAGTCAGTAACTTTATATATTAGTGGTAGTCCATATCTATAATTATTGTGGTGATAGTGTGAATAGTATGGACAGCAGTATGAAACTGTCGGAAAGATTAATGAAAAAATATTGTATAAAGATTAATGAAAAAACTATGGCATATTGTATGGACGATGGAAACTAAGGCGAAAGCTTTGGGGGAGCCTGCGAAATTCAAATTTTCTTATGTTTTTTGCTTTTTACAGGTCAGTATCAAGTTTTATGTTGATCTAAATAATGAGTCGCAATTGTATCAAATATTTATTTATCTAATCTAACTAATATTGCAGGAGTTGTATTCCTGTATCTAATGGTTATTATTCTGTAAAGTTACTATTTGCTACGGTCGCGAATCATATTTTAATCATATTGACATTCGAAACTTACCCATTAAACGATTTAAAAGCTGTATTAAAACCAAACTTTGTAAAAAAGGGTACTATACAATTTCAGATTATTTAGAAGACAAAAAGCATGGGATTGAGCTGCTCGCTCTGCTAACATTTTGTCATTTTGGCATTGTGACATTTTGAATAAGTACTACGGAAAATCATCAAATACCTACCAGTTTTATATACAAATTCACATTATTGAATATTATATGTAGGATATTGACAAAATGACATGATTACTTTGTAAAGTATTGTATTATTGTGAATGTGAGGACTATGTGGATGTTTATTTTGTTTTTATTCTTATATTTTTTCGTTCTCAGTTAGTTTTAACAATGGTCTGGCAATTTGAGAACTTTATGCGGCCTACACAAATGTCCTTTCTTTGGTATTGTTCGTCGAGTCGTTGAGCTCCTTAAGTTCTGAGCTGAACTCCACTATTACTGACAAATGCTTGCACTGACAGGACAGGTTCACTCAAATCTGTGTGGTTCATTCCTCAAAAGACCATTTCAGACTCTAATCTACATGGCCCTCATAGGGCCTGACCAATATGCCAATATCTGACCTAGGTATGTCCGGACTTTAAAAGAGACTGTGAGTTGGTTTCGGCCTTTCTTCTCAGAGTAGTCAGATAGGAAACGCCGACCTCATCTAGCTTAATTTTACAATTTTTTGATATTATTACGACGTGTAAAAGTGATTCCAATAACCTATTTACAGAATAAATAATTTCATTTTAACATACAACCTGCCTGACACTGACTTGCAAATTGCAAAAACTTAAGATTTGAATTTCGCGGGCTACCGGCGCATCCCCCTTAAGAAAATCGCATCATTTGCACAACGCCATCTATCGAGTAAGTACTCACTGGTAAACTCAAACTATTCGTTCCAAGCCAAGAGCCAAGTAGTAATAACTTTTGATTGAGTGGACAGATTCTCAAGATACGGACTATGACTATATTCTCAATCCCTTAACGCTCTTGAAGAGAGTCCCGCAAAACTGTCAATAATAAGTACTTACCTACTTACATGTGAATTTTAAAATCAAGAGGGTAAAGAAGGGTTTTTACCCTCATGAGGGATGATTTTAGAAAAGCGTTACTCTTTGTTAGTTACAAAAAGCATAAATTTTCACAGACCTAACTTAAAAAAAAAACCGGCCAAGTGCGTGTCGAACCATGCACAATGAAGGGTTCCGTAGTGGGGATGAATTAATTTATCAAACAAACTTTCGCAAAGTTTTATTGTTATTACGTCTATGGGCGTTTACTGTCCCTCAAAGTGTTAACATTGTAGTTAAAAAACTTGTTCTCGCATACAGAATCTTTGGGTTTTTGCAACTGCACATGTAAGTTGGTCGATTAAAAGTTTTTGAGCTAAGTCGCGGACAGACAGACAGCCAGACGGACATGGCGAAACTATAAAGCTTCTTTGTTTACTACGGAACTCTAAAAATGATTGGTTTCCCATAAACATTTTCATCCCCTATATCCCCCCCCTTAAATTTGTTTTTGAGAAAATAATTGCCTATGTTCTTGCCCGGGATGCCATCTATCTCTTTACCAAATTTTATCGAGATCCGTTCAGTGGATCAGGCGTGAAAAGGTTACATACAGAATTTCAGACGGACAGACAGACCGAGTTACTATCGAATTTACAATTTAAGCATCGATTAGTATGGATTATGTGTTCAATTCAAAATGAGCCAAATGTTCGATAATTATGAATTCGGCGAAAGTCATTCTTCTATGGAGACTCTTAACACCGCGATTCAGAAAATGACGCTAAATGAACAACGCCATCTATCGACCACGAAGTGATACTGTCAAAATATATAGGAAAACGTTCGAAAACTCAGTAAGCTATGTAGAAAAGACTGTTTTTAGGGTTCCATGACTGACTTGACCTGACTTGACTTGACTTGACTTGACTCGACTCGACTTGACTTGACTTGACTTGACTTGACCTGACTTGACCTGACTTGACCTGACTTGACCTAACTTGACCTAAATTGACCTAACTTGATTTGGATTTAGTTGAGTTAACCTTGAGCAGGTATATTTTATCGCGGCAGGTACATTGGTAGTTGAAAGAAAAGTAGATTACGTACCTTGCTAAAGTGAGTAATTAATGCACTCGTGTTAATTACGTAAGCGCATTCGTGCCTTAATTACTCACTTTTTGCTCGATGTAACAATCTAAAATTTTTAAGAAATTAAAATTTATCACCATTTTTTATAATTTGTATCATGATTTAAAAGATAAATAGCGCCACCTATGGCACTACTACCAAACAATGAATTTGGAAAACTTGAATTTAGATTGGGTAAATTCACAATTTATCGCGTTATGTTTCCGCGCGAAGTATGTGAACATATGATGATTATGATCGTGTGTTACACACGTTCTCACAAACCTACCTGATTTTACGCTAGTGTCATTTTACGTCAATAGATGTCGTTACGTGTATCTACATTACGAAATGAAAATTTCTTCTTGAATACTTTAAACTCTTATATCTTTTGATATTTTGAAGCGATTGCGATGAAACAAAGACTAAATGAAACATCGAGTTACACACAATATTTGAGTTTATAAGTTAACCATATTGATTTCGTACTTTTTACGTGATACTGGAACAATCAAACCAACGAACAGACAAACAGACAAACAGACAAACAGACAAAAATTCCAAAAATGATAGAAATGGCATCTGTTGGTTATTCTTGGACACTCCACCAAGGTTTTTTTATTTTTATTTCATTGTACAGAAACGCCTCGTCTACAGATTTATTATATGTATAGATTTATTTGTCATTGCTCCATTTTTAATTCTTTTTACAAATTGTGGTACAGTAATCGTATTCTAGGTGCATCGTATTCACATGTTTTATAATTGATGTATACAAATTATTGTAAAACATTTTTTAAAAGAGTAACGATGGAGTTTCTTGCCCATTCTTCTCCATACGAAAACTACCTTTTGGAAGGGGCAACTAGAATCAGTTCTATTTCTTAGTTTTTGACGTTCAAAAGTGCCTTAAATGTGCCTATTTGAAAAACAACCCTACAAGAATGACGAAGTTTGTCTTTATGGAAGTTCCTATACTTCCTATATTTTTTGAAGATTGTAATAAGGGCATGCAGTCTTTAGGGCGGTAGGTACATAGATCTTTTGTAGATTGACTTTATGGCTATGAAGATGTTTACAGTCGATATCTCACCTGCTAACGCCTTAATGCGCGATCGTTCGAATAGCCTCGACGACGAATTGCCGCCATCGTACTCGAACTCGTCGATGATCTCCTGGCCGTGGCCTATGGACGGGTCCCAGCGGGACACCGATATGTCGGTCGTCATCGCGACCAATCTCTACCTCGCCGCCACGCTCAACTATCTGGAAAGATGAGAAGACATTCGTTAGCGACGGTTACTAATATATGCATCATTTTGTTGAGACTCTCGAGACGATAGGCAACATTACATTCGTTATCAAATTGGCCGTCTCTGGAAATTGCGTCAGTTCATTATGCCGAAGGGCGTTCGTTCCACGTTATGTTTGCGAATTCGCGGTCTCCAGCGATGCGATCTACTTGATGTGAAATTGCCGAGCCAAACTAGTTTTTGATAAAGTTGTTACAAAGACGGGCTATAATAAAGATAAGAGTATTATGAAATGACTGCCTTAGCTGGATTATTGTGTCGGACCACCCTAAGCCAGTGACCGGTGACAATATCAGCGTTGTGTGTGGGCTGGTTTTCCGGTCACCAACCCGCTTACCTAGCGTTAACATTGACTTATATCCTTTTTGGCTCTCATCCAACCATATCAAATAACGACTTACATTATAAGCTATAAGGTAAAAACGCGAATAGAAAATAATGAGTCAGTACCTATTTAATTGAGTGAGATCAGTATTCATGTTTTAATTCCCCTGTATTAAAAACGGCCTTATATAGATCGCTCTAACCTGGTAAATAAATCAGTCAATCGTTGTTATTCGATAAATCATAATACCTATTATGTGGTTCTGTTAGTTTACATATATATAAATACGGATAAGTAGGTGCCTCTCTGTATAATATTATATGTAAACTAACAGTATGTACTAATAATATGTCCTATGGTTGCCCATAGGACATATAATATTATTATACGTTTTGTACCATACCACAGACACCAAATGATGATTTTGATAATGACAACGGATACCAAATATAGACTAATGGACCTTGAATTGTGAGTCAGTCAGTATATAATTTAAATAAAAGATGACCGTTTCAAGTTTGTTGCATAATGTTTATTCAACTGCAACCAACATAACTTACTACAATGCGCTTATATTCAATTCATTAAATTGGGTTTAAAATTTGGGACGGTACAAATATTTCAGTCCTTGAAACTATGGTTTTCTGCTTTCTCTGACAAAATCGAAAAAATCAAGTTTTGAAACAATTAATTAGGTAAATATTTTAAGTTACCTTGAATTTTCCGAATAATAACCGTAAAGTCACCACTACAAATAGGAACACGATTTCACAAAAACACCGCTAGGTATACAAATTGAATACACAATACAAAGACAGAGTGTTCTATAATATTTTTGTTATTCCAAATGACATCACGCTGCCGGCCGGTGATAAGATTAGATAACCGCTTTCAAGACTAATAAATAACCACACCTAAGTGGCTGAACCAAGTCGATGTGCCATTTTATTTGAATTAGATCAAATATACAAGCAGGTACTTTATACGACAACCAGTTTAGAAGACTAACTTAGATAAGAAGCAGTATTACGTGCTAAACACAAAATGCGTTACTTAGACACAGAACAATAATTATGACATGGTGCAGCTAATGTCCTCAGAAGTTACTTCTCTTAGCACACACAAGTGTGAGGAATTTGCAACCAAACAGGTTTCGAAATTAAAGCGTTGACGTTATACAACAGGATCAATAATGTGAGGTTACGTAACTTGTGACTCATTTACACTCCAACACGGAATCCGCAACAATTCAGATTTCTTGTATATAATTGTGAATAGACTCCTCATACACCAACTTAGTAAATTGTAGTTCATGGATGATATAATTCACCGAGGTTACAATTAGATGTTAACCTTCACAAATTGAAGATAATTTGAGCGCTTCTACTTTTTATTCGTCATAATTGTTGATAGCGACGCGACGTTCAAATAGCGTAGATGTACTACGGCCTACGGCTGCGATACACTGTTCAATGGTCAAGAAATGTGGCATGAAATGAAGGCCGTTAATAGAAGTAATAACTGTTAGCTATAAAAAAGCGACTGATCTTTCTATTAAAAGTTTACGTAGTGTTATGCATGATCGTGAAACCGACAATGTCAAATAATTTGTTCACGAAATTTGGTAATATGGATATAATTCAGTCGGCCAGTGAGGTTGACCTTCTCGCATAATGGCTCGGTTAACGAAGGTCCGTCGAGCTGACAGCCACAATAGAAATCTATGTCGTTGCCTGTATCCACATGAATTACGTACGCTTAGGCCTCTTGTGTTATCATGAGGGCATGCTTATCTTTCAAGAGAGTATTGTGGGCAAGGATAATATTAATGCAACATAAAATGGCGGTCTATGTCGATCATTAAAATTTGATATTGTGCTTTCCTAGAACTTATTATGAATCAAAGAATAGCTCTGCTACTATTATTTATCAGGATCATGTTCCTAATGTTTACTAAACCCCTATTCTCCCTGTTATTAATCATATTTTTTTTCAAATAAACCTCGTTTTCTGAATGGATACAATGGCTCTTTACATCATCACATTCCCAACCCAATGAGCACAGCATTTGAACAGTTCAAAGGCGTCACACATAAAACAAAGCCAACAATTTATTCACACAAGTTTTTGATATAAACGCAACTGTGAATAAACAATGGTACACAGACATAATCTCATGTGAAATCAGTCAAGATTCTGGGACATGAACGAAAATACTAAAGTAAATACCTACGCAAAGCTCTTATCACAGTCATATAATCAGTCTAAATTAGGCAGACTGTACTGAACTACGCCAAAGTAAAATTCAGAACATGTATTTCAGTGCTACAAAAAATATAAACAGTTGAGATATCATTCACGATAAAGTTGTTTGCGTAGCTATAAAAAGCTAACTTTTAGAGTGCTAGAGTTTCCGAAACTATAGTTAAGTTAAATCGTTGATTTAAAATTGCAATTACTAAGCATAATGCATAGAACATAGCATGTCAATCAAATAGCACGTCTACAAAATTTCTGAGAAAAAGCTAAACAGTTATACCACTGGGTATCAAATCAACAACAATATACCATTACAACATAACTGCTTCTTGGGGTATCGCACTTTCCATCACGTAGCGGATCCGTCACGAAGTCCTATTTACATAATTAGCATTCTATTTATAACTAACACCCATTCTCATGACGCCATTTACCTACATACAGTTAATAAGGACGATTAGATGCGAAGCATTACATCAAGGAGAAACTAAAAGAGTATTATAAGGATAACATGGAAAAGCTAAGGTTGGAGAGAATGTCAAAGTTCTGCAGCTGATTTAAAATTTATAAAAATGTTGGAAGAGATGTGCTCTTCATGTTTTCTCATCAACTTTAAACCTACTATATGCTTAACTAAGTATGAATTTTTTTCTTGGTTGAAGTAGCATAGTTGGAATTGCAAACATTGAAGACAAAAACTTTGAAATCGTACAGTTCAAACGATACCGGTTTTGTCAATGTTCATTATCAACGGCAGGTTAACTGCATTTTAATGACCTTCCCGGCAGACAACACCTTATCATAATTGACTAGCTGCTCAAGATGGCGGCTGAGCGAGAGATCTTTCTTCGTCATTTGTAAGTCGGCGATACAATCATTGCCGAAAATCGGCTTTCATTAGACATAAAGATTTTATGGGATTTATTAGAGCAATAGTCAACCCGCTATTTTAAAAAGCAAGGACTGGTGATTGGCACGCAATTGTTTTTCACACTCATGATTGATGCCTCTTCATCAACGAAATATTACTATGGTGTTAGTTGTCTTCTGCAGGACCACCAACTTAAATAAAAGTCATAACTATTCCAACAATAAAATACAATACAATTGAATACATCTTTATTTTCATAGTGTGATAATATCTGCTTCATATCTAAGCTGTTGCTCTGTCATGCTGGAAATTTTCTCTTAATTTGCTTTAGTCTCACTCCTGATACGCTTTCGCCTCGTTCCATAAACATGTGTGTAGGATGAAATATATCCATTGAATAATTCTGTACCATACCAGCAGCAGACGAGTTTCACACATGATTGACGAACGGATGATTGAATTCCAACGATCACTGTGGAGGCTGGAACTCAACAACGAGAATCGCTGTATGTGTTTTTGTCTAGAAACTTGTTTTAGACATGGTTTTAAATAGATAGTTGTATAAATTGAGAAGCTTATAAAAGAGGGAATAAAACAAATTCAAGTTCTACCAATAGTTTTATCTATAGATACGAAATAGTGTCGGTATCATTACATAAACTTAGATTAAACGCTAGCACGAATCAAAGAAGCAACAAAAGTCGAACAAAGCAAGTGTATCGAATAGGCAAGTCGGCGCGGTCGATGACCTCGGCAAGCAGACATGGCGTCGTCGATACACCATAGCACACCACACACCATAGCATGCCATTACAGTCATGGAACAACGTTAATTGCGGCTATTAAGTCACACAAAGAAAATGATTTCATATTTGCATGATACTAGGGTTTTCAGAGATTCAGCTTACCTTACCTTACCTCCTCTACATCAGAAAAATACCAAAAAGACTGTCCAAAAGTTAAAATAAACCATTCAGAACCAAACAACATTAAATATAAAACATCAATCACGGCTTCAACGAATATATTACGCTATATTCATGTTAACCTTTGATATTCAGTCGTTCCTCGACGATTTAGGGCGTTGTCTACCCTTGAACTCGTCTACACACCTAAACTATAGCGCGCTTACCCAGCCTAAAGGTCGAAATCGTAGCACGTTACAGTAAATTACTTAGGAGTAGAGTCAACAGAGGATTTGACTAATATAGCTTTAGATTGGATTGTACCTTGCAGCATAGAAAGGGATTGGTCGTCTTACTAAACGAAACCTTGAACAAATTCAAATTTTCTCTTGTGTAGTAACGTGTGATTATGACCAAAATCACAACATCACACGTTACTGCTGAAGTGCTGACTGACTACGCAGGCTCAATTTATCCCAAAACAAGCGGATCACTTCCAGCATCAACTTTTGCAAAAAAAATCATCAAGTCAAGTACCTAAACTGTCGCGTTTCTTATCTTGAGTCGTAAAGAGCGTGGTGAAATGGCGAAACACTAAGACAGTAACAAATAGCCCAGGTACTGGCATCGACCCTCCCCCAATGTTTACCGCGTCTGGTAAATGACTAGACGACACGCAATCTGCACTGCGAGGGGGACACGCAGTGCCGTCATACATTCATAAGTGGACAAACCGCTTTGGGCGGCGGATATCCTAATTCCTGTGTCAGTTTGGAATAGCATGCTTAAAGACTTCCATTCAATTGCAAGTCGTTTAAGAGCTGTTTTAGATGGTCTATGAAGCCGGCCAAGTTCCACAGTTGAACAGTATGAATCAGAAAAGCAAAGACTCCTAGTTGCAATAATTATGTAAAAAGATGAAACAAAATACTGATAAAATGTGATTTTTTTAATCAAAGGCATATTTTATATAAAAGTTGGCAAGCAAATATTTGTGATGTTCACAAATATTTGCTTACCAACTTTTATTTTAGACGTCTGCAACTTCATTAATGTACTTATTTGGGTATTTCATGATCTGACGACTCGAAGTTCAAATCAAACGGCAGCGACGCAACGTTGAGGAGACTTCCCAACAGAATTATAGGTAAATTACATTAGTTTATCATTTGAAGCAGCCACAATGTCGCTCTAATAAAATATTACGGTAAAATTCATAGCCGTCAGTTTACTACCTGTTAAACTGATTTCAGAAACTTGTAGTAACGACAACATCTAATAAATTAGCGGTAACATCTTAGAAGTTACGACTTCCTCAAGTAGGCACTAACATACAAAGTAAAAAGTACTGAAATGGCACGCAATTTACAAGTAATTACGTACTGCTCGCGTTATGCGGTTTCACGTTTACTCTTATATTATGTAAAGCCTAGTAACAGCGAGAAAACCGTTAGTGCACTAGAAACAACTGGCTCATCGAGTGTCTCTTGGCAATATAGAATGAATGCAAGATCATCGAGATAAATGTTCTGAAAAAAATCAAGTAACTTGAAGAAAAGGCAAGCTTGACTGCTGATGCCCTTGATGTACTTATGATTTTCACATTATTTTTTATAGAAAAAATAAAGAAATTAAAAGAGGGCTACAAAACTTAATGATACTTTCCACGAATAAGGAAAAGTGGGAAAAAAACGAACAGTTTAGCATGGGGAAGCCTCTCAGTAGGTCATCAAGATACGAAAATCATTATCTACTTAACAAGTACATTATTTATTTTACTTGTTAAGTAGAGAACGATTAAGCACCAAAAAGTACTACTAATCCGACTGAACCAAGTATTAGCAATCTCTCCATCAAAATACACACACAGAATCACAACTCATTCATAATTATGTGCATTCATTTTCATTTCCCATTCTACAACCGCAGGAAGCGTTGCGATTTCTATCATTTCCATCCCGTTAAAATTAACATGTAACGTGGCTTTTATTTTGAAGCCAATAAAGTCTATTTTCAAGTAGCTTGAAATAACTGTTCATTTTTATGTACGGATGTATTTACGGTCCGTCACAGTCACAGTAGGACGGTTGCGGATCGCGTACAACCTGCCACTTTGCGCTGCATTTCTAACCGCAGCGCAGTCGACTCTTTTGTTTGTTTTTTTAATCAACCTTCTGTTTTATTCCAAAGTTACATTAGTGTGTTATTAATTTGCCACTAGGTTGAGAAGGTACAGACAGACTATTATTTTAATTTTGAGTCTCAAACTACAACGAATTATGACGTAGGCTATTAATGCTTTTAATAACATAAACACAATACTAATATTTCTTACATCAATAGTCTCATAGCGATATATCATCAAGGTAAACAAGTTATGAAATAAAATCTGCAGTGACACATTTTCCAGCTTCGGATGTGTGCTGACATCACGACTACATCTAAATTTAGAGCCATTAACTCAGCAAAAGTGGACTCAAGATGAACTCAACTATTCGTCGAAACAAAAACACGTATGCGTATGCGGCACTGGGAAACAATCTGAAGACACACATGTGTTTATCTATAAGTCTGTGGAATGGGCAGATCTTATGAAAAATTATATTGTATGTAATACATTCACAAAATAAGGTGAAAAAAGATTTGGGCTGGGAACGTATTGCAAAATTCAGGTGTGTTTGCAATTTTCCTCAAAGGTAAAGTAGGTCTTGATCATGCGGCCTGGAACCGGTAAAGCGGACGGACCAGCTAACAGGCACTTCCCATGCTGGTGGCAGTGCGCGGACGAATCCATTAACCCAAATATAGAACCGCGCCCGAAGCCGAGTCGCGTGAGTTACACTCACAACTCTGCTAACTAATGAATTATAAAAATATATACCTACATATACTTATAATTTTTGCAGTATTTTTTATAATAGCCAAAAGAGTGCAAAGAATATAGCGAAGCTTCCAAAACTAAAGTAGCAGTGTCTCTCTACCTTGTACACATTTTTTGGTTCAAGATTGCACACACAGTGCGCGTTCAATACCTGGTAATTTGCCATACAAGTAAAGTTGTTTGCAACCTGTACTACTTTTTAGGTAACGCCATGTTTGCAAAGTGACGATATCTGTAAGCGTTGCTGGAAGTTGGAACTGAGCGCAGCGGTATCGAAGTTTTAGACAGTGTCATTTAATGGAGTTAATTTTGAATGAATATGTATATTTTTAAAGCATAAGCCACGCTAGTAACGCTACGCCTGGTCGTTCACAACCTCACGGCTAATTAGGTGTCGTAATCAAAACGCTCCCTCATGTGAAAACGTTCCCCCTCCTACGCGAGCCACAACCGCACACAGTTCTAAATAATAAACAAAACCATCACTGACACGAAACATGACTACGGAGCAGAAACAAAAGGATATCCGGTCCACATCATCATAGTACCTGAACCAGATTCAACTAGAGAAATGTTTAATTGTTCATGAATCAGATTGCTAATTTGAGTAATGAAATCGGAATCGAGAATCTAAAAATAGTGAACAAAACATTTCGACTGTTGAAAAACATCTAAAGTTGATGTCGAAGGGAAATAAGTCCAATCATAGTAATGCGTAAACACATCGAAGGCCGAGTAAATAGAACACAAGTATAGACCATCGTATTAGGTGCAAAAATCGATCCCGCGGGACTAGGATGGCCCAAGCAGGGGTGGCGCGTGGCGCGGCAATTCGCCCAAACGTCACTGACCGGACATTGGAAAGCACGTATCTGTAGATAGATCGGCTATACGAAATTGCTGCTTATTTTTAGACTTCGCGTGTTTAGAAACTTTGGATTGGTCGAATCGAGGGATCGGGGCTAATGATTTCAGAGTTTTATGCTCTGGTCATCACGTTTATGTTCAAAATAATGGATAAGCGATTCGGACAACGCACAGATTTCACGTCAGTTATATATCCAATTGATTTTAAAACTTCATAACCAGGCCAGCAACCAGCATTTACTTTATGAAGGGTCCAATCTTACAATTTCCTATGACAAAGTTTTGTCACTATTATGGTTGCACCATCACCTCTGGTAAGATAGAAGTCAATGAGTATAGTGCGTGGGAGTCGCCACTGAACTTTGTAGAGTAGGATGCGGCTCATTTGTCAGTTGTCAACCACGAATGATTCTGTAATACAAACGTCGTCATTTGGATTACAGACCAGGTCTCACTCCCAGGCGTATACAAAATTATAGTTTTAGTATTTGCTGTTTTTTTGTATAGCGGGTAAAACAAGCCATATTTCACGCGACTACCTGAAGGGCTTCATTAAAAACCTCTTAAATTACCCGTCAAATAATTTGAACCCAATGATGACTTACAGTGTTTCTTCGTATCAAGTGACAAGCTATGGTGCAATACTATATAGTCTGTCCAGCCTATTGATCACATGATCAAGAATGTTGATAGGTACAGTCAATGAAATGTGCTGTAAACAGACCTAATTCGTGACGTTAACCAATCGGTATTACTAACGCATCCGACGAGACTGACCGATATTGCTTACCCATTGTTCTAAATAAACCTTTTGGCGTCAGAAGTATAGTCATGCAGAACGAATCATCTTTAAATCGATGAGAATGTTTGACGGTCGAAATTATCTTTATTTCTGACGTGGGTAAGTATTATTGGCAATGAAGCAGTCCTTCTTGATAGAATGTTTCGCATAGATACGTGTTAAGTTTTGCAGGTCAATTTGGCTACAGCATTCGATCATAGTCGGTAATGGTATGACATAAGCGTGGTGACGTCACCCCGGGCGTCGGCAACTGTAGCGAAGGCCGACTCTGTTGTTTGTGCGCGACCGACCGGTTTTATAGCAACACATGCACTGCACGCTACCATCTACAATTCAACCCACCACTAGGAATATAACACGCGATACGTCAAAGCACTGTGAGAAAATAAGCGGTTAAGCAGCAAGTTTGAAACATACTTCGTTCAAAGCTTGCTTAATTATGAACTCTATCATAATATTCTTAAGTTCTTTATTATTTTTCATCTTTCTTTTAACAGGCGGCGCAAAATGCAGTTGCCACGCCTACATGCAAGAGGTTAGCCTCGGTGGTGCGATGACGCTATCGCCTATTTAGGTCAATATAACTCGCAGCCGCCATAAAAATTATAAACAGTCGGCAGAATCAGCAACTTGGATATTATCTTGGGCTATATTAGTTAATTTTACGAGACAAAACGGACGAAATAAAGAGCAATTGTGATGGAAATGTTGCTTTATCCCATAATCACATCATCCGAAGAGAAAAAGGTTATTTCATACAACGAATATAAAAAGATGATCGTTGAAAATGCCTGAAATCCCATATCTTGATAGTTTTGATACCTTGCCAAAACCCATATCGTATTGTTTATTATTTGTATGGTGGTAGTGCTATTACATACAGGAATGTCAGTTTCATAAATTGGAAAATAAATCTAATCTATAGCTGATTGTTGACCAATCAATATTAATTTAACAAATGGACAGCCGGGGCTCAGTCAGACTTCGGGCAATCATGTAAGTATCGAGTTACGAGGAACTCTATCTTCTAATAGCGTTACTCGTAAGCGTAACTAACTAAAACAACAAACGAGTGGACAAGACTGCCTCTTTTCTAGCATTTGTTCCTTAATGTAGCAATTGATTCCAGCTTTAATCATTTGAGCATTTAGCGCTTATTTCTACTCTTTCATCTTCTACATAATCCACTTAGGTTTTCATAGATTTGCCTCAAATCTTATTTTTTTTCATATTATCTATTAGTTCTTTGTAACAGAATCTTCATTCCTCTTACATTTGCTTTGCATGCGTAAAATTTTTCGTTTCAATCTTTCTAATTCCATATGCTCATGCTCTATACTCTATATAAACATAAACTTTCTGTTCTCATCTCAGCTGCATGCCCGTTCAATATTGTGCGTCCAATCATTTCAACAACAATTAGGGCAAATTAATCCACTGTTAAGATTCTTTAGCAAGCATTGCAAACAGTCGCATCTGTAGAATCAACGGCACTTATATTCATTCTGAGAAAAGAAAATAGGTAACCATTGTATGGTAGCCGTTCGTTCGTGTTAATAATGCACTATGAATTATTCACAAGCCATGACTCTGCAATGAAATTCTTTGTGCAAATGCACGTGAACACACTTTCCATAATATTCATATACCGGTAGAGAAATCTGTAGTCAATACACAACATAGTCTATACAAACCGTCAAAGGAATTGCTTAATCTTGGCACACAGCGTCCAAAAATATGCTGTGGTGAGAAATACTTGAGGATATGACAGCCAGTAATAAAAATGATTTTATCTTTTGGTTGTCGAAAGTATTAGTGAAGTGTAAGCCGCAGTACCGTTACACTTTGTGTTATTAAGATCTCTTGATGACCTCTTTGCACATGACAACTCTTGTGTTTAATGCCTTTGAGATGTTATCCCTTCACTGCAACTTACAGGCTTTACAATTTATGAAACTTGTCCTAAATAATTAATCGCGCTTTATACAGAAGAGGATGTAGTCCTCCTCTTCTAGACTCTTTATGCCGTTCGGTCTTCAGCTAAGCTCTTCAATATTATAAAAAATATGATACGAAAAATTTAAGTAGATAATATCAATGTGGGTCAATCTCGTTTCGAAGCTTGCGATTCCGAGAAGGTCGAAAGCTGGGGAGTAATGAATACTTCCATTGTTTTAGCAAAATAATGCTTGCGTTCATAACTGCAAGTTCTATATCTATGTAAAACACTGGCCTCGCAGCGATATTTAAAATGGTGATGATGAGTGATGCAACACAGGATAATTAACGTTAAAACAACACAATGCACCATAACCGTAAAACATTTTAAACGCAACCGTTAACATGGAGAATTTACTGACTTCAGTTTCAGAGCATGCTAATGTAATATACCTTGGCTAACCTTGACTTAGTGAATATTTTCTGAATAAACAACACCAACCTACGTCAATATCAATAGTTTACGTTGCTATAAATGGCTTAAGCGTTTATGAATTTTATATTTTCTCCTGTAGTTTTCCTAATATTTCAGTGGTTCAAATTGTGGTTAGATAATATTTTTCATATCAAAATCTGATACATCACAGTCCATTCATGACTATGTTATAATGTATTATGTATCTGAAGAGCAGGACTTGGTTAACAATCCGAATTGATTGCTTCAAATTGATGTTCAACAACCGGCAGATTGTTCCGCTGAATCAAGTACTCCATTCAATTTTCATGACATTTCGATGTTTTTTATGCGTACCTACACAGTTACTCATACAGCAGCTACATTACCTAACTAGGTATCCGTAACACTGTTTGCGATTTTAAAATTAATTTGATTAAATTATAAACTACAACTATGGAAGAAAGGGACATGTTGCGCCGACCCAAAATAAATTGGGATAACGGCAGGATAATGATATAAACTACAAATACGTAACCAAGGTACAAGAAGGTAGGTAAGAAGCAAAGAAAACGTTCATAGTTGGAATCAATGGACACTGCTCTCAGTGCAAGGGACATACATGACGATGTACAGATAACGGTATAACCGATAAAGACACTAGTAACTGCCGCAGAAATATAGGAGTAATAATGGGACAACATTATTATTTGCAGTAATAATAAACTGAAATTAGAAACCTACCAAGTTAATGTACAGAACAGATTGGCAAGCCGTCAACTGAGTATAGTTTAACCGGTTTTACCGGTAAGATTTGAAGTACCCATATCTGATTCTGATCGCCAACTGCAAAATAACATTTCTATGAGCTTTTCCTTCCGAGCTATCACTAGCATGGCTTTTACACTTTGCTGTCTACGGTTTAATGAGCATCGATTTATTGAGCCACGCAAGCGCAAAATCGATTGGGATTGTATGTTAATCTGCAGTTTACCAACCTCTTAATTCTAAAATGAATGATTAGACAAGACCAGATAACCTGATTGCGTAACAAAGGGAAAATTATTGAAATAAACTTGTCGGTGGGGAAGTTTACGCAGCTCTTTGGGTAGCACATGCAACGTGTACTAGCGTTATGTGTACGTATGTTCAGAAAGCGGTTGTTACGTGAGTCGGCGAGTGCAAGACATGGACTGGATTCGAGGTCGACGACCCCGGTAGAGCGGGACTCAGGACTCTACAGCCGGAATATTAAACGCGATTTTCAATTGCTTGAATGTCTTACTTTGAAAGTATATAAAGGTGAAGGTTTTTATTAAAATCAGTTTGCTGAATCATGAGATATTAATTTAAATAATATAGCATAATACATAACTAAAACTCAAGATTTAAACAAGCAATGCTGTTGATTTAGCAGTAACAGATGCAAATATTGAGATAAAAATTACTAACAGAACAGAAATATACGTGAAAAGTAGTATTAACAGTTTAACACGTCAAATTCTTCGGTGGTAATAAACTTCAAACCGAGTCGAATAAAATAATAAACAAAGAAGCAAGCACAATGAGCACTGTTGACAGAAAGAGTAGAAACTAGAAAGCCAGTGGTAGCGTGCCCCTTTTGTTAGTAGCATTAACGCCTTTTGGTACTCAAGCGTGAAAGGGCCTCGGACTTCGAACGTTTGTAATTTCGGTTGAGATGCAATCAAATGTGAAGGGAAGCGAACTTTTAATAATTTTGCTGTCGTAAGCCTGGGGCACGTTTCGAAAACTTAACTTATTAGTCTCATGCTGATGGTAAAAGAATTTGGTAACCCGAGAGACCAATACAATATCTATGGGAATATAGAAATCATATTTGGTAAGTTCTGCAATTAGCTTACGATAAGCTAACAATAATAGAATCTACATTATAGCTACTACAAAATAGCTTGGGTTTGTACAAATTAATTTGATTACTAATTATATGGCTGTAGTAATCAATTCGAAGGGGAAATACCGAATCATATAAACTAATCTACTCCTTGAAAATGATTCTAGTGTAGTGTAGCATAGTTTCTAGGCTTTAGACTTCTCTTATCGATCTTTCTCCACAAAAAAATTAATAGCTCATGGATTGTACAGTACTTCTAAAGTGTTTGCGGATCAACGGATACCTTTGTCCAGTAGTTCACGGCTCGATTCTGAACGTACTGGCCATAACTCTCTAAATATAGATTTCTATAAAAAGTGCTGTTGGATTCCTCAGAAGCCGTAGCTTTGTGTTCGGGAAACGTTCTGAAGGTGTAACTCTTATTTATCGTGATCATAACTTTGATCGATGATGTCTTCTGATTTTTGAAACGCATTAAAGACTGTCATTATTGGTGACTCACAAATACTCCACAATATTTCTGTCACGTTCAAGGTTTATTATGTCATCAGAAGCTGAGACTTACTTACCAGTAAATAGTAGTTGGCTTAGATTACCTATAGATAACTATGCTTTATTTAGGTACTAGCTGATGGCCGCGACTTCGCCCGCGTAGATGTCGGTTATTATATACTAAAACCTTACTCGAGAACCACTCTATCTATTGGTGAAAACAGCATGAAAATCGGTGCAGTAGTTTTTGAGTTTATCGCGTATAGGACGACAGACAGACGCGGCGGAGGAGTTTGTTTTATAATATGTAAGGAAGTATATTTAATTGATTAGAAATCTTCCCTTCACTTTTGGCAATGTAGACTTGAATGCTTGATTCAATATGGTAGGAAAAGTAGCAGAAGTTTTTAAATTACCCAAGAAAGCGATTATTACATTTTAGTAATCAGCGATAGTTATAATGTCTTCATTATTTTTTTCTCGATCAATAACCAACCTACTCCTTCATTTGTGAAGTTATTAATAACATCTCCAAATAATTTGTTCACCCATTATGCCACAAAGATGGTACGTTTTTGGGTCAATTGAAAGGTCATATAACAGACTGGGGGAGATAACTGTATGCGCCACTTGAAGTGATAAAACAAACGAAATAAAAGTACACACCAACGTCTTGTCCTTGGAAACCGGGAACGCACATTTGCGCAATTTAATTGCATAAAAGTTCAAATAAGAATTGAACCGTAAACTGCAATTCCGACCAAAAATTTCTATAGATATCATAATTTTGCAGATAAGTCGAGAAAAACATTAACGGCGGCAATCTATCATTACCGTACTTATGCTAATCATAGTGTAGATAAAATTTGATTTTTATAAAGTGTGCGAAGTAAACTACATTTTGTGGCGAAGTGACCGATCATCGTGCAAATTTAGATGTCCGCCGCCCACAGGTTGGACCAAACATCAATAAACTATGACGAAAAATTCGGAGTAAAAAGTGAACTTAAAAATGTGCCGATGAATGGTCACTGAATACGCGAGCAGGTCGACTATGACCTCACCTTTTTTTGTCATTAGCAGATGTAATGTAGGTAGTCAACCGCACTCGTTTCTCTATTATCATGGCAAGCATTCCTCGACTACTGAGTCATTACGGGGTCCCTAGAAAACGATTGTTTTTATATCGCTTCACAAGAGAAGGGCGTGGCAAAGATATCAAGTATTTTTATCATATTCTTTTTAAAGTTCTTAAAATACATCTCCAGAAATGTTCACCCAAACGTTTGAGTTAGCAATGACATCATAACAAACACGATAAATTAATGTTCTCATGTATGATATCATACTATGTAACATTGTGACCGCTGTAGTGCTAGGTTTTATCTTATGAGGCTTTATCCAAGGACCATGAAGAATATTCTGAAATGTGACATAAGATACGGAATTCCGCTGAAAATTCGACACATCTTTGCAAAACACGGGGAATAACGTTACAGAGTCACAGCGCAATGTGTTTAAATTCTTGCCAAAAGATATCAGACAGGTAAACGATCAAAAAATATTTAGGGTTTGGTATACAGTATACAGTACAGCCACGTACGGCGATACAGTATATTCCTAACATTAACCAGTATCGGACAGTTGATTCAGTACGTCTGCGCGAGTGACCTCGATGACGGCAGGGGGCGGGGCGCAACCGCTCTGCAAATAACGACAGATTTCTGAACGCACCCGGTGAATTCCGTCTGGAATCTCCGTCTAGATAAAACGACGATCAACGTCTTAAATGCATGCTTCAAAGAACAGGTCATGAGGTTGAAAGACTAATTAACAGACTGTGGGAGACAATTATTGCAGCAGTCAGCTACTTGGGGTCCCTAGACGGACTGGGAAATTAAATAGGTCAAGACATTTTATGCTAGGTTGTAAGCAATCTTGTCTAGTGATAGCCCGGAATAAGATACAATATATTTTTCTGCTATCACTGGCAACGACAGCATAACTGCCTACTCATCGTTTTAGCCAAGTTGTGAAAGTGTTCAGAATAGCTAGGCCTGTTTCGGCTATGTAACACTTGATTACCTTTCCTAAAGTAAAAGAAATGTTCGTAATCAAACCTATATTTTCTTGCAAAAGAAAATGTAATAGGTTATCGATATCTTTTCGGGCTACCGATAAAAACAAACACAAAGCAATGTCTATAGATTGTGGTACAAAATGTCTACGTATCAAATATCAGAAGAAAACGGTGCAAAACATTTTAATCAATATCCTTAAAACACGTAAAAGTGACATCACCACGTAAACCTCACTATTGATCTTCTAACAAGTAACACAGACACTAAACACCGGAAACCTGTAAACCTAAATGGAACGGCGGCCTCATTCATTAAAATTCGCAAATACACATACCAATAGCTAGCGAGGACTATCTCATCTCCGTACGTTTTTCCAAACGTATAAATCCACCACAACACTGAGATTCTATAAAATTGTAAAGGTACGAACACACGAACACGGAACTTGGGGAACGGCACAGCACACAAGCGCGTCGCGACTCCAACTCAACAGAGTGAGCTGTGGACGGAATATCGATCCAACTCCTGGCGCCGGCGGGCCGCATATCCCTAGTGCACGCACGCCCCTCCCCGCCAGCTTACCACCCCTGTGTAATACACCCTTTATAATGGGGAAAATAGATTTTTATTTTGTAAATTCGTTCGAGGAGTTAGAATCTTGATCTACAGTGAACTTTGATATAATCAAATCATTAAACAATATTAAATCTGGAGATCGTTTTGGATGATCTCAAAATATTTGAATACTCAGTTCCAAAATTTTTTTGTAGATCAGGCAATTTTTTGGGCAAATCTGTGTCTAGAAGATGGGAACACTGGCTCCCCCCTCCCACTCGCAGAGTGGCAGACCGACCTTGTGGGACGCGTCACGCAAACCCCGTTACCCCCTGAAGTTGTCGACAGGAAATTTCTTATGAAAATTAAGGGATGAATTTGCCACCGAGGACAATGGTGATTAATTGGGTGGAATAAGAAATCCTTGTACTTGGATCTTTATGTTTTGACTCATTCCGATTTCTGAACTGGGGGACATTGACATGCCACAGTTTTTTCCGGGACATACTAATAACATGGGTTTTTTCCGGGACATAATATTTTGGTAGGAAGACTTTTCTCGTCTGGGAAATCGAGTCTTTCATTTCATCACATCTCAGAAATCGGTGTTTTGATCAACATTGAAAATTAGTGTAAGATATTACACTCAACGAATTTGAAACCATGTTTAGGGGTTGGGAATAGTTGAGATCTCCTTATGCAACGATATTTTACTTAGTTTTTTTTCCTTACTACCTATGTTTCTTAATTGGGTTTAACTTGATTCGATATAGATCGTCATTAAATACTTTGTTAATTTTGAGAAGCAGGTATATCAATGGATGTTTACATTGAAAATAGCGATCCAAGTACCTATCTCACATCTACACAAACGATGTGAATGGCATTGTAATATTTGCCTACAATATTACAATGTTGATGCTGATGTAACTGAGGACTCGCGAGACGTGCCTTAACTGAAAACTGTGGGAGGCACGTTTTGTATGAAAACATGGATATAAGTATCTGAAATTGGATAAGGTGTTGCTGTTGACGAAATCAGATCTATCTTCGATATTTTCGACACTCTTCAGTTAAACTTCTAATTGTTTGTGGTCATTCCTTTATCAGAATCGGTCTAATGGCTTGGGAAGTTTTAACGTTGATCAATAATGATGTGACTTTATGTTCCCTTGAAGTCCAAAAAGTTCCGCAGGGTACACCTTGGTAAGATTGGTTCTAAGAGTTTCGGGCTACTAACTATTCGTTCTTACGACTGTCAAAGATGTACGAGTGACAGCAGAAACCGATGGCTTTTATTGCTTTCTGAGGCTATGGGGTTTCGTTATGAAATGGTTGCGTTACCCGTCCGCCGACCGACTGTGGCTAGCGTAGTCTTACCACCAGGAATCGAGACCCTGATTAAAAAAAATAGAGAAAAAAAAACAGGAAATCGTCTTTCGGAATATGGGTCATATGGCTCAGAGACTGCAATGCTAGTTGCAAACAACAGCACATTTCGCTTAATGAGTTTATTTTTATTAACCTAACCAAAACTGGGTTTAGATTGGATTGATAAAGAGTTAAATAACCCTCTGTATTCTACATTTGAACCATCATGAGTAGAAAATTCCACTCAGCACATGAATGCGTTTTACACTAAGCATATGGCTGCAAGGACAGACATTTCACAACAGATGTATCAGACTATCAGTTGATTGTTTATCAAAGATGTTACATTCAATATTATTCCACTTTGAATGAATTACCAACATAATGTTTTCACTAAGTGATGAGTTTGGAAATAAATTGTAGTTGTATACTTGCTGAATCTGGCTTTGGTATAATTATGTCAAAACAGAAAACAGATGTTGGTGTATATTACAATAACACCAACAAACACACCAAGGTAACATTTTGGGATGCACTATCAGTTAGACACGCGGCCTGACACTGAATAAAAGTTCTTAGTTCGCAGCTGGCTTTGAAGATCAAAGTTCTGTTGAATCACACACAGCTTTAGGCAATTTGCTCTCTTCACAGGGCGCATCACTCTTCATTCCTGTTTTCTCATACAAAACTTGCCTTAAAAATGCTGTTTGGTTCTTTTTTCCAGATGATGAGCAATGCATTACAAGGTAATGTTTACTTTGTAAACACCTATAACTTGACAGCCGACCTTGAAGAATCACAATGGTCGCTCAAGTAATTTTGCTGACAAATTTACTATTTATGAACAAATAGTGACGGTTAATTATGGTTTTTTTAATGTACAGTCATAGATTTACGAGGAAAAAATTACTTACTTAATGTAAAAACAATTTAGAAAAAATTATATGTGCAAATCTAATTCCAAATAATTAATTTTGCATGTTAAATTTAACAAAATGCCTTTGAATATGCACCCAACTACAACAAAGCCATACTGCGTTATCATTTTATATTATCTCTTGTTACGGTTAGTGTAGTTCCCAATTATTTTAATACAAGTAATTAGTTTTAATTATTGTGTTAATATAGAATTATTGATCCATATTATTATTAATAGAAACCTAACACAAACGCATAATCAAGGGAGTGGTACTCAATACTAAATATTTCAATGCTTAGTAACACACAGTCACGCCCGCTTGCATTGCCTCACTGATAACATAATGACTGAGCAAGATAAATAATTACTTGTACACTTCACCTGTTTACTAACTATAGTCTTTATAATTATAACACATGATTATGTAACAAGTAATATCTTATTTATTAAACTTAGTTACTTATAAACAGGCTGAAACGAGAGGAAAACCCTTGAAAATATGGCAAGATGTCTTGGTAAGGATGGCCGGAAAGACATGGACTAGACAGGCAAGAAACAGGTAGAAGCGGAAGTGGTTGGAGGAGGGCTTTGCCAAAGGGAACACAAGACACTCAGAACTGATATTAAACAATTTGTATTACAACTATCACTCTGAAATAAGGCTATAAATAAATAAAATAAATAATAAGGCTGTGTGCTCAGTGTGGTAAAGAGTAATTGGAAGAATTTGAGTATAGGATTTACCCAAAACAAAGACGGTATAAACAGACTAGTGAAATGTCTATGATAATAACTGGCGAGAGTCAACAATACTGTGAGAACTAGGGAGATCTTTGTTCAGCAATGGGTCAATATAGGTTATAAGATATAATAGGCTTTTACTCAATCAATCAATCAATCTGTGTGAAAGATGATATAGCTAGAAAGGGTATGACTACAGAGATGACGGCTAATAGAGAAGTATGGAAGAAACGGATATGTCGCTCCAACCACAAATAAATTGGGATAAGGGCAGGAGAATGACGATGAGGCTTTTACTCAATCATGAGTGTATTAAGGTAGGTTTTTTTGCTTTCATGTTCAGTAATACTTAGTAAAAGTCAAAAATATTAATTGTTAATTTCAGCCAATAACAGTACTAGCCTCCTTGGCCAACAAGATCAAACTGCCTACTTTGAGTGGAAAGCTGACTGAAGCTTGGTGTTTATTTTTATTATTGTTTTGAATAGAATTAGTAGAATAGTTATAAATCAATGTGTGACTTAAATTATTTAATAAAATATGTTAGAAGTTATAAACAAAAGCGTGTTTTAAAAATACCATGAGGTAGCAATATTATCCACTTTTAAGATTTTGTCCACCTTGTTGTTTGGTTGTACATTTTGTGTTAAGAACAGTGCAACAACATATTTAAACAGATAACTGAATACAGCTATCTACTGATTCCATCCAGTACATGATAAGATATTTAGGCACTTTTAGAACATTTAATTCTCTGAGATAAAATGTTGATAATATTCATTATCTCAATTAAACTTCCAATAAGAAAAGTGCTTAGTTAGTGATACCTATATTCAACTTGAATTAGGTACCTGACCTGTCTGATAACTTGATCAGAAGGATGTCTTCTTTTTCTAAGTTTTGTAATAGTGCTTAGTTGGTATGCATGTACCCTAAGGAATTTAACAAAAACCAAATACCCTATATTTAGAAAATACATTTAATTATTTTGGACATCTCACATGTTACTACTTGAGGTGGCCTCTAATATACAAATATTCCAAGTACCTTGACAGCTTTAGTGGGTACAAGCGGCGACTCTTTCAAGGCGTTACCCAAGTTCCAAATGAAACGAGATACCGGTACCAAACTACGACTACTTAAGCCAATTGAAAGCAATTAGAGAAAGAAACCAAGCCCCGAATTTTCAAATTAAGAGCGTCTAGTACAGTAATAAGCAATAAATTGTCTACGTAAATAGCTCGGTACAGGAGGTACTAAGGTACCAACAAAAAAGAGCAAAGTGCAGCACAGACCAATCCTAAATTTGGGCTCGTGATGACATCGACCCACTACTTTCAAAACAGAATCTAATCAGTTTTATGAAATAACTCTTCTACATACCTTCTTTTATAGGTCCAGGAATGCTTTTTCAGCCCGGTTATACACATAAATTGTCGGCACACACAAAATATCACTTTGGATGCGGGACCGTAGCCAATCGTACCCAATTCAAACCCACAGCACATACACTCGATAAACAGTCTTCAAACCGACTTGCTGAATAGATAACATAACACTTGTGATTTAGATTTTATAAATAATCGCTATTCATGTAGAATTTGTTGGAATATCATCCGTGACTGCGAGTACGAACACGGCATCGAAGGCGAAGCGAAAGACCGACCGCGAAAGCATCCACCTTCGCGCCGCTCATCTCATAGACAAGTAAATAACAGATGCGACAATATCAACAAGATTTCAAAATAAATAAAAAATATTTAATTTTAGTTCAGATGTTAAAATCACGTTATATAAGATAGAAGATAGACACTTACAGTGATTTTTAACTGCACATCTGCTCAGCAAATGATGTATGTTCTTGATTATTGTGCTGTTAGTTGAACTGTTGAACTGATTTGGACTTATTGTTTTATACCGCTGGGTAAAGTAGGGCAAAAATAAATTAAAAAAATGTTGTTTGTAAATTTGTAGCACATAATTTCGCAAAGGGAGGTGTAATGTGCATCTTTTGCTCCAAATAAGATTTTTTGATAAATTTGCCGCTAACTGGTTTATAAAATAAAGTTAACTTTACATTCGAATTCATTTTTTTGTATTCAAGACAATCTGCTCTACAAACATAGACAGGTGATCAAATTATAGATTTATAGGTACTTAAAAATTTTGTATCCAAATAAACAATCTGGCAGGATTCTTCTGTCGTTCTTGAGTGCTAGTTTTTCTCAATAAACTTATTTTAAGAACTACTGAATAATCTTGTTTTAAGTGTAATTGCATTTTATGAGAACGGGGAAAGATAATTTGCACAGATAGTTTATCTTGTCTACTTTCGAAGTTTTTACTACTCTTTGACTAGTATGACATCATCTACAAGTTTATCAAGTGACGTCCATCATTAATTTTGTCTATGGTTTCAAACATTACAAAAGAGATGATTTTGAGGTAAAAGGAACCAGGTATAAAATATTACATCATATTCACTTTGGTCTAATTATTTTACTATTATTTGTTAATGAAAAAAGTCATACACCATTGAGCGCATCACTAAAACCATAGACAATAGAAATTTTTGGGTGTGGCCAGTATGATAAGGTTATTTTGTAGGTATTCCAAATTATTTCAAAGATCTAAACAAATAATCACGCTTCAAAGTCTCATTACCGATCATCAATAATATTAATTAAAGTTGTCAAAAGCAAGAAATAACTCTCAGAAAAGTAAGAAATATCTCCAAAAAATCAAATAAGGCCATTTGGGGATACCACAATATTTTTTAACAGTTGTTCTCTGTGGTGACAGGTATGTCAATGTCATTTCAAATTTGTCAATAAAAAATGGATGGCGGAATTTTTAAACATCTCAGCTTGTTGTCGTTGAACGTTGAACTGAACTTGTAAACTGTTTTTTTCAGAGTTATTTGTATCATATTAAATTTGTAAAATCAAGATACTGTTGTATTACTACTAATGTTTAATTACCTATATAAACAGGGAAAGGTATGTTTGCGGGAATGCGGGTAAGTACTTATACCGGTTTCTATTCTTGTGAAATATGCAATAATTCAATACTCAATATGTTTCACAATGTGAAATTATTCAATTTATCAGGCCATAAACTCATATTGCTACTTCACCACACAAAAAGACCTTATGCGGCCTGCCTGTGTGTGCCGTAAAGAACGCTGACAACGCGATGTCTAAAATGCTAGTCACCAATTCAGTTAGGTACTCAGAGTCGATTAGTGACTTGTTCTGTGTGGTGGTGGTTAACCTAGCCTAGTTTTCTATCTATGCATAAAATACCAAAATTAAAACACAAAGAAGTTTCATTTACTTATTGTTTTAATACAAAATGTATAAACATATAAAATTTCCATCCAAACGTTCATGATAAACAATAATATCATCACATCACAATTACACATTCTTTATTCTGAATGTTCTTAAAATAGGAGATTACAACTAGTTTCTTTATATCGAGGAAGTGCTAATGAATTTGTATCATGAATATCTATGAACGCAGATATTCATAGAGTTTCATAGGTATGGGTTTAATATGTGGAATAATTACAATCATCACTTTCTTTTTTGATAAAACAGTCAACTCAACAGTCAGTCACTCCACTGGTATTCAGCTGCATCCAGTTAGACTGAAAGCCAATTCCAACATAGTTGGGAAAAGGCTAGGGCCTAGCCTAGCCATCATAATCTGCCTAGCCGCGAGGCAGATCATGATGTGTCAACTATAAAAAATATTCATTGAAGAATTCTGAGATAAATGAGGAAACATCATACCCACTTAACATTAGTTCAGAAGCACCGCCTCAAACGACAAAAAAGTCGATAATATAACTAAAAAATAAATAGCTCCTTACCAACTATGAAGCTAGAAATAGACAAACTTTGGGAGGTACTTTGAAGCACAGTCTTCAATCAATTAAATAGAATAGGTACTACAATTATTTTCACAATTAGGAGACGAATTCTGTTACCCAATTGCAAATTTTGAAAAAAGCCTCTTTCTTAAACAAACTCAAAGACCGGTGCGTGCATGGCCTTGTGACATGGCTCGAGTCCCACATTTTTATCACAGTTTAGTCATATAAAATGTGCGAGCTATGTCACAGTAGGCCGTGCTCACCCCCCTAAGCAAGTGCCCAGACCAGTGGCCGAGACTGAGGTACCGGGCAATAATTTAGCCACTATACTATTTTAACAGTTACATAATATTTTGTATTGATATTATATTGATTACAATTTATTGCTGTAGGTACCAAGAATATTTCTGGTGGATGGCGACATTAAAAAGTTGAAACAATCATTTTGATTTATATGGCCTTTTGCTAACAACCTCAAACCTGTAAGAAAATTAGTTCTGTTTGCGCTTCAATTAAAGATTCAGCTTTTGTTGTTATAAGTCGCTTGAGATCGCAAAAAAAGACTGATTGATACACTTTTGTATGTGTCAACATCTTCACAACTCTTCAGAGAACACTGTTATGTTCTAGGAAACTATCTACTGTAATAAAACTTTTGGAACAAGTAAGTCCAGAGGCTATAAGAAGTTATGTTTCCGAAATTAAAATGGAACTTTTTGTTCCAATAAAAAGGGCGCAGAATCACAGATATCATGCCAAAACTGACTTTATGTAAAGAGTTTTAAGCAAGCCCCATTGATTTTAAAATTGCCGTATAGGCGAGACTACCTCGCCTCACTAAAATTCGCGTAAACTTACGTCTCGCCTACGAGCCTCTTGTCAGAAAGCCCTTGAATATGGCCAGTTATTGCTAGAAGATGAGTGGTGGTCTAAATACGGGCTATCAGTTAGAAGTAGCTTGCTACCACTAAGACCAGAGCTGGAACTCTCGCTTGATGAGAACATGCTCTTGCTTCCTGTGTAGAAAGAGAGAGACGTATGCAATGGCTCCCTTCCTAGACGACGTCTTGCTCGCACCAAAGAGATGAAAGCCACGGCGATCGCACACAGGAATATGATTCCTAAGACGCAAAATGCGAGAGCCATTTTCCCTGGTGATAAGCAGATGGTCTTGTCTCCCGGTGAGAAGCCTCGCACGAATTCATCTTCTTCCGATTCTACTCTTCTTGAACCTGTAATAGAGTAGGTACTTAATAAAAACTCAGAAGAGAGAAATTAAGAGTTTAGTCCTGCTTTGGGAACAATAAATGTAGTGAAGTTATTGAAAACTAGCTGCGCCCCGCGGTTTCATCCGCGTAAGTCTCGATCCCGTGGGAATATCGGGATAAAAAGTATCCTATGTCCTATTCCAGGTCATAGTCTACCCCTGTGCCAAATTTCATCCAAATCCGGTCAGCCGTTTTAGCGTGAAAGCGTAACAAACAAACAAACTCACTTTCGCATTTATAATATTAGTTAGGATTATGGTCGTTTAAAATCTTACCTCTTATTGAAGCTTCGTCTTCTAACTCTATGTTAGGTGCATGCACCTCTATACTGTTATACACCTCCAGTCTATCAATTACTATGCCTTTAGCATCTTTATCTAGACGAGCCTTTCTTAGTAATCCATCTCTAGTTTGTTGTGGTTTCTGCAAAGCTTTGCAGTCCACCGGCGGGCATCGACCTTTGCACAACTCGATACCACAAGTTAGATGCAGCTTAGCTCTGTCAGGGAATTTGAAGGCAGCAAAAGTTGTGATAGCATGTTGGTAGGTCATGATATTCTTGAACATGTTGTCAGGATCAGATTTTTCTAGTTTCATATTTGTTTTTTCGTCAATGTTTTTCTGTAGGTCAACAGGTTCTAAGTCAGAGAAGTCAATTTCAGCGCTTTTGTGTTTGTGATGATGGATTGATGGTTTGTTGAAGATCGTTTCATCGATAGGACAGCCGGCCTCGTCCAGTAATTTCTGCGAGGCTTCTCCCAAGCCATCGTGGGCGATGCAGTTGGTTACTCGGAGTCCAACGCCCACTGGAATATGAAGATGGACATTGAGTAAGTAATACTTTAAGTCATCATACGATTGTTCAATTGAATTATGAGAAACTGTCAAGTTCATTACGCAATAGCTAATGATGCCGTCCCGAGGAGATGAATCATTGACTTATATTCCTACCTAGAGTACCTAGATATTGCTTCTTAGTAGGAATTTCCTATTGCAAAGTTTTTTTTCGAGCGAAAATACACAAGTCATCATTTCCAAACATAAGTTCATTCCGTAAGTTCTCGAAGAGAGTCAACTTTTCAAACAGCAATTTCACCAGCTTTAGGTTAGTCTCAAATCAAATAAATTCTGATGCCCCCTAATAAGTTGGGCATTGAGTCACACTCAGAGACTTCATTCCGGGCAACGCGTTAGAAAATTACTTCTGGCTATTATTAGATTATTAAACTACCCAAGCTAATATACGTTTTGAAACATACGGTAATCATTATTTGCCTAGCCTTTTCCTAACTGTTAGGGTCGGCTTCCAGTCCAACCGGATGCAGTTGAATATCAGTATTTTACATGGAGCGAGCGACTGCCTATCTGCCATCCACAACCCAGTTCCTAGGTAAAACGATACCACTGGTTGTCAGACTTTCTGACTACCCGTAACGTCTAACTACTCGACGGGCTAAGACCTACAAATCACAGCAGAAACTTACCCGGTAATGTGCACTGAATAAGTAGTCTAGTAGGCTGTCCCACTTCGACAGTGGCGGGCTCTGCAGCAGACACTGCGGGTGCCAGTTCCATCCAGGCACGTGCTGCTGCCATAAGCCACTCGCGTTGCTCTATTTCTGCCGCGTTCGCGAACCCTTGTCGGTTGCGGCCAGTTCTGTTGATATATCATGAAAAAAGTCACAGCAATTTAATTAAGAATATTAAAAATAGTACTTGCTTTGGGCTCAAATTGAAAAGAGATAGAAAATGGAAAGACGGAAGAGAGGCCTTGCTGTGGAACACAACAAGCTCACATGAGGTCACCCCTTGCTCTCCCGGTTGCCAACATAATATATTATTATATATTTAACTACCTCGTTTTCTTCGCCTCTCTTGTAGTCATTTCGCGTAATTTATTGTTGATCACCGTGTCTAAAGCCGAGCTGTCGATGTGAACCGCGCGAGGTTGCAATTTACATCTGAAATTCAAAACATGATCGTTTTAGATAAGGAACTTCTTTGTCAAGTAGATCTTGATCTGTACTGGTTATAAATGGAAATTAAGTTGGTACAGTAGGTAATTATGTATGAAAAAGGAACCTAAAAAATATTTCTACAGGATTGATTTTCAAAGATTAGACCACTCTTTAAATTTTTCTACTAAACTCCGGTCAATATCGAAGTGGTCTGAGGTCTCATTGCATTTCCTTTGTATTACTATATAGTTCATAACTGGTTTCCAAACCAAACATGGCATTACTCAGATGCTTTTACTCCTAGCATAAGCATATATCGAAATCGCGAAAAAAAAAAACAGCTGTTCCATACATTTGTGTTCACTTAAATCGACAAAATGTATGGAACAGCTTTTTTTTTGCGATTTCAAAGTTGGTCCCATAGAAAAAGTATATTATAGATGACACCAAACCACTAGTTTCAAGGATAATGGTGTCTATCCTAACACCCAGTAGTCGGAGAGGTTTAAACGCAGAAAAAATAATTTGCAAAACATATTGCATGACTTTGGTTTCGCTCACATGAAAGCGACCGCGTCTTGGTAATCTTGGTTAACGCTCTCCATTAGACATTAAATGAGGTAACATGAAACCTAAGAGACCTTATCAGGACTCGCAATTATTATCTACCTAGCACTTGACGCATTCCACATGGAACTAGATTTTTTAATGTCCTTACCTCGCGTGTACAACTTCCAGTGCATCGTTGAATCTGGTTACGTAAGGTTTTTTCTAATACTTATCTATTACATGATCCTTGTTCGGACTTAGGTAATATTTTTCTATCGATATCAAGTTAGACGACTCCACCCTATGTTTGTGTATGATATTAGAATATCTAGAGATTAAGCAAGGGCTTTATTAATAATGCATGAGGTTATGCAGGTGTTTGTATTCAATACTTAGTACTAAAATCTAAGGATGGAGTTTCTTTCACATACTTCTCCATACGAAAAAAGCTTTTGGAAGGGAAACTAGAATGATAGAATCAATTCTATTTTCTTGTAAATGTTGACGTTCAAAATTGCAATTTATGTGCATAATTGAAATGTGAAGGCGTTGTTTTTCATATTACATTTGTTGTAGGTTAAAACATCATGTGAGAATTCGGGGCCGTTATTTCGACAGCTGCCCTTTCCGAGATCAATGGATATACAATAGGTCGATCGGTCGTCATAAATGCATTCATTTATTTAATTATCGTAGTCATTCTTTCCCACCTGACTAACAGTTCCTGATCGGAAGACTGCTGCAGCTGTCTGTCCATCTGCACGACCAACTCGACGTTATAGTACAGATCCTCTTCATCGTCAGGTTCTTCAACTGTTGTGTTCATTGTTGATGTCCTCACGCCGCATGCGTTTGATGGCAGATTTAGAGTTATCTTGTTTTGAAGGTTTCCTGGAATATGAAACATTTCCATTAAGATTCTGGCATAAAAGAACATTTTGAGATCTAAACTGTGCGTTTGAACTGGCGAAACATTCACAACAAAACATGTTGAAATCTCTTCCTGCCAAAAATTTAATGGAACATTGACAGAAAATAGGGATTTTTACATGATTTGTTGTGAATGTTTCGCACGTGCAAACGCTGCAAATGCAACTACAAGCTTAAAATAAAATCAATAAACTTTTATCAGAGGGTGTATTCGTATTGGAGAAGACTGATGTAGAGAGAAGAAACGAGCTTGAAACTTGAACGAATATAGTTTTATTAAACACTAGCTATTGCCCGCGACTTCGTCTGCGATCCAGGATGAAAAGTAGCCTATGTCGTTCTTCAGGTCATGATCTACCATATGCCAAATTTTATCCAAATCCGTTCAGCAATTTTAGCGTGAAAGCGTAACAAGCAAACAAACAAACTCACTTCCGCATTTATAATATTAAGTTAAGATAGTTCTTATATAGTTAGGATTAGAATATCAATCAGTTTGGGTCATACTTATAAAACATAATAAGTGAAATGTGGGTGTAAGGTGCAACTCAGCCTAACCGTTCTGGTTATATAGGCGTGATGTTATATGACGAAACAGAGGCCCTAGACAAAGTGACATTCTATCAGCGATAACGATGATGGAAAAGGCAAAAATGTATAGGACTGACATAAACTATCGAAAAGCTTATGTCAATCCTGCTGAAAGTCGTTGTAGAAATACGAAACGCTTTCGAAGCGCTTGTCATTTGTCTAGGCCCTCTGATTATATTTATTTTACCTTGAACTCGACATTCCCTCGAGAAGTCCTTACTGAAGACAAGTCCTTTAAATGGCTGTGCCATCTCTAAGTGCACAGTCATGGACGCCTTGTCACAGATCGTGGACACGCTGGACACCCTATTTGGCAGGATCTGCTGGCCGAGGGTTGGTGACGCCAGCCACATCAGCAGTATCGCATGCCACATCTTGGCGTGCCCTGAAAATATGGAAAAATATTGCATAAGTCATAAGATACAAAGGTAATTCGTTAATTAAACATCTGGCTCGAGCTTTAATTGTCATGTATGCGTCGCTACAGGATTTTAAGACTGTCAAAAGTACCAATATACAATAAGAAACAGTAAAATAAGTTATTTTTTGTTATATCTGGATAATCACTTGGTGATACGCCATTATTAAGGGACACAGAAATATCTGCGATCATTATTAGACACACGCTTCTGTAAGGCATATAATACCTACCTAATACGTTGATTAAGTCTACTCGAATTTATCCGGTTTAGCTTCTTAGTATGTGAAAAGTTATTTTTATAGGGTCCTTAAACGTGCATCATAAAGTTATATCATACTGGTATTTTCATTACGTAATAAAAGTAAGGTTCATAGAACTTGTATCTAAAGTACAGCGTTCTAATAATAAAGTACGGAGGTGTTTGCAAGGACTAGACTCGCTAGATCTGCGGTGCTAGGAGTGTATCTAGCCGAGTTGATCGACAATTTGCGGTCAATACCGCGGTTGTGGCGGCGGATATGAAAGCAATTTGAGACAATCCACAATTTACGAAATTGAAGTTTTAGATTTGTTTCTATTGAATGTTACGTAGAATATCTAATCTATACACCCACATACAAGGTTGCTTGTTTTTCTGTTTCGAATTTTCTCGAAGGATAAGTTCTGGTTCAAATAGCAAGGTATAGTAAATAAATAAGCTTCTTTAGAATAATATACAGATCTCCATTTTAATCCAAACATATTTCCTTTAACCCCTGACACTAATAACCAACCGGACAAGTCGGAAAAGGCTCGCATCTTTGAGGGCGTTGAACGAACCAAGACTAGCATAATCTTGGACAGTAACATATTGAAAGGGGCGCAAAGTATATTTGAAAAAGCGATCCATTGTGCTTTGCCATCGAGGCGTTTAGCATACGATTTTATAGTTAATTCTTCCTAATAATCTGCAAAATCTTAAGTACCTACATTTTTATTGTTGGAAAATATACGGTTATATTTCCGCTCTCTGTCAGCGATCTCCGATGGTACAATTAGATAGAAAACGTTTCGAAAACAATTAAATTGTTTATCCGAGGGAATTGAATTGGGTCTCTATGATCTATGTCGAGCGATTACGGGCGAGATAAAGAAGTCTTACTTTCGTCTGTCGTGTGTAGGTACTGTTAAATTAATTACTGTTTGAAGTGCTTTTAGTGCTTTTCTTTCACTTTTTGCATGCAACGAATAGTCAAAATAATAATCGTAAGTGTGTATTGACGATTAATGATGACTTGGTTTTGTTTCAAGCCGGCTATAATTATTTCAATGGCATAACAACAATCATGCACGCTCGGATTCAAAAGCCGTTTTTGTTTCTCAGACTGCGATTGGCGCCATCCTTAAATGGATTTGAATCTAATCTCAGTAAAGTTTAAACTAATTTTTCTCTATGAACCATGACTCTGGGATTATTTTAACAATATGACGATGCAGTCCATTTCAGAGTCATACCCGTAAAGATCATCACACCGCCCGCCGTGCGTGATGATTGACATTAGCTTTTAGATCATTGCCTTGCCGTGGCCGTCTCTAAAGTCTCAGAGGATCATATTTAGCCATGATAATAGCGGATAGTGCACCAGAAAAGAATGTAAATTATTATTGCTCTATTCTAGTCAAGTTGAAATGTTCATGGTTTCGCTAATGCTACATTACGCAGGATGGGATGAATAAAATTATAGAGCAAAGACGCGGTTTACAATGTAAAGGGAATAAGTAGTTAGTTCTAGTTTCAATAATATACGGTTTTCATTCTTAGGAACTTGCTCCTTCCCACGCAAACTGATTCGAACAAGTTTTTTAGGGATAAAAAATGAATGTTGCCAATTATAGAAATTACCTTTATGATAATAGATTGATTGTTTTAACGCAACGGTAGAAGTAGTTATAACACAAAGTGACAGAAGCGAATGGTTGACGTGCGCTTGCGCTTCTGTTTACAGTTATCCAACTCTCAGGGATTATCACAAACAAAAACAATTACGTAAACAGCTATGTGGTGTTGCGTAATTGACAATTAGTGAGCAATTACAACTGTATAAGAATGTGGGACCGCGGTCGGTGGGATCTCGACCTGCTCTTCAGCGTCTCACGTGTGAAAATAAGGGTCATTAAACGAATTAAAGAATACCTAATGTCTGCTGACGTAATTTTTGGAGTAGAGTTGATAGGAACGTAGACGGGTGATTAGGTAGTTGGTAGTATGCTTGATCTGTGTCTTTTCAAAGATAAATCTTCTACTTATGGAGAGCGAAGGTGATACCTAAATGATAACGTATCTCAAGCTTTATAACTTGTCCAATTAATATAAAAAATAGGTGTCTCATATAAAAACGAAATCAAAATTGACTGTAGAGCAGGTCACAGACATCAAAGGCCGTAAAATCGCTCTTTAGTTATGGACACAACACACGACTACAGATGAAATAGATAAAATTATCAATTGAAGTGAAAGCAATTTTTATTGAGCGTGAGATCTGTTGGTGCGCGGATAATTTTATCAGATTCGCCTTTCCAAAGCCGAATAATGTTGCCAAATATGTAATGGAGGTTTTGTCGAACTTACCACATTGTCTTCTTTTGTTTTTACCATGTTTTGTAATCCTATAAAAAAACATGAACAATATTGAGCTTCGTTTTGTTCTTTCACAGCAGAAAGCACTTTGTTTGGTCATCATAACATAAGAAAATAACAGCGTAAACAGACTTATGTACACTCGTAAATGATAAAAAGACATGAAACAAAACTTTACGCACAAACACAAACATAAATTCACGCCTTCTTCCCAAGGGGGTAGGCCAGAAACTATAAATCGCCACCTGCAACGAACCTTACATACTCCTTTTGCTACGTTTACGTTCAAACATCTCGTCATACACGCACGCCAGCTAATGTCCCAAACGCATAAAGATATGAAAAGTTCAAGTTGTAGTCTAACCAAAATAACACAGGCTAATATGCAATTATGGTCACGCACTGTCATTCTCTGTATATCTTGAGAACTTAGACGTAACGGGACACACAAATTGTAATAATCTATTTCTTAGTCGCTACGCCTATTTCATTCCCATCTTCCGACACACTCAAAGATGGCCGCGGTAGGTGCGAACACTATTGTAATATGAATTTAACACAAAGTTAAGACGAAATGTAATAACTTGTCAGGAGATAATGGTGTTCATAATTTGCTCCTATCATTATTTGTGGGAGTTCGTCGACATCAACATCCAATTTTTTACGGCATAATGATCAATTTTCTGTGATGAGATCGCGGACTAGTAATCGGTTAATATGACTTATAAGTTTCTATTACATTTGGTACCAACTAGGATATCAGTTGATTTATCGATAATGTGATTCCTATAATTCTTATTGTTTTTATTTTAAGCCAAAATTAAAGAAATGAAATGAAATTGTTTTTTCTGTAAATAGGATATCGGAATCACTTTTACTTACATGTCATATTAAAAATAAGCTATATGAGGTAGCCATCCATTCATTTGTAATTATAGAAACAATGCAATCAATTTTTATTTTATTACTATTGCTAAAATAATCCGGAAAATAGAACATTTTCAACAACTTCCTGCACCTAGGCCTGTCCCACAGAAAGCTTTTCAAGAAGAAATGAATACGTTATTTGAACTTTGATAAAACAATTACTTACAGCGAGATATTTTCACAGTCCATAATTATAACTCGTAAGATAAAAAATGAAGTTGTTGCTGCGAATTGATTCCCTGCAGTGAACCGTGTTTGATTTCACGACTACTCACGACCTTTCTTCGGAAGCCAACCCGTTATGCCATTGTCGTTTTAGAACGAATTAAACAACGATGTTTATGGATATTAGACAAAATCCCGTAATACCTGCTAGCTCGAGATGTCGAGTTCATATTTTTTATGGGACCGTTATTAAATATTTACCTTTCTGATATAGTTAATGTCATCAGCCTGATGAACTTTAGCGAATTGAGAAGCATTAAATTCGCCACATGTTGGTAATGGAACGCAATAGTAACAGAGAATGGATGTACAATATCCGTGAACCATCAGTGAAAACTATTACAGTGGCAAACAGTGAGCCATTGTCTGTGAAGGGTGCTGGTGAAATAAATGTAAACATATCACAAGGTGGCAAAATTCAGTTGAAAAATGTGTTATATGTGCCCGGACTTGCAGCTAATTTAATATCAGTCAGCACTATCACAAAAAATGGGTACAATGTTGCCTTCAATGAGAAAGGATGCAGTATCAATGATGTAAATGGAAGACTCGTATGCTCAGCTACATTAAATAATAAATTGTATGCTCTGGACATGCAGTCAAAGGAAGAGACTGTTCATTTGGCTGCCAGTAATTCTAATTTCAATGATATAAGGTTGTGGCATCTTAGGATGGCACATTTGAATGTTTCAGATCTGCAGAAGTTACCAAATTGTGCTGAAGGGGTGGTGCTGAAACAAGGTGACCAAATTAAGATGCATTGCTCAAGCTGTTTTGAAGGTAAGCAGACAAGGCTACCGTTCAAACATATTGGTTCAAGAGCAACAAAGCCGTTGGAGTTAATTCATTCAGATCTATGTGGACCCATGGAAAGTACATCTTATGGAGGTATGAGATATTTAAGGATTTTAAAACTAGAGTGGAGAATCAACTTGATACTAAAATTAAAACATTAAGAACCGATAATGGAACAGAATAATGCAACAGTAATTTTGAGAAATACTTGGTTAATTGTGGAATCATACATCAGACTTCAACTCCATACACCCCTCAGCAGAACGGATTGGCGGAGAGAATGAACAGGACACTTGTTGAAAAGGCTAGATGCATGATGTCTAATGCTAATCTAGAAAAACCTGTATGGGCAGAAGCCATTGCCACAGCTGCTTATATTGTGAACAGATCACCATCCAAAGGCCTTGAAGGGGCGACCCCATATGAAATGTGGACAGGACGCAAACCAAAACTGTCTCATATGAGAATATTTGGTTCCGAGTCAATGGTGCATGTCCCTAAGGAGAGAAGACAAAAGTGGGATAAGAAATCCAATAAAATGATCTTCGTAGGTTATTGTGAAAGTACAAAGGGATACCGCGTTATGCATCCTACGACACATCAGATAGTAAAGAGTAGAGATGTCATATTTTTTGAGAAACCTGGTTTATGTGAAGAATTTCTTATTTCAGTCCTACCAACTGGTGAGGAGAAGTTGAAAATAACAGAAACATCAAAAGACTGTAGTACAAAGGAAGGTGAGCAACAGAAGGAGTCAGACATTACTTCTCAGTCAACAAGTAAGCCTTGTTTGGAAGAAGCTGACAATGAAACTAGCAGTGAGTATGAGACTGACACAGCTGACGACCTTGATGAAACGTACTATCCTCCCAACAAACAGTCAGTTCCGGACATAGAAACTCGAAACATCACACTGAGACCACGTAATAGAGCTGGCAATGCCAAAAAAGGTATGCTGTGTTTTTATACCTATCTATCTGATCCTCAGACAGTAGAAGAGGCGCTATCATCTACAGATGCTAATGATTGGAAACAAGCAATGGATGAAGAGATAAATTCTTTAATTAAAAATGAGACTTGGAATCTGGTGGACCTCCCCTCTGGAAAAAAGGCTTTACCAAACAAATGGGTATTTAAAAGAAAAACTAATAAACAAGGAAAGGTCATACAATATAAAGCAAGACTTGTGATAAAAGGATATGCACAAAAAAGGGGTGTGGACTTCCAAGAAGTGTATTCTCCGGTTGTTAGATGGACCTCCCTTCGGTATTTATTTGCTTTAGCTGCACAGCAAGACCTTCATATTGATCAAATGGATGCCATCGCAGCCTTTCTACAAGGATCAATAGACACAGATATTTATATGATACAGCCTGAAATGTATAAAAATGGAGATGAGGTATGTCATTTAAATAAATCGATTTATGGCCTCAAACAAGCCAGTCGATTATGGAACAATAAACTCAGTACAGTTTTAAAGGAGATCGGTATTCAGCAATCAAAGACTGACCCATGTGTCTATTTTAATATTGACATGGGAATTTATATTGCTATCTGGGTTGATGACATTATATTATTTGCTTCTCAGAAAAAGATAAAAAATGACATTAAAGAAAAACTACAACAGAAGCTAAATATGAAGGACCTAGGAAAGGTAAGCCAATGTCTGGGTCTTAATATAACCAGAGCAAGAAATTCAATTATGCTGGATCAAGAAAAATATATTAGAGAGATACTATCTAGATTTGAAATGTCAGAATGCAAAACTGTCAAAACACCTGTGGAAGTTGGGCTGAAGTTTTGTGAAAATACAGAGCTGGAAGCATTTGATTGCCCATACCAACAAGCCATTGGAAGTCTTTTATATGTTGCTCAAGGAACCAGACCAGACATTTCATTTATTGTGAATGTTCTAAGTAGATTCAACAAAGAACCGAGATCTGAGCATTGGGCTGCAGTGAAAAGAGTAATGAGGTACTTACAAGGCACGAAAAATTACAAACTTACATACACCAAGAATGGTAATGCAGAAATCACAGGTTATTGTGATGCAGACTGGGCGAGTGACATTCGTGACCGGAAATCGTGCACCGGTTATGTTTTTATGTTTCAGGAAGGCGCAATTTCATGGTGTTCCCGCAAACAACAGACGATTGCTCTGTCAACTGCCGAGGCCGAGTACATGGCCATGGGGAGCGCGGCGCAGGAGGCGCTTTGGCTGCGGCAGCTGCAGGGCGAACTCGGACGCGGCTCTGACACACTGCACATATACAGTGACAACCAGAGTGCTATCAAGCTGTCTGCCAACGACTGCTACTTACCCAGATCGAAACACAGACATTAGACATCATTTTCTTAAGGATCACGTTATCAGTGAAGATTTAAAGTTTTGTTATGTTAAGGGTTGTGAAAATATTTCTGATATTTTAACTAAAGGGACAACAGTAGATAAACATATGTATTGTGTAACTAAGATAGGATTGCGTTCCGAGGGGGATGTTGGTAATGGAACGCAATAGCAGTAGTTCAAAATTCTGCCGCCTGATGGCGCATCTGCCCTTTTTCTAATGGCGTCTATTCTTGTTGAGAGAACAATCTTTTACTTGTGTAACAATTTCATGCAATTTCAATAAACTAGTAATTGATTCACATATCAGTGCTTTATTTCAAAACCACCTACACCACATAACTCAGTTAAATGACGCATTTCTTGGAGATCATTATTAGCTATGTTATCAGAATCATTATTTTGATGAAATCCAGACAGTTACCTAACAGAAACCTTACAGACCCTTGTCCTAATTGAATCCATTCGAAAATCTCAATAAAATTAAAAGTAAATAGGACAGCTATTTACTTTTAATTTACTTTCTTATATGTAGGTATTCTTAATTATTAGAAACGGAGTACGTTTAGTTCTACAAACAGCAGTCAATAAAAATATATTTGTTCATCAAACCCAAATGAAGCTGATAGCTTCCGAAGATATTAATTGCATCGAAAATAATAATGGTCTTCACCTATAAACCGAATTGTTAAAACAGTTACGATTAAGGTTAGCACCGCTCTATACAAGTTATCATTTTAATTCTTGTATTTATTACTTTCTTTTATGTGAGTGTAGGTGAAATATCACGAACGGTCACCTTAAACCATTAATCTCATTTAGACAGGAAAAAGCAATGTGTAACACAAAAAAGTACTGAATGGTGACAAAAAATAAGATAAACGCTTCACATTATGTCCACTGTGTCATTAGCCAAAATGGTCGAAATGTAATGTGCCGTTACAAAAACTGTTCCTGTCTTTTGACTTGAATACAACGTTTTATTATCATTGTGAATGAACAGGTGAAAGTAAAGCTGCGGCTACATATTAAGATAAATCTAAATTTTGATCTATGAAAAGCATTCTACACAGATGATAGAAATCTTTCTCATCGAAAGTTTATTTTATTTATTTATTTGATAACAATTCATTATCTGTCGCCTCAAATCTTATCTTCTATTCGATTGACAATAATTTGTCGGTCACTTGCCTTTTTCGATGTTTGTCACAATGATAAATAGTTTTGGAATAACTCAGGGTTCTATTCTCGGACCATGAAAACTCAAAATTCAAACTCAAAGCATTTATTTCAAATAAACCATTTACAGGCACTTTTGCATTGTCAAGGGGTCGGTCAGTCAGAAAGATGAAGCTAGTTGCCCATTCCAAAGCGTAGTAGGTTCCTATGGAGAAGAACGGGCAAGAAACTCCACGGAAATAGAGAGGTACCGATATAAAAACTAGAAGATAAATTTTAATTAAAAATGTTATCGAATGTGTACTGCGCTTTGTAAAAGAGAATCATATGGAAAAGGCGGTTATTTGGTCGAAACGTGATCGAGAATAAGAACAAAAATATAACAGTTCTAAAGCACTTTATCAAGTTAACCTCATTAGTTTTCTTTTGTACATTCTCGGTAAGATTTGTTCCCATTTATTTCCCCGGACATTCGTCAAGTGAACGCACTAATGTTCAGATTTAGTAGAGAGAACATTACGAAAAGTCAATGATGTCTTTACGCATATTTCAGGCGCCTTAAATTACAGTCTTAGCAATAAAGGTATAGTACTAAATAAAGGTATAGTAAGGCAATATCAACATCATTCATAAGTACCTATCTACTAATGTATGTAATCTGTTAACTTTTCCCAATATCTTTTTTGAGTTAGCAAAACTCTAAATGGATGGAACACGAGGTTCGCATCGCGTGAGCCACGTTCAGCAATAAAGTGCTGGGCATAAGGGCCGTAATGGTCTATAGTGACAGGTTACTAAGCTCCTCGCCCACAGGCCTCATTCAATCGACCATTCTGTGCTGCTAAGGCTTGAGGACAATGACCAGATTGCATAAAATATACTACTACCTACTGTTTAGATGTTTGATGTTTTTACCCGACTGCCCCAGAAGGAGGGTAATGTTTTTCAAGAGTATGTATGTATGTCTATTTCTTTGGCACGCTCTGTAGCCAAAACGGCTTGATGGATTTTAAGATACGAGGTGTCTTTAGGTTCGTCTTAATTGTGGGAGTGACATAGGCTATATAATTGTTATAAATTTCATCTGCAAATACAAAAAAAAAGGAGGCGATGGTGTTTTTAAATATATTAGGTAGGTACAACAATATTGGTATCAATTAAAAGCTAGTAATGAGTTAATTCCAAATATATAAAATAATAAAACTAAAAAGCTAGAAATAAAACAAATTATTTAAAAAACTAAAAACCCGACTCTGCTTTCTATATAGGTAACAAAAAGTTATGATTTTGCAGGCCGTACTTAGTTAAATGAAACTTTTTACAAAAAAAAAACCACCGACTTCCAAAAAAAACACTAAAAAAGTGAAAAATAACTTTAATTTCGGAAGTCGGTGTCTTTGCTTTTCAATTTCCGTTTTTTGCCACCGACTTCCGAAATTAAAGTTATTTTTCACTTTTTTAGTGTTTTATTTGGAAGTCGGTGGTTTTTTTTTTGTAAAAAGTTTTTATTTTTCACTTTTTTGTTGTGGTACCTACCCCACACAAATCCGAATACCACTACCTGCTATGTAAATAACAGTGAAGGAGTCAAACAGGATATCGTCTAGATAAACTAAGCGGGAAAAATACGTAATATTGATGCTAACTACTCAAAAATTACGCAAGCAAAGTTAATAAAATTTATATGGGACCACCTCGGAAGCATGACCTACCAAACAAAAAAAGAATCATCAAAATCGATTCATAATTGGCGGAGTAATCGGGTAACAAACATACAAAAAAAAAAAAAAAACGTACAGACGAATTGAGAACCTCCTCCTTTTTGAAGAAGTCGGTTAAAAAATCCAAATTATTCATAGTTTAAATTGGATCATGTGTAGAATTCCTTTTCGTGTTTATTGGCTACTAAAGAAGGAGCAGCAAAAGGAAATGAGGTTATTTGGCATGTCTGTATACCGGACCAGCCTATTAGAGAACACATTTATTTAAATCCCTTTGACTATTATTTTAAAGATCGTTCTATGAATTGCTGAGGTCATTCACTATAAATACGAGCATCAACGCTCTTTAAACAATCTGAACGTTATATCCGACATAAATATTGATGAAAAGCTCGGAAGTAAATTATTCAAATTTAAACATGCCATGAAAACGTAACATTAAAATAAAATGCCTTAATTTAGAAAGCAGAAAATGAAGTAATTATTTGATAAGAACAGTTTGAAAGAGACATTTATTATGATTTTCTTTCATTACATTTGTTTTAATCGTACTTATATCAAAGCATGTGTGATGTTCCCACAGCCATTGTACCTGACAGGTTTCCTCTGTAGTGGAAATTAATCGATGAGTTTCACCTTATTGTTTAGACTCGAGGTATGGTTTACTTAGCTCCATAGGTTTACAGGAGACGATAATTGTACTTTGTTACTTTTCCGAGGAAGTAGCTAACGTTGATGGAACATTATTATGATGTTAACACGCAAAAGCTCTTATCTTTCTGCTTAGTTTAACTGAGATAAAATCTAGTCAGTATTATTCTGCAAGCAAGTGCAGTTTTACCAGTAGTACAATGACTTGCATCTAGGTACCTATAAATTTTTGAAGCTGTTAAAATTCAGAGGTCGTAATAGTTATATCTTGAATCTTGGGGTTTAGTCACTGATTAATAAAATTGCATCTTTGAAATTATACGTAGTTACCTAAGTATACCATTAAATCTTTATTGTGTAACATTTAATCAACCTGTTGATATAATATTGTTGGAAGATATTTTACTTTTCTTGTGTTCTTTCTAATTGATCATGATCACGTAAGCAAACTATGTAGAGTCATCGAGCGGTAAAATTTTAACAAAACAAGTTTTTTTATTTATTGCAGTCCAAATCATAACAGTAACCCAAATATTTTGGCAACATAGTATAAATTTGTTACAGTGAACCTATTAACATAGCAAGTGGTACGCAAAGAGCGTCGTGGAACGTGGAACGCTACAGTTAAGTTACTGGCGTTCCGTTATATGCCAGTAACACTAACACATAACGATACGATGTAAAAGATGCCAACTGGGAATGCGGATGAACGGAACGTTCGCAAAGGCTGTATCACTGCATCTCATAGTCATTTGTTTTGAGCTAAATAGAGTTAACGAAAGGCTGCAGAAATAAAACCGAAAACAATGGAAAGAACATAAAAAAAAAAAAAGTATTTAAATACTTTTACATCCGCTATCTATGCTATCTCCACTTCACTTCAACTTTTTGATTACCTACATAGATTCATAAAAACCGGCCAAGTGCATGTCGAAGGTACCATGCACAATGAAGGGTTCCGTAGTTGAGATGAATTTATAAAACAAACTTAACATTGTAGTTGAAAAACTTGTTCTCCGATACAGAATGTATGGGAGATCATGTTTTTACAACTGCAAATTTAAGTTTGTTTTATAAATTAATCTCAACTACGGAACCCTTCATTGTGCATGGTACCTTCGATTATTACTCGGTAACTTGTGGAGCCTACTTAGCGGTGATAGGTTCCTTTTAATTTCGTTAAATATACTACTGCCGTGAATTTTTTCATATATCCAAACCCAACCATTTAGCTGGCAGGGGGGGGGGGACACTTGGCTCTTAACAAAAATTTGCACTTTGAAGCTTAATATTCCGCAAACGGATCCCTGAATCCAAAAATGGTTTTAACAAACTCGCATTATTTTTAAACGACCTTTGCAACGATACACCACACCATGGGATTGACGAGAAAAAGAAAACCATCCCCACTTTACGTGTAGGGGAGGTACCTACCCTAAAATAAATCTTTTTTACGATTTTTTTCACCAACCGCTTTCTAGTACCAACCGTCTCTGAGCTAAGCCGCGGACAGATGGACAGACAGACATAGCGAAACTATAAGGGTTCCTTGTTGACTACGTTGTTCCTTGTTAAAAAATGAGCTTCATCAAGCACAGTCAGTTATAGTTAGGCTCGTCTCAAAAATACTCTGGAGCTTGAGATCAAAAAATGCTTTTTCATCTCAGATCTCAAGCTTCAGTATTTGTCTTGCTAGGTACGTCGCTACTTTTTTTGTTGATGGACGCCTTGCTCGATTAACACACATACTAAATCACCAGCAGATTGGATTCGACCTCATCAAAGTAAATCTTACGAAAATTATCATTAAAACTGACGAGAACAGCCATTAAACATTTAAATCTACTTTATGACTGAACTAGCGACCAGTCCCTGTTTCGCACGGTTTTTACAACTTGACAAAACAAAACCATGAAGATTTCTTTATTATATCTAAGTTAAATATTTTTGTATTACACATGAACCTTCCGGAATAAATTCTCTAAATGATGTTGAAAACGGTATCAAACTCCCTTGCGCAGTTTAGAAAAACAATGCGTTCGCACAGACAGACACGAAAAGCGACTTCGATTTATGTAGGTATAGATAATTATAATAAAATAGGCGACGACGCGACGCTGCCGGTGCCATAATTTATTAAAAACAATATTAGTTCAGCTGGCCATTATTTATAAAAGCAAAATCGATCTGAAATGTTGTATTTATAGATTCTAATTAAAACCAACGTTTAAATGGCCGTTAATGGCGACTCCCGTTAATTCTAACGCAGTAATATAAACATTTTATAGCTAATAAATAATATTATTATATGTAATGCGTCGACTGTTACCGTACGTATTCCCACATGAAATCAACTCGGCATAACTGCATAGCCACCGGTACTAGCTATAAACTTACTTGCACATTAGGGTACTGACACATTGTGGCTACTACCGTACGCGTACGGTAGTCAATGTGTTTACATCATAATTTCATCATCATCATCATCATCATACTCATCATCACTTGGGAGTTACGGGATCGAAATAGTCGATGATGATGGTAGGTCGAAGCACAGATACCGGAAAAATATCGTCAACATTTATTAATGTCCCTCTATATTTCTGTCTCTTAAAAGTGAATGGTAGCTATCAATTCTACCAGATAATGGCAAATTAATAACGGCTTCCGTTACTTACATAACTGTTTCCAATTTTCAGGTGCAATATGATGTAAAAAAGCAAAACTACGTTGCGAAGAAGAGTTGAACGTACGTACTTTTTTGCAATCACTGCATCTCGTTTGAGTTTCATAGAACATGGTAACAGTTTTGATATAACCAATCTTATTGGGCAATTTCGAGAGGACACTTTAAGATAATAGGCAATGATAGGCGACTAGACAGGTCATCTTACGGAGAAATCTATAATCGGTCAGAAATTGATAAATTACGAAAATATCAGTGTTTTGGTACAAATCTTATTTTCAGGTACGTGTGTGAAAGTTTACTCGTAGATAATGGTGTACTCGAAGTATTTATACCGACCATAAATCAGCCACAGTAGATCTTTAAAAAGCCATAAATGCAATTTCTCGTCTTCTATAACATGTTATCTACTACGGTTTGTTTACCCGGATATCAGCTATACGAGAGACATCGCAGATGCGTTGTAATCCCAGAGCCAATGCTGAAACGTCTGAAACGCCAAGTAGAAGCTGCGTTGTCACACAAGGGCACATCCTTGTGTAACACAGCTTCTACTTGGCAGAAAATTGATATGGTGGTAGTCTCCCTACTCCTCCGGACGAGCTCCTTCACAAGCTTTAATACTACTTACTTATCTAATTACTGTTGCTCCTGTTTTTTTTTTAGATAATATATACATAACACAACTAACTATTTACATAAAACACTAAAACTTAAAGAACTAACTAACTAAAGTAAGGCGTCGAAAAATTCCTCCGCATCGCTGTCGGCTGGTAATGTACCCAAGAGACTGGCGGCATTGCCACGTTGAATGGCAATGCTTAGCCTCTGACCAAGGTAAAAGCCAGCCCTTGGGTCACGGGAAGATTACTGTTTATGTATGTGAAGGTGAGCAGTAACGTTGACGTAACTAGCGTCTGAGCGAGACAGATCACATGTGAATCCGGCGGAACGCTTTCACTCTCGCGCCTCCCCGATTCTTATCTAACTGTTGTGCGCTGAAGGCTGGAAAATGTCACCCACACTTCATTAAGGCTGTATTGTTGTTTAATTTTGAGCTTAGTTATTGATGTTATGTCATGTGTGTGAGGAGAAGTCTAGATAGTAGTTTGATCATTTATTTTGTCGGTTATTCAGGAAGGAACTAATTTGGCCTTGTGTTGCCTTCCAGCAAGTTAGTAGGAATTTGTGGCTGTCAGTGATGTCTTCTTCTCATCCCATAACATCATGCCTGTATTCCCCGAAAGAATTAGGCAGAGATAGTACATCCACATTCATTTCGCCAGTATCTTCTCCTAGTCTTGTAAAAGATATGGAATCATATGGATAAGAGTAAATTCCCCCTGAACGACCCTGACTTACTAGAGTTGGACGGAGTCGGTACCTTGGCTAGTTCAACAACCTTCAGACAAAAGTAAAAAGTTTGTGAAAGAAAAGTTGCATAGTTTTTTACATAAAAAAAACAATGCAATGATTTCACAGATTTAATATTAAAACGAGTTAAATATTAAGCACTTTTATCTCTGTGCTGTGTGATAAATGCACTAGCTATTGTGTTTCATGCCATCAACGTTATACAATCACTTCAGGTCACGCGAGGCGGACATATTGGTCCAATCGACTTTGTTGCAATGTCAATGGTATACTATTACTAGTGACCTTCAATTAAAGCAGGCGAATAACAAGACAGATGGCCTAAAATCAGGAATGGTTTTGTAAGTACCTATACAGGTACCATGCTGGACAAGGGCCTTACCAGCGATCGGTACTGCACGGGTCAATAAATATTGTACTGAATGTCATAAAAGTAGTAAAAACCTAAGAGCGGCTTTTTCTCGCTAAAAATTTAAAAATCTTCCTGGATATGTCATGCCACTCTCGTCCAACGTGCTGGATTTAGTGATAATGCCTGGTAACTCTACACCAACTCACACAGGGCCGGGGCGTGGTGAATCCCTCACAGAGAAGACTGTGCCCCAGCATTAGGGGTCGCGTGGTGACTCCCTCACAAAGAGGATGGTGCCCCAGCAGTAGGAACATTATTTAAAAAAAATAGGTTGATTATTCTATGCTTTATGCCTGGCAGCTTGATCTTCTATAAATATGCAATAATTGTAATGTCATCAAAGTATGCGAAGGTTCTCGCAGTGAGAACCAGGATTACGTCACTCTGAAGCCATAAAATTGCATTGGTCAGATGTTTTATCGATCTGTCATGTTATGAAGAACGTTCAGTTCAGTGAAAGGATGTACTAAAATTACTTTGTTCCGGCTTTTGACGAAGCCTGCCGATTATGTAAAATGGAAACTTTTTATTTTGTTACTGACAGTAGATTTTTTGGAGTTAAGATAAGGTTTGCTTGCATTTTAACTTCGGAGCGTTGGCCTTTCCCGGACCATAATCAACATCCATTCTACAGTAACCAGTAACTATTCAGGGTTGATAGTAATCAGTTATCGGTTTAAGTAATACTCTCTACACATGGATTCAAAATAGAACGGTCAATAGTTTCTGGTATTGTTAGATATTAAACTTTCCTTTCTCACCTTTAGTTGTCCAAAGCATCACAGTTAATTGTTACGAATTGATGTTTCATCTAAAAGACACAATATTAAACCGAAAGTCGACACATGGTTCAGATGTCAGATTATTCTAATATTATACGCTAACTTTACGTTTATGTGCCGATAGCAATCTTAAACGATAAGTATTTTTATTTTTCGAGATTAATCTTATATGGATATCACCATACCTATTTCTCTTCCTTTCGTAATTCTTGTCTGCTCGACGATTACTTCTCTTTTTCTTCTTCTGTTTCATCGAATTCGTTTGCATTGGCTGATAGCAATCCCACTACAAATTACTCTTATGTTCTAGCCCAGAGCATCTGGACCTTTTAGGTGCTAGATTATTATCTATCCTAAGTTTGGCTTTCACATTCGCCCTGCTAAGGCTGTCCGGTTCACCGCAGGGCCTGACTCGGTTGACGCCAATCGTGACTAGGTACTCCATTTCCTTACTTAGTTAAAATACGTTATGTTTGCACATAATATTATATTCCGAGGGTGGCCCGAATTGTGCTCATTTTGTACGTACCCGATCCTATCTGGGTATTAGTGTAGTGACCGTACCTTTGGATACACTGAGTGTCAATTTGGGTCAAACTAATTATATCATGCTTCTGTGATTCCTTCAAAAACATTTCGGACTCTCTATTCTATAGGTGCCTTAAATAATCCTTGATGGCGTCTTTTGATGATACATAGGTTCCGAATTAAAGGTCCTATTTCATATGTTGACTCACAACGGAAATCGTGTTTTGCATATCTTTATATTCATTTAACTCCTATGGCCAACAAAGTTGGCTGTCAAAGGTTCATAAATCATTGAATAAAAAATCTGTCATGTGAGTGTGTAGGGTTGTCGAAATACTATAAGTACCTATATTTTTAATTCGTATTGACGAAAAAATACTTTTATGTAGGTAAGTAGGTACATGGTTTTTCATAAAAATATATCAGTTAGCCTGATTGACCTTCCCACGGAATAGATAATCTTTCATCTAAGTATTCCTTTTTTTACCACCACTGTGGACGCTCTTGACCTGCATCTCACCTGATGGTAAGTGATGATCAGGCCGAAAGTGGAAGCGAGCTTCACCCGGAATCCTCAACCACAGAGGAACTGGCTATCTTACCTGTTACTGCCGAAATACAACAATGCTGTTAACATTGTTGTTATGGCGACAGATGGTGGTAGCTAGCCTGGCGGACATGCCAGGTAGTACATGCCCTACCACCAACCAAACCTTCCGCGGACCTAACTACTCATAAAAGATCGTGATGGTAAGTTTCTAAAATATCAATAAAGCAAAACGATTTTCACTGTAATAAGTTAAATGTAAGTATAGGTTCCCCGTCATCTAGTGAACACAAAAAAATCTTTATGTAGAAATAATCGACAAAGTGGTAAAATGGCGCTCAAGTTGATCTTTAACCCAACACGTACAATCGTAGTGCACTCGTACAAATCTGCTGGACGTGGTATTAAGTGGTTGTGTTCATAAAAAATGGGAGGCTTTTTTATAGGCTAATTGGCAGTACGTAACAATGTCATGGAAAAAATTAAAACAGACCAAAAATATACGACAGTACTCAGAAACAGAGACAAAAAAATATCAATCTTTGCCCAGGTGCGAGAGAAAATCTGCTAAAATGCTTAACTACCGAGTATGAGATACCTAGTGTTTTTTTTTTGTTAATTTTATGCGTTTACTTATCTAAGTATTCTAAATTTAAAAAAGTGAAGTTATAACCAACCCTGTTGCCTTAATAAGTGTGTCCCGCTAACTTACTTCACTCGTTATTCTTATCACGTATCAATGCGGCACATCTACTTCAATTCATAGCTTGCATTTTAATCGGGACTTTTACTGCACCGACATAAAGTTTAAATTGCTATATCAAAGTGGTTATATACTGTATCGATTGATATGGCTACCGCATACCCGACCTGCGCCTGTGACCTACAGAACCTTGACTTTTGGGTTTGGTGAAAGTCGGGAAAGGTAGGAAGTAAGATTGTAGAGACTAGATCATGTAAGTACTTAGTTAATAATAAGTTATCAAATTTGGAGTCATAGAAAGTGTTGGCTCCTTATCAGAAGTTATTTATCGCTGAGTATTAAATGCGAGTGCCCCAAACTCTCTTGCAGTTGATTAGTGGTAATGCTTCACTTGTTGTGACACAGGCAGGTGTGGTCGCAGGCCAAGATTTTGGGGGGGGGTCACCATTGGTGCCGAGAAACATTTTTAGTTAAATTTACCTAATTGATAAGTACTCTAAAAAACGGTAAAATCTCTTTATTTGTATATGCCCATCGGGGTCACTGTGGCTCAAATACCTACAAATTTTAGATAGTAAAGTACGTAAATCATTCGATCTCTCGACAGCAACAATGATTTTGGGGGGGGGGGGGGGGGTCATGACCCCCAGGACCCCCCCCCCTCTCGGACCGCGCCTGGACACAGGATATTCTAATGGTGTTGATCAATTAAAACTGACATATTGTGAGTGCTAGAAAGTACAGACTGTTCTTATCGAATCGATCTGAATTTTTAATCCGGCCTGTCTTAATTGCATGTAGGCTACACAAATAAAATAGGTTAATATTGTATGTAAGAAGTAGAGCAGAAAAAGAGTAGATACTGACTTGAGTTTTTATGTAGGAAAAGTGCTGTGTGAAGGAGGGTTAATCTATGGTTATCTACGATCTAGGTAACTCTCTGGTATCATTAAGGTTGATGCGCTAGGGTGGCCCGCGAAATTCAAATTTTCTTACGTTTTTTGCAATTTGCAGGTCAGTATCACATTGTATGTTAATATAAATATTATTAGCGGCCGAAACAAATATTAATTTATGGAATTATAAACATTAGAATCAGCAATACAACTCTCTAAGTTCGTGTAAGTGCATTGACTGACGATTTCATGAAGCTTTCATTCAATGCACTTCCATGAACTTAGAGAGTTGTATTGCTGATCCTAATGTTTATAATTCCAATACTGACCTGCAAATTACAAAAAACGTAAGAAAATTTGAATTTCGCGGGCATCCGCCTTTAATACTTACTTTATCAAACCATTTGAACCAAAGATTTAATTAAATAAGTACTACAGTTTTAATACTTGTGATACATAATGTTACAGTAAAACATTATTAGCTAAACCGTTAAGCTATGCACTACTGCAATAGAGTTAGCTAATAAAACATGCAATAAAATTAGTCCATGTTTTAATGTGAAGTCGTACTACTTTAATTACGAATATGCAGAGAAATATTCTTCAGTGCAAAATATTATCAAGAATACCGAAACATTTCGAAAAGAAGAAAAATGCTTGAAATAAATGAATATTTCAAATTAGTACTTACTTTTGGCTAATTATTGTATTGGTAAGGCTTACCTATAGGAATTTCAATATACAATTACTTGATTGAGATTGAAAATATATACAAATCTAGTTTACGTTTGATGTTAACTTTGCCACCTCAGCCAAGATATGAAGTCAGTTGCTTCGCACGTAAGATCATGAACTCTATAAAAGTTTGACACTGTGACTGCTGAATGTTACAAGGATCTCTTGGTGCTTCGATGACATTGAAAAGGGGGGTGTTCTTGGAAAACATTTGGAAATTTTGTCACAGAAATTTTATTGAAAATACAAAAAAAAACCGACTTCCAAAAAATCACAAAAAAAATGAAAAATAGGTAAGTTTAATTTTAGAAGTAAATAGTAATAATAGTAGTAGTCAATAGTAGTTTCAATTTTCGTTTTTTGCCACTGACTTCCGAAATTAAAGTAATTTTTCACATTTTTAGTGTTTTTTTTTTGGAATACGTTTTTTTTTTTTTTTTTTTAAAATGTTTTTTGAAGAAGTCCTTTGAAATATATAAACAAGATTGGCGGCGTTAGATCCGATATTGGCTGCGAACGTGAACCTTTTAGCGCTATACTCTTTACCCTAGAGCAGAAACAAATGACAACCACTCTAACCTCTAACACAAAACAACAAAAAAAAAACATTAAGGTAGGTAGGTACAGAAAATTAACAGCGTGAAGTAAAGCTCTTGGACCTTTATGTGGGGCAGTCCGTTACATGGCCGTGACCGTGGTGCCACTCTGCCACTAGCAGTCCGATGACTTGTTGTTTTATCATTCGGTTACCGCAGTTAACGTGAAGGTACAATATTGACCTTTACGACACGTTAACTTAGTTCTGTAACGTGTTGGGTTATGTAATTGGTTATGGTGTTGATGAACGATCCGGTTTCGTTCGTCTACTCTCGTATGGACATGAACTTTATGAGAAGCACATTTCGAGGTAAAAATATATGCCAGACAGTATGGTGGTACCGAGATTAATTGCCCAGGGTGCTCTGGAAGAAGGTAGGTACTTATATCCACTTCATGAGGCTATTTTAAATGCAACCCAAGTCCCCCAAATCCCGAGTTTGTTATGCAGACAGAAATTAAGTTTTTGATAAGGCTCATATCATCACCGATATATGGTATAATATATTATGGGGCATATGGCGATATGGGGTAAATGATAGATGATAATCTGGCCAATCGACAGTTTCAGGGTTATCCATTATTTACGCCACACTCTGTATATAGAAAAAAAAAAATCACAATTATTAATTCTACCTCAAAACTTCAAAAACTTCAACTTCTGCGATGCAACAAACGCATCGCAGTCTGATTGGATGACAATTAACTAAAAAGCTTCTTGCGGCTTTCTAGGAGGCTCTATGATTCTCGTCTCACAGTTAATGCAATATTGCCTTTTGCGTTTGGTACCTACCGTAAATGAAAAGGCAATTAGCTTCCATAGAGGAAGTGCGTTTAAAATGCCGCAATCCAAGTTTATGTCTGGAGAACTTTTTAATCCTTTACGTAACGTTAGTCCTAACTTGTGTAAGTTCAGGCTTAGGTATATTAATTACCACGATTAGGTATTAACGGCGCCAAGACATAAATGAATAGTTATTATTAATAGTAATAGATCAACAAAACATTAATATCAGATAGCGGCTTATAGCCCTTTTTTAATACCTACCTATAAGGTATGTTTTCCTATTAAATATAATTGCTTTTCCTACTTCCACTTACCGGCGGAGGCTAGTAATTTGAATCATTAATTTTGTAGATTAATGTCGTAGTACCTTAGTACCTTCTGGACTCAGACCAAATAAAAAACCAAGACAGGGCACTACGAACAATACAGTGAAGCATGCCAAAACTACACCACCGATCTGTGCATATACATTCAAACGCACACATTTACAACCATTGACAATCAAACTACACCAAAGTATGTGCACACATGTTTACGAAACCGGCCTCACGTCACTGTTGACAGCGCTCTGTCTTGGTTTTTTATTTGGTCTGAGTTTCTGGATAGGATATTTGATTTAGTCTAGGTATTTAATTATTTTTATAGGTATATGTTCTAAGATTTGGACTACGTTGGGATAACCCAGATTATACTGAGATCACACGAGAAGATAATGGCAATGTCTCCTCGAAATCACCGTCGCGGTCTGTTATGTACAAACAAAGCACACAAGTTAACAGTGCAACCCAAATATTTACTAAACCTTTCACGTAGAAGGGAGACATGAATAATAGGCACACAATTTCCGAACGAAGACAGGAATTCCTAAACGAGTTTTGCATGTTGTGCAACCAGCAATTTCCTAGTTTGAACAACTTCAAACAAGAGGAATACAAGCGTTTATGTTAATCCACAACCGTCTATGCCGTTAGCACTCCGTGTCGAAGGTACTGGAAGTACTGGAACCGTTATTCGTGAGGCTGAAGTAGAATAGCTAATTCTGGGAAACAAAAAATTAATAGTTTGGGTAGTTTTAGCGAGCTCACGATGCGACAATGATAACGATCAGCGAATCATCGTGACTATGGAAATGCACTGCGGTAAGTAAAATTGCGAGCACGTGATTTAGGTTCGTAGGAAAACATTCTCTAACGGTTCTTAATTTAAACTTGCGTCATGGCGTCCTACTCTTCCTGCAGAGACGTGCAAAGCCCGCAAGGAATGATGTCAGGAGGATAGAAATATTCCGCACTAATAAATATGTTGGTGGTAGGCTACGGTCAGGCTACGTCTGGTAACGGTTTGATGTTTGCTTTCAGTCCATTAAGATAGTTAAGGATCTGTGTACAAACTCATTGTTTTTTTACAGCTTCAGGACGTGTTTCCGAAAAGGCATGATTTACCAGAATTGCGTAACACATTTCATTCAAAATCAGAGGGTTTTGAAGAAAAATCCTAAACCATTGCTTCAAAGGTTAGAGAAATTCATCTGCTCAACAACGTAAATAAATGAACGTGATGAACTGTCAAAACGAAAGGCATTGAGATCGATTGTCATCGAATGAGTGTTGTGTAACACCCCGAAGATTAATTTAAAAGGAATTCAACTATCTGCCTAAGTTAAACGGAATTTTGCTGGAGGTGGTAAACAGGCCATAAATATTATCAATTTCAAAGTACACATTTAAATAATGCTCCAGAGAATACAGCGTCCCTTCCCACCCATAATTTTCCTCCTACAGAGTGTGAAACGAAGTGAACACGTAGCTAGTTAAGAGTTCCTATGTAAACATAACAGGCGTAGTAAACCCTTGAGGAATTTAACTGTACTTCCTTTATTTACCTATTGAACTAACAATCCTAATTTGAAACGGGTCCCAAGTTAACCAACGTCGCTGAGGAATTCAGGCGTTGACGTTCTTGGTTTCACGAACGACTTACTTAATGTCGAATTTATTTTTGATCGACTCGCGTCGCGTTGTACCAGCCAGATACCAGATGATAAGGAATGATGCGATCGACAATAATGCACATTCCTAGAATTAACTTGTTCATTCAAGATTTCAAGGTTTCCAGGTTACATATAGCTGTCGAAAAATACAGGCAAGGAGTATACGCAAATGCGTGACTCGTTAGTAGTATACGCAAATGAAAGGCACCTACCTAAAAAAACGTATCGTGTTTCTTTATCAATGAGCATTTGATAATAAATGATCAGATAAAAAAATCTTAACTAGCCCAAGATAGGCGAGTTAGATTGAACCATTGAGAAGATATAGGTAGAAACTTGTATATCGGGTATTCTAGGAAATAAAAAGAATGAGGATTTAAAGAAAGCAAATAGTATCTTTAGAAACCACTAAGAATAGTCTGAAACACATGCATAATCAAACAAAACTCAACCTTACAAAAGCCAGTGTAATTTACTATAGGCGTGTCAACAGACTGGATAAAACAATACACCGTTACAATATTAACAATACGGCCCAAGCCCCAAGATATGCATGAACTATGATTTTTCGCCAAGCTAAATGTCAGCATGTACCAAGGTCTGAAGGGCGGTAAGTGCCGTTAGTCCGGCCTCACGGAAGATCACGCTCCGAGTTAATTTGAAACCGGCACTAGACCGGTCCCGATGTAATATTGTACCGGTAAAATAGTAAATAAATATTATATCTGCAAAGGAAATAAGGTGTACGTAATCTTATGTACCTAACTGATGTTTTAATTACTTGCAGGGCCGGTAGTTGCTTCTCAGTGTGTAGTAATGTAAGTTGTAACCGTGGTTGTTACTAATTGGTCCATCCATCTGCGTGACTAGTATGGTCACATACATATAACAGTCCTGTAATCTGTGTTCTATGTTAGGGATTTGGTTTCCGCACTCAGTCCTGTGGACCATTTTGCGTGGGCCATGGCGGCCGTTTGTCAGTCTGTTTTTTTTGTCTGTTTCATAATTAATAGAGTTCTTCAGCCTTTTAGTCCGATTGACCCAAATCTAGCTACAAATTGGTCCAGCCTGGTACTATATTACGTTATTTCGACCCAAATCATACCGCTGTACATAGGTAACCTACGTGACTTAAAGCAATAAAACTAACGCGACGATAAGGCAAATACACATTGAACATTTTGATATTGAATTATTGATTGCATAGCAGTGTAACAACATGGATAGGTACTACTGCAGTCAGTCTCCACTAGACAGAAAGAAACCAGGAAATGGAGTCGTTTGCTCTGGTCGTGCTGCTACAAACCGTATGCCGTACCTGATACCTACCTTACCGCTAGCCATTCTGTTAGTGAGGATTATTAGCCTAAACTCAAAGAGGCTATATACCAACACTAACTTCACTCTGCCTAGCCTTTTCCCAACTAACAGACGGTTTCCAGTCTAACCGGGTGCAGCTAAATTCCAATATTTTACATGGAGCTACTGCCTATCTGACCTCCATAACCCAGCAACTGGGTAATACGATACCCCTTGGTAAGACTGGTTGTCAGACTTTCGGGCTTCTGAAGAACCGTAACGACTGTCAGAGATCCACGAATGACAGCCGGGACCAACGGCTTGGCGTGCTTTCCGAGGCACGGAGGAGTCTCGGTATGTATGATGGTCACCCATCCACGGACCAACCCCGGCAAGGGTAGCTTAACCTGATCGATCGACCCGTGCGGCTGTTATTACTTAGCCACGAGCTCCTCCTACACCAACACTAATTTACTTATCACTAATTAGAAAAAGAAATACCCTGAACAGAATCTCATCGTTTAACGTCTGTTCACTCATTTCAATAAAGCTACACAAGTGTAAGAAGCTGTATAAGTGTTCGAAGTTTAGTGCCCAACATCAGAAAGGAGGAAATTGGGACAGTAACTGTACCTTCTTCATTAACACAAGCAGAACAGTTAAAGACTTAAGTTAATTAGTGATTGTCCAAGGAACGGATGTGTAGGTACTGTAGCAATCAACGTTGGTATAACCATAAAATATATTGGAGAGTAAACTTCCAAAGTTTATTTCATAACATAATTTATACTTTAGGTATAATAATTATCAAAAAATAATGTCAATTATGTTAATAGTCTCTATAAACCTAGAAAACCTTTTAATCTTTAATGAATAAATGAATAAAAAAATAATTCATTTCAACTTATTTTTGAGGGTATCAAAAATAAGTTGAAATGAATTATTTATAATTAACGGTTTGCTAAAATCCTACAGTCCTAAACAAGCCTCTTTCACAAGAATGTTACTATTTTAATAGAAAACAAAGTCTCTCTAGTATCTATCGTAGAAATCTCTCTGCTCACGCAAAATCTATTCACTTGGTTTTCAATGAAGGCCATTAAACTCTTTCTTATGTGATCGCATGCACATGATACAACAAGCGGAAGAACAAAGTCGCGGTGTAGCGAACTTGCAAACCCTATTCATAGTCAGGTGCAATCAACCTTAAACTCATTGTTCTAAGTGCTCCACCAGTCCACATAGAACCTCTCCTGCGCCCCCAGGCTTAGCCACAACGGCGCCACAAGGGGAGGTAGTGGATTCTCGGAGGTCTAGCTATATTTGTCGATTGCCAGTGGATGCACGAAGCCAGATAGTAAATAAATCGGAACGAAAGGTTTACGTTCGCGTTATAATAATGGGTTATTGAATAGATAGATCGTGCGATAAACACTTGTTTGCGATTTTGTGCGACTTTTTTCATCAAAATGTTTTTGTATTAGATTATAAAGAACCCAGTATGAAACCGTTTTTAGTTTATATTCTGTCCATTACCTAAATCTAAACTAAAAGACTGAAACTAGTGCTTAGATGATTCACGAATTCGTAAAATAGGTGATTAATTAAAGTTAAGACGGGTCATTATCTCCTAGCCACAACTAGAGTCCACCATGGTATTATGTTGCTTTAATTAAGACTATTAAAACCACTTCCAGCTTAGAATAACAGCACACCGGCCACGGTTCATAAAAAAGAGATCAAATTAATCAACAACCGTGAAAGCATGCCTACAAAAAGAAGATCCTTGTTCAAGCTCCTAAAGCTTGCCCGGAATGCGAAGATGATGCACACAATAGGTAAAAACACGACTATTTTAATGGGCACTTACTGTAGGGTATCGGCAAAAAAGCCCAGTACCCTGGTACTAGCGGCTGTCGCATGCCATGCTGTGCCGCGACATACCGCAGCTCGTAAGTCGTAGGCCTACCTAATGGGATCACCGTTACGCCAAGCGGGAGCGATGCATTTCGATTCGCTTCTAGGAAATGTTGATGCTTCACTGGCCGTGATTTTTTGTGGATTCACAGCATGGACTGAGAAAATTATGTTGTTTGTGCCGTAAATGTAGGTAACGTAGTAGGATTGAACATTCGTTCTCCTTTACCTGCCGCGCCTCTATTTATAAATATTAATATGAGACTGCAAACACACCCAGATTCTGTCTGACGATTATGGAATAAGCTAATTTTACGACAGACGTAATCAAATCAATCTTTCTAATATTTCTTCTATTTCAATCTAAATAATTATTTCCGTGCTTACGTTTGTCATAAATAATCGGATGTAATAATACATGCTCGAAACAGACGTGCCGATTACACAATTTATAAAATATTACCTTCCTTTAGATTTACATATTTGGTCAATTAATTTTTATTACTTTTCTCGCGAGTTACACGGAAATGTAGTTAATAGATTTCTTATTGGTATTATCAATTTAAATTCGAAGTATTTACTGCGTTGACTAGATCCGAGATCGTCAAAGCAATGCGATGGCGGCGCGAGAGGACAGGATTTAATACTGGATTGGAGGATTTACTGAAGATCATTAGCGCAAAACCGTGCTGTTAGGAAAAGTAATCGATCAAATCAGAAAAATGTTACCAAACGGTTGGAGTTGCTTGGAATATGTGGAATAGAATTAACGAGATCCGAATGCAACTGCGGAAAGAAATCGGTAGTCTACTAATTGAACTCTACGGTATGTAGCTGTCTCTCTAGACTCTAGAGAGACAGGTATAGCTTGAAGCTACTAAGTACTTAGATAATGATTGAATGAACTGAAGACAAGAGGGTTTCCTGTTAAATTAGTTGCCATTTTTAGTTCAACGTCTGTCTCTCTATAGTCTGAAGAGACGAAGCTTGTAGCTACCGCTATGTTCTGTTTGTTGTACTACCTACTTATTTTAGATGTTGAACTAAAAATTGCAACCCCTTTAACGGGAAACCCCCTTGACTTCAGTTCACTCAATAGCTATCTAGGTAGGTACTTATCGAAAAAGGACACAACGAATGACAACGATGACACATCTTAGCAGAAATACTATACTACTCAGGCCCCTATTATAGGTAATATTGAAAGTACCTAGGTATTAGGTAACAATTATCAATATTACCTAGATAACATTGCGTGTGCATTACTGGTTATAAGTTTAACTACATAATTATTATTTTCAGGCATCACAATAAATCGCAATTAGCTACCAAATCTAATTATGAATTCAATCAATCAATTAAAATGAAAAAAGTCGCATCCAAACCGGCTGTCCTCTTTCCTTCCGACCTTGTCTCATCATAAGCAACACGCAAAGAATGCAACATGCAGTTCTTGCAATGTAATATAAACTCTATTTGTATGTAAATAAGGATTATGTAATACTGTAGTGATGTACGTCTTGTTGCGCAACACGCGAAAGTGCGCATCCGACCGAAGCCGAATGTTGAGCGCATAACACATCTCTATTTCAATGGCATTACGTTCCTACAAGTAGGTGCTTAGCTTGCTTGAGTTGATACAGTGTTTTTTAATTAAGAAAATAAAGTTAGTAATATCTTTGTGTTACGTATTTATTTAAAACCACCCTAATCGAGGGTATGGTCCAGCCTGGATTTGATTCCCCGATATGGTAGAAAGTAATTGGATTTATGTGACAGCATTTCAGTCGAGCAGAAATACAAGGAACTCTTTGTAAATGGTCAACCACATGAGGAACCATAACTATGTAGATATGTGGACAGAAGGTAGGTAGATAATGAATCAATAGTATTGGCTTATCTACCCTGCACCGTTCATAAAACCGAGCGGTATTCAAAGATAAAATAGGATCTGAAAGATTGATAATAAATTCTTCATGACTGTAAGTCGAATAGATCGTTTACGAGAGGAAATTTCATAATGAAAAAAGCACTATTAGCAAAGCCACAACGGAGTTTATGAATAGATAATTACTATGATCAATTGTGGGAACAAGCGGTGTTAGAATAAAAATCTTGAGAACTGAACTACTGAACAGGGGGAATCTTGAATAACTGTCTGTGAAAAGCAATGACTCATCTGCAAATCTGTATCTAAAATCATAAATTGTTTCTGGATTATTCCAGACAGTCCCTAATTGGCTCGTGAAAGTTAACTGGCAATGTCTCCGTACATAAACTGAAATTCAACTACGATGGATTTGTCTAATAAATTCTTTTCATAGAAATTGACGCATCTTAACCGTCTCGACGAACAGAGGCGTAGGTCACTGGTAAAAACCTTCCTCCTAAAAACTCAACCGTGAGTGGTGGATCCTTCAAAAATGGAACACGAGTACTAAAACTTTTAATTTCAAGACTTTGGTTGAGAAACGTATCCCAATATACGTGATGCAAAAATATTGGCGAAAGATGATAGGTACTCTTCTACTAATAGGTTTCTAATCTTGTTAGCTTAGCCTTGATGGAGAGAGGCCTAAACACAGCGATATTCAAATAAGTACTAATTTACAAGGAAAATGTCCAATAACAAATACTCATCACTAGTCCTGATAGATAAAGCAATTGAGTGCAAACAAACTCTTGAGGCTCGGTCAAGTATCTGCATACAACTCGAAGTGATTGACACCGTGACATTTTACTGGTGGAGAGTGGCTACTGGCTACCAATAGTAAATTGGTCATTGGTGGATATTTCAATACGGTACAGTAGCAGAATGACATTTTATTATGCAATGATGTCTTGACTCTTGGGTCAGTTTCGTCCTGCATATAATTTTTTGTCAAACATGAAGGTAATTTTTTATGCATGAGAGCCTATTTTGTACCTTTAGGTAGTTAGAGAGACCCTCTCCCTTGGAACAGTCTACCTTGTCTTCTGTGCGAAGCATAGAAATATAAAACACATTGTCAGGATTGTCTCATCTCCCGCACTGTAGGTTTATAATGTCGCAGGGAAATGAGGAAACCAGGGATTTCACGAAATTCCTAGGGATACCACGAAATCACGGTAGATGTCGAATATTCTTGTTTATTACGTCTCCTCAATAAAAATGTTTAGTGAAATCCCTGGTTTCCTCATTTCCCGGCGACATATACACATAGAAAATTAATATTAATAAGAATAGTTCTCTCGCCTGCTCTATCAAAGTTAGTTAGATTATTTATCGCATACGGCAATAGGCCCAATCCGACGAAATATTGTCGTCCAATGGTTTCGTAATGCTATAGAGATAGATGATAACTAGTTACTTCGAATGCATTTAGAATGTGATGGACAGGAAAGTGCAAGCATAACACATTGTATGCGGAACGAGAAGATATCTCACGTAACGAAAGATTTAAATTCAACAGGTAGTCTAGAAAGTAGGTATTCTTTATATATTTGTTTCTTCGGTTAAATAAATCGTTCACGTAACTGTGTTTTACTGAAATATACAAACAACTTAAGCATTTCAAAATGCTAGACGAGTACTGTTTACTTTTTGTCTGCTACACTTGAGGGAAGTAAATTTTTTGCACATTATGTAAGTCGTTATGGCATACATGCTTACTTAAATGCATAATCTGTAAATATTAACACGACTTTTACAAATGTTGTGTTTAAACTGTTAAAGTAATCTTAGCGTTCTGTATTAGTAAATAATTTTAACTCACATAGTTTACGGCTTAGTGATCTTTCAACCATGGTGAAGAGAATGATGGATGCTTTTTACCTATGTGTGTAAAAGTTATGTATCTAAGTAGTAGTCACGCAAATACGAATGAAGTTACATGCAATTACAGCTTGCCAAGCTGTAATTGCTAAAAATCTATAATTAAACCCTTCTTTCTATAATTCCAGTCCAGTTATTGTAGCACGACCTTAACGAAGCAAGACGGCAAAAGAAGCATGCGCAAACGTGGTTAGCAAATATTCGTAATAGCACATTACATCTCTTTTCCTATGCTAATGACCATTACTGATCTCCAGTTATTTATACAGTGTATGTCGAATTAGTAAAACTAATCGCTACCGTGCAGATTGACGTCCCTGAACTCGTTTCAGCATTTGTGCTGAATTCGACGCGCGCGCACCGAAAAAAGGCAAACAACACATCATCCTGATTAACATAAACATTGCATTTGCAGACGGCCTTACATGTTATTAACTACAGTTTGTCTTCACTTTCAATTCATTGTTGTATTACTTAATCATTCTTAAACATTGTGCAGACTCTACTCGGTTTCATGACCTACTCGGGTCATTCTTTTTAAACTTTTGTTTGGTTTCGAAGACATGGGTTTATATATCACTGCCTGCTTAGCCGATTTTGTAATACAAACAATGAACATATGGTACAATGGTGGTGCGTTAGTTAGGTTGATGGTATAATGGCTGAAGGTGGTCGAGTCGCCGGATCTTTTGCAAGCCACTATCGGTTCGTGATCCATCGTTTGACCTGATTACTTAACGTTAGCCTAATTCTGACGGTTAATGAAGCAGTTAATCATAAGTGCTGTATGGACGATACTTAATCAGGAAAATTATTCGGAATTACGGATCATTAGATGGGCATAAAACTATAGCCTTGAAGAGATTAAAGGAGATTGCTAAAACGTGATGGAATGAAGGCCTTGGGATTCGTTGTCAGTAGGTAATCATCACCAGCCTATTGCAGGAGGGAGAATTTAGATAGAGAAATTGTGATGACAAAGCCATTTTTCATGATTTTCGTGATGCATTATTGGCAATGGGAAAGCTTAGCTTAGTAGGCTTGAGACTTCATATTATCTGCATAATAACTCGTAAGTTAATTGGTCCCACAATAGCCCATGATGAAGCATTTTTGGTATGACATTCTATAGGTGAGACAGGCAGATATTTTTAGCACGGATGGACTTTGTTGATGAAGCAATGAACAATGTGATATTAAACAAGCACTCAGGCAGATTTACGATCAATGTTAGCATAGAGCTAATGAAAACTAAAATGTGACTCAACTACTTCAGTGATTTTATTATACAGTCGTGTAAATGAAAGCCAATACCTTCATAGCAAGTTATTTACGAAAGCACAACAACTAACTTTATTATTTTCAGAGCTCTCTCCTTCCTTTTATTGAGAGCTAACACCTCTCATATTACAATCTGTACATAAAAGAAGCCTTAGTAGAATTTACAGATTTTCACAGGAATAATGGTAATACATACGTAGATAAATTGGGTTGATAATGCAGGTAGTGGCGTCAGGCGTGGCTCGGGGATAAATATAAGAGGCTTACGACGAAGTGGTGGGCGGATAAGAACTATCGAGCTGGGCTGGAAATAGCTTTCTTGTCCTAGAATGTTAGCACTGTGCCTACTATATTGGGCGATGGGTTGAAGGTAACATCCTCATTAGCGTTTCTTTCTACGCGGTTTTTTTGTGCAAGCCTTTTATCAGTAGGTAGGTAGCTAGGTAGATATCTTAGATGAGAATGTTGAGATAGATGAATAGGAGTGACGAAAATGGATAAAGTAAGAAATGAGTATAGTATAAGGGGAAGTTTGAAAGTGGCGCCAGTGACAGAAAAGTTGAAAGGAGCTCGTTTGGCTTGGTATGGGCATGTGACTAAAAATGTGATGAATATAAATATTGATGGATGGAGATGGAGAGGAAGACCAAAGAAAAGATGGATGTATTGTGTGTGGAATGATATAATAAGAGAAGGGAGTGAATGATAGCATGACGGTTGACAGGGGAGAATGGAAGAAGAAAACGAGTTCCGCCGACCCCAAGTAACATGGGACAAGGGCAGGAAGATGGTGAGTTAGTCAGATATCTCGTCTCATGACCAGTTTCCATAATATCCCGGGCTCCCGGCATCGTTTGGGCGTACAATATCTATGTGCTTGAGGCTATCTTGAACGTCTTCCTAATAGATGTGTTAATTTACTTATCTTAAACAATATGGTACGAAAACAATAGTAACTAAGTATAAGAAGGAAGCTGCATAGATAAATGCGTATTTCCCGTTCTATTGTTTAGAATTTTAGAAGTTCTAAAGTATCTTAAACATGGTAGGTAATTTCGCAATAGGCTACCGACCAATTACATACCCATTACTAAGAATGTATTATTCATATTGTTCAAGAATTCCTTTAAAAAATAATTGAATACGGAAATGGCGTCCGCCTCCATTCACCGGTCAGGCAGGTCCAATTGAAATTTGATGCAGTTTCGCGGCACGTGCGTGACGTTATGTGTTGTCCACCTTAATTTTATATATATAGAGGACAGAGTAAAAACGATCATTAGTATGATTCCTAAGTTTCCTTTTCCTGTATCTGTCGGTGGTGTGGTGCATAACAAACGGTGAACCATTACCCTAGCTGGCGGAACGGAACGAAATTTGCAGCTGGCTACTCGGCTGCCATTACGTATCTCAGATTTACCGGTATCGCTAATGTCTATCGCTGACCGGTCAAGCCTCTTCAATCATGTTATTTTAATGCTGCTGCTCAGGAAGGCAGGAAATGCTATAAAAACTGTGGAACTAAGTAAGGTAATTAATGCTATGAAAACTCTAGCGTTAAATGTATTCATGATAATTGTAGGTAACAAAGAGTTTTGTAAGAAGCGGGCTTATGTATTCTTTTGTCTAACTTTTAATTTAATCATATGCTGCATAATCAGCTTATAACGATACCACTGCTGGGACACGACACAGGCTTAATCATAATAGATAGATATATGATTTATTTATTTATTTAAACTTTTCGCACACAAAAAAAAAAGGTACAAAGGCGGACTTAATGCCTTAGGCATTCTCTACCAGTCAACCAAGGGTGGTGAAAAGATTAGATGGCGGGTGCTCTGATTGAGAGGAAAAAAGAAAAAAAAAATAAGGAAAAATATATATATATCATAATGCATTATAGATAAAACAGTTTTTACAGTACATTAATACGCAATCAACTTATGATTGAGAGAATTGAATCATGCAAATAGTTAATGTAATTAATATTAAGTAGGCAGCTGTTCCCCGCGCCTTCGTCTGCGATCCAGGATGAAAACTTCTCCAGGTCATGGTCTACCCATGTGCCAAATTTCATCCAAATCCGTTCAGCCGTTTTAGCGTGAAAGCGTAACAAACAAACAAACTCACTTTCGCATTTATAATATTAGTAAGGAAGTTAGTATAGTTATACCTAGTTATGAATATATATTTTTTACATAAGTAATACATACCTACAATTAGGGCCTGTTGTTTCTAATTTAATTTATGCTTTTAATGCCTAATAATATCTTTTTCCTCCATTTAAAATAGAAAACCACAAAGCTGCACAAAGATTTCGAAGTTCACACTCAAACAAACCTCTTCAAGCCCAAATATTTGCATACAAATCTGTACCAGCCGCAGGTGTTATTAACACTCATTACTCTATCGTCTATCTCCATCTGTAATCTAAGACCGATTCAAATGAGCCAGAGGGATTCAGCGGATTTCCGTGAAATGTAGGTAGGTACTTACATGAAATAAAAAGCTTCGAGATTTGAATCAACAGCCGCTGCGTTCGCTGCGCATAGCAGAAGCAGACCATTAGCCGTGGCCGATTGCCAGTGTTCGAGCTTCATTTAAATGCATCCGTGATGATTACGTGATGGTTTCATTAAGGAATGTTATGTATTTTTAAATGAGGTTAGTTAAAATGTAGATTTTATTGAAAACGCACCACAGTTCCTATCTGTGTTTTACGAATTTGATCCATAAAGTTACTAGAAATTGTCCAACTGACAGGTGTCAGGAAGGCATTCTCTCAACGGCCGGACTGTAGTGATAACTTAAAGCTTAACCGCCGAGACACCAGCTGGCACACCCGTAAACCAAAATACATGGTACAAGTCCCCGGTCATTCCGTAGAAGATGAAATTAGGCGTGTCCAGTGGCGGATTTACCAGCAGGGTAGAGCGAGTAGGCTTGAGCCTAGGGCGGCAGATTTTTGGGGCGGCTTTGGGGACCGATGTTTTTTTTTTGCTCCCTCATAGAAATCAAAAAGGTTTCTTCAGGACGGATTTCTGTTTTCTGATGTTTTAAGATCACTTACGACGGTATAATCGATGATTTTGCCAACAAAAAATCGCGCAAAAAGGTATTGTAACGAACTTTATAATTTGAAGTTGAATTTTTTGTAAGCGCAATAAAGATTATTTATTCACGTTTACCAAATGTACCTACATTATTGTGTAAGTAGCATGCATTACCTCGCCTGATTAACCGTACTTGATTGAGCTTTGATTAGCTCAAAAATATACCTACCCAAAAATTTTTTTGCGTGCAATTTCAACGAAATTGTTGTAAAAATAATCTAGGAAATGACAATTGTAGAGGCAAGGGCGGCAAACAAAAACTTTACAGCCTATACCTTGAAAATTTGTAAATCCGCCACTGGGCGTGTCGAAAAACAAGAGAATAACATCTTCAAAAAGACTTTATTAAAAACTTAATTTGATTAATTGCTCGTAGCTTTGTTTACAGTTTAATCCATTCAAGTTGAATAAGATGCGTTTGAATTAACTAAATGAATAGGTACTACGAGATTAATGGTCATGATCGATGATTAGGTTCAAGGCCATCATTAATTCACTGTTCTAAATCATAGGTTAATTTACACGTAACTGTTAATATTGATGTATTCTATTTACAATCCATCCTACTACTATAAATGCGATAGTGAGTTTGTTTGTTTGTTGGTATGCTTTCACGCTAAAACGGCTTAACGGATGTCGATGAAATTTGGTACACAGGTAATTATCCCGCTAGGTACTATAGTTCCCGTAGGTTAGTTTCCGACCTCCATGCAGGCGAAGCCGCGGGCAAAAGCTAGTAAATAATACTTATAATTAGCTCATTTTAAAGTTAAAGTTGGAATATGTTAGTAGGTAATAAAAGAGAGACATCAAAGATAATGAAGCAATTTGCAACCATAAAAATACATTTAACCGCTCGGTTCAGATCACGTCGCTAATAACTCACAGTGGGGCCCGAGCGCCCCCACTTCACGCCCCGGGCCCCGATTCGCGTATCAGAGGCACCAAGAAATCCACAATAACTTGAGATATACTGAACGCAGCTCGATAAAGTAAAGTGTTTTGGGTTCTTGAATAACCAGAGCACATACTTATCTATATACAATAGGTGGAATAATACAATGGAAATTACAAATAATGAATGTTATCGTTGTGTGCGTGGGAATTTCTTTGTTCTTTTGTTTTGACGAACTAACAAAAAACTACTGAATCGATTGTAACAAAATTTTGCAGGAAGCATTATGAATAGATAACTAATCTTACAACAATAGCAGTTTATGATAATAACAGAAATAAAAAACACACAATATTACGAAACATGAGTACATCGTGACCTTGATTTCACGGATCGTGTTTTGACAACAAAATGTTGTTATTATGTCGTAAAACTGTTTCAAATTACTTATAAATTATGAAAAACCTATATTTTTATAATTTAAACATGACTTACCGAGCTGTAGACCCCAATAACTATCACTATACACTATAATCACTCTCACTCAATAGCTCACTCACACACTCACGGCTCATGTTTTCACACACGGTTTTTGTACATTAAACTGTTTTATTTTGGTAATATTATTATCGATAATTACGGAATAACTATTCATAAATAGATTTTATAACACTTCTAGTCAATAACGCCACTAAAACACGAAATATTGATTTTATTACGCAAAGAGGCCCACCGCGCCCGCGCCATGACACGTCACTGTCAACGTGTTGTTACTTGTCAATTTATTATTTTATTTCAGTGTTGTCCTCTTGCTAAATTTATGTTTTAGTCGATTAATTTGACTTATAGTCTATCCAACTCTAGAGTTCTACTGCCCATAGACCATCATAGCCCGTATCCCAAGCGACAAAGAGCTGTAACTGCATGGCAACCGTCCGACGATTTAAATTTACGCTGGGGATCGATTGTTTTTCCTCCCGACGATTATAAATTACGTTCGGGACCGGGCGGTTAATATTTAGCTTAGGAAAGATTTGAGCTTAGCATATTTAGTGCATAAGTGCTAAATACTTATTCAAACTAAACATAAAAGCTTGAGATGTACCTACAATTAGCACTTAAAATTCTAATTAAGCTATTAAAACAGTATTCAAAGGCACGTTGTTCAGCTTTTAAGGTCTGCTGCATTCATAGAGGCTTAGGAACAAGGTGTAAAGTTCACTCATCCTATAGGTACCTAAGGGAAGATTCTCCAACCAGACGGGTGTTGTATCTGGTGGACAACTGCCCGACTATTGATGTCGGAACTAGGGTTACCAGGCCTAAAAATGCAAAATCCTGTCTGACATGTCTAAAAATCCTGATTTTGAAAAAAAAGTCCGGTCACGCACCTGTATTAAATAAAAATCATAATATTTAAGTACGTTTTTATTTACTTATATTATTTAGACCCATATTTTTGGCTGCTATCAACCGCATGCAAAAAGTTGTTTTTTCCAGCTATTTCGCAATAAAATTGTTCACACGTCACGTTTTTATAGTTATATTGCGTAAGCAATATGGCTCTCACTACTCCACTGAAAGTCTGTTTCTCTCTTTGGTCCACTGAGAAGTCATGAGAGAAAAGACTCTCTCCACATTTGCGTTGTGTGGCAAAATACTAAAGACGCAAGTATGACAAAAATCCGGTCTGACGTAAAATCCGGGCGGAGTCCGGTATAACACGTAACAATCCGGTCTAGACCGGCTTTATCCGGTCAGATGGTAACCCTAGTCGAAACGTTGTTGTACCTATAAATATACTCGTCGCGCGGTAAACTTTGCTTGCGCGATGCACGATTTTGTGTGACGTCAGTGTGATATGTAGTTCGCATGTGGCGATGTAGCTGTCGCCTCACATTCGGCTGTTAGGAACAGTCCGAGTCCGTATCATGGGAACTCAAGAGCTACCAATGCAATGCCCAAGTTTATGGCGTTATTAAAAGGGATAGGGGCAATTGCCACCATACTGCTGCCAACTTAAATGACGACTCCATATAAAACTAAATTGCCCATCTAATGATTTACATTACCTTAGGTACGAAAGCCTTATTTATGTAGGTGCCTATAGCCCTTCTAGTATCAGGTATGCACATAACAGGGTACCCAGGTTCTGCCTAATATATTTTTAGTTCAACTGGACGAGTACCTAAATAAATATCAAGGTACTTTTGAGCTACGGTTGATTTTCCAACGGTGGTGAAACGCAACATGCAATGTAACATAAATTGGCCGTTGTAATGCAACGTGAAATGTAACACAACAATTACTAGGCGAATTTGTTAGAACCAATTTGTACCCGGGATTAAGTCTCATCTCACGAACGTCACTATAAAAAACTTCTTGATCGATGCAAGAATTGAAAACATAGACAAAAGTCAATCAAGACTTTTAATTTTGCTGTTTTAACTATAGCACAATCACCTCAGTCATGCTTGGTTGATTTAGGTTTAACACCTTTTGTGCAATATTGGAGTCCAGGAACTTGGAACTAAATCATTCCTACTCATCAGCCCGTATCTAGTGACCAACGCGGACGCATAACATGGCCCTTTACAAACCAGTGATTAGCTGATTTATTGTTATTGAGCAAAGGCTCTAAGAACCAGATAAGGAAATCTATTATACTTACATTGTAACAGCGAATCAATAAAAAAATATCAAAATAAGAATTTAAAAAAAAAAAGCGTGTCAAAATATTTAGGTAGGTACGCAACATTCGGGTACCAACAAGGAATGTGATTGAATTGAAATGTGATTGAATACATTTTTAGTTGTTTCATGCGTCAATGCAGGAGCCGTTTTTCTACGGGAATAGCGTGAGTAGCGTTTCCTGTCAGGAAATCTCAGATTTCTTAGGGACTATACTAGAAATTAAAATGTGAGTTTTGCAGAATAGTGTAACAGTCCAACTGGTGATGATTGAACTCAAGAAGCTCCATAGTTCTCGCTCTTACCGTTGTGCTATTGGAGTTTTTTATTTATCTGTTAGTAGGTCCATACAGTTCTCTAAACGATAACACTTTCAAAATTGAAAAAATAATCATAGGTAAGTACGCGCGTTCTCTCACTTTCATGGTCTTTTTTTTTCTACTCACGAAAGATCAGTGTAGCGTAACAAAGTAAAATTGAAAAGCTTAGGTAGATTCTTATTATATTATAGACGCACAAAAACATTACTATTCAAGCCTACGTAACTTTCGCTTAAGTTTGCTGATGATATCATTTCTTATAAACAAACAATCACTTCTCATTTTTTCAGGTGATTGGCGGTCAAGATTTTATACACTAAAATATTTGTATTTTTGGAGGTACTTATGTTTATCCTAACTATTATTATAATATAAATTTGGCACATGGGTAGAGCCTGACCTGCAATAGGACATAGAACTTTCTAGCCCGGTACTAAGTTCCCGTGGGATAATTTCCGACCAACACGCGGGGGACACCGCGGGCAAAAGCTAGTAATAAATAAACTCAAAAATAACTGGACCGATTTTAAAAATCCTTTCAAAGTAGAATGCTGTATTATCACTGAGTAACATATACATAATTATGCTTTAATTTATAAAGATAACTCGCGGACGAAGACGCTGGCGGAAGCTAGTACTTATTTCAGAAGCCTATAATAAACTATAAAAAATTTAGTTGTGTGTAGAGAAGTAAAAGCTGTTCTCGTAGGTCGTATACGAGATAAGTAGTAAACCGTAAAACCAGTGCTGCCCACTTTACTTTTTTTTTACTAATAGCATGGCTCTACCTACACCATGTCTTTTTTTTTTTTTTTCCTGCAATCTGCATCTGTAAACCATCAGGAGATCTAGAAATCAATCGTCACAATAATTAGTAAGTCTAACGTTATTTAATAGGTAGTCCACTAATTGGAAATTACTCTGACAACTGTAATTAAACCTACGAGTTACTACTTCCATAAAGATTTATATTACGAAAATCGAGTTCTGTTAACTCAAGTTCACGTCTTCAAGTTAGCACGAGAACCCCATGGATAAATTGCCAATTAATGTAAATTAATTATGTGCCATCTATTGATTAAACCATTGGATAATGACTTTATCCCACACAACAAATTAATATTGATGGGCTGTTTCATGTATAAATGTTTATCAGTGATAACATTCTTACAAGTCTATGGAATGTCTGTGAACAAGCGACTCTATGTATGGATGTAGTAAGTATTATAATTGGTAATCAGAACCAGAACATCAAGTACAACAATAAAAATATAGCATAGACAAAAACTTGATGCTTTTCTTTAGGTTCAAGGCAGAGGACATTAACCCATTCCACATTTAAATGGGACGCTTTATTCAAATTCAGAATATCTAGCTCAGGAACTGGAACTAATTGACTAGGAATTTGAATAAAAGTGCTTAATATTTTTTTAAATAATAAGAAGCTGGTGTTCTATAAATATAAATAAATGTAAGCAGGTACAGATTTGTACTCTATACATCGACGGTAATTATGTAGCTCCAGAGTCCACAGGGTTAAAATACTAAACATGTTCTTCGGACATCTAAGGTGTAAACTTAGTAATAAGTATAGTAATCCTGTTTCACTTACCACTACTTAAGTTAATACAGCAGAATCCCTTGCTTCCACATCGACGTTTGTTCCAGCACAGCACAAATTTACTTTGAAATAATAATTTATCTCTGTGATAATTTCATTAGTGACCGGGGTTTAGTTTTTAGTGTCGATCATTTTACGCGCGCACGTTTTTTTAAGTGTTCGCGGCAAGGCAACGGTCTGCGTTGCTACGGCTAGCGCTCCGCGCGCACCTCTATGGACTGAATGTTTTCTTTCAAATTCGAACTCCCCCCATCTTAGCGGCAACGGCAACGCTTCGACCACAGCTTATAAGTTATAAGCTCGACTACCTGTCAAGCAATCAGAACAAATTCCACACGGGATCGAGGACTTTATAAAATTTATAATAATATACGGCCCTTTTATAAAAACCGTTTATTTATTTCTTATCTACGGTTGACAATAATCATTATAATAGCATAGACACAGTTACAAGTATAACTTATTAGAACACTAGGAAGTTGTCTTAACTATTCATTAAATTAACTGTTTATTAATATAACGATAACATAATATTTAATATTTTTACCCAAATAAGTTAACATTAGATTGGAATTAGCACTACAATAATAATTTGTTTATGTAAGAAGGTATTACTATTCTAATTAAACACTTACGTTAATTTAAACCGCGCAATTATTTAACTACCCTACATTTTAAGAAATGTGTTAAGTAAGTACCTACCTATATTTTTAATACATTACTGGTATTTTTATTGTTTATAATATTATAATAAAATAAATATGTAACAGATGCTAAGAATATGATAAAATAAACAAGAAGAAGATACAGACACTTAGATGAGAAAATTAAGTTTATGGTGAGTAAATTAATTTTGAAAAATTAAAACAGTTATGGTTTCTTGAAATTCCCAGCAATGTATATTAGGTTTGTAAATAGCAGTAAATAAAAATATAATTATCAACTCACATAAAATATTAAAGGTAAAAAGACAAATATCACTATCGTAAATCTATTTGGAGAAAATTATATTTTTTTATATCTCATAAAACCAATATTACTTACATTACGAAATTAGTGACATAATGACAAAATTATAGGGCAACTGTTTCGTTCGTCCCGCACCGCCCGCCGCGCCGCCTGTCCGCACACTTGTACGAAATAATTTTTTTGTCACTAATTTCGTAAAGTAATTTTGGCTTAAATTAAAATTAACAGAAATGTGTCAATAAATACGTAGTACGTAGAAAATTTCAGTCAAACATTGGCCTAAATTCGAAATTGTTTTTATAATTCAGTCAATAAAGGTCACTAGGTATCACAAAAGAATATGAATGTTATTATAATTATATAGATTCATAATATAATATAATTATATCTAAGTGGTTTTGTTGGTTTTAGTTTGAAAAAAAAAACACATTGTAAATTAAAGCAAAAAAAAAAAACCCGAAAATATACTTAAGTTGTTGAGAATCCATGTTATACTTACCCAATCATAATTTTGATATGTCCTAATCCTAGAATTAAAATCTAAATAAGTCTACGAAAACGAGTAATTTTATAAAAATAAATCCAATTATGCCTGTTTTCACTAACACTACGGGACACCTAAATGTATCCATTCTTTCTATATAAATAACCTCCTCCTTTTAGAAGTCGGTTAATAAAAATGAAATGCTATTCGTCGGTAAGCAAGGGGTATCGTATTACCCAGTTACTGGGTTGTGGAGGTCAGATAGGCAGTCGCTCCATGTAAACTACTGGTATTCAGCTGTATCCGGTTAGACTGGAAGCCGACCCCAATATAGTTGGGAAAAGGCTATGCAGATTGATTGCTATTCGTCGGTAAGCGCATCACTTGAAAACGGCTAGTCCGATTTGCGACATTTTTAAAGATTCGCAATAGTCAGAAATTCAGAATTAGGTTTTTGGAAAGAAAAATTGGAAAAATTCCCGGAAAATTTTCAAATTCGGGAAAATTGGACGTCCTTTTTTCTAAGGGATTTTTTTAGTTGAAATTTTGGACAGGACAATTACGTCCGTCGGGTCAGCAATTTAGGTGTCGCACAGTGTTCGTGATAACGTGCATTAGACTTTAAATAATCCATTTAAGCTAAGGTTTAATTTTATGAGATTAGTGTCGTTAAATTCAGCCTTTAGGGCCAACCTGGATCAGTCCTTTTATACTGTCCTTGTAGTTTCGCCTTCTTCGAGATCGTCCTGTAGTCCGTCTTGTTGTATCAGGTTTTCACTGACAAAAAGTAAAAACTCAACCATAGATTTTGTTCCAGTGATACATTTGTGTGCTATTCAATTAACATATTACTTCATTATATTTACAGCAATTTTATACCAAAGCTTTGCCCATTTGTGACGGTGATAATCGTAAAGCTTCAATTTTGATAATTCGCGTGTAAACCAACAATACCACTTAGACTTAGGGCCTGTTTCACAATGTCCGAACAGCAACTATATAGGTGCCCAACACACAGAAAAAAAAAAAACAAATGGAACAGCACTCTAATTGAAGTAACACACGATCAATCATAATCTAAATAATTTTAAAGGAAATTGCTAATCCCAATGGATTAGTAATATCAGACAAAATTTTCGAACATTACGAAGATTGCTTCATAATGTTCGAAAATATTGTCTGCTTAGCTACGTAAATAAAGCAATGAATGTTGTTGAACTGTCAAAATGAACCAGATTGTAATTGATCGTGTGTTATGCAATTAAGGTGCAGGTCATAAACCTTCAACTGTCATTAACGACACACAATAGAATTTTAATTGTTATCAGTATTTAACAGCCCGATTGACACATGATAATGGGGTAGGCGCCCATAATCATTTGCAAGGAAAGGCAGATCAAGGTGACAGTTAGCAGTTGGTGGCAGTGGCACTGATAGAAAATCGCCTGCTGTATGGTAACCCCCGAGAATTTGAATATAAAATGCCAAGTATTTTACTGGATTTAATTTGGAGGTGGTAAAACAGACCCTGAAGCAATTTGCTAACAATCAATGAAATAATTACGTCTCCTCAATGTTAGGGTTTTCGGAGAAGAGCTGATGGTCGTTGTAGGTCCTCAGGTACTTCTTGGTGACGAGGTACAGCAGGAGGCCCCACTTCATCATCATGAAAGACCAGACCAGACGGATGATGATGCTGGTATTTATTGGCATCACATCTATAACAAAGACATAGGTTATATTTTTGCTGATGTGTAAAGAAGTTTACACTATGCGGGCCTGTCGGGGTCTATGGCGTCGAGTATGTTGCCGGCATTTCTTAACAATTTGATTAAATACTGATAAGTGATAAATAAGTACTACTCTAATTTTAGATTAGCTGCAAAATAATGGACGAAAGTGAGCTGTGCAATGAAGATCAGAAGTTGGAAGCAAAGTACTTAAATAAAGTTCAACAATTGCTAAGCTTTTCGGCAGTTGCTCCATGTAAAATACTGGTACAATCAGCTGCATCCGCGGTTAGACTGGAAGCCCACAAGGCTAGGCAGATTGATTTTATTGTTAAGTTTTGCGACCTTTACTTTTTCAACGTCGCGTTGGTCATACTGCTATCAGAAGCAATGTCTTCAAATATAGTGTAAATCTTGGCCTTATTTATGCGTTCTAAGTGAAATTTCATATCATCGAAAGTGTTTGTTGCTACTTCTATCTGCTAGCCTTTTCCCAACCATGTTGTCGGCTTCCGGATGCAGCTGATTGTTCCTACTTACTACCTACTAAAATCCTTGAGGTTTGGGGGCTTTTAAATCAGGTCGGAACGGATTAAAATGTTTGGTCTACGAAATAGCGACCTGTATGTGAGAACTTTGTAGGCTTATTGGACTGTAGATTTATTGAACATCTTCTATTTTGTTAAGTACCTGGTACTTACTTGTTGAAAGGCCTACATTGTCCTCCCATGCCTACTAACACTGTAATTTGAAAATATTATAAAAGCCAATTATTTTTAAAAGAGTAACCGTGGCGTTTCTTTCCCGCTCTTCTTCATAGGAAACGACCAATTGGAACCGTGCATATTATCTGAAATGAGTGTCAATAACCGACTGCCTCGTTGGTCTAGTGGTCGCAAGGGCTACTGCTGAGCATGAGGTCCTGGGTTCGATTCACAGGTTGGGCAAAGTGTTATTGGGTTTTCCTATATAGAATTTTCTGGTAGCAGCCCGGAGTCTGGATTTGTGCCCTGTTTAGGGTCGCCCCCTATTATATGGGACTTAAACATAACTGGCGAAATGTGGGTGTAGGTACTATAGGTATACCTCTGCCTTACCCTTCGGGGAAACAAGGCGTGATGTTATGTTATGAAAGCCAATAAACTAACTATTACATATTTTATTTTATCACAGCCCAGGGCGGGCATGTAACATAATCTAGAGGCACGACATGTTATTCTTTTTGCTGACTTTGTAGTGCGGCATAGTAAACGGGTTTTGTGACGAAGTTATTTAACGCGGCTTAAGGTAGTAGGCAGCTCACTTCCAATTATTATCTGTAGGTGTTTGTTTATCAAAAATCATTCTGGCAAATGCCCAATATTATGAATTTATCAGTATTATGCATATATTATGAATTTTGAATTCATAATTTTCAAATGCACTTACCATTGGTAAATATTTTATGCAAAAACAATGTGCAGGTTTTTCATAGTTATTATTGTATCAAAACAGACAAGCAATTGTACAAACATTTGATATATTATAATTAATTTATAGTACTTACTTAATAATAAGAATTGAAGTATGTTTTTAATGTTATATACATTATAATATGTAATGGGCAGTGATAAGGGGATGAGTAATGAATGATCTATGTATAGTTCACCTTATCATGTGACAAAACATTTCACAACAAATTATAATTTTAATAAAATTAAAACAGCGCTAGAATTAGTAGGTAACTAGAAATGATTGCTTGTTTAGGTCACATCTTCAAAGTAGGGTGATAAAGATAATCCCTAGGGTGATAATTAGGTACCTACTTAAATTTTTTATGCAAAAATATTATTATGATAATTAGGTCAAAAAGTTATCAGTACTACTTTCATAAACCTTTTTTTAGTATTATTAACCTATTGACTGCTTGGTTTTATATCAATTGCCGGCCCCCAGCGCTCAGCTCATAAACCGACAAATAAATACCTATGAAGAATAGGGTCGTGCAATGACATAAAAACAAAAAACGAACATAGGTTCTCAGTTGTTTAATACGACTGGCACCGGCACGAAAACATTTGTCGTATTAATTGGACCGGGGTCAATAGGTTAACACTACCGAGAACTTTATTTTACTAGTTCATTCAACCAAACATTAAATAGAGGTCTTTGTTTCTTTATTTTATACATACCAGCTTTATAATAAATCTCCAGGAACAGATAGAAGAGTGTCAGCGCTGCCCCTGAGACGAAGCCAACCATTCCGAAGTCTCCAATATACTGCAATGCTTTTCTTGAGAAGTTTACGTGTAGTGACTCTTTGAGGTAGTGGCAATGCAGCATCAACGCCAATGATGCATGTATGCCTGTAATAAACAGATATATGGCTATTTTTATAGACTTTGTTAAAAGATAAACACAGGACATGCATGACATTATTAAAAAAATACACGGTAGCATTTTTTTATTCTAAGTTGCTTTTAAATGGTTTGCATTTGTATATTTTATTTCAATTACCTAGTTTAGGTTTAATAATGAAATAATGAAAAAATCGGAACAGGCAAATCAAAATCATAAAGGCAAACAAAATGCATTGACAGGAAATATTGGAACAATAAAATAAGGAAAAATATTTTCAAAATCATAGTTTAATAAAGATTATGATTAATCAATCTCAATTTTGTTATTGTATCAACAACAGGATCTCAAAACAGTCCCGAGGTCAATTGAAGGCTTTCTAATCTTTATCTATAGGCCTGCAACTTGTTCCATTATGTTGATCAATACCATCTCCCTTGTTGTGATATTAGTATGAATGCTCTTTGAGTGCATAATAAATCGAGGTCAATAGCAGGCCTATTCCCAAATAAAAAACAACAGGTGATATTTCGCACCACTTACCAGTTAAAAGCGCCCACATTCCGGCTTCTATGTTTGCATAAACAATGCAGAAACATATAAACGCAGACAAGCCTAATATGGCCCCTATAGCACTTAGTGCTATGTGAATTTTAACACGCAACATACTGATCACAATCTTTAACCAAATGCTATCAACAAATATTAATTTCTTAGGTCGAAAACAAAGCGATTTTGCAATTTTCTTTGCATTTATTTACGAGCACAGCTGTAAAACTGTCAATCATGAATCAGATAGATTCAAAAAACAACTAACTAAATAGTGATGTTTTATTATCGTGACATTTAGTACAACTACGTGAACTACTACAAGTCCGTGAGTACGACTCACGAGTTTGAGAATTAGAAGATTTATCTTCATTGGAAAGAAAAACTTTTGGGAAATGGTTTCCTGAAATAGTTGAACTGTCAAAATTAAACAGATTAGTTGTTTACAAAAATGTTTTACGCAATTAGTTAACAGGTTGCGGGCACGAAACCAGCAAATTGTTCAATTTTGTCGCCACCACCCTGCTCGTGCTAAGCCATTGCTGTGCACGAACCGAGTCCACACCGCAGTCCAGGGTCTGCAATTTTTCAATCAGTGGATCAATTCAGATCGTTCGTTAGGCGATTAGGTAGTCGAATTTATGAACGACATGACGACACTGTAACTGCCAAACTGTTGAATGTCACTTGGCGTTCCATTTCCCAAAAAGAAAACAATCTCTAGCTTTTTGAGAAAGCCTATCTTTCTTACTCGCATTGATTAGGTCCGTAGTTCTGTACCCGTCTTATTTCATTTTGAAATACTATGTTATTCCAACTATTCGATTGATAATCCAAATCAAAATATTTTTGTGCTAAGTTGATGATGGAAATAAATTGGCTAATGGCTACCTTCTGTGGGTTATTTTAAAGTGTAGCTGTTATGTAGGCGGTTCAAGATTAAATTTATAAGTTCTGTACTCATAGCCGATTTTTTGTAATTTGTAAAAAATCTTATTGTTTTGTAAACATGAGTCGTGTAAGTCAAGCTCAGATGAGGAAATTACTGGACCTGCTTAGCGAGGATGGTGTACTGGTCGGTGGCAGAGTAATGTACACCAATACGAACAAACAGAACTTTTGGAGGAGTATCGCCTATCAACTTAACGCCGTCGAAGGAGGTGTCTATAAGAACACTTGGAAATGGTGTAAAGTAAGACCCTTCGTTTAATAATGAGCAGAATAATCTTCTTTACAGATTAATAATAGCTTGTTTCCTCTCTAGTTAGTTCCTAAATTAACTAGCTTTATTTTAATTTAGCTGGAAATGTATTGAATCTTTGCGTAGATCAGTTATATCTAGAGTTCTTAACACTCCTGTGCCACTATCAGGAAACCCGCCCCTAAGACGACCCACCAACCTATACTTGATTGTGACTGTGCCATAAACCTCTGCCTAACCCTTCAGGGTATCTAAGCGTGATGTTATGTTAACATATTATTACTTGACTTTTAATCCAAAAATGTATTGTCCTGCCATGAGATTATAACTACTTTACAGATCTGGAGAAGTAAAAAATCATCATCAATATCATTTCAGCCCGGAATCACCCACTCTTGGGTATAGGCCTACCCTTTTTTCTACAATCTTTGGAAATAAAAGAGATACTTACATTTCAAATATTATAAATTCCAGATGTGGGCCGATTGGAAGAACAAAACAAAGAAAAAAGCCAACATATTGCTGAGCAGAAAGAGCTACTCTATTGTACAACCAACACCTAAACTAACAAATTTGGAACTAAAACTTCTGAAGTTAATAAGCTATCCTATTGATGATAAAGAGGATGCCCTTACTTTGGAAATGGTAATAATAACAATTATTGAGTGTGTTCAAGCCTCACTGATCAGCTGTCAACAGTGATTTGTCTCTCATGGTCTAATTTTATTAGTATAAGGACAAGGCCTATTTAGCTGCTGTAGCAGATAAGTAGAAGATGCTTTTAAATACTGGTACTCAGCTGCATACAGTTAGACTGGAAGCCAACCCCAACATAGTTTGGAAAAGGCTAGGCAGACAATGATCTGAAAGCCAATTCTCGTACTTGCATAAAAAACGTTCAAACATTATCTGTCAAACTTGTCAAAAATGTTGGTAGTGATTGCATTTTTGACAGATTGCGAATGAGATATAAATGCGAACATTCTTAAAAATTACGGGAATTTCCCCTCAGAAGTTTTGATAAGTCAATGCTGCCATGAATTAATTTACAGATTTCATCACTCCACATAGAGATTGTAATAATACCACAAATTTAAAGTTTATATTTTCATGGTGCATGAACCTTTTTTCTACTTACAGGTAGTAAGCAAAGAGGAGGTACCAGAGACAACAGATGACTTCCATGTGGAATTCTTAAATAATGACTATGGCGATGGAGACATGAACTCTCCAGAAAAAACACCTTCCGATGTGGAAGAAGAAGAGGAACACAAGTCAATAAACTGCTATAGGGTTCAGAGTAAATTCTGTGATGTTGATGATATTTTACAAGGTATACAAACTCAAACTCAAACTCAAAGCATTTATTTCAATTAAACCATTTACAGGCACTTTTGAATTGTCAAAGAGTCGGTCAGTTAGTCAGAGAGTTGAAGCTAGTTGCCCATTCCAAAACGTAGATCTCTATGGAGAAGAACGGGCAAGAAACTCCAAGGACACTCTTTTAAAAAATGGATATAGATATTACAAAATCCTGGGTACAGTATTCATGTTGCTTCTATATGTGAGAACAATGTAAAACAAAAAAAGAATCAAAAGCAATTCAAAATTTAATATTAAAAATAAGCTCTGGCAAATAAGAGATGACCAGTCTCAACTGACGGCGCCCGTTCACGAACATGACATGTGGATCAGCACCATCCAGCTCAACCATTTTGTAGGGAACCGAATGATCCAACACACGTGCCACCATCAGCGAGACATTTAAGTGAGCATGACATACTCTCATCTGCCATGCTATTTCAAGTCAACATACATCATACCATACTAAACGGCTCCATGGTACTCACATTTACAATAATTGAAAAAATGCTTCTAAATTATACAAAACTAGTTTGCAAAGAAATTGAGCAATTAGTATAATCTTATTTTCAGGTTAAATAAGAATAAACAATAATTTCGTAATGTCAGGAAAAAAAAATAAAAAATAGTAAAAAGGGGGAAGCAACACTTCCATCCACTTCCTTCCATGTCTGAGCTGGCCCTTACTTAGTATAAAGTAAGGGCCAGCTCAGACATGGCAAAGCGCAGTTTTCACTGCCAAATAAATATCAACCTAGGGTTGCTTGAAATAAAGTCGAAAATAAATAACCTCTACCTTGCTATTTATTTGCTAATGAAAATCGCGCTGTGCTGCGCTGCGCCTGGTCTATGTTGGTACTAAATCTTGATTTTTCATACAATCTGTTTGTGGGAACACAAAATATCTTAAAACTCTTTATTACAGATGATAAATTAGAAGAAGAAGAACCAGATATAGAATCATCAGATTATGGGCAAAAAGTTAAATCAAGAGGTAAAACATTTGACATCCTGCTCTTTCTGGGTACATTGTTCATACAATCTTTATTTTTTCAATATGATATCAATGTACACTGATTTTGTAAAAAAAAATCTAGCCTTAAAGTTACGTAAGGTCGCGTCACTTTTCATCCGGGATCGCATACGAAGACGCGGGAACAGCTAGTTGGAAATAAAGGATAAAGCATAATGCTTTAACTTTGTATTATTAACTATATTTATTATTCAGCATCTCTGTTATAGCACAAACAAAAAGTAAATTAAAAAAAATAACTGTTTTAAAATATACTTCTCACCAGAAAAATCGAAACACCTTGCAAGTTTATGTTTTGATACCGTGCGTTTGCACTGGCGAAACATTCCAACAAAACATGTCTAGTTCCTGTCAAAAATTGTATAGAACATGGACAGAAGATAGAGATTTCAACATGTTTTGTCGCAAATGTTTCACAAGTGCAAACGCACGGTTAGGATTATCAGAAAAATGTGTATATTTAGAAATTCAAAACCATAAAAACAGAAGTGTTTCGATTTTTCTGATGAGAAGTGTATAATTGCTAAGGAACAATCCATAGGCAGTGAAGGCCACAAACAATGATGCCGATGCTTGAGCCTGCTTCAAATAGCTAAACAACTTGCTTTGTAACAGTTTCAGAAAAAGTATTCAAGAAAAGAAAGGTTTCACTAGAAGAATATAAAGTGAGAACAACATTAAAAATAGAAAAAGAAAGAATTCAGCAGAAGACTGAAGAGTTAAGACTGAGAGCAATAGAGTTGAAACTGAAAGGAGAAGAGTTAAGACTGAAAGAAATTGAGATGAACAAAATTAACTATTTGACAAGTATTGAAGAAGAGAAACTGAAGTGTTTTAGAGAGATAACATCATCTTTGAAAGAGTTAGTACTACCAGTAACTACCCGTAAATTACTTAAGTGATTAATAAATACTGTTGTAAAGAATCCATTCTAATAATTATTATAAATCCGAAAGTAACTCTGTCTGTTACCTTTTCACACCTTAGCGGCTGAACGGATTTTGATGAAATTTAGACTTACACACATGTATCACATGAGCATGTATCGTGGCTTGAGTAGTAACAGCCGCACAGGTCGCTCCATCAGGTTAAGCTACGCAAGCCGGGATTGGTCCGTGGATGGGTGACCATCTTTACATATCGAGACTCCTCCGTGCCTCGGAAAGCACGTTATGCCGTTGGTCCCGGCTGTCAAACGTGAATCTTTGACAGTCGATACGGGTCGTCAGAAGCCCGAAAGTCTGACAACCAGTCTTACCAAGGGGTATCGTATTACCTAGTTACTGGGTTGTGGAGGTCAGATAGGCAGTCGCTCCATGTAAAATAATGGTATTCAGCTGCATCCGGCTGAGCCGACCCCAACATAGTTGGGAAAAGGCTAGGCAGATTGACACATGTAGACGCCATGAGTACCATGACCTGGAGAAGCAGTTTCAGGACATAGGATACTTTTTTTTGGAATAATTTCCGAACTCTACGTGAAAAAGCTAGTATTAAATAATTCACTCTATTTTAACAATGTTCCTTCGTTTTCAGATTGTCCGACAGGACCAGAAGTGGCGCCCTACGTTATCACAATGTCCTTTAGTTGTAGTACACACAAAAATATTTGATTTGTTTGTTACACAAAAAAAAAACTAAAGATTAAAATATGAATTATATTATTAATACAATTAAAACAGACTTATTTCTTATTATTCTCTAAACTTTAACAGAAAACAACCCCATTGCACTTATTATATTAAAGTATTTATAAAGTAGTAAAAGTCTTAACAATAATATTCACACATAATAAGTATAGTGCTTGGCCAGACTGTCAGCGGAAGCGGCGCGGGCGCAGGAACGCGCGTGGTGTGCCTGTCCGCAGTGGAGCGCGGTTTCCCGCTTGCCGCCCGCGCATTCACCGCGGCGCCGGCGGGCAGCCACTTGTGTGAACGAGCTATGGCGTGACTCACTATATGGACACTCAAATGAAGTTCATAATATATTATATTTGAATACGTCGCGCCGCGCCCGCGTTTGCAGTCTGGTCAAGCACTAAAGGTTTCAAAACTATTTGAAACAATGCAAACAACTTGTAAATAATATTGTGCTTCTAATATAAAGTTAGTTCTTGAAATAATTATAAGATAGACTATCAATCAATTAGATGCAAAATTCATTAGGTGTTAACAAATATTAAATAACTATTTTAAAACTAATTAGGCACATATTCTAGAACAAGAAAAATATTTTTTAAATAGCCATCTTCATAATAAAATGTAGTAGCACCCTCACACTGGCACATTTTTTAAACCATTAAAATTTTTTGTGTGAAAGATTTTAAATAGAAGTTTTGACAACCAACTTATTGAATAAATAACAACTTCGAGGTCTCCCGCACTAGACGGCCACGACCACGACTTTTGGTCGCACCCACTAGGTAAACTATAGAAACCAACCGATACGAATCGCACACTTTGTCGCAACGGCCAACTATAGTAACCTGGTCGTTTCTATAGTAACCTGGTCGTTTCTATAGTAACCTGGTCGGTGCGACCACAAAAGTCGTAGTCGTGGCCGTCTAGTTCGCGAGTTCCCTACTGTCCTTTCACAGTTATTTACCTCTGATGTTGCATTACTGTCAAAATCATAGCTTTATTCTTGTTTTATAAAGGTAGGTTTACCTATTCAAGCCCAGTACACTCGCGACAATCTAAGAAGTCCGTTTTGACGTTTCGTTCTCGTACATGTAATAAAACGTTAAGCCTTGAGAATCAGTTTTTATCAATGTAGATAAGTCGTAAATTACAAATTCTCGTATGTTCAATCGATATGTCTCGAGAATCAGGAACTAATTTTTTTGTTCATCGCTACACAAAGCATTTTGGTAGCTGTCAAAACGGACTTCTTAGATTGTCGCGAGTCTAATGTGATAGCACAGTAAGTCAGTCCAGCTCTGACTTGCAACGGGGCTCGCGTAAACACTAGTTACAATACTTACAACCCAGTCCAGTGCTGAATTCGCGCCCTCAAGTCAGTCCAGTTGATTAACCTACTTGTCTTTTTTTGGGCCCAGTAGCTTCCCCCGCATGACTTTCTGTCGATCTCGTCTATAAGAACCCACTGACGGGGTCCAAAATTCCGCGACCAGGTTTTTACACTAGGTATTTACTTGCAAGTACGCCGACCAAGTGCGGACCCGAAATACCGCGAAGTATTTTGCTCCGTCGACCCTCGACGCCATTCTGATCCTTATTTATATGAAAGTTACGGACCAATGTTCTGTGAAAGTATTTTTACTTTAAAGGTTTGTAAGTATATTTTTTTGTTGACACAATTCTGCTCCTTATTTATATTACTTTACGAATCAATGTTCTATGCAAGTATTTTTCTACTAACAATGCTTGGATCCTATGCAAGTATTTTTCCTTTAAAGTTTTGGGAGTCTTTCTTTGTAAACGCGATTGTGCTCTTTATTTATAAAGTTACGGATCAATCTTCCATGCAAGTATTTTTCTTCCACCAAGGCTTGGTTGGAAGTTGGACGTATCCTTTTTTGCATACGCGATTGTACTCCTTATTTGTATGATTTTGCGGATCTATTTTCCATGCAGAAAGAAAATACTTGAAAGTATTTCGGGCCCTGGTTTATGGTGCTGGTGTCTAAATGTGGACGTATTTGGAAGCCCTGGAACTCGATTTTGCATGTACGACCCATGTCTATTCCGAATCACTGGGTCCAGTCACTGCCATCGTATAAACCAGGCATTAAGGTTGCTATTGGGTTGCTGCCACTGACAAGTCTGTCAAAATCACAGTGATCCTCATTACAATAAGGTTGGCTTTAGGTTGCTGCTGTCAGAGGTAAAATAACTGAAAGGACTACTAGGGCTATTGAACAATTCGATCTTTAGGACTTCAGTTATAAAACGCAGCTTCTCTATAATCTATTTGGGTAATGAAGTTTAAACTCCTTTCTTACATACACTTAACAGTCGTCACATAATGTGACGCCCGTGCTGAGACCATGCCCATTACACATTCCTTTTCTGTTCTATTAATTTATAATGTTGCCATATAAAGAAAGCTGGTGTTGCTATTATAGTACTTTTAGTGGAGAAAGGAGCTCCTAACTCTTGAATCGAATTCTCGTAGTCTAGTACACAGAGTGAAATACTAAAACACTCCATCTATTACTAGGTAAAAAAACTTTTAAAACAATAAAAATTGATATGGTCCGCTAGTGAAATATCAAATTCACAATATCATCTAATACTCATTTCTCATTACTACAGACATCTTCCCATTGAATCAATCAAATCAACAATAAATAAGCTCTGACAAAAATTTACAAAATCGACTCAAAATTGAAGTCAAGTTTAACCAAATAATATCTTTGACATAAAAACTTCATTTAAAATTAAAAACTGTTTTTTAGCTCACACTTTGAGTAGTTTCAGGTAATTTGGTCTCATTTTGCTCAATGTGATGGCATCGAGTTCTGATATCCTGTGGATGCGGAGATGACTCTTCATGTTACCTCTTTGGGCATACCCTCGTCCACATATAGGACATTTAAATGGTGTCTCCCCTGTATGCAACCGCATGTGTTCCCTTAGGTAATCCTCATGAAAGAAGCTTGTGTTGCAGACAGAACACTCTGCTGGCCGTAGACCTGAAATCAAGCATACTTACATATTATAAAATGAAAATGTTCTTTGAGTGAATGAGGGATTCAATTTTTTTTAATGTTTTATGCTAACAAACCTATTATAAGGTAGCAAAGTTCATTAACACATAAATCTACTTACCATGTCATTATAATAATGATTTGAAATGTCCAACTTCTTTTATTAAAATTTTTGATATTACTAAAATATAAAACAAATTAGATACTTTACCTGTATGAACAGATCTCTCATGAATAATAACAGACTTTGTACATTTGTATGTTTTATCACAGAATTTGCATGAAAAGACTTTCTTAGGGCGAGATAGCTTGTCATGTACGTTTTTGAAGTGACTCGTCAGCTCTCCTTTAAAAGCAAAGCCTTGGCCACATGATGAGCAAATAAATTCTCTGTGAACCTCATGTTTCCTCTTTATATGTCTATTTAAATAATAATCTGAGACGCATATTCGTGGACATTTTGGGCATTTTACAGGATTCTTAAAATGTACTTTTTTCTTGTGGATTTTAAGTTTGTCATTGCTTTGAAACACATCTCCACAAAGGTCACATAATTTCTCTGTAGAAGGTTGCTTAGCATTTGGTACTTTGATTTTACTCTGTGGTCTTGGTTTTGGTTCTTTCATATCATTGCTGACTACTTTTCTTAAAGTTGTTTGCCCAATTTTCATGCTGAAATTAAATAAACATTTTTGTTTTGTATCTAGTGTCCAAAAAATTTTTTTAGGTTTGTATACATATAGGAATCTTTTAACACTCAACAGTCATGAGACAACTAAATAACTTCTATAATAAAGTCATTCAAACCTGTGAATAGCTATCAAACAGAGCATTAAAAGTCAAAAACCAATAATATTACCACCATTTATCTCCATTCCATGCAAAGTTTCCTTCTAATATAGAAGATGCTATCTTGTTTGTTCTAGTGCCAGGTCGGGATTTGGCTTTTTGAGATCTCTGTTCTTTCTTAATTGGTTTGAGACATTTGGGTTCCTTTTTAACTTTCTGGTTCATTTTTAACGGTAACAAGTCTTCGTAATCATCAAATTCATCATCAGAGTGGTCATTTGATTCTGCCTTTATTGTTTTTATATCTATTTCTACTTCAGTCATAAGGTCATTGTTAACATAGCTATAATCTTCTTTTTTCACAATCAACAGACCATTTTCTAATAATTTACAAGACTCCCTAAACTTATTAATAAAATTGCATAAAGTTTCTAATGTATTATTGCACATTGTACAGATATGACGTGGTAATCCTGTGATGTCTTCTATCTGCAATTCACAACAAGAGCGCCTATTAGTAAAAAGAGATTCCATAACTGAGTTACAAATAAATCAGTCAAATACAAACTTTTTCACATTGTAAACAAGAAGTTAATTTCGAGTGTATATTGTCTCCTATTTCTGACTTCTCAAATATTGGAAGTGTAGCCCCATCCTGTAGACATATCCTACACAAACTTGTTGAGCTTGTGTTGTCCATTGTAATACGTTTTATAGGATTCTAATAAGAATTCCGCAGGAACTACAACGCAGTATAAGTTTGGTATTGTTAGAAATTGGAATGTGCTCATGACAAATACACGTAAACTCGCATTAAAAAATAAAATTTGAATTACTAGCGCCTGATGACATTTTCTTGTTTTCGATCATTTTCGATGTTTTGTTTTTGACTGGATTTTGACAGTTGACACAGCAGGACACAGGCAGGTTTTGACGTTAGGTTTTTTTTTTGACAATTCTTGCTTTCTCTGTTGTTGCTAAGAGCGTTTTCACATTGTCCGATACGATAACGGTGCCGGACGCCGCCGCCGCCGCCGGCAGCCGATATCCGATACCATGTGGTATCTTCAAATATTCCCGATAATATCGGTCCGATTCGGCCATTTTCTTAATAGGTTTGTGGTGGTGGTATATAAGGCAGACTATACTAACTTTATTTGTTGTATTTATTATATTTGAGACGCAAAAAAAGATCTGTCCGCAGACCGTATTAAATACATCCTATTGTGCAAGCTAGAGGATTAAATTTTCCTTCTTATACAGAGGGAAAATTTAATCCTCTTTTTAGCAAGCTAGAAAATCTACCTCTACAGTTTTCTAATTACTTACGTATGACTGAATCTACATTCGATTATTTGCCAAGTTTGGACGCCTAGTCTACTACACACAAACTTCAAAAAATGCCGACGCGCCACAGCCCGCCGGTTCAGTCACGTAGGTACACCGAGAAAATGTATGTACAAACATTATAGTCCGATAGCCTAGGGGCATCCGATGGTGCCACTAATATAATATCGGTATCTGATTATCGGATCGGACAATGTGTAAACGCTCTAAGGCTTCCTGTACATGACGCCCGAGGCACGCCGGCCCGAGACCGCAACGCAAGTTTGTGTACATATGAATGAATATCGCATATGCACCACCCGGGTGCCGCCCCGGAACCGCGTGTATACTGGCATTTATGCCGAGTTAAATAGTAAAGCAACGATCACAAGTCAAGCTAACGAAACATGCGTCCGGGCTCCGGCACCGGAGCGACTCTGGCGTCATGTATAGGAAGCCTTATGTGTTGTTCAGACAGAACTTGATAATGTTGTAAATTTTTTAACATTTCTGGCGTAAGCAGGAGGGTTCCGGAGCGTCGAATATTTTCCGTATAATTATAGTCAAGGAATTATGGTGTCAAGACAAGACTCGCTCGAGTGGAGCCGCGTTTTAGTTTTTACCCTACCAGTATTAAAAAGTGCTCTATGTCTTCGGCACAGAGTACTTTGATCTTCGGCTCGCGTGCATATTATTTTACCTTCTGTTTGTAATTAAATTAAATTATACTGAGCGTATGATAAAGCTAACGACAGCGTTTTTGGATAGCTGTCCAAATGTCCTATCTTCTAAACACTTCTTTACTTTTAAAGGTTCAAATCAAAATTGTGTTATAGTAAAACTAGTTCAAGGTTTCTGATTTTTTTTATACTACTATTTTCTGAGACTATTAAAAATACCTTTTTACCCTATAGCAAAATCGATTAAAATGTTTAGTTTAAATAATCGACTAATTTGTCATTTTCACATTTTCATTGAGCGAGATCACAAGACCTTTCATAGACAATATTTTATCACTTGTCTTCTGTCATCAGGTGATTTAGGTTTGGGAGTAAAAAAGTCCTGAAAAAGGGATAAAACGCCAAATATTTTCCTAAATCAAGATGTCTGGAAAAGATAGATTAGCGATTTTCCCTTCTCGGGGGTAAGTTATCTTTTTAATAATGTCGTTTAGTTAATTTATAATTGTCTTAACTTTTGCGTTCCATTTACGCCTGGCTCACGATGTAATTTGTCCTGGTTTTAGTGCTCAGATGTTGATAAAGGCACGTCTGGCTGGTGCACAGAAAGGCCATGGTCTCCTGAAGAAGAAGGCTGACGCCCTCCAAGTGAGGTTCCGTATGATTCTGGGCAAAATTATTGAGGTGAGTGGATTTACTTTTTAATAAACTGACTGCTTTAGTGATTAATCTTCAAAACAAGAATCAGTATTGATAATCTATTCAGATGAAATAATAAAATTTTAGTTGATATAAGATTATTGTAAAAAAAACGTATATCTTCCTTTGATTTAATTGATAAATAATTTTAAAAAGTTCTAGGTTTTGCTTCAAAAAGAAACTAAACATTATTAATTTGAATTTTATGCCATTTACAGACAAAAACCCTTATGGGTGAGGTGATGAAGGAAGCAGCTTTCTCATTGGCCGAGGCCAAGTTCACAACTGGGGACTTCAACCAGGTGGTGCTGCAAAACGTTACCAAGGCTCAGATCAAGATCCGCTCAAAGAAAGACAATGTTGCTGGTGGGTAAAAGAATCTTGTTTGAATTTGAAAACCAGCCTGTACTGCATGTTTTTTTGTTCACATGACCTAAATAAAAAAAAAGCTTCATTGCAGAGGTTCAAGCTATGGATGAAGTAATGAATGAATGAAACATTTTTATCTGATATGTGATGTTTTATGGTGAACAGCTGATTTGATTTTTTTTTACTGTAAAAAGATTAGCCATCATAGTATTTATTAGTTTTGGTTTTTTAAGCTACATTGTAGTTTAAGTAACACAGTCAATTGAATGTAGGATGTAGCATAGTAAAATGTAGCTCTTGAAAAGGAACCGTTACGTTATATTCTCAAATAGAATTACTGTATGAGTTTCTTTGCATTTTGTTTTCATAATTATTTACTTTTCAGTGTTCATCTTAGTAAAATACTACTCTATATTATAGAGAGTAGAATACTACTCTATATTATAGAGAGTAAGTAGTATTACTCATATTAAATGCATCAAATCGGTCAATTGCTTTTCACTCCACACCTTTTGTGCCATTATCTTAACACTTGTTTCTAATTGGATTGCCCCTCAAGAAATAGTTTTTTTTTTCTTCTAGTATGGTTTAAACAATATGATGGTTTTAATTCAAAAAAGATCTCAGAATTTTATAATCTTTAATACCTATTTAATTTATTTTTCAAGGTGTGACTCTCCCAATCTTCGAGTCTTACACGGACGGTACTGACACATATGAGCTGGCCGGTCTGGCCAGAGGAGGTCAGCAACTGACCAAGCTCAAGAAGAACTTCCAGAATGCTGTCAAACTGCTGGTTGAGTTAGCCTCCCTGCAGACATCTTTCGTGACCCTTGATGAGGTCATCAAGATTACCAACAGGCGTGTCAATGCTATTGAGCACGGTAAGTTGCGAGATCTTTGCGTTTCTTATGCAATTTTCGAGGTTTAAATCGTTTTCCATTTTTGGCTGTTACTGCCTGTGATGACATTAGGTTTAGGAATTAACAAATATTGAATGGGGTTGCGTAAGTCATTAAAAATAATATACACGCCTTCTGTACACTGCTTCTAAAGAAGTAAAAAATGATTGAAATATTAGTACTATGATTCTTACATAATAACTTTGTCAATGTTCATACATCTGGTATTATTATGATTGTGTTCAAAGTTTTTCAAAATTATATTGGGGCTACTTGCTTTAATGTTGATTGCACATGGTGGATTTTATTGATTTTTAATTTGTGTGAAAATGCATAATATCTTACTGATAAGAAAATATTATGTGGTCTCTTAAACTATGCTGATAAGGTATCTTTAGGTAAATGTTGGTATGTAGTTAGAATAGTCTTTGTTTTGTTCTAAACCTTGGAAACATCGCTTCTTTTAAGGGTTAGGGTAACAAGAATATAAGGTTATTGTAAAATTACCCTACATGTAACCTACCTACCTACATACAGAATGATTTAACAAGAAAATGTATTGTAAATAAGTATTACCACTTACCACTCTTCAGTACGAGCGCTAGATCATTATTATCCTAAAAAGTATGGTTGGTGGTCTTACTAATTAATTATCGTAATTAATCTACTATATTACATGTGAAATGATATTGAACATCTAATAACGGTAAAAGAAAAATTGACATTTTATTAAGTTTATTTAAAAATAACTAGTTTTAAATGTATTCCAGTAATCATCCCACGATTGGAGCGTACTTTGGCGTACATCGTCTCAGAGTTGGACGAGTTGGAGCGTGAGGAGTTCTACCGGCTGAAGAAGATCCAAGACAAGAAGAAGATCATCAAGGACAAGGCTGAAGCGGTGAGTACATAGCTTTATTGGCATGTCTTCCATTCAATTAGTGCATTAATTTAGTTTCATCTCCAATAAGGAGGTACCTGTTTCTTCGTATCCTACGAATAGCGCCCCAACGAACATACGGGCTTTTTTATATTATTTCATAATTAAATTCTGCTCATCATACCACATATAACCAGTTCAACAAAACAATTAAAAACGGTACAGGTTATCAATTAATTAGGTTTTCTAAAAAGCTGCAATTTTAAGCACTACGTTTTCAACGAAGAAAATAGCTACAATCGGCGTCGCGCCCTCTTTCTTCATTAGCTTTCTATTATGTTTTGTTAAATTGTATTGTATTGATTTAGTTCAAAATAATATAAGATCAACGAGTTTGTACTTAATAAATTAATTCTAATTACTTATTAAATTTTTAATATTGGATACATAAAAAACAATGTATTGCGTATCTAGAAGAGACGAAGCCCTAATTACATTTGTGTCTTTCTTCTACGTAAGTTCTTACGATTTAAACACAAAAAAAGTGTCTCCTGAAAAGTAGCTATAATGCAGTTACGCCCCTATTCGTAGGATACGACGCTTTAACTGGATTTTGTAACTTTGGATTTTTAAAACCTAGAAAAAAAAAACAGTAATAATAAGGTGTCTCAATAAATGGTGGCACATCAGGAACTTATTGAAGTATAGTCCGCGCGCGACTGCTGGTCACCGCCAGAGGTATGTGAGCTCTCGCGTAGGCCCTAAATATTTTTCTAAAATAAAAGTAGCCCCTAAGTTACTCCTTATACATCAGGTATCTGCCAGTGAAAGTCCCGTCCGAATCGGTCCACTCGTTTCGGAGATTAGCTGGAACAAACAGACAGAAAAAAAATGTTTTTTTGGTATAAGTGGCTACAGTGAATACATACATATGAAAAAGCTGATATTTTGACATTACAGACAGACACTTTTATAACAATTTTATTTGTATAGAAAAGAATTCGAAATTGTTGGCAGAGGTGGTGGTAAAGGTGCTGTATAGTGCACCAGTCAGTTATGTTAAAAGGAAGATATAGTAGTAATAACCGTAAAATTGTTATTCACAGCGTAAACAGAAGATGTTGCTTGCCGGTCAAGACTTGGCCGACTCCGCGAACTTGTTGGACGAAGGCGACGAAGACCTGCTTTTCTAAGGCATCGCCGACCATAGTAGACACTCATGTATCTAGCCAGTTGTTAGTAGCGTGCAGTCAGGTCAGCCGCCAACCTTGGAGCCTATATCTAAGCCCGACACAAATGTTTGACCAATTTGTTTGATGCCATTAATTCGGTACTCTCTTCAGTAAGCTGTTTCCAAACTTGACTGCATGAATTATAAGTTAAAATGATATTACAGTGTTCATTACCTACGTTGTAAATACAGTATTGTTGTATCACTGTTAAATATGTACTATGTGCTGTTAAAAATCTACTGTTTCACCTCCTGTTACGGTTTAAAACGGCTTTAAATGATTAATTTAAGATTGGCTGTTTGCTTAGGTGTGGTCGTATGTAAGCATTCCACCATTTTCGATTTTGTTTTTATTTTTCAAAGCTTTTTTAAACGCTGTATGTAGCATAAAATCAGTATAAGTACACCTATTAAGTATTTATGGTTTTTGAATTGTTGTTTGGTAACATAACTAAATATATTTTAAGTAAGCAATCAATCATGTAAATACAAGTTTGTGAAGCGAAATATATTAATATTATTATTGAATTTGTGGGTTTAATTTTGCCATAGGTATGTTTCATAATTAAATGTTACCAAAATATTATGGTGAAAGAGAAGGGGCTACGAAAAATAAGTAAGAGAAAAGCAATGGGTAGCTTGCCGTCCGATAAGGACCAGGCCCGGTCGATGGCGCGTCGTGTTCCACGCGCGCCTCTAAGAGATGTCAGCACACCTGACGGGGTCCGTTAGGACCGATGCCTGCCAGGGTTGCGGAATAGTCCGAAAGGGATACCGGGACCCTGGCAACAGGCAACTGAAGGAACACGGGTGGGTTTTAGTCAGTAAGAGTCATATGATGATTTCCCAACCAAAAAAAAAAAAAAAGTCTGAAGCTCATGGGCTCATAACAACTCTGTCACTAGGTAAGTCACTCACACGAAAAAGTAACATGGTAATATTATCATAAATGAGAGAATTACAGGGTTCCTAAAATGAAAGAAACGATAGGTTTTCCTTTTTTTTATATAGAAAATTAATAAAATTACAGTAAGCGTTACAATCGTGTTTTGAGGGCAAGGAAAAATTTATTCCCACGTTTCCTCAACAAGCCAAAGTCTACGGCGCACCTAATCATCGTTCCAATAGACTTGCCGATGTTCTTCGGGTTATCCAACACTCTGTAATGTTTCTTCAGGAACCCAATCACTCTTCTGGAAGTCAAGCCATGTCGTGAAGGGAGATTGTGGAATGCCCACAGCACTATCGCAGCTGGATTAGACCGCTTTAGTCCTAATTTGATTCTGTTGTAAGTATGGGACTCGTTAACTCTTTTAACTCCTGGTTTCTTGTGGCAACTATAATTCCTACTGTTGCAGATGATCATGTCTCTGTAAGTCAAACATTGTGAGCATACAGAGCTTGCATACTTCATTGTAGATTGTGATAATTAACACATAGGGATTTCATAACTTTCCTTGCTTAATTTTTTTGGTCGTTTTATATGAATTAATGAGTTGGGTTACCTATCAAAATGTGTGTTTGGCATACGTTTGTCAAGACCGCGAAAAATAAACTGACAAGAAGATACCCCCAAGGAGATCGTAGCTCTGATAGTAGTGGCTATGTTTTTTACAGTAGGCAGATATTTCACGGTGAATAAATGAAGACAGAATGATCATGGTGCTTAGAAAGTGACTATGGCACATATATACGAATTGCAGAGAAGATTCTCTACCGTAGGTGCAGTTAAATCAGAGGTCTGGGTTTCGGTAATCTTCGTGTTTCCGTATGGCTCAGTTTACACTGAAATGGCAGCGGCCGGCAGCGACGCGGCGAGCAGTTTTAATGACAAGGCAATGGTTTTAATGACAATCTTTATGTGCAATATAAAATATATAGATACGCTTGATAGAATAGAAAGAGCCGCGCGGGGCTCGCGGCGGCTCGTGTGGTTTCGAGGCGGCGTGAGCCGACAGCAGCCGCTATTTTGACCATCATAATCTATATCCTACAGAAGCTGCGGGCCCGCAAACGCGGCGGGCGCGGGTGAAAACCGCTCCGTGATTTCTTAGCCAAAGTATCTATTTTTTTCCTTGTTATTAAAGCCTCGTACAGACGGCACGAGCCTTAAAACTGATCGCTGCCGGCCGCTGCCATTTCAGTGTGAATTGAGTCTAACTGCCCACAGAGGCAAATCTTGTGAGCTTTGTAGTAGCTTAAACTTCATACAAACGCGCAATGATAGGTATACAACATTAGTTTTTGTTTATGCTAAACCCGAAAAGGGGTCATTGTACTCATCATTTTGAACAACTTTTCTATGGGACCAACTTTGCAATCGCAAAAAAAAATCTGCTGTTCCATAAATTTTGTCGATTTAAGGGAACACAAATGTATGGATCAGATTTTTTTTTCGCGATTTCATGGTTTGTCCCATAGAAATAGTTGTTCAAAATGATGAGTACAAAGACCCCTTTTCGGGTTTAGCATAAACAAAAACTAATATGGTATAGGTACATACACATTATCTATCATTGCGCGTTTGTATGAAGTTTTCTCTGACGGGTTAGGTACCTACCTCACAGGTTACCTATACTCCAGTCGCATCTCGTCACCTGTCACTGAATCTTGGAATTGCTGTAAATTGAATCTGAATGGGTCAATTTAATATGTAAATTCTGGTTAGTAACACTGTAAGGCCATAATATGTATATTGATAAAAAGTACCTATTGTAGGTAATACTGTGTTCAATTGCAAGGAACGTAAATGAGCGTTAAAATGGTTGAATAATAAAAGCGTTTTGTTTCTATACACCTGTTGTTTCCGAGATTGTATAGAAATTACCAAGTATTAATAGATACTTAGAATTAATATAAAAATAATAGATCTTATAATCGTGCGGTGGATGAAGCGTGTGGAGATAGACGATGATTGTCGAAGAGCATAATTTCTTGGGAAATCTGTGGGTAAGTAAGTACTCGTAGCACAGTGCTGGCTACGCCGTAGCACGAAGCCGAAGTAAAATACAGACCTACGCGCGCTACGTGAATGAGCGGTGAGGACGGGGAAATTAAAACCCAAATACTTAAATTAAAAAAAGGTTTTTATACAATCAATTTAACTTAATACAAAAATCACCCGCTCAATTACCTATAACACCTATTAATCCCTGTATTTATGAACGAAAATCCCAAATAAAAAGGGCAACCGAAAACATACGTAGCAATGATTGTAAGCCCCCAATACACAAGCTCCACACGAACACAAACCTATGAACACGTGTGAGTTCGTACCTATCTAACATGCAAACGGCCTAAGTAAGATTACCGCGTGTAAAAGGCGTAACACACTATCAATGACAATGAGGATGATTTCGAGGATATTGCTAATCCATTGATTCATATGTTCGAAAAATAATGTCCTCAACAACGTAAATAATGTAAAAAATGAAAGCCATTGCTTTCTCGGTAGTAAATGAGTTACGCAATTACACAGGGCAATGCATATGCTACTCTACTACCGAATAAATGGTCCTTGTTTGTTGTGACGTCATAAAAGGAATTTTAAGGAGATGTACCTTAGGAAAACTAGCAGTAGTTGTTCTACTAATGAAGTTGTAATTGCCAAAATTACTGCAAGGGATACAAAACATGACAGTTTTATCGATGAAATAAAAGCTGAAAATACGATTAGTAACTGAAACTGAAACAGGAAGTCGGATGCAGAAAAAACTTGTGATGAACATAATCCATACTAATATTATAAATTCGAAAGTAACTCTGTCTGTATGTTACGTTTTCACGCCTAAACCACTGAACGGATTTCGATAAAATTTGGCATGGAGATAGATGGCATCCCGGGAAAGGACATAGACTACTTTTATCGACATACCACGCGGGCAAAGCCGCGAGCGGAAGCTAGTAAGAAATAAAAATACTTACCCTTAAGACAAGATACTAAACAATTTCACTAAATTATTTCTAATGTCCAAGCTAAACGAAGAAAACTCTTAACTTTCAATGCAATAAAAATTACTATCACACTGACAAAACCCAGCGAGTAATTAACGATTAGCTAAGCATCTAAATTATCTAATTCCCTACGGAGAGAGGTCCTTGCTTACTCGACCGACCAGTCGGCCGACTGATCGGCCGACAAGTCGGAACGCCGCAGTCGGGCCACGAAAGGCACATATCCGGTAACCGGGGTTGAATTATTGCAACTTCATTTACTATGACGCTCTGGTGTATTTTGTGAGATGAATGTAGAACAGGCGTTTGTGCTATATGGGTACGTTAAGGTGTAGGTATAGTGACGTGATTATGTTGCCTATACTAATATTATAAAGAGGAAAGATTTGATTGTTTGTTTGCATTGAATAGGCTCCGAAACTACCGAACCGATTTTAAAAAATCTTTCACTGTTGGGAAGCTACACTATCCCCGGCTGACATAGGCTATATAATATTTTACAAAAAATAGAGCTCCTTACTAAAACTCCAATAATGTAACCCAAGGTGTAAAAAAATTACGTAAAATTGCCGTAGATAAGTACTTAGTGCAGCTACCCGTGCGAAGCCGGGGCGAGCAGCTAGTATTTTAATAAAGATCTGCTATCTACCTTATTGCGTAGCTTATTTTCCTAGCCAAATATGACTAATCTGTTTCATTTTGACAGTTCAAGAACTTAAATACTGCTGTTGAACTGTCAAACCTACCTGTCACACTAATTGTGTAATACACGATCAATCACAATCTGAATCGGTTTGAAACAAATTGCTAATCCATTGCTTCTTATGTCCGAAAAAAAATCTGCGCAGCAACGTAAATAACGTAATGAATGTTGTTGTGTCTAAAAAGTCACAGTAACAAGTCTATAAAGGCCCCATATTTATCAAGAATTTTACCTTTTCATTATCACATAATGTTCGTAAAGTTTCCCAACTCATAAGTAGATTGATCGTTCACATCATCGAATAATGAAATTACATACAAAGCATTTTTACTGACTGTACCTTATATATTCGAACTTGTTTTGGTATTCGTTTAAATAATGGTATCCGTTCGGAATAGAAAATAAATATGAGTTCCAACAAATACCAGTGGTATTAGTTTTTGGTATTAGAATGGAATAACTCTAACTACAGGGTGTAAGGGTAAACACCGTTGTCACTCAAACCATGGGTAGTTGACTTAAATATAAAAATAAATGATCGAGTAACAACAAAAAAAAAACCTTATTTTCATTAAAAGATTTAAAAAAGTTTGTATCCGATACCGTGCTCACTAGCGAAACAGCTGACTGACTGAGGGAGGGGTCGCGCTCGCGGCTGGTCAGGTCACGTCCCGCACCCCCCACCCTTGTTGAGACGCAAGTTCGTTGCCCTAGCGCATAGCGTGTATTCCCGTTCGTCCCACTGGCATCGTCCCACTGGTGGGACGAACGGGAATTTAATAAATTATATTAAATTTATTCCGCTCGTCCCACTGACTTTCTCATTGGACGAACGGGAATGATTTATAATTTTATTTTTAATTCCCGTTGGTCCCACTGAGTAATTTGAGTCTGGTTGTTGTTCAATTTTACACTTATTTGACACAAGCTAAAACGGCTAAAATGATTTAGATGCAATTTGGCACATGGGTAGACCATGACTTAGGTTACGACATAGGATACTTTTTATTTCTGTAGTACGTTGCATGCATAAAAGACGGTATTCTGTGCAAAATACTTAGTGCACAATATATAAACAGTACATAACCTAAGAAAAAGTACTAGGCTTGCATGAATTCAGGATAATATTTAAATCAGTGGGACGATGCCAGTAGGACGAACGGGAATACACGGCGCATAGGGTGAAAGGGTGAAATACATTTGTGGTACAATGTAGATATACAACGTGACGCTACAATGGCGACATACACACGTATACGATATCGCGTATTCGTTTTATAAAAATATTTGAATTTCATTAAACGTTATTATTTATTGATTTATTTACAATTTTCTAAATTACCATCCTGGAGCAACCTGTAGGTAATTAAAGAACTGTAGCGAAGAGGTCATTTGCCGGGGTCGCGGATCATATGGTAGGCGAATAGAAGGAAAGCCGCGCAATTTCTTAGAAATTATGCCGACAAAGCATAGTACCGATAGAACGTAAGCCAGCTGATAGGTAGCTTCATGAATGAATCTTTTACACAGAGTGATCTCAATTTTGGTTATGTTTTTGTTATTTAGTTTATTTGAAAATTGTTTTTATTTTCAATTTTTTTATTATTATTTTGTTTTATTATAATTTTTATGTTTACTGGCCACTAGCCCTACCCGTGTGTTAAATTAATGTCGCCATTGTAGCGGCACGCTGTATATAAAAAGTTGTAATTTTAATTTTCCATTGATTTTACGTTCTATGAAATGAGACCAAACCACTGGTTGCAAGGTTAACGGTGTTTATAGGGTAAACCAAATCAAATCAAATCATTTATTGTGGATCATAGGTTCATAAGATGTTGTGTTAGTAACAGGTAAGTCTGCTAAGTCCCGCCATTGAGGCATACAAAATTCATATTAAAAGTCCGGAACATGGTTAAAATACAGTAGGTACATCAAATTATCATGCAATATATTATGATTAAGTAAGTATAATATTACACCCGGTATACCCTGTGTGTGTGTGTCTATAACACCCTGTATAGTAACCTATAAGTAAGTATAGGTTGTAGGTAAAATTGTAATATGTGGAGGATGCGTTGTGTAACTTCCTTTGTTTGGTAAGATATTTGTCCACACTCCGCACGCATGCATAGTGTTCCTATTTATGCACACATGCAATTGAAGGATGTTTTTCTCATAACATTAAACATCAGCCGTTAAGTTGTAGTGTAGTAACTACTGATCTTAATGGAGATACCTATACTCTATTTGAAATAAGATTAGACGTATAGATAAGCCTTTTTTACATTCCGTTCAACCGATTTTGAATTCTATTGCGTTGGTGGCAAATGGCAGCCACAGTAGATAGTTGGTATTGTGTAACATTTTTTGCTTTTAATGCTATCCTTATGCCTACGGTATAGAAGTCAAAATCGGTTGAACGGACTGTAAAAGGGTTTGTTTTAATGTCTAATCTTATTTCAAATGGGGTATAGTTACTTAGTTAAAGATTTGTAGTATAAGTAGTAGTAGCTAAACAATACGAATGTTTAATTTTTTTTTTTGTTTTTGTCCGCCAAATAGATTATTAAAAAAATATTGGGACAAGTATTTTTTCTTTTTTACGTAATAAAAAAAAATACAGCAATACATTGAGTTAAAATATATGTGGCATGACGTCACTGGCCCCTAGATTTTATACTGACTTGTGACGAAGCGAGCCCCCCCTCTCCAACTTTAATGCGTTATAACAAAATCATTTTTTATTAATATGATAAACCAAAAACAACATGTGTAATTTTTTTTAAATACCTACTAAATAGTTTTTCTTTTTTATTCAGTCAACATCCCTATTCACCTTACCTTAGAAAAAACTAATCCTAGATGCTCAGACCCAATAAAAAACAAAGACAGAGCGCTCTCAACAGTGATGTGAGGCTGGTTTCGTAAACATGTGTGCACTTAGTGAGTTGTAGTTTGATTGTAAGTGGTTGTAAATGTGCAATTGCAAAAAACGTAAGAAAATTTGAATTTCGCGGGCCACCCTAGCGCATCAACCTTAAGCACAGAGCGGAGGTGTAGTTTTGGCATGCTTCACTGTATAGTTCGCAGCGCTGTCTTTGTTTTATTGGTTCTGAGCCTAAATGGATAAAGAGATTTTCCTTTCAAACAAGTACCTATCGAATCAAATTGGATCTCATAAATATTTGTGAAATAACTGAACAGGTGACTTCAATGAAAGACCGTTACGCTATGCCTCGGAATTGATCAAACGACTTTGTTTCTAGGCGTGATAGAGAAGTGACAAAGTGATTAAATTCATCGAATGTTTTGTCGTATTAAATTACAGCGAGGGATGCTTGACTGCTTATAGCCGATTCCTATAATTTACGGACTCCTATTGGTTATAATTAAGACTCTTGTATCTGTGCCAATAATGTAGCAAGGACCTCATAGCTTTACATAGTAGATCCTCCGATATGGAAGTAGCTATCAGTATTACGATTCGTTTTTGTTTATAGGAACCGAGCATTAGTCGTGATATTTGCGGGTAATCGAGAGTCTGGACACAATTAAGGTATTTACTTAGACCTACCACAGTTGGTTTGTTTATAGTTTTAGACAAGTGAGGTTAATCTAAACTTACTTATTTTAATAGTTTGTTTACGAAGTTCATCCAGTGTTATTTTTATCCTAGGTAAACTTTTCTGTAAAATGAGTCAGTTTACTAACTAGCTTTGCTGAACCAGTACTTAACTACTATACTCCATTTGAAATAAGATTAGACATTTAAACAATCCTTTTTACAGTCCGTTCAACCGATTTTGACTTCAATACCTTAGGCATAAGGATAGCATTAAAAGCAAAAAAGGACACAATACCAACTGTCTACCGCAGCTGCCATTTGTCATGACACCAATGCAATAGAAGTCAAAATCGGTTAAACGGACTGTAAAAAAGGTTTATTTAAATGTCTAATCTTATTTCAAATGAAGTATAGGTGTGTAGCCGCCAGTGGCCCAATGCAATGTTATGTTTGCAATGTTAAATGCAACGACTGTAAGTAGAGTTATTTATTGGCTCTTAATCTAATGTTATGATATGTGTGTGATGTTAAACTAATGTTAGTGTCTTATCGTGTTCGTGAATTTGAGCATTTTTTCAGTGAAAGACGAGAACTACAGTTTTCGTATTTAGGTACTATTATATAATATTATTGATAGATCTACGATGTAGCTGAACTATTAAATAAAAGTTGACGCAACAGGAAGTAGGTAAGTGCTAAGTTTCAGAAAGAAAATCGATACAGTTCTCAGTAACCATACTAACCATTGAATACATTTTGATCGGTAATGTACCAAAGGTAAGCGAATTAAGAAGCTTGGTGGAGATGAAAAGTTTAATATTTACACAATCAAGTAGGTGGGTAGGTATTTGCACTGCCAGAATACGGTACATGTTCAAGATTGTGTGTCATATTACTTGTTAAATTTGGAATTCCTTGTATTTATGTAAGGAAAATTTTAAGAAGGTAGGTAAGAAGTATTTTTTCAGGTAACGAAAACAAAACACAAAGGGGTGGCTTATAAGCATCGATTCAATTGTCTTCAATTATGGTAATCTCTTTTTACCCGACTACGGCGAAGCAAAAAGGAGGCTTATGATCTTGACCGGTATGTACATATGTAAGTATGTTCTCTGTTCCCTCATAACTTCTAAACTGCTCATCATAATTTGAGTGCTTGCGGTACGAGTTGACTAAGTAGTAGAAATTGTCAAGTAAGGAAAAAGCGTTTGCTCTATGTGACTTGTCTCTCTCAGTCTCAATTAGGTATATACCTACGAGTGTGTGTTTGCGTGCGAGTATTGCTTGAGGAACTGTTCCTGACAGGGGTCCCCCAACTGCACACGTTTTTTTTTTGTTGGCAAGTCATTATTGTCATCCTTATCTAGCACTTATTGCAATTTATTTAGGGTCTCTCTCTACAGCCGCTACTTAAGTATCAACCCCCTTTGTTTGATTCCCTCCGTGCCATATTATCACCAAGGAACATACATATACTACTCACCTACAGCGAGATTATCACGCTCCAAAAAATCCATTCATCTTTTCTTTGGTCTTTGATTATATTTACTTCGTGGTCAGATCTACGTGAAAAACTCGAACGTTATTATCGCGTCAATTTAAAAATTTTAACACTATTGAGGTGGGAATATCCGAAGTTCAAACTTGACTGAACAGTAGTAGGTACCTACCTACAGATCTCTTTCCACATTCATACAGCAATATTTACAGTCAATCTGCGTAGCGTTTTCCAAGCTACGTTTAGGTCGTCTTCCAGTCTATCCGGATGCAGCTGAATACCAGTATTTTACATGGAGCGACTGCCTATCTGACCTCCACAACCTAGTAACTACAACAATTATTACAGTAGGTATTCAATTAATTTTATGCGATATTTGACTAAAGTAAGAAATGAAAGATGAACTTTCGAAAAATTTAGGTAAAATTCAAAAATATTCAGTACGAATTCAGTAGGTAAATTATTTCATTTTTCGTAGCATGCAGCGGCGATACCAAACGAAATAACAAGTCGAAAACAGACCAATTCCTGGATATTCACAGTGTGCTTTAAATTTCAATCAGCTGAATTTGAACGAAATTTTTGGATCGTACAGTTTTTGGTTCAGTCATACATGTCAGTTTTAACGAACGCTAAGAAGAATATGGTTTTCATTATCTTCTTTATCTCGTTCATATATGGTTTCAGATATTTCGGCTATACTTATGATAATAACTCTATAGAATTTGCAATAATTTAGGTATCTATAAGAGCTGTGTTTCTTTGGTGTAAGTAGGTACCTACAATTAAGTATATTCTGTCTACCTACCTATGTAGATATTTTTTCCAAACAAAATGGCATAATTAATAATCATTAATGGAATCAATTAGATTTAATGTAATTTCTCAACTGAAACCGCAGCAATAAAGAGACGAGTTACGATAAACAGTCACAATACTTTAATATGCATAACGACTCTCGCTTCACTGAAATTAGCCCCGCTTCAACGTCCATCTCTCCACCTGTTTGAATGAGTTTCATCAGTGCACGTACAAATCTTACAATGAACATAGAACTGTAGAATATATAGGGAATTAAATCCAAAGGTCACCAGACATTCGCTGTATTTATTAACAAGATACCAAGGCAGGTTCTACACGCGAAGCAATACACAGAATAATTTAGTCATAGGCACGTTCTCGCAAAATGTAATGCCAGCCTGCAATAATTCCTTATGCTCTAGATTCATATGAAAACTCACTATCCCATAGAAGGGTTTCACACTAAAAGGGTTTCCGTATTATACGAATGGCGTAAAACTAGTCGTAAACGGTAAACACTCGGAACCACGAGTGTAATAGTAAGGTCATAGCGAAAATTTCTCGTGAACGAAGATGTTTCGTGGTAAAGGAATATTTCCAGTAGGTACAGTGAGGGTACGGGAGGGGAGTGGAGGGGCCGTGCGGGGGGGGACTCCGAGGGTGGATGTTTGGAGTGTTGTTCCCTGTAAACGTCAAGAGCGATCACCGTCGGAATGAAACTGAAGATAGATTTGAGGTAAAGCCGGTGTAAAAACCAGAAATAATCGGTAATGACCAGTATTTGTCGCCTCGCTTCTGACTTACATAAATCTTTTTATGCCTAACGAAAGTGTTGTTTTTGCATTTGGGCTAATATTTCAGGAAAAATATAGATTTTATCTTAGTCAGACTTATATTTTTACCCAAGTTTCAGAAACATTTAACATAGGTACCTACCTACAGTCATGATAAGATTTTTTTACATCAAAAAACATATTTAGGTAAGTAAGTACTTATATCTTATAATAAATTAAGTCCCATAAGTATATATATTATATTCAGGACCATGTTATGTAAAATCCATGCACCATATCTCATTTATATGTGCCCGCATAGATTATTTATTTATTTATTTTATTATTTATGTACAAACAGTAAAATACATGGAGATACGACATAATTATAACATGAGTACAAAGGTACTGCTTATTTCTTAAGAAATTTCTTCCAGCAGACCTGCGAAATGAGAAATGAGAAAGAAATGTAGACAATAGTGTGTGAGAACAAGAAGAGAAAAACATGATTATGCGAAGTCTTAACAACTTACTTACTCAACTTATTATGTTAGTAAGTATTTGTGATAATGGACGTTTTATTTTTATTTCGAAGATTAGATCTAGTTAAGTTTAGTGTTAAGAATTTTAGATGCATGCAGGTGAAATACATACATGATCTCAATTAAAAATGAAGAAATTGCAAGTTGGTTGATTCTTCAAGTGCCCTTCCTTTAAAGATTTTGATGAAAGGGTAGAAGTGTTTTAATCTATTGTAGGCCATGTACAATCAGAGTGTATGAGTTCGTGATAAGAAGCACTTACTGTAGGTACCTACCTATTCATTAATTTAGAGAAGTGCTTCTTATTACGAACTCAGCTCTATTTTTAGGAAATGGTTCTACAAATAGAGATTCTTTCGGATAGGTACACTTAAATTCTAATGCAATTTTATGCGACTCATGTTTCTACGATTTGATAAAACATCGAGATTTCTATAATATAATAATTAGCGAGTGCCTCCGCTGCCGGCGGCGGCTCCCAAAAATAACGCCATTGGGAACCGGCAATGACATTACTGCCGGCAGCCGATGTTTTTAATCTCGGCTGCCGGCAGTAATGTCACCGCCGGCTCCCATAATGGACATCGGCGGCGCGGCGTTTATAGAAAGTTTTCTAGTATTCAGAACCCCAACTAACTAACCGTAACTAAAATATGTTTTTCTGCATCTATTCGTTTTTTCGTAGGGGGTCACAGTTGTAACCTAACCTAACCTTTTTTGCGATTAAAATTATTAAACCTAATCTTACTAGTTCGGTTTCGGGTAGTACCTACTTTATGACTTCATTACTGGAATATGGAAAAAAATAATGCTCTATTACATGTTTTTTTAATTATGCCTAGGTACCCTGCTTATCTACTCCTTACGCCAAACTGACAACCAAAGTTAGGGCCGCAGCCAATTCAGCAACCAGCGCCGGCAGCGGAGGCACTTCCTAATAATTATGTAGGTTTGTATAATATTAATGCAAGTATTGTACACATAATCCTTCCGGCATAAATTGTTTTATGGATGTTGAAAACCGCATCAGAACTAAAAGGTTTCTCTTCAATTCGACTATCCTTTTTTTATGATGTCTTGCAATGAAAGATAATTATTGTTCTGATCACTTTATATTTTTAAGAACCCGTTGCGCAGTTTAGGAGAATAACGCAGTCACACAGACAGACACGAAAAGCGACTTTAATTTATAATTATGTATCTATAGAAGAAGAATTATAAAATAACCTCGACAACTACTTACGCAAGTACGCACCCATATCTAAATTCCTAATTCAAATTTCGTTTCGCTACAGTTTTTTAACAATATGGCGTCTTAAAAATAAATATCCGTCGTAATTTAGAAAGTTGAGAGCTTTAATCCCGTGACTCCTGATCAAAAATTAATCTGATGCGGTTGCTGTGGGGTTATGCGACCTGTTTGCTTTGTTTATCATCGCTTTGACTAGAATTTAGTCTGAATTATAGAGTGAAACATGAATCTATGTGCATCACAACTAAATGGTTCGTGTTGAAGTGTTTCTAACTTTCCTTTGCTTCATTTACGTAGAGAAAAAAAAAATGTTTGATGAAAAAAAAAATTGTCTATGGAAAATAAAAAGATATTATTGCCTAGACCGATCATTTACATGAAGCCACTAGATGGGTTATGGCGTGCGTGACGGAGTAATTAGTTTTAACATTGACCGTAAAGGTCGACTTAAAAATGTGTTCAGTAGGTACCTAGCTGATTTAATAAGGCTTATCGTAGTGAAGCGAGACGTAGGTAAGCAAGTCTTTTAGGTATTTTAACTTGCCCAAGAAGTAAACTCAAAACTCAAACTCAAAGCATTTATTTCAATTAAACCATTTGAATTGTCAAAGAGTCGGTCAGTTAGTCAGAGAGTTGAAGCTGAACAGGCAAGAAACTCCAAGGACACTCTTTTAAAAATAGAAATAGATATTTAAAAAAAATATATAAAAGATAATAAAAAAAATATTATGATATTAATAAAATCCTGGGTACAGTATTCTTGTTGCTTCTATATGTGAGAACAATGTAAAACAAAAATTAATCAAAATCAATTCAAAATTTAAGAGTAATTAAAAATAAGCTCTGGCAAATAAGAGGTGACCAGTCTCAACTGACGGCGCCCGTTCACGAACATGACATGTGGATCCATCCAGCTCAACCATTTTGTAGGGAACAGAATGATTATAAGTATGAATATAAGTATTTTAAAATAGGTACCAATTTAGATACCTAAGTTAAAATTTTAAAAACATATTTATCCTAGCAAATGGTATCCCTAAAGCTTTTTATATGTGCCAGACTGCCAACCACCTCTTTTTTGACACACCGCGTCATGATCATTTTGTAAATATCAGTAGGTAAGTGCCAAATGTTTTTCAATACTTTCAATAGACTTTTCATAGTTTTTATAAAAGTATATAGGTACGCAAATTATTTCTATCAATTTCAAACTAATTAACCAAATAGCATTCTATAGCTACGTGCTCCAAAAAGCTTGTTCCATCCGACAGGAAGAGGATAACAAAAGTCTTGGCGCATTCCCTTGTCTGTTTATATGTGCGTTCATCTTCCAAATACCAATTATAGCGAGTTCGTTGCGGTTATAATAAGAGAACGTATGTGTAAGAATGTGTAACGTAAATGTTTTCCTAAATTAAGTTAATTTCAATGTAAACAACGACATTTGTGTTTGAAAATTCCTAGCTAAGAAATTGTTGAGACTGTCGGTTTTATTTATAGGCCTGTTCACAGGCCTGTTTACTTATTTGTATGCCATAACATGGTTAGCATCAGTAAAATTTATTTTATTCGTAATGACTTGACATGTAGGTTGCCTTGCAATGTGTGTACGTTTATATAATAAGTTACCAAATGATCTCAAAAATTTAAATACTAGATTATTTAAAAACAAAGTTTACGAATGGTTATGTGTTAATAGTTTCTATAGTGTTAAAGATTTCATTGACAAAAAATGTTAATGTAAGCTAATAACAGAAAAATTTGCATGCTGATTATTATATTGGCAAAACATGCTTTGTTCTAAATTGTACTATTTTACCATCTTTATATACCGTGTTTTTATGCAAATAAATATACTTATTACGTATTACTCAAAAATTGAATTTCGAAACAATACGATCGATGTCTCATTCAGAATAATAATGTTATGAAGAGCAAAACTTTTAAATTTTGGAATGCTGCATGCCAAAATACCGAGTAAAATCGGATACTTATTTACCCATTTATAACTTATGAACCAGTTCTACCAAGTTTATCTCGCTTTGACCGGATTTTTATCCGTATGAAAAAGAATAGGTGCCTAGCTGAAAATAATTCTCCGATTATCCGGCTGAAATAAATAAGTTAGCCTTCACATGACGAGGGTTGGCGAAAAATTCTGTTTTTGTCTGGCACGCCCCTAATATGGGTGTTGCCTGCAAGTGTATGAGTGTATAAGGAACAATTTATTTACCTTTATTCGTTTGACGTAAATATATTGTTACGAATGAACCAATGACCTGAAAAAGGGAGCTTTGGATATATACTGTAGAGTGTTATGGCCAATACTGGGAGATTTCATCCATTAATTGATGAATGAATTAACCAAGATCCATTGGCAACAAATAAAGCTGTCTGCTTCTGACGGCCAACCCGACAAAGTCGGTTTTTCTTTTAGAAAACGTAGACCGGGATCGTATTGTTCGAGGTGTTCAATAAATAGCGATAGGGTCGCCCCCTCCACAATGGGGCTCAATACTGTCCCTTAGTAAAGCTTACTTGTAGGTAGCTATAGCTGCGTCGTTTACATCTCTGTCAGTCGTTTTATCGGGTTGGGCGGCAATTTAACATTCTTTTAAATGTTAAGAAACAAAAGTAAAACAACTTTTCTTTCTTGTGTTCGCGGCGGATGTCTAGACACGGCTAATTTTTTGAATGCTCGACTAACAGCGGTTACTTGGGAACTGAAATTCGCGAGTTTTTGGAGGCAGAATTGAAACGTTCAGACTTTTAGTTTTAGAAATAGTGCAATTTTGTTACTGTCCCATATAAGGTTTTTCTGATATAGGAAATGCGTTAACAAATTTCTCACAGACCACGCAATCAGTCACCAATCGCCTAGTCCTACAATTTTATTTTAGGGATCGTAAGTATCCCTCAATAATTGGGGAGCGATGGCAATTGTTACCACGTGTTAAATATAAGGAAGTAATATTCAGCCGCATCTGGTAGGATTGAAGGCTGATCCGTTTTTGAATTGGATAGCATCTACGCTGATGATGTGAGGTTAAGAAAACGGAAGACCATTTCAACACATTGTTAGTGGAAACTTGTAATTGGCCATAGCTTACACATTTGCTAGACATTAAAATGTATTAGCTGTAAGTTTTCCTAAAATTAATAAAATAAACATAAAATAGTAACGACGCTCTAGTAGAACCTATCTACATAATTCTTAAAGCCTGGTAGCAGTAGCTTTATAAAGTAGACATCCATACTATAATATTATAAATTCGAAAGTAACTCTGTCCGTCTGTCTGTATGTTACCTTTTCACACCTAAACCACTGAACGGATTTCGATAAAATTCGGCAAGGAGATAGATGCATGGCATCCCGGTTAAGGACATAGGCTACGTTTTATCGACATACCACGCGGGGGGAAGCTAGTTCCATATAATTCAGCTTTTTTAGGGTATAAACAAATGCCTAGTATAGTCATATAATATTTGGTAATCAAAACGATTTGCAATTAGGTCTGGTTCGATTTTACAAATCTAAGGTTTCTCGCATTTTTAACGGACTGGTTTTTTAACCCTCAATTTCCAAGTATTTCCGAGTATTGGATATAAATTCATAACTCACTCAGCTGTCGTCTGTAGAGTTTCTCTTATTTACGAACTATATTGAATTATTGTTTTAATAAAATAGTGATATAAATAGGGCTAAGTCACGAAACATATTTCCAGCTAGAGTAAAACCTTATTATAGTACCTTCAGAGTTTATTTTGGAACAATTGACATACTGTAAAAAACATCTTAAGAAAATTAGGACCTGAAAGAAAATAAATAAAAGTCGAAAGTTTCCAGCATTGAATAAGCGTTGTGATCGAGAAGAAGCCTTTCAGTAGTACCTATCATCATCATCATTTCAGCCGAAAGACGTCCATTGCTGGACACAGGGAACAACGACGCTAATCTACATGGTCACCATATGGCCTGACCAAGATTATGTCTGGACTATAAAAGAGACTGCGACCTCTGAGTTTGTTTCGGCCTTTCTTCTCAGAGTAGTCAGATAGGAAACGCCAATCTCATTTAGCATATTTTTACTACCTATTTTATAATATGACGTGTAAAAGTGATTCTAATATCCTATTTACAGAATAAACAATTTCATTTCATTTCAAGCACCGCCACTTCGACCCGTTCTGTGCTTCTCGTATCCAGCGGATTCCTGCGGCCCTCACCAGGTCATCAGTGCACCCACTTCCCTACGCTACGTCTTCCGGTACGCGGTCGTCTCCTACCGTTGGTACCTATAGATACCCCCAAACAAACACAACTTAACCAATGATAGACCTATAATTACTAATATACAACATTAATGTATTTCTCATACTCAAATGAGAGCTAAGCCCATATATTCGAATGATTTAAACACTGAACTAAAAAAAAATTTGCATGCTGATTATTATATTGGCAAAACATGCTTTGTTCTAAATTGTACTATTTTACCATCTTTATATACCGTGTTTTTATGCAAATAAATATACTTATTACGTATTACTCAAAAATTGAATTTCGAAACAATACGATCGATGTCTCATTCAGAATAATAATGTTATGAAGAGCAAAACTTTTAAATTTTGGAATGCTGCATGCCAAAATACCGAGTAAAATCGGATACTTATTTACCCATTTATAACTTATGAACCAGTTCTACCAAGTTTATCTCGCTTTGACCGGATTTTTATCCGTATGAAAAAGAATAGGTGCCTAGCTGAAAATAATTCTCCGATTATCCGGCTGAAATAAATAAGTTAGCCTTCACATGACGAGGGTTGGCGAAAAATTCTGTTTTTGTCTGGCACGCCCCTAATATGGGTGTTGCCTGCAAGTGTATGAGTGTATAAGGAACAATTTATTTACCTTTATTCGTTTGACGTAAATATATTGTTACGAATGAACCAATGACCTGAAAAAGGGAGCTTTGGATATATACTGTAGAGTGTTATGGCCAATACTGGGAGATTTCATCCATTAATTGATGAATGAATTAACCAAGATCCATTGGCAACAAATAAAGCTGTCTGCTTCTGACGGCCAACCCGACAAAGTCGGTTTTTCTTTTAGAAAACGTAGACCGGGATCGTATTGTTCGAGGTGTTCAATAAATAGCGATAGGGTCGCCCCCTCCACAATGGGGCTCAATACTGTCCCTTAGTAAAGCTTACTTGTAGGTAGCTATAGCTGCGTCGTTTACATCTCTGTCAGTCGTTTTATCGGGTTGGGCGGCAATTTAACATTCTTTTAAATGTTAAGAAACAAAAGTAAAACAACTTTTCTTTCTTGTGTTCGCGGCGGATGTCTAGACACGGCTAATTTTTTGAATGCTCGACTAACAGCGGTTACTTGGGAACTGAAATTCGCGAGTTTTTGGAGGCAGAATTGAAACGTTCAGACTTTTAGTTTTAGAAATAGTGCAATTTTGTTACTGTCCCATATAAGGTTTTTCTGATATAGGAAATGCGTTAACAAATTTCTCACAGACCACGCAATCAGTCACCAATCGCCTAGTCCTACAATTTTATTTTAGGGATCGTAAGTATCCCTCAATAATTGGGGAGCGATGGCAATTGTTACCACGTGTTAAATATAAGGAAGTAATATTCAGCCGCATCTGGTAGGATTGAAGGCTGATCCGTTTTTGAATTGGATAGCATCTACGCTGATGATGTGAGGTTAAGAAAACGGAAGACCATTTCAACACATTGTTAGTGGAAACTTGTAATTGGCCATAGCTTACACATTTGCTAGACATTAAAATGTATTAGCTGTAAGTTTTCCTAAAATTAATAAAATAAACATAAAATAGTAACGACGCTCTAGTAGAACCTATCTACATAATTCTTAAAGCCTGGTAGCAGTAGCTTTATAAAGTAGACATCCATACTATAATATTATAAATTCGAAAGTAACTCTGTCCGTCTGTCTGTATGTTACCTTTTCACACCTAAACCACTGAACGGATTTCGATAAAATTCGGCAAGGAGATAGATGCATGGCATCCCGGTTAAGGACATAGGCTACGTTTTATCGACATACCACGCGGGGGGAAGCTAGTTCCATATAATTCAGCTTTTTTAGGGTATAAACAAATGCCTAGTATAGTCATATAATATTTGGTAATCAAAACGATTTGCAATTAGGTCTGGTTCGATTTTACAAATCTAAGGTTTCTCGCATTTTTAACGGACTGGTTTTTTAACCCTCAATTTCCAAGTATTTCCGAGTATTGGATATAAATTCATAACTCACTCAGCTGTCGTCTGTAGAGTTTCTCTTATTTACGAACTATATTGAATTATTGTTTTAATAAAATAGTGATATAAATAGGGCTAAGTCACGAAACATATTTCCAGCTAGAGTAAAACCTTATTATAGTACCTTCAGAGTTTATTTTGGAACAATTGACATACTGTAAAAAACATCTTAAGAAAATTAGGACCTGAAAGAAAATAAATAAAAGTCGAAAGTTTCCAGCATTGAATAAGCGTTGTGATCGAGAAGAAGCCTTTCAGTAGTACCTATCATCATCATCATTTCAGCCGAAAGACGTCCATTGCTGGACACAGGGAACAACGACGCTAATCTACATGGTCACCATATGGCCTGACCAAGATTATGTCTGGACTATAAAAGAGACTGCGACCTCTGAGTTTGTTTCGGCCTTTCTTCTCAGAGTAGTCAGATAGGAAACGCCAATCTCATTTAGCATATTTTTACTACCTATTTTATAATATGACGTGTAAAAGTGATTCTAATATCCTATTTACAGAATAAACAATTTCATTTCATTTCAAGCACCGCCACTTCGACCCGTTCTGTGCTTCTCGTATCCAGCGGATTCCTGCGGCCCTCACCAGGTCATCAGTGCACCCACTTCCCTACGCTACGTCTTCCGGTACGCGGTCGTCTCCTACCGTTGGTACCTATAGATACCCCCAAACAAACACAACTTAACCAATGATAGACCTATAATTACTAATATACAACATTAATGTATTTCTCATACTCAAATGAGAGCTAAGCCCATATATTCGAATGATTTAAACACTGAACTGCAGAGCTTTTCCATTTTCAACGAGTTTATTTGAATACTGCAGTTTGGCGCAGAATCTCAGAATTTTATAATTCATATCTACTTTTCCACTAATTTTAGCTTAGAGAGATGACTGGCTGAGTAGTGAGGGGAGTCTACTAAACTTCATATACCTATGTATTGCTATTCTATAAGGTGGACTAATCTAAGGTACTTTTGCTTTGAGCAAATAATTTATCTTTGCTGAAATTATTGATAAAGGCTGAACCATGCCGTATTGTAACTTTTGTAGTATCTACTTACCCCCGTTTTCTCTGGTATTATTGCCTAAATATTATTGCACTATTATATTTTCAACTCTCGATGCTGAGCAGAGGGTTGAAAATCCAACTGTTATTTAGGCATTACTTTTTGGGGTCGTCTAGTGTTAGTGAAAACGGGCATTAATGTATTCAGAATTGTAAGTGTAACTTACTCTAAACATCTGCTTGCTGTGCTCAGTAGGAGAGCCATATTCAACTATGCACTCGTAGGCTTCATTGAAAGCTGATACAGTATTCATTTTTATTAATTTTGAGTAATTACCTACTTGGGTTCTATTGATGTGTGTGTATTGATGTACTTGATGATCTTATGACTGCGTCAGTAAGCGGAGTTAGCGCAGCTGAATTTTGGGCCTAGGTATCGCTACGAAGAAGAATATCTAATGGCTAATGCTCAGTAAAGTCAGCCTAACAGTCCACATAAGCGAAAATGAACACAGAAAATAATGTAATTGCTAACCAAGAGTCTCATAAAAAACACAACGATTCTCTTTACCTTAAATAGGAGCATTCAAAGCAAATTCACAAAGATTACAAGATAATTTAGCGTAAATCTTCTCCGCTGTCATAAAAAAGCAACACGTTTGCGTCCAATGACAATACATTTTGTACCGTGTTCACAGGCGATGTTCAACACACGTCCCTTGTTGAGAAAATGAAGCTGCGACTTGCTGGCCGATCGGTCGGCCGACTTGTCGGCCAACTAGCCGGCTGACTCGCCGCACCGCAGCACGGCTTCGGGGAAATATCTTGTAAGGGCTTTAGGTTAACTAATTTGTTTGATTATGTGAGTTTCTGTTTCATTTTGGATTTCTGATGTCGTGTAAGGTGTCTTGGTAAAGTGGGAGTCTATTGCCTACTAAGAATGTCTTTTTCAAAGTTCGTGATTCTGAAAAATAATCTTCAAATAATCATAGAGTTGTAAACTGAGTATCAGTTTACAACTATGATTATTATTATTATATCTTGCAAGGTAACCCATAGTATGAGACTGTTCCTCCTTTAACGTTATCTGCCTAGGTACGTTTTTATCAGTGATGGCGATTTATCTTATTATTTATCTACTTAGATTACTTACATAGGTAGTTACAATTCAAATTTGTCTGTAGACACGTGTATTTAAATCAGCAATAATTTAAAACTATCCTACGTGATTTTAATACTATCAGTCCAAATAAAACACAAATATAATTATGCGTCAAGCTGTTAAAAGCTTTCGCTATCCGTTACTAGATGGCGCTAGGTGAAACGACGCGTGACGCCACCATAAAATGATTATCGTCTCTTTAGTAGGCAACTGCGTAGGTTTATAAGTTAGGTCACATTTTATTTTCCCTTCTTCGTAAACTTTCATATTAATATTACTGCGCATTTTGGAGAGCAAAGTTGAATACAAAATACGATGCCTTCAAAACGTTCTATAGATAGGTTGTGTTTCCCTTAGCTACACCAAACAATATTGGTGAACTTTGACATCGGCATTATCCATGTTTCGCCACTTTTTATAGTCCCAATGTGTATGGATCGGGTGTATTTTTCATCGGTAGGTACGGGTAGCAAATTACTCTCCGGGGCACTCACACTTTCCAAAATAAAATGTTTGATCACATGAGTCCGATGGAAAAAGTGGAAAAGTTTTGTGTTTGTAGGTATGTAATTTCCCTGTTAATTCGGTTTTAATAAAAAGCTAATTTACCTTGCGCTACCTAAAATTAAAATAAAGTTTGACATAATATACATACAAAACAAGAAATAGCTTTATTTTATTGGTCAGGGATCGGGGTACCCTAGCTTAGTTACTGCTACTCACAGTTGGTAGCCAAAAAAGGCCAGAATTCCAGAAAGTTAAAAAGAGGCTAATTATTTTAAAAATCTGTGTATCATTGGAAGCGCAATAGTTATTTGTGCAACAAGAGAGCAAAGTTGTTTTTGGTGCGAGTGTTGATTTGAATCCCGAGCAAGCGAAGGATTCTATAATTGAATCACGAGCGTAGCGAGTGATTCTAGGTTAGAATCCTTCGCTTGCTCGGGATTCAAAGACACGAGATGCAAATAACTTTGGTCTCGTGTAACACATACAACTTTTCACCTCAGCAGCGAGAACATATTAGATATTAGAACATATTAGGGGAACATATTAGGGGCCTAAATATGAATTTGCCGTTTTGTACTGAAGAACGGAAACCATTTTTTTTCTGAGGTAAAATATATTTATTAATTCAAAGTATTTTCCCCATTGTCTACACATTTCTGCCGTCTCATGGGAAGGTCATTTATGCCTTTGCGGTAGAACTCTGGGGATCTGGACTCAACAAACTGAGTGAAGGCATTTTGTATTGAAACCCCTTCATTTCTGTACAGGTTCAACAAGGTAGGTAAGGCAAGCTTCAACACGCGGTTCTCTCTGCAGATCAGTCAAATCATGAGGCACCCATTTTGCAAGCTTTTTGTCTCACCGATTGATCATTATTTTGGATATGCTTAAGCTAACATCAAACTGTGCCGCTAGTTCCTTGGTAGTTTAATATGGAGCGGCTTCTACCATCGCATCTAATTAATCGTTATTTACCTTAGAAGCTGGTTTTTCTCGGGGTTCATTCTTAAAATCGAAGTTTCCACTACGAAAGCGATTAAACCAAAAACGCACGGTGCGTTCATTTGGGCCCTAGGCATGTAGGACGAGTTGACGAATCACTCGAAGATCAATAAGTTTTTAGAGACTCAATTTAATATTTCCCTGAGTTCTATGAGTGTTAAATGAAAACGTTGATTGTGTATCTCTAGCTGGGTAGAACTATATCAGTAGATTTATATATGACGATGTAGTTCAAAGGATACCCTTTACAAAAAGCTTCTAAAAGTATTGGTTCGCCTACATTTGTAACTATGTAAGTAGGTACATACCTATTTTCATACCCACAGTCTTACAACGATTACCGCGCGAATACTCGATTGTTCGGTGAACCTGAACGCGTGGTCGCGCCGAGAGAGGGCGCTTTCCAGTTTTCCGCACAAAAAGGTGACATAATGCACGCGACCGATCGCGTATACGCGCGACGGTCGCTTTAAAATAGGACGCGACCTTATTAACTACTTAATTGTGTTATTAGTTGCATTATTCCCAATTAATAATAACGGATTTGATTTCCGTTTGCACAAACCGCCTCTTTGCTTCTGTGGCGGTATCTAAATCGCCACATGCGAACTTCGCATCAAAGACCTGACGTCAGACAGACGTCACATAAATCCTGCATCGCGCAATTAAAGTTTACCGTGCAGTGGACATGTATACAAGAACCCAATATCAATCGTTGGGCAGTTGCCCGCCAGACACAACACCCGTCTGGTCGGAGGATCCTCCCTTTTCTATGGAGTATGAGTGAACTTTACACCCTGTTCCTCATGCCCCTAAACTTCAATAACGTGATAAGTCCGACAGTTAATTTTTTTTTAATTTGGTAATTATCATAATTAAAAAAAAAGAATTGTCGGAGGTATCACGTTTTTTTTTTTTTCTAAAACACTTCTACTACATTTTGGTTTTAGCCTCACAACGAAAAAGCATTATTGAAGCAAAGCGGCGAAACACTTTTACACGTCAAGAAGAAAGGCAGAAACAAACTCTGAGGTCACAGTTTCTTTTAAGTCCAGATATAGGTAATCTTGATCAGTAGGTAAATACTCACATACATAAACTCTCGGCTTCTTCCCATAGGGGTAGGCAGACACTACAGAAAGCCATCTGCTACGATCCTTACATACTCCTTTTGCCTCGTTTACGTTCATACATCTGATCATACGCCTACCTACACCGGTTGCGAGAACTACGCACCTGACTTTTCTGAAGAGCATCACCAATAAGGTCACTATATATCCTCCTAGGGCGTTCTCCGTGTTTCCACAGCGGCGTTTCAGTAAATAATTACGATAAAATACCCATAGGGATGATGCTGAATCAAAAGAAGTTTACACTATACTCCATATGTTTAGGTAGTTAAAAAAGGGTAAACAAAAAAACCACGTGACTCATGGATGCTAAACCTTTTATTTCAAATGTTAAAATCATATTCTATAGAGTCACATATTAATAGGCTCTTTTCTGAATCTTAAGCTGATGAACTATCTGTCACATTAATAATAAAGCGTTCACTGGTATCATCAGTTATTTTGTCTAATTTAAACATTTTCTGTTCTTTTAGTGCTGTCAATAAAGGCGTCTGGTTAACCGACTAAACGTAATACCTGCCACTTCAGTTGCCAAACTACGTCACAGTTGTACTCTTCAATTTAGCAACGTTATCTTATTCCTTGTATTTTCTAAAAGGTTTGGGGAACCTGTCTTTTTGGGCTCTTTATAATAGACAGATTACAAAATTTTATATCATTATAGTAAATCTAACAAAAAAATTGTGCTCAAGCAGTTACATCTACGAAGAGTAGTTTAAGAATAAATGATAAAGTTAACATATACTATAATAAAAGAGGAAACTATCCTGTGATCGAAAATAAATTTAATTCTGCTATAACACATTTTTAAACAAGAATGTGTCAACTATAAAAAACCCTTTTTACGATTTGTTTACCTTTTTTTAGCTACCTAAACCTTTAGAGTATAGTTATGATTAAAACAAACACCATCTAATTGACAAGGATGTTATATTAGTTAGCACTAACTACGCCATTAAGCAATCGCAATTACTTTTACTCTCTGCAATGAAAGGGAATTTTGTGTCAAGCGTTAATCTTTTCCTGTAAGTTGTAAAAGACTTAAGAAAACTCTGCAAAAAGGCTTATTGTGTGCGGTTTAGAAATCTGTCTCGCAGACTGCAGTATTACAATATCTAATATCTTATTAGCTAGCGAGCGAACTGCTCAAGCGGCTGGATAACTGGTAATCCTATCACGGAAATTGGTAACTGGTGGATAGAAGGATATCATTATGTCGTGTGTTTTTGTTGGGATATCGTTTGAATATTGGAAGGTATATTAGTGAAGAAAAGGGTTAGGAAGGTACATTACATCTACAAGCAACTAATGTGGCTTTCTAACATCTTGTAAAATGTACATTTTTTTCAAAATAATCTACTGCTGTGTAATTCGTAGGGTGCACATAAATAAATAGTGTTATAAGTAATCTACTTTATTCTATTCTTAATCTACAAGGTTTTCCTCATTTATTCCTATCTGCAGACCGTATTTTGTGTAGGATTGATCTTGTAATTGTAGAAGACTGGAGCCTGTATCATTTAAATTGATTTTGACCTTTAACTTGACAAGAGCTATATATTGCTACATACATAGTATATGCTATATAGTGTTAGCGCAAAACAAATGACGATAAATGATCAGCATATTGATTTTTGCCATGGAAACCAGTATCAAAAATACAGACTTACAAAAAGCGCCCTATATCTATTGGACACATCATTTCCACATATATTTCGTTACTGCTACCTATCATACAAGATGTCTGTCAGTAATTATATGAATGAACCCCTCAGTGGACATAGCATAGAAGCCCATATCCGCCATTGTGTACACGTCAGACATAATTTTATTATCTCCCACTATCGCCAGTGACGTCACTCGCCATATTTCACAGAACTTATACCAAAACTGAGAAAAATTGACATGTCACGGTATAGACCGCTTCACAGCGTTTAAGTATTTAAAGTGAACCTTATGTAATTAAAATGGGGGCAACGTACAATGTACTTTATTTTAAAGAAGATAAAGTCCAATATTTATTATAGGGTCTCCTGTGTCCCTTTCCAGTCAGGTAATAATAAAATAAGAGATTACATCTTTGCGTAAGCAACAATAGGGCTCCCTGTTATTTTACTAGGGTGCTTACATCAAATAAAATTCAACCTTGCTCCTTTGTTACAAGATATAATTTCCTGTGTAGATAAACAAATTTGATTATAACAAAGTTGGATTGGTGTGATAGGTAATCGGTTGTTTTAAAAGCGTTTAACCAGCGCCGGCCACCTGTTAACTATGAGTACTATGACTGTTGCACTTCACATGTTAATGTCTATAATTAGAATTTGTGAAGTAACTAGTAAAATACATTGTATGCAGGTTTGGGTAGCAGTTAGTTTTATATGAGTTGGAGTGGAGTTCCATGAGTGATTCATCTTCAAAAGTGTTCTGTTTACTTTTATTCTGGTTACATTTTATAGTCCGGCCGTTGTTAGATTGCATTCTTGACAACCTGTCAGTTTCTTACTACCGAATATGTGTTTTGCGAATTAGATACTTATTACTATAAGAAATTGTCCAAGTAACACCTGTTAGCTGGACTATTTCTAGTAGTAATAAGGACCTTTCCAGAAGTAACTACTGCTGGGGAGTTTGTTGCGTCACTTCTTCTTCCCAACTAAAGCACTAGGAAGTGTTGAAGGGTGAGCGTTTTGGGGGACTGTCTTATGTAATTTTGACGTCCGAAAAGTGCCGATTCTCAGCCTAGTTTGAATAAATGACTTTTGATTTTGATTTCGTAATGCGTTCCTGACAGGTGTCAGGAAGAGCATTCTCTCGACGACTAGGTATGGTTTTATAGGATTGCGTTACTAGGTACTTACTATTTTTTTTTTGAGCCTGCGAATTCATCAAGTAACTTCTCCCGTTCTGGGCGGAGCGGGAGGGCGTGTCGATTTGATTTGATGCATTTTCTATCTTGTGGTGGACATGTGGAATATTAATGACACCATAGTCAACCCGCATGAATCCCATGGGAAGAGATAAGCTGTTCCTTCAATTCCACTAATTACTTTAGGGAGTAATCAATAAGATCAAAATAATCAAATGTGTCGAAATAACAGACAATATTTTATTCTTGCATTTCTTTTTATAGATTACTAGCTGCGCCCCGCGGTTTCACCCGCGTAAGTCTCGATCCCGTGGGGATATCGGGATAAAAAGTATCCTATGTGTTAATCCAGGTTATAAACTATGTGTTTGCCAAATTTCATCCAAATCCATTCAGCCATTTTTGCGTGATTGAGTAACAAACATCCAAACACACAAACTTTCACATTTATAATATTAGTAGGATCACCACTCTCCTGCCCTTATCGCAATTTATTTGTGCTCGGCCCAACATGTCTTTTTCTCCCATACTTCTCTATTAGTCGTCATCTCGGTAGTCACTACTCACTCCCTTGTCTAGCCATATCATCTTTCACACAGTCCATCCATCGTTTCTTTGGTCTTAATGGTCTTCCCCTACTCTTAAAGTCATCCAAATTCATACTCAAAGTTACGTCTAGATCTTCTTTCATAATAGGGAATATGCATGTGATTCAAATAAGGATCAAGTATTAGTTTTTATAAACTAGGTATATTACTTCAGAATTATGCCTCTATCAATATTTTTGAATAATATTTCTTTTGGAGCGAGAAATTATTTTTTAGCCAAAGAACTGTGGGGAAATCAAATACTTGAAAAGCGACGCTCTTGGTCAGAGCGGATGTGACGTAGCAGTCTATGACAACAATCAAAATGTCAATGTGTTTTGTATGTAATGTTTGACATTGACTTTAAATTGCTTTATTGGCGCCGATTTTTTTTACTATTTATTATTTATTTTTTACTATTTATTATTTGGCGATCGAATAAAAATATAAAAAATATATTTATTATTGCATTTTCGTGACGTATCCGTGTTCTAAGTTCATGTAATGATGACGTCACGTTCGATTCTGTTTGAGGTTAGTTTCGGTCTCGAAGCATCACATCGTAAGGTAATCTGCGGTCGCACTCAGTAGAGCGCTTATGATAGCCCTTGCCGCACGTGTAGCGTGACAATGTTGGCCAAACCACTGTTCAATGGTCTTCCGTTAATTATTAGCTAGTATCCTAATCTGACTGCCTCGTTGGCCTAGTGGGCTTGAGGACCTGGGTGCGATTACCAGGTAATGCAAAGAGTTATTGGGTTTTTCCATCAGGAATTTCTTTCAGCTCATCGTCAAACAGCTGTTCTCGGGACACCATAGTTGAGTACCTAATGCCTTTAAAAATAAAGTGTTTATCAGAAGCCTTGTTTAGTTCCTAACTGTCCTTACTTCATATCCTAACAACTAAATATTATAAATGCGAAAGTGAGTTTGTTTGTTACGATTTAACGCTAAAACAACTGAACTGATTTGGATGAAATTTGGCACAGGGGTAAACCATGACCTGGAATAAGACATAAGATAGGACTTTTTATCCCGATATTCTTAGGGGATCGAGACTTACACGGTTGAAACCGCGGGGCGCAGCTAGTTTCCTAACTAATATTATAAATGCGAAAGTGATTTTGTTTGTTTATTTGTTTGTTACGCTTTCACGTTAAAACGGCTGAACGGATTTGGATGAAATTTGGCACAGGGGTAGACCATGACCTGGAATAAGATATAGGCTACTTTTGATCGACATACCACGCGGGCGAAGCCGCGGGCGGAAACTAGTAATATTATAAGTGCGAAAGTGAGTTTGTTTGTTACGCTTTCACGCTAAAACGGCTGAACGGATTTGGATGAAATTTGGCACAGAGGTAGGCCTTGACCTGGGTTAGGACATAGAATATTTTTTATCCCGGTAGTACGTTACCGTGGGATAATTTCCGACCACCACACGAGGGAAGCCGTGGGCAAAAGCTAATACATATCTTCTATTGGTTAACGTAAATATTATAGTCTGTTATTTTTGTATTGTATTTTACAATAATGAAGACGATTGAATTTGTTAGGCTTTAATATTTTCAATCAAAGCGTACAGAAGACTTATACTACCTTATTTACATGTCTCACAAGAGCCTGGAATATAAAACTGTGTTCAAATCTGAGAAGGCCGTTCGTTTTGTAAGCACTAGATTGTCTTGTTAAGATAATTGTGATGAATAAAAACTTCTTTGTGTTATTATTTAGCTAGGTTATTAATTTAGTTCATGCTTTGCTTTTTAAGATTAACAATATTTTATTCTTTAACTGTACGACTTGGTAACCTTGAACACAATTTGCTGTCAAATATCAAGTCTAGCGATTTGGGGGTTTATTTATAAACGTTGCTAGTTATGTGACGTTCAACCGTCATAATGTATGGTAATCATTACCTATCATAAGCAACGTTTATAAATAAACCCCTTGATTGTTGTATGATCACGGAAGTTACAATGATTTAACATGGTTTTGATAGCGTATTAGTTAATTTTTATAGTGGAGACTGTGAGTTAAATAAATAATCATTATATGTATAGAACCTTTCATAAATATGGATTTAGGCTACCTTCCAGAAACCGGGTGGTAGATTTAGTAGGGTTAGTAGTTAGTAGGATTTTGGTAGGGTTTCAATACTTCCAATCCTACCTCATCATAATATTTTTTTTTCTAGCCTATCTTTTTCCACTCCTGGGCAAATCCTCATTAGCACTGAATTTTAATTTGACTCTAATTCTTGCATGCAAGATGGAATTAATTATACTTTGCTTCTATTTTAACGACTGACTATGTTAGACTTCTATGATTTTAATAATAAAAAAAAAATATGTTTATTATTTAGAAGTTTATTTATTCAAATTAGGCTGAGAATCAGCACTTTTCAAACGTCAAAATGACATAAGACAGTCCCCCAAAACGCCCACCCTTCGCCACTTCCTAGTGCTTTAGCAGGGAAGAAGAAGTGGCGCTACAAGTACCCCAGCAGCACAGCTATCTGTTCAGTTAGAGGAACTTGATCTCATCAATCAATCTGCAAAAACCTTTGTCTACATAAAAAAGTGTTCCTTGATTTAAGATAGAAGTCAATTATAAACTAGTGATTAACTTAAAAACTGTGACGGTCATACTATTTAAAAATTAATTAAGTAATTTAAATTCAAATAAATAGGTACTTTAATAAGTTTATCTGTTTTAATCGTAACAAGAATTAATCGATAATTAACATCGTATCTTAGATCTTGTTATTTTTTTTTAATATTTTTTATAATCTTGTTAACATTTTATTTCTATTAAAATACATTTTAATTAGTTTTGTGTTTACGTAGTTTAACTTGTTTAGTTTAATTTATTGTATGCATATTTTTATAATTGGTATAAATATTTGTTTTGAGCCTTATTTTAGTTTCACAGGTTTATTTTATTTGATGTACTGACATAATCGTAAGTTTTAGGTAAGTAACTAATAAGTAGGTGTAGTATCATAAGTCAATCTGCCTAACCTTTTCCCAACTATATTGGGGTCAGCTACCAGTCTAACCGGATGCAGCTGAATACCAGTATTTTACATGGAGCGACTGCCTATCTGACCACCACAACCCAGTAACTGGGTAATACGATACCCCTTGGTAAGTCTGGTTGTCAGACTTTCGGGCTTCTGACGACTCGTAACGACTGTCAAAGATCCACAAATGACAGCCGGGACCAACCGGCTTAACATGCTTTCCGCCGCACGGAGGAGTCTCGATATGTGAAAATGGTCACCCATCCACGGACCACCCCGGCAAGCGTAGCTTAACCTGATGGATCGAACCGAGCGGCTGTTATTACTTAGCCACGAGCTCCTGTAGTATCATAAGTATAATTACTTAAATGCGAAAGTGAGTTTGTTTGTTACGGTCTATTGGTAGACCGTGACCGTGACCTAGGATACTTTTTATCCCGATATTCCCACGGGATCGAGATCGGGAGACTTTTATTCCTGCAAAAACTGCTTAGGCATTGATCTAAACGTACTTCTGACAAATCATAGCTTTTGCTTTTTAAGACAACCTAGAGCCGTACCTACTTGACAAAACGCCTCCTAACTTATCAAATGTTACAAAAACCCAAGTAAAGCATAAAGATACGCCATTAATGTGACCTATTAAACGCGTCGACACAAGTTCAAACGGTAACCAAATAAAAAATAACTTAGAAACGGATACGTCCCAAGAATGCACTGCGATAGTGATGTGAGTCATCCCATCAGTGACCACCTCGAAGTTCTGACGGGACCCTCTCAATTAGACCCGAAAACAAACGAAAATCACCCTTATTGCTAAGTCATAAAGATCTCCCCAAGTGTCACACTTCCCAAGTCTGTGTTTAGGCAAATACAATGTTACATTTGCGGCCGCGAAATTCAATTCGGAGCGAGCACAAAGTATTATAAACGCTATGTGAAACTCGTAGAGGCGGTTTAAACAAATTCGTTAAAAAAATGGTTGTAAATACAAATTGGTACCCTAACGTAAGTTTAGACTACATTCCGCCCGTAATAGTAAGCAGTAGCGTATTGTTCACAATGTGGCTTCTAAGCGTTTATAAATTAACAATTAGGTTTACTATAGTTCGTAGCGACTACTATACTCCTGCCATTTCTAAATAAATTAGAGCCGTTTCGGCAATTCTAGGGCGTGTAGGACGCCTAAATAAAGTGAAGGACACCAAAATGTCAGGAGTCGAGTCATTATAATTTTTGTCTTTCAAATCCTACAAGTCTCTCTTTATGAATATTTTGTAGGACGGCAGGCGTAAACTATAATAACCTCGCTTCTGTGAATACATATTTCTGTAACGGTGGAGAATTTACGTGAAGGAAAATGTAATCCTGCACATACCAAAGTATATTAAAATTACAAAAGGTTTACTCTTTAAAATAATTTACGGTTAAATACAACTTATTATTTAAAAATACACACTACAATACTATAATGAATAAGCAAAACTTTAATTGTCTCTTTAACTTAGTTAAATATCTAATATCATTAATTATAAAACAAAAAATTGTAAGTATGTGATTTTTTTACTGCATGAAATAGATATTTAAGTAATGTATTTAAGTGTAACTGTTATATTTTGGGAATAAATGGCTTTATATAGGCATAAATATTTTTTTTAAATTATTATTCTAACTCTGTAATAATTTAATGAAACATTTTTTAGTAACGTTAGTATTGTGTTGACGGCACAGCTACGCTAATTAATTTAGAGGTGACCACGCCTTGCGTAGTCTGTGACCTGATTCAGATGAGTTAAAATTAATAATATGTTTTACATCTTTGTCAAGCATACACGTGTTACGTGTCTATGGTTGAAGATATTTGTTCTCAAAAAAGACACAACGTCAATAAGAAATACACTCATCTGCATTTAGTTTTTAGGAAGGGTGTTATTTGTGATTAAATATTCAGCTAAATGAGACTTGAATGCATTGCTATTTTGTTGTATAAATTGTGCTTCATCAAGAGGTTTTTTTTTTTTTTGTCAATTTTATTTGAGAAATAAGTTTAGGAAAAAAAAACATTTCTTTGGTAAAATAAGAAAACTAGTTCGGCGAGTGTTACTCTGGGTAACACGATTTACTTTATTAAACGATAAATTAGTCTGTCTACTTTTCGTATCTATTTTAACACTAGCTACTTGCTCGGGTTTTATCTCATGTCATGTGATCTAGTCACATGACATGAGATAAAACCCGAGCAAGTATTGTTGGGGTATCCGAATGTCGCTGTGGCCCTGTGGGGGAAAAAGACCCCTTTGTCGTCCCCTATCGGAACTCTTGTACGGCTTACAGATACATAATTGTTTCGATTCTCAGGGTGTTGTGAAGAAATCGATAGTTTACTTGTTTTTTTTTCTAATTTAGAAGGGCTTTTAATCTCCTTTTAATCTTCCTTCCAGAAAGTAAAAACTACAGGAAAAAAGAGTTACTTATTATAATAATAATATAACATCACGCCTGTAAACCAAACAAGGGATAGGCAGGGTTGTACCTATATTTCACCAATAGGGGGTGAGAAACAAAAAACAATTAAAAATAAAAACAATCATAATAAACAAAATTGTATGAAAAAAAATCTGTACTTATATTCTTAAAACACAGGAGGGAAGGAAGCTTTTTGCCGAGCTTTTATAATAATAAATTCTTTATTCAGAGTAACAATGAGACTCATAGTGTTAGCAACAATAAAATAAACTTACAACTATGTTAGTGATACAGTTACAACAAGTACCTACACAAAACAAACACAACATAAAAAATCACAGCTTCAGTAATCCAGCTGAAATACTGGAGCATTACCAAACAATTGGGATTAGTATCAAAATTAAGTTTTTAATATTTATGCTTGCTTTCATTTCTAAATCTTTCCTATGTATCGTAAAAAAACAGTACTTTATCCTTTAATAATGTTAGGTTAGGTAAGGAAGCAGCTGCCACATTGGGCGTGGCAGTATGAATATAGAGTGTTCTAGAGGGTCCTTCACATCGCAGACTTGGCACTTGATTAATTATAGCTTTTTACATCGCCACATTAGGCCAAAGATATTATTTGCTTCGGTTATTAGGTTCCAATTTTGTTAAGCCTTCTGCCTTACAGACTTACACCATTTATCAGGTACTTAAGTACCTCTTAATTTCGGCTTGTGTTCTTCCATTTTGTTTTTCAGGAAATTAAATTGATCGGTCTTCTATAAGGATGAAAGTGAGTACTCGTATATTTGTACTAGTCTGAATTGTGGAGTGCCTGAATATTCCTATACTTCACATTCTTGGAAAGAGAATATATTCTATGTCTTTGGATATGTTAAGGCTATATATTTTTCAGATTTCAGAATCAAAACTCCTTTCTTTATAAAAATGTTACACAAATTCTTCACCGGTCAAGGATCAATACCTGCAGATACCTGCACATCAACAATTACATATCTACCGTAAACCATAGATTACATGATGTTTCTATATGCGCACTTACTTAATTCGTAGTACAAATTGTTGTCCAGTCCCGGATTAAGGGCAGTTCACGTTCATCTAATATGAGCCTGGAGCGTTAGCTTTGCCCTAATTCCGTATAACACCGAACACCGGCCAGTTAATTGATTGGCAAGACTTATTATTCGAATTTAGAACTCGATTAAAAAACGCGCGATTTGAAACTAACGGTGCGTGGCTCGTGTTCGATTTATGAAAGAACCAATAGTGATTGAGGTTGTATTGTGCCATATAATATGGTACTTTTTATGCGATGTGTAAGGCTCTGTTATATACATGGCATAGAGTAACTGGTGTTGCATTTTACGATTTTCGTCACTAATATATAACGACTGCTTAGTATTTTTATAGAAACTCGACGAAAATCATAATACTGAAACGTAAACGTAAATATTATATGATTATAAATGCGAAAGTAAGTTTGTTTGTTTATTTGTTTGCTAGGCTTAAAAACGACTTAAAGGATTAGGATGAAATTTGGTACATGGGTAGACCATGACCTGGGTTAGGGCATAGGATCCCACGGGATCAAGACTTACGCGGGTGAAAACGCGGGGCGCAGCTAGTTTCTAATAATACATAATAGATAGAATATTCTTAATTATGTACACCATAAAAATAACAGATATAAATGTTGAAATTTCATCCGAATAGCATCTGTTTCAACATAAAGGAAACTGTGAAAGCTCACTACAACCGAGTTGCTGTAAGTATACTAACGGATGAGAGAATATTACGCTTACGCCACCCTTTGTGGATTACGCCGTCAAAATCAAACAAGTTGCCTTCAGTCTCCACAGAATAATCAATAGAGCAAAACACGAGACTTGTTCCTACTTTTAACGAATCGTAATATTGGAACTGGGGGCTTAAAACAGTCACTTTGGCAGAATCATAATAGGAAAATATTATGTATCATCGTAAAATGTCACAAACTGACAATTCATAATATGATCTGCGTGCGATTCATATTACGAAATAATTCATCTGTTTGACAGTTTTCTATGCAGATTCGTAAAATGGTCCACATATTATAAATTGCTTTTCTGTCAAATTAGAGGAATTGCTAATGACAGCTAGGAATTCAGAAAATGAAATGCTTTTAGAGGAATTGCTAATGTGACCGTTTTAGACCCACTGGTAATTTAAACGTAGGGAGGAGCTCGTGGCTAAGTAATAACAGCCGCACGGGTTAGGTTAAGCTACGCTTGCCGGGGTTGGACCGTGGATGGGTGACCATCTTTACATACCGAGACTCCTCCGTGCGTCGGAAAGCACGATAATTAAGCCGTTGGTCCTGGCTGTCACTCGTGGATCTTTGACAGTCGTTATGGGTCGTCAGAAGCCTGAAAGTCTGACAATCAGTCTTACCAAGGGGTATCGTATTACCCTGTAACTGGGTTGTGGAGGTCAGATAGGCAGTCGCTCCATGTAAAATACTGGTATCCAGTTAGACTAGAAACTGACCCCAACATAGTTGGGAAAAGGCTAGGCAAATTGATTGGTAATTTAAACGTAGTCGAATCGATTACTTACTAACGTTTAATGCTAAAAGCGGCAAAGATAGCTTTGTGGATGGAGGCTAATAAATAAAAGAGTGTTACAAATAATAGATAAAAAACAAGAAGCTACAAATAACACTGACATTTGTATGTATTTCTCATATTGTTATATCAAAGCAATTTCAACGTATAAGGCGTTTATCGATCTGACAAGTGCCCTTGAAGAGCTATTTTATCTTCTCTGATCGCGCTGAAGATTTATTCATCGATTGAACAACAAGAGTCATGTTTCTATGTAGCTGTTATTGCCTTAGAGTGCCGGTTTGCACATTAACACACCATATTACGAGAGCTTGAGCTATTCCGAGCTATTCTCAACTACTTTCGAGCAGCTTTTACAATGTAGGTAAGCGCATCTTGGTTGCTGTGTAGTGTAGACTCGTTTTTTAGTCGTCCTATTTGGTGCTTGTGGTAAAAAACGAAACAACTTGGACAAGTTTATAAGTAACTCTTCACTAGTTGTATGGATTGAATGACGTATTCATAAATACTTTTTTTTTAAATGGTATGTTTTTTTGAAAAAGATTGAAATTATGCTTTTTTTGCGAAACGCTAGTAGTTCGCTTTGGAACGACACCACTGGAAATAATCTACGTTCTCCTTTTATAAATCTTTTTACCTACATTTAAATAATAGGTAGGTATAAGTACATAGTAAAGTTTAAACAGTACCTAATTCAATAGTTTTTTTTGGTAATCCCACGAATCGGCGAACGTCCAGACAGGACACCCGCAGGCTAGGTGGAGTTAAGAACTTTAAAGGCAGACAGGCGCGACGCGACTTTCTGGTGGAAAAATTTCTATGAAAACTTCACGGATATTGTTCTACCGGTGTTGCGCCGCGCCGTTGCGTCGCGCCTGTCTGCGGCAGCCTTAAGTTTCCGACGACTGTATTTTTCACTTTACTATTATCTCTCAAAGTTTACAATGAGGGTAAAAAATATTTTTATCTTCTGAATTTCCACTTGGATAAGTTTAAAGGGCTATGTAAAGCGTGGAGTATTTGGAGATAAGTTGTTTTAGATAATCAAAGTCATGATTAGGTAAAGCTATGATTTACGAGAAAAGCGGTGGCCGCTACATAACGGACGCAGTGACGGTTGTCATGAAAATGATGGTAGCGGTGTCACCGTGCCTGAAAACACGCTCTAGGAAAACACACCAAATTATTTTCATAAATAACGTGTCAGTGACGTCATTGGTCGGTAAATTGCGGACACTATGTGGCGGTTACGGCTCTTCTAAGAAACTGTAGCTACGTAAAGATTAACATAACTGTGAAACAAAAATGAAGATTTTCCATTTGTTTGCCTATCATAATCAGCCTATAACGTTTACGACACAGGCCTCCTCTCTGTGATAGGGAGCGGGCTTAAAGTTTGCCTGGTAAACTAGATAATCAGAGAAAATGATTGGTAAATACAACAAAACCTTATTTCATTTAAGTACTTGTTTTGTAAATACTTGTTTCCTTTACTTGCCTTTATTTATACGGTTCTCATTGTTTCCCTGCTTTTAATTATATATTTGATAAGTTTTACTGTCGTTATTTCTTGTTCGTGTGGTAAAGTGACTAATCTGGTGTCAAAGTTTTTACCTATGCCGCTCATCCTCTGACTTGGCTTCACATTCTGTCGAGAAATATCTCTCAGGCATGCCGGTTTCCTCACGATGTTGTCCTTCACCGTTTTTGAAGCAAATGATAATACGCACATGAATCCGAAAAGTCAGACGTGCGTGTCTTGGGTTCGAACTCGAGACCTATGACTTGGCAGTCGGCACTAGGCTATCACGGCTGTTTTACTAAGTAGATATTCGAACTAACTTATAACATAACGGCACATGTTTCTGAATAAACATCAACAATTTTCTTCTTTCGATAACGATTACATTAAAAAGATTACATAAACAGCCTATAACGTTCCCACTGCTGGGACATAGGCCTCCTCTCTGTGAGAGGGAGTGGGCAGTAATCCACCACGCGGTCCCAGTGCGGGTTGGTAGATGTCACATGTCTTCGAATTTTTGGTTCTAGGACATGCATGGTTTCCTCACGATGTTTTCCTTCATCGTTTTGAGAGCAGTGGCGATGAAATAATTTACACAAAGTAAAGGGCCACCACTGCTCCCATATAACAAGTTCTAAAGATCTAGACCCCTTAAAAAGATTACTTGGACATTTACTAAAACTGATTTCGTTACTACACAAAACTTTTCTTTTTCGTAGAAACGAAGTGAAAGAAATGGGAAATTGACCAACATTCACGATCAGTATTGGACTTCATTCTAACATAGCCTTCTAAAAGGATTACATGGACCTTTCAGTAGGAGACCTAAGGACTAGTGAGCTTGTGGAAAGGGAGCACACAATAATTATGTAGGTCATTGCCCTCAAACCGAGATAAATTAGAAGTTAATATATGGTATGTAATTAGTACATACTAATTATCTTGGTTGGCGTTGATTTGTAGCTCAGTAAATTGAGTACTTTATTCAAAATCTCAATATTTTATCTTGTAAATAATAAATAGCTGATGCCCGCCACATCACGTGTCACACATCGCGTGGATGTCGGTTATTATATACTAAAACCTTACTCGAGAACCACTCTATCCATTGGTAAAAACAGCATGAAAATCGGTGCAGTAGTTTTTGAGTTTATCGCGAACAGGACGACAGACAGACGCGGCGGAGGACTTTATTTTATAATATTATATGTAAGGATTATTATAATTTAAAGTCGCTTTTCGTGTTTGTCTGTATGTCCGCGTTGTTTTTCTAACCAATCGTTTAGAGAATTTATTCCGGATGGTTTATGTGTATAATACGTTAGTGCTAAAGTTACATATAACTAAGAAATCTCGATGTTTTGTCAAGTCGTAAAAACCGTGCGAAGCAAGAGCGAGTCACTAGTTTCACATAAACCTACATGGGCACTTATGAAAAGACAGACAGAATTGGTCGTTTCCTATTGAGAAGGATCTACTATTAGAACACCTATAAATTACTAGGTACCTACCAAGTTTAAAGGTGTTCTGTAGCTCCGGTGAGCTACAGGTGATATTAATGGAGTATCCATATGTGCTTAGGTGGGCCATCGTGTGGTTTTAAGGCCGACGGATGCGGCTACCAGCGTAGCAACAGCGCAGCGGTTGGGACTAGAAGCCACTGACGGAGTGCATCCTTGGTGATTTTCAAATAAGGAACAAGGTATTTTCTGTAAGAAGAAATATCTAGACTTAGTGGAGGTGGAATTACGTGTACCAGGTACCTACTTATAATATTATTATCTAATAATCTAACTTAATAATATTATAAACGCGAAAGTTTGTAAGTATGGATGGATGGATGGATGTTTGTTACTCTTTCACGTAAAAACGGCTGAATGGATTTGGATGAATTTTGGCAAACAGATAGTTTATAACCTGGATTGACACATAGGATACTTTTTATCCTGATATTCCAACGGGATCGAGACTTACGCGAGTGAAACCGCGGGGCGCAGCTAGTGCTTCATAAATGGCTACGCCGAAGTATGCCTACAGTTTTCATATAATTTTGAACTGAATATTTACGTAGATAGGTATATATACAGGGTCAAATGACATATTATGCTAGCTAAACTACATAGACTTGACTATCCAAAAAATAAGATTAAAAAAATATGATTTGTAGATTTTTTTTCTGGATCATCTACCGCAGGCATTGCATTTTTACTGTTACCACATTCGTGGAGTTTCGCAGGGTACCTAATTTAATTTGCCCTCGTATATTGCCTTTTTAAGGCGTAGGAAAATGGTCAAGTCGCTCATTGAGGTTTTCCTAGTTTTTCATATTCATCTTCATTCAGCGCACGTTTTTACTAAATTATAATACCGATGAGGCCACTAAACTCTTTTAAGCTCTTTTAGTGACTCTTTAGGTTATGATTGTATTTCTCAGTATTCCCGTTAAACGAAGTATAATTGTTACTACCACTGTAATCTAGAGATCTTAAGGATCAAATCAACATGGGTTTCATTAATAGACGCCACAATTTTTGGTGGGCCTAATCGCCGAACAAAAACAGCTATCTCCTTTCACTGTTAGAAGTAAAGCTTCTCCACACAACCCATAGAAATCCGCATTACCGTGTACGTAAATGCAGTAGTGAGGTGCGTCATTTCAGAGTGAAAGAAAGAAAATACATTTGTCCAGCACAGACTAAAAGGCACAGAATATACATAATAAACAGCAGATAACAAAATAAAACAAACGAACAAATAAAAAGTGCAAGTGAGTGGACAAGCTATAACATACTTATTTATACTGCCTACCCTCACGTGGTAGCAGGCGTTATGTGTGTCACGATAAAACGCAGAACAACAAACCTACTTGCAGTCAACACAATTGTTATAAATAGTTGCAATACAATATTTATTCTACGATCGTTTGCCTATTCTTATGCTAATCGCTAGTTTGTGCATATCTAGCAATGTAAAGAATACTAATACTGCAATTAATTTGCATATACCACACCGCGAGTTTCGCTCACTGGTTGGAGCGCGCAATTTCTAGTATGGAAGGAGGATTTTTGGTGCCGACTTTTAAAAGTTTTTGATAGAGTCCTGTTCTTACTGTTTTTTCAACAAAAATCTTTGTATCATACAAAGATTTTTTATGGTATAAACCCTTTAAAGTAAAATAGCTTTTCATCTTTCGATCAGACGGAATTTGTAAATTTTCAGAATAATTGTTGTTTGGCTTATTAAGATAAGTTTAAAAATCGTTGCCAATAATAGCCTGATTTTTGATTGAATCCTCATGTGTTTTTTTTCTGGTCCCGTATTTCTCAGTTTGTACTTAAACCTTAAATTAACAGAATACACTAATCTCAAGGCACTGACTTATAATAATTTTATGATATTTATTAATAAAGTACTTAATAATTTATTAGGAGTCACATAATGTAAACGATTATCGGTGGTACGTATCGTAGACAACCTTGTAACGAAATGGTTCTGTAAGGGCAAAGTTCTGACTTGGAAAGTCTGTCAGTCGTCTGTTCATTGCTCCGAAAGCACAATATACCCACCTACTAACGATATTGTAGGTATGGTAAGTAAGTAGTACGCCGTAGGACTCAAAATGTAGTGTTTCAGCCAGCTTTTTTTTCTTTTCTTATATTTTTATAAGCAAATGCTGTGTCAATCTTGTAAAGATATCATTAAGGGCGAATTTCGCCAAACTTTTATACCGAGTATAAGTCTTAACTTTCAAGTCTTAACTAAGTCAAAAATTTTGAATTTTTTACAGTTTTTCCATGCGAAAACTGTCAGACGACAATTTTATTCCACGGATAAAAAATATCTGACTTTGATGAAATCAGCCCTGAACCATTTAAAAAATCACACGAAACTTTACTTAGGTACTTTTCTCCAAACAATAATTACTATGGGAAGCGATTTTTTTTTCTGCATTTTCAGATATTGTGCTTTTAGTTATTGTAACTATCGATTTTCTCTGAGTAAATGAATTGAAATTATCTATCGGTTTCCCGGCGCTTTATTTTTTCGGTGTAAAACGAACCTCGGTCGGACTTTACGAACAGTCTAACGAGATATTGTAGTACGATTAGTAGGTATAGCTCTTTGTTTTTACCGATCGTTTGGTAAAGAAATACTTACGTGCTTACCTAAAGTTAGTAGGTGTATAATGTTTCCAGGGTTGCGGGAAAGTCCGAAAGGGATATCGAGACCTTGGCAATAGGCAACTGAAGGAACACGGGTGGGTTTTAGCCAGTAAAAGCCTGACACGCCCTCCCGCTCCGCCCAGAGCGGGAGAAATCATTTGATGATTTCCAACCCGCAAAAAAAACAAAATACGTGTATAGTGTTTATGAAATTCCCTTTGTTTCTCTTATCACTTCATAAGTGTGGATACATTTTTAACAGACTTCTTCAAAAAGGAGGAGGTTCTCAATTCGTCTGTATATTTTTTTTTTTGTATGTTTGCTATTCGATTTCTCCGCCAATTATGAATCGATTTTGACGTGGTCCCATATAAATTTTATTAACTTTGCTTGTGTAGTTTTTGAGTTAGCTTCAATATTACGTATTTTTCCCACTTAGTTTATCTAGACGATGTTTTCATTTACTCCTTCACTGTTATTTACATCAGCTAGAGGTATTAGAATTTGTGTGGGGTAGGTACCACAACTAAAAAGTGAAAAATAAAAAAAAATTTACAAAAAATAAAACTGTCTTCCAAAAAAAAACACTCAAAATCGAATAATAACTTTAATTTCGGAAGTCGGTGGCAAAAAATGAAAATTGAAAAGCAAAGACCGACTTCCGAAATTAAAGTTATTTTTCAGTTTTGAGTGTTTTTTTTTTGGAAGTCGGTTTTTTTTTTTTGTAATTTGTAATCAATTACGTCGTCTAATGAGTCTATTAAAACTCCATTCAAATATTCTGGTCTTCGATTTTACATACTGTTATCCCATCTCGGGCTCTAGACGGCGACGACCACGACCAGTGGTCGCACCGACTGAAACCTACACGAATCGCGCACTTGGTCGCAACGGCCAACGGCCACCTTTCTAGTTTGCCTGGTCTGTGCGACCACTGGTCGTGGTCGTGGCCGTCTAGTGCACGAGATACCTTACTGATTGACCCATTGAATGGTGGAGTTAGCTAGGAAACTGAGTAACAATTGACGAAAATAGTTTTTAAAATAATGATCATGTTTTAACCCTGTTCTGTCGAATAAAAGGAAAGTTTGCGGAGCACAGTCGAAGAACAAGATTGAAATGTTCGAGAAATAAAGATCCCACCAAAAACATTTCATGTAAAGTAGGTTGCTAAGACTTACATAACGCTTTCACTGTTAAAAAGTTATCAGATTTAATGTAGAGCCAAGCCCCTAACTCCACAAGGCCTAACTCTACAAACCTTACATCTTGGTATACTTAATACGTTACCTTTCAGTTTTCGCTCGGCGCTAAACGATTACGTCCTTTGAAAATATTATGTAAGTAATATCTTTTTATTTAATAGAAAGAAAAACCTGAATAGCGAAGGGTTTACTAACATATAAGAGACCATTTCAAATAGAATGACGAAACGAATATCAATACGTATATTGGCCATAAGACAATCTTCCACCAACAAGCCAACAAACAAATGTTTGCCGTGTCATTCCCACACACCCAGAGTATTCGCAACTTGTTACTGGTTATAGATACTCGTCGCGAGGCGGCAAAGTGATCGGGAGTTGGGACCAACTTCCCCTCGGGTATTGGGGTATTGGTATTATATGGCTTTTATAAAACCCAAGCTCCTGACACTTGTGATGAGATCAATAGATGAATAACGAGGACGTTTACAAGCTGTTTGACGATGCAATTGAATAACCACATTATGTAATAAGTATACGCAGTAAGTTATGGATTAAACGATAAAATAGATAGCATTGTTTAAGCTAAAATTGCGTATTGCACGTTAAAGTAATTTTAAGGTAGGTACTTACATATTTGGATTGACGCAATACACAAAAAAATGGGTTGCCAACTTAGAACCCTCATTCGCCGGCTACATATTATGAACGTGGAAATTCGAAGAGAAATTAAAAGTTGATACTTTTATTTCACTTAGTAAAAATTTGTTGAGAGGCGTGCAATTTTTGTGTACCTTATTGTGACTGTCGAGCTTATATCCCCTTATTAAGTTTTCATACCTACTTAGGTATATTTTTACACCTTATTCATGTTCTTTTTCATTTGGCAGTTATACAAGTTTTACCATTCGTGCTTCTTTAATAGACAGTGATTTCATTGCTTTATTTCACGTTGTACTTATTATATTTTCCTTCGTCTCCCCCTTTATAGCCTACTAGCTGTTGCCCGCGACTTCGGCTACGATCCAGTATGGAAAGTAGCCATGGTCACGGTCTATCCATGTGCCAAATTTCATCCAAATCTGTTCAGCCGTTTTAGCGTGAAAGCGTAACAAACTCGCTTTCGCATTTATAAAATAGTTGTTAGAAATACAGAAAAAAATTCACTAAGAGCGAAATAGTTGTTAGAAATACAGAAAAAATTTCACTAATAACGATTTGTATTTTTAAACAAGCCTCGTGTATTTCCAGACAATTTAGTTTTCAAGTGAAATATCTATTACCAACTTATGAAAAGAAGTGACAGGATTGTACTTTTGTGACGATTTGTTAAAGAAAACGGGAAAGCCGTCTCGATGGTTGGCGCTTGGGGAAATGGGGAATATACTGTAAACCAGTTGAACAGATATTGATCGTACTGATATTATGAATGCGAAAGCAAGGCTGGGACTGTCTGTTTGTTTCATAATGAAATAAACAGTTTTTGATTATAATAAGTAAGAAGGGTAAATTAAAAATAATTAGGCATTACTTATGAAAAAGTACGCAACATGTTTCGAGCCCCCGAGCGAGATATAGACATAGTTCAAATAACCGTGTTTTTAATCTAATAGAACGCATTTATATATATTATTAAGATATACATAGGTACCTATTTATTTGTAACAGTGGATTAATAAATATTTTTTTTATTGATAGTACATTTTTTGTTCACTTTTAAACGTGAAACATTATTATATTAAAACAATTAAAATGTCATGTAACTACAATAAAATGGTCATATAATAATGTTAATTAATGTCAAAGAAATGATATTGATTATGTAGAACAGAAAAGTTCCTTCGTTTTCAGTTGACGCTAAGCCAATGAAAGCTGAAAGGTGGAACTCGTGAAAAATACATGTTAGTGTAAATAAATAATGGTTTCACGTGAAATATGTATTTTGTTTCCAATAGTGTAAATATAAGACGATAATAATATATGTTGGTGGGAACAGGTCATTAATATTAATAAAGCCAATTTTAAAATGAAGTAGGTAGAATCTATAACAATTTTTTGTTTTTTTATCATTCTATCATATTTTTTATGAAATAATGTTTTTGTTTGATCTTTCTTTTAGATTGGCAAGTGTTTAAAAAGGGACTGTTTAGATTCCAATACTGAAGTTGTATGGAAATGAGATACTTACCTACCTACTTATTATCGGAACCTGAAACAAATTTAAAATAATATATGTCGTTTTATGGCTTTCTGTGCATAACGCTGGAGTCGCATCAGCGCAGTGTAGTGCCGCACCGCGCGGCGCCGGGCGTCGCGTCGCGTAGATCTTTCACTAATTCTGAGATAAATTTTTTTTTCATCGTGCCGTCCGGCGTCGGCGGTGCGGCTCCGGCGTCATGTACCCTGTGAAGCCTACTTTTAATTAGGAAGAATTTTGTTAAAAGCAAATACACAAACTAATGTCGCTCATTCTGAACACGTTAGTTAAATATTGACAAATAACTATGCTTTCCTATACACAAGTATTAAAGTGTTATGAACATGACACTTGTTACCATTTGGCACTATCTCACTCCTGTAGGAGCATATCTTCAAGGCCTAGCGCTCGGACAACAGTAAGCGATCATGTCGTTAGCCTATTGGCTAGTTATTGTCACATTCCAGCATAGTCTTGTGTATCTCTGATGCAGGACTGATAATTGCATGATCTATCCTAATAAACTGGTGGATAAACTTCGATAATCTGATCATTGACGGATTGTAGATTGGTTGGAACCCTGAGGATAGGGGTCCTTCTTTTAACTAGACTTTTAACGTGATTGAGGGACCTTATAGCACCCCAGAGTCCCTAGAGTACCTTTGATGCATCACATAGAATCCAATTTTTTTGCGATTTACATAAATCTAACAAAGTAGAAAAAACAATAAGTATATATATATATATATATATATACACTTATTGTTTTTTCTACTTTGTTAGATTTGACTGCACTCACATATATATATATATATATATATATATATATATATATATATATATATGTGAGTGCAGTGGTGGCCCAGTGGTAACGGCCGCGATTTACGAGTTGTAGGTCGTAGGTTCGAACCCTGGCAGGCGCTTTACTTTGTGTAAATAATTTCATCACCACTGTTCTCAAAACGGTGAAGGAAAACATCGTGAGGAAACCGGCTTGTCCTAGAACCGAAAATTCGAAGACATGCGACATCTACCAACCCGCACTGGGCCCGCGTGGTGGATTACGGCCCGCTCCCTCTCACAGAGGAGGCCTTTGTCCCAGCAGTGGGCACATTACAGGCGGATTATGATGATGATATATATATATAAAATATTTATGAATTTACTACAAAAGCGATTGAACATTAAAGTAACTTAACAATTTGGCTTATGTATATTTTACAGTGGTATCTCTCTAGATTAACTAGTCTAGAGAGATAGAGGTTCCCATAAGAGACTACCTATACCCCATTTGAAATAAGATTAGACATTTAAACAAATCCTTTTACAGTCCGTTCAACCGATTTTGACTTCTATACCGTAGGCATAAGGATGGCATTAAAAGCAAAAAAGGTTACACAACACCAACTGTCTACTGCAGCTGTCATTTGTCATGCCACCAACGCAATAGAAGTCAAAATAGGTTGAACGGACTGTAAAAAAGGCTTATTTAAATGTCTAGAAAATAGAAAATAAAATAGACTATACTCCATTTGAAATAAGATTTTATTTCAAATGGAGTATAGTCTATTTAGACTCTTAGAGTAGGTACTCTAGAGTCTAAATAAGCCAGGCAGGCCAGCAGCAGCCTACGTTCTAAAATATTTAACTCCTACGCTAAAACGTAACGAACTGTGATTAGGCCCGACTCTGACCTTTGTCTAAAGAACTTCACAACAACAATATCTCGGCGAAAACTTTGCAATAATGAACATTGTAAATAAATCTTATGGCGGCTGCCCGCGAAACGATACTAATCAAGACTAAAGAAAAGTACTTGGCAGAATAGCGCTGTGCCGTGGCCGCGTGGGGGATCGAGAAACGAGTTCTTTTTTAAAGTGAGTGCGCTTATTTTATTTATTTAATCTGTGGATTATAAATGCAGTGCGAAAGTGCCAATGGCGCTAGTGTGATTAAATTATCTGTGATGTTGTTTTTATTAACTTTGAAAGGTTTGCCGAAAAGCACTTTATTTGTAAGAAATAAGAGGCACAAGGGACTGAAAATGCGAAATTTTGGTAGATCGTGTAATTTTTTATCTTGTTAAAAAGTTTGTTGTTTTTGGACTAATGCAATGCATTTAATGCTTCAGGAAGTATTTAAAATTAAGTAAGTAATTCAGTTGAATAAGGAAATACTTATTTATTTCTTCCAAACAATATTTTATCACATTTATTCAGACTTTTACTTCGCAGACACTTCGTAATCTCGTCAACTTTTTAACTTCCGTCCCTAATGTTTAAAAACACATTATCTCCTGACCCTGGATAAGATGTAATCTTCGGAGGATCAATATTGACGATTAGACATAGACACACGGTGCGGAATCATGGCCCCATGGCCCCCATGCTTGTGTCAGTGAACTCGATGCATCTATGGTGTACCACAGACAACACTTTAGATGTAGGGGACAATATCGAAGAGCTATTTAGGAACGTTTTTGTTATGTGTATTCGGGTGCCCACAATTTAGAAGTTGCTTCTAATCCGGTTGACGTGAAGACATTAGGACGATTTAAATCTTTGTGTGTATCCCAGATTATATTGTCACCTTTTAGTGACTTAACTTTTTGACAAATGAAGTACATATTACAAACGAGGTGTCTTTTAATTGCTATTGATTGTTGTTAACAACTTTTTTGACAGCTTAGTTGCACGAATTTGCAAAATTATTTTGAACTAGCTTCTGCCCGCGACTTCGCTCACGTAGAAGTCTCGTAAGACTCCACAATATACCACACTAATAACCACATTTTTATAAAATAATAATCATTTATATCAGGAAATTAAGCACTACAAATTACATAAAAATATACACGAAAATATTACACATTAAAACCATTGCATTAAAAATAAACTTAAGTTAAAATACAATTACTTTGAATACTTATGGAAAGAGACCCGAATAACGGATACTTTTTGAAAATTTGGTATAAAATATATTATCTATACTTAATCGTAGTTAAATAAAAATTTGTGTACGTAGGTACTCTTGGTAAGGTACTCTTCTAAGCTCGTCTCTGTCGATGTTGAGCATCAATTTAAAATCCTTTCAAACAATATTTTTTTAATACGGTGGATTGGATTCTCAGTATCTAAGTGTGTATTTAATTTGAAACAATATCCTTTACTTCAAGTTAAGCAATGTTGAAATAATTAATCTTTCTTATAATAACATTTCGAGTTCGAAACTTTGTAAAAGGAAGCAATGCCGTCTTGGAGAGTAGTACCAACCTTTTAAACGAATTGAAATTATATGAAAATAATGAGTCGTTTCTACCTTTTAAACTTTGGATAAATGTTTAATAATGGAAGGAGAGACCTGAGGCCCTAGACAAAGTGACATTCTATCAGCAAAAATGTATAGGACTGACATATAAGCTATCGAAAAGTATATGTCAATCCTGTTGAAAGTCGTTGTAGAAATACGAAACGCTTTCAAAGCGATTGTCACTTGTCTAAGCCCTCTGATGGTTTTAGAATTTCTTAGAAAATCGTCGAAAGTTCCGTGTTTAGGTCCAAATAAATTCTCATGGTAATGGCGACAGTACCCAATTCCCACTTACGGCCAAAAAAGCTATAATCCATCCCGTATGTCCACCCTACTTATGGTTCTATGGGGGTATCGATTATTCCCCGCGCCCGCGCCCCCCGCGCCGCCGCCGCCCCTCCCTCCCCTTCGCAGATCTCACCTACGACTACTCGCCGGCATTCCCACTTATTTCCAAACTTACTTGTGTAAAAACTAGTGTTGATTTTTTTGTGGAGCAGAAACAGCTTTATAGTTTTTTATCAGTCTCGCCTGCTTTTGTATGACCAACTTTGCTTAATATATGATAGGTATCACGGTATTTAGGTTTTCATTAACTTTTGAATGCGGAATGCGGATACAGCAAAAACCTGAGACGAATTAGGTTAGATGTGCAACTTATGTGCAACAATTAGACTTTTTTTAAATGATCTAATCAATATCCTTTCACTTTTTTTGTACAAGCCTAGAGTAAATATTGATCGGGTGTCTAAGAAGTAGGGCGTCATAATTTAATTAAAATTAGGTAACTTTATGGGCGCAGGTCAGATTATTAAAATAAAAAGGTTAAAACATTATTAAAACGTAAGCATTTATGTAGAAAACACAAACAGCCCTTGAAAGATATATTCGAGTCGTCTATGATACTCATAGATTAAAAAACAATTTGTATTCCTATTTTGAAATGGCCATAAATACAGGCGTGTCTATGACAAGGGTCGACACTCGTAGAGGCGTGCAGACAGAATGACATGCCACAGATAACATTTTTTTTTGTTTGTTGTGTAACTCGCTGAAGTTCATGATATAGATAAGTATTGGTTTTGTGTGGCTGAACAATAAGATAAATATACTTCAGTAGATCATTCGTAGCAATGCGAAAAATTGTTAAGTACTTTTCACATATCGCGTCAATGTTGTAAATAAAAAAAAAATGTAACATTCATTTAATCTAATACTAGGTAAGTAGGTATCTAGGTATACCTACTCTGATTTTTAATTTGCTAGACCAAAATGACAGCTGCGACCGACCTTGTTTTTAAATAACATGAAAAAGAATTAATTTTACAGAGACAATACGACAACAGTGAAGGTACTCCTGCACTCCTGCAGATAATGATTCAGTGGTCCTTCGTGGGAGTCACTCGGTATATTTACTAGTTCAGGTATATTTATGTCGACAGTCGACACCAAATGTCATCTTAGTCTAGAAAATTCAAAATCAAAGTTTATCTACCTACTTACTTAGTACATTAATGGTGATTTATAAAGTTTTTTATTTTCTTTATTATTTTAATTCAATTTTAAGTCAAAATGTGGTTCCTTATACTTATACATTATTTTAATTCAAAAGGTGGTTCCTTATACGGAACTCGTGTACCTCAATAGAGCCCCTTTACGCTTCAAACCAACCTTTTTTTGTTGGTAGCCAGGGGGCGCGCATTTGAAAAGACTGTTCCAAAAACAAAATGCGTTAAAAAAAATTGAATACAGAGATGTCAACACGTTTTGTTTTTTTGTTTTGTAGCGATTACAATCATATCATGCATATCTAAAAAGTGGCTACACAGATTTTCAGTAAGTGGGCTATAAAATGGAATTGAATCAAATGTATATAATGTACCTAGTAGGTAGGTACCCTGCTATTCCTAACACCTAAGAATCAACAAAATAGACATTTAATTATGCCTTTTTTACAGTCCGTTCAAACGATTTTGACTTCTATTGTGTTGGTGGCATGACAAATGGCAGCTGCAGTAGAGAGTTGGTATTGTGTAATCTTTTTTGCTTTTAATGCTATCCTTATGCCTACGGTATAGAAGTCAAAATCTGTTGACCGGACTGTAAAAAGGTTTGTTTAAATGTCTTATCTTATTTCAAATGGAGTTATAGATCAATTAATTTGCCCATTAGATTCAATAAGAGTCCGAATGGTTTTTGAGTGAGATATTTTTTTTGACTACCAAACGGAACTTCGACAAACGGTACTACGACATGATCTTACTTCGACATTACGGAACTCCGACACGTCTTTATTTCGACAATACTTTAGTTCGACATGCCTTAAGTCCGACACTACTCTACTCCGACAAGACGTTGCTTCGACATGACTTAACTACGAAATGATGTGACTTCGACGACATACTACTTCGACAATAATGCTAGTTCGACATGCTTCAATTTCGGCATACTCTACTCCAAAATGCTGTACTTCGACAGTATCTTAAATCAACGCGATGCGTCTCAGACACGATGCTAATTCAAAATTTATTATTCTGCAACGTTGAGAAACAACTGCACTTGTAATTTTTTACTAATTTTTTATAAGTAATAATATCGTTTTAATTTTAAGGGCGTTCAAACAAATAAACTCTTCAGCTTTATTAGTAGTATTTATTAGTATGTAATATTACACTTAGGTGGCTCCACTTACTACGTTGAAGTAAAATCTCCTTTGATTTTTTTTTATTTTTTATTATGGATCTGTCACCGTTGCACAGCGTTTCGATCAGTACATGCTAGCTAGACAAAATTATTTATTGGGGTATTTTGCTTCGTACGGCTTTCTTATGAAAGATATAGTCAGGACAGCCGGTTTGCTCACAAACTAAGACATATTCCAGCATTAGCTTATGTACCACCTGAGGAAATACCCGATAAACTTATTAAAGAAAATGTACCTAGTGTACCTACTGCCACTTTATGAGAAATTTGAAAAAGATTTTATAACTGGAACACGCCAATGTGGCTCAAATGTAAGCAATTCAAAAGTTTGTATTCAAGATCTTCCACCCAGGTTCTCACCTGAAATGTGGTCCATCGCTGATTCAATTGCATGCAATGTTCCGACAACTCAAAATGCTTGTGAAAGTTGGCATTCCAGATGGAACATGCTCCTTAATGGAAAGATAATGAATATTTTTAAAACTATAATAGAGTTAAAGAAAGAGCAAAGAAACACAGAAAATGAAATATCTCGGATAAGAGCTCAAATAAAAAAAACTGAGTTACAGTCTACAGAAGAAACACAATGAAAAAACTTTTTAGAAGGAATTGCCTACATTATGTACATAAAAAAAAAAGGTTTTTTTTTACAATAATTGAGTTTTTTCCTTCTGTCGACTGTCACTCGGTTTTTTTAAATTCATTTTCTGTGTTCCTTGGTTTTCTTTAAGTCTCATGTATGTAGCTTTAAAATAAAAATAGTTATTATCTGTCTATTTAAAGCATTTTCTATGTGGAATGCCAACTTTTGCAAGCATTTTGAATTGTTGGAACATTGCATTATGTGGTTAGCTAGTGACGGGCGGGCGTTTTGGGGGACTGTCTTGTGTGTAATTTTGGCGTTCGATAAGGGCTGACTCTCAGCCTAATTTTAATAGACTTTTGATTTTGATTACAATGAAATGCTATTGAATCCAATGACATGAATGTTTCCATTATTTCTTTACTTTCTTTTGTATAATAGCGGCTTTTTCAAAATCTGTTATATTAGTCGTGATGTTACAATATCTCCAAAACAAAATTGATAGCAGTGTTCAATCTTGCTTGACAGGAGTGTTTGACATGGAGGGGGTGGAGACGTATTCCGACCACCGGTATATCCGGTTTGACGTCTCCGCCCAGACCTCGACCGCGCCGGTCCGACAGGCCCCGAGTGGTCCGCGGTGGGCGCTGAAGCAGCTGGACCGGGAGCTTCTCCTGGAAGCCTCGATCGTGCAGGCCTGGGTGTCACCACCGGACAGGCCTGCCGACATTAACGACGAGGCGGAGTGGTTCCGAGAGGCCATGTCCAATATTTTAGACGTGGCAATGCCCCGGGTCCAGCCCGGATGTGCTTCGCGCCAGGTGAGATGGTGGTCGCAGCAGTTGACGGCTCTGCGCCATGCGTGCGTTGCTGCACGACGCCGGTACGCTAGGCACCGCAGGCTCCGTATCCGCCCTCCGGACACGGAAGCCATTCAGGCGGAGCTGTACGAGGGGTACAGAGCGGCGAAGACCGCCCTCCAGGAGGAGATCCTGCAGGCCAGGGCACTGGCCCGCGAGGAGACGCTGGAGACTCTGAACGCAGATCCGTGGGGACGCCCATACAAGATGATGCGGGAGAAACTCCGCCCATGGGCTCCTCAACTGACGCAGAGTCTCCGGCCTCAGCTTGTGGAGGACGTGGTCAGCGCTCTGTTCCCTTCGAGAGGGGAACATGCCTCCCCGCTCATGGCTCCGCCTACTGCGGTGCTCGATGCGGACCACACCGCCGACGATGACGACAATGCTTCGGAGGTGACCGAGGTAGAAATGAGAGTGGCGGTACGAAGGCTGAATGCCAAGAATACCGCCCCAGGACCCGACGGCTTACCTGGGAAGGTCTGGGTCCTGGCCATGGAGGCTCTCGGGCGTCGACTAAGGGTTCTACTGAGCGCATGCATGGAGAGGGGCCAGTTCCCACTTCGTTGGAAGACGGGGAAACTGGTCCTCATAAAGAAGCCGGGGCGCCCTGCGGACTCTCCGTCCGCTTATCGGCCCATCGTGCTGCTCGACGAGGTGGGCAAGCTCTTTGAAAGAGTAATTGCAAACCGCCTCGTCGGGCGGCTGGTGCGGGTGGGGCCGGATCTGGCGGAGAGCCAGTTTGGTTTCCGCAGAGGGCGCTCTACGGTGGACGCCATCATGCGCGTACGGGCCCTCACGACGGGGGATGCTGTAGCCCGGGTTGGCGGTGTCTCTAGACATCGCCAACGCCTTCAACACCCTGCCCTGGAGTTGCATAAGGGAGGCACTCCGGTACCACCGGATGCCGACCTACCTCTGTCGTGTGGTCGAGGCCTATTTGACGGACAGGGCCGTCTTCTACCCCGGTCACCAGGGAGTGTGGAACCATCGAGAGATGTCGTGCGGTGTCCCACAGGGATTGGTCCTGGGGCTGCATCTGTGGGACATCGGATACGACTGGGTGCTGCGCGCCGACCTCCCTAGCGGCGTCAGCGTAGTTTGCTACGCTGACGACACGCTGGTCCTGGCGCAAGGGAGGTCGCATCAGGCGGCGGCCGAACTCGCGACACGCGGGGTTGCGACAATCGTCGAGAGAATCCGGCAATTGGGACTCGAGGTGGCCTTGCACAAGTCCGACGTCATGTGTTTTCATGGCCCTCGGAACGCGCCACTGTCGGGTTCCCAAATCAGTAGGAGGGGTTCACATCGGCGTCGAGTCGACGATGAAGTATCTAGGACTCGTCCTCGACAGCCGGTGGAACTTCGTGGAGCACTTCCATCGTTTGGCTCCCAGGCTGGACCGGGCTGGGGCCGCCTTGGGGCGGCTCCTACCTAATCTTGGGGGGCCAAACGCCTCCTGCCGGAGGCTCTACGCGGGGGTCGTGCGTTGGTCATGGCCCTTTACGGGGCACCGGTGTGGGCGCGTTCCATTAGGCTGCGGCCAGCCCACCGGTTGAACGCGTCCCAAAGGGTCATGGACATACGGCTGGCCCGGGGATACCGCACAGTCTATCGTGAGGCGGCGAGCCTCCATGCCGGATTACCGCCATGGGATCTGGAGGCGAAGGTCCTCGCCCACATCTGGGAGTGGCGCGAGGAGATGAAGCGCCGGGGCGTAACTCCGCTGCCGTGAGAAATCGCGGCACAGCGGACAGAGCTCCGGCAGGATCTCATGGCGGCATGGAGAGTGCGATTGTCGCAGCCCATTGCTGGGCACGCCACAATTGCGGCGATAAGTCCCCTCTTTGATGAGTGGCTGGAGAGGCGCCACGGCGTCCTCACCTTCCGCCTGACGCAGGTCCTCACCGGACATGGTAGCTTCGAGAGGTACCTGTGTAGGATTAGGCGGGAGGAAACGCCCGGGTGTCACCACTGTGCGGATCGTCCGGAGGACACGGTGGAGCATACGGTGGAGGTGTGCCCTGCTTGGGCGGAGCACTGCCGTGTCCTCGCGGAGGCGATTGGCGGCACTGACCTCTCGCGTCCAGCCCTGGTCCAGGCCATGGTACGGAGCGAGAGGGCATGGGAGGCGGTCACCTCCTTCTGCGAAGCAGTGATGCTCGCGAAGGAGGAGGCGGAACGCGTGAGGGAGAGGCAAAGCTTGCGCCCTCACGCCCCTAACAGCCGCCGCTGGAGACACCCTGGGCGTCGGGAATCCCAGGCGGATTCCCATAGGCGCGGGCTTGCGGACGGCGAGCAATGGGTAGCTCGCCGTCCGATAAGGACCAGGCACGGGTCGATGGCACGTCGTGTTCCACGCGCGCCTCAAAGAGATGTCAGCACACCTGACGGGGTCCGTTAGGACCGATGCCTGCCAGGGTAGCGGAATAGTCCGAAAGGGATACCGGGACACTGGCAACAGGCAACTGAAGGAACACGGGTGGGTTTTAGTCAGTAAGAGTCTGACACGCCCTTCCGAAAAAAGGGAGTGTATTGACCAATGGTAAAATCTAATGAGTCGAGACTATTTGACCCAAGATAGCATTATTGTATACAGCAACATTCAAATATAAATTATTATTTAAATAAAAATTGCGTGAATTTGTTTAGTTTAGTTGACAGAGATTTTGTCACCTTTATTGTTTTGTTTTTTTATTTTTTTGCTATATTTAAGTTATGTTCTAATGAAAAAATGTTATTAAGTACAAGTTTTTATTTATTCCAAATCATCTTCTCCTCCCTTATCCCCATGCTTATCCCAATATTTATAAATAAATAATTACTAGACGAAAAAAAATATGACAAAATCATTATGCCAAAGAATATTAGGAAAAAAACATGTGAAAAGAAGGGGTCCCGTCTGAGACACATCACGTCGATTTAAGATACTGTCGAAGTACAGCATGTCGGAGTAGAGTATGTCGAAATTGAATCATGTCGAACTAGCATTATTGTCGAAGTAGTATATTGTCGAAGTCACATCATTTCGTAGTTAAGTCATGTCGAAGCAACGTCTTGTCGGAGTAGAGTAGTGTCGGACTTAAGGCATGTCAAACTAAAGTATTGTCGAAATAAAGACGTGTCGGAGTTCCGTAATGTCGAAGTAAGAGCATGTCGTAGTACCGTTTGTCGAAGTTCCGTTTGGTAGTCATATTTTTTATTATTAACTAACGACTCGCTCCTGCTTCTTTGATTTCTTAGTTATGTGTTACTTTAAATACTAATGTAAACACATAAACCGCTGCATTTATTTTACTTTTACCAAAGAAAAACCTATCGAAAAACACAAAAACATTTCTTTCGATCGTTTTGCAAAAACGCCAAACCAGGATAAAAGTCATCTTCGTTTTCGGTTGAAAAAAAATCCGAGAGACTCTAGTTATAAACTACATTGAAGATAAGCAAACTTTTTGAATAACTGATCTTTTAAATTAGATAGACTGATTATGTGCATTATGTAGGTCATATTATTAGTTTAGCATTTAAGAAACGCTTTAGTTTTTTATTTTATGAAATAATTAGATATCTCTCGCTATTGTCCTGTGCTCTAATTAGTTGTAATTATGAAATGATGAGGATGGCCCTAAAGTTTGTGGCCCGCGCTCGGACTGGGCCATCAAGTTGACATTGCAACAAAGCGGCCGCAATGAAATTATAAATTGTGGAAGGAAATAAAATAAAATGGGTACTGTAATGAAATATTATGTCCTCGGCTTATGATATACTAGCAATCCGCCCTGCTGCGGACGGGTGCAATGGCAACTTGTAAAAACATGGAGATGTCTGTTCTCTACTTATCTAAGTTAAATAGATATTACCTATTTTTTATACACATAACCTTCCGGAATAAATGCCCTAAATGGATTGTGAAAACTGCATAAAAATCCATTGTGTAGTTTGGAAGATGTAAGCGATCGCACATCTGTAACGCGACTTGTTTTTTTACTATGTCATTATATTAGGGTTGCGCCCTAATTGCGAAACATAATAACGCAATCATGGTTGCAATAACTTTTACCGAGTTGAAAAAATCAAAAATTTTAGGTAACTGTGTCCATTTTGAACATTCATTATTGCATTCATAATGTACTACGGATCAATGCAATGGATATCGTTGAATTGCCGAATATTGTGATTACGAGAGGGATAAGTAATTAGGGTGTAGCTGTGTAGGGTGCCAAATGTCGGGAGCTCTGGGTTTATAAGAAAATAAATGTTAGAAGAAAATATGTTTGCCTAGAGTCTGGATTTGTGCCCGGTTAATGGCAATAGGCTCACCACCTATTATTACATGGAACTTAAACATAACTGGCGAAATGTGGGTGTACTGCTACCTACACCTCTGCCTAAACCTTCTGGGAACACAGGCGTGATATTATGTTATGATTGAAGAAAGATTTCATATCAAATAAAGACATTTTTTTTTCTAGAGCTCCATAAACTGTATGAGCATCATTATGCCAGGCATAGTAGGTAATTGTAAGTAGTAATTATCATTTTCATTTATACTCCATTTGAAATAAGATTAGAAATTTAAACAAACCTTTTTACAGTCCGTTCAACCGATTTTGACTTATATACCGTAGGCTATAATAAGGATGGCATTAAAAGGAAAAAAGGTTACACAATACCAACTGTCTACTGCAGCTGCCATTTGTCATGCTGCCAACGCAATAGAAGTCAAAATCAGTTGAACGGACTGTAAAAAAGGTTTATTTAAATGTCTAATCTTATTTCAAATGGAGTATAATTTTGACGATGAAAACCGGCACGTTTATGGTCACTGAGTATACTAACTGGGTACTGTCACAGTGTCTCAGAGACTGGTGGACGCCCCATTCTAATTATAATCCTTTTGCCTCATCTACCTACACAGTTATGTAAGTCTCTATGTCCCAAATCGTTTTCGTCACCTTACAACTTTTCCTACATCATCATCGCACGGGCGCCATTCCAATCCCACAAAACAGACACATAGGTACATAATATCGACATCATCACCATCCACGCAGTACATCCGTATGCAAAACGTGTTCATGTCAAAGGTATATTTTTATTGGATTCGGGTGTAATATAAAAATATCAAGGGCGAACTTAATAATGTTGAGGTTGAAAGTGTGGCATGAATGCATGTACTTGGTACATTTATGTAGGTATTATGTATGTATTGTGTACTAGTAATACCTACCGCTACAATGATTGAATGTGCTCAATTGACACAGGGGCAGCTCTTGGTAAATATTAAGGAGTTTTTTTATAAACGTCGCTTAAACTAATGATTAACGACTGATTAACCATACATTTAAGCAACGTTATTAAATAATTGTTTTGTGAAATGTCAATTTTGAATTATATTCCAAAAACAAGATGGCGCGGCGGCGTTAGTTCTGGTTTTGGCCACGCGCCTAGATAACCTTGTAGCGCTATAAGTAGGTATGACGTAGCTGCGCAGTAATTAGGTACATGGGCTTCAGTAAGCTTGACTGTCGTGACCAGTAAATAAGTAATTTATATGTGTGTGTAGGTACTAGTTTGTGGTTGATTCAGTGTCTAATTAGTGCTAAAGTATTTTTTTAGACATTTTTATAGCTATGCAGTTAACGATGGTAAATGACTTACTAATCAATTTTATTTGAGGTCTGATTAAAATGCTCTAAATTTTTACAAAAATATTTTGAAACTGTAGATAATTAGAGCCAAACCGGATACACAAATTAAATGCAAAACTGTATAGGAACACTACGCTGCGCTCGGCTACGTAATATCTACGAAAGTTCTTTGTTCGTATTTCGTTTCGTAGACAAATCGTGTTAAAATCCTTTTTAATCATACATTTATAAGCAAGAATTGAACACATTAGCTAACAAAACGAACATAAGTTGTTAGATAGGCCATTAAAACGCTGTTCTCAAAATTCTTTTGTACTAATTATAAAGGCGTAAACGACTTAACGACGCCCATCACAGCGTCGCACCGAAAGAGAGTGTGGTTTATCAATTATGTACAAAAAAATATCACTATGAAAATTCTTATTATAAAGCGGAGCGAGGTAACATATTTTATTTCGTGCGAAGCGCTCGGGAGTACTCGTTTTCGCAAAATGTTCGACTTGTCAGCTCGGCGGTCGGTCAACCAGTCTGCTTACCCTACGCCCCGCTAGTTCTACAACTCCCAACTTAAAACGACCCTCCCTACCCCTCGTAGCTTAGATAAAACGACGCAAAATGGGGTAACGGCACCCAAATTTGGAGGTCTATTTAAACTTGCCGTGGAAACAACCCACCGTAAGATTTTACGAAAATTAACTTTAAGGAGCACTTCAATCTGAACCTTTAGAAGATTAGGGTTTTCACATAAGCGTATACATTAGGCGCCTTTTGGTCATTCGTGTGGTTTCACAAGTCTTTGTTAGAGTACCGGTGGGTATTCAATCTAATGAAATAGAATATGTTTCAGCCAAATGAAATCATTGTTGGATCAAAAACCGTACGAATTTCAATTATTATTACAATATGATTCCGACATTTCGTATCAAAGTGTTATATTTCACGTTTCAATGGAGAGATGACTATACCTATTTATGTACATTGGTTATGTTAATTTGTTTGATGTTCATTTTGAAAAGGTTTATTTTGATGACTGCTAATTATGAGTATTTAATAGTTTAAACATGTTTTGGATTAATTTTGATTTTACAATTAATGGGTATTACTTATAGCGGTGCACCCATCAACCCGCACTGGGTCCTGCTGGTGGATTACGGCCCGCTCCCTCTCACAAAGAGGAGGCCTGTGTCCCAGTAGTGGGAACATTATAGGCTTATTATTTATATATGTGTAGCATAGCACTGAATAGTTTGTTCGTCGTTATCCCCTCGATTCCTTTGTAATCGTGTACGATTTCGGTGAAACACAATTCTTGTTATATTCTATTGTCGACGGTAGCGAGCCTGTCAAAAATCTTTATCCAACCGTTCCTGAGTTCGAACAAACAGACAAAGGAATCTAAAAACAGCTGTTTTCGCTTCACTTCCATATAGTTAAGTAAATAAACAAGTGAACTTGGGCACTTTTGGGTATACAATACATATATTTTTTTATACACAATCAAGTAATTTTATTGTGTTTTTCAGTGAACATCTTTTCCATTCCGTGCCAGACCAGACGACTTCTTTGATAGCGACAATCCTTAAATTCCGCGATCAGACCAAATTAATTTATTTGTGAAGATCGCAAATAGTTTATTATTCTTCGTTAGAAACAGGAGCAATACCGTACAATATGGCCGATATAACTTGGCAGGTCTGAACATGGCTCTCTGAACATTCGGGCATGTTCCCTCACTCAAACTCGCCTAATGTCACCAGTTCCTAAAAAATGTTACTACGCAGCCATCTGCGCGAAGTTCGGAACTGCCAAGTTATGTCGGCCGTATTGTACTAATTATTACCTTATAATTGTATAACTGTCCAAGTTATGACACGTTTCGGATCGCACAAAGTCACTTTTTCAAGGGGAAACTAATGGTAACGAAAAAAAAAAGGTAAGTAAGTATAATTGTCTATCCACCCCGCATACCATAAAAGTAGACAGGGGGAAGGATTATTATCGTACTAAACGATACGTTCGGCGCAACTTGTCACTCACTAACTTACTACATATCGCGACTTTGTCCACTTTTCGTTTGCTTTATTAATCGAGAGATTGAAATAATCACCTACAATCAAACTTGCGCATTTACATGTAGATTTAACTAATTAAAAGGAAATTAGTTTAAACATTAGTTTGTTTATAGGTTAGGATCTTATGTTTTTTTTTTCCATTAATGAATGTGTAGGTACCTAAGCTAACACTCAATAAATAAGAGAGTATAAAAAAAAATGAAGGAACTAGGTAGTTAATTTGATGTTCACGCTGCTAATACTTTTTGTTTTCATCATCATCAGCCTACAGCAGTCCACTGCTGGTCATAGGCGCCAAGTGCACGCCATTCAGCTCGATTCTCGGCCACTCCCATCCAGCTGCCACCTTCTGAAGATCGTCGCTCCACCTTGCCTGTGGACTATTTTGTTTTCATCGATGTAAGAAACCTTAATTGATCAGTCATGTCACCCAAGATTTTTTGGTTGCCAAATTATATGGTTGCAGAGTTCTCGAATCGCGAATATAAACAGCTCCATCAAAAATGGCCAGATTACTTAATATTTTACCGAAAAATAAGGGTGTGTTAGTAGGCAGTTGTTTAATATCGAGTAGGATTGATCGTTTAAGGCCGAACGCCGAACCGGAGTAATCCAGCGACCTTTACATAAGTGGTAGGCGAAAAAAATGCGGGCTTACTTTCATTCTCAACAGCTACCCATTACTTTTTGTTATAGGTACTTACATTGTTTTTTTTAAAGTGTATTTTGGGTGGTTGCAACACCTGTTTAGTGAATTGACTTAATCTGTTGAAGTTGGTGCAGGTAGAGTTGAAAGATTCGAACGATGTTGCTTCTACGATCGGTCAAGACTTGAAGAGACTGAATTTATTAGAGTTGTGTTTACCAAACACCCAAGCTAGTGTAGCTTTATAGAATTAAAAATGTGGGTAGATAAGTCGGGCCTTAGGGCGTTGTATTTACGGTTCGATAAAATAACTCTTTAGAGATCCAACCTCTTTGTTTTAAGTTATGTAAGTAAAGAAAAAACGAGTTGATCGTTTTTTTAATTTGTTGATAACGGATTCAAGGTTTTATTTTTCAGGAAAATTCATAATACCGTTTAATAATATTGTACCCTTTATAACGTACTATGATGGTAATGATTAGAGGTTATTTATATTGCAAATAGAGCAAGATTTTGTAAAAAAAAAAAACGAAGAACCAGAATTCAAATATTTATTGCTTACTACGCGGTTATCACAAAGCACGGAATCACAGCAATGGTAGCGTGTAGGGACAGCAGTACTTATAAAATTCGTATCGCCGAAAGTGCGTAACGTGCACAAAAGATGTCACAGACTGCCTTCAAAGCCATCAATTTCCTGTACCTACGTCATTGGTGTCGTAACTGTTGACAACTGATGAACGCTTGGTTTATACCATAGACAGAGAATTGAACTGAGGGTTAGCCTCACAAAAGTAACCACTCTCTAGAAAGAGAAGGCGACTGTGCGGCCAATACCTGTAGTACTCTAAAGAGACAACTATTGGCCGCAAATTCGCTTTGTCTCTCTTGTAGTTTTCGGTCTGTTTCACGCCCAACTGAATACGGAAAGCTCAGTCCATTTTCTATGTCTATGGTTTGTATGGAAAGTGTTGATAGTGCCGCCTGTAGAGGCCGCCGCGGCGTCTCTGTCTGTACTCTATGGTAAATAGCTACTAAGCGTTTGAGTTTCGAACACTCTCGATAAAGAAGAAATGGGGGGAAAGTGCGAGAACACATAGCTACACAGCTAAAGAGACCGATTGCAGGTTACGGGTGTATAGCGCGTTTTCACATCGTTGCGTTTATCTTGTTGGAAAATGCGCGTCAAATGTTTGTCGTCTAAACTTACCCTGTGTGCTGTGTTTATGAGGATTTTCCATTTAATAAGCGAGCTATTTTACACCGTACTTGTTATCTAGATGAGGTTTTAAACGTCGATATTACCGAACACAATAATGTTGTTTGATGATGCCCGCAGCTATTTTCACGAGAACATTTATAAATGACACGGTTCATTCATAAATGTTTTCGTGAATATTAACTTGGAATTTTCTCAACATAATGAATAAAATGTTGACAATAATCGGGAGGTTCTTTTGTTAATCTTGACTCATTTGAGAAGCTTTTCTCACGGGAAGTTCTAAGTATTTTAAAGTCTATTTTGGAAATCACTGACATCGGTAAAGGAAAATATGGTGAGGAAACCTGGACTTATAGTTAATACAGGCTGTAAGGGTAAACACCGTTGTCACTCAAACCATTAATTGACTTAAATATAAAAATAAATGATCGAGTAACAAAAAAATGTTATTTTCATTAGAGGTTTTAAAAAGTTTCTATCCGACACCGTGCTCGCTAGCGAAACAGCTGACTGACTGAGGGAGGGGTCGCGCTCGCGGCCGGTCGGGTTACGCCCCGCGCCACCCACCTGTGTTGAAACGCAAGTTCGTTGCCCTAGCACCCTACTCTTGTGGTAAAATGTAGATATTTTTTGTTTTTAAGTTGTAATTTTCCATCGATTTTACGTTCTATAAATGCAACCAAACCACTGGTTTCAATGTTAACGGTGTTAACCCTAACATCCTGTATGAGTTTGAAATCGCCACCCCGTTTCGAGCAAGCGTGGTGATTAACAGGCTAGTATTATTATAATTCTTTAAAACATACCTACAGTGTGAAATATTCCTAACTTCAACGAAATCGCATTGAACAATAAGAACAGAGCCTTAACCATTAAAGCAGGATATTCGGTTATAACAAAGTACGCAACCTTATGGGGTATGTGCACCTGTCCATATATCTAGGGTGGTGGGGCGAGTTATTGTCCCATCTGGCGCGAGGGTGCCAGAGAATAACAAACACTATGAAGTTTACCGCCATGGTGCACCGGAGGTACCCATTGATATTAACTTATTTTTGGGGAATATGGGTTATTTGTTTTAGGATTGGCCGGAAATTTTAGATTCTGTGAATGCCTTGTTGGTTTAGTGGTCGCAAGCGCTATATACTGCTGAGCATGAGGTGCTGGTTTGATTCTCAGGTCGGGCAAAGTATTACCCCTCTGGAATTTCTCAGCAGCCCGGAGTTTGGATTTGTGCCCGGTTTGATGGCAATAGGCTCGCCCTCTATATCATGAGACTCAAACATAATTGGCGAAATGTGGGTGTACTATAGGTACACCTCTGCCCAACCCTTCGGGGACTACAGGCGTGATGTTATGTTATTTAAAATTTCTTTATCTATATAAAGTTTCATGTATGTAAAATAACTTTTGCTGTTAAGTTATATCAAGCTTACCTTTGACGTCTCGTTTAGATTAAAGCCTCGTGCAGACGCGATATCGCGGGCGCGACAGGCAGCGCATCCCTTGTCGCGCCCGCGATATCGCGCCTGTTTGTTGGAGCCTTTAATCAGTGAACAGAAATGTGCGTGTTCCTAATTATGTAGTATCATGTTACTTAATTTTTACTTAATTGGAGTATAAAGAATGGTTATAGGAATCATATTATTATAATTATACCTATATAGATATTTGTATAAATAGACACAATTTTAAAATTAAACTGAAAGCAATCTTTTAAGAGCTATTTAGTTTAAATAATATATGTATCGCTAACATCTGATTTAGGTTCTTTTGTTACCTACATCTAAAAAGTTTTTCATTAACTATATCCTCCTCCAGAGTAAACCTTAGTACTTAATTATGTATGTATTCCCGAAATTCCAGTACCTACATTTTGTTTCGAGAAATATCTTGTTAGTTCAGAGTAGGGTTGCCGACTGTACTATATTTTGAGTTGTATAACTTTCGAAAATATAAGTAGTCATATAAGTTATTTTATCTTCATAAACCATGGCATAATATCTTATTAATTTAGACAAGCTGCAGTGTCTGCACTAGGAATACCTGTATAACAGATCACCAGGGTCCCACCACATGATTATCATTATTTTGATTATGTAAACATAATCAGTTATTAAGGTATTAGGGTACCTACAGTAGGCGAAACAAATGGACATTTTCTTTCTAGCTTCAAGTTAATTATTTTTTATTTAAGAATGCATCCAAAGATGCTGTGACAACCATTAAAAGCATTAAGTGTATTAAACTACTTATTTATAAAAGAACACATATGTATTGCCTACTAAATACATATCTACATTAAGCATCTAAAATTATTTTCCAGCACAAACCTGTCATTTTCATACGAGACCATTCTTTACCCTTGATAAACCCAGAGCTTGGCCCAAAGCGACAGTATTCCAAAGGTACGGCGTAAGTTAACATAAATATATCAAAACTATGGTAAAAAATAAAAAGCCTTAAAAAGTTCCCAGTATAAAGTACCGGGCCGCAGCTGGCTCGTCGGCGCGCGCGCAAACTACCATAGTGGAGGCAGAAACAGAAGGTGAACTACTGTCTCATTTCTGGTGCAGCTGTCGTACAAACTGGTGACAGGAGATCGTTGGGTGCGGCGGGATCTTATTGCACTCTAGGGATGCCGTCAAGACATTCCAAAATTTTTGTTATACCTGTCTGAGGTTTTTCCGGAGTTTTATAAAACTCCCCTGGCACTATCCCTCCTCCTCCTCTACCCAACCCTTCAGGGAAACAAGGCATGATGTTAGATATGTTATGTATGTTTATAAAATAAGCTGGTAAAAAAAAATGTTATGTACTTAAAAGATTTTGTGTTGTACAGTCGAAAAAATTGAATTCTGACCCACCATAAGCTTATACACGTTCAAATACAATTAGATCGACATTCGCGTAAATATACATTTCCTTGGTAACGAATTTGTCATCTGCCATCTTTGTTATTTTGAAGGTTTCAAACGATTTATCGTCAAAGTGGGTCATGATTCACTTAGCCTGATTGTACATTTGCTTTAGTTTTAACAAAATTGCTGCAAAAGCTTTTTATTTCAAAATACATGCAATATGAGTTCTCGCAATACTTACCGGTATTCTTGTCAACCCCTCCAACCTTAGATATGTAGATAGTCTAAGTTTTTGCAAAAGAATCTGTTAGCACATTAAGTTAAACCGGACCTATTCACTTGACTTCAAACTGCTCCTCATTGTAATGTATCAGCTGTCCTTCTGTAATTGATTGCCTCATGTTTTTTCTCCAGATCGCGGTGCGGGGTGAGTGACCGACGTCGGATGCGCCGGCGACCCCGCGTGCGACCGATTTCCGCCCAATTCCGCACTGTGTGTGCCCACCCTTAACGATCAGATACAGATACAACCACGTGTTACGTTTGACAGTTCGGCTACGACGCCATCTTGGATTTAGATATTCAAATTCAATTTGGTTTTGTTTATGATGTTTAACACGTGTTGTAGGTTAATTAAGTTAATTAAGTTAATTTAACAGGGCATTGGATAAGGTGTTGATTTATCAACACGGGGTCGTGCGTTCGAGCCCTTCATGTGGAACTATTTTGTGGTGAACCGGTAAGCCCACCTTCCTTAACGTCAAGCATGAATAACTTCGTTATCCTGTTTCCTCTATTAAGTTCAGAGTAGAGCCTTATTGGTTTCATTCAACACAAGACTAATAAATTACCTAAATCCTTAATCCATATCCATACTAAATTACTAATATTATAAATGTGAAAGAATCATAGTATATATTCTACTTTTATATTTAATTATTTGAAAATAAAATTATTTAAGTAAAAAAAATATAAAAAATAATGATTTTGTAATAATTAACATTTTTACTTTACTAAGAAACGAAAAAAAATTAATTATTATAATTTTTTTATAAATAATTAAGTCTGTTTGTTACTTTTTCACGCATTAATGCTCGAACGGACTTTGATGAAATTTGGCACACAGGTAGAACATGACCTGAATTAGGACATAGGATAATATTATTATTCCAGTAGTACGATCCCGTGGAATAATTTCTAACCCCCACGCACTAAAGCCGCGGGCAAAAGCTAGTAGGTAACAAAATAATTTAACAAAATACAAACACCAAAGCTAAAGTTTTAAAATTCATGTGAAACGAACAATATCATAGTTAAAATGACGTAATCATTCCCAAATGCGAGGCCACTTCCGTTTTGCTGGAAAGAGACAGAAGACGTTGCTAACAATGACCCCGCTATCAAAATTCTTGCAAGGACTTGAATTGAAGAGCACTGACCTGTTTTTTTAATAGAAATAAAAATAGATAGGTAGGTAATAGGCGGTAACTGGTAAACGAAACTTTTAAAACTTTGAGGCCTCAGACCAAATAAAAAACCAAGACAGAGCGCTGCGAACAAGACAGTGAAGCATGCCAAAACTACACCATCGCTCTGTGCGTACACGCTCAAACGCACACATTTATAATCAAACTACACCAAAATATGTGCACATAATTATGTTTACGAAACCGGGTTTCACGTCACTGTTGATAGCGCTGTCTTGGTTTATTATTTGGTCTGAAGGCTCAGCTATCAAAGTCAAAGTCAAAGTCAAAGTCAAACCATTTATTTCAAATAGGCACATTAAAGGCACTTTTGAATCTAATTATCTATCTATATAATTATATACCTTTTGAATCTATATCTAATTGCGTAACACATTTTTGTAAAGGATTAGGACTAATCTGTTTCATTTTAACAGTTCAACAACATTCATTGCGTTATTTACGTTATAGAGTAGATTTTTTTTTCGAACTTATAAAACAATTTATTAGTAATTTGTTTCAAAACGCTTCAGATTGTGATTGATCGTGTATTACGCAATTACAGATACAGATTTGCATAGTTTAAGGTCAATGTAAAACTCCCTGTCTCCTTTCCAGGTAAAACTACTGATTGGCATGAAAATGATTTATTGACTGCAAAAAATAAGGTAATGAAACTGTGAAAAACCAGTTATATCTGTGTTTTTAACCGAAAATATGTAATTTATCGTCCCTCAATGAATGCTACAGTCAAAATAATTTCTATGGAAAAAGGGTCAAAGAGAAAAAATACTCAAAAACCGGACATCTCACTGTCCCTTCGTTAAAGGAGTTCTACAAACGGGAAGTAAAGCTGTTTGTGGCTATGGCTAATCTTTACACCGTTTTTTAAACTAAAGTGCAGGTACAGTATAATAAAGTAACAGTATTATATCTCGGCAGTGACGTTGAAATAATTACCTACGACCGCTCGGTAGATAAACCTTCCGCATCCAAGCGTAACTGCCGCGCACTCTATACTGTTGCGTACTGATACACTGAGATTTCAGAGCGTGTCGTTTCGGCAGTTTTCTATGGAGATATAATACTGTTACTTGTTTATACTGTGGTACAGTTATAGTAGGTAGATATACAGGTGCGTAAAAGTTACTGTCTTGTATTGCTGCATAATAATAGCAGCCTATTAGTGTCCCAGGGCAGGGCGAAGACCTCTTCCCATACAGCGAATGAGCATTGATCACCACATTTGCTCAAGTTTGGTTGGTGATATCAAACTTACATTAACTATAAGACAGTCCAGAGGCCCTAGAAAAAGTGACATTCTATCAGCGATAAAGATTGTCTTCTGTCTAGGACCTCTGAGCTAGGCCCTCAGTGTGACAAGTGACAATCGCTTCGAAAGCGTTTCGTATTTCTACAACGACTTTCAACAGGATCGACATACGCTTTTCGATAGCTTATGTCAGTCCTATACATTTTTGCCTTTTCCATCATCGTTATCGCTGATAGAATGTCACTTTGTCTAGGGCCTCAGGTTTCCTCACGATGTTTTTCCTTCACCGATACCGGTGATGTCCGAGACAAACTCCGAAAGTACTTAGGTAATATGAATAAGTTATATTTTTTACCATTAATAATTTAATTTTCTTTTCACCTTTTATTCTAGGTGCGTGGTTTAGAAAAACAACGCGGACATACAGACAAACACGACAAGCGACTTTAATTTACTCATAACTAAAAAAATAAAATTAAAAAAAAATGCCCATTCTTCTCCATATATGAAACTACCTTTTGGAAGGGGAACTAGAATTAATTATATTTTTCGGTACATTTTGTCGTTCAAAAGTGCCATTTAACAATCTATTTGAAATAACGATGATTGTGATAAATGATTTGACTTAAAATAAGTGCACCAATATTAATAAATAAGCAATTAAGTAATGCCTGAACTAATATTTATCTACTCGTGTAAACTGGGCTAATAAAGAAGTCCCTTCAAAATAGTCTAGAATTTCCAGTCTAGACAAATAAGAAAATGTCTGAGAGCGTGTTCTCAGTTAAAAACATTGACTAACACTATTACATAACGGTTTGCTTTTTATATTGCGTACTGTGTCCTTGAATATAAGTGAGTGTCTAATTACTTCAAATACTCTTAGTTGATCTCATATACAGCATGAATCAGAAAGGTTATGGCATATTTAAGGGTGTGGTACACCGTAAAAACTGAACAACTTTCTCCATGGGACCAACATCTTATTCGCGTAAAAATAATCAGCTATTCCATACATTTGGGTCGAATACGTATTGAAGTTTTGTATGGGACAGTTGATAATTTTTACTGTGTGCTACATCTATATCCGTTCAGCCGTGTTTGCGTGATTGAGTAACATTCTAAACTTTCACATTTATAATATTAGTCTGTTAAAGTTAAAGATAACAAGAGTATAAACCTAAAGCTAACATATTTTTACATTCCTAATCTAAATAATGAATGACCTATTTATCCATACCTATATATTTCTAATACAGTTTTATTTCAAAACATATTTTATCGCTTGAAATACCCATCGATTGCTAATTAGCGTCACTTATCATCAAAAACCCGCGTGTGGCCACTCATAAACGATAAGCTCGTAAATTCATAATTTTTCGGATGCCCCGTTCCAAAATTAGTGAAAACGAACCGTTTTACGCAACAATCGTTAAAGAAAAAAAAACTAGCTGGTTGCCTATATCCCAATTTTACTGTAGGTATGCGTAAAACTCTGAGAAACAGCATTCAAGAGTACTGATCTAGTACTAAAGCATGTAGACTACGCTTTATTATGAGGAGATATAAACAGGTCTTAGTTTAAAAACTATTGAGAAAAATAAATAAAACAGTAAATGAGCTTCCCCCATTATGAGACCATTACCTCCCACAGATGTCGCTAAACAGATAACAATAAAAATATTTCTAACAACGCGTTATCCAACTATCTTTCATACAAAAAACATATCGCGAACAAAAGTGGTTTGAAAATCAACACGATACAAAGCAAAGCGAGTAGTAACGACCTATATACAAATACCGTAAGTCCATTTAAGGCGATCCGTTGGTATCTTTCCTTGTATTATCCATTGATTCTTTTATAAGCAAGATAAAATTTAGGTTCGTTAAGAAAACCGCAATGTATTTGACGCAGATGTGAGGTGACATTCTGATTTCGCATGCGCTACGGTCGTCTCGAGGGCATACGGTGGCTGTGTAATAAAACGACATAAGTTCTGAAATAATTTCATTCAAATATCGACTGTACCTCCCACTGTTAAGTCCTAAAAAGGCATAAACCCCTTCAGGATATAAGTCTTTGTTGAAAAGAAAAGGCAGCACGTTCGACGCCGATCGGTCGCATTCGGGTGCCGTCGCCGCGCACGTGCACACGGCGGGAATGGGACACCATTAATGTAGGGCTGCCCCGCTATCTCCGATATCGCAGCAATGTTTTTACTCGTCGGCACACTCCTAAAGGATAAGTTTTCAGCTATTATTTACACATCAATATAATTGAAAATGCGCCCTCTAGACTTATTCAGGAAGTTCTTCGATTTTCAGAAACTTTACTAAATCTTTTTAGTCAAGTTCCTGAAAATCAATCAACTTAGTTACCAAAAGCAACAATCAGCAATCTTTTCCTGAATCATTTTCATGCTAAGCGGATTTGTTTTCCGGGCAATCTTTTATTGATGTTTGCATTATAAATCAAAGTCTTGTTATAATGCAGACCGAGTAACCCTAGTAAATAATGCCAAAGAAATGTGTAGCACAACTATAAAACGCCTCTGCCAGAGTTTTTGTAACCGACTAAATCGACTGAATCCATCCATATGTTCGGCGACGCGTAGTTTACTCGTTCCAAGTTTAAAAGTTCATTAACGTTCAATATCCAATGTCGGCCAATATAATTTAAATACACTCAATTTTCCGGCCAATCCGCGTTTACATTTACATTATTGTTTGATTACTCCAAGACAATGTTTGTCCAACCTTTGTTCCAACATTATCTGATGAACATAAGGAGATTTAGTACATTTGGGCCAACAGTTGTGGTTTGGTGATGATTTCATTTGTTATTTTGTGAAAGGCGCTCTGTGCGTTATTATATTCGTACAACCTTGGTAGTTTGTGGGTAGCCACTTCATTCAAGACGTCGAGAATCTTTCTTTTAAATAGATAAACAAACTATTTTGTGAAGCGGAGTTTGTGTTTTCTTTTGTTTCCAGTTTTATTATTTGTGTTACGATGCGCCCACCACGCTTCTACAGGAATACGGAAATGTTGTAGGTTTTGCTCTAGTTGCTAAGAGTAAGTTCTGCATTAATTGAGGGTCATATTGTCGCGGCTTTATAAATGAGGCTGAATCGACTTCTCGGTCAAGGCCTCAGAAGGGAGAAGGTCGTGTTCAGAGCAGAGTTTTTATCGTCTTAAATGGTGCACGGGAAGAACAAGAACTTGCCAATTTAACTGCTTCATTTAAAACAGAAGTTAATCTTAATGAACACGATATTGCCAATAATAGAGTTAATAGCAAAGCGATAGATTGTTTGAGAGCTAATAAAATTAACGTAGATATAATCCGCCATCCCTTTGGTACCGGAGAGATTATTGATCAAAAGATTACAGAAGTGAGCATAGACAAGTAGAGTTTACAACTGTCCCCAGCTTTATGGTGATGACTGAAACCGTAGAATAATTAAACGGACAATTACAGCAGCATAGACAAAAGACTTTAATTATGTTCAATTTAGATAAACTACCTAGTAGATAAAAACATTGTAGGCATCCTAGATACCAGTCTGAGTAAGTACAGGCAAATTGTAATTTACTTTTTGAAACATTAAAAAACAAGTTTTTGAAAAATATTGTAAATAAACCCTTCCTTGGCAGTCGGGTAATAAAAATTTATGTTTTAAAATTAATTGAGTAATTTAAAAAAAGAAACAGTACAGCATTGAATTTTTAATACTTATCTGGGGGCTTAAAACGGTCACTTTAGCAGAATCATAATATGAAAATATTATGAATCATCGTAAAATGTCACAAACTGATAATTCATAATATGATCTGCGTGTAATTCATATTACGAACTAATTCATCTGTTTGACAGTTTTCTATGGAGATTCGTAAAATGGTCCACAAATTATGAATTGCTTTTAAGTCAAATAATAGGAATTGCTAATGACAGCTGGGATTCAGGAAATAAACTGCTTTTAGAGGAATTGCTAATGTGACCGGTTTAGGCCCCCTGATCATTTGTAAAATTGTAATAATTATCAAAGTTCTGACAAATCCTTTGTCTCCCAAGACGAGACAGTATGACTAATGGCAATGATGATAATATTGTAATCATTTCGCACTAAACAGATAAGTGGCAGTGTCGGTACGCGTAATAACTAACTCACAAAAATTTTCCCCTGACTGCTTGGTATTCCGTGGTTTTCGCTTTTCGTAAACCAAGGTAATCTTTATACTTAAACTACTAAACGGTGCGACCGATTTTTATGATTTTTTTTGTCTGTGATTGACTGGTTCCTTGGATGGTTTAGATTCATAATTGGTACCGGTAGGTGGCGCTACTCCGTTCAGGTCGTTTTTATAAAATATTGAGAACATAGTCATAAATATTCAGCATTATACTTCTTTCATAACGATCTTCATACTAACAGTAGTAGGAAAAAACTCCTTCATGCGCGTATACACATTTTTCGTTCTTTATAAATTCCGAAAACAAAATCCCTTAATTTATTTTTGGAATTGACATAGAAGTTTCCTTTCTTCATGAAAAAAAAAATTCTTGGAACATAAAATTCTGGGGAAAAAAATATATTTAAGGATCCGGGATCTCACTTAGGTGGTACTAAATAACAAGATAGCGGCATACCGACTCTACCTACCGGGAAGAGCTCTAGCCCTAGTAAAAGGTCTGAAACCGTAGAGGGAGGTTATTGCCCTGTAATGGAATAGTGCACGTTAACAGTATCACACATATGAACCTGTGAGATACTTCTTAAATTATAATATTCATAATATTTATTCTTAATTATTTCCATTCCCTTCTTTTCAGCCTTTAAAAAAAAATATTTTTGTGTTTTTGGTTTATAAATTGTGAACATAGCTCATTTTTAATTCTATTTTATATCTCATAATTATGTAATTCTACTAACGAAAGATATCTTGCACGTATGTATACTAATTCACGTCACGTTCACGTGTCACGTGTGTATTAATTTCTATAGTGCTGTGCACTTCTGTTAGTGAAGAATTCACTTACAGAAGTGCCTAAAACTGTATGTGATTTTTATTTGTGTATGTCTTAGTAAGTCAGTCTTTGAAGTGCCATAACAATAAATAAATAAATCATCATCTGCGTAGCCTTTTCCCAACTATGTTGGGGTCGGCTTCCAGTCTAACCGGATGCAGCTGAATACCCATAATAAATAAATACATAAAATTAGTTATTTGTTTCGCAAAGAAAATTAAGTGTAAAATTCAAGCCTTTCTTTCCACCAAAAACATTTGATTAAAACCTGTAATCAATTTAATCGTATCATATTATTTAGTTACATGGTCTACTTAAATTATATTCGGTGTAAAAGATACATTTGTTCAGTTCAGATATTATTTATTTAGGCGGCGGCGTCGGTGGAGCCGACTTTACGGATTGACTCCGTTCACGCTGTGGAAGGACGCTTAAACATTTAGAATTCTCGTGTGTTGTGCATTTTATAATGAGTTTATAACACAATACATTATTTAAGGACAAAAACTATGATAAATATAATGTAAACTCGTGTTTTGTGTGCCAAAAGCCAAAGGAAAATCGGTATAAGAATCGTAGCTCACAGCATTCTATATTTAGTTTCGTTTTCTGCCTATCACTATAGGAAAAAAAGGCGTGAAGATGTCTAAGATTACGTTTATAGTTTTCTACACCACTAATAAGCACGTAAATATAAAGAAATCAACCATTTTGTACCGTAACTTGATGAGTTATTTTAGTACGTCTCGCAACACATAGATGGCGCTAGTGTCTATATTATTCTATCACGGCGCGTTTGTATGCATGGCGGCTACGGGTATTGCTTCCCTGTTTGGCAGAACCCTATGTCGAGCAACAGACGGGGAAAGGCGAACTCGAGTGTTATTGTTACCTGGCTTATATGTATATATTACAGGTATTTGAGGTTTTATTTCTAAGTCAAATATTTTAATAAAGATTATAATAAAAGGTGATTAGTCCAATGACATTTTCAATGTCTAGGTCAATAGAACTGACCTTGGTATTTGGCTAAGTAGTTAAGTTTTAATGACATTGTATACTATTTTGTATTGAAAATGTCTATCAATTTATCTATCTAGTCTGGTGCCACTACAGGGCAAGGGTCTACCCCTCCCTTTTCTGTTCTCAACTACGGGCCACTCCTTTCAGTTATAAAATGACGTCTTGAAACTTTTTCTTCTTATCTTTGAAATTCATGAAAGCGGAGACGAAATTGCTTATCCGTCAGTACAAAATCAGTCAATCACTACAAAAGCGTACCCAACTAAGTTGGATCCAATGTTGGTTCGAAAATCTCTAGTTGCACATAAGAAATCTGTTGTATTGTAGTAGCACTCGATCATTGCATTGTATCGGCGTCATCGGAGAGGCCGTCAATTTGGCTCGGGAGCCGTCAAAGCGTTCTCGTCGGCCCTCCTACGAAAACAATATTTAGGTGAGCGGGGCTTCGGAGGGCGGGGTGGAGGGGAAGAGGGGTGGACGTGAAGTAGGAAGGTATAGAAGCCGAGAAGGTTAACTTGTAAACTACGTTTTATAAGTAAAAATGCCGCGAAAAAGAAGAAGATTTAATTGAAATTATTTGTTTTCAGGAAATGTATTTTTTTTTGTGATCAATTTAAATGAATTACTTTGTATTAGTTAACTAGCCAGACATAAGGTATCTATGCACATTACCGTTTTTGTCCTAGACAAAATAATGACTGCAGAATATTTCTCTTTATAAATCTGAATGTAGCGGCCGGCCGTAATTAATTTCATAGTTAGTGTCACGAACACGATAACTGATTACAAATAGGCTAATGGTGCCGATTCTCTTGTACACCGAACTAAACTAACTAAACTATCTCTAAAATTCCTTACTTTTGACTATGGGAATCTTGGAGCTATTCTGCCAAATAAATTCTCTAAATTTAAAACTTATTTTGACACAACTAAAATCGAATTTGACAACCGCGCGCCTCCACTTGGTACTTGTTTTCCCTACACCGTGTTTTTTTTTTAGAGCCAGAGGCGCGCATGCACGGCATCCTCGACGTGTTTTTAATGGAATTTTTCAGTTTTTGTATGGAATATAAAGAAAAAAAATAAAAAATAATTACCAACATGTTGAGAATTAGGGGTTTAAGGGTTTCCTAAAGGGTGTCGAAATTTTCATTATTTTTGCGATAGGACACACCGTTTTCGAGATATAAGCAAAAGAAAATAAAAAAATACAGTACTGTTTTTTGTAACTGAAGTCGAGGTGTTGGTTTGAATTTTAGTTCATGACATCTAATTTTATTCCACACATTTTTAATCGCGATTAAATATAGTCAGATTTAGTTAGAGGATTTTAGATATAGAACAAAATTTTAGGTTAAATCGTCAAATTCAGAATAGCATTTTCACTAAACTAATCTCAGTGCCATCTTAGTGCTGTCAAACTAAATTATAGTTAAGTTGTGTCATTTAAAGTCTATTTCAGAATGACTTTGATCGTTTGACAGGACTAAACTAAATTTTAGTGATTTTTAGTTTAGTTTAGAGAATTTTGTGACAAGAGAATCGGCACCAATATAAGGTTAAACTAGTTTAGTAGTTTCCGAGAACTATTACATTTATTTACAATTCTCTTTGTGAGCTTTTATGTCTGTTATTTTACACAGTAAACCTTCTGATTCTTACGTATCACGACAAGCGAGATGACGCCGCGTTGACGGCGAACCGTAAGCACACACATGCGGTAACGATACGGTCCCGATAAGTGAACGTAATTTCCGTACTGATCCGATATTTTTTATTTATTTATACTGTTTGTGAATGACAAAATAAATATGTTAATAAAATGTTACTGATTTTTTATTTTAAGTGATTCAGACGATTTTAGTTTTTGAAGTATTTTAGTTTGTGGCATACGTTAATATTCCTCTCCGCTTACTATTCATGATTAATAGGAAAACAAGCAATCGTTTACTAGTGTAATAGTATTAGTACTATGCTCTCGCGTCTGCATTCGGCGTTGGTCCAGCCTCGAACCATGCACAGCACAAACGCCGTGACTACGCCCCATTTACTCACCCACCGTTGTTACTTGCAATTTAACTAAGTTCTGTTTACTTATTCCCTCTCACAGAGAGGAGGCCTGTGTCCCAGCAGTGGGAACATTATAGGCTGATTATGCTTATGCTGTTTACTTATGTTATACTTAGTACTTATCAGTCCATTAAAAGGTTGCTTAGTTATTAAGCCCCAACTTATTTGGGAAAAGGCTAGGCGGATTATTTTAATGATTAAATTGAAGTTATTGAAACAATAAAGCGATCATGCGTCTACGCGGCTGCTACGTGCTGTTACGCGCGGCTACGCGACGCGACGCCTAATCACTGCTACGCGCGTCTACGCAATGGCCCGGCTCTATGCGCACTGCTACGCACGGCTACGCGAGCCTACGCGCGGATTTGTGCGGCTCCGCGTCGTCTTTGCTTCTACTTGGCGGTCAACAATGAACCAACAACGCCCAGTGCACTTTATAACTTTTAATAATAGAGCTTAGAGGATGGTTGTTGTATTATTGTGTTGTTTAGGATTACCCACTGTTTTTCTCTTACGTATAAAGCCAATTTAATTTAATCCCGTAGCCAAATCCAATCAACATCCAATCTCGACATGAGGTTTGGCCGCTAGTTAACTAATCTTTATGCCTGAATGCTATCTTCAGGCATTAAATACAGCCAGCAATATATTTGATGCTGTAAGTATAACGAAATATTAGGTCTTTACCTATGAAATTGCCGTTCTGCAGTACTGGCCATTTCAAATCAAAATAATTTTTGTTTGGCTAAGAATTCTAATTTCAAATTAATTTTATTTTAAAAACATGGATTTTTTTTTCCAAAAGTAGTCATTTCTTTATTGATTAGTGTTACATTTTCATCGCATTTCAATCTTTTTCGTCATCATGGATACGTTAAAAATTCGAGTAATTATGGAATATGAGTACCGTCGTGGCAGCAACGCGGCACAAGCGGCACGCAACATCAACGACGTTTACGGAGCTAACACTACAAACCAACGCACCACCTGTTATTGGTTAGCTCGCTTCCGTTCTGGAAATTTCGACCTGAAAAATGAACCTCGCGGTCGTCCGAAGACTTTGGTCGACAATGACGAATTAAAGGCGATTGTGGAAGCTGATGATACACAATTTACGGCTGAATTAGCAGCAGCTTTCGACGTTAGCGTCAAAACAATATTGGTCCATTTGCGTCAAATTGGCAAGGTAAAAAAGCTTGACAAATGGGTGCCCCACGAACTCAATGATCGCCAGCGCGAAGTACGCGTCGAGACGTGCCTTGCACTGCTCAACAGACACACAAATGAAGGAATTTTGAACCGCATTGTTACCTGCGATGAAAAATGGATTCTGTTTGATAACCGCAAGCGCTCAGCAAGTTGGTTGGATCCTGGTTCAGCACCTAAACAATGCCCTAAACGAAAACTTACCTCTAGAAAAGTGATGGTCACTGTTTGGTGGTCTAGCGCCGGTGTGATTCATCACAGCTTCTTACCAAACGGGGTGAGCATTACTGCAGATGTGTACTGTGAAGAACTGAACACAATGATGGAGAAGCTGGCGCATCTCCAACCAGCATTGGTCAATCGCTCGTCTCCGCTGCTCCTGCACGACAACGCGCGACCTCATACTGCACAGCAGACGGTCTCCAAGTTGCAAGAACTGGGGTTGGAAGCTCTCCGTCATCCGCCCTACTCACCAGACCTTGCGCCTACAGACTACTACTTTTTCCAGAATTTGGATAACTTCTTGGCGGGAAAAAAATTCAATACCCGAGAGGCAGTACAAAATGCCTTTAAAGAATTTGTTGCCTCCCGTCCAGCTGATTTCTTTAAGAAGGGCATCAATAAACTGCCACTGCGATGGCAAAAATGCATTGATTGCATGGGTGATTACTTCGATTAATACAAATAAAAAATTCATGAAAAAAATTCGTTTAAATGTTTTCATACAAAACGGCAATTTCATAGGTAAAGACCTATTAGTTGAGCTATAGGCTACACTAGCAACAAAAGGCTATCGTGTTTAGTTAATCGAAGTAGGTATTAACTGAATACATCGATAGGTATTGAAAACCAACTGAGATCTTTTTACAGAGGCAGTGATCCGTACATTAGCTGCCGTCAGCCTCTTAATATTTTTATTCTGTTGTGTTTAGCTGTAAGTCAAAAGAAATATGCACGGTACAAAAAATCGGTATATTTTCTGTACTTACCTTTCGCGTTTAAAACGCGTACTGCCCCTAGTAATTCACTGAAAAGAGCAAGATAACGAAGTTTTCCTTGAATTTTCAGCATCATAGTAGTGTTAACTCCTTGGAGATTTCCAGCAAAGTTTTTGAATTGCTTGAGTAAAACTCGTTATTAGGAAACGCCAAATTCCCGCCTTTAACACTCGCTGATTTCATTCAAATTGAGCTGCAATTCGAGAAAAAGATGTTTTATACAACATTTGGACTAAGTATAAGTACTAAGGTAGAGGTTATTAAGATTTAGATTAGAACTATCGGCAGCTCGTGGCTCAGTAATAACAGCCGCACGGGTCGATCCATCAGGTTAAGCTACGCTTGCCGGGGTTGGTCCGTGTATGGGTGACTCCTCCGTGCCTCGGAAAGCACGTTAAGCCGTTGGTTCCGGCTGCCATTCATCTTATACAGTCGTAACGGGTCGTCAGAAGCCTGAAAGTCTGACAACAGTCATACCAAGGGTATCGTATTACTCAGTAACTGGGTTGTGGAGGTCAGATATAGGTAGTCGCTACATGTAAAATACTGGTATTCAGCTGCATCCGGTTAGACTGGAAGCCGAGAGATGTTATGTTATAAAACTTGCTGTAACATACGTAATTTCCGGTGGTTATGAATGATGAATGTTACGTGTTAGTTTAAAATGAATGAGATACTTATAAGAAATTTCTTTTTAGTAACTAAGGGCCTGCGTCTGCCCTCTCTCCCTTCTGCCATTTGGTCTGGTCGATTGTGAGGTCTACGCTGCTACTACTACTAACTATTACTTAAGATCTGTGACAATTACCTCCGGAAATACACTAATAAGAACAAGTTACGATGTTGTTTATAAGTAACATGCTTACTTCTATAATATCACACTGTATTCCCAGAATGGTTAAGTAGAGGTGTAGGTACATATAAAAATTGAGTATTGAGTGTTGACCACACTCACATTTCTTTAAGTCCCAACAGCTTTGTTTAAGTCCCATGTAAAAGGGGTCGAGTCTATTCAATTCAAATATCAACAAAAAAGGTTTTATTTTTACAAAAAAACCCAACATATTTCGTAACCGATTATCAATAACAGCATAAGACATACGCAGTAACAATTGATCGGGCCGGCGTGTGCGCATCGACCTCCGTATCCCACTGCCGAGGTGAATCAATCCGCTCAAGGTTCCGACAGTAAGAGGTCTGACCATTTTATATTCTAAACGCCGACGGCCGCGGCGATGCTCGCGAATTCTGGCTGTTTCTAAAAAAGGATTGTTAAAAACTTTTTTGCTGAAGTGTTTAGAAATGGAATCGCACTAATTCTGGAAAAAAACCGTTGTAACGCAAAATTTTAATTCTATATACTTATTTGCCTATTCCATTACAATATTATATATTATACACATACACAAGTAGGTCGAGGTACCTATATAAACTTGCTCGTTTTATTTTCAAGATTAAAATAAATTAATGAAAATAAAAAATAGTATGTGTATCTTGGTTTGACTTGGTTCGTGCTTTCCAAAAATAATATGTCTTAATACGTATTTTAAAATGTAAAATTCAATATTTTATTGATATTTACTTGAAAAAATCAATCTAATTGTCTTCTTTTCACGGGTAGGTACATTCCTCAAATGTCAGAAGAAACCGGGTCTTTTGAAAAGCTTACGAAAGGGACAAGGGTCCAACAGGCAGCCCTGTCAAGAATTTTAATTTAAAACGAATTGGGAAATAATAAAATGATTATTGAGTTACATCGTTATTTGATTCAAATACCTAGTGTAAATAAAAGCAATTTGTTTTACTATAAACATTCTACAGTTCAGCCTTGGTAGGTTAGATTCATTCATCATGCGTTCTAACTGTGATGAAATAAAAAAAACTATAAACAATCGAAATCATTCACACTGTTATGTACGCTGTGCTATTTGCAGTGCGTTCATTATAACTTGATACGTGACGCGATTGGTAGCACTAAATTTTGCAGTCTTTGTTTCAATACCAATAGAGTTCAAAATGGTGACTAACAGAAAATACTAACTGTGATAGTTAGTATTACTATAGGTAGTAATACTAACTATCACAGTTAGTATTTTCTGTAGCACTGAATTTTGAAGTCATGTGATAGGTCACATGACTTCAAAATTCAGTGCTACCAAGCGCGTCACGGGTCAGTTTATATTTTTACCCGACTACGGCGAAGAAAAAAGGAGGGTTATGATTTTGACCGGTATGTATTTTTGACCGGTATGTATGTATGTATGTATGTGTGTTCATCTGTTCCCTCCTATCTTCTAAACCACTCTTCACAATTTGACAAATGAGGTATCGTTGGAAGCGTCTTGATCGTCCGCTAGTTACAGGTGTGACATCATAAAAATGGCGCCCTTGAGAGGACATAAAGTAAGGTTCTAAAAAAAAAAAATTGTTTAATCGTATCATGTTGGGTATCAAATGAAAGGGCATAATGCACAGCAAATTTCAAAAATATATACATTATAACTACAAAAACATTTTAAAAAAAATTAAGCAATAAAACCCAACTACGACTAAAAAGGTATAAACAAGACACCACAGACAGACATATTAAAAATCCGGAGTCACACGTAATCTGTTCCCTAACACGTGTGACTCCGGATTTTTAATTTGTCTGTCTGTGGTGTCTTGTTTATACCTTTTTAGTCGTAGTTGGGTTTTAGTTTTGAACGAACTGCAACTTAGTTACCGATCGAAAAGTTCACTTTACCTACATTTACTTCGTGCGGTGTTTGATAAAACAGCACCCCAATTACGTAACACTTTCTATCTATATCTAAAAGATCTTGACCTTAATTACGTAATATGTTTAAAAAAATTGTCTGCCCAATTAGGTTTATACGCAATTAATAAATGTGCATCCCCTTTGTTATCGCTCAATTATTTACATAAAGATAACATAACACTACGCCTGTAATCCCCGAAGGAATAGGCAGGTGTATACACGGCTACACATCTATCCAGTATAAACTGATCTCGCATTGTATAGGATTTCCGTACAATGCGAGGTCAGCTTATACTGGAATTATATAGCTTGATGTGGAGCCGTGTGTACGTACCTATAGTACACCCACATTTCGCCAGTAATGTGTAAGTCCCTTGTCATAGGGGGACAGCCTATTGCCATCAATCGGGCACAAATTCAAACTCCGGGCTGCTAAAAATTCGTTATGAAATAAAAACTATTTACAAAAAAAAAAAACGACTTCCAAAAAAAAACAAAAAACAATTTTTTTGTAAAAAGTTTTTATTTTTCACTTTTTAGTAGTGGTAATTACCCCACACAAATTCGAATACCACTAGCTGATGAAAATAACAGTGAAGGAGTAAATGAAAACATCGTCTAGATTAACAAGTGGGAAAAATACGTAATATTGACGTTAACTCAAAAACTACCCAAGCAAAGTTAATAAAATTTATATGGGACCACCTCGGAAGCATGACCTACCATACAAAAAAAGAATCATCAATCATCAATCGATACATTATTGGCGGAGTAATCGCGTAACAAACATATAAAAAAAAAAAAAACACAGACGAATTGAGAACCTCCTCGTTTTTGAAGAAGTCGGTTAAAAACCGAATAACACTTTATCGAACCCAGGACCTTATGCTCATTCACTGATAACAGTATGTGTGAATCCTAACTATAAACCGAGCCTATAGGTAACCGGCTTTTTGCAAGTTGCATTTCATACAGCCACATTTTTAATTGTCCACGCTACCAACAAAAATAACTTAAAATAATGAACAGTACCTACCAGTCAAGGAATTCAGCAGATTTTTTAATTTTCCATGTCGGCATAATCTCGGCAGTATGCTAGCTATCTGTTCCACAGGACTGCGGCACAAAGGAGTATGAAAGGTTTCACAGCTCAACTTATAGTGGTTGGAGTGATTCGTGTGTCTGCTGTGTAGTTACATGATTACATGCGTGTGAGGCGATTTAATACGGCTATTATCAGACTGTTGGTGTTAGGAATATTTTAGATTGTAAGAATTGGTATATTTATAGAATAGGTATTACATTACATAAGAGTGAAGTTTGATATTTAAGGGTCGTAAAGAAATGCAGGTAAAGAGGCTAATTAATAACAGCCGCACGGGGTAATCGATCACTTGCCGCGGTCGGTACGTAGATGGGTGACCATCTTAACATACCGAGATCCCTCCATCATCATCATCTGCCTAGCCTTTTCCCAACAATGTTGGGGTCGGCTTCCAGTATATACTTGTACATATTATTATTATTATTTTAATTCTGTAAGTTTTTTATGTGAATTATGTAAATCTGAGAGAGCAGTGGTGGCCCAGTGGTAACGGCCACTACTTACGAGTTGTAGGTCGTAGGTTCGAACCCTGACAGGCGCTTTACTTTGTGTAAATTATTTCATCGCCACTGCTCTCAAAAACGGTGAAGGAAAACATCGTGAGGAAACCGGCATGTCCTAGAACCAAATATTCGAAAACATGTGACATCTACCAACCCGCACTGGGCCCGCTCCCTCTCGCAGAGAGGAGGCCTGTGTCCCAGCAGTGGGAACATACTAGGCTGATTATGCTATGTAAATCTGAAACTGAATATAAATGTTCTAATTCTAAGGTAAGAAGGGACTTTTAAATGATTCACCAAAAAATTTAGGGAATGAAAACATTAACCCTCATTTATACTCCATTTGAAATAAGATTAGACGTATAGATAAGCATTTTTTACGTTCCGTTCAAACGATTTTGAATTCTATTGCGTTGGTGGCATGACAAATGGCAGCCGCAGTAGATAGTTGGTATTGTGTAACTTTTTTTGTTTTTAATGCTATACTTATGCCTACGGTATAGAAGTCAAAATCGGTTGAACGGACTGTAAAAGGGTTTGTTTTAATGTCTAATCTTATTTCAAATGGGTATAGTTTCGTCAAAATTTTGATTGCAATAATTGCAATCCTTAAGAATCATTTAAGCCATCTATAAATAATATCAATGTAGGTAACTATTTATAAAGCCAAGTTCTTATGAGTACTTACAAACACATTATAAAATCCTCTTCATTCAAAAGATATTGTTCAATTATCGACAGTAAATAACCTTTGGAATTCTTGATCAATTCAGAAGAACTGCACAAACAAAAAAGTAATGTATGTAAGATCCGGAAAGGCCGACAGGAACACTCGGGAATGACATCGGAGCGAGGCCTGCGGTTAGCTCGAATCAATCAGTCATACATTATGCTTCCGGAAACTCGATGAAGAATTCCTGATGAGTTTCCGCGTGCATGCAGTTAGCTTCACTTACTCTTTATCTTTTATTTTCAGTTCTCAGTGGGCCTAAAACTAGCAATTTCTATAAAAGCATTTAATTTCCTGAATTTCCAGCTGTCATTTGCAATTCCTCTTATTTGACACAAAAGCAATTCGTAAAATGTGGACCATTTTACAAATCTCCATAGAAAACTGTCAAACAGATGAATTATTTTGTAATATGAATCGCACGCAGATCATATTAAGAATTGTCAGTTTGTGACATTTTACGATGATTCATAATATTTTCCTATTATGATTCTGCCCAAAGTGACTGTTTTAAGCCCCCAGATCTCCATCCGTTTAGTGAATAACAAGCAACCCGCCCCTATTTCGAACGGTTTTTTCGACTTGACAAAGCATCGAAGTTTCTTTATAATATTTAATTTTAACATAATTGTTTTATACGCATAAACCTTCCGGATTAAATTCTCTAAATGATGGTGAAAACCGCATCAAAATCCGTTGCGTAGTTTAGAAGAACAACGGGGTTACACATACAGACACGAAAAGAAACTTTAATTGATATGATACTAGCTGCGCTTCGCGGTTTCACCCGCATAAGTCTCGATCCCATGGGAATCCTATGTCCTACTCCAGGTCATGGTCTACCCATGTGCCAAATTTTAAAACCGTTCCGCTGTTTTAGCATGAAAGTGTAACAAACAAACAAACTCACTTTCGCATTTATAATATTAGTTAGATAGATTTCCACTTCATACGCAGGTATATAGGGCCTCGTAACTGCTTTATCATACTAAGGTTGAATGTCACTTGCGCGTCACGTCATCGTCATAAACAACAAGGTCTATTTGTCTATGTGACAATTAAATAATTTCAACCTTATTGAAGTTTCAATTTAGTGGCAATTGTTTTCAAGAGTGATAAAGTAATTACGAAGGCGTCTATACCTACACCAACCTATTCAGATATACTGGAATACTGTCAATGGTAACGTATTCTATAGGAAATATATGACAGACTAGCTGCGCCCCGTGATTTTACCTGTGTAAGTCTCCATCCCGTGGGAATATCGGGATAAAAAGTATCCTATATGTTAATCCAGGTTATAAACTATCTGTTTGCCAAATTTCATCCGAATCCATTCTGCCGTTTTTGCGTGATTGAGTAACAAACATCCAAACACACAAACTTTCACATTTATAATATTAGTAGGATTGCACAGTATAAGATGGACGGCAAGGAGCAGTGATGATAGGTGAAGTAAGACAGTGACCGAGTGGCAGCTGTGGCAGGGCCGTAGCCAGGAATTCATTTCGGGGGGGTTATTGCAAACTTTTTTTTAAAGAAATTAAGTGCCTATTTTTGATTTCAGAGAGGGTAGAAAAATAGTAAATACAGATTTAAAAAAAAGAGTACTTTCCTCTTTTCCGGAAATCTAAAAAAAAATATTGCGAGCGAAGCGAGCTCGAAATTTTTAGCATCCAGCTTCGAATAAGTTAGGTTTTCTTTCTCTTTGACCGATCATACAGAAATAGGAGTAACTTTATCGACTTAATATGCAGAAGACTTTGAGAAGGATGATGCAGAAAAGGATGCAAGAGCGAGCGAAGCGAGCTCGAAAATTTTCGCACCCCGCCTGGGAGAAGCTGGGGCAGGTTAGAATATCTCAGAGAATGCTGAAGTTGCAGGAATTTATTCAATACAAAGTCAGAGTCGATAAAAATACAGTATTTAAGCATACTTTTACTGGTATTGTAGATTATAAAGTACGCCTATGCGAAATAGATTACAATTATCTGTATAAAGAGGTACTCTAGGGGTCGATTGAGATTCTGGTTTCTCGCATTTCGGGGGGGATTGAACCCCAAACCCCCCCCCTGCCTACGGCCCTGCCGAGTGGGGTCCAAAGATTGGAAGACGAAGTATCGGTCGTCCGGTGGCGAGGTGGACGGACGACATTGTTGCCATTGCGGGTAGAGCCTGGAGGCTGGCACAGGAGCGTCGGGATTGGCACGAGAAAAGAGAAGCCTATCCCAGCAGTGGGTGAAGTCAGGCTGATGATGATGAATGAAGACGGACGGGCCCTGAGGCGCTAAGGTGTAGATGGTCGAGCACCCAATAATCTTGAACGGCTCGTAGGTACACAAATCCTATACAATGCGAGATCAGCATAAACTGGAAATGTATAGCTTGATGTGTAGCCGTGTGTACGGGCCATGGCCGTATCACCCAGATATCTATAACAATCACTATCACGGTACGTACGAATGAGGCTGCTAAGTGCTTATAGGTACATCCTCTTGAAATATTACCTCAATTAAAGACTATCAGAATCCAAAAACATCAATCACTGTGTTATTTTGCGCATATAAAGTGAAAATGTTGTTGTAAATAATATAGCCTAACATATGTTGGTGACCCCTCTAAGGTTATACAGAGGTGTACAAATGAACGCCCACAGTTTGCACCCACGTTATTACAGCCCCTACAATAGTGAAAGCAGAATTCACTACTTATCGAGTACAATTTTCTGGTTAATAGCTTATCATTTACGAATTATAGGTTTATTTTTATACTGTTTTTATCTGCCTGAAAATAAATTGGAAGTAAATAATATCGTCAAATCGTCGTTTATCGTACCGCTCGGAAAATTAAAAGCTACCCTTGGGTGAAATGTAATTAATACCACAAATGAAATGAAATATATTATATACACTTCTGCTACTTCTTCGGGGAATATAGGCGTTATCTTGTTCAATGCTCGTCCGCTGCTCATCCGAGTCCAAAATGTTGTGAAGACCAGTGCCCTGTTTATCAAAAGTTACAAGTCTACACGTTCAGAAGTTACCTAAAATGTTAATGTTCGTTAAATTCATAGCTCATCTCCATATTCATAATCAGCCTTAATGTTCCCACTGCTGGGACACGGGCATCCACTCATCTCTCTCTTTTGACCATATTTTAAAAAAGAAAATCGAATTTAAACATTTATTGCGGTACTAAGCATGACACTGGACACTCAGGATTTGTTATGATTTTCTACAAGTTGTAACTTACAATTTTTTTTATGACAAACAAAATCACGAATAAAAGTGTAAAAAATTAACTTGTAAACTAAATAATGACATTTGGTAATACAAGACTTGTAAGTTTTGATAAACAGGGCACAGGACAGTTCGATCAATGCATCCCCAATTTGTCAAGGGTCATGATCAATATGGAGTCCCATTACCGAATCAGAGTGCGTTATTTTCGTCGATGAAAACAGTCAATAATCACTGCCTGATCTACTGAAGCGAAAATCCTCAACATTTGATTTGTAACTCAGTCACAAAATCCACGTGTATTTAATCTTTTTAATCGACTTAAACTCACCCAATAAGTAACTTTTAAACACAATACGCTTGGAGTGTTTACTTACGCGATATGTTTGACAGAACTTACCCTGAGGATCGAGCTGTGAGCGCGGTACACTCGCCGACAAATGCTTTGTCACATATCAAATCGTTTTTACGAACGAGGGGAGTTATATTGTGAACGTTTGTGAGAACGTTTCGGTTACGCTTTTGAGTGATATTGGTTTCTAGATGTTGATGTTTTTAATTATTTAGGTTGTAGAAAGCTTTTTAATTTTTTTTTCGGACGCTACCTGAAACTAGGTGACAATGAGGACTCAAAAGTTGAAAACCTCTAGAGCAATTTGTAAAGCCGTTGGTTATTTAAAAAAAAAAACGAACGAAACTTACAGTAGTCGCATATAACATCTCACCTTGGTAGTAAGCAACATTAAAGGGACGGGGCCTCGCCAAAGTCGTTTCTGACGGCCAACTCAAGGACCGCGCTTATTGGTCAAATCAAATAGCGCGCGCTTCCCCGGCTTCTTGTTAAGCACTTCCGTCGCTTTTCACGAAATTAATCCCACAGATTGCAAGGAAGCGAGAGGAAAGATTTGCATGGCCTGCAGTTACTGCAGGAAAGATGCTGCTGATATGGCTGATGCCTACATAATAATTATTTAAAAGTTTTTCCAATTTTCGGTGACCACCAATTTGTTTGCGAATTGATTTTATTTTTAGCTTACAGCACCGTTTATTGGCTTGCTGTTTATGCAATGTCCACATTACGAGCAATATCAGCATTCTACGTAAAGTTAATTTAAACTATTATTCGCAAATTCGCGTCACTGAAATAATCAACATCGGAGTTAACAAAACGGCGAATTTAGCGGTAAGTAAATGTATGGAGAAATAAATAAATTAAACTGAATAAGTACTGAGTACTAAAATTGTTTTGGGATTGCCAGTGAGCAATATAGCAGTTAAGGAAATTCAAATATCCTACAACCACCTATTTGAATTTGCACACACAGAAAAGTTATCTTTTCATTTCACATCTACAATTCCAGTTTCATTCAACTAGTAAAAAACATGAATTTTTCAGCACACAAAATGTTAGCAATAAAGTGTATTAAAAAGCATTTATTAAATCGAATCAAAAAAAGCTCCCAGTTTGCGCTCCTAAAAATATAATTTACATTCTATTAAAATTACTTTCTCAGGAATTATTTGAGATTCACAAAAGGAGGCGCCCTTTTGTGAATCTCAAATAATTCTTTATAGTTCATTAACTTAAAAAGTGTCCATCATTAAAAGGTCAATAAATTTTTAGAAGATCAGTTAAATATTTCCCTATTTAAAATTAATATAAATTTATCAGGGGCATAGAAGTGTGAGCTGCAGTCGACCTACGCAAAAATCACTCCTTGTATGATGTAGTAACCTTTTGTTCGGTACAGTTCGCATCAACAAGATGTGAATATTACTCACTCGCTTTATATAATATAGTTCAAAGTTCAACCAATATGGAGAACTATACCCCATTTGAAATAAGATTAGACATTTAAATAAACCTTTTTTACAGTCCGTTCAACCGATTTTCAGTTCTATTGCGTTGGTGGCACGAAAAATGGGAGCTGCAGTAGACAGTTGGTATTGTGTAACTTTTTTTGCTTTTGATGCCATCCTTATGCCTACGGTATAGAAGTCAAAATCGGTTGAACGGACTGTATATAGGTTTGTTTGAATGTCTAATCTTATTTCAAATGGAGTATAGGTTAGTATGCCTGTCATCATAATGGCTTAATCAAATTGAAAATGTTCAAGATAAAGATGTGTTTTCTTTGTTACTAACCGGATTGGTTTCGATATTATTGATACAGCTGTTTAATAAAAGAAACAGAATATTTATGTCTTCATTAGGTATTGTTTTTGTTCCGATTCTGTTACAATTTATTACGACAGTCAGTGTTTACAAAAATTTAAAAAAATAATGTTTCATTCTCATAACTATACTTTACTTACACAAAAAGTATTTAAATATCTGAATATCAGACTCTAAGAAAGTGACTAGTGAAAAGACCTACAAATCGATAATAATTATTATCACGTAAACATTTAAGTAACATTGAAATTGCTTATTACTAAGTAAGAACTCGGTTATTTTTGATAAAGGATGAAAAAAACATAACTGGCGAAATGTGATATAGGTACCTCTGCCTAACCCTTCGTGGACTACAGTCGTGATGTTCTTTGTTAAGATAAAATAAAATAGAATACCAATACCATATTGTAGGTTACATAAAAATGTGGTTTATATAATACGTTAGCAGCACTTTGGAGTGCGTCAGTGTGAAGCCTATTTCAACTTTTTATCAAGGGTGGCTCACCTCGGACGACCGCCGTTAACCTCCGTTGAATATTTATATTAGCCGAGACCCCACTCCAAGCTCCCTTTGAGACGCTCTGCTCGCTCTATATAGTAATCTGTTTATTGTTAAAAATAAAGGACAAGTTCGAAGTATGTGTAGATGGTAGATGAGTTATCGACGACAAATGCTTTGTGGATGAATCAGAGTCGATTGTGAGCGTTAAAACGCTTATGGTTGAGATTTATCTGAATATTTCGATGCCCTATAGACTTGCCCAAAGCGGTGTGTAGTTTAGAAGTCAAATAATAAATTGAAATGAGTTGATCTTAATTTTTTTTTGCATTTTTTATTTTTTATTGTTATTTTTATATAAAAAAAAAAAAATAAAAAAAAAAATTAAATATAATTTATGTTGGGGATAGCTTGAGCGAAGATGAATAATAACACGCAGTAGGATAATGTTCTGGAGGTAACGACGGCGAGGAATGGGGAGCAGAGTTTTTTCTTAGTGTTCATTAGTCGAGCGCTGGGATCGGAGTGTGTCCGCTAAGCGAAATGGCCCGTCTTTTATACTCGCGGCTTACCCCCTCCACCGTCTCTTCCCTTTCCTCACCCCCGCTATTCTCATTTATTATTTATTCAATAAATTTACATTTCGTTATATTATTACTAGTGTTTTCTTATTACTATATACTTATTCTGACTAGTTACATATGTATTTAGTCTTTACGACGTCTTGTTTGGCTGTGGCGTGAGGATTCACTTAATTTTACCCTGCCTCCCGCCTCACCACTATAAAAGCGCGCTGTAGCGCGTCTTGTCATTTTATTCCTATTTCAGACGTCGCAAAGGTAAGGTAATGAAACACAAGGGTTTACGATGCTTTATTACAGGTTTCTACTATCTTAATTAACATAATTTACTAAAATCTAATAATTAATAACCACATAAATGTCTGACAACTTAATGCTTAATTTTTATCACATTGCACACAGTTTTGTTTACTAAAATGCTCTAAATACTAATAGGAACATCACAACTCTTAATTACAGCTGTTTACAATAATGAGAATCTAATTAGAACGATTATATAATGAGATAATCACAGGTACATTTTACATATTTTCATTCGCTTATATTTCCTAAACGGTTGGACCGATTTACAAATTTCCAACGCTCAAAATGGTTTTGAGAACATAGCTAAACATTACAATAAACAGAATTTAAATATCTCTATAAACAAAAAAGTAGTTTTTCAAGTTACGTAATATTTTTACACACAAATTTTTCTAAGTCTTTTTTATACTGAATATAACTTCACTTTAAGAGGTTAATCTTTACAAAACTAATAAGATTCGAATGAGATCTTTACATATTACATAAATCCAATAATAATCTTGTATGACTTAAGTGAAAATACTCACAGTTTATGTTAATTCTTATTGGAATTTTACTGTAGCTCCTCCGCTACTTGTGCTATGATACACGGATAGGGTCCTTTTCACTACACTGAGTCTAGCACTGTTCACTGATTTTAAAGTTTTTACACTATTTCACTTTACGTACGCCGCTACTTGTGCCCACGAGCGAGGTGACCTCAGGGCATCGTGCACATTCTCCCGCCGTCGCTAGGCAGCGACTCCGTTGGTAGCACGATGATCTTCTTTGTAGGTCGCCGCAGGACATGACCGCCGCTGATGGTGACGTCCACGACTCGAACCTCCCCGTCGGCGCCTGGATACAGCTGACTGATGCGACCTCGCGGCCAGGTGTTGCGAGGTAGGTTGCCGTCGCAGATGATCACGAGGTCACCGACCTTAGGCTGGACTCCGGTGCTCGTAGGCTCCCGCCGGTGTTGCAGCAGGGGCATGTACTCCTTGACCCATCTTTTCCAGAAGATGTCCGCCAGAGCTTGCGCTCTTTTCCATTGCTGGCGGGCTGTCACGTCGTTTTCTTCGAAGTGGCCTGGTACTGGTACATGCGAGTTGGGCCCGATGAGTATGTGGTTCGGAGTCAGCGCCTCGGGTTCATGCGGGTCGACAGAGACATGGGTGAGAGGCCGCGAGTTTACTGTGTTCTCGACCTCGGCTAGTAGTGTCACCAGTGTCTCGTCGCTGGGGTATCTCTCGTTCAATGTGATCTTCAGTGCTTCTTTTACGGAACGTACCATACGTTCCCACGTTCCCCCCATGAATGGAGCTGATGGGGGGATGTACTTCCATGTGATGCGTCGACACGTGGTTTCATGTTCCAGCGCCTCGAGTGCTGCTGCGGCGAGCTCCTTGTCAGCTGCTTTGAAACACGTAGCGTTGTCGCTCCACAGCTCCTTCGGGCAGCCTCTTCTGGTCATAAATCTTCTTAGGGCCGACACTGCTGAGTCAGCACTTAATGAGTGTACGACTTCGATGTGAATTGCTCTCGAAGTCATACATGTGAAGAGGGCCCCGTACCTCTTCTCACGATGGCGTCCGACGGTCACTTCCATGGGGCCGAAGTAGTCAAGTCCCGTGAAAGTAAATGGACGTGCGTGGTGTGCGAGGCGTGCCGGCGGTAGATCCCCTGTTAGAGGGCTCGCTGGCTTCATTTTTCTTATGCGGCAAGGTAGGCAGCTCTTTATAACTCTTCTTACGGCGGGGCGTATTTTTGAAATCCACAGTCGCTGTCTTAATTCATTTACGACCATTTCCACGCCGCCGTGATGTAAGCTCTCATGTACATGAGCTATGTACAGCTGTGTGTAGATCTGTTTGCCGTCCAATATCGGAGGGTTGGACGTGTCTTCTTCTATTTCTTGTGCTGCGGTCACTCTTCCTCGTAGGCGCACGATGTCTGCAGAGTCAATGTAGGTACTGAGATGACTTAGGCGGTCGCTGCTGCTTGGCTCGCCGTTTTTCTTGATGCGTTCTATCTCGATCTTGTAGCTCTCTTGCTGACTGGCGCGGACCCATAGCTGTTCAGCTTTTGTTAGGTATTCAGTAGGTAGAGCGAGGTAGTTGCGGTTTTCGTTAGGCACTACCTTTTTCACCAACTTAGGCGGCGCCTTTCTTGAGTTACGCCAACCCGGATCACTTGCTTCGATTTTCTTTGTTCTTTTTCTTGTGGCTGCGACGGTGTTTTTCTTTACACAAGTTTATGAATTGCAAAACTCGTGCTGTTGACCTTATTAATCGAAGCCACTTTGAGAATCGCTCGATTTTAGGCAGGTGATCTTGATTATTTTCTTCTTGTTGACATGAATGACATTTTTCTCTTTCTTCTCCCGTGTCGTATTTCACCACGTTCTCTTCTTGCGGCCATTGTGACTCCGGCATCTTCAGGAATGAAGGTCCTTGGTACCATCTGTGGGTGGCGACGAAGTTGTCGGGCGTATCTCGCGTCGCGTCGTCGGCCACGTTGTCTCTGGATGGGAGCCACCGCCATTCATTTTTCTTCGTGGTTTCTTCGATCTCCGCCAGACGATGGGCTACGAATGACTTGTAGACGCGTGGTTCTGACCTTATCCACACTAGTGCTGTGCGTGAATCACTCCAGTAGGTTTTGCTCTCGGGTCTGTAGTCGTGTTCTTCTAGCACGGTCTGTGCGAGTCGCGCGCCTAGTAGCGCTGCTTGCAGCTCAAGCCTGGGCATGGATATCGGCTTGAGGGGCGTGACGCGACTCTTGGCAGCTGCTAATGTGACGTGCACACTGCCGTCCTCGCGCGTCGTTCTCCAGTATACTGCAGCGGCGTAGGCTTCTTCGCTCGCGTCGACAAACGTGTGCAGCTGAGTTGAGACGCTCTTCTTGTAGTCGTAGCATCGCGGTATTCTCAGCTGTCTGATAGTGATGAGCGACGTGATCCACTTCTGCCATCTCTCCTGTAGTTCAGCTGGTAGCGGGTCATCCCAGTCGGTCTTGTAGCGCCAGGTATCTTGAAATATTCTCTTCGCTGGCGTGGTGATTGGTGAGATTAATCCCAACGGATCGAAGAGTGCCATTATGATGCTCAAGGCTTCTCTTTTTGACGGAGAGCGCCTATTTTCTTCTACTTCTTGAGGTATTTTCATAGAGTTTGTGTTGAACCCTATGCAGTCTTCTTTCACGTGCCATAGCAAGCCAAGCGTCTTCTCTGTGTCTTTTCCTCCCAGACTCACTATAGCTGAGTTGTTTTCTTCTGGCAGACCAAACTCTTCTATTGTTCTCGTGTCGTTTGATGTCCACCCGGTCAACACGAAGCCCGCTTTCTTGTGAATAAAGTCGACTGCTTGCGTTATTTCTCGTGCCTCTTGAATGCTCGCGAAGCTCTGGACGTAGTCGTCCATGTAGTGATTTCTTCTTATCGCGGCGGCCGCTTCCGGGTAGTCGCTCGCGAATTCACTTGCGTTCTTATTCTTGATGAATAGCGCTGTACATGGAGATGAAGTCGCTCCAAAAATTACAGAAGTCATTCTGTACTCCGCCGGTCTGTCCTCCCGCCGTTTGCCTCTCCATAGAAATCGCAAGGCGTCTCTATCTTCTTCTCTTATTTTCACTTGCATGAACATTTCTTTGATGTCGCCGCTGACCGCGTATGCATGTTGACGGAACCTCATGACGACCCCCGGTAGAGATTGCAGTAGGTCGGGTCCCGAGTACAGCATGTCGTTGAGGCAGGTGCCGGCCGCTTGTGCTGATGCGTCGTGAACTAGTCTTGGAGGTTTGTGAGGCTTCGCTGGGTTGATGACCGGAAAGTGTGGTAGGTACCACGTTTTTCCTTCTGTTTCCATCCTCTCTTCATATTTTTCCTTGAGGTCTTCTTCTTTATCCAGTCTCTTTTCTAGGGAGTGCAGGCGCCGCTCAGCTGCCTTGTAGTTGTTTGGTATCTGGCGGTCTTTTTCTTTCCATAGCAGGCCGGTTTCGAATCTTCCATCTGGTAGTCTTCTGCTGGTTTCTTCTAATATCTGAAGAGCCTTTTGTTCAGGATCTTCTTTCGGTCTTCTTGGTTCGATGCATAATGACTCGAGCTTGAAGTGATTCTTGATCAGCTCTTCCATTGTTGGTTCCTCTTCTTTTTGTTGGAGTCTGCCACAGAACGCTACTTTGGCTGTGAGCGAGCTGTGACAGCCATGAAGAACCCAGCCCAGCTGTGTGAGTGAAGCTACTGGCTGATTACGACGACCGGTGCGGAGTTTTCTTGACACAATAAGATGCCAGTTGTCTTGACCAATCAACAACTTGGGTGATGCGTGTTGATAGCTGATCTTGTCCTTGATGTCGATCAGGTGCTCGCATTCTTCTATGTGTTCGGAGTACACCGTCTCTGGTGTGAAGCTAAGTCTGTTGACAGTGCGCGCGGCTTCGATGGGGTATTCTTCTTCGGCGTATTTTCCTTTTATGCTGAGACTGACGATCTTGCTGTTGTCGTGCTTCATCTCGTTGCCGATCCCCTGAATCCACATGGTATTTTCTGGCCCGTCAGCGCCGATGACCTCGGCTATCGATGCGTCGAGTAGGGTGACGGTGCTGCCTTCATCTAATAGTGCGTATGTTTCAACGCTGGAGTGCGGCCCCTTCAGGATAACGGGCGCTATCTTCAAATATGCACGTCGGTTGCCGCCTGGTTGCGCTGCTGATGTGACTTCTACGGTGGGTGCTGCTATTTCTTTCTTCTCTGGTTCACTCGCGCTGCTTTGTTCTTTGTCGTGGTGCAGCAGCTTGTGATGCTTCATGATGCACCCATGTCTTCCACACGGCGGCGCTTTACATTGGAGTCGGCGATGCTTGCTTCGGAGACAGCGGTAGCAGATGTGATTCTTCTTGGCGACTTCCCATCTTGCATTCACATCGAGGGCGGAGTACTGCTTGCAGTCTGGCAGCTTATGTTCTTGTTTGCAGAGAGGGCATTGATCTTCTGAAGAGGTCTTCTTCTCGGCGGCGAACGTCCGCTCTGGTCTTCTGTTCTTGCGTTCTTTCACTCCGACTTCATCGTTGGCTGCCTCTGGTAGAGCATAGGCGCCACACTTGTCAGCTTCTTCGTTCAAGAAGGTAGATATCTTCTTTAGTTCAGGAGTATCTTCTTTCTTCGTTGATGCGAAGTCGTACCACTTGCTCTTCAGTATAGGAGTAAGCTTCTCTGTTATGGTTCGCGCCATCTCAGGACTGTGCAGATATTGCGGCTTCTTCAATGCTTCAATGGTGCCCACTATGTTTGCGATTCGCCCAGCGAAGATGCATAAGTCGCGAGGGTTGTCGGTGACCCGGTTGAGTGACTTGAGCTTCTCTAGTTCGCCGTGAATGAGTGCTTCTGGTCTTCCGAATCTTCTTTCGAGAGCTTCAACGACGACCCGTGGATCTGGTTGGCTTACTAGGAGGCAGCCAACAGCTTCTTTTGCAGTTCCACGCAGGCTCCGACGTATACGTGCGATGTTTTCATTCTGCGTGAAGTACTTGAGTGTTTCTTCATACGATGTCTTGAAAGCGAGCCAATCGGTGCTGCTTCCATTGAAGAGCGGTAGCTCTTGAATATACTTCGGTGGTTCCCTCGTGCTTCGTACCGCTTGGGAGAGTGCGGCGGCTAGGGTAGCCACGTCTATCAGCGGCTGGCTAGTCTTCGTGTCATCTTCTTGCATCTTCTTGCCCTCTTCTTGAAGTGATTCTTTATTCGCTGGCTGTGGTTGGTCCGGCCCAGTGTCTTTCAACCAGGTGCTGATGCGGACTGAGGCCAGATCATCTTCAAGATCTTCTTCTTCTTCATCTTCTGAGGTTTCTGCTTCTGCTTGAAGACGTTGTACACGTAGCTGCTGCTTTTCTGTTTCGGCCTGAACCTGTGCTTGCTTGAGTTTCAGGTCGGCTAATCGCTCCTTAGCCTCCAACTCCGCGAGGAGTTTCTTGCGGGAGACCAAGGAGCGGCGTGAACGTGCGTCTGCAGGCTTCAGCGTGCGCTGGGAGGACTGCTTCTTCTTCGACGCATCGCTGATTTCTTCGGTCTCCGAAGAGGTGCTTGCTTGAGTTTCAGTCGTCGTGGCGGTGCCGCTGCTTGTACTTGTTTTCTCAGCGACGGTGGTCTTCGACGAACCCTGCGCAGGCTGTTCCTCTTGCGGTGACGGTTGACTGTCTCCGGTCGCGCCGAGCTCTACCTGTCGACGTTGTTCTCCGTCCTTGCTTCTTGTTAGGACCATCTTCTATCTTCTAGTCACAAGTCTTCTATCCGGCTGCGAAGGACCAATTATGTTGGGGATAGCTTGAGCGAAGATGAATAATAACACGCAGTAGGATAATGTTCTGGAGGTAACGACGGCGAGGAATGGGGAGCAGAGTTTTTTCTTAGTGTTCATTAGTCGAGCGCTGGGATCGGAGTGTGTCCGCTAAGCGAAATGGCCCGTCTTTTATACTCGCGGCTTACCCCCTCCACCGTCTCTTCCCTTTCCTCACCCCCGCTATTCTCATTTATTATTTATTCAATAAATTTACATTTCGTTATATTATTACTAGTGTTTTCTTATTACTATATACTTATTCTGACTAGTTACATATGTATTTAGTCTTTACGACGTCTTGTTTGGCTGTGGCGTGAGGATTCACTTAATTTTACCCTGCCTCCCGCCTCACCACTATAAAAGCGCGCTGTAGCGCGTCTTGTCATTTTATTCCTATTTCAGACGTCGCAAAGGTAAGGTAATGAAACACAAGGGTTTACGATGCTTTATTACAGGTTTCTACTATCTTAATTAACATAATTTACTAAAATCTAATAATTAATAACCACATAAATGTCTGACAACTTAATGCTTAATTTTTATCACATTGCACACAGTTTTGTTTACTAAAATGCTCTAAATACTAATAGGAACATCACAACTCTTAATTACAGCTGTTTACAATAATGAGAATCTAATTAGAACGATTATATAATGAGATAATCACAGGTACATTTTACATATTTTCATTCGCTTATATTTCCTAAACGGTTGGACCGATTTACAAATTTCCAACGCTCAAAATGGTTTTGAGAACATAGCTAAACATTACAATAAACAGAATTTAAATATCTCTATAAACAAAAAAGTAGTTTTTCAAGTTACGTAATATTTTTACACACAAATTTTTCTAAGTCTTTTTTATACTGAATATAACTTCACTTTAAGAGGTTAATCTTTACAAAACTAATAAGATTCGAATGAGATCTTTACATATTACATAAATCCAATAATAATCTTGTATGACTTAAGTGAAAATACTCACAGTTTATGTTAATTCTTATTGGAATTTTACTGTAGCTCCTCCGCTACTTGTGCTATGATACACGGATAGGGTCCTTTTCACTACACTGAGTCTAGCACTGTTCACTGATTTTAAAGTTTTTACACTATTTCACTTTACGTACGCCGCTACTTGTGCCCACGAGCGAGGTGACCTCAGGGCATCGTGCACAATTTAAATAAAAAAATAACACGATTGGGTAACATAAATCTAAGGCAACGGACCTTGGATACTAATGTAAATGATTGTAGAACAAGAAGAAATATACCATTTAAAACTAATGTCGAGATCGAAAACAGAATGTTCGAGAAAAATAAAACTACGTACCTACTATATTACCCACATAATTACATAAAATAACGCCTTTTTCCCATGGGGGCAGGCAGAAACTACAGAACGCCGTCTGTTACGATATTTTCATACTTCTTTTCCTTCGTTTACTTTCACATAATTAAATACTACTATTTTATTTTTATAAACTAAAGCCACCTTCAATTCTAGATCAGATAAAGGCTACCACATAATTAGTATTGTGCAACACACTTCTGTTTTATTCTAAGTCTACTACGTGATCGAAAGCTTGCACTATTAATCATCCTATGATTTATGTAACCTGTATCAGAGTCCCTCAATCTCTTTGGAAGGTGACCCTTTCATATCGATCTAATAAATACCAGTTATAGTCTCCACCAAAAGTATCTGACGATAATGTAAATAAATGGATCAAAAAACGTAGGTACCTACCTGTGGATCCCAATTTGTAGTGTCGCTTACAAATTGAGTGCTTAGATTTGATTAAATACGAAATTATAATTTTAAATCACCTTAAAGATGATTTTTTTTTCCTTTGACATTGAGATTAATTTTATAACCTCAATTTTCTTCTATGATTTTTCAATTACGTTTCAACTTTATAACATTTACTTAATGAGTGATTGCGTACGAATTTAACCTGCACCCTAATTGCGTAACACACTTACACTTACATCACAATCTGAATGATTTTGAAAGATATTGCTAAGCCATTGCTTCATTAATGTTCGAAAAATTTGTCTGCTCAACAACGTAAATAACGCAATGAATGTTTTTGAACTGTCAAAATGGAAGCCATTAATTGCTACTGTTAGTGTGTTATGCAGTTATCCCGCTGAACAGGGTTTGTTTACACTTTCATTAGATATTTTAAGAACAGAATTTAGGTAACTTAAGGTGCACTTAAATTAAAGTGCCATCGTAATACTGCAGTGGTTTCTATCTGATTTTAATGTGCTGCCAAGTTCTAGAGACGAAAATTTGTCTTATAGTTATTAATTACTTAGTGGTTTATTGACTCATTTACTCACTTACTTAAATTGGAAACAGATTCCTAGAAAGATTAAGTATTTGGGGTCTTTTTCGATAGATGTTGAAACGTTTTGTAACATTTTTATTTTTGATTAAGCAGGATTGTAGGCATCCTTTAGAGAATAAGTACTAAGTATACATATATTTTTACTTACTTTGTCTACAGGCCGTAATTGCTAATGCCAAACACCATTCATGATTAAATCCCTTTTTTCAAGGTTTTACAAGACTAATATTTTATTAAGTACCTTAGGACTTATTGATTTCTTGTCCTACTAGCCAATATTATACTGCAGTTACATTTCCTTGTATGAAACCGGACCATCCAAGTTCTTTGAAGGGAATGAGATGAAAGGAGGAGAAAAGGAGACTAGAATTTGATAAATAGATTTTTGTAAATATGAGTATCTTTGATATTTTTCTAAAGAGACATATTACTAACCAGTGACCCGCCCCTGCTTCGCACGGTTTAAAAGGCATAACAAAACACTGAGATTTCTTTAAATGTAAGTTTAATATTACACATAAACCTTCCGGAATAATAACGGTGACAACCGCATCAAAATCCGTTGCGTAGTTTAGTAGGACACCGTGTTCACACAGACAGTCACGAAAAGCGACTTTAATTCATATTAAACTATTTATTTATATATAAAGATATAGGATACATATATATGTATAAGTTACATCGAGCTAGGCAGATGCAAAAGTCCTGAATATCAACTTTACAGGCATTTGCAACGCCTACTTTCAGTTTTATAGCTCAGACGTTCGACGAATATTTTTATTCTGTCTTTTCCCCCCTGGTTGTGTACCCCTGCCCTTCACCAGGGGTCCTCAATATAACTGCACACCGATATTGAATGAAGTGTAAACAATTTTATACGCTTTTTGGTGGGAACAAATTATGAATGGGCCCGTATAATGAAGTTAAGATTTTTGCTGTGATAAAGTTTTATGCTCCGTTCTCGTGTTTTAGATTGATTCAATATTTTCGGTTTGTAAATAAACGATATATTTACAGAAATTAAATACTTTTTGTGGTTTATTGGCATAAAGTATGATTATTTCCGTTAAAAAAAAAAACATACAGAAGAACATAGAACCGCCTCCTTTTTGGAAGTCGTTTAAAAAAGAGTGCCACAATAAGCTAGGTATTCAAAGCGAAGAAGCAAGACCTTAAGGATCCCGCAGACAGGCGCGAAGCGACGATGAGTTGCGATTCTGTTAGAACAATTTCCATAAAGTTTTCATACATATTGATCTACTAGAATAACTTCGCGCTGTCGCGTCGCCTATTTGGATGAGCCTTTATTCGTGCAGGGACCTGACACAAAGATATAAAATTATTGTGAATTCGTACGGTAAAGAAAACATTTTAATTACTATACATATACTACTCACAATTTTAATGTGCTACTACTAAGATCTTTTAAAACGCAATAGAACAACACGGCAATATAATAATAGTTTTATCTCCAAAAAAGTGGACATAAGTAGTCTTATCATGTCGCACACTCCTGTCGTACCTACCTGCGAGAGGGTTGTGACGACAGTTATCACCGTGTGGTCACACCCTTACAAATTGCACCCACCGGGTTAACGCTGCCATATTTATGGGAACAAGTTATCCCTAGAACAATGACCAGGTTACGATGACCTTCGGAACTCGGAAGTCATGGCTTAAATTCACGTGACTCCGATCATAATAGTGTATCTAAACATATTTGAGCAGAACTAAATGTAGGTTAAGTATATGTGCGTAGCGAATCATTTAACAAACTTTTTACAGTATTAAAGATAATATCAGTCGCATGATCAATTTGTGCTAAAAGTTGAATAAACTTTTCGACAACGAATGCATCGTCCAGATGTCTGGCTACGCCATAAGTCGTTGACAGATAAGATAGTACTGAATACAAATAAAACTACCTACAGATGCACTTAGATTAAATGACAAACGAACAATTAAATAACAGCCACGATTACAATAAAATTGTAATTCTAATGCTACTATAAAACACAAATGTAAGGCGAATTGGAACAAATTAACAAATATTTGCTCCAATGTTGGCTGTGACGTATAAAAACGAACTAAGAGCTACAAGCTCACGGCAGGAAAACGAAACAGAATATGATTACCAACGCGACCGTACAGCTGGTCGACGGGACTCCGAAAACTATACTATATACTCACTTAGTGACACTTACATTTCTGCATACAAAACTGGAGCATACGAAACAGCCAGTAACAAACCAGCAATGTACGCCATCTAAAGATGTACACCCACAAGTACAAAAGAGTTATAGTACAATTCGTCAAACGCACACATTCCATAATAAAATGACGCACACAAACAAATGCTTTCCACACAGAAAGAAGTTATTTCGACAAGTATCGTTTTACTTATCGATGACGGCCATTCATTGTCTGTCGCATCATGACGTAGACACCAAAAAAAGGATGGATAGTTAACGTATAAACGAATGATAATAATCTAATCGACACACCTGCAGTAAATAAACTTTCACAGTGTCTGGCAAAAGATAATGGTTTTTAGGTTACAGAGATAAAACATCCGGTAAAAGAACCTAAATTAAGGTGGATAGATGTAGTTCAAAGGGACACGCTGAAAAGAGAAGGAAGATAACAAAATTGAGGAAGTAAGACAAGGACAGCTGATCCTATCATATGCAAATGATGTAGAATTAACAGAAGATTCAAATAATGATACTGTAATTGAAGAATTAAAACAAAAGAAAATCACTAATAGTCTTCCATTTAATTAGTAAATGATACTCACGTGAGATTCCAAATTCATATTTGAAAATAATATCGGAGTAATCTTAATAGCATTTTAATTAATATTTAATTAAAATAATTAATGACATATTTTAACGTACTTAATACGTTAAAATATGTCATTGAGATTAGTAGTCAAGGCGAACAGTTATTACGCTGAATTAATTTAGTATTATTTCCAGTAGATACGAGAGGTAAATGAAACGATACATTGTATTTTGACTAGCTGCGCCTATCTAAATCTGTTTAACCGGTTTAGCGTGAAAGCGTAACAAACAAACAAAGAAACTCACTTACGCATTTATAATATTAAAGTTAGGATTACGATTAAGACTTAGCAAAACATCGAGATGACTTATTTATATGTAACTTTAATATTGACGTATTATACACATAAACCTTCCAGAATAAATTCTCTAAACGATGGTGAAAACCTCATCAAAATCTGTTGCGTGTTTTAGGAGAACAACACGGACATACAGACAAACACGAAAACCGACTTTAATTTATAATATATATAGATATAACTTAGAAAGCATCTCCTTACTGTATAGTCTATTCAGCCCATCAATATATCCAGACGCATCGTGACAGCTTACCAGAACTGCAGGAGACACAATACTAGGTGCATGGTACAGCTAACAGGCAAACAAGAGCAATCTATTGCGTTTGCACAACGCAAATGTGAACGCAGACAGTTTATTGGGCTATACCTTGTGAAAGCTAGGCATAATGCTTGTATTTTCTCTATTCAACTGTTACAATTTGCTTATAATGTTAACGTAATCTGGCAGAGGTGGGAACAGCTTTTTTGTTTTCGATGTTCTTGAATTCATTTGTTTCTTTTTATTTATTTTATTTATTATTTATGTACACACAGTAAAATACAAAGAGATATGACATAATTATGATATGAGTACAAAGGTACTGCTTATTTCTTAAGAAATTTCTTCCAGCAGACCTGCGAAAGGAGAAATGAGAAAGAAATGTAGACAATAGTGTGTGAGAACAAGAGAAAAACATGATTATGCGAAGTCTTAACTAAAATGTTAAATATACCTACACATATACGCAGGAAAATTAACATATACTTAAATAAATACATAAAGCTTAAATATATAAACATAAATACACTATAGGTACCTATATAATTATATACTCATAGTTGAGAGGAAAGATAATGCTCTTTTACACGAAATTTAAATAAAGAAACAGTTTTTATCTGAACTGCGTAACAAATTATAATGCAATCGATCGCAAAAACCTATGAAGTAATGGTTCCTTCAAAACGTCCCGGATTGTGATTAAAAGGCTGTCACGCTGGTGTCTATGTTTTGCAGTGGGCCAATTACATGCTGATCCATTTTTAAAGTTAAAAATCTGGCGTAAGTATGCAAAAAAAATGCAACCTGTTTTATGAATTGAATTTTGTTAAAGTAAAATCAACTATTCTGTTTAAAAATTCCAATTGTCTAATGGCCGAGTCTTGTAATTAACGGACCATTTTTGGTTAAAATAGTTAGTTAAAGACTCTTGTATCTATACCAATAATGACGCAAAAACCTCATACCTTTGAATAGTAGCCCCTTGCATAAGGAAGTAGCTATTACAGGTAAAAAATAGCTTACGAATCTATTTATTTTCCCAGTTTGGCAATAAAAAATGTTACCATTGGTAAACAAAACGATTTGTTTTGTTTATAGAAACCGAGCATTAAATGATAAAGTTGAGGAAGGACTGGTAACAATGGCTACCTGTCGCAACAAAGTGCAATTTTATCAACTTTTAACTCACTACATTTACGCTTAAACGTGGATTTGAGTAATGCTTTGCGACTAATTGCAACTCTGCCTGTAGCCCTTCGTTTGCATTGTTTTATGTCTATTTGTTGTTTGAAGCTTTTCATTATCGTTTTTAGTGTTCAAATTATACTTAAGCTTTATTTTCATCTGCTTTATTGCTGTTTATTGTTTTCGATTTAATTTCATAACGATTTTTATTAACTAATTTTTCTTTGCTATAATTATTATTAACGTTGATAACTTCTAGAAAATCTCTCTCATTTTTACTTACACCAAAAGCTTTTTGCGTTATTAGCATTGCACTTTATACTTAACTAGCTGATGGCCGCGGCTTCGCCCGCGTGGATGTCGGTTATTATATACTAAAACCTTACTCGAGAACCACTCTATCCATTGGTGAAAACAGCATGAAAATAGGTGCAGTAGTTTTTGAGTTTATCGCGAACAGGATATTAATCATATAGGTAGGTACTTTAAATTACGATAATTATAAGTATTCGCTAGTTTGATTAACTAAAGTTTTTAGTTATCTTAGTAGAAATCTTATATGTTAACACTCCCACGCTTTGAAAGTCCTGTTATCCAATTCCTCTATAAAGTCTAGTTTCATTGCTCATTCCTACACATCAAAGCGTTCTAATAATACTCGCATTTCTATAAAGCATCGTACATTTTGAAGGCAGGTAGGATGCCATTGCCATTACATTGGCAGCACAAGGTCAGCGCATAAGAATTGGGTATTTATAAAACAGTTAGGCGCAAGTCCGCATTCACCTTTGTGTTAGTTCAGGTAGGCTTCCGGCCGCCTGTGTATTGATAGCTGCTCGATGTTTAGCGACAAACACATAGTTTGTTGGATAGTTATGTGAATTAATGGTTCTATGTTAATTTCCTAAACATTTCTATCGGGGATCTAAATAGTCTACTTAGTAATTCATGAGTATTTGGCGTCGATGTAAGTAGGGTTCTACGACTGTTGACGAAATTTGAATTCAAAAAGTATTATGGCAACGGTACACCTGCGGCCGTGGAATTAAAAATAATGTTTATTCAGGTTATTATTAAATTAACTGCGGAAACTTCAAAACTCGGAAAAACTCAACTCGGAACAACTTTATCTTATGTAACGTGATTTTCTTTCCCCCAATACATATTTCCGCTTACTTCAAACCATTAACGATTATGTAACTCTCAGTATTTCATTATACACATCTAAACTCACCGTTTTGTCGTTTTTATCGTTGCTAACTTCCTAAAGATAGAGGTTTTATGCTTTTATTGTTATGTTGTTTCATGATAAACACAAGCGAACTCGAAGCGTGTGAAACAAACTTTATGGATCTAGATTTACGAGCGAGTCAATAGAGAGCTCTTAATGTAGACCACGATGTAGACACGCATTGAACAGAGTTCATCTTGTTTTGGGGTGCTAAGGAGTAGAGGCAACACGGACCGCCCACGAAGCCCACTCGATCCTCACACAAACGTATCGCTTTTAAATATCAAACGACAAGTTCATCAACATTATGTAATTAATATCTTGTACGTTTTTTCTTGACAAGTTTACGCAAAAAAGTATTTTCTAAAAATCTCCATTCGCAATACGAGCGAAAATACGCTTTATAGCTCGCAATTAAAGCCCAAATTCCAGTATCGAATCGTAGAGGCCAATGCCACAAACACATGTTGGCGTTGCACGTCCAGGTAAGCTGAGCTCCCCTGCCTCCTTTATCCGTACAAAAATGTTCACAAAAGGAGGTTGCCTTGGGGTGGGCTGGAGGTCTTTTAGGCTGGTTTGCGTTATAGGAGCAAAGGGGGCGCAGAAACGGAATCAATGAACTCCGTTCGAGCCGACCGACAAAGGACGTTTCGGGCCGGCAGGTAATTAACTTAATATCAATCTCTGCTCTTTTATACATAATACTAAACTATAGACAAACACTAAAGTGCGTTCTGTGATTGGCAGCGAAACTTGTGATATATATGACGCCACTTAGCGCTTAAGTACTAATATTGAAGCTGGCATCCATTCTGGATAAAATGTATATTAACTTTTTTAGACGTTCAGACGTTTGCGCAATAAAAACTGGGACTCTTCATAAATGCTCTGTAAGAACTCTGTAATTGGAGCGTTCTGTAAATCTGTTGCCGTCTCGCTTTATTGAAAAGAAAACGACAGTGACAGGTGAGACTTATCAAGGATTTATGGATTTCAAGTTTTGAGAAGAAGGGCGCGTGCCTGTAGGTTGACGTGTATGAAGAAGATAGCAGTCAGTTATGTTTCTCTTTAGAGCAGGGATTACATCGTTATGTATAGCTTGCACTGGCGGTATGTAGCTAGAGTGTGATCCCTTTGGTGTCACACGAAGCGTTGACACTTGACGAGTTGACACCATAAAGAGATTACTATTTATAAAGAATTGTAAGACAATGATTATATGAGACATTAATGTTTCATAGTCTATGATGTGAACTTGACAAGATTCTTTCAAGAGCATCGATTGTCGCGGTTTTAATAGATTTTTTTTATTTTGAGCGTGTGTTGCCAAATGATCGCGAAAAAAAAACACGTTTCTTGTATGGGAGCCCACTTTAATTTTTAACTTTATTTTATTTTAATTAGGTATTTGTTGTTATAGCGGCAATAGAAATACACAAAATTCAACTGTCTACCTATCACCGTTCATGAGCTACAGCTCGCTGACAGACAGACGAACGGACGGACAGCGGAGACTTAGTAATATACCCTAAGAAAGATAATTTAGACATTTCTATTTACTTTGATGACGCTTTATTTTGTAGTTTTGTCCTGGCTGTGACGTAATAACCTATTTATTCATAGTATCCACGACTTCATCCAAAGCTGGGCCATATGCCTCTCTTCACTTGTGCCAATCCCCACGCTCTTGTGCCAGCCTCAAATACAAAAATATTATATATATCTACCGAATATTTTTTTACATTAGAACGGATTGTCTGCATAACTTGTCGTAAAATACCAGCTGCTCCCACATACCTACTTAATTGGTAACATTTATATCTACTTTGTACTTTATAGTGACTTTATACTACCTTTTATTTGATTATTTATGTACACGCAGTAAAGACGATTATAATTTTGAGTGCAAAGGTACTTCTTATATCTTAAGATTTTTTTTCCAGCAGACTTGCGAAAGGAGGAATGAAAAAAAAAATGTAGATATTGTCTACATTTTTGTGTGTGAAAACAAGAAAAGAAAAATATGATTATGCGAAGTCTAACTAAAATATTATGTGGTTTTATGTTTCATTAAAAGGCATGAAGGGGTGTGTCAGGGTCGTGCCACGTGGAGTTCTGTAATTTCTGCTTATCCCCTCGGGAGAATGGCTTGAATTTATGTATGTGTGTGGATTCAAGCCTTGAGACCCTTCTTGTGTTTTTGGGTATGTAAGGAAGCTTTTATATACGTATCTATTGCGATATACCATATCATAGCATATTAGGTCCATACTTAATTGACTTATGCTCGGTTCCTATAAACAAAAACGAATCGTTATTCTTACCAATGGTAGTTTTTTTTTATTGCCAAACAAATAGATTCGTAAACTTATTTTACCTGTGATAGCTAGTTCCATATGGGAGGGTCTACTATGCAAAGCTATGAAGTATTTGCTTCATTATTGGTAAAGATACAAGAGTCTTAATTATAACCAATAACGGTCCGTAAATTATAGGAATCAGCCATTAGCTGCAAAATCGATAAAGGTAATTATGCCTCGATAAGGTAAGTCAATTGTCTATGGTTGAACGTTATAAAGTCTTTTTTTTTATTTGGATTAAGTTGCACGTGTTTAGTAGGAAAAATGAATCTTAAAGTAATTTCTGCCGTTTGTACCATTAATTTAGCTCTGCATTAAAAAATAAATTGTTAGTCTGAGAATATATCTCTAGTTGCCTCATACAGATGAGGCAACTAGAGATATATTCTCTGACTAACAATTTATTTTCTTGTAGTTATTACATAAGTATTGGATATTTCTCACGGACCATCTTTTTTTCTTTCTAAGATGTACGTATTACGTAGTCACTGGCGGCACTAGAGTAGGTATTACAAATAACTGGTGATACTATTAAAATGAATTATTATTCTAAGTAGATAAGGCATCTAGAATCATAAAAACCTATTTTATTTATTTAAAAAACCGGACAAGTGTGAGTAAGACTCGCGCCTTGAAGGTTCTGTCTCAAAACTCTCAAAGCTGTGCTGGCTCAGCTGATGCCTGAATTTCTAATTCCGGATTGAAGGGCAAACTTAACTGTAATCGATATTTTCCTTCACCGTTTTTAATGCAAATGATAATTATACAATACGCACACGGTTCTGGAAAGTCAGAGACGCGTACCTTGGGTTGGAATTCCAATTCCACGGTCACACCACTACCAGCAGGCTATCACTGCTGTTGTTATTGATATTTCGGAGCTATCTATCCCGTATGTAACACCTGCCATGTTTTGGCTCTGCATCTTCCTGGTAGAAAACGCCTCAGGCATTATTCCGCCTCTGAACAGTATTTTTTTACTTGTGCATATAGTTTCAATAAATACATATAAAAATCTAGAAACAAACTTTTTCAGAACATATGTATTTCTAGATTTTTATATATATAACGCCGCGCCAATATTTAAGATCATTGGCGCGGTGAATACTGTGTTTCTTTTGTTTCATAAACTCGTCATTATCTTTTAACCCACTTGATTATTGAGATTTTTTTTCAGCACTTACGTTCCTCAGAGTAATCATACTTTCAAGTAAATTGCGGAAATAAAGTTATTATATACACTATATTATAAAGTGAAACGATTTGTATTTTCGAATGAAATCAAAAACAAGTGGGTCGATTAAAAAAAGTCTTTCACCAGTAGAATGTGATATTATCAGAGAGTAAAATAGGCTATAATTTATAAAAATATCACTAGGCGAAGCCGCTAGCGGAAGCTAGTAATTTATAAATAAGCACTTTAGACCACAAATATAGACTTAATCGATTCCTAATTTCACACAAATATAACGAGGAATAACAAAAACACAATTCCAAAGAAACACATTTAATATTTTCAGATAAAACGTCACAAATCACTCGGTGTCCTATAAAATGTTTATGAATGGAAGTATTCTCCGAAGCCGGGTGGCTGGCTGGACCACTTCGCTCGCTGCACTGCGCTAACAATAAGCTTAAATCTTCGAAGCCCTGTTACATTATTATTGGCTTACGACTTTTGTACCTATCTACTTTATTATATAAGTACAGCATTTTCCTCATTTAGCGGTTACAGCGACGAATTACCAGTGTGTTCTTTTGTGATGCAACTTAATTATTTTGTTTACTTATTACTAGCTGTTGCCCGCGATTTCGTCTACGATCCAGGTTGAGAGGCCTTTTCCAGGCCATGGTCTATCCACATGCCAAATTTCACCAAAATCTGTTTAGCCGTTTTAGCGTGAAAGCGTCACAAACAAACAAACAAACTCACTTTCTCATTTACAATATTGTATAAATAAATATCAATATCAGTATCATATAATTATAATAAAATAATAATAAAGGTAGGATTTATTATTAACTCAATAGAACGGGCTAATAATATTATAGTAATATTATTGGATGAATGGATTGCCAACAAAGAAAGAAATGGCCACCAGTATCGTTCTATTTTATTAAGTACCTGGAACTTGTTGACAGGCCTAAACTGTCCTCCCATACCTTTTAACACTGATTTCTAAACATTGTAAAAAACAATTATTTTTAAAACGGTAACCGTGGAGTTTCTTGCCTGCTATTCTCCTTAGGAAATGACCAAAATTGGAACCTTACACCTAGCTTAGATTCTGACGTTTCATAAAATATTTTATTTCACATAAACCTACCCGAGGTTTATGTGAAATAAAATATTTTGAATTTGAGTTCTAATTACTGTCCAATAATGATGGCTTAATTACTTTAGAAGACTTGTTACAGCTCGTAGTACAAGTTACAGTTTTAGGCCAGTAGCACCAAACTATTAGGCCTTTGGTTCACATAGTGCACATGATGGTGGTGGTTGGTTATCAAGCTCTGATGGCCTGAAGCTTGGTGTTATGCAGGAAACTGGGCGGTCTATTTCAGCTTTAAAAAAATACATATTTAAATAATCGAATGGTTCTAATGCTTCTAATGTATTCATGCAAGCTAACTGTTTACATGCTAGTGTTATGGGTCACAGAAGCTTAACAGGATAGGAAGTGAACACGCAACTTTGCCATTGCCGGTCACACACCCGCCGTATCGCTTGGACAACCTCGCTGTTTTTGCTTATTGGTGACTTGCACGAATTTACTCGCTCGAAACGGGCGAATCTACACTTTTAAATCATATTATTTTACCATATGGCAATTTGCACGATGTTAATTTATTTGTAGGGGAATTGATTTCTGGAGTTGGTCGTGCCAATAGCCATAAGAAAAAAAAAACTAGCGACGCGCTCCCTGCTTCGCAAGAATTTATGACTTGACAAAATATCGAGATTTTTTGTTATTATGTAACTTTAATAGTAACTTAATACAAACTTGGTGCATACCTCATCAAAATCTGTTGCGTGGTTTAGAAGAATAACGCGGGCATACAGACAAATACGAAAAGGGACTTTAATTTATAATATATATAAGTTTATATATGTAGAAAAGTGTCGATTCTCGAAAGAAAGATTAGATATTAACATGTAGCCACCTCAAATTAATTATAAGACCTTCATCCTGTACACATGTTTCACAAAAAAAAAAAACAATTGTAACCTGTGCATACGCAAAACCTAATGCAGAAATACAGTGTGGCGTTTAGGTTATCACATTAATTGAAACCACATTTTCTACGTTACGTATTTTAAACATTCACAATTAAAATAATCATTCAAGCCGTGAGACAAGGAGGAGCTCGTGGCTAAGTAATAACAGCCGCTCGGGTCGATCCATCAGGTTAAGCTACGCTTGCCGGGGTTGGTCCGTGGATGGGTGACCATTTTCACATATCGAGACTACTCCGTGCCTCGGAAAGCACGTTAAGCCGTTGGTCCCGGCTGTCATTTGTGGATCTTTGACAGTTGTTACGAGTCGTCAGAAGCCCGAAAGTCTGACAACCAGTTTAACCAAGGGGTATCGTATTACCCAGTTGCTGGGTTGTGGAGGTCAGATAGGCAGTCGCTCCATGTAAAATACTGATATTCAGCTGCATCCGGTTAGACTGGAAGCCGACCCCAACATAGTTGGGAAAAGGCTAGGCAGATTGATTCAAGCCGTGAGACCTGTTTTTTTGGTTTTCGTATTTAACAACATTAAACTTAATTTGTGATTATTTGGTAACAACACCATTAAGTTTGTGTTGAATTGTTGATACCATCGCCTCGCGCGCGTCTACTGCCTTATTATCAAGGGTGTTTTATTTTGGTGCCAATTTTTATTACGCTATATATTTTGTTTGAAAACTTCAGTGTTCACTTGTTAGTCAAATTGTTTATTTTATTATTTTAACAGACTGATAACAAGTTTTAATAACCACTGTACGTACAGGGTACTAGGTACTTATTACTGGTACAATTTACAGAGAACATTGTGTGTGAAGCACTTTGTGTGTGTGTTGTGTCTGTAGATTGTTGTGTTGTTGTTGTATTGTTTGTAATTGTTGTTGTTGTTGTTGTTGTGTTTGTAAATTTTACGAGTAATAAGTATTACCATATATGATGATTGTAACCTTGTAAAATCATGAGCCCTGGTTCTTGGATAAATAGGATTGTTTTTGCCACAGTACAGATATCCTCCACAACCAAAACCATTACAACCGTTTCCCAAACGATATTTTCTTTCAAGTCATTGTAATAAAATAAAAAAAAGTAATAAAAACTACAACCCAACTACGACTAAAAAGGTATAAACAAGACAACACAGACAAATTAAAAATCCGGAGTCACACGTAATCTGTTCGATTTATGCCCTAACACGTGTAACTCCGGATTTTTAATTTGTCTGTATTGTCTTGTTTATACCTTTTTAGTCGTAGTTGGGTTGTAGTTTTTATTACTTTTTTTTTTATTGTTCTTTTGGGGTTATAATTTTTTTTTTTAAATGTGCTCATTAAGCCCTTTCATTTGATACCCAACATGGTACGATTAAACAATCTTTTTTTTGAACTTCCTGACTTTATGTCCTCTAGAGGGCGCCTTTTTTAATTTAATGTGACGTCACATAGCCTATAACCAGCGGACGATCAAGACGCTTCCAACGATACCTCGCTTGTCAAATTGTGATGCGTGGTTTAGAAGATATGAGGGAACAGATGAACATACATACATACATACATACATACATACCGGTCAAAATCATAACCCTCCTTTTTGCTTCGCCGTAGTCGGGTAAAAAGAAGGTTGATGACGACGATCTTCCCAATCCCAATATGCTCCCAAAATTAACCCGTCTTATAGTATGGCATGTATTAATAGCATTCACAGTTGAACTTCAAAACAACAAGAGTCATAGTCCAATGTGAATACTTAATCGATTGGGCCCACAAATAACAGTAAACAAAGCAGTGACAACAGTAGATCGCGGAGCGGTATCGTAGGTAATTGTCGCGGTAGTATCCGCATTCGCGTCACAATCTACTTTATACTATGCAGATGACACTTCCAAAATCCATCGCCGACCACACACACACTGGTATAAAACTAGGCGATACGATATTTAGCGGGGTATAAGCGCAGTCGCATACCACATACTTTTCTTCTACAATAGGTTAGTTTTTTTTTGTATGACCTTACGTTTTGTAAGATGGGTGCGTTGATGCATTTATTTTGAACTCTACTGTTTCATTTAGCTCCTACAAAAAATTGGTCACCAATTCTATGCCGTCTGTGAACGCTCTAAAGGGGACTCATTCGTGAGTTCCAACTAAAATTCCGTGCAAATGATGTATAACACCTCTGTGTGCGTACGCAACCTATGAATGTAGTACGGTATGGTGCGTAATCTATGTTCATGGAAGCATAAGCTCCGCCTGTTACGTTTCTGTTGTGGGTAAGTTTTCTCATTTTCCTCCAAGGCCTTCCGTTCTCGGTCCGTTGAGAATTTTTACATATTTGTATCCTTATTCTTTTGTTTTTTGTAAACGTTTATTGCGTATAATATTTCTTTTAGATAAGCGACGTACTTTAAAGTGTAGGGATGTGTAAAAATTCGTTTACTGAATCCCCTAAGAGGCTGGGGTAATACTCGTAGGTTGAGATTAAAGAACACAGCCATAGCTTACTTTGTTGTGGCAGTTTTCTGGCTCACTGGTTCAAGTAGAAATTACAGTAAGCGACTAGTTCTTACACGTGATGTTCTCTGGATTAAAATTATGTATATTTTGTTTCTCATTGTGAATTTAACGCACTATTTCACAGGCTATATGACTCTACCCAAAAATACAAAAGTGGATTAGAGGTTACAAAATTACGTAACAAAAAATATGATATAGATATTAATATAATACCTCGAACATAGTCTTTGACGTCATAATTAAGAACACTTAAAGCGAAATGAGACGTTTCCACAGAAATATTGATTTACATTATTATAAAGTTCAAAAGGGTCTTTGAACTCCCAACATTTTAACTCTTAGGACACGAAAATTTCGGCCTTGAAAGCCTCTGTCTGCACACATTATAACATCGTCTGTTTGTAGTAAATACTTTTTAGGGTTCCGTACTCAAAGGGTGCCAACGGAACCCTATTAAGAAGGCTCCGCTGTCCGTCCGTCCGTCCGTCCGTTTGTCACAGGGCTGTATCTTTTGAACCGTAATAGGTAATAGGAACACTTCAAATTTTCACAGAGTGTCTAATATGGCCGCTATAATAACAAATAAAAACTGTTTTATATGTAAAATTAATTTTTAACTTTATTTTATTTAACATACAAGAAATGTGTTTTTTCGGCGTTTTTACTCGATCTTAATAATGGCAATGACTTATTGTATGGTTGTACCGAAGAACGCTTCTTAGGTGAGTCCGACTCGCACTTGGCCGCTTTTTAGTTTCATGCCAGTAACCTTTGCATAATTTAGTCCAAAAAGAAAAAGAATTCAGCCTCTTTGTTAGTTCGTAACTTCGGAATGACTGCATCTATTTCGATTCAACTTTTACTAGTTATGTAAGAAGAGACTGCAGTGATTGTTGGATACGTATAGATTTAATATGTCCTATGACAATCTGGATACTAAGCTGATAGTGAAAGTTTCGAATTAATTGGTTAAGGCTTTTTTAAACATCTTTAGGATGGGTTTACACTATCATATCTATGGTCATAGATATAATGAAATTGTAAAATAGACAAAATAAGGGTATATCCCTTTAAGCGGGATATTACACTATCATATTATATCATTTACCTATCTACGAAGCTAAAAATTATCCATAATATTATCTTATTTTACAATTGCATTATATGTTTGATCATAAATCTATTATCATAGATATGATAGTGTAATACCCCCTAAGACATACTGACACGATAGTTATTGACATTACTAATTACTTATTCTCTCAATTCTTTGGAACAGTGATATTTTTTGCTACCTATAAGACATTAATCGCAGCTTCTGTAACACAGAAAACATTACACATAATTTGATTTCATCTCATAACAAGCACGTAAGAAAAGAAAAAGTACAAACGTTCTTACAAAAAAAGTTAACACGTTGTATCAAAGAGGCCGTGTGCCCGGTGCGCCTCATTGGACATACGCCAGACCATAGACTTATCTACACTCGTTCGACCAAAGACACGCCATTACGCGGCTGATTATAATAAGTTGAGCCATTTGCCGCCAATAAAATACATTCTACGTGCGACTTTGGCCAAATTGTTCACTATATCTTTATTTGAACACTTAGTAAATGTGTGGAAGTCTGTTCAATACTTTTGGTTGACTGTCGAACAACTTATTTGCACCATTTATTACTTCTATCTTCTATCTCTTCTTAAATAGGTTCTTATTAAATAGCAGTTGTAATCGTGCCGTTTAGGATATCGATTTTTCCCGCTTCTGGATAGACCGGATTGAAATGTTCCCAGTTGGATAGACATGGAGCCGATTGTAATACTAGAAAATAAGGTTTTCTTAAAAATATAAAGATTTCCACAAGATTCCCTTCATTTAGAAATCTGTTCATTGTTCAGTTTAAAGCAAATAAGTTATTTTAATGTTTTAGAACTGTTAGCCTGTATCATCTCACTGATGGACCTGTAAGGCCTCAACTTATGACTTCCAGTGCTTGTGATCCAGAGCTACTGTGGACCATTGGTCGTTTGTTTTGTCCAGCTGGTCCCGCATCATCGTCATCATCGTCTCTCGTCATCTCTCTTTCATGTTTTAGAATATCTAAATTGCGAAGTAAAATAACCTAATTGCAATCGATTTTTGCATCAAATCCTAGTCGGATATCTCAGTTTTCTTTAAGTAACAGCTAATACAATTTTGCAACTTTAATGTTAAATTTATAGTCGGCTAGTTACACTTTAGCTGCTCTTGTCAGTACCAGCGAAATGAATCGAAAGTGATTAATAATGTTGCCGTTATTAGTTCCGAACTCAACGAGTCTAATTATGAAACAAGTTCTTTCCTATAGCTACCTAGTATTTAGTCTATATATCTACTATTTCATACTAGTTTATTGGATGTCTACAAAATCAGCAAGTCATGCTTAATATCCGGATCAAAGCCAAAGGAATTCGACATTTTGACATTTATCGAGATCAAATCGGTCTGTTGCTGGGTAAAGGTGTGCCAGTCTAGCAAATTTTATTACTGCACTCATTAGTTTTTTATAAGACTATAAGACAAGTTTATTTTTGGCTCCCATATTAAAATTTGTCTCTTAGAACCAGTATATGTCAGTCCATCATGAAACTTTTCAAACAATTTCAGTCTTCAAGTCCTTTAAACTGGAAACAGTAGACCGTAAACCCAGAAAACGTTGAATTGTCCTGGAATTTACAGCAAATTAAACGGAACCGAACACGGTCTATCTCGGGTCGGGAGAGCGCGGCACATTGTTACTCAGTCGCTACCTAGATGGCGCTAGTCGTTAGGGTATCTCGCCGGTTGAAATGGAATTCATCGGGCCTTCAGACGGTCATTTTAATCGGGCCCATTGTCACGTTCTTGTGAACCGGCCCCAAAAGTAAGTATCAAATAACAATAAGAAAAATTAAGGCGAATACCGACAGCCCGACTGTGTTTTGTTTTATTTAAAAGTTGTTTTATTAGTGGTACCAGTTTGTAGGGAGCTGAATTGTAAATTGAATGGCTGGTCAATTATTAATTGAATTTTTAAACAAATTGATTGTTGTGTATTATGTAATGATCATCAATTAATAGACTTAAGTCAGTATAAATGAAAGCTGGTATCGGAAATAATAGTTAAATATTGCATAAAACCTTTCGCTGACACAATTTATAATTGCCCTAAACCGGGCTTGGTAACTATCCCCTTGAGTTACTCAGGCGTGCCTTTCTATCAATCAAAGGCAAGAATTCAGGAGCAAAAGGTCTTCCGTTACAACAAATCATCTCTTTGTGTGCAAGATTTGGATTTAAGTTAGGAATTTTTATGTCTATGTGTGTTTATCGATGTTATCTTTTTGCATTAGCAGCTTGCAGACCGTACTCGCACTCAGTGCTATTTCATTTTTGTTACATAACATAACATCACGCCTGTAATCCCCGAAGGATTAGGCAGAGGTGTACCTACCTATAGTATACCCAAATTTCGTTATGTCTGTCTTTCATGTAATAGGGGCGAGCTTATTGTTATCAACCGGTTGTTGTTATCACAAATTCAGACTCCCAGCTGCTACTGAGAGTTCAATTCTATTTTGTCATATTCTATTATTTTCCTTCATTTATCAAGCATCATCTAGACTCTTGTGATGCTGTTTTGCTAACTAAATTTATCCCTAAATTCGCAAAACAGTCAAAACTATGAAACTAAGCCACATCACTAGTAACCAGGCTACCAACGGTCGCCTTTGCTTACCAAATGACGTGATTGAATATATCGAATCGTTTAAGGCAGGCACTTGCCAAGTGAAAGCGTGACGTCACTCATACTGCATACATTCTATAAACACACTTGAAATCGGACATTGCGCATTCGTAAGGACACCAGCTGTATCGGAATGTGATCGTGGCACTGATTTGGATATCAATCTTTTTTTGTTACAGGGATCCTTAGCAACAATTAATGACTTTAGATATTAATGTTGCCAGCAATCGCGTTTGGCTAAAGATTTAGTTATCTCAGTTCAATACCTATGATTAGACCTAAACTAGAGGAATCTGTGCTCATACACTTAGTTATTCTCAAGTAATCAAGTTGCGTTTCTTTTCAAGTTTTAAGGCTCGCACAAACAGACGCGAAATCGCGGGCGCGACAGGCCGCGGTACCTTTGTCGACAAAGGTACCGCTGCCTGTCGCGCCCGCGATTTCGCGTCTGTTTGCACGAGCCTTTAAGCGACACGAGAAGAGCCATCGTTGGGAGATAGGGCCTAAACACATAACCATAATTTTTGCGTTGCGGCGCCGCAACGCAAAAATTAACGGCGGTTTCGGGCCATTTCCTAAGGAAATCTTAGGGTGCTGCCGCTGATTTTTGCGTTGCGGCGCCGCAACGCGGTTATGTGTTTAGGCCCATATAGATTACATTTAGATTTAATAAAAATAATTTTGTTATTATTGGAGGATTAAAAGGAAACTAGAAAATAAAAGGATTAACAGACGCCCTCGCTAAACCAGCTTAACGAGTAGAATCATACTTAGATGTAGGAAAAACAAATATGTGGAACAGGATTTTAAAAACTATATCAAAGATACCTTTGGACGAACATCGTCAACTGCGAAATGTCGGGATAAGAAAGATTCCCTCCTTGCTCCTTTTATTTATATCATTTTTGTCTTTGACTTTATAAATATACAGGGTGTAAGGGTAAACACCGTTGTCACTCAAACCATGGGTAGTTGACTTAAATATAAAAATAAATTACCGAGTAACAACAAAAAAAACGTTATTTTCATTAAAAGATTTATAAAAGTTTCTATCCGACACCGTGCTCGTAAGCGAAATAGCTGACTGACTGAGGGAGGGGTCGCACTCGCGGCCGGTCAGGTCACATCCCGCGCCCCCCACCCGTGTTGAGGCGCAAGTTCATTGCCCTAGCGCATAGGGAAAAGGGTGAAATACTCTAGTGGTAAAATTAAATTTAAAAAAAAACTAAAAAGAAGTCGTAATTTTCCATTAATTTTACGTTCTATAAATGACCAAACCACTGGTTTCAAGGATAACGGTGTATAACCTAACACCCTGTAGTTCGTGAATAAGTAGATAAGTTAGTGGTCTTTATAACCCACTTGTGTAAAAACCGCGCGCGGTGGACTACCTACTTGTTATAGTGGTCGCTGGTCGCAAGCGCTTCTGTTGAGGAGGAGGTCCTGGGTTCAATTCCCAGGTCAGCCAAAGTTGCGGGAAAGTCCGAAAGGGATACCGGGCCCTTGGCAACAGGCAACTGAAGGAACACGGGTGGGTTTTAGTCAGTAAAAGTTTGACACGCCCAGAAGTAATTTGAAGGTATACCAAACTCAAAAAAAAAAATGGTCGGGCGTGGTATTGGAATTTTCTATCAGGAATTTCTCAGTAGCAGCCCGGGGTCTGGATTTGTGCCCGGATGATGGCAATAGGCTCGCCCCCTATTATATGGGACCTAAACGTCACTATACTCCATTTGAAATAAGATTAGACGTATAGATAAGCCTTTTTTACATTCCGTTCAACTGATTTTGAATTCTATTGCGTTGGTGGCATGACAAATGGCAGCCGCAGTAGATAGTTGGTATTGTGTAACTTTTTTTGCTTTTAATGCTATCCTTATGCCTACGGTATAGAAGTCAAAATCGGTTGAACGGACTGTAAAAAGGTTTGTTTTAATGTCTTATCTTATTTCAAATGGGGTATAGCGAAATGTGGGTGTTCTATAAGGTACACCTCTACCTAACCCTTCGGGGCTTAAAGGATTGTTACGTTGTGTAAAAACCCACCAAGCGACCACAATAGCCCAGGCTCGAAAGAGCTGGAAGTCATCGGGCCTTTGCCCAGCAGTGGGAAGATGCAGGCTAACAGTAACAGAGGCCCTAGACAAAGTGACATTCTATCAGCGATAACGATGATGGAAAAGGCAAAAATGTATAGGACTGACATAAGCTATCGAAAAGCTTATGTCCTTGAAAGTCGTTGTAGGATTACGAAAGGGAAAGCGATTGTCACTTGCCTAGGCCCAGGAATAAATTAGTAGTAGACGCTATATTTCTAATTGAAGATATTATCACGGTCATCACAGACAAGGCACTCATAGTCGATGTATAGCTATACTGGGTGTAAGGGTAGACACCGTTATCCTTGAAATTAGTGGTTTGGTGTCATCTATAAATAGAAAGAAAGAAAAATTGTTTATTCTGCACAAACTAAACGCACAATACAAAATGAAGACGGACATCCACGTAAAAAATTGCCAAAAGCCTCATATTTAAAACAAGAAATTAGCAATATACAGTTATCTGTGGATGAGAGGCCAAAGACAATTTACTTGCGTAATATTTGTTGTGACATTACCAAATGAAAACAAACAAAACAATCACAAATTAAACAAAATGCCGATTACTGAGTGGAAAATTATCCATCTTTGAAACAACAATAAACAAGAACAAATAGGCTGTGCGTCGCATCTGTGCAAGAATAGGTCATTGCTCAGCTTAGGTAATGCCGCGACTTCAGACGAACCTGTCGTCAACAGCGCTGATTTTCAGCAAAAAATAATAATAATAAATATACTTTTTCTATGGGACCAACCTAGAAATCGCGAAAAAAAAATCCGCTGTTCCATACATTTGTGTTCACTTAAATCGACAAAATGTATGGGACAGCAGATTTTTTTTTTGCGATAATTTTCGCGTCCCATTGAAAAAGTATATTATAGATGACACCAAACCACTAGTTTCAAGGATAAGGGTGTCTACCTACCCTAACACCCATAACCGTATATATGCAGCGCATAACCATGGTGTATTGTATTGTAATGTAAACAACTCCACAATTCACTCTATACCATGAACAATTACTTACTGATGCATCAACAATTTTCCCACAAACAGTAAAACTATTTAATTAATATTGTTTTGTTCATTAACTTTTCATGTTTCTTTGTTTTTCGTTCCTTATGTTGCGCGAACAAAAATCGCCCCTTCTGCATCTTTTGTGTTACCCCTTACCTGAGGGTACTATGTTTCCTGGACCATTAACCACCCTCTGTAATAATTCGATGAAAGCATTTGTTGACAGACACACATTTTTCGTTCTTGGATATTCTGATTTAAAATGAGAATCTGATTTAAAACTTTGATATTCTGATTTAAAATGAGAATTTAACTACGATTTTGCTAATTTCTATTGAATCACGCTTGTGGATTTTCCAAGACTGATTATTAAAGAACACTTGTCTTTATAACTGACAAAAGTAAGTATGCATGTTGGTAAGGCGCTCTAAGGTATGGCGTTAGTAAGTACATTATTAAGTATTTTGATATATTTTACTTATCATCAAAATTATCTAAAGAAAAAAAAAAGAAATAGGTAAATAAAAAAGATATACAGATATACAATTAGACGGCTAACTTAGTCTTTTAGGACAATTTTGTTGATTGCTTCAGCTAAATTATGAAGATTCTAGTTTGGTTTTGCCATTATCTAATCAATTTTAAATGTCATCGATTCTCGCCTCTGCACATTTTCGATCCGAGCTAGCTAGCGTTTATTGGATTAGATCTAAATCCGATCTTTTAGTTAAGAGTATACAACTAACTATTATTGAACTAATTAAAGAAAAAAAAAAAAAAAAAGAAAAAAACAAATAAAGGGGAGGGGCTCATTGGGCATCAAAGAATTCGTCCGCATCGCTGTCAATGGGAAAAGTGCCCAAAAGGCTGGCAGCATTGCCACGTTGAATGGCAATGCTGATTCTTTGGGCTAAAAATAGGCCAGCCTTCTGGTCAAGAGTGGTGGTGAAGAGTCGACCAATCGCTTAGCGATGTCCCGTTAAGAGTTAGTTCACCGGCATTAGATTACCCGATTCTAGGTACAATATGAGATTTTTTATAGAACTGGGGGCCTATCCCCACTTCTTATAACAGTATTATTTGAATCTCACTTCACTGCGGGAAAGTGATGGTGCTATACTTCCTCTTTCCCACACACAAGTAGGTAATCCTAATTATCCGAACTATATAATTATCCTAATCCCACATCCAAATCCGTTCAGCCGTTTTAGCGTGAAAGCGTAACAAACAAACAAAAAAACTCACTTTCGTTTTTATAATTAATTATATAAATTAGTTAGGATACTTTAGATAGGTATCTTATTTTTTTGTATCATTAGGTAATAACATTAACTTTTTTTACAGACAGTGGTAGCCGTTGTAGGATCTACATAGGCTTCCACACTCGACAATCTGGTGTGGTCATCAGTGAAATACAGAGCGGTGACTTCCTTCGTGTCCAATCCAGGACATTGGTAAACTGTCTCGGAACACGCAACGATGTAAAAAATAAACAGCGAGAAACGTTGGAAAAGCGTTCCAGATAAAGGACTGATTATAATAAAGTAAGCTGTATCCTAACTAACATTATAAATGCGAAAGTCAGTTTGTTTGTTTGTTTGTTACGCTTTCACGCTAAAACGGCTTAACGAATTTGGATGAAATTTAGCACATGGGTAGACCATGACCTGGAAAAGGACATAGGATACTTTTTATCCCGATTTTCCCACGGGATCGAGATTTACGCGGGTGATACCGCGGGGAGCAGCTAGTTAGGCTGTACTTAGAAAATGTCAAAAATAAGTTCCTCCATTATGTAAATTATTCCCAATGAAGATAATATTTACTGCCCTTTAATAATCAAATATAAGTCTCGATCCCGTGGGAATATCGGGATAAAAAGTATCCTATGTCCTTTTCCAGGGCATGGTCTAACCATGTGCCAAATTTCATCTAAATCCGTTCAGCCGTTTTAGCGTGAAAGCGTAACAAACAAACAAATAACTAACAAACTCACTTTCGCATTTTTACCATTAGGTAGGATTAGGATTTGTAATATAACTTTTTCAACACCTAGGCTAAACCTTGTTACGTTATAATGTGAAGTTCAAACAAATATTAAAAGCTTAACTACTTTCTATTACACACATTCAAGTAATCTACATAACAGCGTCAGGTATGTATAACTACCTAGTGTTGCCATCTGACATTATGCTGAGCTAAAGGAGGTTCTGTTAGCATATTTTTTTTCCCTACTTATAAGGTGTTTTATTGACAATGAACGCATTTTCTTTCTCTCTTTATTTCTACTGCTCGACGAGCGATGATGTAAACTTTCCTACAAACGTATTTTACTTTATTAGAAAACGTGTATCCCATGAGTAAGCTTAGGTAGAACATGTATTAGACTTAAATGTTATCTGTTTATCTGTCTGAGATGATAGAGGTGCGTAGTGCGTAGGTAGCAGGTAAATAATTCAGGTTTCTACAAACGGTATAAACGGTACCGTATTATATTATCTATGTATATTCTCGAAGATGATACATAAATAATTGTAAGTAGCGGCTTGAGAAAACCAATTTTATTTTAGTCTATTTCATAATCAATTTCTACTTTCTTTCTTCATGAAGTTTTATTGAACTTTTGCCTATGCTTTTATTCTATTGTTATGGTAGTTCAAACAACTTGGCCATCCTTTTAATAGCAAAAACAAAAAAGCATCAGCTAATAGATGCACTACAATTACCAATATATCGTCCGGATCAGTGCTGTATTATGCGTCTCACACCACACCTGAGACGTTTTTAATTATCGAAAGTAAACATCCCGGAATCTGTTACGGGACTTCATAAATGTAAATTGGAGGCGCGCATCCCGTTTAGCGGGGCTGCCCCGCCCCGCGCGCCACCCCGCTGCTTCCCCCCTCCGCCCCGCGCGCCGACGGCCGAGGAAACGGGGCCGGGCGCCGACGAACCGAGGATTGCGGTGTACATCACTACGATATACTTATCGCTATCGTTGTATTAGTAAATTGCGGGAAGATTTTAGTTTTCCCGGAATTGTTGGCGTAGTGCTGTAGCTTGCTTAGATTATGCCGAGATTGCTAGTTTAGCTTAAGCTGCTAATCGGATGACAGCAAATTATAGGTGAAATTAACTTTTCTGTTTAGTTTATTAAATGTAGTTACTACATTTAGTAATCTCACTGGCTGATACTTGTGTTAAAAAATTCAGATCGATTTCAATTTAGTATTTAATCATTTCAAAGTGGTTCATTTCATCATTAGTCTATTACGACATAAATATAAAACAGATTTTATGGTTCAACATAATTCAATATTTGATACACATTGAGACCACACAGATGAAGCTAGATCACGAGAATATAAACTTAACAGTTCTAATAATAAGGATCAAAATAGTTCGCAAAATAATAAAACGAAATGAAATATCAAAGAAGTACAAGCCGACTTTTGAAAATTTGACCAAAAATCCGTGCCGGTTGATTCGTAAGAGGCGTGAATATACTTTTATAGAAAAAGACAATAGGCAGTGAGGGGAAGGGTTCGAGTCGAGGCACAATGGCTGCGTCGGCGAGCCGGCAGGTAGAATAATTAATTGCCCCTCAGAGGCATACGTCCCAGATAGTGCTGTGGCAATTTTAAACAAATCTCGTAATTTTAGTCCTGTCAATATCAACTAAATAATGACAGCAACAGTTTTGTGTGTAACTAGCTTTAACCCGCGAAATTTAGCGTTTTTTTTTAAGATTTTTGTTCATATTCTTTACGATATTCGGAAGAATAAGAATATAACAAAAAAAAAATTGGAGGCGTAAAAATTGATTCGCTGTTGTATAAAACAATGATGATGTATCAATGTATAAATTAAAGCAATAGTTACTACATTTTATGAAAATTAGAATTTGTAGGAAGTTTCTCTTCATTAAGAAACTTAAACAAGTCTTCATCGTTGTGGAAAGTTTAGTCAGTTGGAAAAGTAACGTAGTGAAGAATTCAAATTTAAAGCAGATGTATCAGAATAATGACCAAAACCTTCCTAAGTAAGTTTTAAGGGATAAAATAGATGAACTTGAAATAAGCAAAGATTAACTAAATGTAGCAAATATTAATCACGAAATACAAACAGTTAACTATGTACACCGTTGAGAAGGGTAGACAGATATATTTTGATAGATAGTCGGCAAACACGATTTATTATATATACTCGTTACGAAATAAAGACGATAATATTCAGATAATAGCTTGAATGAAACTGACAGGTTAAACGGAAAACGCTTTCAGTTACAATCTTTTGTAATAAATGCGGAGAAAAATAATTCCAAGATTGTGATATTGAGATCTGTGTTCCGTAGGTAAGTTACGTAATGCTGAGAGGAATCTCTTTAATAATAGCTAGTCTGCTGTTAATTGAAACTGCTCATTCTTGGTCATGATAAAGTGATGTTTGTGGTAAACATTATATTTTCTTCGACAGTTGTTATTGAGATAGGCAACGTTGGTAAGGCTTTCTATCACCCATCGACGTTTACACGGTTAGGTGTGGAAACAAAAAGGTCGGTTTGGTGTATCGGTTAACAATTCGGGCACTAGTTCGAAAAATCCAGTATCAAAAACCTGAAAAACTCTCGTTTGTCTCGAATTTTTGGTTTGTCTTTTATTTGTCGGTGCTTTTTTAACATATTGTGGATATGGGAGTCGGATGCATTCGCCGCACTGGCATTGAAACAATTTTTTTTTTTGGATTGAGCATATTTCAGGCTCGTCCGATGTCAGTAACATTGCTAGCCAGTTGAATGGCCTTTTGAACTTCATTAAATAACAATCTGTGAGATTAAAGAGAAACATTTAATCATTTGTATGAAATGCCTTGAAATTAGAATTTTAATTTAGTAAATACAGGTAAATATAACTACTAACTAATTTGTAATATCTACTTAATAATAATAATGATGTACAAGGGGAAATTATCAAAGGGCATCAAAAAAATCGTCTGCATCGCTGCCAACAGGAAAAGTGCCCAAAAGGCTGGCCGCATTGCCACGTTGCGTTGTATGGCAATGCTGATTCTTTGGCCAAAAAATAGGCCAGCCCTCTGGTCACGTGAAGAGTCGACCAAGCGCTTGGCGATGTCTTGAAAAACCAAGTGGGCACTCGGACCCCATGGTCCTAGGGTTTCAACCCCAAACGGCTCGAACATATAAGTCCCGCGGTAGAATGATAGCTCACTTCAAGCTCACTTCACCAAAGTTTTCACGGTGAGATTGTATCAGAATAGATTGGCTGAAAATTAAGTGTCTCTGTCACACCCATTACTTGAACATTAATGATAGTGAAATTGAACCTTAATAATATATCTGGAAACGTAAGTATGAATAACAAAATAATGAATTTTGAAACACAAATTAATTAAATAAATGCTTTCTAATGCTATAAGAGGTACGAGTAACACGATGAAATCGTTGCGATGGATCAAAAATTTAACCATATAGGTAACAGCTACCTATCATGATTGAATTTCTGGATACAATTCAAGCCCTATGTGCAACATTATCATGAAAACTGAACAAAGAGCTTGATAATGATCAATAATTCGAACCAGGTTTGAATGAATTGAATGGTTTTGTGAAAATATTACTATACATAGTAATATTTAACACGAAAGAGGAAAGATCGAAGAACAAATACGCTTCAAAAGCAGGTAATATGTTAACACTTCATTTGGTTCACTTGAATTATTTCCCTTTGTTGAAAACATTAAGGGAACTAACACACCTGATTGAGTTTATTGTCTTCAAATTGTACAAACATTCAAGTTGCTGATTTAATTGCTTTTACTGTGTCTACAGGTACGCGTATTTCGTTGTCATGTCTTTCAACATCCAAAACGGCTGTGCTAAACTTAATAACAACATTTTCAAGACCAGCATACGCTTCACTGCCTGTCATATAATAAAGTTTACTTTTAAAACTTTTTTTTAAATTTCTCGTTTGGAACTCTCTTGTAATTTTATCAACTGTTTTAGCCAAATTATTACTTAATTCATAAAACATTGTTTTAAGTACTAAAGTTTGTATTTTACGATCTAGACATAGTTATTTTGTTATTAATTTATACATAGCTTCAATGGAGTTTTGTGAGGGATGATTATCTAGGAAATTTTGGAGGAAGATAATTATGCTAAGCCTGTCTTGATTTATACTCATCATTGGGGAAAGTTAGAAAATCCGTCATGACTTTTATGAGGATAAAGTATCCTAATCACTGAGTGAGTCCAACGTGTAATAGGTATTTGTTTTATTTTCCTGGTAAAAAAGTTGTAAAACAACTGACACAACTTATAACAGTGAATCTTTTTCTTATTTACTTAGAGTTTGAACATCTAATACTTTTATTTTGCCAGCAAAATGATCGAGTTTGATCGGAGATCTTGAAAGAATTTGCGCTGTTGATCAAGGTTTTGTTTTAGAGTGTATAAAAGACACATGCATTAAAAACCTATGCACCCTTGCAGATATCTAGATTTACGTTTCCTAAAAGCAGCTCACCTTCAATATTAAAAGTCATGACAAAATTAGAAGATAGACGCACTCATGCAGTGCAAGGATAAAATGTTGCGTAACGATTATTTTAGTTTTTACGAGTGATGCAACTCTAGGGTTTAGCAAGTGGAGCATTACTAACAATAAATGAATCACAACAATGACATCACCATGGGAAATATCCAATAACTTGCCGACTACAATAAGCGTTTGTACTGTACTACGGAGTTTGATGTCCTAGCTATCTGTATTAGGTATTTGGGACATCAAAATCTGTGTACAATGACCTCGACGGGCGGCGTGTTCGCGCCAACCTTGCCCGGCCGTCGTCATGGCGGGAGCGCGGACGGTCGCGGTCGAAATTTTAAATTTCGGACGACACGACACTCGGCACGTTCAGTCGAGTGATCCCGGAAAGTAAGTCCGGTCAAGTGCACATCACTAATTTACGTGTTTATGGTTTTAGTGTTGCGTATGAGCAGTTGTTTATTAGTTTAATGTTTATTGCTTTTAGGGTTGATTTGCATTTCTATGAAGGTTTATGACGGTGCAACAAATTCCTGAGTTAATTTATGAACTAATTGAATTTATCATTAAGCAATGTTTAAAAGTAATAGCTGATGAAGCAAAATAACATAGTAAATATGTAGGTAAAACTAATGGTCAAAATAAAGATTATAACTTGATTCATAATTAATCATCTTGGTTATTATTATGTCGTATGAGTCGTATCCCTATCTATTTTACTGTGTGAACTGAAATAAAATGTAATAAAATAAATATGTAAGTATAAAAGTAATACAATAAATAAATATTTATTTTCTTATCGTTTTCAGTGTAGTAAATAATAATATGTACCTAAAAGAAGACGAAGTGCTAGTTATAGTAAATCAAAAAATCATAGAGCATACGGTTACAGATCATTGGAAATTAGTAGCAAAGTTGTGAAAGTCCCGAAGTGCGGCATGCCAGCGATCACGTAAGATGTAGCTAGCTATAGAGCCAGCCACTGAACCACTCAAATATTTCATAATGCCCATCTAACGACGAAGCTAGATTCAGAGAAATACTGTTCTTACCAGCTAGGAGAGAAGGACAACTGAAAAAATATAGGTACATAAAGAAAAAATCTAAGTAAAACTAAGTTCAGAGACCTACCAGATAGGAGAGAAATAAAATTGAAAAGAGCCTGCGGTCACACATTCCAAGAAGATCATAGCAACAATCTTAGTATTTGAATCGAAAGGCGTTAAAGTTAACCATTACCTTAATGTAATATGCATAACTGAATACACTTCACCTATCTGAAGAGTAAACACTACATTAAAGCTATTATAATTTTTTATACAAAAAAACTTCAAATATTTTGAATACAATTACCATTGTAAACACTAAACAGTGTGTATTTATGTATGAATTTGTTTTTCACAGCTGCTAACACAAGTAAAGCTAATTGTTATCTGCCAAAATTACTTGTTGGCCTCTGCATGTACTATTATTGCACGTCGGTCGTCGGCATGTAAGGAATTTGTTCACTGTTGCAAGGCTACTCTTATTCTGCTAATTCATCTTGTTGTTATAGTTATACATTTGGATATTTCCAAGACTTTTGCAATGCAAATCGTTGATTGTACACGTTCGCCGATTGACTGGCCGTTGGACTTGTACTAATAAGCATGTGGTTAGATTACGATGACCATTAACATCATTTCGCACTCGGCAGACTTATCGTTGATGTTGGTCGTGGTGTTGTCAGTGGATACGATCTCATTGACCTAGCAACAGCGTGTGGTGGCGGCTGATGCAGTAGCGACATTTGGTCGAGATAATGTGGCACATGAGTGTCGTTCACACGGGGTTCATGCGTACCGCTGCGATGTGGCGGTAACGTCACGCCGATATCAGGGCAAGACGCTGCGCCGGCGGCTGGCGTGCGGGAAAGAGAGAGTGCGGCACACAGGTGTGCGCCGAGGCAGCCGGCCCATCAGCTGTTCGACGCGCTCGCTCGTGCCCGTTCTGCCGTTGCTCCGATGAATGCCGCGTGCATTGCGGGCAGCCACTGAACCCAGTGTTCGTCGATAGCCGCCCGCGGACAGACGCGCGAACCCGCCCGTTTGCCCGCCGATTCTCGCTCGCTTCCCGCATCGTAGCTCGGATGTGTCAGTGTGTGCATGTTTGTGTACCGTGTTGTCACTGACGCGGCGATCGCGAGCTCTTTGTCTAATTAGCAGGTAGGCAAATGCTTCACTAAACTTTTTTTACAGTCGCTTCGGCCGGACACAATCGACTTACTTTTATGTCGGTTTATTTTTCTGTCGTAATTGAATTTTATGTAACTTTCATTGTTCTCACTTTTTATAGTTTATAAATGCGTACTCTTCGTAATATTATCAGAGTTGGTTTAATTATTTACAAGTAAAACAAGTAGTAAAGCGTAAAGGGAGCAGCTATTTAGAAACAAAGGTTACGCTCAACGCGGCGATAAAAAGGGCCGAAACTGGTTCTCCGTGGAAAGGCATCTGGCACGCACTAATTGATATAGCATCAACTGACGTTTATAATTATGAGTGTCGAAGTGGAGCGGCGCACAGACTTACAATTTGTTAATGCGATTAAGAAGAAAGTCCTCGTTAATGCATTCTGATATAATTGATTAGCTGCAAGAAAAACGGCGAATTATCATAAACTTTTACACATTTATAGGTACCCACTTTTAGTAAGTATCTTTCTACTGACCTTGCTTTTAGAACTATAGGTGAGTACTCATACCTATGACTATGTATTAGCAAGGTCATTGCGATTCAAACCTATTTGACCTCATTTAAGGATGACACACACACAGCTTCAAAAACTAAAAAGTCACTACAATATTCAAATTGCACTGCAATACTTTTTCGTAATCTCACAAGTGATTGATAAATTACTTAGCAGTAGGAGGGGGTGGGGGACTACGGCAAGGGAGAAGGGGGAGGGACTAGTGACGGCCATGACGTAACGAATCGGTATGCGATCGAGTTGACGAGAAATTACCATTAACTATTAATACGTTTTCTAAACATGCAGCTGTATAGTCATGTGGTCATACACTAAAAGTACTAAAAGATTGAAGATACGTACATAATACGGGTAAGTACGTATTACCTGCACGCGATAGGATGCTATTGCCTTATTGTCGTTGCCGAATGGATACCGGCTGCTACAAAGCAAGTGCAGTGTGCACTTGTTTTTTTAAGAACAAGTTTCAATTCCTTTAATTTTTTGAAAAGTTTAACTTTGGAACTAATTTTATAAACAAGTTATCTACACATAAACTTTTTATAACTACAGTGTCGTAGTAAAAAGTTTCTACAACAAAAGAGTTTTGTTTCCTTGCTCCCGTTCAGTGTTGCCAGCCACAATAAACATTTAAATTACTGGTAATTAATGAACATCGGTAATGATGGTGTTTACTCGTATGGTTCTCTACTGATTATTACTATTATTAAACAATTAGGATAATTGCTTCTTTATTGTTTTTCTTGTTTGTTTTGTAATAAAATTCACGGCATATTTTTGCGTCTTCTCCCATTACGTATCTCTTATTTGTAAGTATGATGTCTGAATAAATAATTAAAACAAGATTATCATTCTACGAGACTCGAGAATGCTATAAATTTTTATTTGTATTCATATATCATTTGGTGGCCTTTCAACTGAAATAAATAAACGTTCTACGTAGTTAGTGTTCAGTGCGCACTACCTACTCGATTGAAATGAAGGTTTTTGATAAAAAGGGAAAAATAACTTGTCGTAGACCTTGTATGAGAACAAACAAAGACATGAACTACATAATAACTTTGACTTTTGTATTAAAAACTGGGGTTTAGGTATCAACCAAATTAACTGCTTTAGACACGTCATATAATAATTTATACCTAGACTCATACAAAATAAATTTCATTGTTAAATTCTTAGTTAACGGCTGAAAAGGTTGTGAAAATACGTATTTAATTAGAGTTGGCATTAAAATGAATTAGAATTATTACTTAGACCTATTTTGACCTGAATTGTACAGTACCACACACGGTTTACATTAAAAAAATAAATTAAGTACCATAGGTTCAACTTAAGCCGCATTCCAGCAAGGAAGTACTTATCAATCAAATCTTTCTCAAATCTTAACACAGTAGTTTTAGTATCAAACAAAGTGTAAGTAATGAATGATGTCATCAACATACACAAATCAATATACAACAACCAAAAGAATCTGATTGTATCCCCCAGAAGAATCCACTCTGAACAAAGATTGCAGTGAAGTCAGCCAAAGGCCCATACCGGTCAGTGACGGACGGAGAAAGAATTTATTACCCTCTTACCAGTATTTTTGCAAGTGGTAAAAGTCAACCGAATGGTAGGTTATTATGATTACGAGCTAGTGTCGAACCAGTACAAAGTGTGTTATTGCTACCTTTACGTCCAATGTTTATGTTAAACTTGCCTTTAAGAGTCAAAAACCTGAGTCCTTTATGACACTGTTTTAAAAAGAATTATTAAGCTTCGGTTCAACCTTCATTTGGTAACATTAAATCACTTTTAACATATACCACACCTTACCATACTATATCACAGCTTGAATTCTTGATACAGTGAAATTAGTATTCTACTTTTAAGTACCTACCTCTGAAACAATCACTCCACTTTAACTGAAGAATATAGTTTCCTGTACATGGATGTATTTATAACAAGCTTGATGAACCTCTTGTAGACAAAAAGAGAGATGGTAGTCAACCGTCAAAGTATTGACAGGTATAACATTGATAAGAGTAAAGAAAAAGCGAACATCATCCAAGTTCCACCTGCTAATGAACAGCAATTGGTAACGAATACAAAGCCAACACATGAAGTAATTATACCTTATCTAACTTATATTTCTTTTCTGTAGCAAGAAATATTATTCATTGCACAACCTTAGTGCGAGTACATATGACACGTGTCGACTTTTTATGCCCTAGTGTGACTATAAACAATATTAAGAGCTCGTTTCTCGTTAATTTATGGTGCTTAGTACTTCCTATTGGTTCATTAATGCAATAACTACTCGTATCGTTTTCAGGATTTGCTACTGTTTGTTGAAAAGTTTTAAAATGTTAGAAGTTTTAAATTGTATTGCATAATAAATCGAGTTTTCAGACATGTGCTACGAAAAAAAAAAACTGGAAACGTGTTTGAATCTATTTCTAAAAGTAGACGTTGTAGGTTTAAAAACTCAAATCACAAGAGGTCTATCATCGAATAAGAATGACTAATGGTTGTTATGAACTTGTGACTTTGGTTTTAAAGGAGGTTGTACAGAAGTAACATGAAAAGAGTTCACCAAGGTTAACAACCAGCTACTCATCTAAGGGTGACCCTGACTTACATAAAATTACCAATTAGGACAGCAAACTACATAGTAATAAACGTAAATCGTAGCTAATGTTTAGTAGAAACTGTTATCAGTAGGTAAACAGACAAATGTTCCTAAAATATCATAGAATATTTGTGTCAAGTTTGTTATATTCGTACTTTACAAGGAAAGTTGAATTTTGGAATTCTGGCAATAAAGTTATGTGAATGAAGGCCACAAAGTAGACTACAGGTTAAATAAATTCCATGGATCGTAGTTTTTTTGAAGAGTCAAAACTTTGCAATTAATATACATAACCAGCAAACACAACCAGTATTATTGTAAAATTAAGTCATTTTTGTGACAAAAAGTGACATTTTAACTATACAAGAAACTCTTCTTTGTTGTCTATGAGACGTACATAGCACAAGGAAGTAAGTATATAGACAACCAACATCATTGCCAAAATTCCAACCAAACCAATCATCTTAATACACAAAGACAAAGCTATGAAAAAAACTGAAAGAAGTAAAACTTGCTTAAATTGAAACCGACGGATATGTAGCAACGCAGGATGAATCCATATTCCCTAGTCTAGACAGAACCGACGTCGCTATCTGTATTCCGCCCGTTGCGACAAGACGTGTTAATCGTCACAATAGCACCAAGCTTTTTATTAAAAAAGTAACGGGTAGGCATTGAACCTCCGACCTTTGTTGGACAAATACTACGGAGGCAGAGAATTTCGTTTTTTTTTCTTTATCAATAAGGTAAAGTGTATTAGACAATTAGAGAGTCCTATGACCTTTCTGTCCAGTTCTGTATTCAGTTTCAATTTTAGTTAAACAGGCAGAAAGGCAATGGTTATTTTCCTGAACAACACAAAATATAGATAAGTAGTAGCAATTTCGTCTGTTTCGAACGTAACATTTAATTTATTTCAATGGTGCACGTGTTTCCGAATAATTATTTCGCAGAAATTGTTACAATTTTAGCGATTCAAATTGGGATTTGTTTGTGATATTCATATTTTGTTTTATGGCACACTCTTTAACTGTAATTTCTTTATTTTTTTATCCACACCAATACAACTACTTACTGACTTATAATATCTACTTAATAATAATAATGATGTACAAGGGAAAATTATCAAAGGCCATCAAAAAATTTGTCTGCATCGCTGTCAACAGGAAAATTGCCCAAAAGGCTGGCAGCCCTTTGATAATTTTCCCTTGTCATAATTATTACTGTAAATACAGTAAAACGAGTTATTCCATTCTAATACCAAAAACGAATACCACTGGTATTTGTTGGAACTCATATTTATTTTATATTCCAAACCGATACCACTCTTTAAATTACAAACGAATACCAACAACTTGAATTTGGTACAGTCAGCTCCGTCAAACCTAATAAATTTTGGTTTTCTAATATTGTTATTTGATCGTAATAAAATACTATCCAAATACGCTTCATTCCAATATTTAAAAAAAGGTATAGGTAAGAGTAGTTTAAGTGAATCATCTTGCTATTTTTTTTGGGGTATTCCTCAAAACGCAATCAATGAAGCGCAACTAATAAGCGGAATACTTTCCTGGAAACGCACCCACGATTAAATATACAGAGAACAGAATGACGGATTCGTAACAAATTATATCGATAGACGTTTTAAAATCCAACTGTCATAATTGTTCAGTTATTCAAACTACCAGGAAAGCAGAAATGAACTGGAACTAGGTGCTTACGCGAATTATTACTACTTAGCTCAATAATGGTAAAAATACAGGTTTTGAAATTGAATCATTTGTTGTTTTGAAAAGTACCAGGGTGACAGAAATGAAAAGAAAATAGGCGCCTAAACGATCTCACTAAGTTGGACAACAACCAACTATTAAACACAAAGAGGAATATAAAGTATTCGTTATTATTCACTATATCGATATGAGTCTTACAACTGTCCTATACCTTACCTATAACTGTAATGTCCTATACCTATTATAGAAAGTAGTTGGAAGGAAGGAAGTAGTTGCTTATGAAAAACACCTGTTATTCTGGTAGGCGTCATTCGAAAAGCCCCTGAAGTCTATAATGGCCCCATATTTATCAAGAATTTGACTTTTTTCATTATCACATAATATCTTGTTCGTAAAGTTTCCCAACTCATAAGTAGATTGATCGTTCACATCTTCGAAAAATGAAATTACCTTATATCTTCGAACTTGTTTTGTATTCGTTTAAACAATGGTATCCGTTCGGAATAGAAAATAAATATGAATTGAAACAAATACCAGTGGTATTAGTTTTTGGTATTAGAATGGAAGGACTCAGTAAAACTATATTTCCAAACGTTTCGATGTCAACTATGACAACAATATCGCCAGCTTTATTATAAAGTTGTATTAAAAATACTGCGTTTGGCTGCATCCACAGCTACTTCCGTCAACCATTCAATTGAACGACCGTAATCCCTGAACTCGATCCCATTAGTTTGTATATACAATGTCATTGATCACGTTACATACCAACGTCTGTATTCTATTATGATACCTATATGATGAATAGCTTCAATATACAATCATGTCTCGAAGTAGGAATTTATCAACTACCTTCCTTAGTTCAAGTTCAAATCTAGTTGCTACATATTTCTAGAACGTGTTTATTAAAAAATATTCTACGAAATACGTTTGATAAAATTCAAAACCTAGCATTTATATGAATCTACGCGGGACTTTATTGACACTACCATTTAGAGGATTTTGCATAATAATATGTATTTTGTAAACTGAAGGTCACTTGGTAGTCTACGTAGTGAAGCTATTATAATTATGTCTATACTCCATTTGAAATAAGATTAGACATTCAAACAAACCTTTATACAGTCCGTTCAACCGATTTTGACTTCTATACCGTAGGCATAAGGATGGCATTAAAGCAAAAAAGATTACACAATACCAACTGTCTAGTGCAGCTGCCATTTGTCATGCCACCAACGCAATAGAAGTCAAAATTGGTTGAACGGACTGTAAAAAATGTGTATTTAAATGTCTAATCTTATTTCAAATGGGTTATAGTCCAAATAAGTTTGAATTGAAGACTTAGAAAATACAAAATTGAAAAAATCCCAGCTGTAACAAGTAAGGGTTGTGATCAACTTCTAGAATTTCTCAGTAGCAGCCCGGAGTCTGGATTATTGCCCCGTTGATTACAATAGGCTCGCGCCCTATTACATGGGACTTGAACATAAATGGCGAAATGTGGGTGTATTATATGTACACCTCTCCCTTCGGGGAATACAGGTGATATGTTATGTGTGTTATGTTCAACTAAAGGATTGATAGAAATTAAATTCCAAACTTGTGAAACGTTTCTAATTCAGATGCCGATTGTCCAACTAACACCCAACTGTACCCAGAAAATTCTCAGTAAGACGTTTAGCAATAATAGCCAGGCCCATTGGTCTAGCCAGGAGCGAATACTGTGAGAATCGCTAACGCTTCAGGCAAATCTGTAATTGGATTTATATGTTTGAAAAAATCTCTGTTACAATCCGGATTGGAACTGTGTATTGGGAATCCTTATTTGATGATAACAATGAATGAAAGTAAATCCCTTATCAGTTTTCAATTTTAAAACGAATTTGCGAGAAAATAAAATTAAGGGTGATGATGAACAAGATCCCAAAATCCGAACAAATTCGATCTAGTTTATAAACTTTGTAGTGTGTATTAGTTTCAGTAGGTAATAAAATAACACACTATCAAAAATGTTAATTAAATTGCTCAAAATTCCCTCCATAAACTCATTTGCGACGCTTCCAGTCGACGCCGACAGTGAAAAGCTGCTAAACAATAACGCTCCGGAATATTCCGTGGAAACTGGAAAGCTAAACTCGAGCTCGGAAAGAACTTGGTAGTTCAAGTAAAAAATCCACATTCCATCCGTTCTAAAGGTTCCTGTTTATCTTTAGGTCTGGGTTGAATTCCATTTTGTTAACCTTACAGCATGACCATGGATTGTGGGCCATTGTTTTCCAATGTAGGTACATATTGCTGGAAGGGTTGGCCCTTGGAATGATCAAATTTTAATGATACACTCTTTTGCCCATTGCCGGGATATAAAGTATCCCATGTCATGGTATATTCGTCTGCCAAATTTCATCCAAATCCGTTCAGCCGTTAAGGCCTGAAAGGTAACTGACAGACAGACAGACTTATTTTCGCATTTATATGATTAATTTAGTGTATTTATATAGTATGGATATATATTATATATAGTTTCTGCCCGCGACTTCGTTCGCGTGAAGTTAACATATAACATATCCTATGGCACTCAGCAATAGTGTAGGTAACTTTCTATTAGTGAAAGAATTTTAATTTTTTTTTGGATCAGCAGTTCCGAAAATTAACCCTGTATTAGATATATTTATATATTTCTTCCAAAATAATGCTTTACAAAAAATGTGATAGCTCGGCTAATATGCATGATAAAAATATAATTTAGCTTACAGCACTCAGGAATAATGTAGCTTTCTACTAGTGATTTTATTTTTTAGATTTGTTTCTTTCGTTCTGGAGATTACCCCTACATACAAACTTATTTTACCTCTTTCTGCTATAAAAAAGCAACTATTTAAGACTGCGAATGATGTCAATCCTCGAAACCGACGAGATCCATATAAACTAGTGTTAAATGATTTGCCTAGACTGTCTAAATATAATAGTAACTGCTTGGCAATGTGTGTGTGCATTTATAATAAAATACCAAGGCATTTCAAAGCTTTAAATACAAAATTATTTAAAATTAAATTTCATAAGTGGTTACTCGAGTGTAGTTTTTATAGTTTAAAAGAATTTATAGATAAAAAATGTTGAACGATTTTTGTTGCTTAACTTGTGTTTAAAATTTTTGCATGCTATGTTTTATCCTAGCTAAACATGCTTGTGCCTCAATTCATATTTAACATCCTTGTATACCATGTTTTACGCAAATAAATATTCTATTCTATTCTATTCTATTAGTATAGTATAGATCATCCTTGTCTTTGTTTGTTTAATACTAAGAAACAATTATTTATTCTTGCCAGATCTTTGATTTGAAACAAGAAAATCATATAGTTGCTATAAAAATAATTAAATATTGTTTATCGTTCCAAATCTATCTTTTGTAGGAACCAATATCCTCCAATTAGCGCCCACTATTTGAGTTCTGTTAAAAAGTAATAAAAGAATGGTTTCCATTTAACAATCCATTGCTCTTTATGAACGCGCGAAGAATTTTATCGAAATTACTTTAGAAACGACGCAATGCATTGAAAAACGAAACCCCAGCTCATGTTTTATCAACCCTAGCTTACCTTGGAATCAGACGTAGGCTTTGTAATTTACCTCGATGTAATTTTTCTTCGAAACAGTAGATTTTCTTAGTCATAAATGGGATTCTTTGAACAATTTGTAACAAGAGGACTATAAATCATTTTTATAACTACCTCCTGTTCGCTCATGGAGGCCTTATGAGGCAAAGAAGTACTTACCATTGAAATGCGTAATAGTAAAACATGTTTTACAAAGAGAAAAATATTAAAAGAGTAGTAAGGGTAATCTTGTTAACTATACATGATTGTGTGATGTGTCATGGATTCAAAAAGAAGAAGTTGAGAAGGGAAGTAAGAAGCTAAGTATAAGACGGAAGTTCCAAAGTATTCCGGAGACTGGATCAAATTATCGCACCTCCGCTCAAATAGTGTCACAACAAAACAAATGTAAAACCTTTTTTATTGTACTTAGCTTTTTTTTTTTTTTGGGTGAGATGATTTCTCAATGACTCTCCCGCTCTGGGCGGAGCGGAAGGGCGTGTCAGACTCTTACTGACTAATACCCACCCGTGTACCTTCAGTTGCCTGTTGCCAGGGTCCTTGTATCCCTTTCGGACTATTCCGCAACCCCGTCAGGTGTGCTGACATCTCTTTGAGGCGCGCGTGGGACACGACGCGCCATCGACCCGGCCTGGTCCTTATCGGACGGCGAGCTACCCATTGCTCGCCGTCCGCAAGCCCGCGCCTATGGTGGTCGGGAATCCGCCTGGGATTCCCGACGCCCAGGGTGTCTCCAGCGGCGGTGGTTAGGGGCGTGAGGGCGCAAGCTTTGCCTCTCCCTCACGCGTTCCGCCTCCTCCTTCGCGAGCATCACTGCTTCTCAGAAGGAGGTGACCGCCTCCCATGCCCTCTCGCTCCGTACCATGGCCTGGACCAGGGCCGGACGCGAGAGGTCATTGCCGCCAATCGCCTCCACGAGGACACGGCGGTGCTCGCGGTGGTGATGTTAAACCTTTTTTATTGTACCTACCATACGTTTCAGAAAACTTCAAAATCTTATCTCAGATAGTATCATACTTGTTGTTTAAATATTTATCCCTAGATGGCACTAGTGTCATTATAATGTTAAGTGAAAGTTTCTTTGGAAAGTTAAATTTCAAACACCTTTTTATCGGAAGTTTAGTTTTTTGACTTACGACACTATTTGAGCGGAGGTGCGTTATGTAGACTAAGTATCTTTGAAAAGATTATGTTACCTACTCAATTTTTCTTTCTAAGCCTAGTTTGTCACTAACCACACGAAAAAGGAATAAAAGACTGCATCAATTTCAGGAAGTACGGCATTACAGTTAGCCTCAAGTCTGTTCAGTCTCCACTGAGAGTCGAGTAGCCTTGGCTGGCCTAGCGTAGTACGGAGTTTCAATATAATGCAAGGCCAGTTTATACTGGTTTTCTTACCACTGACTTGCTGTCAACTGCACAAAATAGTAGCTATCTCTCTAAACAACCTACATTCTTATTGACAAGATTTATGGAACTAGTAATCAGTTCGCACATTACAAGTCTAATTATATGTATTAGAACCTAATTATTGACCGGAGACAGCTAGCACTTGGTTCTAGTTTCTTAACAACTTTATATATCACTTTTATGGGACTAATGGAGTTAGTGGATCAGACACTAAAAGTTATTATATAAAAGATGGAGAGACAACAAACGAAACTGCGTATATCTAATGCCGTTCCCAGTCTGCATACAAACATTCAATCAAATATATCCAATAGTTTAGTCATTATAGCTAGTCAAAGATTGACAAACACTACTATTTAGTAGAAAAAAAATCACTTTTATAATTTTGATGGTAGGATTTATTTGATAGTTCCAAAATAGTGTTATGCATTAGTATTTATTTTGAATATTGTTGTCTCCACATTATAGGTAAAGCTGAAACATCTATGCACTACAAATGTAGGTTTCGAGGTCAAGTGTAAGAAATAAGCGGAATACGGCATCATATTACTTAGGAAGATCTCTTGCAGGAAGCTAACAAACATTTAATAAGTCTTAACACCATGCTTCTTGATCTAATCTCCTTTATTTCTAAATATTATCTTTTTACTAACTGTAATTTATATGGTGTACATTATAAAGAGCTATCGGTAATATCTTCTCCTTCTCCTATCCAAAGGCTTTGTTAGAACTATCTACACTAATATTTTAAAGAGAAAGGATTTGTTTTTTTTTTGTATCGGTCGAGTACAAAAAGTACAAATTTTTTTTTTCAACTATATTATTTTATATTATTATCAGTAAATAGGCTATAATTTATAAAGATGTACGCGGGCGAAGCCGCTGCTGGCGGAAGCTAATGGTTAATATTTTCATCTGCCTTTACTCTGCCATTTCCTGTTCAAATGCTATTGCACTGATTTGCAAACTCATATACATACATAACTACTACGTACCTATACACACACATGCCTTCAAGCGTTGCCAAAGGACCTTGCTTTGGCTGGCATCATCTGGGATATCATTCATAAGGCATATACCTACGTATAGAAAAGATGTTGCAGTACATGAGTTGTGACGTCATCAATCCGTGGCGAGAACATTACAAAATAAGCGTTTCGTGATTATCGTTTAATGTTTCGGGGTCAGATGCCGCCATCTAGCGGCAGTCAAGGTGAACTTACTTAACTGTTATCAAGCATTCTAGGAGTGCAGTAAGTAATCTCTTTTGTGTACCATGACTAATTACTAGTTTCTTAATTCTTAGTTTATCACATTAGTCTACCTAATTATCACATAATTAATTAGTTTACCTAATTATCTCATTATTGTGCTGTTTAAAAGAAACACCAACCTAATTATACTTAAGTTGGCAATTCAAATCGAAATTGCCTCCATCCTCAAGTTTTTTATTTTGTTAAGTCATTTGCAAATAATTATGACTATCGCGTAATAACGTAAGTACCTAATTATTTTCAGGTTTTCTATCCATTATGTAAAAACTTCATAATAATCTTGTATTTATGCGTACCGTGTGAAATAACCTTAGAATAGTTACTACGCATGCATGATAAACCGGTCTCTATTAGCAGGAAGATCATTTACTTATCATTAAATCAATGTCACTGCGAAGAACAAAATATCCTCAATTTGTAAGAGGAAATGAAAAGGTAAACTGTTGAGAAACACATTTTTTAATATACAGGGTGAAAAATAGTGTGGTGTCCAGAATTTTGAGAAAAAATTGGACAGTAAAAAAAAGGCCCTTGGGTTTTCTCTGATTTTTCATTTTTACGAAAATGATCATGAAATGAAATGAAAAATATAGGTTCCTGTGTTTATTCACATACCTAACCAGAAAACAAACGATGCAAAACTAATTTAATTAAGGAACGATTTGGAAAACAAACGAAATATTCAACTTACTTAAGTATCTTATACCATCAGGAATAAGTTAAAAAAGATTATGTTAAAAAGCTTTGTCTTATATTCAATTATGGACAGATTTTAGGGCCCAGTTGTTCGGATCCAAGCTAATTCAGCGCAACGTTTCCTGATGGTTGTGCCGTGTCAGCCGTATCTACCATTATAAAACCGCATTAAACAATCAGTTATTAAGTAACTCATCGATATGAAACTGGACATAAAAACCGATCAACAAAGCGCGCGCTACATTGCGTTGCCCGTTTCTCGACTTCTCGATCTCGCAAATCTCGCAGTAGTTGTAGCTCACAAGTTCTCGTCGTTTCCCGCGTCTGCCCGTCAGTAGCGTTCACCGCGCGACGTATTATTTTAGTTATTTCAGAGCGAGTTGGACCAATCAGCCACAAATGAGATTAGGTAGGCATGTGTGTAACCTATATGTATCTTTATAATACGCCATGTTGCAGTTCTGCATAGCGTATTAGTGGCATTCGTTCCACATTTAACGCCGTTCACCGACTTGAAATTTTAAGTAGTTGACGCAGCTCAAACAATGTGTGTAAACTCGAGAGCTACGAGTGTATCGTTACTTAAGTAATCAACAGTGATTGATACGGCTTCGACGCTTGTTACATTTATCATTTCATAGTCTTGTTTAAGTAATCTAAAGATTTCGTAACTTGCTTCTTATTCTTGCATCACCGCTACATAAAACATGCTAGCGTTATCTGTGCAAATGTCGACTTTTAATGACGAATTTCTGTAAAAATAATAAACCTTCACCGTTGTAATTTTTCCTTAAAATCATTTTCCGTTCCACGTCCACAAACAAACATTTTTTTTAAAGGAAGATTTATAATTGCCTAATAAGTAGACGAATCACGTTTCATTGAGCGACAGCGTTGCGTTTGTTGACAATCACCGCGGCTGTGACGACACAGCGCACAACCACAGCGATGCAGCAGTATGTCAACTGACAAAGGAAGAATTAAATCAAGTGCCAATATGGAAGCAGTACAATTTCTACACGGACCTCAAACAGAGAGTATGCTATTATTTGAGGGACAAAGCTGACTTGAGTCTCTACTTAACTTTCCGCTAAAACGAGCTCCATACAAAGCCAGGCTACATAATTAAATCGCGTTTTGTACGGTTCGATCGTATTCTTCGCGCAAACAAGTTACATTGCTTGTCCGACCGCTCGACAATGTAGCATCAAGTTATAAGCTTTCAATGAACGCGGATCAAGTTTTTTCGTTCGCGTGGCGACCTTGTTCGGGCTGCGGGTAATAACAAAAACTTTGTTTTGCTTTGTGAATTGTTTGAATGTTACTGAAGTAGTTCGATAGATTTTGTAATAAAGATGGTTAGTTCTTGTGGTTAATGAAGTACGAGCATTTTGCGCAGTTTAACAAGCAGAGCACGTAAGCCATTGTTATTGCTTGATTGCGAGCATTTTGTTTCGTAAAGAGCCGTGTTATTGGATCGTCATACTGTAATTACGTTATTGTCATTAAAAATTCCGGAAGCGAGCAGAAAACGAATCGTCTCCGCTAAACGAACCGAAATCTCATCAATATTCATATGTGCTGTATCAATTAATGGATCGAGGAATGTGCTTCGATTCTTCATTGCATCGATGTGCCATATCCTACCTATTGACAATGCAGAACTAGTGTATTATTATGATTTTAAAGGCTCGCTTCCAGCCCCGCCATTGTTTCTTCTCATAATAAATTCCTATTATTTATATTATGATGGGAATTTTCTATCGTTTTTGCTCATTTCACCTTTGGTTTGTTAGATTTTAATATGAGTTTTTTCAATACTAAAGAGATTTTTGCCAAAAAATCAATTTAATTTTTATTATTTGTTTTGTTATGTTGTAAACTGAACTTGAAGGACCTGTTATATATAGCTGACTTTGGTAAGTCTCTTTAAGTCAGACATAAAATCCTGTAAACATAGGAAAGTACTGAAAAATCGTATTCTCTAAGGTCAAAATTGCAAGGTGTTCAGATAACTATAATCTAGAAATCTATAAAGAACTGATACTAAATCGACCACCATGAAAATATTTTAACCTTAGTTAAAGGAATTCATCAACGTAATTTTTTTTTATATTACGTAAGGTAAGTATACTATTCTGATATAAGTATGTTAACTCGTGAATTTCGAATTTGGTATCGATCGTTGTTATAACGAGCGATTTTGACATGTTGTAGGAAGCGCGCGGCGACCTTAGTGACGTCACTCCGACGGAGGCCGCGCCGCTCTCTCCGCTCGCGTCAGGCCGTCAGTCACGGCAGGCGGCCCTACCGCGTGTTGCCGACCGAACTATATTGCTCATTATTTATTTATTAAATTTGCCTTTGCCGTCGCTCCACTTTTTGGTTATTGTAGCTTTGAATGATGATAAAGTGGCGTAAGGGGACTAATTTATCACGCCTCTTCAATATCAGTTGGCTTTATGAATCATCTAAGGTAGAAAGGATGATTTCGAAATCGTATCTGACTGATCTGAGGGCCTAGACAAGTGACAATCGCTTCGATAGCGTTTCGTATTTCTACAACGACTTTCAACAGGATTGACATAAGCTTTTCGATAGGTTTTGTCAGTCCTATAGATTTTTGCCTTTTCCATTATCGTTATCGCTGATAGAATGTCACTTTGTTTAGGGCCTCTGCTCCTATGACAAATCGAATCTGTCGAAAGTCAATAGAAAGAGCAAAAAGTAAAAATAATGAAATATATTATCAACTCAAACATAAACTTCTACTACGGTACCTAATTAAAACAGTAAGGCATAAATATTAACCATCGATTTAACAGCTACTACCCAGAGTTACATACTCGTATAATTAAGAATTTCATACTTACACGCTTTAATTTTTTCGAAGGTTGCCTGGCGACCTTTATAATGTCCTTGAATATTTAAAAACTTAGGTATTTGTCGCTGAGCATGTGCAAAGATCTAGGTCAAACAATATCACAGGTGCGGGTTGACGATCGAATTATTTAGTCAAAATTCAGTAGCACAATGTTATGTTATGATAGCGTTTTGTTTATTTGTTATTAATCACTTCATTATGGTAATCTATCCGCTTATTGTCGAGCTTGTCGTAGGTACAGTCTTGTACGTAAACGTAGGTACTTATCGTCTCGAATAACATTATTTATTCACGATAAGAACTCAATACACGTCTTACTTGTATGTTCGAAGTTCAGATTATGCCAATTTCTGTTTTAGTTTGAAATACCTACTTGGTGACACAGAAAAGGTTTTTATTTGACCTTCTTATTATTTTCTGGTACGAAACGGTAGTTTTGGTAACTTGGGTTTTGTCATGTTTTAGTCTTTTAGCCCGTCATCATTCATCTAACTATCAACGCTTTAATCATAGTAATGCGTTTATAGTTAGATGAATTAGGTACTTAAAATATCTCTATGTAGGGATATTCATGTGAGCAAATTCAACTCAAAAAAATACGGTAGGTATTGAAATATTTCTGGCGGCTTCTGCAGACAGGCGCCACGCGACTGTAGTAGAACAATTTCTATGAAACTATATAGAGTAAGTATACATGGACATAGTTCTGTTCCACTAGAATGGCGACGCGTTGTCGCGTCGCGCCTGTGCGCAGGAGCCCTTAAAACGACTTTCAGGAATTAATTATGGTGACTGACTAGGAAGGTACACATAAAGGGACTCTGAGGCTAAAATAACTGAACTGATCAACAACCACTACAATCATGAATGCCGCTCGCGCATTTTTTCAATTCATATCCTGAAAAATCCGAACGTGTTATCACCCCAAAAATGTGCATATCCAGTGAGTCAATGACGTTTTCATGGTTTGTCATATAAGTGGTCAATTATCAAATCCATTCGTGACGAAATAAACGTATTGAAAAGACAGGCGGCCGGCGACAAAAACGTGAACAAATTTGTTATGGACTGAAAGCATTGACCAATTCAGTTACCAAATGCGCAATTTACTTTTCTACAGAACGATTACCTCTCTCTAGTAGGTATACAACTTGCATCGAATGATGTAGAAGATTAATGAATTACCTACTTTTTGTGCAATAAAAGCGAGGACCTAGAAGCCACTGAAATGTTTCCGCAAAATGGCTTACCGGACAACACAATTTGATAATAAAAGAAACAACTAAAATAAGAACAAACACCACCTTTTTTGTTAAAACAATACGAATACAATAAAGAGAAAGAAGAAAATAATTAAAATATGACGCAAGCGCTACACACAACTAAACTTGAACTTAGGGCAAAGAAAGGAAGAAAACAAAAAAGAGAAATATTAATTGTCCTGAATATAAACGCCATATATGCAACAAAAGAAACAAAAATTCCATTCACTGCAAGTCATGTGGTACTTGGTACTGACTACTGTGGTAGACAGTGTGTGTTATCGCCCACAATACAGGGCGGCCTTGCCTGCGTTTATCAGTAAAGTCAATTACAGAATGCAACTGTTCTATACAAATGGAACACATCGCTTCCACGTCCTTCGAATTATGAATGCGTTCGAGTTCTAAATATTTTGAGAATAGGTAGTTAGTTTTTTTTGTCAATGGATTTAATTACCTACCTACATGGTTTTTATTTAAGGTACACTAGCAGTAATTATATGGTTTTCTTTTTAAATTTTATGTAGGAGGTCGTTTGATTTATATTAACGTTTTTTTTTTTGGAAATAGATCTCTTAATGTATATATAAATATCTCCAAATAATAATAAATAAAAGTTACTTTGTGCATACATAAACAATATTAAATTGGTTACTTATGTGTTTAAAACGTGAGTTTTGTAAGTACCTCGACCTATTTATTAAAAGTTGTAATATAGGCTGTATTCAAAGTTGCCAAAATGAATGTAAGTACCGAAGAAAAAAAAAGCATATCAAATGTAGTAGGTAGGTAGGTAGGTACCATAACGTGGGCGTCGTTTTACGGTTTTTTTTTTTTTTTTTCTTTTAGCCTACTCTTTCCCACTGCTAAGCTAAGGCCTCCCGCAAATCTTTCCAAACATCCTTTTCCAGGGCCACCTCAATCCAACCCTTGCGGTACGTGTCTAGATTGTCTCGCCATCTCTTCCTGGGCCGGCCTCGGCGGCGCCGTCTATCCTCAGGCACCCACCGCGTGCAGACTGTTGACCAACGGTCGCTATGCATGCGGCTGACATGACCCGCCCAATCCCATTTTAGCTTGGCAGCCTTTTTGCCTACGTCTAGAATCCCCGTTTTGGAGCGCAACGTGGTGTTTCGTATTCTGTCAGTTCGGTTTATACCCAGAATGCTGCGCTCCATTGCTCTTTGGCAAACCCCAAGGCGGAACTTTTGCGACTCGGTGAGCGACCAGGTCTGGGCACCGTAGGTTAGGACGGGCAGAATACACATATCGATGAGTTTTCGCTTCAAGGAGATTGGTAGATCGCCCTTCATTAGCGTCTTCATGGACCAGTAGCTTTTCCAGGCATTTTCGATACGGCGATCGATTTCCTTTTCTTGCCTGTTCTCGAAAGAAACTAACTGGCCCAAGTAGATGTACTCATCGACATAATGTATGTCCTACCCATCTACCGCGACCCTATCATTTAATAAAGTTATATTTCTCATATATCTATCATGAAATTAAATTAATTCTGTGCTTCCAAACGGTACTGAAATCTCTCGTTAATTTCATTTAGGTTGTACTCTGAAAAACAATATTCGGTTAGTTTTATAATGAGTGGGTATACTTACCCAATATAGCTCGGGTTTTCAATATTTTCAGCTAATCACTAAAACAGGTTTACAGATATATTCTGTAACCACATTATGTCCACCCCAATAGGTATATTGAAAGCAACAGTTAATGTGAATAAACCGATTTTGTAGTATTTACTGTAAACTGATGAATAGGTTTACAAATAGCAATCAAAATTATGTTCTGAATCTAATATTATATAGTTCTGGGAATTTATATGAATAAGCTTATTTACGGCTAATTATTATTTATTCATATCTGTTGACATGGTATGATAGAATTTAGTTATCTGTTCTATTCTATTAATATTATGTTTAATATTGATAACATAGAGAGGTATTGTGAGTTTATTTGTAAGGGGTCATCTTCGGAACTACTGATCCGATACCGAAAATTCTTTATCTAACGGGAAGCGACATATTGTCGAGTGTCTAAGGATATATTTTATGTTAAAACAAGAAATTTCACGCTAATGAAGTCGCGGGCAGAAGGTAGTTCGAAAATATTTTGAAATAATATAAAAAAAAACAATTTATAACGTCAGATAATTTTTAAGTACCTATCTGAGAAATCATTTTTGCGATTTGATTGCACAGAAAATGTATCCGCCGTATTTATTCGTAAAACTTATTTGAAAAAAATATTTAATTATTTTATTACCTACTTTCCTAAAGTTGTACATACCTACTCCTAATAAAAAACAATCAAAACAGAACGAGCTTTAACGACTTCTTCCACGTATTTGTTGTTATTATACGGTCCTGTGAAACGATAGCTTATCGTGATACTATGGGTTTCACATAAATCTGATAAGCCGTTTTTGTGTTAACCCCTACCACATGTACAAACAAACAATTCTGCCCCTTTTATTACTTGAATATGATGGTTAGGAAATATTTGACTAATGAGAAACAGTTTACAAAAAGTATACTTTGATAAAAGTTTACAAGAATTACACTTTTAACGTTTACAAAAATTGCACATTTGTCAAATGTTTAAAGAGAAAGTCGACATTAATCAAATATTTAAGAAAATAGTCAATAGTACAATTTTAGAAAAAAAAGTAAATATACGACTTCGACTTATGAAAGTAAAATTCTATCTCCAAAATAAAACTCTTTGTTCAAAAGTAGCTGTAAAGAGGTTAATGGAAAAGACACATCTATATATAAAGTGTTCATGATGTGTATCACGTATGCACGTGATCGCTACTCTGCAGTGCTCGGCACATAAATATCGTAATAACATGCGAGTAGTCGAGAACTCGCCACAGTCCGAGTATCGGTTACATACCCTTCTAGCAATGTTGATATTACGCTTTTTGCCCTTATTGGGACAGAATTGTGCATACACTTAGTATTAAAATGTTTTTAGTACCATTCTGATCGTTGTTCTCGATTTTTGCTTTATAATCGTTAATCTATGTAGCTTTTTGATCCTTTGGAATCCTTTGTTTTGGATATTATGTACACTACATTGACTTTAATCTTACCAGTTCACGTCTTATTTTCGAGTAAATTCATAGTTTTTGAAAAGTAATAAAAAAATAACCTGTTTTTAGTTCACCTTTCAATAAGTCCGTATAGTTGTTGAAGTATTCAGGTACCTATATCGTGAGTGAACTAAATCATGCTTAATACTTTAATAGCTCAACATCGATGTGTGTGAGCAGCGTGAGATATGGTACCGTATTCATGCGATGATATCATTTTGGAATCGGTCTCTTCATTGTACTTTAAAACTTTAACTAAAGCTGTGCTATTGGTTTTGAGAATAGAAAGCCCAAAACAATAGTTAAGCAAAAAAAACAGAATCGTTATCTACAGTTTTGTTGATTTAACAATCAGAATCTTCATAGCGAACGGAATTTCAATGATGACATCATTCCGTAATAGATTAGATTTCTCTTGTCTGGCAGCTCTTGAAATTAAACAACTTGTATTTATCAGTGTACAGTAGACCATTATACATCCATTGTCTTATATCCCCACCTTGCTTATATCAGAATTATTTAACATAAGTACCGCAATTTAGAACATATTTCAAGTCTCAATATCAACAATTAAAATTGTTAATGACACATTTCAAAAAGTTCCAACCTTGAGTGCAACAGTACTTACGAAAAGCAATCACAAAAACGAACAACAACTCATACATGTACCACATTCGTTGCTGGTCCAATTACTTTGTAATTTGGAGGAGGAAACAGCAAACGAGTATTGAATATCGTTTTAGTTGAAGTGTCGTATTGCGAAGGCTGGGTGCGTACTGCGTAAGTACGGTACGTTACGTATTGTCACAACACGTTTTCTTTTACAGTATTTTAAGTTCGTGCAACCTTGACATACGCCCTACGATTTACAATGGAAAAAAATGGTGTGGATTCTGGGAACTGAAACGCAATGACACTAAAATGGGGTAATTATATTCATTATGACGAAGGGTAATTGGTACGGGATTTTTCTTGAGACTTCCCACAATGTTTAAACGATATCGAAATAATAACTGATACATAAACCTAATGAAGATGAAATCATAACTACGGCAACGAAAAATATAGGTAATCATTTTACATACTTACTTAAATAGAAAGTCTTGTCGCCGTACATAAGTAGGTACACACGGCTACACATCAAGCTATACATTTCCAGTAGGTATAAGCTGACCTGGCATTGTACGGAAATCATATAGGTACAATGCGAGATCAGCAAAAACTGGAAATGTATAGCTTGATGTGTAGCCGTGTGTACATACATATTTCGAAGAGCCTTATCTTAAGCTCCAAAGTTTTGACGGAGTAAAGTCTTTAACGAATTAATGCAAGGCGGATCATCACAGGAACAGGAATATGGAGAAAAAACTTTTATTTTTCCTCTAGCTAAGTAACTGTTTATCTCACCGATATAGGGATACAATGTGATAAAATGCGATACTGCAGGTTCTGAGTTTCTATACTTAGTTGAAAATAGAATAGTACACACGGCTACATATCAAGCTATACATTTCCAGCTTATGCTGATCTCGCATTGTATAGAATTTCCGTACAATGCGAGGGCAGCGAATACTGGAAATGTATAGCTTGATGTGTAGCCGTATGTACAACCGAAGAAAACGTGGGGGTGAATGTCATTCGTAACTCAATTATAGGCTCCTCTACTACTGTACCCAGTTCCTATGATAAACCAACCGTTATTGGTTAAACTAGACGTAACTATAAACGTAACTATTTTTATTCCCAGATTATTATAGAAGCGTAGTCTTCAGCAATGAATATCTTTGGCACATGGGGAGCGATGACAGGCAAAAAATATATTTATAGACTCTTAAAATGTTAGTGACAAACTGACATCACCACTAGCAAAATAATTAGTTTTAAACCTAGACGACTAATTTAATATTCTTTATTTTTTTAAATGTGTGGCAATAGTGCCTGAACCTGAACTACTGTATTTTGTTTACATGGCAGTTTCGCGCCGGGGAAATGACCACGATAAACGACCTACAAAATGCTTACTTAAAAGTGGGTCGACCTCTAGCGACAATCGGCGTCGGCGTTCATCGTTAAATGAATTTTTTACCCGCGCAATAAGTAATCTACAATGTTCGAGAGTTTTATTGTGACTTGTGCGATCGGTATTAAGTAATTTAATGTGCTCGAGATACAAATACTATCGTATTACCATATATTATAGAGTATTTTGTATACTCCTCCAAAGTTCTGACGAAAATGTGAAATGTTAAACGCGTAATAATGACGTCACACAGTAGTGCCGTAACAAGCTGTTAGCGACCTTGTAGTCTACCTAATAACTTGCTTTCGGTTGTGGCTTTCAGTTCTTTGAAAGCTTAGAGCGCTTCAATTAGCTCCCCATTATGCGAATGATTTGCTTTGCCACTACCCACGCTGTTCAAACTGTTTCAAAGTCGCAAATCGTTTTATTTTCATGAAAAAAACAAATGCTCATTCACTTTCTTTCGTTATTGGCGGTCATTATCTTGTTGACATTTGGTACCGACGCACAAGACGTAAAGTAGGCGAGGATTGTGCCGATTTTACGCGGAATTAAGCGGGCTGCGAGAATGTTGCGGTATTTTGACGGGCAACGGGTAATGCACGGCGAGCAAAGCGGCCGCGTCGCGTCGAGCAGAGCAGTCGGACGGCGATCATGGCGCGCTCCTCGGTGCGGGGGGAGGGACTAGTGCAGTAACCAAAGAACCGGACGCGCTCGGACAGGTCCGGATTTCGGTCGTTAACTAACAGTAGATAATGCTCACTAGTTCACTGTATTTAAACACTTTTACTTAAACCGTACTTAAAGTCGTTGATAGCGATACAAAACAATACAAACAAAGACAATAATGTTACAGCCACGAGTAAAAATTCGAACAAAGTAAATCAATACGTAGGTAGACAAGTAAAACAACGTTGACGCATTCCGCATGAGTGTACGTACGTCAAAAATCGTTTCATAACAATACGTAAAATAATGCACAATAACATAAAAGAACGCAAGTGCCATAATGTTTCGAGACAGCGGCATAATCCTTACGGCAGTGAGTGAGGGCAAAACATCGCCGGGGTAAAATTTCACACGAAAATTTTTGGTAAACCTACAGGGTGGGGTGGATCCACACCCCGCGTCCTCGGCCCACCAAATGAATAACAAAATCAAAAGCAAATAGGTGTTCCTTTTGAACTTATCTTAGGTGTTTTTCTTGCTGTAAGTGTGCCGTTGTAGTTTGTTTTCAATTTGTTTACATTTTATCAATTTGTGTTATTAAAGTGCAATTATTGTAAATAAAGTATTACCGTCTACTTAGTGATACTTTAATTCAATTAGGAGTATAAGAACTACTCAAATTACAAAACTAGTGCTTATTCGATACATTCGATTCTCCTGAGGCGTCGTACCTTTGTAAATAAAGTTAGATTAGATATTACCAGCAAATACAGCTTCAATTTACATTTTAATGAGCAAGCCTGAGTTTCTCTTATGCGCTCATGTTACTGACATTATTTATGTTTTATTGTTGTAAAATTATTACGAGACAACAGTGCATTAACACTGAAACACGCGTTCTAGAGAATGTTCGAGTTCGTCAAGCTGCCAACATAATGTAAAAAAACTTGATTCGGTCCCGCGAATGGCTAGATACCGCTTTGCGCTGAATATTTTAAGCACTTTCAGGGCTAAAAATGGTACAGTATTCATTGTGCAGCCATTATTTTTAGCTGTATGTAGCGAAGGATACAAATCCACGCCGACGCAAATTGGAGCTATTTGTTAGCAAATTAATTTGCTCTACATAATTATACGTGCTCATTTTAGTATGACATGCGTTTGGTATCTTTGCGGAGGTTAGTAAAAGACACAAAGGAAATTAATACGTAAAATCAGCGTCCATTATCAATCTCAATCCATAAACAAAATGATTCTGTTAAACGCCCCTAGTCTGTAATTTCAACGCATTCGATTTCGGTAAGGGGTGAAAGATGTAATTAATCGAGCAACTTCTGTCACTAGATGGCGCCGTATCCCCTAGAAGGCAAACTTCCAAGTTACGCAGGGGCCAGTAAAATGTGCCCCTAATTTTGGCGCGAAATTACTTCCTCGTCCCGCAATAAAACTCTTTATATATAGCTTATTATGTTCCATATTGCCGTGCACCGCTTGCGAGATACGAATAATGCAGAGGGTAGATTTTTCAAATAAATAATTGTAAGGGATTGTGGTTGTTAACCATCTACAATCGAATTATGGCGTATTGATTTTACGCGGCACTGAATTTTGACTCTCTTGGTTAGCAGAGCCCAAATTAGCCGCGGTAAACCTACACAACACACGGTACACATGCGATTTGGACACGTGATGTGAGACTTAGTGCCACAAACAAGGCCTAGAATGCCGTTCAAAATATAAAAGAGACGTTTGTAAGATAGATACGTTACAATTTTTTAAAGAGGTAAGTACTTACCCATTTATTTATTTTCTGGTGCGAAAGAACAATGTGCACATTAACGCCCGTTCTAATTACATTTTAAGTTAATTATGAAGATATATTCAGTATAAATGCGTAAGTTTATCGACTTACTTAATAATTACTACGGCGCGTGTTGCATGAATATTAATCGGATAGGGCTCTTACAACACGGATAAGTTTCTGAACTTATACAAAGATAAGAAAAGATAGCTTTATTTACGTCCTCATCATTTTCACATCATGTAGGCTTTACCAGAATCCTTAAGCTAAAAGTAGTATCTAGGTAGGTAATTCCTTAAGGTTCATAAAAAATATGTCGGAAAATAACTTTGAACTAAGATAACCCTAATTAATAAAGCAACCTTGACATCTACGTCGTTTGATAGAAAAGAACTAACTTCATCTCCCACGCACAGATTCCAAGGCCGTCTGGGCCAATCCAGACCTTGATAGTACACCTAAATACATATAGGTATATGTCTATTTGAACCCTAAGTAATAAGATTCAACCCTTATAAATTAAATAACTTATGGGAGAGCTGTGATATAAACGTTGCTAGACGAAAATACTCGTCGTTTTGATTAATTACTCTGTCCCATTTCTTTGTGTTCCTCCTACGTATTTATACTAGCTCGGGAACCGGCTTTGCTCGCGTGAACGACGACTCTGATAAAAAAATACTAGTGTCCTGTTGACAGAACACAATCATAATTTAATATTTATTTGATTTCTGGTGCTTGAATCTGAATCAATGGTAGATAAAGGCGTAGCGTGGCGTTGTTTTAAGTGGTCACACTACACTCATAAAAATAAAGCAATCTCATATGCATAAATTTGTATAAAATTAGCGTAAGAATATTAAATTCATACAACAATTAATAGCATTAATACTCCGCCCGTCCTATTTCTGTTACAGATGAATATTATCTCATTTCCGTTACGTCTGAAAGTAATCTAACAAAAATAAACAAATGCCATCAAGCGAAAACATTTAAAATTCTAATCAACACCGCAATCTTAAGAAAAGTGACACATGTACACTTTGTATTAAAGCGACAAGAAATTAAAATCTATGTAGGTTGGTATTTTCATCTCGTCTTTCATGAAAGGAATTTTTTCATCTACTAATTTAGCGGAGGGGATGCTTGAAAAACCACAAATGGAACTCACTTGTCGCTACTAGGAACAGAGAATAATTTTATAACCGTGTAATTAAATAATAAGCTAGTTTACATTAATACTGTATTTACATTTTGTAATATTATTTATTCCGCGTCCTTGCGAGATAACCGAGTTAAATGTCACCGATATGTCTGACATTTTTGCGGATTGGTATCATAAAATTATCGACAGAAATATCACTGGTTTAAACTGTAGAGAGAGAAAAATGATTGGACGGTCATATACCTACCTACAAGTTTTCGTGGCATAATATCTAGTGTAACGATAAGATAAAGGTCAGTCAACGCTCTCCGTGCAGTTTCAACAACCCATAATATCGATAACGATCCGATTGTCTGTCTTAAGTCGATTATTCGTGTCATATTATAATTACTTACTTTTTTACGTAGAGTACCTGCTTAACTGAAAGCAACGTAAACAGAGGGTATAATTATATGAACTATTAATATCGTTGGTCACAATGTTTCAAGGTTGTGTATTATTTATAGAACAATAATAGTCTTCTAATCATTTTGTTTACAGAAATTATACAAAGATATAAAAAGTATACTTTTTGTAAATCAATCCGCTGCGTCGTCGTCCTGATTATGTTTTTAATGAAGTATCGCTTTTTAATAGATACAGAAAAATACTAGAGAATATGCTGTTTGAATTGAATTTTGTGAATATCTTTAGTAACAATAGATAGAAGGGAGTCTGAAGGTTACTTTATCAGTGCCGCTATCCTGACCGGCATGAGTTCAACTAAAGCTAACGGTAATGCAGTAATACTATCTTATATTGCAATCCAAAAGTAGGTTTTTTTAATAAAAATTGCAACAGTTATTGAAGAATAGAGAGAGTCGTATTAAAGTCAGAATTATATCTTCATGAAATAATGACAATGTTACAGAAGAAAATAAAAAGTACTCAAGCAAATTATCCATCACCTATTTCTGAGAAAAATATCTGTGTCAAAGGAATCGCGGCTAACTTGGATTGTGTATCACTTGTAACCAGTTTATCTAAGCTATTTTTTTTGATAAACATTGACGACGTGATATTTTATTATTTAGCTGTATCACGTGTAGGTTTGTTTTTTTAAGATTCCTGTGAAAAAGTGGTCAAAATGCTGTTTAAAAAAGTAGCAAGAATAGCAGTGAAATTCCGTGGAACAAAATTCACGTTCGCGTTGTGCAGTCAGTCATTAAACTTGGTTCACAGTCGGTACTCAGTAGATATGTTCGCATAACGGTCCGGGCATGCGGCCCGCGGTCGCCTGCACCACAGCGCCACAGCGCTTCTCCCCACAAAACACTACCAAGTTTTCGATCAACAGTAACAATACAGTCTAGTTTAAAATACACACATTTATGAATGAAAAAAGCGCTGACTTCGCTTACATTCACACGTCACTCTACGTTACCCATCTGTCAGGGTTGATGCGTGGAAACATTTTGGTCTTAAATTAAATGGCTTCAATGTGGGAGTCGGGGACATGATACGGCTTTTACTCCTTGTGCTCGCAACTGCTTATGTGAACTTCAGGGAATGTTGTTTTTCCTTATATTTTTTGACCTGACGCGAGAGAGATGGCTTTATTTAGACGTTATCTTTGTGCTTGGACATGAACTTGTCTTTAAATGATCGCTTTTACCGATAAGACCGGCCATTGTGTCACCCTATGTAAAATTTCTACATTTATACCTGTAAGAAAGAGTATTTATTCTATTGTTTAGCATTTTTCAACACACAATTTTTATTTTCATTTACCAATGTAAAGGACATTGGAAACCATTTTTCATAAAATCCACGATACCCATACTAAAGAATACCATTCGATCTGTTTCGTATTACAGCAATCTATTGCAACTGATCACGCTATGATCAATCACAGGCAAAGAACGAATCGGGTCACCCCTAGTAGCAAGCACTTTGTACTCAAGAGTTATGAATACTATGTCTAAACAATGACTGTGTACTAATAATGAGTCAGTCGACATGCGTTATGCAGTATCAAGTTGATTGACCACGCTGTCAATGACATTACGTGCTTAGAGCTTGTACCGTGTCACTTAGGTCCGTATTACAGAACGTTCCTCAAGTCCAGTTTGATCTGCAATCAGTTGATCACTGTTTGAGTATAGAATCAGTACTTGAGCATCGGTCTTATTCCAGAACGGTAATCAATCTATACTCAGCTGAATCGAGACTCAAATCGAGCCTCAAGCAGAGATGTGTATTGTCTATGCATCAGCCTGTTTTCGTTTACGATTTATTATAATAACCGACTTTGATCCGATCTTCACTGGATTAGAAATATTAAAATACACCATAGAAGCCCAGTTATTTAGGAAATCAGCGTTATTATTTCATTCCTGAATAGTAAAATGCCCCATTTATTGAAGTAAAGCTCTTTGAAGTGAAGTATAGTATTTTTGTAAGCAAATTTGTCAAGCTTAAAAGACTTGTATTTGTGGCCTTAAATAAGTATGCTATTTAAAATGTCAGTATGTCCAAGCATCAGCGTGAAAAACATTAGTTTGTTTTAAGTTTGTTGTTTGTCAACTTTAATTATTTGTTTAGCTGATTTTATTTATATTACTTAACACTTTTAAAATGGCAGGTCGGAAGAAAAATTTTAGTTCTTTGGAAAAAAAACCTACTAATAGAAATTTATTTTCAAATATATCCATTTTGATTATGATTTTGATAGTAGGTAAGGTCGGGCGGGGCAATTTCGACTATAAAAACACAAACGCCAGTTTCAAAAGTCTGCACACTCGTCTTTGATTACATTATGGTAGAATAAATAAATGTGTGTTATAAAAGCTTTAATGGAGATCTTTCTTACGTAGATCTTAAAACAGAATACTCATCTTATATGTTCAAAGGAACCATGTTTTTGAAATTGGGGAGAAATAGTTACAATTGCCCCACAGTGGGGCAATTTCGACTATTTCACATATTTATCGTACTACAGCCGTTATCGTTTTGAAATAGAGAGCCAGAGTATATTTATGGCATAATTCATACAAATCTATGGCTTATTGTCTCCTAAAATGGTTCAGTAACGTAATAAAATACTTTAAACACCTTGGAGGGGCAATTTCGACTTTTTACATAGTCAAGTAGTACAGGGACGTATGTCGTAATGTAGGTAAGTTGAAATTACCCCACTTCTTCTTTTCGTGGGGCTATTTAAACTAACGAAAAATCTCATAAAAAAACGTATTATTCCAAAGAACAACTAGGTGAAAAACAATCTACGGTTTATATTTTCTCTAGTCACTGTTTAATATTGTAAAAACCAGCGTTGTAAACACATTTTTTGACAAAAAATGTGGCTAGCGTCTTTTGTCAAAACATACAAAAAAATGGCGTCTGAAAAAAAAGGCTTGTGGGTTCGCGCTTTAGCAGAGCTATGTATGAAATTTTGTTGAAATAATCTTTACCTACCTGGATACAGATGGCGTTTTGGTACAAATTATTAGTTATTGTCATTAGTTGAAATAGCCCCATAGTCGAAATTGCCCCGCCCGACCTTACCTAATATTTAAAAATATCAACAGAACTCGACAATGCACTATTTGAACAGAAGAAATATTGACAATTTGACATGACAATCTATGCTCAAGCGCGGTCTCGACCACACTTGGGTGATTACAGATTTGATCACTGCTTGGGTTCGATTGAGTAACTGAGTAGCGATCTAAAATAAAGCCAAACTCAGTTGAACTAAGATCAATGAATCTATGCTTGAGCAACGTTCTAAAATTAAAAGCGGACTTAAAACTAGTTTTAAACAGAGATCAATACTTGAGTTACCTTCTGTAATACGGACCTTAGTGTTCCTGTAATCGGAACAGATTGTCACTGATTATATTTGTAACAGTGTAACAGCGTATTGGTAGTATAATAATATCAGTTCCACAGTTCCAGTCAGTTAGTCGTCGCATGGAACTTATCGTTCATTGTTTATCTGATAATGTTATCTATAGGTACTTAGGTGCTAATATGCTAAATTGTTTTGTATTTCATTTCGATATTTTATTGTTTAGTCTGGAAATAATCCGTGTTAACTGTTCTTTTTAGTTGTGTTAATTAATTAACATGTTCCTATAGATGCTGTTTTATTGAGAATGGCGTAGGTAAGCAATATTTACTCAAATAAATGAATTCACAAAATTATATTTAAATCATTGTAAATTTTTCGTATGACCCCTAAATTCTATTTATTATTGACGTAACCAAGTGTGACCAAAACAGTTCCATTTGAATTTGTTATTTTGTACGAAACTAAAAGAGCCTGTTCTCTTTGTGTTTCACAAATTACGATACACAAGTGTTTTGTTGATCCGATTGATCGCCTCGACCTTTTTGATATGAGGAAAACGAAGCAAACCGAGTTCCTTTGAACTATCAAGTTTTTCACCGTCTAAAGTAACTTCAGTTCTTGAAATATCCAGGTTATTTAAGTAAGTGGGTACTTGGGAGTTTTTATTGAGTCCATCTTTCACTTAGGAAAGTACGGCTGTGAATTCCATTTTTTGTTGAATAAATCTGGGTTTTGCCAACATAGCAATTAATGGATATTTCCTTCTGATTGAGAATGAGTCGATCGAAAAAAAAAAAAACAATTAAATGAAATGTTTTATCGGAGACGTGTACCTTCACCGTCGATATGTCGAACTGTAATACATTCAATAGCACACTGGCAATTTGTAATTCATATAAAAAGACGATGAAGTAAGAAAACAATGGAGTTACAGTGTAGGCAGCGATGATATTACCCACGCTTGAGCGCACCGCGAGCAACGGAGAAAGCGTTTGGTTGGCTAGATATTACTTGTACAGGTAGGTACATCTATTCTAACTTATGCGTGAAGGGCTCACCTCTAGTAGAATAAACTGTCATTAAAAAAAAAGAATTTCGTGTGAGAGACAGAGAGACATTGACAGACTTACCTTTTTTTTTTTTTAAAGTTGGAAGTCATCAAATGACTTCTCCCGCTCTGGTCGGAGCGGAAGGGCGTGTCAGACATTTACTGACTAAACCCCACCCGTGTTCCTTCAGTTGCCTGTTGCCAGGGTCCTGGTATCCGTTTCGGACATTCCCGCAACTCTGGCAGGACAGAGACTTACCTATGTATGTATCTTTCTTCTGTCATATGTCAGCAATGAAATGTGCATAAACGCATCCTTGAAATTTTACTCTCAATTTTCTCGTCCAATTATGGAATTGCCGCCTAAGAAGTTTCACTTAAAAAAACTGGAACTAAAAATAATAATAAATTAAAGGTTTAGTTATTCTTTTGTAAATACAATAAAATATGTTACAAACAGAGACCTAATTTACCATAAACTAACATTTTGTTACCAGAGCTTACACAAATCTCACAACAAAGCGCGGTTCATGGTAAATCCCTTTGGCAATCCGCCATCTTTTTCGCATAACGCGGCAATATCGTTTAAATTAACATGATCATTGGTGTTTTAAAAGTGCGATCGTGAAACTCATTTAAATAAAAACCACTTCGTTTATATTTAAAAAAATCAACCTATATTTTACTTGGCATTGTTTATTTCGACTTCGTGTAAGTGAAGATGTGTTAAATTGTTTTTCACGGATTTTCTTTGTATGTTCATTTAATTTTTGTGTTTGTTAAATTAAGACTCTTACCAATTCAGACCACATAAATGTTGTTGTTTAAAATGCAGTTTAATTTTAGTACCTATAAACTAACTAAAATAAAGCGTTCCAAGTAAAAATAACTGCGCAACTTATGACGTTCTATAACCGCAGTCTCTAACTGTTCCCTAATTGAAAAAGCTATACAAATGTCCCACTTCGGTCACCGCATCGATTTTAAAAATAGAAGCTTGGTGCGTTTTCGATATGTACGCCCGTGCTGCGATAAACTATACAAATACTGTAACATCTTTATCGCAAAGGAATAGAGTACATTATCGTGCGTGTTTTAATTCATATGATATTACATTATTTCGTCAGCGCCGCTCGGCTGAATGGAATTCGTACGATATGCTCTCCTACGTTGAAACTCGAGTTCAAACAAATAGAATGCTCGATTTACGCGATGAATATTGTGAATCGGATCCGACATTTGTGAATCGATTTTGGCGTCTCGTTTTACATTGTATCCTAATTAATTAGCCTTCAATTTTTTATCCTTGAAGCGATTTATGAATAATGTAAATAATATGCGACCTTTATTTGCATAGCGTTTTGATTTATTAAATGGTATTGTTGAAAAGTATCTAAGTAGGTACCTACCTACCGACGTTTTTTGTCAAATCTAAAGAGGAAACATAACAATTTATATTTACAAAAGATATACAAATAGGTTATAAAGTTGTTTAGTTGGACGCTTCATGGCGTGGCATAGCGCAAGGTTGATTTAAAAATTAACAAGCCAGCTTGCCAACCGTACCTAATAACTATCCGGTACATTTATTGATTACTACTACCACTACTTACAACGAGCTTTCACCTATTTGTCAACTTACTTGGCTGTTCACAAACAAATTACAACATTTTTAAAATCGGACTTCAATATCCAATGATATGCTTTTTATGGAGAACACAAATCTATGTCTTGTTCTTTATTACAGTAATTAATAACTTAATTCATGATACAAGAATATAGAATACGGTCTAAGAAGTTAGAAAAGTTGTGAGAGAGGGCTGTGTTTTTTAAACTTTTTATAATCTAAATCGGTAATTTAAATAACGTTAATTCTCCGCGAATTTAAAAACCAAATTGAATGAAATTAAACTCCCGTTCTCATTAATCGGGAACAGATTAAATATTAATTCACAAAATCTCGAAGCTTGTAACAAAATCATGTTCGTAAATAGTTTAGATTAGAGGGGGCGTATTCTATAAACCGGGTGAATGGTTTATGCCACTTTTTGATCGCTCGATTATTGGTTCCGACAGTCGATAGGCCGACCACAGATAACATAGATATTGTACCTCGTTTTATGCTTTATAGATTGAATCCCTGAAAGCCGGTTAGTTTCAGGTAATGCGGTGGGTGGATATGTATATTGTAAATTATTGAACACTACCTTGTTGTATGTACATTAGTATAGTCTGTGGTAAATGTAGGCCATATAGACCAAATTTGTATGGCCCGAACAAACTATCTCGAAAATTATCAAGACAATAAAACGTATAAGGAAACTTGTTAGTAGGTTCATTTCTGTTACCCTACTGTACTGTTTGTTTACTTTAACTCTATCTATACCTTTAGAGTAAAGTAGATAATGGCAATTACGAACAAAGTAAAAACCATTAAAGTAGGTACTCTTTTGGAAAGTACCTATTAATGAATTCCTTTGCCAATATTTGTAAAATTAAAATGTACAACTCCCGGAAAAAATCTATTTGGTGTATTGTTTTATGAAAAATTCCCTATTCATGTGCTTGTATCTTTATAGTGCTTCTAGGAGACAGTATCCATACAGTACAGACTCATGTTATTATAGTTTCGAAAGCGGCTATCAAGTGCGGGCCTAAGCTACGTTTCGTTGTACCGCAGGCGTGCCGTGCGTCATCCATCATTTGTGACGCTAACTGCGACCCACCACGTAACTCTGTCACTATGCTTTCTTTACTTACATGGCGCACTTTTTACCAACCTATTGTTACTTAGATTAGCAGACGAAAAAGTACTTATTAAACATCCTTTTATTCTTGAACATCTGTATATTGTCCAATTTTGAGCGCGTTGAGGGTTTTGGGCAGTTAAAATAGATTAGCAACTTGCTCCAACTAATCCCGCTTTGTGTTAATTAATAAAGCTGAATTAAAATGCTTTTTAACCATGCATAGGTAGGCACTTGAGTTAACTATACTCCCATTACTAAAATGATACTATAAAATAAAATAAAAACTAGAAAAACTTTATTAATCGCTGCGCCGCCCCAGGGGACCGTAATGTCGACCATACGGACCATGTTACCTTACCTAACTAATTGCAGTGCAGGAAATAGAAAATAACATTCATAACATTCTTTATTAGGTCGTCACGTAATAATGAACGACCCATTAGTTCAAAGATGACCGCTTTTAATCTCAGCTGTAATGTCAACGTCAATAAATAAACAATAAGCAAAGGCAGCACGACATACAGCCAGCTTGCAGCGGCCGATGCGTTCCGATTCACAGGTGCAGTTTACACGCGGAACGATCCGCATGCGATATTGATGTAATCGTGATGTTGTTACGTTCGAAAAAACTCACTAGAGCGGGGAAAGTGACGCGCCTCAAGATCGTGAAAGGTACTTAGTCGATCACCGGTTGGCGCGGACCCGCGACGTCCCTCTCCTCGCAGAGGGAAACGTGCGCAGCGGAGGACGCCGACTAATTTGCCGGGGCTCTAGTTTGCGTGGTCGCGTAAACTTACGACACCACCGAGCGTTCGGAATTCGAACTACTTTCGCGTAATCTGTCTGAATAGAATATGGCGCCCTAGTTAGTGAGCATCGGTTTTTCGGTGAAATTGTATGAAAATAATTAAGTAAGTACCTACCCTACCTACTTGCCTTGGATTAGATGGTGATTCAAAATTGAAGTAATTTATGTGAGTAAAAGCTTTCCTGAACCTTCACTACCTATCTACTAAAATGAAATAAGTACCTACCTACGATAGTAGTAACGAAGTACAGTTAGTTCTAAGTAGATTTTCACCCAATTCAGAAACAATAATTCTAATAAGTCGCTAGACTAATATTTACTACTAACTAACTGCTACACATCCCTTTTAAAGTAATATAGATACTTTTCCAATAATTCCGACGGTAAAAAGTTTATCATCACAAAAGTGCTTGAAATTTATCAAAGGAATCAGTTACACATTTGAGTCTAAGTAACGGCTTCATATTTCGCTTTGATGTCACTGATAATAAATTCATTCATACGATATGTTAAAATTAAATTAAGTAGGTACCTACCTATATTAACCGCTAATTACTTACGTTCCACTCAGTACGCTTGAAACGCATTATCAATTTTAAAATGGCGTATCTCATACAAATAGAACAACATGTTGCGCACTTACGATGTTTATTGTCGACAAACAACCGATTCCGACTCATTCGATTTATTCTAATCGAGATCATAATAAAATGACTTAATTTTCCGAAACTACGATGCAAATTAATTTCCGAGTTCGATTTTCTGGGTCCCTATTCCGTGATTAAAATAAGCACGCACCTGGCTCGGTGCTCGGGCTCGGACCCTGTAGGGCTGCCACAAGCGTCTTTGGAGCCACACATAGCAGTTTTCATAAAGATTGTCGCCTGAACCGATTCACAGATGTCACTAGCGGGAGGTGCGACTCGTCCGTGGATCGCTCCGAGTGCTGCGTTCCGGACAAAGAAAACAGATTGTAATCGAGCGATTGGTCGGCCGACCGCTCGTCCGACTAATTCGGAATCAACAACGTTGCGCCACCGGTTGGCCGACTCGTCCGGTCTTCGTACCTACCTACCAGTTTAATTTACGGTGTTGAAGAGAAGATAATAGGTGCTGTTAAAATGCCGCCTTTTTGACAATATTTCCCTGTGAGCATGATTAGTGAAGGAGTTACATTTTAATTATTGTTAGCCATGGTTGTTGAGTGTTAACACATTTTTTCTTAGTACCATCAAAATACCAGTAACCGGATGATAAAATTTTACGGCGTAGTTTCTAAATAAACACTTCATTCATAACATGAAAAATGTTTATTAAAATTGGCAGTCGTTTAAACATGTTACAATTCAAACTTCAGCTAATTTGCTGACAAGTTAAGAATTAAACGGCATCTAATTAAGAGTGGGCATAAAAATATTGGATGTCGAAAGTTTCTCGAGTCCAGACTGACGCAGCCCATCGAGTAGTGCACTGAACCCTGCCTGTGTGCGCCAACTGTCTGGGTCTAGATCACTCCCACCCAAACTCCAGACATTTTACGCAATTTCATTACAAAGGTAGGTCCTGTACATTTTGCGCGTAAAAAAACTTTAGTATTTTATTACGCATCTAAAGAAATCTAATTAAGTATGCCTATCTATTAATATTTTTTCTCTAAATCTATTGAGATTTAGAGAAAAAATATACTTACAAACATCGACAATCCATCAATGCTTTTATTTATTTTGGCAGAATTTGTAAATCAATTTTCTTTTAATTGTTTTTTTTTTATCAATAACGATTTTTTTTGCTGATTTGAAATTCGAATTGCATAAATGAATTTTGTAACATAGTTTATTTTTAAAGATGTCGGTAGGATAGTGTAATAATGCTGATTTGAAATTTGAATTGCGTAAATTAATTTTGAGTTTCATTATTTACCTACTACTACCAATGGTGGGCAAATAGAAATAATTACATTATTCTATTTGCCCACCATTGCAGCATTCGAAGTCAGAACGATACTCTAATTTGAAATAAATATTGACCGTGAATTAATGTTAGCTGTTTTCTTTCAAGTGTGTTAGTACTTACTAGTAAGAAACTGCATAGCAATCGTTAAAACTTGAAAAATATATGTGACCGTGTCAAAGGGTGCCGGGAGCACGGGACTACACGGCCTTAAATAACTCTAATAATATATGTCTAATTGACTTTTCGAACGCCCGTGTACCTATAAACGTACCTAAGTAAAACGTGAACCATCTCAAATGCAGGGAGGGAATACGATGACGATTTTCGTAAACCAATATATAGGTACGATAAAGCATTAAATTCATTACGCATAACGTTTTGCCTTATTATAGGAGAATAAATAAATAACTAATGATAAATTGGTTATCAAGTCAGATCATGAAGAGAGGTTCATTTGGGTGAGGTGGAGAACGTCAACAAACGTAGGCGTTCTGTTTTCAAACATAAAAAAAAAATACACGCTGTTTTTTTTTATAGGTCATTATTATTTGTCTATGCTATTGAATAAACCGCAGGAATAATAATGTGGTTTGTAGATAACATTAAAAACTAGAAGTTTCAATGATGTTTCAATGACACGGCTAATGTAGGTACATAAAACATTCGACATTCAGAACTAAGATTGACGCCTAGATAGCAACAGAATGTAGACGCGCTAACGAGATCTAGTCCGAACTAAATTAACGCTCGTGCAGACTGGCGCGATATCGCGGGCAACTGCAAGAGCGCCAGTCTGCACGAGCCTTTAAAAAATGACCATTTTTGAACGAAAAAGTCTCAGTAACATAGTTTGTTTTTAAAGATGTCGGGGGATAGGGTAATACCTATGTTTATTTACGTATTATGCGATATGTTGCGTATTATGAATAATACGCAACAGAGTCACTGACACTTGGCAAATATCACTCAAGTGTGCTCAAAGTGACATTGATATCTAAAAATATCACTAATAATTATGTTTTCATGGCTAGTGACAGTGACTGTATATCAGTCAGTAGTAAGGTGTTTACGTCACAAACAATTATTTTTATCTATGAACAAATCTGTAATTTTCTTATGTTTGAGTTGAATGACCCTGTTCGCGATAGTGTGGTTACCTACTGTCATCCGACATTGCTCATTAGTCTATGGCGAGTTATGTCCTCTCATCAATTAGTTACAGATTATTGGCCTTTAAAATTACACGTGTCAGTATTTCACATGAATGGTTCCAGTACTTGGTTAAATGTCAGATGTTAAAATAATCACTAGAATTAGACTGTATATTTTATTTAAAATTGTAAATAAGTAGGTACCTACTTAATAAAAGCTTTTATAACATTTTCTTAAAATAAAAAATAAAAATCACTAGCTATAGACACTACTAGACAGTTCATAGTGGTTCCAAAGTCTGCTTTTAAGTTTACTGTTTTTTTTTAATATGAGTACGTAAGTACTTAGATTTAGATTTTTTAAATGTTTCTTTGATTGAAACTGTGTTATGCAATTAGGGTGCAGGCTAGCAAATAAGTACCTTATTTATACAAACGTGAAATATGTAGCTAGGTCGCTCCACTTGTTTGTAATTAATTAGTGTAAGTTCCACAGCAATAGGCTGCATGGTTTTATTTCAACGCACATTCAAGCCCTCCACTCATCCTAACCATAGATAATTAACATGCCGCATAAATACTTTGTGTTTATGCCACCTCATTACTATTTGTCTACAGCTAATTGATACTTTTGTCAAAGTGTGAACGACCCGACGTTATGTAAAATCGATAATTTACAGATTACCTTTTTAGTGTTAATTTATTGACTATAAAAAAATATGCATTGTTATATAGGACATGCTTTGAATACTTATTATTTCAGACGCGATGTAGCCTACGGAGAGTTTATTGCACTTGAGTATTTGAAGATAGGTATGATTTAGAATAATTTAACATTGCATACATACTTAATTTACTTTGCATACATAAAACCATACTTATTGTATTATCCGGAGTCCAGACCAGAGTTTCATGCGGAATCTCTAATTGTTAAAATATTTCTTGACGTCATTCGGCCAAAAATGGTGTAAAATAATGGTTTTTATGAACGTCAGTGCCAATTGATAAAATCAGTTAATTGAGCCTAGAGGTATGAGTGTTTCTCTACCTTTGATCAATTTCGTTATTAACGTTATTTTACGTCTTTCGTTGTCTGTGCTAAGAACTACGTCTTATGTTACAAAACGTTATTTACGTTGTTGAGCAGAATTTTCTTTAGAACTTATGTAGCAATGGATTAGACATTTGGTTCAAATCGATTCCAATTCTGATTGAAAGTGTATTACGAAATTAGGGTGCAGATTGTTATTGAAAGTGTGTTACGCAATTAGGGTGCTGACTGAAATAAACTCTATGCAACAGAAAATAACGGCCCAAACAGGTAAAATAAATTAAAAAAAAGAATCATCAAAATCGATTCATATTTGGCGGAATAATCGCGTAACAAACATTAAAAAAAAACGAACTGAGAACCTCCTCCTTTTTGAAAAAGTCGGTTAAAAATGTACCTATGTGGTACAATACAAATTAACTTTATAACATACATACCTAAATGAATAGAATAGTTACATTTTAACTTTACATTATTATCATTTATTATTACGAATGAAGTAGGTAATGAGAGTCTGTCTTTCATGAATATGACGTTAATCTGTATTTTAAAAAAATACACTTTTTAACAGTACAACATAGTCAAATTATTCTGTTCGTTTTCTAGGTAGGCGAGGTCAATCTAAGAAAGAACGTTTTAAGAATAAAATAATACTTACTAATTAGCAACAAAGTAATTTTATAGTAGACAGTAGTATTACAGATCGTGAATAATCCCTTACTATACTCCATTTGAAATAAGATTAGACGTATAGATAAGCCTTTTTTACATTTCGTTCAACCAATTTTGAATTCTATTGCGTTGGTGGCATGACAAATGGCAGCCACAGTAGATAGTTGGTATTGTGTAACTTTTTTTGCTTTTAATGCTATCCTTATGCCTACGGTATAGAAGTCAAAATCGGTTGAACGGACTGTAAAAGGGTTTGTTTTAATGTCTAATCTTATCTTTGGTCCGGGCTATGTTTTGAAGATTTTTGACAGTCTTTAAGATTAGTTAGAACCCCAAAAAGTCTGACAACCAGTCTTACTAAGGGTTACCCGGTAACTGGGTTGTGGAGGTCCAATAGGCAGTCGCTGTACTGGTACTTAGCTGCATCCGGTTAGACTGGAAGCCGACCTCATCATAGTTGGGAAAAGGTTAGGCAGATTGATGATCGTCTAACATCGATCACTTTATTAATGATCGATGTCGTCTAGCTTTCTGATGTTTTTCAGGCTCTTACCATAAAAACATTGTATGAAAAATACAATGTAATTCCTACCTATCTGCATTCTGCAGTTTTACCGAATGGTGTCAATTTATAACAATATAAATCATCTATTTTATTTTATCTGACTGACACGTTGTTTTAACTACAGTTGAATCGTGTAATTTCATCGGTGTGTAATCCAAAACGGTTTTATTGGACATTCGAGGTAGCGATCCGATGAAACTACTCTTTATTTATTTCCTGTAAACGTTTTTTTATTTTTTTTATTGTGGGAAATCGTCAAATGACTTCTCCCGCTCTGGGCGGAGCGGAAGGGCGTGTCAGACTTACTGACTAAAACCCACCCGTGTTCCTTCTGTTGCCTGTTGCCAGGGTCCCGGTCCCTTTCGGCATTCGCGCAACCTTGGCAGGGTTCCTGTTACCATTAACGTTAGGATTAGATACATGAATGGCTATCAATTCTTTACAAAAATATACCTTTTATACTTAATAGTGAAATCAAATTTGGTCTGTGGTTAAGGCCCTACCCTACCTCATATTGCTTAGCATGATCCTCCGTTATGCCGAAAATACTGCAGCATTAATTTTAAAATAAATATATGTTAAAGTTAAGGATTAATGCTAGGTCCTATGTTTGGCGAAAACCCGATTACATAAATTTTCTCGATAGAAAATCCAAAGTTACCTCTAAACCGAACTATAAACCCAGCGGACCTAAACTATTCGAGGCTTGAGAGCCGCCAGCACCCCACTCCGTCTCGCTCTCACTCAGGCCGCGAGTAGTATGGTGCGAGCGAAATAAAATCTGAGGTAGGGTACGGCCTTAATCGTAAATATTCTCAGAGGGTTTCGTTTTTAGAAACTGAAGAACAGTCACATTGCTTTGAGGGTCTGTATCTAAGGCCTGAACTCATTATTTTAAAGATAACTCATATAAATTCGACTGCCTCGTCGGTTTAGTGGTCGCAAGCACTACTGCTGAGCCAGTGTAATTTTGACAGTTTGTGTAGAAAACTTTCTTCCGAAATAGTCTACATATAAAAAGACCTAGACAAAGATCATTAGAAACGAAAGACAAAATGACAGATTGTAGAAGGATTTCTACGGTGCGATGTCAAAAATGTAGAAACGAAATGTCATTTTGTATAGGAAAAGCTATGTCTATTCTTCGTAGAGGTTAGGATTCTCAGTGTTCAAGTGTTGTTGAGTTTTTCTATCAGGAATGTGTTAGTAGCAGCCCAGAGCCTGGATTTGTGCCCGGTTGATGAGAAAAGGCCATATTACATGGGACTTAAACATAACTGGCGAAATGTTAGTGTACTAGTACTATAGGTAAACCTCTGCCTAGGGCAGGCCTAAAAATGCAAAATCCTGTCTGACATGTCTAAAAATCCTGATTTTGAAAAAAAAGTCCGGTCCTGTATTAAATAAAAATCATAATATTTAAGTACGTTTTTATTTACTTATATTATTTAGACGCATATTTTTGGTTGCTAGCAACCGCATGCAAAAAGTTTGTTTTGTCCAGCTATTTCGCAATAAAATTGTTCACACGTCACGTTTTTGTAGTTATTTTGCGTAAGCAATATGGCTCCCACTGACTCTACTGAAAATCTGTTTCTCTCTTTGGTCCACTGAGACACGGTGTTATAGATTTATTTGGCGACCACAAAAAACCTACGTGAAGACAATGCTTGATCACTGATGACCGTCCCGTAATAACGAAATTATGTACACACTTATTCAGTAATATCTCCTATCTATGAATAATAATTTGGTTTGTTAACTTCTGTTCAATATTTTAGCACAAATTACTACGGATACCTACGTAGGTGTGACTGTGCAATCTGGATAGTTAGTGACGTTATTCTGCAAAAAGGCCAAATGGTGTTTTTCGTTTTGCACAATTGTACTGCCTACCTAAATGCTAATAAAGGTACGGTTGGCATGTTTATGGAAGCTTGTGCTAAACATATTGCTGTAAAAACTTTTGAATTAAAATAACACGAGACATAAACAAAAGGAGTTAATGACCCTAATAAAACTAATCACATCGATAACCACACAACTGTCACTTGCTTTTTTAATAATCAAGGACTCGGGCGTCGTCGACGTCAGTCAGCCTCGTCGCGTATCGGTGCCACGAACAGTCGACTCGACTATTTTCGTGTACACTTCGGGTTTTATCGGTCGCGGTACCAAGTAGCAAGTCTTTTTGTTCGACATCGAGAATCGAGCGTAATCACCGCACTATTAGTGAGAACGTTAACCAATACAATGCATTCTCGCAATCATTTAATTAGTTATAGTATATAAGTAGGTTCATTTATACATACTACAGCACGCTATGTGTTGTTTTTATTAGTTACGTTATGTGTTAGATAATTATAAACAAAAGTATGCTAAGTTATTACTTATATACAACCTACTGTGACGTTAAATACTCATGAGCTTAAACATTATAAATAAAATATATATGTTCTTGACATTTTTGTAAATTACATAAACATTTAAATAACAAAATTTTCTGTAATAACACCCGTTACTTACTTACTTATTTTGATTTACCTCCGCCTCTATATTCCCTAAAATTGGTAATTTGTTGCCTTTGAATATGTGAAATTATTCATCTAGGTTGGTATATTAAGATATACTTACACGATTATGTACAAGGTTATATTAAAAGACTGCCTACCCATACATACAAATCAAAATTAATCAATTATTAAAATTACTAGGTCAGGAGGTTGATCGACTGACATCAGTATTTTGCGCGTTAAAACATCAGGTTTCCATTCTATGGCTGGCATTATACGAGCAATAAAAACAGTGAAAGTGTATCTTTGATACAAGAAATATGTACTTTCTAACAAAAATTACAAAGAACTGTACACTATGAGTTACTTCGTGTTTAAGAAAATACAGCTTCTGCAACATTAATTAGGTATCCGTATTCTTTATTTAGTTACAATATTTCTAGTGAAACAGAAAGTCGAACGATAGCGATCACAGTGATTTGCGTCCGTTCGTGGTAGTGGCATTAATTAACTAGTGGCTCGCTCGAGATACAGCACCGCCTATGAAAACCATAACTAAGGTTGCCTATATGAATATTATTTCTAGCGCTGACCACACCAAATAGGACGATTCGAAAAGTCCAGAATGTTATATAATATTATAACATTGGTGTAGGTATATATTTTTTTGTTTAATATTTTAAAAGAACAGGAAGTTCACGCATTTTTACTGGTTTCAATTAATTTATTATGAAACTCAAAAGTTTTTAAATGGCGTGTAATTTTTTGTGTTCCAACAATTAATAAAGTATTGGAGAAAGCTGCAAATAATTTATCAATCCGATAATCCTTCAGTTTATCGGAATGTAGCTCAGTATCTTCTAAAAAACCTTCCAATGACGGCCCAGATTACGGTATTTCATATCGGTTTTGAGATTGTTCCCAATGAAGGGTTATTTACACAGTATAGGTACTTACAATGTTGTTGATTTTTCTTCACAGTTTATGATAACGACCGATTAGATATAACTTACGTAAGTTCTAACTTTGTATAAACTATTTGCGTTTGTTATGCATCGTTACTACACGGAACGTCCATAGTAAAATTGTAGAGGTGATAGTTATTTCCGCAATTTAACCAATTAATTGAATAATCAAGATTGACTTTTGCATGCAAATAAAAAGATAACATTAAATATTATAAAATAAAATTAACAGATTTCATGACATCATAATATCATCAACATAAACGGTTTGATTGTAACCAATACCTGGATGCTGGATTATAATAATTTTACTTCTTTTTCTGAAATTTTATAACAATACAATACGAATTTAATACTCGATCGTATTTTGCCATTTATATCCACAAACTTGTTTAACTCACAAAAATGTGCGCTTGCTTGTGGAACTTGCTAATACCTGGTACAAGAATCAATACTAATAAAGTTGTGACTGGGGTAACAGGATAATATGTTACATAGGTTTGCATCCCGTTAGGATTCAAAAGTCCTTTTTAAATTAAGAAACTAGTAATGTTTTTAACCGACTTCATTCAACTAATGACTTAATGTTACTAATATTTTTGTTTACTTCAATATTCTTTCTAAGTGATATTTTCACCTGCACAATCATTAAAATAATTCCCTCAATGTAAATAAAATTTCTCTCCCTATTTTCCAGAAATAGAAATCAAGTAACAAATCAGTTGGTGTTTTATATTATCATCGCACCTTCCTCAACACGCGTATTTCATTTCCCACCTGTCCATTATTTTATGACCCGATTACTTTCTTCACGTCACTTCATCTCCAACGCAACGGCCGATGTTGAAAAACATCGAGATCATACGTATTGTTTGTCTTGTGGAAATTTCCAAACAACACACCGAACCGTATACAACTAAGTTTGACGATTATAATAATGTTACTACTTTTCCACCATTATGTACGGTGTGCTATTTCTCAAAAGTATTAACACAATATGTACACAAACTGTGATATCATCTGTAATAAATATCTTCACGTTAAAATAAAGTGCCTCAATCTTCAAGTTTCTCACTACAAAGGTAATTCTGTTAATTTCCTGTCGTTTTGTTTTTCTTGCCAGCTCGTATTATTAGTAAAGGAAGTTCGATTGATCATATATTTATTTGCATAATCTCCAAAGGCGTTCGTTTTCAAACACAATCTCTGCTGGCAAAATAAAAATCATAATCGTAACTCAATTATCAAAACATGTGTTCTTACGAGTATAACTTTCGGCCTATATTTGAGGAATTATCAATGTTGTCCAACAGCGCGGTGAGCGTTGTTTTTATCACTATTAATATGTAATAGCATTTATTCACACATAGCATTATCTCTGACGTCACACAATAGATTGGTGATAACGAAAATTTAAGGGTATCGTGTCGTGTCCAAGCTGCTCCGTGGCCTCGAAAATTTATCGGTCGTTGTCTTTGTATTAACGGAGGTTTTTGGCGATGCCATTGTATGAGGTGTTAAAGTTTACCCTCGGTTGATGTCATACGTAATGTAAAACATATTTTACAGATGAAATTGCTTTTCTAGAACCCGCCATAGCATATCAATGTTTCTTATACCTACAGAAAGCCTAGCATGTATGGCTGTTCTGGAATTATCGCGACCTATGACATTCTGTTTTTCCGCATGGATAAAAATACCCCGTTTCAGGGTTTTATCTAAACGGCATCAATATTAAGGGAATACGATATTCAAAATGTCAGGTTAACATTTTGCACGTGCCTGTGTTCCCGTTTATTTAAATATAATGGAGTCTTGAGCCATCATCTCTATTAAAAGCATCGATTTAACGAGCGGAATGAGATGGTACACTCAGCGTACCTACACTGTAAATATGGGTCGGGCGGGTGCGTCGGGCCGCGCGCGCCGGCCGCTCGCATGTAAACTCGCTCCGAGTAGCGCACACCCGCTAATGAAATAACAAAAGGTGTAACGCTACGCTTCGATATACTGTTTTTGTGTTATTATAAACCGCCATAATAAAACTTGCTGCTCTCAGAATATCACTCTGTTGTAATCGTCTACAGTCGTCTGCATTGCAATAATTTCAACTGTTTTTAGCTCGTATTATACCATCTGAAGCCGTCGTTTACCCTAAATATCGTTTGTTATCTGTCGAGTTTTCAACACTATCAATCGTTCCACTTTGCAAAAAACGCCGATTGTCATTTCCTTGAGAGTGTTACGTAATAGTGAGTGACTTCGTCCAACCGTTATTCTGGCTATGTCGGCGAGTTGAGGCCGTTGCACTGGTACCGCTTTCCGAAATTCTGATTGCAAAAGTGCGAGACGTCGCGATCGCGAGCGGCCGGTGTCGCGGGCTCGCGGCCCGTGGCACGGGCTGCGGGCGGAAGTTACGGTGAACGGTGCCTCGGTGGCCTTGGAGCGCGGCCGCCGCGCGCCGAAGGTGAAAGTCTTGACGGTCCGCAATTATTGAACCTCGACCTGCCATCCTCCGATATTCGGGTTACACCAACCCAGCGGTTACCAACGCTACCGATGCGTTCCGGCTCACTCCCGACTTCCGCATTCTCAAACCCGACCAAACATTTCCGACCCTAATTTTATTGGGCGACTCTTCGAAGAATAAATAACATTCGGATGCGGACCAAGTTCGCAAATAGATAAAACATCGAATGATAGCGATAAATCAGCGTTAGGACAATTATTTTTATACAGCTAGAAGCGTTGGGCTGCACCTTCGCGGTTGATTGAATATGGCAGTTTGAGGGTCGATCTGACATCTGCTTGTGTCACTGCTAGGCTCTCATTCAAATTTAAATGTATTCAATTATTCAACAGAAACATATTATCGAGATGAAACCACTCTTACATTATCGTTACTACAAGAATCTGCGAGTTCAATTGATATTCATGCGAATCTTGACAATGTTGTTATAGAGCGGGTGAATATCACCAAGTGGAGGTTATGTAACTAAGTTTTAAGATAGTCACTCTAAAAATTCAATTTTGTCACTCAAATTGTACCTCCTATATGTAAATTCACTAAGGTAATGTGCAATGGGCTGGCAACATATCTCCACATAACTGTGCCAAACGCTTGAAGTGCTTTGACTCCAATTATAATCCCTGTAAACTCTGTAGGAATAGTAAGCTTGATGAGAGATTTATTCTCAAAGATAGCTTACAAGTGCACAACGCAGTCCTGCTTAGACTGGTTTCTACATTAACTAGCATTCATAAATGCATATATACTCCATGGATAAATGATAATTATGAACACAAAAATCTCATTATAGTAACTTACAGAGTCATAACTGAATTCCTTGTAACTTGGTTTGACGAAAGAAATCAAGAAAGTTTGTTTAAAAATGTTACACAAATGGTCGGGAAGTTTATTAGTAAACTATGACAGAACATGGCTTGAGTTGCCGTCTGAGGCCAAGGGCGACCCAGGCTCAGGTAGTAACTTTTTAACGACTGATTTTGATAACATGCTTGGCTTTTTGTTTAGAATGGTAGTGTAGTGATCAATGCATTTACCCGGTACATAAATATGACATATCTTAGCCAGAAAGAAGGAGTACATTTGAACATGAAATTAATGTCTCTTATGTCAAGTTCAAGAATTAATGAAATAATGTGAATTTATATGAAGTTTGAAGTTTGAAGTAGAGATTATAATAAGAATTGTTTTAAATGCAATGCGGATAATGCAAATGCGAGGAGAGTCAGAGCCGTTGCCAATGTTTATAATATTGTGCGTGCTTACACATCGATGAAGGTCGGTACGGTTCGATCTTTTTATGCAGTTAGTTGTCTGATGTTGATGTTACTGCTCAAATCTGTAGTCCAATGACGAACAATCCGGACCAAAAGTAAAAAAAGACATGTTTAAACTTGAAACTAAATTCGGAATCAAACTAATGACGAGACATTTTGATTTCTATTTCTTCCGTAGAACTGGGAAAAGAAATTTCCTGTTTGCCAGGAAAACACTAGTAATAGCAATAGAGGAGCACGTTTAACAGCTTCATTTTGTTTTTCCTCTAAAACTTAGAGAGAAATGCGCATAGAAGTTGAAATTTACGTTGAAATCTGTAATATAGTATTCTAAGCTGAATTTTAATGTTCTAGTCTTTGTTTTAGCGAATTATTTTGACTTCCAAACGATCGCCTCCTTTGTATTCCTCTTGGCATTTACCTGCGTTATCTACAATGAGATCACCTAGACCCAAATACTTAACTGCTAATTACTAATGTATTATCAAAATATTTTACTGTAGCGTTCCAAATGGTTTCAAACTTAATTGTCTATACCACATTAGCGAGATACAGTACAACAAATGTACAATCGTAGCTGTTTGTAGCCTTGAATATCAATTGAGCAATATTTTTTTGTGATCGTGCGTTATACAAGTGGATTGGATTTTTGTATTAACTTCAATAAATTCTGATATGACCTTTGCAGGTGGAAGCATGCAATTATCTCAACAACATTTAACTTTTAAAACTAAGATTTTATTAGTATTTTATTTAACATTCATTATCTCAATAGAATTCAAGGACAAGTGGCGTTTACGTGATATGTCTACAATCGCAACGAGATATTAAAAAAGGGGTGACCACCAGTGACACCCTATAAATAAAAATTATCAAAAAGGCACACGGATTACAGTGAGGATAATGAGGTATCCTTCGCTAGGGGAGCATCCATGGGCCGAGCCCGCTCGCCCGCCTGCGCGCCCTCTGTAAATCACCACAACTTATGTACGGGAGAACAGACGCAGTTCGGCGCGCGGAGCCGTCACTCGCACACGTTCGCGACTCGCCTTCCATTTAGTTATGTAGTAGCGCTCGACGCTCGCCTGTTTGGACAAGTGCTAAGTTGATCGTTTTATGTGATACACCTCGTTGGCATTATGTTTAATTTAACCGTTCGATTTTTAAATTGTTTCGTCGTGTCGTATCATTGTTTTTAATTTTAATTTTTTAATCAATCGAAGTGTTGCACACTTTTTGGACTGTTGATTCTTGGATTGCTAAGGTAATTTATATTTTATTGATATGAATTAGTTTTAATTAGTATATTATCATTTTTTTTTTGTGCTTGCGAAACTTTCTCTGTTTGAAACAAAGGAGTCGATAGTTTAATTGGCTATTTCTTACGTAATGTTATGTTTGTGTGTACAAATATTTTTGTGAGCACGTAATAATTTAATTGCTCGCTTAAATCTTCCTGTTGTAACACAGTTACTTTCTTTAATATATGTAGTATCTAGGGAACTGTTGTAAAGTGTTTTATTACTTAACTCTGTATATTTATCAATATTGAAAAGTTGTGATGTAAAAATGAATATATACAAAGAAAATAGGACACCAAAAGTAGATAAACGGATGATGAAGATGCAATAATTTCACGAATTTAAAAGTTCTGGAATGAAAGAGACAAGTAGACAAAAGATAGTGGTTTTACAAAAACTCTCTTTATCTAATACCTAACAGTAAGTTAATGTACCGATGCGCTGAATTATGTATGCGTGCCGGACGGTGTAAGTAGTGGGTAAATAAAATAACAACACTTATCTATTCAATAAGGTGTTATCGACTTGATATTTAACGGCTCACTAAAACATTTCATTTCACAAATTAAGGAAAAACTAGCAAATTCTATAGGCAATGTGTTACTGGTTTATGCGAGTGGATTATTCTGGTTTAATTTATTTTCTAAGGGTCCTTTTGTTTGCCGATCGGATATAGCCATCTCTGTCGCACTGTAAGAGCGTGACAAACGGTATTCGAATTCGACTACCGAGATTTTCAGAATAGGGTTTCGTGACTCGATATTATTTGTGAAATTTTGATTTGGAATTGATGTTCTATATAAGTACTTATCTTTAGTTAATCGCTGTATTTTTTGGGTTATCTATTGGGATGTAGGTACCTACCTACTTATTATTTGACTTAGGTATTTAAGGAAAAGGTAACTACTGTGTAATACATTTTCCTTGAAAAACATGAGCTTTAACAAAAACTGTAAAAATAATAATTGAAAATTAATGAACATGGGGCACATAAAAATTATCCGAAAATTTGTACTTACCTAAAAGCTTTATTTTTTCGTATATAAAATAATTCCGTAGCAAAGTGCATCACTACCGGTACAGTCGCGCGCAAACGACATTCTTTAAAATATAGATTTAGTAAACGGGAAGAATTTTAGAGAACACATACAATACTATGCAGTATTAGTACCTACTTGTAAAAGCTTATCAACCCGTTAATTACCGCAATGCATAAATAAGGCGTCTCATCAGTATTACTTGACCCCACCCAAGTTCGGCAACAAAGCACCCGAAAGAAACTTTATAAATTGTATAAGTTCTACGGAACATGGGCTAGGTTATATTTTACTTTTAGGACATTTTTCAGATAACAGTACAAAATTCTTAGATTCCTACTAACGCACATTCGATTTTTTTCCGAATATTAGCAGGAAAATGCATTAATTTTCCTCAATTTATTTAGTGGGATTTCACTAAATCTAATGTATATTAATAATCTATCTGTATAGGCATTGTCTATGAGTCACTCCTTTACAAGACTCGAGATTAAACATTTCATTTACAAAGTAATTTTCACCAATTTTCCAAAGAAAGTTATCTATGTCATCGTACAAGGAAATTAGTTTTCCTCAGATTTTCCTGCAATATCCTGACTTCATGACGATCACTGTCATCTGCAGGTGTTGCGTTAGAAAGAGCCAGCACGATATCGGTGTCTCTTTCACTGAATATTATAAACTTTACTGATGTGGGAAACGTGCTAAGTGCTTTTGTTAGTAAAGTGGAAAAATAGAGCTTAAATAAAGTTACTGAACTGGCTACTTTATGTTTCGCTTGTGATTGTTTGTTAACAGCAAAAACTTTTTGTTCCGATCAGAATGATTATGAAAAGTGACGCCTTCTGATTTTTTATGTCAGTGTGTGATTTCAATTGAAATATAATAGGATAATCTTGCTTCAAAGAAAAATATCTGACTCATTGTTCCACTTAGCCACCCAAAGCATAATTTTCGCCTACTACTGTTTAAAATCAATAACAAAGAACATATCTATAACAGAGTCAATAAGTTTAAAAAGCGCGTCAACTACGTAGCCATTATCCGTGATTTATACGCTGTGAGCCGCATCCATTGTCTGCTGTGGGCTATCAACGTTATATGGCGCTCGATTTAACCACGCAAACTATATTATATAGTGATTTTGATTACCTCACGTGCTAAATTATTTGGTATTAGGCTTTTACGGCTTCCGTGGAACGTCTCAAATACTTCAACAGTATTCTAAAGGCAATGGTCTTTCGTTGTTTGGTTCCCTTTTGTTTATATTCCAGTAGCTATCTTTGTTTCGATTCGTAGTTGTCACCCATATTCGTATGGGGAAATTTTCGCAACAATTCCATTTAGTATGACTTCACAGTAATGATCATGACGCATAGCACGTTGCAAGTTCAAACAATCCTTGTATTAGATGCCGTAAAAGGATAACTTCTCATAACTGGCATTTGAACTTTATTACTATCACCTTGGAGCATAGGACTTACAAGCTATAGATCATTATATTTCTACAAAATCAAAAATAATTTCCTCTTACTAAAAATTTAGCATAGCTGAAGTGAATAAAAAAGATTTTAAAGAAGGAACTATTACTATGAAAATTCTTTTAAAAATAAACAAGACTTTTAAGCTGATTGAAATACGCTGAGTAATTTTCCTAGAAGCCAAGGATAATATCGAAACGATCTTGTTACAAGACAAAAGTACAGATGGTACAAAGAAAAATCTGACACAGGAAGTTAAAGTTTTGCTAGAAGTACTTACAGTGGAAACAGAATTAATTATTCGTAACTTGCGACCTAGAAAGGTACTGGCCATTGTGAGGTCATTACATAAGCACTGTCGGCTTATGCGAGCAATTGTTTAAAAAAATATGATTCACCCACTTCCATAGAAAAATTCTTTAATGCGCATCATTGATGAATGTAACAGGGAAATGGTAGGAAAAATGAAGTAATAAAATCAAGAGAGTGAGTACTAAACCAAGTAAAGGCTCAAGCAGACAGGCGCGACGTAATGCTGCAATTTTCGTGAAGTTTGCCTAGAAATTGTCTGCGGGAGCCTTAATGGTGTAAATACAGAATGGGAAATTACTAAAATAAGATGAGGTTGTAAACACTGAAATTAAGGATTTTTTATGAAATTCTTTGATACAAGACCAAGCTTTCACCAGTTCACAGTTGAAATGAATTATATCGTGCATTTAATAATTTGTAACACACATGAAGTTATTGTAGTATTAATGAACAAAAGCAATTTATGTAACACCCACGGCACAGTAATTGATGATGCAACACACAGGGCCGCACAATTTCGGCCATAGACACCGATTACAACACATTTACGCGTGTACGTGATTTTTTACATTTTTTTAATTGTCATTACAAACAAAAAACTGTTGAAAACAAACTGTAAGAACCGTTTCTTACCAGACAACAAAAAAAAACATCAAATATCTCATATATGAGTATATTTAGACGACATACTAATACAAAGATAATGCTGAACAGATAAACTGAAAGTGTAGATAATAATATGTACAAATATATCGCAGCCACATTGTTATATACAGAAAATGACTAATTTTTTTCACTTAGATGCGGCAATAAAACCAAAAGAGCTGATGCAATTAAGGGCATGGTAGAGATTGACGTGAAAGTGTGCAATGCGGGAAATTAGAGAAAAATGTCGGAGATCGTTAGACTATTATATCGTATCGGTAATATGTTTCCACCTACATTCGATAATTCATCGTATCATAGACGCTCTCCATAAAAGGTGTTCTATCAAAACGCCTACGCGGTCATAGTGATTTAGCAAAAAATATATACTTTGAAGAAATATTTATTACCTTCAAGGATTTCTATCCGAAGTGGATTGGAATTCGATACGTCTGCAATGATTTCTTTAATGCAATCCTGTCTGTATTTTCTGCTATACCCTGAAGTTTATTAAGTAGAAGTGAATGGGCAAATTAAGACGACGATGGCCTTAGCAGAGCTTCTAACTCTAGTAGTTAGCAAGACTGTCAATTACAAACCTCTCGTAATATCATTCCTGTCCCAATAGTTAATATCACCGACTATTTAGTACATTATGATGTACACAAGCAGGAAAATTAGAAAGAGAACAATATGTTATCAGTTTGAAGCGAGCAATACAAATAAACTCTATAAGCGAATAAATCATCGTAAAATGTGAAGGAAAAAAGTTTTCACATTAAAAAGTTAACCATACGTTCACGTTACTTGTGTCTTGAAATGACTTATGCGACGAAAGCGAGGAGAATTGATAACGAATACCTTATACAAATGTTTCATTGTTTTGTTTAAACTGTCCTACATAAATTTCAAGAATTGTGTAGAGATTTACATTAAATGATTGAAAAGACAAACTAGGATCAGACGCATCATCTACGATGTCAAATGTTACAAAAAAGTCCCCTATATTATGGTGGCATTCACATATCAGTGGATTCTTGCCCCCGGCTCGTGTGGGACAGAGAAAAGAAAGTGCAGGTAGGCAGTAGCGTCGGTCGAGTCGAGCGAGATTTATTAGATCGTAACTGGTGGGGTCGGCAACACCCGGTGCACTGTCGTCGCGCATTCGCCACACGAAAAAAATAAAACATGATCCAAGCGTGTAGTGGACATTTATTAATGTTTAATTTGATTTTGAAATAAGATTTTAGCACCATGAAGACTGAAATGTGAAAACACTTCTACAAAATAAGGCATAACAAACAGACAAGTGAGGACAATAAACATACCTAATTCGATTAGCATCTAATACGGCACAACGAAGTATGTGGCGAGATTGAAAAAAAAATAAAAAAAATAATTCGACTTCAGGTCTAGTCATGGCCTTCGTCGAATGGGGAAACACAGAAGTGAACTAAAACCCCGGATAGAAAACCCAGAAATCAATCTTGAATCTTGATTTGAACTTATTTTATTCAAGTGGGTCCATCAAACGACTTAATTGTCTATGGTGGAAAAAGATTAAATGTCAAAAGTGGGGGTGCTGTCAACACGTTTACTGCAGTTTTATTACATAATATTAAAGTAATTGTGTAGGCAATCTCTGCAATAACAGTTAGCAACATCGATATTAGCTGTTTCAACTTTATATTACGTCACATTTAATGCTGAAATTAATATTTCGCTCATTACGTAGTACTGAACTGCAGTAACATGGATTTTTATATTTTATCAGGTAATGTACCCATATTACCGAACGTGTTTAGCTTTTCTGTCTCTGTTTTTATATTTCGCGATATGTCTTTAGTGAATTGAGGTTGGTACCTCAATTCACTAAAGACATATCGCGAAATACTCACTGCTGCACTGGTGTGCAGCAGTGGAACTATCTTTATTTAGTTTTTTGTGTCGATTTAAATGCGATTGATACAATCAATAATTGCCTAATCTTCGAGACTTGGAAGTAACTGCCTTGAGGTATAAAAAGGTGACACAGAACAAAAGAAAACATTCGCATTAATACACAGTCGTCGCAAATCTTTCTGTTCGCCAATTACCTTGAATAAACAACAGAACGCAACCAACACTGAGATAACACAGACAGACGGCTGTAATATTCATAATGCAATGAGAGCTACATTATTATTATGAATCGGGTTTTAAAACAAAAGCTTTGGATTCAAAAGATTCTGGGCAAAGGGCAATTTTGGTGGAAAAACACGTAGCGTGTAACGTCTTTTCGATAATACGATTGTGAACGAACGTGTTTCACACTAGAACTAGTCCAGGTTTTATGAATCCTTGGCTGGTTTACACACTTTTCTTGTTTTGTGTTTATAGGTTTTCATTTAGTGAGCTTTGAAATTTTCGAACATTACCAACATGAAATGAGCGTAATATTTTGCAATGCAAGGGGACGAGTCCATTTTCCTTAAGGATTGGCAAGGAGTTGGCTGCCTTGCCTATAATTTTATAGGGTTTTTGACAAATACTTTGTTCCTTATAGTCCATTCGTGCACTATCATGTTACAAATACTATATCGTTTCAGATTCTCAAAAGCTTCGTTCGTAGGTCAAGTCTCTGTAATTTACCTCTAGGCTTTACGTATTCTTATATTAGTAGCTCCTAAAGTGACCTATTGCGAAGGTCGAAGGGTAACATTGTTACTTGTTACCTCAAGTGTCCTCTGAACGTTCTTGTTATTCCGGAGGATGGTTTCAGGTATTCACCTCGTTTCAATAGACTTCTATTGTCAAACACTTCAAATATATTGCATACCATAGCATCCTGGTTATTCCCTCGTTGCAGTATATGTGGGTTTTTTCAATTACATTAGCATTTGTAGCCTATTAATTTTGTCAAGATACAACTGTTTTATCAAACAGGAAAAAGTATTTTCCTTGTGTAACTGAATCTATTACAATTTCAGTTACATTCTTTTCATAAATTGACACTAGATTACTCGCATCTCTTGTCTCCTACACAAATTTATACGGCGAGTCATGACTAGTCAAGCTATAGCGTCTAAAATGACGGCTATGGTCTACGTCATCCGTTTCCTCTCCATACGTACGTAGCAGTACATGACGCAATTGGCTTTTTCAATGTCTTATCTACAGCGAGGTATGTTGTCATTCGCCGAGTGTTCGTCGAGCTGCGCGCACGCCGCTCACCGCGCGATTTATTTTTGTTTCACTTGTGTCTTTTTGCTTTTTTATAGTCGTCGAGGACAAAGTGACGAATTGCGCGCCTGTATTGTGCCAGTGTTTTGAACTTTGTAACATTGGAGTTACCATTTTTACAGTGATCAGATCTCAGTGGAGTGCCGATCATGTTTATGTCAGGGTTCCTCATCATTTCCCCTGATTTATTTAGGTAGGTGTTGACGAAATGCATTTCAAGGTGTTTTTTTATCTTCAAAACCTGTTTGCTAATATCTGTTGTAGTTTTGATGTGATTGCGAATGGAGAGCGGATTATAACGAGTTGTGAACCTGATTGGCCCGTTCGGACTTCGATGCATTGTTCTCCGATTGACCTAGTACTTGTTATTATGAAATAATTAGGGCTTCTCCTTGACTCGTTTACATTCCGTCACAGTTTTATTATTAATAATGTCTTTGTGATTAATGGCTTACTAAGTGCGTAGCCTTCTTAAAGTTTAGAGGAATCGACTATCCAATTAATTATTTTTTATGCAATTACCAGTACCTTTCCGGCTGTTCTTATTCCGTTCCCATTATTAAAATTTACGTATCGCTAATATATGCTAATGTGTCCGCGTTTTTGTTACAGAATGACGCCGCAAGAGGAGCGCGAGAGCTCACGCGGCGCGGAGATCGCCGACGCCTTCGAGGACGACATGTTCGGGCCGCCACGCACCGAGCCCGCCGCCAGGCCAAAGCTCTCCATGATCTCGGCGCGAATCCGCGCTAACGAGGAACGAAAGCGGGTCATTGAGATCTGCTCGCAGAAATTAGAGAACATCGAGGACCCCGCGCGCGACTTGAGGCGCTCAGTGTGCATTAACAACACATACTGCCGACTGAGCGAAGAGGCGCGTCGGGAGAAGGAGGCGAGACGACGCCGGGCGAGAGAGGAGTGCGATGACTCGTGGGTCGGGAAGAAAGCGAGGCGAGAGGTTGAGGACGAGTGCCTGGCGCTGCTGGACGCCATCCCCGAGCTGGGCGACGCCAACCTTGGCTGCGCACAGCTGGCGCGGCAGCAGATGCCCCGCCAGGACGTGCCCCTGCTGCCCCCTGGGCTCCTGACCGTGTTGGACTCATGACCGCGCCGCCCTGCGCACCTCCATAACTCATAAGCGAACACGGGCGTGTTCGCGTGCTCCTGATGCGAGCTGGCCGCGTGCCGCGCGAGGAGTCGGCTCCGGCCCAGTCCGAGCCACCGGCGCTCCACCGCGGCTCGAGAATCACTGGACTATTGATTCGTGTTTAATTTACGTTACCCGGAACGGACTGTCGACGTTTAGCCAATTCTTTGTTGTTAAGAAGAGTACTTACTTTGTTAGCGTGTTTTTTATTATTTAGTGAAAGTTGCTCAGGCGCTGCCGACGGGCGCGGTCCAATTAGTGTTCAACGATTAATTTTTATCGAACAGAGGACTCTGAGTGTACGTTGTCGCTACAGTGACGCGCTCACTAGTAGTGCAAGTTTAACGGTTCACGATGGAGGCATAGTTTTAAGCGATAATGAATATGTTATATTATTGTACTGTAAAGTAAATAGTGATTAAGAGATAGTGCAAAACGACTGGGAACGGTTGCGTAGACGAGCGGTAACAAAACTTCCACGCTTATTTAGTTTTATTTGAATACCTAGTATTATTTTGTGCTGCCTTTGTGAGATCGGTTGACGTTACTGTATAAAGTGAAAACTGTTGTTCTTGATGCACACATATGCGTCTGTGATTGGAATAATAAGGATTATGCTGTTAGCAAGTTAAAAGCAAGTTTCAATGTAGTATTTTTCAATTCGAATCTAATTGCTAACATTACTAATAGTCAGTAAGATGATAAAGGAAAATTTGTGACGTATGTATGTGTGTCATCGGTAACTCTTGACGGCATTTTAGTTTCCTTATCAAATCTGGCGCGCGTCGTTGAGGTCCCGTTCGGCCAACATTGGCGGCCAACGTCCAACGTTTGCTCGCGCCTCACATTTTGCTAACAAATCCGAGAGTTACTTTGAACGAGTTTTGTTGTACTTTATCGCTTTAAGTTTTATTTAAACGTTTTTTTGTTTTGTACATTTTTTTAATGTTACCCTATTGCTTATGTCACCATTTTAAGCTTTGTTACCATTATATGATATTTAATTGGGTTGAATCTGGGTTTTAGAGAACTATCGTGTCATTGTTAATTTATTGTGTAATTCAAGATAGAGTCTACGTTTTCCTCTTATAAGCGTTGTTAATTTAATTTTAAAATTATTTGAATAGACTTGCAACAACTGTTGCTCAATGTTAAACAACGTTTATAAGTTGGGGGATTGTGTGTAATAAAAAGCGTTATCAAACAGTTGTGCAATAAGTTTGAAAGCAATCAGTCGTTCGATTGTGCAATTGATCCGCGGAACAAGCGAGTTCCTTTTCTTTTGAAATCTTAATTGTCGCAAAATATATCGCTAGTAGCCCGTTTCGCCCCCTCTGAATAGTAAATAGGTAGGGGAGGCGCGGGGCGAGAGGCCCGGGGTGGCGCGGGGCGGGAGGGGCGGGCGCTTTGCGCGGTCGCGTGGTGTGGGTCTCCGCACCGTTCCCAGCACTCCTGTGATATTAGCCTAGCCTGTGTGTCGTATTTGTGCTAGTTTCCCCAACCGACTTGTTTGGATATTGTGCTTGTAAAAAGCTTGAAAAAAATTAATTCCTTTTCTATATCGGCCATTTTATACGGATTAACCGAATTTTAAATGTCGTTTACCCGACGGTAGGATCGCATTTAGAGTTTCGATCACCATTCGTGACGAGTAGATGATTCTTTTTGTTTCGATCAGTTGGTATGTTGTATGTAATGTTGAATAATCATTATTGTATTATAAAATTTATAAAGTTAGGCGCTTGTACACTTAGCTGTTGCCCTTATTAGGGGATAATGATGAGAAGATATGTCTACAAAAATGAAAATCATACAAATGATTAGTGTTCTAAAACATTTTGGTCACTAGTTAATAATTTGAATTTGCAAGCAAAATATATACTTTATAAATTGAACATAAAACGCACATATTAACAAATAAGTAGATTTTTCAATGTACTGTAAATCGGCCACGTTTGAGAGCGCACGGAATTCAGAAATCAGACTGAGAGTTAGTCATGTCGAAAAGTTCATAAATGTAAATGAAGTTTTGTATCAATGAACTCTATTGTCCTATAACGGGGTTTTATTTTCTAATATACCAATCGACCAAGAATTGTTTTGAACGATGTGCTTTCTAACATTCCTATCTCTTTGTCATTAACGGCAACAAGTCACTGTAGACGTAAGGAGAATGATTGTACTCGTACCACTTGTTTCAAACGTGGCTCCTTGACGATGTGAGATTCTTAGCAAGTAAATAATTTAATACCGAGCCTCTAGCTTTAGTCATTCAATCGAAAAATGTAAGAAGAAGAAAAGGATGCAGCAGACTATCAGATTATTGAATCAAACTCGTGTTCATCTCACTCGCGCCTTGCGTGAGCGAGCGAGACAAAATACAAAACGACACGATGTGTTGACAGAAATTGTAATATTGTATCGATAATACTCCAAAGCAATTGAATAATTTTATTGGTTCCGTGTGAGCTTGAGATCTAAATAAACTTAATAGTTCAGCTTATTTGGCATTTTATTTACTACTTGGCACTCCTGCATATTATAATAATAGATTCCCCAGAGTTGTTTTTCAATATCAAACCATTGGTGAGTCAGAGAATCATTTGAAATGATTGACTCATCTCGTCCAGACCGAAACTTACACAGAATGAACAGTAGTATTTTGTATGGATATATTAATTTGGGCTAAAATCAATTTATAAATAGAAATGAAATGGACTTATGAGTGGGTGATACCGTACAAGCCGTAATAGATGAATACAGCGTATGAGAAAGGGTTGATGTAACGCTTGATCACACATCGGGAATAGAAGTGAGTAACACAGTCTACGTGTTGCAGATTATTTAAGAATTACTGACGTGCTAATGTCGTGAAATAAGTCCATATATACAAAAACCATTATAGTTACATAATATTATATTGTTGATCCGTTATAGATATTTAGTAATCAAGCTTGCACAACTATTTAGCTATATAAACATACGATATACTTCATATTCGTAATGCAAATAGAATAATTTCTGCAGATCGTTACGCTGAAAATATTTTCCCGTATGAAGTTTACCATATATGTACTAAATAAGAATTGATTCATGAATGGATGTGAAACAGTTCTGGGAATAATTTTATTTCGATTTTATTTGAGGTAAAATTCAGAGTCAGAATTTAAAATATTGAATGTATTGTATGAAGGCATTACAAGGAGTACCTAATAACATTATGAATGATGTAAACATGTTTGATACGAGGCAAGGTACATACTTGTTTGTTTGTGAAATAGTAAATTTAAGAGAACGTTTTGTAAATGTTATCATAATTTTATTATTGTGACTAGCTGCTATTTTATAAATGTTTCCTGTCTTAAGCTAAGAGATGGTCAATAAATAAATATTAAATATAAACTGTATAACTGTAAATTTCATTGTGTGCCTCTGACAAAAAAAAAACAATTACGATAACTAAGAAATAACTTTGATAAAAGTCCTTTGGAAGACTTGATAAATGAAAAGACGAAATAAATGACATGACGTCAAGCTACCAAGATAAACCGCAATAAAACAAAATTTAAAGTTAGGTAACTACTCAAAATGTTATAGGTACAGGTCCAATACGTACAGCAGTAAACTGGACATAGATATACAATAATACAAACTTCAATATTATCCCTATTGAGTTAATTAAAGCTGAACATGATAAGCTGTCTGCTAAACAAAATACGATTAACGATCCTCTGCCAGCCGAATATAATTATGTATAATAAACGTATCAATTCGTCCTCTTACCCTTGATTGTAGAAAACATTGGGAAGATCATTTTTAGGTAGTGAAATTAGTTTACAATAGTTTTGTAACTTTTACTTCTTGGTTATTTTTCATTGGCACGAACTATAATAGTCCAGGAAAATTAGGGTTTCACCTCTCATGCAAATTATTTAGAATTATATATTTATCAATAATTTATAAACTTTATACGGCGTGTTTTTAATCGGGACTACAGGTTGACCTCGAATGATACTCTAAATAGTTAAACACTGCGCGCGCTCTGTCCTCTATCTCGAAAATGGTTCAAGATATAACAAAAATGTGTTTACAAAAGTTGTACAGAATTTAATCCTCAACAATATTTATAAACATACAAATAGCATAAACCCATAGGCAACGAGATATTTGCAATAAATGTGTAAAAAATATTTTTTGAGACCTTTGACCTTGGAATATCTGAAGACGCGGACACCCTACGATAAGTAGGTTTTGAGACAAGTTTTAGGCTGTCAAAATAAAGGTTTATACAAGTTTATAGCTGACTATCTCTCATTCCGAGATACTTGCCCAAATTTGACTTATTTTCCTGGACTATAAATATAATATAGCCAGTCACTGGCCTGGCTGTTGTCCAGGGCTATCCGCACATTTATACAAGAAAAAAAAAAAACGATAATTATTTATTTACGGCGGAGTTTCGCTACCTAATTTCACTTTACCTTGTATATCCCCTTTATACATATAAATGGTAATTTGTGAAGGTTTAATTAAATGCATCCGATTCCCATATTTACATAGCTACTTCTTTAATTCCTAGATCACCACAAACTATGCACATGACGTAATACATAAAGTAAACAAGTCTATTTACCAACATGTTAGAAAAATAATGGCTTCACACATGACTTAGGACATTAGGCATAAGGAATTTCCACTTGCTGCTGTACTATAGACACAGACACTATACTTGGGTAAATTATATATCCGTTGTGAAATAGCTTTTACGTTTAAAATAACATGAAAAAAAACAGTTGAAGAAGCAACATAATTATAATAGTAGGCAATGTTTGGGTTGTTGGCGCCATCTAGTTGGAGTTTGAATAATGTCGAACTTGTGACTTTTAAAAGTGGAAATAATCCACGGGCACGCATGTATGGAGTCGAGACCAAATGCTGAACAGTGATGTAGCATATGCCATATGAAGTTGAAATCGAGGGCGAACATGGTGTTTATGAACATTCAAAAACTAGGTTAGGTTAGGTTAGCTTCAACAGTGATGTAACTTATGCCATGTGAAAGTTTTTGGGGTATTATTTAATTCATACTATCTGAACATTGTTATTGATTCATTCAGATTGTGAATTTGTAGAAAAAATCATGAACTCACAAGAAAATTCACAGAATGATAGCTCAATCAATATAGGTTATGACGACCATAAGCCTCCAAAAAAATTGCATGGCGATTATTACAATAATAGGTATTTATGTTTAACAAGAGCAAGACCCAAAAAGAAACAAACATGTTAATGAAGTAAATACACATGAGCTTACTGCAGGATTAATGAAAGGGAGCTTTATTACCGGGACTGAAGGATATGAACAACCCTGACATGCTTCAACAAGGTTGATCGAGATCGAGCTACGCTATGGTAGGTACAAGGTGAAGGAAAGCGCTCGCAGGTAAGTTTAGGATGGGTTCCCGTTTTGAATGACAGATTTAAGAGATATAATATTGTAATGAACTGCAATTAAATAGACGTAGATGTTTATTTTGTTTAAATGTTATTGAAGGAGATGAGACTTTGTATAATTTTGTTTTAGAAATTTATTAAGGAGTATCGACAGACTTGTAGAATTTACTCTTCTGATAACTTTTCCCTTGTAGTTCTCCAACTGATGAAATTTTTCAACCATGGACATGCAAATTCTGAAAAAGCTTGTAGGTAAATATAAGCACAAACTATTTCCAAGATCATGTAGCGTAACTACATGATCTTTGCAATAGTTTGTGGAGGACATAAAATGATAAAATTTTCTCGATAGAAAAACATCACTCATATTACCTCTTTTCTCGATTTTGAAATTTATCTATTTGGGATTAATAAGCTATTGAATAGTAATGTAATGGCTAATAGGATACTAATTGTATTAAATAATGAATTGAAATGAATTTGTTTAGGCAGTTTTAGTCATTCCTTTTGTTTTGGGATTTATAGTAGCTTCTGCCCGCGGCCTCGCCCGCGTGGTATGCCGATAAAGCCTAGGATGCCATCTATCTCTTTGCCAAATTTTGTTGAAATCCGTTCAGTGGTTTAGGCGTGAAAAGGTAACATACAGACAAACAGACAGAGTTACTTTCGAAAATTTACAACATATATTTAAAACGCTTCCAGCGCTGACTTCATTCTTATTCCGAGGAAAAAGTTATCATCTGTCGTATGTTGCGGGAACTACAAGTACTTATATTTTTATTTCAAAAATCGGGGATGAAAAGTCTTACTCTACACCCGCTATTAATAACTAGGTATATTCTTGACTTACTAAAAAATAACTTTTTCTAGGAATTTGTGAAATAGCTATAACACGCGAAATTTCGCGGATTTATATATATATTTTTTAAATTCATAACTTTATGCTATCTCTTTAGGTCATGAGTTATCCGAATATCAAAAAAATATCTGGCCTATTTCGCGTGAAAATTGATTCGCTGTTATAATGTAACTATGTATTGTGACGAAAGTGACTGTTACAATAACTATCCTAGAATTGTGTATTTACTTCAAAGAATACTGGAGTTTTATTCTAATAATAAAACATCAACTCTTGTAATTTTTTGTCCTGGTTGTTCTAGTTTAGTTGCATGTAGGCGTTGAAAAGGCACCGATGGCGCACGGTTTGCATGTGGGCAACAGATTCTCATCTACTTCGCATGGACTGCCGTGGTAAAGTGTACTGTCATGAGTTTTATCAAAAATCTCATACAAGTTATTGTGTGATACATGTCTTGTTAACATGTGTGCTTGGCCTGGTCATGCAGTAAAGACTAGACCAAAAAAAAACCTGTATTTAAGACTCTAGGTACCCATATAACAGCTACTTTGGGCAAATAGGAGTATCATCATCTTATCCAATACTGCGACTGCTCTACTGATTGGCCAACATTTAGACAGCGGCCTGGGCTATTGCTATATGATGCCCAATTACCAATGTATACAATGATTTTGAATTCAAAATGATGAGTACAATCCCTTTCCGGTTTCCAAAAACCCTTTTCGGGTTTAGCATAAAGAAAAAATAATGTTGTATGTTATGGAGCAAGTAATAAATACGGCCATTTGTCATAATGCCCGCGTATTATGAATAATGACAAGCTACTTAGGGCAAAATAATTAATTATAATTTGAACTTCCTTATTTATCACATTGCCTCTTCATTATAAATATTGCATTATTTAGAATGGTATCACGGCTACTGTTGTCAGTCTTGCTCGAGATCCTGTATAGACGAGGTGGGGCAGGGATGTAGGAACAATTATTGAGCAGGTGCAGCATCACCCCAAGGTAAGTGTATGGAGTTGGCAGTAGGTACTGTAGAGCTTGAAGAGTCTACAGTACCGGATCGAATGAAACACTTCTCGATAGTTTAACTAATTATAATAACTCAGGAAATCAAAGATACATTTTATAATATTCTAGTCGGCAAGCCAGCCGAAGGCTCACCCTATCTGTCTTCCTATTCTAAAATACAAACTGCTAGAACATTCGAATCAAGCCTTTCTTAACAGCCAGTACAATTGTAGGTTGCTTACTGCATGAAAACTTACAGTACCTAAGTACTTTATAAATTCAGTTTAGCTAGTCTTAACTTCCGTGAGAAGGAAGCAAACAGCAGACTTATTGCGTAACACAGTCATAATGGTAATAGCATCTATGGTGATTATTGCACTACCTATGATGTTAAAGGTGCGTCCAGGCAGTACGAGACATAATATATGCTTCGAATGATAAGCCACGCATGTGACGCATGCCTCAGACAGAGGAATCTGAAATATTATTAAAAATGCATTTGCGGCATGCATTACACTGTCTGGAAGCAACCTAAAATACGTCATCTCAAGTCTCATCTCAACTGATAAAATCCATAACGATTATGTACGAGTTTTTTAAACACGGGTTCTAAGACTGTCCATAGGGATATGGGTCCAACACGCGGACGCCATTTGTACAGTTTTTAAAAGTAGGTATTATTAAAATGCTTTTCATGTTACTCGAAAAACTACAACTTTTATTCAGAATAGTTTTCATTAGCATCACTTTGCAAAAGAATTTTCTGCTGTGTACTGAGATGTATATTTACGTGAACAAAATCTCTGACATTGTTGTTTCACTGTGTCACTGCGCTTGAGTGACGAATACCACAGCAGAAGGTATTACATTCAATAGCTAATAAGATATAATTAATATACGTTTTTCAAGTATTCACATCGTCAAAACAAAAGCATTGCTCTTATTGCTATCATTATCAGCTACAGGAATCCCCGACACATCTATTTTGTATGACAACACAAAACCCCAGAACAGAACGTGGAGAAAATAAATGATACATTATGATTTATGACTAATACTTTACTTTAGTTATGCAATCCAAATCTACGTTGTCAATAGATGACGTCATAAACACTAAAACCGTTTAAAATCGAAGTAATAATTCTCGTTCTTTTTTTAAAACTCTGCTTTTAGTCGTTCCAATTTCGAGGAAAAAGATTTTTCGAGCAGTATAAGCATAATTTAGCCTATAATATTCCCACTGACTTGTACACTGACCTCTCTGTGAGAGGGAAATAAATGAATAAATTAATAGTTAGGTAATTTTCTTTAAGAGCAAATGCTTCATTCCTAACTTTGACTCCCATTTATATGGGCACAATACATGTCATGTGGAGTTTCAGACGGGAGGCGGCAACTCGGCAAGTTGGCAACATAACACGAGACAGCCTGTTAGACTAGTGAACGAGGGATATGGGATAACCTGGTTTCTTAACTGACCGACACAAGTCAGGACTAGGGGTTGAAAACTGACAAAGCTAGTAGGTATACCTACCACTGCGCTAAAAACGTTTAAGGTAAATATATTTAAACCATTAATTGACATTTCATATGTTTTCAAAAATTGGCCAAGTGAGAGTCGGACTCTCACACGAAGGGAAATATTTAACACTACGTTTTTAAGTAAAAACGTTTATTGTATGTGGATTGTAGATTGTGCTTTAGTTATTAATTTAATTATTATTTTGTTTCGTTATAGCGGCAATAGAAATACATAATCTGTGAAAATTTCAACTGTCTACCTATTACGGTTCATGAGATACAGCCCACTGACCGACAGATTGATGGACGGACAGCCGGAGGCTTAGTAAATGGGGTTCCGTTTGGCACTCTTTGGGTACGGAACCCCAAAAACTACTGAAATCTATTATACAACATTTGTTTTTGTTTATGCTAAGCCCGAAAAGGGGTCTTTGTACTCATCATTTTGAACAACTTTTTCTATGGGACCAACCGTGAAATCGTGAAAAAACAATCAGCTGTTCCATACATTTGTGTTCACTTAAATTAACAAAATGTATGGGACAGCTGACTTTTTTTCGCGATTGGACCACCATTTGAAAAGTTGTTCAAAATGATGAGTACAATGACCCCTTTTCGGGTTTGACATAAACAAAAACTAATGTTGTATATTTGATAGATTTTAAACAAATTACTCTTTGGTCTCCTTCGTCGGTCTAGTGGTCGCAAACGCTTCTACTGAACATGAGGTTCTGGGTTGGATTCCCAGGTCGGAGAAAGTGTTATTGGGTTTTTCCTTCTATGTTATTGGGGTTACAGCCACAGGCATGATGTTATGATATGTACTTTTTCGTTTGCATTTTACCAAATTGCCGCATGGAGAACTTCGAGAAGAAAGGGCCCGACTTTGTTTTCTCGAAATTCTGATATTACCCCTTATATTATTAGAAACGCTGTTATTATTAACGCTGTTATTATTTCATTTCATTTGATTTATTAAGAAGGTGAAACTTGCTTACCAGTACCACAACACAACTATTAAACTCTAATCTAAAACAACATAGCAACAGATAGCCATTGCATTTCACAAGCGCATTGTAATTTAAACCTTATATCTATGTCATAAAACTCACTAGGAATTTGCACCAACTATATCGTGATGTGGAATGGGGTGACATCCCTAGTAGAGTGTGACGTTTGCTATAACTATGTAAAGGCATATATACCTATAGATGCCTATTACGTTTAAAGGTCGTTACTAATTCATTGACTAACACCATTAACTATGCTAGTTTCCTACAACGATCCTGGTTATTTACCAGCGCTTAAGTGGCAATTGTATAAAAGGATTTATTAGTATAATTACTTACTTTACTTTATGATTTCATTCATGTTTTCCTTGTTAGTAAATTGTTGGAGTTGGTACCAAACCATATTTGAGAGCCCCGATCCCGCACGTACACGTCCCGGAGGGCCACGATTTCGTTCAAATTTTTTCTTTGTTAATTTTTTTATTGTTTTCAAGTTGTACCGTCGACATAAAAAATATGCTTCTAGGTATGATAATGTGTTTGTTTGGTTTCTACCAGCATATAGTGGTTCCAAATATGGCAAATACGTGGACATAGATAGGGACGAAAGAAATATGATTTCAAAATTTTGTGAAATATAAAGTCATAATTTCAATAATTATAATTTAAACAAAATGTACGTAGCTAGAAAATGGGATTGAGCAGCCTTGTCAAGATCACACACAAAGGTGATCCTACCTTAATTCCTGATCACAGAATGTGTTTCAGAATTATACATAACGCTTTAAATGCACATTCAAAATATCAAGCTCCCTTCCATGATCACACGACTTTCCACGTAATAGAGCCGCGTGTAGCGTCACACACAAGTGTCACAACATAGTAAGTATAAACTCAACAAATACTCAAACACGAGCAATAAACATGAAATATCAAAAATCACAGCAGTGAAACTAGATGCGCCAACGTTCGCGTGGATATGCTTGTGTAATCGCACCGAGCGGCGGCGCATCGACACAGCTCGTCTTCAATGTGATTTCATAGTATACTATTTAAAAAACATTCTGTGCACGTCTGTATATGTGTGTGTGCGTTTGATTCCTTGCATGTAAACATCACAATATCACGCATTTACCTATTTACTGAAGGGGTAACCAGAGGCGGTACACTTACGTACATTTCATCAGATCTATGTTGTAATAGGGAAACAAGCCTATTTATATTATAAATTTTGGTTCTACAATAGATAGACCTCTGCTTAAAACGCGGCAGTCGATACTAGTGTTTAAAAGACTCGTTAAAGAACGTTACTATTTTGTCGTTGTGATCTGGTTTTCGTAACTATGTAATTATATAATTTCGTATGTATCTATTATTTAGGATATGTATGCATATGTGTATCTATTTTAGTATATTGTATACTTATTATTATATATTTATTATTATTTATATTATTTGCACCTACGACAGCCCCATTTTATTTCCAGGCAAATGACTGTCCATTCCAAGGTTGCCTGGAAGAGATCGCGGATAGCGATAAGGCCGCCCATTGTATATTTAGTAGTGTCTGGTTTTTTTTATTTTGTTATATATTTTTGTGGTGTACAATAAAGTATATATAAATAAATGAATAAATAACCCTTCGGAGAATACAGGTGTTATGTTATGTTCAAATGTAGACTACTGGACATTACCTGATGAACAGACCCAATAACACTTTGCCTGATCAAGGGATCGAACTCAGGACTCTGCGCCAAGCAGTTTGGCTTGCAAATACTACAAGTTACCAGTTGAGACCGGCTTGCTTGAATACAGCGTGTGAAAGTGTGTGCGTTGTATTTTTTTACGTGATCTGGGTCAAATATAAAACCTCTTGCCATAAATCTCTAAGGAACCTACAGAAGTCTTAGTCCTCGGAACAAAAAACTCTCGAAAAATACTTTGGAAGAAATAAAACTGGTACAATTCTTCTAGGGTTACAAGAGTTCAGTGTTCTTGTGAACTTGAGAAACAAATGAGAAACTACCAATCATTTGGATTTGTTTAGCGAACTTCGGTTTTATTTAGACTACCATAGTGCATATTTTTAATAAATGCTTTACTCAGAAACCAAGGTCGAATTTCGTAGTAGTAGCTCGGGGTCGGGAGTAAGGGAAATTATTTGTTTATCAAATCGACTACCAACTAAAATGTTCCGTATATTCAAATTTCAAATCACAACTGTATTCTTGACAGTAAGTAATGGCTATAGCACAGCAAATTGACGTAATGAGTCAATTTCATAAACATATTTTCCCTTACCGTTCTATACATCACTGCCTTCTCTTTCGGGGAATACAGGCGTGAGTAGCTAGATCAATCTGCTGCCTCTAAACAGTCTTGGCATGGAGTTTCAAGTATTGGCTTCTTAGGTAATCTGTGTCTGACGTCATAGCTTAGTGTGCACCAGTTGGAAAACTTATGTTCGGGGAATTTAAAATTTCGGGGAATCAGCTGTACTTATATTATATTTTTCCTTAAATATATACATATCACGGCTTGCACGTGACACAGAGTTAAAATCAACACTAATTTATGTATACAATCTCTATTTATATCTACACTAATATTATAAAGAGGAAAGATTTGTATTTTTATATTTTTGTGTGTATGTTTGTAACGAATAAACTCAATAACTACTGCGCCGATTTCAAAAATTCTTTCACCATTTGAAAGCTACATTCACCCTGAGTAACATAGGCTATTTATAGCTAGGCTATTTATTGCTAGGCTATTTATTGAAAAGATTAGGAATCCTTACTAAAACTCCAATAATGTAACCCAAGGTGTAAAAAAATTTGCCTCAATATTCTTTACATCGCGTGCGCTGCGAAAACTATTGAGGATAGAATAAAATAATGTACTTTGCAGAACACATTATTATTTACAAAAAGTGTCGCGACAGCATATGTCTAACTATTATAGTTGTGCCACAATAAGAGTTATTTTATTTTGAAAATTTAATGACGCCGCTAGAAAATGCTCTTTATTTGTATCTTGGTATTAATCCTTATCAAAATAAAAGACTTCATATTTAAGACTGCTTCAATACATTTATATAACTTTTTGAATTATTCAATTCGGACATTCTATTCTAAAGATATCACGAGTTTAAAAATGTAAGTATAGCTCCAAAAAATATCGGCTCATACATTCAGTATACAATGGCTTTTTTGATGATATTTCGGTAGATAGGTTGGTAGGTATGTATGTAGATAGGTACGTAGGATAGGTAGGTAGGTAGGGTAGGTAGGGCAGGGTAGGTAGTTAGGGTAAGTGCGCCGTAGATAAGTACTTAGTGCTACCCGTGCGAAGCCGGGGCGGGCAGCTAGTGTATTATAAAGAGAGAGAGAGCGAATTTTGTGAGTTTGTGTATGTGGAAAGACTAGTGTGCTGTGTACTTTTAATTTCGTTATATATACTACTGCTGTGAATTTTTTCACATATCCAAACCCAACCATTTAGCTGGCAGGGGGGGGGGGGGGGGACACTTGGCTCTAACAAAAATTAGCACTTTAAAGCTTAATATTCCGCAAAAGGATCCCTGAATCCAAAAATGGTTTTACAAACTCACATTATTTTTAAACTAGCTTTCCAACGATACCGCACACCATGGGAGTGACGAGAAAAAAAAAACCATCCCAACTTTACGTGTAGGGGAGGTACCCTAAAAAAATATTTTTGATACGATTTTTTTTTACCACTTTGTCGGCGTCGTTTTGTATGTATATCTATACCAAATTACAGCTTCCTAGTACCAACCATCTCTGAGTTAAGCCGTGGACAGACGGACAGAAGGATATGGCGAAACTATAAGGGTTCCTTGTTGACTACGGAACCCTAAAAACGGTCACATTCAAGTCGCAATCTGTCAAACTTGTCAAAAATGTTGGTAAATTGATGGTATTTTTGACAGATTGCGACTGAGATGCGAATGTGAACGTGCTTAAAAATAAGGGAATTGCCCCGCTGGTCATGTATATTTTAGACCCGCTGTTACTAACAAAGCCGATCTCTTCTACGGCCCTATAAAAGAAGAGAAAGATATTTACCAACATTTTATAAGCATATAAACAAAAATAATCCATTTCTATTCTACTACAGCTATTAGGTACACATTTAATATTTTCCCTGTTATTTCCTCGAACGACAGAAAACGAAAACAAGGCGAACTTATAAGCGCATTGCACTACTATTTTATATGAATATTTATTGTTTTGATCGGTTCAATTCAAGGCTGATTCGGCACTGGAAAAAATTGAAGGTGAAGGTTTTCGTTTACAGTTCGCTTATACTGGGTCATTTCCAAAATTCATTGAAGGGATAGACAGATCTGTTGAAGTAGACCTTTTCTTACTTTCATTTTTCAACCATAGATAATATATACATAAACCAACTAACTGTTTACATAAAAAATTAAAACTAAAAGGATATAGGTTTACATACACATAACATTATGCCTGTAATCCCCGAAGGGCCAAGGTGGACGTATACGACCTGCAGTACACGTGTAAGTTGTTTATTCCTCTGACAATTCACAACTAATGGACATGAATAAAAACACTATCAATATTATTAATACAGGGTGTCCCAGAAAGGTAAAAAAGGGTGTGGTACAGACCATCAAACTGAACAACTTTATCTCACTACTTTGTCCCATACAAAACTTCAATACCTACCTACTCGACCAAAATGTATGGGACGGCTGGATTTATTTTTGCGATTACAGTGTTGGGCCTATGGAGAAAGTTGTCAGTTTGATGGTCTTTACTACAGCCTTTTTGACCACACTTTTCTTGTACACCCTGTATATTACTTAATCCGTTTGGCGAGAAATAAGGGGCGACTTTTGACTAACTGTGAACAAAAGTGGCTGAAATAACGCTGTATGGATTCTGTATAATAAAAGGGAGGAGGAGCTCGTGGCCAAGTAATAACAGCCGCTCGTGTCGATTCATCAGGTTAAGCTACGCTTGCCGGGTTGGTCAGTGGATGGGTGACCATCTTTACATAGCGGGACTCTTCTGTGCTCCGGAGAGCACGTTAAGCCGTTGGTCCCAGCTGTCATTCGTGGATCTTTGACAGTCGTTTTGGGTCGTCAGAAGCCCGAAAGTCTGACAACCAGTCTTACCAAGGGGTATCGTATTACCCAGTTACTGGATTGTGGAGGTCAGATAGGCAGTCGCTCCATGTAAAATACTGGTATTCAGCTGCTTCCGGTTAGACTGGAAGCCGACCCCAACATGGTTGGGAAATGGCTAGGCAGATTGTTTGGATTCAGTATAATAAAATAACTTAAAACATGAAGAGCGTAGAAACATTTTCATTTAATTTAGCAACAGAGCAAGCCATGCTACCTATCCTACCGGTGAACAAACCCAAGGGGCCGTACTTGGCAATAAAATGGACGTGAACCGCAGTCGTAACCGGGATGCGTCGGATGCCAACCATTCAAGGCATTCAGTTCTATGACTAACATTGATGATCCTTGTAGCTAGCTGGACTGACGAGTATACAGGGCCAAATAAAATTAGCTAGCGAAACTCCACAAAACATGATTGGTTTCGAATTATCGATATCTAAACACGACTAAGTAAAACAAATAAAAGATGTGATGATTTATTTTGGGGTCAATGACTGTTGTTGTTTCTTGAAGTGTGAGTTGATAAAATTTGTTTTCTAATATCGATACTCTACACGTCTGTGAAGTTAACACAAAAAACTGATTTTTTTAAGTGACTACCAGCGGTTGATAACCCCAAAAAAAACATCGTCAAATTAATTTATATATTTTGTTATATCATGTTTAGTTATCCATCGATACCTATCACGTCTTCGAAGTTTTGCTAGCTAATTTAATTTAAAAACCTGTATTTTGTACGCAAATAAATTGGACATCTTGGGAGAGGCTATTCTCCAACAGTGGACATAGGTACTATTAACAATCATTGTTATACTAACTGACATTTTAGAATCATAAGCACAAACAAAGAAAAAATTCCTACATTTTTGCCATCGACATGATAAGAAGAAAAGTGGACATGGATTTATCGACTCAATTGATAATGGTGAGATAATGTTCCAGATCAAACTCAAAGTCAAAGCATTTATTTCAAATAAACCAATTACAGGCACTTTTGAATTGTCCAAGGGGTCGGCCAGTCAGAAAGTTGAAGTTAGTTAGACTAGTTGCCTATTCCAAAGCGTAGTAGGTTCCTATGGAGAAGAACGGGCAAGAAACTTCTGTTGGTATCGGTACCTGTATCTAAATCTACCACAATATGTGTCCCAAAAGACTTCCAGCAGTATTGTTCATAGAGGCAAAAATTGCGTGACGAGCTTGACACATTTAGACAGAATGGCCGACACTAGCTATAAAATCGAGAGTCATAAAAATAGGTTAGTCTTTGGCCTGCTGCAGCTGTAACAAAAAATAAACAATCTGCCTAGCCTTTTCCCAACTATGTTGGGGTCGGCTTTTAGTCTAACTGAATGCAACTGAATACCAGTATTTTACATGGAGCGACTGACTATCTGACCTACGCAACCCAGTTACTGGGTAACACGATAACCCTTGGTAAGATGGGTTGCCAAACTTTCGGGCTTATGACGACCCGGAACGACCGTCAAAGATCCACGTTTGACAGCCGGGACCAACAGCTTGACGTGCTTTCCGAGACACGGAGGAATCTGGGTATGTAAAGATAGTCACTCATCCACAGACCAACCCCGGCAAGCGTAGCTTAACCTGATGGATCGACCAGTGCAGCTGTTATTACTTAGCCACGAGCTCCTTCTAGCTAATATCATAAATGCGAAAGTGAGTTTGTTTGTTACGCTTTCACGCTAAAACGGCTGAACAGATTTGGATGAAATTTGGCTCATGGTTACACAATGACCTGGAATAAGGAATAGGCACTGGATCGCAGACGAAGTCGTAGGCAACAGATAGTATCTCAATAATTGAATGCTCTACTTTCAAAGGTACATCAAATCTCTAACAACAATACAATAATTATAAAAATCTCACTCATCACATTTCACACTCAAAACGCGACCACCAAATAAATTAACCTCAAGAAACATAACCTCTTACTTAACCGGCTTTGTACATTACCTACATTTTCAGAATCCACGAACTACAACACAAATACGAAGTACATTCCAAGCGGATCGGTTGAGTAATTTTGAAGGGACAAAGTTATTTTGTACGGTAACCGTTTTTGAGACATCTCGAACAGGTAGGTCAAAGGAAATTGTAGAAAATTATTGGTACTCGAGTCCTTTTTAGGGCTCTATAGATGATTTTCTTTAAATGATATCTGTGAATAAGATTTTAGCATTCTATTTTTTTTTTCTCTGTACTCACTTGCTTTTCCAACTCACTTTAGACATTGGCGGAATGGTTGACATCGGCTTTTCTTGCCATAGTAAAAAATAGAATAGAATAGATTGTGTTTATTTTGACGTCACAGTCGTCGTTGAGATGTAGAGTTGTAGTACAGTTAGCAACAAAAATCAATGAACACTGTTATTTTTACATTTTATAACCTAAACATAGAAATAATAAAAACTAAAACTCAACTACGACTAAAAAGGTATAAAGAAGACACCACAGACAGACAAATTAAAAATCCGGAGTCACACGTGTTAGGGCATAAATCGAACAGATTACGGGTGACTCCGGATTTTTAATTTGTCTGTCTGTGGTGTCTTGTTTATACCTTTTTTAGTCGTAGTTGGGTTTTAGTTTTTATTACTTATATTTTTTTTATTCTTTTGGGGTTATAATATATTTTTTTTTTTAATGTGCTCATTAAGCCCTTTCTTTTGATACCCAACATGGTACGATTCAACAATTTTTTTTTTTAAGTTCCTGACTTTATATCCTCTTGAGAGCGCCATTTTTAATTTAATGTAACGTCACATCCTATAACCAGCGGACGACCAAGACGCTTCCAACGATACCTCACTTGTCAAATTGTGATGAGTGGTTTAGAAGATATAAGGGAACAGATGAACATACATACATACATACCGGTCAAAATCATAACCCTCCTTTTTTCTTCGCCGTAGTCGGGTAATAAAGAAAATACATTTATTTAGCACGACCAAAAGGCATACAATATAATAAACAGCAGATAACAAAATCAAATAAAAAGTGTAAAAGTGCGAAGTAGGAAATTATCAGAGGTGTGTGCCTCATGGCTGCGCCAAAACGGCCCAGTTCAGCAAAAATGCCAGACATCAATACATCATCATCTATTGACTTCAAGGTCTGCAAATAAAGAATTATTTATTTATTTAATACTATAAATATAGAAAGAAAGAAAGAAAAATTGTTTATTCTGCACAAACAAAACGCACACACAATAGAGAAAGACAGACTAAGAAGTGATACAAAAGTAGCTAATATCTACTATCATCTGCGGTAGTAGGTATTGTGAAACTGTTTAATATTTAAATCGTCTAATGTACCATAACTATACTCAGAAATAAATAATCCTATTCTAAATTGATGCAAAATTATTGCATTGCTTTTCAGTATTTCATGAACCAGCTAAGAGTTTGCTAAGTTTGTTTAGATTTTTTTTGCAGTTCAGATTTTTTATGAATATTTTTCTCAATAAATAAGATTTAAAAAAACTGAAGTGTAATCAAGTTAATCGACATTTGTTGCTGACCGTACCAAGGAATCAGCTACTGATAATTGCTGAAAATAGACTTGACTTAATTCAATAATTAGTAATAAAAAAAAATTAAAAAAAAATAGTTTAAGGATATTATTAAATCGAAGTTTGGAGCAAATATCAGCTGAGTGTCAAACATAGATATCCGGTGTCAAAATAATGCAACATTTGAAAGTAGAATCCGACGATGTACCTACCTATGTAAATTAGGTCACAGCATATTATGTAGCCAAAATCGGACCTGCAAAAGATCAAAGTCTGCTCACCCGCTCTTTACTGCAAGCCAACAGAAATGGTGATACAAAACAACATTTACTGTTGAATATACGATTGGTCCTACTCATACAGTGCTATAACGAACGCTCGGGGCATACATTGGCGTAATCTTCAGTCACCACGTTTGGCATCGGTGAGCGGTAACTACGAGTGACGATCCGTTATTAGCTCCCCGATCGTCCTCCAAGCTGAATATCTTAGTCCCTCTAATAATACTAGGTATAGGCTATGCATAGGCACTAGTAGTAAAATATCGTAAGGAAAACTAGGTATACTTATCTATACTGGGTGTTAGGGTAGACACCGTTGTCCTTGAAACTAGTGGTTTGGTGTCATCTATAATATACTTTTTCTATGGGACCAACCTTGAAATCGCGGAAAAAAAATCTGCTGTTCCATACATTTGTGTTCACTTAAATCGACAAAATGTATGGAACAGCAGATTTTTTTTTGTGATTTCAAAGGTGGTCCTATTGAAAAAGTATTATATAGATGACACCAAACCACTAGTTTCAAGGATAACGGTGTCTACCCTAACACCCTGTATAGAAATAAATAAAAAAGAAGTGTCTGTTTATACTGTCATAATAACAGCTTTTTGCTTTTTATATGATATTGTATTTAAATATTGTATTTTAAATAAAATAAATAAACTTTTTTTTTGTTTCTCTGTCTGTTTGTTCCGGCTAATCTCCGAAACGGCTGGACCGATTTTGATGGGACTTTCACTGGCAGATAGCTGATGTTATAAGAAGTAGGATAAGCTACTTTTATTTTAGAAAAGGAATTGAGATCCAGGCGGGCGAAGCCGCGAACACTATCTGAAATCGCCAACCATTTTTTCATTTTTTTCAGGGTAGGAAGTCATCAAATGACTTCTCCCGCTCTGGGTGGAGCGGAAGGGCGTGTCAGACTTTTACTGACTTAAACCCACCCGTGTTCCTTCAGTTGCCTGTTGCCAAGGTAGTTGAGGTATCTTCCGGACTTTCCCGCAATTTCGGACTTTCCCGCAATTTCTGACTTTCCCGCTGTCTTGAGCAACCGTGGTGATCGAGGTGAGGTGATGAGAAGAGGTCTTTGCCCTACAGTGGGACATAAGGTAATAGACTGGTATTATTATAGGCACTAGCTACTAAATCTCTGAAATATGACTGGATCGAATCCGATAAAACGAATTGCAATCATAACTCAGACATAAAACACATTCTAATCTGAAATCAAAACAGGTTCCTGGAGCTCATAATCGATTTCAAAACGAGAGACGCTGCGAACAAAACCGTGAAGTGTGCAGTAATAATCCTACACACTGACATTATAGTGACTTATTTTAAGTGCTTTCATGTACAGGGTGATTTATTTAAATATACAAAGGTCGCCTGTGAAACTGCTATCTGGACCGGCCAGTTGCTCAAGCACAGATTATATCCAATCCATAATGAGCGCAGTCTCTTGATTATATTTAGTAAGTACCTATATACCTACGTAGAAAGTACAACGTTCTTGGTAGCGCAGTAAAACCTCCAGTTATTACAGAAATAAGGTATATCTCGGTGCTTGTTGCTATCTACTCGTTTATGTTATAGAAAATATGCAGCTATCTTTGTAAGTTGATTTTAAAACGACAAATGGAGAGAAACGGGTTATTTTAGGCATCTAAATTCAATTATAATCATCATTAAAATTCAACAACCTATTAATACCGTTTTTACGTTCCTATAAATAATTTAACACTCTAATATAATGCCTTTTTAGAACATTAAAAATCCAAAATCATCTTTATTTTAATCACTTTTGAAAATTTTAAACGTTCAAAACATTTTAAAGAAGATAATACATAAAAAGAAGCGCAAGAATTAAAAAAGGTCCTCATTCAAAGTCCTCGTTTGATGCGCAGTTAAATATTTCCCGTTATATTGCCCTGTTCCAAATGTTACGATAGTGTGCTAGAATTCGGAACGAGACTTTATAATTCTTGTTTAATTAATCTAGAAGCTTCCAGACTATTCTTTCTAACTCAGAACCACAATAAAAAAACCTGTAGACACCCTCGTCTACAGGTCTAACGTTAAATAAGTTATTTTATTTTAAAATGAATCATTTTCTCGACACTTAAAAAGTATGAATAACTCGCTATATAATACATTTACTTTGCGCTACTACTCAGAAAGTATTTTATTAAAATATCAAGTACACAATTTGAAGGCCATTGTCATGTTTTCACAACCATTCCTCACTTAGAAAAGGCGACGAGACACCCTGTATCTTACTCTCCTAATAGGACCAAAACCAACGAGACACATAATTGTAAAGACGTGGAAATGCGGAAAACCAAAAAAAACGATTAACAAAACTGTCTTTTGTGCTGTAAAATCCTCCCTAACCGTATAAAAGACGAGAAAATAATCTTATATTTTCCGTAATTTTTATCTACGACCAACTTTCTCGGTGGATTTCACAGTGTGTTGCGTAACTCCGACTCGATTCGTAACTTAGCTTCACTTGGCTGAAGATAATCTTGCTCTTCTTAAGGTGTGTCCAAACATTGAGCGGAAATAGTGCGCGGCTGCCGCGCGTAGCTTGGCGCGTGATTGGACGACTACCGCGCACAAACATTTCTAGCAAACATTTGTCAGTAATTGTGTTTGGACGAATTATAAGCAGAGCTACGACAAACGCAACCGCTTTCATTTTAGTTCTGATGCCAGCTGAAGTGCGCGGCGTGTCTCGGATAGGTCACGTAGTACTGCCACGCAAACATTTGTCGGTTTAGTCCTAACTAGAGCGCGGCAGAAATGTGTCCTGCAAACGCCGCGTATTGCTGCCGCGCTCTTGCCGCTCGATGTTTGGACACACCTTTACGTTAATCGTACTACAGTTTGGGTCAACGTAATAGGTTTATATTGTAGCCTAATAACATATGTAAATGAACATTATCGCTCCTCGCTGTATTGGAGTCTTATGTAATAATTTGGGTGTGTTTTTTTTTTTACAAAAATGTGTCGATGCAATTGGCATTTTTTATTTTTATTTTAGATGTCTTTCTTTTTCTAAAAGTATTTCTCTGTACGTGTTTCATCTGCCTAGCCTTTTCCCAAATATGTTGTCTGCTTCCAGTCTAACCGCAGCTGAATACCTACCAGTATCATACATGGAGTGAATGCCTATGTGACCTCTACAATCCAGTTGCTGGGTAACACATGTAAGGTGTATCTTTTCATACACGAAATCTCTTAAGGGGTCAGTGTACTCATCATTATGAACAACTTTCACTATGGGACCGACAATGAAATCGCGAAAAAAATCAGCTATTCCCTATATTTTGACGAGCTATGCGAACATAAACGTAGGGAAAAACTGATTTTTTTTGCTGACCTTATTATATCCCTTGGTAACACTAGTGGTCAGACTTTCGGGCTTCTGAAAACCAGTAACAACTGTCAAAGATCTACAAATGACAGCTGGGGCCAACAGCTTATCGGCGTGCTTTCTGAGGCACGGAAAGGGTCTTGGTATGTAAAGATGGTCGCCCATCCACGGACCAACTACAGCAAGCGTAGCTGAACCTGATCGATCGATCCGTGCGGCTGATTATTACTTAACAAAAGCCCCTTCACCCACAAACTTCTTCTCCGTACGTTTTCGTCGAATACAAATTCGTTATTGATTTTTTCTTTTCTAATTTCCATCTTTTCCTCATTGTAATTAATCCCGGATTTTTAAGATCACTCTTCCAGTTTAATCTTCGCCTCTTAATTTCGCCATCAATTGTAATTTAGACATCGAAACAATTCAGCTTGTTTTTGATGTATTAGAAATTCAACTTTCAACAAATTCAACCTAATCCTAACTTATTATTAAAAATGCGAAAGTGAGTTGGTTTGTTTGTTTTTTTGTCTGTCACGCTTTCACGCTAAAAGGGCAGAAAAAAAAAGATATTTGGCACATGACGTGTAGACCATGACTTGGGTTAGGACACAGGATACTTTTTATCCCGATATTCCCACGGGATCGAGAATTATGCGGGTGAATCCGCGGGGCGCAGCTATATAGATATTAATAATTAGGTATGTGATGTAGTAGATACAGCTTACTTCGCTGCGTTTTATAACATACTAGCTTTCGCCGGCGGCTTCGCCCGCGGCTTCGCCCGCGGCTTCGCCCGCGTGGTATGTCGATAAAAAATAGCCTTTGTCCTTCCCCGGGATGGCATCTATCTCCTTGCCAAATATCGAAAGCCGTTCAGTGGTTTCGACATGAAAAGGTATCATACATACAGACAGACAGAGTTACTTATTAATAAATAGGTATGTTATGTTATGCATACTTCGCTGCGTTTTATAACATACAAATAGCAATAATTTGTATAGGGCATGTTATTAAATTGATATCTTTAATGAGGTTCCAGTTTCATGTTACTGAATAATGTGTAGGCGAGGAATATATTTTTATGCTTAGCGTGTATGTTGCTATGCTGTAAATTGTTGGAGTATCAGTTTACAGTTATGATACCATTGAGACGAAGCTGTTTTGCTGCCACCAGACTCTTCTAATCTACTTTAGGTGTGATACTTAGGTAGGTAAGTACTTGTTTATAAACTTAAACTATTCTGTGTATTATACTGGGTGTTAGGGTAGACACCGTTATCCTTGAAACTAGTGGTTTGGTGTCATCTATAATATACTTTTTCAATGGGACCAACTTTGAAATGGCAAAAAAAAATCAGCTGTTCCATACATTTTGTTGATTTAAGTGAACACAAATGGATAGAACAGCTGATTTTTATTTCGCGATTTCAAGGCGCGACGTGTTACCACACCGAGCGCTGGACGCAAAGTGAACTACTACTTTGCGTCCAGCGCTCGGTGTGGTAACACGTCGCGTTCTGGTTTGCAATTGGTCAATCGTCATCCTGAGGATGCCTCGTTGAGAGGTGAAACACGTGTCGATTTCTTACAGGGTTTTTTAGGACTCTTGAAGAATAGTCAAGCGGAATTGGTTACTAAATATATCTACGTCTATTGTATCAAAGAAATGAGTCTCACAATACCCTTAAGAAAACCGTTACAGCAAGACATAGTCTATTCTTTTGTCAGTTTTTTGGCACAAAAACTGTTCCTCTCGGTTCTAGAACTGAATCGAGATCGCTACTTTATTAAAATTCTAATGACCTACGTTTTATTTCTTTCGTCTAAGGTGTGTTTAGACTAGACCATCACGAACATAGATTCTTTTATCAATTTTTTTCTTATTTCTTTGGAGATCGTTAATTATCGATCCACTACCAGCACCCTAATTGCGTAACACACGGTCAATCACAATCTCAATCATTTTGAAGAATATTGCTAATCCATTGCTTCATATAAGAAAAATTTGTCTGCTCCGCATCGTATATATCGCAATTAATGTTGTTGAACTTACAAAATGAAACAGATTGTGATTGTGATTGTGTTACGCAATAGGGTGTAGATTTATTGCATGTTAAGGATGTCAAATATAATCCTTTTCTTTCTATTTATAAAAGAGCGATGAAAAACTTTTCTTAAAGAGCTTTCTTTGGTGTCCAGAATTGTTCGCTTGGCAGTTTTTTGGAGGGTTCTAAGTAGCATGTTTAAAAAAATTACCCTACTTTTGGTCTCCACCACAGTCGGGTAAAAGTCAGAGAGCAAGCGCAGTCTTGGGTTTAAGCTATTTCAAAGCTGGATCCGGCAATTTCACCTCTAGCTCCATTCATGTTCCCTTTTTTTAATTTCTCAGATATCTCTGTTTGTACCTCTGGTATAAACACACCTCTACATTAAACCAATGATCGAATGCCGCTTATTTAAAAATATTGATTAAAACGGCTCAAAAATAAACAAAACAACGTCGGAACCCTATTTGTAAGTGTAATTAAGTTTGTTTAATTTAATTTCTTGTTCAATCTAGGAGAGAAATCTTTATCTATACATACCTAATATATATTAAAGTCGTTTTTCATATTTGTCTGTATGTCTGCGTTGTCTTTCTAAACAGCGCGACAGATTTTAATGAGGTTTTCAGCATCGTTTAGAGATTTTATTCCGGAAGGTTATGAGTATAATTTATGTTAATATTAAAATCTCGATGTTTTGTCAAGTCGCAAAAAGCGAATCAAGAGCGGGTCACTAGTAAAAAATAAAGGAAGACAACTTACTCAGAACAGAAAGACTACTTACTCTTTATTATGTACACCATACGAATCCTATAAATATTCATCATCATCTGCCTAGCCTTTTCCCAACTAAGTTGGGGTCAGCTTCCAGTCTAACCGGATGCAGCTGAATACCAATATTTTACATGGACCGACTGCCTATCTGACCTCCACAACCAGTAACTGGGTGATACGATACCCCTTGGCAAGACTGGAAAATCCTATTAATATTATAAACGCGAAAGTTTGTGAGGATGGATGTTAGTTACTCGCAAAAACTACCAAACGGATTTGGATTTTTGGCACACAGATAGTTTATAACCTGGATTAACACATAGGATATTTTTTATCCCGATATTCCCACGGGACTGGATCCCGTGGGATCTTATGCGGGTGAAACTGTAGGGCGCTGGTAGTTACAGATATAAATCGGTGTCACAATGGGCGGTTTTATCGCTAAAAGCGATCTTTTAAAGACAAGCTCTAGATGAAAGAAGAAAGAGACATTACTTCAAGTCTAGTATGGTGTACCATTTACAAAAGTACACACACAGTACATTTTTTTGAAGTATATCTATTGATAAATTGTCTGCAGAAAAGTTATACACCGGCCAAGTGCGAGTCGGAATCTCGCACGAACGGTATTATATTTATTTTATTCTGTTTTTTAGTATTTGTTGTTATAGCGACAACAGAAATACATCATTTGTGAAAATTTCAACTGTCTCACTATCACGGTTCATGAGATACAGCCTGGTGACAAACGGACGGACAGCGGAGTCTTAGTTTAAAGGTCCCGTTTTACCCTTTGGCTACGGAACCCTAAAAACAAAAGAAGGAAGAAGGCTTACACGTGGTTCCTACACTTGTAACGGTTTTCGTAGTCTGTGCCAAAGTACTGGCCATTACTACAACTGTGCTTAGGATCCCGTTGGAATGTTTGATAGTTATGTCATCATCATCACAGAAATACCAGTAAAATGAACTGCAGGTACTTACCGAATATAAGTACACACGGCTACACATCAAGCTATACACTTCCAGTATAAGCTGACCTCGCATTGTACGGAAATCTTATACAATGCGAGATCATCATAAACTGGAAATTTATAGCTTGACGTGTAGCCGTGTGTACAAGGTAAACCTAAGTTAGCTAGCAAAACTACACTACCAGATGTCGTTTACTCCAAAAAAAAATAATAATGATTTTTGTTTTATTGTGCTTAGATCTAACCATACTTATCACGTCTGCCATAGATCGTCACACCACCTTCGCCGTGGTCTACCTCGAGGGCGATGTCCTCCTTCAGGCGTCCAGGAGTGACGATCCTTGCCCAGTTACATATTGATCGAAAAAAATAGTTTTATAACCCAAAGAACAAGCATTGAAGTAGGTAATTATCTAACGATATCCATGTATAAGGAAGGAAGTTCTTTACCGAGAACCATGCACCACATGCGTTAGTAACATTATCTAAACGATATTTGTACCCGATTGACGCTCATATGACATATGTTACTAATACTGCCACATTGATAAAACAAGGAAAACGAAATAGCTAAACTTCGGTTCTTTAAATTGGCTATAGTATGGCTATACTATTAGGTATTATTGAATGGCTATACTATGGAACTCAAGTGGTGTTGGGCAGGAAACCTGCCAAGGTGCAGTACCAATAGGTGGAGTGAGGCTGTGACCTAGCGGCTCCCAAGGACTGGAAGACGAGGTGTCGGTCATCCAGCGGCGAGTTGGGCGGATAACAATGTTGCCATCAAGGCTCGGAACCGGTTTAAAAATACCTGTTAATACCGGTTTATTTGGGTTTACCTTCGAACTTTTCTAAAGAACGCGAACGTTCAGAGAACTTTACTTTAACCTAAATTAACCGGTTTATTCGACGAGCTGCATGTCGGTAACAGCGTTTCAACTTGTGTCTACTTTTGAGGATGCCTAGCTGAATAAAAACAGAAGTATTAACCGGTTTTTTTGCTCTAAACTGATAAATCCGAAAGAAAAAAAATAGAATACTTCCAAATACCGGTAGGTATAATGTGAACATATCCGTGATGTAAACGAAACCTAATGTAAAGGTTTTACCGTCAAGTACATCATACCGGTTTGAAAATTTAATCGGTATCCGAGTCTTGGTTACCATCGCAGGCAAAACCTGGATGCACGAGAAAAGAGAAGCATATATGCCCATCAGTGGGTGAAGTCGGAATGATGATACAAAAGTAATCCTTTGTGTAGGAATAAATGCTTTGACATCTTATATGTTCTTGCACTGAATGTAAAAGAATGAGCTCACCTTTTGAGTGAGTGAAATTCCTGGATCCGTTTCGTTGCTTTACTTATTGTGCTCAAAAATTCCCTGGATTTTATTAAAATTTTCGCTTCCCTCCTCCATACTGGCTTAATTGAGCTTCTGCGAATTCGGACGTTGAATATTTTAGCTTTGTTTGCTGAATATACATACCAAAAACCGAGGTTTGAAGTGTATAAAAGTCTGTACTTGTTAGGACTTTATTCATTTAATTGAACCTAAGCTTTTCGTAACACTTAGAAACGTGATCTTTTTCAAAATTGGAGAAGGAAAAGAACCAACGTACTGCTGATCACCAATTCTTGTGCCAATAGTTATGGTGATTACGATACTACAATCCGGCTGATATAACAAGGCAGTTCTGAACTTCGCGTAGTGGGCTGCGCAGTATCATGTTTAGGAACCAAATGGTGACATGAGGCGAGTGTGAGCGAGAGAACATGCGCGAAAGTTATATGCGCCTATGTTCAGACCTGTCAAGTTATAACGGCCGTATTGTACGTACTCTTACTAGGTTTATTAGCTGGTGTGATGACGCCCTTGTCCTAATATTATGAGACCAATTTTAATAAGCTAAGCAACACGTTAAGAACAGACAGAGAAATCAATTGTTTATCAAATTGATAGGGTACGCCAATTTGCCTGGTTACAGCCATTATATACAACTGTGCAAGAATAGCAGTTGTGATTTGAATATACGGATAATTTAAGTTGGTAGTCAATTTGGTACCTATACAATGAATTAATTTACTTTTAATACATCGCATGATCATTAGTTAAGCAAAGATTCGTGCAAAATCCACGAGAACCTACTGCCGACAAATTGCTTTGCAGTTTGGCCGGTGTTACTTATGTAAAAATAAAAGTACACACTACGGATTAAATATATAATATATTATATCATAATCCAGGCAATTAGTATCATTTGACACTTAGCCCCCTCTCTACCCACTGGGTATCGACAAGAAATGTTAGTCTCGTGCTGTTAAGCTATTTGCAACCGAGACTGCATGAACAACATTATAATTACACTAATATCCACGTGTATATATTTTCTAGTTGGATTTTCCAGAATAAGTGTTACAGAGAGAGTGTATCGAATACGTCTCTGGTTGGGACCCTATGGGCACAGTATACATACGAACTTACGTTTTATTTCTGCCCAGTTCGCTCGCGTGACCTTTAGTCTTTTCAATGGGATAAAAAATTCAATTTCAAGATTGAATGTTTGCAGCTTAGGTATTGTTTGTTAGCAATGGAACTTGGTATTTAGAATATGTGAACTTTGAAAGGGAAGTAATATTTTCGAGTGTGAATTCAGTCAAATAGATTTTAGATGCTAGAATTTTGATCATAAAGTAGACAAGACAACTATTTACGCCATATTAAAAGATTGGACACGAAAACACACATGCCCATTTTCGGCAGTAATTTAAATTTTAAATTAAAGAAAGACTTCCAACACGGAAGCAACATAATCTGAGGTAGTTGCAAGAAAAACAAAACTTAAAAAATACATTCGATTCGACAAACTATCTCCATCCAAGACAGTCATACAGCAGATTACTGATTTACAAATTGACATAATTATGTTCATACCTCAGACATAGAAAAAACCAAGGCAGCTGTCAACAGTGACGTGGGGCCCGTTTCGTAAACATGTGTGCACTTATGGAGGTGTAGTTTCATTGTAAATGGTTGTAATTACAAATGTGTGCGTGTGCGCGTGTATGCACAGAGCGGGGGTGTAGGTTTGGCATGCTTCACTGTATTGTTCGCAGCGCTCTGTCTTGGCTCTGAGGTTCATGCATTAGCAAAAATCTGCCATTTTGTTTTTGCAAGAACATAAGTGACAGATGGTCTAAGTTGACCCGCTCCGTGCAGTGTCGGTTCGTGCGTGAAAGTGGAGTTCCGTAACAAAGTGGCACAATCAAATATATGACTATCCGCTGCCTTGCCACATTATTTATAATACTTTTATACTGTCTACTTCTAAATGTAATCGGTTATATTGGCGGAACTACCTATAGTCGGGGATATTAAACTCTTTGTATGTCGTGGATTATATGTTTTAGATTTGGAACTAACAAAACAAAGCATAAATAACAACTAATATCTTAACTCTCCTACCATTATGTCCTTTCTGAATTCATCTCGGACACCATTAACCTACAGTGTAGGACATAAAAACTTTTTACAACAAAAAAAACAACCGACTTCCGAAATTAAAGTTATTTTTCACTTTTTTTGTGTTTTTTTTGGAAGTCGGTTGTTTTTAATTGTAAAATGTTTTGATGTCCTACACTGTAGGTTAATGGTGTCCGAGATGAATTCAGAAAGGACATAATGGTAAGAGAGTTAAGATATTAGTACACTGTTTTTTTTATTTTTCACTTTTAAGTTTTGGTACCTACCCCACACAAATTCGAATACCTTCTATGTAAATAACAGTGACGGAGTCAAATAATATATCGTCTACATAGACTAAGTGGAAAAAAAATGTAATTATTGAAGCTAACTCAAAAACTACGCAAACAAAGTTAATAAAATTTTTATGGGACCACCTCTGAAGCATGACCTACCAAACAAAAAAAGAATCATCAAAATCGATTCATAATTCGTAATCGCGTAACACACAAACAAAAAAAAACATACAGATGAATTGAGAACCTCCTCCTTTTTGAAGAAGTCGGTTAAAAATAGTAAGGAAACCTGGATATAATAGTCTGAAATCTACTTCGATCAACAATAGAACATCTCTAACGGTAAGCAAGCGTGGTGTGGTAATCAATGCCCTTTCGTCTTCAGCATGAAAAGGCCTCTACTCCTCAATAGGTTTTACACAACATCATAATCATAACATCACATAAAATACTGGTATTCAGCTGCATCTGGTTAGACTGGAAGCCGACCCCAACATAGTTGGGAAAAGGCTAGGCAGATTGATATCATAAAATCACGCCTGTAATCCCCGAAGGGTTAGGCAGAGGTATACCTATAGTTGCCAGTTATGTTTAACTCCCATGTAATTAGGGAGCGTAACTTTTGTTATCATCCGGGCTGCTATTCAAAATTTACAATGAAAAACCCAATAACACTTTGCCCGACCTCAATCAGAATCGCAATCGGTTTGAAACATCTCTGATTGATAAGTTCGAAAAAAAATCTGCTCAACAACGTAAATAACGCAATGAATGTTGTTGAACTGTCAAAATGAAACAAATTAGTCGTAAGTCGAACTGTCAAAATGAAACAATTAGATAGCTGGGAATCAAACCCTCATGCTCAGTAGCAGCGCGTGTGACCACTAAACCAACGAGGCGAAACTGTTTTAGTTAGCTTTAATCTAGGTTCTACTTTGAACATGACGTAGGTAATTTGGATAGTAGGTAGCGATATAGCAACGTACAAAGCGAAACGTGAAACTTGATGAAAATAATTCGGTGATGACGTAGACGTTACATAATAAACAGTTACATAGAATATTATTTGGTCACTGTATGCAAGCTACCGTTTATGTCACAGGGCGTAAATTATCGAGCCAGTTGGATACAGTTATTCTGTGAATTTAATGGGTGATGGAAGACGGTCAAAGGATACAAAATAGATAGATATAAAGAAAGAAAGAAAGAATAACGTTTATTTGGACACAGTTCGTGAAACACAAATTACAAATTAAAGTAATAAAAACTAAAACCCAACTATGACTAAAAAGGTATAAACAAGACACCACAGACAGACAAATTAAAAATCCGGAGTCACTAGGGCATAAATCGAACAGATTACGTGTGAATCCGGATTTTTTATTTGTCTGTCTGTGGTGTCTTGTTTATACCTTTTTAGTCGTAGTTGGGTTTTAGTTTTTATAACTTTTTTTTTTCTTTTGGGGTTATAATATATACATTTTTGAAATGTGCTCATTAAGCCCTTTCATTTGATACCCAACATCGTACGATTAAACAATTTTTTTTTTTTAGTTTCTGACTTTATGTCCTCTAGAGGGCGCCATTTTTAATTTAATGTGTTTAACCAGCGGACGATCAAGACGCTTCCAACGATACCTCATTTGTCAAATTGTTTAGAAGATATGTGGGAACAGATGAACATAAATACATACATACATACATACATACCGGTCAAAATCATAACCCTCCTTTTTTCTTCGCCGTAGTCGGGTAAAAAGTGAAAAATTATGTTTTAACAACAATAGAGTGTGCATCACGAAGAGGAGCTCGTGGCTAAATAATAACAGCCGCTCGGGTCGATCCATCAGGTTAAACTTCGCTTGCCGGGGTACGTAGTGCGATTGCATCTTTGGTCTCCACAAACCAGTTACTGGGTAATACGATACTCCTTGGTAAGACTAGTTATCAGACTTTTAGGCTTCTTACGACCGTAACAACTGTCAAAGATCCACAAATGACCACCGGGACCCACGGCTTAACATGCTTTTCGAGACACGGAGGGGTCTTGCTATGAAAAGATGGTCACCCATCCAAGGACCAACCGCGGGAAGCGTAGGTTAACCTGATTCATTTGTATAATTTAAATATACGGACACTTTAAGTTGGTAGTGAATTTGAGTAGTTTTTCTTTCCTAACTTTATATCATTTTCCCTGACTTTATATTATTACTAAGATATAGTTTCTGCCCGCGAATTCGTCCGTTGTTTCTCCGTCGCATCGCATCGCCCGCGCGCGCCTCGCGCTTTCACATTGTTTACGCTTTGCGTTCTTTCTTACTTTTTTATTTTAACTCTGCTCCTCAGGGTCATAGCATGATTGTAAAAAGCCTTCCTAAAGAATTAGGTTAACAAATACTAAATTTTCAAATCCGTCTGGTAGTTACAGAGATTAGCGCGTTCAAACAAACAAACTCTTCAGCTTTATTAGTACTATATGATAGATAGATAACTATACAATAAGTGTCACTCTGACAGTTCACGTAAATAAATATTGATAATTGTAATCGACATAATATTCAAGTAATCATTTAGATAAAATGTCCAATCATTCTCCATCACGGGTTGTATTGTATCAGTGAAAACAGTACCTATTTTAAATAGTTAAGTGGTTTCTGAGATTAATCGACTCGACAGATAATCGAGTATTCGAGTATCGAGAACTTTTTAAACTGGATGTGGAGAAAGGTACTTATGTTGAACAAATAGGAAGTTATTTGAAGGTCTAAACTCAAATAATTAATTTCAATGAAACCATTTACACTTTTGAATTTTCAAGGATTCGGTCAGAAATATGAAACTAGTTGCCCAGAACGAGCAAGAAACGGGCAAGAAACTCCACGGACTCTCTTTTGAATTATATTGTTACATAATATTAGTTACATCATTAATGTGTTTATGTAGGTTAGTAAAGGAACAAGTCCTTATGCAGACAGCAGCAGCAGACGACGTGTCTGCTGGATATAAGCATCTCCTCACAAGAACATGAATGTAAACCTGTCGGATAGCCAACACGTCTAGCTAGCAAGCTGCACCCTCACTGCAGTTCTATCTCCACAGCTCCTTTACTTTCAACTAGAATAGAATAGAATACTCTATACAGGGTGTTAGGGTAGAAACCGTTATCCTTGAAACTAGTGGTTTGGTGTCATCTATAATATACTTTTGCTATGGGACCAACTTTGAAATGGCAAAAAATAATCAGCTGTTCCATACATTTTGTCGATTTAAGTGAACACAATTGTATGGAACAGCTGTTTTTTTTTCGCGATTTCAAGGTTGGTCCCATACAAAAAGTATATTATAGATGACACCAAACCACTAGTTTCAAGGATAACGGTGTCTACCCTAACACCCAGTATTATGTACAACATAAAAAATACAGATATAAATGTAGAAACTAGGAACTAGGTTCTGTCCGCGAGAATTTTTTTTGTTTTGTAACTTAAAATATAAGACACCTCGGCAATATTGTAGCTTCCCATTAGTGAAAGAATTTTCGGAATCAGATCAGTAGTTCCGAAGATACGAATTTCTCTAAATACGTATTCGAAAATTCTACATCTTTCATTTATATGAGTATAGAAAAAATCTAAAGCAAAATGTAGGTAACGAGGTCGCAAAGTACACTCAGGAAAGTATCGTCTGGTCAAAACATCGATACACAATGTACTAACGACGACGACGATAAGTTACGACCCAATAACAACTATACCCCATTTGAAATAAGATTAGACATTAAAACAAACCCTTTTACAGTCCGTTCAACCGATTTTGACTTCTATACCGTAGGCATAAGGATAGCATTAAAAGCAAAAAAAGTTACACAATACCAACTATCTACTGTGGCTGCCATTTGTCATGCCACCAACGCAATAGAATTCAAAATCGGTTGAACGGAATGTAAAAAAGGCTTATCTATACGTCTAATCTTATTTCAAATGAAGTATAGGTAGGCTCATGTTATTTATTCTGATGTTTTTTGTGACTGTACATTTTCGATAGGAATAATTGGACAGCAGTTCAAAGCTCTGTATTTAAGAGTAAAAAAATCATACAGGTGAACTTGTTGAACTGGCATCCAGGGTTGGCAAAAACTAAATAATTTTTCAGTTACCGATCGCGATCCTACTACGTTCAACCCTATTTTTCCTAAGGGGTTAAACGAGTCACTCTGCGTGAAACCAACAGTCGTTCACTAATTAGCGCATGACCAGTCCCCTTTAGCGGTGACAACCCTAGCGATAGGGCGGGGAACGATCAGGCTCAGTTTGACCCTTGATAGGATAAAAAGTCATCATAGCAACCCGTAATTGTTTGATGGTGAATATGGGTCACCTCGATACTTGTAATGTAATTTTCCATTGGAAACATAACATTCTCATAATCAATCTGCCTAGCTTTTTCCCAACTATGTTGGGGTCGGCTTCCAGTCTACCCGGATACAGCTGCATACCAATATTTTACATGGAGCGACTGCCTATCTGACCTCCACAACCCAGTGACAGTGTAATATGATACCCCTTGGTAAGACTGGTTGTCAGACTTTCGGGCTTCTGATGACCCTACGACATCTACGAATGACAGCCGGGACCAACAGCTTGACGTGCTTTCCGAGGCACGAAGGAGTACCGGATTGTAAAGATGGTCATCCATCCTCTGACCAACCCCGGCAAGCATAGTTTAACCTGATGGTTCGACCCGGGCGGCTGTTATTACTTAGCCACGAGCTTCTAAATAAAATTCTCATAATCATATTTAAAAAAGATACGAATAAATGAATAGGCAGGCAAATGAGGGAAAAACGCTTAGGTAGAGTTTCATCGGATACGCTGTAAACGGAGAATTTGCCCAAAAGAGGCATGGTGCAAAGGAAATCGTTTCTATACACTCAGACTATTCAATTCTTCACATGGACCCCTTTAACAAAAACCACGCACCAGGCAAAACAGTACCTATAATAAATACTGGCTGAATTTGATTAACCTAATACAGATCGAGGTTAACCAATGCGGTCAAGGTTATTTTTTCCATAGTTTTACGTTTATTGAAACGTTATTCCTTACTACAAGTTTACGTTGTTTTATTACGGGACCTTTGCTATGGTACAGAGGTACAAATAACCCTGTCCCTGTGGAGTCGTGTGGGGCGACTAAGGGGTTAGCTGGATTTATATGGTGAATGAGATCGCATGAAATGTGGTTTCTTAAGGGTTGGGGAAGTAATATGGGAGTTGGTAGTCACCCTGCGTAAAACCGAAGGCTTGCTACGTATAAAGGAACATTTAAAGGAAAGAGGTTCATTTATATGTAGGTATTCTCAGAAAAATTAAATGTTAGTAAAAGACGCTACGTCAGTTAGCCATTAAATAGACATTTCATACAACTTACGCACAATTTAAGTTGGTTGTCAATTTGCTTAACAATTAATTTCCCTGACTGTCCCTAATCAAGTCTGGGACTGGGCATGGCTTCTAAAATGTAGGTAGTGAATGCAACTTTGTTAACAATCAGTTTGTCCCCTAAATTTCAGTACCTACTTAAGCAAGTAACTTAAAACTAAAATGTGTACTATGGACTTTTAAAGAATTTCTGCTATAAAACCACGTTCAAGAGCTGTCAGTGTCACCATTGTTGTTGAATATTGACACTGACAGCTCTTGAACGCGGTTTAGTGCTGATCGCGTTCAGTTCAATTGGTGAAGTTCGCGCATAGTCTTTCTTTTAGTGCTAAAGTTTGGTCATGAACTTTGAATTAGTCAAACCAATGTAAACAAGAAACAAACGAATGCAGATTTTTCTTTTTCACCGTATTCTCTTTTTAAATAAAGTGAACTAATTAACAAAGATATTAAAAACGTGCATGGAATTAGTAGTACTTGTAATACAGTACTTACGTGTTATTAGGAAACTACCGGCCGGCCTACGACTTCAACCGCGTAGACCCTAATTCTTTTTCTAAAATAAAAGTAGCCTAAGTTACCCCATAAAACAAAATCGGTTCAGCACTTTCGGAGATTGGCCGGAACGACCAGACAGAAAGACATTTCTTTTAACTTGCCGTATACACTTTTTGCATTTAGTAAAAACCTGTTATTTTGATATTACCCACTAACATAGGTAAGTACACTTCAATTTTATTTATTTGTATACCAATGATATTATTTGTAATATGGCCTTTACAGCCCAGTTTAATTTAAATGTGTCTTAGATCCAAATGTTAGCATTGATTTATGGGATTTAAAGGTTGATAATATTATTACACTAATTATACCAATAATTAAGTTTCTATGAAATATTGCTACGACATCTTTCAGAGATAAATGTCATAGCCTCATAAATTTCATGATAAAGCAACACACTTCGCTTTAATTTCTACCTTTAAAACAGAAAGGTAATCAAGCTTGATAGATAACTTAATTTCTATCGTCCAAACGTAAGGTTGATAATCAAATTTAGCCTTAGGAAACAAAGCTAAAACCTGTACCCATACCTACCTAATCTTCAAACCAGAACAGAGAAAGACGCATGCCTAATGCCTAGACATCGAGCTCTAATACATAGGTAATAATAAATATGAGCAACAACTAAAATGTATTACGAGCAGGTACACACGGCTATACCGGAAATGTGTAGCTTGATGTGTAACCGTGTGTACAAAATCTTTTATAACTTGAATCTGTACGCGGCGATCCTAACGCCATCTATTGGCCACTAGTGGAAGGTACCGTACTGAAACAAGCAAAGTATAGCGAAGTTGCTAACCCTCATACTTTAGGGTGGCGATTACGAGTAATATCTCCCTATAATTGTTATTAACAGAGGACATTTAGGGCTATACAAATGTGTATAGGATATTGCAATACATTAATTTAAATTGGTATATTACTTATACAATTGAATCGAAGTACCTAGGTACGTACTTATTTTTTAGACCAGTTTCTGGTAACCACTTTGTGATTCTTAAGAGCATGCATTGTGAAAGTGGGCAACATCGCATATAGCTGTCAAATATTTCGCTGTTTTGATTAATTTGGCAATATTACCGTATGGAATTATGTAATATCGGTAACAAAACTAGTGAACTAAACTATTGATTATGAATATTAAATGCAATAATTAATATCGTAACATCGAATATTTAGTTTTAGATGTAAAAAAAGTATTTGGAAACTTTCCTAAGGCCTTTTTTACACCTAAAAGATTAACATCAAATTCTGTGTTACACCTAATTGCAATTAATAAAGTATTAATATTTTACGTCACTAGTTAGCGATTTCATATTTCCATACAGTAATATTGCCACAAATTTATAAAAACAGCGAAATATTTGACAGCTATTTGCGACGTTGCCAACTTTTAGAATGAACGCTCATAATGGATGGATAAGAGAGAATCCATTTGCAAGCAGTTGGATAGACCTATAAGTCTAGCAGTGGACCGCTATAGGCTAAATTACTGATAGAGGAGACCACTTGTAAAACTAACTTTCGCCTTTTCAGTTTAGCGGTAGTGAAAATGTAAGGGAAAATAATCCGAGTGAAAACAGCGTTAAGCCATAATACCTATTACCCACAGGAATTAAGATTCCAATGAAAAGTACGCCAATATAAATACGCCAACATATACATACGCCAACGTACTTTGCTCTCCAAATTATGATAAATAAATACACAGTTCGCAGTGCATATTTGCATTTGATTATTTGCTTTAGCCACATTACATTGCTGATGCATGATGCTTCATATAATTTGGGTAAATAACATAACATCACGTCTGTAATCCCCGAAGGGTGAGGTGGTACAGAGGTGTACCTATAGTACTGTACCTACTTTAATAGTGCTTTGATATAATTACATTTGTTTCGTTTTAGGTGATAACAAAACCTTTTTTGTGTTTGTTGATAAAACTTTACTAAGTCCTTTACACGCGTTCCGATGAGAGAATGGGTTCTCTCAGACATCTGACAGCAACCATAAAGGCTCGTGCAAACAGACGCGAAATCGCGGGCGCGACAGGCAGCGGTACCTTTGTCGACAAAGGTACCGTTGCCTGTGGCGCCCGCGATATCACGTCTGTTTTTACGAGCCTTAAAGCAATAGGAATAACTTTGATAGAACTGAGCAAAAGCTGAGTACAAAAGAATAAGTACCTATTTTATTTTATTTTAGTACCTAAGCAGTTTTTGTAATATTAGAGTGCGTTTCTTAAATAGTTCCTATGCCGTAATGTTGGCTCCACTGTTGTAGGACCAATACGAATACGCTACGCCGCTACAGGGCACGCTACCTAATAGTTCCGTTTTTTTTTTTAATTTAACGGTGGAGCCATCACTACGGCAAAGGAACTATTTGATAATACCCATATGGCAACAAGAATAACTTTGAAAGAACAGGGGGCCTAAACCGGCCACAGTAGCAATTCCTCTAAAAGCAGTTCATTTCCTGAATTCCAGCTGTCATTAGCAATTCCTTTAATTTGACACAAAAGCAATTCATATTGTGTGGACCATTCTACGAATCTCCATAGAAAACTGTCAAACAGATGAATTATTTCGTAATATGAATCGCACGCAGATCATATTATGAATTGTCAGTTTGTGACATTTTACGATGATTCATAATATTTTCCTATTATGATTCTGCCAAAGTGACTGTTTTAAGCCCCCTGAGCAAATGCTGAGTACAAAAGGGTAAGTATTATATGAATCCTAAATCGTGTCCAACTGACAGGTCACAGAAACGCATTCTCTCGATGCCCGGAATATATTTTTCCAGATTCTGCAACTTACACTCGCGACAATCTAAGAAGTCCGTTTTGACGTTTCGTTCTCATACATGTAATAAAACGTTAAGCCTTGGGAATCAGTTTAAGCAATGTAGATAAGTCGTCGATTACAAACTCTCTAAGTATGTTCAATCGATATGTCTCGAGAATCAGTTTATAAGAAACAATTTTATTTTTTCATCGCTACACAAAGCATTTTATACCTGTCAAAACGGACTTCTTAGATTATCGCGAGTCTAAAAACCGAATCAAGAATAATTCATTCGTAGCACTTAGAATCTAGTTAATTTATTTACTTATTTAGTTAATTAAAACGTTACAACACATAGAAACAATTATTACGTAGACAATAATTATGTTGCATATACTTAATTTAATTTAAAACTAACATGGAACAGTGGACTCCCTTGCATACTTTCTCTCACAAAACACCAGACATATATTACGCATAATTCTACTCCACGCATCCGCAAACAAATCACTTTCAGGGTCGGCAGTCAGAAGGGCATTTAGCATCTTTAAAGTACGAAAGACTGGGGATTCGGCTCTGACAAGAGTTTTGGATGACAGTTGCGCAAACAGATTGTGTCGGCGGTGTCGGCTCACGGTGTCCAATGTATTTGTCGGGCACAAATACATACTCAGCCTATAACGTTCCCACTGCTGGGACACAGGCCTCCTCTTTGTGAGAGGGAGTGGGCCGTAATCCACCACGCGGGCCCAGTGCGGGTTGGTAGATGTCACATGTATTCGAATTTTTGGTTCTAGGACATGCCGGTTTCCTCACGATGTTTTCCTTCACCGTTTTGAGAGCAGTGGTGATGAAATAATTTACACAAAGTAAAGCGCCTGTCTGGGTTCGAACCTACGACCTTCAACTCGTAAGTCGTGGCCGTTACCACTGCTCCTGCTGCTGGCACAAATAATTAACAGAAAAGGCCATAGTTTAGAAAATCTCTATTTAATTGAAATCGGCTACATAAACAGGAATACACGCTATTATAAAATTTTTCCAGAATTAGCTGCCTCTTTTAGTCGTACTTCTACAAGTTGTATAGTTAGAGTACTACTATCTATATATATGAATGTACAACTACGCAAAAACGGTTTTGACAAATTCGGTGTTTATTGATTTGTGTTAGGGACGCGCGACCGTACTTTAAGAAGTCAAGTCTTAGTATACAGATATATCTATAGATACCTAAGGCCTATAGGTACCTATGGTATTTTACTAAAGAAATATTACAATACTAGCGATCCGGCCTTGCTCCACACGGTTTTGATAAAACACAAAACAAAACGATAATGAATTATACACCTAAACCTTCCTTAAGAATCACTCCATCCATTGATGAAAACCGTATCAAAATCCGTTCGGGAGTTTTTGAGTTTATCAAGTTCAGACAGACAGTTAGACGCGATTTTGTTGTATAATAGGTTTGTAGCGATGTAGAGATTACTGTTAGATTAGAACCTGATACACAGGCACACGTATGACGTTATGCTTAATCAAAACTATATCAAACTTCATAAGTCGCTGTAGATACAATCATCGCTTAGTAACAACATCCATAGGTACGTTCTAATGTTAAATCAAGCTTGCACCAAAAGATGTAGCCGCCTTTACCTACGTACCATTAGTTCGATCCCATCGCGTGGTATCAACAAATACATCGCACAAGTGATTTCAAACACTATTTCCTCGTATGACAGACCCCCATAACCTCCAGTAAGGGTAGCAGCCCCTGCACCGTGCATTGTACTTATCATGGGGTAACTTTTATTGTCGGCCAATTTACGAAGACACGCCATACTCCATTCAAATACCCTTTCAAGTTCTTCAAACAATGATGCCGCAGGGGGTGGGAGAGGTCTTCAAAAACTGGTCAAGGATAAGTATTGAAGCGATACGTGATTTAATGGATCGAGAAATAAATTGATTTCGCAAATGTGTGGAATGTAGTGTTTTAAATAGATGTGACTAATTAACGTAGAGTTTTAATGGGCTATGTAGGTTCGGCTAGCTGCAAACGGCTTGAATAATTCAGTGTGCCTGCCTGAAACGGGGATATTTCTTGTTGCTTACGTGACATGAAATGATGCTTCTATGTACGAGTAAGTTAACTGGCTAGAATTAATGAATGCGATAGTGTGGAACATTTTGCAGCTTACTTATGAACTAGTGCTTGTATCAGAGAGAGGTGGTCATATTTAAGGGAATGATATAGATCATCAAACTGAACAAATGGGACCAAGATCATAATCGCGAAAAATAATCAGCCGTTCCATACATTTGATCGTGTAAGTATCGAAGTTTTGTATGAGACAACTGATTATTTTTTCGCGATTATGATGTTGGTCCCATGGGACCTCATGGCTACGTAATAACAGCCACACGGGTCGATCCATCAGGTTAAGCTACGCTTGCCGGGGTTGGTCCGTGGATGGGTGACCATCTTTACATACCGAGACTCCTCCGTGCCTCGGAAAGCACGTTAAGCCGTTGGTTCCGGCTGTCATTTCTGGATCTTTGACAGTCGTTACGGGTCGTCAGCAGCCCGAAAGTCTGACAACCAGTCTTACCAAGGGGTATCGTATTACCCAGTTACTGGGTTGTGGAGGTCAGATAGGCAGTCGCTCCATGTAAAATACTGGTATTCAGCTGCATCCGGTTAGACTGGAAGCCGACCCCAATATAGTTGGGAAAAGGCTAGGCAGATGATGATGTTGGTCCCATGGCAAAAGTTATTCAGTTTGATGATCTGGGGTAGTATTATGAAGTACTAATGCCATCATTATTCCACTGCGGAAACGGGATGGTGCTATAGGCTTTGAATAGCTGCGTCTCTCTCTCAAACTGGAAAAATACATAAGTAACCATAAAAAATATTGCATAATGAAAAATCATCGATAATGTTTTGCACGTATAGTTTGAAGAGTACGATATATGTATTACTAGATTTTGCCCGCGGCTTCGGGCGCGAGGATGTTGGAATTAATTAAGGGTATATTTTTGAAAAACCCTAATTTTTGATAAACCCTTTTTTTGAAAAACCTACACATTATTCTTTATTTTTGGTTTTAAGTATAAATACTGAGTTTCGAGTTAATCGGACAGCACGTTAAAATTCTTCTATACAAACTTTGACACACCCCAATCTTCTTTTAGGGGGTAGTTTATAAAAACTGAAAATGACAAATTTTATATAGATAAGTATTCGTGCCAAGTTTTTTCAAGTTACTCAAGGAATAAGATTTTTCATACAAACAAAATCCCCCGGTTTCACCCTCTTAGGGGTGGCATTTCTTAAAATCCTTTCTTAGTGGAAATTTACTCTTCATAAAGAACAAACCCTCCAAATTTCATGTCTCTAGGACCAGCGGTTTAGGCTGTGCGTTGATATCTCAGTCACCCTTGCCTTTTATATATATATATATATATATGTATATGTCTGTACCTACGTATTAAATGATCATGTAACGTAATTTATGCTAAACGTGCATACGTTGCTAGGTGATCCGTCATGTCCCTTATGACTCACGAGCATCACGTAATATAGTAACCTTAATCTTTTACCGTAACTTACTGATCGTAAAACTGGTTAATTTTGGATAGAATCTATACATAATTATTAATTAAAGTCGGTTTTCGTGTTTGTCTGCATGTCCGCGTGGTTCTTCTAAACCACGCAACCGATTTTGATGAGGTTTTCTACATCGTTTAGGGTATTTATTCCGGAAGGTTTATTTGTACTATTAAAGTTACATACTTAGGTATCTAAGGGCGGATTCGACCAAGCTTGGATAAGTCTTATCCTGGGAATAAAATCACGAATTACTGTAGAGTTAGACAACTATTCGTTTTACCAAATCTTAATCTCGGATTATCTGTCTATCTGAGAGTAAATCGTTATACCGCCAAAATGCATCGAGTAAACAAGTTATCAGAGAATAATTTAATGGCGGCCTCTTCATTACCAGCTGACAATCACGACAAGCAAACAATAAATTGTACATTGACATTGACAGCTACCTATTTTCCCAAGCTATAATACGGCAAATGATAGTTGAGATGAGTTATGCTTCTGCACCGTCCCGTTTGGAGAACAACGTTTTTTTGCCGGGTATTACATTCGTTCACATTCACTCCGATAATTCTAATCAAAGTATAGCTATACGATAGATTGCATGGAAAAACGACTGTTGATTTTGCTCGAGAATAAAATCGTGGAATAGATTATTCCCCGTATAGTTATTCGTGTATAAATTCGAGTTTGGTCGAATCCGCCCTGAGAAATCTCGATGTGTCAAGTCGTAAAAACCGTGCGAAGCAGGAGCGAGTCGCTAGTATAAATATAATTCTTTATAAATAGGACTCGTGTTAATTTGTATCTATTTTATATTGTGTAATTTTTATTTTGTATTGTGTAATTTGTATTGTATTTATTTATTTGACATACCGGTCGAAATCATAACCCCCCTTTTTGCTTCGCCGTAGTCGAGTAAAAATTAGGAAATTTTTATAAAGATTTGTTGGCAATATAAAGTTGCGATTTGAATACGAATCTTTAGGGGCATGAGGAACAGGGTGTTAAGTTCACTCATCCACCATAGAAAAGGGAGGATCCTCCGACCAGACGGGTGTTGTGTCTGGCGGGCAACTGCCCAACTATTGATGTCGGGTTCTTGTATACATGTCCACTGCACGGTAAACTTTAATTGCGCGATGCAGGATTTACGTGACGTCAGGATTTTTGTGTGACGTCAGGCCTTTGATGCGTAGTTCGCATGTGGCGATGTAGATACCGCCACAGATCTAAAAAATCTAGTCAAATTAAGGTTTGATATTAAGAACCCACGAAACGGCAACTGGGTTAACTGTCAATATTACAAAGCGGAACGCTACCCCTGCTTTTGATACGATCTTGTACACACGGCTACACATCAAGCTATACATTTCCAGTATAAGCTGACCTCGCATTGTACGGAAATCCATTACAATGCGAGATCAACATAAACTGGACATGTATAGCTTGATGTGTAGCCTTGTGTACCAACAAATAGCTAAGTTCGTCCTCTAAATTGTCTTATTATTAACGGATTTAAAAAAAGTTACAGACGTAATGATCGTTAAAATCTACCTGCGGGGTAATTGCGTAACACACTAACAGAAGCAATGGCTTTCATTTTGAAAATTCTACAACATTCATTGCGTTATTAACGTTGTTGACAGACAACGTAAATATTGTAACATAAAAGCTCGGATACTGAATTGTTGATGTTGGGCATATTTTATTTGAATGCCTATTGAGGTACTAATGACACAGTAAATTAGGCATCAGATTATAATTATAGATGTCGCAGTGTCCTAGTTTATTTGAAGGTATCACATTTATACCATTACCTATGACCTAAATGTTTTTTTTTGCAAGCTTTTACATCCAGACTTTTATAAAAAAATTAAATAGTTAATTCATTCATTAATTTGTATCTATCTTGATAATTTTAACTTGCATATAGTTTTTTTTTATTTTAACCTACTTTTTTAATTTTTTTGGTCTTCTTTCGTGGCAAAAAATAATGAAAGCGACTGAAATGGAAAAAATCTTTTGGTGTTGAAAAATACCACTTTAGGATCCTTTAAATATTCATTATAGTATTTGTAATGGTCATAGGGAAATGTATTCCCAGTTGTGGACGTTTTCAAGACGTTTTAACACATACAACTATATTAATTAATGATAACTAAGTACAAATAAGTAAACATAAAAAGCTGAAACTTGAAAAAAATAAGCCTATATCTGAAACAAAGACTCTTTTTCTCTTATTCATAAACTTGAAATAAAAATGTAAATCCACGTACAAGGTTGTAATCGGTAGACTGGAGAAAGAAATATTTTGATTATAAAACTACTTTTCTGCGGCTTACCAGAGATATAAATACAGTACAGTGCACAATATTTTGCAGTACCTACCTACCAAGTAGTGTTGCCAGGTCTGATTTGTTTTAAATCGGGGTAGAAGGTAAAACAAATCGGGATTTAGGGTTGTAAGTCGGGACACAAAAAAAGACACTTTAATTTACTTTAAAAATATTGTGCCTTTTTTAGAGCGGCGCCTGCGTCCAGTCTTTGTTTTGCACTGCTGCTTTCAATACTTTTTTGACTTTACATACTTCTTCATAGAGGTGATTCGTGTCGAAGAACGTTTCAATTTTTAGATTTTCAATTACGTTGACCATTGACGCGTAAGTGAATGAGTCGTCCTGGACAGTTATTTATTTATCGGGACATTTAGTGTCCCGATCGGGTGTAAATCGGGACGCGTCCCCAGACCCCTGAAAATCGGGAAGTCCCGCGCAAATCGGGACACCTGGCAACCCTACTACCAAGCTACCTACAAACGTAGTACAAACAACAAAGTAGGTTGTTATACAATCTAAGAGCTGAATATCTTTGCAATAATTATGCAAAAGTAGAAAATACAGTTTATGAGCTGTGTTACAATTTTTGTGTACAATCTTTACAAATAAATAAAATTGACATGTCTGTTTGGAATGCCAAAATAGTAACTTTTTACTAAGTACATACGAAAGTATATACGGTACTTATACCTTACATTTCTGTCTTTATGTATGTCTGTTTGTTTCGGCTAATCTCCGTCACGGCTAGACCGATTTTAACTTGGCTTTCACAGGAATATAGCTGATGTTATAAGGAGTAACTAAGGCTACTTTTATTTTAGAAAAATATATAGCGTCCACACTGGCGGAGCCGCGCGCCCCTGCTAGTATAAAATATATTCAATCATCATATCTACGCTGGAAATGTTTTGCTGTTTACATTTTTGAACATTAGGTGAACTCAGAAAAGGAATACTCAGCTCACGCACAACATTTTCCGTATAACTGTTGGAAAAAATGGTCTGAGATATAAAGTTGTAACCTTCTAAATACAGGTCTTCTAAATACAGGAGGTATATATGTGTTACTAATTCACTTTAGTCTGTGAGATAACCTAAACAGGGTTTGTTTACACTTTCATCAGCTACTTTTGAAACAGACAGTAGTTGCTTGTATGTATACCTATCTCTTTTGTCTACTGTACCTACCTAAGTACGTACATACCGAGTGTGGAGTCCGGACCACTCGTAGCCGCGTTGATTAAAGCGAGAACAATCTTTTTATTGTACGCGAAATAGGTTTGATATGAGTAATATATATTTTCTCTATTTCTGGGCGTTCATACTGGGTTTCAAGGATGACCTAGATTTGGAGCTACAGTGGGTACAGCGATAAGAACGTTATTATCAGACTATGGAAGTACACTTCTGAGGGGCTCGTGGCTATGTAATAACAGCCGAACGGGTCGATCGAAGGTTAAGCTACAAGCCGCGGTCGGTTCGTGGATGGGTGACCATCCATTATATCGAGACCCCTCCCTGCCTCGGAAAGCACGTTAAACAGTTCATCTCGGCTGTCATTCTTAAATCTTTGACAGTCGTTACGGGTAATCAGAAGCCCAAAAGTCTGACAACCAGTCTTACCACGGGGTAGGTATCGTTTTACCCAGTTACTGGTTTATGGAGGTTACAGAGGCAGTCGCTTCATGTAAAATACAGTATAACCGGATATACTGGAAGCCGACCGTAACAAAAGGCTGGGCAGATTGATTGCAAGTAGGTACACTTCTGAACACGTAGGAAATAGAGTTGATATTCAAAAGTTTTATTTTTATTTTTCAGCTTCCAGCATTGCTATTCTGTAACCATCTCACCATGTAAACTTAGGTGAAGTGAGCCTGAAGTGAACTGTCACTGCGTTATCATCATTATGTATCGATGAACATGACAGCTCACTCCACGCTCACTTCACCAAGTTTTCACGGTGTGATGGTTACCTACAGAATAGACCGGCAGGGTTGGTTTTCAAAAAAAGGTTTATAAACCTTTTATTATTTTCAGTATCAGTCCACAAATTCTAAACTTCTCAATGCTCATAGGGTATCAGAAAATAACAGTCAACGCCAGTCTCATCAAAACCTTCAGTTTTACAAGTACCAGTTAGGTTATTATTCACGTGAAAAACTAATTAACTGCATCCCATTAAGTATTGACAAAAACAAACGAAAGCATTTCATATCGCTTTAACTTCAATCTACTTTCGCTTCCACGAACATTTTACGCCCAAAATGTTGGCCACGTAACGAACTTACTACCAACATTCGTATACCAATGTTTGTTGACAAAATTGGTACAATTTCGCGGTAGACATGTATCTGGGCGCTCTGCGTCAGAATAATGTTGGCTTAATTGGGAAAAGGTTCGGATGACGTACATAATTAATACCTATTGAACTAGTCAACCTTTTTTCAAGCCACCTACGTGGGTAACGTACTGCATGAGAAGTTCACAACATAACATTACGCCTGTAATCCCCGAAGGGTAGGTAAGGCAGAGTTGCACCTATCTATAGTACAACTACATTTCGCCAATTACGTTTAAGTCCCATGTAATAGGGGGCCAGCCTATTGCCAGCAACCGGGCACATATACGGGCAGCTACTGAGAAATTCCTGATAGAAACACCCCAATAACATTTTGCCTGACCTGGGAATCGAACCCAGGACCTCATGATCAGCTAGCGCTTGCAACCACTAGACAAACGTAGCTAGGAGTAGTTCAGAATGTGAGTCGATCATGATGTCTAAATTGATTATCACATAACATCATGCCTGCGTAGATGTTAGTAAAGGTAGGTATAATGGGTGTTAGGGTAGACACCGGTATCCTTGAAACTACTGGTTTGGTGTCATCTATAATATATTTTTCTACGGAACCAAACTTGAAATCGCGAAAAAAAAATCTGCTTTTCCATACATTTGTGTTCACTTAAATCGACAAAATGTATGGAACAGCTGATTTTTTTTTGCGATTTCAAAGTTCGTCCCATAGAAAAAGTATAGTATAGATGACACCAAACCCTAGTTTCAAGGATAACGGTGTCTACCCTAACACCCTGATGACATCCACATTTCACCAGAAGGCAATTTTTTTTTTTTTGTGGATGGTATGTCATCAAATGACTTCTCCCGCTCTGGTCGGAGCGGAAGGGCGTGTTAGACTTTTACTGACTAAAACCCACCCGTGTTCCTTCAGTTGCCTGTTGCCAAAGGTCCCGGTATTCCTTTCGGACTTTCCCGCAAACCTTTTTTTTTTTTTTGTGTGCGGGAAATGTTCAAATGACTTCTCCCGCTCTGGGCGGAGCGGAAGGGCGTGTCAGACTTTTACTGACTAAAACCCACCCGTGTTCCTTCAGTTGGCTGTTGCCAAGGTCTCGGTATCCCTTTCAGACATTCCCGCAACACTGGCAGGCCAGTACCTACCTAATGTTGTAATAGGGGGCGAGCGTATTGCCATTAATTAGATAACCCGGTCAGATACAGAATTGATCGAATTTTGATAATCAAATACCATATATATGTACCACATTACTAGGTATTTTTACGGAAACGAAGTATTCCGTAGACTAAAATCATCAACCCTTACTTTCGGTTTTTCTCTTCTCTACCACAGATGAATACAGAAGGTTCACTCTGCAAAATCATTTAAATAAAAACCGACTCTTGCTACGACACAATAAAATGCAATTCAGGTCGCACAGCGCTAATTACCTACAGTTATATTCACCTACAAGTTGTCTCTCTTTCTTTCACGTAACTCTTAGATCTTCTGACTACGTTACGTTCACTTAATTGAACCGATAAGATGAAGTACCACCGAGTACTTGTAGCTTCATACTTAAAATGCGTAGTGAACAGTAACTATCTGTATTCATCTGTGTCTCTACATAAATAATAAATAACCATTCGCTTTCATACAATCTTTATGTAAATGGAATACCAAAAAAACAGTAGATAAAAAAAAAACATCGGTTTAAAATTAAGCTCCGTACGTTGCTCAGGTTTCATTTGCCATCTCTTTTCAGCATAACGGAGATTTGTGAGGATTTTAAATAACGCCAAGCAGAATTAGGTCACTATTATCCTAGAAATGAATAGCTTAGACTGCTTCTTAGATCATGTATTTTCATTGTCGATGACATTATTACAAATTGTAGCCCAAAAAATGTGTGTAATGTTTTCAGGGTTTCACGTATATATGAGAGTATCTTTATTCCACCATAACTTTTAAATGGTTGAACAGATTTGGATGTATGGATATCTTTAGAATCCAACCGTTCTGTGGTTGTGTGGTTCTGTGGTGTGGTCGTTGTGTGTGTTCTTTTTAACCGACTTCTTCAAAAAGGAGGAGGTTCTCAATTCGTCTGTCTGTTTTTTTTTTTTTTTTTGTGTTTATGTTACGCGATTACTCCGCCAATTATGAATCGATTTTTTTTTTTTTTTTTTGGTAGGTCATGCTTCAGAGGTGGTCCCATATAAATTTTATTAACTTTGCTTACGTAGTTTTTGAGTTAGCTTAAATAATTATGTATTTTTCCCACTTAGTGTATGTAGACGATATATTGTTTGACTCCTTCACTGTTATTTACATACCAGGTAGTGGTATTCGAATTTGTGTGGGGTAGGTACAACTACTAAAAAGTGAAAAATAAAAACTTTTTACAAAAAAAAAAAACAACCGACTTCCAAAAAAACACTAAAAACGTGAAAAATAACTTATATTCGGAATTCGGTGGCAAAAAACGAAAATTGAAAAGCAAAGACACCGACTTCCGAAATTAAAGTTATTTTTCACGATTTTTGTGTTTTTTTGGAAGTCGGTTGTTTTTTTTTTTTGTAAATGTTTTTATTAATCTAAGAAGTCCCCCAGCTGTAATGACAATTTTATTTATCTGGTTAGTAAGTGAGTGACCTTTCGCTTTCTGTATACAGATTAACAAAAAAAAAACAAGTTTTTTACTTTTTAGTTCGTTTTTTATTAGTCGTGTTTTTAATTTTTTTTATTATTATTTTTCAAATCATTTCTGTTGAAGACCCCAACGGTCTATTCTTTATACAGAAATGATTCGCTTCGAGCAGATAACGTTCGCCCTTGAGAGACCGCGAATCAGTAAACGTTGCGTGGGAAGACCCCCAGTTACATAGGACGACGACCCACAGAAAGTATGACTGGGGTGAACTGGATGAGGACAGTTTAGAGTCCAGAGGGCAAGGTGTTATGTCCAATAGTGGATCTACTAGCATCATCCTCCCATCAAAGATAGCCAGTGCGTACCCAACTGCTCGATATGATCCGACAACACAGGCGATCAATCTTTTGCCCGCGGCTTCGCCCGCGTTGAGATCGGAAATTATTCCACGGGAATGTACTACCGGGATAGTAAAAAAGTATCCTATTACCTAACCCAGGTCATGTTCTACCCATGTGCCACATTTCATCCAAATCCGTTCAGCCGTTTTAGCGTGCAGGGGTAAGAACAAACAAATTCACTTTCGCATTTATAATACTATGTAAGTTAGGATACTAAATAAATTATTAGACTTTAACTTTTAGGATATCGCTGAATATAATTACGAAGTTCCTTGTCATTAAATTCCAGCTTGTTACTGTGCCGATAAAAGTATAAGGCATCTTTATTAACGTATAATATTTTTCTCTTAAAAAACGGTACAAAATATTTCATTTTAATTCAACGATCCAATACCTTTTACGCATCATAGAACGAACGTAACGCTTTTCACAAAAGCGATAAAGTATTTCCCTGACCCCGTCATACCTACCTATCTACCGAGAATTAATTCCGAGAAATATCTACGTAATATTGTTAGCGAAATGCATAGAATTCTTACTAATAGTATGGAAACACAGAGTACTGGAGATGACAGCCAAATGTTGCAATTTAAAGTAGGGCATTTCCATATGCTGTGGTTATTCATTAACTACTTGTAATTTCATGCTGGTTGGAAATAAGAAACAGGTTATTAAGTTTGGAATTGAAAGTCAAAATTGGAATATTATTATGAACTTAATTTATCATCCTCTGGTTAAAAATTGTCGGCACTCTCCGTCTCTTGTATCGACTCATTAATCCGAAATTGGAACGACTAAAGTTTGTCGTACTCAACATTTTTGCCTGGCTACAGCTAAGAAGAAGTTAACAGCCGTGAAGTGAGCTGTCAGTAGTGTCATCTCTAGCTTTGATCCATCCATTGGGTGGACTTACTTGATCACTTCACATACGTCACGGTGATTTTTTTACAGAATAGCCGGCAGAACTGATTATCCACTGCCAGGGTTGCGGGAAAGTCCGAAAGGGATACCGGGACCCTTGGCAACAGGCAACTGAAGGAACACGGGTGAGTTTTGTCAGTAAAAGTCTGACACGCCCTCCCGCTCCGCCGAGAGCGGGCGAAGTCATTTGATGATTACACAAACTCAAAAAAAAAAAAAGTTAGTATTTATTATCCAAGGTGACCTGTTAAGTACCCTTGAGAATCGCAGAAGGTATTCGCTGTAAGGACAGTTTATAAACCTTCTTGCAGAATATACCTACACTCAAAGTTGTTGGCGAATAAAGATTGAAACATGCTGTTAAAGAGATGAATGGCAAAAAAAACTACACAAGTAGTTACTGAATGATGAATGATCTATAACGAATTTCATTCAGTGCTATTAGGTAAGTATGCCATATGAACATTTTAGTTGCCTCGAGTTCTTGCACCATATTGAATTCCATATCCTAACTTAATATTATAAATGCGAAAGTAAGTTTGTTTGTTTGTTACGATTTTACGCTAAAACGGCTGACCGGATTTGGATGAAATTTGGCATATGGGCATACCATGACCTGGAGAAGGACATATACTACTTTTCATCCTGGATCGCAGACGAAATCGCGGGCAACAGCTAGTTTTAAAATAATTGTGACTGTAACTTTTGAAGCGATCTGAATCATCACTTTGGTTTGGTACACTTGCAAATAGTGACGCATCTAGTAATGTGTTATTATACAATTAAGGCACAGCCGTCCCATTCAGCCCAGAGATAACAGAGCTTGAAATTATTAAATACAGGGCAGGGCTTTAGTCACTACATAATATTTTGAACTTTACGATTGAGTAGCAGATAAATCTTTACGCAGAACACTTTTATGAGTTCTATATTATTGTCCTTAAATTGAAGATGAGTCAAATGGCGTAGTGGTTGGGTATCTGTTTTCTTTCTTGCAGCAACTTTAAGAGCCCGTGAGGAGCTCGTGGCTACGTAATAACAGCCTCACGGGTCGATCCATCAGGTTAAGTTACGCTTGCCGGGGTTGGTCCGTGGATGGGTGACCATCTTTACATACCGAGACTCCTCCGTGCCTCGGAAACCATGTTAAGCCGTTGGTCCCGGCTGTGATTTGTGGATCTTTGACAGTCGTTACGGGTCGTCAGCAGCCCGTAAGTCTGACAACCAGTCTTACCAAGGGGTATCGTATTACCCAGTTACTGGGTTGTGGAGGTCAGATAGGCAGTCGCTCCATGTAAAATACTGGTATTCAGCTGTATCCGGTTAGACTGTAAGCCGACCCCAATATAGTTGGGAAAAGGCTAGGCAGATGATGAGCAACTTTAAATACATAACAATAAACATCACGCCTGTATTCCCAAAGGGGTTAGGCAGAGTTGTAACTATAGTACGCCAGGCCCATGTAACAGGGGCGAGCCTATTGTCATCAACCGAGCATAAATCCAGACTCCGGGATGCTGAGGGAGACTAAGAAATACCTAATGGAAAAACCCAATGACTCTTTGCCCGTCCTGGGATTCGAAACCAGGTCCTCATGCTCAGCAGTAGCGCTTGCGGCCACTACCAACGAGTCAGGACACTTAATAGAACTTAATTAACTTTATATAAGGATCAACGGGATCAACTTTGAATCACAAGGTGAGATAGCCAGTAGCAACATGTAAAATACTGGTATTCAGCTGCACCCGGTTAGACTGGAAGCTGACTCTAACATGGTTGGGAAAAGTCTAGGCAGATTGATTAGGAAAGAAGCTGAACCTAAAACTATATCGGATAAAGAATATCTGTATTTTGTATGGTGTACATAATAAAGAGTCTATTCTATAGAGTATTAGTTCAATTTTGTTCGTCCACCCCATTTAATAAAAGCCACCTGTATTTATTTAAAAAAGGAACACAGTGAAATGCGTAAATAAAAGGTAACGATATTTTGCTTTGAACATTTACTACGTGATATCGCGTTGCATCTGTTAGGAGTACCAATTTCATAGAATTCTAATATTTTAATATCTAACGAAATACAAATGAAGAGCGCTCGTACTTACTTACCTAAGTACATGTCAACACCGGTCAAGTGCGACTCGAAGTGGCGGACTCAGGGTTCCGTGATACCAAAATTATTACAGTTTACAAGGTAATCTGTAATCATTTTAGCCATGATAGAACCCATATAGTAATAATAATGGTAACAACATGTACTCTGTGAATATTTCATTAGATTACCTATTAGGGTACGGTTAAAAAGTTACAGCACCTTGACGGATAGACAGACGGACAAAGATTTATCTTTGTTCGTCTGTCTACGGAATGATACACAAACATAATGTGTGTACCCACATTTCGCCAGTTAAGTTTAAATATACGTGGTTCATTTTCAACAATTAGGTACGTACTCTAAAAACCCAACTACGACTAAAAAGGTATAAACAAGACACCGCAGACAGACAAATTAAAAATCAGGAGTCACACGTGTTAGAGCATAAATCGAACAGATTACGTGTGACTCCGGTTTTTTAATTTGTCTGTCTGCGGTGTCTTGTTTATAACTTTTTTGTCGTAGTTGGGTTTTAGTTTTTACTTTTTTTTTTTTTTTTTAATTCTTTTGGGTTTATAATATATAATATATATTTTTGAAATGTGCTCATTAAGCTCTTTCATTTAATACCCAACATGGTACGATTAACAATATTTTTTTTTAGTTCCTGACTGTATGTCTTTTAGAGGGCGCCATTTTTAAATTAATGTGACGTCACATAGCCTATAACCAGCGGACGATCAAAGCGCTTCCAACGATACGTCATTTGGCAAATTGTGATGAGTGGTTTAGAAGATAGGAGGGAACAGATGAACAAACATACATACATACATACCGGTCAAAATCATAACCCTCCTTTTTTCTTCGCCGTAGTCGGGTAAAAATGAGAAACGATATCGAATTCACATTTGAGATAATGTAATATAGTTGCAATACGCCATTTTATTTTTATATCCAGCTTCAATAAATAATTGGATGTGTGCACCGGTTTATGAATAAAGTATTCACTGCGATCGGCCTGTTACTAGACTACGCTGAAATTATATACGTTTTGTATTTTATTTTCGCCAAAGTTTGCTTCAGAAAAACAACATATTTAGTTATTAATTAGATAGGTGACTACTAATTACGTACGTACGTACGTAATGAGGTGATGAATAATTGAGGGGTGTAAAAGCAAAATCGACTCTGTCCATATTTTACATTTTTACCTGTGAATGCAGTCTTAGGAGGGGCTCGTGGCTAAGTAATAACAGCCGCTCGGGTCGATCCATTAGGTTAAGCTACGCTTACCGGGGTTGGTCCGTGGATGGGTGACCATTTTCACATATAGAGACTCCTCCGTGCCTCGGAAAGCACGTTAAGCCGTTGGTCCCGGCTGTCATTTGTGGATCTTTGACAGTCGTTACGAGTCATCAGAAGCCCGAAAGTCTGACTACCAGTCTAACCAAGGGGTATCGTATTACCCAGTTGCTGGGTTGTGGAGGTCAGATAGGCAGTCGCTCCATGTAAAATACTGGTATTCAGCTGCATCCGGTTAGACTGGAAGCCGACCCCAATATAGTTGGGAAAAGGCTAGGTAGATTGTTTTTTTTTTTACCTGTGAATGCAGTCTTACTCTATGGTTGTCACTCCGTGGTATGGCAAGATCCTTAATATGCAAATTCGACTCAATCCCACATTAAATTGTGCTCAAAAACGCAATTACGTGCAAAATCACCTCTGTCCCCATATTCTTCGGGCTATGTCGGTTACCTTGGTTCTCCTATCTATGGATATCTTAATTTCTGAGTTCGGCAGCCGACATAGCACGAAGTATTGCCGAATTAAGTGGCGGTGGGCACATTGCTCTTAGAACAGATCGCCGATGGGGCCGTAAGGTTCTGGAGTGGCGACCGCGTACCAGAAGACGTACGACTCCCACAAGGTGGACCGATGACCTTGTGAAGGCCGCAGGAATCCGCTGGATGTGGGAAGCACAGAACCTGTCAAAGTGGGGGAGGCCTATGACCATCTTTCGGCTGAAATGATGATGATGATGATTGGTAGTTTAATATTTATATCCTAGTTTAATATTAATTCGTTTCTATTCTTAATACTTCAAGGAACAACGGGCAAACCACGTAAAAACAGTATTTTGTACTTACGGCGTTTTTTTGTCTTGGCATCATGGGCAATCCGAGACGTCTATCCTGGATTATAGAAATTAAAACTTTTCTGAATATAATCTGGGTAGTAGGTATTATGAGTACCTACCTAGTATGCGATACTTTCTACCTACACCAATGATTTATGTAAGTAACTGTAACAGTAACTAATTGATTGTTTAAAACATTAAAAGCCTTTTAATGATCTACACAAAAATTCTTCACTCACTTAAAAAAAGAAACATATTTTAGAAACCTTACCTTCATATGCTACTGTGATAGGTGTCAAACGGTGCCGCCAGTCGGTCTTGCGGTGTGTAACCAACATCAAACCAGATCTAGACATCACTACCGTTAGTGGAATATCGTATAAGTAAGTCACGTTACGTAGTGAACGTAGGTCGTAGAGACGTAGCCATCCGATCATGTAGGACACCAGTTGAATTTCGGTTTGTTTTTCAGTTCTATGACGAAGAGTTGCAGTTTATTAGGTAATTACACTAGGGCTTCCCAAAGTTGTAGTATCAACGTGTTTCTATCTTAAAATTATTGTTATACGGCGTGTTATTACCCAAAAAAAAGAACAAGCTACATTATGTAATACCTACCAACATACATATTTCAATCTAACCTTATTTTTTAATGTTTATTTTTTTCCTGTCGTTTCCAATAGGTACCTCAAAAAGTCCTGTTAGTTAAAGCCTATCCCATTATTATTTGTAGCCTGTATAATCCCATCCCACTGCTGGGCAAATACCTCTCCCCATGATTTCCAGTGCTTTTCGATCCCGGGGTAATGAGTAAAAAATCCTGTATTTTGTTGAAATATTTTATTTAAATTTTATGTTATGTTATGTTATTTTTTCAATAAATTAACATAATATTCTCATTTTAAAACTGAGACATGCCTCAAATCCCTCTAAGTTTTGATAAGATAATCGGGAAGAAATAAACTCCGTTACTGTTAGTTGGAGTTAGTTCGGACAACTTCGGAGTGTCGGGCAGTCGGGCCCGAAACCCACGCAGATGAGGCCGCAGGTAGATAGGTATAGCGCTACAAGGTTATTTCCGGAATTAAATCGGAACTTACGCCGCCATATTGTTTTTTGAATACATTTTAAGTGAAATACGAAACATTAACACAATTTTTTACCAACAGCACCCCCCAACAACTATAACAGGGCAACGGCATTTGAGCGTCAAAAGACCCTTGTAGCAGTGTTAGTACAGTCCGGCCGAAAAGAGTTGAAAGGACTGAAAGTGCTATTTAATTAAAATATACATATTTATCGAAAGTTGATAATAATTTTAGGCTTATGAATTTTTTCGAATGAGTAAACTTTCTATTATTTAACTTTTTCGCGCTGCTGTCTTGTTTTTCATATGCAAGTACCTTTCCTTGGCCTTTGGTATACATAAGACATAATAATAAATAAAAACTTTTAGTAAAAAAATACGGTCAAGGCAAAAAACAAAAATCACACCCAAAGACACCGACTTCCGAAATTTTAAGTTATTTTTAAGTTTTTAGTGTTTATTTTGGAAGTCGGTTGTTTTTTTTTGTAATAAGCTTTTATTATTCACTTTTTAGTTGTGGTACACAAATTAGAATACCACGACTTGATATGTACCTAAATATCAGTGACAGGCACTTATTATAAACATCATTCACATAGGCTAAGTGGGAAAATACGTTTTATTGAAGCTAACTCAAAAACTACCCAATCAAAATTAATACAATTTATATGGGACCACCGCGCTAGAATAATCAAAATCCGTCTACAATTGACAAAAATATCGCTGGACATACATAAAAGAAAAAAAAACCTACGCAACGAACATACTACATCGTTTTTCGAAGTCGGTTAAAAACAGTGGAAATAAATACTAGTCAAGCTTGTATTTTTTTAAACTACACTATCACTGTACTAGGTCAACAATTTTGTGAAAATGAATTATGAGGCGTGTGGTGGCCTGTTAGAATTCACTGCAATTATATTTTAAACGTAGTCTATTTTTACAAAAGGACTATTAATTTGTTTACGAATGGCTTTGCTCTTTTTTGACACGTAAATTTTCAATCACAAAATAATTGTTTTTAACTAAAAATACTACTGCCGCTAGATTATAGGTAGGTTCCATTCTTCAATGAATGTTAGGTATATATACCCCATTTGAAATAAGATTAGACATTAAAACAAACCCTTTTACAGTCCGTTCAACCGATTTTGACTTCTATACCGTTAGGCATAAGGATAGCATTAAAAGCAAAAAAAGTTACACAATACCAACTATCTACTGCGGTTGCCATTTGTAATGCCATCAACGCAATAGAATTCAAAATCGGTTGAACGGAATGTAAAAAAGGCTTATCTATACGTCTAATCTTATTTCAAATGGAGTATAGGTACTGATAGAGTTTTTTTGTTTGAACGTGCTAACTTCTGGAAATAAATACTAGTTAAGCCTCGTGCAAACAGACGCGAAATCGCGGGCGCGACAGGCAGCGGTACCTTTGTACAAAGGTACCGCTGCCTGTCGCGCCCGCGATTTCGCGTCTGTTTGCACGAGCCTTTAAGCTTGTATTTGAAAAAATATTTTAACATCACGCTTACGACCCTTATGAGTCGTGCAGAAAGATAAGTAGATAAATAAAGCACTTCAGGCCATTGAGAAATAATGAAAAGGAACATTCCTCCTACACTGATGTTGGTCGCGTACGTCGTCGGTCACGTACATAAATTGTGTTCTATGTAGCACCATAGTGCGACGCTGACGTCCGCGGCGCGTACTACGTTGCTACGCGTACGCGACCGACCGTACGCGACCGACGTCAGCGTAGGAGGATTCAAGTCTTAGGCATAAATAGATACAATCATAAAATTGAAATAAATTCACTCCCCGACTCAAAAACATGTAAAATTTCAACCTGTGTCAAGTAGGTAAGAGATGATAAAAATGTCTTAATTCTCCTTTTTCCAAAACTTTCTACGCAATTTTAATCCTAAACCAAATTGTCCTAGATTTATTTTTATTTACATTGTATAAATATGTACCTAGCAAATTGTTTACCCACAAATATTTAACAAAACAGGCAAATAGGTAAATCTGTAATAGGTAATCTTATAGTGAGGAAAAATTTGTGAGTTTGTTTAAAGGGAGTAGGTAATCTTCGGAACTGCTGATGCGATTCCGAAAATTATTTCACTAATGGGAAGCACTATTACGCTATTGACGAGTGCTATAGGATTTATATTTTATGTTGATAATACACGTGCATGAAGTCGCGGCCAGAATTCATAATTTTTAATTTGAATTTGTCTAACCTCCAATACAAACATATCCTGTGCTCCGACTTCGACTGCCATAGGTCGGCCAGCAACAAGCAACTGACCTATTTTGTGAGTATTACTTATCATAACATAACATCACGCATTATTTCCCCGAAGGGTGGGGCAGATGTGTACCTATAGTACACCCACATTTCGCCAGTTGTGTTTTAAGTCCCATTTAATAGGGGGCGAGCCTATTGCCATCAACCGAGCGTTTTCCAGACTCCGGGTTGTTAGTACTGAGAAATTCCAGATATAAACACCCAATCACACTGCCCGAACTGGGAATGGAACCCAGGACCTCATGCTCAGAAGTAGCGCTTGCGACTACTACACCAACGAAGCAGTCCTATTTTGTTTGTTTGTAAGTATTATTCAACATAATTATACCATTGCAATATTCTTATGTATCGAATGTAGAGTGGTTAAGCAATAATGAAGTTTATTCGGTTAATCGCTACTAATTGCACTAATTACTTGAACATTCCCATCACATCACATTACGTTAAGTTGTGTTGTGTATCATATGCTTGTATAGTCATGGAATGTATAAGTAGGTATTAATGTCACTTTGCTCTTTAATTGACAAATACGTCAAATCTTCCTTCAATATACTAGGGTATTATAAAGCCTAGAACCTCACGGTACACTTATAAGGCACCAAACACACGATTAAACCTTTTAATCCGATTTTTTCTGCATTCGAAATCAAGAAGCGAAAGTGCAACCACAAATATAGAAGAATTCATAGAGATAGGCATCGTAATTTAATACCTACGTATTACAAAGTAAGCAGTGGCTGAGTGCATGTTACAATATCAACAGTTTGTTAAGAATTCAAACAGACACTGTTTATAAAAAGATCCTATCATAGACGCATGAATATGAAACGATCGTAAAAGCTAGCGTAGGCATTAAGTTAATTACACAGTCAATGTTTACAAAGGACTCCTAGCGCCATCTCTGGAACACTGCTAGTGGTGAGAACATGGTTTCAATGGAACGTGGTTCAAATTTCGAAGCCATGCTTTGAAGGAAGTCGACATTGAGGTGTAGGGTGCCATTACTAGATGGCGCTTCTTGTTATTTGTCCTATCTTTTTCAGCATTTTCAGTTTGGGAGAACCATATTTATTTTTTCACTAGGTATACGAATACGATGCTTGTGCTACATGGTGTCTGACTCGCAAAAACAATTTTTAGCAGCACACCAACGGAAAGAGTTAACCTAAATCATTATTTTTGTAAGCAGATATCACAATAATGATTATCAAATTGCTCGTGGTCCTAAGAGCCGGATCGTCTAGATTTTTCACTGAAATTGTTTTCGAATGTTAGAGCGTATTTATGTATCCAAGGTAGCTGTGACTTTCAGTTTAGGACCCTAAAAAGTATTGGCTACGAGACGTAGCAACTAGGGTCTACGAGTTCTACGCTCTCTTCTAGCTACGAAGTTGGCGTTCAGTCAACTAGGTGGCTCCTGTAGATGTTACCTACATATTCCTTATCAGATTGTAGTACTTGGAAGTTACATTTGAAAAGTAGGTTAAGATGGTGATAAACGTGTGTAGCGAGGCAGATGTCACTACTTTACCACCTCAGACATACAGTATGGAACAGATGCCATGGCGTAGGTCTCGTTATGTAGGTAAATACATAATTATATCTTTCATTCGTTAAGCACGTATATCATATACCTATATAGGCAGTATAGGCTAAGTACATACATATCTGTCTTTCATAACGATCGTTTTAGTGGTTTAGGTGTGAAAAGGTAATAGACACAGTTACTTTCTCATTTATAGGTCAATAATAAAAGTATTTAATTATAAAGTATTTTATTTCATATATAGGCAGTATAGGCTAAGTACATACATATCTGTCTTTCATAACGATCGTTTTAGTGGTTTAGGTGTGAAAAGGTAACAGACACAGTTACTTTCTCATTTATAGGTCAATAATAAAAGTATTTAAGTATGGATTGGATAAAGTCATGGTATTTGCCATGACTTTATCCAATCCATACTTAAGATAACTAAAAGGCAGCATTTTATTTGAGTCCTTTTTAAAAGAAATATAAAAAATAGGGTAGGTATACTAAAATATATATACCTATTATGTAAATCCGTCTCTGTTGCAGAGGCGGACTTAATGTCATAGGTATTTTCCCACAATAATGTTCACACTGCTAGGACATAGGCATCCACTCGGTTAGAGTGCCAGGGCCATAATCGACCAGACGGGCCCAGTGCGGGTTGGCAATTGTCAAACATGTCATCGAATTTTTGATTTTAGAACAAGCTGGTTTCCTCACAATGTTTTCCTTCCCCGTTTTTAGAGCAGTGGTGATGAAAAATAATTTACACAAAGTAAAGCGTACCTACGGCCTTACAACTCGTAAGTCGGCCGTTATTACTGGTCCACCACTGCTGTATATCTACTTGTTAATAATATAATATATTTGTTTTTAGTCAATAGCATTCATGCAAGGCCAAGTCAAAGTTTTAGTTCGTTTGACTTGCCTCGGTCTATTGCTTTCTAGATAATCCCCTTTATTTATAAACGTTGCTAAAAGTTAAGTAAGGAATTAATGATCAATGAAGATGCTTTTAATTTATTACTAGTTTTTGCCCGCGGCTTCGCCCGCGTTATAGTCGGAAATTATCCCACGAAAACGTATTACTAGGATAAAAAGTATCCTATGTTCTATTCCAGGTCATGGTCTACCCATGTGCCAAACATCCGAATCCTTACAGCCATCCGTGCAGCTGTACCGTAGGGAGAGGTAACGATAGCGCGATACGCCAATAACAACACCAATATTTAAATTTCTATTTATTGATTCAATTTGAACTTCGAACTCACAATAAAATGCAGCACAGTAAACACAAAAATCATCAAACCATTTATTATTATGTAGAATACTTATTAAAATACGTGAAACAGTGATTGGAAAAAGGTACAGAAACCAGGTTTTAGGTACATACTACTAACATCGAATATTGTTGACGAACGACAATAAATTTAGATCGATTGAAAGTAGACATCCTATACCGACGAGAAACAGCTGATTTTGAGCAAAAAGTTTTGTTAAAAAAATAAGTGGTCGGCTCGTTACCATCATTATTAAAAATACATAGCGGTTACTTGATGCGGGATTAAACTTACGTTATACACAGTGAGTAACTTACGTAAATGCCGTACGATAAGCACGGGCGGGCGCCTACTCGCACCTCTTTCGCTACGAGACGAATGTCTAACAGCACCATCTGTTATTCAAACCCCGTACTACGTCGATGACCATAACGCCATCTATCCTCAATTCAAGCAGACGGCCATGCGCAGCGAAATAGGAGCAACAGAGCGCCGTGGCGCATCTGATATGACTTCATTTGTAGTAACGCCACAACACCCGTAAATGAATAGAAATAGTGTATATAAATTAGCTTATGTAACAAATAAGCTTAAATGTATATAATACTGAGGCAGAATTACATCTTAACTACGACGTAACATTAAGTGTGGTACGTGGGATTAGACACGAGCGCAAGCCCTTACTTTATACGGACGAATGCGATATATAATTATATTTTGCTTTATATCTATGTATCTGACGCTAAAACATCTATATAATGTATTACTTTTTGTACATCTACTTATATATTAACCGTACATACACCCACTAAGCTTATTTGCCTCGCGACCGCGTACCCAAGGTGCGTACACAACCGTTTGCCGAAAACTGCCAAAAGTAGATGCCCCTGTTGCCTTGACTAGATAAACAAATATCAGCACGACGTGACTGCGCAGGCGCAATAGTCACACGTGGTCGAGTACTCTAATACAAAACGCACGTTGAGTACACGGCGATCTTTCACGTCGGGAACTTGAGTATTGTCCCGCGGGCGAACGGGAAGGATACATAGCGACCATGAGAGAGAAAGAGACAGATTCATCGACAACTCATCATCACTAAATTATTATGAAGGAATGTTTCAGAGTAATTAAAGACTGAATAGAAGATCGTTCACCCGCGCCGGCTATGCCGCCCGTCCCATCGCTAAGTACACATTAATTATTAAAATATATTTTCGCATTTATTACATAAAAATTCACGTTATGTTCTACCTACGTTAGAAAAGTAAATGAAAGCGGGCATTAAGTGTAAGTAATTTAGGTTCAAATTTGTACGCGGAGCCTATATACACAGCGTACCATGGACGTTTGTTCCACTCGCCCCAGTGGTAACATTCAACGAACCGTACAGGAAAACTATAGCTAAACGATAGACAAACTAAAACTGAGATCATTTGAGTAACGACTAACAAAACGCACCAAAGGACCGAGGGGTCCGTCAGACGCCACCACTGCGGGAGCGGCATCAAAAACTTAATTTAAAAACTCGACTACTGTGACACTTATGAATTCTAGGACACTAGACAAAAAAACTTAGATCTAAGTCCTTAAAATAATAATAAATATTTTGGTGCAAACAAATACATAACAAAAAATAAACCGTTATCACTTCTAACCTTAACAGTATGACTGACCGCGTTACCGCAAACGAATATTCCCACTAATCACACAAGCTTTATTAAAATGAATGTTTATAACAAAGAGTCTCCCCCACTGGAAGTGCGGCCTCGCCGAACAATATTATAAGTAACACACACATTCATTCCATAAAGAATTACGCTGAGGACAATAGATAAAGGTGTAGGGTAGAAAAAACACCCTGTCTCTAGGGGCATCTAGCACACATCACAAGGATTTGGAAGTCTATCTCCTTTGACATCAACAGCGTCTTTGAGTATTGTGTCGATATTGCTCTAAGTCTTTTTTCTCCTAGATGAGATTCCATTTTGAGGACGCTGAAGAGTTACTCCAAAGAAAATAGACTGAAGAATTGGCCGAAAGGGACACCACAACAACCTATAGCACTCCCGTCCAAAGTAGACCTGACGATACATACAAGTCAGGTCACTTGCCTGGACGTGACGAACCTCGCACTCCTAGCGGGGATGTAGGGGGAGGAAAAGGGATGGGGAGGGGATGGTAAGAGGTGGGACTCTACTCTTTGACCTCGAAGTACTTGTAGGTCGGATTCTCGTAGCCGTTAATCTGCATATTGGCTACGTGTCGCTCCTCAGGAGTGGGGGCGACGGCGCCGGTCTGTTCCACCTGGGGATACGAGAAACATCTTATTATTTCTAAACCCCAAATTCTAAAATAATGGACTCGAGTTGATGTAATAAAAACAATACGTTTGAATTGATAAAAAATCATTGCTGCACTAAGAGCTTTCACCAGCTCAGGTCTTCTTCGACTTCTCGACCCGAGTTCATAATAAAATTCTGAACTTTTTGATTAGGGTGTTCTTCTTTTATGGGGTCTCCAGTGCCTCGTCGTGTCTCACTAACCTGCACGAAGCCCTGCGCAGGCGGCGCGCGGTCGCGGCGGCGCGCCACGGCCAGCGCCACGCACGCGGCCGCCGCCAGCGCGGCGCCGCCCACGCACAGCGCGGGGTACAGCGCGCTGGCCGCGCCGGGCCCGTTGGCCAGCCCCGCGCCGCGCACTGTGTAGCCCTGCAAGCGGAACTAGGAGTGAGTTTCAGCATCAGTTTGGTCCTTTGATCCTGAGGACCAAAATTACTTGAAGCAATTTTGTAATTTTCTAAAAGCTAAAAAATCTAATAGAAATTGACAAAGAATGTTGTATTCAGAGACTTTAGCCCCGTATTCTTTTATTGTATTCAACATAATATTCAGCAACATTCTTTTGTTTTGCTGGTAACAATCAAATGTATGCAATGTTGCCAACAACATGTTATCTTCATCACAAAAACATGCTACGGTAACAATCTTGTGCAAGTTTTGTTTACCATGTATGTGTACGGGGCACATCAATCTCTGAAGAATAGTAACGTCATTGCTATATGCAGTACTCACAGGCTGCGAGTGCTGCAACTCGTGCTTGAGCGCGTGCGCAGGCGGTGGGGGCGCACGTTCTTCTGCATGCTCTAGAGCCGCGCGTAGACCTTCGCCTTCCGTCTGTAAAGAGTTATCCTAACTTTTACTACCTCATACTCTCGAGTGGTGAATTATCGTATTATCATGTTATCGATTCCTCTGCCAGTTTTGTCTCTCCATAACATATTGTTAACCTTCATATTACTCACCTCACTAGTGGATCGTCGGCTGGAAGTCTCGCTGACCTCGCCGGTCTCCGCGGTCTCACTCTCTGGTACATCAGTCACCGTGCTCGTGATAATTTCCTATAACAAACAATAGGCATCATCAGTTTTATTTGTATAAAATGACATGTTAGTCATTTAAAGTTGTATGGAGCCTGACTGCTATCAAATTCGTTAACATTAACCTGGTGCGGAAAAGCAACTTGAGAGAAATGCTTTTCAGCCAGGAGTAGTCAGAAACCTGACTGAAAAGCAATTAAATGTTCAAACCTTTGGCCATAATCAGGTACTTACAGTAGTGGTAGTATCCTGTGAGAAGGCAGCATGGGTGGTGGAATCATGTGGCGTGACAGACGCAGCAGAGGGCACGGGGGACGCGCTGGCAGACGCAGAGGGGGGCGCAGAGGGGGGCGCGGAGGCGGAGGGGGAGGGGCCGCGGGTGCTGCTGGACGACGGGTCCTCGATCTCACTGGCTTCACTCGCTTCATCGTCGGCTTCTAGGCTTTCCTTGACGCCATTTGAGGTCTGAAAGGCGATAGTGGTGAAGTTGTTTTGAGATTCACGTCTATGGAAGTACAGTGTAAGAAATAATGCCAAAAAAAACTCCAAAAAGACACTACTACAACCACAAAACTATAAACAGGCACCTAGATTTAAGTTAAATTCCTACATACAGAATGGATTCATTCTTTACCGAATGCTATAACAAAAACGAAAAAGTGGCTAATGGCAGTGATTTTCAGGGTTGTCGTATATGTTGACTTTAAGAACGTGCTTTAAATCAATGATGCATACTAGTTTTTTTAGTAAATCTAGTAAATTCCTCAGAAAGGAACCGTCCAATATTTCAAAGGATGCTTACCTTAGCCCGTTCATTCTGGATGTCCTGTCGCTGTCGGGTGCGCTGGTCTCGCTTAGCGTTGAGCTGATCGCGGGCTGCCTGTTCACGCTGAACCTCGGTCTCAATGCGGTCCAGTAACAGCTCCTCAGCTTCAGGGGTCATCGACATCAGGGACACCGCCATGTCGTCCTTGGATTGCATCGACTAGAATGTTAGAATTTATCTTGTGTCACCAAGAGCAGAAGTGTAAACTAAACTCGCGAACATCTAAGAAGTCCGTTTTGACAGCTATAAAAATGCTTTGTGTAGCGATGAAAAAAAAAAAAGGTCTCTTATATACTGATTTTCGAGACATATCGATTAAACATACTTAGAGAGTTTGTAATCGACGACTTATCTACATTGCTTAAAACTGATTGTCAAGGCATAACGTTTTATTAGAAGCACGAGAACGAAACGTCAAAACGGACTTCTTAGATTGTCGCGAGTATAGATTTAATAACTCTTGGTAACCAGTCAGGTAGGGAAATGTTAAGATGATGTATCTTGGTATTGTATAGATAATGGCTAGAGATACTAAGGTAGACTGCAAAATTCAAGATTCAAGTTATTAAACTGATCACCATTTTAATACCATCGAAAATATGGATAAGGAAGATTATTATTAAGAAATCGTTTGTCCGGTGAGATCTTAGTCTTATTGTGTTTTATTCCAAAGGTTTTCTAAATAACACAATTTTCAACCTACATTTCTTACCTGAACGTAGTCTTCAATAGCAGTTCCAATATTGGCGTACAGATGAGGGCGACGACGGAGCGCGGAGAGGGCACGCTGGAGAGCTCGGTCGGCATCCTGTGTGAGACAGAAGTGTTCTATGAAACATTGACTTAAAGACTGACAGATAGATGAAATGATAAAGATGCAATTAGATTGTGGTGCATCGCCGTTACAAAGTCGATATTGGTATCTTCGAAATAAGAAAGGTATGGTATAACCAGCAAGCGTCCGCCGCTTCACGTATTTTGCAAATGATAGGCCACCTATAATCTATACAATGTCTCAAATATGTCACGATATGTTCGATTCGCAGTCTAGTTGCATCCTTAAAATTTCCTTTTTTGGTCAGTGTGAAGCTTTAAGGGGGCACCGCCCATGAGCTTGGTTGCCCGTATGTACCTGCAGCCGGTCGGCAGCGCTGGACCGCTCGGCAGCGGCGGCCTCCCGGCCGTTGGCGGCGGCGCGGCGCCAGGCGGCCAGCGCGCCGCTGCGCTCGGCCGCCAGCGCGCGGACGAGGCGCTGCAGGCACTTCTGGACGCGGTGAGCCTGTACAAATAAAACAATATACATTAACACCCGGAATTTATGTAAGTAATGTAGTCTTGTCCATTAATATCCAGTCACATATTGGTCGAAAACACATTGACTAGGAAATTCTCGAAAATGGATCTTCAAGGACTGTAGCTCTGACTATGGATATGGCAAATTGATGATGACATCTACAAATTCTCATTGTTAGTCTCACGGTTCATACAGTGAGAATTCGTAGATGTCCAAGGACCAATCACATAAGATAGAATAATAAGACTTACGGTTTTTAAATAAAACTTGATCAAACAAGACATTCAAATGTCAAAAACTATGGTATTAACTTATATCCTTAAAATCACTCTATATGAAGCTAAAGAATTTGATCATCTTCTGTACAAACTCTAGTATATATATCTCTAGGATATGCTAGTACTTACATTGGGTGGGGTGTCCCGGAGTGAGCGAGTGTAGCATGCAAGTGCGGTGCGGCGACGTTGAGCGAGGTGGGCCAGCACACGTTGTTGATGTAAAGCGGCCAGGCGGCGACGTTCGGCTACGCCTTCCTCTTCGAGAGTCTGAGGAATAGTCGCCCACTAATTATATAATTTCTTGTTATGGTACGGAACACTAGGTATATAAAACAAATCGATCAATAGTAATAAAGCTAATTTTATACTTATTTATATTTTGATAAGCTAGGTTTCAGTCCTCATAATACGGTATTTGAAACCGCTACGGAGTACTTTTATTTCCATTACCAAAATTACCTGAATGTTAGACTGGAACTTGGCAGTCATGCGTTGGCGGAAGGTCTGGGCAGCAGCAGGGTCATTGCTCATCATCTGCTGGTAACGGTCCTCAAGCTCCGACCATTCCTTCATCACCTTGGTAATCTGCCACAACATACAAAATAGTTACATTCAAATTTCGTTAGTTACAAAACGAAACATGTTTTTTCTGTACATATTTGAATATCGTCAATTATTCAGAAAAAATCAATAGTTAAAACAAATATAATAATAGCAGCACAAAAACTGTGAAAATGCAGAAAAAATAAAGTTCCTTGTTTTCGGTCAAAAAAGGAAACATTTTCCGTTGAACTCAAATTTTTAGTCTCTTTAAAAGTTCTCACCTTTTCACGATGCGTCTCCTCCAGCCTCTGCTGCGCATCCTTGTAGCTCTGATGTTCAGTGCGAGGGTCAAAGTGCGAGAAGTAAGGGTCGGAGGTAGCGGAAGAAGCCTGCAAACAATATAACAATCAGTCTTAACATTAACGTTGCCACGCTAATGGGTCCCAAGTTCAAAGATTATGATCAGAAAAGAGATGTGTAGCGTGGAGTTTGTCTGTTTTGTCTTACTAATTAAATTATATCTTATCAAAGACGAGCCATGAGCTTTTATCAATTTTAATCCGATTTTTTAAAAGTGGAATATGTTTCTAATGATTTCATTGAAAAGTTGGTTGCTGGTCTTATGTGTGTAATTTTCCTGGTCCTTTATTCCGCACTAAATATCAGTACTGGTATTGGTATAATACAACTTACCGTAGTGGTCGTGGTGGTGGTAGTAGTGGTGGTGGTAGTTGATGGTTGAGATGAGGTCTCAGGACGTGGCCAAGAGTTGTCATCACCATCCGTATAATCATCATCTTCGGCGTCGTCGTCGCGAGATAAGTCTGCGTCTTCATCTTCATCCATGTCTGGAAATTGTAAAGTTTTAATTTTGTGTGTTTTTTTATCTTGATTCCAACACGTCTTAAAAATTGAATTCGAAAAAAAAAGACGATCTAGGACATCTTTGCATAGTTAAGTACAATAACTGTATTTTAAAAGTGATCTTTCAAAATGTTCTCTTAGCGGTTGTGAGCACGAAATTCATTATACCTACATTTTTGTAAAGTTCTTAGAACAGATTTCTTACCATCATCGGCATCATCGTCGTCATCATCATCGCTAAGGTTCAGGGTGTCGTCATCATCATCGTCATCCAAAGCGTCATCGTCATCCAGAAGATCATCATCACGCTCATCCATCGCTGCTGAAGCTGCAAGCATCTCTTCACCTCCGGGACTAACGGGGACGCCTACATCCATGGGCTTGTGCATCTTCACGTTTTCTGAAAATTTGTGGAAAACTTATGAGCAATCTTAACTAAGGTTTCTTTACTATCAAAGTAGAAATGGACACTTCGATTTTTTATGACGTGGCAATCTATTATGGTTTTTCATCATTAAACAAACAAAAACTGTCGGAACGAGGGGGCCAGGTATTCGGGACTCTTTATTGAAATTAATGGTGACACTTACCCTTAAAATGCTTTGGGCAGCAGACGAATTCAACACCAGAGAACAAGCTGATTCCACAAGGCAGCAGCATCGCAAAAGTCCTGAGCTTCAATCCCCTCTGGGCGCAAGCACGTCCAGCCGTGGCGTTCCACCTCGCAAACTGCCAGCATCGAGACTGGTTGTGGATGTGGTCGAACAGACAGCTTTCCGGCACCAGGAGCGCGTCCGATTGGAATGGACCTTCTGCCGCCAAACACTCTTTGTAGTTATGCATTGTAGGTGTACGTAAGTGGAATGGGAGGATAAGAGGGTTCAAGCAATACTTATGAGAACAGTACGGGTTTTAATGGGTTTACTCTTTTAGTAGATGACGAAGGTTGAGAGGAGCGGCGCCTTATCATTAATGCCAAACGTCGTAAAAAAAAACAAGACATATAGATAGTTTATTTTTATCCTACGAGTGGTGTTCGCTATAGCACAATAATTTAGGCAACCCTTTACAATCCAACCTTAGTCGCCTACTGAATAACAATAATATCCTTTAAACAAACTTCCTTTTGAACCCACAAGTCGGAAGTCACCTTATAAGCCGATAACCCTATCAAATGACAAAGTAATCATGTATCAGTAATAGAGACGTACCAAGACAACGGAAAGGCTTCACCCATCGCGTGACCTTGCACTTAGCCGCGTTGCCGGTACCCAGCTTGCACCAGTTGCTGACCTTCACGTAGTGGGAGGCCTCCACGATGTTGGTGATGTCGTGGCTCGGATACACCTGAAAGGATAAAACGGATTCAGAATAAATAACCATTTATAGTCGGATTATCTGAAAGATCCTAATCCTATTTCTGAATATGTATCCGGTTGAAGGCTTATAGACTTCCTAGCCTCCTAATATACCTATCGGACGTTTATAAAACTGGCGAAATGTACGCAGACTGTACGCCTCAGCCTGTTCCCTTCAGGAGAAATACTTGGCGTGATTTTTTGTAAGATTCTCATGATAATAATGTTATGATGACTTGTGAACTGTGACGGTGGATGAGATTAATTCAGGGTTGAAAAACGTAGACGAACTAGGTCCCCTACCTAGTTCCCTTTCAGGCTTATATTGTGGACATATGAGTTTTGAAGAGTTAGGTTTGACTACAAGAATCCTCTCTAGCTATGTGTTTGTAACAAAATCAGCAATTCTCCACCAATGTTAATATTTAGCATGGTTGGCTAACAACGCAGGGGTGGCCAATTTTACAGACATTAGTCAATTTAATTAGGGTAAAATCGAAATTGTTGGGTGGCAGCTGGTAGCTGCAGTAACATCGCCCCTTTTCTAACCTCTGCCTAGACACATTCCATCCCAAATCAGGCATACCATAAAATAAAGGAATTTGGCAATATAAAAGGGACCTACATACCTCTGTGCGGCATTAAGAGGCCGACGATATTTTGCCAATATTGCTAATTTACGTGATTTTACAGGCGTGATTACAGGCGAAAAATAAATAAATATTATTAATTGTTTGTTTGTATAGTTAGTTTTAATTAATTTTAGTTAGGATTCCATTAGTTAAGTAATAGTTAGTTGTTCGAGTTAGTGTATAGATTTATACCTACCTAATTGAAGCAAAATATTTTTTTTTTTTTTTTTATTATTTTGAATAAAACATATTTTATAACACCCTAAATCTATAAATCTACTTTAAAAAAATAAAAAAGTACTTCACTTAGAAGATCATAATTGAAATCTTTCATGTTGTGCAATAAAACTTATAGAAATATCTTTAAAATCACGTATATCAGCGAAATGGGAAAATTTCTTAAACGGCCTCTTAACACTATCTCTACTCTCTTCAATTATTTGGCTTGGTACCGGACTACATAGTAATCTTGGCCAGTCGATTGTTTTTACGGTAGAATGACGATAGTGGATTAAACAGGATAAATTCCAGGTAACATTGATCGTTATGTGACACTGAAATCATCTGTATGTATCTGAATCTTTGGTGCAAAATTCTATATTAGTAGTAACATGAAACCATAATAATAACGACGTATGGGAAACCCAAAACATTATAAGGATCAATTACGTAAGAGAATGTTTACGTAACCCATGGAAAATTACCGTGGGTGTCAAAATAGTTAATTTAGCAATTAGTTTCAGCGAATTAGTTGATGGTAAATATGTGTACCGTTTGTTCAGCGGTTATATTAACGAGATTAGACGATAAGTAGTGCTCACGGGGAACAGCACGAGACTTTATTGTCTATGTGTTCACCACGGGTGATATTTACGATTCATTCAATCACTTCGATATAGGGACAATATAATTTTTATTTATTTTATTGGCTCACCAAGAATCATAATACTCATAATATTAAAAAAAAACACCTTGCTTGTGACACTAGACGATAATCTAGTGTCACATTTCAAAGAGCAAAGTAAACAAAAGTCAAGCACCACCACATTTCAGCCTTAAAATTATACTCTACCGAAAAGATATAGGTATCGGTTTTCTGGATGACATTCTCTCATAAGACTTAAAACAACTCATTTCCCTGTCCATAATGTTTTTTAATGAGCATGAACATCAAGACATCAATTTAATTCGGTACCTTTGTTCAGGAAAAATGCTTGTTACCGGTCATAAGATTAAGGGAAGTTCACAATGACCAGTGATCAATAGAAAAGGTATAATATGTCTTTTGAATTGCGGACTGATCTGTGTCTAACTAAATCGTGGTGTCATTATTCATTGAGGACATACTACATATCAAGTAACGCATCAGTTACCTTCTTGCAGTAGTCGAGGATCTCCATCTTGTCCTTGAGGCAATTATGAGGCTTAGTAGTAAGGTCAGGCGTCCATCGTCCAGCGGCTGACATGTACTGGGGGTGGTAGGTGCCTCCCGCCTCGCAGAGAACTGCTACCTGGGGCTCTGCCCCGCTGCTAGCCTGCAACAAGGGAAACAACTGATTTAATATAAACATCAGGGAAAATGTGTTTAAAATAGGTGAGGTATCGTTGATAAGAAACGAACATGAAAAAAAAAAGTCATCATTTCGGGTCAGCGCAATCTTTTTTCCCATATTCCATTATGAATTAATTAAAGTATGAATTAAAATACTATCGTTGTTTTATGATCAATGGTAAGTCACATCACGTTCGTGTAAGTGTGACACTATTAGCTTGTAATAAACCAGAATACCCGCGAAGATATATATTTTTTAATTCATATTCTATATTGCACCTCTTTAGGTCATGTGCTATCCGAATATCAAAACATATTTAGCCTCGGTTTAAGGGGGTGGCGTGAAAATTGATTCGCTGTTACAATATAAAATGTAGAGCTATCCAGAGATAAAATTAATATCCAGTCGGATACTTTTATATTTTCAGAAATTCGTCAATGGTGCCGATTCTGTTGTTCACAAACTAAACTAAATTTAAGTTCTGTGCATCTTTTTTCTTTCTATTTTATTAAGAAAAGGACAGAAGATAAAGTTTAGTTTAGTCCTGTTAAACTGTCACTACTCCTTATAAGTTTAAACGTGATTAAAAACTTGCCTACTAAAATTACTTCAATTTACGTCAGGCGCTGATGAATTTGACAGGACTAAACTAAAATTTATCTTCTGTCCTTTTCTTAATGAATTAGAAAGAAAATGCACTAAACTTAAATTTAGTTTAGTTTGTGAACAACAGAATCGGCACCAATATCTCCGTAACGTAAACAGTACCTACACTTAGTCTAAAAATACTCAAAGCCAGACAGGCAAACTCTGCTGTAATTACCTACGTGTTTAAGCACAGTACATAACTAGAAAAAAGTACTGAAATATTAATGCCACCAATCAATTTTCCAAGTTGTCCCAACACTCAGACGCATCCAGATGTCTAACTGTCAGATTAGTCTAGACAGACCAAAGGGGGGATGGGGGGAGGGTCTGGCCTAGACTCCCCCTTTGGTCTCCTAGACTGGTTATTAAAGAAAACAGACCGGGTCGTTGTTCTCCAAAGCGATTAGTATTATTATCTCTGGAACATTGAAATGAGTTTTCAGATATTAACCGCATGTAAATGATAACGTAAAGTACCTAGGTAATTAGGTTTTAGGTTCTTATATAAAACCATTTTGGTATAATTAATTACTTAGGAATTTAGGTTAGGTTATTAAAGGTAAAATTCTTGATCAATCTTTTAAGAAATTATGAAACATTGTTCGCGGTTTCTAGAAATTTTATAGCCAATTGCGAATTAAAATATACAAATTGAATATTTATCAATTTTTCAGACAAAACAAAATAAGCACCAAGTAACCAACATTAAAGGACAATACACTGGATAACATTTAAAATTCAAATGCTTTAAAAATGAAACAACATCGTCTGCACGAAGCAGAACAGGCAAAGGGCAACAACCCGTAACCTAATACACGTCAGCCCTACCAACGTTTTTCCATTAGCTTTGCTATACATTGCATTTTCAAACCTATTGTTAATCGATCGTTCGTAAACAAAGAGGGCAATGTACCACGATAGCAAACTAAGCGTCGAAACAGAAAAAAATATTTAAAGGCACGCTATTCTTGAAATCTAAACAATGAAAGTAATAATAGCGAGCAAAGTAAACGAAAGTCAAAAAAGTTATATCGTATTCAATATGTTAATTTGTTGTGTTTAACCCTGTGAGTTTCGATTAACCCTAAAATAAGGCAAAGATTTTGTTAATTTAGCTAAAAGGTACGTTTAACCGTTCCACAAAGTTAATTTACAAAAAAACAATATTATAAAAGGATTAATTTTCGCTTAAATTAATATAGCTTCTGCTTTTCATGAAGGCTGTAATAACAAAAATATATTCCGTCTGTTTTAACGAGGACTAGGGATCGTTAAATCTCGTCGTAAAGACGAATATTATTTGCGTTTTTTACAGTTTTTATGCAAAACTCGGATCGATTTTTCATAAAACCAAGGAAGATTTGTCTTTATCAGATCCTGAAAACAGTGAAATATGACTGAAGAGACTGGTTTGATTTTTATCGATGAAGAAATATTGCTTTGGAAAAACTTTTTACATTTATACGGTAGCAATTTCTTATTCCGGAATACAATTCCACGAAGATGTGGTGTTTTTTTATATTTTTTATTACCAAAGGTACAACTTATTTCATGAACAGAAGATAAAAACTTTTTCAAAGTAATTTATTTTTCCTAAAGCGTATACACATTGAAATTCTGGTAACGTCTTGAAAACTGGTGAAATAATCTTAGGCACCACAGTATATGTTGGAGGAGGTTGCTAGGAGGAGCCTTATGTCCAGCAGTAGACGTCTTTCAGCTGAAATGATGATGACTGTTATATTATTATTCGAAATTAATTAAAACCCCTATTTTCCATCGTCGCCATTTTCCATCTTTCACCAGTTTTCAAGACGTTACCAGAATTCCACTTGACTTGTTACAGTTAATTACGGACTTTTCACTTCGCCATCTCTCGTTTAGTTAATTAAAACAGTCCGACCTTTTGGTTAAAACTGTTTGTTTTTTATAAACTCAGAAGCGAGTTGGTTTTCTCTTCAGTACAAGTTTTTATAAAACAACGATTCAATCGTTTTCAAAATTATTACTGCTCTTTGACGTTTTATGAAATAAACGTTTTTTAGTTTGTTTGTTTGTTACGCTTTCACGCTAAAACAGCTGAACGGATTTGGATGAAATTTGGCACAGGGGTAGATTAGGACATAGGATACTTTTTATCCTGATATTCCCGCGGAACCGAGATTCACGCGGGTGAAACCACGGGGCGTAGCTAGTGACGAATAAAGAGAAGTATGGAAGAAAAAGACATGTTCCTTCGACCCCAAATGAATTAGGAAAAGAGCAGGAGAATGATGAATTGATGATGAATCTCGTGAAATTATAGCCGTAATTTCGACTGAATCCTTAAACATCTCACTACCAGGCTCACATATATCTAAACAGTTGCTAACACAGCACAGCCAAGTAAATAACAGCACAACTTCTAACATTTCAGTTTCAATTGTACAAACTCGTGGGTACTTAGTACAAATGATAGGTAGTTTCTTGAATAGTTCTTAGGTATTAGTTAGGGCACGTCTCCAGAACTTAGAACTTAGCTCGTTAGTACACTGAGTGACAAGAGCCATCCACTGTAAAGTTTTAGAGGGTAGGTAGTGTAGGTACAACGAATTTGTCAAACCCCCCTTATTTTGACAAATTAGTGTGCCGAACACATAAAACCAACTCAAGTTTAAAGGGTCCCCGGAACGATCAATTGCAATTGTATTATATTGTCAATCGCTTCAATTGCCTTTGGTAGACGATCAATTTGCGCATCAATGTGCATGAAATACGTAAAAATTGACAATTGGCAATTGATCGTTTCGGGGATCCTTCTTACTTGATTTGGTTTTATGTGTTCGTTGTAAGGTTTTATGGTAAAAGTTTAGAGTTTACAGTTTTGTAGTAAAATATCTGTAAATTTTCTGAAAAGCTTCGTTGAAAAGGCTACAGTTAATTAAAATGTTACAACCAATGTGGCATATAATTTGATTCATTTTTATCTTAATTGAAATTATGAGATTATATTCTAATGGATAGCTTGAAGATAATAAATATGTTTTTCCTTGGATTATTTATCGATAGCAAAATTCAAACAGCGATGAATTCAATTTCCTGATCCAAAAAAAATTCTTTAACGACTTGACAATTCTGTTTTTTTTTATAAATAAAGCAGCCTTTGGAAATATAATACTGTCATTTGAAAACAGAACAATAAACATTGAAAAAATACAGGCTGCTCCATTTAAGTCGGACTTGTCGACTACGAGTCGGTACACTATGGCTTGACTCGGCGGAGGAAAGCCGAAGAGGAATGGGGGAACGGGGGAACAGAGGAACGGTAAGTGCAAACTCTAGTATTGTAAAACGGAAAGTTCTTAGGAATTACGTACTGCGCAGCCGTGTTCCGTACGTACGGTACAGGGCTGCTACTCGCCTATTTAATTCCCGATATTGCGCAAATTCTTGGACAGAATTAGGAATAATTTTAATAATTGAGTCTGGTTCGGTTGAGTTCACATTTAGCTCAGCTTGGTGGGAATTATTGGGGTCAATTAATTAATGGCATTCTGTAACTATAATTTTGGGCAGGAAATGTTTACTGTTTAAATAGAATTTGAGAATCATTGTTTAACTCAATTTAATATTGATATTATAAAACGAAGTAGGTTTATTATATTTATAATTTTAAATGTTTTCCTAAAATAATGTAATGCCAACTTAAGTATTTGAAAAGTTATAGCAATTTTCTTCAAACCTGAAGCTAGAAGTTAATAAAATAGTAGGTATTTATTACGCGGTAATAAAACTATCAGATTTAGTGAGTCACGGATTCATGCTAACCCTGCAAAGTTATAAACAACTGCGTGTATCGGGTTCAAGACTTTAAGCCTTCCACACCACCCTGTAGGTAATAAAAGCTAGTAAAATATAGCGGGATACTTTACCCGTCATACTGTACGAGATTTTGTTAGAATTAAGTGCCCGCGTGATTTATGATGTTAGTACATATTTTTATGACTTAAATATTAAGGCTAAAGAACCATGACTTACTTATAGGGTCCGGGTGGGTAAAGTCGTACTTCTTAAATAGTACTAAGTGACATTTTTTAAGTGTTAGGAAGTATTATGTGATCGCTTAGTAGTAGATAACATATTATAACATCACATCTATAAGACCTCCCGCATCTATATTGACTGCGTCGTTGGTCTAGTGGTCGCATGAGGGTGAGCATGAGGTCCCGGGTTCGATTCAAAGTGTTATTGGGTTTTTTCATCTGGAATTGCTCAGTAGCAGCCTGGAGTCTGGATTTATGCCCGGTTGATGGCAATAGGCTCGATAGCTCGATATACCTAGATATATATAAGTCGGTTGATAGGTAAATCAATAGTCTTGATCACTCAAGTAAATCATAAAAATCTAAATTAAAAAACGTACAATTTAAAAGGTGCTAGCTGATATAATCAGTCATGTAATCTATTAAACACATACTTGCATAAATCTAATCATCGCGAAAGTAACATCACCTACACACACACACGAACACAAAAAGCTCCATACATTGGTTATTAGCAATAGGTAGCTCCTACAAATCTGCCATTATGTTAAAAGCTTAATTAAGATCGTGCCGTGACGTATTAAATTTAATCATTTCGTAATTAACGATCGCTAATGTTGGGGTACACTTCATCACCTGTGTTTTGAAGAGGGTTTTATGGGGAAAGGTAATGTTTATATCACGTCAGCTTTTAACAGCTCTTTATTTTAAAGTACTGTTTTAATTGTACGTGAATTAACGTTGCTTTAGTATTTTTGTTAATGTCAATCAATCTCGCATACCTTTTTAGGGTTCCGTACCCAAAGGGTAAAACGGGACCTTATTACTAAGACTCCGCTGTCTGTCTGTCTGTCACCAGGCTGTATCTCATGAACCGTGATAGCTAGACAGTTGAAATTTTCTCAGATGATGTATTTCTGTTGCCGCTATAACAACAAATACTAAAAAACAGAATAAAATAAATATTTAAGGGCAAAAAAAATTTTTTTTTGCCGTTTTTGTAGATAATGGTACGGAACCCCTCGTGCGCGAGTCCGACTTGCACTTGGCCGGATTTTTTATACATGTTGTCAACTTTTTCTTTTTCGAGGGGTTAGTGACTTGGTGTCAGAGTTTTTACGCCGTCCATGAGCCTCTGACTTGGCTTCACATGCCGTCGAGAAATATCTCTCAGGCATGCCGGTATCCACACGATGATGTTTCTTCACCGTTTTTTAAGCAAGTGCTTAAACATATTTAGTAGTAGTAATAGTTTAAGTCTAGTCTGGATTTGTGCCTTGGTGATATCTATGGGACAATTCAACATAACTGGAGAAATATGGGGTACTATAGTTACTTTAGGGCTTTAGGTACACCTCTGCCGAACTCTCCGGGGATTACATTTGTGGTGTTATGTGTATGTAACTATGTATAATATTTAAACTTCGTTCTTCTTTTTCTGTAGCCATAGTAGGTAACTTGTCTCTGTCAACCTATTAGAGGCATCCCTTCAGGGGAATACAGGCTTGACAATTACATTTATCTGGTTAATTACTTTATTAGCAGCCCCCTGCTGTTTTTCCAAGCGTAAAATTAATTCTACTGAACCTTTTTCCCCCAAAATTACTAAAAAGGTTGGAAGTTTTAGTAATTAACCTACATAACAGAGGCATGTACAAGTTGAGAAAGTTTTTAGGGAAGTGCCAGATATACCCTTGAGCTTATGTGGTGTCTGTAGATCTTTGCCGAGTCGTGGAGTTAAAATACAGCCACTCAAAAGAGGAATTAAAATGCCAACAAATAACAAAGATTATATAAAAATCAAGCAGTTTACTAACAAGTAATTTAAACTATCCATTCAAATAACACTTCAACACAAAGTTATCAAATTCAGTTTTAAAATAGCTTTCCTAAACCGATTCTTAAGTCGTCGACTTATAAACTGAGCGAGATAAAAGTTAGAAGTAACATCGCTCTCAAGTGTATTTAATATCGCATCGAACGTACACCGGAGACCGGTGTCAGCGGTGTCAGGGAGTGCCGGGAGTGTCGACACTCAGACTGTCCGATATTGCTAAAGTTGTGCCTTTACAAAATTGTTCCAGCTTATTTAGAAAACTATTTCGATTTGAGAGCGTTTCCTTTGTTGCATTGATTGAATTTTGTATCAGATGGCGTGTTGTGGTTGTTTTTTGTGCTTTAATCGCTATTCGGGCAGTTTTGGATTAAAGGTGTGATTTGCAAAAAATAGCTGAAACCGATTCCTGTGTTTTAAAGTTTTGTAATAGCATTTTGTTTCCTCTTGATCATTTAGGCCGTTTTGGTACCAAATTGTTTAGGGTACTAAGTATATTTCATCCAGTAAGTTTCTAGTTAATCAAATGATAATAGAGGTCGTAATTTAGAAGTTACAAGCCCTATCTTATGGCCCTCATGGCCATGGTTTACGACGCAACATTTATTACCGGAGCCAAACTTTGGACATAGAACATCTTAATTTTGTAACATGTGGGAAGCATCCCTACGTGAACAGCAAATATTTGGAGTAGGAAATTACCAAATAAACTCCGAAAATTAGAGTATTATGTCAGAATACGGCAGCGAAACCCTTTTCAACAAGTTTTCATGACATTTTGTTTATTAGATCTGTGTTTGGATCACATCACATTGAATGGACTTCGACTTTGTCCAAACCAAGGATAATTTGAGACCCAGCACAGTAGAACAGTAAGGTACGAAACTAGCCTTCATTTTTACTTCGCTAGGTAGTATCTACAATGATTTCCATTAATATCGCAGTCTCCTTCAAATACAAACATGATACCACTAAAAGTCTCTTTTCCAGTTTTACATAAAGAAAAAAATACAAAAAAAACCCAATCGAGCATTGTTGTGTAGGTGCGGCAGTCGGCAATACTGAACTCATGCCAGTTGGCACCAAAAGTGCCACCCTGCCCTAAGTACCGGCGAATAGTCGCCAACACAAGTATTTATTTTTATGGAATAGTCTAGCTTGGTAGTCAAGTTATGAGGCTCTTATCTGGTCAGGTGGCGTTTAATGCTGGATAGATGGGGTTAGTGTGGTTTGAGAGATTTTGGCAAAAGAAAAGGTCATTAATACCGAGAAAGTCTAGGTACTGGCTGCAATTATGTCCATGTTTAGCATGTAAGCAATCAATTTTTTTTTTTGTATTTCGTTGATACAATTAGGTCTAAATACTGATTTATTGTTTCTTTTGATTAATTATTAAAAGGCTTTTCGAAAGTTTAAACAATTTGCGATCAAAATACTAAAAGATAGGTACTAAGTTTTAATTTTCAAGAACTTTGCCTTAAAATGGGTCCTTGGAGCCAAAAGTTAAGCTTTGACTTTGTCTTATGCCTTATGAATAATAAATGCAACTGAATATTATTATTATAATAATATAAACCCGTAAAAAGTACATATATACCCTTTCTGAGTCCTCTCTTGCATCTCAATTCACAAGTGCCAAATGACACATTCGACCCAGACAGCCTTGACATAATGCGCAAGTCATACGAATAAATTAAGTTACTTTTGTAATAATATTATAAAGTAGAACGTTATGCTTATAATATAAATTGATGAAAATTTGAGACACCTACCTAGGTACTTGTAAGCAAGGTATTTACTTGAAATCAGATCTAATGAATAATGTATATTTCCAAGAAAATATCATTAAAGATGATAAATTATTCTTGGTATTCTAAGATCCAATTAAAATGTTGCTGAAAAACACTTGATAAATCTTGTCCATATATTTCGCAATAGTAAATTGAGGACCGAAATAAAATTGGGTATTTTATAAATGTTTGTAGAGAAAGCTATTGAACCTGAAATTAAAATTTTGACTAGGTTCTATTCTAATAAAGGTTAAAAATATATACTAGGAAAGTCGCAATAACTAAACTCAAATTAGCACTGTAACATTTCAACCAAAGATGTTTATCATCATCCTAAGAGATTCTTCAAGAACTTTGAAAGTTAAATAAAATTATAGTCGGGTAGACAGCCTCAGTAAATGCAATCGCTAGACAAATAAAACCAGCCACTAGTGACGGGGCTCCTCCACAAGTCCGGGAACTTGGCACTTTATGCAAATGCATGCAGATCCCGCGGACACTTGTGACTACGACACTAAAGGATCGGGGAAAATAGGGCTGTCACTACTAATTAGTTGCCTCGGTGAGTCGCTGCTCGCTGTAAGTTAAGTAGATAAATGAGACGAAGAAAAATTGTAGGTTTTGTTCTTTCCAATTTGGATAAAGTTTTTACATTTTAGGTCAGTAAAGTCATTTAGATTCCCCTGAACACTTTATTTAAAAGTCATCGTTACTTCAAACCAGAATTTGTAAAAAATATCTTTCAGAATGTTTCATTATGTCTGAGAGATGTACATTATGTGCATATTTGATTTAAAGCTAAAATGACATCTAAAAATAATAAATAATAAATATCAAATGAAATGTATTCAGTCCACGTACAAATTACATTTCAAAAAGAAAATCACACTCATTTTACAAAAATAAAAACATACACAAATATCCTTCATAAAAATACACTTGACCCTTGTTGACGCTCGCGCATAATATATCACAATTTGAGCTGTCAAAAGTTGACAGCCCTGCCAAGTCCCGGGCTTGGCAAGTCCCGTACTTAAACGTCCTCAGCACTCGCTCCCGAAGTCCCGCGTTTTTTACTTACACGCTCCTTCAGCTCGACGGGGAAATTAAAAAAGAAACTCATGCACAGACCGAACGAATGTCTTTTTAATTTGGTTTAAATCGACGACAAGTCACGTTCTTGTTTAACGTGCGATCAGATTTATTGTATTTGAAATAAAATGAATAAGATATATATTTTTGTGAGCTTTGCAGTTTTACGGATGTATTTTGTTACATACTGATACAAGAAGAAGCACATTCTATTTGAACTTGATCTTACATGTAGTTTGGTTTACAAATCAAATTATTTCAGAATAGTTGTAAACGAATCGAATCATTTTTTTTTATGTATTCAGAGCATGTGTACTCGATAATATATTATGTTACCTGCAATTGCGTGTGCATTATAGGAAAATGTATAATTATTATTCAAGTATAAGATAATTGTAATGTATCTCGTTAGTAATCCTTAAATAAATAAATAAAACGCTTTAGGTCCTGAACTCTTCACTTGTCACTGCCGCAATATCTCTATTGTCATAAGCCCAAAGGTAAATTCCCATCATTCCGTACATAAATCTCCCTAAAAATATCTATTCGGTACGTGGCCTTCGTGGCTGACTCCTCTCACCTATAGATTCCTTACGGACATGATAAATGGCACCCTCTGAGTGTCTCGACGCGAGAACCATTTGTCTAACAGCCGGAATACTAGGCGACGAAAAACTTCCATATTTACATATTCTACCCTAATGTTGCCAGACGAACCAGGACTTTAGGCGATATTCGATATTTGCCTTCAGAATTTTTCGTAGATAGCTTTTAGAATTTTTATAAAACGTTCTGGCGCTTCGGTGGAAGCTCTAATGTCTCGTTTTAGGGAGAGATATTTCAATTTTTTAGCACGCACCATTTAACATAATAGGATAGATAGATGCCTTAAATTCCGCGAAAATGTTGAATTTTTAGCTCACAATTTTCTAAGAAAAAGGCAATTTATATGGAAAATCAAAAGATATATATTGCAACTTAAATAGTAAGGAAACTTTCATGTCTCTTTATATACCAACAACATTAATATTTCCACGCCTACTGTTTCTATTCATATAAGTTCTGGCAACACTACCGATCCACGAAGTTAAATATTCACCCACCACCGTATAGCTTTGCGAAGTTTCTCGCCGCACAACTTAGGAAGCCTTTGTAAAGGAGGTTTTAATTTTTTAAATAAATTCCTTTATGTAGTACCAGCCGATCGCCTAGCCTGCGGTTATTCCTCGAGCTTAATTTCTTGCTTCCAACTTTTAAATTTCCCAGGGATATAAGGAGCTTGTACGGTGAAATTGTACTCTGGGGGTGGTGAACCTGTTTTATTCTTGAGTAGACATAAAAGTAACGTTGTAAAAGTAGATTTGTATATTTTTGAAGTTATAAATGAAATATCAGTACAAACAGATGTTTTCAAGATTATTCGTAAAGCTTTTGAAAAACGTTATGTAGCGCTTGCTGAGTGGTTATTCCAGAAATCCTTACAGCTTCATTGTTTTCAGAATTTATTAGTAACGCATCAGACATTCTGAGTATTTTGAGTGCTTTGTGCAAGTTTAATGCTTTCTCAAAACTTCTCAATTTATAATCCGATAGTAATTATTAATAATAATTTCCTGTTAATATCGTTCTTAAATACTTCATAATATATAAAATAAAACTTAAAGCTATGTCGTACCTACCGTACCCACAAATTATATTATTATTATGGAAAGTATTGTTATAATTTATAGCTTGTTAGAAAGTATTTTCTTTCATAATTTCAGTAAAATTTACTTATTTTCAGGTTTATGTGAACTTTCTTAGATGTTCAAATTGAATACCTACTTCAATTATGTAGGTAACATTTTCTTTTATCGGATAAGCTCGTGTTTGTCTCTTCGACTATTTTCTTAAATAAGTAAATCTATGATACATAAGCATACTGATTAGTTACCAAACAAATACAAAGTTAATTTCATTCCATAAATAAAATGTTCTCAAACTCTTCAATTAGGAAAACGTCGAAGTATAAAAGTAACCGTTACCGGCAACAATTTGTTATGTAAACATCGATATAACTCATGATGAGTACCGGTATATCACTCCGGACGTACCTAACAACTATAAATTAATTTGATCGCCACATAAATTTTATGGGGCGAACGAACTTCATTATAATTTTACGAGGGTATTGAAAAAAAAATCGATGCAAAGTACGTACGGAAATTGAGCTGGGAAATTGATAGGAGGTGGAAGTAAATGCTTTACAAGAAAGTGTCTGCTTACATTTTATATGAGAAAATACAATTTGAAAAAGTTATGGTAAGAATAGGGACGTTAGAAACGTTTCTGAGCTTACTAAGTGGTTTCTCTTCATGATTAGCTTAATCAATATCTCTTTCTAGTCATATTCATATCATTATCTTCCAATGCAAAAGTCGGTACCTACCACCAAACAAAAATAGTGCCTATCTTTACTGCTTATGTGTAACTTACTTGAATTGTGCAAGATTGTTAGATATTTTTGGCAAGTATAAACATACTTCTTTTTATATTCACTCTGGTACAATAATTGAAAAAATAAAAGAATAAAAATGAAAACAAAAAACTATTCAAAAATCGTCTGCATGACATCCCTAAACTTGACGTGCCAATAGAAACAAAAGAGCACGATAAGGCGATTGATTTCCCATCAGTACAGACAGGGTATATGTATTTGTCACGGCAAACTTTGGAGCCGTTCTAAGCGTCGAACAAAGTTGACAAGTTTGGCCCAATATGTGCTCACACTAAGTTTCCTCAAACTAAAGGACGAATATATAGGATTTGTGTATGTATATATTCTGGCTTTACGAGAGGTTGAGGTTTTCTTCGGGATTATAAGTTACGAACCACTTGATGACTTTCTGTGTTGATGATAATCTGTTAGAAACAACGATGTTTTCAAGCTTTACTAATGATGATATTGGGAATGCGGATTAACATAAGAAAAGAATACGCACGAGCCTTAGACCAAATAAAAAACCAAAAAAGAGAGAGAGAGAGAGAGATGAGATTGAGATTTGGTGTGAGACACCAGCCAATTAAAGCTATTATGATTTAACGTCAAAACAATTTTTTTCAGCAAGTTTTTGACAACTTTGGTCATGAGACTGATGGGGTTATTTATAATGTGCATCCATGCCCTCATTGTTTTCATAGACCGATAGTCTATCTAAAGACAGTCTTGTCTCGACCTAGACACAGCCGAAAGCTACTTGATGCTTCATCGAACCGATTCCTTTTAAGGACACTCATATGGCTTCATCGGCCATCATTCTATTTGCGTTCAAGAGGGCAATCAAAATGTACAGAAATACATCAATCCTCGATACAAAGGGAAATGAAGGTTGATTTGCTATCCTGCTCTTTCAAGTGTTTCGATTATTTTCTTGTGGGGTTTCAAGACAGTTGAATAATTTCCCTGAGACACGCAAGGCTTCATTGTCTTGTTTCTTACCTAGAAAAGAAAAGACGTTGCAATAAGCTAAGAAAAGTGAGGCAACTTTGCCCTACGCCAAACATGAAATCAGCATTCAAACTCATATTAAACGGTAATACGTTTACAATTTCCCAAACATATCTTCATGTACGCTTGGAAGACGTACTTTGAGCATCCCAAATTCCCTTTACCGGTAGCTTACAGTCATAAAACTTATCAACTAAACTTCCACTTCGTTAAGTATATTTGCATATCTACCACGCTGTATATAGGCACAAGTAAGGAGGCTTTACATCTCCCGGCATTTCGCAGGGACAATTTGTAAGTAGGACAGAAATAGGTAGGTACAGAAGGTCGGCTTCATACAAAGGAAGGAAAACGCATGCACACATAGACCACGCTTCACGTACAGTAAGTGCAAGTGCACTCGCGACTGGCATTAGTTCACTGAGACTGCCGTCGTATGCGTCGATGTGTGCGTGCGCCTGTGTTCGCTCGTTGTATGGAGCTAGCCTACTGTTCTTAACTATCCTGTGGTAGTAGGTAGTTGAGACACCGCCTTTCACCACTTTCCCCAGGCGTCGACGAAGTTGTTGAAACTTCGGTATTATGTACCTATCTGTCTTACTCGTAGATATGTATATGTAGATGTATAGGTGCTCGACTGTGAAACAGTTTGTCCCAATTGATTTATAGAAACTTGTCGAGCGCAAGCGTTAGTTTTGGTCATGACTATGAAGTTTCAAGTGTGTATGTGAGAATTATAGGAGAGGCAACTCTCTAAGCGCCTGGATTTCATATCCAAATATATTTGACAAAACAACTGTTGATAGACATAATGTATATTTTATTTACGTCGACGACTTTCCAGACAGTATTAACTTGTTGGAACTCTCTCGAGTGCCTGACTAGGTTGAACAGGTCTTAAAACTTTGCTGTCTTACATGAGTCGGAAGCAAGCTCCAGTCATAAGGACTTGTAGACTTGTAGACCGTAAGATTATAAAGTTTTAGTCATCTATACATCTTTAAGTAGGTATACATACATACCTATACATATACAACGTGACGCTACAATGGCGACATTAATTTAACACACGGGTAGGGCTAGTGGCCAGTAATCATAAAAATTATAATAAAATAAAATAATTGAATAATTGAAAAATTCAAATTTTCAAACAAACGAAATAATAAAAACATAACCAAAATTGAGGTCACTCTGTGTAAAAGATTTATTCATGAATCTACCTACCAGCTGGCTTACGTTCTATCGGCCGATTCTTTGTCGGCGGCATAATTTCTAAGAAATTTCGCGGCTTTCCTTCTATTTGCCTACATATTATCGGTGACCCCGGCAAATGACCTCTTCGCTACAGTTCTTTAAGTACAGGTTGCTCCAAGATGGTAATTTAGAAAAATGTTAAATTAAAATATTTTCATTAAATGAATACGCGAAATCGTATACCTACGTGTGTTAAATTAATGTCACCATTAAAGCGGCAGCTGGATACAAAAAAAAACAGCTTTTTACGAAATGCATATTATGAAAGTATATACGGTAGGTACTTATAACAAAAAGCAATTCTTCTAAATTTTTGTCTGTATGTCTGTTTGTTCCGGCTAATCTGCGAAACGGCTAGACCGATTTTGACGGGACTTTCACTGTCCGATAACTGTTTTTTATAAGAAGTAACGGAGGCTGCTTTTATTTTAGAATAATAATTAGGGTCCACGCGGGCGAAGCCGCAGCCAGCAGCAAGTATTACATAGAGAAGAAAGTGAGGTTATTTTTGTACCTACATATAGACTTGTTATGATATCCATTGATATAATAATATGGTTGAATTAAAGGCTTAATCTTGACCTTTGAGAGCAAAAAGTACACGCTATACATTATTTTCTCATTTTCTTTTATCTACATTTTGCTTCGTACAACTTCGTCAACGATCGTACATTTTGCTTCTAAAACTGCAGTTTGATGACGTCAGCAATTAATATTGTTTAAGTGCTCTAGTTTGCAGATTGTTATAGTTTAGTTCAGATAATAAAGTTGCTTCAGCTGTAACTATATTAGATAACTATCCGCCTTCGTTGAAACTGAGCCTATAATTATTTCCCGCATTCATTAATAAATTATAATGTTACACATGCAAGGTCGATTATTTTTACCAGCTTTTAAAATAAGTTTAAGTTAATACGAAACATTACTTTAGAATTTTAAAGACAAACTGGAAATTGAAACTTTTATATGGCATGGCGTTATCCATATTTTTACATCTTTTAAATTTGTGGTTTGTAAAGCAACAGAGGACGAAAGACGTGAGCGGATGGTAGAAAAAAAAAATCTGCTACTGTGAAAAAGGTTTTTTTTTTTTTTCATCAAACCGCTTTACTCATAAGATTTAGAATACTTACCTTTTCACAACGCAAACGAAATAAATTATCGGTTTCCCTGATTTAATAAGCCAATAACGCTTACCCAATATTCAAGGACAACGCCAAACTAATTACTAACAATTAACACCTCAACAGTTAATATAATATAATACAAATTAATAGATTATTCTGTCTATCAGACGCAGGTATGTTACACTATATCATAGAACTGAGACAGCCAGTGATTAATGATGATACATCATCCAGCTCATCAGAGTTATGTTACGTTGCGGTGTGCGGCGCGGATGATAGATGGATGAAAGTGGATAAAGGGTTGGATGATACTGTGGTTAGATTATTTTTTTGTGGCTGAAATTACTCTGAGCTTTTAGATTTGATTTTTAACAAAACAGCTTGCTGTACCTGCAGAAAACTTTTTAATGAGCCTAAAACGCTGGGTAGCGAACGCCTTAGTGAGACTACGAAAAGCATTAGGAAAACGTGACACCAGAAGACAAGAAACGTCAAAATAATTCTCAATATAAAAATTACGAAATAATGTCACTGAAACAAACAAACTATCCTTAATTTTAATCAATTAAACAAAAGTACTCTTCCCCCTCGATTCGCAATCGAAATCCAGACCAACAAACCGCATACAGTTCTCGACAATATTGCGATCACTGATTGAATAACAGCCCTTCAAAAGTATTTAACGTAACCATATCACCCGAGGCGGAAGGCGGCAGATTTAACACGCACCTCTGTACTACCGGTGTGGGAGGCACGGTCACCAAACAGATGAACACAGAAGACCTACTACTACTTAGCATACGCGTAATGAAATGAATCCACAGCTGAATGACACAAAATTATGTTTGCCACACATGTAACGATTTATTTGCGCAAATTGAGCCTTGCGCAAGTATATCGTGACGTCTATTGAAGAAATTTCCACAAAAGTCTTCCAACACACGTAACGATTTACTTGTGCAAGCCTAAATTATTATTATTACTGGTGTGGCTACCATTACTGCTCAACTCAAAGTAGGTAATAAAGTTTCGTGACTTGACTTCCAGCATGGAGTCATACTACTTAGCATACGCGTAATGAAATGAATCCACAGCTGAATGACACAAAATTATGTTTGCCACACATGTAACGATTTATTTGCGCAAATTGAGCCTTGCGCAAGTATATCGTGACGTCTATTGAAGAAATTTCCACAAAAGTCTTCCAACACACGTAACGATTTACTTGTGCAAGCCTAAATTATTATTATTACTGGTGTGGCTACCATTACTGCTCAACTCAAAGTAGGTAATAAAGTTTCGTGACTTGACTTCCAGCATGGAGTCATAAGTTTTAGGCATCGCGATGGTGGTACAAAAAATCTATTCATAAATAAAAGACCATTATACATTTGAGGCACACATATATGCAGAAAAGCCTGCGAGTGCTATATGTTTTGTGCTAATACTTGTGGTGTACAAGTAACTTCTTCAAATTCGGTAGTTCTATCTCGGCCGTTGTCAGATGTCATGATGAAGAACATGATCACAATGAACCAAATTATAGCGCTTATATTTAAAAAGCATGCAAAATGCAGTGTATCGATACGAGGAAACAAAGGTGAGCCTTCTGTATTCTCTGTTTCAGGATACCAGCCTACCGGGCGCGCCGCTCGGAGGAAATCCAATTGTCACCCGGATTAACACTCTAGATTGTACTCGCGAAATAACTCAACGTTTACTTATTTCAAACTAAGTGCCGCCATTGGGGAACTGACGGAGGATTATTGTAGCTTTTTGTTGAGGCTAGAATATCGTTTATTTTTAGGTGGTCTTCAAAGCAAGATAAATAAGTTGATAATGCGCTATTGTAAATATAAAAACAACATAGAGAATAGTACTGATATTTACAATAAAAATGTACATATACAAAGATGTATTGTAAATCAGATATATACACTATTGTTCACGGACGCTTGTCAAATCCAAATCAAATCCAGCGCTTTATTTCATGAGTGCTTACACATGAAACAAAATATTGGATTTGTTAGTCGTAAACCGTATCACATAAACTTTCCTTATGCCACATAAAAGATACGGATAGTTCCATTACAAAAATGTCACAACCTTTTCCTTATAAAATGAACGTATACTTTTACCCTACATCGTACAATGCATATTAGAACTGCTTCAGGCAAAATATAGTACGAAAGCGTTACTTTATAGTCACAATTGAAAATGTACTACGTGTTCTCGGTGTACTTGGAACACAGAATACTGCTGTTTTAAAATCTCCCGACTTTAATTTCAAGACGTTATTGCACCGTCCACTTCCCTCCGTACACTATCACAACTTTCGCAGAATGATATTACATTTTGTCAAAAGGAATTATGAAGGCAATTCCTTGCTTGTAATGAAACGTCAGGGATAGTTATTATGTTTTATCATCAGCCTAACTTTTTATTAACTAGAGTTGACTTTTAGTCTGCCAGCTGAATACCAATATTTACTTAGATATTCGATATCTTTATCAGCGGGTCTATTCCGTAAAAAACCTCACCATGAAAACTTAAGTGAAGTGAACTGTCATCCTACATGATGCTAGGGAATCTAGGGATTAACATCGGACTTTAACCTCACTTCACCTAAGGTTTCACCGTGAGACATTTACAGAATAGCACGACAGGATATCGATCATTTATTTTTCGGGCATGTCTACCCGACTGTCATAGGTATTCGCTTGACAACCTAGACCAACAGCTTAACGTGCTCGAGGCACGGAATATCTACTACATACCCACGTATATTACGTATAATTCAGTTCAATATTCGCTCTTGAAGCCAGGAGTCGACTCCACTCCCGAAGATAGCGGGTAATGGATCTTTTTTGTTATTTTAATCACGTCTCGGCGAAAGCGACACTCCCCGTTAAATTAATTGGATTTTATGGGATCTCTGGCCGTTTCTGTTATCGTTTGTTTTCAAAAGTCAGCCGACTGAATTAACAGCAAAATATATACCTAATTAGACATTTTAATAAGAACGGAATTTGTTTACCATTTTATTTCGAAACTCTCAATTTACTCTGAAAAGCAAGCTTCAGTAACAATAATGACCTTACCCATTAAAATAATAGGCAGTTTAGGTAGTAATTGAAACCTTTTTGTATTGTTTTCAATTATCAGCCTATTTCATGGGATTGCCGATTTAATGTTACGGCTGTATCAATTCAAATACCTACACAGTACTTTTAATTGTCAATTTATAATCCGAGGGCATGCGACCCGACTACTAAATATGATAAAAGCCTCGACAGCCTAATAACACCGTAGAACGGAGTAACGTCACAAACAGGCCTCCAATATCAAAGCTTTGTTCAAAACTTTTCAGAACGCTCAAGAGATGGCGATCCGATCATGTCTAAGTTTCCCCCTCTAGTGAATAAAACAAAACGTTTTAATTCGCAAACACCATTTAAATTATTGAATTACAAATTCAAAATAGGAATTGTCGTGGTAAAACGTGCAAATTCTATAGTCATTAATCATGGTGTGTAGAGCGATGTCAATAAGGATGGGGGCGCTGTGACATCGATAATTCAATCGGCCACGTGCCTATTATAAGTCTATTAGTTTATATTATGGTTTGTTCAGCGCTAAGTGCTCGGGCGACAACGTTATTGATAGGAGGCCTGTTTTCATTAACTTCTAATGAACACATAGACCCGTGTTAGTGGTTATAGTTTGTAAGTGATAGGGTTCGTCGTACACTATTTGTATTATAATTTTGTATGTATTTTCGAAAGATAGTTCAGCTAAGAATTAAAATGGCTATGTCCTCATATAACAATTAACGTTAAGACAATTCCCAAATCTCCGTAAATTACTAAGAAAATAAATCAACAGCATTTTCTTTGGAAAAGTCGTAAATTACGCGAAAATTACTAACAATAGTAATAAGCGTAGCTAATTCAATTAGCAGAGAACAGCTAAAGAATACTAATTTGGGAGAAATGTAATTCGAACAACAGCGCAAAAATCTATTAGGCTGTTATTTCGGGCCGCTGAACTGAAAATGGCTGTGCAAATAAATATGAAGCCAAGTACGCCCCTCGGCTATTTTTACGGCCACTCTAAAAGTGTCGAAACTAATTAATATCGATAAGCTGACCATGACATCTCTATTCGTTGCCACCGTATATTTTGTGCGTAACACGGACCGTATTGATTTTGTGTGCGCGCGCACCGCACCCACCCTTAGGGGAATGGGGTGGAAAAGGAACAAGGGAGACGCGACGACGATTTGAATCGAACATTTTTATGAGGGCGCTACAATCCCTAAGGTTAACACAACGATGTGTCAGCCACCGAGAATGTTTGAGCAAACTTTTTAATTTACGACAAAAAATATAAAACACGTGCCTGAGTTTCCGTAATCCTATAAAAATATGGCTCTGAGCCTTTCCGTGTTAATGGCAACGAAATTGAGGTAGTTAAAAAAGGCGCAAATACTACTTATGTACGCTTTATCGCGTGGGTTTTTCACGGCTTTGGAAAAATATGTTGACTTTTAGCAATTAAAATATCTGACTACGGTTACGATTGTTCAACGGTACAATTAGTAACGCCAGTTATTTCTCGAATAACGGTTGACAATACATATGTTAGCGAAGCGAAGCGAAGTTATTCTACATTGTTGCGCTGCGCCAATGGGTAATGCAATCTAAATTATAGTGGGAGCCAATATATGAGTATTGTTAAAGCAATTCTGTTTCCCGAGGGAACCTTTAGTTGATGTTACTTTGTAGTTATTGTTATTGGAAAGTTTTATTGCTACGTTAACTTAAATTGTATTTCAATAATCAAAATCTTTTGTAAAAAAAAATATTTTGGATTTTTTTATTACAAAAACTCTGACTAGGTGTAGAAGAGCAAGTGTGATGCCGCATTTTAGGACATGCCATGCCCTTTCAATGTGCTAGATTAACTTTATATGCTTTGATTAAAAAGCTTATATTGTTATTTATAATATTTCGAAAACGCTACGTCAAAACACGGTTATTTATCCGTAGCATAATTTATAGGTACTTAAAAAAAACAATTACAGATTCTATCATTCGAACAACATTTCCTCGAAACCGTACAAGCTATATTCAAGAAATAAAAACGTATTTTATATTACGTGAAATGGAACAGGTTTCAGCAGGCGATGTAAAATATTAGAGAGAACGTTATTGGAATATTAAACATTGCAAACATAGGGCAAATTATTTTTTTTGTTGGAGGTCACCTAATAAATAATTTTAGGGTTTGTTTAGGCATCCTTTTTATTATTACATTTTTATTTTATTTTATAATTGTACCAATATTGGAATTTTTATTCAGTTTAACGACTTTTAGTACGGGCATTTTATACATTAATATAAATAGAGCGCTACCTAAGTATACATAGAGCTCATATTCTTTTTGATAAACAGTTCATTGTGATTTCGTGTTAAGACAAAATAAAATCCCGAAAAAATTTAAAGACTTGGAAAAAATTTACTTAGGGTCTGTTCCGAAAGTATCTGATGAAAATATAAACAAACCCTGTTCAGGTTAAATCCTTACGCAATCACTCATTAATTGATATTATCACATTCATCTGTATTGGTATATATAGGTCGTGTGTCCCACCACTTTTTTCAGCAAAGATCATGATCATTATTTGAATAGATAACATGATTAAATTGTCGCAGAAAATTAATTACCAAATGAAAAAACATCTATAAAGTGATTTCAAATGACTCAATACTTTATTACATTCCACACGTAGGTATTTTTAGGTGGTAAACTTATAATTAGATCATTATGGACCCTGCCGGACACAGCAAAATAAGTGAGTCAGGAGAGAGGAGGCATTTGTTAATTATAAAACATTACTTAGCAAACTGCCATATTATAATAAAGACGTAAGTATTTTCTGAGATAACTATATAATATTCAAATCAAAACACTGAATTTGCAAGTCGCATTATAAATTGGCATCCACAGGTATGTTTTCCATACCCTGCTGGGCACCATAGAAACGGTGAATTTGTCATTTGAGTCTATTCTTCCGTCGAGAAAAACCCGTTTCTATGGTGATCATGCTACGTGTGCAGATACTTTTAGAACAGATCACAGGTATCTAAATTCATTTGCATTCCCAAATTATTCCATGTTTTACTTAAAACAAGCATCTCCCTTATTAAAATAACTGCTTCATTCAACTCTACATTGTCGTTATCAACGGTTGTCTTTTGTTTTATCGTGTCAAAAGAGGGTACATCGCGTTCATTCTCCATAATATTCTTGTCTTAACTTGTTTGAACTAGTAAACTATTGTTTCTTATACTCGGTAAGTCTTGGATACATATTCATGAGACATAAAGAAGGGAAAGTACGCGACTTGGTTGTCACTAAACTTATAAGTTCGTTCTTTCGTAGCTTTTAGAGGGTTGACGTTTAAATTGGTAAGATGATTTTGAAAGTTAGTTCGTGTACTCATATACCTATGACACCAGTGCCCTATTTATCAAAACTTACAAGCCTTGTATTACCAAGTGTCATTAATTAGGTCATAAGTACTTATATTTTTACACTTTTATTCGTGATTTTGTTTATAAAAAAATATTTGTAAGTTACAACTTGTAGATCGTAGCAAATCCTGAGTGTCCGGCGACTCTCTATTCCGTCTCAAAAGTTTACAAGTGTCGTGCTTAGTACCGCAATCAATTTTCAAATTAGATTTTCTTTTTAAAATGTGGTCAAAAGCGAGAGATGACCTGATGCCCGTGTCCCAGCAGTGGGAACATTAAGGCTGATTATGAATATGGAGATGACCTATGAATTTAACGAAAAATTAACATTCTAGGTACCTTCCCAGCAAGCAAAGTAATCCTATATAGAAAGATTATAAGTCTGTCACTACTAATAACGTTCTTATAAAGGCATTGCGGTAGACTATTTACTTATAATAGCATTTGCCAAGCTTTAACATACTCAAGTACATTAGTCTTTATATCTCGGTCTTATAGTTCGCTACAAGACTGACCTCCAAAACATTTATAGGACACTTTTACTAGTAATAGCATTTCACAAGCGTAGATATTCTTAAGAGCATTTGCTTTTACAACTCAGTCTAATAGTTAGCTACAAGATTTTTTTAGGACACTTTTAGAAATAAGTGTCCTATAATTGTTTACAGTAAAACGAAATAATACAGAATAATATTTTGATCCCATAATAGCATTTTGTGAGAAAGCAAGATATTATATTATAACATACTTAGCTGAGATCACTATAAGTTTGCGCCGTTATAGTTTTGCTTGAGATTCTTTTAAATCTAATAGTATACTTAGTAAGAGCGCTATTTGATCAAAAAAAGCTTATAAGCTACTAGATCAATTACTTTATTAGTAAATTTCAGCCAGTTTGATAAGATTCCATTGTTTATTGGTTCTAAAGTACTTAATAAAGAGCAATTTCAAAATATGGCGAATATTCATAAGAATTGATGAAATATTTCATTTACAACAATATACTAATGACTTATTTCTCGAAGGGGATTGTGAAACTAACTAAATTGGGGTACACATTTACAGTAATAATGAATTCCCCACGAGTACATACACTATATTTAAAATATATATTAGTAATTAATGTTCTACAATAATACAAAATAATAGTAATAGAAACTAACTAAAAATTTATTAAGTATTTACTAAACACAAATATACTTATAACTAGTAACTAAGCACATTACTAGTGCATTATAAACAATATTGCTTTAGTAAGATACATATGTCAGATACTAACAAGAGTGCTTGTGCTTGTAATTGTGTAGTCTCATATCATTATAGAAGCTATTGCGCTTCGCCAAGTATATTATAGGGCTTAGTAACATTTTAAAAGTTGATTATAAGGTAGTTATAGAAATAAACGCTCCTATAACTGCGCCCAAATCCAGCTTTGTAGCATGATACAAGTTTCTTATAAGTGAATATAAAAGTAGTCTTGAGATAGTTTTAAGTACTGATTTTTGCTTGTTGGGTTGTGAACGTGTAGACTTGTAACTTTTGATAAACAGGGTACAGTACTTAGTAACGTCATTAACCTATCACGAAGAAGTGCATAATCCCCATTGGACAAGTTAGATCTACTTATCATGTTCACGTTCGAGTTCATTAATGTGGTATATTAGGTAAATGACTCAAAGCACTTTACCGTCTGTCAAATTCATAATGTATAAGATATGAAAGAAAAACGTAGGCCGTTCATTATCTAAATTTTAAAATACCACTTTCACCATAGTTTTTTACAAACGCTTGCATTAATTAGAAAGTCCTCCTACATATTAAAATCCTTAGAAAAAAGAGGTTTACTAATAAAATGGATTTCCGCAAAGTCACACCTGAATCTTAATTGATTCAGGTGCATGTCCTTCATATATAATCTATTGAAATATTTTTTCCATAACTGGCAAAATGTGAGTGTTCTATATGTAGGTACATCTCTGTCTAACCCTTAGGGGAAAAATAGGCGTGATTTTATGTAAAGTTATCTTTCCTCGCCTCCCAAATCAAAAATGGCTTCCACGGGGACTTAAATATAAGTCTGGCTAGTCAGGGTCAGCAAGCAATGGGTAGCTCGGCGTCCGATAGGGACCTGGCCCGGGTTGACGGCGCCTCAAAGAGATGTCAGCACAATTGACGGAGTCCGCTAAGACCGATGCCTGGCAGGGTTGTGGGAAAGTCCGAAAGGGATACCGGGACCCTTGGCAACAGGCAACTGAAGGAACACGGGTGGGTTTTAGTCAGTAAAAGTCTGACACGCCCTTCCGCTCCGCCCAGAGCGGGAGAAGTCATTTGATGATTTCCCACCTCAAAAATTAAAAAACGGGTCAGCCCCGCTAACACCAAGTTGACTCGCTAATATTTTCGCCGCGGCATGAACTTATCATGTAATCTTCGCCGCTATGAAAGAGGAACCTCCCATAGCCTTCAAGGTTAACAAAGCACGGTAAAAAACCTTGTTTAATATTACACAATATTGTAATAGCTCCCTCATTAGCGTCAAGTCTTTGATCACGACGCGTCAAAAGCCTCTAGAATTCCCAAAATAACTATCAGATATTAATTTCCATACCGTCAGTAGGGCTGTCTTCACGACCTCTAATCAAAGGAACTTCATATCTAAATAATTTAAATACGGCCGACCCTGGATTATCAATTCCATATTTTACCAGTGAGAGATTTAAAATTTAATGAAAATGCCTTTTATATTCTGGTTCAATTAAATGTGACCTCGCTTGAGGTGAACAGTGTTCAGTTATGATTTAATCAAGAATTCTTTGTAAAGGTTTTGTGAAAGTTACAATGATTTGTTATTTGTCATTCTGTCACGTGCAGAGTATAAATTGTTGTTCAGACTTTTGTTTTAACTTTTATGCCTTTTTAAAACGTCATTAGTATTTCTAAAACTACTTACAAATATAAAATCTTTTCAGAAAAAAACTAATTAATAAAAACATATACAATTCCATTTGGAACGTTAATAATGGCTGTAGTTACTCTTAAAGCTAATACAGTGGGAAGTTCTGCTCAAACCACGAGAGAATACAAGCGTCATGATACTGCATATTAATTTTGAACGGCAATATCTTGCCAATAATGGTGCGATCACTTTCATGAATAGAGCTCCTTAAGTTTGCGATACGGTTCATAAACTTCTACTCGACACGTTCACACGACGAGAAGCTTCTTTCATAGAGAATTTCATATGAACTAAGATTTTAAGGAAGATAATTAAGTTTTGTCGTAGTGTTTATGATACCGAAGTAAGAACTAGACATGTAGGACGGATAAACATTCGATTCGATTAGTGGAATGTTTTGACCACCATCTGCCTAGTTTAAAATCAACTATAATGCTGCAAGATAATTAGGTAAGCCATTCTTCATACACTAATACAGGCAGTCATTTCTAAAAGTTTATTTAAAACTTAACAAACCACATCCCCTAAAAACAGTCAATTTAAAACTAGCAGTAAATATATCACTGAATACCAGTTAATATCGCTGGCACTAGCCGCTGTTGGCCAATCACAGCGCAGGCTTTACGTGTAAAACCTAAATTTATCGCGTAAAGTACAACTGATTGGCTGGCTGAGCGATATATCGGTGGCGTCAGTAATTGAATAGCTGCCCGCTGGGATTTAAATTGATTTTCTTCGTTGTTTTTTAGTTTTTCTCCTTTTTTGTTTTTGTGAGTTTATAGCGGTTCTGTTGTTCCGTTTTTAGGAGTGGTAAAAATACTGCGCCACAAAGTTTAGTTAGATTTTCTCTTCACATATTGGCAACACCTTTAAGGCTTTATCACATTCAGGTGCTCGATCCCTAGGACTCTAAAATGACTGAGCTTCGGTACTGCATTCTCTATGAAACCAGTGCCTTGTTAATCGCGTAAAATTATTTATTGTTGTGGGATATTTTGTAAGTACGGTTCGACATGTTACGGTAACCTAAATACCGAACCTCGTTGCATTAAATTATGGAAAAAATATTTAAAAAACTTAGTGCTAATAAGGATGATATCGAACCACCCCAGTCCCCAACCAAGGCCCTAATCGCATGAGGACGCTATAACATAATATACGGCGCATAGGCGCTTATACATCGTGTAGGCGCTTATGCGTCGTGTAGGCGCTGCATTCTGGCGCACGTGTAACGCCACCCTAACTTCATTAAAGTCTAGACATTGTCTTTAATAGAACGTCGCGACTAGGCTATTGCAATCACTTTGTGTTCCCCTAGCGAGTACTCATACTCTGTGAAATTAGATCTTCCTTTATTATTTACATAATTTTGCAGATTTTATGCCAGTAATATCCAGTCTGTTTTAGTCTAGTAAAATTTTAGGGCACCCAATTGACTAAGTTAATATTTTTGGTCTGATATGTAAATCATACAACAGATTGTACGAATGTTAGTAGCAGACAGGACTGCGTACCTAATTTTCTAAAATTGGGTCTAACATAGCTTAACAGGAGGTACCTAACTTTTATTGTCAACCTGTGTTATCCCGCCGAATCCGAATTTTCGGAATAGACTAGAGACCTAACTGCAAAGGTGTTTCGTTCGACTCATTCCATTACTTTACAAATGATCATTAAAATTGCCCGTTTTCCACTACGGGTCATGCCAAAAAATTAACACAGCGAAATATTTGCCCAAAAACGCAATTCAATTTAGATGTAGTTACATTGCCCGCGAGTGTGTACGTGTAAATGCAACATGGCCGAACAGAATTACGGTCCGGTAACGAGTGTCAATATTAGTAGCGCAATATAATAATGTTGTGACAGCTAAAGTTGTTATGTGATATTAATTAGGTTTTAGTTTACAATGTAGTTGATATTAATTAAAAGTTTGTTTTAGTGTTATTTACATTATAATGCGGGATTTCAATTATACGGTACGTAAACTGATACCTAGGTAGTTTTCGTTATCACTACATATTATAAAACAAAGTCCTCCGCCGCGTGAATTCTATTCTATTCTATTCTACCACTCTATGGTATGGTATTCCTCGAGAACCACTCTATGGTTCTCGAGGGAAAGGTTTTAGTATTTAATTTGTCAAGCGGGCGAAGCCGCGCTAATGCTTAGTAAATTATTCTGATCTTTATTCACTTTTAACGCAATATACTGAAATAACAGGCAGATTTTCATAAAACTCCCTCGGCGCTCGACCGCGTCGCATCGCATTGCCCGCCCGCGCTATTACATCGTTTTCTTCGTTTTCGAGACCAGGGTGAAGTAGGAAGTGTGTGTGCTATGTGCTGACTAGTCTTCACGCACACATTCACATCGTGTTTGTACACTTGGTTACCACAACTATAACGCGCGTCGCTTCGTGAGCTAAAAATACTATCCTAACTAATATTATAAATGCGAAAGTGAATTTGTTTGTTTGTTACGCTTTCACGCTAAAACGTTTGAATGAAATTTGGCACATGGGTAGACCATGACCTGGAATAGGACATAAGATACTTTTTATACTGATAATCTCACGGGATCGAGACTAACAAGGGTTAAACCGCGGGGCGCAGCTAGTAAACAATAAAGAGTTCAAATCTAACAAAGCGAATTCAATTACAACTCGGACAAGCATGTTCAAAAACATTTTCATATACATATAATAAAAATACTGCAGTATATTATATGTGACAGCGCACAACAAAGCTCATATTTCCAACTCAATAAAGTGAAACCAAAACACAAATAGTAAACTAAAAACTGTAAATGCTATAAATCAAACAAAACTGCGTGCAAATTGGTATGAAAACAAATTATTTATGTATACACAGCTATATGGACTGGCACCGTAGTGGCAGGAAATTGGCAATTTCTCTGCGAAATGCCAGCGATGAGGCTGGACGCGATACTGTGAATATTTATAGTTCAAAGTATAACAGTTAATTGCTGTTACAAAATTGTTAGGAAGGTGCTTTAAATTAATTCGTTGTGAAAGTGGAACGGGCCCGAAACGGGAGGTCTAAACGGAGACTCGTTTAGTTTTCTTTTGGGAAACTACTTTTCCGTAAAGATTCCAAAGTAGGTATACCACATACCTACTTTGGATTCTTTAGAGGTTCATGATTTGGGTAGCACAAAGCAAAGTGGAGACACAGTTGTTTGAAAATGCGACTGAGTTAACAGTCTTCAACTATGCTAGATAGTAGTGCATCTACCAGAAAATGATACTAAAAGTTTTGTAACATACTTAAAAATGTAAGTTTCTGCGGTGGATAGTTCTTAATACTGCTCATCTTGGCAAACACCCCTGTAATACACAGTATAAGACCCTTAGTACATCCAGTTTTTTTTTTCAGGGTTTTTCTGTTTTTTTTTTCCGCGTACATCTACGGTTTATTCGCCGTGTGTAGGCACGGTCGTCAGTGTTGTATGGGTTACTATCAAAGACTACGTTTATTTCTCTTTGGTTACTATGGAAGCTTGTTGTCAGACACGTTTTTTCTACGGTGCGGTTTATACGCCGTACAGTAATGGAGTATGATACAAAACTTTCAGTTTTTTGTAATAAATCTCCTTGTTTGTTCAATAAAACATTTATAGTTAAACCTGAGAGCAACTGAAGGACCTCTAATAACCACCTCCATTCTAAGAATGGGACCCGAGTGCGTCTGTATCGGAAGTGACCTACCTACCTTATAAATATAGGTTAATGACGTCATTCAATCTAAAAATACACATCCCTCTTTACTTACACCTTCATCGAAGAAGGCTCTCGACTTCATAATAGACTTCGCAACGGAAAATATGTATATTTTTACTTTGGAAAAGGAAGATTTGAGATGTGCCAATACTACCTTAGTCAATAAGGATGGAGTGGCATTATTGATTTTCTGGTAAACAATGCCTTGTAACAGAATAGGTCCAGACTAGCAATATGACATGAAAGGAAATGGATTCATGGATATTGAGCGAAGTAAACAACTTCGACATGACGGTGGAAAAAACAGATAGCTAACCGTTAAAAGTTAAAATAATACTTTCAGGACTCAAAAGCAATGTTAGAATTAAAATTTGGTGGTTTTAAATTAGGATATAGCTTCACGAATTGAAGATTTTAAGATTTTTTATCAAAATCCGTTGGTCCCGGATGTCATTAGTAAATCTTGGACAGTTGTTATGGGTAGTCAGAAGCCCAAAAATCTAATAACCAGTCTTGCCAAAGTGTACCATGTTACCCAGTAACTGAGTTAGGTTAGATGGGCATTCACTCCGTGTAAAATACTGGGTAATCGGCTGTATCCGATAGACTGGAAGTCGACCCTAACATAGTTGGAAAAAGACTAGGGAGATGATGACTAACTACTAGTCAAAGGTCACCTTTCTCTGCCTCTGTCGTTGCCTTCACTGAACACATTATTCAGTAAAACTCTGTAGTACTCACATATCGTTTCTTTATGAAGTTAGACGCGCGAGTCCCACATAATTGGCACGTGCTAAGCCTCACAATACGCGAGGATCATTAGCGTATATTATTTACATTACATCACGTCTCTAAGTGTACATGATATGTAGGTATATGCTTTTAATGAGTTCATGAACTCGTCATGAACTCATTAAAAGCGTTCAAAAAGTAGGTATATGTGTTGATCGGTCGAGTAGGAAAGAAGAAAGAAAATACTTTTATACCATTCCCGCTCTAAAAAGCTTATTTTGTTCACAGAAAACAGTGAATAAAAATCAATTTTAGTCACTGTTTTGGTGTTTGAATTTAGAACTCATCAATATATTCGAACTCCATCTCAATACTGTACAACCTCTTTGCGAAAAAATACTCGATACAAACTCCGATGTGATTGGTTGACATTTTCGACAAGGAGTTTAGCATTAGAATAAAAACTGTTTAGTGTCCTTTGCTGATGTCAGCAAAGGACACTAAACAGTATTTAAAATAGCGCCATTACTAATGTTAGTAATGGCGCTATTTTAAATACTGTAAGTTGTATGAACACAAAGTTTAGTGTTACTTCATAATAAATCGATTGAAAATGCATTCAAGTGATGAAGAGGATGTGTTAACACCTGAGTTTATGAAAGAGAGGGCGGCCGATATAATAGAAAACTTGCTACCCAACAAATCACGGCTGGCTTACATCAAAGCCTACGATGAGTTTTCAAATGGAAAAATGAAAATCAAGCTTCTGGAACATTTTCAGAGTCTGTTTTCCTAACTTATTTTAATGAGTTGTCGAAGAAAAAGAAGTCATCGACATTTTGGAGTACGTATTCTATGCTACGGTGTACTATAAAAACAAAGCATAACATTGACCTAATAACATACTCTTTCTCGTAGTCATGGTATAAAGTATAGTATGCAACTCTTGAATAAAACGGATTTATATCGAGGGCCATGAATCACTCGCGTCGCTCAGGATTCTAGCACTTGAATCACGAGCATAGCGAGTGATTCATCTATGGCCCTCGCTTTAAATCCGTCCTTTATTCACTAATTGCATAATATACTATTATTTGCGGCAAACATGACGCTAAAAAAGGACAAATGCACGAAAATTACAAATTGGGGGAAAATATGCGTTACATTCACGCAAAACGGGCATCGGCACCGGAAAGCAATCCGGCAATCAGAAAATGTCCATCGCAACAAGTTATTATAATAAGAAAAGACAGAACATATTTACTTATATTACTGATTAACTATGCATAGTAATAATATGCATAGTAATAAGTACATAAAGAAAATGAAGAAGAAATATCACGAAAGATATTGCTAACAAAACCACTGTATTATACTCAGTTGAGATTTTACGCAAGACATATCAAGAAGCAGAACTTTTTTGTCTTTCCGTAGAAATATTTTATTATGAGAATATCATAAAACTTTTTCCGCAGTACCTCATGCATAGTGCAGTGACTATGAGCCGCAATATTCGCGGTACCCGCCGTATCCGCAGGTTGGACGTGAGCCTCATGCACAATGCGGATCATCAGCGTTATGTGTCCGAATCATAATCCCTTTATGTGGGTCAATCGTGTGGACGCCGTTAGTGACGTAAATGTTTTAGTGTTATTGTTATTTGTTTTTATTATCTTGTTTCTTTATTCATATTATTGTGTCGGGGAACGTTTTATTTCTTTGACCCCTTGGGTTGGAATTGATTGGCGTATATTTTATGTCAAACCAAGAGGTTTGACACTACAATAAGAATTGTAGTATTATAGTAGGTATATTATACATTCAAATAGCTAACTATACTTTGCGATTGAAAATGGGCCTAAATTGACCTTTCCTATTCCAGTGAATTCCTTTTAACATCTATGCGAAACGACAAAAACTCTTATTTCACATTTCCACCGAAAAAATATTCTCTCTAACGACAAAAAATATATCCCACGCACTATATGAAACACTATGAATTGGAGCGTGAGACGCATTCACAATTCGGATCATCCTCTATTATATTCGCGTATCCGAATACCCGAATATCCTAGTAAATAGGTCGCGACTTTAGGTCACCGTTTTTGGCTGCATTGCGGTGGAGCCAGACTATTGGCAAAGAGCTACTGTTAAGCGAATGTGAAACTCATCTAGGTAATAGCTCCGTCTTGTTTTACTTAAAAGATTAAAGAGAAGACGGGATTAATGTGGTTTGCTTTTATTGCAGGTGTGCTAAAGCATATGAGACGTTTTGTATGTGCTTTAGTGCAGACTATATGTTTAGTGGAAGGTGTTTAACAAGAACTTCGGTGCCTGATAGGGACTTGCTAAAAAGCTTGATTAAGATCCACTGGGCTAGGCTTGGTGATATCCTAAAAAATGGTTCTGTGTTTTCACCTACAATGAGAAGTATGGTACGGTAGATATAAATAAATAACCCCGACAGTTGGTGATATTCAAATCAGAGAAAATATTAATAACATAATTATCAAATCGATGCGAATATGCTTGCACTCACTAAATTTCCGTATAAAATATGTAGCCTCCATAAAACGAACGATTATTGCGGTATTAGGACTAAATAATACAGCACGGTATGAGGTCACAGAAGTAGATTTCAAACTAGTGCTGCACTAACGTCGAACGTGATGAGAAAACTAAATGCCGATAATACTGGCAACATTCGGCTCGGCGTGAACTGGCAACACTGTTGAAAACTAATGTTACATTCTGTGCAGAATAGGGATTTAACAAGCCAACGGTAGCTGGATTTCGCATATAAACTGAAGATACGTGGAATTGTGGATCGATTACATTCACTGGAATGAAATTAGAAACTAAACCCGGATTTGCCGAGTTGCCGAGTACAATTTGTGCCGAATTTCCGAGTATACGTGCGTTTTAACAAAGGGTAGCTTTTGTTTAAATAATGTTTTGGGACTGCTTTTGTTTCTATTCTGTTAGCTTAATTGGGCGTTGCGTAATCTCTTGCAGAGATTTTGTGTTGATAGAAGATAATGAGAGCCTTATTGTAGCATTGACTGAAATGCAACGTGATATTTTATATCATTTCTAGAAGAATTTAATAGCATTTATTTAGGAAAACCATCCACGCCAACCACCACCAACCACATTTTGCATAAAAATTTATCATTATAATCACAAACTATAAAATAAAACTGCCATCTTTATCAACACAATGCATCACATTAAATCAGTTAATTGGCGACACAATTACGTGATTCATGCTAACAACAAATAGGAGAGTTCCATGCTATTTAAATATTCACGTTTTCACATGGCTTATTTTGGGAGCAAACACTCTCGGGGCTGGGGATTTTAACAGGCGTTATATTCGCAAAATAAATATTCGGGTGCTTGTCAAAGTGTCATCGCCACACGTATGAAACGTATCAGCGTATCTGACAATACGCCGCGTATGCTATACGCGATACGCGCTAGATCGCAATATAATTTAGAAGCCAATGCTTGCAGTACAATATTTCCAAAGAATCCAAATAGGTCACATTATTATGTTGATGTTTGGGTCAATAATTTGCAGATATTGAGATTGATTCATTATTTATTCGTGGAAATTTCCACAAGTTAAAGTTAAATTAAGTTAAATATGAAAGCATTTATTTTGTTAATATTTATACAAAGGTTTTTGTTAATAATAATACGGGTGTATTATGTAGCAGGACATTAGTTAGGTACAAAAAAAGATGGTAAAGATACAATATGTGTCTCCCTAAATGTTGCAAGCTATATAGTACACTAAACTGCTACTACCCACTAAACAGCTTCCCCAGATCCCTCAGAATCTCACAGGAAAGGGGTGTTACCTTCAGTACAAGTAAATGAGGCAAGCGAGTGATGAGTGCTTTCATCTTATTACAGTCTGCAGTCAGATTACATTATAGCCGCGCGGATGGGCGTGTGTAATACTATGTGAGGAACATTATCGTGAGGGTTCATTGGACTTAAGTATCTTGGTCTACATAAATGAAGAGACAGGGTTGTCACATCATGATAGGAACCATACGTAAAAGAAGGTGTTGAAAATAGTTTTCGAAACAAATTCATGGGCGGCTCGTTCCTTTGGCCAAATTATCATTGTTTTCAACGTAGCAATGTTGCCAGTTTTCTAGGCGTTACTAGATGATAGTGATATGCTGAAATACTTTGATACTTATTTTTTAATTTCTGTTTATGATTCCTTGCTTTCATTATGCCTTCTAATAATACCGTCTTCTGTTTGGAAGTTTCATTTTCACTAATATTCAAAATATGTGTCTAATCGATGGACCTAAAGGATTTTTTTTATTATGTCAATGGATCTAAAAGAAAGAAAGAAAATCAACTATCCTTTATAGTATTTCAGCTGGCAACAAGCAACACATTACGCTATACATATTTGCAGGACTGGTCAGTATACCTACCTAATAGCTATACTCATATTTAACTGAGCTAATAACAGTAATCCTGACGGAGTATACCTAGAGTATAAGTCCACACGACAAATAGACCGTTCCACTGTCTAGACGGTATTTGTCATAGCGTGACGTTTTGTGGGTGTAGTCAAGTGAGGAAGGGAGTATGTCAGGAAGATGGATAGCAGCGGCATATACCAAATGCGACTACTAGTAGGTCTGTCAGCAGCGTTGTGGTTGTAGGATAATCTTCTTACGATGTAGTGAGCCTACATTTCGTTGTTCCTATGATAAACAAATGAATGAGGAGTGAGGCGTATTTATCATCACAGATAGAAATAACAGATAGGTAACAATTGTTCCTAACAATAAAAAATATCTGTTACTTAAAATAACAGATCCTCAAGACTGTTACCGCGGCTGTTAATGTTAAAACTTCGGATACGATTTTCGACTTTAACGAAAAGAAACAAAGAAGATATTCAATTGAGATTTAAATACGTATTTATCATCCGTACAAAAATAGCAGGCTGTGATTAAATAACAGATATTTGGATCTGTGATTTTTTTTGTCACAGTAACAGTGATAACAGATATCGTGTTTAACCTGTTACAACCCATCTCTAAAATGAATGTGTTTATCATGCTCATATACGCTGGCCTGTAACGTTCTACGCGTGTCACACTTTGGTGCCAGTCACTTTCACTTTTGTGGCTTCGTTCACGATGCTACGCTGTTTTTTTCCATAGATTCGCTGAGTTATCTACAAAAATCTACGTTGTGACTGTCACAAATATTGTGTAAACACCGATGAAAAAAAAAATGACCGTGGTTTCTGAACTAAGACGACAAGTTAGTATTGCAAGAGCAAGTTGGTATTTCCGTTTGCAACTAGTACCCACAAAGAAAATCGGTTAATACACCTTTTAGCATTAACAAACACGCTGAACCGATAAAGACCACTACTAATTTAAATATCTTTCTCCAAAATCATGCACCAACCAAATTACCTACAGGCAAAAATTCAAACTTTTCCAACCCCACAAGAACTTTGACTCAAAACCCCATTAAAATAAAATTTACAACTGCGGGTGCAATTAAACGAGTCGGGGTATTTACCCATAATCTGTTTATCGGTGATTCATTGCAGCAGTGTCACCAGCAGAGGGGGGACGGTGATCAATACCAGTTGTCTAGACTAGGGCGATGAATCAGCGCCTGTACCTGGAACTTGTGGAGGGAAAGTTATAAGTAATGCAGTGGGTACGGGGTTCGTGAGGGTTTTAGGACGTTAGAGTAGTTTTTTTTTATTGTTTTCAGGTCTAAGGCTTCCTATTCAAGTTCTTTTTATATTTTACTAGCTTCTTCCCGCGATTTCGTCGACGTGAAATGTCTTGTTAAAACATACAATATATCTTATGACACTCGACATGTCTCCTGCCTCCTACTACTGAAAGAATCGGATCAGTAGTTCAGAAAATTACCCCTTCATACAAACATATTACTAAGTATAGATGCAGGGGTTTCTGTATTGGGTATTCGGGTACTCCCCGAAGGGTTGAGCAGAGATGTGCACTAACGGTACACCCACATTTCGCCAGTTTTATTTAAGTCCCATGTAATAGGGGGCGAGCCTATTCCTACCAATCGGGCACAAATTCAGACTCCAGGCTGCTACTGAGTCCTGTCAGGGTTGCGGGAAAGTCCGAAAGGGATACATGCAACTGAAGCAACACGGGTGGGTTTTAGTCAGTAAAAGTCTGACATACACTTCCGCCCCGCCCAGAGCGGGAGAAGTGATTTGATGATTTCTTAGAATCAAAAAAAAAAAAAGGCTGCTACTGAGAAATTCCTGATGGAAAAACCCAATATGACTTTGCCCGATTCGGGAATCGGACCCAGGACTGGCTTAGCAGTAGCGCTTACGAGCACTAGACGAACGAGGCATTGTGTTTGCAGGGTTTGTAAGTAGGTAAATTCACGACAGTTAAAAATGCTGTGGATACCTATTTAGTTTACGTACAGAGCAGTTTTCTAGATTTTTTTGTTGTCATTGATCAAAGTCCGATCTTGTCTATCAAACTTATTTTAATATTTTATTTTGTTGTTGTTTACGGGAAATACAATAGTACTAACAGTGCCCCCTCTTAAATCAGCAAAGTAGATAAGATTTTATTACCTAAATAGCTTGACAAAGTTATTTCATTCGTAAAACGTTCTAAAATTAATTGGATTTGTTACGAAATGTTGCAATAACTTTGTGATTGTGAAGCATTTTGAGCTCCATTTTGGCTTCTTTTACCAAAGTATACATATTCGTTACTACCATACAAGTATACAATATATTCGTATCATTTTAAAGCACACAACAAAACCGAATACGCTTATAAGGCTGGCGTTTACTCTACGCGTAATCGCTCCATTCTCGGCAACGTTCGCTCGTTAAGCGCGAGCCATCGCTTCTTCCAAGCGTCTCCTATTTGAACAGTGTATGTAGCTAATAGCTTAATATCTGTAATGTGCTCGTTTCGCTCAAGTTATCTGTATGAAAGCCGTTTCGTGTGCTAACCTAAGCAAGCATATTAAGCAAATATCAAATGCTTCATTTTTATTTCGAAGTGAAACGCCTGAATACAAAATCAATCAAAGTGAAAAATTTATTCATTAATGAACCGATCTAAAGATGTTGTATTTCTGCACGCCGCATTTTTCACTCACCGAACGAATTGATCACGTCTACGCTTGCTCGAGACGTGCTGGCGATTTCAGACTTATAATAACTAACTACCGATTTTCCCAGCTGGAAGTATGGATGAAATCGAATACGGGCGTGGGCAAGGTCATTTCAAAACTTTTTAACCCTGAGAATGTCGGTGCAATTTTTAACGGTTCAAAAGTTATGACCAACTTTCTATCTGGGAAATCAGTTTTTTTTTTTAATTCTGGACGTTGTAGAGGACTCGCCCTTTCCTGTGGTAATACTTTTACGCACCTGGAAAACATTTTTTCGATAGGAAAAAATATTTACTGTAAAATCTGGCAAAAATTTTACTCAAGTTTCAAGCGATTTTCTTAGAAAAAGTGTCACTAGTGAAAAAAATGCTCAGGCCCTCATTTCATTCAATTTGATCCATACTTCCAGAGACACCCTGTACAAGTCCAGTTTTCCTCACGATGTTTTTCCTTCACCGATATCAGTAATGTCCAAGATAAACTCAGAAATTACATATTAATTGAACAAATCGTATTTTACTTGCCCAGATTTAAACCCAACAACCTCGTACATGAGAGGCGACGCCTTAACCATTGGGCCATCACGACCTACGTAAGTTCTTTTTCAATTATTCTTTAACGAACAGAATGAGAAACCTTCACTTATAATGCAGGTGTCTTGATATGCATATGCAGAGAGCATAGCACCAATCAACGTTGAACACATGCCCTGCATACCACTTACGGCAGATTGCATCGGGCATAGATTACAGACATACTTGTCCGAGACTGGCAGCCTCTCGAGACAAGCACGAAATATCAAACGCACTGCACGATTTATTGAAGTTCGGGCTTTATGGAGCCACATTATAGATATCTATAAATATTATAAATTAAAGTCGCTTTTCATGTCTGTCTGTGTCGTTCTTCTAAAAATCTAAACTATTACGGTTTTTACCAGCATTTAGAGAACTTATTTACTAACTTTATGTCGATAACACAACTCGCCTAAAATAAATTTTAATGTTTTGTCAAGTCGTAAAAACAGTACGAAACAGGGGCGGATCGCTAGTGTTGTATAAAGCTACGTTTCATTTGATACACTACCGAAAATTTTGCAATAAAACAGTAAAACCAGCACATCAATTACGCAATCCCAAAAGGAATTGGTTGAACAAAAAGTCCTTTGCAATTCAAATGATTGTCACCGTTTACTCGGCGTACAAAAATAATCGAAAATAAAGCTCCCGATTGCTGCAAACACATTAAAAAGCAATAGATTGCGAGCAATTAGCGCGTTTCGGTGCCATCGAGTGAGGGGAAAATCGAGCAAAACATCACGATGCAATTTCCTAACGAACGCTCCGCTCGCTCATTCCTCGTGCATCGCAATATGATGTCGGCGCCGCACTAGTGTTATTGACGATGCACGGAATACTGCCGGAAAAATTTCGTACGGAATTAAAAATAAGAAGACTTGCAAAGTTTATGAGATACCAAGTTTTGAAGTTTAACGGGAACATTCCGGTTTCACTCAATGTTTTTGACGCTACTTTTAATACAGCGTAGGAAATCAATAACTGCAAGGTTTTAACGTGACCTCATAGAAGATGATGATGTATCGCAAGCTATTAAAATTATTAACATAATACTATGTAAAACTACATTCTTATAAATAAATAAATTCTGATTCTACCGGGAATAGGCATGCCTACGCCTACAGTTTTCAGTCCCATAGTACCAAAATCATCATGAAAATTACTTTTGGTATATTTTCTTTGTTATGGGAACAAAGAAAATATACGAAAAGTAATTTTCATAAAAAACTCTTCATATTCCAGTCGTTACACGTAGACAATATAATTGAAATAAATACTCCGCTATTGCGGTGCGTGATAAAATTTAATACACCGCATTATTTATTGCTCACAATGGCGGCAGATAGTTTAATACAATAGGTGCATTGTTCACTTGTTCTGCATTACGTGAACGCGTCTGCTTTCGACGGGCACACTTCGGTAAATGAACAGCGCATGTGATTATACGAAAATGTGGGTAGTTTTATAATATTTTGTTTCATGACGTTGTAAAGAGGAAGCTTCCGCCTGGTTCGTGTTAACGGTTTCTTATTAGAACTCCACTATCGGTTTATATAACCATCTCAGGTTATGTAACAAAATCTAAGAGACTTTGTAGCTAGAGTGGTTATGTGTAGGTAGGAAGCCACTATATACTATAGTATATATTACATAAAGTCTCTATAAAAAAAATTCTATATAAAATTTTCTCGAAACTTCAAAACGTATTGTTTAGTATAATGCATTTCATTTTCTTCTACATTAGACTACAACTCATTATCAAAGAATTTCGTAAGAATATTTATACAACAATTTCCATGCACATACATATCGGAAAACTACTTTTCTTAAACGCTGAATTTCATTTCACTCTGCTCAAATATACTCGTTCCTACAACCGCATGCAATTGCATACGACCACAGAAAAATGTCGTAGATATTCGTGCACCCATATAACCCGGCTGATTGAAAACAGCAATCACCCACGAGCGGCTGTCGTATTGATTGCATGCTCCCCGAAATTGCAGGGTTATCGAAAAAAGCCGTGTAACTGTCGAGCGCAGATGGGTTTAGGATTTTAATAGCGAATGAAGTGAACTGGAAGGATTTTCTTTTTAAATCTGGTTATTTGGATCCGGTCCAGTATTTTTTTATGTTTAGAGTCAACAACAATTTATACCAAAATTAAGTCACTTTTAACACAAAAAATAACACTAACTGTATAAATAAATGTGCTCATGCATTTATGAACTCTGACTGAATGTTATATTATACTATGAGTAGGTACGGTCAGTCGGTCATGGCAAAAGATCACTTGTCTAAGAATGTTATTTAATTACAAAATTGATTAAGCTTAATTCAGCAAATCATGATCCTCTGCAAATGTAGCATAAAAAATGTAATATTCCAAGCAAAGCTGTAATTAAAACTAAAATAAATTATTGGAAAAAAAACAATTCCGAGTTTCGTGTCTTTGAACTTCGTTTTCGCGTTTATTTTTCTTTCAATTTAATCGGTTCCCTGAAAAGTTAACAAGCCAAAAGCTCTTTACGTGTAGACCTGTTTACTTGAAGAGCCTCCGTGATTCATTTAATTATCCTTTCATCTTCACTTACAATTACTGTCAAGGTTTGCGTTTGCTGTAGCTGCTATACACTGTACAACTATCGTAAAAGTAGAATTAGGTATACTATAGAGGTACAGTTTAGTGCTAAATGTATATCGTTAGTGAAATTCAAGGGCGATTATTTCCTGAAGTAGTAGTAGAAATTTAGTGTGAGCAACTCAGGCAGTTGTTTAACAAATTGACTCACCCTACCTCAATTTGTAGTTTTTAATTTCATACAATGTGATTTGAATACACGGATAATTTAAGTTGGTAATGAATTTGCTTAACAATTTAATTTCCTTGACTTTACATACAGTAAGTTCGCATTCAATACGTTTGTGAATTGTATCATATTTAACAACATTTGAATCGATACTTCTTGAGAGTTGAGAAACTTTTGTTAAATGTATATAAATATTTTTGCACGTGATTGTAGAACGGAAGTCGCGTCATCAAGTGCGCGGCTCAGATAAGGCGGGGGTGGGCTTAATTATATTATTCTTGGAAAGCTTTCTACCTGTCACATGTTGCGGTATTGTATAAATTTTTCCTGGAAGCGACATTATATAATAATAACTCTGTTTAAAATATTAATTATCTGTATCGCATTAGTCACACGCTAGGAAATAATAATTTTAAAGGGCCGCCGTTGACGAAATCGATAAAGAAGACTATAAATATTGTCAATCATTTATTTTATACTTAATTGTACACTAGAAAAATTATATAACAAAAAACTAATTAATTATTATTTTCATAGTTCAAGATACAAGATCATGAGTACGTAAGTGAGTTCCATAAAATTTTAGAGAATTTTTAATTTAGCACAAAATATTTTAAATAATTATAATCTACTAGCGACCCGCTATGTTGGGGTCGGCTTCCAGTCTAACCAAATGCAGCTGAATACCAGTATTTTACATGGAGCGACTGCCTATCTGACCTCCACAACCCAGTAACTGGGAAATATGATCCTACCCCTTGGTAATACTGATTGTCAGACTTTCGGGCTTCTGATGACCTGTAACGACATGTCAAAGATTAACGAATGACAGCCGGGACCAAAGGCTTAACGTGCTTTCCGAGGCACGCAGGAGTCTCAATAATTATATAAAGATGGTCACCCATCCACGGATCAAACTCGGCAAGTGTAACTTAACCTTATAGATCGATCCTGAAGCTGTAATTACTTAGCCACGAACTCCTCGTCATGGCTAAGAAGGTAATTACTTTTATACCATTCCCCCTCTAAAAAGCTTATTTTATTCACTTAGAACAGTGAATAAAAAGCACTTTTAGTCACCGTTTTGGTGTTTGAATTTAGAACACATCAATATATTCGAACTCCATCTCAATGCTGTTTAATCTCCTTGCGAAAAATACTCGATACAAACTCCGATGTGATTGGTTGTCATTTTCGACAAGGAATTTAGCATTAGAATAAAAACTGTTTTGTGTTCTTTGCTGTCATTAGTAAATTGGCGCTATTTTAAATACTGTAAGTTATAAGAACACAAAGTTTAATGTTAGGTACTTCATAATAAATCGATTGAAAATGCATTCAAGTGATAAAGAAGATGTGTTAACACCCGAGTTTATGAAAGAGAGGGCGGCCGATATAATAGAAAACTTGCTACCCAAAAAATCACGGCTGGTTTACATCAAAGCCTACGATGAGTCTTGCAAATGGAAAAATGAAAATCTAGCTTCTGGGACATTTTCAGAGTCTGTTTTCCTAAGTTATTTTAATGATTTGTCGAAGAAAAAGAAGTCATCGACATTTTGGAGTACGTATTCTATGCTACAGTGTACTATAAAAAAAGGAATAACATTTACATAATAACATATTCGAAGTTGCAAGTTCTTTTTCTCGTAGTCATGGTATAAAGTATAGTATGCAACTCTTGAATAAAACGGATTTATACCGAGGGTCTAACAATTGAATCTCTCGCTTTGCTCGCGATTAAATCATCATGAATCACTCCCTACGGTCGTGATTCAATCGTTAGAATCCTTCACTTGCTCGTGATGCATCTATGGCCCTTGCTTTAAATCCGTCCTTTATTCACTAATTGCATAATATACTATTATTTTAATGCAGTTACTGAAAGCCCATCCACATTCTAGGGCGTCATAGGGCGTTGTAATATTATTATCATTGCTTTTAATAGTCAACAATTCACTGTTCTGGAATGAGGCATGTCTTCTGCCTGATCGCGGATTGATACTCAGATTGTTACATAGTATAGTGTACACAGGTAGAAACTCACTGACACGGAAAATCATAGGATCCATCCCTACTGAGACCAAATTACAGCATAGGTATCAAGTTCTTGTGTATTGTATTAACTAGATAGTAAATTTGCGAATCAGTTCACATGAACGACTAATGTGGGGTTAGTAGGTACCAAGTAAAACACTGTTGCTATGAACAGTCGTGAAAAGCGTAGAACAATATTGTCATAATTATTATTATATTATCACAGTTATCACCAAACATCTCGGAATGTTAGCAGCAGTGATAGCAGTGGTGTGACCATCGGTCTGACAAGTCATAGGTCTCGAGTTCGAACCCAAAGCCCGCACCTCTGACTGTTCGGATGCATGTGAATATTATATAAATATCACTTGCTTAAACGGTGAAGGAAAACACGGAAGGAAGGAACAAGGAAACGGTAAACTAACCTTTTACCTTGAGTTCCAATCCAAAATATCCGTATTAAATATCAACGTACGTTGGTATTTATTTATAACAAGAAAGTCTTATTTGAATACAGAACTTGGTTGTTTTTTTATTTTCGATTACTCAACTCATTTTTCAGTAAATAGATAATTGCTTTATATTTTGCAATAAATTGGGTTGTCTCATCGCGTTTCTCTATATTTCCTACGCAGTCCGACAGTGACCACTATTTAGCTCTTGTCAGCGTCTTAATGAAACGGTCTAGTGCCCTGAATAAAATAGCATTTTGTAACTGTGGTGGTTTTCACAAAAGACTAACTCGAATTATAACGTCAGTCTATTTTTGTCACTTTCAAACCTTTCATAATTTGATAGAAACACAATGATTTTAAAAATGTGCATTATGTTGTACCCACCTCGTTAGTCCCGTTAATGAAAAAAGAACACACCGAAATTATAAAATTACTGATATTTTTTCCGGCAGCCATTGCCCGATGCGGCCTGGAAACTATAAGGGATGTAATTTTCATCGCCGGAAGTGACCTATGTCGCCGACGTCGCGTATTTCCTGTCAACATCAAGTTTAATTGGTTTTCCGACGAGTTCTAGGTACTCTTACTGATGTACCTACTTGTTTGTATGTAGGTAGGTAGGGTTGCATCGCTCAAACTTGGAAAGCAATTAATTCTAGTAATAAAATGTTGTGCTCTCCAGATAAATTACGTAAACGAAATGAACTTATTTTTTATGAAAGAAAATGTATACCTTAATATTCTGTCTAGGTACTTGGTAAGCGAAACTTTTACAACAAAGAGAATACTTTGTGAATAAAATGAAAGTAAGTACCTATTTGAACACGTGTGTCGTCTAATATCGAAATAGAGCAGCCACTTTTTTGTCTCATTTTGTTCACGCGCTGAGTCAAATCAATATTATTAACGGCACATTTAAAATCATTTTCTATATTTTCTTTTCTAAAAACGACAAAGGAAAACTCGATCTAGCACAAAATACGTTTATAATCTACTACAATGTTCTGCAACATATCGATTTTCATTGTCAACTGCAGCACAGTTGTGGTTGTTTGTTACTATACAAGCCGCTCAATAGGGTGGGCGCCCCAGTTGCGTGCCAGCCCGATTGACTCGCTCACCTGGAACAAGGGGCATGCGTCGTATGTCTGAGCAATTTATCGAGTTTACATTTTTATGTTGATGTGCTCAGGAAAATATACAACATATTTCTCAAGGCAGACATTGATATGCATGTTTTTAGACGTCGTGTCACGTAGCGTACAGTGATTTGATATTTTTTGTACGATCGCTTCGGTTCCTCTATTTCTATGTAAATGTGTTGAACATGTGTTAGGAAACTGATAACTCGGTTTTCCAGACTCTCTGAGACAATTTTGATCGAAATATCTTTAAAGTTAATTAAGTTTCTAGCTGGCAGCATACAAAAAAATAAACGAGTGGCCATAAAAAAACATCAAAAGATAAGACACCCGTTCCATAGCTCGGCCAATAAAACTGAAGCCCGCTTAACTCACGGGTGTGGTCATGCGACAGACGAAACACGCGCTTTGACCATGAACCAACGCACCCTAACCCTTCACTGGTCACGCAATATTCGTGTCAGTAAATTCCCAGATACTTATTCACGACTCAACTACTCCACATAACATTAAAACTTTTAAACTGTTCCTTCTGTTCAAAGCAATATAAAACAAAGTTATTGATGGCTATGATTTGTTAAAAGTCAAATAGGAAGTGCAGCGCTGAAAATCCTGTGAATTTACAACTAACACAGTCGATAGAACACTATTTATTATGTCCGTTTTCACGTTAGTGTCAAATATATACAGCGTGAGGCTTTCGAGGGGCTGCCGTGAAAAATGTCCGCGCTGACGGCTATTTATAACCACACTTTCGACCACTGGCCGAGAAATGGTGGATTCGCCCTGGTTTTTTGGGTCTTCATAATTATTAGTATGTAAGCATAGGCATTTTGTAGATAAGGTATTCTTTGACATTATTTCACTATTAATATCTTTTTTTTGTGGTTTTTTAGTCTACTTCGATCTTTTTTCTTTATCGAATACAAATACAGCGTGTATCAGAAAGATGTGGTCAAAGGGTCCGGTGTGGTACAGACCATTAAACTGAACAACTTTCTCCATGGGTGGCCCCATGGAGAAAGTTGTTCAATAATCAAGAATAAATATCAGCAGTCCCAAACATTCAGATCGTTTAGGCATTGAAGCTTTGTACGGCACAGTTGATATTTTTTTCGCGATTACGATGTTGGTCCCATGGAGTAAGGTTGTTCAGTACAGTTTTTTTGGTCACACCTTTCTGATACTTCCTGTATAAACAAATCAAGAAAAAAATCTCTCTGATGGAACAATTTCTATAAAAACTTCACGGAAATTGTGCACGGTGTCGCGTCGCGCCTTAATGTCACGACTTACTTACGGTAATATAAAATATAATTTAAACAAGTTCTGTTATTCACAACGCAGCTTGACTTCAGTTACGGTAGTCACACCACAAAGTTTTAATTATAACTCTAAAACGCTGCGTATCTCAAAGTCATAATTAATTAACAAGTCGGTACGTACATACTTAGTTTGTAAAACATTGTTGTAACGTTAGTATTTGTTGAGTGAAGTTATTATTAGCATTCGTACCGCCACTGGTTAGACTAAAAGCTCCAACCGGAAAAGGCTGGGAAGTTGCCTAATTAAGGCTCGTGCAAACTAGCGCGATATCGCGGGTGCGACAAGCAGCGCTAACGATGTGTCGCCCGCGATATCGCGCCTGTTTGTGGGAGCCTATATGAACCTTTCTGACTCGTTGGACGAGTGGTCACGAGCGCTACTGCTCTGCCGCGCGTATTGCATAGTTTCGATTAATTGGCGCTCAAGTTTTTTCGTCACATTTTTTGTCGAGTCGAGTTGTCGCAAGCGCTACTGCTGTGCACGAGGTCCTGGGTTCAATTCCCAGGTACGGCAATGTACTATTGGGTGTTTCCATCTGGAATTGCACAGCAGCAGCCCGGTGACCATCTTTACCTATCGAGACTCCTCCGTGCCTCGGAAAGCACGTTAAGCCGTTGGTCCCGGCTTTCATTCGTGGATCATTGACAGTTCGTCAGAATCCCGAAAGTCTGACAACCAGTCTTACCGAGGGGTATCGTATTACCCAGTTGCTGGGTTGTGGAGGTCAGATAAGCAGTGGCTCCATGTAAAATACTGGTATTCAGCTGCATCCGGTTAGACTGGAAGCCGATCCTAACATAGTTGGGAAAAGGCAGATTGATTAGTTTGCATGATACGTCTCATCGTAAACTTTCCTGTGATGTAATAATATCATTATGTCCCAAGGAAATAAAAATGGTAGGACGTAGATTTTTATTTTGAACACTTTTTCCTATACCGTATTAGATTATAGGTACCTCATTGTTTTATAAAGTAAAACACCCCCTATAAGTTCTATTACAAGTTAAATAAGGGAAGTTCGTGTCTGTATATTAATAAAAACAGCTTAGTTGCATGACGCATAAGTAATTACTAACCTGCATGCATGAACAGTAGTTTTCTGTGCTGTACTATTAGCCTAATTATTACTTAGTTTAAGAACGACTAATGTTGAATTAAATGATCCAGATAATTGACTGTGTTCATTCATAATTTAAATTACTTTCTTTTTAAACCACCTAAATCTACACTAATATTATAAAGAGGAAAGATTTGTATTTTTGTATGTTTGTATTTTTGTGTGTATGTTTGTAACGAATAAAACGAACGAAAAAAACTCAAAAACTACTGCGCCGATTTCATTCAAAATTCTTTCACCATTAGAAAGCTACATTCACCCTGAGTAACATAGGCTATATTTATTGCTAGAAAAGATAAGGGATCCTTACCAATAATGTAACCCAAGGTGTAAAAAATTAGCTAAAATATTATTTACATAGATAAATATTCTTTACATCGCGTGCGCTGCGAAAACTATTGAGGATAGAATAAAATAATGTACTACGACTTTGCAGAACACATTATTATTTACAAAAAGTGTCGCGACAGCATATGTCTAACTATTTTAGTTATGCCACAAGTTCTTTTATTTTGAAAATTTAATTGAAATTACGCCGCTAGAAAAGGCTCTTTATTAGTATCTTGGTATTAATCCTTATCAAAATAAATTATATAACTTATTTTGATAAGGACATTCTATTCGAAAGATATCACGAGTTTAAAAATGTAAGTCAAGCTCCAAAAAAAAAACAACCGTCTTCCAAAAAAAACACTAAAAACGTGAAAAATAACTTTAATTTCGGAAATCTTTGCTTTTCAATTTTCGTTTTTTGCCACCGACTTCCGAAATTAAAGTTATTTTTCACGTTTTTAGTGTTTTTTTTGGAAGTCGGTTGTTTTTTTTTTGTAAAAAGTTTTAATTTTTCACTTTTTAGTTGTGGTACCTACCCCACACAAATTCGAATATCACTACCTGGTATGTAAATAACAGTGAAGGAGTCAAACAATATATCGTCTACATACACTAAGTGGGAAAAATACATAACTATTGAAGCTAACTCAAAAGCTACGCAAGCAAAGTTAATAAAATTTATATGGGACCACCTCTGAAGTATGACCTACCAAACAAAAAAAGAATCATCAAAATCGATTGATAATTGGCGGAGTAATCGCGTAACATACACACAAAAAAAAAAAAAAAAAAAACATACAGACGAATTGAGAACCTCCTCCTTTTTGAAGAAGTCGGTTAAAAAATATCGGCTCATACATTCAGTTTATAATGGCTTTTTTGATGATATCACAGTAGATAGGTTGGTAGGTTATTTTTTTTTTTTTTTTTTTTTTTTTTTTTTTTAAAAACGTTGCCCCACACTAGGAATTTCTTCCTGTATCGTGGGTGCGTTTACAAACATAGAAACTCACATACACTAACACCCAGACCCGGAACAACTACTTGCAGATCATACAAATATTTGTTCCGTGCGGGAATCGAACCCACGGCACGTTGCGCAGCAGTCCATCGCTCAGCCACTGCGCCAACCGTGTCGTCAAAAGGTAGGTAGGTATGTATGTAGGTATGTATGGAGGTAGGTAGGTAGGGTAGGTAGGGTAGGTAGGTAGGGTAGGTAGGTAGGTTAGGTAGCTAGAGTACGTAGGTAAGGTAGGTAGGTAGGTAGGGTTGGGAGGTAGGGTAAGTTGGTTGGGTAAGTTGGTTGGGTAGGTAGATATGTTGGTAGGTGTAGGGAGGTAGGTGTATTTAGGTAGGTATGTAGAGTAGGTAGAGGGCAGGTAGGTAAGGTAGGTAGGTAGGTCGGGTAGGTAGGTAGGGTAAGTGCGCCGTAGTTAAGTACTTAGTGCTACCCGTGCGAAGCCGGGGCGGGCAGCTAGTCTTTAATAAAAGAGAATAAAAGAGTTTTAAAGAAAAGGCCAACGAAATTTTTGATTATACGATTAGCAGAATGATCAGTAACCACATTTTTTGTCAGCAATATAACACACAGTATTTCAACAGGTTTGCAGTTTGTTAATCCTTAAAAAGACTAGCCTATTATAATTCTCATTAAAAATCTCCACAGAACACAAAACGAATACCTTATACCTTAATTACTAAAATCAGAATTTGTTGACACGTTCAAAGAGTTAATGTCAGTTCCTGCCAGCGGAATGACATAAATACGTTGGGCATCATGCGAGCTTACCAGTGCCTGTCCGGTACGTGTCCGGATTATATAGTAATAACACTATTATTTCTGAACAAAATGGACGCCGCGGAAAATACCGGCCGTAATGAAGGTTTCAACTTAATTACGTTACTTGCGATCGCCTGATCGTAGTAGATTTAGGTACCTAATTATTTAACTAGGAATTTATGTAACGTTTCGTTAGTTTGATCAGTCTATTGGTTTAGTTGACAAAAAGATACAAACTATAAGTAATAGGCTTTTCTAACTCTAAACAAGCCTTTTAACAGCAAGTCTGTCCACAAATCGTGTGTTAGCCATTGCTGTTGGCCGACTTCAAATCATATAAATAAGTCATAAGTCATTTATTTCATAACAATATGGAAACATTGTGTTGAAAATAATATAAAAATAACAAATTGCAATGAAATTAAATTAAAAATAACAATTAATACGGATACGGACAATAGATACAAGATTTGAAAACAGAATGGATCGAATTCTTCTTTTTCGTGTGGTTAGTAAAGAGTTTGAAAGCCGCCCAAGAGCCTCTGACTTGGCTTCACATGCCGTCGAGAAATATCTCTCTGGCATGCCGGTTTCCTCATAATGTTTTCCTTCACCGTTCAAATGGATTGAATTGGTTCAGAAAGCAGGAGTTTATTTCGGGACTATGCATATAATTATACAAATGCAGTAAACTAATTTGATTGGTAGATTAAACCAGTAATTTCGTAACTTAATTAATCTGATTGAGCTGTAAAGAGGTGATACATGAATGCGTTAATATAATATGGTTCGGTGATCATGAATACAAAGTATATTTTACCTGCAAAGTTAAATTAAAGTACTAACAGTAACTATGTACTTAACCGAAAACTTTCATCAAAAATACCATAGTTTAAAGAATGATGTCTGAGTGAAGTTCTACCAAGTTTACTCGTTCCTCACAACTTTTCAACTAATTCAACCAGAAACCGTTTTACGAGTAATCATAAATCGTAGGAAACGCAGCTTTGAGAGGAGTTTCTTTGAGAAATGTTACCCTCTTCGGTGAAACGATTCTATTTTATAGTTCGTAAAATATTATTCTTGAGGTAAGTAGATCCGTATAAAAAAGTAGTTCAGTTGAGGTGTTATAAAGTTTTTAAGTTTTTATAAAAATCTTGAGCTAACTCGTTTTCACGGATCATTTGACTCATTTAATGACGACTAACAAAGTTTAATTTATACTGTATGTTGTTTAAAAACCTAAGTTGCTTTGACAAAAAAATATAAGGCAAGAATGTATCACAGTCCCCATAAAATAAGCAAAAACCATAATTATAGCAACGATGTAACTGTATCGCAAACCCATCTGACATCTGTTATACATCGTGTTCTTTATATTTGCGCGTATTGGGCTGATGCGTGGTGGGGGAAATAGCCAACTGTGTCGTCATAGTGTCTTGTTTTCTTATTTTATTGTTTTTTTGTATACTGGCACCTTGTGGCTATTTATTAATGCAATTAGTCGTTATTTAACCGTGCTTTGTATGTTGTGTTAGGTATGTCTTTGGTGTTCACCAAATAAACTTTTTATCTATCTATCAATCTATCTTTATGATATCCCATAACTCTAGGGTAATAATGAGACCATGTCAAAGAATCAACTGACTTAAAAAAATAACCTATCATTCGACTCTCGTGTATCTAAGTTTCATTAATAAGTACTCGCGAGTAAATCATACATATTTAAAGCTAAGAAAACTGCGACCTTGTCATTTTTTTTATCGACAAAAGTAGTCAGATTGGAATGGCTTTTTTGTTTCACGTAAGGATGTTTTACATAAATAATCGTGACTTTGTCGACTTTGTATTTTTTTTATGAAAAATGAAAAAAATAACTAAATTTGAAAAAAAAAATATAATGCCAGTTGATTCTTTGACATGGTCTCATTAATACCCTAGAGTTATGGGATATCAAAAGGAACAATATACAAGATATTACAAAAAAATACATAACTAAAACTATAGTTCATCACACCACCTAACTAAGTACCAATTCGACGAGCCGAGACGGTTCAACCAAATCACGTACCACCCTAATCTGATCACGAAATATCTAACCTAACTAATCTTCCTAAAACAGCCGTATTACAAGCCAATACATCTGACGTCACAGGTTAAACTTGCCCAAGATATCCTATCTTCTGATAAATAAGGCCACTTCCAAAGCTATTATGTAAACTGGCGATCCTTTAGAGTACATTATTTACGAGGACAAAGCTTTGAGCCCTTCGCTCGTAAGTCTCAATAAAGGATCGTAGAATATTTGTCGGACAATTTGTTGAACCGTCGTATGTCGCCTTTATTCTTGGAGGAAATTAAATTTAAAGTCAAGAGAGAACCAATTGAAGTTGTTTCCTTTTTTTTGAGATGAAAACAATCGAAATGATTAGATTTGTGATTTATTGACTGCAACTAAGGAAACTGGGGAAACTCACAATGGGCTTTATTAGAAGGCTAAGTCACCCAAAGGGCAATGGAGAGGGCTATGCTTGGAGTTTTTCCCTTCATGATCGAATCAGAAATGAAGAGATCCGCAAGAGAACCAAGGTAACCGACATAGCCCGAAGAATTGCCAAGCTTACGTGGCAGTGGGCAGGGCTCATTGGTCACAGAACGGATGGCCGATGGGGCTGAAAGGTTCTGGAGTGGCGACCGCGTATCAGAAGACGTAGCGTTGGAAGGCCTCCCACAAGGTGGACCGCCGGTGGAGGAATTTCTACATTTTATATCTGTATTTTTTATGGTGTACATAATAATGAGTATTCTTTTCTATTCTACCGTTGACCTTATGAAGGTCGCAGGAATTTGCTGGATGCGGGAAGCACCGAACCGATTGAAACGGGGGCGGTGCTTGCCTAATAGTGGACGAATACAATTAACTAAAATAACGAATAAACACTCTATAAATATACCTATTTAAATCGACGTTTTCGAATAGAAAACTTTCTTTTATTATTTTTCTCAACATTTCCAGGAAAGAAATATATAAAAAAATACCTGAAACTACAAAGTGATTCGTAAATAAAGGAAACAAATGATCCGATCGAACCTTCGGCAAGATAATCTCTATTTACGATACTCTAATCTGGATAGCTTTCCTACGAAATGGGTTACGAAAACAATGGGAGATATTTATTAGAACTCTTCTGTTTATATGGAACTGACCTACTCAAGTTCTGTATAATAGGCAAGTATAAGTACTATTCTATATTCAAAACTTCAAGTAGAGTTAGTAGGTCGTAAGTAGATTACACGGTTATACAGGGTGTGCTTAGAAGAGAGGTCAGGGCAGGCACCCAAACTAAGAAGATTATTGAGAACGGATAAATCATTTAGTCATGATCTCGACTCTGGAGATTACTTACGTAACAATTTTTGTTTTTTATTTGTCTATTTTTTTTCAGTTTCCAGACGTAAATTCCGTCCCAAAACTCCGACCCAGTACTTATGTTTTAGCGTTAGGTTAGGTTAGGTTAGTAACGACGTAACTGGAATTATTTTGTTTATGTATTGATAAGATCTTTTTTTTTTATGCCTTTACGGACTAATTTAAACAATTACAAAAGAAGTAATGGACGTCCTGTCTAGCCGCCATGCAAGTAAATAAATGTTACAACAACAGCACAATAACTGCAGACAATTGAAATAAATACGAGAAACTTCTTCAAAAATGTATCGCACATTGTTTTCATTGTTTGCTATTAAGGATATTATTTATTATTTCACGCGAGCGAACTCCGTGAAATTTTCATGTACCTACATAGTTTTTGAAAGAAAAATTCCGGTATTTTTGTATGAAAATAAGCATTCTGCACGGTGCAAAAATTCACCTCCCAAAGCTTCCTTTGTTTCAGGTATTTCAGACTACAATATGCCAAAACGCAGTTTCGTATTCTACATGAGAATGCCGCCATTTTTGTAAATTCGTATTCCAGGAAAATGCATTCGGAAATATCTGTTGGGCTCTGAAAACGGACCAAATGGTGTATGATAATGCACCTGTGCTTTTATTTTTTATTAAAAAAAGTTGTTAAAGCGATGAAATGGTACGTTAAGAGAAAATCTCTCGCATTTTTATGATATGAGCATTTTTGTACAATGAAAATTAAAATACTGCTTTTAATAAAATATTTTTTAAATGGGTCCTTGTTCTCTGTGAAAAATATGCCTGTTTCCTATTTAAAATCGAAAAACATGTAAACTCAACGTAACTTCAATACATCCAACATTTTGAACATACTTTATAATATATTCAGCGTTACTGATATGGAAATATAAACACAATACCGTTAGATACAGAGTGTAGAATTGCGTCACTTAGAGAACACATTTAAAAAGAATCGTCCCACATAACAACCTCTATGTAGATCCAGGCCGAGGAAAAGTTTTTATCGCAAACGTATTCTCCGAGGAGGTTGCTACGAACTCCGACCTCCTCAAACTTCTACTGAATTTGTTGAGCCACACATTGTTGCCAACTGTTTGTCTTCAAACCAAACTGTTTTTGTTTTGTTGGTCTTGTTCCCACTTGCCTTAATATATATATGTGTGCCTATGGGAGTGGGAACCAAAGTTATTTTATTTTATTCAGCTCGGTGAAAATTTGGTGTTAGAAAAGTAATTTGCAAAGTTATTGAAGTCTTGCGAATTTTAACTAGAATATTTATGTGACATAGTGTGTGTGTGTGTGCAAGTAGTAACTTACCCGTGGTTTCACTAACATATTAAGAAAACTTTTTCATCTGAATAAAAGTATTGTGATGTGTTTATTGAGTAACAAAGAAAAGTAATGAAACATTTTCAATAACTTTCACATCTAACTTAATATTATAAACGCGAAAGTTTGTAAGTATGGATGGATGGATGGATGGATGGATGGATGGATGTTTGTTACTCTTTCACGCAAAAACGGCTAAATGGATTTGTATGAAATTTGGCAAACGGGTAGTTTATAACCTGGATTAACATATAGGATACTTTTTATCCCGATATTCCCACAGGATCGAGACTTACGCGGGTGAAACCGCGGGGTGCAGCTAGTTAATAATTAAAGTGGGATGGGTTTCGGCTCATACTTTGACGTAGTAGCATAAAGAATGGACCAATTTCTTCCATACCTTGAGAGACATGGGCATAAACAAATATCTTTCCTAATTATATTAAGTAATCTCGTATATAATCCAAAACCTAAATCAAAGTTGTCTAACTTTGGAAATAAACTTCTACTTCCTGAACAACTTATTACTAACACTAACTCATCAACTTCGAAATCCCCAGACCTGAAACTTGTAATATTTCAGTTCAGGTTTCAGTCTAACGATAAAACTTAGTTACCTGCCTTTTGAAACACATAAAAAGTATTGTGAAGTCTTTGGGTCACACTAAAGTACCTATAACTCGCTAATAGTGCACAAAATATAAGCAAAAACGTACAAAAGAGGTTTAAAGTGCCCAAAGAGGCTTGAAGGTTAAAAAGTTTCACTGATCTGTTTAGGAAAACCTCCTGAGAGTTTATGTGAATGTTTTCTATATATAATTATTGATAGATGTGTAAATATAGAGACAAATAGTTCCTTTCGATATAACACGGGCCACTAACTGTTGTTTGAAGATTAAAAAGAAGCTTTAAAATTTTGTAACTTAAAAAAAAACACGCTATTTATATCGCTCTAGAAAGTATTGGCTGAACAGACTGTGGGGCTTTATTTACCTAAATAAGGTAGGTACAAATAAATATCACAAAGGGGTCTCTGCGGAGGCCTGTAGCGGTCTATAGGGGCGTCCTACGTTTGTGTTATATAGTGTCTAATTTGGGTCATATTTTTAGTTAACGGGACCCTATTACTAAGACTCCGCTGTCCGTCCGTCTGTCCGTCTGTCACCAGGCTGTATTTCAAGAACCGTGATAGTTAGACATTTGAAATTTTCACAGATGATGTATTTCTGTTGCCGCTTTACCAACAAATACTAAAAAACAGAATAAAATAAATATTTAAGGAGGCTCCCATACAACAAACGTGATTTTTTTGCCGTTTTTATAGATAATGGTACGGAACTTCACTGTATGAGAGGTCTTTTGCCCTGCCCCCGGACAATGAGAAAGACAGAAGTGTGTGTGCATCTATTGATATAAACAAGACAACCTAACCTAACCTAACCTAACCTTTTTAGTTGACTTTTTGTCGTAGTTTTTGGTTTTATTACTTTTATTTTTATTTAAACTCTTTTGGGGTTAATATTTTTTTTTTTTAAATGTGCTAATTAAGGCCTTTCATTTCAAACCCTATAAGGCATCATATTCTTTTTTTTTAATGTAGCTCATGACTTTTTGTCCTCCAGAGAACGCCATATTCAATTTAATGTGCGATCACATAGCCTATAACCAGCGGACGATCAAAACGCTTCCAAAGATACCTCATTTGTTAAATTATGATGAGAAGTTTAGAAGTTATGAGGGAACACATGAACATACATACATACCGGTCAAAATCATAACCCTCCTTTTTGCTTCGCCGTAGTCGGGCAATAAACTACGCTTTTCCTCTTGTTTATTGTAACTGCCAATCTCTAATTTTATAAAGGGGTAACTCCTTGTCCTTTGCTAGCGTCAGTGAGGTGCCACAAAGGGGTGAGGGTCAGGTCTCTACGGAGGCCTGTAGCGGTCCGCAGGAGGCGTGCCGTCCTACGTCAGTGTTATATTGCGTCTAATTCGGACCCTGTTGCGGTCTTTCAGTGTTCAAACTTCGCTTGTTTGTTGTCGTAGCGTTTCTGGATAAAGTTTTGTTTGTTACCGTGAAAATGGGAATATTTATACACTGCTATTATAGATACGATAGCGATGCCTGCTTCGCATGTTTTTTATGACTTGATAAAATATCGTGATTTCTTTATTATATGTTAGTTTAATATTTATACAACGTGTACCGTTAAATGCGCAAAACCTGAAAATAGTTTGATCAGAATAACGAGCAGAATCCATTGAACCACTTTTTGATATAGGTCACATTTTTCAAAAAGTCTTCATTCAAAACGTTGCCGTGTCTATTTATTAATAGGTCAAGCCAGCGTGGCGCAGCGGCCCGGTGACGACCCCTCCCTCGATAGAGCGTCGTCGCAGACGCAAGAAAAGATCAGAATTGCCAGTAAAACTAAAACAGCACATAAAACCTTTACAATTTTTTTTCTCCGAATCAGGTCAATTTAATTAAAAATTAGTTGGGGTGGTAGAAGTTTTGCGCATTTAACGTTACACGTTGTATATTAAACCTTCCGGAATAAATTATCGAAATAATGGTCAAAACCGCATCAAAATCCATTGCGTGGAAGTTTGGAAGACCAACGCGGTCACACAGACAGACACGAAAAAGGACTTTAATTTATAATTATGTGTAGATTTGGTGTGTAATACAGCTCAAAGGGAGCGTAGAACTAAGTATTTGTTATCAATTTCAACGTGATACCTCCGCGCGTTCCTGAACTTGAAAAAAGGGACTTGACTGACAGATGGACAACGAAGTGAACCTATAAGGATTCCGTTTTGTCCTTTTTAGGTACGGAACCCTAAAAATAGGACAAATTTGGAAAAAGGCCAAAGACACAATGGATGGTCTTACATAACAGTTCATCCAGTAAATTGTTGTCCCTACCTACATATCTTGTTAAGAAAAGTCTACCTAATTTTCTTTGTCATTGTATCGTATGTTGTAAAACTACACATGGTGACACATTTATTCGCAGAAGTTTGTTATTTGTTCGCAAATACCGTTCTAGAACGTTGTTTGTAAAATGACCATAAAGCAATACCTCATCATCTGCCTAGTCTTTTCCCAACTATGTTGGGGTCGGCTTCCAGTCTAACCGGATGCTGAATACCAGTATTTTACATGGACCGACTGCCTATCTGACCTCCACAACCCAGTAACTGGGTAATACGATACTCCTTGGTAAGACTGGTTGTCAGACTTTCGAGCTTCTGACGACCCGTAACGACTGTCAAAGATCCACAAATGACAGCCGGGACCAACGGCTTAACGTGCTTTCCGAGGCACAGAGGAGTCTAGATATGTGAAAATGGTCACCCATCCACGGACCAATCCCGACAAGCGTAGCTTAACCTGATGGATCGACCCGTGCGGCTGTTATTACGTTGCCACGAGCTCCTCATAAAGAAACAATACCTGAGCCATCAATTTCACTCTGTACTGTGTTCTTGTTTCATACAATTTCATTGTTGTTATTCCATCAAGTTTTAGAAGTTCTTTACTATTGGGAATACTCGGTCGCTCTGTATATTCGTATATTTTTACAAAATATACAACCTTGGTGTTCATCAAAATTTGTTTATTCTTAACTAGCTGTGTCTTCGAATTTGTGGGAAGACTAACATGTACTAAACATGTTGTTAGTGTACTCCTCATACACACATACAGAGTAAAAGAAGGAGTTATATATACATTATAATTCTAAATAACTTCATTTTTTTAAGAAGTCGGTTAAAAAAGAATCGATGACGCGAAGCGACGCGCTCTTTTTTATTGTCCGACAATATCGAATTCATTTATTACACAATGAGTTACACGCGCTGCGCATCTCAGCGTACTTTGACACGTGTCAACACTCACACTGAAATTATACCTTTTCGTGAAGAAAATAAGTTCGATAATTGTTATAAAGTGCGCGCAGCGTCGCGTCGTTTCACGTCGCGGTCTAAGCTGACCCTAAAGTGGTTCTCTAGTTATACGCGCACTAACAGATAGACAAGATAACACGCTTTATTTTAAAAAAGCATTACGCTCCACCCAGGACAGTCGAATTGGGTTAAAAGAAAATATGATCTTGCACGTATAGAAAAGGAGGTATGTAAGGCTCATAGCAGGTGGCGTTCTGTTGTTTCTGCCAACCCCCATAGGAAGAAGGCTTGAGCTTATGTATGTATGCATATAATAATATGGCCTCGCACGTGTATGCACACGCTACATGCATCTCAGTAAAAATCCATCGTGAATTCCTCGAAGCATTAAGTACGGTTGCCATAGCAACGCATCTGTCGCTCCCGTTTGTTTTAATTGGTTTTGCTAATTGGCGCCGGTAGCCAAGACACGGAATAACGATGCCCTGTTTTATTTTCATCTCTCGCCGAGCATGATTTTATTTTATAGTCGGAATAGTCCTTAGTCCTAAACAGGGTTTTTTTTGTTTAACATTGACCCAAATTTTGTTTTTATTCATAAACAGAACATGACGCCTGTATTCCCCGAAAGGGTTAGGTAGAAGTGTTCCTATAGTACACCCACTTTTGAGAAATTCTAGGTAGAAAAACCCATTTTTTTTTGTTTAATCCTGCCTAGTAGAATACTTTTGTACGTATGAAATTAGATGTTACATAAATAAGGTTACGTAATGTTTCGTGCTTGAGCATTAAATCGAAGAATTTATTTCCATTATACATTCTATATAACGATTCCAACCATCAATCTCGGCTGGGAAAGTTCACGATTATATCCCTAATTGCTACAATTTTTCCTGAACAAAAAATCGTAGAATGACCTAGCCATTCACCAATCTTAATTCTAGTTCTTATCCCGGTACAAAAACAGCTTAGTTTCAAAAGAGTATCTCAGTAAAGGATCCTATCTTAATTAACGATGTCGTGATAAAAAGAAGAAAAGGGGATATTTTATAGAAAGCTCGCCATTGTTCGTGGCCACCTATTGTTTTGCAATGACAGAGAATTTTCTAGTCTGCCGACGATCGGGATCGGACTGTTTGGAAAAATTACAACAGTTTTCTGATGAACATCGTTTTAAAGAATAAAAGAGCAAGCCTTTTCATCCTGGGTTCAGTCTGGGTGAATGGAACGGCTTTTTTTTTAAATAAAGAACGTGAAGGTGTTTAATTTTGAAAGTGATGAAGTGTCACCACTTGATACCTATATTTTTTACCAAGCTTTGTTTTTAAGAAACAGTAGTGAAAAGTTTTTTTTAATTCTTACACAATAGTTAGTGGCCCGTGTCAAATCAAAAGTAACTATTTATTCATAGACTTATCTTCCTATCAATTATTCTTGGATATTTGGCTGGATATGAATCAAAAGTTAATTTTAAATTCTCAGTAAACGATTTTTTTAAACAACTCTCGGCTCCATTCATCCCTAGGCTAAGACTCGGATTGCTATCCTAGCTCGCCCCAAATCAAAATGTACCTACTATTTTAGACGTGTCCCGTCCCGCACACCAGAAATAATATAACAAAATGTAATTTTAAAACAATTAAGAAAAAACTTAACGAATATCGCTGCGATTTTTCTTATAATTGATGCAATTTTTTTGTTTTATATTTGTTGTATGTTGATACCAAAACACTTTACAGAAACCAACAATATAGCAGAAGAGAGTGCTAATTTTGTTCGTCCTAAACGCCGTAACTTGAGCCCAATTTGACGCAATAAAATACTGATGTAAAAGAAAACCACTACAGAGCCTTTGTTGCGCCATAACCCTTTGTGATACTTATCTGAGCAACACTTACCCACCTACAATACCTTTTAATGTCAATGTGGTTCGATAACTCAACATAGAGCTACATATGAGTATGTTTTTAAGTTGCAGCACATACAAATTTGCCTAGCCTTCTCCCAACTATGTTAGGGTCGGCTTCCAGTCTAACCGGATGCAGCTGAATACCAGTATTTTACATGAAGCGACTGCCTATCTGACCTCCACAACCCAGAAACTGGGTAATACGATACCCCTTGGTTAGACTGGTTGTCAGACTTTCGGGCTTCTGACGACTCGTAACGACTGTCAAAGATCCACAAATGACAGCCGGGACCGACGACTTAACGTGCTTTCAATAATTTAATATGTGAAAATGGTCACCCATCGACGGACCAACCACGGCAAGCGTAGCTTAACCTGATGGATCGACCCGAACGGCTGTTATTACTTAGCCACGAGATCCTCCGCAGTTGCAGCAGATAAAGTCGTATTTAATCAGGCACACAAACATCAGGAACATCGCATAACCACCGTACAACATGTCACACACCGTGCAATATAACATGTCATCATCATAAAGGAACACGTCATTCACCTAACTTGGTCCATAATGCAGTGTAATCACTTAGTTCGCATAACGCCACGTCACGCCAGTCTAAACCGAATAAATAATAGAAATGTACCCGAATCGATAACCAGTATCGTTAATCGACTAATTTTCATGACAATACCCGGCTTTGTTAGAATTTACGAGTGTGATATTCGAGTTAAATGATCCGTGAAAACAGCTTCATTTCGTGGCCTAGTTATTTCACAGTTTAATTATACATCAAATATAATGTAATATTGGCCTCATCATGAATATGTTTGCGAATTAAATAGGTTTACTGACATGAATTTTCCAGTTGACCGACTCGATCACGGAAAAGCAATTTTATGTAATTAAAATTTTGTGAAAACTTTATAAGATTTTAATCGAATCTACTCCCGTAACATTTGACTGTTTTCATTACAAATTACAATTACATTAACAGTGTCAACAAAAATCTGCCTACGCTTCAAAATTCCATTGACGATTACTTCTCTACAATTATTTAAAAAACGCACGATAACAAAAGTACCTAAATGTAGGTCGCATAAAAAGTAATACCTTATTCGCATAATTCGTGTTATCCACATACCACAACCCTAGCATATAACAATCACACAACGGCTCCCGGCGCTCAAACACACATTGAGTGCAATTGCCCAAGTCAAATTAACTGAATGTACACAAGAATGCTTTATTAAACGAGGAATATAGTCGGCTTAATAACTTTGTGGCGCCGTTTATATGTCAGTTTACAGCCTTGAACATGCTCTCAACACACTCAAAGCTCATTTTGATCGCAATTTACATACTAGCCTTTGCGGAACAGAAGTTTCTGCCAGTGATGTTACTACCTACTGAGTGCGAACACTTAAATAATGTAAAACTAATTAACAACTACGAGGCTTCTCTAGCGAAAAGTTATATGACTTTTTAATTTTGTCGCGTTTTCGGATTTTCTTTGCATAAAAATTTCATTTCGACGTCGTAAAAAGAACGTGCTCTCTACATTTCAGTATTTTTCAGACCATTTTTATTCAGACAAGTCGGGGCGCCGACTTGTCAGTCATAATATTTTAAAATGGATCTTGCTCTCGTAGCAGACTTGTTGCTACGCCGCCTACGAAGGTCTACGAGAACCCGTAGGCGTTTAATCGTAGACGTTTGCTGACGTCACAATTTATCTAACTAATAGGTACATTATTCCCGGCGTGTAGCAAGTAATAATGCTTTTAAAGCGACGCAACTAATTGCTGACATTAAGCTCATGTATGTGTTACTAGGGAATTACTGTGAAAGGGGTATTTACTATTTAGTATGTCTCTTTGGTAACTAGGTAATAGATAGTTATGTCAATCTCATTAAAATACAACTCAAAGACTTAATTAAACCCACAATAGTAGTGTCGGTCCTGTAAATTTTCAAAATCGACAACCTCATCGGGTCTCATTCATCTGAAATCGAAGTCCTACAAAAAACAAAATCAGTCGCAAACAATGACAATACGACCGATACAGAACTCATCAAATCAAAAATGTGATATTTTCCGAACATTAATTCAATCGGAATGAACAACAGCAAGCAGCATTGGCAGCATTTTGGCAGCATTTCCTGATTACGCGAATAGTTTTCATCATTTATTATCGGGCTTCGTCGAATGCAACCAAAAAGAGTTTCATTAGCTGAAAAGCCAATGCTGCACGTTTCTTTGTTAGAAAAAAGAAAGAAAGACGACGAAAATACGCGTTCCACTTTCCTTTCTTCTCTGTGGAATGGATGGCGGGGAAAGGGTTGAGACATAATGAAGAGACATGCAACTGCGGGTTGAGATTGTCTCTTACATGTTCTGTTATTTTCCTTGTAAATTGTAGGTTTGTATATTTTTCGGGACGCGCTGTTTTTTGAAAGGAAAATGAGGTTTTGAGTTCGTGGAAATAATTAGTGAAATTTTGGTATTTTTACTTAAGGTACCCGAGCATCATACAGTCACGAGCAAAGATATGTAAAGGTACACTCAGCAAAATTCAATAACATTTTCTCGAGGAATAACGATTGCAACTTTAAGATGAAACCTATTTCAAAATAATATGTGTTACAAAATACTATGTTCGTTAACATAAAATTACAATCAATACCAATAGGAGAAAATCACTTTAAAAAGTTGCTAAGTGTATACATATTGGTGCTTGTGACTGTACATACTTTTACTTAATTAATAAATACTTTCAGCATTCTACGGAATAAAACTGAAAAGTTAATATAAACATTCATTTAGCAAGATTAAATATCTCTATTATGGTCCGAGAACCTAAAAATATAACCTATTATCCGTATCTGCCTCCCGCACCCTCGAAATGTATAAAATTCAAATTAATTTCGTTTTTATATGAAAATTTTTTTTCGTGTCCCTCGCGCTATGAATAAACACATGATTACAATAAAATTTGCACATATTACGTTGGAAATCTTTTCTCTTTCATCAGCTAAAAGGTCCGACGGACGGCACATTGACTATGTATGACTATTTACCCCTACGAAATAGCTGGGATGAATATTATGCACGCACTTTTATGTATATGAGATGACGGATTTTATTTCGGTTTGTTTTGTTTATTTTCTAATAGAAAAAACATTTGCCTCGATTAAATGACCTTTCTAGCAATATTTTTTTACATAGACAAGTATTTACTTGAAGTCTTGTCAGAGGAAAATTCTAAAGGTCAAATAATTTCTTCCAAGAAATAACATCACGAATTAAAGTGAAATTAATATTCAACGCATAAAATCGGAATTATTCGGAAATTGCTCTTTACTTACGGCACGAAAAATATCAAATTATTATCATGATATTTGTCAAAGAAAACTATAATGTGCACATAGAAGTAATATCCTGCGTCGTTAACGTACAAGAGAGAAGAAATGAACCGTTTTTCTGTCAAAGCGAAAACATAGTACTTTAATGTACGTAAAAAAAACAAGCTCCATTACAGAGACTTCCGACACACGCCGCAAAAACGTGGCAAAGTTCGACAAAGATAGTGTCATTAACATCAATGGAGGCATTCTGGCTCGCTTTGTACACCCCTCACGACCACCACTCGCTGGGGTAGGCAGACAAAAGAATCCCTTGAACAATACTCCGCACAATGAATCTGAACAGGTTCGTTTTCCCGGCTACTTGTCTGCCTACCTACCGTCGTCGATAGAGATGTTAATAGGTCAGCTCTGAATAGTAAGGCAATTAGCCCACGCTATTATTCGACGACCTAGAAACCTTTAAGGGTCAACCACGTTAGCGAATGTGTAGAAAGTCATTAGCATGTTCTGCACAACTTCGGCATACTAATAAACTGGGCTAACTTTATGAAAAGAATTACTTTGGTTATTCCAAGAATTTTATCATAAACTTCGCTTTGACTTTAAACAAAATCCTACACTCCGAAAAAAGTTTATCTAAAACCAACATCTAATCTTGAAAACTTTATTCATAAAACTTGAAACTTTTAGAGATATATCTTAAAGACTCTCTCAGGAGTTTGAAGATCTCGTACAAAGAAAATAAGAAATCAGCATCAACAGACGATAAAACAGACTGTGAAATATATTGTGTGTGTACATTTATATAATTTGACTGTCCCCCAAAAAATACCTAAAATATTCCACATTCAAATAAAAGTCTGAGATATTTGAACGTCGTCACACAGTCTGAGATATTTGAACAATTCAATCCACATGAAGCCCATTTAGCAAGCTGACTCAACCCTGAGGTAGATAAAGCACTAGTTAGCCTGTGAAGCCAGACGAGTTAGCCAATCCGACAGCAGCAGCGCGTTTGCGTAAGCCAATCCGACGTGCCTACGCTACGCCAATATATGTCGGATGCGGTGCCTCGTTTACTTTCTGCCTAAATGCACAATGTCTACGTGGATAAAGGTTTGAAAATGTTTTTTTTCCACGTCAAACGACCGGCGATAAAACGATAACCCTATAAAGGTGGATACTCAAATTAGAATGAGTATGTATGATGGAGATGACATTAACATACAAATCAACTATATTAAGCTTGTATCTTGTATAGCCATTTCATAGCAGTTCAGTTTATTTTTCGAAATAAAGGCCAGTTAAATACCCTGTAGAAATGTACCTATTGCTAGATTGAAAGTGACTCCACAAACTCATTTTCTGGCTCATCACTAATCACATTAGCGATGCTCTAGTTTATGTAATAATCGAATGAGTGTATTTTCAATACCAGCATCAGTCTGCAAGAAAAACGAAGCTTGGCTTGTAATGAAGTTTCTTTGAGATTTCAAGAAAACCCTATTTAAAGCTCCCGCAGACAGGCCCGCCGCGACACTGGTGGAATAATTTCCATGAAAACTTCACTGACTTTATTTGCCGGAGCCGCGTTCTGCTAATCTGCGGGGGCCTTTAAAAAACCTAATCAAATCGGAGCAGAAAAAGGGTAAGCAATTCGGTTTCCGAAAAACGTAACTTATCAAGTGGAGGCTCGTGGAAACCGTCGCTCCTTGTAGAACCAAAAACAATTTCCTGCTACGATTTTCCTGTCCCAATTTTCTAATAATGATCCCCGTAAGTACTGACCAGATATTCCTACTACCACATAACCTTTTGCCCATTAAGCCAACCTTTTCCTAAGCCCCTCTACAGCGATGTCCAAGGCGTACAATGCTCATTATCTACCACATTTCACGGGGTATTTTATCCCCCATACGCAACCACCACAGCAAATACTCTAATGAGTTACATTACGAACTAATGGGAACTCCTTTACGGTGTTTGCAAAATTTTTCCGCATTATCCGTTAGTACGAGGATTTTTTCCGATTTTATTAAGTTACGTAACCCCCAAAACGCTGCGAGTGGGGCCGAATGTACCCAATTTGCAGTAATGTAAGATATTTTACGGCACAGGTGAAAAGCAAAATGAAGCTTATGTAGGTTCCCGTTAGATACATTAGCTTTGTTGTGGAAATAGAATGGTAGTACTTTTGAATATATTTTTCCTATTTCGTATTTTTAGTTTCGGATTATATTTGTGTGATAGAATTCTCAATTCTAGACCACGTATAATAGTTACCTTCAATATTTTCCAATACATATTTAAATAATAATTGTATTTAAATGTGGTATAACACGAATCATACTTACCATTTTTTTCCTATATACAAAGTCCCTACTCACCTCATCAAAGGGTTAAAACACGCACATCAACAAATAAACAAACTGTAAAGATAAGAATTTATTCCACTACATTACCCTGTTCCGTAAAATATTACCTATCAATAACAGCCATCCATAACTCAACCTATGGGGAACGCTGGCCCTATGGGGGAAACGTCATCGTATGAAAAGTCATGTTCCCCAACAAAATAGATTAGGTATAGGTGTAGGACGATCGTAATATATTACCGGTGAACTACCATGGGTACTTGGGTATCGGGGGTTGCCTGTAATCGGTCCCTTGAGAGGGCCTGTCGTTTCAACCTGAGTGGCCCTTTTTTCCCACTCGCCAAACGTATTTCTGAACGGGAATTCTCTAGAGAATTAGTTTTCTTGTCTGTTTTGTTTTAGTGCGTGCTGACTCAGAACTATTTGATGATGAACTGAATATGAGTCAATACGAAGGTAAAATTAATATTCTGTTACTACAGTGACAGTAATAATTAAATTAAATGAAGTAGAGGTTATTTTTATTATTTTATAATTAACACGGTATGTCATAATCGATTTTACACAAATTAAATTTTATCTACACTGAATTAAAATATAGCATTGTAATGTAATGGTTATAAAACCAAATACTCTTGTTCGACTTCCCACGAAACGAATAAAAGTTTTAACTAGTAGTATCATGTTCATATACTGAAAATATTCCATAGTCTGTAACAAAAGCTCTGTTTAAACGCCAATGAACATGATTCTCACACAATACTGTAAACTAGTTTTCATTTCCAGTTCTACCTATAAATTTAATGTTTCCTTGTTATCTAACTTTTGTTCCATTGTTCCGATGAACTAACGAAACTCATAGTAATTTTCATAACATTTTAGATTCAGGCGTTTTAGCATCATTTTCTACCTGTCCAATCTACCGACTACTAATACTACAAATAGTATAACCGTGATAGTAGTTCATTACTCTTTCTTTTTTAACTATAGTTCATGTGGCTATCGACAATTTTCATTTAATATACCTATATAAAAAACAATATCATTTGCATATTTATATAAAATCTATCAAAGTGTGACAAAGCTAAGTTAATTTGACAATAATTGTATGGAAATAGATAGCATGAACCATTTTTTCGACGTAGCATTGAGTTTTACAGCTAAAAACGTGTTTTTCCTTTTTATATACTTGTACATATTTTCCTTTATTTAATTATTTACATATAAATTATATTTTTAAATATTAGAATATAAAAATATAAAAACATTTCAAAATATAAAAAATAGTAGCCCACCGGTATTGGGAACATAGTCCAAGCTACCGGCGGTCAGGGCTCCAGAGAGAGAAACCTCCTTGTTAGGAGGTTTCTCTCTGTGGAGCGAGAGAGACGGGCCGTGTCCAGGAGTACCGCTTTCTGAATCAGGCCCTTAAGCCAGTTGCCCAACGAGAGCCTCCATAGGTGTTGGTCGAGGCCCTTGGCAATTAAGCCATTGGCTGATACGACTATCGGCACAACCTCGTGAGCCAAATCAAGATACTTGACTCTTGTACATATTATTATTATTATTTTAAGTCTGTAAGTTTTTAAATCAGTAAGCTCAATGTTCCTTTAATTGGCTTGTGTCCCAAGAGATGTCGTGAGACACTGTCACTGTCAATCTCGGTCTAGAGTATTTTATTGCCGAACATAAAATTTTTAGTATTCCATTCCATCTTCGAATCGGAAAATAGTTAGGCGTCGCTTTTTCTGATGAGTAAGATTAACTTTAATCTAATTTGAACATAAATCTTACTGATAATATTTATGTTCAAATTAGATTAGATAACAAGGCGAATAAAGCTGTCACCTATAAAGTATCCATATCTTACATTTCATCACTACACACGATTCTACGAGCACTTTAAAAATAGCTTTATTAAATACAAGATTTTGACAATATTCCAACTGTAAGTCCAATTAAATACACAATCATGTAACAAATTTAATATTTAAATAACAACAGAACCAGGAAATTAAACCAAGAAACCAGACTTACCAGACACGCCAATTTACCTGGCACACGAAAACCAGAAACCGAGTCCAAATTCAAATGAACCAGTTAGCTCAAAGCTAGTTATACAAGGCTATTTGTTTTGCTTATTCCATCCCTGTAGTGGGCAGATAAGACAAGCTACTATTTCATTGTAATAGTATGATGACGCCCCAGGGCGTTCGCTAGGGGAGATTGGGGAGTTTGGATGCACAACCGCTCTGTAATAAAGTCTTTGAAATCGCACCAAACTGCGCCGAGTGTGGATAATGGCACTCGAATTGCATTTGTTTCTTGTTCTTGGGGACTTTAAAGCAATTAAATAGCGGAGGGAGATAGCTGGATGTGCTATGGTGTCGGTTAACGGGAAAATGTTCATGATTTGCACAATGAGATTGTATTGAGATACAAACGATATACTGAACGATATATCTAAAAAAGATGTCATTATTTTAGGAAAGCTACAACTTTTTATAGTAAGAATGATACCAAAAATTGAATACCTCCATAACATACCTACCGCACATCTTAAACACATTTTCCATTTCACAGACAATTTTCCCCAGAACATTGTGACTATGATATCTTAAACGCGTAATCTTCTACGGAGCAGTCCGGACACTACGAGTCCCATAATATCTCGTGTCCCGACATTGCGAACCCCACAATATCTCGTAAAAACCTGAATATGTTTACACGTTTATGACTTCTCACTTCAGTTATTTGAACCTTTGCTTTTGTCCAGGGCTCGTGGTCTGTGTGGATGTAGACGAGACTGAGTTTTAAGAGCCCCTTTTGTCTGTTTTTGAAAGATTATTTGCTCATAAACGTTCGTATGTTAGCCATAAAACATGGTCTAGTAGTCAGCAGAATTTAAATCGAACATGCTGTGTATACACAAGAGATTGTTTGTATAAAACCATCGAACGTCTATTTATTTTGTAAATGAGCTCAGGCAACGGTATTCAAAGAAATAATCCAAAATTATTTCACGTTTTCCAATAGCTAAGAGAGTTCCAATAAGCGCCAACCCTAATAAATCCAGATTGATGTTAACCCTAGATACGACGCAATATCGTAGTGGCAATAGAAAATTTATAAAGTATTGTTACCCTACGCACACAGACTACCAAGACATACTAAAAAAATATGGTCACAATAAAAAAATATGTACCAGAAACATTTACCAATGTCGGGACAACCCTAGTTTCTGTTATTTAAGGCCTTAAATCTTTCCTTACATTAAATATTTATAATCCGGGTCTGGAATTTACGCAAAATTAATGAACAAAATGTTATGAAACCCTGTACGTGATCAATTATAATTTATAGCTTGTACCTGTTAGAAACATTTTTTGTAGTATATAAAATCTATACCTACAAAAAATAGGGTTCTACATAGTTAAAAAAATAAGATAATTATTTTTGTGGATTATTGCCACCCCTATCGTAACAAAATAAGCATCATTATGTTAAAAAAATCATGTAAGACCGTGTCTTTGAACGTTTCAAACGAAATTGCAGAATTGAGCTTCATAACCCTAACAATACCATTAATAACAGAGAAAAGGATGAACTTTTAACAAATCTAGGAAAGTGTTCCTTTGTGAAGTGAACGTAAAAGAATTCCTGTGATCAGTCAGCGAATTGTTTTAACTTCGTTCCTTTAATTAAAACAGAAAGGAATACTTGGAAAACTTCTGTGTTCGGCAGCTCCTTACCTGTAACAATGGAAATTAATATCATTATACTTTTGGTACTTTTCATACACACACATAATATTATTGTTGGCTAAGAAAAAACAGCCGCACGAGTCGATCATTCAGGTTAAGCTACGCTTGCCGCAGTTGGTCCGTGGATGGGTGACCATCTTTACATACCAAGACCCCTCCGTGCCTCGGAAAGCACGTTAAGCCGTTGTTCCGGGTCATTTGTAGGTCTTTGACAATTGTTACGGGTCGTCAGAAGCCCGAAAATCTAACAAGCAGTCTTACCAAGAGGTATCGTATTACCCAGTAACTGGGTTGTGGTCGTCAGATAGGCAGTTTCTCCATGTAAAATACTGGTATTCAGTTGTATTCTGTTAGACTGGAAGCCGATCCCAACATAGTTGGGAAAAGGCTAGGCAGATGATGATATAATATTATTGTAGACAGAATGTGGTAGGACAGGTATTTATAAAATTGTTCCCTCGTCCAATATCCCACTACGAACCAATATATCTATGGGTAAAGAGTAAAGACAGCATCAGCACGAACCGGGCAATGCCTGCATTATGTATTAGGATCGTTCTCGGTCAGTAGCAGCATCTGCTGAGTTCGAAATAATTATATTTATTGATTAAACCTCATTGGACAGACCCGAATATCTATGGACAGACCTGTCCGAAGTGAGACCGGAACTATACAGCGCCGCGGTATCTTTTTTTTAACCGACTTCTTCAAAAAGGAGGAGGTTCTAAATTCGCCTGTAGGTTTTTTTTTTTATGTATTTTACGCGATTTCTCCGCCAATTATGAATCGATTTTGATGATTCTTTTTTTTTTTTTGGTAGGTCATGCTTCAGAGGTGGTCCCATATAAATTTTATTAACTTTGCTTGCGTACTTTTTGAGTTAGCTTCAATATTACATATTTTGTCCCACTTGTCTATGTAGACAGTATATTATTAGACTCAGTCACTTTTATTTACATAGCAGGTAGTGGTATTCGAATTTGTGTGGGGTAGGCACCACAACTAAAAAGTGAAAAATATTTTTTTTTTCCAAAAAAAAATCAACCGACTTCCAAAAAAAACACAAAAACTGTAAAATAACTTTCATTTCGGAAGTCGGTGGCAAAAAAAACAAAATTGAAAAGCAAAGACACCGACTTCCAAAATTAAAGTTTTTTTGGAAGTCGGGTGTTTTTTTTTAAATTTCGCTGCAGCTTCTGCTAAGTTCGACATAATTTATTAAACTTCGTTGGAAAGACCTCTCCGAAGTGCCGCGATTTTTTTTCTCTCAATATTATGCTTAGATTGAGCATTTTTGACCTCGTAATTTTTTTTGTTTATTTTATAAATATGTTAGTTTTAAATGCTCCTTTTTTATTGTTTGTATTTCCTGTGCGTGGCTCAAAAAAATATTTTTCTTTCTTTCTTACAGATATGTTTAATACTATTTGACCCATTACAAAAGAAATCGCGATAACGTTGAGTAATAGACTGTCATATTACTCAACAATATCCTAAAACCTCATTCTACCCCGCAAAACATACACATATAAACATGGACTTTCCTAATTACATAATTAGCTACAACGAACAACCATCGATAATTCGACTCATATACACGCTAGGCAACCGGATATCGCGTGACGTCAGATCCTGGTCGACTCTATTTGTCAGAATTATAAAAGGCGCCATGTTACACATTTTTCACTCAAATTCACATTTTGAGAGAAGTAGGTAGTACGTGGAGCTTGATAAATTACAGTGTTATAAACGAGGTTCAAAGTTTAGTCGTGTGTTCGAAGCTAAGTGCCTTTCCTAAGGCGACGTCAGTAAAGACTTATTGAAGTAGGAAGCTATTATGTTTTACCTGCTAAAGGAAATTCTAATCTAGTAGTGACATTAGTTACGAGAGGAACTGACGAGTTACCTATTTTGGAAGTCGGCTGTTTTTTTTCGTAAAAAGTTTTTATTTTTCACTTTTTTGTTGTGGTACCTACCGCACACAAATTCGAATACCACTACCTGCTATGTAAACAACAGTGACGGAGTCAATCAATATATCGTCTACATACACTAAGTGGAAAAAAATACGTAATATTGATGCAAACTCAAAAACTACGCAGGCAAAGTTAAGAAAATTTATATGGGACCACCTCTAAAGCATTGACCTACCAAACAAAAAAAGAATCATCAAAATCGATTCATAATTGGCGGAGAAATCGAGTAACATACATACAAAAAAAACATACAGACGAATTGAGAACCTCCTCCTTTTTGAAGAAGTCGGTTAAAAAGGAGGAGGTTCTATGTTCGTTTTTTTTCTTATGTATCAATATTGTCGTCAATTATGGACCTATTTTGAAAATTCTTTTTCACTTGGTAAAGGAAGCTTGCGAGGTGGTGTCATATAATTTTTATTAACTTTGCTTGGATAGTTTTTGAGTTACCTTCAATAATACGTATTTTTCGGACTTAGTCTATGTGGACGATGTTAACATAACTTCCTCTCAATGTTATTTACATAGCAGGTCGTGGTATTCGAATTTGTGTGGAGTAGGTACTACAACAATAAAGTGAAAAATAAAAACTTTGCCACTTGTTTGTGTTTTTTATGTAAAAATTTTAGACTCGATAATTTTTTCAAGGAAATCACGACACATACGTGTGTGGAAGAGGTGGTTTATTAACTCCCTTGTTGATAAAGTCCTAATGTATTCAGCACCTTTGAGCTAAGTGGAATCCCAACAAAAACACCAGAAAACGCTAAACAAACGAAATTCAAACTCGTTGTATTTATGCAAAAATATTCATATGTCACAAACAGTACCTATAAGCAATCTTCACTCAACAGTAATGCTAATATAACCTTACATTCAGTCTTATTCCTATTCAGAGAATCCCATAACAGAACATTTTACTTTGTGGAACTCTTAGAACGCGAAGCAAATGACTTTATAATACGACCAAATTGCAAAGACATCAGATGATACCTTAACATGTGGAGAAGGAAAGCATTACCCGGTGCTTTTTAAATTGGCCGTTAGGCGCCAAAAACCATGCGATTACGTAATCTCTTTCGAATTTCCAGCGGAATGAATGTATGTAGCGAGGATTTCGTTTTGCACTAAATTTTAAAGCGAATTTTTGCTTGTGCTATTTTCGAAGGCAACTTTTAAGTAGCTGCTACGGCGTAGCACTCGTAGCGTTCGTAGCAAGCCGTTTTTCTTGTTTCTTTTAGTTAATTAAAATTGTACAAAATCATTGTGAAATGTTCTTTCTTTGATAAATTTCGGAGTAATCCCTAATTTAACTCTTTCCCATTTTAAGAGCGTTGTGTTCTCGGTGTTTAATTAAAATACTTGAGACGATGAATAGTTTTGTCGGTAGCCCATTAGAAGATCTAGTTTTGCTTGTCTAATTTTGCTTTGCGGGTCTAGTTTTGCTTGCAAACTGGTCTCATTTCTCTGATGCTCAGTTTCTCTCAAACCTTTTCCAGCAGCATCATATCACCGTAATCACCAGAAAAAACCCATCTTAACGAAACCTTTGAAACTAAAAACTTTTACCTTACAAGTTAGCAAATCATTTCCTAGCACCGCCGGGCGCGGGCGGGCGAGTTTGCACAGGATATTTGACTCGGTCGTGTTACGTAGGTGTTTTTATTCATTTTTCCCTGTGAAGTTGATACCTTGCCCCCTCCTCCTTCGTTACCCTCCCCCTTCCCCCCTTTGTTATGACAGAATGCCCGGCGGGAACCCGCTGCTGCCTCGAGATTATAACTTTTTCTTGAAAACGAAGTTACATTTTATACGGGCCATTAATAAGCCGGGATTTCATTCGCAGTGTACTGAAAGCATTATTCTTTGTTAATTTAAATCGCCTATTTATCGTGTTTATTGCGTGTAATGGAATTTGAAACGGAAACGTTGGAATTTTCTTTATAGTTGAACGTAGTCGTTACGGTTTGCGGTAAGTATTTTAGTGGCTTGAAAAGTATTTTACGAGGTTTTGTTGAGAATTCAAGTATGTGTTTCTAATAACAAAAGTTACTCAGTTAGTATTTTCGTTCCGTGGTCCAAGCCTAAGATTTATCCTTACATATTATAAAACAAAGTCCTCCACCGTATCTGTCTGTCGTCCTATTCGCGATAAACTCAAAAACTACTGCACCGATTTTCATGCCGTTTTCACCAATGGATAGAGTGGTTCTCGAGGAAGGTTTAAGTATGTAATAACCGACATCCACGCGGGCGAAGCCGTGGGCATCAGCTAGTAATATTATAAATCTCTCATTGCGAGCTACGAAGAAAATTGAAACAGGAACAACGTATGTATCACTAAATGAGTTGTCACCATATTTCCAAACAATATAATAAAAACTAAAACCCAACTACGACTAAAAAGGTATAAACAGGACATCACAGACAGATAAATTAAAAATCCGGAGTCACACGTGTTAGGGCATAAATCGAACAGATTACGTGTGACTCCGAATTTTTAATTTATCTGTTTGTGGTGACGGAGGACTTTGTCTTGTTTATACCTTTTTAGTCGTAATTGGGTTTTAGTTTTTATTACTTTAATTTTTTTTAAATTCTTATTTATTTAACCATTTATTACACACATAATAAACAGAGAAGAAGAAAAGAACGCACAAAGGTGATGCTTATTTCTAAAGAAATCTCTTCCAGCATACCTGCGATAGGAAAGTAGATAAGAGATGTAGACGCCGTGTGTAAAATTCGTGAGAAAGTAAACTACAAATTAATCAAAACAATTCACTTAATAAACTAAAACAAATAATATGATCATGCACTTACATACAAATATACATACATACCTACTTCATAAATATATATCTTTATAATAAATAAATACATACGCAACTATGACGAAGTGGAAAGATAGTGTTCTTTCACTCTTCTTTTAAACACTGCAACAGTTTGGCAGTCCCTAATATCAGGCGGGAGGGAATTCCATAACCGCACTGCGTGCACAGTGAAGGAATGTGAGTAGAAGTCAGTGGAATGGGGAGGGGACTTAAGGAGATTTCTAAGATGCGACCTTTCTTCTAGGGTTATAATATATATATTTTTGAAATGTGCTCATTAAGCCCTTTCATTTGATACCCAACATGGTACGATTAAACAAATGTTTGTTTTTAGTTCTTGACTTAATGTCCTCTAGAGGGTGCCATTTTTGCCTATAACCAGCGGACGATCAAGACGCTTCCAACGATACCTCACTTGTCAAATTGCGATGAGTGGTTTAGAAGATATGAGGGAACAGATGAACATACATACATACATATTTACATATATACATACCGGTCAAAATCATAACCCTCCTTTTTTCTTTGCCGTAGTCGGGTAGTAATAGAGATGGTATGAGGAAATAAATATAACTTACACCCAATTTTTAAGGAGACTGCTAAAATAACAACGTGAAGGGTAGTCCTAATAAAAAACGAATTTATTTCACTAACAGACACTCTGTTGGAATAAAATCTTTTAAAACAACTTGCATCCACAATCGCAAAGTGCTTACCCACCGTAAAGAATAAGCGTGAAATAAGCTTTGACAGGCTAAGCCTTAAGGGGGAGGGGGGGGCTTTTAGTAAGCCATGGTAAAGAGATCGCTGCTTTTTGGGATTGTTCTTTTGTTTTTATCTATTTGTTTCTTGACATTTCGTTCTATTCTTGTCACATCAAAGAGGAAGTACTTATTAAAAAATCAGATTGTGAAGGAACCAGTCAGATTTTGCAAATGATGTCGTCGTTTTTCTTTGAATCTGTGTTTTTTTAATATACTTAGCTCACGCCTACGCAAGTAAAACACAATTTACCGTATAAAACGTGTCTGTTTTCTGTTGATAACCAAAAATGTACCACATTACTGTTAGTAATTAAACAGTAACTCTAGCAACACTATCTCTTTGCTCTTTTTCATTAATTGGAGAGTGCACCATAAATAAACCACTAAATAACAGTACACCTCTTAGTTAGGTATAATACTATACGAACCATATGCCACCAGCCTCCATTGTTTACTTGTTAATAATAATAAGCCTTTACTCCACAATCTTACAAAACATGAATGAAAGTAAATTAACTAAAATATATAGGTAGTATCTTAAACTAAAATATAATTATTCATTATTTGTCACCGGTAGATTGTCTTGCGTTTTCGCAAAATCCTCCCCTAAAAGCTTTATACAATAAAGATATACACTTAATAATAATTTATTATTATTGAATATAAAAACTGTGGTCTTTCATAGTATGTTAGTATTTCCCTTGTACTACAACACTTCTTTCGCAAAAGCTTTAACATAGTCTAACACAACACAAAGAATCCTTGTTAATACATAATGTAACATGTCTACACAGTATCCGTCTGTGTGCAATACTGCGTGCAATATCCAGTATCCGTCTGTGTGCACTACCCACTACCAATAATGTGCAATATCATTAATATGGGGCCCTACCGCATAACCGCTGCGGTGTCGTGCAGCACACTTTGTAAACTATACATTTGTGCTCTAATGTATACATTATTGTGTTGTGTACACAGTATTTGTGTTTATTCGGGGAAACGTTATTACTAAATCTACGTCAATTCTTCTTCTTAATTAAATCTCTCCCCCCCTCCCCTCTCTCCTCCTCCTCCTTCTTTCTAACTACTTCTTACTATAGGTGCACCTCTGCCCAACCCTTCTGGGAAACTAGTCGTCATGTTATTATGAACACTGAATTAAAATTTGTTATAATTATTGACATCTCTCTGGGATCTATGGTTGAAGTACGTTAAGGTCTCAAGTAAAACCTTCGGTCCTATAAATTGACATTTCCCACTGACTTTTTCAACAAAGTTAGCACAATGCACTCGACTCTAGCTCTGAGTTGGGCAATCCACTCTAAACTTCAGTCGACGAACTAAATCCATTCGGTTCCCGGGTAAATTACTATCAAAGCTTTATATTCCACTGTTCCACTACACCCGACGGCAAATATACAAACCAAACATCGTTTGTCCTCTGAAAAACGTCACACTGTCATATAAATTCGATGAGGCCCGCCTATTCCAGGCACATGCGATAAAAAACATTAGCATACGTACTTGCGACACTGACTTCGGCCATATTTTATGTGCAAATAACAAAAAGCACGCGTCGCGGACAAACTATAACATACAACCTTGTAAAAAAACATCGTTCGGGCAAATATCAACTTTATGTTCTAAACAGCTACGCCTGAATAAGTAGCTGAGTAATCTTCTGTTTTTACGCGTTAAACAAAACACAACCCTAACGACGTGTAACTGAAGTTCAGTTTTTATTAGCTTCACAACAATATCGAACGTGATCGATTACAAATTGTTTCATTATATACCTAATAACAGTAGCTGAAGGTAGCTTTTACTTTACGCGTGTCTCAGGGGAGGGTGTCGATGTAAATTGACTCTCATTGCTTTGTCGTTAAAGTAGTGAATAGTGTGTATCGTTGATGTAGGCTCGTCTGCCACGGGGAGTGTGCCCCCGTGCGCCCTGCGGCGGCCCCCGTAAGGTCAAATGCAAACTCTATACCTTCACCCTCTGAAGGGAAACGGCTATTACGCCATTTTATTGGCTTAAGATAAGAGCTGTTCTTGGTAATTCTGTACACAAATGAAGAGCTTTTGTGATTATGTTATAAACATGTTTATGATAGGTAATCACGACAACGTTCCGAAAAATTGGCTTTCGTTCAAAATTACCAAAATTATGATAATTAGATTTTCGTAGAATTCTCATTAAAAATTTTGGTAATCATCCATTTCGTCTCGCACCTTGTAAATTCCTCACTTAGTAGGTAGGTACTGGTATACACCTGCCAGGGTTGCGGAATAGTCCGAAAGGGATACCGGGACCCTGGCAACAGGCAACCGAAGGAACACGGGTGGGTTTTAGTCAGTAAGAGTCTGACACGCCCTTCCGCTCCGCCCAGAGCGGGAGAAGTCATATGACGATTCCTACCCAAAAAAAAAAAAAAAAAAAAGGTACTGGTATACGAAGTATAATAAATCTGTTTAGTGCTTACTGCAATATTACAACTAACCATTTTAATCGGGTTAATCAATTCAGTCCTTGAAAAATACGAAAGGTCTAGCTGTATCATGCAAATTATTTCCTCAATACCAATTTTCTGCCAACTCTACCTTCTACCGATAGCATCATTGCGATACATAAACTAACCTCACTTTATCAATCGAGTACCGTTCCAAGATTATATTCAACAAATTACCATAGTTAAACGAGTTGATATAAATCCCAATCCCTTCTAATTTATCTACGGCGAGGAGCCTCCACGTCAGACGCTATTGCGTAGTCCTAAGCCTTAAAATGACTTGGTTTTTCGACTCGGGCAAATGTACTGTGATTTTTCTTTGTTCGCTCTGACATCGATGGATGTCAATTCATCGGGAAAACGAAGGAAATGGCCTCTTTTGATAGAAAAATACGGCTTTTTAATGTTGTCGGAGAGGCTGCAGCGGAAAAGTAAAGATGTATTACGGAGAATTGATTTTTTGTTATAAATTATTGATGTTCGGATCATTTAACGACATCACAATAGGGTATCGGGGACTTTTTGAAGATGCCATTATAAAGGAATCGGCATGACCTATATCTTTATGCTTTCTTACATTCGCTTTTCAATTTATGGTTTTCCTCTTACTCATAATAAATAAATTGAGATCGGTACATAATTGTGCATAAATGCAAACAGGAGCCAGACGGGCTAGCAATTCCATCTGTTCCCGAGCAATATCTATAATTACAATCTTCGTCCTTTGATCGTATACAATTTAATGCAAGTAGCGTGCTATCTATTGATCGCGACGTCCGTCCTCTGCGAGACCAAACGCCTGAGTGAGTGCTTAGTCGCCCGTAAGCGTCTAAATACCACGGCATTTACCAACTACCCACATTCTAGACATTGTATAAACTAAAGACGTGCCCACTAAGATATTGGTCATTGCACAAAATTGGTTATTAGGTCTCCTAAGTAATTACTAGAAAATTAGATGAAAGAGATCTCCATTTACTATCAAATTTGGGTCTTATACTTTATCTACTTTACGCAAAATAGACCTTCCCGAAGAAAATATTTTATCGAGAAAAAGGTACAAAATACGAAAATGATATTACCCATCATACCTACACTGGCACTTTTCTTGCCTGTTCAATACTCCATCCATCTCTTTCATTCGTATAGAAATCTTGCCATAATGAGCAGGACACGTATAGTTCGGTGTTGTGCTTGTAGGGTTCGATAAGTTGACATAAAAGCCGCCGACCGCAAAATACGTACTTGAATAGAAGCTATTGGAAAATATTAGAGGTGTTCTCTCGATGTTCGACAAACTTGAAGCCTATAAACTTTGTGCCGCAGACGGCTTTTGAAGATTCTTAAGTTCTTTGAATTTGTCATAAGATTGTTCAGACAAAGTGATAGTCATAGATCAGGCTGTAGCAAATGCAATAAATGTATTTATTACTTTGCTAAACATGGGTAATTAGTACATACTGTACATAGGTGTTTTTTTTTAAATAGTCCTCTGATGTGACGGTAGGATGTCGTGCAAAACACATTTATTACAAAAAAAAGATATATATTACAATTTTAAATAAAATTTAGAAAATTATAATAATACCAAATCCAATCGTTTAAATACAGCAAAAATGTCAATGGATTTTTTTGTGCCATATTTGACATGTTTTATTTTTTTACCAAATGGCCTTTCTACTATTCACATTGGCTTCTCTTCTAAATTCAACAGGTTCTAATAAGTAAGTACTATTAAATAAACATCGATATCGATACACCTCCATAACTGTACATATGTATATATTTAATAGTGTATCGCTCGACTGCGGTGGCCTCCCACTGATTGAGTCCTTTGATGTGATTGAAAACCTCTTTTAATTTAATTTATATGAACAAACGTTTGAGCCCTTAACAGGGTCAACAGATATACGTATGTACGTATAATATACATCCACGTAAACATATTATCATGTTATACATTAGGTATAGAATGTTTATGTATATTATGTTGTTCCATTTATTTACATCACTCTTCATTTCAACTCAATGTAGTCATTATGTCATTTACAGGATTTTTTCATTCAACCTGTATTATTATACGGCTGGGCAAAGATCTCCTCCAGAGCTTTTGGATTTTGTTACTTAGATTACATTATTTTACAGAATTTAGTGAAGAGTATATTATTACTTGTTGGATACCTACTCAGTACCTACCTAAGAAGGTACCTTCCAACCACAGTCCAAATTCTATGACTAATTCTATAATTCTACTTACGTTACAAACTTCTAATAAAACTAACTGACATATTTACTGTACAGAGAAAATCAATACTGTAACAATAAAAACAAATAATATTACGTTCCTTTGTAGGTCAAGAATTATGTAATAAAACCAACAATCACTATCCGCTCACAATCGAATCACCGAATTAATCGAGAGGAACGGTACTCGATACTCTCATGTATTGGTATTTGAAATTGACTCATTGTGCTAGTCATATTTGTAAATACGCAGAATTAAATGGAATAAAAAGCCCGGAGCTACCCCGCGGTAATACTTAATGTTTCATCCTGGACTATATTCGAAAGCAATGTGAATTGATATTGAAACTGAATAAAAATAAATAATTTAATTAATCATGCAATAAAATACACCTGCCCTATATAACAATACAATACAACAGAAAACAATTACTATTGTGTCTATCGTCAACGGAAAAAAATATATTGCAGTTTTGCTCCTCTCTTCTAGGAAAACAAGCTTGGTTACGGAAATATATTGGAAAAATACCAAAACGCAACTTCCCACAATGCAAATAAAACGAGATAACGATACCGATTCCCAAACAATCCTTTCACGCGATGGCTTAAATAAATTGGTGGACGGGTAACGCGGGTTTTCATACCTATTCCGTCCTTTCCGGGTACAATACCTATCCCATATGATTTATTTCTGGCTATTCGCCGACCGAAATTGGGGCTAAGTCAAACTTTTCGACCGTTTCTATGACGGATATCGGTTCTCGGTAATTTGCGTCGATCCCGAAACCCTTTAGGGTTTTGTACTGTAAAAATGGAACTCCATAACGAGTTTGTAACTCCTCAATTTGATACGGTTGTGAGTTAATATGGGTTTATGTTTATTAGATTATTGTTTTGCAAATTAATTTTGGGTATTAAAATGATACGATAAAAGATATTTTGATGGCCTTCTAACGTAATTTCACATGTCTTTTGTGCAAATGTGTTTTCGTCCATTTAGGGCTGATTTTCAATGGTCAGATCATGTCTAGTTTGACATATTTTCGGTACGAAAGCTGTCAAACCGCAATTTTTATTCCTACTTTTAGTGGTTTCTCAAAAACCGGGATTCCTGTTTTCTATTCTACCCAGTGATAAATAAAAAACAAATGAAAAAACATCCTTATTTATGAATACAAAGCAGTTGCTTGGTTCACTATTAATCAGAAACACCGCAAGTACTTAGAAGCAGAATACCAATGTTGATGAGGTCGATATCTCGACACAAACAGGGTAGCGTGCCCAGTTGGCGGTTCATGCTAATTTAATCGTTCTGCTTACCCACGCGGCTCCCACACGACTTATAAGTCTCGTGCCTCCTTTAGTACGCAGCGAGTAAGTACTGTACTAGGATTCAACTTGAGAGATTAGAACTCTTTTTTTTATATTTTTAAAACATATATTTTTTTAAATTAAATATTTTATAGTTTCAACATACTTTTTTCACCCACTAAAACCTTGGCTGGAACTGCATTCTAATTAACTCTCTCACTTCGTGTGCATTATGTTTAAAAAATGACACTGAGTTTTGGTTGGCCGCATTACCATTTCTATCTGACTTCCAGAGCTACTTACGAAACCAGATTTCTAGATTTTTGGCAGCACCGCCAAAAGCCTCGTTTATCATGTCTACGTGATGTGATTGGGTAATGCTATCCTCTTATTCGATAAAAATAAGAGCCGTTTTTATTGGATCACTTTTTGCAAAGCTAGAATATTTTGTATGAAAATAATGTCTTAGCGATAGGATTTATTAGCTATATTTGTACTTCTTTACGGCGAAATATATACATAATTTTATAGACAAATAGTATTAAAATAATAATATTTACATGTAGGTGTAAAAAAATATCGTGCCTATCGATAAAATGTTTTTTGACGTATAAAGATACGTAAAACAATCCGCCAAATAGTTGCGTCTGAAACATAAATAAATTAGCTCACATTTTAATTAACTCACATTCTGAAGCCACTGTACCGTAAACAATGACACGTTAATTACCGACTCGATACATAAATCAAAGGCATTTTCCCTTTGTAACACAAGCATAGTTCAGCTTAATAATGTCACTACAGTTTGCAACGGATACTGGAAACTATTTAGCTGAAACATCTGCTGTTTTTGGCTTAATACAATTCCTTTGACCTCGCATTAATTTGTGCTGCATTTACTGAAAGTTATTTGTTTATTGTATAGCTGATATTCTGTTGTTTAAGTGGCAAAGAACGTGGTTGGGGTTCGATTCCCGGGCCGGGCAATGGGTTATTGGGTTTTCCATTAGGAATTTCTTAGTACCAGCCCGGAGTTTCCCTCTCAGGACGTGTCGGATTGTCATCCCTTCGGACTATGAGAGTGAGGGAACAGAGAGTATACCTGTGCCTGCGCACACCCTTGGGTACTATAATATCTCCCGCGCCGAAGTCAAGTTTCCACTGAGATTGGTCGCCGTGGCCGAAGTTCGGTCTGGAGGACTATTAGTGACAGAAAGTTAAAGAGCTTTTGCGCTACATAGAATCTATAAAGCAGGATATAAGGCAGCTATAAGTATAGAATGTAGTTATAGAAGTAGAAAACAGAAAGACAAAAAAAATGACGATCGATCCTTGATTTAAAAAAATCGCCCAAGTGGGAGTCGGTCTCGCTCACAAAGGGTTCCGCACAACCGTTCAATATTTAACACTACACGTTTCTTGTATGGGATTGGGAACCCTTTAATTTTTAATTTAATTTAATTTTTATTATTGTTTGTTATAGCGGCACTATAAATACACAATCTGTGAAAATTTCACTGTCTACCTATTACGATTCATGAGATACAACCCGCTGAAAGAAAGACAGACGAACGGACAGTGGAGGCTTCGCAATGCTTGCCCGTCTATCTTTTTAAGCTTATCTTTTTGCTTTTACTATATTTTTTTATCCAACTAGGCTTACTGTAACTTCATACCCACAGCACGTATTCGAAATTTTTGATGAAGCATATTGTGCCACCAGAAAATACGACCCAATTTGTGCTAGTGGACTAGTAAAAAAGAGATACATTTCAATGCAAAACGACGGCTGTACAGAACAACGAAAAACTCGGAAAAAGGAGATATGAAATATTAAATTTTAACTACCACGAGAGCCAGCGAATTTCCAACTGCAGAAGCAATTAAAATAGCGAGCGGTAATAGGGAAAAGTGAGATGAGTCCGTAACCAAGGTATAACGTTAAACAACACAAAAAAGACGTTTTAGAATTTAATAGGATTCTCGCCAAGACTTTTATGTAGGTACGTTTTTTTGCTACGTAATGCTTTAAAGGCAGTATGTATACAAACTTATAAAGTAGATGTACTCCATTTTCGAGATATAATACAAATTAAACACGTTCGGTAGGAGCTCGTGGCTAAGTAATAACAGCCGCCAGGGTCGATCAAACAGTAAAAGCTACACTTGCCGGTGTTGGTCCATGAATAGGTGACCATCTTTACATACCGAGACTCCTCCGTGCCTCGGAAAGCACGTTAAGCCGTTGGTCCCGGCTGTCATTCGTGGATCTTTAACAGTCGTTACGGGTCGTCAGAAGCCCGGAAGTCTGACAACCAGTCTTGCCAAGGGGTATCCTATTACGCAGTTACTGGGTTGTGGAGGTCAGATAGGCAGTCGCTCCATGAAAAATACTGGTACCTATTCACCTGCATCCGGCTAGACTGGAAGCCGACCCCAATATAGTTAGGAAAAGGCTAGGCAGATTGAATACATTTCTTTTACAATTAAACACGTTGCCGCTTCTCTAAACTGGCGTTTCATAACAAAGTTACAATACTAAACAGTATGTATAGAACAGCAGACGTTTCCGCTCAACCGCAAACTTAGATGTTAATACCGAGGATTAAACCGCAGCCTGAGATGTAACAATGTTATTCACAACAAAGGGCTAAATTGATTGTGACAAACAGATTCAGTTAAGTTGAGATGGAATTCAGTTGTTAAACACAACAACATTACCGATGGTTCAATAAACCAATCTCCTCACGAAATTGTACAAAAACTATTCCAATCTTGATACGAACTTAGTCAACAACTAGCGCAAGCAACTCGTCTCATTCTAAACGCTCCACAAGCCAATATAAGGCGTCTAAGACCAGTCCAGACACGTACCAAGTGAAAATCTAGATCGAGAGATTCCCACACTCAGTTCCGAGATCCGAACAACTCATTTAATCAGACCATACTAAGCGAACTTGAAACTGGAAATTAATAGACAAAGTTTTAAACAAGCAAGTTCCGTAGTTAGAGATAACGTAACTTTTACACTTTTGGGCCTCATATTCAAATATCCTGAATTTATAGAGGTGCTAAAGTTTGAAATATTCCGTAGTAACCGACTCTAGTTTGAGCAAGTGTGTAGAGCAAGTACCGTTGTCAATATACCATTGTATGAAAAATATTCTAATTAACAAAGTTCATTTTGGATTGTCAAATTTCCTTAAGTAATTAATTACTTTGGCGAAGTTCACGAAGACCGTTTGACATCGTATTAAAAATTCAATCATTTATCGCTTGAAAATATGTACTTAAATTTGAGAAACTCAGACAATGTAATTTGGTTTCTTATATTTAAGAATTATAAGGCTCTTTATGGTTCTGGTTTCCTTAAAAGTTCTAGTGGTTGAACGCACCTCTGGCTTTTCGGATTCATGTGCGTATTGTATAATTATCACTTGCTTCAAAAACGGTGTAAGAAAACATCGTAAGGAAACCTGAGAGATATTTCTCGATGGCATAAAGGCCCATTGGCTGCATAAAAACTCTGACACCAGGTTAGTCTCAAACCACACGAAAAAGTAAAGAATAAATGGTTGAAAGGTTAAAAAAAACCGGCCAAGCGCGAGTCGGATTCGCGCAAGAAGGGTTCCGTACCATTATCTATAAAAACGGCAAAAAAATCATGTCTGTTGTATGGGAGCCCCCCTTAAATATTTGTTATATTTTAATTTCATTATTTATTTTTAAAGTGAATATATGTCTAGGTAAATATTCTGTGAATATTTCAAGCTGTTGCCGTTATCAATATCGAGCAAAAACGATAAAAAAAATCACGTTTTTTGTATGGGAGCCCCCTAAAATATTTATTTTAATCTGTTTTTTAGTATTTGTTGTTATTGCGGCAACATCATCTGTGAAAATTTTAATTGTCTAACTATCAGGGTTCATGAGATACAGCCTGGTGACAGACGGACAGACAGACAGACAGTCCGACAGACAGACAACGGAGCCTTAGTAATAGGGTCCCGTTTTACACTTTGGGTACGGAACCCTAAAAAACCATCAACTTTTGCTAATGAACTACCTAATAACTTTACATGTCTCTACGCAGCAGATGAATAAAACCTAATTATTAGCCGTAAGAAACAAAATCGCAATTCACACCAACTAAAACCGTTAATCCTAAAACACATTAAGATATTCCATATTCAAAGAACAAAACAATGTCCACTACTGTCCGTCACGGAATCACGCGCTCGAGACATGTCGTGTCGTTATCGGCCACAAGACGGACGAGCCATTGGCGTGACGATATCCATTAGTTTATCCGCCTCGACGGCTGCCAACGTTGGCCCAACGTGCGATGTATTGAGATATTGGCCGCCAACGTTCGATGTATTGAGATATTGGGCTAAACCAAACGTGATTTACTGGATATTGATGGCGGATCTGCTGCGAATATGTTGAAACTGATTGAGTTAGCTTAAATTAGTTTGTGAATGTTAAGGCGATTGTCTGAGCTTGGAATTACAGCAGTTAACTTGTTTAGTTAACATCAAACTTAGATTTAGTTTAAGTAGTATGTAGTGTCTTATTAAACTGCTCTCTGACAATATTTTTCATACCGGTAAGATAATAATTTAAATACTCTCTTGCTGTATTTGCATCTGGTTAGAAAGGAATCTTACCCCGATAATGGCAAAGGCAATTGCAATTAAATCTGTACAAGTTTCAGTTTACGTGTACTAAAAGTTTTAATTGTAGAACATCGTAATTTATACAACAACAACAATGCAAGCACCTTACTTGGTCTCTTTAGCAAAACGATGCTATCACCATAAAATTTTAATTAAAATATCAATGGCAATAAAATAATCCTTAAGTCGAGCGGAAACCTACCTATCGCTTCTATCTGGATAACAACACCTAGATTATCCCAGACTTAAGCTATGATGAGAGCAGCGGTGGCTCAGTGGTAACGGCCACGACTTATGAGTTGTAGGTCGTAGGTTCGAACCCTGACAGGCGCTTTACTTTGTGTAAATTATTTCATCGCCACTGCTCTCAAAACGGTGAAGAAAAACATCGTGAGGAAACCGGCATGTCCTAGAACCAAAAATTCGAAGACATGTGACATCTACCAACCCGCACTGGGCCCGCGTGGTAGATTACGGCCCGCTCCCTCTCACAGAGAGGAGGCCTGTGTCCCAGCAGTGGGAACATTATAGGCTGATTATGATGATGATGAAGCTATAACCCGTAGAACATTATAACCGTCTGGGCAACAAAAATTACATTTTATCGGCAATGTTATACAAAAACGTGACGTGGATAGCAGATATCGACCAATATCGGGCAAATACTGAACTGACTTGCCTTGTGTAGTACAACTTACAGTACCACGTAGTAGTAGGCGTCTAATTAACCGAAGAACTTTCGTCCTGTCTCATAGTCGAACTAATCATCTGCCTAGCCTTTTCCCAACTATGTTGGGCTCGGCTTCCAGTCTAACCGGATGCAGCTGAATACCAGTATTTTACATGGAGCGACTGCCTATCTGACCTCCACAACTCAGTAACTGGGTAATACGATACCCCTTGGTAAGACTCGTTGTCAGACTTTCGGGCTTCTGACGACCCGTAACGACTGTCAAAGATCCACAAATGACAGCCGGGACCAACGGCTTAACGTGCTTTCCGAGGCACGGAGGAGTCTCTGTATGTAAAGATGGTCACCCATCCATGGACCAACCCCGGCAAGAGTAGCTTAACCTGGTGGATCTACCCGAGCGGCTGTTATTACGAAGCCACGAGCTCCTCATAGTCGAACTCATATAGGTAATTTTTCACCTATTTGCCGCATACTTTCTATAGATGTATTTGCTGATTCCGTAGCCTCAGTAAGGACTAAACTTAGAGATCTCATTGTGTAATTGTATAAGTTTTTTTTATTTTTATTATTTTTTCCTGAACCTTTTTCCATGTATTCAATTTGTAGGATTTGTTCAACTTTTTTTTTTGTTTAAATAATACGTGTCAATTGTATGTGTTACCATAAGATATGCATGCTAGATTCACATCTAGTAGATGTGAATTAGACATACTGTCTTGTATCTATTTTATTGCACTTGAGATTGTACATCAGTTTTGTGAAATAAAAAAATAAAAAAAGAACAGAAATGGAAGGATTAAGCTATTATAATTAAAATACCGAAAAAAGTCATATAAAATCCTTACGTCGAATGGAAACCAACCTATTGATGTGCTATCTGGAAAACAACACCTACATAGTTCCAGCCTTACCCGTAGAACATAACATTCACTAAAATTACATTTTATCGCCGATGTTATACACAAACGTGATGTGAACAACAGATAGTGACCAATAACGGGTAAATAATGAACTGACTTGCCTTGTGTAGTACAATAGAAATGGCAGGAGTAAGCTAGATGGCTCTAATACCGCGGGCTATTCGCTTCGTAGTCGATACTAAAGAGGAGGATAAGATATAGATACACCCTGTATTGCTCGACAATACAGGATGTATTGTCGAGCAATATTGTGTAGTATCTATGATTGTAATAGTTGGTTAAGAGTTATTAGTACTTGATAAACTATTGTTTATTACTATAATATTGTGTTAGTTATTCCATTTTCGACAAGTTTCGCCAGTTTTGATATTGGAATTTATATTTAGGCCTCAGTAATTGGAGACTTAATCCTTAGGATTTGATAAATAGCGGAATTTCCTTGAATAAATTGTTAGGTGGGTACAAAAAACAAAACTGATTTCACAAAAACTTGATAACTCTGTCCCTTATCAAAGTCATAGAACGCAAAATAATTAATTAGAACTTTCTAGAAGGTACAAATTGTTTCAATGTACAGCCAATATAAATTTCAATATCCGAAAAATTCCTGGAGACACTTTCAAGAGGCGCTCATAAAAAGGCTACTTATTACATTTCGCGGCCGCCATCTTGGAACAAATTAACTTCCGACTGTATAGGGTGAAAAGTACGCGAAAAATTCGAGTCTCTTTAATAAACTCCGTATTATGAAGCTCGAATTAATACGCACACCAAATAGCCTCTTTCGGCTCCTTTGGAACTCGGTAGGGATGTCAACGGAATTTAAATCATCGATATCGATAGAATTTATTGTCTATGCTATGTTGGGGTTGTTTTCGATTCGATTCTGTTTACGAAACTATTTCAACGAAAAATAAAACTCTCATATTTGAATAAATAAGCTGAAGCAAGATTTCATGTTTGGCAAATATTTTACTGAACGGATTAAATGCTCTTGTATTTGAATTTGTTGCTGAAGTATCGATAAACCAACATGAGTATGTCGAATATCGAGTATCGATGTTTTGTAGTTTGGAGGAGGTGGACAACCCTATCGCCGCTACCCGTACGGTGCACGTACTTGAGGAATTTCTCATTTAGAGCGCGCTACCCTATGCACCTTTTGACGCCAGTAGCCAAGCAGAGAGGAGACAGGAAAAATGTGAGAATTTCGTTATAACACAGAACGTCCGCAATAAAATGACTGTAGTAAATATATCATGTGATATTCTTCTTGAGAACACACGTTACATGACTTCCGTGTACGGTACACAAACTATATTGAATTGTGAAACAAAACACGAGAAAAATAACAAGACTTTGATGGTGTACTTCCCTTTTAAAAGCTGGTATATTAAAGATAACCAGAACTCTAATTGCATAACACACTTTCAATCACAATCCGAGAATTTGGAATTTGAAGCCTATTGCTAATACATTGCTTCATAGGTTTGAAAAATTCGTCTTCTCAACAGCGTAAATAACGAAATGAACGCTGTTTGCTCAAAACTCATAATAGGCAAATCACTTCATTAATAATAATAGGCCCAGACACAACATAAATAAACTATTAATTTAATACATCAACCTGTCAACCGTTATTACGTCTACCCTTAACCCTTATAGGGATCATTCCCATTACATCACTCAGCAGTAGGAACTCCATGCGTTTCGCATTTCGCAGGACTTTCCAACAATTCGCACCCGACTTCAATCGTGCAAAGTTCGACATCAGAATTCGGAATGTCGGGTCTGGAATCTTTGAACTAGAGGGAGCAAAGTAAAACAATATTGAAGATGTCAGATTTATTACTCAGCCAATAGTTTTACGTGAGTTCTTGCAATGCGGTGCAAATACCTATAATAAAAGTGATATATAATAAATTATTTTATTTCGGTAAGTGGGTTTGTGCCTTTTACACGTCAATCATATTTTAATAATAAAAACTAGATGAGGTCGGCGTTTCCTATCTAACTGAAAAGAAAGGCCGAAACAAACTCAAGATGTATTTTTTAAAGTCCAGACGTAATCTTGACCAGCTCATTATATGAAGACCATGTAGATTGGTGTCTGAAATGTACTTTTGAGGAAAGAACCACTGGGTTTGAGTGGACCTGTCCTGTGCACATATTTGACAGTAATAGTGCAGCTCAACTCAAAACTTAAGGAGCTCAACGATTAGGCGAACAATACCAAAGAAAGGAAATTTGGGTAGGCCGCATAAATTACTCAAACTACCATACCATGATAAAAACTGAGAAAATGAAAAAAATATTACTTAGTCCTAACAATCACCAGGTCCAGGAAGACTCATTCAGCTAGGACGGTAGACCCGCTATTACAGAAATCGAATCGGAATGTTGACATTGAATTCGATAAGATGGATTAACTTGAGCTCGTTAAAGTTGAGCCATGACTTCGGATTGGATTTGCACTGGGGAGTAGGAGCATGATTACTTTAATAAAACAGCATTATTGCTAGAAAATATGTGATTATTTCACAGAAAACTGGCCAATCGTACCTTATTGTCGTAGGTACATTAAAGTGTGTGATATAATTAAAAAATTAATTTGAAAACAAACACTATCAACGACATTATCTGCTCATTTGTGTGTGTTATGTGAATGTCAAATATCCTTCTTTAATCCACTAAACATGTTCTAGAGGTTTCTGTTCAGGGATTAAGGCTGTATGTTTGTCAATCACTCGAGTCAGTTAGAGAACTGTTAATTACACTCGCGACAATCTAAGAAGTCCGTTTTGACGTTTGGTTCTTGTACATGTAATAAAACGTTAAGCCTTGAGAATCAGTTTTTAGCAATGTAGATAAGTCGTCGATTACAAACTCTCTAACTATGTTCAATCGATATGTCTCGAGAATCAGTTTATAAGAAACCAATATTTTTTTTCATCGCTACACAAAGCATATCTATAGCTGTCAAAACGGACTTCTTAGATTGTCGCGAGTCTAAGTAGGTATAACAAGTGTACCTACATGGATCACATAGATGCGGATTCTCTTCCTGCCACTGGGAATAACAGTAACAGAGTAATGAGTAAACAAACGCACATAAAACCACAAATTAATCATGGCGGCGTCAGTTGTTCTGTCCGCAGTTTGTAATAGATTTATGGTGACAGCAACATTGCGACGTGGAATACCCGTCGGTGTCATAGTGACCATAAAATACAGTAATGTGTGGGATACTGATGATGACAGGTGATTGCATTTGGCTGGTTTTAATAACCGGTTGTTATATGTACCACTATGATAGGTATTCATGGAATTGGGTAAAAATTACGAGGCAAAATATCTAATTTTTAATATGAAAAAGCAGTATTAGCAAACTATTTGCAAGCTTAGCCGATTCGTTTGTACTCCCATACTCAATACTCAATTTTTTATTGCGTTCCATAGTGTGTTACAAAGATGGTAGAATAAGTAAAAAGATCATTACGGACCCTGTCGGGCACAGCACACACATTAGGAGAGAGGAAGAGGGCTAAGCAGAAATTCAATATTATTATAAATGATTAGATGTGTTTAAAAATGTATATATTATATATTATTATACTCCATTTGAAATAAGATTAGACGTATAGATAAGCCTTTTTTACATTTCGTTTAACCGATTTTGAATTCTATTGCGTTGGTGGCATGACAAATGGCAGCCGCAGTAGATAGTTGCTATTGTGTAACTTTTTTTGCTTTTAATGCTATCCTTATGCCTACGGTATAGAAGTCAAAATCGGTTGAACGGACTGTAAAAGGGTTTGTTTTAATGTATAATCTTATTTCAAATGGGGTATAGGTTTGTATAAATAGGTGTAGTATATTAGTTATTTTAATTTTATGTAATGGATTAGAATTCTTAAATAATGCCACGTTCTGCTAGGTAGGTAATACTGAGTATTACATTTATTTTAAAAACAATCTCTTAGGAATCCCAAAGCCTGCTTCAACGATAACCTTTTTTATGACTATGTCTAGACGGCATAAATCATAAATTACAGTTACACTAACCTAGTATATACTAAGTAACTACCTTCACATTGGCAAACTGTACATACCTTTCCGAAGGGAATTTCTGTACCTTTATTAAAACTGTATATTATGGTATTCTCAGTGGTCCATGAAAGTAGATTAAACTCAGGCACTTTTATTTATTGTCCCCTGTGTTGTAATGCGTAAGATAAGATTGCACATACAATAATTTGCGTTAATTTGCATAATCTCATAAAAAGTTGACTATGTCCTTCTCCAGGTCAAAGTCGACCCCTATGCCAAATTTCATCCAAATCCGTTCAGCCGTTTTAGCATGAAAGCGTTACAAACAAAAAAACTCACTTTAGCATTTATAATATAATATTAATTAGGATTACTGTACCTACGCTGGATTAGAATTACTGTCACGCTCCTCCAGCGCTAACAGTGCTATAGACAGAAAACAAACATTTAAACGATGTATCCGTAGGCCTAATATGTACAAAGCGACGGCGGACACCTACTGTCTGACCCAGGGACACCAGGTGCTCCCAGTTCTATAGTCTTGGAATTTAATTTAATTGGCTAGTTTTGTGACAGTTAATTGATTCAGGCGTGACTTTTCGGAAATCCATTATAAAATACAATAGACGTAGATATATTTAGTAACCTATTCCGCTTGACTATTCTTCAAGAGTCCTAAAAAACCCTGTAAGAAATCGACCACACCGAGTTCTGGACGCAAAGTGAATTTGCGTCCAGCGCTCGGTGTGGTAACACGTCGCGTTCTGGTTTGCAATTGGTCAATCGTCATCCTGAGAATGCCTCGTTGAGAGGTGAAACACGTGTCGATTTCTTACAGGGTTTTTTATGACTCTTGAAGAATAGTCAAGCGGAATAGGTTACTAAATATATCTACGTCTATGGTATTTTAGTTTTGTGACTTTGCTTTTCTTACTCTGAACTTGCTATAACACAAAGGGAGACAATTTAAATGACGAACTATTAATTTGCTAATTCCCAGCAATACCCAATTGCTGGGTAAAGGTATCACAGTAACCTAACCATTAATTAACTATTAATGATCAGTGCAGAGGTAATTGGCGACTTACGAGTTGGACGTAGGTTCGAACCCAGACGGACGCTTTACTTTGTATAAAATATTTTATCACCACCGCTCTCAAAATGGCGACGGAACGGACAAAGAAGGATCGTGAGGAAACCGGCGTGACCTAGAACCAAAAATCCAAAGATATGTGACATTTACCAACCCGCACTGGGCCCGCGTGGTCGATTTTGGCCCACTCCCTCTCACCAAGAGGAAGCCTGTGTCCCAGCAGTGAGAACATTATAGGCTGTTTATACTTTATGCCAAAAGTAATAAACCAATCCATAGACATAAGTTAAAAATAACAAAGACATAATCGACCCGTGACACGCAATATACTACTTTGTTCTACCAACAATCCTTTGAGTTCAATGACCGGGCGACTATTCTCTTATAACTATGTATTTCATGACATTTACTCGATTTTATCAATGACTGCAAACCAATCGGAAAGGTTATAAACCTAAATCCGATCTGAACATAATGTAGCGTGCAAGCTACTGAGAAATACGGAGGAATTTAGGATTCATAGTTCTAATACAGTTAAAGAATTGTTATTTATTTAGGTTAACATAATAAAATTTATGTTGATCGTGATCCTGTGGAATGCTGTCTGGTTCGTACAGACGTTATAAACGCATCCTTCCAAGTCGTTTCTGCAAACTTGACTCTGATTTTTAAGGCAGATTATCTACTTGCCATCCAAAGGACAATAAAAGTTTACTTAATGGAAAAATAAACAAGATTTGATCTGAGATTTGTGCCCGGTTGAAGGCAATAGGCTCAACCCCTGTAACATGGAAATTAAACATATATACAACTGGTGAAATGTGGGTAAACATAACTGGTGAAATGTACACAAGGCGTACAGGCGTGATGCACTTCAAAACCATAACCCGGCAATCTGCCAACCATCATCGACTGCCATTTCAAAATTCAACCAACACATTTCCCTGAACAAAAACCCCATACGCTTTCAATTCCACGCTCTAAGAGACCGCAAAACCGAATGAATTTAAACAAATAAAAAGTCCATCTACTGCGCCAATGTTGGCACTAACTGAAACAAACAACACAGGAAATCCGTTGGAAACAAGGACCATTGAAAATGATAAAAAACCTTGTAAAAAGGTGGAAAAACCGGACCGGGCCGCGACACCGGGAATGCCGTATGCGAACTATTTGGGGCAGGGACGTATTGTAGCAAAAACACAGCTTTTACAACCACTTTTGTCACTGAAAACAGAGGAAACGTAGCTATTAACAAATGCTGAAAATTCTTAAAAATAACAAACAGGTCTGGAGACAGGGGGAAATTAAATTAGAGGATCTCATTTACATGTTGGGTGACGGCGGTGTTGTGTTGAGTAAGAATAGGCTTCGTTACATCCCTTGGGTGTAATATGTGTCCTCGTTGTCCTATAATGATCAGTGCTATACATTAAAGTTTTCGATAACAAAATAATATCGTTATTCGTAGCTTAAACAAGGCTACTTTTCTTAGATTTAGCATATTTGCTGAAGCATAGCTCCCAATTATAGTTCCACCAATGTAGACGAATGTAACTATGAACCTTTGGTACAAGTAACTGCAAACTAGCAGCATATGCATGTCTTCAAACCAACATGTTATTACAACACAGCTGCAATCGAACCGTCGCATCTCCTAATGGTATCGTTAAATTTTACACACCATGTGTAGTGAAATAGCTTGGAAATACACATGAGGAACACATTAGAATACATACGACTAATAATATAGAAGAATATATAAATACGACAAATTATATATTCTTCCAGTGTACTGATTGAAAGTATCTCGTAGGTCCTACTTTGCATATTTCAAACGCGTAGAAGAACGCGTTTTGAAGAACATGCATTTAATCATTAAGAGCTAAGGACAAAAATATATGTAAGCATCCATAAATGTGGAAGCACAGGAAGAGGTCTTACCTCCCACAGTTCATTTTTCGATTTCAATAAAAATATGAACACTACAGCCACTGATTGAGAAGTTATTCTACCTCCCATATCTTTTAATCATCAAACTTTATTTCGAAACGTGTAGTATGATAATTTATTTATAAAGTTCTCAACACGCATCGATGTCCGCCCATAAACCGGGGTGCTCATGCAGGATATTATGCAGGCTCACACTCGTGCGGTGCGTTTACATGTAGATAAGTATCTCTGCTAACGATGCCCCGCCTATTTTATTGTGCTTGGCCTGGTGTGCTGCAAGTAAGGCGATGACGCGTTTTAAAAGGAGATAGTATGGTGATTTGATACACTTTGAAGGAATGGACACTACACTTAAATATGAAAATAGATGACGATATTTAACTTTTGCTTAGTCAAAGTACGGCAAGTAAAGCTAGCTAATATATTTGTATCCGTAAAAGAGCACCTGCTCAACTTTCTAAATAATAATCTATAAATGAAAGGAATGGTTTTAGATGGATATTTTTTTTTCTCAAAGACGTTTCTTTCACATGTTCTAAATGGCAACCCAGATTTTCAAAGCATTACAGACCAGACTAACCAAATGTTTATTTTTTATTAGCTTATATTGTGTCCCACTGCTGGGCAAATACCCACCCGTTTTTCCACTCAAATCTCTCTGTTTTGTACGATTTCTGGCCATGTTGCACCACACCACCTCCACCATTGTCACCATTTTCAAACCACCTTCGCTGCGATTTATAGCGATTTATTATAGCGATTTATATACCGCCAACTCGCTGTATTTTTGTGCCTTATACCAAGCTTCACTTTATCGAAACAGCCGCGTGATTTATGTTCTTAGTTTCAGTAATGAGGGGTATTCACCAAATACATAAACATTGCCCTGCTAATAAATGTAAGCTTATTAGGGGGTCGTAAAATGTTATCTATGTTGAGCAATAGTTCACGAAGAAGAAAAAAAAATATGATCAACCTAGGAATGCTCTCTCCAAAATACTTTAATTTAAAACTTTGCCTTCAGATAAAATGGTTCCATGACTACTGATTGACTGATAGGCAAGATAGGCTCACTGACTAACTGAATGACAGACCATGCAAAACATTTAAAGAACTCAAAATAAAACTTGAAAGGGATCGAGAAACCATACTCGAAAGTAAACCAGCGGGGCTTGAAGTTTGTATGTGAATGTAGGCACAGGCAATAAATCCATACTTGATTCATACATAACACAGCTTGCTCCAACAACATTTAACTAGCGTTACAACTAAATTATCACTCTGATGCTTTTAAATGCTCTCATGAAATCCATTTGGGCGCCAACCGAACATGATAAGCCCGTGCTCAATTGAATTACGTCGAGTCTCCGCGCTCGGGCGCTCAACTCGCGCAGTTTTGTTCGCATCGAGCCTATCAGCTGACACGAACCATTGAGTGGCTGACTTTAATGTTGATAGTAAATAAATTATGTTTGATGATTTTCATGTGAGCATATTTTTACAAAGTTTTTAAAGTAGGTAGGCATAGCCATCTTATTTATTCTATGGTAGCCTGATAGCTCAGAAGTAAAGAGGAAATAGGAGGTAAGATGAGGATCTTAGCGAGTCGATAGGAAAAATAATACGGAAGAACATCTTATGTTTTTAAATTAGTTTGGCCCAAAACTCAGCTACGCGAATACCGTTCCCTGACGCAGCCATTAGGTCCTCACCTCAGGCAGGTGACAGGACAAGCGGGGCAAGTTGGGAGGTGAGCCGTTATCTGTAGAGAGGCGCCGCATACACACCAGAGATCTGAGCCGTCCATGAATCCCCCACTTGTGGACGTTGTCCTTGCTGCGGCCTACCTACTTGTGGGGTGCATGAAAGGAACCTCCCCGAGTGACGTATCCGACCTTTTGTTACGTCTGGCGCTCGGTTTCTGTCGATTGGCTAATCTTTTCAAAAAAGTGTGTAGATTCTTTAATAAAAAGTGCAATCCAATAAAAGTAAAAAGGGCGATGGTGATAATGAGCATGAATCACTCTGGAAAACAGTCCGAAATTAAACTGTACCTAATAATGTTTCAGACGATGACGATAGAGTATTATTCGACACTGGTAGTTCAAAATACGAAAACAAAGTTGGCAGTCAAAGCTTTTTTAGATCGTCAGCAGTAAGGCTGTGCTTGTAGCTATGCATAATTTTCGTATCGTTCTATTTTCGTTGAAACACGTCCGACAGGATTTCGTTTCGCCAAAAATCTAGAGCGGAAGTCAACCGACAAAAAACGAAGTACCCACCGCCCTCATTTCGCCTGAGGAAGGGATTTTTTATTAAGTGGAAGAAGCTTATAGGCATAGCTATGGATGAAAAAGTTTTCTGTCCTAACACGTTTCAATTTTCATACCGTGACTGCGTTATCGTCTTTTATTATTTCTCATGTCCATCTCTCACCATATTTATTCATGTTCACGTTTACCGCAACACAAAAAACAAAAGAAAACTTTATGAAATGTCTAACTTTTCCTTACCTCGAATCTTTAGTTTCTAAATCAGTGTTTCCTCATTCATCATTTTGAACTAACCTATTCCCTACACCTTTACAAACCAAATCTGCTATAGCCTACAAAATTCTACAGAATAAGAACAAGTAAATCCTAAATCTGAAATGAAACATATTAAAGCGCTATCACTATGTTAACTCCTTACATAATAAGAGAGAAAGAGATAATGAATGGGCCACTAAAAGGATATAATGCCCTCTCGTGAGCTTTCTTCACTATTTGCCGACAGGAGCTCTCATATAAACTGAGGAGGAAATTCTAGTGTTATTACCCTGAGGTATCGTTCCGTCCCAGTTAGGAAGTAAAACTAGGTTATAGTAGCGAATTATATTGTCAAAGTTTTGGTACGAAGGTTTTTGAAGACTTTGCTTAGAGTCTGATGTATTCAAACTATATGAGGACCTTGAAAGTGTGTCAGTGTCAGGTTGTATGTTGATAAATGATTGACCGTAACAAAATGGCTTTACAGAATTATAATCATTAGAATCGGCAATACAACTCCTTAGCTCATGATTTCATGAAATCATGAGCTAAGTCATCATGTCATTCAATAGTATAATAATAATATGATCTTAAAAAGTAATACTGATGATTTTTATGATTATAGCTCTTTTATAAATATTTGATACGGCCGCGAATCATAATTTAGATCAACATAAAAACTGATACAGATCTGCAAATTGCAAAATATGTAAGAAAATTTTGAATTTCGCGGGCTACCCATGCGCATTCGCCTTAAAAGAGATTTCTTAAAGTTAAGCAGGGATTTTATGTTCATTGTTTTTGTAAGGCAATCTGTAACATTAAGCTGGTACAAGACTAAAAGAAAGAAAAGGAAACGTCGTTTCGTGGCCATCTCTGTTATTCTTCCTTTTTTTTCAGTACTAGCACGATTTCCCGCAATTTCAATTGAACAAAGAAAAAAAAAACTTATATAATAATTTTATTTCGATTCTCATCTAATCAGATCAAACAACTTGTTAGTACTACCCGTTTTTTTTTCGAAATATGTCATCAAACAATAATGTCATTAATAATACAACAGCACATTTACATATTTCAAAAAAAACTAATTTAAATTCAGCCATTTTTTTTTAAAGCCCCTCATTTTTTCAACCCCCCTAGAGGTGAGGAGTCTCGGATATGTAAATAAGACGAGCACTCTCGGCTCGGAATTAAAAAGTGGCCGACGGTCGAGATAGGGCTGCGGTCGAGATAGGGCTGGGCTGACGAGAGCCCTACAGATAAGCCACGTCATTTGGTGGGACAGATTGTAGGCTGAGCTGATTATTATTTTTAAGAGTGTCTGAATATTTTGTGCATTGGACTGAGAAGGACAAACCTTTAATAAACCTTGAAGATGATTTGAGGATATACGTAGAAAGAATGAAAACAGGTTTTACACACGGAAGATAGAGAGGATACATGTAACTACGATTAGATTGTTCGATGAAAAGCTCTAGCAGTTCTGAACATCCCCCCCCAAAAACCAACACACCAACAACTTCCCTGTTTCACAGAATGAAAGCAAAAGAACAGTCCAAAAACTTTTAATTACAAACTACTAGTTCCGAAATTTCTTAACGTACGAAACGATTAAAAGTGACAATGTCGAAACAGATTTCTATCAGAAGGGTTTTGGGGAAGAAAACCGGGTAGTCCGGGTACTTATCTGTGCCCTCTTCCCCTTAATGAATACAATCTTAATCGCGCTGCCCTTTTCTCGCGTAAATATTTAATTAGGTCGCAAGGTGCTCCTTTAACGGCTTAATTGCTGAAAATATGGTATTACACAGACGTTTCTTGCAAGGAGAATATTCTAATTTCGCGCTAAATGCGGTTATATGGCGCGTATCATTTTACGATTGCGTAGGAGTTGAACGCTTGTGTGAGAATGAAGTGGTGATGACGTTGTAAAGGGATAGTGTTATAGAGGGATTACATAACATAAAGCATGTATTCCCTGAACAAATTACGGTGCACTCACATTCCGACAGTTACGTATTAAATTTTTAGGTCACATGCGCTTTTACCACTAACCGAGCAGAAATCCAAATACCAGACTGCATTTGAACATTCGCAAAAAAATCTTGGGGATCTATCCCTAGACTCCATGCTCAACAGACGAGCATCCCACTTCTAGATCTCAGATCAAATAAAAAACCAAGACAGAGCGCTGCGAACAACACAGTGAAGCATGCCAAAACTACACCAACGCTCTGTGCGTACACGCTCACACGCACAATTTACAATCAAACTACACCAAAATATGTAACCTATCAATACGAAACCGGCCTCACGACACTATTGACATTGACATCGTCTGAGTTCTAGATCAACAAAATAGATTCGAATTCAATTTAAAAAAATGTATCTACCTGCTATAAATTCATACCTAGTTCGTTAGATTCATATCCTTCACTAAATAAACTGGTAACTACCATAATAACACATTTATTAAGAGGGCTATTACGTTATTTTGCAAGTCCACGTTCAATAATAACTAAATTACCCATACTGAAGGACAAGTAAACCGGTTCAGTATAATCTGAAGGTCGAAGTAAATTGCCCTGTGTATAGAAACAATGATTATGTTTTCTATGTATGAATATAACGTAGAAAATACATAGTCTTTTAATAAAGCATTTGTAAGCTTTTTCAGTTCATTTGTAAGTTAGGAAAAGCAAATTACATGAATAGCATAATCAGTCTATAATGTTCTCAATGTGTTGTAAATGCTGTAATCCACTCCGCGGTTTCAGTGTGGGATGATAGATGTCACATGTCGTCGAATTTTTTACCGACTTCTTCAAAAAGGAGGAGGTTCAAAATTCGTCTGTATGTTTTTTTTTTTTTGTATGTTTGTTACGCGATTACTCCGCCAATTATGAATCGATTTTGATTATTCTTTTTTTGTTTGGTAGGTCATGCTTCCGACGAAAATACGTAATATTGAAGCTAACTCAAAAATTACTGTGAGGTAGGTATCACAACTAAAAATAAATAAAGTGGTTTTTTTTGGAAGTCGGTTGTTTTTTTTTTTGTAAAAAGTTTTTATTTTTCACTTTTTAGTTGTGGTACCTACCTCACACAAATCCGAATACCACTACCTGCTATGTAAATAACAGTGAAGGAGTCAAACAGGATATCGTCTAGATAAACTAAGCGGGAAAAATACGTAATATTGAAGCTAACTCAAAAATTACGCAAGCAAAGTTAATACAATTTATATGGGACCACCTCGGAAGCATGACCTACCAAACAAAAAAAGAATCTTAAGATCCTTTTACTCAGAGAAGAGACACACATTTGCCTCGTCAAAGAAGACTAGGAATAATAACAGGAGACACGATGTCATCAAGGGAAATAAGGTCACTTAAATAATGTATACCAACTAAGTCAACTAGATTAATCGCTATTCTATTCAAAGCTAAACACATTACGTAATCACTGACGCTATTGAGAATTTTCCATTAAAAACCAACATTTTTCCATTAAAAAAAAGACTGGACTGACCCGGAGTCGTTAGTTTCGTTTTTGTCCATTCAAAGTCCACTCTCACACAGCAAAACTATTTCTATTCAAATTTTTACATAGCAGTCTTTAGTTTTATATGTCAGAAACGCCTAAAAAAGTAGCTAACTTCATATTTTTTGCCGAAAACTGTGCCGCACGTAATAAAGTAAAAAGAAGAATATTTTTATTCAGATTAGGGTTGTTTATGAAGTACTTTTTGTTAGTCAAGTAGACTATATAGGACTATTTCGTAACATCGCATAGCTTCGGAGATAGACCCGAGACGCAATTTACATTTCGACTGCGTTAGTCGAATACTTTAGCTGAATCTATGTCTTGGAGCTAAACAGTAGGTGGGTGGTATTTCTATTAAGAGCATTCTCTGAATTGTCTCCATATTTTCTTTTTACCCGACTACTGCCCCAGAAGGTGTGTAATGTTTTTCGAGAGAATATATGTATGTTTGTATGTATGTTTCAATGTATATTTGTATGTATGTTTGTATGTATGTTTGTATGTATGTTTGTATGTATGTTTGTATGTATGTTTGTATGTATGTTTGTATGTATGTATGTATGTATGTTTGTATGTATGTTTGTATGTATGTTTGTATGTATGTTTGTATGTATGTTTGTATGTATGTTTGTATGTATGTTTATATGTATGTTTGTATGTATGTATGTCTATTTCTTTGGCACGCTCTGTAGCCTAAACGGCTTGATGGATAACATACGAGGTGTCGTTAGGTTTGTCTTAATTGTGGAAGTGACATAGGCTATATTTTTTTTATATATTTTATCTGCAAATAGAAAAAAAACGGAGCGGAAGGTTTAAAAAAATAAATTATAACAATATTGGTATCAAATAAAAGCTAGTAATGAGTTAATTCCAAATAATTATATTAATAACACTAAAAAGCTTGAAATAAAACAAATTGTTAAGAAAGCTGGTGGGCTGTGTGGTCCCTTTGAAACCTTGACGTCATCACTGTCTTTCAGTTGACAACTTGCCAGATTCGATATCCTTTTAGGTATTATTTTTCAAGATCTTATCGACCAGAGTCTACTTGTCTATAACTTATATTTTGTACTACCATTTCAAAGCACCCTTTAAAACCTTAACTTTCCATCTCATATTTACCAAATTATTCAAACGAAAGCCTTTAAAATCCAACCTTCGTCGTAAAATAAATAGTAGTAGTATTTCTTTTGAAAAGAGTAAAGAAGCGAGTCAGTGTGTCAGGGCCGCTGTAGCCACTTGAGATAAGGCGTTCGCGAGTTAATGAGAACTTCGTCAGACTTCGTAACGTAACCTGAGGACTGGATTTTAGTGGAAGTTCTAGGATAGCTCGTAGCTTGTATAATAAGATAAGACCCAGTATTAGAAAGCTAGTGTTTTAACGACGGTCTGTCAATTTAGGAACAGTTTAAAAAACTATTCAGTTTTTTGTAGTTTGATGATGTTATCGAGAAACAGTATTTCAGGGTCGTTGCAGAACGACAAGGCTTGGCAATGCGTTCGCCAGACTTCGTAAAGGTAGCCTGAAGACTGGAATTTACCAAGAGTTCTGGGGTAACTCATAAAATTTTATTAGAGGTTTTTATCTGGTTGGGATGGATAGATCAAGTTTTTAATGAGGGACTGTCGCATCCGTCCATTTATTAAAAGTTTTAAGAATAGGATTATTTTTTATTAGATGACGTATTTGAGAAACTGGGGCCATGAATTCATAATTGCAAGCATTCGTTTCGTTTCTAAATCGGGGGATGAATGAAAAAAACTATTTGTGTGTTACACGCCGATTTTTTTAATCTCATAATTTTGGAACCCCTCAAATAGCAATAAAATTATGCAATGATTCTGCAATTCAGCATTTAACAATTCCAGAAAAAAAGTACTTACCAACCTTAAAATAGGATTGAAATTCCCATAAATAAATCTGGATAAAAATGTTTAACGACACTAATAAAATTTCTTGTTTTATTCTCGAAGTTGGGATACATTCGGGTCTCCAAGTTTATTGTTTTCAATTACATCTTTACCTTCGTATAATATCCTCGATTTTCTTCATCCAGGGAGAACGAATTTATATGATTACGCATTTAAATCTCATGTACTTTGTCACGAGAATTTTGTTATTGTACCAATTTCTTTTGTTGATGAATTGGGTTATTTAATTTTTCAAAATGTCTGCACAGTAAAATATGTGTTGTGTCTCTTCTTTGTCATTATGTGTTGTGTATTGTTTTACTTTCAGTCTCTGAGGTAAACAATCGTAACAGTCTTTTGCTTACATAAAAAAATAAAAACTCAAAGATTTTTAAATACAAGAAGACTGTAGAGCACAACTTGTTAAAAGACCTTAAAAGTTTATTTTCTGAATACCATTTTCCTAAATTTTAAGCTCATCCTGTCCTCTTCCTTGCTCTAAATAAAGAATGAAATAAATACTTAAATAGAGGAGCCGAGAGAGACACAATTTACTTCAAAAGTTTAGTCATGGACCACGAATAAACAGAGCTTAAAGCACCAACTCTTAGTATCACAGCGTACAAAGTAGAACAAAGTTTCAGAGCAAGCTAAGCGACAAATTGGACTCTTGCCGGTCGGAAATTAACCGAAATACCTGCGTGTACCTTTGATGTTATCACGTACATACCTACTAGATCATACAACTTTTAATTAATTAACTCTTAAAACTCAAGGTTCGAGCAGGTTAACAATTCGCTGAAATTCCTTTCAGCATAAAATAAAATCGAATATAAAAATGTTCAAAGCAACACAAAATTGTGAAGCGCAGAAATTTGGACTCAATAAACCCTCTTAATCCAAGCAAAGCGTGCTCGACGTGACAATGGAAAATTAAAAACCATTAAAACATTTTTCAAAACAACAGTCCTGTGAAAGCGTCGAGATAATACACGTTAAGCTAACGTAATCTCTGAGTAACACTGAATTTGAATTAGTCCACTAACCTCCCTTAAAAGTTACGTGGGCCGTCCATTACGTAGGTCATTATAAAGGGCGTTGTGCAAAGTTTTAATGAGAAGAAGCGTCGCTATCATCGTGGGCAGATAAGAGACGCTGCGCTGGTGTAATCCTTGCCTAATTGATTCGCGAAGCGTTGACTCATGCCCTTGGAGGATATAGGGCCGGTCGCCATTGTTGGCAGTCCATATCGATTGGGATACCGTCATCGTAGGCATAACGCTGGGGCACAGCCTACTTCGGTTATTGAACGAAGAGTAATAAACCGATGAGCAACGTTAGAGAACGAATAGGTAGGTACATGCTTTTGAAGTGGTAACGATTTTCGAATATTTATGAAAATAAGGGTAATTTTAATAACGTGTTTAAATATACGGTCGTATTTAACCGTTTAAACGGTTTAATTTTGCATGCGTAAATGCTTCAATTTGAGCCGAAACTTTATCATTTATTTAAGACGAGCATGTTCCAGTCTATTAATTAATTATTTTATTCTTCATTCTTTCTGAATATTAGAAAATCAATCTTCCTATTATTAATTTATATTTTATTTATATTTATTGCCTGAAATAAAATGTAGGTACTCATGCTTAAGCATGGTTAAATTCCGCACCTGCTCACTAATTAAAGTATAGACAATTAAGTCAACCTGACGCACATAAACATTCCACCGAAATAAATTAAATTAACTATCGACAGAAAAGTATCCGTAACAATAGATCAAACAACTTTCTGCGAAAGTGTTTACTCCAAGCCTTCGGTCCCTAGTCATCTAGGGACCGAAGGGTTGAAGTTGGAGCTTTCAAACATTTTTGCCGACACAACACTCCTTTTGATTCTTCAAAAACGCTCACCGCTCAACTTTCCTTCCAGGAAACTTTGAATGGTTTTCCAAGTAATTATACGGAGCACAGGCACTTCATGGTCCCTTGAAGATCATTCATTAAATAAGTTGATGTCACGTATCTTATTAAAATTTACGCTCCCTTGCAGCTTTCAGGATTATTTGATAATATAACGAAGTTTTAATACGAGCAAATACTTGTTACGTAAGTTTCATAAAGTAAATATATTAAGTTATGTATTGCTCAAGCCAATATCGGAGTCTACAATGAACCTAATTAACCGTTATTGAATAGAAAAGAAACCGCTCTTCTAATAAAATACAATACTAGTATATAATATTACCCTCATTCTTTTCAATTAAGAGTTATAGTAATAACAGCTATATCTATAAAAAGAGGTACTCAATATTCCTTTTTATTATTTGATATTCGTATAAAGTGAGTGCCGAAGAGAATTAAACAAGCAACGAAAAGCGAGATTTTCAAAGTACGCTCCGCTGGTGAAAACCGCGCTGCCTTTGACGCTGCTACAAAGGTAAACGCTAAAAATATCCGCGGTACAAACTTGCAACGAGATGCATTCATCTCTATAAACTTTTGCAGTTTACAAGTAACATTCAAGTCTTTTCAAGTAAAGAGTTCTCTATCTGCCTTCTTTTCTGTCTTTCCTCTTTTCTTTAATCAGCCTCTTTTTCGAAGTAGAGCCATCCATTGAGATAAGTAAGAGTTACGTAGTTCCAAGATATTGCTTTTACAAAGTCTTTATAAAGAGTTTGCTTTAAAATTCTTATCAGAACCCCTTCCATTAGAACTAAACCCAAGCAACGTATAATAATTATACGAGCATTAGATAATTCAACCCGTGCCTACTCATGGAATGTCATAAATATGATAATGCCAAAGCATTAATACCGATTATGACAAATTAGCCGATAGGAAAACGATAATTTATTGCTATCCAAAATATATTTTCACCCATATTTTGGTGGAGCGAACCGAGAATTCATAATTTATTCCCCGATGACAATATAACAGCGGCGTCCTTACGGCACGCACGTAATTTATAACATGATTCGCAGTAAACGGTAAATGTGTTATTTGCATGCTTCTTTTAATTATCTCGTTTAATGTCCGAAATCGCGTATAAGTTTCTAGACAGCCACACTCTGAACACGAACATTTCGAAGTGGAGAGTTATGTCCACTCAGCCACCACTTAGCAGTAAAGTAGGGACTTAGAAGCACTAGAAAGACGAAATTCCCTTAACACCTACATCCACTCTCTGTAGCGCTGTACCTTCAAAAGAAAACTGTCCAAAAGCCAGCTATAAAACTGTCAGTGTCGCCGGTAGCCCATCAATTACAAAGAGCATAAGCTCCACGGACACTCCATTCTGTAGGGAATGGTACGGACAGGAATCCACTACACTTCCACCCGACTAGCGGCACTATTCGACCGGAATAAACTCGAGCATGTCGTGTTGCAAAGAAGTGTACTGAAGTCGGAAATATCTCGGGGAATAGCAAACTTTAAACTTCTCCTTTAAGAAAAGGATACGAGCTACATTGGCTCGGAATCGACTTAACGGAATGTACAATCAAAAAGACAAAAAGCATTATCTCGTCCGGGAAAATTCTCGAGGTGTAATAAAATACCAGCTTAACTCCAGTACCAATCTTGAGACGAAATACGAAGGATTATTTCGTCAGCTGATCTATCTAATTTAGAAGATTGAAGGATATTAGATGGTTTCGCAGTACTTATACCCAATTTAATTTTTCGTGCGGAATAAGCATAAAATTAGATATTTCTTGGACAACTCAACGGTTTTTTTTCTGTGACTTGATTTAGTTTCTCTTTCGAGAACAAAAACCCTAATAAACTGAATGGGAATAATCGAAATCGCAATAACACAAAGTGGACAACAATCGTCGTATATCTGCACCGACAAAACAAATACCATTTCATGGATATCTATGTTAAGCACACGGTACAAAGTCCAATTTCACATTGGAGTATACAAAGCGACTCCATTCGTTTGGAAATATATCACGGCACAGAAGTGGAGGCTCTGTTCGTGCTTTTCTTTTTGAGAAGCTCTCGAGGCTCGTTTAGGCGAGTAATTGGGATACAGGACAGTGTACTGGACATTCGTGTTCCCCTGGCAACGGCGTGCAAATATGCGGCTATCGCTAATGGCGGCCAACGGGTACTTTCAGACGTTTTTAGAACACATTTTCGGCTCTTTACGACTCGTCGCATGCTCTGTTTTGGTCTATTTTTTACTTAAATACGTTTCCGCTGTAATTTTATTGCCGAATTTAAACAGAATAATGAGGGCTTTACAGCCTAACTTATGTCCTGCGCTTAGAGTATTTTGCAGCAACAAAATGTTTGCCTAAAATATAAATATCTCTGAAATGGTTCTTCGCATGGACTTTAAACCTCCTCTTTGACTTCATACGTATGATTTGATATGGTTTAAATATTGAGACTGTTGTGTATGACATAAATATCTAAGGGGCATGTCTTCACGAATCTTCAATATCTCTTCCTGGTACAATAACCTCGATCGCTCTCCGAATCAATATTCCAAAGGCACTCGTACTGCTTCGTACTCAACAGAATTATGGATTTATGCATCTCACTCGATGCCAAATTATTTACGTGCCAAAATGTAAAATTACGTGAAAATAGGTTACGGGGTTTTTACTCCTCGCTTCTGATAAATGCGAAGATCAAACCTTACATGGCATAACGCCTTCGCCTCTTAGCCTTCATTTGCAAGTATATCAAAGGGGAAAAATATAAAATATATTTTTTACTCTTCTTGTTAAGATTGAAGACACTTCTCCGATTTTTATTACGTTAGATACGAGCGACACAGACAAGATTTTTGTTATGTCCGTAAAAGATAATTTGATTGGGTATACACACATCCGTAAGTCTACACAAACGAGATGCTACTAAAAGAGAGCACACACGAATCAGAATTCCATACACAAGCACAACACAGCAATAGAAAATAATTCCTTTTTCAAAACGTATCACAACCAAAATGTATTACTCTAAGTCCCAAAACTAACACGAGTGGTTTTAATACAATCACCTGACTTTGCAATTTATCCGTCCGGTATCACCCGGGCCGGGTAATGCCGGGTAGACTCGTAACATAACCGTGGTGTGATGAGACCGGCCGGGTGAATACTGATGAGACACGTTGACCCGGCCGAATATTAATCACTGGAGTAATGCGACCGCCTGTTGCATTATGTAAGATCTCGGAGCCAAGACTTCAAGAGAATGTCTTGGAAAAAATGGGAAGACTTAAGTAAAAGCAATTTCTTGGAGAAAATCAGTAAGACGGATTTTGTAAAAAAAAATGCGGCTGTGATAAAATGTTATTGACTGGTTGTTAGATAGATATTATTATAATAATGGAGAAGTTTGGATTGAATGAACAAGATTTTAGACTTTTTGTTACAAAGACTTTGATTGTATGTTTAATTTTCATCAATATTCGTGCATTCGCTGTTTCAGAGACAGCCCTCCAGTGGGACATTATTAAAGGCTTTTAAATACGCAATTATCCGATTCCTTTAAAATACTTGCCTTTACAAACCGATCAGCGGCATTACACCGACTTCCAAACGCTTACGCCGCTATCGTCTTGTCATCTACCACACAGTTACAAACACAGGTAGCTAAGCCATTTCTCTACCAGCACAATCACGACCATTACTTTCTAATATTAGCTACAATTTTCCAAGTAAGTACAATCAACCAGAATAGAAACTTGTGCCCATTGTGAGCTTCCACTTAACGATCATTAGTTAGATGAAGTTAGGCTAACGACCAATGAGCACGCTAGATTTTACTTAATAGTACAGTAGGCGGCAAAGAGTTATTTTAATATCTTTGGATGTCATCATAATGAAGCTTGGCTTTAGATTTTGATCGGAAACGTTGATTTTGTATTGTTTACGTTACCCGTGGAACAGACAGGTTGAATATTAACTTTTGTTTTACAAAATAGTATCTAAGTATATATTTTTTATTAAACATGTTCATATTAAATCAACTGGTTTGTGAAACTCCGCAGACGTGATGAATACGCTAAAACAATTTGACCCTCTAAATAATGTAGCAATAAAAAAGGCGTCAACTTTTACGTAAGATACAAACAAACCTTCGATACCAAAATACGAGAACAATTTCGCCTCCACTCATTTCAAATTCGAGTAAAAAACCAATATTCAATCCAACGAAAATCCGAAACTCCGCATCCCACAAAAATGTATTGTGAGCGGATTGCCGATAAAAAAATAAGAAAAATAGTGTTGCCATAATATTCCCGGGAGCAGTCTGATTTATATCCGGGTAACATCAGTCAAGTCGTATCCGGGGTGAGAGACAACCCGCCCGTGTGAGGTCGAGGAAATGAAATAATTTTTCATTTTCCCACCTGATTAATTTCCATTCACCTTCTCTTATCAGTTAATGGAGGGGAATCTACTTTTATGGGAGTAATGAGTGTAGTGATGATAAGGTTAGGTAATGAAGAAGTGCCTTTTCTGTATGAGAATGCCCTGCAGTGGGACAATAAATAGGCTGGTATTATAATGAAGAATAAAATATTTCTCTGTTTTTATTATTGTATATTATACAATAATTATTTGCAAGCTAATTTTCTATCATGATGACTATATATCGTCTTCACATCACCGGTAAACTGGTAGAAAATTACACAAATAAAAATCACCGGTAATTTTTATGTGTGCACGAAGTTTTAATTAATAAATATATTATTGACGCTGAAAAAGTGAGTGGTAATAGTAGGTACTTCATTTAGCACGTGCTCAATATCTAACCAATAAAATGTGGTGACAACCTAGTTATCATAGTAATATAAACGAGAGATTAATTAGTTAGAGCTGGTAGAAATTAATTCTATTGATCACTCTAATTGCTTGGTTACTCGAAATATTGGATTGGATTCCAGGCCGCAAAACCTCCACAACCAGGCCATAAAAGCTAGTAATAAACTAGAAACTGTTTGAAAATACCTGGGCCCTGATTATCAAAAGTTACAAGTCTACACGTTTACAAGTTACCTAGAATGTTAGTTTTCGTAGAATTCATAGCTCATCTCCATATTCATAATCAGCCTTAATGTTACCACTGCTGGGACACGGGCATCAGGTCAACACTCTCTTCTGACCACATAAAAAAAAAAAAAATTTTAACATTTATTGCGGTACTAAGCATGACACTTGTAAACTTGTAATACGGAAAAGAGAGTCGCCGGACACTCTCAGGATTTATTATGATTTTCTACAAGTTGCAAACTTACAAATAATTTTTTGATAAACAAAATCACGAAAGTATCATAAGTACTTGTTAATAATGACATTTGGTTATTGTATATAACAAGACTTGTAAGTTTTGATAAACACTGGTCTTAATTTTGAACTTGGCATTCAAGCAATGCAGGGCTGTGCCTAGCAGATTTATTAAACAAGGTCACGCCCCCGGTTTATAGGTATAATAAAAAGTAAAACAACACGTCCATTTGAGGAATGAGATCTAAAATGAGGATCTGCCACGACAAGAAAATGTAAGGGCCAATATTTTACTCTGGCAACTCATGCATTATAAAGGTGAAATGGTTGAAGTTGTAATGAGTTTATCTATAACTAAAAAGTTCTTCCTCGACTTATCTTTCCGTAGTTTCTATCTTACAGTGGTTAATTTTAATATGAAGTTTGCTGGCGGATTTCCTAGTTTTGTGAAATCTGAAGTTATGTTACCAGTTCACCTCCAATGTTTCTACATAAAATATAAGGTCATTATTTTATGCATCTCGTTTATTTTAGTTTTGTTTCAAAAGAATATTTTGGCCTGCTTGTTTTTCTCTAAATACCGACGTTAAATGGATGAAAACATCCTCGTAAAAAAATAAATTCCATCACCTAACCGCTATAATCAAGTAATACAAGGGAAAAAGACAAAGGACAAGATATTTTATTTGTGCGAACACCGCATTGTTGGAGGCGTCCCACAAGGCTCATTACTGAAAATTAGGTTAGAGTCTCTAGAAAAATAATGGCGGGTCTCTTCACTCGATGAATATTCACAAGATGGCGTCGTAGTGGTCATGACGGTTCTCGCGCCACGCTCCGTCACGGGGATAATTAAAAATAATTATAAAACCCGACCCGCACTCGCTTCCCCGTATATTGAATTAATAATTCAGGAACATGCTGATTCTGAGATGAATTTTCAAAGGAATTCCGATAGGATTATAATTCACCTATTTAAATGGCACGTGCGAGAGCTGACACGGAATGGCAGCCATTTTAACTCTTACCAACTACCTCGAAGTTCTTAATTAGAAAATCCAGCTTACCTGAAACAAGGAATGATAATTCATTAATATCAAGAGTAGATGGGTCGTTCAGTGAATTTAAATGGACATTAGACCGGAGCCTAGGATTCAGACATTATTAAAGGAACGTCGGAGGTAATTCCCTCGCGACACGGATCTCCTGTCGTCGATTGAAATCCGGAGAGCACCGTTGCTATTCGTAGGTAATGGTACCGGCAATGTTTACATTTACCTTACATTAAACTCCCGGATTCTCTTTGATGTGTTTATCCAAGGAATAAGATGGAAAACAGAGGTATCTACCTATGTGCATTTATTTTGTTTGGTATTTACGGATCCTAATTTGTATAGTGTTAAGTCTCCTGCAGACAGGAGCGACGCGATTCTGGAAGGACAATTTCCATGAAGTTTCCATAAAAATAGTACACCTAGAGTCGCGTCGCGCCTGTCTGCGGGACCTACCTGGGGCTGTACCTGCATAAGCTCTAGTCATCAGTTACATACTTATAAAATAAAATCATACCACTGATCCGTTTCGTAATACTTTAAAAATATTTGTGTGATTATACAAAAACCCCACAATTCATTGAAACAACATAATCTTATTTACCATTGTAATTGAAATTTTCATAACAACACGTATTCTGCTGAAACACATACTTCCCTAGAACACATGAGCACTTTATTTACGACACAACATTCGGCATTTCGATAAGGAAATAGCAGGAACACCAACATTTCCCTCTCAAATAACCATTTCTTATTCCTTATTCAGTCTGTGTGCTATGCAAAGGCGAAGCGTTGCGAACGCGAAGTGTTACAGATAACTTTGTACGAGCGTCGCTAACAGTACATACGAAAGCTACACAAATAAATGGAGCGGTGTGACTTTGTAGAAACGTCCTATCTTCACTACAACGTATATTATAAGTACCCACATAGCTCCGAAGCACGGAAAATGCTGCGGGGTACGAATCATTTATTTTTCTTTTTCATCGACTGTTCAAAGGCAGAAAGAGTGATTCCTTCGATTGCGATTGTGGAAAAAAAATAAAACGAGGCAGTTCAAAGAGGATTCGAGCGGCAGACGATTTTCAACACGATCTATTTTACGTTTTTTTATTCATTGCATTGAATAAATCTGGAATTTTTATAGTGGCAATACCTATTGGATATCGAGTTTCACAAAATAACTTTGAATAAGGTTGTGTATCGTTTTTTTTTTCTGGGCGTAAAAATGAATCGCTATGTCTACGTCATAGCGAGAATTGAGATTTTCCTTATTTTTGTTGACCATCGTTTTAAATTGGATTCCTTTGCTGTCAGATTTTTTAACAACACGCCTGTATTCAGTACCTCACTTTTTCTTATCCTAATACCTACTAGTACTCTTCTACAAAGCCAAAAGGTTCTCTCCACTATTAAATAATTGACACAGGTTTTCGTCTGCAGTTTTATCATTTGCCAACTCCCTCAGCCATTAACCGTAATGATAGTCTTCGGAATATAAAATTCTAGAGGGTATACTGTTACTGGAGTCGAGACTAGCTTGTTTAATTTAAAACGCTCATAAAACGTTAGCCCATATACGCACGAGCGCTTTTTTTCCGTGCCGTTTATTTACTGCGCACCGGATTTTCAACTTTCGGCTAGCGGTAAGAGTTGAAATTCCAACAGTACGCTTCTTTAACGCACTAGGGAGGCACTCCTTGGATTCTCAACGCTCGGCTCAACGCCAAGAGTTTAAAATCCTGGACGCGTTCAAATAAGCGCCGCGTTAAATAAGCGCCCGTGCCTACGTGGGCTTACTTAGTCAAGTACCAACGATATATTGTTAAAGATAAGGATTGAAATGTATTCGTAATTGGGACTGTGGATAAATAAAGGCTAATTGCGGTGTTATCTTGGATTCAGTTACCTATTCCTATTCGTAAGGCACCGCTTGAGGTAGCCCTGGGATCAATAACTGTACCTTTGTGCTCCTTTTACAAAGAATATTCAAATCTATACAGGGTTATTGGTAAAACACCAACAACCTCTTAAGGAGTCATTGTACCCATCATTATGAACAATTTTTACTATCGCAACAAATATGAAATCCCAAAAAAAAAAACAGCTGTTCCGTACATTTTGACGAGTTATGCGAACATAAATGTACTAAACAGCTGTTTTTTTTCGCGATTTAATATTTGTTCCCATAGTAAAAGTCGTTCATAATGATGAGTACAATGACTCCTTAAGAGGTTGTTGGTGTTTTACCAATAACCCTGTATTTTCGTGATACAATCAATCAATCAATCTGTCTAGTTTTTTCCTAACTATGTTGGGGTCGGCTTCCAGTCTAATCGGATGCAGCTGAATACGAGTGTTTTACATGGAGCGACTGCCTATCTGACCTCCACAATTCAGTCACTGGGTAACACGATACCCCTTGGTAAGACTGGTTGTCAGACTTTCGAGCTTCTGATAACCCGTAACGACCAATAAAGATCCAAGAATGACAGCCGGGTCCAACGTGGTTTTCGATGCACCACGGAGGGGTCCTGTTATACATATTTTATGAGAAAAAATTAACAATTTCTAAAATATGGTAGATGCTAGGCTTAAAAGCTGCCCAAGGGCAACAATTAAGTTAATTAAGGCTTTAATTAAGTTTCACGGATTCTGAAAATTGTACCTGTAAATTATAATATACCTGACGTATAGTGCTGCAGTAACTAAACAACCCTGAACCAGCTAAAACCTAGGCTGAAAAACCTGAAGTAGGTCAACGCGCTATGTCAAAACTTGTGTCCTACATATGTTGGCAACGGCACTGGAGGGATGCCAGGATCCCTGGCGACTTCATAACCTTGCCAATTTAAATGCGCCACAGTTTTGCCAGAAAACCTTGGAAGTCGTTCGAAGTCGTCGGAAGTCGTGCCGCAGTGCAAAGTAAAATACACGAGGAAATTGCGACTTTTCGTGTCTTCTCAAGACGATAAGACGAGAACTTTACGTCACGTTTACATTCGATTATCTGTAAATACATTCGGGTCTTGTTACGTATAGGAACGTACACTCGCGGAACGACTAGGTTAAGCAATCCTACTATATAATATATAATAATATTATAAATGTGAAAGTTTTGTGTGTTTGGATGTTTGTTACTCAATCACGCAAAAACGGCTGAATGGATTTGGATGAAATTTGGCAAACAGATAGTTTATAACCTGGATTAACACATAGGACACTTTTTATCCCGATATTCCCACGGGATCAAGACTTACGCAGGTGAAACCGCGGGGCGCAGCTAGTTTTCAAATACATTCCTGTTCCGCATAGCGGGCCCATGTCACGTTTTCAAACAGCCATTTTAATTAATATTATTAGTGTAGGTAACTTGTGGCGAGGAGGTTGTGGCTAAGTAATAACAGCCGCATGGTTCGATCCATCAGGTTAAGCTACGCTTGCCGGGGTTGGTCCGTGGATGGGCGACCATCTTTACATACCGATACTCCTCCGTGCCTCGGAAAGCACGTTAAGCCGTTGGTCCCGGCTGTAATTTGAGGATCTTTGACAGTTGTTACGGGTCGTCAGAAGCCCGACAGTCTGACAAACAGTCATACCAAGGGGTATCGTATTACCCAGTTACTGGGTTGTGGAGGTCAGATAGGCAGTCGCTCCAAGTAAAATACTGGTATTCAGCTGCATCCGGTTAGACTAGAAGCCGACCCCAACATAGTTGCGAAAAGGCTAGGCAGATGATGATGAGTGTAGGTAACTAAAAGTCGTAACTAAACCATACACTACTGTGTCGTGTTGTGTCGTATCGCATGTCGCAATAACACAATGTAGTAATGTGTTTCTAACCGTACTAAATGTATGAAACCGATCTGCTTCTGACTAGACACGCCACAACACGACACAGTAATGTGTTTCTAGCTTAAGTCTGATCTTAAGGTGCTTAGCCTTCTCTTTTATTATAATGATGTCTAGGTAGGCATAGAGGTATCTTTAAAGATACGCCGTTAGAATACAAAAGAAAGTCGTTTGGCTCATACACACGCAAATAAGGCTTACGAATGTACCTACTAAGTTTGTTTTTGTCGAACCTTTTAGGAATTTCATTTCCTTGATTATTTGTGCGTATCCCGGTCATTGTGTTTCGGCAAAAACATTGCTAGTGATCACAGCAACCAGAAAATAAAGCCACGATGTAATGTAGAACATTATACAGGGTGTAAGGGACAGCCCTCCGCAAATTAACAGGGGGCATTCAGCTGAATGCCCCCTAATATAAAAAGGAGCTCCTTGTTTTGAATCCTATTCCACCGAAAATATTCTCAGGAAAAAGTTTTTTTTTCTTTCAATGTAAAATTGCATTATCTGTAGGCAGCAGTCCATTTATCTAAATACAACAGCTAAAATAAAAAAACCAGCAATGGATGTTGAAATACTATAGCGAACGACGCGTGAAATTCAAAATTTACATTGATAAATAACGCGGGGCGAGCGCGCCCCCCCTGCCACGGGGAGTGCGGCTATGTGGGTTGTGCCACGGTAACGATACATTGCGTGTGATGTAATAAAACAAATCAGGTTTATTGGATTCCCATAACGTTCCTGAAATAATTTCATGTACCGGCCGTCTTAGTATGATATACTAAATTCATCCCATCAGTTTGAGGAGGGCTGTCCCTTACACCCGATATGATTGTCTCCTATATTCGATTCACAAGTTGGGCAATGTTATTGGGTTTTTCCATCTGAAATTTCTCAATAGCTGCCTCTGGATTTGTGCCCGGCAATGGGCTCGCACCCTGTTACGTACACGGGACTTAAACGTAACTGGCGAAATGTGGGTGTTCTATTAGGTTTACCTCTGCCTAACCCTTCGGGGATTACTGGCGTGATGTTCATGTTGCTGTGTGCTTTGTTAATCTTAGAGACCAAGTTGTAATGTCTCATGTGCCTCTTCTCTGCGAACTACGTACGTATAAAAAAAGCCAGTAGAACAGTTTTATCGCCACAATCTTATAAGCACATAAACATTTTACGTGACCATATACTTGAAATTGCACGTTATATTTCGTATGAAAGAAACTTTACACCAGCTGTATCTACACAAGTACATAATATAAAACTTGACTACAGTTTTAGCTTAGTTATATTCTCAAGTTGCAAGCAAATCTTTCAAGGATATTGGAAACGTGTTTTGGCGAGGAAACATTTCTCGTCGAATATTCTTTTGCTAAAAGTAACTTTTAATAAAATCTTTTTGTATGAAATTTTTATTTTTCAATTCAATAAGTACCTCAAGTTTATTAACTCACGGAATAAGATCTTCATACAAACAAAATCCCACCTTAAAAAGGGAGGATTTTGTTTGTATGAAAAATCTTTAATCTTTAATGAAAAAAAACTCTTAAAGGTCGAATTTCTAGAAACCCCTTCTTATTGCTCTCCTACATAAGAAAGCAGTTCGTATGCTCGTTATAAAAGCAGTATGTACATAGGTTCCTAGTCCAAGTAGTTTCGACTCTGTGTTGATGAATCAGTCAGTCAGTCAAGACAAGTAAAAGTAAGTATATTATTATTAGTACCTATAGATTATTTCACATTGGTTTCCCTCCCCGTAGGGTCATGTCAAAAGAAATTAGATAGTCAAATTATTCTTTATTACAAGTATCGATCTTTTCAAAGGATTCACCTTTGGAAAATACTTCTGACCACTCTTCTGTAGATACCTCAGCAATCTCGAAATTACAGGCAGTCAGTGCATCTTTGCTTTCAAACTCCAAGCTTAAGTTTTTCTTTGTTTCTTGGAACAGGTAAAAATCACAAGGCGCTAGGTCAGGGGAATATGGTGGGTAATGGGAGGACTGACACGTTCTTTTAGTTAAAAAATTCGAGTGTTCTGGCGTGACGTGTGGGCCACCGCAATTTCGTGGTGCCCGAGAAGGTGCCAGATTCCTGACTCCGGTCGCTTGTCACACCAAGCTAATATTACTGTTCGAGGACAAACTGTTCCAAATATGTCAATAAATAACCAGCCTATAAGATAGTAAATACTTGCCAGTGTCAAACAAATGAGTAAAGAATATCTAACTTCTTTTATTTGGCATGACCCTCGTATAGCATGAAAGCACTAACGGTGCCGATGCGTTACCAATCTGAGGCCGAGATTTATAAACGTTACCTTAACACGAACTTTGACTTAGAAATGTTCCCGTCTCTATCTTGCACTTTTAATTTGACAGTTGTGCGAAAGTGACGGGAGTAACGCTTAGCCAAAGTACGTGCTAAGTTACTGATCTTCGCCTTAGGAGAACGTTGAAAAGTGTCATGTTATAAGCCTGTAACTTTACCGGTATCCCGGGCGTATGCTACAATGTACGCTCTGACATGCTGTCGGCAGATATGGTAGGTTGGTACCACTTCCCCAGCCTAATTCCCAATAAAGATCTCATTTGGAATTCTACTACTAAATAGTATGTAAAATTCTTATGTTTTGTCTGGAATGGTCACTAGTGGTCGACCGACCAAGTTCGTCCAATTTCAAGTTTCATAGTTCGTAGAAAGGGTCAATTAAAGTAGTTAGTGGTTCTCCAGAAATTGAAGTGTTGTCATTAGAGACCATGATTGTATCTCTGTCCAAAGACAAATTTACTTTGAAAACAGTTTAGTACCCCTGGTTACCCCTGGTTTGGGAGCACCTGAACTTTCCCCTGCCGCTTGAGAAAATTCTGTTAACAAGAAGGTCATCTATCAGATGCAATTATAATTTAGATTATTTGCAGAAAATAACTTGACTATGACCAATTTCATTTTTTTTACCCACCTAATGTTAGTCTGACATAGATATGTAACTAATTTGAGGACTATGTGGATTATATATTTTATTTATCTGGCAGTTTGAGTACTACACGCGGCCTACCCAAATGTCCTTTCTTTGGTATTGTTCGTCGAGTCGTTGAGCTCCTTAAGTTCTGAGTTGAGCTACACGATGACTGAGAAATGCGTGCACTGACTGGACAGGTCCACTCAAATCTGTATGGTTCTTTCCTCAAAAGACCATCTCAGTCAAATCTACATGGTCCTCAAATGATCTGACCAAGATTATTTCTGGATTTTATATTCACATTGACATTTTATGTATACCTACAATGACATGAATTATTTATTTTGTAAAGTATTATATTATTTTAATTATTGTAAATGTGAAGACTATGCGGATCATTCTTTTCTTTTTATTATTTATTTTTCCTTAGTTTTAATTAATCATGGTCTGGCAGTTTGAGTAATTTATGCGGCCTACCCAAATGTCCTGTTTTTGGTATTGTTCGTCAAATCGTTGAGCTCCTTAAATTTTGACAAATGCGTGCACTGACTGGACAGGTCCACTCAATCTGTGTGGTTCTTTCCTCAAAAGACCATTTCAGACACCAATCTACATGATCTGACCAAGATTATGTCTGGACTTTAAAAGAGACTGTGACCTCTGAGTTTGTTTCGGTTCCTCATCTAGTTTTAAAAATGTGTTTGACGTGTAAAAGTGTTGGTACAAACCTACTTACAGAAATAAATCATTTATCATTATCATTTAACTTTCCCATTAAACTTTCATCAATAGGTACTGTCGTACGCACTCGGTTTAAACTCTTTGATTAGAGGGTCAAATAAAATAGTATAAAAGGGTGTTTTTTTTAAAAAAAGCTAGTTTTAATTGTAAAACTTAATTTTAAATACCCTCACAAAGCCTAGGGTTGCTTGCACCCATAAACACTATGTTTTGCGTGCGTTGTGCACTACTTTACACAGCGATTTTTTACACCAAAAATAAAAGTCGTTTCCCAGCAATTATTTTTGTACAATGTTACTTTATTTGATGTACAGAATGCGTAGTTGACGGCTATGTGATGGGTCTTTTTACAACCGGTATACGTATAATTTTACTTATATTGTAGGTACTTTTAATTTTGAATGAATAAGAAAAATCCGTCAGCACCCTTCGTAGAAAATAAGTTAAACACTCAAGTTCGAAGGTAACAAAGACATTTTTCTATAATAATTTTGTGAGTATTTTATTTACGAAATCCCAGCAGTTATTTCATCAAATATTTACAAGAGGAAAATGGAGGTCTTTATCGCAGGGCTGCTGCCTAAATCCCGCAGCTCACGGTACATTATGTCTCTCTGCCGTATTTCTGCTAGTTTTAGAGTTATTGTCCTTAACTGTGGTGTAATAGTGACTTGATTTTTATAAGGGTCTATGTTTATTGGATAAAACAACCTGATTCATATGACCTCCATCAAAAATTCGGTTTTATTGTATGTGTGTGTACATGTCATCATCTGCCTAGCGTTTACCCATCCATGTTGGGTTCGGCTTTCAGTCTAACCGGATGCAGCTGCGACTACCTATCTGACCTCCACAACCCAGTAACTAGGTAACACGATACCCCTTGGTAAGACTAGTTGTCAGACTTTCGGGTTTCTGATGAGTAATTTAGTACGTTCTTTTGATTTTCTGCAAGTCGTCTTAGATGGGCCGTAGGCATGTAGGACGAGTTGACGAATTACCCCTTCTGATGACACGTAACTATTGTCAAAGATCTATCAACACAGCCTGACAGCCGGGGTTTTATTATTTTAAAGCTATTTGTTTGTATATTATGTAGGTATATGTCACCGTATTATCAGGGTCATATAGCGTCTGTCTGGCAGTATTGCTGAAGTGAACCTGTTTGGCGCGGACTTGAAGCACACACATAATCCTATATTTTTATTTCATGTTACTTTTTAATTTGGTTGTTTGTTTCCTTCAGTTCTGTGCCAAGTAAACATTTTCTTTCTCCCCTTCTTTATATATTACCAGTTTCTTACTGAAAGCCTTGTGTAGTCCCGCCCACTGGCACTTCACTGAGTGTTTATCTACAGTTTCGAGATCCCCGGAGTCCTGAGATGAGTTTTTGTACACCCTCCAAGAAGTAAAGGTAATTATGAACTAATCTAAATCTTTTACGGGGCCGTTGTCCAAGATTAATGAAGGGATCTATTGTACTTGTTTTGTTATGAAGGTAGTTCAAGACTGTTTAGCAACAATTTCTTACCATACATACCAAAGACATGAACGTTGCTACTAATGGAAATGATTGCGGTTATCTTATACCTATAACTACCTCCATAAGCAATTTATTAGATTTAGAAAAACAATTCTTTGCAATCAAGCATATCGTATACCTTTTTCACAAACATAAACAAAACAGAACTATAAAATTACTTCAGTGACAGAGTAAAAGAACAAAATGGACATAACATTTAAAAAATATTCGAAAGAGTTCAGTTCTGAATACAATTTTCTCTTACTTATTGGCCGGCCTGGCTTCCGTCAACAGCCCGGAAATGAGTTTTGCCGTCTTATTCCCCCCCACCGTCCTGCCCCCCACCCCTCCGTCCCATGGCAGGGACAGGCAAGCCACCTCATTATTAGCACGTCGGAAAATCCATTTGACCCCGGCCGACTTAAAGAATAAAACATTTCAACTCCCTTATAAAGTTACTTATTTTTTTAATTTGGTCGAGTTGCTTCTGTTTGTTGAGTTGAAAACGGAAATATAAATCGTTTTTTATTCTGCCAAAGTAAAAACAGAACATTTTTGAATCTACAAAATAATACCTTTGTATATTTCAATTTTATTTTGCCTGAGCTCTCATTTGTAAATGGTATACTCGTGTTTGCTTTTGCAATCCACAAAAACGAAGCCAAATATAATGTTTGTTCGAAAATAAACAGAACCCGTAACGAGGTTCACCGAATGAAAGCAAACAGGCTACCCGAAACCTGCTCATATACGGTAATGGAATCAAACACCACTTAGAAACCCGAAAAACAATTGTTAATCATATCTTTTTCAGTACATATAAAAAGATTAGGAAAGTCCCAAACGAGATTTCCACATGAAATAAAAATTACAAATTCAAGGCACGGTCAACGGCAGAGCTATAAATTTCGCCAAAACAATCATGGAGTTGTATCCTTAGCCAAAATGTTTTTGCTGATCACAAAACGATATGTTGACGAATTTCAACCTTAAGACTAATGCAATGAGTATTCATTTCATAAATTCATGATACAAGTTAGCCAACTTTAACTTGGCTATAGATGACGTCCCAGTAATCCCAAAAAATATAGGACAGGCTGGATTTGCTAAACTTAAAAGCGTACCTTGGATTGCGGCCAGTTGCTACCGATATGCGGCCAAATCGAGATGGAATTGCTTTTTGTGATTTATTGCGAAACATAACGTCATGTACCGCGGTTTGATTATTGGAAAAGGTATCCTGCTTATACACACTGCCACTTATCTTTATTTATGTTTACCAAAATATCAATGAGCACGCCAGGAGTTAGAATAGTAGATTTTGTAAACTCGACCTTTCTTATACAGTAGTTAGATAAAAGGCAAAGTAGTGTCTTACGAAAAAAAAACTAATTTTAAAATAGAAATTAAAGTTATTCCCAGTTCCATCTGGTACGAGGCGGTTGACTGTACCGTAATCAAATAGACACGTACCAGGCGCACATAACACCGTAGAGATGCGCCGCAGAGGAGAGGCACAAAACGCTAGTGCGCTACGAGCCCTCGACTCGCGTGCCGTCGAGGGCCGCCAGTGATTAGAGCGCGCTAACAAAGCGCAGAGGGCTCTTAACCTACATGCTCCGTTTCACAGCATCGCCCGGTGACACTCCTAGGGACCGCTGCGAGCCTGGTAGAACACCCACTCGCTGACGGCTAATCTCACTTTACTACAATTTTATTCTTTACTTTTATTGAGCAACGGCGACTACGTCAACGTCATGTAAGAGACAATCAAGATAAAATCAAAATTCATAAGATGCAGCTCTAAATGAATTTACTAAAACCTTATCAAAAATTCAACAGTGTAACCGGAACCATAAAATACAGGGGCGAGCATAATATAAATGACACGTCATAAAACCTTAAAGCAAGCAATACATAAAACAACAGGCAATGTAACAAAGCGCCGTGGATTTCCTAGATAAAACCGAGAAGATGGCTGCCGAAATTTTCAGTTTTATTTTACAAAACTAGAAGTACTTGTGGAAGCTTTTATGGCATCAGGGAGCGGCAATAAAACGGCATTTAATAAAACGGAGCTCCGCGAGACAGGCACCGGAGCCGCTAACACTACAGTCGGGAACATGAAACACGTTGACACTTTGCAGATATTGATTTCCTAAGCTTATTTCTATAGCCGAGTGTTTAACATCGTCGTCCTCGCATTGATTCTTGTGAATTTATATAGAAGCTGGCACCTCGTCAAGTAATAAAGCCGTTATCTTCGCTCGTTTGCGCCAAAACGGAACATTGATATGCCCCATACTCGGCAATAAAAAGCTGGAAGCGTGCAGAAGCCGAATTTCAGCGAACGGCACGGTAATTACGAGCTAACTTCGAAGGTGGGAGACAACTTTATGCTCGTAATTTGTTCTTAAACTTGGTTAATGTTCCCCCTGACAAGATAAATTCATTAAACGTTACCTGTTTCGAGCTTATAGACGACAAATGAATCGACATCCTCGTCTCTAACGACGTCGTCTATCTCAAGTGTATCGCTCTCCAACCCAAACCGATATTATACTGCGAGTGTCTCATTTGATAGTCATATTAGACGACCCGCTATTCAATTTTAATAGCTTATAACTTTTCTTCGACAAAGCTCTCTTGACAGCTATAAAGTTGAAGAGCCAAATAATTTCAAGAATATTGGCAAAATTTAAAAAAATCATATCCGTAGCAAATAACTTTGCCTGTCAGAATAAATCCCTCGTCTACAAACTATTACTGCGACTTCCATTTTCTAGAACACGACTCTTCACATTTATGTTGAATGTAATGTTGAAGTTGTTTAGGGCGCCACCGTCAGTCACAGCAGTAAAACCACAATATTGTCCAAGTGGGTCGATATAAAGCCTAAATGGCGCCGGAGCGGTCAGTGCATCCCGCGGAGAGTGGCCACGCTCGCATTAAACTTTTACAATGCCATTAGAAGACGAGACAGTGAACGGACTCCTGATTGCTTTCCGTACCATTTTAGTCCATCAACTCCCGCGTTTCAACGTTTAGCTTAAGCCAATATTTTGAAGAGCTATTTCAGTTTATTTCACGATTTCAGTTACGGTGAATAAGACAAATTGAGGAAAATGGTTCAGTCTTATTCAGGGGAGTAATGAGTATAGAGCTTTGTCAAAAAGAAAAGCCGTAAATAGCAAGGGTGGGTTCATATTTTTACTTTTATTACTTAGCTTTTAAAAATGTTACCTAAGCTACTTTTGAGAAGAAAAAAAAAAACAACATGAAATAGAAAAAAAGAAAGAGGACGATATTATTAAATCTTGAGGTTTATCCTTCCGATTCTGTCTGCAACATTTGGTACAGTACCTCAGACAGAATCCTATATATATGTATATATATTTTATGATCTTGACTTGATTTTTGAAACCCTCTCCATAATATATACTTATTATATATGCATTTGAAACTAAGAAGGTTTTTCCTATCCACCATTAACATCACATAACATTAACAACAAATGCAGACATAGGGGCGAAAAATGTCCTTCATAAAAATCCCCCACTAATGGTTCGACTTTGTCGCTCCGTCATAAAATTGCTATAATTTTGCTTCACAATAAAGATTTTAGTGGGCGACAAAACGTAGCATCATATAATGTGAATATAATAGAAATAGTGATGCTAGACCGAAAGTCAGTAAATCTTTTTATAGTTACTTTTAAACTCAACAATTTTAATAGACATGTGGACCGTGATTCAGAACGTAGGTACCTAGACGGAATGGTTCGGTTCTACGGAATGGTACCTTCACGGTCCGTAAAGATACCATTCCGTAGCCGCAGGCGGCAGCAGCAGGCAACACGTCGGTTTCGTAGAAATACATAGAAACCAGTCGTGTTGCGTCGACACCTCGCATGCTGCTGCCACCTGCGGTCGGCTACGGAATTGTTCCTTGATTCTGCAATGAAGTAGGTGGACGTAGATAATTTTGACGTAGGGACTGGCCATAAAAAGAAGCTTTTGTATTGTGTCTAGACAAAAAAGAGACAAAAGTAAAATCAAATCAAGCATTGCAACAAGATAATTGATTATAAATTAATTAGGTACCTATTTGAGATTAACGAAAGATGTAATATCAAATTATTCTACAGTTCCTATCGCTGACGTCATTAGCAGGGCCGGATTCAAAGCACACATCACGTGAAATGGCACACGGAACAATACATTCTAAACCAAGCTTTATTATACGCTATAATACGTAATTTAATTGCAGAATTGCGACCCGAATTCTCTCCAGCTTCCAAAACGTCGCTGGCGTTAGAGAAACCATTTACAATATAAAGCGAATAGGCGTGTGTTCCTTGGACATATTTAATGAAGTCCCGAAATACAAGGATAATGTATGTAAATAGATACGGGGTCACGATTTATGTTAGTAATTGGTGCGTCGTTCAATTGTCGCATAGAATTGGAATGGAATTTATTTATGACTTGGATGAGAAGCGCCTCACGTAGTGGGTTTACTGCCGCGGTACTGTTGCGGTACTGCTCCGTAAATGTCTCATTCAATCAAGTCTGCTGATCGCTTTGGTGAAGGTCTCGACTGAACGGTGACGTCATAAACTGAAGGTCATTTGTCAAGGATTTTTGCTGAATAATATCGTTGTGGGGAATCTATACGCATGCGTGGATACTGCGAACTGTATGGGGATATAAATAAATTGAAAAGCTTCAAGCTCAGCAGCAGCTGCGAATGGTGGCAGTGGAGCGAGAAATGACATGCGAACACGTACATGTGAAGCTTTATCGTCCAGCTTCCATATCCACTCTCGTATCTGAACAATCTGTACCTACGCGTTTGCGTATTCGAATGGATTTACCCTTACACAATGTGCTAAGGATTTTTTTAATTCTGGACATACTAAAATAATAAATATTATAATTATGCCTTGGAAAAAGTCCTTATTAAGGTAATCTTAAATGGAGCATGGGTGGCTGTTTATTTAACATCGTCAACCCCAGAGCGGTCTTCATTAGAACAATCTTTTCTGCTCCGATGACTTCTACAATGTTACCGATTTACCTTATTTTCTTAACAAAACGAAACTTTAACGGACCGTTCATAAGTGCTATTATAAAAACCAAATGAAAATGTCTACACTGGAGGGTACAAAAACTACAAACTGAATTCCCAGTACAAATAAAACAAAAGAAATCACAAGTACAACTCTGGAAGTCTGGAACTAAGCATGGATAGACGTACGAATTAAGGAGAGCTGCGGGCACCCAATCGGATAACAACGCTGATTGCAATTTGATTTAGCCGTATAATCACTAAAACAATCAAGTAAATGTACGGAGCTTCGCGTGTGGAAGTGCTGGATAATAATGGTACAGGCCCACAATAGGCTTAGACGCCTAATGCGGTGTGGTAAGACAATAATATTACTTAGTACGACAAACGCTAGAGTATGTTTCCGTCCCGCAATACCCTTCTTTGTATGCGTCTCTTAGAATATTACTTAATACCTTGTGTTGATGAAGCTGATTCAGTTTTTAGCGGATTAGTTAAGTTTGATATTAAAATAAGTAAGCTAAAGTGGCAATGAGCCGGCCGTATTAGTCGTAGAACCGATGAGCAGTGGGATAGCCATGTTCTTGCAGACCGTGAATCGGCAAACGTAAGGAAGTAGAGCGATGATCTTGGCAGGGTGGCTGGTAGCAGCGCGATTACCGAGTTACCGAGAATCGAGCTGAATAGCGTGCTATGGGAGGCCTATGTCCTGGTAGTGGACTGCTGTAGGCTGATGATGAATAATGATGATGCTGACTTGTTGCATAACTATATATTTTTCTATGAAGATTAAAAAGAAAAAAAATAAGTAATAGAAACTAAAACCCAACTACGACTAAAAAGGTATAAACAAGACACCACAGACAGACAAATTAAAAATCCGGAGTCACACGTGTTATACATAAATCGAACAGATTACGTGTGACTCCGGATTTTTAATTTTGTTTTAATTCTTTTGGTTTTATAATATATATATTTTTGAAATGTGCTCATGAAACCCTTTAATTTGATACCTAACATGGTACGATTAAACAATTTTTTTTTTCAAGTTCCTGACTTTATGTCCTCTAGAGGGCGCTATTTTTAATTTAATGTGACGTCACATGGCCTATAACCAGCGGACGATCAAGAGGCTTCCAACGATACCTCACTTGTAAAATTGTGATGAGTGGTTTAGAAGATATGAGGGAACAGATGAACATACATACATACATACCGGTCAAAATCATAACCCTCCTTTTTCCTTCGCCGTCTGGTAAAAAACATGTCAATACTGATATTCGATTTTCAAAAAAAAACAATCTAGAAAAAGCACTTCAGTTACCCTAGTGCTTTGGTCTTTGTATCAAAATTTAAAACGCGACATTCAACTCCATTCATCTCTTTCCAAGTCAATTTACGTTAATAACATTACCATGCAACAAAGAGCAGCCGTTCCGCAAATCGATAGTATCGATATAAAGAACATTGGCGATTCGATGACGAGGCCTTTAAATAGGAAATCGGATTACTGGCATATGGCACTGGCGAATAGAAGACAGGAAACAAGGCATTGTGGTCGAGTTCCGCGCTCCAGTGCTTCTCTATACATCGAGTACTTGTTTAGATGTACTGACCTATGTTATGTGGATTTAGCTGATACGGTTCGGCGAATATTAGCTAACGCATCCGGACTGTCAAAGTCATTGGTCATAATGTTCCAGTTCGTACCAGATGACGAGATTAGCGAAGTACTGCTGGACATTAGGCGACATAATACGAAAATAAAGCGTGACGCATTGGTATTTCATAGTCCTTAATTTACCCGCACATGTGTGTCGTGAAAGGTGGTAAGGTCTTGCAATGCCCTAGAGTTATAACAGGCGTCCGAGGTGCACGTTTTGGGCGCTCAATAAACCGCCGTCCAAGGGACGCGCGTGTCATTCGCGGATCGAACGCGCGTATGACGCGCGCCCTCGACGCGTGGGCGCATGCTCCCTTTTTATACTAATTTTCCTTGTCGTTTTCTCGGCATCACTAATAAACTTAAAAGAAACAGTTACACTGAACATGTTGAATGTTTAAAGTTACACAAAATGTGGATATCTTGTTGCGTGTGAAGAGCGTCCATCGCGCTCGACCCGCGCCCTATACGCAGCGGACTGAGGGCGCGCCTCGGGCGCTTGTTATAATAACTAGTCCCTTACAGGTAAGAGCCTCCTTCCAACATCTAGTAATAAAAACAAATACCGATCATTACGTTTGGTCAAGTACAGCAGCGACCGGTTACGGAATAAATAAGGCAATATACTGAATGTTCTGGGTACCATAATTTTCCATACCAATATTTACCGAACAGTCATGTTTTCAGCTACTTACGTAACATAAAATGTGTTATATGTTATACATAGTTTATTTATTCGCTAATGGATTGGAAAAGCTTTTAATAAAATATCACTACATTTGTTACCCCAGAGAGTTGCGAACAAATTGACATTGGCAAGATTAAAAACCTTTTTTCGCGATTTATATTATTTGCTTCGACCGAAATGAAAATCGAGAGGATTTTTGGATTATTATTATCTTGTGTATTTGTAGTAAAACTCGTTTTTATGTCTAATCAAAATGTTGTAACGCAAGCATAAACATAAACAGGGTTTATTTACTTTTCATAAGCCACCACACTCGGCGAACGAGTGGGTCTGAATAATTCCGTCCCAATTTACTCTCCTTCAAGAGGTTACCTCAAAATTCATTTTTCACGCAGCCTGCCTTGGAATAAAATGTACAAGATTAGTTTATTCGCTCAGAGGGCCAGGATATCAGTGTTTAGGCCCGTCGCCATGGCCACTGGAGCAGAAGGGCCTATTTGCCGCTCCATTGGGCATTTTGAGTGTCACTGACGTAGTTAGGATCCAACATGTGTTACAATATCGTTATAATGAAGTTTGAAGACAGTAATGGCTCATAGGAGATGTTTCGGCAGCAATATCAAAGGCTTAGGACCTTGTTCGGGCTTGTATTGATGTTATGTGACGGTCTGATAGCCGGTTAGGAGGTCATTTCGTTTGCGATACCCTCTTCACATGTTTGATTTTGTCAAGATTTTAGAGAGATAGGTACCTACTTAGGCATTGGATTCCTTGCTTTATTAGATCTAGCTTATTCTCCATCGACTAACACTGTTCTTCATTTCCAAAGCCTTGTTTCAGTTATTGGATTTATAAAACCAGTTTAAAAACATGGACGCATGTATCGATATGCCAAAAAGAGAAATATGCAACTATCCTCTTAGCCAATCCAATTATCACAACGATTCCAATCTCAAAAAAAGTCGACAGTGCTGCCACAACCAGATATGAATAAATGATGACCACCGTACTAGCCTGAGGCACTAGCGTAGCTACTGGAATGTGGTCTAGCTAATTTTATTTCTGTCCTATAGTGGCGTCCTAGCAAGGACGAACAGGTTTATCGATATAATCGTTTACAGTTAAAATTGGCATGCTATCGATTTGCTTTTTAATCGATTTGGATTGTTGATGCACATTATTAGTACGAAACATGTTGTTTGTGGTCTGGCGGTGCTTTTGAGGTACTTTTGTTTTTATTCTTGATTATGTTAATTGTATGTACTTACTTATTCCTTTGAGGTAACTGTTTCACTTGAATATGCTATAATGAATGCCAAATACATAAGAACGCACATTCCCGTCCAACGTCTTGCGAAAACCGAGTATCTACTAGTGGGTGGTTTATTGTTAGCTAGAACTTTCTTTACTGAGCCTGCTCTAAGCCTCTTGTAGAACTACACAGTACTAATATCCTAAGTTAGTCTATTGAAGAGTATCCAACAAGAAACCATTGTCCCAAAGAGTCCCCAGAACTCATACTGCAGATATTACGGACCAAGACTTAGTTGCCAAGTTAGCAACACCAAGGGAACCCTAAAACCAAGCACTCAACTAGTCGGTAAACAAAGGCAGGCCAATAAAAACTGCTGCAAAACTGCACAACTGTTTTCTTGTTACCAAACAGAAAACGAGTTTTACAAAGTTGTTCCTTTAGAAATACAAAGCTGGAATCGTGTAGCTACGCCTTTATATCTCCATTCTCTATGCTCCCCTCTGTTTTGACGTCACAGTGAAAGGAGTTCGAATTTCAAACGTAAAGAAACATGAGCCATGAGGATGTGAAGGTGATATTTATTTGTATGCCAGGCTCTTGAGCCTTGCCTGATTTAGTTTAACCATTCGTAGAAGCTCTGTTTCAGTTAAAGTCTGTTGAATTATTTAATAGCCTCTTTCATGACGTTGATGTATGTCCTACTTCAGTACTAGCTTAAAGGATATTCATGGATATTCATCAAAATTTTGCCTCACGTTCAATATAATTATAGTTAATTGTAACCCATACGCTTACTGAAACTGCCAACATTTATTCTTACAACAGTCTGTATAAAATACTGATGTTTACCGCCACATTTCGACGTTTGTAGTCATACTATGTAGGTACCACCTTGAATTCTACAGTCAGCTACAACTTGTAGTGGTAAAGTTAATTGTAACCACTCTGCTAACACAAAGTTTATACTGAAATCCAAGTTCACACTAAACCCTGGAACTGTATCAAACATGTCCTTCTACAAATGAAGGTGGGAACTCAACTAAAAATAGATAAATTTCCCTTCGCACCCTCTCTGCCCACAACACTCCGCGAGGTTGTATTCTTGCTAAACAAAAGACTCTAGCGCACAAACTACGTAGCAGAAAGTTCTAAGACGGCCCTCATATGGCCATTAAACCTACGACATATAACGCTAGATCTTTGAAAGAACGTTGAAGCCTTAGGATCTATCTACTTCTCTAGTCCATGGATGGAACTGATTCCAATCTGCAGTATATTTTACAACCCATTCATCTGAAATATAATATCTATTACAAACAAAAACAATTTATTTGAAAAAATTGTTAGCAAGAGTAGAGTAGGCATTAGCATAAACACAAATAAAGAATATGTGAAAAATATATACCTAACCACAGATTAAAAAATCTCAGAATTTCGAGTATCTATCGTGGTATCAATTTTTCAAATAAAATGTTGTTTTTTGTAACTAAACTACACAATTAGTTTTTATTTCAAATACATTGTTTTTGTAACTACACTAGACTTAGTTGATTTTATTTTGTTGTTTATTTAATACTGTAACAGACATAGAAAAAAACCCACGGTAAAATCACAATAAAACCAAATTCTACCGCTCACCACACCAAATTAAACTGACTAGTAATCAGCTCGTCCACTAAGCAGAAATAGTGGTTCGGTATTTAGTCGGTGTCGCTTGCTTCGTGGCCCTAATCTTGCGAACTGAAGGCTTAGCACGGAGTACCTCCGTCGCCATCTTGGGACGGGGATTAAATTTCAAAGAAGCTCTTTGAAGGGTAGGTGTGTGTACTGTTATATTTTCTCTAAATCTATTCAGCGTGTAGGTGGTTATAGTTCTTTTGTAGAAACTTGATCCGTCCTTGTGTGCTGATTATTTTCTTTGATGATAAAGGAAATATTCTAAGAATTTCCCTTTTCCAAAATTTGCAGTAACTCAATTGTCAGTTTACGGCTTCATTATTCTAGTGCCCGCAAGCGCTACTGCTGAGAATAAGGTCCTGGGTTCGATTCCCACGTTAGGTAAAGTGTTATTGGGTTTTTCCATTAGAAATTTCTAAGTAGCAGCCCGGAGTCTAGATTTGTGTCTATGGGACTTTATCAAATGGGACTTTTATAGAACTGGCGAAAGTTCGGTGTACACTCTGCCTAACCCTTCGGGGATTACAGACGTGTTGTTATGTTATGTTATGGCTATTTTCAGTTTACATTTGTCAGATAATTCGAAGCTTAGTTCATAATGTTCAAGCTGTGGTTCTAGTTCACTGACACTGTTTACTGCCTCGATATCGATGCGGAAATATAAGATAGAATACAAAATTGTGCTAGAAATAGTTATAAATTCCTCGGGCTTAGCATGGATTGATTAATGGAATATTGAGCACACTGGCACACATCACTGTGTGGGGAGAGATTAAATCCTCAACTCACTTCACAAGGGATTCAAATAAGTTTAATATAACGGTAAAGAACTTTCCAGAATTTCTTAAATTTATTTAATTTTATTCACTTCGGCTTTCCAGAACTTTTCACGTCCTTCCAACATTTTATAATCAAGTTTTAATTTTTCCAACTTCTAAGCTTCCTGCAAAGTCTTGGGAAAAATGAATGAGTTTCTCTCATTTCTATAAAATATTGCAAACCTCTCCATAAAGGACCAAGTTTTGTATGCGGCGTTGCCTCGGCTTCCTTTAGATTTCAAGAACATATTGACGAAGTTTTTTTTTTCGTTCAAACTTATTTAAGTAGGTAATGCAGAAAAATATTTTCTAATAATGTCAACGACTTCAAGCTTTACAGTGAATTCGAGATGCATAAAAAACTATTCAACTAGTTATTTTTTTTTTTCGAATAATTCAAATAACTTCAAAGACATGTTCCGTATCTAGATTTAGCATTGGATATTTCTGTATCTAGATACACAGCAATAATTCCTAGTCTCATTACATTCTCCAGAAACTTCGCCACAAACTAGTCCCATTGTTCCAGCCTTTGAATAACCCACAAACTACAACATTCTACCACTATTCAAAGTATTGATCATCTAAGCACAACTGGCTGCATTTAGCACAATACCCGACGTGGCCGTTCGCAAGTTTTCAATAGACTCAATGAAGTGTACATTGCGACAGAGCAGAACACGCAGATAACTGAAATTAATAACCTGGTACACTTTATATATCTGGTACAGTTCATATATCTACAGCTTGTATACCTTTGTCCATTGTGTGTGCTGTCGTCGGGTAGGATAATGGGTTTTATGCGATTAGTGTGATAGTTGTTTGTAGATTGTTTTGGGTGGTGGTTACCGCTTGTATTTGGCTGTAGTGCATAATGTCCACTACTCTAGTACTATGATTTATTACTAAGTGTTTCAGCCAATTCGAGAGGTTTAGTTTTTCATTTATCTCTTTACTAATTATATACTGTTTTAGATTTATCAGCACACAAACAGAAGCTAAACTATAACGCGTTGTCTGGCGTATCCCAATTAAACAAACGCTAACGCCTGGCGTAGGTTTTAATCACTCCACAATTAACCGAGAGGACGGGACAAACCTTATCAACGACACACCATACACAACAAAAGGGCACTCGAGCCGCTTAAACAATGGTCACTCTACAAAGCCACCCCAAATCCAGCCAGAAAGTAAAATTGGAATAAAACCTTCGCAACATCGACTGGGTTACCAGATAATATATTTAAAAAGACATTATGTTGTGAAAAGGAGATTTGGAAATGGAATTTTGTAGCTCCGTATTTTAAAAGGTTTTGAAAACAGAACAATATGGCGGGCCTTAGTGCGGGTTGGTTACTGGGAATAAAAGTTAAGGGAGGAGTATTTTACTTTTTAGGTTTTCTGTGAGAGTAATGGACTTTTCTTGTCGCTCTGTCTCTAGGAGGACTGGAGTGTGTGGAATGGGAACAAAACTTACTATATGTATAATTTATCTCACAGAAACCCTTTTGACGTAACCAAACGCCCTCTTAGTTCTTTTATTATACCTGCTAATCAGGCACGGCAATAGAAAAAACTTGGCCAGAGGAAGTAATAAATTATTGTGCCTGTGAGCAATGTACCGTCAACTAACTAACCTATGATCATCGTAAATCAAGGTAATCCTGCAATCTTCAACTTTAACCCGTTTTTCTTAGCAAACATGTTGAAGCTACTGCATTACTTAAAGAAAGGGAATTACGGGTGGCGTAGTTATAATAACTACAACAGCACTTGCTTACCTGTGGTTGTGAAATTATGGGTTGAAACGGTCGATAAAATTGCACTGGCCGTCTAAGCAATTTTATGACTTGTGGAAAATATTATCATTACATTAAACATAAGAAATAATGAGAATATAACATGGCCAAAGGGAATTAACCACTATAAAGTCGCGTCGACTGCGATAATTCTGTAGTGGGGATTTAGTTAAATCATTTAAATATTTTTCTACCTAATAGTTATTTATTTATTTATCTTAAGCTGCTGTAAAAAAGAAAATTGATGCCGATATCCATACTTTATCAGCTGCGAAAAAACAGGGTTTTGCGCGTGTGCGAAAAACGAAGGTAGGTAACGAATTCAAAAATTCTCTGTATAATATTTAAGAAAATGGTTTTATTAGTTTGTTTGTTTCATGTATTCCTATAATGGCCTATTTAAATTATGTGAAACCACCACTTTGGGAATTAAATTAATACATTTCGTTACGATGTCGCATTCTATAAAAATCCAACCAACGTCATTATAGTTAAGCGCGTTTTAAATCGATATCTCATCAAGCTATTAAGGTATAAGATATCTTGAAATCTGTGATTTTAGAAACAGGTACAGGTAGTTAATTTTATGACCCGAAAAAACTAAGCACTGGATTGCTTCCAAGATGCAATTAGAAATCTCCATAACAACAATTTCCACAACAACCGGCAACGTTGTAACAAAGCGAATGCAGTCGTCAGAACGCAAAGCCGCGCAGCTTGACAGCCAATATTCAGGTGATCCGATAAAGCCGGCTCTCCCCTTTTGTTTCGCGGTGTCAATCACTCATATTCCATCAGGTCGAACCGAATCCCCTTCAAAAGGAAGCTGGAGTGTAGAGCGACGATTCGAAAAGTTTATTACTAGTCGAAGCCGTTTGGAGTGGGACATGATCGAATTTTGATGGAACGACATCGACAGTTTCAGCGCCGCCTTTACATACAAGACGAAAAACGATAGGATCAGCACTACCGACAGACTCTAACAAAAACATACCTAACTAATATTAAAAACGCGAAAGTTTGTAAGTATGGATGGATGGATGTTTGTTACTCTTTCACGTAAAAACTAGTGAATGGATTTGGATGAAATTTGGCAAACAGATAGTTTATAACCTGGATTAACATAGGATACTTTTTATCCCGATATTCCCACGGGATCGAGACTTAAGCGGGTGAAACCGCGGGGCGCAGCTAGTGTAATTATATGTGGGTTTCCCGATGACAATTTTATTACGTCACTAGTGAAGCTAGCGCACGTTTACTGCATAACACTTTTCATCAGTTAACAGTGCTTCAGTCGTAACGAGTAGTTAGAAGCCCAAAATTCTGACAACCAGTCTTACCAAGTGGTATCGTGTTACCCAGTAACTGGGTTATGGAGGTCCGATAGGCTGTCGCTTCATGTAAAATACTTATATTCAGCTGCGTCCGCTAAAACAGGAAGCCAACCCCAACATAGTTGGGAAAAGGCTAGGCAGATTGATTGCTTTTCATCAGTTAAGATGTAGGCAAACGCAAAAGTAAAACAATTTTTATAATATCTAGTATTCATGATAAACTAGTGCCTTTGCACTTGAATTTGCCAGGAACCTTATATTTCCACTTTAACGTACCCAGAAGTAACTCAAACACAGTGAAACAACATAAACTTACCATATTAGCCGTAACTCAATGATTGACGACTGTTTGTAAATCATTACCGGAAAAATAAAGGCACAATAATACTACAGTCCCATAATCTAGGTACCAGGAGCCCAGAGTGTTGTAGGAGGTTTTATTAGCCATTCGATATACAACGGCAGAACACATTGCGCGTGGAAAATCAAAAACCCATTTGATTTTGCACGCGCAATAAGAGAATACGATCCTTTAGGGCTACCAACTAGTTTTTCTTCGAATCTTTTACCACTTAAGGCGGTTTAGCAAAAAAATCATTTAAAATTCGTTCACGTTTGTCGGTTAAGGGAGGTCCGTCGTTGAGCGGCGCCTGATCAGCATCGCCTTCAAGTCGTCATAAAGTTGACCCCCCATAAACGTCGTTCCTGCCTCTAGCTATTTTATTACACTCATATTTTAGTTTTTTTGTGCCTTAATTAAACACTAGCTTCAGCCCGCGGCTTCGCCCGCGTGGTATGTCGATAAAAAGTAGCCTTTGTCCTTTCCCGGGATCTCATCTACCTCCTTGCCAAATTTTATCCAAATCCGTTCAGTGGTTTAGGCGTGAAAAGGTAACATACAGACAGACAGACAGGCAGAATAGAAATGGAATCCATGTGTTCAGCAAGAAGATTTTAGACCCATGATCATTTTGTTGTCTTCAAAACCGAAGAAAGAAAGAATAATGTTTATTTGGACACAGTTCGTGAAACACAAAATAAAAATTACTAAATAAAAAGTGAAAAATAATATTTTAACATTATTAGTGTGTGCCTCACAGCTGCGCCAAAAAGGCAGGTAAAGGTAAATATGCTCTATTGTATGATGCTGTGGTGCAGTAATACCTAATGCTCTCTTGTCTTTAGTTCAAAGTGACTTTATATAAAATTCATTCATGCAGTTCCAAACAAAGCCGTCGATCGATGTCTTTGTATGAATTCCCGAAGCTCGCTAAGTATGTTTTGTACCTATCATTATGCAGCATTGCAGTAGGTAATCACAATATGTGAACAATTCCAATAAGTAAGTACCTATTATATTAATGCTATGAAATATTGTCATAACCTGTGTTTAGTATTATTATTTAAAAGAAAAACTATATTAATTATCTCTGTTATCTAAACCTTGGATAACGTATTTTTACGAAAATATGCGATTTCTTCATAATATTCATTCAGTTCCGATTCCAATTTCTTTATCATGGTACCAGTTGATATAAAACTATAAAAATAATTAACTGTAGTGAAACGAAAAGCCTAATCATCAATCAGTTACAACATACCAAGTAACAACAAGACAGGCAATCTTAAGGAAACGAATTCATTGTATACCGCAAAGTAAAATTGCGAATTTCCTCACATGAAATCATATGTAATTTACGGCTATTTCCTCCAGGCTGTGCGGCCTCAGTAAGTGCAGGGACGCAGCAAATAAGATATAAATGTATGGAAATGAGGGTGTATAGGCAACAAGACGCATAAGTATTGCGCATTACTTATGCCCCGTCAGTTTTGCAGCTGCCTGTATATATAAATGCCGTATTGTTGAACACCCTTTATTTCAGCAATGACGTAATACAAACGATTTTTTTTTCAATGCAGTGTTTCGGTATTCGAAAGAGATCTAGTTCAAAATTTAAATCTAAACCCAATAAACGTCCAGTATTGGCTGTGTTATGAACCTACAGTACCTATAAAAGCTTTTTATTTGAATTTGGAAAGCGTTTTAACCATAGACGTGTACTTACTTTTACCACAGCTTTAACTTGACGTCAATTTAAAGAGAAAACGCTGCAAAGTGCAAACTCGGCTAGTTAAGTGCAAGTATAAAAGTAGATGGCTACTTGCTAGTGATCTTAGCTACATAAGCCAAGATTCCCATAAATATCTATACCTGCAACTAGCTACAAGTCTCTCTAAAACCCTACTTGTAGCGCACTCTTGTCGAACATTCTAGACTGGCCGCTGTTGAAGTGGTCGCTACTAAAGTTGAATGACCCTCGGACTTTAATTGATTTTATAAGTCTACTTAGGAACTAAATAAGAAGCCTTACAAGATCCTTCTGTTTCAAACACTTGTAACGTAGACTTTAGTTCAGCAAATTATTTCGGCAGTTTAAGCGGACTTAATTACAAAGTCTTGTTAGTTGTTATGATCAGAAATCATAGATATTATGAGTAAGAAATTTTGAAGTTATAATGCTGAGACTAACTCCCGTTCCTTTCAGTTTCTGTTGGTAAGTCGCATGATATAGTACATACTAATTCCATAGTCTTATTTCATGTTATATTAGTATGGACCTACTATAATTATGTCAAGTCATTTGATTGGCTGTGACAGCAAGCTATTTAATTTTTGTATTGATCAGCCTTTCAGTAAGTTACCGGTGCGGTGGTTAGGTAACATTATGCAGCCGTTCGTACGCATTTATTATGAAAAGACGTTAAAGAAAAGCCGACGGGCCTTTGACGTTGATCGTAAAAGTGTGTAAGTATAAAGATCAATCTATTCGATAGCCATTCATTTCTATTCGAGTCTTTTTTGTTTTAGTGATCTTGTAGCTTTCAAGCGATTAATCTGATGCTGATTTACTAATGTAGGATACCTACTTAATACAGCGGTTTTGTTCAATACAGCGCTGAATGCGCTTTTAATTATCTGAAGTGCAGCATTATGCAGTTGAGATACTTAAATAACTTGCCAACTCAGGGTTTGCTTTCTTTTAAGCTGCATAGAGCGCTTGTTGAAAAACGAAACCGTCTTTCAGATTTCAGTTCAGAATATTGCTCGATTGTTAAGAAATGTCTACTCACATTATATTGATAGAATAATTAGAAGTAATTTTGAACCATATTTCAAAGGTTTTCATATGCAATGTTACCGATCGATAGGAAAACTAAACAAAATTAAGTTAATTCCTGAAAAATGGTACGAAACGTTTCTGTTTTTAGACAAAAACAAGGTTAATTTAATCATTTGCATCAGAGGCGTAAGAATTAACCATAATTATGTGTCAATTCATAAGCAATTTCGAGAATAACGACCCCGATGACTACGCAAATTATATTATTAAAGAAAAATTAATCATTATTTTCTTTATTTATTTTCTTTTTATTAATAACAACAAATGATTTACTTACCTACATGCAAATGTTAGTCGTCATCTTATTAGTATGTTGTCATATGTGTTTTAACGTTTATATAGTAATAATACTTACTGCTTTGCCATCTTACTATTGGAAAGGTGATTCACAGTTGATTCTATTTCGAGTCAAACGACTGAAGAAAGTCATAAATGTATTTTTATGGCATCCGTAAGCCCAGTATAATGTCCAGCGTGAAGAAAATTTCATTACAAGCTTATATGTTATTTAAAAGTAAGTAAAACATTAATTGAGTACCTGCAGCTCTTCCTAAATCCTTTTTTTCCTTTTTTGTGCAATTCAACAAATATTGACACAGTATTGCATAATGATAGGTATTTATTTATCCATCCCGAATCGCTATTTTCCACAATCGCAAACTTGTAAATCTCGGTCGTTTATAAAAAGATCAGTCGTATAAACAATTACATGAATTTTCGCATTCACATGGCTCCCGTATACGCTACTTTATTTACGCTAAAGTTTATCAACCGAAGAAAACGCAAATACAAAGTTTTCTATACTTATCTAAGACCCAATTATGTTACGCAACCTATTAAGTAAATCATCAAACGAAAAACCCTGACAAAACGCCAACGAAAACCACTTTTACGGCATCTGCAAGTGTATGGACGGGCTCCTTTCAGCGAGCCACTATTTTACACCCGCCTTGAAAACATTACCGAACACATTCAATCGATTTTCGACTTAGTGTCGCCGGCACGATGCCGCCGCTTCACATTCAATTAAATCCATACAAATCTTCCATTCAAGCCTTAATCTTACCTGTCCGGCATGCAGCACGTCCAAAAATATGGTAAATACACTTATAAAAAGCACGGCGCGCGTCATTTTTGCGGCCGCGTTGCGTTCCTATACCGGACTGGCGAGAGCTGACGTTTGTGCCAGACGCCAGAAACCTGCGTACTAGTCGTGGTACGGCACTGTAGCCGTACCTAGCGTCGTATAGATCGACCCTCCCGGGAGGGAAAGGGACGGCTGATGCGATGCCGCGGGTGAAACAGAGACGCAAGAGGGAGGATAACGCACGCGCAATGCTGTAAACGCTGCGTACAATGAGGACTCTATCGAAGGGGATCGCGAATGCCGTCTTCGTCTGGCTTTGTCTGGATTTCCCGATGATGATGCGTCATTTTTTCAACGGTTCCGATTGGGTACTTATGTCTATTCTAATGCAGTTTAAAATTGTTTGATAGGATGGGTATAAGATTCAAATCCACATCAACTTAGGCTTAGCATAGCCCTTCGGATAGCCGTAGGTCATATAAGTTGCACTCGATAATGACATGCGTAAGTTCAAAGTACGGTAATAAAATGTACCCTTTTAATACCTGCGCTGAGTCATTAAATACCAGCTTGGGGTGACAGAGCTTTCACCCCGCTGTTCTACCTTTAGAATTAGGTGTTGAAAATCGATTAAGTATGTATGATTCAGCTGTTTGTTAGCAAGTATTTGAAAACAAAGACGATCAATACTGAATGGATATTTTTTCATCCTGCTTTGATATTATTTTATACAGATTTTTATTTGGGTATAGAATTTCATAGAAAGAAAAAACTCACAAAAAATATGATTCTAGACACCAACACTCAGGTTTAACAAATAAATAAAGAGTATTTTCGACAGGGATTCGTAGAATATATTATTTTATTTTATTTAAAAATAAATGCCTATGATATTTTACATATACCTACCTTCCTGTAATTAGATATAAAAAATATCTGCATTCGTAAGAAAAATATGCCGTACCATTTGAACAAAAAAATACCCCTTCTTAAGCTAAATGGTGGTAAAAGTTCAAGTATAAATTTCTTATCCTATACCTAGAAAAACTCCCGGAATGCATTACTTACCTCCTTAAAGTACAGAAAATTGTGAAAATCCGGAAAAGGAGTTTCCTTAAAAACAGCTCTACAACCGTTAATTCTTAGATCCTGCAACTCATTGATTAAGGTCCCCATGAGCATTTTCTTGGTCCATTCAATGTTGATGAAATCTCTGAAGACGAACATTAAACATTCACCACCCGGTTGTTTCGCCGTCGGTCCATCCTTCATATCCAGTTGGAGTAGGTAGGTTACCATAGATCACGGGTGTTTGAAGACATGTTTCTGAAGATTTTTGGTGCTGTAACATATTTTGGTAATACGCATTCTCAGAAGTGCGATCTAGGTACAGTTTAAGATCTTTAGCTTACATGGATGCAGGTGGTGAACATCAGTATTTACATCGGAGAAATCGGGACGGGAAAAAATGCATGATACTTTGATTACTGAATGTTTGCACCTAGCTTCTGACATTTCATAAGTGCCCATGTAGGTTTATGTGAAATAAAATATTTTGATTTTGATTTTGAAGGAAATACCAGGTGTAAAGCGTTAAAAGAAAGGACTTTATAAAACCCCAATTTCGAAAATACTAATACTAAACGATAGGTACCTAAAGAAAGACCGTTTTTTAATCTCATAGTCTAATTTGCCATTTCAAGTGATTGTTGTTTGTTTTTTCAATTTGGAGTTTGACATTTGCACCTGTCAAATTAACGACGGGATTAAAAAACACTTTAAATGGCAATCTTCCCCCGCTCTAAAAGTTATAACAAAATACATAGGCTTAACCTTATTTGTAGTCACGTCAAATAAATGACGTACACACATACATAGCAGGGGTCACAAAAGCTCCTCTTTCCTGGTGCCCCTACAGTGGCCTCCTCGTAAGTCCGACACCCCTGTATCTCACCTCTCACCCTTGTCAGCGGCACTCGTATCAATTTCACTACGTATCGCACTGTCTATGCCCCATGTGTCAAAACAATTCCATATGATTTGTTTAGGAAACGGTTACCGAACAAATATGAGGACGATTTTCTGAAAAGGTAAGAAAATAATAATATTATAAAGAACAATTCCTGAGTGCATTTTTCTTATTATTGTAGGTAGATCATTCAACATTTTCTTATTTGTGAATTCCGTCAAATATTTATTTGTAAGTAATAAATGATGCAGCATATAATTACGTAAATCCAGCAGCGAATATTCCTTTCGACATTTCTCCGCATCAAACGTCAAATTAGGCTCATTACTATTGAATTAATCATTACAGATCATTACTAAGTAAAGCTGTGAGTGTCTCGTAAATATCGTAGGTATTAACTACGGCGAAAATAAATCATTAGTTGAAAATCGATTGCAAAAACCTCAGCTTTGAAGGAAAAATTGATGAAAACTGAAGTTTTCATTTTTTCCAAGTCCCAGTAAGCCTCAAAGCGTTTATTAATTTCGCTTTAAATACCAAACTTGCTTGGTTGGTAAAATTCATCAGTAAATTCTGGTGGTGCTTATAACCTGCATGTTCTGTATTGATAGATAGGCTATCAGGTGCGGTTCGTTTATGCACTTCAGTGGCAAAGCCGTCCTCCATGATTGAGTAGCTCGTAACGCTTATTGAGCTGATATTGCATTGAAACTGCATGCCGTGTTAATTTTAATTGAGGTGTGCTGTGAAATTTTATGTGAAAGTATATGAACGGGTAAATTGGATGAGAGCTATGCTTTTGGGATTAATGAATCATCATCATCATCATTAGGGTCGGCGCAGCAGCCTTTTCTCCACTTTTAGCCGCTTACATCAATCTGCCTAGCCTTTTCCCAACTATGTTAGGGTCGGCTTCCAGTCTAACCGGATGCAGCGGAATACCAGTATTTTACATGGAGCGACTGCCTATCTGACCTCCACAACCCAGTTACTGGGTAATACGATACCCCTTGGTAAGACTGGTTGTCAGACTTTCGGGCTTCTGACGACCCGTAACGACTTCTGACGAAGATCCTCGAATGACAGCCGGGACCAACGGCTTAACGTGCTTTCGGAGGCACGGCTGTTTACATATTGTAATTAAATACCATAGCATATCATCACGCCTGTTTTCCCCAGAGGGTTAAGCAGAGGTGTACTTACCTATAGTTTACTCACATTTCGCCAGTTATTTTTAAGTCCCATGTACCTAATAGGGGGCGACGGCGAGCCTATTTCCATCAACCGGGCACAAATTTAAACTCCGGGCTACTACTGAGAAAACTCTTAGAAAAACCCAATAACGCTTTGCCGGACCTGGGACTTATCTACCATAGAAGTTATATTACAATCGAAATGACTAAAGTTACAGAAATATAGTTCTAGATCTAAGTAGAGAGAGGCATAATGAAGGTGACTGTGCAGAGTTCAATGAACGGGAAAGCTTTCACATTTTATACTTATATAGCTTCGACGTTCATCGTAGGAAGTGGAGATTTCTCAATCAAGTTATTGCGAAAACAGCCCCCAAATGACCAGTTGTACCTAGTTTACCCTTTAAGAGGAAATAGGGTCTGTTTTTTGTCCATACAATAAGTCATAATTCGAGGTTCGGCTCTCGTCTATTTTCTCCTCCATTATTGGACCAAGTTGAAAGATATTTTATAAATGGAATAAGAAGGATATTTACTGTGCCCGTATGTTTTTCTTTTTTCATCAATAGTTGTCAAATTTGTACAATAGGCCTCTGATGACAGCGGTCTAAACAGGCAATTTTGACCATTTTCTGAGGGTTCTAGTGCTACTACAGATAATATATCATCAAAACGCAAAAAACAAAGGGGCATAGAACTAGTTGATATTTATTTTACTGTAAAAAAATCATTGCTCAAACCAGAGAGAAAACAGGCGAGAGCGTTTGTATGGAGAGGGGACCGACCCCATTTCCCCTTAATGTATAATTTCAGGAATCTTACCAAAGGGCATTTTCCGATAGTTTCTCATTCTCAGATTTAACTTTTTTTTGAGCATTACTAATCCGGAAAAAGGAAAAACTGCTACCTACCTACAAATAAACTCTACAGGGGGATCGGATGGTGCATCTCACTAAAGATACAGTTACATTAGGGTGTTCAGTTAACTTTTCCGGTTTCATAATAATTATGGTGATAGGTAATCGTTAATGGCTGAAAATCTTTTCTATAGAAGATATTATTTTTTCATACCGAAATAAATAACTAAACAATTGACGTTAGTTTAACATTATCAAACAAAATGACCAAATGAAGCCAAACTAGTGGATATGGCACGAACACATATTTTTATTAATTCGCCGCTAGCAATAAGGCTGTGACGTCGGTGTTTTGGCAACTCCGACCGACATCCGGGGTATTATTGAGCCAATATTGATCACACGAGACCCGGTTTAACCGACAAAATGCTCTTACGTAATTTTTCATAGGACTTTTTGACCCTTTATATAAACGTACTGTTACAGTTTAATTTTGTACTAATTGATCTAAAACTCCTGGACACGTTTTTCGAGCTGACCCGGATGAATTTTGTAAAAGTAGGGCTCAGTCGCATCAACTTTATTAAGCTTAAGCTGTGAACTCGGGTAGTTGGAATAAAAAACGTATGTGTATGGTCGAGATATGAGGGGATGGATACATTTACGCGAACGTTAAGGAGTATGTAAATTATAATTTAAAACCTACACAATAATGACAAAGCAAAGCTTTAAAGCTCTCACAAATAGCATTTTATATAGGCATGAAGTCGTGACGTAATCAAACAGAATGGAATGGAAATAGCTGCACTAAAGAGAGCAAGCCCCTTTAAAGAACTATTGGATTGAACTGATTCCAACTTTTTTATCACTTTATTGTACAGAAGACCGTTAAGATTTTACTACGGTGCAGATAACGAATAGATTCTAGTACTTTTTAACATTTACCTCGTAATAAATCCTTGAAGCATGAACGTTTTATAGAGTTAACAAAACTATGAAAACTGCTGGCGATGTTGTTCGACGCTCACCCTTAATTGGGAAGCTTATGAAGTTATGATTAAAATCTACTTGTGTCAACTAGCGTTATCCAAGCTTGTAACTAGGGTTGCCTCAACTATAAGTCTGCATTATGTTGTCAACCTTGTGTGTCCTTTTTCAGCTCTGTAACTTTGCTTTTCAGTTTTTGTATATACAGCATGGCCCCAATTTATAGCCTTTCAAACTCGGCATAGCGCAGGAACCCACATTTTCAGTTACACGAATTCAAGGAATGCATTTCACTGCGTGATTATGTATTTTCGCTTTTCTCTATCAATCTTACTTATTTCACCTCCATTGCTAGGATAACACTACAATATGTTGTGTCAGTGATTGTTACTCCCATTTGCAATGCCAATAGCCATCCTATACCTTCAGAAAAGCGAGAAAACCAACAGTAGACCGTCATCTGTTTTCCTTTTTACTGCATTTGAATCATTCAGTGGTTCCACTCTCAATAAATCAATGTAAGTAGGCACTATTGTTCAGGGATACGGAATAGAGTTACCATTGTATGAATGGAAGCCATTATTAGGGTTATAAAAACATTGTTACCCTTGGCTACCGGAGTAAAGAGCGTTATTGTACTTAATAAATTATTTTTGTCTGGTTTTTTGACTAGTTTCATGTTTAAGTATTGTAAATCATGGCAGGCAAACTATTGACTATACAGTTTACTATATCTACAGTTTACTGTGGAAACGGTTATCGTAGATTTTTATCTTGGACTGACGAGTGAGGGCCGTTTCCCTGTAATGGATAAGTATAGATTAGAGATTGGACTAGGTTGCATAATTAAGGCCAACCTGCCTTGTAAGTAATTGAAACTTTGAAGTTCAAACTTATCGTTTTATTCATGACTAAATAAAGGAAACAGCAATAATTTCTTTAAAATTTACAATTATGAAATCACGCTTAACACGCTTTCAAATAGGAAAAACCAAATAAAAATCAATCTAAAAAATTAAATATAAAATCTAGGCATCTAACTTTCAACACCAACTCGTTTCGGGGCCCGAAATAAAACCTAACATCGCTAACACAAATTTATTTGCCAGACAAATCCGAGACTAGCCTTTAAAACATTCAGAATCGGAGCACCGAAATCCTTTGCCCATAAACTAACATTAAACGAGGCATCCCCTATCCAAAAGTGAGCAGGCACACATCAGGGCATCTCAAAAGGAAGATAGTAGATACCAAATCGAATTTTGAAGCGAACCACGACCGGCCATTAAAGCATCTGCACATAGAAATGCTGGGTGCTTGGTTCGTCGGAATATTCTAGACATTTGCATATGGCGGCCGGTGACGTCACGGCATGTCGCGTGCAGCTAGACGCGCCGGTATTCATGTGGGCCTTAGAATAAAGCTGCGGACGCAAAGGGAGATAAATGTGCTCGGATTTGTCGGAACCCCGGCCAGTTCGACATCTGTAAGTAATGGCGTGTTTAAAAGGAATTGTTTGTTGCTGTAGAGGATATCAGATGGACATTACAAAGAATAGCTCTGCCATCATCAATTTTGATAACTACCGGAATACACATTTACCTACACTTTTTCAGGAAATCAATGTGACACGAATGTCCGACATAAACGTCTAGATACTTTTGTAGTTGGGCCTCCAAAGTTAGAATAAAATCTATTTTCAACTTAAAACTTCGTTAATAACAACAATAAGTTGCTTAGGTACCTAATAAGCAAAAAACTTTGCCTGATCGACAAAGTCACGGACGGTGATGTCCTATTTCAAAAGCGTGAAGGTTTTCACTATAAGACCGAATTCTCGACAGTATTTGCGAAAACAAATGACCGTATAAATTCAGGAATCTTACCAAAGGGTATTTTCCGATACTTTTGTAGTTGGACCTCTATAGTAGCTAAGATCGTTTGAGTTACTTAAATGTAAACGTCAAAAAATGAAAAAGAGCATAAAACATTATTAACTTCATTATGCTCAATCAACGCTCAGTACCTAAACCGACTTTGGTATAAGATATCAATCAAATAAAAGTCATATCTACTCAATACCAAACGCCTTCCAAGACCCTCATCATAACCATTATTTATCCTATAATAGGCTATCCCTAACCCAGCGTCCATGTACGGCTATCCTACACAATAATGAGCTCAGTTAGTGAGTCCACGGCTTACGGCCCTGTCTAACGACGCAAGCTGTTGCGTTATTTTACCAGTCTCCTTCCCGAGACGGTCCAGTGATTAATAATGGCGTCCGAGCTTTATATTATCTAGCCGCTTAGCTTGGACTTTTACTTAGGTCCGAAACCTTTGTGGTAATCAATAGACCTTGCTGACGTCAATTCGCATGTCTGAAAGATTTAAATATTCACACGACGTGCCAATGAGTCATAGCAAGTTTTCTAGTATTTTACTTGTACCATTTATGTAATAAATTGGAACGTGGTAGGTACTTCAAATCTCTTTGCTCTCTTCCTTGTATTCTTGAAGTGACGCCAAATTCGGCTGTAGTGATGGGACGCGGCGGAATTAGGTGAATTACAGTCTTCCTGCCATCTGACGTCATTCCTGTAAGTTGACGATGACGTCATAAATTGTCTGCTTCATAGGTCTAAGGAAAGCTAACGCCATCTAGTAGAAAATATTAGAAGCGGTGAAGGCACTAGGTACGTACCTAAAATTCATAGCAGCACGCGTAGCATGACAACCATAGAAACGGGTTTGTTTTGTCGACGGAAGAATCGACAAAATGACAGATTTCGATTGTTTATCTGTCATTTTGTCTATTCTTCCGTCGACAAAACCCGTTTCTATTGTGGTCATGCAAAGCGTGCTGGTAGAGGCTATTAGTCTTAATATTTCCATGGGCCTGCCTAACCTATCCCATAAGTCTTAATTAGTGTAACCACAAAGATACTGCTAATAATTAAACAGTCTAGTTTCTGGTATTACCAAACAATATGGAATTGAAGGCATTGCCTAACTGGACGTACTCTGAGTCACAAGTCTTTAGTTACTTAGTTAAGTACATTTTTGTAAACCTAAAGATTTTTAGCTTAGGTGTAAAACTAAAATATTACGTAAAATTAAAACATAGAGAGAGAAGTTTTTCCTATAAACCGGTCAATTAACTTCAAGAATGACTTCTTTTTTAGGGTTCCGTACCCAAAGGGTAAAACGGGACCCTATTACTAAGACTCCGCTGTCTGTCTGTCTGTCCGTCTGTCACCAGGCTGTATCTCATGAACCGTGATAGTTAGACAGTTGAAACTTTCACAGATGATGTTTTTCTGTTGCCGCTATAACAACAAATACTAAAAAATAGAATAAAATAAATATTTAAGGAGCTCCCATACAACAAACGTGATTTTTTTACCTTTTTTATAGATAATGGTATGGAACCCTTCGTGCGCGAGTCCGACTCGCACTTGGCCGGTTTTTTTAAACTTCAAATAATTACCTAAATTTATCTGTTTAGAAGTACTTACCTAGGGTAGGGGTGTGCAAGATTGCGCTGTGTACAAGAATACGCAGAGCGATTCTACCAGTCAGGAAACAGTCTTTTGCGGCCAACTTCGGTTGACAAAGTACCATCAACATTTGAAACGTGGCGGCACAAGAATTTTCGTTTTTAATATAATTTCTAAAGATTTATTCGAAAAAAACTATATTTGATACCTGTGTTACAATATTTAGGTGCTTTGAAAATGTGATTGTAACAAATGTAATCCAGGTAAACTGTTTTTATGTGTTTATTTCTATCAAACCACTATCGAAACGTGTTTCACTTGAGTTAATACGACATCCTACTCAAAAGATGTCAATAGTGATGTTTCAAAGGTCTTTAATGCTCCATGTGCAAGAGTTGCGCATGGCCATCGTGTACAAGAATGCGCGCGCAGTCTTGTACACTGTATCAGAGTTATAATTAACATGTTATATGTTTTATAATGAAATGTGCTTACAGCTATGCTAATAAACTAATTATTTATGTTTTTATGATGTCAAGAAAAAATTAGATAAAAATGTAACAAAACAAGTCTAATGGAGTTGTCGCCGTATCCAAAGTCATGTGTCGCGTGACCGTTAACAGAAGCAAACGGTCTGAAATTTTAAGCAGCTCTCTACATAAAAGAATACTCGAAGAAGAATTTAAAAAGAAGAATGAAAAACGTTTACCTAAGAAGAGTAAGACTGTTAATCAAAGAAGCAATTGCACCAAAGAAGAAAATTTGGGCATGCCCAGGTTGCTCAGAAGTGCTTAGAGAACCAATTATAGAAGAGTGTAACGAGTTTATTCCTTGCAAAAACTGTTGGCACAAAAAATGCATAGCATACGTAGGCCATGGCAGCATCAAATGTGACTTTTGTAAGTGATGCGCATTCTTGACCTTATGCGCAAACTTGCACATTTGGCTGCGCACTCTTGTCCTCATACGTTGTGCAAAAGTGCGCATTATGGATGCTGCAACTTTTTTTAATAGTTCCTAAACCGTTACCTTTAATTTGTTCTTTTTTTTGTTTTCTTACTAGCCAGATAACCTAGGTAAATGAATTAAGACCGATGGTGCTTCTAAAAGGCTTCGTCTTTTTTTTAGAGAACATAGTCTCAAAAGTGCGCAGTGCTGCACACCCCTACCCTATTATAGGTACCTATGGGCAAGCTATCGACCATAGCGCAGTTTGCCAGGTCGTATCGATCGAAAACTAGGTAGGTACCTACTGGTTACCTAGACCTACTTAAACAGAGCCAAATTAAAATAGCTAGCGAAACTCCGCACGAGCGATGGCTATCAATAACAAGGCAAAAAAAAATGATGATTTTTTTAGGGGTAAACGACCGCTGATTTTGTTGTTACTTGAAGTATGAATTGAGAAATTCTGTTTGTTTTTGTTGTATCTTGTTTAGATATCGATATCGTCTGTGGAATTTACAAATTTTTTTACTGATATTTGAAGTGACTGCAATAGGCACATGCGTTTGATGACCCCAAACAAACTTATCAAATGAATTTCTTTTTTGTTTTATCGTGTTTAGATATCGATACCCATCACGTCTGTGGAGTTTCGCTAGCTAGGTGATCTCTCTCGCGTTTGTATCTGAAACTTGTCGGGTATCCCGAAACAAATACGTGCATAAAATGAATGAATAATACGAATTTATTACTACTGCAGGGCAAAGACTTCTTCTCATACATCGAAGCCATAAACATCATTGACAACGCTTGTCAGGGCGGGTTGGCGATTACAGACTTACCTATATTTATTAGGATTTGCTAATATGGCCGTTTTAGGCCGTTTCCTCACAATGTTTTCCTTCACAAATGTCAGTAATTCAAAATAAACTTAGAAAGTAAAATGAATGTCTCCCGAAAATTATAATATCAAATTCCTGCTTCTACATACATATATTACTAGCTGCACCCCGCGGTTTCACCCGCGTAAGGCACGATCCCGTGGGAATAGCGGGATAAAAAGTATCCTATGTCTTAATCCAGGTTATAAACTATCTGTGTGCCAAATTTCATCCAAATCCGTTCAGTAGTTTTTGCGTGAAAGAGTAACCATACTAACAAACTTTCGCGTTTATAATATTAGTTACAAAGATAATAGCGGTGCAAGATTCACCCTAAACCACTTTAATTAAATGAGCTTTCGAACTGATTCATAGTATAGACTGCACGCTTCCCCTTCCGTGACTAATCGTGGCCGGTCGAGTTATCAGAATCACGAGACAGAGCCATACATCATATTTACCCTCAGAACCCCATAGTGTTTACATGTAAACATTATATCATAACTTCCTCCTATCCTTAGGGCTATGGGACCGCTCAAAATTGAAAATAACGGATCGATTTCGAGCAACACGATAACGATAGATTTATGAATTAGGTAAGTATAACTTAGTGGGTGGGTAGGTAATTTTAATTAAAGATTATATTTATAATGACAAAACCTGCAATTCAAAATACAACAGACGACAGTCGTCAATTGATGGTCCAGCTAACAAGCTGATCACTGCAGTAGGTATCGAAAAGATCGGCGAATGGCGATGTCCTTGCCTTTCAAAGTGGAAACATGAGTTTGTTGCACCACTTCTTCCCAGCTAAAGGGAACTATGAAGTGGTGAAGGGCGGGCGTTCTGGGGGACTGTCTTATGTAATTTTGACGTTAAAAGTGCTGATGAATAAATTTTAATATCTTTTGATTTTATGCATTTTTTATTCCAGTTGGTAACTCCCATATTCTCCGAGACGGAGAAGTTATCTAACCATTGAAGGCAAGGTGGCCAGGTGGTAGTAGATCCACTACTAAGTAATTAGATCTTAATCCATCGTCAACGCTTCTAGTTAGGTGAAGACATAAATGATACTGATACTACACTAGGTACCTCAAAGACCGAAAACGTCGACTAGTATTTATCTTCCAAAAAAAATAACCGCATTATTTTACGCACCTTGTGTTAAAACCACCACAAGGGCACGTCCGATATATCAAAAAGGCCATTAATTGCGTCCCCTGTTTCCACGACATTTGGCTAATGTCAGGGCCAGCCACCCCTGCTGTTGGGGTAGCTAGTACGTAGGTAAGCACTGACTACCGCCGGAGACACGACGCTAATAAAATGTCAAACATTTGAGGTGAATTAAAGGTAGCAGCTATTTTGTTTAGGTTTTAGGACTTTTCGTTTAGCGCTAAGCGTATTTACAGATTGGGGTGTAAGCGGGCCTAAGTTCTCAAAGATTACTACCGACATGTGGGTGGGTACCGTCTCTATAATCTTGAATTGAATGATGGCAACAGAATGATATTTTAAATTCGATTAGCGCTAAACGTAGGTACGAGTACTTACCGTATTTGTCGTATCTCGTATTTACCGAATTGGGGGTGTATGCGGGTCAAAGTTCTCAAAGATAACTGGCGAAATTGAGGGTTGAGCACCTATACTTTTGCGTTCCACATAGAAGTTTCTTTTTACTATAAAAATATTTACTATTGAAATGACATAATTTTTAAGAACATTCTACATAAGTATTTTTTTTTTGTTTTAATTTTGTGTTTAGTATGTTTTCTTGGTCCCTATTTCGTGTTTTACCTAGTTGGTGAGGTTCATAAGTATGCAATAAAATAATAACTTCGGTAAATTGAGGATCATAAGCCTAATCTGTGACCGGCATCTAATAAAATCAGCATTTTGCCCAGTTAGTAAACAATGTTTATTCACATAAAAACAAAGAAAAGTAATTGTCATAACATTTTTGCTTAAAACAATTATAAATAATATTTATCAATAAGTAACAACTTTTCTTACATAATTTGGCTAAGTAGTAAACATTTGAAAAATATTTAAAAAAATACAATAACTATTTATTTAGAATAAAAATTACTATACACTGATTCGAATAGAGGGTAGTTTTTTTATGTTCTAAGCTGGAAAAAGAAGCGCCTGCGAACATCGCTTGCGACTCTGATTGATACAAAAGGTATTATTAGGACATGTCCCTATTGATTAATGCCTATAGGCAACCTAGGTATATAGTACTAGGTAATAGAGCATTTCACTCTTTTTTTTTTTTACTATTTACTCTTTTTTTACAAAAATATTCTTTTTTTTTGTGAACTTGTGTTACCTTCTTATGTCGTTATCACAGACTGCTTCTACAACGTAACTAACGAAAAGAAATGCCGTCGCATTTACCTAAGGATTATTCACTATTTTTATTTACATACTACTATATTATAGGTTCTCCAGAGTTGTCACGTAACCGTCGAAAGCTTTTTCATCCATGAAGACCAATTCTCGTAAATAAAATGTTTAAAATCTAGTCACAATTTCATCTCAGCGATAATCAATCAATGGAAAATTGGAGCTAAGTATGTAATTTTTAGGCAGATTGAGACGAAGAAAAGAATACGTAATAGAAAAAAATAATTCTAAAAAATACGGGAAGTACCCTCTGATTGATATACAATATCAAGTCGCTACGTCGCCCTTTTAGAGAAAAACGGTTATAGACCGATACGAATATGGTATGATACAAATTAATATCGAGTGTGTGTAAGCATAAATACTGCAAGTACATAAACCATAACGTAATTTGTTTGATCTCAACACAAGCAACAGAAAAAAGTTGCTATGTTGATGTCATTATCCCAACAAGGGCCTACCTAGTTAACAAAATAATCCCTACATTTCATTTACAAAAATATACATAAAACTTTATTCAAGTGAAACGAATTCCATCAAAGCATCTTAAAGTGTGTCCAAACATTGCGCGCCAAGAGTTGCAGGACACATTTCTGCCGCGCTCTAGTGTGGACTAAACTGACGAATGTTTGCGCGGCATATCCGAGACACGCCTCGCACTTCAGTTGATATGAAAGGGGTTCCGTGTGTCGTAGTTCTGCTTATAATTCGTCCAAACACAATTACTGACGAATGTTTGTTAGAAATGTTTGTGCGCGGCAGGCAGAAGCGTTCGCGCGCGGCATTCGTACATACACAGCACGGCAGCCACGCACGATTGCCGCGCACTGTTTGGACACACATTTAGGCTGTCAACAAACTTATCAATACAAAAACATATTACTTTATTTTAGTACATTTTGTATAAAAAAATCGAAAACTTAAATTCTTTAATAATGTACTCCGCAAACTCTGTTGGCGGGCACAGCTTTGTCTGAAACAAAAAAGATTAATTATTAGTTACTCTCACTTTGGCAGCATAAATAAAATCCATCAGATATTATTGCCGATCTGTCCATAGTAATATATTTATACTCGTGACTGTACGATCACCTTACGAAAAAGTAATCACTTTGGGATGTTGTTACATTAAACTCGTCACGTCGTATACGTATACGTATACGTTATCACATAATATTTATGTGATAACGTTCTAAGTAAAGTCCGATTTATAATCTCGTAGACAAATTTGACAGGTGCAAATGTCAAACACCAAATTGAAAAAATAAATTACAATCCCTTGAAATGTCAATTAGTCTACGAGATTAAAAAACAGACTTTACGTATGGTAAAAGATTTCTAATAAAAAAATATCTACATACGGGTTTTCTAATTTTCCTCTCCCACAAAAAATAAAATAAATTGAACTCACCAATCATTTTCGGGTACGGCAAGTTCAGATTATCCATAATACTGATGAACTCCTTCAAAGGTTTCGTCAACCTTGGGTTGTATTTCTTCTCCTCCCACACCGTGGTCGCTGTCTGACCCCTGTAGTCGTGCGCCGGGTACAGTTTGTAGTGGTCGGGTAGCGTGAAAATACGCTGATGTACTGATTTGTACAGGGTTTGAGGGGAACCTTCTTGGAAGTCAGTTCGACCGCAACCTCGGATTAGGAGTGTGTCGCCCGTGAACGCTAGGCCCTGGAACAGAAAATTTTACATTATAAAACTAGATCTACATAATTTAAATCTTAAATTCTTTAATTCACTGACGGCCATCGCACAGCCTGAGCCACTAGAATCATGAAATTTTGCACAAGAGTTCCTTATTATAACGAAGGTGAGCACTAAGGAAGAGTTTTTTTTATTCACCCCCTACACGGGTTAAATAGGGAATGAACATTTGTATGGAAGTTTATTATTTTTGCTGATGGGAATGTCATCGGGCACATAGTTGTATCTCAATAAAACCGTGTCACAATTGACAAGACAAACAGTGAAAAATTAAAAAAGAAACTCCGCACAAGAATCGTTTTTTTTTTCGTTTCATCGTCTATTTCGACCAGTTGTCCTAATGTGTTACCGGTTAGTGTCTCCCATAGAGAACGTCGCCAACAGCTTGTGTCCACTGAAGCACAATACAACACCTATCAGAGGGGCAATTCCCGTAATTTTTAAGAATTTTCGTATCTCATTCGCAATCTGTCAAAAATACAATCAATTCACCAACATTTTTGACAAGTTTGCCAGAATGCGACTTGAATGTTAACGTTTTTTAAGTACGAGGATTGGCCTCCAGATGTGTGACTATGATTCACACCACATCCCCATCTATCAGCTACATGTCACAAAGCCTTACCTATCAGACTATCTGACTACTATTTTAAATGCGAAAGTGTGTTTCACAGAGCAAACGACGTGGTTTTTTGCATATGTATACAGGGCGTCCAACGGATATGCCACATGGAGGGAAAGTAGTATTACTAGTAGTAGTATTTATTTAAATATCTATGATGTTTTTTAAATTCAAATAATGTGTTCTTTCAGTAAAATGTTCCATCTACAATATTCAAGGTACTTTCCCTCCATGTCGCATATCCGTGGGACACCCTGTATATTTTATGGGTCGGAGAGTGTGTAAGACTTCTTTTTATAACGGGAAAAATCACGGGTCCTGTGGGACAGACCAGGGGAGAAAGGCAGTCGGGCAAACGCTTGTAAACTACTATACTAACTGACCTGTTCGTGGGAGATGTAAGTAAAGCACCCATTAGTGTGTCCCGGAGTGGCTGTGGCCAACAATTTGTGTCTACCGAAGCACACCACATCGCCGTCAACCAGATGCATGTCTGCGTCAGCACCGGAATCCTTGCCTATCACACTCTTGGTGTCGGGCAATAGAGCCTTTAGCTTGCCTGTGCCTGTTATGTGATCTGCGTGCATGTGGGTGTTCACTGGAAATTAAAAAAAAGTACATGATAAATCCATCTGTTACAGTACTACCTATTTGCCTGTATATTCCGTAAAGGGAAGGTAACGTGAAGAACAGTGAATTTTCTAGAGAATCCTTACGATAATTTCTGAAGAAAGAATCAGCAAATAAACAAACACTTACAGCCAGTTTCTTCATCAAAAGTAACAGCCAAAGTAACGTTAAAAAGAAACAAATTCAACCGTTTTTTTTTACTTTTTGACTTTAATTTGGCTGTTACTATTGATGAAGAAACTGGCCGACTGACTGGGTAAGTTAGTAAATGAAGTCACACTGGGCCCGCATGGATTACGGCCAACTCCCTTTCACAGAGAGGAGGCCTGTGTCCCAGCAGTGAGAACGTTATACGAACGTTATAACGTTGATGAGAGCTTGTCGCGAATTTGAGTCACGAGACCCCATTTTTCCGCATTTGCCGAGTAATGCCATTTCGTGATGATCAATATATAGAAATGAAATGAAATTGTTTTTTCTGTAAATAGGATATCAGAATCACTTTTACATTAAAAAATAAGCTAGATGAGGTCGGCGTTTCTTATCTGACTACTCTGAAAAGAAAGGTCGAAACAAACTCAGAGGTCACAGTCTCTTTTAAAGTCCAGACATAATCAGGTCAGGCCATTGATGAGGACCATGTAGATTATAGTGTCTGAAATGGTCTTTTGAGGAAAGAACCACACAGATTTGAGTGGACCTATCCAGTCGGAGCAAGCATTTGTCAGTAATCGTGGAGCTCACTCAGAACCGGTTCGGTTTATCATTTGCAGAACTACAAAAACCTCCTGTGTCTTACTTCCTTAATAGCAGCAACGGTCAGAAGACAGTTATTAGGAGCGGATATTCCTCATACAATTATTTAAGGAAAGGCCATAGTAAATATGTAGCGTCTGTGTAATAGAATTCTGGCTAATAGAGTAAGGAAATTTTACCATAAGGAAAATGAATGCCATAGCTAATTATAAACTTTTCTTTTCGTTTCCAGGAAAACGAGCATAAGTATTCAGTTCATCACTACGAGTGGAATGGTATTTTTTTGTACAGTGAGTAGTCACTAGTGGGGCCAACATGCAACTCTCGCGCCGAAACAAGATATTAACTACACAAAAAATGATTTCGCATTGTCATGCCTCGTCATAAATAATGACTAAATAATGTCGCTCTGCGCTTAATTGGTAGGCAGATCGCTTTAGTAGTGAGTTAGTGACGACCAGGCAGGGTCCATGTCTAAGATCTCCCCATTGTGAGTTTTTGGCAGATTAGCCATTCAAAATCTGTCACAAATTCACATCATCAGTAGATTTTGCTAATAGATACCTTGCAAAAAAAAAAAACTATTCCCAGCAGTTAACTCATCATCTTTATTATTATAATTAGTAGTTTGATAAGTAATGTTAAATAATTAGCAAATGCTTCCTCTCTCCTAACTCACTCATTTTGCTGTGCCCGACAGGGTCCATATGATCTAATTATAAGTTTACCACCTAATACTTACATGTGGAATACAATAAAGTATTGAGTATTGAGTATTAACTGAAAGTCATTCTTTACTTGTAAAATCGAAGGTAATTATACTCACTCGCATAAACCAGCTTGAAACCCAACTCCTTTAGAAGCGCGGCGTCTCTCTCCGCATGCTCAAGCACAGGGTCGATGAGCACAGCATCCTGCGTACGATTGTCGCCCAGCAAGTACGTGTATGTACTGCTTACTGTGTCGAACAACTGGAATAGAAGAATAAAGAAGAGGTCAAATAAAAGACAAATAAACTACATTACATTACAATAAAAGACAAATAAACTACATTTACATCTGTAATTCGTATGGTGTACACAATAAAGAGTATACTAAGAGAAAGAGAATACTAAGGGCGAATTTTACTAAACTTTTATACCGAGTATAAGTACACAGTACAGTTACTTCGAATACATTTTGAATTTTTGACAGTTTTTTCATACAAAAACTGTAAGACGACAATTTTATTCCACGGATAAAAGATATCCGACTTTGATAAAATCAGCCATGAGTCATATAGCCATCAGTCATATAATAGAAAGGGGTGAAAGAGGTTAAGAACAGTAAAAATATCTTCTCTCATGTCGGAAAGAAGTATTTGAACATAGTTCATGGTAATCAGCAAGGTGGTGGCGGAATTGAGTGACCAGGGTTCGCCGTTATCGCCAGTCGTTGAGTCTATTTAAATGAAAGGAAGGTAATACAAATGTTTTCAACAGAAGCGATAAGGCACACACCATTGATAGAAAAAAATGCAAATTATCTAAAGAGATTGATAAGCATGCTTGAAATTGGATTGATATAGTCATTAAACCGGGGCTGAGTATATTTGTTCAACAAAAGACGTTTGATATGATACGCTTTATCTTCCATCTACCATTATCCTAATCACACTTGACTGTAATAATTATTGTATTGTATTTGGAATTTATATTTCGTTCTATCGCTTTTACCGTTCGACTGAAGAACTTGACTGTGTAAGTATTATTTATATAAGTACTTATAGGCTTGTACGAGACATTCTTATTTCTCCAATGAAAATAGTTTGCCGTGTATGTTTTTACATTTTGGGGCTTTATCGGTATTGACTCGTTAAAAGAAAATCGTTTCAGTTATTGGTCGTGCGAATCAACCACGTATTTACTCGACCGAAACGGGTAAATTCGTGCGAATTAACCAATAAGCCGGTTTCACTACAATGAGATTTATGAGTATTACCATAATATGGAAAACAATTGACTTTCACAGACTCAATGAAAACATAAATCTTCTTAGATGTTTTATTAGCATTGTGAAGTATTCATTCACCAAACATGCAATAATCAGGTATGTGTGACTGTGAGTAGGGATTTATTGATGAATGAAATATGACATTCATTGTTTAAGCAGTAAGGTTCAATTCACTTATTGTAGGACACTCACTACTCTAGTGTAAGTGATCTTGTTTTCACCTTTCTCAAACAATTAGCACTATTTGTTTTTAATAAAATGATGAGAAAGACCAGTATTATAAAATTTAGAATATTATTTGTTTGATAAACATTCGTGTAAATATCTCAACAGACAAGAAAACCATATCTATTGTTCTCCTTGACGTAACATCACGCCTGTATCTACTTCTTGAAGAGGCAGGCAGTGGTGTAGGTAGCACAATCACTTTTCGTCAGATAATGAGACTTCTAAAAATCGTTTTGGCCCACTATAACCAGGCTAACCTGCACCCTAATTGCGTAACGCACGATCAATCACAATCTGTTTCATTTTGACAGTTCAACAACATTCATTGCGTTTTTTACGTCGTTGAGCAGACTTTTTCGAACATGAATGAAGCAATGAATTAGCAATATCCTTCACAAAATGATTCAGACTATGATTGATCGTGTGTTACGCTGTATTAACAAATGCTTACCAGTTGGAGGTGAAGTGTTTATTAAACTATATACATTGAAGGAAACACGAAACTTATGTTTTTAGATAAAACTACCGATCGCTACTGAAAAAGTAAACTTACATTTATGCATAACATTATTATAACATCACGCCTGCTTCCAGCTGGGGTCGGCAGAGATGTATAGTTGTATACTTAAACAATGTATCTACTTATTATTTTTTTATTAATAAACAATATCAAAAGATGTTATTATTATATAGTTACAAAATGTTGTAACCCCGATTGTTATTTTTTTTTTAGGATAAGAGTAGGTAAGTAATAGCGTTGATAGATTTTGTTATTGAATTTTAACAAAATTTAATTCTGACCTACATTATTGATATTTGTACGCCGTCAACGGCACTGTTCTATATTTGTATTTACAACATCTGTTTTGACACCCACCTATTTTTATTACAAATAAATATTTTTACTTTGACTTTTCTAACCATTTATTTACCTGGCATTAGTAGGTACAGAATTATCAATTAAGTACCAACATGTATTTTTTATAATGCAATTTAATAAGCAGAACATGCAATTTAATAAACAATTAATACACACCTGTCTGAAAAAGAAGTCAGAGCCGTTATCCATGGTTGTTGACATCATTCGCACTCGAACACAACTCTTGGACAAAGTACACACCGCGCCGGCAACGCGCCAACCACCGAATGAAAGTTGTTGCAGCATCCTGAGACAAATAACAGACCAATTATTGGCGTATTTGTACAAACATTCGCGTTGTTTCATTAATACCAAAACTGAAATTTATCACAATAGACATAGGGTATATTTTGTAATGATCCAAGTACAGCGAATAGTTGGCCAAACACGGCAAGTGAAATGCCAGCATTACACAATCATCATTAATTCTTGCACCTCAACTCCAAAATGCCGTTACTTGCCATTATTTTATCTTGTTAGTAGACATAGATAATGGCTCATTTCTAGATATCAGATAAGTAATTAAATAAACATGTAAATAAAACTAAATAAATTATTATAATTCTTGTTTTTTATTCAAGATGACTCAATATTAGGCAATCAAGTTGGTTGCTAGGTACGCTTACACAATTTTTGAAGTATTTTTTAATGTTTAAATTATTGTTTTAATTTAATATGTATTGGAATTGAATACATTTTTTATTGGCTCAATAATGGATTCGGTAAATGAGCATATTTCTATGCGCTTCTTTTTCCGTACCCAAAGGATGAAAACGGGACCTATGACCAAGCGTACACCGTCTGTCGTTCGGTGTCAATGACCCCTTAAAAGATATCGTGTATGAAAAATACACCTTATTAAATAAATATCTATCTGCTACAGGGCTGTATCTTCTTTACCGTATCTAATAGATAGGTAAGATATGATAGTTAATTAAGCGTTTCATTCGATTATATTAACATTCAACATAAATAAACTCACGCCTTCTACCCAAGGAGGTAGGTAGAAACTACAGAACGCCACTTGCTACGATCCTTACATATTCCTTTTGCTTCTTTTACGTTCATACATTTGGTGATACACGCAATAAAGTTCATATTATTACATTATTTTAATTATTGTGAATGTGAAGACTATGTGGATCATTCTTTTCTTTTTATTATTTATTTTTCCTTAGTTTTAATTAATCATGTTTTAGTAATTTATGCGGCCTACCCAAATGTCCTGTTTTTGGTATTGTTCGTCAAATCGTTGAGCTCCTTAAATTCTGAGTTGAGCTGCACGATCACTGACAAATGCGTGCACTGACTAGACAGGTCCACTCAATCTGTGTGTTTCTTTCCTCAAAAGACCATTTCAGATCTACATGGTCTTCACATGATCTGACCAAGATTATGTCTGGACTTTAAAAGAGACTGTGACCTCTGAGTTTGTTTCGGCCTTTCTTCTCAGAGTAGTCAGATACGAAACGCCGACCTCATCTAGTTTTAAAAATGTGATTGACATTGTAAAAGTGTTTGTACAAACCTACTTACAGAAATAAATCATTTATCATTTATCATATTCGTAATAAACGCTAACTTTGTTCAACAAAGGAAAGTGTGTGGAAGTGCGCTCTGTGAATCTCGCCCATAGAGAATTATGATGATTATGAATGATCAGAGGGAGTCAAGGAATGACTATCCATAGTGTATAACTAAGAACCTTCAGAAACAGCATTTTAGAAAACATATCTAAGTACATACAGAATTACAGACATATATATTACTTACTGTTGAATGATACCTAGGTACTAATTTATATCTCACTTGTGTAGTAAACAAACATGATATTATGTTACCTATAATATCGACGACGATAATAATGTGATAATTTAACAATACTGTCATTCTGCTTGAAGTTAGATAAGCGATTAAATACCTTTCTCTCAAACTTATCTTCATTATTTTATACATTTAGACCACTAATAAAAAGATGACAAAAGATATAAATAATATAAAAGTATACTTAACTAAAACTACATAAGAATTTACCTTAAGTATTAAACAAGAATCACAATAACACAATAATTATTCCACACTTGAGAACACTATTCAGGGAAAGTAAAAGAAGCAATGAGACCCCATGTATCATTCTCAGCCATTTATTAAATCATTCAAGGAAAATTTTATGTAATACCACATGACTGTAAACAGCTAGTCATCAACTCATTAGGCAGTACTTAGTAATTTTGGTGGCTGGTAAATACCAGACACGAAGCGTCGAAGCACACAAACCATCATCTCAGCAGTGCCGGATTCAACCTTAGCGCCGCCAATGAGCATTGTAAACAATACCGCCAAATATAATAAAAAAATGAGTACCTACCTAAATAATAAAATAAGTATAATTATTTAAAAAATGCAAAAAGTAATAAGTAATAAATGTTTTCAATTTTTCAAAAATGGAGTCAACTTTTTTTTTATTATTAAATAATACAACACGTACAATTATTATTATTCTGATGAGTGTATAATTATGTTCTTTAGGCACCTCGGTATAGTAGGTTTATTTTATTTGAAGTTAACATATTTTATTTGGTGCTTAGTCTTAGCGCCTAAAAATTATTTTGGTGAGCATTGAAATATAAATAAAATTGTAGTAATTTTTTGGAAAATGAAACAAGCATTTTTGATAACGCGAAGAATTTTTTCTTTCACCCTCTGAAAATTTACCGCCCATAGCACGAGCGTTGTCCCAACTTTGTTGGGTTCAGCTTCCAATCAATCTATGCAGCTGAATACCAATATTTTATAACATCTCTTGCGGGGCGGCTAAGCTCGGCCGCTTATGCTGTTAGAAAGATAAGACAGTTAACAGATGTAGAAACCGCGCGTTTGGTCTATTTCAGTTACTTCCACAGCATTATGTCGTATGGCATTTTACTGTGGGGTCGGGCTGCTGACATTGAATCCATCTTTATTTTACAAAAAAGAGTTAGAAAGTTAGAGCCATTTATAATCTATGTCGCCGCGAATCTCTCAGGGAACTATTTAAAAGGATAAATATTATGACGGTACCTTGCCAATTCATTTATGAGAATATTATGTATGTTAGAAAAAATCTAAATCTTTTTAATAAAATTAGTGATACGACATAATTTTAATACTAGAAATAAAGACAAAATAGATCAACCATTTTTCAGATTAGCTAAAGTACAAACATCTTTTATGGGGTACTGCGTTAAATGCTATAACAAAATACCTTATGATTTATTGCAATTAAATGAAAGAAAATTTAAAACCCATATTAAAAGTACACTTTGTAAACAAGCCTATTACAAATTAGAGGATTATATCCAGGATAAGAATGCATGGATACATGCTGGTCTTGCTCCATAGGACAATATTCGAGTCTGGACAAAATCAAACTGGTTGCTAATCTAGTTGTATAATTTACTTTATTTGTATATCATAGATTTTTACACATTTTGTGATTACTTAACTCACACACTGTCTTATTAGTATTATTTGTAATGTAAAAATGTTAGGAATATTGTGATATTGTATAGGTACCTACTTTTACAATGTTTGTAAATGTGTGAACACCATGTATCTATCACATAATTTTATTAATCAATTTATTTGTCATTAGTCCATTTTTAATTCTTTTTACAATTTGTGGTAAAGTAATCGTATTCTAGGTGCATCGTATTCACATGTAATTATAATTGATGTATACAAAATATTGTAAACCATTTTTTTTTAAAGAGTAACTTTGGAGTTTGTTGCCCATTCTTCTCCATACGAAAACTACCTTTTGGAAGGGGCGACTAGAATCAGTTCTATTTCTTAGTTTTTTTGACGTTCAAAAGTGCCTTTAATGTGCCTATTTGAAATAAATGATTTGACTTTACATGGAGCGACTGATTGCGTATCTGACCTCCACAACCTACTTATAGCTTGTAGATATTCCCAGTCCCACGGATTCGAGACATACGCGGGTGAAACCGTGGGACACACCTAGTAGGTTCATAATTAGGTAGCTACAACTCGGAAGAGTAGAACCTAATAACAGTAATCACACAGCTAAAAATTATAACACATAAGTAGGTACCTTACTTTTCAAACTGAGTCTAAAAACGAATTTATTTCAAACTTTTATTACCAATTGCCACAATCTCAGTAAACAGTATTAAAATACTGCAATACTTGTCGACACGCTAAGAACAAGAATTGTAATAATTATTGTTTCTCTTTTAGGTTTATGACACAGTAGTGCACTAGTTATCAACATGTTAATGGCAACAATAAACGCGCCACTCCATAGCGGCCAAGCTACGCACGTGTAGCTTCGCTAATGAAAAAGACATTGAGCAAAAATGTATGGGGTTTGGGTTTGTTATTGAACAAAACCATAATTTTCATTTACTTAGCTACTCAGACCAAATAAAAAACCAAGACAGAGCGCTGCGAACAATAAAGTGAAGCATGCCAAAACTACACCACCGCTCTGTGCATACACGCTCAAACGTACACATTTACAATCAAACTACACCAAAATATGTGCACACGTGTTATCGAAACCGGCCTCACGTCACTGTTGACAGCGCTCTGTCTTGGTTTCTGAGCTTAGCTATAACTTTTTACTGACAGCTTTTTATTATGGTTGTTTTAATAAAAATTTTTACTTACTTATTTAATAGATTATTGAGTTACCTACATTTTGGTCTCGTTAGAGGTGGACATTTGGACCACTTTTTCCCATTGTCTTACTGTCAAGAATACGCTACGCGCGGTTGCGTGTCTAGCAAACAAAATGAATCGCGCAGCTACTTATCCAGCCAAAACTCTCCGTGCACATTCTGCATATCAGTGGATGGTCGACTTAATAATGAGCACACGCCAATTTATAAACTTTTCTATTGTATTGCAAATACAATTGAAAGTGAACCAAACTTGTAACAAACAGTGAGAAGTATGAGAAGTTTATAGACTACCTACTCAAGATTTATATTTTTTATTTATATGTATACTGGCTTCTTCCCGCGACTTCGTTTGTGTTTACTGGGAAAAAAAATTATTTTTCTTCTTCAATTTTATTAGTACTTACCAAACTAGTACCCATTTGCTCTCGTGAATTGAGCACCTTCCTACCAGTTCTCTCTATTAAGAGGCAATTGTTTAACCTCCTTTATTCGTATTATTTGTATTTTCTGTACCTTACATAAGAAAACTAAAGTAAAAAAAAAACTCATTTTGAAGTGTTATATCACTATAGTATTTTTTGTCATTGTACTTCAAATATGGATAGTTATTTTTTTACATTCATTAGTCCTGCTACCTTAAGCATATGGTTTAGGTGCATTTGTGAGGTAAGCCAAGATGTTATTATAACAGTTTTTCACCATTTTGATCAGAATTTTCTCATAAATTTCAGTATCACAAGTTTATTGTGCTGTTGGTGTGCACATATTTTTAGAACCACAGGAGATGCAAAGTCGCACTTACTTTTGTACAAATAGTATGTTTGCCTCTGCATTCAAGTATCAAAATAATTGTTTAATGATTGCTTCTTTCCAAAACAAAATTTATCTTTACATCCAGGTTTGAACCATCAAGCCATTTTTTTATTAAATATTTATTCTGTTCTAAATACAGAAAATAACTTCAAAACAGTCTTTGTTGTGAATTTTGAATTAAATAAAACCTTTTCTGGTAATTGGTCAGAGAAAAGCGCAAATAAATGGAATTCATACTACATGACACTCCTTTAATTCCATGGAAGAAGACAGGAATACAATAAATAAATTCAATGCTATCAATCAAAAGAAGCAATGATCAAGAAATAACTGGTGCAATGAAGAAATATCCACAAAATAAGAATATCCACAAATAATTGAAGACAACACCTGGCTGAACCAAAAATGACAGTAATGGTTTTTTGTAAACAAAGTACTATAAGAAACACCTTTAAACACTTGTAAACTATTTACACAAATGTGACTGGAAGGAAAACATAATAATAAATACCACAAATACACACGCTTACCTGACTGTAGTAAATTGTAAAATAAACATAATTCATGACTGCACTGTGTAATATATTGAGCAGTTTATTTGATATCCAATACATGTCATCACTGACAGGTTTATTCCCGTAGCTTCTTCAGTGAGATAAGTAAAATAACTTGAATCCATTGTTGAAAATGTTTATTTTTGGTCATGACTTTCTAGAAATATGCTTATAGTTATAGACTAGACTCTTAGACCTTCTGATGGACGGTTTAAATAAAATTGCGTCTTCTGTAAGTATTAAATCAGTATGATTGAATAGTTACTGAAGACGCAATTTTCCTTTTAAAGTAGGTACTTAACATCTGAGTCACTTTTTATAGCACCCATCACCCATGGTAGCCTCGTCTTTGCCAGAATCCATAAAAATTCGAATAGTAGTAGAATTTAAACTGTTTTTTGGTTTTTATATAAATTTATAACATAACTAAAAGAATATACGTAATAAAAAAGTACTGATAAACAAAGAGGTACTCGATCTAAACATAACTTACTTGAAAGAGAGTAGGGATCACTGCTTCTCACAGGCCTGCGAAATACAAAGAAATCTTATCCTTGGCAGCTACTTATCAATACAAAATATAGAATTATCATTATCACAACGTAAATTCAAAATAAATGATAAAACGGCTGATTTGAGAACGATGAAAAATAATATATATTTTTTAAGTGATTGAGTGAGGTTGACTTTTAGTTTGACTCTTGACATTGACAGTGACAGCTGACACATACAAGTGACGTGACCAAGAAGACACTGCACGATCTGTACGGCGCGTCCAACCTATCTGGGCAGGCGGCAAAACACAGAACTAAAACTAATGTACCGAATTTGTCATACTGTTGCAATTTCCCTTGACAAGCAGCGCCACCGTGAACTGCATAATGAGTGATGGGACAAAAGTTACTAAAAAGAAAAAGTTAAATTTTTATGAGTGTAAACGTGTGAATTTGTTAAAAATGTAAGTAACAATAGAACAGTAATGCTTAACTATTTGTTTTGGTGTTTTTTTTTTTTACTTTTATATAAATCCTTTAAAACATAAAACCATAACTATACGAATACTGGCCATTAGTAAAGTTAGCTACAAACATGTTTTGACATTATTTTATGTTTTTTTTATGTGAAGGAACATAGCTGTTGAGAAGAAAATGCAGTAAAATGTAAAAATAAACAACGCTGTATATTTAGAATTCTATTTCAAATGACTATCAGATTTGTAGAAATTAAAGGTAAGTTAACATTAGTTATATGCAAATAAACGATTTTGATTTGATGTGAAAGATGTGAAGTACCTATCCAAAATTATTGCACTTTACATCTAAATCTCAATTTTTGAAAAAAAATCTTATCATCCTGAATCATCAGATTTCAACGCTCTTCATTTACAACACTGGATCTTACGCCAAGTTAGAAACTGTGAATCCTATCGCACTTGGTTTGGTGATCATGTCACTTTTATATTTTAGTCATTTAAACTTATATTTTGCTTATTTAATGGAATAGGTCACAAATTATCATCTATTGTATCTAAAGTAAAATCATTATTATAATTGTAATGTTGTGCTTCAAATAAGTGTGTACTCGCCTTTAGATACACACATTCACAAACGTGTACTTGTGTTGCGTCTCAGGTGGCTGATTTGTTTGTATTTCCATCTCAGTTTTTCCTTGAATTCAATAGCTCCATCTTTGTCACCCAGTGCCGCAAATGTAAACGTCATTGACCTCTTTCATCCCCACTTTTGTCAGTCAATATTTCTGTATGTACACAAACCGATCCTAGTGTGCGTTGAAACAGGCAGTGCGTCTGTGCAATGTATTGATGTAAACATTCTCTTGTCATTTTATTTCAGTGCGTTTGGAGGATCGTATGGAAATCTCTTCAAGGCGCATCTGAAAAACATGTGAACAGCTGATTTCGTTCGTATTAAAATTATAGTGAACCCGATGTGCGTATTTTTGTTAGGACAATTAAAAAAAATTAAGCGTCAAGAAAAGTGCTACAAAAGGTTTGTTTATAGAAGTGTGGAAAAAAGGTCAGTTTTAAACATTTTTACTTGTTAGAGAACATAAATTAATTAAATTTTAAACATCCGTTCAAGTTAATTTGGTCAGACATACCTAAAGTTATAACGTAGGTAATATTGCGCCGTTTTTTTGTGAAAACAAAAATCAAGTTTCGAACCCGAGCCTACATTTTCTTCTACAAAGTTGGGTGAGTACCCAGACGTTATTTATTTTCCCAAAAACCTTAACTGGCTTAAGCCCTAACTAATTAAGTACCTATAGAAAGAACCCAAATTATTTTTGTAAGTAAATACTAAGTTATGTAGGTATAAAACCGGACTACAGTAGCTGATGACGCTGTGTACAAACAACTTCCTTGTTCTAGGTAACTAGAAGGTGATAAAATACGCAATCCAATTTATCGACTGAATGGACTGTTTGATCTTTAGGGTTGTTCCGCATGAACAACGTCAAAAAAACAAAATATCGGTACGATAAATAAACCTTCCCCTACCAAAAAATAGATGCTTTCTCCCGCTCTTTTTATCGCCAGATCGTAATTACAACAACGCACCTATCTAGAGTACCTACTTCATTGTCTAACTTCCTCATAATTAGCATGATGTAATCTTTTTCTGTGCTGCGACCGACATGGCCAGCATGGGTGTTATCGATTTTGACCGTGACCCATATATTTCTATTTGCGCGCGTATCTCCTACTTCCTCATTACAAAAACGTGTCCAAATTGTTTTACCAATCATTGGTTTAGTGCTTCTGTTATTGAGCAATTAACATTATGATAATGGAAGCGATTCCATAACAAATGTCTTCTGTCTTCATTACTATTGCTAAGGCATTTGTTTGTTGCTCCATATGGGAAAACATGTTACCATATTGTACCTAGGTACTTGAGTAAAAACTAAAACTGTACTTTGAAGGCTATCTAGACTAGAACTAGAAGATAGAGCAGTTACTGGCGGTGACTTTTTTTTAAAGAAGCTTTACGTAGTTAGATGATACCTAAAATATCAATAGCTTTACGAACTATTTACTACATTATTATATATTTTTTTATAATGTTAAGCTGAATGCTGAAAGTATGAAACAATACATTCTGTTTTTTACATCTTGGCTCTACTTCTAACCTTAGTAGGTACAAAAGCGTTAAATTCCCGCGCATTGCAACATCGCTTTCAGAAATAGTGAGCTGTCCTTGTGATCGTCGTGCGAATTAACTAAAACTACAGATGTTTTTTAAGAGAACAGTTATTTTGTATTATGTTTTTAGACTCAATAGAGCATGTGTTTACCGTAAAATTAGGTAGTTTTTCCAAAATTATCATGAAGTCCTTGAGGACCTACCCGATTTCCACTAAAGTAGTAGATTAGTTTCAGATCATAGATTTTCGTTACCTTCAAAACCTATTTTTATTTGTTTTCAAGTTGAAGTATGTACTTAGTTTTTTATTTTTATCTTTATATACCGACATAAGATAAGTTCAGTAAGGTAAAAATTCAACATATTGAAACTTTGTACAATTTTGGTTTACCCAACGATTATGTTGTGTGAGTGATACATGGCAAAGTACATTATAGCTCGTTAAAAGATAACCAGCAAAACAAACAGGAATTGCACATGACATACCAAAATAAAGCATTTCACTATCAGTAAACTTTGTAGGTCTCACAAGGCAATGCAAACGAGTGCTGGTTCTAATCAGTAATGTCTGTCGCACGTGTTATGCGTCCCACGTATTTCAATGTTTATCTCCGACGACCTTCAAGTTCCGCGTAACAACATTAACATCGCAATCCTAAGTTCCAATCGCAGTTAGCATACTAAATTTGTTGAACATACACACATTGTTTCGAAAACAAAATTCCCTTTTGAAACTGAATTTGAAAAAGGTAAAAAGAAAGGCCCAAGGATAGACCCCTGAGGAACACCGGATTTTTCTGAGCTTATCAATATTCGCATTTAAAATCAATTTAGTCATTGTAGGTGAACAGAAGTATTTCTACTTGGTGTGTGTGTCTATGTCGGCTTCATATTTTGTAATGACCGATTAATTATGAAATCCTTCATTGTTTGTCATTGAGACGCTGTAACAAAATTATCTTTATTATGTATGTACCTAATTATGATTAATGTGATTATCATTTGGCGTAATAAAATTAAATGATCGCACAAATGAAGCGCAGTTGAATTGTAAAAACAAAACATTTACTATGAAAGCTAACAAACACTGTGTTAAAGGAAAAAACGTGATTATTTCTAGTCACCTTTATTACAAATTATTCTATGATTTGAACATTACAAACTGCGCATAAAGAACTGCGCAGTATAATCTCGCGCTGTTGGAGATTCACAATTAGTTTTTTTTTATAAACCTTTGTCAATGTTAGCAAAGGACACGTGAACGATCTCATTTTGTCATCCATCTCAAATGGTCACACACGTTCCGCCGTATTTTGTATTTTCTACAATGCGATTATCTACATATTGTATTTCGCACTTGTTCTCTAATCGTTCTCACAGCATGTGTCATTTCACCGTGTTGGTTCGCGTTTTATGCGCATTTGTTGCAATCTGATTAATTAATTCAGCTTATCGGCAGTCCATTGGTGGACAAAGGATTCTTGCATGTTGCGCCACAGAACCCGGTTTTCTAGCATCTGCATTTAGCCTGTTCCTTTACAAAACGCTGCCTTTACAAAGTTGCCGATACATCTTGTTAGGTAGTAACCCTTCTGCCCAGTCCCAACTTTATCCTCCTGTTGGCTAATTACTAGAAGTTACATCTACTGAGCTGGATGACTTTACCTTCATACATACTCCTTCAAAACTTCCAGCTCATGTATATTTTATCCGAGTGAATGTATTGGATTCTATGTATAAAAGCCCCGTAAACTTTCCCCATTCCGATATTTCCCCATTCATGGCTCTACCTTAATTATAAATTAATACTTACCTTGATATTCGGTCAGACTATCGCAGCCAATATATTATTATATTTTCGATCCAGACATTTTAAGCAACAGATGGACATTAGACAGAGTGGTATAGCCAAAGTGTGGGTAGTCGAGACGGTGCAGTTGGGTTCGCCGCCCTTAACGTCGCGACGCCTGGCCCGAAGGGGTGGCCATCCTGTGGATGAACTCTCATTTATGCCACAAAGGAAACCTCAGCGTCTGCTTATGTTATTTTGTTTGCTTCCTCCTATGCTCAAAAAAATTCATAAATGAGATGTGATGTTGTTTACCCTAAGCGACCTTGAGCAATGATAAAAAAATGGATATTATTGTTCGCTGGTGGTGCTTAGAATAATAGAAACTGAGGCAGCAACAGTTTGCATTGAGTAGAATAAATGAAAAAATAATACACATAATTTGTCCTGACTTCTCTTGACTTGGAAATCTTGTTGATTTGCAACAGCGAGCATTTCATTAGCAAACAACTCGTTTAATTATAAAACGATATTGCTTACTCCACAGAGAACTATAGGTACAATATTTTTGGAGAAATTGTAAAATAGTTTTCGAAATTGACTTAACGCCCGTAATTGCTGTAGAATGAGTTCTACCTGGCTGACACGCAAAGACTATCAAGATTTAAAATATTAAACATTTAATCATTCTGCATGCATTCTGCCTGTAGAAGGCACGAAATGCCACTTGAAGTCTAGTACGACGCGAAATAGATACAATTTGTTCTAGTATTAGAATAAACAATTATTTGTAGTCTCATAGTGTTGAGCAACATGCACTATTAATTTTATTAGCTTCATTGTTTCAACTCACGCAGGATGTATAGCGCTTTGTCTTGCACTATCTCAATAGACATCAAGAACCTGCCAGAGATATTATAGAATATGTAGGCATGTACTTATGTACATTTATTACGAATAATCACAATCAGAACTTTATCCATTAGATGAATGAAGGTAATAAAAAAGAAAACCTATGTTGTGCAAAAATACGATTACAAGTGTTCCGGCCTTGGTAGACTCTTTCGGAACATCGCTTTCGGAACAACCTCACTGTAATGTAACAGAATTATAAACTAAGAATAAATGATTAGCGCTAAGTACCTATAGATAGCTGATATACAAGGAATAGGACAGAAATTCATTATACTATTTCAAACAATTTGCATTGTAATTACCATCTCATTGATCTTGTATCACAGAATGCTGTACGCAAAAATCAACATAATACATAAAGGTCCTGCAAATTAAAAGAATATCCAAATGTGAAGATGAAAAGTACAAAAGGCTTATGCTTATAGTTAATTATTATTTCACATTATGTAAACAATAACTAGAGCGGAATTGGTTAACCTTATTACGATGGCCAGTGCAGTGGTGCAAGTTGTCCAAAACTTGGTAGAAGGTGTACTAATTCACAAAGGGGATATGTGAGTCTATGAAAACGACACTAAACGCGTGTATAATGTATGCCATGACACGATCAGTTCCGGAATTCGAAAGGGATATTGAATTTGAAACCAGTTAAGGTAGCTAACGAGGTTGATAACATTTTTATTGCGTTCTTCGGAAGTTTTACTCACGACTTTTCGTCGGCTCATAGACGTGTGTACGAGGTGGATAGGTACATTCAGAAAGTACGTCCGATGCAGGAACTAAAAATCAAAACTGATATAATATATTCCGTTAGGTTGGAGTTATTTATGAGTAGTTTCACGTTATAAATCTTCCACGAGTCAAGGCTTCCGTCGTACCACGCCATTTTTTTAAACATAGTCTGTCAGTCAATGAAAAAGGTTAGGCTACACGTAATGTACGTTTAATTTACTATCGCATTACATATCCGCGATGTTCATGATGCTTTGCACAATCAATGGCCGCCAGTTAGCCAACATAGTCGCTCGCAACAGCATTATACGCGCATTGGAAATGTAGAACGGGATTTATGACATACGTAATGCGTAGATATAGCAATTTACGGCTGTCTGATGTCATATTTTATTGATATTCCACGACGCTATTCGATATGGCAAGTAGGAAAACGTTAGAGAAACATAACAATAAAATAAATGTATTTCGAAGTCGGCTTAGATGCATTATTACGAAGGATAAAGAAAAATGTCTTTCTCTATACTAAAATTGCAAGCAACGTTAGAAATCTCTTGTGGAAAATATAGTCGGGAGTGTCGGGACGTGGTAGAAACGTTTCGCGCTATTGTCTCGTAAGCCAGCAGTATTCTATTAGCCTTGACTTTATCGTACAAATTACGTTCCGCCAACAGTTACATAGTCGACAAGCATCTAAAGAATATTATAATCGAGCTGTATGTTGAATGTAACCTTAATCATTACAACACAATGTCCAATCGTGTGTCCCTTTAGTTCGATAAGGTCATTTTTTGTTGTCTTGTGAGTATTTGGGTTTATTGGCGCTTTACCTGTGTAGAAAATGAACATGAGTGTATAAATAAAATCAATGAAAACTCTAAATAATTTATCATAAGTTGCCTTTTAAACACCGGGACGATCAGGTCCAAATTATTCTTCGTCGAATCAAGCCCCAGTCATACTGAGCAAATTGTTGTTTCAAGTCAGCTCTATTGTGATTGTAAGACAAGGCACTAATTAAGTTTAATGCACATTTGAACTCGACCTTGGCTGCAGTCACGAGTCACGAAGTCTCGGAACAGCCCGTGGCCCGACCATTTAGTATTGAGCAACATCCCTTCTAATATTGTTCCTAGCGCTTTAGTTTCGAGCAAAAGCGGAGTAGTGTGAAGAATTTCAATTAAATTCAAGCTGGAATAAAACGAAACCAGATAAAGTTGTGGATCGATAGGAACGTAAAACAGTTAAAACATACTACATAACTAACTTTGAAATGAGATATGAAATGTAGTGTGTCTTTCTGTGTAGAGAGGAGACGAGTCTTTCAGACTATTTTCAAAGAGGAAATTAATGGGCTAGACAAGCCATGCAAAATAGTAAATGTAGATTTATGCAAATCAAATCCTCTAGGAAAGACAATCGCTGAAGTTTCAAGTACTACTCCTGATAGTTTTGCAACAGCAGGTACCGATGTGCTAGCGGAACCACAACGCAATAATTCTCAGATTTCCTCACTGCAATTTTGTATTATTTTCGCAGTTTTGCGACAAGATTACTAAAACGCAATAAACGATAACAATATCGCCCTCAGTAAACCTTGGTTTTAACGCATGAATGCTTATGAAGTACCTATAAAAGCTAGTCGTAAAAAAACATAATTATAATTATTATTGAATCGCCGTATAAAACACACATCACGAACCGGGCCAAATATACTTTTTACGGTCTGATATCACGAATCTAAACTGATCGAAGAAACTGTTGTTGAACAAACTTTTCTACGATTCTTAACAAACAGTTGACACTTTTGAAGCCAAACATTATTACGATGAATTTTTATAAATCTATAATTTCTAGTTAACGTTATCAAAATATCCATTAGGTGGATAATGCTCCTAAATAACACGGCTTTTTATGTTAGCCATGAAAAATCTGGGTTACTAAAACACATGTTGGAATGCTTATTCATCTAAGAGACTCCCATTCCCAACATTAATTCCTTAAAATAATATTTATCTGAGCAACTCATGCAAGTCCTTGAGCAAATATTCCGGTCTGTTGGTTTATTGCTTTACGTTCTGTGTATTTATTTAGCCGGTTGCGCATGAGTTCAAGCGAGAAGGAAACGCCGCTCATTAATATTTACCAATTAATTAATTTCAAACTGTGCCTTCGGTGGCGCTTTGATTGTGTAAGTGATAGCGACATTTGAATATTCATCATGTTCTACATTTGTTGTCAATCAACGACACAATACTGTAACTTTAGATGGTAATGGTTTTTTTTTTATGAGCTGCCTTTCCGATAACACGAAACCTATTGGTTGACCCATTGGCAATGAACTGACATTATTATGATCGAGGTTCTAAATTATCGTACAATTTAATTGAAACAGTAATGAAATTTGATGCATTATCAGAATCAAGTGTAGTAAAAAATAAGCATGTAGCTTTAATAAATGTTATTGAAAAACTTGTCTTTGTTACAGGTATCAACGAGCAAGAATCATAGGTGTCTACCAAAATGCCGTCGCTCCTAGAAGCTCTAGAGCGGAAATATGGCGCGAAGGGTGAGGTGAACCCTCCGATAGATGACATGCCAGTTGCTATATTTGTGCCCAAGCGCTCCCCTCGACTGAGTGTGCCCACGCTACTAGTGCTCAACGACTGCGACATCGACTGCGCAGGAGACGCCTGCGCCCTTGCTGATAAGTGCGCCGATGTGGTTGAACTCGATATAGCCAAAAACAAACTCGCTGAGTGGGAAGAAGTAAGTTACTGCTAAGTTCATCATAGATTATGGATAATAACCTCCTTGTCAAGTCAACTATTACAGCAGCCTCGGCAATAAGCACACCATTCCCACAGTAACGACAAACTATACCAATTATTGGTTATAGAAGGCAGTTATTTCCGCGGTGTTACGTACACTCCTTAATAATGTACGACTGACATATAGTTTTGCTTCTAGGTTTTTGCAATACTGGAACAGACACCGCGAGTAAGGTTTCTAAACTTGAGCTTCAACCGTCTCTCGGCCCAAATCCAAGCAGCGCTATCTCTTCAGCCACGGTGGGACAATCTGAGCCACCTCATTCTGAATTCCACATACGTTCGTTGGCCGAGCGTCCACGCTTTACTCAAAGCTCTACCAGCTCTGGAGGAGTTGCATTTGAGCCTTAACGAGTACTCCTATGTGGACTTAACAGGGAAAGAGGTTGATGAGAAAGCCCAGTGTGAATCCTGTTCACGACTCAACGTTGATGTCACTGAACCAGTACACGACCAGCTGAAAAAACTCCATTTCTCCGGGAACCACGTCGTAAGTTGGAAAGAGATCTCCAAACTAGGCTACGCCTTCCCACACTTGGAAACCCTGCTGGTTAACGACTGTCCCATAACCACTCTAGAGCCGGACCCGTGTGAGAAATGTATTGATGAGCACGGAAATAAGAAAAGCCACGATGCCTTCCCGTAAGTGAATACAATCATTTGTTACCATTATGACACAATTAGGTCAATGTGTGTGTTGCCATTGACCTATTGATCTTCAGAATTTGAATACAGTTTGTTTTGTGCGGCGTCACATTAGCGATTTCATTGATATTCCAGACACCTCCGCTTCCTAAACCTGAACAATACGGGCTTAGCGACTTGGGACGAGGTGGATAGACTGGCACAGTTTCCTGCTCTTAGGAGTTTGCGAGTACAGGTGAGTTCAAACAACACCTGTTAAACCTATTGTGTATTCACGGCACATAGGCCGTAATGTTTGCAAATACTGACCTCGCGAATGCAGGATTATGCACATGGCTGGAACTGTATTGTAACTATACGGTATTCTAAGCACACTTTGAAGTTAGAATTTGTAAATAGGCGTGACTTTGTGCATACAATATTGATTGATGGGTAATTTATAGGGGATATTTTAATGATTGGGTCAGCTGTTGATTAGTAAAGAATACGCTTTAAATTTATTTTAATTGATGTCCCTAAGCTACAACTGCACTTGGCAGTGCATATTCTGTCAGAACGCCAACACGTTTAGCGCCGCCAACTTGTAATCTGAACGTCTCTGCGTTATGCGATCTATATTTGACGTTGAAAGGTAACGTATGAAGTGTTCAGAAGTGCTGTAGTTTTAAATTATCCGTGTAACGTCCCTCGGGAACACGGGGCAGCCGTAATGCGGGTGAAGGTCTTCCAGATATAGTGGCGGCCTACTTGACGCCCGGTTGTGCAACGTTAGCTAATATCACCGATCACTACCAGGCACGCATAATTTCGACACGTCTCCGCTCACGGGTATGAACGGGAGCTCACAGATGTTATAGGAGCGTTAGCCTTGCATTTGTCTGGTGCTTGAGACGTTTTATGTTCTATTCAAACAGATTTTGTGTCGTAAAAATGATCGGTATTACGATTGGCTTCGGCTCGTTCTCAGAAAAGGATAGCTATACAGACAATAGGCTTGCTTGTGGAAAATTTCCGCGTTTGCATCAGGCTCAACCGACATAAAGGTCGAGCTACTTTCGATTTCCATTTCGCGTCGGTCGTAATATCTCAAAATACGCAATGACGACAGAGATATATCTGTCAAGTTCAAGGTTGTGCAAGTAAATCGTCGAAAACGAGCCGTTCAAATGATTAGCTCTTTGTGTACATATCCATGTCCTTTGTTACGCAAATCGTTTATCATAGCTGAAGCTAGATTGGTCACGAATTGTGACTCGTATGGACGCAGTTATACGGTTATTTTTACCATGAAACTAGTAGAGTAGCCATGTTTTGTGACCGTCACGCTACAAAGAATGTGAAAGTGTGTCTGTTTGTTTTAATGCGAGCTTTATGCGTTTATGGGCGATTGTGATGTCATCATAATAGTCAAAGTAATTTTTATGTGTAACTTAGGATGTCCTACATAAAGAATTTCGTAGGCGATGAACCAACAAACTAACAAAACATTTCTACTGTTACAATGTTAACACAAAATATGACTGCGTGGGTTCAAGTGGGGCTCTGTGGGACCGACGAAAACAGAAAACTTCGGTTACTTTAATACGAATTGGAGAATGTCGACTTTTTCACTGAAGGAGATCTGGGAAAAAGAATAGGTAGGTACTTGCATGAAGATGCATGCAAGAGTAAGTTGCAAGCGAAACCCAAAGATCATAAGTCCATGAATAATAAACTGGAAACAAAAAAGAATCGTACATGGCAATACAGACAAAAACTGCAAAGGTAAAGGGTTCGAGATGATTCATTCGGTAAATGAGTCGAACTCTCCGGTCGGGTCGTTCACATTAACAGCTGAGCTGACGACGTCCTTGTGTCACTTGGTATTTATACTCGTACTTACGTCTACATGTCCGTTAATATTCGAAATGTTCAATTTAATTACTCGATCAAATTAATGTAGCATTTCGTGTCTACAAAGTTCATTATCGTTACATTTGACTTCATATCACATCATTATCCTAACGATGGATTGTGTTTGGTATTTTAGCTGACCTTCGCTTCGCAAGTACTTTTAGAACCGACAATAGTGTCACCAAATTAGTATTAGTATTTATTTCATCTCCCAACGAGTGTCGGTCGATAGAGTCGCTCTTATAAATTGAAATCTAATACACTCAACATGTTGATATTGCTATCTGCTAAAACGTAATATTTTCGGAGCTTGTGAGCTTGTGCCATTTTCATCCTATTCCCAACGTTGTTTATCCTTTTGAAAATACACCCAGGCATAGCAGCAGAGCTTACTGGTTTTCCGTCTATTTTACCGTTTTCGTTCGTGTTTGTGCCCCACATTTTCAGTCTGTTCAGCTGCGATAAGCTCGACCCATGCACATTCAATCCTGATACCAGTAATACCAGAGTACCTGTTGCAAAAAATTTCGCGCTGTCGTATTTTATTGCTCACTTTATTTCATAAATATCAGCTCTCACTTCAAAGAAATCGCTTTTAGAAAAATAATCTTCTTCCATAACCGCTAAAAATCCAGGTTATTTTTCACAGTTACAAAACTCAACCAAACAAATCCAAAACCTTCAAACGATGACATCATTTGTAACAAATGTAGTTTTCAGTTTCAGGAAACGTAGAGTACCGACCGTCACTACTTTAAAGATTATCTAGATTAGGAAAGAAGCGATCCAAACATTTTGCAACCTCCATTAAATGTTGTAATTTTGCAACGTTTGGACATACGCCGCGGATTTTGGCATAGCAACTTCGGCAGCAGATCATCTTGAATATTGTATCTCCTTCTCAATAATGTACTCTCACAATGCATGTAAAACTTGTATGTGAACTGAAAGCGAGGCAATTTGATGTTGTGCAAATGTCTACCAGTCCACCTGTCACACGAAGGGGTCTATTCAATTTAAATTGAAGTGAGTGGCCTCGTTTGCATTTTGCTACTGAATTTGTAGATGGTTTTGAAAACATTTTATCTCTAATAGCATTCATAAAATTGAACAAACCATGTATCGCTGCACATAAAATAAAACTTTATCAACGCAGCCAATTTTGTTGATAGCAGCTCTATCTTTGCAAAGTAGAATTCTTGTTGAGGTGTGAGGACAATAAACTGTTGTCAGTGATTCATATTGGGGCATTAAACCGTCGAATCACTCTTTGATTTTTTGCCCACGCCTTCTGCGCGTCACCTCGTCGGTTTATGCACTTTGTTGATTGAATTATTGATTTATTTCCTTTCATCAGTGCTGCTAATTCCTATCATAAGTATCAAAATGAATAGCAGTGTTGGTGTTTGATCTATTTCATTTACCATATTATGAATGTTTCCTTCCAAAATAATAATTATAAGTTCTTCATTTTAATTTGTAATGAATACCTACATAAAAATATTTTAAATATTGTTTCTAATTTCTTGGTAGGTACTGCAACCGACAAATCCCTTCCGTTATCTTTAAAATGCAGATGTAACATTTCGATTATAATCTTAGGTAACTGTAGTAGGCGCCAGTTGAATACAAAATTTATAGATTTGGTGGTGAAGTGTCGACTGGGTCGACACGGGGTGACCCAGAAACACGTGCAATGCTCTTTACCGTGTTCAGTGATTTTGTGCCATACCGTAGCATGCTAGAAAACATAATATACTTAGTGTACGAATTATTTCATAGGTATTATTTTTGGGCATTACTGCATTTTACGAGCTTTTACTAATATTGTCTGAGAAAGCAATTTTGTCAGTGAGGTTAAAATTATTTTCTCTCAAATTTTATTCAATTCCATTCCAAATCCCAATGTGTGGGTTAAAACGTTGATGTATTTTAACTATCTGACGGGGCATTTGTACTGTAGTACGGAGACGTAGATACCTTTATCGTCTGTCTGGCTGGCATGATTAATTCTGGCTTTTGTTGGAGACTTGGACTCCTCCTACACAAAAGATTGTTTGCATTTGAATACTACATTCAGTCAGCGGTTGTTCAGTTCATGCGCGTACCTACCTCATCTCTTGTCAATAAAGCTTGAAGTTCCTCATCGACTGATGGTTATATTTATTGTAGTACCTAATTATCATGTCTCTTTATTAAGCTCTCCCAAGCTGTTTTCGTCACAGTCAAATTAAGTCTTCGTTTATCATTACTTTCTAATTAATCATGCTATTACTTTTATAGCTGTTATTAAAATCTAATATCTTGGTGAAAGATGTCGCCGTCGTCGCCATAGAGTCGTGACCTATGAATTAATTACTCCATGCTACCTACTCGATGTTTTAGGCCAACTGCCCCTCGATCCGCACTTAACATTAATTTTCTAACTCCTCTGTGTATCATACGTTCAGAAGATAAATAGTTGTTGTAGGTACCATCGCGGACACTGGCGGTGGACCACTTTTCAGCCTTATTACTAAGTGTATAATGTGTCGACCGCCATTGTCCGTGGTTGTACCTACGATGTGGATATTATTGTTCCCAAGGGGCCAGGGATTACTTCAAGGACAAAGAAAATGTCATATTACCAACCTCGAGGTTTTCAAGAGTCAAATATTTTTTTTTTTATCACGGCCAGTGGACCTAATTACAAAGATGTTCAACGAAACAAACAAGACTTGTATCAGCGAAAGTATTTTCAAAAGAATGGGAAACAAACGAGAAAAAGCCTTAGGATTGAAAACTAACATTTTCTACAACTTGTAAACTAGTTCACATAATTGCTTGTTATCGATAAAAACAAGTTCTATCCACAGACAATTACTCAAGTGTTTATACTAACATTGTAAAGGGCACTTGTTGTTTCCTCCGCACGCAATGCAGTAGTTTCCCTTTAGTAACAGCTAATTCGATTTTTTTGCCGCAACACTGTAAATTAGATATTTGATTATAGTGCCGCAATCATAATTTGTCTAATAACCTATCTTGTATTAGATATGTGTTATGTATGATGCAGTGGTCTACTAACCTATTTATTTTATGTTAATCACGACATATCTGTAGATCTAAACTGACCTGCCAAAACATTGTGTGACATTTTATCTATACATATATTATGTATAACACGGAGGGGAATCCATCCTCTCTCGTGTGTGATCAGTCTCCGGTGTAATTCTTCGTTGATGGTAGTTAGAGGTAGTTGGTTTTCAATGACACACAACACTTAACTCAAACTCAAAGCGTTTATTTCAATTGGAACATTTACAGGCACTTTTGAATTATCACTTATCAAGGAGTCCTTTAGTTTGAGTTAGTTGGTGACGCTAGTCGCCCATTCCAAAACGATGTAGGTTCCTTACGGAGAAGAACGGGCAAGAAACTCCGTGGACACTCTTTTAAATCAATACATTCTGTTACAGAGTTTACTTGTTCACTTGTTCGACAATTTACAATTTCATTTCGACTACCCACGCGTAGATCAAGTACCCACACACGTTATACCGCCATTGTGTGTGCCACCCTTCTCCCCGCGTCGGCGGACATACCGCGTGTATCAATACAAAATCTTATTACTTAGTTATTTCAATGAAACTTACAAATAATGCTAAAATGCTTATCAGTTAATTCTTTTATAATTAAACAATGCTAATATTCACGAAATACAAAGGTTATTCAAAATTAAACTTAAATCAGAAGCTTCATTACTTTCTAAGACATCATTATTACTATTTGATAACCCGGAAGTGTTATCAAATAGTTCAAGGAATTTTAATGCAACAACAGGTATTCATTAGTAAATTGCTGTGGAAAATAGTCTTATTACTTTATAGTTTGTTTCCTATTATTTAAACTTATTTAGTTCTTGTATTAAATTATAACATTCAGTTATTGATCTTATTATTCACAATCCGCGCCATCTTAGTAACATTAGGTAGCGCTTTAACATAAACAAGTTTATTCTGTCAAATGACCAATTGTTAATATGATTAAAAACCTAAAGACTAAAATAAATATTCCCTTTTAATTTTAACTATAGCTTTAACTAAAACATCAAAATTACTTTAATCAATTAACTCTAGCTTCGCGAGTTCGATTTCACAATTTGGGCAATAGATGGCGTTTGATATCATAGGATTCACAATATCGTTCACATATGCATGCAAATGGGTGTAACAGTACACCAGTTACCCAAATAGTTACGCATAAGATTATGTTATGAGCTTTACAAACGCTCCTGCGGCGACACGGCCATACTGATCGGCGGGGCGCGCTCTGCACCAGCCAGTCCTCATTGTAGAGTTGAGTAGGTTGATATCTGAAACAGTGGTGATAAATTTTGTCGGCAGATTATTGTTGTTTTTATTATCCTACAATATTCAATGAATTGTAGGATTTGGTAACAGAAGTTTAGTTAACTCTGTTTGCCTTAAATTGAAATATTAATTGCATTTATGCAACAAAGCAGGCTACCCGCTTTAGGCAGGTGTTTTACTTGCGTTTTGTTTATTGATATTGTATCATCAGCTGTTAGCTGAATAGTTTAATTTTCGCCTGGTTATAGAAACTGCAGAATTTGATAATAGTCAGTTTTAGTTGACATAGAAATCTTGTAATCGATCTGCTTTTTACTAAATCATTACTAATATTATAAATGCGAAAGTAACTCTATCTGTCTGTCTGTCGCGCTTTCACGCCAAAACTACTGAACCGATTTAAATGAAATTTGGTACACAGATAGTCTAGAGCCTTAGAAAGGACATAGGCTACTTTTTATCGACATACCACGCGGACGAAGCCGCGGGCGGAAGGTAGTTTGTCATAAACTGGAATATTGAATGCATTTAATGTGGAACACCTACATAAGTACAGTTACACAGAGTAGGCTACTTGCAGTACGATAAAGATCAATCTTTTCCCTGTAACCTGAGCAAATTACAATATTATAATGATGTTAAAAATAACTACTGCTTCATGTCATGCCATTGATGGCGCAGAATTTGTATTTCAGTTTATAGTATGATTAACTGTTATCTAATTAGTTTCATTTCAGATGTATACAGGACGTGCTATTATTATCTTACAATTCAACATGTTCTATCTAAGAGAGCCAGGTGATCTGTAACTCAGGACCTCATTTACTTTTCTCCTTTGAGTAACATGATGTTGAGATAAATAAAGATTTATGATTTCGATTTTTGTTATTCATTTAACTTTAGGATTTGGGTATTAGTGAGTTCAGATACCATTGATAGCTATCTACTTAATTTGTCTTTAATTGAAATATTGAGTGCATTGATGTTGCATCTTATAACACTCACTACACACTACATGTTATGAATAAAAGTCAAAAGTCAAAAAGTCAAGTCAGTAGTGCATAGTAGTATTGTATGATCAGCTTTTAGCTGTAGTTTCATTCTCATAGGAAGGTAATGCTCTGTGATAGACACAAAGTCTTGGATTTGACAGGATAATAGGATAGGATCAGGAACACCGCTCTGTGATAGACACAAAGTCTTTGATTTGATAGGATTAAAGGATTAGGAGTTTAGGACCATTGCTCCGTGTCAGGCACGAAGTCTTTGATTTGACAGGATATAAGGAACCAGGCTCTGGGCGGTCTTGTACGCCGTGGACCCAGCGGGATAACACGAGAGTATTGCCTATTAGTTACCTCTAGGGCTTACTAATGGTTTATTGTTTTCATTATTAGTTACCTCCAAGGGCTTACTAATAGTTAATTGTTTTCATTATTAGTTACCTCCAAGGGCTTACTAATAGTTTATTGTTTTCATTATTAGTTACCTCCAAGGGCTTACTAATAGTTTATTGTTTTCAAAGTCAAAGTCAAAGTCTTATTGAGTTATTTATCAGTTAACCCCACAGATACTAAAGTACTTAGTCTAGAATGAATTGTTACAGGTAGAATTGCAAAAAATATAAAGATGGTAAAAATAATTCAAAAACTTTGGTGCATGTTATGCATCACATGTGAGCATCATGTAGGTAGGTACCTGTTGACTTGGCTATTGTATTGAGCCTTTGAAACTTGCACATTGTAGTAGTTGGCAAGGTGAGCAGAAAGTAGTTTGAAAACTCCTCACCTTTTATTTTAGCTATGTTGTGGCGGATGAGCTGGAACAGTCATCTCTGGTTGGCTGTCCTTAAGCTGACCTTCATTTGGTGGGATGTCAGTTGGTGGCTCCTGGGCCGGCGACACGGTCACTTGTTCAACAGGCTGCAGCGGTTGAAGTTGTTGGTTGAGTCACCTTTTAAGGCGACCTTGATAACAATTGGTTTGCTGAGGTAGCAGTAATTATTAAGTACCCTTGGCAGACTTTGAATGAGATAGGGCTCTATGGGTAGTACACCATTCATCTTCAAGAGATAGAATATGCTTCAAAGCCAGTTTATGGCACACTTTATATTGTAGTTGACTGTATTGTTCGGCTAATACCCTGTGATGTAATCATGGGTGAGTCAGCTTATTCTTAAGGTGTTGTTATCAATGATGATCTTCACATCCATCTTGATTTCATCTCATTCCTGAAGTAGCTGGGTCCATAGAGCTTTAGAAGACTCAAGTTCCTTTATGGGTGCTCACAATTTTATTATGATATCCTTGATATTCGTTCTGCGGGTTCGTCATTTTCTTTTTGATATGACAATCACCTGAAACCATGAATTGATGTGAGACATTATGCAGATAAATAATAATGCAAGAAAAGATGTTCCTACTAATATTTAGATTAGAAGGAACAAGTAGTGATAAATAAATAAATTAATCTATTGTTATTTAATGGCCATTAGTTAGATTAGGTTAATTAGAATGATAAACAGAAGGGAAGTACTATGAAAAACTGTATTAGTTGTTTACTGTGTATTTTTATGCATACACATGTTGAAAACTATGTTTTTTTTTTTTTTTTCAATGTACCTACTTAGATCAAATTGTTTGCATTGTCACACAACTTCTTGTTTATATTTATCTCTAGAGTTATTTTACATTGAAAGAGAGTTATTTTTAAACCTATTGCATATCAAAATGTTTTGTATGAAGCAACACTTGCTGTCCACTTTGTGTTTCAATGTTTACAGACTTAGTTTTCCAAACTAATAGCCAGTCAAGTTTCCCCATTAGTTAGATGCCACTTTGTCCACCCATTATTGTTTTATTAGTGTGTTTACTTAATTAATTAAAATCACACGCATTTATAATCCAAACAATTCAGCTAAACGTATAAACACATGACAACAATTAATATTAAGTGCAATTACTACAGGTAGTATCATTTGACGAGTGACATTGACGTATTATTGAATGACGTATGATTTGTTACATCATTCACATACTAACATGTTGTAAATTTAATAAGGTTTGTTTTCGCTTGTGAAATTGACAAACTGATGATTCCTGTTACTTTTACTTACCAAATAACTTTAATAGGGACTTAATCTTTCGAGTTAATAAACGCTTTAAGTACCTGAAGATGATGAACAAGGCCCTAAACCTTGCTCTAAACACAAGCTATAGAGAAGTTGCAAGACTTAAGCAAACAGCAGTGCAAATTTCAAACATGACAAGTCTCTAAATAAACAAGTCTATTACATATTTTTGTAGCCAGTGTGAATGCAGCCAACAAATAAATCTTGAAATTAGTCAAAAAGTACTTAGTTCCTTAGTGTGAATTCAAATTCATTATTATAATATGAGATTATTATTCCATTTCATAATATGAGAAGTTTATGACATGTTACAGGTTTTATTAGAATAATAAAATTGACCTTGATATGAGCTTATTTTGTGGAGTAATTTATCTTGTTTTGTTACTTTACTTCCACAAGTTGTCAAGTAAAAAGTGACATTAAACTTGCCAGTGTGTGATGAACATAGTTCAAAGGTTCAAAGACTGTTAGCAAATAATGTTCTACAATACTAAAATAATAAAACAAAATACTTCCCGGGGTTGATTTTGATATCCATCAACGGAGTGTTTATTATCTTTGCATTTCTGATGTCAAATCTTTATTTATTTTGCTGCTTCGGTCATTCTGTGCTGTACATATTGTTTTACTTGGGTGCACTATGAGGCTTCTGCTCATCTAGAATTTTATCATGTGTTTCTATAAGCCATTGATTGTTTCTTCACCGAGGATAGCGATGATCTAACAGTTATAGTCATATTGTGATCTCAGTCACTTGTGATCATACTGTGGTAGGCCACAGCATGTTGCCGTCCAGCGGCCACATGGATGATAATGCAGTCAACTTATTCTGGCATCAGAACTATTAAGTTCATTAGTGCTTCTTTACTTTACGGAAAATCATTCTCTCCAGTATCTTCCTTTACATGAGTCCATTGCCACTGCTAGCACATTGTTGCTAATTTGTTCATTGTATTTTGTGATCAATGGTCATTTTGCCATTAGGGTCGTAGGAAGGAAAAATATTTCAGTTGTCTTGGCTGTGGCTGGGCAACAAGTTGCTCACTCTTACAACGTAAGTATCATGTTCACGATTTCAGAGACCCAAAAATCTTCTGGCACGCACTCGGCCACGGCCGTGCAAGCAGTTTCGTAGTGGAACGTAATTCTTTGGATGTCCGGCATGAAGATGAGCGGAAGGGGATCGCGAGAGCGATCCCACTTCTGATAACACGGAGGGGAATCCATCCTCTCTCGTGTGTGATCAGTCTCCGGTGTAATTCTTCGTTGATGGTAGTTAGAGGTAGTTGGTTTTCAATGACACACAACACTTAACTCAAACTCAAAGCGTTTATTTCAATTGGAACATTTACAGGCACTTTTGAATTATCACTTATCAAGGAGTCCTTTAGTTTGAGTTAGTTGGTGACGCTAGTCGCCCATTCCAAAACGATGTAGGTTCCTTACGGAGAAGAACGGGCAAGAAACTCCGTGGACACTCTTTTAAATCAATACATTCTGTTACAGAGTTTACTTGTTCACTTGTTCGACAATTTACAATTTCATTTCGACTACCCACGCGTAGATCAAGTACCCACACACGTTATACCGCCATTGTGTGTGCCACCCTTCTCCCCGCGTCGGCGGACATACCGCGTGTATCAATACAAAATCTTATTACTTAGTTATTTCAATGAAACTTACAAATAATGCTAAAATGCTTATCAGTTAATTCTTTTATAATTAAACAATGCTAATATTCACGAAATACAAAGGTTATTCAAAATTAAACTTAAATCAGAAGCTTCATTACTTTCTAAGACATCATTATTACTATTTGATAACCCGGAAGTGTTATCAAATAGTTCAAGGAATTTTAATGCAACAACAGGTATTCATTAGTAAATTGCTGTGGAAAATAGTCTTATTACTTTATAGTTTGTTTCCTATTATTTAAACTTATTTAGTTCTTGTATTAAATTATAACATTCAGTTATTGATCTTATTATTCACAATCCGCGCCATCTTAGTAACATTAGGTAGCGCTTTAACATAAACAAGTTTATTCTGTCAAATGACCAATTGTTAATATGATTAAAAACCTAAAGACTAAAATAAATATTCCCTTTTAATTTTAACTATAGCTTTAACTAAAACATCAAAATTACTTTAATCAATTAACTCTAGCTTCGCGAGTTCGATTTCACAATTTGGGCAATAGATGGCGTTTGATATCATAGGATTCACAATATCGTTCACATATGCATGCAAATGGGTGTAACAGTACACCAGTTACCCAAATAGTTACGCATAAGATTATGTTATGAGCTTTACAAACGCTCCTGCGGCGACATGTATATTGTATATTAAGTATATGCATGCTGCTGATTGACGAAAATTTTGATCGACTGGCCTATCTCCAAAGGGTACGACTACGACAGGAGGTGTGACTTGTGAGGGACAGACAGAGGCTTAAAAAAGCGCCAAGTACAGCTTTTCGAGCATTTTTCCTCTCTCAGGCCAGCTATACTGGGTGTTAGGGTAGACACCGTTATCCTTGAAACTAGTGGTTTAGTGTCATATACATATAATATACTTTTTCTAAGGGACCAACCTTGAAATCGCGAAAATAAATCAGCTTTTCCATACATTTGTGTTCACTTAAATCGATAAAACGTATGGAACAGCTGAAACCTTGAAATAGCGAAAAAAAATTAGCTGTTCCATACATTTGTGTTCACTTAAATCGACAAAACGTATGGAACAACTGATTTCTTTTTTGCGATATCAAAGTTGGTCCCTTAGAAAAAGTAGGTATATTATAGATGTTGTACTAAATTTCATAATACAACTCATTTAAAAAAAAGAACGTTGTCATGCAGGCACGTTTCACTAACAAAGCACCGTAATTTGTAAACATGTGTCGTATCCCTCCATTTTTGTTGATACTAGTATTGAAAAGTACCTTTTATAGAGGATTCATATAAAGGATTCATAGTTCAATGTAAATAATTAGGTATTAAAACACTCATGTGATACTATCACATCGTGTTTTAATACCCCTTATTATATAACAGTTGCATAAATAACTATTATGTAACCGTAATAATTATAGGTACACATAAACCGTCCGGAATAAATTCTCTAAACGCGATAGTGGCTCATCAAAATCTGTTGCGCGGTTTAGAAGAACAACGCGGACATAACAGACAAACACGAAAAGCGACTTCAATTTATAATTATGTACTTATAGATTTATTCAAAACGGTTTGACTCCGCTATGGCCACATAATAAATAAAAGAGGTTTATGGCAACACTAGATTATCGTTTTAATGCTTTGCTCCTAAGTAGGCAGGATATTACTTAACTATTATGTTGAAACTAGAATGGATTAGAACATTTTTAACCGATTTAAAAAAGGAGGAGGTTTTAACATTTGCCTCGAAGGCAAAATTCATACGAAACTTCGCTTGAATTTTTATAACTGACGTTCTTGAATATAGGGTAATGCTGTCCCAGACGAGATACCAAGTATTTCGCAATGAACGTGGCACGGGCCACGAATGACGTCAGAAGATATGAAGTTCCTTTTGCCCTTGAGCTGGTTAAAATATAGGTTTAATAAATAGTACATCGGTATGTCGATGTCATCTGGGGAGGGGAGAATGGCAGATAAAGACAAGTCGAGACTTTCCAAAATGCCTTTCCCTTTTATAGTGCTACTTCCTTCTTATTACAATTTCTGGTTCCTATGTCTTTTTCTCCTATTTGTAAAATATCTGGCCATTCTTGTCATTGTCAAGCACAAGACAGGGTCCTATAATTCGGTCCTCAAGCTTTTTGTTTTTATTTGGGACTATCTGCTATCTAATTGCGTAACTTATTTACTAATTTGTTTCATTTTGACAGTTCAACAACATTTATTGAGTTTTACGTTGTGGAGCAGATTTTTTCGTCTGCTCAACAACGTAAATAACGCAATGAATGTGAGTGAACATGGAGTGAACTGTCAAAATGAAACCCATTGCGATCAATCGTCATTTCATGTGTAATTACTCTGCAGGTCATATTTAAGAATTAAGAATATTTAGAAAAAGTAATTAAGAATATTAAGAATATTTAGAAAATATATATATATATAAAAAAAGTATTTAAGAATATTTAGAAAAAGGACAATGTGTGTACAATGTGTTTATGTAGGTGCATGTAAACCTGTAAAGCATTTCTCTTTAGTTTAAAAATTAACACATTCAACGTTTTTCTAACGTCACACTCGGATTATGTTCTAACAACGATAAGTAGGTATGTCAGTACGAAATATTTCCTACTTCTTTGTTCTATTACGTGCAGTATGTAGTACGTAGGTAGGTACACGCTAGATCGCGATATCTCACAGTAAGGCTAGTTATTATTTATTACCTACAACATGACTAAGCCACTATTTACCTCCAGTGCATCGTGATTCGTTACCCTCCGACGTTTATATGGGAATTAAACATGTTCGTAGGTATTTCTCTATTGCACATTGTTTTCATAAGTATCGAAATGAGGATATATACGGAAATTATTCGTATATTATGCGTTGTTTCTTATGTAAGAGCAGGTTTTTATCGCGGTTGTGCTTATTCTTAATGGGACTTTGAAATCGTTTGGGTAATAATCACGCGCTATTCTAATAATAAAACTGCTGTTTTTTTATTTTAAATTTATGGAATGCAACCAGTGTTTGCCTAATTAAAAAAATATATGAAACATTACTAAAGCTGTGTCATTAGGTACAGCATGAAATGCTTACAATACAAGTTTAATTGATTAGGTATCTACCTAGATTTGATATCATTATCCGAGTGCACTGTTGGTGCATCTGGTGACACTACACAATGAAATCGATACGGCAAATTCAATGATTCAGAACGGGGCTGTTACCGATCGGAACGGAACTAAAAATTATAACCGTTAAATTTAATTTTGAAACGTGTGTGACCGCTCCCTCCTGCTTGGGTAGTCAGATGTTCTCAGCCAATTTGACGGGAGGGGTGATTCTGCAACGGTCAAAACAATAGTATAATGCTCATAAACTCTGTTTATAAGGAACAACTTTATACAATGTGACTTTACGTGACTGCCCTTCGATTCTTGGATCTAAGATCATTAGTTGATATAACAGCCACCATGTACTTACTATCTGCTCAAGATACTTATTGTGCTTAAATTTACGTTTATAACGTTTATAAGTATCTATAGAGATTTAAAAAAATTAACGCGTTGATGAATAAAACAAAGGCTTATTTAATACATATTCGTCGAAGGGTAAATAAACCTATAGTGGACAGGACAATATTCATTGCATGAAGCCATTATTTACTTACAAGTTTATGTCAGAGCTATAAATATCTACGGGTTTTTCGTATAAAAAAGTAATATCACGTTAAAAAGGGTATAAACATGCGGCAATAGTAAATTCCGTAGGGACCGTGTATGCAAAGGTGATTCCGCCTTCCGTCTTTAGGCAAAACAGGGCCAGCGAGGTTGAACGCACGCTCAAAGATCTTTCATATAGGGGAGAACAAAGGACTGCTAAAATATTAGAAAATAAACTTAAACACCTTACCGGTTAGATCTAATTTTGTGTGCAATCCGAATATGAACCGTGCTTATGAGTTGTTAGTCATTTTCGCCTTTATTATTGGCTGCATAATGACTAATTTTGAGGCGTCTGAGGTTAGGTATATAAGGTATAGGTATAGGTTTGCTTGTAAGATCGCCACTTTCCTATGCAGCCTCTATTTTCTAGTGTTATGAACGAGAGACGTGGGTGATATATTTAACTGGGTAAAGTTTGCGAGCCTACCTATTTACATAACATTTTGATAGTCAGAAACATACTTAGGTAACGATTGGACAGATTTTATTCTGTTGTAATCAGTAATCGGTAGACATTTTATTGTACATACTTACTTAGTAGGTAGTATAAAGCGGTAGAACACCATAAACAAGCCTTGAGAAAACATCATCGTGAACACGGAGCCTGTAACATAAATCGATCATAAATACTTGTCGGGATAGTCGGACTAGGAACTAACGTCTTCGCATCGATTCGTGCGCCCTACAAGGAAACCTGATCCTCGCGGAACCTTGAGATGAACAAAAAGCAATTCAATTTAAATCTACGACTTTTTGTTTTGTTTTATTCGATGATCCTTTAGCAGCTTACGAAACGTGACTTGGGATTCTTTTTGATTAATAGTAGGTATTGCTTGTAGGTACCTAGATAATAGGTAATATTCTCAAATTAATGATTGCCACAAGGATGCAAAGACACCGACTTCCGAAATTCAAGTTATTTTCCACTTTTTTTGTGTTTTTTTATTGATTTTAGATCCTTACCTTTTTTGATATATTTATATGTATTTATACTGATAACTCAACCAAAACTTATTGTATAACCATAAAAATGATAAGTACTTACGCGCTGAAAAGATAAAAATATCGTATTCATACCTACTGAGCATCTAATTTGAAATCATTAACACCGGCCTCGGTGGCGCAGTAGGCAGCGCGTAAGTCTCATAATCTTAAGGTCGTGAGTTCGATCCTCACCCGGGGCAGATCTTTTTGTTATTTTTCTATTGCAAAATTTAGGTTAGCTACATTATTTTTATTTTATTAGCGTGATGTAGCGTTATTTGGTAACAACTTGAAAATGTAAACATTCCAGTAATTGTATATTTCATTATCATTTTTCGTTGTATTTATAACAAGGATCAAGGTATGAATGAAGGTGCAACGTAGCTGCATGTTTTTTTATTAACTTAGTAGCTATGAAATGTCGGAAAAAACACTGATGTATACCTACATACTTCTCAACCTTTAGCAAGTAACATTTTAGGCTTACCACAGTTTTTTTCGGGGTCTGACTACATCGCAAGCGCTATTGCTGAGTGCTTAGGCGTTGGGTTCGATTGCCAGGTTGAGCAAAGTGTGGAAATTGTTATTTTTTTTTACTTTGGAAATTTTCACTAGCAGCTCAGGAATTTATATCCGATTGATTGATTCTAATTGGCTTCTTCATGCCATTTAAAACATGTCTGACTCGAAATGTGGATTACCTACTGTACCTATAGATAGGCACTATACACCTTTGCCTTATCCTTCCAAACCTCGAAAGGATACAAGCGTGATGTTTAGTTAAAGTAATGAGAAAAAAAAACCTTTCTTGGAAGAACAACCCATCAAACGATTTTGACTTTGATTCGTCGAGTCTGTCTGGAGGTCTCAGACAAGGTCGTTTTGGACTAATACAAATGTTTTATTATTATTATTTAACTGACTCTTGTCTACGCATTTTTCAGGGCTGGCCTTTATGGGAGCGAAACGAGTCAACGGAACACGAAAGACGGCTCTTACTGGTAGCTCGGCTGCCCCACGTGAGAACCCTGAACGGTGGCGGAGCGGTGCCTATTGAAGAAAGGGATGCAGCTGAAAGAGCCTTCATACGGTACTATATGGAGAAACCGGAGTCTGACCGGCCTGATAGGTGAGAAATGTTTAATAACTACTACGTATATACACGGTAATTTTTAATTCACTGTTAACCTTCCAGGACGTGAAAGTGCACCAACACAGTGAGTTACACCAACTCTGAAATATCGAAAAAATATCAGCTGATTCATACAAAAATGCAATATTTACCATATGAAAATGTCTTGTATGAAACAGATTTTTTTTCTTTTTTGCTATTTCGTAGTTGGTCCCATCGTGAAAGTTGATTTAAATAATCATGTGTACTTTCACCTCCTGAAAGGTTAACAATTAATTAAAAATCATCGTGTATACTGCTACAACAAGATAATTTTGGCGCTCGAATTACGTTTGCACGCATTCGTTTTGTGCATAAGTGACATCTTGAAATGTAAGATGGCGATGTAGTTCCGATTCAAAAAAATAACCTTTTAGCGCTATGCCTCGGATAAACAAGAAAAAATAATTAGGTACCAAAGAAAGGATAGATTGTGCGAATAATCATATGCTGGAAAGGGGGTAAATACTGAGATGACGGCTAGGTAATAGAGATGTAGGAAAGAAGGCATGCTGCGACGACCACAAGTAAATTGGGTTATGAATACCTAGCTAATAGCTGATGACGATGAGGATGATTAGTTGATTACAACAGTTCCCTCTAGACATTTTCCTGATACGTTTATAAGCTAGTGGCTTCAAAAATCCGCATTTACCTAATACTTTCTATCATTCTATGTCAATCTATTGTTATGAAACCTAAGTAAATAAAATGTGTCACGCAATTTGAAACCGCACACCACACAAAAGTCTGAAGTGTTCTGGAAATCCCGATTACTTACGCACCAGTTAAGTAATCAAATAATGCAGCAATGTATTATCCTTCTAAATTGCAACGTTCGCTCCGAACTTCCGAAGGTCTTATCAATAAGGAGCAATGTAGGTGAGGTCTCTGTGTCAACATGCCGACCTAAATGACTAAATTCGCATGCTAACAAAACCACGTAGGTGTGCATAATCATTAAATCTCACTCAATTTGTACCTTGTTTCACTATAACGACGGTTTAATCGTAGCACCTTCGGCAGGTGAATATTCACATTTGCAATGTTTTCTAACCAGATATGGTATCCCAACGAATAATCATAATTTTTTTGCAATACTTAAATGAATAGGTACCTATTTACCTAAGGTAGGTACTCCAGTCAGGTAGGTATAAGTTGAACTTGCATGACGTAAGCCATCAGATTGAGTATAAACAAACTCAGAAGCTACATTGTTTTAGCCTGTATTATGTGCTTGTGCGTTACCTGTTGACCACATAAGGGCTCAGACATTGATATCCTACTATCCTACTAATATTATAAATGTGAAAGTTTGTGTGTGTCTGTTTGGATGTTTGTTACTCAATCACGCAAAAACGGCTGAATGGATTTGGATGAAATTTGGCAAACAGATAGTTTATAACCTGGATTAACACATAGGATACTTTTTATCCCGATATTCCCACGGGATCGAGACTTACGCGGGTGAAACCGCGGGGCGCAGCTAGTCTATAAATAAATTCCCCTGGATACTTAGATATAAATTTTGCTTCTGTTAGGTCAATTAGGTTGTTAGGTTAGCTTTGCTTCACATACCTACCTACCTACGCGTAAATTACTTATCAAAAATAATGAATCTGCAATTAAAATGTAGATGAACATCGTGCTAATCCTTGGGCGGAGCGGAAGGGCGTGTCAGACTTTTACTGACTAAAACCCACCCGTGTTTCTTCAGTTGCCTGTTGCCAAGGTCCCGGTATCCCTTTCGGACTTTCCCCCAACCCTGGATCGTGCTAATCCTAAGGCGACTATCACTGTTTTAATATTTGGCAACATTGTTTTGCAGATACTGGGAGTTGGTGGGCGTCCACGGCAAACTCGACCCTCTAGTGTCAGTGGACCTGAGGCCCGAGAAGCGCGTGCAGATCACCTTCACGTGCGGAGACAACAGCGAAGTGCGCACCGTCGATGTTTACAGGCTAGTTCCGTATATTAACACTGTATATTAGAAGTAGAATTATTATTGTTCCAGTGCGAGACGGCAATGGAGCTTTACAAGACGAATATCATGCCCCCTTTTTTGTGAAGGAACAATAGTTTTAATGTCTTGAAAATACGCTCCCGTCCCGTGCGGTTTGCTTCTAACTATAAAGCAGAGAGCTATTTAGAGTTTAGCCTAACCTAAACATAATGAAACTTGATCATTTTTGTTTAAAGTAGGTATTCGTATTATTTCTAGAACTGTATCTGACCTGAAGTCGAGGTTAGAGAGGATGGCCGGCTTCCCCGCTTCTAAAATGAGACTCTTCTACGTTGATCAAGAGCTTCGGGACTCCCAGGTAAATAAACTATACAAGTCAGTTTTATTTTATATTATACTTATCTCATTTACAAAACATTACTTGCATGACGGAAGGTAATGGATGCAATGCGATGATCACTAGCATTTAAGAAATCACCTAAGCTACTTTTAACCCCTACACAATTAATTCAGACTTTCTGAATTAACTGCGCCACCAAGCATGTTGACAGTTTGTTTTACCTCACTTTTTGGTTTTTTACTGCTACACTAACATTGTAAATACGCTTTTTTTCTTACGATTAACAGTTTACATTATTTCTCAAGCCTTTTCAGGGTCCAGAGGAGATGAAGTACCCTACCAAGCAGCTATACTCGTATAACATCAGATCAGGCGACGAGATCATTATCGACTCGAAGCTGAAGCATTCGATCTCCGTCAACTCGACCGCGTGAGACTACAAACTCACTTCATGTCGGCTGCATTTCAAACACATACCTCTAAACCACTACAAGGTTATTTTGTCGCTCGAATAATGTTGACAGGGTGGCGCTGTTGGTAAACATTTCGTGGAAATGTTTTGGGATTATGTATTGATAAAACAATAGGCGGCGTTAGTTCTGATTTTGGCCACGCGACAAAAGATCCTTGTTCACATTTTCCTCCCTCGAGGAAACAAGACTGAGAAAAGGCCAGTCTTACTTGAAAAGTGTATTCAATAGAACTTACAATATTTTTTCTAGCATTAGAAAATTTGACAGTACAATATTTCAAAGAGGTGCAACTGACATGCAATAATAGTTATCTTTTCGCCTAAAAATGCCATTTCACATGTATTTTCGTCTTACTAACATTTATGTATGAGTATGAATTTTATGTTTTGTAAGAAATAGTTTCTGTTTCCCTTGTATTTTAGGAGTAATATTGGAAAGTATTATAATAATAGGGAATGTCAACGGTTGTCACAAAGCATTTAGTTTTAAGAATTATTGCAAGCTTAAAGCTTGATGAAACTAGTGTTTATTTTCTGAATTTTATTTTTAAATATCACGATTATCAACTGAAATTCTGAGAACATTGAATCATGTTTTATATTTTATTACTTAACAAAATTATCGAGTAAATTATTATACATTTTATTTTTACAACTCAAAATACGGTACCTTCTTTTTTTATTTGCAATAAGCAACTGTGATAGTAAATTTTAGATTACAAAATCTGAGATTAAACTACTTATTATGTGACATTATTTTTGCATACTATCTGTAATGGTTCTTAAACAGCATCCATCTTTCAACTTTAACTAGGTGTTGTAAAAGTGCTTCTTAACATTAAGTGATACTAACTGCCATTTCGAATAATGAAGTATACCTAAAGTGTCTTTTAGGTATAATCCTAAAATTAATAGGAATTTATGTGAAAAAAAAAGAAATCGTAAACATCGATTATTTTTGGTTTTATAGTCTTTGGGTACTGGTAGTGCCAAAGAAGTACATTCAATTTAGAAACGTTTTCGATTCTGCAGCTGCCAAATTTTTAATAGGTGAAACTTAGTTTTACATTTGCATGAGCTATTTTTAGCACTGGCCTTCAGTTAACAAATTGTGATGATTTCGATCGACGCAAAATTACAATGTAGTGACATATTTTTATTTTCCTTTTTATAGACCTAGAAAATAGTATCAAAATGAAAAATAAATGGATTAATTGTATGAAAATCTTTGTTTTATTCATTAATATCACAGCATTTAATAGTACTTACATTTTTCACTTCAATTGGAGATAAACAACCTTTTACCATAAACAGCTATCATAGCATTTTGAACTTGTTCAGATATACTATCATAAACTTTCAACCAATCACGACTTCCAATATCTTTGGTCAACCTTCTTAGAAAATTCATTAAAATAAATAGTTTTTCTGTATTCTTATTCGCTACCATTTCTTGTAAATATGTCACAATCATATCAATATCACATTGCAGAGGGGTCTGTCCACTTTCTAGCCATGCCCTTAACAGCTCCCTGACTTGGTCCCAAGGAAGACCCAACAACCCTTTGGGCTTTTCTATTCTTGGAGGTACTTCTATAGGAACTTCTTCTTTTATCATTGGGTCCTTATATGGCAAGTCTCTTGTTACATTATCTCCCTGAAGAAATGCATTTATTGATTTTGTAGAAGAGGGCAGTAAATTTTTTTTTGGAGGCCTGCCTCTTCTTTTTCCTGGTGGAGATTTCAAAGCAATGATGAGTGATTTCTTTCTTTGTGTAACTTTGGATTTGCTAGTAGTACTGGGTTTCTTCTCAGGAATTTCTAAAACTTTGGAATCACCATTAATAGTGACTAGTTCTGATTTTATATGAGTCTTATCAGTGGCAAGATTGGACTCCTTTTTAACAGTTCCGTTGCTTGATAAAAATTTATTGATTGCTCCTTTTGAAGGTTTACTATTGACTGGTTCTAATTTTGTTATTTGAATGCCAATTCCTCTCATTTCTTTAGGATCTATATTTTGCTTCTTGCATATTGAAACAACTTCCTTTGTTATAACTTCAATATCATTTGTAGCATTATTCAAAGATGTTGATTTATTGATGACATTGCAGAAACCATGCCCCATGAATTTTGCTGTTTCTACGGGAGCCTTTTCATCTCTAACCATTAGTTTCAAAGTTATGCATTTCCCTAAAACTTTAAATTGCTGCATTCTTGAGTGCACCTCAGCTGATAATTGTTGCAAAAACTCTAAACATTGATTATCATTTTCAAATCTGATTCCATAGTTCACTTCAGCTGAAACTGATTTCCTTATAGTGTGAAAATTTAGAGGGTTTCGATCACGACCTCGACATTGATCAAATAGTTGAGCCCCACTCTTATTTCCTAACTGACTTTTTAAGGTAGCTAATGTTAAACTTTGTAATGATCCACAAGTGGCATGACCTAATGATTCCAATTTTTGGGCAGTCTGTCTGCCTACACCTGGCAAATCTCTTAGTTTTATTTCAAAGATAAAGTCTTCAATAAGGTCTTCAGTGAGGAAGAATTGCCCATCTGGCTTGGCCCGTTTTGTGGCCAATCTGGCTTGTAATCGGTTGCCTCCAAACCCAGTAGAACATGGACAGCCAGTTTTATGTTTAATCTCCTCTCTCAGCATGGTTGCAAAACTTTGAACACTAATATTCATATCAGCTAATAGTTCAGTACAATCTACATACATCTCATCACATGATACAGCCTCAATATCTAAAGTATATTGGGCTATAGTATTGTATAAAGTGTATGCAACTTCTTTGTAGCCCTCAAAGTCATAGGGTATGGTTTGTAAATCTGGACATAATCTCAAAGCTGCACCCATGAACATACCATTTCCTACACCTTTACCTCGGGCTTCATATGAACATGAAGCTATTTCACTCATGGAACCATATTTGTCATCCTCATCAGCAATGTTATCAACTCTGCTCTCGAATATACATTCATCTTCTGGTTTTCCAGTTGCCTTTCCTAGTTTCTTGGCTTGTTTCTGTTTATATAGGCCAAATTCAATATTCCTATCAACACCAGGTCGCTTTGGCCGACCTTGTCCACCTCTGGAGTGAGTAACAGCTATGGGTTTACCTCTGAGTTCAGGTCTATTGCGTAAACCAACTGATACAAAAAAACAATCCATGTCAATGTGCATGATTACTTTATTTTTCTCAAATTTTAACTGGGAAAAATGATTTAAGTCATTCATGGTGAAAATGGATTTTTTTAGCTCTGCTCGAGCGGGGAATAAAAAGTTACTACTTTCTCTTAAATCATTTACATGCTGTTTGAAACATGCCCCTAACTGTGAAATGTGATGTAGCCTTGAATTATTGTAAAATTCTGCTATGAAGTTTGGATCTGCTGCAGTTTTAGTTACAGAACCCGAGTTCTGTTTTGATGGTTTTTCCAACTTAAGTAAATTATGATCATTTGTCATTTCTGATGCATTGATGTTTGACGAAGATGCTCCTGCATCATTTGAAAGTGGATTATGCTGTGTTCTGTTCTCATACTCTGTTTCTGTTACAATCTGTTCTCCTACATGAGTGTCATTTGCAAGTAAACATGTATCATTATCAGAAAACTTGATTTCAGTGTCTGAAGAATCATTATGTTTAATTATTTTTTTAAAGTTAAGCTGTTTTTGAGTTCTCGAGTTCTTATAGAGTAAGTAGTCTCTGTAGTCTAGCAAGCGATTAGACGAATCTACGAAGCCCGCTTTGACACCTATCAAAATACTGTTAGTAGTGATGGGAAAAAAAATCGTTTATGTTTTTTATTATTCATTAAACCGCTCTACTAGACTTTCGCCTCTATTAAAGATTGCCCTAAGATGAGGCGGCGAGACGAAAAGTTTCCTGACAATGGCTTTGAAGCCTGGGGTGGATATATGAAAGCTAAGATTGCAAAATTAAAAACTACACTCGAGTAACCACTTATAAAATTTAATTTTAAATAATTTTGTATTTAAAGCTTTGAAATGCCTTGGTATTTTATTATAAATGGTCACACACATTGCCAAGCAGGATTTTCAACTAAACCAAAAGAAATAAAAAAGATATTCAATTGAGATTTACATGCGTATTTATCGTCCGTACAAAAATAACAATGTTATGTATTTGGATCTATTATTTTTTGTAACAGTAACAGTGATAATAACAGATATCGTGTTTAACCCATCTCTATTTGTGATTGAAGAATGACATGACAGCACACACAGAATGGCAGTGGTGGTCGCTGCTCAGGTTTTTTTTCTATAGCAACACCGTCATTTCTATAGTGATGTGACTTTAGTAATAAAAAAAACGGTTCTCCAGTCGCTGCTCAGATTTTTTTCTATAGCAACACCGTTATAGTGATCTGACTTTAGTAATAAAAAAACCGGTAAAATTATGGTTCTCCCGATCATGATTGATGAAGAAACATAGCTTTTCGTTCTATAAAAGGGATGATAGACTTGCGAGTACAGTTCAATTCAAACTTTAATGGCGGCTTGGAAGTTAGTTTTTCGCTGCGCAGTACCGCACCCCTCACCCCCGCCGACACATGAAATTGTTACTGCGTAGCGGCTCGCCTCATGTTCCGTACCGCCATTAAGTTTGAATCGAACTGTAGAAGACTGTAGTTCACTATGCAGTCGCAGCTTGAAGCAGTCGGTCCCAACTGGTTCAAGCTGCCCGTTTGACAAGACTCTTAATTCGGCCGAAAACACGGAACATCGCGTTTTATATAAAGTGTCTTCTCCATCAGTCATAGTTTTGTGACAGTCTCTGTCCTATCGAGAACTGCTACATGACTTTATTCAATCTTTGAGTGCCCTACCGGCGTCGAGTACACGGTGGGTAGAACTATATATTACAACAACAATTATGCCAGTATGTGTGAAAGCTTTTCTTAGCCTGAACGTGTGAAATGAAGTCAAGAAAGATCGATAAAGTTTGAATCAAACTGTAAGTCCGCGTACTTAAGGCTCGGCGAGCTTACTCGCCCGTGTGTCATGCTTAGTACGGGGACTTTAAAACCGCCGAGTAAGTTCGTCGGCGATCCAACAGCTTTGAAATTTTGCTCTTAGCCCGCCTTGGCTAGTTGTCTGTCATTGCCGCGTGCCACAAACTACTGAGAGATACTACGTATCCGCGAGCCGTGATCCGCGAGCCAATTTGACAATGAAATTTTGAGCAAGCTTCACGTGTGTCACCGACGAGCCGAATAAGGTCGCAAACTTAATAACCGCGTTTTTAAGTACGCACGTCTGTCACCGACGCGGCGACGGTGAGCCGAGTAAGGTCACGGACTTAAAAACCGCGAACTTTAAGTACGCACGTCTATCACACACTTTACACAAACCCATAATACCCAAAATGTTGCCAAAAACCCATTTACAAGAATTTTATTTAATATACACTGTATATAGTTACCAGTTCCAGTCTCTGATACACACGGCTACACATAGCTATATATTTCAAGTTTATGCTGATCTCGCACTGTATAGGATTTCCGTACAATGCGAGGTCAGTTTATGCTGGAAATGTATAGCTTTATGTGTAGCCGTGTGTACAGTCCGAGTTCATTGGAATCGTATTGGAATGAACCCTGCTGAACCTGCACCCTAATTGCGAAACACACGATCAATCATAATCTGAATCATTTTGAAGGATATAGTGGTTTTCATGAGGATATCCGTTGCTTCGTATGGTCGAAAAATTTGTCTGCTCAGCAACGTAAATACCGCAATGAATGTTGTTGAACTGTCAAAATGAAACAGATTGCGATTGATCGTGTGTTACGCAAGGTGTTGTTGCAAGGATACCGCTTCATTTTCCATCGTTATTTATCGCGTTTCCATAGTTTGAACATTAAATAATTTGTTTCTTTTCTTAATTCAATCTATGGCCATTAATGAATGATAAATACTCATTGGTGCCGATTCTCTTGTACACCGAACTAAACCATCACAAAAATTCCCTCTAAATTTAAAAATTCTTTTGACACAACTAAAATAGAATTTGGCAATCGCGCCTCCACTTGGTAGGTACTAGTTTTCCTTAACCAGGGATTTTTTTTAGAGCCGGAGACGCGCAGGCGCAGCAGCTTCGACGTGTTTGTTTATGGAATTTTTCACATTTTGTATAGAAAATATAAAAAAAAAATATACCAACATGTTGAGCCTCAGCTTCCTAAAGAGCATCGAAATTTTCATTATTTTTGCGATAAGACACACCATTTTCGAGATATAAGCAAAAGAAAATTTAAAAAAGATACACTACTGTTTTGCAACGGAAGTCGAGGTGTTGGTTTGAATTTTAGTTAAATAATAAAATCGCGATTAAAAATAGTCAGATTTAGTTAGAGGATTTTAGATATAGGATAATTTTAGGTTAAATCAATGATATTATATTATACAGATATGTTGTGAGCGCGCAATCGTGAAGACTCGAAAACGTCCTAATTGGGACGTATGGACTTAAGTCTGCGACACGCATGGCGACGAGTACGCTTAGTTGAAGCAGCAACACTAGCTGTTTCTTTTTTTCTCGTTGTTTTTATCAAGCCATCTCTTTTTTATCATTTTTACTTGTAGTGAAATGTAAAATGAATGAAAAGTGGGTATGTGTGCTGCCGGTGCTACGCGGATCACTTTTTTCGGTTGTTTTGTGAGTGTCTATCATATCATTGGGTTAAATCGTCAAATTCAGAATAGCATTTTCACTATTATTAGCACCCATCTTAGTGCTGTCAAACTAAATTATAGTTAAGTTGTGTCAATATAATATAGTTCAGAATGGGAAATCGTCGTTTGTCAAGAATAAACTAAATTTTTGTGATTTTTAGTCTAGTTTAGAGAATTTTGTGACAAGAGAATCGGCACCATTACCTATAACTATCAGTTTCCTCCGGATTGTCAATCAGGTCGAACCGCGAAAATGTTGCGTTTATTTATCATTTTTAACGCCCTTTGCGTATTTTTTATGGGCAGTTTTTTAATTTATTTATTTATTATTTATTTACACCTCAGCAACATTAACATAGGCGGAAGGTACAGGATGAGCTATCCTGGACCGGTTTACCCATCGACGAAAGGGGAAGTGTGGCCAAAACCTCAACGGCAAACAAAAGAACAGACTTATTTTAAAATCTCACCCTCTGTTTTTAAGTTTACGGTAAGTAACGAAATAAACCTATAAACGAAACCTATCTGAAATGAATGACTAGTCTAAATCGAAATATTGAATCTTGTAGCAAACCACACACAAACACAATGTCTTCCAGTGCGAGCGTCCCGTGGTCGCCTGCCGGCACGATACAGAGAATAATGTCTGTCTCTTTCTCTCGCCTGGCCGTTGCGAGGAAGGCACTTCGCGATTCAGAGTCTCGGTACCGCACATCGACGCCACGTGCCTGCCTCGTGCTGCCATTGTTACGCGAATTGTTATAAATTTAGGGGTTTTCGTTCCCAATGTTTTGTATGACTGCGTTAAGTGCGTTAAACTTTTAACTAGTGTTGATACTCAAATATGTATACTCTACTGGAAAGCCACCTTTTCAGTAAAGAGTATATTTGATAACCTCCCTTATAATCCTTTAATTTAATAAGACATTTAATAAGAGTCACACTGAGTGTAACAGATTTATGACTTGATTAGAAAATAAAATAAAAAAGCAGTTGAAAACGGAGGCCACTGTCGCTGTCGGAGGTCTCACGCACATGTCACAATAATCCCTAACTTACCCAAATGTCATTGGAAAATTAATACGTTTTGTACATTAGGTCTCATCAAAAAGGTCGCAATACGTTCTGTAGGTACCTCTTTCTTTTTTTATATGTATCAAGCGGACGCGTGGACGCGTCTGTCAATGATAACAACAGCCCCCATGCATAGTGTTTCTGCATAGCGCAAAACAGGTGTACAAGGATCTTGTCGCGCGTGGCCAAAATCAAAACTTCCGCCGCCATCTTGTTTTCTCAATACAATTTCACAAAATATTATCACAAATGTTAACCAACAGCGCCCTCCTGTCAATGTAACTGAATCGCTAAAAGATATTCAGGCGCGGTCGCAGCCCAAGATTTTAGGGGGGGCACCATTGGTGCCGAGGAATATTTTTAGGGAAATGGTTAATTGATAAGTACGTAAATCATTCAGTCTTTCGACAGCTTGAATGATTTTGGGGGGGGGTCATGACCCCCAGGACCCCCCCCGCCCCCCCTCGGACCGCGCCTGAAGATATTTAACACAAGACATAAAATTACTTAGAAGTATTCGATTTTTTTTTCCTTCCAATCAGTGAAATTGACTGTGTGTGATAGAAAAATATTACAGTGACAACTGCACAATATAGTTATATAGCAACACCACCACAGTTAAATGTGATTTTAGTAATAAAAAAAACCGGTAAAATTATGATTTTCCTGATTATGGTTGTTGGTTGTTGGAAAAAATATTATATTTCTAACAATTTACAATTATATCACAAACTGTTTACCATAATACCAATAATTATACCAAAAATATCCCATTTTCAAGCATTTATTTTATGTCTAGGTTGTATGTATTATTTCCTGCACCCTAATTGCGAAATAGGACTACACGAATCTCTTGCAATCATTTTGAAGGATATAGCTAATCTCCGTTACCGTGCGTTTGCACTGGCTAAACATTTGCGACAAAACATGTTGAAATCTCTATCTTCTGTCAATGTTCTATAGGTACAATTTTTGACAGGAACTAGAGATTTAAACATGTTTTGTTGTAATGTTTCGCCAGTGCAAACGCACGGTTAGGAATAAAGGTATATGTTCAGAGGCCCTAGTGTGGGTTTAATTTAACCTTCTGTGTTGCTATTCCGTTGATTGAAAAGTTCGAAAAATTTGTCTGCTTACAATCTTATAAACCGCATTGAAAGTTGTTGAACTGTCAAAATGAAACAGATTGTGATTGATCATTGTGTTACGCAACTAGGGGTCAGAGAACATGTAGACTGAAAGAGATTAGGGTGCAGTAGTCTCTGGTACAGTCCGAGTGCATTGGAAATTATTGGAATAAACCCTGATGTAAGGCCTTTTGTAAGGCTAACACTTCATTTTCCAACCTTATTATTTAACGTTAATATTTAACTCTTGGGTTTACTTGAGATGTACTGAAACGACAATCTTTTGAACATTAAATATTTAGCTTATTAATTTCTTATCAATCTATGGCCATTATATTAATGACAAATACTCTGTACTCATAAAAATATCAGTTTACTCCGGGCTGTCAATCGGGTCGTACCACAGTCGTACGGATTACCTACTTATTTTGCCGCGAAAATGTTGCGGTTCTTTATCATTTTTAACGCCCTTTGCGTATTTTTTGTGGCCAGTTTGAGCATTGTTAATCCTGGACCGGCATTCCCACCGACGAAAGGGGAAGTGTGGCCAAAACCTCAACAGCAAACAAAAGAACAGACTTATTATAAACTCTCACCTTCCGTCTTTAAGTTTACGGTAAGTGACAAAATAAACCTACTTATCTACCTAAAAATGCATGGCCAGTCTCAAATATTGAATGTTTTTTAATTTTACTTAGATAAATAATTTATCCAGTAGACGTATGGAGGTCCTGCTACTGACATCGTTTTCTTTTGTTGAAAGTATCGATTTTTTTTATCGCATCCTTGTTGAAGTTCATTCGACTTTTCTCGTTCTACACAAAATAGCATCATTGTAACCTCGACCAAATAAAAAACCTAAGTATGTATTATTTTATCTGTAAATTACATAACTTATAAAAATAGTTATATTTTTATATTTGACCGCTGGGTACTTAATAATTTGGTAGGACTTTACTTTAACATCCATCGATTTAAGGGGTGGGAGTGGGGGGGGGGAGGGAGGGGGCTACTAGCCGGTGTATAATTCATAAAGCGTCTATGACAACACAATATGTTTCGTTTTAAGTTTGGTTTCACATATCGGCAATAGTCGGTAAATTATTATAAGTGTTAATTTAATAACACTAATCTAAATCAGTGAAATAAATACCATATAATGAAATATGCATCAAAAGTATCTAAATCACTAAATATAAGTATTTATTTCATAATTAATATGAAGTAAAATATTTTAGTGCGTTGACCTACGCAAAACGAAACGTTCAAAGCGAGACAAAATGTCAAAACTGTCAAAATATTGCTCTAATTCTTACGATTTTGGTTTATTTTTGCTCGTAAACTATTGATCTCCGCAACTTAAAACTTTACGTGGAGGCTTCTAATAATATGATCTTTCTGTAAAAAAAATATGGACTCCCAACTCGACGGATGTTAAAGTAAAGCTTAGCCAATCATTTCAATTGATATGTACCCACCCAGCGGTCAAGTGTTAGCGTTATGTAGGTATTTTTAAAGACGACAAAATTTTTAATAATTATTATGAAGTCAGTCTTCGTTAATATAAAAGTAAATTATTGCTAAGGGTTGCGCAGTTAGACTCAGTACCTACTTTAGTGTAGATAAACACAAATTCGTACCTACAATATCTAACTCTATAAACGCGTTTCGGTATTGACTTTCCTGTAGGAGATGGTCTTTCGATTCAATTAAATGGCTGAATGATCAATGCTGTTAAAAAAACATTTTCTCGTAATTTACTTTAAACTTAACATTGTAGTTGAAAAACTTGTTGAACATGACTGTTTTTGCAACTGTCAATTTAAGAGTTGGTCGATTATTACTCGGTAACTTGTGGAATGTTGAGCCTACGACGTAGTGGTGATAGTTTTCCTTTTAATTTCGTTATAATTATATACTACTGCCGAGAATTTTTTCACATACCCAAAACCAACCATTTACCTGGCAGGGGGGGGGGGAAATATTTCGCAAACGGATACATTATTTTAACCCGTCCTATGCCGTAATTACAGACACAATTAAAAATCCATTGTTTCTCAACGGGATCCACGTTCCGGCATACCAAAGGTTAAACGACCTTTCCATCGATACCCCACACCATGGGATTGTCGAGAAAAAAAAAGCCATCCCCACATTAAGAGTAGGTAGGGGAGATACCCAAAAAAAAAAAAAACGATTTTTTGTACCACTTTGTCGGCGTGATTTATATGTATACCCCATACCAAATTACAGCTTTCTAGTACCAACAGTCTCTGATCTAAGCCGCGGACAGACGGACAGACAGACAGACGGACATGGCGAAACTACAAGAGTTCCTTGTTGCCTACGGAACCCTAAAAACGAATAGAAAACATATAAGTTTTCTATTCGTTTTTTTTATATTTATTCAATGTTTTGTTTGAGTATTATATAATATTCAATATCATAATATTAATGATATCTACCTATTGCAGTCCATTCGAGCTTTTCAACCTGTAGGTACCATTTAGTATATGTAGTTACAATATTCCCTAACTTACTCAAATGTTATTGGAAAATGAATACATTTTGTATTATGCTCTCATCAAAATGGTCGCGATACGTTATGTACCTTTTTCTCTTTATAAGTACATCAGCAGGACGCGTCGTCAATAATGTCAGCAGCCTCCATGCCTAACGTTTGATGTGCATAGCGTATGCCAGGATCTTCTGGCGCGTGGCCAAAATCGGAAATAATGCCGCCATCTTGTTTTCTCAGTACGATTTTACAAAATATTACCTATCACAAAATATGTTCACCAACAGCGCCCTCCTGTCAATGTTAGTCAAGCGTCAAACGATCCTTGTGTAGCACCATTTTATTAAATAAAGCGTGTCCTTGTGCAGTAGTGGAACTGTATAGCAACGCGGGAACGACGAGTAGGCAACGCATCCCAACCTGTGGTTTTCGGGCCATAAGTGGGTGATAGACGTGCGTACACATATTCAACGAAGATTCATCAAGCTACCAGTACCTACGCTATAATTAATAAGTACCTAATTAATTAATTTTTTGTTTTTTTTGTTCGGCGCAGACTTTTTTTTTTTTTCTTTTTTTCGACAAAATTTGCACAAAATTTTAACTATTTTTCGCTTTTTAGTTATCTTTTTTCACCTTTGGAGATTTTGAAGGCGCAGTCAGTTCGGATAGTGATCGGTTTTACGAATATTACCGATGCTACATCTGAGTTGTGTGTAGGTACTGTAATAATCCTTACATAATATAAAACAAAGTCCGCCGCCGCGTCTGTCTGTCGTCCTGTTCGCGATAAATTCAAAAAAGAATGCACCGATTTTCATGCTGTTTTCACCAATGGATAGAGTGGTTCCCGAAGCCTCGGGTGTAGTTTATTATAAACAGAGGTCTGTTTATAGGGGATAATCTTCGGAACTACAGCAAAGCTATTCACAATCATTCGATACCGATACGCTTCCGACCGAGCTGGATCGAACATCAATCAATACTCTTCACAAATCGGAAACCCGAAAATAAACCGCCATTCTTCCGACAGTTAACTAACTGTCGGGGACTATACTCAAATCAGGGTAACCAACTCGGGAGCCTGTCGAATTACTGTGACGTTGTGAACTGACTAGATAATATGGTCTGATTCCGAAAATTCTGCTGAATATTGCAATAGACTATATTTTTTTTATAATAAAACGACGAATTTCTGCTAGCGAAGCTAGTAATTTATAAATAGGAGCGTAAATTAAGCGTTAATTATAACAATTATGATATCATTATGTAAAATAACATATTTATTTTCGATGAACACCAATAGCATAGGTACTATAACATTCAAACTTGGCTTACATTATAGTACCTATTTAGATTAGGTATATATGTAAGTATATGTATAGGAATTAAAATAATACCAACAAGGAAAACACTTTAGGTACCCAACCACAATAAATATACCTACTTATTTTATGTAAGTAAGTAGGTAGGTATAGGTAAATACCAATTCAGCCGTCACTAAGTCCCTATTATTTCAACAGGAAAAAGGAAGTACATGCGACATATTAAAAAATGCCATAGATCGGTACACTGCCGTGCTAAGGGACACCCACCATATAGCATGGAGACATTCGAAGAAGGTGGGGAAGCATGTGGAGGCTCGGTCCGCAGACACCAACCCCGACTTCAAGGGTACGCTGGAGGAACTGAAAATAGACCTGAGCAGACCATGCGAGGCCTATCCACACCTGGATATGGATGAGAAATGTAGGTGTAATAGACATATTTATATCTTTGGTGTAATATAGGTCTCTTTTCTTCGTGTGGACTAACCTGGTGTCAGAGTTGTAAAGCCGCATATGGGCCGTTGGTCTCTGGGCCGTTGGTCTCTGGGCCTCTTAATATTAGTGTAATAGTAATTTCCATCGCTTGGTTGCGACAGACTTCGTCTATTTTTACCTAACCGTAGATAGTGGTAGGTACAGGAGTGATATATCGAACTCAGCCAATGTCGTTTAAAAATCACAAATGATATTTTGTTGCTTTGTTTTTTCATTTTCAGGAAAAGCGGCAGGTGCTTTCCCCTACTTATAGTTTTTAGCCGCGCATCGCTTGTTCGAGTTTTTCCAGAGCAGCGCGTGCGGCAGATGTTGACATGCCTCGATACACAATTTAAAATACTTTCCTGCTTCATTGCAACATTGTTATGACGGTCATAAATGTATACACTTTTACTTGCATTCACGAAATCCAAACGTACAAGACAAATAAATTAGGCATAAAGCTTGAAAACATTAATAGATAGATAATTATGCTGGTATGTTGCCCATAAAAGATATAGAAAATTATTAATACCTACAGTTGACTTACTAAACTCAAAGACATCTGCACCAATCAGAATTTTAATCGGTTTGAAACAATTAATATCTAAACCATAACTTCATAAGTTCCAATAAAAATCTGCTCAGCAACGTAAATAACGCAATGAATATTGTTGAACTGCCAAAATGAAACAAATTAGTCGTAATCGGTTACGAAAATAGGTTACCTACGCAATTAGATAGCTGGTCCTTTGACGACCTGCTAAAGACTGCAAAATGAAGTATAATAAAATGTATGAGTCCATCAATACAGCGACTTTGGTTCGAGAAACAACATAGATCAGAACCCGCCCAATGCCATTCAGCCGATCCTTACTAACTTTTATCAATAATTTTATCTACTTAAATGATATTATGTACCTAATGAATATGAACCGTTTTCTCTCATTCTCTCCAAACGGTGAAGGAAATCATCGTGAGGAAACCGGCATCCTAGAACAAAATATTCGACGTGTGACTCGGTGTGACATCCACAAATAACTCGCACTGGACCCGCGTAGTAGATTATGGCCCACTCCCTCTCACAGACAGGAAGCCTGTGTCCCAGCAGTGGGAACATTATAGGCTGATTATTAATGAATATTATTGATAAAGATCCCATCTAATACAAATAATAATAAATATAATTTTTCAGACAGCCTTAACGTTGCTGCTGTTTCTACACTCAGCAGTGACTCGATATGGGGCATTCTGAGGGGAATGGAGACTTTCGTGCAATTGTTCTATTTTTCTGATGGATATAAAGTAAGATATTTTGTTTATCTTAGGTATAAGCCTTTTCTTTTTTGAAACTGGGACTAACTGCATTCACTGGCTACAGGACGTGCTCATCAACACGACGCAAATAGTGGACTTCCCAAGATATACGTATCGTGGACTTCTTATCGACACGGGGCGACATTACATTACCGTGGCCAACATCCTCAAAACATTGGACGCCATGGAAATGAACAAGATGAACGTTCTACACTGGCACATAGTGGATGACCAGAGCTTCCCTTATCAGAGCGAGAAATTCCCGCAGTTAAGGTACTTAATAGGAGTTTTTAAATTTTATTGAAGTGAGTTGTACAAACAATAGCTCAATTATTAAACGCCGTCTGGCGAGGAAGTGGTGGCGACTTTGATTCCCAACAGTTGCACTATTGACGAAAATATTGAGTACCGACTCAATGTAACAACCCACTTCGTCTTAGCATGTCCACATTGCATGGGTGTTAATTATTACATAACTGTTTGCAGTGAACAAGGCGCGTATGATCCCTCAATGATCTACACAAAGACGAACATTAACAAGATAGTTACGTATGCGAGAGACAGGGGAGTCAGAGTTCTTCCAGAATTCGATGTTCCAGGTAAGTCAGATCAAAATAAAGACGTAATTAGTACTCATTAATATCATCTACAGACATTGTGAAAGTACCACATGCATCAATGCCCGAAATACATCCTGGAGAAACTTTGGCGAATAAGGTTTTGAAATCTTGGCGATTTCAAAACCATATTCGTCAAAGTGCACAGAAAAAGCGTGGTGGTACATAATCAAAGCTTATTTCTGTTTGAGAAGAGATCTTTGCCCTGCAGTAGGATAGTTCGGTACCTATAGAGGCCGGTTTTATCGCGGTGTCCCGTTTACCTTACTGTACCTAATACCTATACTATACCAAGTACCTACTACATCGTCTGTTGTAGTAAAATCAAATACTTAATAACAGCATTCTTATCAGTAGAGATAGGGTATAATGTCCTCTCAAGCACATAATAAATAATAGTACTCTCAAGTTGACCTTAGATAAATAATACATTAACCGATACAAGGAAAGTGTCGAGCGATGTGATTGTGATTGTATTGGCACTTATTTGGCGAGCCTTGATTTTAATCGTACAATATGTGTCAAGTTGCGAATTTCCACGATAAAATCAGTTAATATCCAAGAAAAGAACATGCTTATTTGAGGTGGTAGTTAAATATTCAGTAAATATAAAATTAAATGTAATAATGGTGTTTTTATTTGTACAAGCAATCAAGTTAGTAGATACATAAGAGGCCGTACGAAATTACCTGTAAAAATGTTTATTACGCATTTAACATCATGATAAAAAAAAAAAAACTTTGTTTCCATATTCTGCAATAGTCCTACACCAACCGGAGGTTGTCCTTGGCTGCACGTGCATAGTGCGAACTGGGATAATCGTCGGTTGGTGCCTCATTCCATTTTAAAATTGTCTAAGGGGCCTCTGCGAGTTGGCTTCGGCCCCTCGCCCTCACACGCCTTCCAAAGGTCCGGGATTCCATGGTTCCGAGATGCATAAACATGTATAAAATAAGGAATAGTAATAATTAATTACCTACCTACTATTATAAAAATAATAATCCTACATTATAGGAAATTGTTACGTCTTAGACATAAAAAGAATAGAATTCAACATTATTTTTATAACAGGACACACAAGATCTTGGGGCGTTGCATATCCAGGGATCCTGACAAAATGCTATCAGTTCGGCCAAATTGTAGGCTTAGGACCGATGGACCCGACAAACAACGTTACGTACAAACTGATCGGCGATTTGTTCCGTGAGGTCCAAGAGCGGTTCCCTGATAAATACTTCCATCTCGGAGGTGACGAAGTCGCTATGGCTTGCTGGTGAGTTTCTATCGATTAAATACATTACTTTATTTCCTATTTTATGTATGAAGGTCTTTAAAAGGCGTCTGGGTCATATGCGGGTACGTAGTTGGTATAAGAACTTTCGATCCATCGAACCATTAAATAATATCAAAAATCAAAACATAAACCCATAGGTTCTTCAGTAGGTTTTCCTGACGCTGCGAATCGTTCCCCAAAACCAGTATTATAAGTTATAAGAGATAGGGTTATACAAAATAGTGTTACTATCAAAACTGAAAATGTAATACCTTACTTATAAGTATCATTGTTTCCACTTTTCCAGGGCATCAAACCCTGAGATTCTAGAATTCATGAGTCAGCACAATATGAGTGGGACCAGTGAACTACACGCGTACTTCATGACAAATGTCCTTCCGCTGTTGGGACAGAAATCTAAGCTCATAGTCTGGCAGGTATGTTACCACAAACATTTTAAACAAGCTAATGTTTTATATTGTCTCCGTCCATCTTCTCTTGCCCGAATTCCAATGATTTTGGGGTTGACACAGCGCGTCTTTTTCTTCCATAAGTATATCCATAATGTACAGTCTACCTGTCTTTTATTTTTTGGTCCACCTCTTTTAGGAATCTCGCGCACTAGACGGCCACGACTACGACTAAGGTCGCACCGACCAGGTTAACTTTAGAAACCGATACGAATCGTGCACTTGGTCACACCCTTAATAGAAATAAACATTTATTTTTTGTCCTTCGTGATAAACAAGAATCAAATTCTCTCCGGATTGTTTCAGGAAGTTTTCGATGAAGGAGTGAAACTTCCTATGGACGCAATCGTACAAGTTTGGAAAACCGTCGGAGCTGAGGATATGATTCGTGTAAGTATCTATTCAGACTAAAAATATAATAGAATGCAACGTTTGTCCTAAGGTAGCTCCACCATTTTTATAATTCTCTATATTATTTTAGGGTTCCGTAGTCAATAAGGAACCCTTATAGTTTCGCCATGTCCGTCTGTCTGTCTGTCCGCGGCTTAGCTCAGAGACTGTTGGTAGGTACTATAGAAAGCTGTTATTTGGTAGGGGTATACAGGGTGTTAGGGTAAACACCGTTATCCTTGCAACCAGTGGATTGGTTTCATTTATAGAACGTAAAATCAATGAAAAATTACAACTTTTGTTTTTTTTTATCTACATTTTACCACAAGATACGCAAGTTTGTTGCCCTATGCGCTAGGGCAACGAACTTGCTTCTCAACACGGGCGGGGTGTGCGGGACGTGACCTGGCTGGCCGCGAGCGCGACCCCTCCCTCAATTAGTCAGCTGTTTCGCTAGCAAACACGGTGCTGGATAGAAACTTTTAAAATCTTTTAATGAAAATAACGTTTTTTTTTGTTTTCGGAAATTTATTTTTATATTTAAGTCAACTGGTTTGAGTGACTACGGTGTTTACCCTTACACCCTGTATACATAAATAACGACAACAAAGTGGTAAAAAAAAAATCATAGGGTAGGTACCTCCCCTACACTTAAAGTGGGAACTTTTTTTTTCTCGCCTATCCCATTGTGTGGGGTGTCATTGGAAAGGTCATTCAAAAATATTGTGAGTTTGTGATAACCGTTATTGGAGTCGGGTATCCATTTGTGAAATATTAACTTTAAAGTGCTAATTTTGTGTCCCCCTACCTTGCCAGCTAAATGGTTGGTTTTGGATATGTAGTGACATCCAAGTAGTATATATAACGAAATGAAAAGGAAAACTATCACAGCTAAGTAGGTTCCACGAGTTACTGAGTAATAATCGACCATGAACAAGTTTTTCAACTACAATGTTAAGTTTGTTTGATAAATTCATCCCAACTAAGGAACCCTTCATTGTGCGTAGTTCGACACGCACTTGGCCGGTTTTTATTTCCATTTTTGGTCTCCTCTACATTGCTCTCGATACTCATCTTTGAGTTCTTGAATTTGCCAATCACTTCTAGCTATGAACATAATTATTTCAACAGGAACTTGCAAGCGCTCTGCGATAGTGCACTTGCTTCAAAACGTGCCAATTTTTACATTGAATTAAGGTTGGAAATGTTGTTGATGAAAAGTCCGACTAGTGTTTGTCTTTTCCTATCTTCTTAGAAATATCCGCTCACAAAATCACGTGGACATTTTTGTTTTTTTTTGTTCTATGTTGCAAAAAACTCCATTTTGTTGCTTACTACTTACAAATAATTCATTTCTATGTTCACAGGTTTTGCAGGCCAATCACAAAGTTATCTACTCTGCATCATGGTATTTAGACTATCTGGCTACCGGTGGTGACTGGGAAAAGTTCTACTCAGTGGATCCCCGTCAGATGATACCGAGACATTACAAAGAGTTGAACCTGAACAACATTCTGGGAGGCGAGGCTTGCATGTGGGGAGAATCAGTCGATGATAGGAATTTGATAAGCAGGTACCTACGAAAACTCTAATTCAATGAGACAGTATTTAATTAGTTATCAGTTAAGAGCGGACGTTTATGGGGTCTGCCTTATGTAATTTTTTTGTTCAAAAAGTGCAGATTCTCAGCCTAACTTGAATAAATGATGGATGAGGTTAGAAGAGATCCGAATCTCAACTTGATTATTATAATTATGACATTTCTATTGTTACAGGGTATGGCCTCGTGCTAGTGCAGTGGCTGAAAAACTATGGAGTGCCGAACAACCTCGTTTTTACTTCTACAGACATGTTGCGAACAAAGTCAATCGTCGTATGGAAGAACACGCGTGTCGAATGAACCGTCGCGGCGTACACGCACAACCACCTAATGGACCCGGATTTTGTGTCGGAGGAATGTAAAAAATATAATTATTTGTTAGGTACTTTATGATTAGTTTACTTTCTTAGGAATTTATATTTTAAAATATTTTTTTAATTTTATCTGCGTTTTATTTTATGCATAGCATAAGCTCACGCCTTCTTCCCATGGGGGTAGGTAATAACTTGTTAGTCTTTGTTCAATGAAAGATCGATTATCTTAAACTGCATCACCCTGCACACGCCGGCGCGGCGCCGCGGGCCCAAGAGACGGGCAGTCCGGAAATGAAAAAAAATCAAAGTAAGTTTATGGAACTATTAGACAAGTGTGTGAAAGCTCATAAGTGTATTTAACCAGTTACAGTTCGATTCAAACTTAATGGCGGCTCGGAAATTAGCTTCTCACTGCGCAGTACCGTACCCCTCACCCCCGCTGACACATGGAATTGTTACTGCGCAGCGACTCGCCTCGAGTTCCGAGCCGCAATTAAGTTTGAATCGAGCTGTACCTTTGTGCTAGACATCTGCTAGCCTGGACGTGCAAAAAGAGGCTCAAAGAAAAACTGAACTCCAATCCGCACCCCTCTGAAAAATCGAACTACCCACCACTACCCTATAAATAATAGTAATCTGTGTCCACCACCTCCACCAACCCACGCATTGTCATCTATCAAACTTGAAACTTCCCGCCGAAACGTCAAAGTCAAAGACTGAGAGTAATGATGTGCCAAAGAATTTAAACAGAGTGCAATCTTCAGTTGTTTGCTCGCTCTGCCCGTTGGATGACAGATTCTATTTGAGCTTTGGTCCATGCAAACTGACGTGGTACAGCATTCTTTTTCAACCTGAGTTTAGCTGCAAAACTAAATTTTGTTTTGCAGATGCAAAATGTACCTACTTAGTGTAGTGAGGTCTATTAGGTTGGTACCTAATATTTGATAAATAATATTACGCTATACCTAATTATGTATTACAGACAACATTCGTGAGCAATTTATTAGATTAAGTCTATACCCCATTTGAAATAAGATAAGACATTAAAACAAACCCTTTTACAGTCCGTTCAACCGATTTTGACTTCTATACCGTAGGTATAGAAGTCAAAATATATGCATGATAGCATTAAAAGCAAAAAACCGCCAACGCAATAGAATTCAAAATCGGTTGAACGGAATGTAAAAAAGGCTTATCTATACGTCTAATCTTATTTCAAATGGAGTATAGTCTGCATTTACATTTAGTAAGTACCTAACAAAAAATATCAAAGATTTACGGTTTCCACTCTGAGGGTCAATTTTTCTCGACGTAATTTAACGAGTCACGCCTTTCTCCTTTTTATATCGCTTGGAAAAAGATGCCCTGTTTATCTTGATGAGTAATGTGGCACGATACATATTGAAGGCATTGTTTGCTTGCATGCTTACGTGTGAATTTATGAAATGTATCCCATTATATTACTAATAAACCTATGAAAAAAATTTAGCTAGATAATTTGAGTAGTTCAAAAAAATTACACCAGTTGGCGCGTCTTTCAATGTAGACCACATTGAATGACGCGCTAACTGGTGTAATTTTTTTGAACTACTCAAATTATCTAGCCATTCTATGGTGCTGTTGTAAGGTTAGGTAATGCTTCAGTTTCCATCGGTATTTCGTATATCTCTTGGGTTTACTTGTGATGAACTGAATCTACAATCTTTTGAACATTAATAAATAATTTGTTTATTCTTTACAATCTATGGCCATTATGAATGACAAATACTCAATAAAACAGCTACTATAACAGTTTACTCCGGACTGTCCAGGATTGTCAATCGGGTTGCGCCGCGGTCGTACGGGTTGCTTATTTTGCCGCGAAGATGTTGCGTATATTTATCATTTTTAACGCCCTTTGCGTATTTTTTGTGGCTAGTTTATTTTTTTATTTTTTTACTCAGCCCAACGAAAACAGGTAGACGGCGCACCGCGAACATCATAAGCGAAGCCACCTTTTTATCTATGTGTGTGTCAAAGGGTTGCCATTTTTTAAAGTATTTCCCTATAATTTGGGGAATAATATTGTATGGGTTGTATAATATTGCACGAGTAAGATGTTGTTGAGTATGGCATTGAATTGCTAAGAAGGACTTCTACTCCGAAACAAAAACATTTTTTTTTACATCGCTATTTCTTATAGCTGCTATCCATTTACTTTTAGATTCAGTATTACTTAGAAATCTAAAATACCTATTAAATACATAAAAATATAATATCATTGTAATTAAATTTAAAAAAGGTGTTATTTCAAGTACGTACAAGTGAAAAGTGATTTCGTGAGACTTTTTAAGTGATTTGCTATTGTTTTTACAAGTTTTCCACTACACAGGAAGGCATAAATCTATTTTTTTTTCATGTTAACAGGTGTGTGCGTGAGCGTGTATGTTTACTTGCAGGAGCATGATTTTGTGGCTGATGTTCGCGGCGCTCCGTCTACCTGTCTTTTTTTGTTGGTCTGAGATTTATTATTTATTTACACTTAAGCGACATAAAGGACATAGGCGGGTGGTACAGTCTGAGCATTCCCACCGACGAAAGGGGAAGTGTGGCCAAAACCTCAACAGCAAACAAAAGAACAGACTTATTTTAAAATCTCACAATCTGTTTTTAAGTTTACGGTAAGTGACGAAATAAACTTAGAAATGAAACCTACATTTAAAAATGAATGATTGGCCAGTCTAAATCGAAATATTGTATCTTGTAGCAAACCATCCCACAAACTTCCAGTGTGAGCGTCCCGTGCAGGGGTGGTAAACTTACCTACATGCTAACAGCAATTTTTTTATTATGTGGTTAAGTGGCTGAAAAACTATGGAGTGCCGAACAACCTCGTTTTTACTTCTACAGACATGTTGCGAACAAAGTCAATCGTCGTATGGAAGAACACGCGTGTCGAATGAACCGTCGCGGCGTACACGCACAACCACCTAATGGACCCGGATTTTGTGTCGGAGGAATGTAAAAAATATAATTATTTGTTAGGTACTTTATGATTAGTTTACTTTCTTAGGAATTTATATTTTAAAATATTTTTTTAATTTTATCTGCGTTTTATTTTATGCATAGCATAAGCTCACGCCTTCTTCCCATGGGGGTAGGTAATAACTTGTTAGTCTTTGTTCAATGAAAGATCGATTATCTTAAACTGCATCACCCTGCACACGCCGGCGCGGCGCCGCGGGCCCAAGAGACGGGCAGTCCGGAAATGAAAAAAAATCAAAGTAAGTTTATGGAACTATTAGACAAGTGTGTGAAAGCTCATAAGTGTATTTAACCAGTTACAGTTCGATTCAAACTTAATGGCGGCTCGGAAATTAGCTTCTCACTGCGCAGTACCGTACCCCTCACCCCCGCTGACACATGGAATTGTTACTGCGCAGCGACTCGCCTCGAGTTCCGAGCCGCAATTAAGTTTGAATCGAGCTGTACCTTTGTGCTAGACATCTGCTAGCCTGGACGTGCAAAAAGAGGCTCAAAGAAAAACTGAACTCCAATCCGCACCCCTCTGAAAAATCGAACTACCCACCACTACCCTATAAATAATAGTAATCTGTGTCCACCACCTCCACCAACCCACGCATTGTCATCTATCAAACTTGAAACTTCCCGCCGAAACGTCAAAGTCAAAGACTGAGAGTAATGATGTGCCAAAGAATTTAAACAGAGTGCAATCTTCAGTTGTTTGCTCGCTCTGCCCGTTGGATGACAGATTCTATTTGAGCTTTGGTCCATGCAAACTGACGTGGTACAGCATTCTTTTTCAACCTGAGTTTAGCTGCAAAACTAAATTTTGTTTTGCAGATGCAAAATGTACCTACTTAGTGTAGTGAGGTCTATTAGGTTGGTACCTAATATTTGATAAATAATATTACGCTATACCTAATTATGTATTACAGACAACATTCGTGAGCAATTTATTAGATTAAGTCTATACCCCATTTGAAATAAGATAAGACATTAAAACAAACCCTTTTACAGTCCGTTCAACCGATTTTGACTTCTATACCGTAGGTATAGAAGTCAAAATATATGCATGATAGCATTAAAAGCAAAAAACCGCCAACGCAATAGAATTCAAAATCGGTTGAACGGAATGTAAAAAAGGCTTATCTATACGTCTAATCTTATTTCAAATGGAGTATAGTCTGCATTTACATTTAGTAAGTACCTAACAAAAAATATCAAAGATTTACGGTTTCCACTCTGAGGGTCAATTTTTCTCGACGTAATTTAACGAGTCACGCCTTTCTCCTTTTTATATCGCTTGGAAAAAGATGCCCTGTTTATCTTGATGAGTAATGTGGCACGATACATATTGAAGGCATTGTTTGCTTGCATGCTTACGTGTGAATTTATGAAATGTATCCCATTATATTACTAATAAACCTATGAAAAAAATTTAGCTAGATAATTTGAGTAGTTCAAAAAAATTACACCAGTTGGCGCGTCTTTCAATGTAGACCACATTGAATGACGCGCTAACTGGTGTAATTTTTTTGAACTACTCAAATTATCTAGCCATTCTATGGTGCTGTTGTAAGGTTAGGTAATGCTTCAGTTTCCATCGGTATTTCGTATATCTCTTGGGTTTACTTGTGATGAACTGAATCTACAATCTTTTGAACATTAATAAATAATTTGTTTATTCTTTACAATCTATGGCCATTATGAATGACAAATACTCAATAAAACAGCTACTATAACAGTTTACTCCGGACTGTCCAGGATTGTCAATCGGGTTGCGCCGCGGTCGTACGGGTTGCTTATTTTGCCGCGAAGATGTTGCGTATATTTATCATTTTTAACGCCCTTTGCGTATTTTTTGTGGCTAGTTTATTTTTTTATTTTTTTACTCAGCCCAACGAAAACAGGTAGACGGCGCACCGCGAACATCATAAGCGAAGCCACCTTTTTATCTATGTGTGTGTCAAAGGGTTGCCATTTTTTAAAGTATTTCCCTATAATTTGGGGAATAATATTGTATGGGTTGTATAATATTGCACGAGTAAGATGTTGTTGAGTATGGCATTGAATTGCTAAGAAGGACTTCTACTCCGAAACAAAAACATTTTTTTTTACATCGCTATTTCTTATAGCTGCTATCCATTTACTTTTAGATTCAGTATTACTTAGAAATCTAAAATACCTATTAAATACATAAAAATATAATATCATTGTAATTAAATTTAAAAAAGGTGTTATTTCAAGTACGTACAAGTGAAAAGTGATTTCGTGAGACTTTTTAAGTGATTTGCTATTGTTTTTACAAGTTTTCCACTACACAGGAAGGCATAAATCTATTTTTTTTTCATGTTAACAGGTGTGTGCGTGAGCGTGTATGTTTACTTGCAGGAGCATGATTTTGTGGCTGATGTTCGCGGCGCTCCGTCTACCTGTCTTTTTTTGTTGGTCTGAGATTTATTATTTATTTACACTTAAGCGACATAAAGGACATAGGCGGGTGGTACAGTCTGAGCATTCCCACCGACGAAAGGGGAAGTGTGGCCAAAACCTCAACAGCAAACAAAAGAACAGACTTATTTTAAAATCTCACAATCTGTTTTTAAGTTTACGGTAAGTGACGAAATAAACTTAGAAATGAAACCTACATTTAAAAATGAATGATTGGCCAGTCTAAATCGAAATATTGTATCTTGTAGCAAACCATCCCACAAACTTCCAGTGTGAGCGTCCCGTGCAGGGGTGGTAAACTTACCTACATGCTAACAGCAATTTTTTTATTATCTGATTAGATACTGTTGATTTGGCCCAAATTTTACATATTTTCTACGCTCTGCCCCCATATGGAAGCAGCCACACCTCTTGGACAAACTTGACCAAATTATTCGCAGCACACTGACATCCATTCTAAATAATGTGGCCTTGGACGACCGAGCGTGGCTGCAAGCCACACTACCCATCCGTTTTGGGGGCCTCGGCGTTCGCAAATTCTGTCGCAAAGTCCTCTGTCCACAGCACTGAAAAGTTGACCGGGAAAATTTTAGCCCCCTGCCTGGTTGACTATGAAGTGCCGTGCTTGACCGATGTGGAGAACGCCTGGAAAGCGGCTTGCCCGGATACAGATCGGCCCGTGAACTCATTTTCCCAGAGACAGTGGGATGAGCCGCTCTGCAGGTTGGTACGGAATAATCTTATTAATACGTCCACCAATACTGCTGAGCGTGCCCGCCTGTTGGCTGTGGGTGAATGGGAGTCGGGCCTCTGGTTTCAGGCACTACCGTCACCCAACATAGGCACTATGCTAGGTGACACCACCTTCCGGCTCGCTACTTGTCTGCGTCTGGGCGCTCCTTGCGTGGCTCCGGATCGCTGCCAATGCGGTGAAGGTGTCGACTGCCTCGGTCACCATGGCCTATCCTGCAGTAGAAGCGCAGGCCGGATAGCACGGCACGCCAGCATCAATGACATCATCCGTCGTGCTCTTTCACCGCCGGGGTGCCAGCTGTTTTAGAACCCAATGGCATGGCACGCGATGATGGGAAGAGACCAGACGGAATTACCAAAATGAATAAAAAACATAAAAAAACTGACAACCAAGGCCCATAGTGTTAGTTACAAACAGCTTAAAACTATGTTAGTTGGTACAAAAATAAAAGTGGAAAAATAATGTCGATTCATCAACCCGCACCTCTCACATGCAGGTTGATGAATCGATTGAACACAGCCGCGTCCAACCTATCTGCTATCATTTTCAGGATGCCGTTGCTGCTCCCCCGCACAACTATCATGACTGACGCGTTTTCTTCCGCATAATTGCATAGAAATCATCTTTATACGCGTCAGCAAACATGCCTGCAGCGCTACAAGGACGAGGGACCTGCAACAGTGCCCTGAAAATGTAATTAATAGTAAATAATAATTAATTAATTATAATGCACTATGTGGCAATTCGGGGGAGCACCTGGTCCAACTCCCATATATGGATGGTCAATGTACTTTCATACAGTAACCTTTTCTCGAGTGAAGTATAAAATAACAACAAAAGAAGTTGACTTTAGACCTTGAAATCAAAATATATTGTATTAAAATTTAGCAATTTTACTTCCAATTTTAAATTCGCTTAAATTCTCCGATAAAAAGAATATTGCAGAATATTCTCGATCGGTGAACATTCTCCGTGCGACAGCTGCGAGAATATTTCCCCGACCCATCTCACCTACAATGTACAGATTTCATGTGCAGTATTGTGAAGAAAATGGTTTACAAATGAGTGGAAAATATTACCACAAAGAAAAGTAAAGTTATTTTACCCATCCTTGAAATCTTCCGAAAAAACTGCTATGTCCACAAAATAAAACGTTTGCTACCAAAAAACCTGCTAAGTCATATAAACATTTATAAGTTTATAATATATTAACGAACAAATTAATTAAAAGTACAGCGATCGTGGAGAGGGTTCTTCGTGGATGGCACAGCTGTAGAATAGTATTGTTAAGTTCGCGCAGTATTCACCAGTTATGATCCAGCCTGTCCCCCCCTCAGCGGTGCCCTAAGCCGAGGTTCGCACCCCACAGGGGGTGCCCTTTGCGAGAAGTCTAGTCGCCTAGTTTATAATTATTATTATGCCTGGTGGAGGCTTAAGTTAGCTTAAGGCAGCCACAGGATAGCCCGGTATAAGTAGTCACGACCTTAGAGCAACTCACAGGTCAAGAGATAACCCTACCAGGGTTGCGGAATAGTCCGAAAAGGATACCTGGACCCTGGCAACAGGCAACTGAAGGAACGCGGGTGGGTTTTATTCAGTAAGAGTCTGACACGTCCTTCCGCTCCGCCCAGAGCGGGAGAAGTCATTTGATGATTTCCCACCCAAAAAAAAAATATGTCAAGAGATAACATTTCAAAAAAAAAGTGCAGTATTCAACTTGCCTCTCGCAGTCCTCTATCACTTTGTCGTTGTGATCTGTGCGTTTACCGAGTTTTTACTATTTGTTTTTTTACTACTTTGGCGTGCTTAATGGACATTGTTTCCTTTTGAATATGGATCTAGTTAAAATGGAAAAACTGTAGCGTGTGGCCGATCTGTGTTACGTCGCAGAAAATACAGTCTAGAAGCTTTTCTCGAAAGTTATTGGGATCACTCCGGATTAGTACTACAAGAAATAATGCCCCGTGAGATAAGTTACGATTGTTTTATTTAAACTTTTAAGTTTAGTGGACGCTGTTTTCTACTGAGCAGATAAGTTGGTGGCACTCTACACAATAGCAACAACGAACAGAGACATCACAACGATTATAATGTGTTTTATGTCTTTTCCAAACATTTTTTAAATATCATCAACTTAACTTAAACGTAAAGACTTAAAAAAATATGTGCAGCGTGAGCGTAGCTCTGATATAGCTAGTACCTTCTTTAATTATTTTGTAATTATTATATCAGATTCTATTTAATGGCTCAAGATCAATTTGCCATGCATACTGGGGCAAGCCTGGATCGTGCTGTACGATCAATCAATCTGCCTAGCCCTTTCCCAGCTATGTTGGGGTCGGATTCCAGTCTAACCGGATGCAGCTGAATACTAATATTTTACATAAAGCGACTGCCTATCTGACCTTTACAACGCAGTAACTGGGTAATACGATACCCCTTGGTAAGGCTGGTTGTCAGACTTTCGGGCTTCTGAGAATCTGTCGTAACAAGAATCTGCCCAAACCAGAATCTGTCCTAAACCGAATAATCCGTAACGACTGTCAAAGATCCATAAATGACAGCCAGGACCAACGTATATGTAAAGATGGTCACCCATACATCGACCAACCTCGGCAAGCATAGTTTAACCTGATGGATTGACCCGTGCGGCTACTACTTAGCCACGAGCCATCGTGCCGTACATCAACACAATATAAATGCACCTGCTGCCTTTTTGAACTACGTGACCATACCCCTAGATTTAGATCATGTTGAATAAAACTAAAATAGTAATAATGAATTTTGTTTTTTTTATCTCCTAATGGTTTGTATACTTCACTTTGTAGCTCATAAAATATGATACAACATAGGTAAGTATTCACATTTTTTTTTTGTTTTTATTTTTTTACCATAATGTACAATCCCCACAATAATGCGACACATGCCATTGCAAACTATACATATTTCTCTGTATATCCAGCCCTTTTTCATTTCTGTACGCCGTAGGTATGGTTTTCATACTTTGATGGGCCATGACCTTTGGGTTAAAGTGAGTTAGCAGGTTTACACTCTTAGCCGACGAATTTATTTATTTTCGATGAACACCAATAGCTTATGTATAGGTACTGTAACGTTCAACCTTGGCTTACAATAGTATGTTTTTAAATTAGGTTAAACATTAATTAAAGTAGGTACTAACAAGGAAAACATTTTACCAACCATAATAAATATGTATATTTTAAGTAATTATAGGTATATGCAAATTCAAACGTCACTAAGTCTCCATAATTTCAACAGGAAAAAGGAAGGACATGCGACATATTCAAAAATGCCATAGATCGGTACACTGCCGTGCTAAGGAACATCCACCATATAGCTTGGACACGTTCGAAGAAGGTGGGGGAGCATGTGGAGGATCAGGCCGAAGACACCAGCCCCGACTTCAAGGGTACGCTGGAGGAACTGAAAATAGACCTGAGCAGACCATGCGAGGCCTATCCACACCTGGATATGGATGAGAAATGTAGGTGTATAATAGACATATTTATATCTTTGTTGGTGTAATATTGGTCTCTTCTCTTCGTGTAGTTAGCGAGTAACCTGGTGTCAGAGTTTTAATACAAAGTGGCCAGCAAACTGGACAGTCACTTTAACATCGATAACTCATAGATAAAAAAAAAAAATACAGACGAATTGAGAACCTCATCCTTTTTGAAGAAGTCGGTTAAAAATAACTTTAATTTCTGAAGTCGGCGGCAAAAAACGAAAACTGAAAAGCAAAGACACCGACTTCCGAACTGAACGACTTTTTTTTGTAAAAAGTTTTTATGTTGCTTTGTTTTTTCATTTTCAGGAAAAGCGGCTGGTAGTCGTTTTTAGCCGCGCATCGCTTGTTCGAGTTTTTCCAGCGCGGCGCGTGCGACACATATTGACATGGCTCGATACCTACATTATCTACACAATTTAAAATACTTTCTTGCTTCGTTGCAACATTGTTGTGACGGTCATAAATGCACACACTTTTACTTGCATTCACGAAATCCAAACGTACAAGACAAATAAATTAGGCGTAAAGCTTGAAAACATTAATCAGAACCCGCCCAATGCCATTCAGCCGAACCTTACTAACTTTCATCAATTTTATCTACTTAAATGATATTATGTACCTACTTAATGAATATAACCTCCATACTGGGCTGGGCCCGCGTGGTGGATTATGGCCGAATAAAAGATAAAGATCCCATCTAATACAGATAATAATAAATATTATTTTTCAGACAGCCTTAACGTTGCTGCTGTTTCGACACTCAGCAGTGACTCGATATGGGGCATTCTGAGGGGAATGGAGACTTTCGTGCAATTGTTATATTTTTCTGATGGATATAAAGTAAGATATTTTCTTTAATTAGGTACAAGCCTTTTCTTTTTAGAAACTGGGACTAACTGCATTCACTGGCTACAGGACGTGCTCATCAACACGACGCAAATCGTGGACTTCCCAAGATATACGTATCGTGGACTTCTTATCGACACGGGGCGACATTACACCACCGTGGCCAACATCCTCAAAACATTGGACGCCATGGAAATGAACAAGATGAACGTTCTACACTGGCACATAGTGGATGACCAGAGCTTCCCTTATCAGAGCGAGAAATTCCCGCAGTTAAGGTACTTAATAGGAGTTTTTAAATTTTATTGAAGTGAGTTGTACAAACAATAGCTCAATTATTAAACGCCGTCTGGCGAGCAAGTGGTGGCGACTTTGATTCTCAACAGTTGCACTATTGACGAAAATATTGAGTAAGTTGAGGAGTTTGTGGCTAAGTAGTAACAGCCACACGGGTCGATCCATCAGGTTAAGCTACGCTTGCCGGGGTTGGTCCGTGGATGGGTGACCATCTTTACATACCGAGACTCCTCCGTGCCGCGGAAAGAACGTTAAGCCGCTGGTCTCGGGTGTCATTTGTGGATCTTTGACAGTCGTTATGGGTCGTCAGAAGCCCGAAAGTCTGACAAACAGTCTTACCAAGGGTATCGTAACGTATTACCCAGTTACTGGGTTGTGGAGGTCAGATAGGCAGTCGCTCCATGTAAAATACTGGTATTCAGCTGCATCCGGTTAGACTGGAAGCCGACCCCAACATAGTTGGGTAAAGGCTAGGCAGATGATGCTGATGATTGAGTAAGGTAGGTACTTACTAATGTAACAAGCCACTTCTTCTTAGCATGTCCACATTGCATGGGTATTAATTATCACAAACCGTTTGCAGTGAACAAGGCGCGTATGATCCGTCAATGATCTACACAAAGACGAACATTAACAAGATAGTTACGTATGCGAGAGACAGGGGAGTCAGAGTTCTTCCAGAATTCGATGTCCCAGGTAAGTCAGATCAAAATAAAGACGTAATCATTTACAGATATTGTAACAGTACCACAGGCATCAATGCCTGAAATACATCCTGGAGAAACTATGGCGAATAAGGTTTTGAAATCTTGGCGATTTCAAAAGCATATTATATATATAAGCAGTAAATATAAATGTAGGTATTAATAATGCTGTTTTTATTTGTACAAGAAATCAAGTTAGTCGATAGGTACTTAGATAGGTACTTATAAATATGAAGATAAGAATTAGATAAGAAATTGCCTGTATAAATGTTTATTACGCGATATAGATATCGCAGCTCGCAGCTTTACTTAATAAAGAATTCAATTATATTAGATTCAATTTATTTATTCACAAACAATTTACATGATAATTTTATTATTCGTATGACGGCGCGTCTAAAGATTATACGACGCTAAACACGGACTTACACGGAGCTGATTTTTGAACGATTATGACAGCTGTCAACTTGACGTAACCTCGAGTATTGACACTGGCCGGCTAACAGGGAGGAGATCAGGAGACGCCGAGTCACGAGGTCGAGGGGGCGGCCCCACGCCAAAATATTGGAAGATCGCGGAGATGGATCGAAACCGGGAAACCAGCAAGGATTAATGGCGACCGACCGTGGTATTGGTGATAATGGTGACTACCTACCAATACTTCCATTGCAGGGCAGCGCGTTGATTGATCTGCGCTCGCGCCTCACGTACTCGGTGGAACGCATATTTAATCAATGTCTGGACACTGGTACGTTTCCTGATTTAATGAAACATAGTAAAGTTGTACCAATTTTCAAATCGGGTAGTAAAAGCGATCCCTCTAACTATAGACCAATATCTGTATTACCAGCATTGAGCAAAATCTATGAAAAAATCATGCTAGACCAGATGCTGTCACATTTTAACTCAAATAGGATTTTACATAGTCACCAGTTTGGTTTCACGAAAGGTAGATCGACGACAGACGCGGGAGTAAAACTCATCAGTCACATTTTAGAATCCTGGGAGAAGTCCCAGGATGCAATTGGCATTTTCTGTGACCTCTCAAAAGCATTTGACTGCGTCGACCACAATACACTGATCTGTAAATTACACCACTACGGAATTCGTGGACAAGCTGCTGATCTTGTTCTTTCTTACCTATCAAACAGGCAGCAAAAAGTAAATTTTAACGGGGCAACGTCCTCGGGGTCTCTAGTTAAAATGGGCGTGCCTCAAGGTTCAATACTCGGCCCTTTCTTATTTCTAGTTTATATAAATGACCTTCCTTACATGATGGCTAACTTGTCGGATATAATACTATTCGCTGACGACACTTCTCTTATTTTTAAAATAGATAGAAAAGATACAGATGTCTCACATGTCAACGATAGTCTGGCTACTCTTTCGGAATGGTTCGCAGCTAATAATCTTTTACTTAATGCGAACAAAACTAAATGTATTAGGTTCTCATTACCAAATGTACCTCAAGTGGGTCTAAATCTAAAACTAGATGGCAAGAAACTAGATGCAATTACAGAAACTATATTTTTAGGAATTAGTTTAGATTCAAAATTACAATGGGGCGCCCACATCAGAACTCTTTCAGGTAGACTAAGTTCAGCTGCATATGCAGTAAGAAAAATAAGGCACTTGACTGATATAGCCACAGCTAGGTTAGTATACTTTGCTTATTTCCACAGTATTATGTCTTATGGCGTTCTGCTGTGGGGATCGGCAGCTGAAGTAGATTCAATTTTCATTTTACAGAAGAGGGCAATCCGCGCGATCTATAAAATGAGTCCTCGCGAGTCCCTTAGAAACAAATTCAAAGAAATTGATATACTGACTCTGTCTTCTCTCTATATCTTTGAAAGTATTTTGTATGTTCGCAAAAACTTAGGACTTTTCAAAATAAGAAGCGATTTCCATAATATAAATACACGTAATAGACACGAAATTGTCATACCCAAATTTAGATTAACTAAAACAAGCAAGTCATTTCTTATAAACAGTATCCGCTTTTATAACAAGTTGCCAAAGTCGGTTACAGAACTTAGCGATGGAAAATTTAAAACCCATATCAAACGTGTCCTTATCAAAAAAGCATATTATAAGATTAAAGACTACGTTGATGACAAGGAAGTTTGGCAATAATTCGGTATAATTATGTAAGAGTCTATTAACTGCTCCCAAATTACCATGTTTATTTTCTTTACATTCATCCTTGACATAATCATTGTATTTGACATTATTCCTATTATTATAGATACCTCCAATTTAATTTCAACTCCTAGTGGCTTTTGTGGACATGATAATTATTCAATTTGTTACAGTTGTAATAGCAATCACGTCATTTGGCTGAAATAGGTTTATTTTTATTTTTATTGTTTGTCTTTTATATAGATTAATTTCTATTTTGTGAATGTGAGAACTCTGTAGGCTTATTGGACTGTAGATTTGCTGAACATCTATTTTGTTAAGTACCTGGTACTTACTTGTTGAAAGGCCTACATTGTCCTCCCATGCCTACTAACACTGTAATTTAAAAATATTGTAAAAGCCAATTATTTTTAAAAGAGTAACCGTGGAGTTTCTTGCCGGCTCTTCTCCATAGGAAACAACCAATTGGAACCGTGCACCTAGCTTCTGACGTTTCATAAGTGCCCATGTAGGTTTATGTGAAATAAAATATTTTGATTTTGATTTTTTTGATTTTTGAACGTCGTTTACATTATTGTTCATTCCCTAATGTGATCACAGATTTGAGATTATTCAGAATATTATTGTGTTTCATTTAATCTCCTAGCCATCTCCTAGCCCGCAAACCTACGCATAAGAGACAATAAGACCTCTTCTGATAAAGACGACGTACCTATTGCCTTTACATAATGATAAAATAAATAAAAATAACATTCTAAATATGTACAAGTAACACATTTAGAAATTAACAACATAACTCGCATCATCATCAATAAACATCATGAATAAAATAAAAAAATTCAATGTCAACTCATTAAGAATATTAGGAACAGAAATCATTTAAAAATTATAACCAAATTAAATAGTGCAATGTCAACTCAAATAAATAGGATAGGAATAATAGTAATTAATTACCTATCTACTATTATAATATGATCCTACATCATAGGAAATTGTTAAGTCTGAGACATAAAAAATTGATTTCAACATTATTTTTATAACAGGACACACAAGATCTTGGGGCGTTGCATATCCAGGGATCCTGACAAAATGCTATCAGTTCGGCCAAATTGTAGGCTTAGGACCGATGGACCCGACAAACAACGTTACGTACAAACTGATCGGCGATTTGTTCCGTGAGGTCCAGGAGCGGTTCCCTGATAAATACTTCCATCTCGGAGGTGACGAAGTCGCTATGGGCTGCTGGTGAGTTTATATCGATTATGTATACTCGCGACAATCTAAGAAGTCCGTTTTGACAGCTACACTAACGCTATGTGTAGCGATGAAAAAAAAAATGGTTTCTTATATATCTACTGATTCTCGAGACATATCAATTGAACATACTTAGAGAGTTTGTAATCGACGACATATCTACATTGCTATAAACTGATTCTCAAGGCTTATGGTTTTATTACATGTACGAGAACGAAACGTCAAAACGGACTTCTTAGATTGTCGCGAGTTTAAATACATTACTTTTTTCCTATTTTGGGTATGAAGGTCTTTAAAAGGCGTCTAGGTCATACGCGGATACCTTGTTGGTATAACCACTTTCGATCCATTGAACCGTTAAATATAAAAAAACATAAACCCATAGGTACTTCAGTAGGTTTTCCTGATGCTGCGAATCGTTCCCCAAAATCATAAGAGAGAGACAAAATAGTGTCGCTATCAAAACTGAAAAATCGAATACCGTAGATACTTATAAATATCATTGTTTCCACTTTTGCAGGGCATCAAACCCTGAGATTCTAGAATTCATGAGTCAGCACAATATGAGTGAGCCCAGCGAACTGCACGCGTACTTCATGACAAATGTTCTTCCGCTGTTGGGACAGAAATCCAAGCTCATAGTCTGGCAGGTATGTTACCCCAAACATTTTAAACAAACTCATTTTTTTTATTGTCTCCGTTCATCTTCCACCCTCTTGTCCGAATTCCAATGAATTTGGGGATGACACAGCGCGTCTTCTTCTTCAGTATATCCATATGTCGGTACAATCCTTCCGTATTTTATTTGGTCCACCTGTTTTAGGAATCTCGCGCACTATACTCCATTTGAAATAAGATTAGACATTTAAATAAGCCTTTTTTACAGTCCGTTCAACCGATTTTGACTTCTGTTGTATTGGTGGCATGACAAATTGCAGCTGCAGTAAACAGTTGGTATTGTGTAACCTTATTTGCTTTTAATGCCATCCTTATGCCTACGGTATAGAAGTCAAAATCGGTTGAACGGACTGTAAAAAGGTTTGTTTAAATGTCTAATCTTATGTCAAATGGAGTATAGACGGCCACGACTACGACATAATGTCGCACCGACCAGGTGAACTTTAGAAACCGATACGAATCGTGCACTTGATCGCAACGGCCAACTAGCCGGTTTAGGTATATAGCTTACCTGGTCGGTCCGTTAATAGCCATAAACTTTAATTTTTTCTCCTTCCCTGATATACAAATATCAAATTCTCTCCGAAATGTTTCAGGAAGTTTTCGATGAAGGAGTGAAACTTCCTAGCGACGCAATCGTACAAGTTTGGAAAACCGAGGGAGCTGAGGATAATATGGTTCGTGTAAGTACCTACCTATTCAGACTAAAAATATAATAGAAGGCAACGTTTCCCTTAAGGTTGCTCCACCATTTTTTATAATTCTCTATTATTTTTTAGGGTTCCGTAGTCAACAAGGAACCCTTACCTATAGTTTCGCCATGTCCGTCTGTCTGTATGTCTGTCCGTCCGTCTGTCCGCGGCTTAGCTCAGAGACTGTTGCTACTATATAGTGTGATTCTTTATAATGTGCATATATCGAAATGAGGGAATCTATGCTTAATTTCATCGAAGGAAAATTATTAAAAAAAAACTATTTTTAATTTTTTTGTGGAATTTTTAAAAATTATGTTAATATCAATTTCTCTTGTAATTCAAGGTCCCTTTAGCTGGCTCTACTTCCCCGCACCCCAACCCGTGCACATACACAACAAAAATCACAAAAAACAGATTATCTACCTACCTGCTAAACAAGTGCGTAGCCATGCGCTGGGCCTTTCATTGACAGTTGATAAGAAATGTTGGGATTGAGTTATAAACATGCAATTTTTACTATTGGGTAGCTAATACGATGAAGATTAATTTAAAATAACAAAAAAGGTAGGTAGGTCTTATTGAGAAATTTTACGATGATTATAAAAATTGAAAAAAAACATGTTTATTTTCAATTGAGGGCAGTTTTTTTCCACAATTTTCGTTTTAATTACTTCCAATTATTACAGAGTTTATTTTATCGTGATAGATCATTTAGTTTAAAAGTTACACCGTTTTGTTTACACTGGAGTCACATGAGCGAACAAAATTTTAAAAAATTCCATAAAAAAATATTTAGATTTTTTTTTTTTAAATTGCCGTCGATAAAATTAAGCATAGATTCCCTCATTTCGATAATCGATATGTGCACATTATAAAAAATCACGCCGACAAAGTGTTGAAAAAAAACATAGGGTACGTTCCCTACACTTAAAGTGGGAACTTTTTTTTCTTGCCTATCCCTTAGTGTGAGCTGTCGTTGGAAAGTTCCTTCAAAAATATTGGGAGTTTGTGATACTAACCATTATTGGATTCAGGGATCCATTTGCGAAATATTAAGCTTTACAGTGCTAATTTTTGTTAGAGCAACCTAAAAGTGAAAAATTAAAACATTTTACAAAAAAAAAAAACTACTTCCAAAATAAAACTGAAAAGTGAAAAATAACTTTAATTTCGGAAGTCGGTGTAGTTGCTTTTCAATTTTCGTTTTTTGCCACCGACTTCCGAATAGTTAGTTTTCACTTTTCAGTTGTCCGGCTTGGTCTCCTCTACATTGGTCACGACTTTCGTAAGTCTTTAGGTTCTTAAATTTGTCAATCACTTCTATCTTTATAGCTATGAACATAATTATTTCAACAGGAACTTGCAGGCGATCTGCGATAGTTAACGTCGTCATCTGCGTGCACTTGCCTCAAAACGTAACAATTTTGACATTGAATTAAAGTTGGAAATGGTGCTGATGAAAAGTCCGACTAGTGTGTTTGTCTTTTCCTATCTCCTTAGTGGTATCCGCACACAAAATAACAGGGACATTAAACTATTCCTAACACGGTTTTCGTTTTTATTTTGTTCAATGTTACTTAAACCCCTTTTGTTACTTACTACTTACAAATAATTCATTTCTATGTTCACAGGTTTTGAAGGCCAACCACAAAGTTATCTACTCTGCATCATGGTATTTAGACTATCTGGCTACCGGTGGTGACTGGGAAAAGTTCTACTTAGTGGATCCCCGTCAGTTGATACCGACACATTACAAAGAGTTGAACCTGAACAACATTCTGGGAGGCGAGGCTTGCATGTGGGGAGAATTAGTCGATGATAGGAATTTGATAAGCAGGTACCTACGTAAACTCTAATTCAATGAGACGGTGGTGCCGATTCCCTTGTTCACAAACTAAACTAAATTTAAGTTCAGTGCATCTTTTTCTTTCTATTTCAATATGAAAAGGACAGCCGATAAATTTTAGTTTAGTCCTGTCAAATTAATCAGCGCCTGACGTAAATTGACGTACCTAATTTTAGTATGCCAGTTTTTAATCGCGTCTAAACTTGTTTGGAGGAGTGACAGTTTGACAGGACTAAACTAAAATTTATCTTCTGTCCTTTTCTTAATGAAATAGTAAGAAAAAGATGCACTGAACTTAAATTTAGTTTAGTTTGTGAACAACAGAATCGGCACCACTGTTTAATTAGTCAGGGCAAAGAGCTATCACTATAGGGCAGTCATGTGTTGCGCCACTTCTTCCCAGCTAAAACACTATGAAGTGGTAAAGAGCGGACGTCTTTGGGGTCTGTCTTATATGTAATTTTGACGTTCAAAAAGTGCTGATTCTCAGCCTAACTTGAATACCTAAATGATGGATGAGGTTACGGGTGGTTGGAATCTCTACTTGATTATAGATAGATGACATGTCAATTGGTTGCAGGGTATGGCCTCGTGCTAGTGCGGTAGCTGAAAAACTCTGGAGTGCAGAACCACCTCGTTTTTACAATCGTCGTATGGAAGAACACGCGTGTCGAATGAACCGTCGCGGCGTACACGCACAACCACCTAATGGACCCGGATTTTGTGTCGGAGGAATCTAAAAAATATATTATTTGTTACTTTATGATTAGTTTATTTTCTTAGGAACTTAGGCGTTTTGGAATTTAAATTTTGAATTATTTCTTAATTACACGACTGCCCAAAAAGGAGTGTATTGTTTTCAGGGTTCATGTATGTATGTATGTGAGTTTATTTATTCCACCATAACTTTAAAATGCCTGAACGGATTTGTATGTATGTGGTATCGTTAGAATCCTTACATTATCCCGAGTGACATAGGACTATGTGTTATGTTTTTTTATTTGTACAAAACAATATGGCGGCAGTATGGCTCCATTTTCAAATGTGAAGGCCTTGATGAGCACATTCCAAAACTAACTTGTCACTAAAATGTATAAAATAAAAATAAATAATTAAAAAAGTTGATAAAATTGTCATTGCAGTCGGGGGACCTCTTAAAACGAACTAAAAAGTGTTCCACAGAACGATCCCCAACTGCAATGACAATTTTATCAACTTGTTTTTTATTTACTTTTTAGTTCGTTTTTTAGCAGGGCAGTCGTGTTTTTTTTTTTTTTTTATCTGCTTTATACTGCTCCACTCTGCACAATCCGGCCCGCTGGCCCAGCCAGGAGCGGGCAGTCCGAAAGTGAAAAAAATCAAAGTAAGTTTATGGAACTATAATAGGACAAGTGTGCTAAAGGTTTAACCAATTATTTCTGCTAGACTACTGCTAGCCTGGATGTGCAAAAAGAGGCTCAAAGTAAAACTGAACTCGGAAAATTGAAAGTTCAAATACCTAGTGGTTCAAGTCCATTCGTCCCTACATCCTTCCAATAAATAAAAAGTACTCTGTGCTCCATCCACCATCTCACCCATCGTCATCTATGAAACTTGAAATTTCCCGCCGAAACGTCGAAGTCAAAGACAGAGAGTAATGATGTGCCAAAGAAACCGGTAAAGTAACGACAGAGAGAGATACCTTACAAACATTTTTAAATAATCATTTGTCATCATTTGTCTCGAACATTAAATCCTATCTATAATAAAAAAACGCGAAAGGATTGATGAATGCAAGGATGTTAAGATGTTTGTTATTCCTTCACGCAAAAACGCTCAGTAGGAGCGGATATGGCACACAGATAGTTTATAACCTGGATTAACATAGGATACTTTTTTTATCCCGATATTCCCACGGGATCGATACTTATACTGGTTATGTGGTGTGCAGCGGGATGAGCGGGACACTACTAGTACGTGCTAAATTGACCTTTTGAGGATGAAATAACAATGACAGGGAGGCGCGATTGTTGGTAAAAATTTGGGAAATTGTTTCTTAGAATTGCATTAAAAAAACGTATATGTTGACGTTAGTACTTAGTACCGATAACAAATTACATAGTCGATTTTATCTTTTATTATAACATTATAACATGAAAGTCATAACATGGTAACCCTAATGGCGTAATTTATTTATATTAAATGTCAAATTTTCAAAACAAAACGTTTCTTTTCGTACTTCCAAGGTTTTGAGTTGATCAGAGTTGATGTTGAACTTTTTTTGCCATTGTTTGCATTGAAAATGTCCATGATCGAAGAAGAAGTCGTGGTTGCACCGTGGGTCGGTCCAACAAGTTGCAAAAATACGTTATCAGTGATAGTTCTCTCATCCACCGTTGAAATCATTGAAAAAATATCAGAAGCTCTCATAGAAGTTCACAACAAAGGGAATTTCCGCTGGAAATTAATTGTATTACGATCGTTTCATCTGGAAGATGTCGTTAAACAGTCTGATCTGACCGGAAAGATCGGTATCGACTTCGTTATTTTAGCAATCGACACGAGTAGAATATTTTGTTTGGAATGGGCGAAGAAAGTGTTAGTACAAGTGCATTCTGATTTAAAACTTCGTCGTGTGGTGCTAGTGAATGCTAGTGGACTGCCTGTGAACGCTATGGCGATCAGTGCTAGTGATCTGATAAACTTCCAAAATGAAATGAAGCTAGACATTATAACTGCCAATGTTTTTGATGCAGACAATGCTACATTTTTGGCTCGAAGGTTACTCAAGTACGTTCAAGTGTCTGTTGGTGTTAAGACTGGAATCCCAAATCTAAATGTATGATCCTAAAATAAGCTGTTAGCTAGTGTAGATTAGAGTAGTTTTTTTAACAAGCAATTTTAAAAATCCATATCACAAAACTCTACTAATAAATAGTACATGATTGTGAATGATTATACTCTAGTTTTTTATTACATAGTTGCAACTTATCCTATGGGACCAATCAAAAAATCTAATACAAAAAATCTGCTGCTCCTCATTCCATACATTTTGTTGGTATAACTAAAAATCAATCTATCTGCCTAGCCTTTTCCCAACTATGTTGGGGTCGGCTTCCAGTCTAACTGGATGCAGCTGAATACCAGTATTTTACATGGAGCGACTGCCTATCTGACCTCCACAACCTAGTAACTGGGTAATACCCCTTGGTTTGTCGGTATAACTAATTGAACAAAAATGTACAGAACAGCAGATTTTTTTTTTCATTATAAATTGTTTGTCCCATAGTAAAATTTGTGCATAATGATGAGTAACAAGACCCCTTGAGAGTTTCAGGATAAACAAAAGCTAAGTTTGCATTGGCAACACCATTGCATCAGCCAGTTATCAATCAATTTTGTATGAGGTGGTGCAAGGGGAAGCTCATGCTTGCCCTAAATATTGTAAAAGTAATGAAGGTTGCAGTAAAGAAATAGGTCACCTTGGTGTTACTAACTACCCACTGCACAATATGGTGTCGGCACTAGACTCACGACAATCTAAGAAGTCCATTTTGACAGCTATCAAAATGCTTTGTGTAGCGATGAAAAAAAAAATAGTTTCTTAAAAACTGATTCTCGAGACATATCGATTGAACATACTCAGTGTTTGTAATTTACGACTTATCTACATTGATAAAAACTGATTCTCAAGGCTTAACATTTTATTATATGTAAGAGAACGAAACATCAAAACGGTCTTCTTAGATTGTCGCGAGTGTAAGTTTCATTCTTTTCCTATTTTGGTTGTTGCATTATATAATTTGTAAGTAAGTAGTAACCCTAGATTTAAGTATTAATACTGACATAACATCTGAATTATAATGTACCTTTTTCGAATATGTGGCATCTAAAAAGCTGCATTGGGACTGTGTTTGATTTCAGTCCACTTCTCAGAGTTGAGGCCCAAGTTCTAGCAGTGACAGCAGTCTGTATAGCCTGATTATTTTTTGTTGTTTTGATGATAACCAACTTATCAGTAGCATTGTGTGATCTACACATCTTGTAGATTGTAAGTGTATGGAAAGGATTATTTATTTAGGTTAGGCAACATTTTCAGGAATATTGTGTTTTATGCAATGAATTGATTGATTATGAGCTCATTACAGAAAGCATCCCTGAGTGAATACCTTCCTTCTGTGTTGATGTAAGTTATTGAACGAATAAAACATGTTTTACACATTTTGAATCATTTATTATACTTTGATTGTACTACAAAATAATAGGAAGTTCTCTACAGTTACAATTATATTATATATTACATAAATAATAAAACAATTACAGCAGTCCTCACTTGTGTAGCAACCTCACAATATTCATGTAGCAACACTATTGCTAGGTAGTTGTATAAAAACAAAAATAAACTATAGGGCTGTGCGGTGATAATGGATTAACATGACCTTATAACTAACTGAAATACTGCTCATTTATTAACATAACTGTTTTATAATTATAAATAACATTTTAAGCATAGAAAAATCTGTAAAATAATCCAAAATTATAATAAAACAATGAGAATTTTTCATAAACAAAATGTCAAGCTCACAAATTGAAAATGCACTACAATTTCCATGTTACACTAATGTATTTTAAAATATATCGCTATAGATTGTTGCATCTAACATTAAAGTCACCTTAGTGACTTGTTTAAATAAACGTATACAAAAATTTAATATTAGGCAATATCACAACTAAACCGCCTGTTCAATAGCGGGCAAATAAATACAGTCACATAAACCTCACTTAAATAATCCCACAGAGATGTGCAAGGATCAGTAAATAAAATAATTGCAAATAAAAATACAGTTAAACTGCACTATGATTTCAATGTGAGTACACAGTTTTGGATACAATAATTGCTAAGGCCCAAACTAGAAATTGTATTGTAAATCTGAACTAACTACACACTTCACTAATATTAAATAATATTTTGTGAGGGACCTAAGAGTATGAAAGTTATTTCAACACTTATAAACATAGGTCTATTTCACAAAACTGTAATATGGAATATTTTCATACACTCATGCATGAATCATGATGTATTTAGAAACAAATACATTTATTTGAAGCCAATTATGGGACTAATAACTATGATAAAAACCTGCTAACAAATCATTTTTTTGTCTACATCTAGTACAATTTGTATCAACCTAAATTACACAATTAATAATCATTAAGGGAATAAAATTAATTTTAAACAGATCAGGGTTAAAAATTTAAATTGCCTCCATAGCAAAATATGTGAAACCTCAGGAAAATAAGATCTCTCTAATCTTAAAATTTAACTTCAATGTTACTAATGGTTTATGTGCCGAGTTGATAATTATGTATTTCAGTTTCTAATTTAACAACCAAAAATATTGATTAAGTATACATAAACCAATGAATAACATTAATTTTAGTTTAGATTGGTGTTGCAGTAACTATATGTAGAGTAATATATTATCACTATATTGTTACAGTGGGTTCTTGTCACAGATTAGTAAACAAATGGAGTGCATTTTACGAATCCTGAATTCAGTAATGATTTTGGCAGTGTCACAATTCCTGTCAAATTCATAATGCTGTGTCAGTTACAGATAGGAATGTGTGGTAGCACTCCATTTTCTCACTATTCCTATTAGGTGTGGTCATTTAGTTCCGTGCGCAATGTCGCGGTTACTACTATGTTAGACACACAGAAGTTTTCTAACTACCAACATATAACTTATCACTAATTTCCTGTACTGAGAGATATAGTTAAAATTTATCAAGCTGACACCTGAAGCATCCTATGATAGCATCCATACATCACATTCTGTTTAATTAATTACACACTTAAGATAGATAAAAATTATGTGTAATATTTAACTCTTCCACACACAGTCTGTGTGCATTCTGGACTGTTTCGATCTGTGCACATTCAGACGCAAGTCAGAATATTTGCTTGCAGCCTGTGTGCACTAGCTGCATACTCAGTTGCTTTATGAAATGGATTTGTCATGTTTTTTTATATTTGGAATGAATAGATTAATGGATGATCAATGAACAAGTATCAAGAACGCAATTCCAGTAGCTTTCTTAGGATGCTTCGTTTGTTCGATAGTTCCTACGTCATCCTCACACATAGTGTCAGAAAGTAGAATGTTAACTCCCGCAAGCACAAGTGTCACATTTCAAGTTTGAGCACAACTATCTATACGAAGCTTAAAATATGACCAAACTTGTGCGCCTTATCATTTTTACTAAACTACGCCTTAGGCTTCCGCTGTTGTTGAGTTAAACGAAACAAAGTGGAGTTTCATTGATATGTGGACACCACTGGTCCTCGTTAGGAAATCATATGGAGAGTATACGGCTAATGTCTAAAAGGATCTGAACTACAAATAAAATACTGAGATTCTTGATATGTAGCATTAAGAGCGCAAGCCTCAAGGCGAAAAGCTACATATATGGAGCTAACACTCCAAAATATCACTGTATTTTGGCCAGATGATCACCTGGAGTGCAGAGCGCTGTGGACTCGTCTGGAAGGCGGAATCCCTGTACTCGGCTACTACTACTGTTCCAGCGACCGGCGAGTCCGCGGCGTCTACACCCCACTCCATATAGCAGTGTAGCACCTATTATCGTTCACTGTACACTTCGGTCCACTTTGCACCTCTCTCACTACCTGTTGACAAACAAGGTATATGTCAAGTGAATGCAATCAATGAAGTTTCAAGAATCGTAATATGGTGGGATACAGTATAGCAGGGTTTCGAAATAGGTGGAGCGTTAGCTGAGTAGCATACGTACGGGTGTACTAGTCGGAGTCGAGGTTGACGACGTCCTGGTCGGGCGCGGGCGCGTGGCGCGGCGCGAGCGCGGGCCGGCCGCGCGGCCTGCCCGCGCCCGCGCCGCCGCCGCCCATCATGATCTCGCGCGCTCTCTGCTGCTGCAGCGCCATGGCCACAGGGTCGCGGCTGCCCAGTCCGCCCGCGTAGAACTTCGCGCCCATTTGCTGTTGTTAGTTACGTAAAGTTCAGATGACAAGCGCTTGACGCGCTTTTTGCTTATGTGCGGTTACAATGTGCCGTTGGAGACGCCATGTTGTAATTTGTAAACACGCATTAGCAAAACGCGCGTCAAGCGCTTGTCATCTGATTGTTAACATTGATTATAAAACAACAAAAAACAAACTGAAATCGAAAAAGGTAATCTAGGATTGACCTATACCATTGTGAAAGATGAAGCAACATTCAGCATTCGATAAACGAATGTTCGAACGTGTGCATGATCCACAATAATGTAGTCACTTTTGTTTTAAATCTTGCCTAAATTTGGAACGCCACGCGGCATGATAAAATACGCTCAACCTCCAAATACGGCAAGCCGACAAATCCTCTTAAAATTTTGTGGTTTGGCGTAAAGACGATGTCAGTCACTCGATTGAAGGTTAATTTCCGTTTTATTCCACGTTCACACGACACCCACAAAATTATTTATGAATGAACATTCATCTGCTCCTTCTATTTCATTTTTCGATCATTCGGTAGGCGAGTGAAAGATGCCGAAAGTATCGAAATCCAAAATCATTGGATCGGTTCACTAATGAATACATTTTTCACATTTTGTGTTCAGATGTTTCACACAGTGAAAGATGCCAAATGAAAGACAAAAAAAATGAACAAACAGTGTGTCGACTTAAGGGCACACCAACACAGTGTAGTCCCGACGTATCTCTCGTGTCGGGCGCACACTCACATTCTGCTGCATGAGCTGCTGCAGACGCATCTGGTTCTGCTGCTGCTGCTGGCGCTGCCAGGGCGGCTCGTACTGCAGCCCCGACGTGCCGCCCATGCCGCCGCCTGCTGCTGCCGCTGGAATATACGACTTGTTACTACTTGTCTATGGGAACTAGAATATAAACCTCACTTGCTAATTATTCTAAGACAAATGGAATCATCATCTGTCGGGATCGCCTTCCAGTCTAACCGGATGAAGCTGAATACCAGTATTTTACATGCAGCGACTCTGCCTATCTGATCTCCACAACCCAGTGACTGCGTAATATGATACCCCCCTTGGTAAGACGGGTCAGACTGACTTCCCGTAACGACTGTCAAAGATGTACAATGACAGCCAGGATCCGTATTTATAGGGTATTATCTATGGCCGGGACCAATAGCAAGGGTTGTCCTTGCTGTTGGTCCCGGCCGCGATTGCCACCTTATTTGGCACTTTTTTTACTAACGCTATACTGATTAAATACTATCGTTAATCAGAATGTCTCGTGTTACTGTCAACGAAAATTGTTGTTAGGCCTACAAGATTCAATTGTTACTAAGTCCTGATCACAGGGATTCAAGGATAGTTTAACAATACAACTCACCTTGATTCATAGCAGGGTTCATCATACCGTGGTTCATCATTCCCGGTTGAGTGTACTTGTATATTTCACTCATTTTCTGCATCAACTATAAAATAAAAACAATTCCACGTCATCAGAGGTTCTGCTATAACAATAAAATTATGCGTCACTACAAAATAATGAAAATGACATGCTTTAAACATAAAACAATAATGTCTAAACGGCGTCAGGACTAGGCGTACACATCTAATAAACAAGGGATATAAAATATATCGACATAAAACTTACGCCAAAGTCATATCCACCGAACATCTAAACAGATAAATGTTAAAATGTGAATATGTTGATAATATTGGTGTTATTTATTACTTATTCATACACAAATAAATCAGTCTATGTGTATTTGAAAATAACGACGCCAATCAAGAATGTGGTAAAGAATGAAAAAAAAAAAAACAATGTGGTCTTTGCTATTTGACAAATAAAGGTATGAATATGATGATAGTATTATTGTATTATATCATGTTCTGTACTGTCTTTTAGTTAGTTACATAATTCTGGGTGCTTATTATGCTTGTGACTGGGAGTTTATATAAAAACACAGGGTATTGTTGCGAATGGAACTGGAATTTTAGTGTATTGGAAATTGCAAGTTCGCTAGATGGGCCGTATGTAGCCGTTGTCGGAGTTAATGAGAATCGTGTATATCCCTGTTGTAAGCTCACCCCTGGGTTAGAGTTGTATATGAGCGGCAACATGTCCCGGATCTGGTTGTCGTTGATGTTGGGCATGTCCTTGCGCAGCATGGCCGCCAGCGCCGCGTACGCGAGCTGCTGCTGTTGTTGCGCTAACAGCCCCGGCACTGGAAAACATAGTAAAAAATAAAGTGATGGTAGAAAACTCCAGCAGCGCTGGAATACAGCTTACAAAAGGTTGGCAGTTGCACATAAGCAACCAATATTATAAATGTGGAAGTTTCGATGCGGATTTGACACACTATGGCCTTCATTACTATAATATTATACGGTATATTTTACCCCAACATTTATTTATTTACGCAATGAAAGACTGCAAGTAAAGTTACAGGTAACAACTGAAATAATGACTGACCACACAGAAAGAGTTTTCAGATAATAATATAGTCTGTGATTGAGGTTTCAGGACGCTTGTAGGCTATCCAGATGGCTTAGCATCGACCATAGATTTCTAGGTTTAAAGAAACTATATGAATGACTAGCTTCCGTCCGCGGCTTCGCACGCGTGTTATGTCGATAAAAAGTAGCCTATGTCCTTCCCCGGCATGTCATTTATCTCCTTGCCATATTTTATCGAAATCCGTTCAGTGGTTTAGGCGTGAAAAGGTCAGACAGACAGAGTTACTTTCGAATTTATAATATTAGTATGGAAGTATGGAAGTATGGATGTAAACTCTCACCCATTCCGTTGTGCATAGGCCAGGCGGACGGGAAGGGCGCGGGCGGAGGCTTGTTCTTCTCGTTTTCGAAGTCCTCCCACGCCGCCTTGCGTTCCTCCTCGCTTAGAGTCTCCTCCTCTTTGTTCTCGAGTAGAGAGTCATGTTCGTGGTACTTGTAGATCTGTGGGAGATTATGTAAAGATAAACTGTTATCACCTTTTTGGATTTTTGGTAAAGAGTACATGGATATACGAAAGGAAACCTCTTTTGAATTTATCTTTTCTACTGTGAAGGCTTAAGTGTTACCCTCCGATCTACATAATAAAGTCACTCATTTCAGATGCAGCAGTGATAGCCTAGTGGTGTGACCGTCGGACTGCCAAGTAATATGTCTCGAGTTCGAACCCAAGGCATGCACCTCTGACTATTCGGATTCATGTGGCTAGCTTCAACTTTCTGACTAACTGACCAACTCCTTGACAATTCATAAGTGTCTGTAAATGGTTTAATTGAAATAAATGCTTTGAGTTTTGTACGTATTCTATAATTATCACTTGCTTCAAAAACGTTGAAGGAAAACATTGTGAGGAAATGGGCATGCCTGAACGATGTTTCTCGACGGTATGTGAAGCTAAGTCAGACTGACAGTCTGACATCAGGTTAGTTACTAAATAAAGGGAAAAAAAAATCGTTTATGCTCGCCAGACAAGGCCACTAAAGTCGTCAGGTTAGGACATTGTGACATACAAGCCGAGAGCCGGGAACATGCTATGCTAAAATGTCTCAGAGATTTAATTAAAGCTAAAGCATGCATTAGAATGCATTGGAACATTTGGAGCCAGTACCCATTACTGGCTAAGACAGACAACCATTGTATGGCAGCAGTCATTGAATGCAAACAAATTCGTTATTATAAGAATCTTTAGAAAAAACTCCATAAAATACCTGTGCCTCATGTTCCCTCAGCATCTCAGCGAACAGCCTGTCCTTGGGCAGCGAGGGCAGAGGCCGCGGCTCGTCGGGCCGCGCCTCGAACTTGTACAGCTCGGCCAGGTCGTTCTCTGCGTAGTGTCTGTCGATCTGCTGCTCGTCGATCACACGTTTGGAGATAGCTTGCTTCGTTACTTGACGCTCGTAGATTTTTTCTTCCATCGTGCCCTGTTCGGAAGTTTATGATTTATATTCATGAGAATTTCATATGATTCATGAGAAGAAGATGCAATCAATAAAGGAAAAAATCAAATTAAAATAGCTTTTTGTCCAGCAAGCAGTTCAGGTATACATCTCATACATCTTCATCACAAATAATAATTGAAAGAGGTCCGATATTATAAAAATTGTCATGTTTATAATAATTTAATTGTTACATTACTTAATTCTTTGTCATTCTGTTTACAGGTTATTCTGTATTTTTGTTGTAAATTTGAATAGACATTGGTGCCGATTCTCTTGTCACAAAATTCTCTAAACTAAACTATAAATCACTAAAATTTAGTTGAGTCCTGTCAAACGATCGAACTTATTCTGAAATAGACTTTATATGACACAACTTAACTATAATTTAGTTTGACAGCACTAAGATGGCACTGAGATTAGTTTAGTGTAAATGCTATTCTGAATTTGACGATTTAACCTAAAATGTTGTCCTATATCTAAAATCCTCTAACTAAATGCGACTATATTTAATCGCGATTAAAAATGTGTGGAATAAAATTAGATGTCATGAACTAAAATTCAAACCAACACCTCGACTTCAGTTACAAAAAAACAGTACTGTATTTTTTTATTTTCTTTTGCTTATATCTCGAAAACGAAATTTTCATTATTTTTGCGATAGGACACACTCCTATCGCAAAAATAATGAAAATTTCGACCCCCTTTAGAAGAACCTAAAACCCCTAATTCTCAACATGTTGGTAATTATTTTTTTGTTTTTTTTTCGTTATTTTCCATACAAAAACTGAAAAATTCCATTAAAAACACGTCGAGGCTGCCGTGCATGCGCGCCTCTAGCTCTAAAAAAAAAACACGGGGTAGGGAAAACAAGTACCAAGTGGAGGCGCGAGGTTGTCAAATTCGATTTTAGTTGTGTCAAAATATGTTTTAAATTTAGAGAATTTATTTGGCAGATAGCTCCAAGATTCCCATAGTCAAAAGTAAGGAATTTTAGTGATAGTTTAGTTAGTTTAGTTCGGTGTACAAGAGAATCGGCACCATTGTGACTTGACTTACATAACATCGCCTTGGATGAGTCTGTAAAGGTGTTGTAATAATTGTGATTTAAATAAACAAATAAGCTAACTCATTCTTGAGCCAGAGGCTTGGATAATACTTCACCTGTCCAGTAAGGTATAAATAATCAAGGAGGATTTTTTTGCCGAAAACATTGCTTATAACTTTTTTCTAATAACCTGCACAATTCCTAGCAATTTCATTTCATACTAAAAATTAATTGTATCTCACCATAGCCAAAAACCGGTACACATAGCAAGGCTTCTTCTGCCCAAAGCGGTAGACCCTGAATATGCTCTGCACGTCGTGTGAGGGGTTCCACGACACGTCGAAAATCACCACGCGGTTGGCGGCGACCAGGTTGATGCCCAGACCACCCGCGCGCGTTGATATTAGGAATAACCTGCCGCATCATAATATAAAAGAATTAAAAAAATGATCATTTAAACCTAGATAACCGTTTCCTTACTGTAGGTAGGCTTAGGGCTGATTTTTCCAACGTCAGATATCTTTTAAACGTGGAATAAAATTGACGACTGACAGATCTTCTATAGAAAAACTGTCAGAAATTCAAAATGATTCCTTGGATAAAGATATCTAGCGTTGGAAAAATCGGCCCTTAGTCGTGCATCCGCTATTTCTATGGTACAGGGTGTCCCACGGATATGCCACATGGAGGGAAAGTACCTTGAATATTGTAGATGGAACATTTTACTGTAAAAATTATTTGAATTTAAAAAGCAATTTAAACTGCATTCATAGATATTTAAATAATTACATGGTTGAACCGGGAATCGAACCCGTTACATGAGAAAAATATTCACCCTGTAGCTTTATCATACCGATCGAAAGGCTTCATCATAAGGATTATTTTTTGCTAAATAACATAGTGTCACAAATAAAAGGAAGATCATTAATTTTAAAATTTTTAATACTGTAATTTAATATGTAATCATTTAAATATGAATTAAATTGTTTTTTAAATTCAAATAATGTGTTCTTTCAGTAAAATGTTCCATCTACAATATTCAAGGTACTTTCCCTCCATGTGGCATATCCGTGAGACGCCCTACACCACCACCCTATTTCTTCCCGTGGGTGTCGTAAAAGCCGATTAAGGGACTCAGTAGATAATGGACAGCAGCATTCTCTATGCATTTATAACACCATACTGCGATCGCCAACCCGTCTGCCAAGCGTGGCTATTAAGGCATAATGACAAGCAGAATCTTTAGACCAACATAAGGTGCTCCCACACTGCATTTTATAACACTAATGCATCAAATCAAGTCAAGTGATCAAATGTTTACTAATATTTGTAAATATTTTTAACAGCAGTGTGGGAGCATCATTATCCACATAAAGCAGTACTGACCTCGCTCTCGGATTATCTTCTCTGTTAAAGTTCTTGCACCAGATGGATCTGTTCTCACATGATGTGGAGCCGTCCAGCCGGAAGTAATCCACGCCAGGTGACCACGAACCTGATTAACACACATGATAATCATTCATATGTCATCAACCTTACATATTTTAGATCATGATACTTGGATTGAATTTCAAAAGCAGAGCAAAACCCACAAGGATACTTCAATACGTTACGCGAGAATTCAGATAACTCTGAAAAGATTTTTTATAATTTGACAATGCAGTTGAATTTTGACAGGACAGTTCTTTCTTAAACGCCGTCGTATCTGAATGTAATCTGAGGGTTGCGACAGTTAGACGGCACCATAGACACAAGATTTTAAACAAACTCCTTACCGACATGTCTTCCTAGTTTGTCGTCGATGCGTCCCTCTTGCGTGGCCTCGTCAACCTTACCCAGGAAGTGCTCGATCAGATCTAGTGAGTACAGTGACTGGGAGAACACCAACCTGATGACCAAGAAACAAACAATTAAGTACCATACCATAATAATAATTCCGATAATTCAACTGATAATGAAAAATACTGGTATTCAGCTGCAGTAGGCTAGGTAGATGATAATTTTGCGGAAACGTCCGAAAGGGATACCGGGACTCTTGGCAATAGGCAACTGAAGGAACACGGGTGGGTTTTAGTCATCAAAAGTCTGACACGCCCTCCCGCTCCGCCCAGAGCGGGAGATGATATTTGATGATTACCCACCCTCAAAAAAAAAGGTAGATGATAATGATGACCACGACTGCCAATCAAGAGGTCGGTCGTACCCAGCACTCACTATTAACATAAAACTCCTGTCACGACTATTCCCTCTCATATCAGCGTAAGTTATGCAGATATAGTGTGCAGTTAGTTTAGTGGTACAACTGACTGCTCGGAAAAGAGCCTCCACCGGTGAAGGCTTTTGTGGACTCTTATTGTATACCCCAGAATGAAGCTCTGAAAAAACCTCTGTTCCCGATCGTCAAAAAAACGATAAAACTTACAGTTTATCCCCGATAGCCTCGCACTGGCGCAGTATATCGAACAGCAGTACTAGTTTGTGTGAGTTGCGCATGTCGTCCAGTTCCTCCTCCTCCACCAACTTGATCCACCACTCTGTCGGGTTCTCGTTACGAACCTCGACTACTTCAGCGACGTCGGCGTCTTCGTCGTCGCCATCTACTGGTGAACAAACAAAATGATATAGAAGCTGAACAGAGGATGCACGATCTTTTGGCAAGCTGCGCATACGTCGCAGCGCGTGAAAAGGCCGGGCATAATGAATATAACATAATGGATAGTGCATAATGAAATTTTATGCAAAAGAAGCTCAATCAAACGTTACGTTCACTGAAAAGGAACGTCGTCTGCTAAGCAGCAATAATGTTCTATCATAAAAATACAACCACATTTCTCCAGTTATATTTTAGTCCCATCATCCCATGTAATACGGCGCGAGCCTATCGGGGCCGCTATCACTGTATGCAATGAGTGGCAATTTATTTCCCCTTAAAAATATCATGTCACCTCATGACTTGCACAATATCTTCTTTTTTAAATTAGCTTATAATAAAATTGTTGTCTTCTTTTTAAATGTTTGATGTAAATTGATGGCCATCAATTTACACAGGTTTTCATAAACCTAGATCAGGCATGTCTACATTACAGCTAGAATTAAAATTCCTCGTTTGTAATTAATGTAAATCATAATTTTACCTTTTTTAACTTGAATAATTTTTTTTTTTATTTATTTATTAAGTCATGAGGTGATATATTTTACTCTCTCTCTCAATATAAAACTATGACTCCATTACATGGTGGGTACATAAGATAACAATTTTGGCGAAAAAATGCCCTCATATTGATAACAACAAACTGCGATCATTTATCTGCCATTTTTACAATGGCATTTAACGAAGTCAGTTAAGTAGTTGAAGCTCATCCGCATCAAAGAGGTATTCTTTGGGAGTAAACTTTATAATGCTTCAGATAAAACGGGTATTAACGGTTTAAGGCTAAAAGTCTACACAAATAATAAAAACGCATACTAAAAGGTTGTTAGACATTACCATTACCTGGGTTGGCCCTGGTCCCCCGCCGGGTGCCAACCTTTGACTCCTTGTCTTTAGCCTTGCCCTTCTTAGCCTTGTTCTTCTTCTTGCTCTTCTTACGGCTGTCATCGCTCACATCTGACAGGTCATCTGAGGACTCTTCTGTTGAAGTTTCCTGTTGAAAGGATTTTTTTTTAAATAAAATTGTGTTGCTGGCTGAAAAGGAAGGAGGTTGGTTTAGTTCGAGGCCTGATGATAACCTCGCGGGTTATCTGTCCAAGGAGACTCAAATCCATGGCCTCGTGACACGAAAAAGGTCCAGGCACTATTGCTTTGGCAATGAACCTAGTTAGCTAGTGTAAGCTTGGCCCATGTGCCTGACTGTAGTGGAAGTTGGTTTCACCTTCAACAGTTTGGCCCAGCCTTGTTAGCTAAGCACGTTTACATAGTCTGACGTATTATTATTATTATTTTTTTAAAAAACGTTGCCCCACACTAGGAATTTCTTCCTGTATCGTGGGTGCGTTTACAAACATAGAAACTCACATACACTAACACCCAGACCCAGTATTCATTAACACACACGCCAGACTAACAGACCCAAGCAGGTAATGTGCGTTGCCTTTCCGTGCACATTCTATACAGCTATGGAACAGCATAGGAAGGATTTATAGAAAGTCAAAACCCTGAAATAACCCGGGCAACCAGGATTACTGTTTTAAGTTCCTAACTGATCTGAAATGTTAATTTGCTATGAATGAGTATTTGGATCTTTCAACTTACATCAGGAGTAGAATCATCATCTATAAAATCTACCAGCGATCCTTCCGAGTCCTCCTCTTCTCTCTCCCTCTGAAACAAAAATATTAAAACTAAAACACGTTCAGAGAAAATCAAATTTATAAAATAACTAGCTGCGGCCCGCGGTGTCACCCGCGTAAGTCTCGATCCCTTGGGAATATCGGGATAAAAAGTATCCTATGTCCTATTCCAGGTCATGTTCTACCCATGTGCCAAATTTCATCTAAACCCGTTCAGCCGGTTTAGCGTGAAAGCGTAACAAACAAAAAAAAACACTTTTGTATTTATAATATTAAATTAGGATTTATAATCCAAATATAAACTTGCTTTCAACAGTGGGATGAAAAAGGCTGTATATAAGAATTATATTGGTTTAACAAAATCATCATCTGCCTAGCCGTTTTCCCAACTATGTTAGGGTTGGCTTCCAGTCTAACCGGATGCAGCTGAATACCAGTATTTTACATGGAGCGACTGCCTATCAGACGTCCACAACCCAGTAACTGGGCAATACGATACCCCTTGGTAAGACTGGTTGTCAGACTTAAAAAATTGAAAATAAAATACATATTATAATTATTGTTGTGTACCTTTTTCTGCTGCATAATCTCGTATCGTTCTGAATTGTATTTGAGTACGAGCGGGTGCGTCCATATTCTCTGCAGCGACTGGAAGTCAGGAAACAGGAAACCTGAAGACTTGCCTGGTAGTGGCCTGCAGAAAGATATTATTCGTTATTCTATAATAAAATATTACATCAAATATTCTGGAACAATGACCAAGATTTTTTTTTTAGTTTTATTATTAGGATTTATTGTTACCAAAGATATATTAAGTGCGTTTCTGGAAAAAAAAAGACGGAACAGTGAGTATTGAATGTGATTGACTGAGTTAAGCATACTAATTTACACAGGGCCTCACAGTTCCTGCCAGGGTTGCGGGAAAATCCAAAAGGGATACCGGCCTTGCAACACCTTGCCGGACCTTGGCAACAGGAACTGAAGGAACATGAGTGGATTTTAGTCAGTAAAAGTGTGACACGCCCTTCCGCTCCGCCCAGAGCGGGAGAAGTCATTTGATGACCCTCAAAAAAGGCCTCACAGATGATTCGAACAAGAAAACACGACTCACACGGCAAATTATTCAAATTAACATAGGCTCTCAAAAAGATGTACCTTCTCGAATAGTTATCCAAATAGAACTGGTACAGTTTGACTTGAACATCAGACAGTGTGATAAACAACACGTATTCGTGCTTCGGAGGCAGGAAGGGTGCCAGCACCCCGTAGTCTCTCCTCTGAAAACAACAAAATCATTTGAAAATTATAACATTACTGGTACAACCCTGTATGGTAGTATACCTGGTAGTACCCAGTCATTAAGGGGGATGCGCTAAGGTAGCCCGCGAAATTAATTTTTTTTTGCAATTTGCAAGTCAGTATCAGGTAGTATGTTTGTTTAAGTTACATAAACTTAAGTAGTTGTATTGCTGATTCTAATTATTATAATTCTGTAAATCCATATTTGTTACGGTCGCAAATAATATTTAGATCAACATACAACCTGATACTGACCTGCAAATAGGAGAAAACGTAAGAAAATTTGAATTTCGCGGGCCACCTTAGCGCATCCACCTTAATATTATGACAGATCGAGTTTAGAAAGAGTCTGTCACACAGGTATGCCACACGAGCGACAAAGGCGACACTCTACGAAGTCGAACTATTACCGGCCGCGTGATGTACTTTCTGATTGAAGTATTTTCATCACATCCGAGATCAATAGACAGGTCTTGTAGAAAAAAAAAAACAGTTGCCTAATTGACAAACCTTAAGACGAGCAGCTTCGACTTGACGCTAACTGGGATTACTTCTGTCAAAGGTCACCAAACACACGAGTTCACACGACTCGAAAATATTTGAGGTTTAAATCCCGACTCCGGCGGTCAATAGACTAATGTTGTTAAAATGTATCAGTATTCATACCTGAACAGCTCCATCTAACATTTTATGCAGCACATGGGAGCGTCTCTTCATGACCTTGATGTCACCTTCCGTAGAGTCTGTGTACTGTCCGTTAGTGATCGGGTTCACGAAACGATTCAAATACTCGTTGTACTTCCCCAGGAGGTTCGGCTTCACGAATTGTACCATGCAGTAATCTGGTGACAAATTGTGATAGGAAGACATTAAAATAATTGGCTCATAGGATGTTATCTGATCTGGAAAGACCAAGGTACAGTATTTTCAACTCTATTTAAATTGACGCAAGGTTGATTTTTGTTCGTTAATAAAGGATACGCTGCGCTAATGGGCCGACCCCAAACCGAAGATGGCAGAAAGAGCTTGACTCCTAACGAAAGAACTAGAAGTGTGTCGAAAAGGGACAGGTAGGCCTTTGCTCTAGAGTGATGCCCCAGATGGTAACTGGGACTCCAATCGAAATCTTGAGTCAAAGTCAAATCATTTATTTGAAATAAATGATTTATATAGGCACATATATAGGCACATTAGAGGCACTTTTGAACGTCAAAAAAACTAAGAAATAGAACTGATTCTAGTTGCCCCTTCCAAAAGGTAGTTTTCGTATGGAGAAGAATGGGCAAGAAACGCCACCGTTACTCTTAAAAAAAATGGCTTACAATATTTTGTACCTGCACAGAACGAGTAAATAAAGCATTTTTTATCTGTGTAAAGGCACTTACGTATCCTACAAGGGAAAGCAGTTGTTGGTCTTCTTGGAGGAGCTGGGGTGGATCGAATAAGCGATTTCCCACCCATATGCAAAATACGCGCTTCGACTTGTTTTAAACAAGCTGGTATCCAACATGTTTGACCTATTATCCTATAAGAGACATCGGTCATCATCTACAGTGTATATAGAACATTATTATCATCATCTACAGTGTATATAGAACATTATTATCATCATCTACAGTGTATATAGAACATTATTATCATCATCTACGGTGTATATAGAACATTAAAATACGACGTACATTCTTTCAAGTTGTTCTGTAGTGGTGTGCCGGTGAGTACGATGCGGCGCAGAGTCTTCACTCTGTTCATGGACTGCGACAGGCTGGTCTTTTCGTTTTTCAACAGATGTCCCTCGTCACACACCACCAAGTCTGGACCTGTATTGAAAAAAAAAAAAAGGCTAAGTTGACTTGTATATTTTGCAAAATTAATGCCAATGTTATAATAATAGATTATTCAATGATACTGCCTCGTTGCGTTGGTCTAGTGATCGCAAGCGCTACTGCTGAGCATGAGAGCCTGGGTTCGATTCCCGGATAGGTAAGTGTTATTGGATTTTTCCATCTGGAATTTCTGAGCTTTAAGTCCCATTACGACAGGCGAAATGTGGGTGCACTATAGGTAGACCTCTGCCTAACCCTTTGGGGAATACAGGCGTGATGTTACGTTGTTATTCAATTACTAGTATCACTAAAATAATCTTAAGTAGTCAGGCAATTGAAAGAAGAGATGGTAAACACAGACAAGGGTTAAACACAACATGGTTTAAGCAAAACTCGATAACATTTTCTACCAGCGCGTTCAGCTGGAAATCCTAGCGCCATCTCATAAGGAATCCACGCGATGGTAGTACACAGATAAGAGTGATCAAGGTTATGGTGCAGCGCCATACATTTGGAGGGGCTTGTTACCGGCAATGGATTGGTAGAGCATAAAAGTAGCTGCATCCCGCACTGACTGGGTCCTTGAGGACTGCTGGAAGCTCCACAGCATCTTCTTCTTGGACTTCTTGTTGTTATCAGCGGAGAGGTTGCGGAAAATCTCGCACACACACGCCAACTCCATCGAAGCAGTGCTGCCGCCAACGACTAAAAGATCCTGCATCGTCCACTGACCTGGAGCCATGATCCTCCTAGAAGCTCCGCAGCATGTTCACCTCGTTGTCAGCAGTGAGGTTGCGGAATATCTTGTAGCCGAGGACGCACATGCCGCCTCCATCGAACCACGGCTGTAGCTAAAAGGCACTGGATCATCCACTGACCTGGATCCACTAGACTCTCCTGGAAGCTCCGCAGCATCTTCTTCTTGAATTTCTTGTTGTTTTCAGAGGAGAGGTTCCGGAACATCTCATAGCCGAGGACGCACACGCCGCCGCCATCCAACCACTGCTGCAGCTGGAACGCGCGCTCAGAGTTCTGCTTGTACCTGGGTCGAGGAGTTTACGGGTAAATTAAATAAAATGATAATTATGTAAGTTTAAAAAATACAAGGCCTCTTTTGATGAAACTTCAGACTTAGGATACCTATACCTATATTAAACAAAATTACTAGCTTTTATCCGCGGCTCAACTCGCGTGGATTTCGAAAATTATCCCACGGGAACGTACTACAGGAATAGTAAAAGTATCCAATGTCCTAACTTAGATCATGGTCTACCTGTGTGCCACATTTCATAGAAATCCGTTCAACCGTTAAGACGTGAAAAGATTACAGACAGACATTTACTTTCGCATTCATAAATATAGATTTCAATAAAATAATCCACAAACCTTCGACCTTGTATCACCATAGTAGGTATCTTAAATTATTATACAGGATATTATATTGTGGCAACACAAGGTCGAATAGTTTTATAAGTGCGTTTGATTTAGTAATAAATAATAGTTTTATGAGTCGCATTATTATGTAGTACCTCTTGTCTATATCAACCTTTACTTTGACAACCCGAAATATGATTTTCTGGTGACAGACACTCCCAATTTTGGGAATTTTCACCTGATTCTCACGACGATTCCTTTCGATGTGAGCGGGAGTCGGCCGTAATCCACAACGCCAGCCCATTGCAAGTAGTGACTGATTAAATCTAACTAATATTATAATCGCGAAAGTTTATTTGTAATGTATATGTAAAGTTTAAGTATGGATGGATGGATGTTTGTTACTCTTTCACGTAAAAACTACTGAATAGATTTGGATCTAATTTGGCAAACAGATAGATTATAATCTGGATTAACATAGGATACTTTTTATCTCGATATTCCCACGGGATCGAGACTTACGCGAGTGAAACCGCGGAGCGCAGCTAGTAAATGATAATCTTATCATTTCTTACCTCGACAACTCGTACACATCAACCTCGAACTCGGAGTGGGCGTGTTTGAGCCACATCTTGAACTCGTTGACCCAGTTGAGTACTGTGGAGAGAGGGCAGACGACCAGCACACGGTTCACGCCCGTTAGAGTCCCGTGGATCAGTAGCGTGTGTGTTAGCGATATTACCTGCAAATATTTAGATGATGAGTTGATGTCTAACAGCGTATTTCAGGAATGTTACGTCCATTTGAGTGACCAGGGGGCCTACCACCACCCATACAGCAGTATTATTTTAATATTACTTCAGTGTAGGAAACAGATGAAGCTGTACAGGACGTATAGCTCCATCTCTTTCCCTCCTGAGATTCAGATCTTATCATACTTGAGGTAAAATCCAATAATTATGATTGACCTCAAGTTTAAGGCACTAATATTGTAAAAGTTTTATGTAATGTAATGTAATGTAACCTATCTGTCCCAAAAAGATGGATTATATAAAAACTAAAAAGGGTTACTTACTTGTAAAGTTTTCCCCAGACCCATGCAGTGCGCGAGGATGCAGCCGGAACCTTTTTCTTTCTTGATACGCTTCACGCTCTCAAAGCAAGCGTCCCACATGAACTTTATGCCGTTTGCCTAAAAACAACACTTTATTTAGGGAGTACTTATTCACCACTAAACATAATATGTATCGGCATCCTATTCTAGACGAAGTATGAAGTGCATTGAGACACATTGAAAAATGGTCTTTATGTACTGAAAAGAGAGTGGTAACGGCCACGACTTACGAGTTGTAGGTCGTAGGTTCGAACCCTGACAGGCGCTTTACTTTGTGTAAATTATTTCATCGCCACTGCTCTCAAAACGGTGAAGGAAAACATCGTGAGGAAACCGGCATGTCCTACAACCAAAAATTCGAAGACATGTGATATCTACCAACCCGCACTGGGCCCGCGTGGTGGATTACGGCCCACTCCCTCTCACAGAGAGGAGGCCTGTGTCCCAGCAGTGGGAACATTATAGGCTGATTATGCTTATGCTATGTACTGAAAAATAAGCCTTACTTGATGTGGTTTCAACTTCTTCACGAGTCCTCTGTCGACCTCGATCAGCGGCTCTTTAGTTTCAGGATCGAAATCCAATATCACTTTCTCCAGAACAACCTCGTCTGGTTTACCAGACTCGTCAAATTCCAAGTTGTTGTACTGTAAAAGGAAATTAAGTTTTATTTTTATCCGTTTTTTCACAAATGTTAGTGTTCGAGTGGCCATAAACGGGCAGCTTGAAGCAGTCAGAACCTACTACTTCAAGCTGCTGACAGCCCGGAGCAGTCGCAACTGCTCGAGCGGTTCCTTGGATGTATGTAAATAAAAGACTGTAGTTCACTACGCAGTCGCAGCTTGAAGCAGTCGGTCCCAACTGTTTCAAGCTGCCCGTGTATCAAGACTCTTAATTCGGCCGAAAACACGGAACATCGCGTTTTATATAAAGTGTCTTCTCCATCAGTCATAGTTTTGTGACAGTCGCTTTCCTATCAAGAACTGAACATGACTTTATTCAATCTTTGAGTGCACTACCGGCGTCGAGTACACGGTAGGTAGAACTATATATTACAACAACAATTATGCCAGTATGTGAGAAAGCTTTTCTTAGCCTGAACGTGTGAAATGAAGTCAAGATCAATAAAAACTCATAATGAGTTTCACTGTGAAACTCATTATGAGTTTTTGTGAAACTTTCACAACTAATTTTAATAGAATTTAGGGTATGTGGGCGTTAAAAACTACTAACCAATTTCTGTCTCTCCAAAATACGACCGACCCTTTCTTTTTCTTCGCGCGCCGCTTTTTTAGTGGCTTCCTCTAATTGATTCTTACCCATGACCTGCAATCAAACATGTTATTAAATATTAACATCTATTACAAGATTTATATTTCAAAGTGGATATTAATTTAAAAAAAAAATGAATGTTTACCTTACGTATATTCTTCCTGCCATGTTTATTTCTGCCCTCATTTTCAGTGTCAGACCCAGAGGCATCACTGTCCCTCACTGATTTTATACGTCGACGTTTCTTTGTGCTATAAAGAAACAAACCCCAGTGAAAAAAAACTAAGGGAACGGTCCAAAAAAGGTGATCAATAGAATGTTTTTAGATGATAAGTACAATACAAAGTGGCGGCGCCCGATGTAACTGGCATATTTGTCCCCTATTGATATTTTATATAGCACATAGACATGGAGAATGGAGCATTCCATATTCAGTTGTGCAGTGAATACAGACCGAAAAGTACGAGAGAGACAAAGTGTAGGTGCGGCCAATAGTTCTCTTTCTAGAATTATGATTGGTCCTCGTCACGTATCGTTCTTCGCTGCATGTAACAACTGTAAGCTAAAAGGTATTAGCCGCAAAGTAGCTTTGTCTATTTCTAGAGAGTGGTCACTTTAGTGAGGCTACCGCTCTGTCTATGATAATAATAGGTCTTTACCTATGAAATTGCCGTTTTGTATGAAAAAATTTAAACGTTTTTTTCATGAATTTTTTATTTGTATTAATCGAAGTAATCACCCATGCAATCAATGCATCTTTGCCATCGCAGTGGCAGTTTATTGATGCCCTTCTTAAAGAAATCAGCTGGACGGGAGGCAACAAATTCTTCAAAGGCATTTTGTACTACCTCTCGGGTATTGAATTTTTTTCCCGCCAAGAAGTTATCCAAATTCTGGAAAAAGTAGTAGTCTGTAGGCGCAAGGTCTGGTGAGTAGGGCGGATGACGGAGAGCTTCCAACCCCAGTTCTTGCAACTTGGAGACCGTCTGCTGTGCAGTATGAGGTCGCGCGTTGTCGTGCAGGAGCAGCGGAGACGAGCGATTGACCAATGCTGGTTGGAGATGCGCCAGCTTCTCCATTATTGTGTTCAGTTCTTCACAGTACACATCTGCAGTAATGCTCACCCCGTTTGGTAAGAAGCTGTGATGAATCACACCGGCGCTAGACCACCAAACAGTGACCATCACTTTTCTAGGGGTAAGTTTTCGTTTAGGGCATTGTTTAGGTGCTGAACCAGGATCCAACCAACTTGCTGAGCGCTTGCGGTTATCAAACAGAATCCATTTTTCATCGCAGGTAACAATGCGGTTCAAAATTCCTTCATTTGTGTGTCTGTTGAGCAGTGCAAGGCACGTCTCGACGCGTACTTCGCGCTGGCGATCATTGAGTTCGTGGGGCACCCATTTGTCAAGCTTTTTTACCTTGCCAATTTGACGCAAATGGACCAATATTGTTTTGACGCTAACGTCGAAAGCTGCTCCTAATTCAGCCGTAGATTGTGTATCATCAGCTTCCACAATCGCCTTTAATTCGTCATTGTCGACCAAAGTCTTCGGACGACCGCGAGGTTCATTTTTCAGGTCGAAATTTCCAGAACGGAAGCGAGCAAACCAATAAAAGGTGGTGCGTTGGTTTGTAGTGTTAGCTCCGTAAACGTCGTTGATGTTGCGTGCCGCTTGTGCCGCGTTGCTGCCACGACGGTACTCATATTCCATAATTACTTGAATTTTTAACGTATCCATGATGACGAAAAAGATTGAAATGCGATGAAAATGTAACACTAATCAATAAAGAAATGACTACTTTTGGAAAAAAAAATCCATGTTTTTAAAATAAAATTAATTTGAAATTAGAATTCTTAGCCAAACAAAAATTATTTTGATTTGAAATGGCCAGTACTGCAGAACGGCAATTTCATAGGTAAAGACCTAATATAATACCATAAAATGTTACACGATGCCGAGATATTAGAATGTAAACTTCTACAACGACCAGTTTCATTGTGTGCCGCAACTTTGAGGAAAATCAAAATGGCGATGGGATGACATTGCCACTGAGGTTAACGCCCCCTACATTGAACAATAAAAATAATTATGTAAGGAGGCCCAGGCAACGGGAACAGCTGCGTAATATTCCCGTTGCTTGGGCCTCCTCTTTGTGATTTGGCGCCGGAGAGAGCTGTAATCCACCACGTCGGCCCGGTAAGGATTGGTGGTTTCGTTCTAAGAAATACCTAATAATTCTATACAATTACATTTAGATACTATAACATACCCTCCTTCATTACTGGATCCTCCCGACCCATCACTCTCAGAGACTTTCTTCTTTCGTTTGGCGCGTTTTATTGACTCAGAACTTTCGTCTTCCGAATCCTCAAAGTCACTAACCCTCGCATCTTCGTCTCGTTGCTTATGACGCGACGTTCCACCTTCGGAGTCAGATGATATCGCGTTCGCCTTGCGTTGACGTTTTAATTTTACACTGTGAAAAGAAAATATTATTGCTAAGTATGTTCAATGCTAATAATATATAAAATAAATACCTTAACAAATAGAGCACAGTTGCTTATTTGCCTGAACTAGGTTGAACCTGTACTTCAGGCTAGAAAGTATACAGGGTGTTAGGGTAAACACCGTTATACTTGTAACCAGTGGTTTGGTTTCATTTATAGAACGTATTTTTTTTTTAAATCTACATTTTACCACAAGAGACGTCTCAACACGGGCGGGGCGTGCAGGACGTGACCTGACAGGCCGCGAGCGCGATCCCTCCCTTAGTTAGTCAGCTGTTTCGCTAGCAAGCACGGTGTCGGATAGAAACTTTTAAAAATCTTTTAATGAAAATAACGTTTTTTTTTTGTTGTTTTCGGTCATTTATTTTTATATTTAAGTCAACTACCCATGGTTTAAGTGACAACGGTGGATACCCTTACACTCTGTATAAATACTTATAATAACAATAACTCCTATATTTTATCGACCCCAACTTATCTCTTCCGCTAAAATAGCGTAGGAGAGTGATATACTTATAATTTATAATAAAAGAGTTTCTAAACTTACTTTTCTTCTTCTTCTGAATCTTCCACGTTATGAGATTCCTGCAAAAATGATTAGAGAATGAAGTAAAAGTGAAGGAAAATTTTGTGAATTAGATGATTTACATCTAATTCACAAAATTTTCCATAAAAACGATTGCCCTGTCGAACGAACAAAGCAATAGAGGGGCGCTCAGTTTTTGAACATTACAAATTGCTGAGACATAACTGCGTTTTAAAGAAAGCTCTACATGAAATCATACCTCAGCTTCGCTCTGCTCATCTTTATGTGACACTGAGGAGTCACTTTCTCCAAGTAAGTCATCTTTAGCTAAATGTCCAATGCTGTCTCCATTAAGTCCTGGCAGTGTTACTGGAGGCAAATCTAAAATATAAAGTGTTCAGTTAGTTATATGTACCCATCTATGTACTATTACATAACATTACGTACATCTTGTCTATATTCTACCGGTCGGTTCCCCACATTTTTCCAGAAAATCCTGGCCACACTGAGACGCGAGCGTGAGATGAGAGCGGGACGCGACAACGCGACAGCCCGCGTAGATTGTTTTAATGATAAGGATGTCACGCGTATAATTTGAGGTTTATTTATACAATAAAATTATAGAATAAAAATGTACCTTCTTCTTCCAAATTTTCATCTTCGGATGCGTCAGAGCTGCTCACGGCTCGCAGCAAATCTTCGCCTATGGTCGGTGTGGGCTTTGATCTGCTACTCTTCCTGGCAGAACTTCGACTGCCACTGTTGTTCGTAGGAGTGTCGCGCCGTCGATGCGCTTTGTTTAAACTGTTCAAGTTAGTCAGCCTACGAACATCGTACTTTGTTAGATATTTGCAGCAGAGTAGAGACTCACACTCATTATTAATAATTTGCAATAACTACTTATACGAACAAAAGATATGATACCTTTTATATTATATAGTTTGCAAGTCAATGGCGAACCTTTTAATAGATTCCTCTTCTTTACGTTTCGATTGAACTCAAATGTTGTCTGACTGTAGCCAATTAATTAAAAATTATATATTTTTGCTCCACACGCGTATCAAGTAAACACTATGAATAGAATAATTCGCCTATTTACCTGACTCAAACCTACTCATAAAGTTGTTGTCATGTTGGGATGAAAAATATACGAGATAACTTGTATATTTTTTATCCCAACATGTCATGAACTCAGTGAACCCTCAGCCTCATGATCGATCCAAGACTGAACTAAGAGAACTACTAGCTGTGCGTCTCCACTCACGTGGACATAGCCACCCAATATTATGGTCTAGTAGTCAGTAAGTGATCATGATGAACACCACAATAATTTAAGTTCCCTAGATTTGTACCTAATTATGAAAATAAACACTGCCAGCCTTTTGGCCACTTTTTCCACTGACAGCGATGCGGATGATTTTTTTTAATGTCCTTTTATGATTTTATACTTGAACATAATTAATAATTTTATTGTGTTAACTTGTATATTGTAATAAAGGTTGAAGTATAACTGAGTAAATAAAAATAGAAGACAAAAAAATATTAAGTATGTAAGTTTAAGTAATAGGTACATACAAGATTTAAATTCAACTTTGCTTAATCAAAAATCAGAAGTCAAACTAGGCTTAGAATCTTGGTCGTCAAAATTACATAAGGCACCCGCCGGTCACCACTTCCTAGTGCTTTAGCTGGGAAAAAGTGACGCAACAAACTCCCCAGCAGGCTATCACAGACTACCTATCAAAATCATAATTTTCTGTTTTCACTAACTTAAATGGGATAAGATTATGTATTTGCCACACTCAACTCGAATTTTCATTTGCTCTTTGCCTCAATACAACTCTTCTAGCTAGCTTTTAGTTTTTTTTTGTATTCATTAGCTAAGTAGGTACCTACCTAGCAATAAAACACAACATAATAGTGAAAAATTTACGAACTTTGGATTATCACCGATAAGGGATCCTCATTATTTATGGCATTTGGGTGTCGGCTTGGTGTCGGTTTAAAAATACTTACTATAGGTCGACAACTCAGTTGGTGACAGTCCCCTGATAATAGCGGGTGAAGCGGGACGCGGCTAAAAACAAATGACGGGCACGCGACCGCACAAGGTATTGCATAGTATTATAATCAATAGAATAAAAAAAATTAAAAGCGATCTATATCTATTGAAAGCGATCAGTGCCCACGACTGCCCGTGTTTATATCTAGTGTAAATATTGAATAATAAAAGCAAAAATTTTAAAACTGCACGACACCCAACATGATATTATTGTTTCAATTCAGAATTTTGTTTATAATTAGTACTTCTTTCATAACACTGTAGGTAATACTTTATATACTCCATTTTTATAGACCGACTTTGTTTTAAGTTTGTTATGACTTCCAATATTATTTGTCATCTTTGGATAGTAATATCATGTGCGTTTTGAATTCGCAGCCGTACGTGAGAACACGGGTTGCCGCGCGACTGACGCTCTCGCGCTCCCGCCAGGCGGTCCAGTCGCCCGCACCTTTGTAACCACCCCCGCAATACGTCCCCTGTCGCCCGTGTGCCATGGGACTGTCACCAACGAAAACGTCTGCCTATAGTAGTTATCTAGCTAAATAGACCAACGAAATTTTATTAGCAGTCACAAACACAACAATTAAAGTTCCTTCACCCCATTTATTTTTTACACAATATTTACCCATCAATTTCTTTGTCACTTGCATCTTGATTGTCAGAATTCTGGCCACTGCTCCCACTGGGTTTTGCTTTAGAGCGTACCATCTGTAATTATTTTCGTCATATTTATTCAATCATCATGTTCTGTATACTACAATTTAGTTCAAATACGTAAAGGTATAAAGTATTAAGATTATGATTATTCAATCATTCTCACCTCTATTTTGCATTTACAGTGTAAAATAATGAAAACTATCTTGTGTTGCTTATCTCATTTTTTGTGCTAAATTAAAACTCCATATGTTTCAATTGGCATTTAATTGCTAACTACCAATGCACAACAATAAAGAACAATAAGTATTATCCTTAAATAGATACTTGGTACACAAGTAGACAAGAATATGAAAAACTTAAAACTACAAAAATGCAATTCATATTTTTACATAGTTTTTAACACTTTTATTATTAGGCAATAATAAGTGTTTATATGATGATTTATGATGACTTATGTACAATGTTGATAAAACTTATATTTTGAATGTACTTATGACTTATGTCCTAACCTTGCTAACACTGGAATTTGAGTGCTCATCGATGGTTCCATCAATCTGGTCAATAGTTCTGCAATCCTTATCTTCAATGTCTGAGTGTGCCTTGCTGATTTTGTCTTGAGAGTCAGATTCCCGTGAATTAAGATCCTTACTGTTTTCCTCATTCGATGAAGAGCTCGAAATACGTGATTTTCGTTTAGTATGTTTGTGTGTGTGCTTTTGAAAATCCTTATTTGATTCTTGAGATTTCTCTTCTTCATTTTCGGAACTAGATGAATAATGTAAAAGACTTTTCTTAGCTTCCCTACTTTTGATGGCATGCTTTCTTTCAAGCTTGCTCATTTTCTTTTTGATTACTGGTGATTTTGCCTCACTATCAGATGAATCATTCAATAGGGACGATTTAATTTTTTCCGGGTCTTGAGTTGATTCACATAGCTCAGTTCTGTCAGACTGATTTTGTGACATGTTTATTTCTTTAACACTATTATTAGGCTTATCAACAGTATTATCATTTTGATTTTTATCTGAATCTGAATCATTGAGTAATGCACTTTTAATTTTTTCAGCAACTCCTTTTTCTAAATCTTTTTCACTTTCATTAGCAGCAGAATCAAAGGGTTTAATTGTTACTTCCTTATCATGTCCATTATCATCAGATTCATTGAGAAGAGCATCTTTTATTGCTGAAGTATCTGTTAACTTGTCTTTGTTTATTTGTTTAATATTATCAGTATTATTTGAAGTTTTTTCCATATCATCAGAATCTGAATCATTCAGAAGCGTTTTTTTTACTTTGTTTGCTACAACAGTTAAGGCATTATCAATATCCTCTGACCCAGACTCATTAAGTAAGGCATTTTTAACTTCATCAATATTTTTTTCCAAATTGTCCTTTTCTTTATCCCTAGCCTTTGTTACCTCACAAATAGTTTTGGATCCATGAATAATTTTTTGGAGATTGTGAGTAAGCAAAAAGTTTATAGTTAATTGGGGTAGTTTATTTATATTTACAGTAAATTGTTTATGTTTAAAGTGCATAACTTCATTTCTTTTTAGTGCCCAAAATTCATCATCGCTTTTGTTTTCCTTTTGTGCATTATTACAATTTGTACTACTTTTCCTAACTCTTCCTTTTTTCATTAAGTGATTATTCTTAGTCAGTTGTTTACCTTTGGAGGATGCACTTATTTTGTTATCTAATATATCAGGTTTGAGTAATTTAGTAATATTGACACATCTGATTAAGGGCTTTGAATCAATTTCACTATTATTTGCTGTTGAATTATGATCTGAATCATCCTTTAACTTTGAATTATCACTAGTGCCACCTAATTTCCTTTTTTTAGACTTGGGTTCAAGTTCAGTATTATTCTTTTTATCAACTTCATTTTCTTTACCAGGAGAGGATTGAATTTTGTTTTGAGTGGTATTTTGATGTTTGTTTTTTATAGGTTCATCACTCTCTGAACTATCATCAGCAATCCTAATCTTGCTAAACTTCTTTCTTATACCTGTTGCTTCTTTCTCTCCTCGTTTTCTCACACTATTTGTTTTATCCTCTACTACCTTTGCTTCATTCGCAAAGCATTCAATAAGTTCGGATACTGCTAAATCTTCCTTAGAACTGATAGTTTCTTGCCTACTTTTACTTTTTACATTTGCATTCTTCTGTTCATTGGCACCTTGTTCACATTGGGAATTATCATCTTGTGTTTCCAATGAATCATTAGGAATAGCATTATTAATAACATCTGTAGGATTAGAATTTACCATCACATCTAAAGATTTCCTCCTTACAGTTTTAGTAGTGTCAGAATCAATGCTTTTTTTTCTAGACTCCTCATTCTTACTAGATTTTCCAGATTCACTTGCATCGGATTCAACAAGTTTTGAAAACTCATTTTGTTTTTTCTTAGACTTTAATATGTTCTGATTTGTATCAGAACTGCAAGAGGAGTCCTTTCTTTTTGAACTTCGTCCTATTTCCTCTCCAGTCTGTTTTTTTGATAGTTTTCTCCGTAACCGCTTAAGTTTACAATTGTAAAATACAGGATATTTTTCTTGCATAGACGTAGGCATGGCTTTGGCAAGGACTTTTACACCTGTAAAATGGTCTATTGAAATCTTCTTTGATATTCGCAATTTGAACGACTCGTAATTGAAATAATAAAATGTTTTATTGCTATTTTGGCTTTTCCTATCGATCGTTTTCCCGCCATTATCTGTGTGCGCTTGAGCCGCGTCAACTATAGCCAGTACTTTCCGAACGCCGGTTTCTACATTCTCAAGTGATTTTTTTGACAATTCACAAATGAGAAGCACCTTTTTCGCAGCTTTGTGAACAGCATGCGCATTTCTTAATTTATTCTTACGTATTCTCTTCTCTTTCAAGTTCTCAGATCGAGATCGCAAATTCGATCCGAGCTTAGACAAATATTCCATTGCTTCACACAATACATCACAAACGGGAACCTCGGCAGCCATTTCACGTATCCGCGCACTTAACTTCTATCTATACTAGTAACATAAATGTCATAGCTAGATTATTTTAACAAAAACTTGGTAGTTTCTTCGGTAGTTAGTTCGATCGTTCGATGTGAAATATTGAGATTTTTTATGAAAACAATTCGCGTTTTTCGAAAACCAAATAAAAAACCATAGACTAAAAAACGTTCCATTTCCGTACTTTTTTTCTTTGATTAGTGCAAATTGTCAGTCCATCTCTATTTTCAATTAGATAACTAAGAAATACCCAAATTTTGAACTTGTAAAATGTTTTGTTAGCCTTTCATCTTGAGGTCACTAAACTTACACCACCTATTATCTTCGATAGGCGAGATACTCTATCGATTGAAAAATACTCGTACATGAAATGGAACGTAGTGCTTCCTCATGACCTATTCAACTCGGTCGGGTTATAGTTGCTATACATAAATATAACATACAAAATAGCGGCAAATAGGTATATATACGAACTATAACATAGGCAGCGCTGTATGAATAATTATTCACATTCAGGTAACATTAATTTATCTATTTTAGAATAGAATGGCACTATTTGAATCCTCATTTTCCTATTGTCACTAAGGTGAAACCTAAGCTTTACAAAAAAAAAATAGAGGTACCAATTTTTTGTACTCACCTTTCATGTAAATGGCTGAACTTGTGTTTTACGGACACCTACAAAGCAATTAGACTTAACTATGATTGAAAAACATTATAACATGTTGTATTATAGATTACACAGTAAAATTATACACATAATCCGCTTCCAGACCGAAAAATCGGCAATATAGGCAAGGTAGGTAAACTATCCAAAACAGTCGTGAAAAAGAACCATAGACACTAGAGGAGACGCAATGTACCACGGAAGTAAAGAATGCCTGTGTAACGATCCATCCATCATCAGTTTTTTCGGTTGATGAATAAATAATACTGCTTATTTAGGGAAGCTGAATTGTATCATGCTCGTATTTAGTCATACTTATATTGTTACTCTTACAGTATAAAAATAAACAAATATTTTATCATTCTAACAACATAATAAGAAACGCACTTACGGAATTCGAATCGATACTTAGAACATCATTAAATAATCGACTTCGTGACTAAACCTAGTCTGCTACTCTGCTAGTGTTGTCCGAATTAATGAAAATACATACATTTGCACTGGTTCTCGGGGTACTCTATTTAACAAAGTAAGTTTCAGTAAGGTTTCTCGTATTCGGATAGAACAAATGTTTAGTACAAATGAGAATATTGAGAAATTGATCGAGCTGGAATCTGGATCGAGTCTATTCAATAATAAATAGAGGCTTACTTATTTTTGGATTTATTAAAGTTTCAATTAAAGGACATTGGTGCCGATTCTCTTGTCACAAAATTCTCTAAACTAAACTAAAAATCACTAAAATTTAGTTTAGTCCTGTCAAACGATCAAACTCATTCTGAAATAGACTTTAAATGACACAACTTAACTATAATTTAGTTTGACAGCACTAAGATGGCACTGAGATTAGTTTACTGAAAATGCTATTCTGAATTTGACGATTTAACCTAAAATTTTGTCCTATATCTAAAATCCTCTAACTAAATCTGACTATATTTAATCGCGATTAAAAATGTGTGGAATAAAATTAGATGTCATGAACTAAAATTCAAACCAACACCTCGACTTCAGTTACAAAAAACAGTACTGTATTTTTTTATTTTCTTTTGCTTATATCTCGAAAACGGTGTGTCCTATCGCAAATATAATGAAAATTTCAACCCCCTATAGGAGACCCTTAAACCCTTAATTCTCAACATAATGATAATTATTATTTTTCGTTATTTTCCATACAAAAACTGAAAAATTCCATTAAAAACACGTCGAGGCTGCCGTGCATGCGCGCCTCTGGCTCTAAAAAAAAAACACGGGGTAGGGAAAATACGTACCAAGTGGAGGCGCGCGGTTGTCATATTCGATTTTAGTTGTGTCAAAATAAGTTTTAAATTTAGAGAATTTATTTGGCAGAATAGCTCCAAGATTCCCATAGTCAAAAGTAAGGAATGTTAGTGATAGTTTAGTTAGTTTAGTTCAGAATAGCATTTTCAGTAAACTAATCTCAGTGCCATCTTAGTGCTGTCAAACTAAATTATAGTTAAGTTGTGTCATTTAAAGTCTATTTCAGAATGAGTTTGATCGTTTGACAGGACTAAACTAAATTTTAGTGATTTTTAGTTTAGTTTAGAGAATTTTGTGACAAGAGAATCGGCACTATTGAGCGTTCAATTATAATTGTATTAATTGTATTTTGATGTTGTAGTACATAATTGTTAGGTTTCAAACAGTTCATCGACTGACTAATTAGTTGTATTTTAGTTATTGGCATTGCATCATTTATAATTATAATACAACTAATTAGTCTATTAGTAGGAAGTAGTCTATAAGTAAATAATACAACTAATTAGTAGCAACAAAACTAAGACAATAATATTGATAAATCGTCTTCATCGTTATCGATTATTATTGTGTCTAGGGATAAAGCAGGACAACTAATCACGTCTTGGTGCCTAGCAAACCCAACAATAAACCATACCAAGCACATAGTGCGCGCGCAACAACCGATTGTTTGGTAGTTTTTTTCCCTGGGAATTCAGGAAATTAAATTGCTTTTAGAGGAATTGCTAATGTGGCCGGTTTAGGCCCCCCGATTCGAAGCCAGGTCGTTGTTTCAAGCAAAATTTTCACGACAAGACAAAATAACATTTTGTCTTGTGGTGAATATTTTGCTTACAACGGATCACAAGTGACGTGAGCCTGAGCAAAAAATAGTCGGGTAATAAAGGGACGCTTATCACCGCAAGCGCAGGTGAGGGATCGCGACAGATATATAATAAAACGAATAGGTTTTTACTTCGTTCGACGATACGGTACGATGTTATTGTAACCGAAATACATTTTTCAGAAAAAATATATCAAAAACGTTTTTTAATGCAAGATTATTCATTATCACAAAAAAAAATGCGGGAAAGGGGGCCAACTTCACAAAAAAAAAAAACTTTGATAAATAAAACTAATTACTCTCTAACGATTTTTCTTTTCTCTCTAACTCTCTCTAACGATTAGCATTAACAAAAGTTCAGAATAATTAAATCAGGGGCTAAATTCACAGAGGTGGGCTAACTTCACGCTCTTAGAAATGATTTAATAACAAATAAAATATTAACTCTCTAACGATTTTGTGTATCTCTCAATCTCTCTCTAACGACAGGCAAATGACAAAAAAAAAAATTACGTCAAAGTTGACACGAAAAATTAAAATTGTTTTTACATAAAAACTAATTACTCTCTAACGATTTTTCTTTTCTCTTAACTCTCTCTAACGATTAGCATTATCAAAATTTCATAATAATGAAATCGTGCGGCTAACTTCTAGGAGGTCTGTGCTGGCTGGGACACTAGCAGTTAATAGTGGTGGATCGTTGTCGAATTTTTGACGGTTGAAACGCAACCGTTTTCCCGACGACGAAAACGGTTGTTGTTGCAACTGGTTTGAAGACAAACCGTCTTCAAACCAGTTGCTTGGACTATCGCATCACGAATGACAGCGTTGATAATAAATTATCGACTATTACTGGCAATACATTATATATTATTGATAAAAAGTTCACTTTTGATTGTAAGGGCTGTTTTGTAAACGACCGAATGCGGAACGAGGACGACGATGCGATGCGACGAGTGTAGTTAGTAGTTGAACCATTGCGTATTCGACTGTATTTTCTTCGTTGTAATTAAAAAATAGCACCAAGTAATTCGAAGACTGGTTTGTGCAACGAAGACTGTTTGGATGAGGAACCGAGGACGTACAATGGTTGCATCGTCGGTAAATAAAACGGTCTTTGAAAACGGTTGTTCGTCGCAATGCCCACCCCTAGCAGTCATTCCGTCCCGACTCTTTAAAGTTATCTGTGATTCAGTCAATGTCATTGTAAATAATTGTCACTATTGTGAATTGTCATTGTCAGTCAAGTCAATTAGTCAGTCTGTCAATATTTAATTTTTTTTTATTGCTATCAGGTTGTGTAATACAAAAAAATTATGAATGCTCTAAGGAGGAATACGTTAAGAGCTATTACTAGATTTTACAGCGAAGGTGCCGCGGGGTCTCAGAATTCGCCTCCACCACCTGCGCAGGCCAGTCAGAAAGTCCCCGACGTTCCTGGACTGAGCAGCAATGTAATCCAACCAGCGGCCCAACCCGTTGGTCCTGGCGTTGACCCTAAAAAGACCGGAGCCTACAAAGTCCCTGAATACTTTCAATACGATCCTATGAGTTTCTTCGAAGCTGAAATTGAGATGGCGAGCTATAGATGCCCTCAACCATCTGCTCTCAAAAAGTAATGTTTTGATTAAATATTGTACTTATTTTGTTATTGTTCACGTAATAAATTATTAGAGGTTATCCATTGTTTTAATTCTCTATTATGTTTCATCGTTTCAGCATCTGTTTAGACATTATCATCATCCACAGCCTAAATTCACTCACTGCTGGACATAGGCCTCTCTTTTCTTGTGCCAATCTCTCCGCTCCTGTGCTAGCCTATGTGTTGACAACACTCCAAATTGCACTTAAATCAATCAAGTTCATATATTGTGGCTGGTAAAAATTAGCATTAATTCTCTAACTGGGCTGTGTATGACACCCATCCATAACACTATCTGATTGACTGAAATTGTTCATTCCCTTAGAGTGTCAGGTTTGATATTATTGTTTACATTTAAAAGAACAACTTTCCGTAATAATTATCATGTCTGATGTGTTGTTCATTTAAATTATTAAAATAATACACTTCATAAATACTATAAAAGTATAACAGATAAAACTTGCCAGTACACTATAGTAGTCTTTGGATAAAACATAACAGTTGATTCATCAATTTTGGTAACAATACCATCATAATTTACTCTGTGATACCATCACAAAAAGAGATTATTCCTTGAATATTATCCTCCTATCCAACTTCCTGCCCTTGTCCATACAGTGGTTGGTGCAGATAATTTATTTCAGAACTGATAAATTATGCATATTTCTCCCAGGCACTGTTCCAATAACTACTAATGCCACAATCATTGAGTATGTAACATTATAATTTCTCTTCATAAACTGGAAAAGGACAGGAATAGAAGTGTACATAACATTCATTTTTTTTCATACACGAAATATATCATTAATTATGAACAACTTTCACTATTGGAGCAACATATTATAATTTTATTGTAATATGTGGGACCAATGATGAAATCGCAAAAAAAAAATCAGCTGTTCCCTACATTCATGTTTGCATAGCTCGTCAAAATGTAGGGAACATTTTAATCATTATGATAAAATAATGAAAACCTATAAAATAACAAGAACATTAAATTTTGTAGTGTTTTATTTCAATCATTAGATTCCCATACACGCTATAAACCTACAACTAAATAACGTAAAATGCAATATAACATTTTGAATTGGCTGACTTTATACATAATATTATATTTTGTAATGCTCGTGGTACCTACATAGACAAATGCACTAAATGACAACTGAAGCAACGCCACCTATAAGTACAGCAGCATCAACATCTGTAAGAGTGGTAGCAGGCTTCAGGCTTTCAGCGTACACACTCTCAGCCTCATGTTACTTCTTCTTCGTAAGCTTCTCAGACAAGTCGTCAAAGGTGGGGTCCTGGAGGTTGATCATCAAGCTATTACCAGGAAGGAATACACGGTTTTGAGATTGAGCAATCATCCTAGAGATGCTTTGAGCAGCACGGATCTTGCGCAGCTTCAAGTAACCAGGGTTCATTCCCATTGCCTTTCCCAACATTTCAGCAGCTTCTGCTTCACCCTCAGCCTGTACAATTTTCTGCTGGCGCTCCTGCTTGGCTCTTTCCACAACGAAAGCAGCACGCTGAGCTTCCTGTTGGGCCACCTGTTTAGCCTCTACAGCAGCAGTGTATTCCTTGCCAAAACTTAATTCAGTCAGGGAGACATCATCCAAAATAATATTGAAATCAGCTGCACGCTCCACCAGCTCTCTTCTGATCAAAAGTGAGACCTGTTGACGCTGAGTAATCAATTGAGATGCATTGAATTTTGCAACTACGGATTTAAGTACTTCGTTGCAAATTGATGGCAATACTTTTTCATCATAATCAGTGCCAAGCTGTCTGTACATCGTAGGGAGTGACATCGCATCGGGGCGGGAGAGTACTCTCAAAGAAATGTTAACCATTTGTAAATCCTTAGATCCGGTGGGTGAAGAAATCTTGCGAGGTCTTGACCTGATGTCGTAAATGATGGGGTACTGGAACCAAGGTATACGGAAGTGCAAACCTTCACTCATGACGTGGTTCTGTATACCTCCTATTCTGTTGAACATAATGGCACGGTGACCACCTTCGACGGTAAACAAGGCTTGCGAGACGCCATAAGCTGCCGCACCTAAACCAGCTACCACTTTCAGACCGATATTGAGGCCAGGAGGTCCACCCTTGGCGAATTTGCCCGCCATATCGTTAAGCTTACTTTGAGCCATGTTTATTAAGTTCCAACAAGTATAATAATATTAAAATTCAATACTTTTCTGACAAAAAATTCTAACCTAAAACGGCAGGCCGAAATCGAATAATTTTATTGTGCAATGACCATAGACAATAGAACCAAAAAAGAACAAAGCCAGAAAAAAATATAAAAAATAGTATTTTTGGTTTTCCATAAACCGGCAACTTCCGCTGCGCACAACGGTTCCTTTAGTCGATTATTAGTTTACAACCCTTCTAAAGACCATCAACAATAACTTTATTTTATTTATTGACATGTGTTGATGACATTTAATTTTTGTATCTGTAATTTAAATTCAGCTGCTGAAAGCAAAATGTCTGTTTTCGTCTAAAATACGTACCATATTTACCTGTAATAAAAAGCGTCTTTGTTCTTTTGTAGTTTGGTTCCATTGATAAAAGTTAAAACGTTGTTTATATATTATAATTAGAATATCGTGATCGCTTAGCTATGGATTCGTGTATTGGAGTTGAACAGGATTTGGACAAAGCTTTGACAAAATTTAACTCTCTAAATGATCACACAAATAGAGTTCTACAGGATATAATAGACCAAGTTGAAGAATTGAGAAAAGAAATTGCAAAACGTAAGTGATTTGTCGTCTCCCCTCTTTGTTCAGTGGATGTCCTTTTACGTATTTATAATCATGACCATGACAAGACGAATTTCACTCCCATCCCAGTCATTATGTATGGCAAGCGAATCCCTTGGGAGAAACGAGGTAAACACCTAGGTATGATCCTTGACCATCACCTTACGTTCAGTGAGCACATAAAGAGTTTCTTCGATTCTCGGCTATAAAGCACTCTATTTCCCTTGTTGCGGCGGTCGGTTACACTCCCTCCCGCTTAAATAGGATCTGCCGACCGAGGCGTACTTTGTCCATCCCAGACGACCCCCACAACCCTCCTCCAGGAGTCTAGTTGGGCTACCAGTATTGTACACGAACACAAGATCCGACCGACCTGTGCGTCTGTCCTCGCCGCCGAGTCTCGCCACGACGCCCCCGTACATGCCCGCCCGGAATCTTGCCCTAGCCAGCCCGCCCCTCTTTAAATTCGTCCCTAAATCATCTAAATCTGATTCAACCTGTTCCTTGCTGTCCTCCAGCGACGCCCTAAGCCAAGGTCCGTAGCCCAAAGGGGGTGCCCTAAGTTGGTTGGTGCTTAGTTTATAAGTTTTATGCCCTCCCTGGAGGACTTAATTTATTGAGGCACCCACAGGAAAGCCCAGCAGGAAAATGCCATAAAAAAAAAAATTGTTTACTAATGCAGATTTTTTAACTATACCCTAGTAAAATGTAGAAAACTTATATTATTATTATGCCGGTTTTAGGCAGTGTTTCTTAAAACATTTAACTAGAGTTTATGTTTCACTTCTCTACAAGTGCCTATCATTAGTAATAAAAATAATTAAACAACATTCCTCAGTTCAGTAGCTATAAGTCCATGTTCTTTCTCCAGTTCTTATCTAAGCTGAACGGTAGGCAAAACCATTCATAACATGTATATTTATATAAACAGGTTTATATTTTTGATAACATTGCCACACATGCTACTTTAAGATAGATAGATAGAGTAGAAGTCTTGTTACTTATGGCAAACAATTTTTTTAATAACCCTTATTTTTCAGAGGCTGAGAACACTCCATTATCACCAGCACAGGCTATGGTGGTGAGTGACTTAGCAACATCAGTCAAACAGACTGTATTTCAAATGTCTACAGGTAAATATTAATTTATTTGTCGTACAAGTCAAAGAAACAAAATTCATTCAAAACTTTCACTGTAATTCTTCCATCTGAAAGTTAATTAACAGAGAGTAACATTTACTCTGTTTATCACACCATTTAGGTTGGTCTTCAAGAGAAAGTTAAATTATTGTTGTAACCTACTATTGAAATCATAAACTGGTAACCACACAATATCTATTAAGACTTTTTGGAAAATCATTCCTATTTTCATTTTTATATTGTTTCATTATAAACAAGAGTCTTTTTTAATTCCACAGAACATAGAGAACTTCATGCAACAGTGTCCCGAGTAGGCAAGTCTATTGACAGGCACTTTATTGCTGACTACGCATCTGTAGCGCCTAAAGCTGAATCCTTTTGTAATGATGTCAACAGGCCTATCATGGAGCAGGCCATAGCTCAACATTTGTATAGACAGGTGAGAAACTAGTACTGAGTCCTACTTTCTGGGAATTAAGCGGAATTATACAGTTTGTCTGAATGTAGTTATCAGAGTATGATGTTAGCAGCCAATGTTGTGAGTTATTGACACAAAAACAGTGCAGAGTAATCATTTGTAAGTTAAGTTTCAATATAATTCTAGAAATGGGATATCATTTTTACATTCATTCATGTAAACATAGTCTAAAAAGTTGATATAACATAAAAGGGAATTTTACATAAATAGGCTTACTATAATTTTTACCATATTAGAAATAAATACAATATGATTCTGTTCAGACAGACAATTGTGCGTTTTATTTTGTGTATGGTAAAACTCTTATTAGTTTATAATTGGCCTTGGCACCAACTTAAATGTATAAAACACTAGTTGCGCCCCACGGTTTCACCTGCATAATTCTCGATAGAAAAAAAAAAAAAAAAAATGTCATGTTCTACCCATGTGCCAAATTTCATCCAAATCCGTTCAGCCGTTTTAGCGTGAAAGCGTAACAAACAAACTCACTTTCGCATTTATAATATTAAAGTTAGGATATCTGTATACTACTGAATGAGTAAATAAATAAGTAATTAATGCAAACAGGCTGTAACACTGGTTTTCCTTATTTTGTTATTTTACCTAGAGTGTTTATAATTATATGATTACGTATCACCATGCTGAGTATTTCATATTATATTATGGCAGATTTATGTAGTCACCAGGCAAAGAATCAGAATATAGATTGACCATTTATCAATTAAGTATAATTATTAATAATCCTGGGAGTTCACTGGTTGTGGGAAGCTCAGGGCCAGGTTTTGTAGCGAGGCTTGTGGGAGAAGCTGGGGAGGCTTATGTCCAGCATTGGACGTCTTTCAGCTGTGATGATGATGATTCAGTGTTCTTAAGACAAGTTTCATCTGGAGAGTCTTCGAATATGTGATGTATAGTACAAAGCAGTGTGCTGTTTGTTAACAAGGATCGTTTTTAGCCAATGTGACAAACGCCCGATTAGGCCAAAGCTCAGTATACCTCTCATTTCACAGGGACTAGAAGACGTCGGGGATGCATTCGTATCAGAAGCGAAGATAACGGGCGTAGAACGTACATGTACGTTCGCGTTGCTGCAACGTTGCGCGGCGGCGTTGGCCGAAGGAGAGCCGAGTGCGGCCCTGCACTGGGCCGAACGTCGTGCGCATGAGTTGCATAACTCGCCCCTTCCTTTTACTTTGCATAGGATGCAGGCGCTTAAGGTATGTTTCACAAATTGACAAATAATAATTTAATAAATAGAGCTTTACTTTATTAATTGTCTAAACTTCACAGACAATCAGTTCTGTGAAGTTTCGCCAGTTAATTAACGCAGTATCAATGAATAGAATAGAATACTCTTTATTATGTAAACCATAAAAAATACAGATATAAATGTAGAAATTTGACATAGGGTGACACAATGGGCGGTCTTATCGTTAAAAGCGATCTTCAATCAATGAATTTGAGTACTAAACTTGGAGATTGATATTTTTGTCATGTCTACTATTTATTTTTTCTTCTATCATTATTATGAGTATGTCACTGTGTAATATTTTTACGCGACTTGACAGGACTCTGCACACAGGAGTTACCTTTATAATTTGTAACACCTTATTTATAACCTGTATTTTATTTGATTTATAATGCCTCTGGTCTTTTTGGGACAATAATACTAGCGTTGAAAGGCCCCATAAGGTTATAAACGCGTGTTTTTCACCCACAGTTAGCGCGCGAAAAGGGCGTAGGAGCAGCCATAGAGTACGCTCGTCGCCAGTTCCCGATGCACGCGGTGCGGCACGAGCGCGCGCTGCAGGCGGCCGTGTGCGCGCTCGCGTGGTGCACGCCCGGCGCCGGGCCCGCGCCAGCCATCTACCAGCACCTACTGGACCCTAAGGCGCTGGGTCAGTTGTAACATAACTACTTACGTAGCACTGCATCATCGTACACAGTCCGGACCTCTGTTTTCTTATGGCATTCCCATATGTCAGCCTTTCCCAAAGTGGGCGATAACGCCCCGTTATGGGCGCTGCAGGCCTAAAAGGGGGCGGTAAGAGACCCAGAAAAAAAATGGGGGCGTTGTGTAGAGGCTTGGGGGGCGATTTGTAATTTCATCTAGGAGGACTCTGAGTCGCAGGCCATGCTGGCGCGACGCGTCTTGTGTCTGCGATGAGCGGGAAAAATAATAATACGGGTTGAACGGGGGGAGACCATGTTGGCGCGACTGGCGTGCGCGGCAGGCGACCGCGAGTAGCGGAGGGAATAGTACGAGTTCGCGCGTCCTGCGTATTTATTAAATTTTGTTGAATTATCCGCGATGCAAAACATAAATACGGACGAGTTTATTAGTGAAATAATGTCTCGACCAGCAATCTGGTGCAGTACGTATGGTCAATATAAGAATAAATATGTAATTTAAAAAAAATGGGATGAGATAAGACAAAAATTCCCAGGAACTCAAGGTATTTATATTAATATTCATTATTAAAGTAATAAAAAAAGAAAAAGTAAATTCCAATTTAGACAAAACTCATTTTAAACCCCGCGCAATAATAGCAGATAAAACCACGTGTCACGCGGCCGCTTCAACGTGGCACACTACAGCGGCAAGACGCAGCGTCTTTACTCCTCCCGCCCCCGCAGGTCGCCCCCGCAGGTCGCCCCCGCTCACCGCAGTAGCTCTAGCGTGGCCTGCGGCTTAGAGTCTGTCCTGTTTTATTGAATAAATAAAATAAAAATCATGTCAATCGGTCGCTCCTTTTCGAAATGTAAAAAAACACAAAAAAAAGTTATTTTTCACGTTTTTTGTGTTTTTTTGGAAGTCGGTTGTTTTTTTTTTTGTAAAAAGTTTTTATTTTTCACTTTTTAGTTGTGGTACCTACCCTACACAAATTCGAATACACTACTTGCTATGTAAATAACAGTGACGGAGTCAAACAATATATCGTCTACATACACTAAGTGGGAAAAATACGTAATTATTGAAGCTAACTCAAAAACTACGCAAGCAAAATTAATAAAATTTATATGGGACCACCTTTGAAGCATGACCTACCAAACAAAAAAAGAATCATCAAAATCGATTCATAATTGGCGGAGTAATCGCGTAACATACACACAAAAAAAAAAAAAAAAAACTTACAGACGAATTGAGAACCTCCTCCTTTTTGAAGAAGTCGGTTAAAAAGGAGACACACTTTCGCATTTTAATAGTTATTAGTATTCCTAGAAAGGTCATTTTCGTAGATAGTAGACCGCGGGCAATCATGTTTTAACAAGTTTTTGTTAAATAACCCGATTTGTGCATTCCTGTATCAATCGGCTGGTTCATAAAATACTTGTTGAGTACGATTGAGCGTCGAATGAGATAAACGAGTTTATGCATGTTTGTCTTATTCCTGTCGGTGCGTGCTGTATAGTGCAATCCTATATAAACAACTAGCTGCGCCCCGCGGTTTCACCCGCGTAAGTCTCGATCCCGTGGGAATATCGGGATAAAAACTATCCTATGTCCTATTTCAGATCATGGTCTACCCCTGTGCCAAATTTTATCCAAATCCGTTCTGCCGTTTTAACGTGAAAGCGTAACAAACAAATAAACAAACAAACAAACTAACTCACTTTCGCATTTATAATATTAGTTAGGATGTAGGTCATATTTATTTCTCGTTATTCGTCGTTTCAATAATCATTCTCATTGGCAGATGTAGCCCGTAAGAGTTAACTTGAGACCTGAGTGCCGTTGTGTACTACCTACTGCGCTCAGGTCTCAAGTTAACTCTTGCGGGTTATAGTAAAAGTCTCGTTTCAAATGAATGTTTAATCTCGGCTAATATAGCTCCCAATAATTAGTATAATTTGAAGCTATAGTGGTTTTTAAAAATTGGGGCGCTAGAAAATAATTTATTCTCAAAGTGGGCAGTAGACAAAATAAGTTTGGGAACCCCTGCCCTATTGAATGCTTTTGACAAAATAATAGACAAATTTTAGGAAAATCTACGAAAAAAATCTTAGTGAAGATTTATCTTTATTAACTTCAAAAGTACATTGCGAAAAGAAATTGACTGTCTAAGGTTTCAAAAATCAGTTTGTTGATATTTCTGAAAGTATTGGCATTTTGACAACTTTGGTTATTACAAATTTACTTCTAACTCTGTACAAAATTATCGTATACAAATACAATATTAACGTGAAACCAATAGTTCTCGCTTTAACAAACCAATATTATATCCACAGGCGCTGAAGCAGCAGAGCTGTTTATAAAGGAGGCGTGTGCATTACTCCGCTTGGCCCCACTGTCACCTCTCGCGGGTGGAGTGTTAGCAGGAGCTCGTGTGTTACCTGCACTTCATGATATTAGGGCTAAGATGACGCACCCTCACGTCATCGCTGCCTGGTCTGATGATGAGCTGCCTTTTGAGGTAATATCCTAGACTCCCAAACAAAAGTATCTATCTATCATAGTTGAATATTAATCTCAAATAAACTATTCCATTATCCTCCTAAACAGTTCAAGTCTCTCAATGTTGAGGATTGTGACTCCTAACCATTCTTTGGTAATTAATTTCCATTTACTGAGTCTGTGACTTGATTGTTTATTTATTTTATAAATTACAAGTTTAAAGCACACAATTAGACCTCTGGGGTCTGTCTTAGCATGCCATGGCCTGAGATTTGATCAACGTGCTAAGTTATAATCGAGTTGATGTAATGGTCTTTCAACTTATGCTATATGTTTTTACTATTCATTGAGTCTCTAATGTCTACAGCGATTTGGTTTACTAAATTGGGTGTTATGAAAGGAGTGGTACGCCTGCCTTAAAAGTTATTTTTGCATGGCACTGAAGTGAAGGACTTCAATGTACCTACTCTCGACACCTGGGGCCTATCCTATATAATAGAAGTGAATCGACCGGCGGCTGGTGACAGGCGACAATTCGACTATTTTAAAAGTTTCTTTCATACATTTTCAGCTTGAATAAACAGCACCTGTCGTTAAAATGTGTAAATTTTGTAATTTTTGACAAATTTATGGTACATTGTCAGTTATATTAATAGATCGGGCCCTGGATTGACCTTCATTTTGGGTTACGTCCAGTGGGTATTTTTTACCTGTCACTATTAGTTGCGATGTTTTTAATCAGGTGGACCTCGGCGAGGACGGCGGCGGCTACCACTCAGTGTTCGCGTGCCCCATCCTGCGCCAACAGGCGTCCGAACAGAACCCGCCCATGAGACTCCTCTGTGGGCACGTCATCTCTAGAGACGCGCTCAACAAACTCGCTATGGGTGCCAAGTGAGTATATTAAACTCAAAGCATTTATTTAGACCAACTCACACTACAGGCTGGCTGCACCGCACTTTTTTGTATGCAAATGCACTGCTCTGCGACCCGTTGCAACTGTAATGTACGCTTGACTCTACTGGCACTTATGAATTGTCAAGGATTTGGTCAGTTGGTCTGAAAGTTGAAGCTAGTTAGTTAGCTACTGTATAAGTATTTACTAGGAGTAGTGTAAGGACCTAACACATTGGCTTTTATGTAACCGATTCAAATATTCTTGCCCTAAACTCAGATTCAAATTAGCAGCTGAAGTGAAAAAAAAAATGTAAGGTCCAAAGGAAAAACATATCGTATTTTCGCATATTTCTCTTAAACAGTAACGCCTTGTTTACGGACACGCGAGGCTTCGAGCGTGGCGTTGGGCGGCGCGGCCCGCACTGAATTCAAACATATGGCGTTGTATGAGTGCGTTTACGGAGAAGCGTTTTTCACGCGTTTGCTTGAAATGGGGCGTTTTACGCGGCGGCGCACGCAGCGGTGCCCGCCGCGTGCTTCGCTACACGCTTGACATTTCGCGGCGCGCACCGCCACTCTTCCCGCCACGCGTCTCTATGAACAACATCGTACATTGCCATATGTTTGTGTTTACGCGTGCGATGGTAAGTGCTGCTTCACGCGCCGCCTCTCCGTAAACAGAAAAAAACGTACGACCTGCGCGAAACGCCACGCTGCATGCGCCGCCCAACGCCCCGCGTCTCCATAAATGAGGCCTTATTGTTATCGTAAAAAAAGATTTAAAAAGTTGTAGATCATGCCAGTGTCTACGTACAAAAATTGTTCACATACTTTTTTTTCCTACAACAAGACAACTGTTCTGTGCTTTTTTTTACAAACTTTAAATATCTATAGAATCGGTTTTTTTGGAGCTCCATTTATAGCAAGAAGAAAATACATAAGTCCATTTGTGAGGATGCCTTCTGGAGAAGATTCTATCTTTGTAAATACTTGTGCAATCAATTAAATCATTACGTTTTTCGAACAAAGTAAAAACTGTGGTTTTACCCCTTTTGAAAAAAGCTGATGTGGTAATTAAAGGTAGTACTTTAATTAAATACCACATCAGCAACAAAACAGTACAGTGTTGTCTTCCTCCAATATCTCCTTTAGCTTTTTAACACTTATATCCTGACTCAACAACTGTTTTTTTTTGTCTATTTTGACTGGACTATTTAGTGAGTGGCTAAGAAATAACAGCCGCACGGGTCGATCATTGCCGCGGTCGGTCCGTGGATGGGTGACCATCTTTACATACCAAGACCCCTCCGTGCCTCGGAAAGCACGTTAAGCCGTTGGTTACGGCTGTCATTTGTAGATCTTTGACAGTTGTTACGGGTCGTCAGAAGCCCGAAAGTCTGACAACCAGTCTTACCATGGGGTAACGTGTTACCCAGTAACTGGGTTGTGGAGGTCAGATAGGCAGTCGCTCCATGTAAAATACTGGTATTCAGCTGCTTTCGGTTAGAATGGAATCCGACCCCAACGTAGTTGGGAAAAGGCTAGGCAGATGATGATATTTAGTGAGTGATTGGTTAAGAATTCAACCTGAACAGGGTGTTTCATTAGATACTTTCGGAACAGGCATTTCAGAACGGATACGCGGCATTCGCGTGACTCGTCGCAATAATACCACCCATAATGGCTATTAGAGACAAGTGTATGTATAAGTATTATGGTATCAAGCCACTTGTGAGATAAATTATATTTTTAGAGCTGCATGTCATGATGATTGATGTGTGTTGGTTAATTCTGTACATAGGTACGGTACCTATACAAAATAAAATTGTGTCACCCAATTCATTACTTGCCAACAATAGGTATACTTAGTGGTGTACTTCGACTTCGGCTGGACTATTAATAAACATTAGTGTATTATGTGAAAAGCCTATACTCTTAGGTAATTAACTAAAGTTAAACAATTAGTAAAAAGGGTTTTTTTATAGATGACACTTTCTTGTTAAAAATACGTTATAACCAAATTAATTTTTTTTTTTTTATGTTAAACTTTAAAAGGAGTATGTAAGGATCGTAGCAGATGGCGTTCTGTAGTTTCTACCTACGTCAATGGGAAGAATTGATGGGCATGTTGATAAATAAAAAACGGGTAATTAATTTGTTGTTTGTTCAAGTCTGCTGAAGCAAGTTTTCTTTCCATTTTCAGATTGAAATGTCCCTACTGCCCGATGGAACAGTCGCCTGCTGAAGCTCGACAGATTTATTTCTCGTGAACAGTTACGTATAACTAGAGATCGTTGTTATTTACTTGAAATAATCTCTACAGGTAGCACAAGGGAATGAACTTGCCACGGTTAAGCAGTGTTGACACTGTACGAGTATTCTCGATTTGAAATAGTAAGAATAGACAATAGACATTTGTATTTGGAGACCCGGTATTCATCTGGATTCTGGATGGATGTCACTCGTATGGTGTCAACGCAGTTTTAGAAGTTGATGTTATTACATTATGTCTAGATTTATATGGAATGTGTGAACGCGTCTAAAAATATTACTAATCGATCGTAATCACTAACTGACGCGGTGTCTAGACATAAATAAATAATCAAAGACTTTAGATATATCATTGTAGGACTGAAAAGTAATATTTGATAAAAATTCTGTTTTTTTTACGTTTTGGGTGACATGACAGAGGTTTTATTTAGGCTTTCAATTTTTTTTACAATTTGACCAGAGACAAAAAATACAAAAACATGCAAATGGTATAAAACATGGCAGTATAAAAAATAAGTCATGTTGAAGAATGTCTTTGATTCAAAAGTTTTTTAGGTGATGTATGAATGGTTATGAAGAATTCATTTTATTGAAGTTATGTGCAATACAACATCCGAATTAGCGCTGAAGACTTATGACTTATAATGGAGGTAAAATCACCTTTCTGAGCACTTTGTTAGTTTCCTTTTAAACATGCTCTACACACATAATAAACAGACCTTTAGCAGTTATTCAGTGCATATGATTCTAACAGTAGTTATCCCTTATTGAGAAACATTGCTTAAACTTAAGTAATGTTTAATGTTTGTTTAACTATACATTTATGACCTTTAAATGGGGGCAAAAGTCGAACAGAAGCCTGAAAAGTTAAATTATTTTTCTCAAACATGCTTGGATATTCGAGCATTATTTTGAAAACCATCTTCGACATAAAGCGAAAATGCTGTACTGGTCAAATACATGCCAACAGGCGGCCGCTAATGTTAGTATGAAAATCCATCTGTCATGTTTAGTGGCTGAATAAATTCCAATGAAAACTCATATCTGTCGTGTAATTTAAAAATGGAACGAACTTTTTACTTCGACACATGACAACCAAGGAGGAACTTATCAATGATTTTATTTAAATTTCGATTTGGCTTGTAAATAGAGCTGTTTAAAATAACAAAAAGAAACAAATGAACAAATTGGCGCGTGAAAAATTATTGTTGTGCGCTCAGACGAAGGTTGTGCGTCATTGATTCTGGAATTTATAATTAATTTACTTAGTTTGAATTTCCGCGCATCATTTGAGAAAAGTGCTATACAAGCCTTGGCTGCAACCAGGCATTGATGGACTCACGTATGTGCGACTCGGCCCATATTTTCACGTTCGTCTATCAATGCCTCTTTTGCAGGCCGCGGCAGTAATGTACTATATATCGAAATAGATAAAGGAGCATTTTCCTACACTACGGAGGAGAGTCTGATATGGCGAATGTTGGGAATACTATTTTTAATAGATGTTAAATAAGGTAGACAACATTATATTGTAATTTTAAGACAAATATTATTATTGTATGTTAACGTACTGACTGGTTGTAGAGCCATGCTTTTGTTCTTTTTTTGTAATAAAATGAATTCAGTATTCAAATCTTATTGTTTTATTTAGAAGCGTACAAAAATTGAAAATATCAGTATGACCTTGTTCCATTTACTAATTTTATGCTAGATATACACGTAGCTACTTTACTCGCCGGCGCTGGCGACTTAACCCTTCATTGCATGAAATCTTGTCCACCGGTCCTCGCACATATTGTGACATCGCGACAAATTGTGTTGGAACTTGTCAACTGGGAGTGGTCACGCCATGCAGACGTCAGGTTGGCCGTAGGCGGGCCTCTTTGCCTTTTGTACCAATAAGGTATTCATTATTTATGCTGAGTACCCAGTGTACGAATTATCGCTATCGTCTTTTCAATATGTCGTAGATGTATTGATCGTTCCAGTTATGGCTTTGAAAGGGGGTCTTACTATCTAATAAAAAGAAACGATACATTCTCGGTACATAATTTATTTAATGGATATGTACAAAGACAAAAGATTTTAGGACAAATAAAAATTTGGCAATAACTCTCAACAATAGCAATAATATTAATTAATAAAGAGTGGTGTCGTTCAAAAGCCGGCAAAATATCAACAACAACAATAATTTAATTTTATACTTAAATATAGTTCGGACATACCAACGTAGGGCTAGCTTTTAGCGAATTGTGACGTCACCGCTGTAATAACACGCATCATTGTCGATACACACACTTTTAACATTTAACCAACAACTAGATGTCTCAAAATCAGTTTCCGCATTCATAAGCGAACATTTACAGAGATGACGTCATAACGTAGTCCGTAAAACGATAATTCCAAACAAATACCACTTAATTCGAATAAAGACATACATTTTGTTTAAAAATTCCGTTTTACAAACAAATAATAACAGCATCATTAACCTAAGAATAAATTAATCGATAAAAAAATCTTTTTGACCTTAGAACATGAGCCGTAACAATTTTAATATCATATTGATATAACTCTTTAAAAGGAATTTTATGATCATTAACAACTGAAGTGATATAATTTACTCTTCCATCATTCAATTGGTTTTAAAATCCATTTTCGATAGTATAATAAAAGCTTGTTGGTCTGAGACCATATTAACAGGTGAATATTGCTTGAAAGTTGCTTAAGATCATAAAATTTAGTTTAAACACAGCACTTAATAAATAAATCGCGTTTTATCACACATAATTATATCGCATCTACCAGCAAAGTACTACTATTAGGTACTAATTATTGCTGTAAAATTTCATCTACATACCACCGAAAGAAAGGCTAGTGTGTACGGTTGGAGAAAACAGTTCACGCCCATAGAAAAACGCTCTCAATAAACACTACATTTCAATGCAATGTTCGTATTATAAAGACGTGTTTAACACAGTCTCTGGTTGTTTATTTTTTACCTCCAAGGCAAGTGCAATATCAAATATTGTACTCTTCAGAGGTCGACCAAATTATTACAACGCGAACTTTTTTCTACAACGGTAGTTATCTAAGAGAAAACAATACGAGTAAGATGGAAGACGCTCCTAAATACAGCAAAAATGTATGTATTTTAATTATTTAGCAATTAAATTATATTACTATAATATCACTTACGACCTAATCTATCTATGCGTTACATAGTATTTTTTATTAATATAAATACATTTATATTACTGGTATTTGAATTTGCTTGATATAATATGGTAATAATGTTATCATCTTCTTAAACATTTGGCACACATAGACCATTCATTTGCCTACAAAACATACGAGGAAGTCAAAAAATCATAAGGATTGGAGAAAATATCTCGAAGCATTTCGCCATTGGTTTAGAAGCACTTTGAAAGTCATCAGTCATATTTTATATACGACGCATGCGAGCGAGCACTTTTTTTTACAAAGGTACACACAGAGACATGTTTCATAAAACGTGTAATTTACGTTACTAATACCAACATGTATTAGCAGATTCGAAAATTGTATTGTAGTTCAAATTCAAAATATCTATTTGGCATTTATTCAAAATATTTTTACGTTACACCACGTAAAGTCACGGTCACGATGAAACAAGCCGCAGGTTCGGGGAAACGAAAATATATATATCAATTTCACTAATAAATAATATTGCTTCATCACAAATCAGTCATTGCATCAGTCTAGTACTTCCTACGCGTAAACACGACGAAACACCAATGAAATTTTACTAATCAAGCCATTCAAATGAAAATTACAGTTGCGTATGATAACAATTAAGACATTCCGACACCACAGTTTACTTGTGCCTTTCTGTCTTATATATATACTCTTACGTTTTAAATACATATTTTTGTAGTAAAATTTAAGTGAAGAGACATGGTTTGTAAACTGTGGCGAAGGAGATCAATGGACAGTATTATTATACCAAAAACCCAACTAATATTACGAGACATTTAAAAAGAAACGTTAAACTAAACTGAAGTTTTATCACAATTAACTCTATTTGGTGTATTCTTTCAAGGCTTTGCCGTGAGCGCCAGATAAATACACATTTTGACATGGTTTAGTAAGAAAATAATATTTCATATCGGGACTTATGAACACAGAATTGTATTTTATTCTAAGTCTGTCACAGCCTACTTATCACTAGTTATTTTGGTGTTATCTAAAGTAGTATGTAAACATCCATGAATACGTCCCTGCTGTCATCAATTTAGTTTAAATATTTCACACAATATGCATAAAGGTAGGTATTTAAATGGTATTTATTCCGGCACTCGTCCTCTCTAACGACACTCCGTACTCCAGTTATATTTCTCTAACGATAGAATAGAAGCATTTAAGTAGGCACTTGAGAGAAAACGGCCTCGTACCACGTATATTTTACTTAATAATTTATACAATAGCAATTTAGCCACACCAATATAAGAGGCATTGATATAATTTTAGCTATGTAACATAGCAACACTCATCCGCCATCCATAACTTTTTTATGATATTTTGTTTTTATAGTATTGAAAATAGAGTTCTAAAATGGCGAACACGATTATATCAGGTTACTGGATTGGTATTCATATTATTTTCTATCACGGACATAAAACAAGAAATCAAAGGATTTGTATAGACTTTTGGATCTGGATGCAGATGTTGAACGTCTTCTGTAGGTTCTTATTAGAGATTAATTTACGGTAATGATTGATATAGTCTCTAGAGAGGAAGCAGCTACACAATATATCGAAAATTAATAATTATATCTTATAATGACGAATAAAATTTCTCTATATCTGAGGCGATTGCCATTACTTGCTAAGTCTTAATTGCGAGACACCGGGAACTCTGTCTACTGGCTAGTAATTATACCGGTAAAATTATTTGAGTACATTTTTTCATCTAATCACGCACAGATACGAAGTTATAAGTCCTTATCAATATGATAAATAAGATTTTTTGTTAACACTGTAGGCGATTGTATAAAGTAGTTCCCTTGGTTTATGAACACAAAATACGGCTTGCTTATGGCTAATGCAAGTATTTGCTACAATAACGTAAATATATACATGTACTATCACTTTTGGAAGTAACACAATTTGAATAGATAAAATACATTTTGATCGCCCTGTATACAATATTTGTATGTTCAGATCACAAGGTATATTAAATAGATTTATACATTTAATATTGCTCAGTTTAGAATCAGTAATTTTATCTCTATACTTACCGCTGAAATATATCCTGATATATTGAAGATGCAGGTATGACATAAGAGTAATTATAACTTAAAACCTATCATGCGCCACACTTCCGTCTGATTATGCACAATAGCAATTCTATAAAATGTATACTCGTACATTACTCTGGCAACATTCGGCATAAAATAAAATTGATCGACGGAAATACGGGAACACTATATTACTTTAAATTATGTGTAGAATAATTAATTCTTACAATATATTACGATTGATTGACTATTAGTAAATGGGGAAAAAACCTAAATGCATAAGGGAGTAACTATTCAACTATTTTCCATTCTTTTAAATAAAATATTTCATACTAAACAGTATCAGTAGTATCACATCTATCACTATTAGTATCTACTATTATGTAAAGTGTAATTATTCTAGAACAATATGGTTCGCGTAACGCCTGTCTTTATGATAATGTGATGTTTTACACTTGGAAAATATATTGAATGAGAAAATAGATCCTAACTAGACAGCAAGTGAGCCATTTACCTAAGCACGATAACTATTTCATATTGAATATAATTTATATATAGTAAAGACATCTGTGTATCTCGCCGAGATTTGCTTATTTGGATTGTCTTTATTGGACTAGAGAATGGTAATCTTTTTGTCTATTTTATTTATTGCGACAACAGAATCAGAAATTGTCAAACATGTTTTTTAACAAATTTTTCGTTCTTCGAACTCATATGTCAATATAGAATCACTGAACTTTTTGGGGGCTTTGCCCTGAGAAATTTAATTTTTCGTTTAATTTATACTTTATTGATTCAATAACTTAGTCATAATTTTAGAATTATTATTGATCGAATTTCAATAGTGCCCTCGAAAAATCAGTGTTTTAAAACTGCATAACGAAAAGTATTCTATACTCTTGAAAAAAGAACAAATAATAATTGCAAGCGCTGTACTTTGTCGCAAAATAACTTTACCATTTAGATATTGTATAATATTTTACAGGATTGGTAGTCTCGCCTGAAACTACAGGGGGTAACATCGGTAACGTTGCTGTTCATCTCATAAATCGACGTACGTAAAAGGTAACGGGTACTCAAAGTGTGTTGCCAGTATATTATATTTTTTGGCCTATAAAAATGGTAGGTATTTAGTTACGCTGATAGAGAGCAAAGAAAGTTTTTGCTCGGACTTTGTGTACCCAATACCGAAATACATTATATCTTGGTACAATCAGACGAAACAGAGTTATACGACTATAAAAAGAGCGTACAATCGGGAACAGCGGTGTTCCGCGCACTGTACTGGCGACAAAAAAAGTACCTACAATCAAGTAGTACCGGAGCATATAAGACAGTGCGCGCCTGTGAGCGTACAATGAAGAACAGCGGTGTACTAGCGACGTGAAGAGAAAAAGCTGAAATATGTAGTACCTGGACAGGTCAACAAAAGGCGCTAGACACTGCACTACCCGACGGGCGTACAGTGACGAACAGCATTGTTTCGCAGCGACTTGAAGTAACCCCGCGTCCTAACCAAAAAGGCCGTGCGCGCGAACGCGATCGTCACGTTTTTATGTCAATCATTTGTTCGGAAAACCGAAAGGCGCCCTCTGTCGACGCGACTACGCGTCCGGGTTTGCCGAACAAAATAAACGCAACGATCGCATACTGGCGCGACGATACGATACGCGATCGGCGTTTAGCGGCCTAATAGTCAGGCTTAAGCACCTGCGGAGTCTGAGGGCGCTAGACGTTAGGGCGCGGTCTCACTAGCTGTGCGCGGGCGTACAATGACGTACAGCGTTGTTTCGCAGCGTAAAGAGATAAGCTGAAGTACGTACAGTCAGGTCTTTAGTACCTGCGGAGTCTAAGAGAGGGCGCTAGAAGAAGTTAGAGGTCGGTCTCACTAGCTGGGCGCGGGCTCGGAGCGCACGCCGGCTAAGTTGAGTAATGCTTCAGCCGTGCGTCTCTCTTCGCCCCCGCTGTACGAGTGCTCGTCGCGCGCGCAGCGGGAGATCACCAGGTGAGCCGCGGGCGGCAGCTACAGGGGAAAAATACTGGTTACGTTTCGAAGTTTTAATGAATCTCAAAAGTTTTGCGGCTGCATCATCTTATCATCTTTCAGGACGTCTAAATTGAGACAATCCTCGTTATCAACCTCTACAGATGTCCACTGCTGGACATAGGCCTCTCCCCGATACAGTTCATTTGCATGCGTAGTTTTATCCTCAACTGAATTATCCATCCAATACTGTCTGATCCCCACGAAGATTTGTTGTTCCACGTTTCCATTCAAGAACACGTTTGCCCCAAAACCTAGTAAAGCGACATTGTGATCAGTTTTAGTCTCCTATGGTATACTATATACTAAAACAGACATAGGAGACTAAAACTGATCACAATGTCGCTTTACTAGGTTCTTTCTATAGAAAGAATAGGCAAACTTAGTTGCAGTGGGCAGGACAAATTGCTCGCAGAATGGATGGACGATGGGACCGAAATGTTCTGGAGTGGTGACTACGTACCCGAAAGCGCTGCTTAGGTAAGGCCCCCCCAAGATGGCCCAAGGAACTGGTGAAGGGGGAATCCGTTGGATGCGAGAAGCACAGGACCGGTCCATGTAGCGATGGTTGTGGACGCCTTTCGAATGTTACTTATGTGTTACTGTTTGTTTTGTTGAAAATTTACCTGATCTAACACCGCAGGTCCATACTTCATGGCCAGCACGGTAGCCGCCGCGAGGTACTCGTCAGCGCCAGGCTCAGGGTCTGCCAAACGACGCGCTAATAGCGATACTCTCGCGCCATTCTCCGGAACAGGCTCGGTGTTCTCTAACGCATCTCCCGGTGCGGGGATAGGCTGTCGACCGAACGCCTGTGGAGATGTTTTCTGATTAGAACTTCCTAGTGTTGTCCGCTCGTTACGTTATTGTGCGTTGATACTTACTACTTTGTGGTGGAGGAATTATTACCCGACTGCCCCAAAAGGAGGGTAATGTTTTTTGGCGGAATAGAATTACCTCTTTTGAAGGTTTTATATCAATAAAAATACTTTATGCGTGCATTATCCTACTTTATAAACATCTTCAATTCATTCATTCATTCATTCACCGACAGACAACATACAGACTAAGCTGCTGGGTGAGCATGAAATTTTTGCACAAGAGTTCATTATACAGCGAAACTGAGTACTAGGGAAGGGTTTCTGAAAATGTACCCACTAAGGGGTTAAATAGGGGTTAAAGCTCAACACACACACAAGCCGGGTGCGTGCTGGGCATGTGCCTTGTGTGTGTGCTGAGGTTAAAAGTTTTTGTGGAGTTCGTAATTTTTGCCGGGTACACAGCTTGTTTCCCCCTTTGCAACTGACGAGATTTTTTTAATATCAAAACCATTTGTAATTCCTTTAAATAGCTCATGCTATCAAAACATTCACAACTTAGGAGGTCCATAGTTAGTCCCAGCTTAGGATCCATACTACGTATGATGTATACTAATATGTATAGTGCCAACCAACCTGTAATAAGGAGGCGCGATGCTGCGGGTCTACCGTCCAAAGCGAACCTTTACCTAGACCTGGTGCAGCTGCCACCTGAAATACAAATAGATTTCTGTTAAAGTCAGTTTATTTTCAGTGTAATATGAAAATGGAATCATGAACACGAAGTAGAATATTAGTAGTATCAGAGGGTCTAGACAAGTGACAATCGCTTCCAAAGCGTTTCGTATTTCTACAAGGACTTTCAACAGGATTGACATAAGCTTTTCGATAGCTTATGTCAGTCCTATACATTTTTGCCTTTTCCATCATCGCTATCGCTGATAGAATGTCACTTTGGCTAGGGCCTCAGAAGTGTGATAAATATTACATTCAAAATTCGGACGTACGGGAATTGTTCTTATATCGGAAAGAAAGCTTATGATTTTAGGTTTAACATAATTAGAAAACGTAGGTCAATTATTTTGTCAAAACACTGATTGGAAAAATAGTTTCAGGGAAAGAACTTTTTATGTCAGATTATTTATTATCTAATCACCATTAACGAACACTCACCTTATGGAAGCACTTATTCAACGACAAATTATGTCGTACACTGTTCTTCCACCCTTGCGGCGCATGTCGGAAGTAGGGGAAGTGACGTACGATCCACGCATAAATCTCTTTGACAGGTAGCGCTCTCGCCGGCGCAGCTTCGATAGCCATAAAGATGAGGCAAGAGAAGGAGTAAGGAGGTTTTGTATGCGTGTTCGCGGGAGGGGAAGGAGGGGCCTTACAAGGGGTGCGGGGAGGAGAGGGGACTCGGGCCACTGGGGGTGGTGTTTTTGTTTCTCTCTGTGGGCGAAAAGAAAAAAAAATGCATTTAGTATGCCACCAACTATGGCGGGTAATCCTTAAAAATGAGGAATATGCTCTCAGCTTCAAGATACTAGAGGGTTTATTATGTAAACGTTGTTTAAAGTTATGTGACGTTTAAATGTCAAATATATGGTTAAGCAGAGGTAAATCAATTAATCATGACTTAACTTTAAGCAATGTTTATAAATAAAGCCCTGGATCTACTCCAGGATAAGTAACAGCTAATATACTAAATTAATTGTTTGGAATATTCCTACGCAACACAAGTTCCTCAATTGACAGTTACAGTAGACCTTTTAGCACTATCCTATACGAGCTATTTTCACTTGAATATTGGGTAGTTGCATAGATGCACATAAGTTTGCTCACAAGGCAGCGATACAGAGTACTTTGGCACCATTCCAAAAGTGAAAATGAAATCGCCACTTGCGATAAAGATTTTTAGGTTGTCCCATTTTCATTTAACTGAAAACTGAACAAGTGAAAATCATTTAATACTTTCGGTAACAGGCTAATTTTAAAATGACAGAAACAAAATATCTTGTCGCCTGAATATCGATATCGGTTCAGGAGATACAATTCTTATATCAGCGATACGTGATATAAATCACACTATAGCGACTAAACTCTTTTCTTACCACCTACTCCATCTTCTTATCGTACAGAAGAGAAAAAAAAATTAAATAAATAATGCTAGTACTGCAACAATAAACAATAGATAAGAGAGAGAGTATGTCGCAGTAAAACGGAGACATTTTTCTGCTAAAACTATCCTTTTGATAAAAATTCTTAGTCTCCTATAAAAAGTAAAGAACCTTGACGAAAATCGTAGATAGACAAAGATAAAATGTTCTAAAGCGCGTAACTATGTATAATTGTATACAGCATGTATCAGAAAGGTGTGGTCTCATGATGACCACACATTTATGATACACACTGTATAAACACACATACAGAGTTATCACAAATTATGTAGTAGCCACGACCTAAAGACTTCCCATTCAGAATTCGGAAGGACAAACATCAAATTAAGTTCATAACGGCTAGATAGGTAAAATGTAGGTCGGTTACAAACGACTGCTTCCTCCACACGACTGTGCGTCGCTGTCCAACCTGCACTTGTGTAAATAAAACAAAGCGATTGTAAACACCGCTCGTAACATAAGAAAATACTATTGATCTCAGCATTCTCAGCTCTGCTGTTTAGGCTCAGACCAAATAAAAAACCAAGACAGAGCGCGTGCACTTATTTTGGTGTAGTTTGATTGTAAATGTGTGCGTTTGAGCGTGTATGCACAGAGCGATGGTGATGTTTTGGCATGCTTCACTGTCTTGTTCGCAGCGCTCTGTCTTGGTTTTTTATTTGGTCTGAGTGTTTAGGTGTATTTTTTTATAACTTGATGAGCTCAGTTTTGTAATTTATACAATTAAAAAAATCTGAAAGTCATGATTGGAAATTAAAATGGTAGAGAAAAGAAGTCAAACCAGCTTAGTAGTAGTTATTTAAGTTAGTTTGGATGTTTGTTACTCAATCACGCAAAAACGGCTGAACGGATTTGGATGAAATTTGACGTACGGGTAGACCAGGGGGCCTACCACCACCGCTTAAAGCTGTATTATTCTAATCGTACTTCGTGGGGGAAAGAGATGGAGCTATACGTCCTTTAGAGCTTCATCTCTTTCCTACACTGAAGTAATATTAAAATAATACTGCTGTAAGCGATGGTGGTACGCCCCCTGGAGCTGAATTACGACGTAGGATACTTTTCATCCCGGTAGCACGTTTCTGTGGGATGATTTCCGACCTTCTCGCGGTAGAAGCCACTGGCAAAAGATAGTAGAACATGTGATTATTTTCGAAGCCTTCCTCATCAGATTATTCTTCTCCGAAAAAGGCAGTGGGAAAATATATCACTAAAGGAATAAAGTATCAGAACATATAACATTAATAGGTCATTCATTTATTCTCGAAGTTCCTATTACGTATACACATTATACATCTCATTATATCTGCTCTCAGAAGGGCAGCGGGCAATTAGCGAGGTCATTATGCACTCCTACAATAAAAATGTTATAAGTATGAGTCAGTTTTGTATTGTATCAATGAATGATGAATAAACGAATGAAATAAATTCGTTTCCTGTATGCTGTAAGTACTTACTGATTGAGTACTACAGTGGATAACTGAATGGGTAGGTAGTAACCTTAGTACTGATTTTAGACGTGGTTTCAGACAGTCTGTCATGGATGTAAGGCTGGAGTTTGTCTGCTAGAAAAATTATTCAATCCATACTAATATTATAAAATGCGGCCATACTTCCTAACTAATATTATTAAATGCGAAAGTGAGTTTGCTTGTTTGTTTGTTACGCCTTCACGCTAAAACGGTTGAACGGTTTTCGATGAAATTTGGCACATGTGTAGAGCATGACCTGGAGAAGGGCTACTTTTAATCCTGGATCGCAGACGAAGTCGCTGTCAAGCTAGCCTAATTATAAATGCGGAAGAAACTGTCTGTTTATCTGTTACGTTTTCACACCTTAACAGTTGAACAGTTTTCGATGGAATTTGGCACACAGGTAGACCATAACCTGGGTTAGGACATCAGGATACTTTGATCCTGGTAGTACGTTTCCGTGGGATAATTTCCGACTTCCACGCAGGCGAAGCCGCGGCAAAAGACCAGTATCTACTCCGTAATCTCTACTTCGTTTATTCAACAAATAAAATTCATTTAAAATATATGTAGTCAAAGAGGAATTCCCAGTAACGGAAAATTGAAAATTACGATGAAGTCCCCGAGACTAGGTTTCCTACTAAATTAGAATATGCATAGAAATTCCGGGAAACATTGCTTAGAGCGTCACCGCTTTGGACGAAGTGAATCTGTATTACTAGCACGTTTTGCGCATAAATGTAGGGTCTTGTACATATTATCCTACATCTGTGTAGAGCAGTGGTTTCCAAAGTTGACTGGACTGCGACCCAACTAACACAAATTTCCAAATTCAGGACTCACCTATCTTGGTTGTCATGGAGAAAAAAGGGGCTATAACTGTATCTTATGAACCGTAACAGGGAGAAAGTTTAAATTTTCACAGATTGTGTATTTCTATTGCCGCTATCACTATATATTATAAAACAAAGTCCTCCGCCGCGTCTGTCTGTCTGTTCGCAATAAACTCAAAAACTACTGCACCGAATTTTCATGCTGTTTTCACCAATGGATAGAGTGGTTCTCGAAGAAGGTTTTTGTATATGATTTGTCAAGCGGGAGAAGCCACGGGCGTCAGCTAGTAACAAAATAAAATAAAGTTACAAATTAAAGGGGTCCCCATACAAGAAACGTGACTTCCGGCGTTTTTTGCTCGATATACGGTACGGAATCCGGTGCGAGTCCGACTCGCACTTGGCCGGTTTTTTTTTTTTCAATTATTTGTTACATTGAAAGTGGGTTACTAATGTGAACAGTAGGCGATAGTAGCTTATCAAAAGTTGCGCACTATCGCAATCTTTGCGCATTACGTAGTTACACGTGGCGTGGCGTTTACAGTGAAACCACTACGTGCCAGTGACGTCTCAAGTCTGTTAAAGCTGTGTACACAGTGGTTTGTACTGCTGCATTTTATAGTACTGATATTACTTCATTAGATAGAAGTGGTGTTTATAAATGTAATGGATGTTCGTGCTGTTAACATGGGTTTTTATGATTGAAAGATTTTACGTTTACAATTTCTAAAGTGCAAACATACATATTCAATAAATAAAATCACATATTATACTTACACCATGAGTTTTTTTAAACATAAATACTCTAGGTACACAGAATTATTTGGGAAAAACCTTTATGTGAAAGGATATACAAAAAAGTGAAAAATAGCTTTAATTTCGGAAGTCGGTGTCTTTGCTTTTCAATTTTCGTTTTTTGCCACCGACTTCCGAAATTAAAGTTATTTTTCACTTTTTAGTTATGGTACCTACCCCACACAAATGCGAATACCACTACTTGTTATGTAAATAACAGTAAAGAAGTAAATAAGGATATCGTCTAGATAAACTAAGTGGGAAAAATACGTATTATTGAAGCTAACTCAAAAACTACGCAAGCAAAGTTAATACAATTTATATGGGACCACCTCGGAAGCATGACCTACCAAACAAAAAAGAATCATCAAAAACGACTCATAATTGGCAGAGTAATCGCGTAACAAACAAAAAAACAAGACGAATTGAGAACCTCCTCATTTTTGAAGAAGTCGCAGAAAAAACTCACTATTTTTTATTTTTAAAATTCATTATTTTTAAATTATGGTATGTATTTTCTATTTAGCCAGGTGTAAAAGGCTTACATGGCTTCTTCTTGTGTGATGTAGGGATCACTTCAGTGTCGTAGTGTTTGTCGTCAATCTCTGAATACGCACATCTACCACAAGGATTTTTATTAGTTATAGTTTATTTAAAAAACCCGAAAGACCCGAAAGTCTGACAACCAGTCTCACCAAGGGGTATCGTATTACCCAGATAGCTGGGTTGTGGAGGTCAGATAGGCAGTCGCTCCATGTAAAATACTGGTATTCAGATGCATCTGGTTAGACTGGAAGCCGACCCCAACATAGTTGGGAAAAGCCTAGGCAGATTGATTGATTTGCTATTTAGCCAATCGACTCTATTGGACCTTAAAAGCGGTATTGTCAAGACATTTCAAGGTATTGCTAATATTATAAACTAGCTGCGCCCCGTGGTTTCACCCGCGTAAGGCACGATCCCGTGGGAATATCGGGACGAAAAGTATCCTATGTTTTAATCCAGCTTATAAACTTCATCCAAATCCGTATTATTCGTATCAGTCGTTTTTGCGTCAAAGAGTAACAAACATCCATCCATCCATACTTACAAACTTTCGCGTTTATAATATTAGTTAGATTAGATTGTGTCACAAATAGTCATGATATCACATTGAACGATACAAAAGACTACATATCTACGTTTAATCTGTTTATGTCATATATTGAAGGCGTTATTAGTTAGTGAGTAATGAATAAACCTGAACTTAAGTTCACATTTAATCTCAATGCGTAAATATGTACCTACTACAGGTTTGTCTTTGAGGTCGCATATGACAAGGCAGTCAGTAAGTATAAGTTACACTTAGGTCACTTTAGATTACACGTCATTATAGAACATACTTTCCCGTAGTAGGTAGTTACTTAAACACTAACTTAAACATGAGTAGAATAAAAATATTTTACAAAACACCGACTTAAAAAAAAACACTAAAAAAGTGAGTACTTTAATTTCGGAAGTCGGTGTCTTTGCTTTTCAATTTTCGTTTCTTGCCACCACCCCCACCTTTCGAAATTAAAGTTATTTTTCACTGTTCTTTTTTTGAAAATGTTTTTTTTGTGGTATGTACCCCACACAAATTCGAATACCACTACCTGCTATGTAAATAACAGTGACGGAGTCACTTAACGGCGCGGAACTCTAGCGGTTAAAACATCGTCTACATAATACTAAGTGGGAAACACTCCTTTTTGGGCAGTCGTGTAAAAATACGTAATATTGAAGCTAAACATACAGACGAATTGAGAACCTCCTTCTTTTTGAAGAAGTCGGTTAAAAATAATCTGTTAACAAGCGTTGAAAGTTTTTGATAAAATAAGGCATCGGGCAACAAGTTTACACTAACCATGGGATTGAAAGGATCTCGAGTTGGATTATGGTAACTGGAAATATGCCTTAGGTACGGGCCGATGCGTTCTATTTTTGGTTGAAAGAATCTATTCTTTTTTACCGACTTCTTCAAAAAGGAGGAGGTTCTCAATTCGTCTGCATGTTTTTTTTTTTTTTTTGTATGTTTGTTACGCTATTACTCCGTCAATTATGAATAAATTTTTAACCGACTTCTTCAAAAATGAGGAGGTTCTCAATTCTTCTGTATGTTTTTTTAATTTTTTTGTGTGTATGTTACGCGATTACTCCGTCAATTATGAATCGATTTTAAAGATTCTTTTTTTGTTTGGTAGGTCATACTTCAGAGGTGGTCCCATATAATTTTATTAACTTTGCTTGCGTATTTTTTGAGTTAGCTTCAATATTACGTATTTTTTCCCACTTTGTGTATGTAGACGATATATTCTTTGACTCCGTCACTGATATTTACATAGCAGGATTAGCAGGTAGAGGTATTCGAATTTGTGTGGGGTAGGTACCACAACTAAAAAGTGAAAAATAAAAACATTTTTTTACAAAAAAAAAAACAACCGACTTCAAAAAAAACACTAATAAAGTGAAAAATAGCTTTAATTTCGGAAGTCGGTGTCTTTGCTTTTCAATTTTCGTTTTTTGCCACCGACTTCCGAAATTAAAGTTATTTTTCACTTTTTAGTTATGGTACCTACCCCACACAAATGCGAATACCACTACTTGTTATGTAAATAACAGTAAAGAAGTAAATAAGGATATCGTCTAGATAAACTAAGTGGGAAAAATACGTATTATTGAAGCTAACTCAAAAACTACGCAAGCAAAGTTAATACAATTTATATGGGACCACCTCGGAAGCATGACCTAACAAACAAAAAAGAATCATCAAAAACGACTCATAATTGGCAGAGTAATCGCGAAACAAACAAAAAAACAAGACGAATTGAGAACCTCCTCATTTTTGAAGAAGTCGGTTAAAAAACTCACAGAAAATTCATTATTTTTAAATTATGGTATGCAATTATTATTACGGTGGCAAAAAACGAGGATTGAAAAGCAAAGAAACAGACTTCCGAAATAAAGCTATTTTCGAGTTTTGAGTGTTTTTTTTTGTGATCATTTTGGTTAATTATTATAATTACTAAGAGTGACTTAAATCCCATACTTTCATCATACTATTAAATATTATATTAGCGGTGTTCTACATTTTCGCCAAATATTCCAACGTGGAACACCGCTGCCTAACCCTTAAATTATAGGTGATTACAGTCGTGAAGTTATGTTAGTAGTTGTTATTTAATTCAGGGAAAATGTCTGGTAGGGCACTAAACAACGAATTGTGTAGTATTGAATTGTGGCTTTCAGTTTATCAGTCAGCATTGCATAATTTAGTACATACAAAAAATTCGACCTCAAATAACTAATAAGTTCGTGTATGCCACGTTATCATCTGTAATTCCTGCGCAATCCATAATATTAAAGTGTGTGTTGTACCACGTAGGAGTACCTATAGCTTACCGGTGATAATGTTTTGTGATTTTCATACCTATAATATCTACGTTAACATTTTACTGGTAGCGTCAATGACATATCTGCTCACGACAAATTTAGGATTACTTGCAAACTTGCAACATTGAAAATAATACTTTAATGTAATCTTCTTTAGGTCTATTTTGCACATAATAATATTCGATGATCGTTTTACCTTTCCACCATCGATGTAGTGTAAACATGTTTGGAAACTTATTTACTTTATGAAAACTGTAAAAGGAGTGGAAACTGTTATTATGCTTGGAGAATTGTTAGCAACATCCCGCTGTATCCCTGTTCCCTATTTACAGCGAACGATATACTGGGCAACCACAGAATTACATCACTGGCTGTTGGTTTTTTTGGTTATATTAGCAGCTCAAAGATCATTACAGATTGGTCTAAGTAGGTATAGATTTTGATAATGAACTCACCTTCACAATAATCTGGTTATCAACCATTTTCGTATCCTCCATATCCACACCACTTTTTGTTAGATTTATACCTGGAACAGAACAAGTTTTTGTTCAGTTTTAATACCACGTCACATGAATAAGCTTTGCAATTTAAAATTAATCAGGATTTAAATTCAAAAACGACTGAACGTTGCATGTTATTCTATATTAGTGATAACAAACTTCTATGTTTTTCACCGGTTCATTTACAATCCGAAACGGCACTTAATATTGTTGCTATGGCTATGGAATATTTATGTATTGTTGCTATATTATTTTATAGATTTAATGGGTGCATTCCATAAGCGGGCATTATTATCAGCAGCAACTGCATTTAATTATGAGTGAAGTTGGACCATTGTAACGTGAATGCAATTGAAGCGGTACAATTAATAAGTCCACTATTGCATTGACTCAAATATCTCTGGTAAAGTGCGTTCACAGATATATGTTGCGCTGACCCCAAATAAATAAATTGGGGGAAGATGATGACCATGAGTTGCGTTTACTACAATAGTGTTAAGGCTCTTACATACTGGGGTGATTTGCCGCGCGACGCGACGCCGCTGCATTTTTCGCCGTGAAGTTTTCTGATTTTCTCAGAAATTGTTTTGTAAAAATTCGCGTCGCGCGAAAAATCGCGCCAGTATGTAAGAGCCTTTACTGCAATCAAGTTGACATCCACTCGATTGAAAAAAAAAAAAAACCCGCCTTTGTTCTGCCTGGGCAACAGACGCGTAGAGACGTTTAAATATTTCGCAGTACAAAATACTGTTCGTAGACAACTCATAACTTCTTAAGTATGCGTAGTATTGCTAAGATGCAAAGTTTCACGTAGCGTCACGCCAATGCCCGGCAAGGGTTAGCCGTTACGTCATAAGCTTAATCACTAAACTATTTTCTAAGAATATGCGATCTTCAGTCAAGTGAAGCCGTAGTCTTAAGAGTGTTCCCACTGTGTCGTGACGACCTACTTCATGTTCATAGTATCTCGTACTTTGAATATTTAGGAAACTCTTCGCATCAAGTGCAGGCGTTTGTTGAACGCACATGGTGCGTTCACGCAACGCTAGTGTAACATCCACGTGACGTCAATCAATACCAGATACGAAGGCAACCTAAAGAGAGCTGCTCACATTACCACGCCGCCATTCCTATTGTACGTGATAATTTTAAAATGCGATTGTGTTTTACTTTGGTCATTTTCTGTCATCACGACGCAGTGGATCAGCTGGCTCCATCGTTGACAAAATCGTCAAGACACAGTGGAAAGGCTTCCGAAGTGTATCTAATCTACCTCTAAGTAAATTCCTGTCTTGCAGCCAGCTCAAACTTGTGAGGTCGTCGTCGTGGTCAGCAGGGGGTAGGTTGCCGGCGTTGCCTCCGCAAGCCACCCTGATGAGAACATCACATTCGTATACTATGCGAGACCATGAAAAAGATTACTTACTTATACTTGCAGGAGTTTAGGCTTGAATGCAAAAAACCTTCGTTTTTAGCAAAGATGATTTTCCAATAATGTTTAATGTGAAATCCTTATAAGATAAGTCGCCATACAGCTCAGACAAACAAAAAAAGGAAAACGTTTAACGCCGCGAACATCTAAAAAGTAAATCCACTGTCATTCCCCTCTTAATCGAGCATTTCATAATAATAACGCGCCTTGATATCTATCTAGAAATGTTCCTAAAATACCTCAAGTATGGATCGATTTCCAAAAATACCTATATAGTGTCTAGGTTATTTCTGTGCACGTGTAGTAGAAGATGTAACTGAATACTCGGATGTGAATAATTATATGGAATCTGTTTTTATCAAGTACTAATACTGTTGGCACGTGTAACAATGCTTTATAGGCTAGGTGCCTTATAATACCTTTATCTCTATAGTCTGTGTTATACCTGTTACCTCGAATTGACGGCTACATGAGGTCCACCCCATCACTTCCCATTCCCATGTCCGTGAGTAAGGAATGAAGGATATGGCAATTTTACTGTCCGAGGGGAAATCTAATAGTAAATTACTCGCCATGTGGTAATATACAACAACAATTTCAATTTACCTCATTACGGAGTTAATTAAACGAAATATTTTAATGATTTTATCACCCTACACATTACTGTCGCGTCGCCAAAGTTTTGCAATGCCTAAGTCCCCAGGCCATTGATGATTCGCCCGAATTTACACGCAAGTTAATTTATTTGTAGGCGAATCGATTTCTAGAGTTGTCGGTTCGCCTACAAATAAACTAACTTTTTAAGCGCCTGAACAAAAAATAATATTATTTACAAGTGTCTGCATGAAGCCTGCATGACGCGTAAGTACAAAAAGCACACTATGTCATAATCAGCACTTTGTACTTTATCAATCTGAGCAACAATTCCTTTTTTATCGTGCTTCGTTTGTCTTACCCACTAACCTAGCGAAATGATAACGATTTATGTTGACAACATTTTATCGGTTTTTTTTTCACACTGACTTACGCTTGATTGATGACATGAAACGTCTTGATACTTTAGATAGTAACAATCTATTTTGAATTTCTGGCCTGATTTGAAGGCCTTGTGGTTGGTTAACAATGTTTCCTGGTGTAAAATGATGATTAGATATTACATTATTATCGATAGTTCTGAAGAACTTGCACAATAAAATGCGAAAAATTAAATCAAATGCACAAAATCAGATATTTACGGATAATGTATGCGCTTTCGTCAAATCTAGTTAAGAGTCTAAAGTAGGTCACAAATTCACAATCCGAATAAAACATATTGATCAAAATTGATTGTTAATAAAACTGTTTAGTGGTTTTATTACATCATAAGACACGTGCTGCTTCGCACGTGATGACTGAGACACGTGTCACCAAACCTTTAGATTTTGTTTTTAATAAATCATCATAATGAAGAGAGCTTTATGTTTATTTTTCTGGCCTATCACGTTTTTTACTGATATTCGCAAAACTTGATATTCATAATGTGTCGTTCAACCTCCGAAACGAATAAATAGTGCGTCATTTTCCACAAAAGGTTTTTGCACTCTCAGATCTTAGTACTTCATAAAGAAAATTCATTTCCACTCAAATAAAGGTGCTAGATAACAAAGAAAAGTGATACATTTTTTTGAAATGACTAATATTAGACTGTTTACTAACAATGTAATATTCATACTTCGTTGTAGGGGAACTACCAATTTGGTTGGCAGATGGCCTGTCCCTTGCGTGACGCAAGTTTCCTATATGCAAATTCTTCGTCATCCGTTCAAGACGGTGCGGTGAGGTGTACTTCCGTATACAGGATAAGTTATCCATACTACATTTGGAAAGGGGAAATATTTTCTTGTTATAACGGTTTATAAAACGGGAAGTAAATACTCTTTCGGATATCCAATGAAGACCGTATTGTCAAAGAACGAATCATATCGATTATAGTCACTTTGCAAATTCTCCTTCAGTTCCGTTGCTAAGTCACCTTTTCAAAGATAAGAGGCAGTCTGAAGGCCCTTTTAACTATAAACGTTAACATAGATCTATCACATCAGAGCATTTATTGATTACTAGACTTTATCAATAGTTGGACAGGCGCCGTCACTATTTCCTTGTCTACTTTATATGAGGTCAATAGACAGTCAATAGGAGTGTTTGATCTAGGCAGTGCACCTTGAAAAGTTGAATATGAACTAATGAAAAATAGAATGAGTTCTCTATAAAAGGGGAGCGGATTTTCAGTGTGAATGTTGAAAACTCTAAGAGAAAAGTAATGAAAGGTCGTAGCCGTCGCACTTTCGAAAGTTTATTCAGAAATAAGTTCAGATCTCGCTTCAGTTCAGGAAATGAGCGTGCTACTCGTACACTGTTTGAGCAGTGCTTTACAGTTACGGGTCTATTTGCGTTTTTGGTATTTAACCTGGACATAGGTACTGTCGAAACTGTTTTACCATTACCAAATTCTCCTTTTCGTATAAGATCTTTTAAGGACCAATTCGCATACTCAGAAGCAATCTTCACCGACAAGACAACTGTCCGGAATCCTACGTGAAGAATGCCGAAAATATAATACAAGTGTACAATTTGTAAAACTTACGCAGGTTGTGGCTGTTCCATATCGGACTCATCAGAGGCATCCTCAATATCGTCAAAGTTGTCAATGATCCTGCCCGACACTTCTAGGCGTCGTAATGAGCGGCCGCTGGAGGCTACGTGTCTCGCGATCTGGCGAATCAACCTGCGCGGAAGCGGCAGAGATGCGCGTGCGCCTCGCGCTGGGGACCCGCCCCGCTCGCCGCGCATTGGCGCCATCTGGTGGGAAATAACGTGTAAGTGCATACAAAAATAGTAAATAGATTGCAATTTTTCCCAAGCGTTTGGCCCGCAAAGGAAAAGCTATCTCCTGAATTTTTGGAAACAATAATTTATCATCCCATAGTTATTGGCTTTTACACCAGTTCAGTAAAGTCTAAGTAAACCTATATTAAAGCTACATGATAATTAAGACAAGTTACATGAATGTTAATCAGACTCTACGTACTTGATAATCGGTATTTTAAAAGTTAAATAAAACTGTTTCTGATTCTTATTGAATTTTCATGAATCCGACTACGTAACCAACGAGGCTTTAACATTCAAAGGAATCATGTGACGAACGCAAGTACCAAACTAGTGTTGCGTAAAGGGCATCCACGATGACAACGTTAAACGGGTAACAAAACAAAGATTCGAAGATGACGTAAGTGATGTTTTGTAAAAGTTTTGTCTCTCGACAATGAAGGCAGATTTACATTGTATAGTAGGTACCTACTGGGTCAAGTCCGCACTGATTTGATGTTACCAGCAGTTACTTACTTCAATGTGAAAATGCCTCGATGCAGTAGGACGGAAAGTAATCGAAGTGGTCCGAACCTTCGGAAATGATGTTGCAACCGCCTGAATTATTAATGTCTCGTCTATTAGTCATTACATTAGGCTCGAAATTAATTAAGCATCTAAGCATGTGATTTACGATGCTCTGTTTTGCCGCTAATTTTAGAGTTTGCAATTTTAGTGCATAGAATGCGGCAAACTCAGGTACGTTGCAGAGAAAGCTAAGTGGGAATCAAAACCCTAGCAACAAACTACCTACGTTTAAGGAAATTTCTATGTAGTCTTATGACACCTATCTAAGTTCCAAGAATGCACCTACATATTATAGCACGTGCTATAGAATTTAACATAGAGTTGCAAGATTTAGCAAAGCAATGTTACATTCCTTATTTAGCCAACTGCTATCTTTGGTTTATTTTTGTTTCCCACTTCGAAATACCAGCGCATGGTTTCAAACAACCGAGGATTCAGCATCAACAAATCATATCGCGACCTGCGTTGATCTATAGATAGGTAATCCTAACTATCCTAACTATATTATTATAAATGCGAAAGTGAGTTTGTTTGTTTGTCACGCTTTCACGCTAAAACGGCTGAACGGATTTAGATGAAATTTGGCACATGGATAGACTATGACCTGGAATAGGACATAGAATACTTTTTATCCTGATATTCCCACGGGATCGAGACTAACGCGGGTGAAACCGCTGGGCGCAGTTAGTAGATAATATAAGTAGTGTATCATTTTAAACATTATTGTGTAATATAAATAGGTACCGAATTTACGTAAGAAGAATGTGGAGTAGGAACGCGAAAAAGAAAATACAAGTATTTTTATCATTAATTTATCGCGTCAAGTAGCTACACAATCACATAATATCGCGTGACCTTGGCATAGTAACAAACAGCTAAATGTAATGGCGTGGTTGCGTCGCGTCGTGTCGTGGCGTCCCCGTGTCATCAGCGAATTGAACTCGCACCGAGACGCGGACTGACACACAAGACTGATTATCTAACGAGAGATTTATTTACAATGCCCTATTACGGGCCTGCACAAGGAACAACATTAACTTAGTCGATTATCACGCCAAACCAACCTGCCCATGACGTTAATTATCGCTAAATTAGAAGTTATGATCGCATTTTAGTCTATAGGTGCTTATATTTATATTAGAAACGTTATCTTTATGTACGACAAGGATGACCACAATCTTGTTGATGAGAATGGATCCGGCACGTGGACGAAGCTCAGCACAGTTTGTACACATTAAACAGGAAAGACTCGTGTTTTACACGGAAAAGGCGCCGTATATTTTAATACAGAAAAACCAATTTCGTAATGAGGTATTACACGGCTGGTCAACAGTTAAGAGGAAAAAAATAAGTAAAGAATAACAATAGTGATTTAAGAATAGTAAATAGGTCAAATTACAAAGTGTTTTTTCTTTTTTTCAAGTATCAAGATTTTAGTGAGCAGTATACATTTCATATTTGGACCATACGACTTGAAAGACACAATAAGAACTTATTTATAAGGGTTTCAGATATTTTTTCTACAGAACTTTCTTATCTAGAAAAAAAAAAAAAATTATAAAATCAAATAACATATTCAATCATTCAGTTCATTAATTTGATGTTAAAGAGTTGTAAACAAACATTGAGTATCTGCCACTTCACACAGTTGACTCCATCCAATCAGGAAATAATGACATCACTACTCAATGTTGTTATTTATTTGTTTTGATTGTGGTATCAGAAACACACCTAGGTAAAAGTGTACCTACAGAAAAATGGTAAGTAGATTATGAATTTTAATTTTACAGTTGTTTATTTCTGAAATGAAATTATAATATTGTATTCCATGGGTACTGTAATATTTAATTGAGTTGAGAATAAAAATGATTGGTGAAAATAATTTCCAGATATTTAATTATTTGAGTATTTATTAAATTAAAAATAACTTTTGGTGATAAATTAAAATAGTATATTATTGTATAATAAGTGTATATAATTTATGTTAGAATTGCAATGTTTCACCTTCAGTGATGGTGTAGCTATTTGATGCTACATTGTATTGATTGTGTAAAACTTAGATAACAGCTATGTCTCCAAGGAATGCTATCTTAACTTGCTTCATATAACACTTATCATTTGGGTGAAGATTATGTAGCCTTGAAACAGCTTAAAATATGTAAATCATAATTACAATATATAACATTTCGACAACCATCTAGACATGGATGAGATTTAAGAACAGATCATCATGTTTCTAATAATAATTTTAAGGTCTTTGCCCCTTCTATGTGAACTAGAATATGTGGTGGTACAATAACATCATAAAAGGTGTTGAGTTACTGTATAGTGTGTGAATTTATATAAATAGTAAACTTATGAATGATGCTGCTCATAATTCTATCCCCAATTTTGTTAAGATACTATTTAAAGGTAAATTGAGGAAGCTAAAAATGTAGCTACATACTCATTGAAAACGAGAACACTGTCTCTGGGTGACACTTAAAATTAGAAATCCTACAGGAAGTGCGAACTGAAATCTAGGTCACACAAAGGTCTAGACTCTATTTATAGCCAGTAGTAGCAGGCTCTAGATATTATGCACCACTGGGTTTGTGACAAGCTCTACTTGATTGAAAACAATAATTAGTTGAGCACCAAGGTCACCACTTCAATTAAATTAAATACTACAGGAATAAATCTAATGAGATACTTACTCAGAAACTTCAAAAATTACACCAGTCAATCTAGCACCCCTACAATATGCCTGAGCATTAATGTTATGGGTAATAGACACCCTAGCAACGTAAGCAGCGAAATTACGGACACGATGCAATTTAGGTGTGATGTAACAGCTAGTTACCATGTGTTATTGTATTCATTGGGTCAGCAGTGGCATCAACAACGTGTTGCTAGGAAACTGGTGTCCGGCCAGCGCGGCGACCGCGTGCGCGATTGCGTCGTGCCCGAGCGTCCTACGTCGTGCTTCCGACGTGGAGGCGCCGCGTGCAGCTTCGTATGCACGTGCCGACGCGCACCTCCAAGGGCTCTTACATAATCGCAGGGACCGCCGAAGACACGACGCCGAGGACAACGCAAACGTTGACTAACACCCGTTCCATATTTAGAAGGAGCGCCACCAATGCGTCCCGACGTTATTCATGCGTCTAGTCACATTTTTAGAACCGCATGTAAACGATACTTTTATCCCCCACGCTGTGCACCTCATTAGCGCATCGCTGAACCCGAATATTACGTTATTCAGGGTGCAAAATCCAAAATGCGTAATATATTGAGCTCAAAAACAGAAGTAATCATGATACTATACTTGATGATAGCTTAGTTTTACGGTGAAAATTGTAAATGATCATCGATTTCAATGCAGTACACTTACCTTGAGGTTGTATTGTTTGTTAGACGCACTAATTATAAATTAATAACAATAAATAAACAGCATTCCGCGACCTCCGTACTTGTGATCAACACTCAACAAACACCTTCCTCAACACCCAATCAAACCATAAACTATAGAACAACCTACATAAATAAACATATGATTTGTAAATGTCTTTGGTTGATTTTCCGTTTCCGAAAACGCTAGAGAGGCGCATTCGTGAGAATGAAAAACGGTACTTAGGCGATTATTGTTTCTTTCTGAAACAAGAGGACACAATTAACAATAATAATTAAAATATTGAATTCAGATAATTTTATGCTTGTCTGAAATGAAAGACCCATTGTTATTATAAATTGAAAAATGAAAAAAAAAATTAAGATTTTCCGATTAATATTTCTGTAACGTGGCTGAATAATCTGGCAACAATGCCATTAAATTAACCAAAAAGAAGAAAACACGTTAAACTTGACGTGGACTAAAGTAGCTGGCTCACTGTACCGAAATAAAATTTATAAGATTTTAATTATTCCACACTGTTATAAGCGAAGTGATACTATAAAATAAATAATCTAGATGTTAGCTTTTTAAAAGAAAATGATTTTAAACATAGTAAGTGCATACTTTCTCTTAAAACGCTCGTTTGCTGCGTCAACCTATTTTCCGGAATCGCTGATGTGTTTTTCGTAGTCTCGAGATTTATTTCATTGTTTCATTTTTACTTTGCAGAAAATGTTTGGGGTGTTGAGTGTGTTACTGTTACCACTACTTTTAAGTCAACAAACGGAGGCCGCAGCGGTAATATCCATTGATTTGGGTTCAGAATGGATGAAGATCGGCATTGTGTCTCCTGGAGTTCCGATGGAGATAGTGTTAAATAAGGAGTCTAAGAGGAAGACGCCAGCAGTCGTTGCGTTCAGAGATGATGTGAGAACTTTCGGGGAAGACGCAGTTACTGTTGGCGTCAGATTCCCGAAAAATACTTACAAATTCTTGCTGGACCTGCTTGGAAAGCCTTTTGATCACCCAATGGTGCAAGCTTACAGGTCAGTGACATGGACACATACAGCCTTTCAGAGAAAGTTACAATCTATTCTCTTGTTCTTTTTTTTGTCTTGGAACTTTATATTTTATTTCACTTAGTTCTACACTTCGGTTGGACATGTGTTTCATGACACTTTTTAATTAGGTTTGAAATCATAAAATTCTTCAGTTAGCATGAAGTTTAATTATGGCTGCATATTGCATCATTTTAAGGGAGACTCGTTAAACAGTTTTCTATTGGAAACTTTATTGCTCTTTTAGATTAGAATAAATATAATTTGTTTTAAAGTTATTCACAGTTAAGCTGCATTTCAATCATTTATATTTGTCACCTAAAATATAAGCATGCTGAAAATGTTTTCTACACTAACATGAATAAAATGTTCCATAGACTCAATACTTCTTATCAAATATGTATGATAATGCTAATTAATCAAATAGACAGATAGAATTATTATCCAAATATCCATGTGGTTTTGCAATGGCATTATCTAAAACCGGCATGTCCTAGAACCAAAAATTCAAATAAATATTCCAATTTTATTATGAAAAATCATAATAGGAATTCTAAAATTTTGACCTTAATCTAAGTTTAGACAGTTATGTAGGTAAGTATGTAAAGTAATTTCAAAAGCAATCATAAAATAGGTAACAAAGCATCAAGGATGTTTTCCTCGAAGGGTTAGGCGTACCTTTAATATAGACACAGTGTACCCACATTTAGCCGGTTGTTTAAATCCAATGTAATAGGGGGCGAGCCTATTACCATGAACTGGGCACAAATCTTATGTCTGGCCAGCTACTAAGAAATTATTACATAGAATATAATTAACAATATCAATCACATTTTCAGAGCCCGCTACCCGTACTACGATATTGTGGCAACAGACAGGGGCACACCTTTGTTCATACATGATGATAACACTAAGTTTACACCTGAGGAGCTGGTCGCACAACTCCTAGCCAAGGCTAAAGACTTCGCTGAAATTAGTCACGGTAAGATTGATTTATGAAACTGAGATAAGAGACTTATGGATTTAATTTTACTGAGGATTATTCAACTATGTATCAAAATCAATCCAAACAATTTACTATTGAATGGATGCTTTAACATTTCAATGAACTACCTTATAGTAAGATGATGTAATCAATCAATCAAGCCTTTGAAAAATTTAAAGTTCCAGATTGCATAGTTATCATATTGATATAAATTTAATTAATGTCTTTGTTTCTAGAAGTTAGTAATTTCTAACAGTCTAGCTTTCAATGACTATTCCAGAAAGTAAAAATTCTGGAACAATCAAGCCAAATTAATGTTTTTAGGGTTCAGTATGTCTGAATGAAAAACGGAACCCTTATAGGATCACTTGTGTATCTGTCTCGTCTGTTGTCTGTCTGACTGACTGGCTGTCTGTCTGTTTGCCTGTCTGCCTGTCTGTCTATCTGTCCGTCCGTCTATCACAGGCAATTTCCTCTGAATATATTGGACTAATTTAGCTGAAATTTGGTACACTTATGAATTTCTGTGACCCAAACGAGGATATGTAACGTAAATAAAGAAATTTTGAATATGGGGGGAATTTTGAATATGAATATTCATTTTGCGGGGGCAAATTGGAAAATAAAAAAAATAAAGTTTTGCAAACTGTACCATATAGGACATATCAAATGAAAAGGGCTTGTTATGAGGGTCTCAAATATATATTTTTTATAATTTTAAAATTAATTAAGAAAATAGGTAAAAAAATAGACCCGCCTTTCCCTGAAACAAATTTTTTTTTTTACTCAATGTTTCTGCAGGTTACACGAAAACCTATAAGAAGTTATGGTCTTAAAATAACATGGTAAATCTCTCAATATTGTGCGTAGAAACTTACATTTGCAGTTGGAATGTATGGTAGAACAAATGTTTTTCAATTATATGTCAATGTTAAGTTTGTTCTTGGGATAAAAAACATGGTAGACATGGTGGTCCGGTTTTGTTACCAGAAAACTTATTATATGTACCTAAATACTTACACTGCATTAGAATTTACTAAGAGATAGTAAGTTTATCAATAAAAATCGGAGTATTGGCTACTGTACCCTATATGAACTCAATATTAAAAATATTTCTTCATTTTCCAGGTCAAACAATTACAGAATGCGTGATCACAGTCCCCGGTTACTTCAACCAAGCTGAACGTCGCGCGCTCAAGGATGCCGCCGCTCTCGCCGGCTTGAATGTGCTGCAACTGATTAATGATTATACTGCTATCGCCATCAACTATGGTATCTTCAGAAGGAAGGTGAGATTATTTGCCAATCTGTGTTAAGGCTGTACCCTACCTCAGATTTTATCTCGCTCGCACTATACTACTCGCGGCCTGAGTGAGAGCTAGACGAAGTGCGGTGCTGGCGGCTCTCAAGCCTCGAAAAGTTTAGGTAATTGCTTTTTACGGTGAAAATAATGGTAATTTAAAAAAAACATAAGACCAGCTTTAGAGTTAGTTCAGTTATTATCCAAAGTTTCATGAACTAATTTGAAGTATTTTTTGTATACCAGCAGTTTACAGTTCGGTTTAGAGGTAAATTTGGATTTTTTTCATAACGAGAAATTTTTATGTAATCGTGTTTTCGCAAAACATAGGACCTAGCATCAATCCTCAACTTTAACATATATTTATTTCGAAATTAATGCCGCAGTATTTTCGGCATAGCGCAGGATCATGCTAAGCAATTTGAGGTAGGGTACGTCATTAATAGAGACTCCGCGACTCTACTTATTATCTCTGCACATTGATGACAGGCTGGTAGGTTAGGCTTACGGCAAATTCACAGACCTCACTTTAACTTTACGAGCTAAGCAAAGTTAGCATTTCATGCGAATGTAAACTTTATCAATATGCCAATAATGTTCATATATCGCCAAGTCGAGCAAAAACAAACAAATCAAAGCACAGCCGTACCATCCTTATCTGGAAGGCATTCAGGACATTTTCAGCCGGCTGTAACTTCGTTGTGGATAAAGCTAGAAGCAGAAGTTTCGCTCGGCAACACCGCAAGACACGGTTCTAAAATGACACATCAAGCTTTAGGGCGGCGACTGACTTGCAACGTTTGATTGTAATGTATCGAGTTTTTGTAACGCGTTACGTTACACTAGTCAGTGCAGCGAGCCGAGCAGCTCGATGCGAGCGCTGGATCCTCCACTGGACTGTCGGCTGTTTCGTGAATCGGAAAAGCGAAAATATGAGAAACGAAAGTTTCATGTGCTCGTGAAGCGAGCATTCGCCGCGTCTCGTGTATCGCCGTATTGTAACCAAGCTCGCCACGAATGATACATTACAAACAAACGATGCATGTCACTTTCCGCCTTTAGAAAAAGAGCATCACTGGTATGAGTAATAGAGAAGACGCTCTACAAAGCCTTATTCTTATTCTAAAACTCGATGTGCCTAAATGCCTTTATAAATTATAGCCTATGTTACTCAGTGATAATATAGCATTCCACTGGTGAAAGATTTTTAAGATTTTTAAAATTCCAGTAGTTTTGAGTTTATTCATTACAAACACAAACCTTTTCTCTTTATAATAGTGTGGATTGAAAGCATCACGCTACCTCAGCCCAGCAAAGGTCAGCCATTTTTAGCTTGCCCTTCGATCTGTCACGTAAAAATTAACTTCAACAAATTTTTTTTACGTAAACTTCTTGTCTGTTTCTAAGCTTCAAAGTCTCTCAGTTTCTGAAATTGGCAAGACAGTGACGGTTAATAATGAAAAAAAATGGTGTTAGGCGACCTAAGTTTGTTGAAGCCATCTTTATTTACCTATTTTCTTTTTATAGGAAATCAACGATACAGCGTGGCACGCGTTGTTCTTCGACATGGGCGCTGCGTCCACTAAGGCGGCGCTGGTCGAGTACAAGACTGTCAAGATAAAGGAGAAGGGCTTCGTCGAGACAGTGCCTCAGCTGCAAGTGTTGGGAGTTGGGTTTGACAGGTAAATTTTATTATACTATTCTGGACCGTTCTCAACTAAATGTAGCCTAGGACTGCTAGGAATATACCTTCATTATGACGTCTTTTCATCCGCCTAGTCTTTTATAACTAGATTACTGCTGGAATCCAGCCTGGTAAAGATATGGCTAAATATTATTTTAGGTATACAAAATACATCTAAAGTTTTTACACAATTAAAATATTTATGTTCGTTTTTGTCCTTAGAACTTTAGGCGGCCATGAAATGACCCTCCGTCTTCGCGAGCACCTCATCAAAGCTTGGGAAGCACAGGGCGGCGGTGACGTCAGAGTCTCACCACGCTCCATGGAGAAACTACTCTTAGAAGCAGAGAGGCTGAAGATTATTCTCTCGGCGAATACCGAGTTCTACGCGCAGATCGAAGGCTTGCTTGATGATAAGGACTTCAAACAGCTGGTGAGTTATTAACAAAAAAAAAAACTGACGTGTTGCTGGGAAGTTTGTGGCGGATTTTTACAGAAGTTCGGGTCTCCTTCATGTCTTCCCCTCGATCTTCTGTATGTCGTCCACCTGGCTATTGGTCTGCCATCGCCATGCCGTTGGTTTCGATCGTACTTCGACTTTATCCGAAACGTGATAGCTGTCGATTACAATATTCATGTGTACACTCGCGACAATCTAAGAAGTCCGTTTTGACGTTTCGTTCTCGTACATGTAATACAACGTTAAGCCTTGAGAATCAGTTTTTAACAATGTAGATATATGTCGTCGATTACAAACTCTGGTATGTTCAATCGATATGTCTCGAGAATCAGTTTATAAGAAACCAATTATTTTTTTCTTCGCTACTAAAAGAATTTTTATACCTGTCAAAACGGACTTCTTAGGTTGTCGCGAGTATAGATCGGAAAATTAATAATTCAAATATCACACAAACCGTTAGTTGCTGTATATGTCGTGTGTCAACAGCAGTATGTGGTCAAATCCTGTCCCACATTGCGTTGCGTCAGGTTGAGAATACTTTAATAAATTAATAATAATTTATGCAAGCTAATTATTTGATTGAGTTTTCAATAAGCGAAAAAAGGAATTTGTGTTAATTATCTTTCTCTTTTCTTGGTTCTTCACTAATCTCTCTCTCTCTGTCCCCAAAAACTGCATAAAATAGTTCATGCCGTCGTAACAATACCAGCTAATCATGACTTCTGTAGGCTATTTCTATTGGATACATAACATCACGCCTGTATTCACCGAAGGGTTAGGAAGAGGTGTACCTATAGTATCTACACACAAATACCGCCAGTTATGTTTAAGTCTCATGTAATGGGGGGCGAGCCTATTGCCATCAACTGGACAGTAGCAGCCCAGAGTCTGGATTTGTATCCAGCCTCCGGGCTGCTAGTGAAAGATTCCAGATGTAAAAGCCAATAACACTGCCCGGCCCAGGAATTGAACCCAGGAATCATGCTCGGCAGTAGCGCTTGCGGACACTAGACCAACAAGGAAATTTTTAATGAATTCTAAACTTCTTATTATTATCCATTACCTCTTCAAGCAGCAGTCATAAATGACACAATAAATTGAATCAGACACTCTTTGGTATCCACAAAAACATGCATGCGAATAGGGACGAAGACTAAATATTTTTGGTCCGTCAGGTAGATTATTAAAAAATATTGGACACGTTTTTTTTTTTTTTACGTAATCATAGGATTAGCGATACATTGATTTAAAATGTGGCATGACGTCACGCATTGGTAGTTTTATATAGTTACGTAGCGAGCCCCCAATTTGAATACATTTTATCTGTATTTTTTTATTAATAACTAGCTGCGCCCCGCGGTTTCACCCGCGTAAGTCTCGATCCCGTGGGAATATCGGGATAAAAAGTATCCTATGTGTTAATCCAGGTTATAAACTATCTGTTTGCAATTTTGTTTCCATCCATACTTACAAACTTTCGCGTTTATAATATTAGTTAGATATGACAGCAAATAAAAAAATTAAAAAACACCACTGCCCTGCTAAAAACGAACTAAAAAGTAAAAAACAAGTTGATAAAATTGTCATTGCAGTCGGGGGACCGTTCTGTGGAACACTTTTTAATCTTAAGAGGTCCCCCGACTGCAATGACAATTTTATCAACTTGTTTTTTACGTTTAGTTCGTTTTTAGCAGGGCAGTCGTGTTTTTAATTTGCTGTCATATCTAACTAGTATTATAAACGCGAAAATTTGTAAGTATTGATGGATGGATGTTTGTCACTCGAGATAATGTAAGGATTCTAACGATACCTCATACATTCAAATCAGTTCAGGCATTTTAAAGTTATGATGGAATAAAGAAACTCACATACATACATACATACATAGGTGAACCCTGAAAACATTACACTCCTTTTTGGGCAGTCGTGTAAAAATACATGTCTGATATTTTTTTATTATTTGACTGACGGACTCAATAGAATTTATTTCGTTTTACCCATGCATCATCCCTATTGCGATAACATTCCACGTACCTTACTTAATATGCATATTACATGCATGATGTAAGGATATGTTAGAACTAACAAATATAAAAAGTCGCATATTTAAATATTCTCATTCAATGTGCAGGTGCTGTTTTTGGATCATACTTAACTTGCATACTGATTAAGCTTCTGCCCAAAAGCTTATTAACTTACAATAGTGAATACAAAGTAATGTAATCTGGGAATGTCTGTATGTTGAATGAATTTAAATAAAAAATTGTCTGGCTCTCATACTTAATTATTTTTAACGTTATTCGGATTTGCTCGCAACCGGCGTGCGTGTGTGACAGATGTATGTACGTAAACGCAGCAAAAGAGTATGTAAGGATCGTAGCGGTTGGCGTTTTGTAGTTTGGGCCATGGGAAAAAGGCGTGAAATTATGTATATTATTGATTTTCTGCATTCAAGATAGATTCAATCAAATAATATAATAATGTATATTCAATGAACCGAAGTACAGTAGTAGGGCGATAGTCACGGATTATTGTTTTTGAGGCTAGCTGTTACTGGCGTGTCTAAATAGTGTTCGATTATATGTATAACAATTTATTGCTCGCTCGACTATACCAAAAGTTAAACATCATTTATTTGATTAAGTCTGTGAATCAGAACTTCTTGAACGTCAATATTTACTAAAGGCTGTTCCCAAAACGCGTTTACCACTTCCAAGTATTTGAGCTAATAAGATTAGGTGGAGCAAGCAACAAACTCCTCAGATGTGTTTTCATGTCAAAATGTGTATCAATGGAGTCTGCATTATAGTAGGGATGGTACACACCAAAGGTAAAGCTTGCTTTCGGTCTGCTAAGTTTGTGCTATTGTTACGTGTCATACATCTCCCACTTAGTGAGCCGTTCAGTGTTGTCAGTTTTTGGCCGTCTATACTTACGTTTGATGTGAAAGCAAACAGACAAACATTCAGTTGTTTGCCACTCCTACAATCATCATGATTGTTTCCATGATCAGGTAACGCGGGCTGAATTCGAGGAGCTGTGTGCGGACTTGTGGCCGCGCGTGTCGGGCGTGGTGCAGCGCGCCATCGCGGCGGCGGGCGGCGCGGGCGCGGGCGCGCGCCTGGTGCTGGCGGGCGGCGCGTCGCGCGTGCCCGGCGCCGCGCTGGCGCTGCGGGGCGCGCTGGGCCACGAGCCCGCGCGGTCTATCAACGCCGACGAGGCTGCTACTATGGGTGCTGTGTACAGGTAATATTATTAAAGTTTCGGTTAAGAATTAACCTTTATACTATTCCCCCTCTAAAAAGCTTATTTTATTCACTGAAAACGGTGAATAAAAAGCACTTTTAGTCACAGAGGCCCTAGTGTGAGTTTCTTTTAACTATCTCGATTTTACGCATCGACCGCTTTCGGCGCTCCGATTGGCCGTTCACTGGCCTTCACTGGCGAAAGGCCAATCGGAGTACCGAACGAGGTCGATGCGTAATGTCGAGATGGTTAAATGAAACTCACACTAAGGCCTCTATTATGTTTTGTGTTCTTCGCTGTCATTAGTACAGTCGCGCTATTTTAAATACTGTAAGTTGTTTGTTAAATAATAATAAATCGATTGAAATGCATTCAAGTGATGAAGAAGATGTGTTAACCTGAGTTTATGAACCGATGTAGTAGAAAACTTGCGACTCAACAAATCTGGTTTATATCAAAGCCTATTATGAGTTTTGCTAATGGAAAAATGAAAATCAAGGTTCTGGCACATTTTCAGAGTCTATTTTGCTAACTTATTTTAATGAGTTGTCGAAGAAAAAGAAGTCATCAACATTATGGATATATTATATGCTATGGTGTACTATAAAAACAAGGCATAACATTGACATAACAACAGTCATACTCGAAGTTGCAAGTTCTTTTTCTGGTAGTCATGGTATAAAGTATAGTATGCAACTCTTGAATAAAACGGATTTTATATCGAGGGCCACGAATCACTCGCGTCGCTCAGGATTCTAACAATTGAATCACTCGCTATGCTCGTGATTCAATCATCATGAATCGGTCGCGATTCAGTCGTTAGAATCCTTCACTTGCTCTTGATTCATGTATGGCCCTCGCTTTAAATCCGTCCTTTATTCACTAATTTCATAATATACTATTTTAGAATTTTATCTAAGCATAAAACACTAAATTTTGGTAAGGTTTATCATAAACCAATCGGGAACCTGTTTGGGAGGTTCGCGATTGATTATTAGATTTTTCTAAAATGTATTAACCCAAAACTTGAGAATGCAACTTTCTTCAACGAATCTACATTATAATGATGATTCTTTTTACAGGGCGGCCTCTCTTGCAACTGGATACAAAGTAGCTGCGCTGAACGTGCGCGACGCGGTTCTGTTCCCTATACAAGTGACATTCACCAGACACGTTGACGGCAACGATAAACTGGTGAGTTTACTACTGATGTAGCTTATATAATCATCCTCGATTTATATATATATATATATTTTTTTTTGTCTTTCTGTCCATCCAAAGGTTTTATAGAATTCAAGCTTTAGTGCCATAAGTTTGATTCTTGTATTAATAATTTTAGGGGTACAACTGAATATTGGATTAATGTTAGTTTTGGGTTGTTTTCAGGAGCTGGTATAGTATTACCTTCATTAATTTTAGATTAGGAATTTGTAAAGTTTTAGTTCGAAAATTTTATTGAGCACTGATCTAATAAAACTATTTTGTTACAGATCAAGAGGACATTATTCGGCCCCATGAACCCTTACCCACAAAAGAAGGTAATCACTTTCAATAAACACACAGATGACTTCGACTTCCACGTCAACTATGCCGAGTTAGACCACATTCCCTCTAACGAGGTTCAATTCGTTGGTTCTTTAAATCTAAGCCAAGTTGTGCTAAACGGTGTCGGTGCCGCCCTAGCCAAACATACCGGTGAAAACGTCGAACATAAAGGAATCAAAGCACATTTCAATATGGACGACTCCGGTTTAATAAACATGGTCAACGTCGAGTTTGTCGCTGAGAAAACTGTTGACGAAGACGAAGACCAAGATAGCACGTTATCCAAAATAGGAAGCACTATCAGCAAACTATTCGGATCAGATTCCGAAACTCTTGAAAAGGTTGAAGAGAAATCTGAGGAGAAACCCCAAGAAGAGGAGGCCAAAAACGATACAAAGAAAGCCAACCAAACAGAAGGAGACAAACAGAACGCTACTGAACCTGAAACTAAGCCCAAACCTAAAATTATTATACTGAAGGAGCCAATCAAAACAGCGGAAACACTTCTAAACCTTCAACCACTTTCGCCAGAACAGTACAAGACCTCCAAAGCCCTGATTGCCGAGTTGAACATGATTGACAAGAAACGCATCGAAAGAGAAACTGCCCTCAACAACCTTGAAGCGTTTGTAGTAGACGCACAAATGAAAGTAGATATGGACGAGTACTCTCAATGCGGAACTCAAGAACAGATTGAAGAAATTAAGAAACTGTGCAGTGAAACATCGGAATGGTTGTACGAAGATGGGTATGAGGCGGCCACGGAATTGTACGAGGCCAAATTAGCTGCTCTGCAGGACAAGACTAGCCCGATCTTCTACAAGCACTGGGAACACAGAGAGAGGCCCGATGCGGTCGCAGCTCTCCGCAGCATGCTGAACAGCTCTCGGGAATTCCTCAAAATGGCGAAGAACTTCACTAAAGACGCTAATCCAGACAAAGACGTGTTCACAGATGTAGAAATAAACTTATTGGAGAAGAAGATTGAAGACACTACCACCTGGCTCAGCACCTCTATCAAGGAGCAGAAGGCTCTTAAAAAGAACGAGGACATCAAACTGACGGTCGACAGCATTCGAGAGAAGATGGCGAATTTAGACAGGGAGATGAAGTACCTGTTGAATAAGATGAAGATATGGCGGCCCAAGAAGCCAGCGAAGAAGGAGACTGATAATAAAACTGAAGAGACAGTTATTGAACCTGAGGCTGGACAAAAAGAGGAGAAAGTAGAAGAAACACAAGAGAAGGTGCCAGCAACAGAGAAAGAGAATGAAACTGAGACTACAGAACCGCCGCTGCAGATCTCAGATGGCGAAGATGAACATTCCGAGTTATAATCACCGCGTGGAGTAACTTAATGTATTAGTTTAATTTATTTAAATGAATGCGTGGCTTGTTTGTTTTTTGTATGTGGTACTGTACTGCAGAATGTTGACTCTGTTCATTTATTGGAATATCTTTGCATTTAGGTTATACTTATCAATCCATCCATTTTTTTGCATTTTTTTACAGTAGGTTTTTGGGGTTGACTAGACTTTTATCACAAGACATTCTCTAATCATTCAACAATATTTTTTTCTATTATGAAAAACCCTTTTTGGTCAGGCTTAGCTGGCTTTCCCTGATACACTTCTTGGTTGTATAATTTGTTCATTCTTCTGTGATAGAAGACACTATTTCGGAACGATCTCACGCCCATCCAATAAATAATCGAATGACTTCCATATTTATTATAAATTAATACTAATTTTATTATTAGAATTAAATTCTCTCACATCCACAATTTTTATATTATTTATATCCTTTATTTAATTTAAATACTTATAAATTATATATTTGAATATTTTTTGTAAAAAACACATTTGTAAATTATTTATATTATTTATGTGTTGAAATTGTTATGATTACTCTTCGTTACCGAAAACGAACAAGCCACACAAACATACAATTAAATCTCAAATCAAACAGTGGCCGCCTCCCACAGTGAAAGAATTTAAACAAAATATATTTATTTACTTTTGTTCATTTTTATATTGAATTTGTTTTTTAAAGTGCGGCTTCTCTCTAGCTGTGGCCCCAGTAGTAGCGGACGTGAGAGTAATATATTTATGTGTACCTAAACTTTATGTGATATATTAAAGGCTATAAGTTTGTGTGAGTATTATACTGTTTTTCTATTACAGACACAGTGTGAGCACAAATTGTAATGAACACAATGTTCTATTATCTCCGTCTTTGTTATAATCTAAGCATTTTGTGTGTAAATCTATGTTTCTATTTAATCATTCGACAAGATTGTGTGCGATAGAATATGTATGTACTCTTTCCCCGTAGACTTCCCAGGAATCTATGCCTTTATTACAATGTTTACTGAGTAGTATAAATGAACGGTGGTGCGGACTTATCCAGTGAGCTTAAAGCTGATAACCTTATGATTGACTTCACAGCAATTGAAATAAGAATCACTTTGAGTGTGCCTTTATTTTCTGAAACCAATGTGTCAAAGAAAGGGACCTAAGTAGATTATACGTAAAAACAAGAGGCTTGTAATTACACCGTTATTTTTTAATTTGTAAACGCATTCATGTAGCAATATAGATGAGTCCGCGCCGTCGCGTGTGTCTGCGAAACACGGAGTAGTGAACAAATGGAGTGCTTATGCTCGATGGATAAATACTTTCGGCGTCGGCTGAAACACCGTTGTCAGTTACAATAATATACTAATACTACTGACGCAACTAAGGTTCCATCGGGAAATTCGTTAAACGCGATCTCTTGCGAACTAGTGCGTCTTGAGTTTAAATAAACTCAAGTACGGTTGGTTGACAGGGTAAAGAACGATTATTAACTCGTGAGTGGAGCGAAAATAAGCGATTATTATTACTAGGTTATGGTTGTTTGATTAGGTGCAAATATGGAACCTTATGTTGTGTGGTACCGTTCAGTATGTGTCTACCGACCTTTCCTGTAATCAGCACTCCATGTCTTCACTATTCCGTGTTACGAACCCCTGAGGTGTGTCCGTATTAGTGAAACAGTGTGCGGACTTAGGTCATATAATTGTAGCATTTTCAGTGAGATTCGTTCAATACCCAGTCGCAAATGGAAATAAATTATACATGAATGAACATATTATCGTTTTATTTCACCTGGTTACCACAGCTGCCGTTTCTGCTTTTATAAGTTTCTTGAATGCTCAGTTTGACTGACTTTTGTTTGGTAATTTATTCCCATGGTCTTGCCGTGGTCTTTGTGTTTGTGATACATTGACGTGACGACTACCGGTCAACTTGCGATATTCATGTAGGTAGTATGAAATGAGTGACTTTGAATTTTTTCAAAACAGTCTGGTTCCTAGAGCCGAAAAACCTGAATATTTTCGTTTTTTCACCGACATACCTTTGATGTATCTTATCAAGGGTGCAAATCTGGACTTTTGCAAACTCATAAATGAGCAGTGGAGTGAATCAACTTGACCACAACCGTCGAGTTCAAGATCAACAACTTTATGAAATGGCGGTGTTTTGCTGTTAGTCACACTGGTGTCTGGTGTGACCACGAGTCCGCACCCGTTTTTGACGGAGAGAATAGTGTGTTCAAACTGTGAACTTCATCTACATACAACAAAATAATTGCAGTTTCAATTGTCAAAAAAAAAACAATACACGTCATTGTAGGTCTATTGAAACTTCCTACGGACTCTTTTCTGCAAGATCAGAAACGCATTGACAATCCTGTGTTCATGTACTATTTATCCTATTACGTAACTTTTACATTAAAATTTTCATAATTTTCTTAAGTGTTTACCTATATGTTTGTAAACCTACACATACGTTTTTACAGGTATCTAGCGCTTGTCTGCGATTCTTTAAACGTAACGAGCGCACCCATAAACCAAGTATTTACTGTGGGGAAACTAGTAGCAACACAATTTCACGGTTTGCGCTTCCACAGAAGGCTTTCTTTACACCTTTGACTAAAGTAAACATTGAACGCAAAATACACTTGAGAAAACTGAGTGTACTCACAGCTTATTTTGCTGGTCGATAGTTCTTAATATTTTTTCTTTATTGTAGGCATTTCGCAAGTAATGAAATAGGGGCGACCCCTATTATACAGCGTGCCGCTTTAATGGTGACATTAATTTAACACACATATACGATTTCGCGTATTCATTTTATGAAAATATTTGAATTTAATTAAACATTATTATTTATTGATTTATTTACAATTTTCTAAATTACCATCTTGGAGCAACCTGTACTTAAAGAACTGTGGCGAAGAGGTAATTTGCCGGGCGGATCATATGTAGGCGAATAGAAGAAAAGCCGCGCAATTTCTTAGAAATTATGCCGACAAAGAATCGAACCGATAGAACGTAAGCCAGCTGTTAGGTAGCTTCATGAATGAATCTTTTACACAGAGTGATCTCAATTTTGGTTATGTTTTTATTATTATTTAGTTTGTTTGAAAATTATTTTTTTTCAATTGACCAATTACTTTATTTTATTATAATATTTATGATTACAGGCCACTAGCCCTACCCTTGTGTTAAATTAATGTCGCCATTGTAGCGGCACGTTGTATTACTGGCGAAATGTGGGTGTAGCTACACCTCTGTCTAAACCTTCGGGGAAAACAGGCCTAATGTTGTTGAACTGCTGATAGCACTTTACTGCCTCGTTGGTCAAGGGCTGCTGCTGAGCACGAGGTCCTGGTTTCGATTCGCGAGTCGGTTAAAAGTGCTATTGGGTTTTTCCACCTGGTATTTCAGAGTAGCAGCCCGGAGTCAGGATTCGTGGCCAAATAATGACACTAGGCTCACTTCCTGGGACTTAAACATAACTGGCCAAATGTGGGTGTAGGTAAATACTATAGGTACTCCTCTGCCTACCCCTTCGGGGAATACAGGCGTGATGTTATGTCAGATATGTTAAAATGTCACAATAATACAATTAATCTATGGTCAGAATAGTGTTTGGGGCGTAGGTAGAAGGTACCTATGCCCCAAACACTATTCTGACCGTACTTTGTAATTTTCATCAATGCTATTGTATTTGTAAGTTGTCACGGAAGTGTCAACTCATACTAGAATAACGTAATAATTAAACAGCATTTTAAAATAATTGAGATACGGTTAGCAAAAAAAAGGTCCTTAAGCGCGGCAGGTAAGGCGTAACAACCTAGCGAAATTAACTAAGTAAGTACCGACGCTAATTTTAGGGGTGAATGGGGCAATAAAGGCAGTATATTAGAAAAAACTTTCTTTCGCGGGACTTTTTTGTGCCCTATTTAGAGATTTGGGTAAGTTACGATTTTCATATTTTAATAAATTCCGTCTGGGTTACCAAAAGTCTTAATATTTTTCGGAGTTGACCTCAGGCCAATATTTTTTATTGGTGGAAGGGTAAAAAAAAATAAAAGGGTGAGTCAAGTATATTTTTTAAAGGTATTTGCTGTCATTTTTCTTTGCTCCATGCTCAGACCAATTTTTTTTTTTTATTGGTTTGAGGCTCCGTGCTTACCGTCATCCATCTTGTTTTTCAGGGATCTGATCGGTGGCGAATATCTTGAAAAGTACATTTTTTAAATTATTATTATTGTCTCCTTTTATTTCATAAAGTCACATATAAATTACATTTTTAAATATTAGAATATAAAAATATAAAAACATTATTATTGTAATTATAGCTATGCTTTTATTGCTTGTGGAGACAATGCAAACAAATATATCTCCAGTTGTCTCCAGACGATGTTTTCTGTATCATAATCTGCTTTTCAGATCGCTAGGTACTATTTATCAAGTCACACAAGATTCCTTGTCGAGCCATCACGTCTCATACCTTGATGGCATCTCAAACAAATTTTAAATCATACAATATCTTGACAGGCACCTAAAGCAGCCCCATTACCAGTAACTTGTTTCAAAAGAGCTTTTGTTTTTTTTAAGTCCCGAAGGAAGAAGTCGGCGCCCGCGCCGTGCACTGGCGCCTTTCTTCGAGTGAGCGAGACGGCTGTATGTAATTATATACCATGTTGAAGAGAGACAAAGCAATAGCATTCCGCGTCATAGACAGACAAGCCAAATGAATCCAGTTTGCTTGTTATACGCCGGTCGCTCGGGTGTGTGCTGCTTTAGTTTTTTTGACAGTGATGTAAACAATTAAACTTGAATTTTCTGTGAATCAACGCACTCTCATAACACGAGTGTCGATAAGAACATGTGTTGAAGTTAGTTTTGCACAAGCACGAGTGGATTTTGGTGGGATTTTTGTTTGTAAAGGTAAGAATAACTAAGAATGCAGCCGATTCCCTCTCGCGTCCCTCTTGGAGGAATGCAATGCACCTCGCTGTGCCCCGGCGCACCTTGCGAGTCTATCGAATTTTCTGTCCAATCGATACAATAACTTTCAGAATATTTGGCGTGTCTGGTTTTTACCTGAACCCATATTCCGAGATATAATGAAAACGAGAGACGACACAGATGTCATTGTATTGTTTTCGTAAACAAACATAATATTTATGTATTCCGAGACATGTGCGCTAGTTTCCGTAATTAACAACCCAGAAAAAAATAATTAGATGCGAGCGAGCACATTTGAAATTACAAGTTACTTGAAAGTAAACCGTGAAGGGTAGGTTAGGGTATTTTGAACCACAAGACTTTAATGTTGATTTATATTCAAGATATTAAGGATTCGTGAATATTTTAACGTGTTATTCGTAGCTATGTAAATGAAATATCTGCCTCATTTAATCTAAATGTATTATGCAGAAGGTCAGGGGTCAAGCCACCGCCAAAATAGTGCACGTTTATCGTTTATTGCTTCCTGTAAAATTAGAAATAAGTTGTTATCATTTTGTTTATGTCTTTCATTCATACTAATGAACCGTTCGAGATACGATGTACCGAAGTTAAAACTAAGTACAAACGCGTGTCGGATTCACGTTCAAAACAAACGTGAACGCTGTAGGGTTTGAGTTCGTAACTACAAAGAATAGGTACACTTTATTTTAATTGGACTAGCCATTCATTGGTCAGAATTAAAAATTTTGTGTACCTATTCCCGAGCTTTTATCGATACCTACGTTATGAATTCTTAATTTTTTTTTTAGTTTTCACATTGTTTTTGTTGTCTTACCGGGTAGGTAGGTATTACATATTTCAAATTCATACGTAATTATTTGACAAGGTTTTCGGTCTTTCGGTAATATTATTCTAAACATTTTCGTCATCAGGGGCAGGCTATAAGGCTATAACAGTAATAGATATCGCCTTAGTCCGAATTAATGTACGGCTGAAGCTAGATTACTGTGTCAGATCCAGATGCCCCAAGGAATCAATTGCGAATAGTAATCCGATTATTGATAGTGAATCTCGAATTGATTCAAATGTCAACAATTTGGTTGTGTCACTTGAAGTTGGAAGAAAATACAATATTTGGGAACAAAGTGGGTCATTCACCTGGTCCCCAAAACATTTTTCTTTTTATCTCGTCTTTAATCGGCATCATCGTCCACCATACCCACATCTCTTTTAGCCGTCATCACAGTAGACACTTTCTAGCCCTATCTTCTTTCACACAACAATCCTTTCTTTGGACATACTCAAAACATCACTTCCTCTACTTTACTTGTTTTTTTTTTCTTTTATTACAATTTCTTAATCATCTTCTGGTATTTCTTTGCCTTTAGTACTCTATTTCATTTCGATTTCGATATAAACATGTAATTAATTTAATTGCATTAAAATCATGCGCCCTCCCTTCAATTAGATACTGAGTATCTGTTTAATAGTTCCGACCGGATTAAGTCTTGTTCGAGATGAGAATACTTGTTGGTTGGTTGTAATTTTCGGATACCACGTACGACGTCATTATTAACATCTTCAAGTTCCAGGCCCTTAGAAATTAGTAGGTTGTATATAACAGGTATTTTAAGCCAAAGAGGTTTCGTTACGAAATCAGTGTTAAAATCGTAGGTGGACGGTCAACTTCGGAGCGCATTATCGAGCCATCATGAGCCAGTTCATTAAAATTTTCTCGTAATAATCACCTCTTTTGATGGATGTGTTTCTCAGCGGGTATTAATAATGCAGAGTTTGCGTTATAAAGTGTTACTACGTATGTCATATGGTGAATGTAAATTTCTGCATTCCTTGATACTGAAAGTAACTCCTATATTAAATATGTCGTTTCTCTCGTCATAGATTGTTGCCTCGATCAATGTCTTCAAAGGGCTGATTCTTGTGTCATGTTGACTATTTAAACTCTGTGGTTGCACAGTGTACAGTAGGAACACATACCTACTGCATAGTAATCTTTTTGAATAGGAAAATTCGTCGCAGTAGTTCTTCAACATACGACCTAATCAGCCCGATACGACTGTAATTCTCAAAATGCAAAATATTTCAGACGTACATTTTTGGATCCTCAATGTTAAACAAAAATAATTTCCTGGCTGCTAGCCAGTTTATGTTGATAACCTAGATGTACAGAGAGTTGCATACTTTACTTTATTTGTAATTATATGCATAGATAATTTCGGGGACAATATAGAAGGAATATACCTAATTGGACATACCTACGTTTCGTAACTACGCCCAATTACAACTCCGGTGCATTCACCATAATATCATGCTGAATTTTACATGAAATGATACTTTAAAAGCTATTCATCCAATATTTTATGAGCATAAATGGAAAATGGATCGAAAAAAATAATTTCTGTCAGATTAAGTACATTTACATGTCGTACTTACTTACATTTGTTGGCATTTCACAGAATAAGTGGCTTTAAATCGAAAGAAGATATTGCATATGGATAAAATATCTGTTATTCACTAATGTTCGCTTGATAATAATTTATTTAAAAAATGTGGCTTTAAATAGAATGGTCTGCTTTTTTTGTAACACCAGTTTTTCATGCTGGTATGTACCTATTCATTATAGCTTTCATTATTATTAATTGGTGGGGCTGATTCGATATTTTATATAATATTTAAATTATCCAAAATATTTGCTTGTCCATTAAGATGTAGTTTTTATGGGGTTATTTTATTAAATTGCTTGTTCGATCAAATAACTGCTCATTAGTGACATCTGAAAATAAAATCTTGCAAGTACCAGCAGTGGTTTAGAAACGCTTCAGATGATTTAAGGATATTTTTACCTTGCTCTCTCGATCGTTGTAATCACTTATCTTCAATTCTAACAGTTATTAACGCTCGATCATTAAAAGCCAGACTAATAATTACGTTTGCCTGGATAACCATAAATTGTAATTATTTGAAACGGTGGCTATGATTTTCTGAAATACGGACTAAGAAAAAGATCTTTCCATTAGGATCTATCACGTCATTCTGATTGGTACCGTCAACAAAAAAAAGATATTGGTCAGATATACTAAACGCTCGGTGATGTAAGGGTTATTTTTATCATTTTGATTGGTCGCTTGATCCCAATATTGTGGAACCATAACCAGTAATAAAGTAGGTAGGTACGTTGATAAATTATTACGAACACACATGATAAGAATATGCGTACGTGATTTCTGAGACATAGCGTCTTTCACAAATAGATCTTTGACTGGCTGTTATAACAAATTGCATAGCATACTTTTTAAAGTAGGTAGGTAGACAGATTCATCACGATTTATGATTAATCTTGATATATCTTATTAAGATAATGGAAAGAGAGTATAAGGTCTGGTGTCACTTAAATAAATCATCTGGTATTAGCACAGAAAGAAGTAAAAAACTGTACCTGCCGAGAGGCACACTTTCCTGTTAAGTTATTTCTTACATCGTACACACTTTTTATTGTATTTTTTTATCTGCTGTATATAACATTGTGTGCCTTTTAGTCTGTGCTAAATCAATGTATTTTCTTTCTTACACAATCGAGTTTGAGCGATTGTCAAAAATAATCTACAAACCTAAGTTAAGACTTGTTCCTACTGGATTTATTCAAGGCTGATACCTATCCATCTATACATAATTCTGCGTCATTGTTGCTGAGCACGCCACTCTGGAAGTCCCACATTCCCACGTAAATTTCTATGTTCACCAATTTTAATTGGTGTCTAATATTTGGCCATGTCACAGCTGGTATTTTAGGAAACCATTACTAGTTATAATATATCCCACGAGCCCTTCACTATTATCATTAAGGCATAAATCAACGTTGAGTACGCCTACATACGACGCTAGGGGCACGATTTCAATATAACAGCGTAGTTAGAAGGTTAATAAGAATGCACTAACTGACGGCTTGTGTGCCTTGACGCTCCATTTCTCTGTTATACTCCACAAACATTAGCCCCGAGATAAACGGGTTATTTGAAACCAGTGTACAACGACAGAGACGCTATAGAACGAAGGGATTTCACATTTTATTAATGTGATTCAACTGCCTCCGTGCAAGAACATTCGTCTTGTGATGGCCGAGCAACATCCGCTGTATTTTTGTATCAATAAAATATTATGTTTTACGGCTCAGATTAGGTCCATAACTGAATTCATAAATAGTAATGTAACGTGGCCTTTTTCAATGAGAAAATTGTGACTCGTAGCGTAGCTCTTCCCACTTCAGCCATTATATGTAAAAAATCAAAGTGTTTTTCTGTGCGAACATAGGAAGAGAGTAATTAGTCTTTAAAGTAAATATATCAGTTTATCTTTAGCATCAAGGAAGCCTTTGATCATTCACCAGTGCTTGGTCCACTTTTGTAAATAGAAATTTAAAAATCTTTCTACTTCTTTCATATTTTGCGAGGATGCTTTTACTTATTTTTATTGGAAAATGGCTTTTGACATTTGGTTGTATAAATGTCGACGATGGATGTGGAGATGTGGTTAAAAGCTGGACACGTTCTTTTTTAAAATCTTTGTTGCTCTTTATCAAAGCGTAGAGTTTCTTAAATTCTTTTAAAATAAGATCGCATATAAGTCGCACATACGTTTTTTGCGGGCTGACAAAAGCGCCTAACCTCCCCGCAGTTATTAGAAACAATTAAAAACATTTTATGAGCTTAAACATACCTTTACAACAAAAAATTATACCTGTAGGTATTTAAAATGACTTTTATCAACATTGGTTAGCCGTCTCCAATCACACGCGGTACAAAAACTAGTATTTCAAGGCGCACACCTTAATGTTCACGTTGAAGGATGCAATCCCTAGTTTTTATGATCAGTGATCTAATTTATTCGAACATGGACAGGACATATTTAGACACGTCATGGCTGTAAATATCTTAGGCAGGTTCATTGAAGCTGGTACATTTTCGGTAGGTTCGACTTGGTCTTTGGAGGCGTAGTTGCCTAGTTAAAATGTCATTGAAACGAATAATTAAATTTTGATTAGTTAATTATTTACTAATTTGTTTGCATCTCACGTAGCTTACGTGACATGCAAACAAATTAGTAAATGAATTAGTTGTTTCAGCAAATTATAAATAAGTTACTATTTCAAATGCAATTTCGGATTGTAGTGACATTAGTCAAGGTCTAACCGAAATCTAGTCACGGAATACATCAATATAATATTTACTGACCTCATGCATCAATCTTTGTAAACACGTTTAGGAACAGAAATAGTTCAGCTTTTTTCAGTAAATTTTTAGTAAGCCAAGACCAGTGGCACAGGGGTTCAAGTCTACTAACTTACAAAAAAATTTTTTCATTGTGAGACCATTGGCACGTTTGTAAATTAGTGGACTTGGCCCCCTGGTCGTCGCCGTTTTTTCTAGGACCAACACTTTTGCACCAAATTCCGGCACTACATCCGACTACCCTCATTCCCCTACAAATTACCCTAATCTCGTTAATGAACCACGTGCAGTCTCTTAAGCACGTGCCGCACTTAAAACAATGGTTAGTGCAAAAACGATCTTTATCAAAGTAATCGACATCTATTTCCTATTTCATGGTGGTCTTGTAGCGTGGATAAAGTAGGTGCTTGACCTCACGCGCGCTTTAATAACCATGTTTAAAGGAGCTTTTTTGTTGATGTTTGAGTTGAAATAAATTAGTAGGTATGTCATTTTGTTTAGGTGTTTTACTTGTTGACTTCCTAGTGGTCTAGTAGTCGCATGCGCGATGTCTGTACGTGAGGTTCTGCGTTCGGTCTCCGATCTATTCTGAAAAAGTCTCAACTTGAAAACTTAGCGCTTATACACACGAGCAGCACGCGTGAATGGCAGAGGCAACTGCAGCCGTCGACGCGTCGCGGCGTCGCGTCGCGTCGTCGGCAGCTGCCGTTGACAATTGTGCCACTCGCCACTTGTGTATTTGAGTACGGTGCATAAACCACTCACTTCAAGTTCACTTCACCTAAGTTTTTTCGGTGAGATTTTTCCAGAATAATTAGATTGGCAAGTCAACTTTTTCCATTAGGAATTTACTCAGTTTGGATTTGCGGCCAGTTACCGGCAATAGGCTGGCCATGGATCTTATAATTGGCAAAATCTGGGTTGTAATTGTAATGATTGAACACCTTTTTCTCTGCATACCCGTTTCCGTATTAAGTAGGTATGTTACCTAGGTATAACTTAGATTTCGGAAAAGATAATTTTGGAAGAGAAATCCATCAATTCCATTTCGCTTTTTCTTCAACTCCGTGCTCACAGTTTAAAACAATCAATCATCTAAGATTAAGCCAGTCTTTTGCTAGACACAGGTCTCCCTAAGAAGTGATAGATAGAGCATCTTGTTTATCGATTTTCATTGGATTAAATCCTTTGAAAGTAATTCGGACCTTATGTAGGCTTAAGAGCTTAATCACGGACTATTTGACAGCGTGTTTCCAGCGAAGCGATTTGTGAACTTGGTCTCCGCGAGTGCGAAGCAAGCTGCAGCTATGCGAGTTCACGCGAAGTGATCACCGCGTTTTCACAATATTGTAGTTTCGTTTGTCTCGCTCTGTCTTGTGTACTCAGGTCAATCGCTCTCGTTCCGCAAACGCGGCGAACTCGTTGCGCACCCGTGGCGTGCTCGCTACGCCCACTCAGCGAATCGCCAGTATGATATGGCCCTAAGTCCGTGAAGAGTTTTGTTAGGTAATTGCAGAGGCATGAGACTCAAAAATAAAAATGAATTCTGTCGCATTATTGGAAAATATGGTCATGAATAAATTCATCACTATATTTCATGGCTTTGGAATAAAGCGCCAAAGCATAATGAACTTTTTTGCAGTAACATATACAAGCATAAATAATTATTAATATGGACACTCATTTCGATCTTTATTAGGTACCTACCTATCTTTAGCAACTATTACAATGTTAATTACACGTATGTTATTAACGTTATCATGTTATTACCAGTTTAATTATAGATGCTTCTGACCTGACGTCGTTTGCTTATATTATTTCCAAAAATAGGCATTCTCTATTTACCGCACAAGCACAGCTATTATGCGACAAACTATAATGATTGTTGTAGGTGATAATTCCGCCCTCGTTTGTATAACATTATTACTTTTATCTAACCACGCAAAATATATCTTGAAATGACTCCTATAGCCTCGACTAAAAACACTTCAGTAGGGACTACGAAAATAAAATACGAAAGAAAATATAAACACCTGTCATAAAAGACTATGTAAATCTTTGTAATTCTTCTCTCAACGTTCCGCCAACGTTTATCTTCTTTTAAGATCATTATCATTACATTGTTGCCTGCAAAACGACTGCGCGCCATTCTGAAAACATTCGCTTGATAATTTTACATCCAAGTGGCGATTACGTAAACTGTATAGACTTATTATTCAAAATAGGCACGGTATACATAAAATTACAGGACGAAAACATAAAAGGAAAGAATTGGGCGTAAAAATACAGTGTGAAGTATCTGCGAATGAGAATATCTGTGTTCATAATAATAACGTCTTTTTTGTTACTTTTGGGCCTCGTACTAAGGGCTGTAGGTAGATACTTCAGGTGGAAAATAGCCTTTCTGTCAGAATAAGTGCGAAGTGAACTCATTTCTTTAATGGAAAGAAGCTGTTTTCATAAAAACACGAACACTATTAAAAATAGAGAGCCAGAAACGAAAAATCTACAACATTGAACATTCCATTGCATTGCAGCAGAAATTGATAAATGGCTGTCATGGAACATAGAACTGAATAAACATTATAACAAAGCCAAGAAAAAGATCACCTCATTCTTGCATTCTAGCACAATCATTTCTCACAGTTGCTCAGTGTTAATCAAAGTGGATGCCAAAGCTTGCCCTGAGCCCAGTTGTTAAAACAATTGTGCCAGTGAAAGGTAGTACCACGCCGCCGGCTTTCTTCCCATTATTAAGGTTATTTTTATCTGGGCTCGACATCTACCTACGCCCTTCACACCACAACAAGATAAACAATGGGCTGGGAAAAGTGATAATCTGAGCTGAGAGTAGGAAGCTGTAACCTGAAGCAAAGGTCGGTGTATTATACGTACTACATACTGCCTACGTGGAAAATAATTTAATAACCTGGCTGTTAGAGTCTTGCCAACGAAAGTTGATCATGAAAACAGGAGCGAAATAAAATAAAAAAAACAAGACTGTTTATCCCTGTACATAGTGCGTTAACACGTGTTAATACATGAACTTTTATTTTATTTAAATGAAATTAAATTTCAATTATCAACACGAATTATCGCAATATAGGGACAAACAGTCTTGTTTTTTTTAAATGTCGCGCGTGTTTTCAGGATTAACTTTCGTTGGCCAGACTCTACAAGGTTATGATTTCTTTGGCGATCTAAAAGGCAGTGATTGAAATCCCTAATCGAACTTCCAGTCAAACGTTAGTGTAGAATTCTTTTGATCTCGTATAAGCTGATTATATCACTACACTGGCTCATCACCACAACAAACCTCTCGTGTAGGCACCGCCTCACTTTCAACTGTTTCCCGCCATTCGTGGTGAACTGACAGTTGACATTAGTGACAGACAGCTACCTCAACGTGCATGAGATAGTGTTGTAACTATTCAATAGATATGTTATGGACCAAGTGAATAATAGGGCATTATAAAAAATGCCCGGGCAGTTTGAAAAATGCCCAATATGAGAGGGCAGTATGTTATCAACTATTGAAATAATCAAATCGACCGGGCATTTTTTATTATGCTAGTCAACTATGGGGCAGCGCAATTAAAACCAGGTTTTATTACTATTATTTTCAAAATCTTTCCATTCATAGACACTCTGCTGACCTATGATGACTTTACCATAATTAAATACCTGTGTATTATTAGATTGCCCAAAGACCACAATAATGCAATATTTATAATGGTGAGGCAATGTGATAAATAAGGAAGTTCAAATTATAATTAATTATTTCGCCCTAAGTAGCTTGTTATTATTCATAATGCGCGGGCGTTATGAAAAATGCCCCTATTTATTACTTGACACAACAGATACAATACAGTTAGGTCACCGAAATATGTCCCTAAAAGTTGTGTTGCCGTAAAACCGACTTCATGAGATAAAGAATCATGGACATGTGTAATAATATTTTAGTGTCGGTCCAAATATATTTCAGCAACGACTAGATGGTGTTGAGTAGGGATTTGTTTTCAACATTAATTAGTTCATGTTGCTCTATAATTTTGGGAAAATAACTAGTTACAAACCCAACATCTACATACAAAATAATTTACATACGCTTTGCTTGAATGCTCAGTAATATTCTGGTAAATAAATATTAGTTTGTCGAAGATTCGACAAATTTTACAAACTTAGGGGTTTATTTATAAACGTTGCTTAAAGTTAAGTAATGCTAGGCGACTGTTTAACCATACATTTGTTTGAACGTCATTTAACTTTAATCATCGTTTATGAATAGACCCCATAGTTTCTAAGGTTCGTGAATCATCATATATGATCAGGTGAGGTGATATAGTGGTCAAGAAAAGAGCCAATAACTACAAAAAAAAACATACCACCAGTATTCCCTGAAGGAAAAGGCTGAAGTGTATACTTAAGTACCCTTGTTTAGCCAGTTATGATATAAGTCCCATGTAAAAAGGGGCCAGGTTTATCATTAACCAGTCACACTTCCAGACTCCGCTAGGGTTGCGGGAAAGTCCGAAAGGGATACCGGGACCCTTGGCAACGAGCAACTGAAGGAACACGGGTGGGTTTTATAGTCAGTAAAATTTTGACACTTCTCCCGCTCCGCCCACAGCGGGAGAAGTCATTCGATGATTTCGCACCCACAAAAAAAAAAGAACTTTACTGAGAGATTCGTAATGGAAATAACCAAGATCATTTTGCCCGACCTGGGGATTGACATCAAACCCAGATCTTTACGCTCATCATTCGTGCTTGCGACCAACAGTCCAACGAGGCAGAAGCTTCCGTATTAAGGCTCTTATCGCGCGACGCGACACCGGTAATTATTGTCCTACCGTGAAGTTTTCTCAGAAATTATTTTGTTAAAGTCGCGTCGCGCCTGTTTGCTCAGCCTTTTAAGGCTCCTGCAGATAGACGCGACGCGATGGTGCCACGCGAATTTGGTAGGTACTTAGAACAGTTTCCATTAAAATAAACAAAAAGCTTATCATTTCTTTAAAACCAGCCAGTTTACTTGAACTATTATTGTTTCTTAACACTCACAATCGTCTGCCAATTATTTGCTAGAAATGCTTTTATTAGTATTGTTAGTTAGTTAGACAATCTTGTTATATCAACTAATTTGTGAAACGCGTGTTGTTTCTAAATTTGATCACGTGCATGAAGGAGATATTAATAACGTTTCGTAGTTCAATAAAATATTATTGGATTAATATAAATACCACTTAATGAGACTAACAGATACCTACGTGTTTGCGTGGTGACTGTGAAGGTCATAGTTAGCTTTAATTAATTCATCCTTTCAAGTCTATAAAAAACTAAAGGCCCAAAATGATTTAAAAAAAAAACTAAATAAAAGTTTGTAAAAATCGAGTAAAATAGAATCAATGTTTTGTTTTTTTCAGACTTGATGATTCAAAACATTGATTCAAAAGCACCATCTTACACGTGTTGCTTGAACCATTGCTTGAACCTTAACATATACTTTATGGTTCGAGCATCCTCAATGTCCGAATATTATGTCAACCATGACTTCTAAACATTTTCTTCAATGGCGACAACAATTTCCCTCCAATATTTAAAATCTTCTAAAATTAATGTCTATGTCTTCATTCAATCAATAATCCCAGTGTCCAAAAGCGTTTGTTTTGAAATTGGATCGCATGTCATCGATTTCCGCGCCCCCCTCCCGGGACCACACACCGTATAGTTCCGGGTACTTGCCCAGTTCGTATTACCCACAGCGCTTATAGGGCTGGCAAGAGTTTGGTCAATAGTATTTTAGGTGGAACGACCAGTGTTGTCACTTTTTGTACAGTCTTCAGTAGAAACCATATTCAAGGTTCGGGAGTGTTCTGTATACCTAATGAGACCCATCTCTAAATGTAACATGGCTGTATCTAAGTACGTTTTGAAACTAAAATCACAACAATATGAATGAACAAAGCTCGGAATGTTCGAGTAGGTGTACATGTCAAAGTTCTTTAAAAGATGTAAGCACAAATGAGGCAACCCTAAAACGAATTGTACACATGGTGATCGATGCACTTAGAGACCTACGAGTTTAGAAATGGGCAAGTGACAAAATGAGGAAGTGTTCCGTTTTAAGCGATCCAATGTTTGAAATGCCCTCCAGGATATTAGTCGAACTGTGTACACTATCCGTAAAGTTTCTCCACTATGTAGTTTCTGTTTAAGATAGAAACATTTTCGATTGGGTTGAGAAGCTGTTCACTAGAGACTTCATGCAGTACCCAAGCGTTCCCTCGGCGTATGTTTAAGCTAATAATGTAGGAGCCATAAACACTGATATTTAAATGATTGTGTATTTTGCAGCTTCAGGTCCAAAGCGCTCGAATACGCGAATTCACATTAGCATCGAGAGTGCCTGCTGCATGTGGTTTCAATAATTCAAACAGCTTAAATTACCCATACAAAGGTGCAGAGACGTGGCTTAGTCTCAAAGAAAAGAGCTAAGATAAATAGAAGGTATTATACATGACATACCAGAGCAGAGGTGTAAAACCGGCAGCAAATTCTTAGAAAATTCCCCTTTGTTGCAGTCGCTGTAGCTACATCTCGTCCCACGTAGTAGAAAGTGCAAATAAAAGGAGTTCTTGTTGTTTATTAAATCTTGCGGAAAGATAAAAATGAGTCTTAAATGTAGTATACACAATTTAATTAACATTTGATAAGCTGACAATGTGCTTGTTCAGAATGACGTATGTTTGTTGAGTTGCTCGGGTTTGTTCTTCGATAATGAGTATTGACCCGGCTCATTAACTACTGCTGTTTTATCGTTTGTATCATTTCTATGGTATGCCCTCATTATTGGGTCAGATATCACTGGGGTCTCTATCAGAGTCTTGTATATAGAAAAGTTGTTGCGGAGTATTGCTGGGTCACGGTATGTCACGAGGCTGCCACAACAAATAGCAAATATATTGCACTTTCCACCGCTGCGCTGGTCACCTTTTGTAACCTACAACGAAAAAATATATAGGTAAATCTTCATACATCAGCAATGTAGGTTTTAGTCGATGTGATCGAGATGATGACAACACCTTATTCATTGAAATTGTGAAATAAACGTTATCTTTGTACGACATCAAATGCTAGTGATGTGCAAACCATTCGGAAAGTAGCAAAGATTGGAGATTGTTTGTGAGTAATGAAATACACAGGCAGGTGCTTTCCATTCAATTACAACTACATACCAGTATTTTCTATTTATCCGAACTATCCATCTTGTCTGAATTGTCAATGTGTTCAGCTACTGTAGCCTTCCGCTTAACAATAAGTACCGGAAATTGCGTCCCTAGTGACTGCGGCGTCGACAGGTGGATGTATTAAGTAGAGATTCGTATCGATCTGCACGACTCCCTTCTGCAATCCATTATTATAAATAGTTCTTTTCCAGTAGATAATTGTATATTACCTTCAAGTGTTGCCGGTTTTTGCTTTATCCGCTCATTAGGACGATTATTGCGATCGGGATCTGACCCAAGCGTCGGTTTCCATTGTCTATTTAGACATCCGCTCAAGTAGCGTACAGAAAAGCTTCTATCAAGTTCGAATTTATTTAGCACTAGCTTTTGCCCGCGGCTTCGCCCGCGTGGATGTCGGAAATTATCCCACGGGAATGTGCTACCGGGATAAAAGTATCCTATGTCCCATAACCCACGTGGTCTGTCTAGGCGACCTAGGCGTTACGGCGTAAAAGTAACAGACATGAGACAGCCAGTAACTTTATATATTAGTGGTAGTCCATATCTATATTGTGGTGATAGTGTGGATAGTATGGACAGCAGTATGAAACTGTCGGAAAGATGTTTTTGCAACTGCACATGTAAGTTGGTCGAATAAAAGTTATTGAGCTAAGTCACGGACAGACAGACAGACGGACATGGCGAAACTATAAAGCTTCCTTGTTGACTACGGAACTCTAAAAATGATAGGTTTCCCATAAAAACTTTCATCCCCTATATCCACAACCCCCCCCCCCATAAATTTGTTTTTGAGAAAATAATTGCCTATGTTCTTCGCCGGGATGCCATCTATCTCTCCAAATTTTATTTTTAATTTTTTTTTTAAATTTTATTTAAAATCTAAGAGTTACTATCGAATTTATACTTTTATTAAGCATCGATTAGTATGGATTATGTGTTCAATTCAAAATGAGCCATTATGTTGGATAATTATGAATTCGGCGAAAGTCATTCTTCTACGGAGACTCTTAACACCGCGATTCAGAAAATGACGTTAAATGAACAACGCCATCTATCGAGCACGAAGTGATACTGACAAAAGATATGGGAAAACGTTCGAACACTCTGTAAGCTATGTAGAAAAGACGTAGGGTTCCATGACTGACTTGACTTGACTTGACTTGACTTGACTTGACTTGACCTGACTTGACCTGACTTGACCTGAACTTGACCTAACTTGATTTGGGTTGAGTTGAGTTAGAAAATAGAAATAGAAAATCGTTTATTGTCCAGGTAATATTACAGTAAGCACGTTTACAGGTTACAAAAAAAGTAAACACAGTAGTTAACCTTGAGCAGGTATATTTTATCGCAGCAGGTACATTGGTAGTTGAAAGAAAAGTAGATTACTCGTGTTTATTTAGTAAGCGCATTCGTGCCTTAATTACTCACTTTTTGCTCGATGTAAGAATCTACAATTTTTAAGAAATTAAAATTTGTCACCATTTTTTCATGATTAATATTTGTATCATGATTTAAAAGATAGATAGCGCCACCTATGGCACTACTACCAAACAATAGATTTGGAAAACTTGAATTAACCAAACTTTAGATTGGGTGAATTCACAATGTATCGCGTTATGTTTCCGCGCGAAGTATGTGAACATAATTATGATGATTATGATCGTGTGTTACACACGTTCTCACAAACCTACCTGATTTTACGCTAGTGTCATTTTACGACAATAGATGTCGTTACGTGTATCTACATTACGTACCTAATGAAAATTTCTTCTTGAACACTTTAAACTCTTATATCTTTTGATATTTTGAAGCGATTGCGATGAAACAAAGACTAAATGAAACATCGAGTTACACACAATATTTGAGTGTATAAGTTAACCATATTGATTTCGTACTTTTTACGTGATACTGGAACAATCAAACAAACGAACAGACAAACAGACACACAGACAAACAGACAAAAATTCCAAAAATGGTAGAAATGGCATCTGTTGGTTATTCTTGGACACTCCACCTACGTTTTTTTTTTTTTTTTTCATTGTACAGAAACGCCTCGTCTACAGATTTATTATATGTATAGATTGTAACATTTGGCAAGTAATTACACAAAGACATTTAAATATGTTTTTACATAAGTTATCAATTTTTACTTCAGTATCCATTTTCCCACCACAGGGCGTAGGGTTAAGATAAAGCGATATGGAAAACTTAAAAATGTGTAGGAGTGATCAGCCGCCGAAAAGCTTATTTCAATACTGATGAAACTTGTTGTAGACTTAAGAAACGCTTTGAAAGCAATTGTTACTTGTCTAGAACCTCATGTATACAAAGAAAGTTACCTTGCTTGCAATTGAAACCATTGACATTGCTAAACATGATACAGTACAGCAAACATCTAGTTTCTGAGATTACTGTACACGTAAAACCTTGTAAAACAAGAAATGTATGGGTTAGCTATGGGGCTATATAGGTGGTGCTTTTCCACTGAGCCACAGCGGTCGAAGTTCCGACACAAAATGCCATACATATTATAAATTAATTAAAGTCGCATTTCGGGTTTGTCTGTATGTTGTTCTTTTACACCACACCACAGATTTTGATGAGGTTTCACCATCGTTTAGAGAATTTATTCCGGAAGGGTTAAGTGTAGAATACGTTAGTATTAAAGTTACATAATATAACTAAGAAATCTCGATGTTTTCTGAAGTCGTAAAAACCGTGAGAAGCAGGAGCGGGTCGTTAGTATGTTATAATGTAAATAATGTGTAGAATTGTGTGTATATGTGTAAAGAATATATATATATATATGTGTATATGCCGCTACACATTATTTTATTTTAATAAGAAGAAACCGATCGTGTTCTCAATTTCTCGTTAGCAAGGAGGGCATCGCGAGTTCCTTTAAACAATCGGACCTTTAGGAATTCACGGAAAAACGATACAAAGATAACAACGAAAAATAAAGTCGAGTTTAAACGCTTTGTTGTTTATGTTCACTGCAAAGAAAAGGCTACTCTTACTGCAGCAGGGTTTATGTCAAGAGGCGGACGGATAGTGGGCATTCTTTTTGCAATCGCCAGATCGTTTTGCCAAACGTTATTATTACGGTTTATGTACCCTTACAGGCGCTTTATAGCAGTTGATGGAAGGCTATATTTAACAGTGACTTTTTACACGTAATCCAATCCGGTAGGACCTTTTTGTTATTGTTGTTGCAATAGGTACTAAGGAGAGGTTCATATCAAGTAATGCTAATTTTTCGGATAAGATAATAATATTGAACCAATGTTACAATCATTACCTTATAATTAGCTTCACTTAATGCAGGTTTATAACTGTTAGCGATCTTCATTTTGATCTTTACGTTGGACCCCAAACTAGGCGGCACTTGTATCTTGGGGACCAGAGTTGTGATACATAATGCCATTTATCACTGGCGTTTAAGTGGTAAAAAGATGATTACGATGATCCCCATTTATGCTAATTATAAGTACATATAAGCCCAGTTCACCTGCACGCGTAGTATGACCAAAATTGAAATGGGTTTTGTCGACGGAAGAATAGACATAATGACAGATTATGATTGTGCATCTGTCATTTTTCTATTCTTCCGTAGACAAAACCAGTTTCTATTGTGGTCATGCTACGCTTGCAGTAGACATAAGCTAAGTACCTTCTGTCTTTTGTAGGCTACATTTTAGCCAAATTGCCTTTATAACAGTGATTCCGAATTTTCCGTTTCACTCAGCAAGTGTTAATTTTCAGAGTGTTGGCGATAAAGCTTAATTTTCTAGTCTAGTGCTTTCAGGGCAATTTTGTACGTCGTTCGCTGATAATGCTCCTGAAATGCCGCATTATATTTGTTAGTAGTTTTCACACAACATTCACCAACACTTTATGCATGTAGTATACTTAGAATGACTATACAGCTAAGCAGTTTGACAATGGATATCAAAATTCTACCTCAAAACTATGTCCAAATGTGTGAAAAGTTAGCGAAAACAAATGTCGCAATTTCTTTTAATTTCTTGGTAGTTAAGGTTAATGCGCTATGGTGGCCCGCTAAATTAAAATTTTTCTTAATTTTTTTGCAATTTGCAGGTCAGTATCACATTGTATGTTAATATAAATATTATTAGCGGCCGTAACAAATATGGATTTACAGTATTATAAACATTGGAATCAGCAATATAACTCTCTAAGTTCATGGAAGTGCATTGAATGAAAATTTCATGAAATCGTCAGTCATTTGAATTTCGCGGGTTACATTTCTTAGTCAATTTACTTTCGGCAGTTAGTTAGTCAAGATGAAACTGTTTTATATGTAAATGTGTATAAGATATACAATCACCGAATCTTACACGCCTAGCCTAATTACTCCCGACTTTCTCCCATACCTTCACAATTTCACATACACAAAGTTGGACTCAAACAGAAGCAGTATCACAAAATGATACCATCACCAAAGGATAAAAGCCGCGGCGATATAACAAAGTGTCTCGTTAACGTAATATAGTAGAATGTACGCAGTACTTACTACTCCTGGTGTCAGAAACTACACGTAATAAACATTTACCGCAAACATTTATGAGCGGTTCATATCTCGAGGTTAATTCGTATTTAGAACAGGGTTTACATTTGTAGAAAGTAGTCGAGTTAGAAAATGGGTCTATACTTAGAGGCAGTAGGCTAGTGTATAAAGACTGTATCAGAACGGTGTGGTCAAAATTAAGGGTGTGGTACAGATAATCAAACAGCATCCTAATTGCATAATACACGATCAATCAAAATTGGAATCGATTTCATAAGTTCGAAAATAAAAATAATCTGCTCAACAATGTAAATAACGCAATGAATGTTGTTGAACTGTCAAAATGAAACAAATTAGTCATAACCCTTAGCTTCCTGTAAATACTTTAAAATTTGTTCATAGCATTTGGTGCGCACACATGGCTTAATATACTTAAATTCCTCCGCCACAAATTTTCTGAAGAGCTCATTTCTTTTGTCTTCTCCCTCTCCATATAAAGCACATTCTGAACAATTAGACTTAACTGCGTTATCTTTTAATTCTTTCCTTCTTTTTATACTCGTGGGGACAGAAATATTAATTCGGTTACGAAAATAAGTAAGATAGCTGAACAACTTTCTCCATGGGACCAACATTGTAATCGCGAAAATATAAGTAATCAGTCGTCCAATACAAAACTTCAATACCTATTCGACCCAAAAATGTATGGGGCGCGGGCGATTGATTATATTTTCGCGATTACGATGTTGGTCCCAGGGATAAAGTTGTTCTGTTTTGTTCTGTTCGAAACTCTTAATTTTGACCACACCTTTCTGATACACCTTGTAGAAATATAGGCTACTTTCCCTGTCTATGTATCTAAATTAGAATTTTAAATTGGGCTAGTACGATACTTAGAGCTTTGCTTATACTAGACTCTACTAAGGTTTGGTCCAACTAAGCCCCGGAAGGAAGAGACTTTTTAGTCGGCCGATGGTTTCAGGTCAATCAGTCAGTGTAAAGCTTTTATTGGAGTGCGTGAATTTACTTTACGTGGTAAGGCAGAAGTGTATCTATAGTACACCCATATTTCGCCTAACTCTCATGTAGTTGGGGGCGAGCCTATTGCTATCAACCGGGCACAAATCCAGACTCCGGACTGCTACTGAGAATTTCCGGATGGAATCCTAACTAATATTATAAATGCGAAAGTGAGTTTGTTTGTTTGTTACGCTTTCACGCTAAAACGGCTGAACGGATTTGGATGAAATTTGGCACATGGATAGACCATGACCTGGAATAGGACATAGGATACTTTTTATCCCGATATTCCCACGGGATCGAGACTTACGCGGGTGAAACCGCGGTGCGCAGCTAGTAACCCAATAAAACTTAGTACAATTTAAAATCGAGTTAAAATACGCCTCCGTAAGCAATAGATCAAACTATCTGTATACTAAAAGTTTAAAGAGCGCTTTGGCCCTATAAAAGTAAACGCGCCCTAAAGCCTGATACGCGCCAGAGTACCAAGCTGCCGTTAAAGCGATAAACGTTCGAATCTATCGTAACGATTTTGGAATACTTAAATAAATTACAATGCGTAGAGCCTGCTTTCTGTGAACATTGTAATTTGATGGCGTTAACACGAGAAAATGCTATTAGAATGCTCAATTTAATGTTTTGTCTTTAAAAATTTCTCACTTCACAAATTCGATTATCCATATTTTATATTATCCATTATATCTGGATCTTAGGTATGTGCAGGTAATGCATTAACGATTTTGCTACTGATGAACTTTTAGAGAACTTCTGCCATCGTTTCATCGATTATCCTACTGTTTTTTTTTACTGTAAAGTGTGCCATTGTCCATAAATATGATGAAAGCTTATGATCCCAAAGAAATAAAAACAATAATTTTATAGTCGCATACTGTGTGGTATGCGGGTCCATACAACACTTTACGAGGCATTTATTGAAAACAATGATCTCTGTCTACTATCCCTTTAACACTCATGTGATGTGTGTGACGGGAATAAAAGGTTCCAGTTTTATAACGATTTTAGAGGTCCTCTCAATTTCACTGGCGTATGGGTAGCCTTTAAAAGTGTGCAAGAGTAAGTTTGATAGCAGTAATAAACGGGGCTCCGATTAAAAAATACTTAAGTAAATGTGTGGCTTGAATGCACCCAAATAAAGATTAAACTTTCTTCCTTTAGTTTATTGTGAACGTTTTATGGTTTGCGACCCTTTTCCTCAATAATAAATGCAGCTGGTTTCAGGCTTTTGACGTACGAAGGTAGAATTAGAATAAGGTCATTTGTTTACAAGGAAAATGGTTTTGGAGGGTAAAGAAGCCATAGGGCACGCCATGAGGAAAGCCAGCTGGCGTGATTCCCAAATTCTCGCTGTGTGAATAAAACGGAGATTATATTACAAAGTTTATCCATCACTTAAAAGTTAGCTGGTAACGTCCCGATAAAAGGAAGTTATTGTTCGATGAAGACGAGGAAGATTTACTTTGACAGATGATTATAATCATATAATAAGAGAGAGGTTTATGCTGATCGGTATCAAAGTTCAGAATGTATTCGAGCTTATCGGGAGTAACTCGTGACTAGGGTAAAGGTTGTTGTATGTGCAGTCAAGGTAATTAATTGTTTATAAAGTTGACATGACACATTACGTCAATTTCCCGTGTACTTCCATTTCAAACAACTTTGAAAATGACAGTTGTGATTTGAATTTATAGACAACTAGCTCCCAACTAGCTCACCTATAATACCTATACTTTTTCTATGGGACCAACCTTGAAATCGCGGAAAAAAAATCAGCTGTTCCATACATTTGTGTTCACTTAAATCGACAAAATGTATGGAACAGCTGATTTTTTTTTTGCGATTTCATATTGATCCCATAGAAAAAGTATATTATAGATGACACCAAAACACTACTTTCAAGGATAACGGTGACTACCCTAACTGGCTAATACCCTGTATATATTATATATAATATAAATATAAATAATATAATATATATAATATATATATATATATATATATAAGTTAGGATTAGGATTAGGATAGGATTAGGATTTAAGTTGGTAGCCGTCGAGGTAGACCGCGGCGAAGGTGGTGTGACTATCTAATCATGGCCAGAAACCGAACAAAACAGAGAGATTTGGAAAAATCATCGAATAGAAAGCCTTAGTAGTACAGAGGCGGACTTAATGCCATCGGCATTTTCTACCAGTCAACCTTCGGGTGATACAGAGATCCAGTAGGTGCAATAGCGATATAACGATTAGATTATATTTGTAGCAATATCTTTAAAAAGCTTCCCAGTTCGGAGAGAAACCATTGTATTTGATCGTGATAGGTTACCTAGTCTTAGTTTTCTGCGGCCATTCATTCCTTTTACTTTCTCTTGCAATTTATATTTTAAACGTCTTTATTGGTTATCTGATTTTGTTCGGTAGGTGCACGGATATCTATGGGTTGGTCGAAACTTTCTGAATTCTACGTTTAATTTGTTAGGCTGATTACTTATCATTATAATTGCCCCATTGGCACTAGACCAATGGGACAGGAAGCGCTACTGCTGAGCATGAGGTCCCGGTTTCGATTCCCAGGTTGGACAAAGTGTTATTGGGTTTTTCTTTCTGGAATTTCTCAGTAGCAACACGGAGGCTGAGTTTGGGCCCGGTTGATCGCAATAGGCTCGCCCACATACATGGGACTTGAACATAATTAGTGAAATGTGGGTGTTCCATAGGTGCACCTCTGCCTAACCCTTCGGGGAATACAGGCGTGATGTTGTTTTATAATTACTTATCATCTATCGTTTGCTGTAAAAACAAAATGATGGAAGACGAGTCAGTAGCCAAGATAGTTGCCAATCAGCTTTACGTTACAACAACATTGTATAATTTAATTGCTTCATAAAACTTAAACATAACGGACCTCTTTCCTGTATTCGTACACACCGCGAATAGAAAACGTACCTACATCCTTAATCTAAGCCATACAATGACGTCAGATAAAGGTATGTAGTGACAAAGTGACGGAGGACCGGCAGCCGTCAATTAGACGGCCATAAATCCGCATTTCAATAATCCTAATGCGACGCGCATGCCCGTCGAGGAAGCACTAAACCATGTCCAAAATGATTTGAATTTAGCGAGGAAACGTCACCAGTGTACGCGTCAGTGTTGCCATATTATGTGACAGCTAATAGTTTCTATATTCAAACATTCGAATTGACAAGAAAAAACCGGCCAGACCTAAATTGTTGGAGAATCAATGAATGATGTAAGACATGCTTGCTTTCCTTATAGTGGGTTAGTATCTGCATTCATGGTACTGTAATGATATGCAGTGTGAATGGACTGATGAATGCTTTAGTGTATTTACTATTTAGTAGGTACATTTACAAGTATAGCTGTAGTGAAAGAACTGTTCAACCTTAGAATAAATAATCGTACTGTTTAGTTTCTAGAATCTATTCGTTTTATTAGCATAGAATAAACATTACCTGAAATCAGACAGGCAGTTACTGGAATCACCGAAAATGACTGACTATGACGTGACGTGAATATGAGTGACACTGACTGGTGACAGTCCCTAGCAGAGTGTCGCATCGATGGTTGCGTGGCGGCTGTCTTCTGATGAATGATGATAAGAACATGTCAGGGGAGCCGCTGTCGTACCACTTCCACAACTGCTATATTCCGACGCAATCCTGATGATACTGAAGCTGCTGAGCCACTAATGAGCCGCTGCCAGTGTCTGCAGCCCTAGCGAAACCCCTGCAAAGGGATTTCGCTGGCGTCACTGCGAGTGCCCCAGGCGCTCCAAATATCAAGTCCATGCCGGAAAAGGCATCGAATAGGACTGATAATGATGACGGTTTCGTGACGGTGCAAAGGAGGAAGCGCCGATCACGAACTAACAAGAACCGCTGCGGTAAAGCTCCTACGGAGCCCACAGGGAACCTGCGTGCCGTGTACATTTCCCGCCTGCACTACACCACTAAGGCGGAGGACACCGTGGAGTACGTGCGTCAGAAGATCAGGTATACGTCGAAGGTGCGTTTGCTTGAATCGCACCGGAACGTCAACTTCAAGGCGTTCGTGGTGCGTGTACCTAACTGTTATCTGCGCCCCTCGTCATGGAAGAAGACTTTTGGCCGCAGGACGTGGTGTTCCGTCGCTTCCGCGGACAAGTACCACAGGATAGCACAAAGACAAGCTAGTGCAAAGTGAAGTGCAACTAACATAGTCTTAAGCCTTATTTATTAATTTTTGATCATTAAAATATTTTATGGGCCTGTGTCGCCTGAAATGGTATTACTTATACGATCGTTCACTTTTGGTAAAGGCTATCCTGCGCCGTTAAATTAATTTTTTCAGATTCTTTACGATCGAGTTAGTAAGTTTACCAATGGATGAGGCTCCGTAGTTAAAGATACTCACCGCAATACTTTCGGACATTCTTTTCCAGAAAAGAATTTAAAAAATACAACTTAATTATATATTTCAAAGGTGACTACACCGATGTTGCGTAGACACTGTCCTCGGCAGGACATGCCCGGCATAGTAATGCCAATACTCCTAACTGTAATGATATGTTAACTCAACGATTAATGTGTCACCATGTGTCACACTATCAATCGTGGCTCGTTTGTTTTGATTGAGAGCCCCTGTCATTTACTTCGTTGTCTTGTTTAGGCTTGCATTTAGCATTTCTAATTGTTGATTTAATAAACAATGAACGTCGTACGTTAACTGTCGAATTGATTGAAGAATTACATCATTAAATATTTGATCAGAGTAATGATTGGTATGTTTTGTAACTTAGTTTGTGATTTAGTAACACTTATTTAGAGAAAAAAAAGATAAGTAAAATCCAGACTTAATATTATAAATTCGAAAGTAACTCTGTCTATCTGTCTGTGTTACATTTTCACGCCTAAACCACTGATCGGATTTCGACAAAATTTGTCAAGTAGATAGATGGTATTCTGGGGAAGGACATAGGGATACTTTTATCGACATAACACGCGGGCGAAGCCGCGGGCGGAAGCTAGTTCTCAGTAATAAAGAAAGACGAGCTTCCAAGTAATATCCATAGTTCAAAGTCAAACACAATACTTACATGGAATTCACGATTTGAAAAAAAATATTTTGACAAACAATGTTTTTATTTTTAGACTTAATGTTCAGTATTTTTAGTTCATTTCGTTGTAAATATTGACCCAGACATTCCTACCGTATCTAATGTGTTAGTGTGTGGCCACAAAATCGTGGGAAGTGTCAAGGTAAGTAAGCTGGCCGTGACTTAGGTACACTGTGACACTATGTTTACACTTTTCATTTCACTTTACCAGTTAAGTCATGACAAGAGGAGCTCGTGGCTAAGTAATAATAGCCGCACGGGTCGATCCATCAGGTTAAACTACCCTTGCCGGGGTTGGTCCGTGGATGGGTGACCATCTTTACATATCGAGACTCCTCCGTTCCTCGGAAAGCACGTTAAGCCGTTGGTTCCGGCTGTCATTCGTGAATCTTTGACAGTCGTTACGGGTCGTCAGAAGCCCGGAAGTCTGACAACCAGTCTTAACAAGGGGTATCGTATTACCCAGTTACTGGGTTCTAGAGGTTAGACAGGCAGTCGCTCCATGTAAAATACTGGTATTCAGCTGCATTGGCAGCAGCGTTGGGAAAAGGCTAGGCAGATTTTTTTACCAGTTAAGGCATATGAATGTCCTGTATGTGGATCCATGTCTGTGTACTTCTCTTCTACCTTACCTGATTACAGAGTATTTACCATACTTTCTAGGAACCTTAAGCCTTTTTTTTTTGTTTTTTTTTTTTTTTTTTTTTCCGGGGTGGAAAATCCTCATCGATGTCTGAGGGGTCTGTCAGACTCTTACTGAATAAAACCCACCCCGGTTTTCCGACTCACACCTACGCCGGGGGTCGCGGGAACGTAAAAATCTTCCGCAACCCCCGACTGGGGGAACCTTAAGCCTAAGCCAACCTAGAGTTTTCCAGAAAGCTTCAATACCAGGAAAGTAGTGACGAGTGGAAGTGTCTTGCTGTATTTTGTATGTAGTTATGTAATGTGGGTACCTATGCCATTTTAGACAGCCTTCATTTTAGTCCTTTTTGAATAAATGACTTACTTTTGAGCTCTGACGCAAAGGGGACAAGCATAAAGATTCTACCTATCTTAACAGCATTAGAATATTTAAACCAAGTTTGTGATTTAGAGAAACCTGTATATGAGAACTCATAATAACATCACGCCTGTATTTCCCGAAGGGTAAGGCAGAGGTGTTCCTACATATAGTACACCCACATTTCGCCAGTTGTGTTTAAGTTCCATGTAATAAGGGGCGAGCCTATTGCCATCAGCCGGGCACTAATACAGACTCCGGGCTGCTACTGAGAAATCCAGATGGAAAACCCAATAAAACTTTGCACGACCCGGGATTCGAACCCAGGGCCTCATGCAGTAGCTCTTGGTGACACTAGCGAGGCAAGACAACTCATGTACATACAATTTTGACATCTAAAAGGTTGTGACTGCGGTACAAGTTTCAGTGTGGTCGAAATCAGGCAGCTTCGACGCAGGCGCCCTGCACTGGCATTCTCGGCCTATTCTTAGTCAGGTACAAGTTTAGAGACCACGCTGTACATACATCATTGTCTTTGTAGGTATATACAGTGAACTTGTACCCATGCAGCTGCAACGATTACCAAGCTGTAGGTACCTACTTTTGGTATAGTTCTAACTTATATTTCTCCATGCACGAATGAAAATACCTCCCCGTTTTTAACCTGCACCGTACTACAAAGGCTTTTAATACACTTTTTTCAGAATAAATTCTCTGTAGAAAGTTTTCTCAGTAGAAAAAAGTCAGAAAAGCAACTTTCAAATTAGATTAGGTCTTCGATTGTACGTAAACTGCTTTTTCATTAGGTAAATCTTTATTTACATCGTTGGAAATTCTGAACAGTAATTGGTAGGAGTTGTACAACCTTTCGTACATAAATTAAATTGCATTTAAAATAGATATCTAGGAGTAATTTTGTATGTTAATTAAATAATTTACTTTCTATATTAGTACGAAAATTTAACGTAACACTTGTTTATTCAACACGAATCAATCAATAACCTCAAGAGTGCGTTTACACTATGTAGTGACGCCAGATTATCGTATCGTTTAATGGCCGATTCCTATAATTTACGGACCGTAATTGGTTAAACTTAAGACTCTTGTATCTTTACCAATAATGAAGCAAAGACCTCATAGTTTTGCATAGTAGAACCATCCATATGAAAGTAGCCATCACAGGTAAAATTAGCTTATGAATCTATTTATATGCCCAGCTTGGCAATAAAAAATGCTACCATTGGTATGCAAAACGCCTCGTTTTCGTTTATAGGAACCGAGCATAAAGCGTCGTGGTTGTTGTAGGAGTTCACATATAGGACGACAGGATTAACTGTACCACTGTATCACTGTTAATGATAAATGGATCGTCACGACATAAGTAGTCTTCACATTTTATCAGGATAATGTTAATGATGCTGAATCTTTCATACTTAACTACGTACCTAATGATTAGGTATTATGCAATACATTGCTTTCCTAGAAACGCTCATGGACTTCTAGACAATCAGAATATGTCGGTTAGATCGTACAATTAACAATGGATAGGAAATGTCTCTGCGCTAGAATGAAGAAGGAGTCGTCTCATTAAAAAAAAATGCCCGTGCAGCACCATACACGTGGTAGAAGTGAAACATCCTAAAAAATAAAGAATATGAGAGATTTACTGAACACGTTCAGCACATCTAAACCGCGTTTATGAGTTGTCAGTGTCAAAATTGTTGTGGAATTTTGACACTCTCAGCCGTTGAACGCGGTTAATCGCGTTCAGTTTCATTGGTGAAATCCACACTTAGTGTGAGAGACAGAGAGAGTTCAATATTTATTTTCTGTCATGTAACGAAACGTGCCTAAACGTGACGCGTCCTTGAAATGGTTTAATTACGCTCAAAATTCATCGCCGCCTAAAAAGTTTCATTTCAAAAATAGAACACGACACACATCGTTCCTTTGTCAAAACCGGTTAGCAACTGAAATCGCTAAAACATCGTTATCCTTTAAGATCTACTGCTAATAAAACACGGACAAAAACTCAACAGTCAACATCGATAAGATTGCCCACACCTGTTTGGTTGCCAGTGACATTATTACTGGAATCCTGAATGATGGTCAGGGGATAAAAAGTACACGGTGGAGTAATGCCGCTTGACAGCATAGTGAGGCACCTCGCAGGAAATGCATGCTGTCATACATATTGACCGTGACTACCAAAGAGGTTTTATTCTACTACATCTGGATTTTTAAGGAGTTTGAGGAGTTTATTTGACAAAGTGTATATAGAGTATTTAGGAAAAAAAAAAGCAACCTTTGGCTTAGAATTGGTTTAGCCTTTCTAAAATTCAATGAAGATGCACCTAGGTGTAACATGTCTGAAGAGCGTTTGAAAAATTGGAATTGGTTTTCTAGAATGCAGAAACAACATTTAAAAAACCCTTTTACACTGTTTTCTCGTAGTTCTTCAAATAATTTTAACAGCTGAGACTTTTCCAGTTGTTTCCAGTAATCGGAAAATGATTTTATGAAGAAAAAAGAGAGCAACGAACTGGAATACAATTTCTTTGTGAAAATGCTGCCTGTTCCATTTAATCGGTATATTATGATTACTTACACCGAATCGTAGAACATAATTCCTAATATACTCTAGTACTATGATTACAATGGATTATTTAGCAAATACCTAGGAAACGTTAACTGACGTAAATTAGCGTGAAATGGGTAGTTCTACTGAAAACGGATGCTGCCATTTGTGTTACCGTATTTGTAATAAACTAGAATTTGTGGTATGTATTCCGCTAAAATATATTGTACTAGCTTTCGCCAGCGGCTTCGCTCGCGTCATATCTTTATAAATTATAGCCTACTAGCGACCTGCTCCTGCTTCGCACGGTTTAATATTTGACAAAATATCGAGATTTCTTAGTTATATCTAACTTTAATATTAACGTATTATACACATAAACCTTCCGGAATAAATTCTCTAATTTATGGTGAAAACCTCATCAAAATCTGTTGCGTGGTTAAGAAGATCAACGCGGACATGCAGACAAACACGAAAAGCGACTTTAATTTTTAATTATGTATAGATGTTACTCAGTAGGTATATATAGCATTCTACTGGTGAAATATTTTTTTAAATCAGTCCAGTATTTTTTTAGTTTATTCATTACATATAATATACAAATATTATAAATACAAGATACAAATCTTTTCTCTTTTTATTAATATTATTATGTAGATTTGCGATAAGCTTAAAATATGAGCTTAATTTTAATAATCCGCCATTTTGTATTTCAATTTGGTATGTGGCTACTTGAAGCGATTACGCGGTAATTACGTGAATGCCATTATTGTCGATGATGTGTTCGATACGAAGTTATTGTGGCCACAGAGAGTTACAGATTAATTAATATTATTTTAATTACCTGCTTTTCACACCCCAATTGGCCCAATACACACAGAAATCAATGAATGAGAAATCTGTGAAAAGCAAGTTATTATAATATTGATATTTTATTTGTATTGGCTATAATTGGTAAACTAATAGGATCGTTTCAACTAACTTTATTTGTTGCTTTTGCAATAGAATGTTTCTGCTCATTCTCTCCGGAGACTCGACATATTTATTTAGGTATTCCGTTTTTTTTTTGTATTAGCAGGTATATAACTGTCATTGGTTAATTACTGGTCATATATTGTTATATCGCAAAAAATTGCGGATGAGATTACAGTGCAAACGTTCTTAAAAAATACGGGAATTGGCCCTCTGATGTTCGGGCGGTTTCCCAACAATGGACAGCTTTGTCTCTCTGCAGTCTAAAGTATTACAATTAACGTCTAAACTTAAACTGCAGCAGCAGACGTTGACACACTGAAATGAAGATTAAAATAAGTCTTTTATCAAAGTTACGCCATTCATTTCTAAAATCCGTGAAGTTTTAGGGTTAAGAATTTGGGATTCCGCTAACTTCCGTCTAAAAACTGAACGAGGAAGCATTTTTTGTGTCCGGACAGAAACAATAATATTGTCCACCAAGCTCACCCACATTTTACGAGTGATCCCTTTTCTAGGAATCGTTAGTCACACATGTATGAGCCAATTCTTGTTATTTAGTATCCGATACAACTGGTAGCACCTCTAGCGTGCTCAGAATGTGTAATGAAATTCAGAATATGGATGGCTCTTGGGCTAAACTGTTCCATAATCTGTAATATTATGATTCTGGATATTACATACATTATATTAGTGTTATAGGTATATTACATTCAAATTATGCATCTTGTTAATGCACCAAATATTTGTTTCGCTTTGACAGCTACGAGTGCTACAGACTCCATCGCCATTATTTTCTTTTGTTGCATTAGTCCATTGTTCACTTTGCATGCACAAGTGTGGACACACCTTCATGTATCTATCTACAACTAGCGGCCCACTGCTTCTTTGCACGGTTTTTACGACTTGACAAAATATCGAGATTATTCTTAGTTTTATGTAACTTTAATAGTAAAGTATTAAATATACAAATTCTTTAAACGATGCGATGGTGGAAACCTCATCAAAATCTGTTGCGTGGTTAAGAAGAATAACGCGGAGATACAGAAAAACAGGAAAAGCGACTTTAATTTATAATATGTATAGATATCTGTCTGATGTCTAACCAATAATACATAATCAGCCTATAACATTCCCACTGCTGGGACACATGCCTCCTCTCTGTGAGAGGGAGTGGGCCGTAATCCACCACGCGGGCCCAGTGCGGGTTGGTAGATGTCACATGTCTTCGAATTTTTGGTTCTAGGACATAGAACCAATAATATAGAACTTTATTATTACTGAATACAATCAAACTAGGTATTCGAAGTTCAATTCAAATACACCCAGTATATTTATTCGATAGTTTCGAACTGACTGCTATGCTCTAAGTGCTATAACATACGCCGAACTTTCCAGGATGAGAAAATTTAGCCAAGCACTACGCCACTACCCCGTTCAGGCTACTTTACATAAAAGCATTTGGCAAAGGTAATACCTATGAGTGCCATAGAGATGTTGCTCACTTGCTCCCAATTGGCTCAAGGAAAAAAAAACATTTGATACTTACTTCCTTTTTTTAGTTACCAGCAAATTAACTTTAGAAAAAACTAAGTTCTTTTGCCACTAACAAGCTTGGGGTAATGCTACGAAAAAGAAAGTCAGGACCAAATAGAAACGTGTTAGTGCGCGGCGAAACTGTGATTACTTTTATAAAATAATGTTCGCGGCTCTATAACCCGAGCTATAACGTTAGAGTTAACATCTATTAACGTTATTAGCTGGCCATTAGCCAGCAATATCAAGTGGTTATCGATCGGCGATTTCTTCACTGGCTATTACTAGATGATTACGATATACTACCGCCATTACGAGCGACTTAATGTCAGTTTTGTGATAAATAGTCTACAAAACATCGCGGCGGGCAGTCTATAAATTAATAATTACCATAGATTAGTGTCCCAGTGTTTTATTCATAAATGTGATAACGGCTGTTTTATGATCGAGTCCGTGTGTTGGTATGCAAATATTCAAAGAAATTGACGTTTGATCTCGTGATGTTGAGATGAATTAACAACACATACTTCTACCTAAACGAACGATCGATCAAGAATGTGTTGAAGTTATGCAATAAAAGATACATTGTTGTGGTTATTTTTTGTTTATAAATAACGGTCTGTAACGGTTAGCGCGTTATTAACGTATTATTTTGGCTTATTGGCACGCGTCGGTTTCAGATTTCAACAACGTTCTAATTTTAAAATTGTGTTTTGCTTTTTCACGTGGGTTATGACAGAAATACATAGGCTGAGTGGAGAAGTGCTTTCGCTTTTGGAATGCGTTTAGAACTTTGCAATTTAAAATAATATTCCTTGCTGCCCAATAAAATTCTTGGCTCGTTAGAACATTTTCATTTTAATTACAAATTCAAAGCAGCCTTTATGTTTGGAGCGTTTGGGAACAATTTAACTTGACTGTCCGACCTACTGTAGGACAGATAATGTTCAATTTAGTTCAGAGAGATAAAAGCAGGAATTCTACGCTAAGAGCTCTATATACCCTGAAGAGATTGACGTAATAATAAAAAAACAGCTTTTCTTTTACAAGTAGGTACATATACAGGGTGTTAGGGTAGACACCGTTATTCTTGAAACTAGTGGTTTAGTGTCATCTATAATATACTTTTTCTATGGGTCCAATTTTGAAATAGCGAAAAAAAATTCAGCTGTTTAATTTAAGTGAACACAAATGTATGGAACAGCTGAATTTTTTTTCGCGATTTCAAGGTTTGTCCCATAGAAAAAGTATATTATAGATGACACCAAACCACTAGTTTCAAGGATAACGGTGTCTACCCTAACACCCTGTATATATTCAGAAAAACCACAAAAATCTAAAAACTATATTTTCAGCATCAGCCTCGTGCCTACAACTCGTAGCAATTATTTTTTTCAAAATATTCAATGTAATGACTTCGTTACTATTTTATTATAGTACCTGGGCGACCGAGCTCTGCTATGGCGAATATAGAGAATGCTCATTTGATAGATATGATAGTTCATACTAATTCCATCTTATGTTCCATCTTTGTTCCATCTTTGGTTGGCCGAGCTTTGCTCGGTAGAAAATAGAGAAAACGATTTTTTCCAGTTATGAGACCCGTAACCCCCTATATTGCAACTTTCATCGAAATCGTTAGAGCCGTTTTCGAGAACTTGATTACAAATATATATAACTTTTAATATATATAACGCGACTTCGTCTGCGATCCAGGATGAAAAGTAGCCTATGTCCTTCTCCAGGTCATGGTCTACCCATGTGCCAAATTTCGTTAGGCCGTTTTAGTGTGAAAGCGTAACAAACAAACTCACTTTCTCATTTATAATATTACTAGCTTCCAACCGCGGCTTCGGCCGCGTGCGTGGTATGTCGATAAAAAGTAGCCTATGTCCTTCCCTAAGATGCCATCTATCTCCTTGCCAAAGTTTGTCGAAATCCGTTCAGTGGTTTATGCGTGAAAAGGTAACATACAGACAGACAAACAGAGTTACTTTCGAGTTTATAATATTAGTATGGATAATTAAGGAAGTTAGGATTTCGCCATAATACATATTAATAATTACACTCCTTTTTGGGCAGTCGTGTAAAAATATCATTTAATAGTAAGTATAGGAATAATATGTACAGATGTCATATTTTGGTTAGTAGGTGCCTAAGTCGGTACTATAAGTACATACGTACTCGTGAAACAGAAATAAGAAATGACGTGAGACGTTTGTTGTTTTCACGCCCTTTTAATTTAATAGATTTAATTTAATATCACGCTGACTTTGATGTCAGTTGGTCTTTCCATTTTATGCATGCGATATTAAAAAGAGTGCTAAATGAGATTTGCTTTCAAAAAAGGAACACACACACGTATATTATGCATATTTTGGGAGTATTTTTGGTTTGACCAGAGACGAACTTTCAAATTAGTATGTACTGAGACGAACTACTTTAGTGTAACTGTGTAACACAAGCTTTTATTTTTATTTTTTTATTTGAAGTCATCCCAGTTCAGGCTTGTATTAAAGATCTCGTGTACCTAAGTTACGCAGCTCCAAATGATTAGATATTCTTTAATCATACCGTTAATGAAGTCGATCATGGAACTCGCATTGTCTAATTAAGATAACGAGGTGGGCTGAATTCGTTGACTATGAGTGACTAATCTGAATGATTGAGATCTTGAATGCCGCTGTTAGCACTGACGTATCGGGGTCTAGTCGGAAAAAAACAATATCAGCATCAACCTTTTCCTTTACTTGACAAAAAAAACTGGCTGGACAAGTCCCTATCCGCTAGTAAAAAAAAAACAATCTTCTGTTGAGTTTTTTTTTATGTTTTCTTTTTTTTCAGGTTGCCAATATGGCGGCACCGTTGCATCTACAGCTGCTTCTGGCGATGTTCGTGCCAGCCATAGCACGTGAGTATTTATTTTATTTGAAACTGGTGTCCCACACCTGTATCGCACGGTTTTTATGACTTGACAAAACAGCGAGATTTCTTTATTACATGTAAGTTTATTACTAACTACCTGTCGATATAAAGTAGCCTATGTCCTTCCCCAGGGTGCCATTTATCTCCTCGCCTATTTTTTTTTCGAAATCCGTTCAGTGGTTTAGGCGTGAAAAGGTAACATACAGACAAACAGACCGACAGACAGACAGAGTTACTTTATAATCTATAATATTAGTATGGATATTATGGAAGTATGGATATAGGACATGTATATAAGTATTATAAGTACTTAAGGTTGATGCGCTAGGGTGTCCCGCGAAATTCATTTTTTTTTACGTTTTTTGCAATTTGCAAGTCAGTATCAGGTTGTATGTTGATCTAAATATTATTAGCGGCCGTAACAAATATGGATTTACAGAATTATAAACATCAGAATCAGCAATACAACTCTCTAAGTTCATGTAAGTGTATTGAATGAAAATTTCATGAAATCGTCAGTCAGGCTGATTCTAATGTTTATAATTCTGTAAATCGATATTTGTTACGGCCGCTATTAATATTGCAAAAAACGTAAGAAAATTTGAATTTCGCGGGCTACCCTAGCGCATCCACCTTAAGTACACATAAACCTTGCGGAATAAATTCTTAAAATGATGTTGAAAACCGCATCAAAATACCTTGCGCAGTTTAGAAGAACAACGTGGTCACATAGACAGACACGAAAAGCGACTTTAATTTATAATAATTATGTACATATAAGATGTTAGATAGAGGAATAATAAACATACGACATATGTTGGTATATTAAAATATGCTAGTAATTATAATTTGGAATATTCCTAACTAATTAGGTAGGAATATTCCAAAATTCTAGAGGAAGTTAAGCCTGGAATAGTTGGAGCAGACATTTAGTCTGCTAACATATTGGAAAGTTAACAACCTACATCAAATATTCACAAACTAGATTTTAATAATTACGTTAAAAGCATATTAGCTTTACTAACGTACAAAAATATAGCCCAAATTTCTGGACCGCGACAGTACACGCCAGCTATTTCAACCAAGTCAAAGGTATCTTAAAGTTAATTCCGTTTGATTATCATTGCGTGCTAAGAAAGGTTTTCTATGGCGTGAAAAGGATGATGAATGGTGATGTACGAGGTGTAAAACGATAAGATTTTTTTTTCTATTTTGGAATTGTAACAGGGAGGACAAGCTCCCGGATACCGCAGGTAGCTACGCACACAGCGACACAGGATTATGACGGCGAAAGGACAAAAAATATCCAAAGATTACTGGGTTCTGCTGATGTTTTATACTGCAGTTGGCACAGTAGAAAAAATAAATATGAAAATATATTATGTATATTTATGAAAAATATTTCATTTATCAATAAATAAACAATTGCAGTCTCTGTGACAATTATTTATTTTACTATTATGTATTAACAAAAATAAAGGCTTGTGTTTTGATTATTTCTGGCCTATAAAATCGTTTTATTATTTCATAGTAGAGTAGGTAAATAACGTCACTTGTTATTTTTTTGTTTATTCAAATAATGTTTTCAAATGCAAATATGTATCAAACAACACTCGATATTTGCGCATATTGTAACCCAGATATGGTTGAATAATGAATAGGCAACTTTATGCGCATTATGAACTGTTTGCGCAAAACACAGAATAGAACTTTACGTAATATTAATAATTCAGACAGCTTATATTTTACGAAAAGGTCACTAAGTCCGTCCATTTCGAAGGGAACCCTAAAAAGTTTGTATTCTGTTTGTGTGGGTGTGTGCCGAACAAATTTTACGCTTACTAGTCATTATATTGTCCAAGTATTTGTGTGAAGTCATTAGTACCACCTACTCGTTTAGGATTTGTTATATTTTTTTCTTCTATTTCCGTTCATTCCCGACAGCGGCCAGAACTAGTTTTGATTCGAAACGGCTCGTTCAGAAATTGGATTTGGTCACTGTTGGTCACTAGGAGTTGATTAGACGTCCAACACCGGAGTGTTTGACGTTTTGCGTCAAGTTTAGAAATTGTTGACGTTTGTTTCTGAGAATACGTTGTTATTTCCCTGGTTGTGTTTACATTGAATGCTTAAACATTGTTTTGTTTTGATTAGAGGTTTCATAATACCAGGAGGTTCTAGTACTGACTGGTACGAGGTACTAGGATACTCGATAAAATATTCAAAATTCAGGATCAGTGATTTCATGACTAGACTAAAGTGGCCACTAAGAAACTTTTGTTCACCTATGATTGTGCTGGTCAGATAACATTGTCGAAGGGCAAAAATACTGGCTGAGATCCCCAAGCTAGCATACTTTTTAGCAAAAATGAAACAGAAAACCTAATAATAGTCAGGGTCAGGGAAAACCCAAACATGCAGAAGATATTATTAAATGCTTTAGGCTTTAAAATGTCACTACATTTGTCACTTATCTTTATTGAAATGTTGAGTACGAGAGCATAATCCGCTTGCATGATAATTATTAAAAATGCAATATCATAAAACACTCCTGTCAATTTAACGACCGCACGATATGAAATGCAATATGCATTAATAATATTAATCACTTATTATTTGCGAATGTGATTCGAACGCGATTAAAAACCCAATTGAAGTTTGACAGCTTAAAATCAGAGTTTTTAGATATTTTTAGATAATAAGAAAAGAGGGAGACCAAGCGCTAAGTAAGTGAATTCCGAGTTGTCGGTTAATAGAAATATGTAGAAGAAAAATTGAACAATCGAGCCACAGATATTATAATACTACGTACAGATACCCAATCCCATACAAAGTAATGACACCACCCTAAAGCTGCGTTTCCACCAGAGATGAGTGAGGATGCGTAGCGAGGAATGTCCGAGAAAAGTAACCAATAACAACGCTAGCTGAGCTCAAGCTATGACAGTGAAGCGATGATATTGGTTAGTTTCACACACATCCCTCGCTACGCATCGTCGCTCATCTCTGGTGGAAACGCAGCCTTAGTCTGGCTATTGAGCTGGCTATTTTTCGTCCTCCATTTTTGTGACAGATGGCAGCATCAACGACTCACTAATTGCCAGAGACTGTAGTTTTACAACGCCATCTAGACGGCTTGCCTAGATACTAGGCAAGACTCCTAGATTTTTTTCGTCCTTTTCTTACGTTTTTTCTTCCTAGGTTTTCAATTCTTATATTTCCACGTAAAGTACTAGATTAAAAAAAAAATTGTTTGAGTTTCCTTAATGAACCGACTAAACGTAAGTTTAAAGTAATGACAGAACAAATTGAGTAAAACGCCATCTATTGTATAACCAAAATGATTAACAGATCACTAGCTACTTTACCAAAGGGTTCGAATAGAAGTAAAAGGTTTAATTTATGTTTTTTGTTGAAAATACGAGATTTATGAGTGTAAATACATAAATCAGCATTAAACAAAGATGTTTTGATTTTTACTAATATTACTTCAGCCAAAATTAGCCGTATAACGCTTTTTAGTGATTGTTAATTTCACAATTGTTACTTATGCTGCCATCTATGATTTTTTTAAAAGACTAATTATAGTGTAACTATTATGTTCGAGTTGAGACCCCATGGTCAAGCATAAAAATCAGTTTTCTTAATATTTATAATTATACGGATCAGATAATAAGAAAAGAGGGAGATCAAAGAAAAGATAGAGATGGGTTTGTGTGATGATATGGCTAGAAGTGAATTCTGAAATGTCGGAAGAATATTAAAACTTTAAAAATATAAAAATACATATTTTATGATAATTTGTTATTATACATAAATAAAAATATTATATAAAAAAAAAATATATATATAATTTTTTATTGTTGAATTGCTTTATTTCTTTTAAATACTTACCTAATTCTTACATTTTTAAATATTTTTATAATTATAATTGTATTATTATTATTGAATTAATTTAATAGAAATGGAAGAAAAAACAGTGTTGCACCTATACCTTATGGAATAGGATAAGGGCAGAAGATGATGATTTTAGTAAGAAGTAAGATGAACTATTATTAAATGCTCTGTGTTCGACATTTGTAACATTGACATTTGCACAAAATGCAGTGGCTAATTTATTCAACGAAACCTTGAGGTCTCTTACCGTACATGCACATGTAAATAGGTCCATGCAAATGCGGTTTTGTTCGTTCCTGAAAAGATCTTTGCGGTTACTATAGCAACTAGTGATTGGCAATCTCAGAGACCATCATATCTCGTAGTATTGGTGCTACAAACCTGTTTTCCATTGGAATGCATGTGAACATCACTAGTTCCGTTCCTCTATGGCGTTTGATGCATATCTACCATTTGTCAGTGATGTGAACTTGTTGGAGTTTTAGAATGCGGAATTTGCTTTTATGTAGGACGTATGGAAATAGCTATGGAAAGTCGTAGCAGAGGGTTTATGACCAAAAGTACCTCGTGTGTAAAGTGCAAGTTTATGTTTTGTGTAAATTTACATAAATAGGATCTAGCTAGGATGTAGGTATTATCATAGAGACGAAACACAGTTTAGTTCTTAAGATAAAAATCTCTTCTTTTAATTTTATTCAGTTTTTTATAAATCATTTTTTGCTAACGAAATAATAATTATGTAAGATTATAATCAATTAAAAATATAATAATGCTTGCGGCAGGAAGTAAATCATCTTTTATAGCGTAGGTAGAGGCTGAGTGGTATAATCAAACCTATTTTAAAATTAAAATAGATAGATAGATAAAAAGTTTATTTGGTGCACACAAGAGAACTAACACAACATACAAAAGCACGAATAAAAAAAAAGTAATTACATTAATAAATAGCCACAAGGTGTCAGTATACAAAAAAAAAACAATAAAATAAAAAAGAAAAGAAAACAAGACACTGATTAATTAATAATTAATTAAAATCAATATGCCTAGCCTTTTCCCAACAATGTTGGGGTCGGCTTCCAGTCTAACCGGATGCAGGTGAATAAGTATTTTACATGGAGTGACTGACTATCTGAACTCCACAACCCAGCCCGGTAATACTGGTTGTCAAGACTTTTGGGCTTCTGACGACCCGTAACGACTGTCATAGATACACTGCTTTCTGGGGCACGGAGGAGTCTCGGTATGTAAAGATGGTCACCCATCAACGGACCAACTCCGGCAAGCGTAGCTTAACCTGATGGATCGACCCGTGCGGCGTTTTTTACTTAGCCTCGAGCTCCTCACCTATTTTAAAATCTAACTAATATCATAAACGCGAAAGTTTGTTAGTATGGATGGATGGATGTTTGTTACTCTTTCACGCAAAAACTACTGAACGGATTTGGATGAAATTTGGCACACAGATAGTTTATAACCTGGATTAGTCACACATAGGATACTTTTTATCCCGCTATTCCCACGGGATCATGACTTACGCAGGTGAAACCGCGGGGTGCAGCTAGTGTATCATATAATCAAGTAACAGTAGATTTACAGGTGCAAAACAACTAAGCTTTTTAAAGCTTGCCGAGCTTTAAAAAGCTCTAAGTGGTGGTGAAAACTTTTTCTAGACCTCTCTAAAAGTGCCAAATATGTACAAATACAGTGTAAAAGGTCTCAGTGATGTCCCAATTGGCCCAGTGGTAACGGCCCCGATTTACGAGTCGTAGGTTGTGGGTTCGAACCCAAGCAGGAGCTTTATATTGTGTAAATAATTTCATCACCATTGCTCTCAAAACGGTGAAAAAAACATCAAGAGCAAACCGGCATGTGGCATCTACCAACCCGCACTGGGCCAACGTGGTACATTATAGCCCACTCCCTCTCGAAGAGAAGAGGCCTGTGTCCCAGCTGTGGGAACATTATAGGCTAATAAGCCTATAATATTCGCGTTCACTAGAGATGTTATAGCATAATCATGCTATAACTTCTCTATTAGGATAGGTGCTTTGTAATAAATGCACTTGCACATGCTTAGATCACTAAACGGTTAAAATAACCATGAAATAAGTATAACCACAAGCTTTTCAACACAAAATCACCTTTACAAATCGTAAATACAGTATTTATTCTCTCGGCAACGAGATGAAATTTTAAAAATTCTCCATAAAGTTACGGTCAATGACTGACGGGACTGAAATCACATAAATTGGTGCCCGACAACAAAGAAAAATAAAATGTAACATCTCAATTACTGAATGCATTTCAATATGAACTTATTGGTGCATAAGATAAGGTTGTAATTGGTATGCGTGGTTTATTATTATGAGCTTATTCTGCTGGAGTCGGATGCGTCATCCGAGATCGAAATGTGTGGGTAACAAGGTATCAAGGACGGCAAGATTTCTTTTTTTATTGTTATGGCCAGTCTTTTGGTATGCAAATAAAAAAAAAGATTCTAATTGTGTTCCTTTTGATCTTAAGAATTACTGATTACGTGTGTATTGATTATGGAGATTTGATAAATGATGTGAAAATGTTAGTTCCATTTTCGAAACTCTTCAATTTACAAAGTTCTTGAGTAGGTAAATGTCTTCATATAGTTATTCCGTTTTGTATTGACGTTCAAAGAAAGATATCGGTGGATCTTGCGGCTGCAGTTTCATTTCGAACTTGTTACTTAGAACTTATTTCAAACTTGTACGAAGCGCAATAGACTAATTTGATAGTATGACGGGAATACATGTTACCTTTGAAACCGTCGAAGATGCATTCGACGTCTTATACACTGAACTACTTGTTAGTTCTGTTCATTACCTTTACTTGGGATAACGTTTTCTATGTAAACTTAGGAAAATTTACTGTCAAGCTAATTGACTACCTACCGACTTAAATTGTCTGTTTATTCCAATCGCAGCCGTCATTCTTTGACAGTATATGAAATGGCTTAAACAAGGCACATTGATGTAGAGTGTCGATCTTCTAAACAATTCATTTTCCTGAATGTTCATTGTTATTTTGTCACGCTCCATCTTCCGCCGGTTTTCGATATCCTCTACAGAAATTCCTTTTGCCCCATGCATCCTTCACGACGTGGATGCAGCATCGCTTGCAGTATTATTATTTTATAAAGTGGAATAATCTGCTTGTAGTAGAGTTCCTAGTTAAAGTATAAATAATACACATTTTCTGTTGGCATGCTGAATTGCTTTTCGGTTTGAACGGTATGAGTGGTGGTAAAATTACAGGCATGTGAGACATTTAAATGTTGCCTCAAAGGTTGGTAACGCATCTAGACTGCGAACCCTTTTGTGCTACAGATACAATTACATTTAAAAAAAAAAACTATTTCCCATTTGCCGAATAAAATTTCACAATGTACTTACACTCTCTTCCAGAACTCGAGATGAGGTTCACAAAATACCCCGAGTCGGTGATAGCCCCCCTCGGAGACAGAGTAACGTTCGAGTGTGAAGTGAACGTGCCAGGAGAGCGGTTCGTATGGCGATGGAAACCAGACAGGGATGGCGATAACTGGGCCGAAGTGGAAGAAGGAGAAGGCAAGAAGATCATACCAGGGTTGCCTGGAAGAAGTACGAAAATGGAGATAGAAGTTATGATGAATATGGAAACTACTTGGTATCAGGTAGGTAATTTAACAACAAAACACGTTGTAAATAACATTTGACATAACACTTTTAGAAATTACCATATATATCCTTTCAATGACAAATAAACGGACCATGTCCATTCTCAGGTTTAATAAATAAATTAGCCTGTGTTGTCACACTATAGGGCAAAAATCTCCTTTTGCCCCTCCACACAACTCGATCCTGCGCCAACCTAACCAATCTCGCCTATAGGCCTCAAGCTTGTTCCGCCATCTACACTAGGGTCTGCCGCGAAGCCATAGTGTAGTCATCTGCAAAAAATATCAACGTGTGACCGTCCATGTCCACTGCAGATCATACGCTTTTTTTCATAGAACGACCATTGATCATCATACAGGTCGTTTTTTGTTTTTTTTGGTTTTGTTTGAAAGGTGACTTGATCGAGAGTGTTCTTAGCTACAAAAATAAAAGAAAACTATTATTAGACGCTTCGTTTTTGTCGGGGGTTTAAAAAAAAAAAAAAACTTGTTTAATAACAAACCTAGTGCATCTGTCATGGAAAAGTAAACAGATTCAAATAATTAAGGAACTCGGAATACTAATCTTCTCAAAACCTGTTCACATTAAAAGGTAATATATCACACAGGTTTTCCAATCGTCCCCATGTGGTGGTCGGTTACGGATGACTACGACACACCCCCATGGGTGTCGTAAGAGGTGACTAAGGGATAAACCACGGGGAATAGTGAATAGTGGTCCTGGTACACCTGCGGTAGATTATATAGCGATTAGTTCCATGATTATGGCAATTTACGAGTAAGTTACTGAATTGGATTTGGATTCTCAAGTAGGAAGCAGAGAATCAAATTAATAGAATCAATTGGATCTTTTCCTTTATGAAGAAACTGTATCCCGAAGAAACTAAAGACTTCTATGTGGAAATAGTCAAAAAGCATATTAATTAACAAATAGCAGTTCGAGTTGAAATGTTCTATTTCTAATTACTCACATATATCCGAACTAAAAAATGAAGTCGAAAGTGAACCAACACTTTTTGATTAAAATTGCGATTCGTACAACATCGATAGACAAACATTCAATAGCTATTCAACCGATATTGTTTATCTGCCTTTTGGTCTAGTGGATGTAAGCGCAACTACTGAGCATGAGGTTCTGGATTCGATCCCCGGGTCTGGCAAAGCGTTATAAGGTTTATCCATAAGGAAGTTTCAGTAACTGTCCCGGTCTGGATTCAGGACCGGTTGATAGCATTTGAAGCACACTTTGAAGCACCTTTAAGATAACTGGCGAAATGTGACCATACTGGTACAACCGCGGACAATTGCGGTCAACCACTTTTGACCCTTATAGCCATATAGTAATAAGGTTGAAAAGTGAAAAGAAAGATAGAGATGTAATTTTAAAATGAAATTGTTTATTTGTTCCAGTGCGTGGTATGGTACGGTGCTATCAGTCTGACGTCAGTGCCAGCCCGTCTGACGGTGGCCAGGTTGATCAACTCGCCCAGTAAGATCACGGCTGAGGAACGGGTCATCATAGCTCCGTTGCAGAATACGGTGATCCTTCATTGTAAGGAGCCGACTTCGGAACCACCAGCTGTGCTGACTTGGTGGAAAGAGGGGTCCAAGGTATGGCTTTGAGCACATGCTTTATAAATTGTGATACCTCGTCATAATGCTTGTTAGGGCTGAATACATGAATTGAGACTATAATCGGACTTTTAATGAGCTACAGTAAAATGACAATTCACTGTCCTTTCGTCAATAACTTAAAACATTTTTTAACGAAATGATAGTGTGGATGCATCTACAACGCCACATGCGAACTACGCATCATACTGATACCGCGGTTCGTCTAGAACATGCTAGCTACACAAATCTATTTTCTGCGATTTTTGGTTCCCGAGATCTTCCGGGCAATACTTTTCGGCTCCAAAATAGATAAGAAAATAGGAAAAAAATTGTAAAATTAGAATTTGATGATAAATAAGAAAAAAAACTAGTTGTACCTTGCTAACTTTTTTTGTAAAATAAGATAGTACAAACCTTTAACTTCAACATTCATCAGTAAATTAAACCAAAACCACTTTTTTAAATCACTTTTATAAGTGTTCGCGTCGACTGCTAAATTGCTAATGATAATCAGTTTTCTTGTATACTTACCTGCGACACTTAATAAGCCCAGGTTCATTCCTTCCTGGGTATTGTCTATAATAGTAGGAAAGAATTCGGCATATTCGATAATCATAGTATGACGCGTCATACTATGATTCGTCTAGAACATGCTAGTCCTGACGTCATGACGTCACGAAAATTCTGCATCTCGTAAGCGGAGTTAACCGCGCGGCGAGTATAATTAAGGTGGCATCAATCGTCGGGCAGTAGCCCATCAGACACACTACCCGTCTGGTCGGAGGATCCTTCCTTTTCTATGAGATGTAGAGTGAAGGTGAGTGTACTTTGCTGTGCCTCATGCCTCTATAACAGTAAGAAGTGTCATTTTACTGCAGCTTATGTAAAGTAAGACTGTGGTATAGATTTCTGACTACGGAATACGAAACTTTGCTATACCTGATCATTACAACCAATAGAATTAACATGTGACTAAATATAGATAGATTTATTCCAACAACGATTTTGAAGATTAATCGTGTGATTACTACATTCGGTTTGTGAATGTGATGTCATCAATGTATATGATTATTTTAAATATACGTGACCAAAAATCTGGATAACCTTTTGAGTCTAGACAACATTAATCTATGGTACTCAGACCAAATAAAAAACCAAGACGGAGCGCTGTCAACAGTGACGTGAGGCACGGTTTCGTAAACATGTGTGCGTGTGAGCATGTATGCATGCACAGAGCGTAGGTGTAGTTTTGGCATGCTTCACTGTATTGTTCGCAGCACTGTCTTGGTTTCTATTTGTTCCGGACTCCGGTTCTCAATAATTTTGTTCCGGACTTCACTCCTGCCGACATAATACAGTTTTATATTTGACTAGTTGCGCTCCGCGGTTTCACCCGTATAAGTCTCGATCCTGTGGGAATATCGAGATTAAAAGCATCCTATGTCCTAACCCAGGACATGCTCTACCATCCAAATATGTTCAGCCTTTTTAGCGTGAAAGCGTAACAAACAAACAAGCGAACAAATAACAGTAAATTGATACAAAAATAAAAGCAAAGTGAAAAGTGACATGGTTATCAGTCGTTCCTTATTATGTCCAGAACTGTTTATATATAGTTAATAGTATATTAGTTGGGATATTAAAACAAAAACATAAACAAAAGAATATCCTAAAAAAAACTCATTATGCTGGTTTATGAATAGTTGGCAAACAAAGTTTATGCCTAGCCTCTATATCACCGAATCAAAGCATGTTTCAGTATACTTGTGGTCGCTTTGAATGGTGAACCGATATGCGAATATTTTAACGAAGTTCGTTCTGTATCCACTTTGAGAAGGTTTGTTGAAAGCGAACTGAGTCAATGTTTGGGGAACTACACTCACTACCTTTATCGTTAAAACCTATTGATTTTTAGGTCCTAGATAGCTTTTTAGATGTTTACGGTTCTTTTCTGATGAATAGAAGACAGCTTGTATTAGTTGTGGCATATTACCTAGGTAGTTCTTGCAGCTGCTTGCTTAGCTTAGCTGTGTTTAAAAGCTTGCCGAATTGATAGAATCGATTGTGGGATAATAGATTTGATAAACACATCGACTTTAGATGCGTTGTTAGAAAACACTTCGACGTATACAAACATGAACACATTGAACGCGGCAAATATTATCTTTTGATTATTTTACAAGAACTTTGTTATTTCCTAGTTGAGGGAAGTTGCATAAGCGTTGGGTGGGTTTTTTTACATTAAAATGCGATCAGCAGAAAAAATATAGATAGATACACATAAACCAATGCCAACATAATCTGACACCCAACATAATGTTCCCACTGCTGGGACTCTGCCCTCCTCTCTTTGGAAGGGAACTCTGGAATCCACCACGCGTGCTCAGTTGAAAAAGAAAATAGTTTATCTAGTCACACCTTGGTTTGTCTAGCGTGATGATAGTATCACATCATCAGCCCCTAGGCCATTCCATTCCATTCCATTCTATTCCATTATTTAATTTTTCTATGGAATAGTTAGTTGGTTGTTTTTTTTTAACAAGATGTTTTTCAGGGTAAGAAAAAGCAACTAGAAACTCCTCATGGCGTGCTGGTCATACATAACGCGACGTCTGACGACAGTGGTACATACAGCTGCAGAGCTACCAATGAGCTCAGCGGAGATGCTCTAGAAATAGCGCAGAAGACGCACTTGAAGGTCCAACGAGAAGGCAGTAGGGAAGTCAGGTTAGTACAGCAAACTGTTCCACAGTATGTTTCTAACCTAAAACCCAATCTGCGTTACAGCGTTTAACAGAAAGGTATGGTCAATGTAAGAGGAAATAGGGTCGATCCGGACTGTTTTCTCTCTGGTTTATGACCTTAGAGCAATGATTTCTTCCAGTTAAATTAATATCAACTAGTTCTATGCCCCTATGTTTTCAGTTTTGATGATACATTGGTGCCGATTCCCTTGTTCGAAAACTAAACTAAATTTAAGTTCAGTGCATCTTTTTCTTTCTATTTCGTTAAGAAAAGGACAGAAAATAAATTTTATTTTAGTCCTGTCAAACTGTCACTACTCCAAACAAGTTTAGACGCGATTAAAAACTTGCATACTAAAATTACGTCAATTTATGTCAGGCGCTGATTAATTTGACAGGACTAAACTAAAATTTATCTTCTGTCCTTTTCATAATGAAATAGAAAGAAAAAGATGCACTGAACTTAAATTTAGTTTAGTTTGTGTACAAGGGAATCGGCACCATTATCTGTAGAGGCACTAGAACCCTCAGAAAATGCTCAAAATAGCCTGTTTAGACCGCTGTCATCAGAGGCCTATTGTATAAATTTGACAACTATTAATGAAAAAAGAAAAACATATGGGCACAGTAAATGTCCTTCTTATTCAATTTATAAAATATCTTTGGAATTGGTCCAATATTGGAGGAGGAAATAGACGAGAGCCGAACCTCGAATTATGACTTTTTGTATGGAGAAAAGACCATAGGGTCGGTCTTTTCTCCATACAAAAAGTTATAATGCCTCTTAAGGGTGTGGTACAGACCATCAAACTGAACAACTTACTTCATGAGGCCCACACGTTTCTAATACATACTTGTTTCAAGCGGCTGCGACCACAACTCCTTTAGTAGGATTCAAGTGGTACTGAAAACTAACCAAACCACAAAATGTCGAGACTAGTCCGATCGCATGTTCAGATAGTTGGGGTTCAGAAACTTTGTCTTCCGTGTAGTGTGAATTTGGATTTTGGATGTTCGTGAAATATTGGAGTTTTTAATAAAGCAACCTTAAGGTTTATATAATTTAACTGAACTGTGTTAAAATAGTGCATACCCACGCGTTGAGAGCATTTAAATGTCCATCAAACATATTTTCATTGAAAAAAAAATATAAAACTTTGCACCGAAACGTAATTTCCGCTCCAAACGCGTTGAAAATTGTGCAATTACCAAATTTTATAGCATATGATACGCCCAGTTTAAATGTAGGTATTGTTTCTTTTTTCATGGACTCGCACAAGTGCCACTCTAATTTTGTTCCTAATCCAAAATGCTCATTCTTTCGTCTTTTCCAGATTCCTCGAGTCCGAAGACTACGTAGGAGTCTTAGACGACGAAGACGTTCTGACAATGTCAGTGAAACCTAACGGGGTACTCCGTCTGTGGTGTGGAGCAGTCAGCACGCCTCCTCCGAAGATATCCTGGAGCTTGGAAGGAGAGGGAGAGTTGAAGTCGTATGCTAACGAGCATATGCTGATGGTGTCGCCTTTTACACCGGCAGATGAGGTTTGATAATAGATTTTGTAGATTCTAGAATTTTTTGGAGTGTGTGAGTGGTTTGGTGATTTAAAAGAAAATGGAATGGTTGATAATATTTATTTATATTTTATGTGCAGATTATGTACAAGTGCACTCATATAAACAGACAAGAAGAAAAGTATAAATAAATTATTTGACATTGACTTTGAACGTATGTTTCTATTAAACATACGTTCAAAGTCAATGTCAAATAATTTATTTCAATTAGAAACATAAAAGGCACTTTTGAACGTCGAAAACAAAGAAATAGAACTGATTCTAGTTGCCCCTTCCAAAAGGTAGTTTTCGTATTGAGAAGAATGGGCAAGAAACTCCACCGTTACTCTTTTAAAAATGTTTTACAATATTTTGTTTACATCAATTATGTAATTATATGTGACGACGATAGACGACGGTGTATAGACGACGAATAAAAAATGGAGCAATGACAAATAAAATACGTTCAAAGGTCATGCTTATTTCTAAAGATATATATCTTCTTTTCTATTAAACTAAAAACGATCACAGCTTACTAAATCTTAACTCCGCACACGCTTTCTTTCATGTTATTTTATGAACTGGATCTTAGCGCGTAAAGGCAGCTTTTTTACACATAATGCAGAGCTTCTAAGATTGTTTTTTTAATGTTTTGTGACAAAAGATTTACCATTTCAAAGATTATAAAATGTGAGAGCGTAACGTTTTATTTATATTGTGTTTAATATTTTTTGTGTACGCGTCGTATTGTAGTTTTGTGTCTTTGAGGAAAAAAACGGCTTTGGAACGATTTTCAATACCTAGTGCCATTGCCATCTTCTTGTAAATAAAAATCCAAAAAAAAAATGTCTTTTAAATAAATAAAAATCGTTTGTCTCTAAACGCAGCTTTGATTTGGCGTTTTCGAAGAATGCCCTAAGGCCTTAGCTTTTTCGATTTATTTGGATTGAAGATAATTAAGATTCTCTGATTTAAATTATTCGTTTATGTAAACACGAAGAATGTAGTATGAAGTTACTTACTACTTATTTAAAGAAGGAATCTTTTCCATGAACGTCCATATGTAAAGCTACTTTCATAGGGTTAGTTATAACTTATAACAGATCAATATGATTGAATCCCGCTGCTGTGAGAGTACGTAGGTACTCAGTCTTTGAAAAACGGTTCTCCGTAGACTTAGTCTTGGTGGCAGTTAGTTCTCATATAAACGAGCGGCAATATAAAAGCTCGTGTGTACCTATGAGCCTATGAGCGGTGCCTACTTTGAATTAAGAATCTTGGAGTGATGCATGATGCGAAAATTGATTAAAATGCCCGACAGGAACATTCAATATGTTGCGACTTGCCTGCTGCTGATAAGACCTAAATCATAAATGTTTTTACAAGAAAATACTTATCTCCCGTTTGTAGGGCGTATACTCGTGCACAGCCAACGGAATCCGTCGTTCATGGAAAGTCATAGCGTTACAACCTCCTCACTGGGACGGCAACGTGTCCGTATCGACTCCCAACGAAGGCGGGAAAGCGCACGTGACCTGCGGGAACTCCTTCGGAGAACCAGCCCCGCGTGTGTACTGGGTGCTTAATGCTGAGGTGCTGAAGAACGAGAAGGGAGTGAAGGCTAATAGTGAGTGTACATTTTTTTTCTTTAAATATTCGAACCAGCACCATTGTTGTTTATCACAATCCAAAAGTCAATCTGCCGAACCTTTTCCCAACTATATTGGGGTCGGCTTCCAGTCTAACCGGATGCAGCTGAATACCAGTATTTTACATGGAGCAACTGCCTGTCTGACCTCCACAACCCAGTAACTGGGTAATACGATACTCCTTGGTAAGACTGGTTGTCAGACTTTCGGGATTCCTTAAACGATAAGACCGCCTATTGTGGGTTCTATTTTATTAACTTTGTTCTGCAAATATAATTACTTAATGTTCGAGATTATAATTATGTAACGGGACTGCATTCCCCTTAACTATTTAACGACTATCTGTAAAAAGTACAGACAGTTTTTTCAGTGTTCAATAAAATTAACATATTTCTGTTAACCAATGCATGAAACCTCATGAATCAATTACTTTTTGTCGCTTCTGTCGGGTAGTTTATTCGTCCGTGGCGGACATAAATATTGGGACCTGTTGCACTTCTGTTATAAATAAAATACAAATGTAAACCATTTACTTGTCTATACGAGATTGATCTCTCTCCTCTCTGATGTTTTTATTTGAACCTGATATATACGCTTTTTCCACCAAGAATAAAAGCAATGAATACAAGTCCAGATTTGATTCTATGAATGTAAATGATTGTGAATGAGAAACCAAAGAATACAAAATAGAAGAAATTATCAAATAAAAAAAACAAGCTAGATAAATAAAGCTCCAATCTAATCTCTAATTTTGAACCATCTGTGAAAAAGTTTATGCAAAATGCATGCAAGCAGTCTTTTTTGCTATACCTACCGGGAACTCGGACGTCCTGGAGCAAGAAATGCCCGACCCTTAAGTATGGAAAGACCTCTAAATTAATCGTTATTCATCAGACACGGACCTGTACATCGAGCACGTGGAGAAGCGCCACGCCGGCATCGTGCAGTGCTTCGCGTGCAACCTGCTCGGCTGCGCGTACGGCGCCGGCATGCTCACTGTGGTGCCTCTGCAGATACCCGACCAGGTGACAGCTCTTGGGCTCTCTCAATCTCTAACTCAATATCAATAGCTTAACTCTCATTGTATTTTGGCTTTTGCAAGAATGTAGTTAGGTGGTGCCCATGACTGCCAATGAGTTCTTATTTTGTATCTTTTATAGGTACTTATGTTTCATGTTGAATTATACGAGTATTCTAACACAATGTGAATTGTTACTGAATAAATAAATTAAAAATTGAGTCTTTGGAGCCGCATCGGACAGACACGTGGTGCGCAATAACACCATGATGTGTTCGGCCGCTGTCGACGTTTTGCAATTATTTGTTAAGGCTCTTACATACTGGCGCGACTAGACGCGCGACGCGACTTTTAACAAAACAATTTCTGAGAAAACTTCACGGCGAACAATGCAGCGGCGTCGCGTCGCGCGACAAGTCGCGCCAGTATGTAAGAGCCTTTATCCTGAAGAAAAATAAATAAACATAAAATCGAATATGAGTTAGTATATGATTTTATGTTAGTATGTATGTAAGTGTTAAACAAATGAGTAGATAAAAACGTCATCACCCACAGCCTTTTTCGTCTTCAGCCTCTTCGTTTCTGTTTTGCGCCAATCTTGTTCAAGGGGCCTACCACCACCGCTTACAGCAGTATTATTTTAATATTACTTCAGTGTAGGAAAGAGATGCAGCTCTATAGGACGTATAGCTCCATCTCTTTCCCCCACGAAGAAAGATTAAAATAATACTGCTGTAAGCGGTGATGGTAGGCCCCCTGAATCCCCAGGTTTGTTAACGAACACCTTTTGTTTCTCTGCACAGGACTATCCAATAGAAGTTCCCAAGACAAGGCACTCCATTCAACCCCCCAAAAGGCATAGCAGGAAGAACCCTAGAAAACACAAAGGTATGATTAGAAATCAATCAGGTCGCATCGAAAAGTCTAAAATCATCCGGATTAATGGTATATTTTTGTTCCAGCTGTTATGATTCCTCCATCAAGACCTAACGTGACTCGACTGAACGATGAAAGCGTCATGGTGTCATGGTCACACGACAACCAAGGGTTAACTATACGGTTCTTCAAGGTAAGCAAATTCTCATGATTAGCTTTTTTACATCAACATCTAAGTAACTTCTCCTGTAACGTGTTTTAATACTCGGTGACTCCACCATTTTGCTAGATTTTTGTTTGTACAGTCACGGACTTTAATTGATGAGCCACTTAAAAACTTTTCAATTTTGCCGTTTCATATATTCACGAGATTACACGATTAAACACGAACTCAAATCGCATACTCGTAAACAAGATGACAAATTACTAGTAATCGGAAATAGTGTTATCCATAGAGGTTGACTAATAAGTTCTCAATAAAAAATAAATACAATGTTTATTGAATCTATTTGATACTGACCTCCTTTGAATCTGAGCTCATTAACTGGATAATTCTGAAAACCTATCCGAAGACAGTGACAGTTGAAATGTCGATGTCAGAGACGTTATTTTTGAATTTGTCGAAATAATGTAATAAAATTTCTCCGTACGCTAACGTTACTATGGCTACGCTAAAACAATCGTCGCTAGGTTACGGTTGCTAGACCTGCAATTGGTTGACTTTGGGTAGTCACTCTACTGTCAAGTTTGTAGTTCTGGCTCTCAGGTTAGCCAACCGGTAAAGATATTAAATATAATTTTCTTCTTCTATAAACGAAGACCTGACTTTCCGTGTCTGGATGTACGAGTATAACCGACTAAGCCCGATTTGCATTAAACGGCTAAAATGCGAACGGTGCCAAGTGGCTCATCAATTAAAGTCAATTAAAGTCCGTGACTGTACGTAAACTGCATAGAAAAACTTATTCGTTGCTTTCTGACGAGATCTTGGCATGGTTTCCTGTGTTACCATTTCATGTGCTAGTTATTTTCAGTCTCATTTTATGTCACCCACGAGACAAGAACAGCCTTTCAACCAAGAGAGCATAAACAAGATACACAACCCGATTCATAATTATTTTCTTGAAAACTCGTATTTTCTTGTATAAAATGCTCAAAGGGGACGAAGTAATGGTTTAAGTCGTTGCTTTTGGTCCGTCGCCTGTGCCTTGCAGACGGAAATGCGGACAAAAGTTAGCATTTTATACGAGCTGCAAGTTTTTGTGGGCTAGCCCATCTAGCGAGAGTACTCATTGGAATTAACGATGGCAAATTGGCATTCGTTTTAATTCTGTTCTGCGAGAAACTAAGAATTTAATAAAAGCACTTTGTGAGGATAGCCGAGCTTCATTTCAATCTGTGTTATTTTTTTACGAGGAGTCTTGAGTACGAGAGGATCATAGTGCTTCTTGGGTTTTATAACATCATCTATTTGCTGTTGGCAGCTAAATACTTAAAAGTTAATGTTTGTTATTTAGAGAACGATTCAGTCAAGGAATGAAAACAAAGCAACATAAGGTTGACTTTTACTTGCACCTTATATTGTTCCGACTACGTATTGTTTCCGTGCTTCGGAAATTACGTTAAGCACTTGGTCCCGGCTGTCATTCGTGGATCTTTGACAATCGTTACGGGTCGTCAAAAGCCCGAAATTCTGACAACCAGTCTTACCGAGGGTATCGTATTACTCAGTTACTGAGACGTGGAAGTCAGATAGACAGTCGGTCCATGTAAAATACTGGTGAATACCAGTATTTTGCTGCACCTGAGGGCTTAGACAAAGTGACATTCTATCAGCGATAACGATGATGGAAAAGGCAAAAATGTATAGGACTGACGTAAGCTATCGAAGAGCTTATGTATCTTGTTAAAAATCGTTGTAGAAATAGGAAACGCTTTTGCGATTGTTACTTGTCCTCAGGTTAGACTGGAAGCCGACGAAAAGATGACTTACGCCCGACTATGTGGGAAACGAAAGGAAAATTGCTTAACGTTTTCGCTTCTTGACCGTATATACCGAAGTGCGACGTACGGAAGACCTACTTGATCAATGTCATACGGCTTTTTTAAAGGTACAATACAGAGAGGTGAGCAACTCAAGCAATGTTCAGTGGAACACCGCAAACCAGGACATCCCAGCTTACATACATTCCTACCAGATCGATGGACTGACTCCCGGGAAATATTACAAGTAAGTACCGACCATCGTCGACGGTGCAGCCCTGCATACTAAACTACGATATCTACGTAGGATTGAGAAAACGTAGATTACTGGAGCTAGATATTACCATAGATGGAGTTTTCTCGTTAGCCGTTTTAAGGATTGAACTTGAAGGTGAGCATATTTTTATGCTCTTTCTAGCTTCCACTTAAGCTGAAATTTGGCATGCATGCTTAATCGGATGCAAGGAAATACATGAAAAATTGATTATTCAAAGCGGAAACATACAATACTTTTGTACAACCAGGTATGAAAAAAAAGAGTTTTTTGCCGTACCTACCGTGTTCGAAGTCCAATTTCTTCTAATAATGTCCCGAAAAGTAGGTAGTTATTATTTTTATTGTATTTGAGAAAACTGAGGGTCCGTGAAAGTTTTTAAAACACATTTGGATTACTATAACCCTTCTTTTGTCTGGTTTTAAAAACTTAAAAATATTAACGAAAATTAAAAAGTCGGAAGTCGAGAGTCGTCGTGGAAGCCGACCCCAATATAGTTGGGAAAAGGCTAGGCAGATTGAAAAAGTCGGAAGTCAAGTAAGAATATCCCTAAAAATATTATAACCGTCTAACTTCTAAACTATAAATAATCGCTGAACATACCTGAGGGTGTTTCGGGTAACCGTTGGAGAGAGGCTTCTAAAATGTTGCTTTGGACCTCATTTCACGGGTCACCCTGTATGTATGTTTATAGTAATGTATTCTAAACATAAACCTTCCGGAATAAATTCTCTAAATGTTGGTTAAAACCGCATCAAAATCCGTTGTGTAGTTAAGGAGAACAACGCGGTCACAGAGACGAACACGAAAAGCGACTTGTGTTTGTATGTATAGATATAGATTACTAGCTTCCGCCCGCGGCTTCGCCTGCGTGGTATGTCGATAAAAACTAGCCTATGTCCTTTCTCAGGCTCTAGACTATCTGTGTACCAAATTTAATTTAAATCGATTCAGTAGTTTTGGCGTGAAAGCGCAACAGACAGACAGAGTTACTTTTGCATTCATAATATTAGTAAGGATTTATTTACTTTAGCTAATGTTTAAAATGTTGTACCCAGGTTCCGTATAGCAGCAGTATACTCAAACCAGGACAACAAGCTCGGCAAGAGTAGCGCGCGCTTCCACCTGCTGCGCGGCGGGTTCAAGGCGCCGCGCGCGCCCGCGCTCGTGCGCGCCGGGCCCGTGTCACCCACCGCCATACAGCTGGGCTGGACCGTAAGTTAAAAACAAAGAAAATACATTTGTTTTCACAAAAACACCAATACAAAAAGAACAACTTGGGGAAAAAAAAAATTGTTTTATCATTTATTTAAATAAGGCTGAGAACACAGCTGAGAATCAGCACTTTTTTACGTTCAAACTTTGAACTTCAAAGTTATAAAAGACATCCCCCAAAACACTCGCCCGTCTCTAGATCCTACTGTTTTGTACTGATACTATAAAATGCTACGGTACACAAGGCTTTTGCATACGATATTGTCATCATTCAGCCGAATGACGTGCACTATTCGATATAGTATAGGCTACCATGGGCCACCTCCAAATATCACAACTAAGTACTGGTCCAGCACTCGACAAAGAAGCTCGTGGCTAAGAAATAACAGCCGCACGGGTCGATCCATCAGATTACGCTTGCCTCAAACGATTCGTGGATGGGAGACCATCCATTACATACCGATACTTTTCCGGACCTCGGAAAGCAAGTCTTCTTTGATAGTCATTATGGGTCGTCAGAAGCCCGAAATTCTGACAACCAGTCTTATCGTATTACCAGTTTCTAGGTTGGGGACGTCAGATAGGCAATCGTTCCGTCTAAGATACTGGTATTCAGTCGCATCCGGTTAGACTGGAAGCCCACCCCAACATAGTTAGGTTAGGCAGATTTGTTTTGACCCCACTGGTCCAGAAAGATTTGATCCCATCGACCATCCGTTCTATAAGCAATGAGCCTGCATACTATAACTAAGGCTTGCCAATTCTTAGACCAAATAGGAATTCGTAACATTATACCTACTTACATTTCTGCGTTTAGCGGGTTGTTTCCTCAATCTTACCTGTTTCCTCAGTGGACTAGCGGCGGAGAGGTAGAAGCAGAAGGTTTCTACGTGTACTACCGCGCGGTGTCTTCAGCCGGAGTTTACGAGAAGGTGACGACTACTGGAGAACCGCGGGAACTACTGCTCACACACCTCTCGCCAGACACCAGCTATGATATCAAGCTGCAGGCGTATACTGCACAGGCCGCTTCGGAGTTTAGCGCTATCAAGGTAAATGTGTTCATAATCTGCAATTTTTGCTGAAAACGAACGTTAGATTTCGACGGTATGTGGTGTTTTAGCCGTTTTGTCAATATTCGTGATACTTTGGATAATTTTTTGGTCTCAAGAGTTGACTGGATGTGATAACGGAATACGGGTGGTGTCACAATTTGATCGAACGCTGTGTTTCGTACTGACGGTCCACTGCATGGTCCATAAGTAGGCGTAAGGTTCATCCTTTACCTACCTACACCTCTAAACAGTGCCTCCTTAAAGCGAAAATGCCCGGGTACTGCGTGGAATTAAATTTCGCGGGTTACCATAGCGCATCTACCTTAAGCACTATCAAAACAACTTACCTAATTATTACGTTATATGCAAATATACGTTTGATTATTATATGGTTCAATTTTATTCGTGTTCCTCAGACAGCGAAAACCCTTCGGCCCGCATCTGGCCCCGGCAACACGAGCCCCCCCCCGCTGGGCGCGCCCCCCCCGCGCGGCGCGCCCGGCGCGCTGGTCACGGCGGGCGGCGCGCTCGGCGCCACGGCCTTGTTGGTCGTGTTGGCCACTGCGCTACTGCTGTGTCGCCGCGCTAGGAGGCCTACTACTGACAGTCAGTATCTGTTTGTTATGCGGCGGCATCTACAACGCCACATGCGAACTACGCATCACACTGACGTCTCACGAAATCCTGCATCGCGCAAGCAGTGTTTACCGCGCAACTAGCATATCTACAACGTCCCGACATCAATCTTTGGGTAGTTACCCACCAGACATAACACCCGTCTGGTCGAAAGATCCTCCCTTTCATAAAGAGGATGAGTTGACTTTACACCCTGTTTCTCATACCTCTATAGTTACAATACAATTTTACTGTGACACTTTGAAAATTTCTAGTCATAACTTCAATCAAGTTGATCGAAAAATCCACTGACTTTGTTTTAACTTTTTTACTTTATTGTATGTGAGTCTTTTTGCTGCTTTAAAAAAAGTTATTTAATTTTGCTACGTTTATAATTCTTAATAGGCGGTTCGAAGAGCAGGTAGCTTGGCCTCCTCGCAAGGCAGCCTGTCGGTCGAACCATTTTCATACGCGTGGCTACTACAGCAAACGAGAAGCCCGACCCATTTTGTTGGCATATTTGACACACACGTAACAGATATGCACTACAGGGCAGCTGTCGCGTTCAGTTGTAAGGGTGTTAGGATTCTAAGAGCGGCAAATTAATGCGTTTCTAGGCTGCTCGGTCTGTTTGAAACCGCCAAATTAGAATATTATAAATGCAACAAAATTTAATTAAACGTCAAAACATCTTAAGATCATTCGACCATGAAATGTCGAGAGCGCTTAAGTTAACAACAGAATCACATAATATCAACATTGATGTCATAATACCGACTTCAAAGCAGGGCTGTCAAAACACATTGAATGATTTATTACAGAAGAGAAAGGCTCCGTGCCGGAGAGTGGTGGGGCCAACGGGTACATCCCTGCTAACGCTAAAGTGCCAATCACTATTACGGCCAACCCTATGCATTCTGAGGTAAGACAGCCAATTGAGAGGAATTACTTTGAAGGAATATATCTCAGTAAATTACTATTCTTCGAGAATTCTAACTTACCTTGAGACTATATGTTTTGTCTTAGCTACATTTTTACAGATTAATTAATAAAAAAAGGGTTTAACATTCTGAGTATCTCTCAATTGTATAATATTTTTTATTTTAAGAAGATAATTAATAAGGGGCTGCGAAGACGACACACGTCTGTGGCGCACGCGTTACTGCATAGTAAATTCATATCATTGCTTAGGAGTAACGCGTGCGCCACAGACTCGATCGCACAAAAAGTGTGTCGTCTGCGCAGCCCCTAAAGGTAATCTTTTAAACATTATAAAAAGTCATATTTTTTATTTCCTTAGGGAGGCGACGCAGGGGTAGAAATGTCATTTTTACATAATAACAACACCGGGAATAACGACGATACACTACCACATTCAAGGAAGAATGGTCCTGCGCCGCGACAATATGTGTGAATAGAGACTTAACAACTTAATGCATAAGGTTCACAATTTAAACAAGTGTTGCCCCGGTATAACTGCTACCATTCTGGTAGAAAACGAAATTTTTGAAGGAGAAATGTGATATCATTTTATCGCCATATCGACGTGTACGGACTTATGACAGTACAAAATTTTTATTTATAATATTTACTTAGTGTAGGTATTTGTGATTATTAAGTATCAAATGTAAGGGCACTGAAGATTCCGATGTTTCGATTTTAAGCAAGTTTGCTGCGACTATGGGAAGTATTTTGTTCGAATAGCTAAAATTGCTACGATTACTGTTTGATTTATTTATAAGACAAGTTTTACGTAACTTTATTTATTAGCGTGTTGAGAAGAACTGTGTAGATCTGAAGCTAGTAGTAGTAAGTATGTATTATGTTAGTTGGCAACGCTTAGCGTTAGGCGCTTTAGCTTGTTGCTTAGATAAGAATCTCTCCAGTGTTGCCAGAAAATGCAAAAATTAAAATGGTAGAAAAGGCAATGTACTTAAGATTTGTTATGAATTTTGTTACAAACAAAATTGTATATTGACTACTTTCAGTAATTTTCTGTTTCATTATATTTTAATTCTTGTACATTTTTCTTTATTATTATATTTTTATTTCTAAGGTTGTGACGGACGGACAGGCATTTATACAATAATGACTATATTTGTTTTATTTAATTTTATACGTAACATCACAATAATGGAACATGAAAGTTTTTGAAAAAGGATGTAGAGTTTAGATTTCTTTGATTGAAGAGACTTATTTAAAATAAAATATAAAGAAGTACTTACTTAATTTCTCCTTGAACTACAAATTCAATCAAGATTTCGGTAACTTTCTTCAAAAGCATTCAAACAGACACCTTGTAGTTACAACTACGCACTAATATTATGATAAATACCTAGTATTATAACTTTATAACGAATATACTAAGAACGTGTACTGCCTTTGGAAATATTACAACGAAGTTTTCTTTTTGATGTGAAACAACAAAAAAAAACTTACATACGCCAATGTTGTTAATAATGTATTTTTTATTGCTCTTTTCTTTGAGGTAACCGAGTAAAGCAAAACACAAATTGTACTCGCTGAAGTGTTTTAAAAGAAAATTCTAGCACAATTTTTTGTTTCACATTAATACGAAAAACAATGCATTCGCTCATTATTGCTCGCAAATAAGACTGAAATGTTTTTAGAGTTTACTCAACTTTTTGGGTGAACCGCGATATTATTATCATAGAATGTAAAGTTAAAATAAAAATACGTAAAATTAAGACACAAATTGAAATATAAAAATTGTTTCAAACCGACTCGAGGCTTAACAGAAATAAAAATTAATGAGTACAGTCACCGCTGTGTATAAAAACAAAAGGTAAATTAAATTTTGGTAATTTGAATTTAAATGGGCGGCTAATTTTCATTTCTGTTAAGAGCTGTGTTTATTGAACCATGTTCATAAGATGTGAAATGTGAACGCGACTGTATTTTTTACGTTTGTTTAAACTAGTGGGCGAGCGTCAGCTGTTTAGGTCTAGTTTTTATTAACACAATTTCTTATTTTTAAAGTCCTGGTAGTAAAAAAATTCGAAGTAGCAAGAAAATACCTAGGGAATTAAAAACAATGTCATCTAAAATCCATATTGCTAATGGAATCAATATGTTCCGAATAACTAATATCCCCAAGGGTTCCATTAAAAAAAATTTACTTCCAAAGTGTCAAAAAGTTTGGCGGAAGCTCAAAACTCGATAATTAATGACTCGTTTCGACCTTCAATGAAAATATATTATGAGCTGTTAGACGATAGGCGAGCTGTTATCTCTATTAAATGCTACATTTTCATCGTTTTTTAAATTAAACTTAAAAAATCTTCAAGTGGTCTCAAGAAACGCTGATGCCTCTTAACCCTCTCGTGAAGCTGCGTAGAAAGTATAATATTTAAATTAAAAACCTTAAATAAGGCGCAGAACTTCATAAATCTTGCTGGCTTAATAAAAAAAAACAATTTATCAACATTAATTTGGGACGAGGTTTGTGGGATTCGGCGCCATCTTAAGTGTAACGTGAATGACTAATTGATTTATTATTGTACCTTTTACTACAATATACCTATATGTAAAAATATTAACAATGCAATCCATTAAAATAATTACAATTTATTTTTTTATTTTTTTCATCCTCGTGAGTTTATACCCTTTACAGAATGCGGCAATGATGATAAAATAACCGAACGGAGACTTAACAACCATGTTATGAAAAACAACGACTTAATAACACAATGACGTAAAATAAAAAGCTATTTAATTATTAGCTTAGAAGATGAAAATTATGTGACGAAAACAAATAAACTAACTTTCACAACAACAATAATATTTAGTAACAACTTTAATTACGTACATAATTTATTACAAGAGAAAATTCGTGAAAAGTAAGAAAAATTACATTTACATATTCAAATATTGTACATGCGATAAAGATTTTCCATTAAAAAGGTATTATTCCCCGAAAAATTCTCCCTTCTCCCACGTCATGTTTTTTAAAACACCGTTGATTTATGTTAAACGTATTCATGGCAATTAGCCCTGGAAGCTAATTTCCATTAGCCAGACTCTTGTTGTTCGGTAAAATTGTTCCTCGCCACAGACTGCAATTAACAGTATGCCGAGTAGGCTGTTGCTACATTTTCGCTCCAAATGTGGCTTGTGTAGTTAATAAATGGTGGCAACAATCTTCTAAATCCTGATACAGTACGGGGTTTTTCTACAAGGGTTATAAAACTAGTATTATAATAGTTCACAACAACCTAAGGTGCAACATTCGAAATACTAATGACACGAGTATATCACGAAAGCTCATATTTATATTGTGACTATTGTTAGGTAGTTATATGTGCACAGATCCAACATATACCAACTCTTTATTAAACACCTATATTAACAACCGAAGGAAAGAGAGCACGAGGCCGGTCGCCACCACGATGGTCCGACAAAGTAAAAGAAGCAACGTCCTCAAGCAAATTTCAGCAGGTGGTGATTACTTTGGACCGGAGTCGATGGAGGCAGATTGTCCAGGTCCAGTGACCACGATCCTCAGTAATGAGGGATCGATTGAAGAAGAAGATATTAACAATAAAAACAACAAGCAAACAAAAAGAAAACAACACAGTATTAACAAGATAAAGAAAAAAAAATGATGAGAGATGAAATTCATCACCAGTTTTAATGCAAACAAGGTTTCTTCTGCCTAAGCTTATATTAATTTTGTAATCCATAGGTGTCCAGTGTCCACACTCATTTGAATTCTGTTAACTAAGCAAAGACATTCGTAATACACAAACGTAACTTCTATCTGGTTACTTTTCCTAATTAAATTCCGAGAATACAAGAAAATACAATTATGTTTTCCTTTCAAGTTGTACTTTGGTCGGTCGGTGGAGGTACTTTTGTTTTCAATAAAGTACCAATAACATTAGCAACATACAGAAATACTATTCAATTTCGCGGTTCAATGCGCGTCAATATGTCATAAGAGTAATTATTTTTCCCAATAGCATGATTAGTTCCCATTGGGCTACTGGAGAAATTTCCTCAGCTGTGGCGCGGCGGTATACTTTAGTGCGCGTTACGGTCAATTAGTCGCAAGTCGCAACACGTAGCACCCACTTCGGTAATTAAAGCGAGAGAACAGAACACCAATACAAGGAAAATAATTAATTTTGCAAAGAAAATAATTGCTTTGTTAGCGTCCTGCCTCTGTTTCGTATTTAAAAAAAGAAGCGAACGCTTGAATAGAGTTAATTAACACACGCGAGCGCACGCCGCGGTACGCCAAGTTCTCTCTGAATTTTATATAAATATATACTTAGGAAAGTAAAATTTATTGCTGTTCGAAAATTGCCATCATTATGTGAATATACTTAGGGGTTTAACTAAAATGAATTGCTTCGAAGTGTCGCATTTTGAACGCAAAATACATACATAAAACTGAATTAATGGGTGACATTTAAATATAGTTGAATTACGCCTGCTTAGCCCACGTGCCGAATTATCTATTAATGTACTGATTTAAACTTGAGAGGAGCTCGTGGCTAAGTTATAACAGTCACACGGGTCGATCTATCAGGTTAAGCTACGCTTGCCGGGGTTGGTCCGTGGATGGGTGACCATCTTTACATATCGAGATTCCTCCGTGCCTCGGTAAGCACGTTAAGCCGTTGGTCCCGGCTGTCATTTGTGGATCTTTGACAGTCGTTACGGGTCGTCAGACGCCCGAAAGTCTGACAGCCAGTCTTACCAAGGGGTATCGTATTACCCAGTTACTGGGTTGTGAAGGTCAGATAGGCTGTCGCTCCATGTAAAATACTGGTATTCAGCTGCATCCGGTCAGACTGGAAGCCGACCCAAACATAGTTGGGAAATACAGGCAGATTGATTGTACTGATTTAAACTTGTACCATTGATTGATCGCATTTGAAGATTTCACCTTACACGCCTACGAATGATAAAGAAAAGATAAAAAAACTTTTTTTTTTAAAAACAACCGACTTCCAAAAAAAAAACACAAAAAAAGTGAAAAATAACTTTAATTTCGGAAGTCGGTGTCTTTGCTTTTCAATTTCCGTTTTTTGCCACCGACTTCCGAAATTAAAGTTGTGGTACCTACCCCACACAAATCCGAATACCACTACCTGCTATGTAAATAACAGTGAAGGAGTCAAACAGGATATCATCTAGATAAACTAAACGGGAAAAATACGTAATATTGAAGCTAACTCAAAAATTACGCAAGCAAAGTTAATAAAATTTATATGGGACCACCTCGGAAGCATGACCTACCAAACAAAAAAAGAATCATCAAAATCGATTCATAATTGACAGAGTAATCGCGTAACAAACATACAACAAAAAAAAAACATACAGACGAATTGAGAACCTCCTCCTTTTTGAAGAAGTCGGTTAAAAAGATACTTAATTCATTTTCGGGGTTCTTCTATCAGGAACTTCTCAGTAGCAGCGCAGAGTATGGATTTGTGACCTGTTGATGGCAATAGGGTCGCCTATTATATGGAGCTCAAACTTAACTGGCGAAATGTGTGTTTCCTATAGGTACACCTCTGCCTAACCCTTCGGGGATTACAGGCGTGATGTGGTGTTATGATATATATATACAAGGTAGAGACGACAATACGACAAAAAATAAAACTCCGTATATCTAATGACGTTCTCGGTGTACATACAAAAAAATAATCAAGTATATCCAATAGTTTAGTTACGATAGCTAGTCAAAGGTCGGCAAACCCCATAGTCGGCCCATCACTACTATTTAGTTTGTTTGAAAAAAATACTTTTTAAATTTCCATGTTAGGATTTATTTGATAGTTCCAAAATACTCTTATGCATTAGTATTGCCAGTGTTTTCATTTATTGCTGTATTGTCGTCACCACATTGTATATATTAAATGGGTTTTAATTTCCGTTTTTTTCTCACTCTGTTATTAATAAGCTTTGATTCAAATAAAATACATTTTGTTTAACGAGATGAGGCGTCAGAAGCACTCTTGAGAAGACCCTTGACTGAAGTAGGTAAGCTTGACGGCTAACAATATTACAGAATCCATGTTTTTAAGAAGGCTTTTTGTTAAAAAAGGATTAATTACAATCATGTTATAATATCGCGGTTGATGGCAATAGGATCGCCCTGTATTACATAAAACATAACCGGCGAAATGTGGGTGTCCTATATACTGGGTGTTAGGGTAGACATCGTTATCCTTGAAACTAGTGGTTTGGTGTCATTTTTATTATACTTTTTCTATGGGACCAAAATTTATTACCACTTAAATCGACAAAACGTATGTAACAGCAGATTTTTTTTTACGATTTCAAAGTTGGTCCCATAGAAAAAGTATATTATAGATGACACTAAACCACTAGTTTCAAGGATAACGGTGTCTACACTAACACCCTGTATACCTCTGCTTTATATTTAACGGATGTTATGTGTCCTATAATATTAGCTAGTAGTTCTGCGAAAAGGCCTCGCGAGTCCAAACTTCTTTGCAACGATTAACATGTAGATAGTCGCGCCAAAATAATTTAACATTGCTTGTGGGAAATGTAAATCAACGTAAGTAGACATTAGTTTCGATTTAATTGATAAAGTTTCAACATAATGGTGGAACGAAGGTATTGTTAGATCATATCGGGCCTATTATTATCGTGTTTAAGAACAGCGCAATTGCTGTTCTTAAACACGATAATAATACACGATATTACCAGAGATTAGCTAATAGGTGTTATGTAGGTTTCCCCAATGAGTCGTTTAAGGGTTAAGTTTTCATTTCATGGTTAAAATTATAATGCATATTGATACGTTTCAAGGTTCCTTACTCATAAACTCAGTAGCAATGTCATCAAATTATTACAGGCTTCCAATCCAAAGTTACCTACTTGAGGGAAATTCTAACACTTCTTCAATAGATCCTAAAAAAAAAAACTCAGGAATAACTAACTCAAATGACTGTCTCTGTCTTGGCTAAATGAATTATTTACAACTAGATTCTGGCTTACAATGAACAGGGGGCTTAAAAAAGTCAATTTGGCAGAATCTTAATAGGAAAATATTATGAATCATCGTAAAATGTCACAAACTGACAATTCATAATAAGATCTGCGTGCGATTCATATTACGAACGAATTCATCTGTTTGACAGTTTTCTATGGAGATTCGTAACATGGTTCACATAATACGAATTGCTTGTGTCAAATTAGAGGAATTGCTAATGACAGCTGGAAATTCAGGAAATGAAATGCTTTTAGAGGAATTGCTAATGACAGCTGGAAATTCTGGAAATGAAATGCTTTTAGAGGAATTGCTAATGTGGCCGTTTTAGGCCCACAGGCCGTACCGTCAAAATATGGTCGGCAAGTCGTCAAGCAATTTGCTAATTCGTCTGAACACTATTATTTACGCGCAAGGAAAGTTTCTCGTCATAAATTAGGTGCGGACCAAGTTGTTGGTCGTAAATCTAAGTGCTCCGCCCCCCGGTGCTTGTCTCTTGTGACAAACCCGCACCCGCCAGTTTTCGATGACTACAGTGACTATGATTAGAGGTTTTCTGTACTTAATCTAACAAATATTATAAACGCGAAAGTTTGTAAGTATGGATGGATGGATGGATGTTTGTTACTCTTTCACGTTTCACGAAAACTATTTGGATGAATGTATTTGGATGAAATTTGGCAAACAGATAGTTTATAACCTGGTTTACCATATGTTACTTTTTATCTCGATATTCCCACGGGATCGAGACGGGTGAAACCGCGGGGCGCAGCTAGTAAATAATATCAGAAGAAAAGAAAGAAAGAAAAATAGGTTTATTTGACACAGAAACACGTGCATACAAAAATATAACAGTACTTAATGGTATGTATAAATCATAGAAATATGAGATGGAAGGAGTACATAAAATAAACAGCCTAGTCAGTCAGTAAAGGCCTCTTCTCATACAGAGAAGGCAAGAGCATTGAGCATCACACTTGCTCAAGAGGGGTCGGGTTCTGTACTTCAATCAACTCAGCCTATCGCAGTCCTCTACTGAACATAGGCCTCTCCCAAGCTGCGCTACAACACCCTGTCCCAGCCACCTTCTTAAGGTCTTCGTTGGTCCATCCAGCTGGGGGGCGTCCCAAACTACGCTTGCCGATACGCAGTCTCCACTCCAGGATCCGTCTACTCCACCGGCCGTCGGTTCCTTATTCCGATAGAGTTTATTACGTTTTATTCTTATGGCGTCGATAGCGGCGGTTACTCTTGGCTATAGAAACATGTAAGTACTATCATGCAAGAGGTTTGGCGATTTTCATTAAGATAGATAAAGTTGCAATGGCTCTCGTAGCAGCAGTACTATGTTGGTATCTTCTTCTTCAAAATACAATAGACGTAGATATATTTAGTAACATATTCCGCTTGACTATTCTTCAAGAGTCCTAAAAACCCTGTAAGAAATCGACACGTGTTTCACCTCTCAACGAGGCATCCTCAGGATGACGATTGACCAATTGCAAACCAGAACGCGACGTGTTACCACACCGCGCGCTGGACGCAAAGTCAAATAGGAATAGGATAGCGGAATAGGTTACTAAATATATCTACGTCTATTGTATTTTATAATGGATTTCCGCAAATCACGCCTGAATCAATTAACTATCTTCTTGTTTTCGAGTGGTTAGTGACTAACAACACTAAAACGTGACTAGGTTGTTATAATCAATACAAAATATCAGTTCCTTGAAGGTCAGTTTGAAATGTCTACGGGGCAAGAAGTTCCGATATCGAAAGTTCTAAAAGAAACACAAGATATTTATCTAAGTCGGATTTTGACTAAAGTATGTTGAAAAACAACGTTGGTTTCCGTCTTCTTGACCCCGGGGCAATATCCTTACACATTCTCAGAAACATTATTCAAAGTCTCCTTGACGACATTATGAATGCCAATGTAATCCTTTACCCCATCGAATAATTTATAATAATACCCATGAAAACTAAGGTTCCTGTTTTATCCCCGAACATTAGAAGGCATGCTCGCCCGCGGCAGTTACCCCTAGCTGTGGCGAACTAAACAAAACAGCCCTGTTATAAAGTCAAGAACTCGGCGAATTCCGTTTCTTATGCCTACCCAACTATTCAGTTATTTATGGAACTGTTCATAAATGTAGCGTTTTGTATCATTGCTTAGAACTCACAAGCCGAGGATGTGGTGCTGTTTACTAAGTTTCCATTTGCGGAATTTCATTAGCGCTCGAGTGGAGAGTAAATTGTGAATGTAGATATGAGCAATATTTTGATTTAAATTATGTTATGTATTTGTATCATACTGAGCGTCCACTGCTCGGTTTTTTGGGAAAATTACGAAAACAAAGCCGTTCTAGCAAGCAAGAATGGGGAAAAGCCGTTTGAAACAGAAAATATGGCCACCTAAAACACTGTTATGTGTCCCTTGACCTAAGGGACTTGTTCGGAGCTCAACCACTAAGCTTTGAAATTATGTTCTAGAATGTTCTTAATGTACCTACTTGTTGACATGGACGGACTTGTTTAGAACATTAAAAATAATCAAGGTGATCACTTACGTTTAGTCTTTTCGTGTTGAAATTAGGCCCTTTGTGCACACACGTTTTTCTTGCCGTGAAAAACTACGGTTTATTCGTCCTGTGAAAGCATGGTCGTCAGTGTTGTATGGATCACTATGGAAGCTTGTTAACAGACACGTTTTTTTTACGGCACAGTGTATACGCTTTACCGTAAAGACCCCGTGCCGTGTACAAAGGGCCTATGTTCTTTTAGTTATACAAAACTCAGACATTTATATGGCATTGCCATTGATGTGCCATTGGGCACATCAAGTATTAGAAAGGGTGGCATACAGGTATTATACCTACGGTCTGCAACAATAGTCGATTAACACTACAGTTTCTTTTCACTTCAAATATTCTTAAATAATCTGAACTGATATAAAATTAAATGACTAGGTAGGTATTAACTCTTTGCTTTTATGAAATACTGAATAGCAATGTATCGGATCATTTTGAAACAATTTGTTGCTGACTGCATGTCATTCGACTCTACATACTAGACCCGGGTAAGAGAACTTGCTCAAAAAAAGGAATCTATTTTCTCAAAAACATTACCCTCCATCTGGGGCACCCGGAAAAAAAAAATCGAAGTGCCATGATAACGGCCGAGTACCTACATGGTTTTTTCATCTATTCAGTACAGGTTATTTCCCGAATTTAAGAGCTTTGAATGTCACTCTTATAACTACATATGGCAGCTATAAAAAAAAAAGCGAGGTGTTATAAAAAATAATGGACTGTTAAAACCATCTGTTACTCCTATTTTTCGCTGAAAATTGCATCGAGCGGACACATTGACATGAGATTGAAATTATTGGGAAATTCGATTGCATATTGACGATTGATAAATTAATATAATTGTTGTGAGCAGCTGAATTGACGCAGGACGTCGATTCATAATTAACTGCGTGATTTTAATAATGCAAACTATTCGAGAAGTTGCATTTAAAAAAATTGTTGATGAGTCTAAAGCCCAAGACCATACCTACTTACTTAGCCTACTTACTTTTGCCTTTGTACACATGTAATAATTATGCCGTATATTTATATATTTTACTGTGTGTACATAAATAATAAAATAAAGAAATATATGGTAACTTACAATAAAATCAAATAGGTAGGTACTTTACACTTCCGATTTCTTTTCCGAACATACATACATACATAAACTCACGCCTTCTTCCCACGGGGGTAGGCAGAAACTACAGACCGCCACCTGCACGCGTAGCATGGCCACATATAAACGGGTTTTGTCGACGGAAGAGTAGACAAAATGACAGATAAACAATTTTCGTAAGTTTCTATGGTGTTCATGCTACGCGTGTTGGTACTATCCTTACATACTCCTTTTCAGAGCCGTAGCCAGGAATTCATTTCGGGGGGGGTTAAGATTGTAACCTATTTCTGATTTCAAAAGAGGGTTAAAAAAATAGTAAAGATTGTTAAAAAAGAGTATTATTTTTAGAACAGCAATTTACATCATTTTCGGAAAACCAAAAAAAAAATTTGCGAATTTCGAGCTCGAAATTTTTAGCATCCTGCTTCGAATAAGTTCGGTTTTCTTTTTCTTTGACCGATCATACAGAAATAGAAGTAACTTTATCGACTTATGCAGAAAAGTTTGAGAAGGATGATGCAGAAAAGGATGCAAGAGCGAGCGAAGCGAGCTGCAAAATTTTTTCGCCCCACCTGAAATAGGCTGAGGGAGGATAGTATATAGAGAGATAATACAAAGTCAGAGTCGATAAAAATACAGTATTTAAGCATACTCTTACTAAATAAATAAAGATGATAAATGAAGAAAATTAAGAATGTAGATAATAAAGCACGCCTATGCGAAATAGATCACAATTATCTGTATACGGAGGAACCCTAGGGTGTCGATTTCTGGATTGAGATTCTGATTTCTCTAATTTCGGGGGGGTTTGAACCCCCAAACTCCCCCCCTGCCTACGGCCCTGTTCCTTTTGCCTCGTTTTCGTTTATACATCTGAACCCTTATTGCGGAACATACGATCAATCATAATCTGAATCATTTTGAAGGATATTGCCTATATGTTCGACAAAATTGTGTGCTCAGCTATTTATATAGACCAATGAATGCTGTTGAACTTTCAAAATTAAATAGATTGTGATCGTGTGTTACGCAATTTTATTGAAGGACACACACGCAACATTTATTTATTTAAAAAATGCTTCACAGGATTAATGTTGCATTTGAGGAAAAAATAAAAATCTTTTAATCAAACCACAGACTTTATTCGATTTAGGTATTGTTTCAATTTATTTCATTTACAAAGGAAACGAATATTAAATATTATGTAAATGTAAACCACCCTTTCGCAACTGGTATCCGGTGGAAACTTCACAGACGGAATTTTATTGAATAAGATTATGGAATAACAGTATTTTGTGTTAATTTGAGCTAGGAAAAACGGAAAGGTTTCACTGTTTATATATTTTGTTCGTAAAGCAGTGAGGGTCTTTGAGCCTAGATTAGAAGATACCATAGACAGTTTCTATTCACTGAATGTTACAAAAGGTTTCTAAAAGATTAGATTTTTACAAAAGGTAAGAGTCTATAGTCATGTTTTGTTCCTACGTAGGTTACAGTACCAAAATAAAAAAGATAAAACGTGTAGAAATACAACCGGCCAAGTGCGAGTCAGACTTGCGCACGAAGTGTTCCGTACCATTATCTATAAAAACGGCAAAAAAATCACGTTTGTTGTATTTGAGCCGCCTTAATATTTATTTTATTCTGTTTTTTAGTATTTGTTGTTATAGCGGCAACAGAAATACATCATCTGTGAAAATTTCACGGTTCATGAGATACAGTCTGGTGATAGACGGACGGACGGACGAACGGACAGCGGAGCCTTAGTAATAGGGTCCCGTTTTACCCTTTGTGTACGGAACCCTAAACACAGGAGGTACAGCACAATCGATTCGGGACTCATCAAACAGTTCCGAACCTTGTTTACAATATTATTCCGGGCGTAAATCACTAACACAAAATTTTCTTCTTAGGTAATCTGCAATATCCATAATTCTTACAATAATGACGATATTAAAGTTGAGCTCTATAATTCTTTCAATAAAACTTTAATTTAGGAAAATACTTTCCGAGATATACGGTAAAAGTTTTGAGAGGAAAATTAAACAGGCTCCCCTTAAACTGTACGAGCCTGTCTAAGTAAAGACTGTTCCCTTGATAGCTTTTTGAAACTCCCCATTCAGGGGCTAATTTATTATATTTTTAATTTAAATAAAAATGTGGTTAGTCTTTGCGTCACAAGTAGGGACACCACTATTTTTTGTATGGGCGGCTGGCTTAACAAAGTGAGCGGAATGATTTTCAATTTAATTTAGAGCTTTGTTGTCAGAGTTAAATGTAAATAAAAATAAAATTGACTTTTAAACGAAACTAGATTTGGGTAGAGATTAGTATGAAATGTGACAGTTTTATAGTTCAAATTCTTTTTTTTTATGGTAACTTAAATACAGGCCTGTTTTATACGACTTTAAATAATAATTTCAAATTTGTTTATCATTTTAAAATCTCTCCATAAATACACTTATCCTGACGTTTGAAGCCCGTCTGTCATTTTCGCGCCAATTACAGAGCAATCATGTCTGCAGAAATAATCCGCCATTACTCTACGAGCGTAGCTGTGACGTCAATATTCTGTGGTATGTCGGCAACGCGGGAAAATGCAGCTGTTGAAGTTCGGTGTCATGGAAAGTCCTTTGGCAAAACAAATTCCAGATGGATGGGCTAGTGACATGTTACACAGCAGAATGGTTATAGGTACTAAGTTTTGAGAAGACGACTGCGGCAATTATTTTAAAAGTAGAAAAAAAAGTAACGGCATAATAAGAAGGGCAGAAGCAAATAGGAGGACACAGCTGCCAACGCTCTTGACGCATGACATAATTTATCATTTATGACTAGATTTTACGATACCGACGAGTGTGTCAAGGGATCCGTGAGGCACGGTTCTTTGCTATGAACCACACAGAACTCGAAATTGATAAGGTAGAACGTTTCTAACACAGGCATTTGTACAGTGCACAGTGCACCAACACAATACCTTCGGGACTGTTGCTTTTAGTAGTCTGTGTGCAAAGCTGTTTGGCATTCGGTCACTAGGTATTTGCTAAATGAAATACTAAGTGTCCACCAGTCCGGCAGTCCGGCTTGTTCACGTTTGCATGTAAACTGAACATCAAACGAAGTACCAGTTAGAAAGCTTAAGTAATCACAAAGGACTTAGATTAAAACTGTATTTTCACTTTAATATTTTTTATGAAACGAACTGTTGCAGTTGCGGTTTTTTTTTAGTTGCGGTTATTTTTCCTTGCATGCAGCGTAAGCCGATATATTAATTGAAATTTTAAAATGTGTTCGTGACATATTTATTTACGTTATTTTTCTAAACCTCAGCTTTTATAAACTCATTTTAAGTCTCTAGAAGACGCAGATCTCGGGATATTTCCCCAGGGATAAAGTGATTTTGAGGTTTGCTAGGATATTGCGAAAAGTTCCTGTGGTTAGTGGTTTAGAACACTGCTATTGTCCTACACAGTAATTGTGTTCGGTTTCGTGATTAGCTTACGCCTTATCTCACCCAAGTCATTGGACCAAATAGGTCCTACGCTGGGTGAACATGTGCTAGGCATTATCGACAATAGTAAACATACACCTAATATACATTCAACTTGTACACACGGCTACACATCAAGGTATACATTTCCAGTTTATGCTGATCTCGCGTGTTATAAGATTTCTGTACAATGCGAGGTCAGCTTATACTGGAAATGTATAGCTTGATGTGTAGCCGTGTGTACTAACGATCACATAATCGGTTGCAATTTGTGTAGGTAATTATATAAATATCTCAGTCCAAAACAAAAAGGGAATACACCACAAGGTAAGGTACGGTAAGAAATGATTGATCTTTAAAATAATTCCTATTTTATTAACCACTTAAAACGCAAAGGATCTCTGGCTACTCTTTTATAATCCACCATTTAATTTTAAGAAAATCGAATGGAATCGGGGATGGTATTTTGCAGTAAACCGAGAAGATACCTCAGTGAAGCACTTTTAGATTTTAAGAGTTTCCTTCAATACGAGTCGGTAGGAATATTCCCGTCTTTATTATTTTGGTCATATACTTGGATGACTACCGGAAGAAGATTGAACCCATTCAACCCAATGTATAAAATATCGTAGATATCTACCCACATGGTATCAATAGATTTTTAAGTTTTTTTTTTGTAGTAGTTGTCAAAAAGTTTGCTATGATTCGTTGATGGAAAATAAACAGGATTTTTCTTGAAAATATAGGGAGTTTTTATGAAGATTTCATCTGTTTGACTATAAGCTTTATTAACATTTTAAATAAAATATACAATCTAAGTCTAGCAATATGTACTAAGGGAAAAAATTATATATAAAGGAAGGGCTCATAGGGCGTCAAAAAATTCTTCCGCATCGCTGTCAGTGGGAAAAGTACCCAAAAGGCTGTCAGCATTGCCACGTTGGATGGCAATGCTGATTCTTTGACCTAGAAATTGGCCAGCCCTCTGGTCACGTGAAGAGTCGACCAACCGCTGGGCGATGTCCCGAAATAGCACCCGAATAGTCCCGAATGAGCACTGGGACCCCACGGCCCTAGTGTTTCAATCCCAAACGGCTCAAAAATATAGCTGCCAATAAAGTTGTTATATTTGCGCCGTTTGAGGTTTTCTGCACCTGCAGCAGCCGCCCCTGCACAGCCCGCCGTGCTAGAAAGATGGGATAGCGCGAGGGTGTCGACACAGGTTGCATCCCACACCAAAGGCCTACCCATCTTCCAAGGCATTATGGTCATTCCGTCTAGTCTCTTCCCATCGTCGCGTGCCAAGCCATTGGGTTCTAAAACAGCTGGCACCCCGGCGGTGACGACGGATGATGTCATTAATGCTTGCGTGCCGTGCCAGCCGACCAGCGCTCTTGCTGCAGGAAAGGCCATGGTGTCCGAGGCGGTCGACTGCTTCGCCGCACTGACAGAGCGATGTGGTGCCCCTCAAGGAGCGCAGTTAGTGCAAGGAGTACAGTTTTAATATTTAATAGAAAACCATGGATACTAGACCTTGTCTTCAATCCTGGTAAACTACTTCCTGTTTTTCTTAATTTTTCATTAAATAACGGGTGTAAAAATACGTTTAACGAAGCCGAAAGTCACTTGTTATTCCCGTCATTTTGATCATTATTTTATTCTGGACCATATCTGGTAACCTTCTGGTTGCTGAGATATTGAAGGTCAAAGTTCCAACTTTTTCAGACGTTTTGTAAAGAAAGCACGTTTTAAATATTACAACTTAATTTTAAATACCCGCACAAACCCTGAACCGTGGCATGCACCCATAAACACAATGTTTGGCGTATGTTACGTTGCGCACTACCGAAAATAGGGATTTTTCGCACCCTAAATAAAAGTCGTTTCCCGCAATTATTTTTGTGCAATATTACTTAATTTGATGTACAGAATGCGTCTAGTTGACGGCTATGTAATGGGTCTTTTTACACCCTGTATTTAGGAAAGTAAATCACTTGTTCACCCAACATAATATAAAGGAATGCTAGTCGTGAAATAATCAGCACCAGTAGAAATAGAGCACAGTTCCATGTTCTTTTAATTAAACATCACGGCGTCGGCACAGATTACTTACTTAATATTGGGTACTTCGTAAGCCTTGACGTAAGTAGGTATATGTGAGGTTCTCGGCTAACAATATGTCACCCTCTTACATGCTATGCGGGGAGATTATTATTATCCTTATGTATTTTCTGAAAATAACGTTACCTTCTTTCAATATAATTATGTGCTTGCAATATATTTCCGGGGGCAAAAATGCGTGACATATTCTGATAGCAAGAGGGATATTCTTGTTATCAGAATGGCGTGCTGGCGAAGTGGTTTAGAAGACATTCAGCCACATCATATTACATCGCTAAATCGAAAGATTAAGCGTTCGGTCGGAACACCAAATATTATTGTATTTTTGTGAAGTACCTATTGCGATTCATGGCAGTCAGCATCTGATAGCCTTGATAAGGGACAATCGCTTCGAAAGCGTTTCGTATTTCTACAACGACTTTCAACAGGATTGACATAAGCTTTACGATAGCTTATGTCAGTCCTATTACATTTTTGCCTTTTCTATCATCGTTATCGCTGATAGAATGTCACTTTGTCTAGGGCCTCAGAGGCCCTCGTTCGTAAGTCGTTGTAGAAATACGAATCGCTTTTGAAGCGATTGTCACTTGTCTAGGCCCTCTGTTTACTTCAAAATGATCAAAGTCGCTTTTTAATGGTGTAAATGTAATAACAGCCGCACGGGTTGATCCATCAGGTTAAGCTACGCTTGCCGGGGTTGGTCCGTGGATGGGTGAACATCTTTACATACCGAGACTCCTCCGTGCCTCGTAAGTGGAGGTCAGATAGGCAGTCGCTTCATGTAAAATACTGGTATTCAGCTGCATCCGGTTAGCCTGGAAGTCGACCCCAACATAGTAGGGAAAGTCTAGGCAGATTGTTTTTTTTTAATCAAATGAAAGCATCATCCCACTACATTACTTTTGCGCCACCCTGAATAATTGCAGTAGAAAAATTAAAAAATGTATCCATTCACCCCAGAAGGACACACATTCCACAACAACAACAGACGCTTATCGTGCATTATAAACATTCCATTTAAACAATAACAATAATAATTAAACAAACCAAGAACGTTCTCTGCTCTCCCTGAATAATTCGGACATTGTCGAAAACGTCCCAGCTTCCCCTAAATTGCCTTAATTAAGTGCATTCCTTCTAGCGTCGGTTCCACCTATTTCTATGCGCTCTGTTCAGAACCCCAGTCACAGAATAGATAGGTACCTAAGAAGGCTGGCTCCATGCAACGAACAAAAATTCGTAAGCACACATAGAAGCGTACGTACGACGCGCGGATGCCAGTGGCGAGTGCACTTGCACTCGCTGTACGTGAGCCGTGTCTAATTGTCTATGTGTGCGTGCGCTTTCACTTACATGGAGTTCGCCTTCTGTACCTACCTATCTATCTTGTGTCCCGGTTGACTCGTAAAACCAATATGTGACAGGAAAATCGCCCAAAAAGGACAATCAGTCAAAAAAGGGACGCAAAAGGCGAAATTTAAGCTGCTTATCGAGCGATTAACACGAAAATTAAGGTGTTCGTTTTTAATTTCTTTTCAACTACAGGTATTAATGTTTCTAAAGTTTAACGTTTCCAGGTGTTTCATTGTTTTACTTGGGAATAGGAAACTTTTTTATGCGTTAAGGCTCGTGCAGACTAGCGCGACTTGTCGCACGACGTGACACCGGTAAATGTTCTACCGTGAAGTTTTCTGTTTTTTTTTTTTTTTTTTTTTTAAACTTTGCCCCACACTAGGAATTTCTTCCTGTATCGTGGGTGCGTTTACAAACATAGAAACTCACATACACTAACACCCAGACTCGGAACAACTACTTGCAGATCATACAAATATTTGTTCCGTGCGGGGATCGAACCCGCGACACGATGCGCAGCCGTCCATCGCTCAGCCACTGCGCCAACCGTGTCGTTAAAATTGTTTTGTTAAAGTCTCATCGCGCGACAAGTCGCGCTAGTCTGCACGAGTCTTTAAGGCTTAGAAACTTTTTCTTCTACGTGACGCTGGCACGACAGTACTTCAAATCTTGTTGGCCCAAAACTTCGGAACTTCCACGGCCTCGTCGGTGGTAGTGCAGAGGTCACTAATGCATGTTTTGCGATACAGCTCCACATACACACCCTGCTGCCGAAACTTGACACACGAGCTTTTATCTAAAGGAGACTATGGACACCTGAAATATCAAGAGGATGGCAACGCGTATTAGTAATTGTCCGTAATTTCACCACCTTTGGCATTTTAAATCAAATAATACTTCAATAAAACAGATAGACATAGGTATAAGCAGCGGTGCTTGATCCTTTTGTTTTAACCATAATTGGGAAGCTCTTGGCCTACATCTTACCATGGTAAGTAATAATCAGGCCGAAGGTGGAAGCGAGCTTCACCCGGAATCCTCAACCACAAAGGAACAGGCTATCTTACCTCTAACTGCCGAAGCACAACGATGCTGTTAACATTGTTTTTATGCCGTGAGACTTAGATAAGATGGTGGTAACTTTCCAGGCGGACTTAGAAAAGGCCTTCCACCGCCACGGGCTACACTGAGCAGAAAATTTTGACCCCGCTGGGAATCGAACCTGGGAACTCCAGGTCTGAGACGGTGGTCTTACCACTAGAACACAGAGGTGGCTGAACCTCTGACGCCACTTTTTTTTTTTTTTTTGGGTGGGAAATCATCAAATGACTTATCCCGCTCTGGGCGGAGCAGAAGGGCGTGTCAGACTCTTACTGACTAAAACCCACCCGTGTTCCTTCAGTTGCCTGTTGCCAGGGTCCCGGTATCCCTTTCGGACTATTCAGCAACCCTGGCAGGCATCGGTCCTAACGGACCCCGTCAGGTGTGCTGACATCTCATTGAGGCGCGCGTGGAACACGACGCGCCATCGACCCGGGCCTGGTCCTTATCGGATGGCGAGCTACCCATTGCTCGCCGTCCGCAAGCCCGCGCCTATGGTGGCCGGGAATCCGCCTGGGATTCCCGACGCCCAGGGTATCTCCAGCGGCGGCAGTTAGGGGCGTGAGGGCGCAGGCTTTGCCTCTCCCTCACTTCTGACGCCCCTGAGGAGACACTTAAATACGGCGAGTGATAGATGAATTCATTTGTAACCGCGAAATAGATTCAAATCTCCCTGTTCAATAATGTTACAAACATACAACAAGCAATGCCGCCATCCCTATAAAACTTGATAGATAAATCAATAGCGGCAAACCGACAACCATGCTATATTATAAGGTCACGATTATTCAGACTTATACTTGTTTAAACAAGATTGGGTTGTGTAAACTGGCATCACCGACTGTTTATCTTACAGTCAAGATATGTAGCTATAACTATATTATATGTTGGTATTTCCTATTTCTATATGATCGTTGTGTTTAGTTTGCTGTTTCGGTATTTAGGTTTTGGTATTTAGTTTCCCTTTCATCATATTAATATTATTATCATGATTCTACTCAATCACATCCATTTTTAGACAAAAGCCGGGACAAGTTTCGCCACAAAGACTGCTGGTCTTAAATCCCCTGGTATACAGGGTCAAATTATATTAGCTAGAGAAACTTCGCAGAAGTGATGGTATCGATAACTAAACAAGATAAAAAATAAAAAAAAGGATTTGATTAAAAAAAATTGGGGTTCAACGTCCGATAGTAGATAGATGTTACTTGAAATATGAGTAGAGAAATTTTTTTTTTTTGTTTTATCATGTTTAGATATCAAAACCCATCACGTTTGGGAAGTTTACAAAAAAAATATGTTCTTTTGTCAAGTGACTACACTACATGCGATTGATGACCCCATAAAAACGAATCAACATTTTTTTTCATCATCTTTAGATCGATACCCTTAACGTTGGCGAAGTTTAGCTAGGTACCTAACTAATTTAATTTGACCCTGTAATAAAAATCTGATAAAGTCATCAACCGATAATCTCTTAAGTATATCTATTGTGATTGATTGACCATAATAACAACCAACAATAATGGCTAAATGACGACCCGAGATACGACTACAGATAAAAAAAATATTTTTAGGGAAAATTACTTTTTGTAACATAATAGCTGCTTTGATGAATGGTTCGAATCATTTACCGTAAAAACCTTAGATATTAAACACTAAAATGATACAAACGTCGACCCAGCTTAAGAGCGGGAATGCAAATACTGTGTAACTCAGCTGCCAAAATATGAAACCCCTAGGCATTGTTCCAAGACATACGTTCGAGACACGTAAACATAGAGCAGTAATGTGCCATATAGGCAACAGCTGCCAGCCTTGATTAAGACATAAATATGCAGCAGCGGTACAAAACATGTATGCGCCGCATGAACAAACCCCATTTCGCCATAGTTCCCGTTTATATGTCCATTTTGAATTTTATTAATATTTCGCCCCATACGCGGAGATGACTTGCGTTAACAAAATGGCGGATAAAGGTTAGTTTAGGTAATTTTAGGAAGCAAACTTAATAGATTGAAAGTGTGCTCGGAGTTTGAAGGTGTGCCCACTTATTATGTAAAGTAGAATGCTTATGGAATGTTATAAGCCAATTGGGGTAGCGTTACATTGTATCAATTTTAGAAGAATAATATAAAATAAGGTTAATTGAATGACTTTGCGGTCACACCTACTCGTGAATACGCGAAAAAATTGAGATTGTAACAAAGCACAAAAGATATTTGAAGGATGCTTTCGGAAAATAGTGTGATTTGATTTTATGTCAGTCAAAGTCACGACAAAGAAGGCATAATTTTTGCAAAATCTCGTCTATTGTAGTTGTGCATTTAGGAGTACATGCACCATTGTAATAACATCCGTTTGACGTAATTTATACCCATTTAGTTAGAGATTAAAGCTGTAGAATCAATTTCCAATTCAATCGACAGTGTTCTTCCTTATCGCATCATGTTTGGCAGAGTGAGGCTTTACAGTGCATGTTCTAACACAAGATGTAGTACATGATAGGAAACTATTGTTTATAAAGTACCCGTCCCACCGCCGACGAGGAAGTGACTAGGTATCAACGATTTTTTCGCTGAAGAAACTTACATAAGATTGAGGAGCTCGTGACTAAGTAAAAACAGCCGTACGGGTCGATCGTATCAGGTTAGGCTACGCTTGCTGGGGTCAATCCGTGGATGGGTGACCATATTCACATACCGAGAGTCCTCCGTGTCTCGGTCCGGCTATCGGTCGTGGATCTTTACGAGTTACGATCGTTATGGGTCGTCAGAAGCCCGAACGTCTGACAACCAGTCTTACCAAAGGTATCGTATTACCCAGTGACTGGGTTGTGGAGGGCAGATGGGCAGTCGCTCCATGTAAAATAGTGGTATTAAGCTGCGTCCGGTTAGACTGGAAGCCGACCCCAACATAGTTGGGAAAAAGCTAGGCAGATTGATTGAAACATACCTACAAAAAATTGAAGGTCCCGTGTCAGTAAAAGAGATAGGTACTTATGGATGATAATAATTTGTCGTAGACTGTTCATACCGCCAGCGAGTAATCGATTGCAGCGACAAGAGCTATCAAAAAGAGGACTCATTCAGCGACGCTCGTTTGGCGGGTAGAACACGTGCTGAGCGACTCTCGCTTGGTACAAACGCATACCAGCGAGAATCGCTCGTCACCGCGGCGCCGTCGCGCATTCGCTTCTCGTTTCTTGCCAATTCGTTTTTAGTCGATAGCTCTACTCGCTTCTCGTTAATCGCCGATTGTGGGGCAGGTGGCTTAGGACTAGATGTATATCTGTGCCTTGAATAGAATTTAACAATAGAGTAAGCCCATATTTCAGTTAGTGTGTGCACCTTGTAAGTGTTACACTGTGGTTGTGACAAGCTTGATGGTTCTAACTGGCTTCCAGTCAGTGGACTTAGTGCTATTATAACATACAATTTTCTTGGTTTTGAAATATATAAAAAATCTATTGTTTTTATTTCGATTACTAACAATTCACTAAATAGCCAAAGCGTGTATTTCCATTTATAGGCACTTTTGAATTATCAAGTAGTCGGTCAGTTAGAAAGATGAAGCTAGTTGCCCATTCCAAAGAGTAGTAACTTACAACATTATAAGTTTTTTTATTTTTTTTTATTAAATCATCTTCGTATCTATTCATTATAATTATTATACAACTAACTATTATGTAACTAATTAAAGAAAAAAAAAATACAAATAAAGGGGAGGGGCTTGTCGCTGTCATCGCTGTCAATGGGAAAAGTGCCCAAAAGGCTGGCAGCATTGCCACTAGGGATTGCAATCCAGCGGCGTTTTCAATCCAGCGGAATTTTTGCTGGATTGACCTGAATCCAGCTGGATCCAGCGCGGATCCAGCAAAACGTGGAACGAAAATAAAATGACGACATTTTTAAGACTTTTTTTATTAATTTGTACTTCTTACGATAATCTTTGAAATCTTCCACTCATTTGGTGATATCTTATATTAATTTGCTTTGGTGTTTTAATAATTTGAGATCAAAATAATCAACATAAAATTAAATAACAAACATATAACCTTATATTCATATAACATTTAAGATAATGTTTCTAAGTAAGCACTATCTTATTAATTACGCTTATGTTTAATGATAGGACGGCTAATCCGTAGCAATCAGTCTCACAAATTCTTTTAAAATTAACTTAATTAACATTCTTTTAAAAAAGGACCGTAACAATAACACTATTTTAATTTTCAATAGTATTTTTGTATCAAACAAAAAAAGCTTTGAAATAATCTTCTCTCCGCTCGTTAATCCTTAATAATTAAGCAGTTTAAAGTCTGACGATAAGAGACTACTTCTTTTTTTGAATTCTCTGAAAGTAAGACCTTAGAAAACAAATTTTATCTATAGTCTTATCTCCCAACCTGCTTCGCACAGAACTGCATATGTAGCCGGCTGCTGAGAATGCCCTTTCGGCCTCTACACTGGTCGGTTTTAAGGTCATTAAATACTCATAAACCATTGATAAATGTTCACCTCGCACTCCTTCGCTCTCATAAACGCTCATTTCTTTTTTCAGGATCTTTTCGTAATCTAATTGACCACTTGGCTTTTGTTTATTAAAGTTCTCCTTCTCTCTTCTCTGTCAACTTCTCAACTCATCAACTGTCTTTGATTTATAAAATAAACAAACATAAGCGGTACAGTTGGTAAGGGGGAAAGGGGGCGGGCGGCGTTGCCTTTCATGCGGCACGTGCTATGGTGACAGAACGGCACCGTTGCCGCGCCGATTCGAAAATGGCGGCAACTCAAAACTAAACAATAGAAATTGATACGTTTGCGGATCCGCATCGCTGGATCAAGATGTATGCTGGATCCAGCATGTTTAAAACGGCGCTGGATCCAGCTGGATTGCTGTATGCTGGATCCAGCAATTGCAATCCCTAATTGCCACGTTGAATGGCAATGCTGATTCTTTGGGCTAAAAATAGGCCAGCCTTCTGGTCACGTGCAGAGTCGACCAATCGCTTAGCGATGTCCCGAAATACTCGATGAGCACTCGGACCCCACGGCCCTAGTGTTTCAACCCCAAACGGCTCAAACATATAGCTCCCAATAAGTTTGTTATATTTGCACCGTTTGAGGTTTTCTGCTCCTGTAGCAGCTGCCCCAGCACAGCACGCCGTAGTATCTATTAGTATTTAGCTATTTATAGTAAAAAATAATATAAAGAAGTGAATAATTAGAAGTAAGGCTGTCTAGTGGTCGCTGAACATGATGTCGTGGGTTCGATTCCAGGGTCGGGAAAAGTGTTATTTGGTTTTTCCATCTGAGATTTCTCAGTAGCAGCCCGGAGTCTGGATTTGTGCCCGGTTGGTAGCAATAGGCTCGCCCCCTATTGACTGACGAAGTGTGGGTGTACTATATGTACGCCTCTGCCTAACCCTTAAGGGAATACAGGTTTGATGTTATGTAGTTAAAGCTATTTATAGGAAAAAAAAATAAGAATAAATACGTCTGTTAACTCTTAAATTAAAACAGATATCGTAGATAGTTTCAAGTTAAAAAACTAAAACCCAACTACGACTAAAAAGGTATAAACAAGACCCCACAGACAGATAAATTAAAAATCCGGTGTCACACAGTGTTAGGGGCATAAATTGAACAGATTACGTGTGACTCCGGATTTTTAATTTGTCTGTCTGTGGGGTCTTGTTTATGTAGTACTTGTGTCGTAGTTGGGTTTTAGTTTTTATTACTTTTTTTTTTTAAAATTCTTTTGGGGTTATAATATATATATTTTTGAAATGTGCTCATTAAGCCCTTATTTGATACCTAACATGGTATGATTAAACATTTTTTTTTTTAAGCTCCTTACTTTATGTCCTCTAGAGGGTTAATTTAATGTGACGTCACATAGCCTATAACCAGCGGACAATCAAGACGCTTCCAACGATACCTCATTTGTCAAATTGTGATGAGTGGTTTAGAAGATAGGAGGGAACAGATGACATACATACATACATACATACATACCGGTCAAAATCATAACCCTCCTTTTTTCTTCGCCGTAGTCGGGTAAAATCTACGTCTAATCCAATTTATTGAAAGCGCAACAATACGTTGAAAGCACCGGTGATTTGAGAGGAGAAAGAATAGAAACATAAGCAGTATTAACTGTTTGTCGTCTAAACAAGTTAATACTTTGAGCAAGTTAAACTTAATTGACTGAACCGGATTGCTTAGGAGCGTTCGTAAACGTTCCCACCACAGTCTCTCTAAGTTTTATTTTAATATATTTGTATGGGTGGCTTTATAAGACGCATATAATGGGTTTAATTAAAAGATGTCGGTGATGTTGCCCTCGTTGGTCTATTGCAAGTGGGCTGAACATCAGGTCCTGCGTTCACATCCTAGGACTGACAATGTGTAAAGGCTCTTACATACGGACGCGACAAGTCGCGCGATGCGACGCCGCCGCCGCCGCATTGTTCGCCGTGAAGTTTTCTCAGGAATTGTTTTGTTAAAAGTCGCGTCGCGTGACAAGTCGCGCCTGTATGTAAGAGCCTTTATTGGGGTTTTTCTGTCAGGAATTTCTCAGAAGCAGCCCGTTGTCTGGATGTGTTACCGGTTGATGGCAATAGACTCGCCCCTTATATGGGACTGAGTACATGGGACTTTGCCGACGACGGACATTGCTGAAATGTGGGTGTACTATGGCTACACTGCTGGCCTAATCCTTCAGGGATGATGATTATGTTAGTGTACTAAAACAAAGATGACAGGATCACAAAAAAAAAAAACAGTTTCTATAAAAGGATGAGCAGAAAAAAAAATCTGCAACTTAGGTGATAGTGGAAATATTAATAAAAACTAGCGCTTTCCTAACGATTGTCATAATAAGAGAATGGGTTTGAATAAAAGTGAACTTATTTTAACTACTCTAAGCTTAGCTTATTTATATTATCAATGCGGTTAAAAAGATTATAGAACAGTGCAGCGAACCGCATCGAGTATGATACGTTTTCATTAAGGCCAGTAAAAAACATATATGGCCAATTTAATAAAAAAAAGTTCTTACTAAAGCCACTATGAGATTTTTTCTATTCACTCAGTTGCTAAAATAAAACAAAAAATAGGCGAAATAAAAAGATTTGCGATTCCAATTTCTCATTCCCTACTGTATAATATTGTTTATTTTACTTTGTTGGGAATAACTGAAAATACCTACAGGGCAAATTAAAAGGCGATCTGTAGAAATTTAATAACACAAGTCATTTGAATATTCAACGAGAAGGAACGACGGATTATTCAGGAAATGCTCGATATAATCCGTTCTGTAGAAAATTGGTTTACAAATTGTTTGTGCACAGCCGCACTGGCCGAACGCATCAATACTCTCGTACTTGTGTCACGAGTAATCCTTCGATATTGTATATTATCGTTCGTACAGTCGGGAAAATTGGAATCAGAATTCGAAGGGATTTTCTGGATATCGAAATCGATAATACCATATAAGAGCTAATTATTATATTCTTTCACGTTTTTGCTTGTACATTTGGATCTCTTTTACTTTGGACTTCTCGTTTGTAATTCTTATAATCCGGGAATACGCTGGATGTGAGAAGCACAGAACCGGTCGAAATGGTGGTGCATGGGGAGGCCTATGTCCAGAAGTGGACGTCTTTCGGCTGAAATGAAGATGATGTTGAATTCTTATAATTTTTCTTTATACACAATCACAATCATCAATTCATTACCCACGTCTAATATTAGCCATACATCATTTGCATGATTTTCCTACAGCACAGTACGACACAGCTTAGAAGTAGCATCGGCAAAATTCGTAAAACCATGGATAAGTAAAACCGATCATCATCCGAACTGAGTGAAATCTCCAATCTTTAATACTGCTTTAGGTGAAAATGATCTTTACGCAAACGCAATAACTTGTCATGTCATATAACCCAGTACATTCGTAAAATGGAAATGCTACATCTAATGCTACATCTGTACCAATTATTCTGGGAATTGCACTAATAATAATCCTTACATATTATAAAACAAAGTCCTCCGCCGCGTCTGTCTGTCGTTCTGTTCGCGATAAACTCAAAAACGACTGCACCGATTTTTATGCTGTTTTCACCAATGGATAGAGTGATTCTCGAGGAAGGTTTTAGTATAAAATAACCGACATCCACGCGGTCGAAGCCGTGGGCAAAGTGCTAGTGAAATAATAAAACAGTCTTAATTACTGAACTTTTTTTCCCTAATGAACATGGTTTCGATGCTTCAAACTTTACCTTATTTTATGTGATGTTGTAATAGAAAATAAGGCTGCCTTATTTTGATTTTAGCAGCCCAGAGTCTGGATCTGTGTCCAGTTGATGGCAATAGGCTCGCCCACTGTTACATGGGACTGAAACAAAAACATAACAGGCGAAATGTAGGTGTACCAGAGGGTGTAAGGGTAAACACCGTTGTCACTGAAACCATGGGTAATAAAAATTAATGACCGAGTAACAAGAAAAAAAAAACGTTATTTTCATTCAGTTGCCATAGCGCATAGGGTGAAAGGGTGAAATACTCTTGTGGTAAAATATAAAGTAAAAAAAAAAAAGTTAAATCTTATAAATGACACCAAACCACTGGTTTCAAGGATAACGGTTTTAACCTAACACCCTGTATATGTGGAATAAAAACGTGATGATAAGTTAAAATCAAACCAAAGCCCGTCCTTATTTATTTGTAACCGAACATTTTAATCGTACGTCCTTTCAGAATTTTTATCCGTTTTTTTGCAGATTATGTTATACAAAGAATGTCCGCGTTAATTAAAAGTTGTTTTCGATTTAAATAATATTCAGGCGTCGACGGCAAAGGTTCGTTAAAAATGCATGTTTTTAATCTGCCACGTGAAAATATTATTTTTGTTTTTGCGCCGCATTGCCAGTCGATAGCGTGGCATTACAATTTTTTGTTGATGCATGCCATTTTAATCTGTTTTACTGTAAGATACATTTGAATGAATATTTTCTGTTATTTTAATTCGTATACAGCGTGGAACAAAAACCCTGTCCAATCCGTGAGGGTGTTGTTAAGAATAATACTGAGAGTGTAGTAAAATGGTATTAAAAAAAAAGAATGAAAATAACGCCCTATGTTTTTTCAATGGGGAATATTACCGGTTTATTACATGGGGCGCAGGCGGCCGTCGTTAAGTGGGTTTCTACAAGTCATAACTTATGATCTCTGTAGAAAATTTGCTAATTTATAATGAAATTGGGGTAATTTTGGTACTCAAAATGTGAATTTCAAATAGCAATATTTTTTTTATGTTCAATTTGTTTTCCTGGTAATGTTATTGCAGGACCTATGTGCTCTTTCGGTCGGACAGGTTTTTTGTTAGGGACATTAATTTAACACACTTATACCTACGATTTCGCGTATTCGTTTTATAAAAATATTTTAATTTCATAAAAACGTTATTATTTACTGATTTATTTACAATTGTCGGCAAAAAAATAATCAGCTGTCCCATACATATTTTGGTCGAGTAGGTACTGAAGTTTTGTATAAGACAGTTGACAACACCTTTTGGATAAATGCTGTATTTGTGTTTTACTTTGTTTTACTTTACTCTTCTTTTATTCAAGTATTGAGATTATAATAATGTACCCTTATAATGGTACCCTTTTTTCAGACAAAAGACTTATAATATCGAATTTATTAAGCTTCAAAGTTATTTAACTCCAAAACTCGATACAAAGGCTCCAAGCCCCATTACTTATTCTTATACATATATTCAGATTCCCGATTCATTCTCAAAGTTATACTTGAACATAGCAATACAAATAAATCTTCATTGTACAATGTAAACCTGTGTTGGAACTCGAAATTCATCCGTTGGACGTGTGTGTGTGTGTATGTGTGGTGTAAACATACCGAAGCCTCGCCTAAGTACATGTACATGTGAGAACAGAAGTGTTGCTTAGCACGTCAGAAACGATGAAAAGTTTAAATTATATTTAACGTAGTACAATGCACTTGGTTTCTCGTAGCATTCGTTGTGTTGAGACGCTCTAATATGACAGGACTTGCTTGTCAAGTACGAACTAACACTACTTAATAATTATTAAAAACTTTTTCATTTAGAGAAATAGGGATAGGCTTCGTTAAGGCTCAAACTAAACCTGCCACCTGCGTGTATTTCCCCAGAAGGTTAGAGGTGCCGAAAACGAAGGATTAAAAAAAAAACAAAAGTAATAGATACATTTGCTCTGATGAGGGACAGAATAAGCTAGCGAAAAGAAAAGGTTGGAAATAAACGTCGTCGCCTACGAAACTACGAATATTCGTAGCTGATTTGTAGCAGCTTGCTACGACGCTACGGCGTAGGCGCATATTCCGGTTTATTGCAATTAGTAAAATCCTACTTAATAAAATCAATCTGACATGTCAAATACTCGATTAGTTTTTTCTGTGTTTTTTTACGTATTAGTTGTATGCGCCCACTGACATATACATCTACGTGTGTGTGGTGTTTGAGGGTGTACTATAGGAGTATAGGTTCTATAGGAGTATAGGTACACCTCTGCCTAACCCTTCGGGGATTACAGGCGTGATGTTATGTGTGAGTATTAGTTGTCTGCACTGGTACGCAATGGAAGGTCGATGGCCTGGATAGTTAAAATTAAGTATAAAATTATCAGAATCGTTTGTTAATATGCCAAACGATAAAACTGATTCCAATATTTAGTATCAAGTTTGCGTTTGGGTAGCTGCCCAAATGTAACTGGCTCTGATACTATTAACCACTATGTTCCATTTGTTTTTACCCGACTGCCGCAGAAGGAGGGTAATGTTTTTCGAGAGTATGTATGTATGTTTGTATGTATGTATGTCTATTTCTTTGGCACGCTCTGTAGCCTAAACGGCTTGATGGATTTTAACATACGAGGTGTCGTTAGGTTCGTCATAAATGTGGGAGTGACATAGGCTATATAAAATAATAGAAGGGAAGGTTTAAAAAAAATACAATATTGGTAACAAATAAAAGCTAGTAATGAGTTAATTCCAAATATATAAATTAATAAAACTAAAAAGTTTGAAACAAAACTTTTAAGTTATGCGTTTTTGCAGGCGGGTTTTTTGTTTTTTAAATAATTTGTGTTATTTAATTTAATCCTGAGTTTAATATTTTATTCTTTATAGGAATGAAATATATTCACTAAGTAACATAGACTATCTTTACATATTATAAAACCAAGTCCACCGCCACGTCTGTCTTTCTGTCGTCCTGTACGCGTTAAACTCAAAAACTACTGCATCGATCTTCATGCTGTTTTCACCAATGGATAGAGTGGTTCTCGAGTATATAATAACCGACACCCCAGGTCGCGTGAATTAGCTAGTAATTTATAAATATCTCACGGGCGAGAAATATAAAAGTTACAGAGGGATATTTTTATAAGACTGCGTTCAGTAATCCGTCTAAGATAACGTTGTTAGCAATGTAACTTTGAAAAACCAAACATATACCGTCACCTACTTATTTCTATACACTTGTGCACTATAATATCTCCGCTGAGAACGGTCGCCATGGCCGAAATTTATTTATTAAAACTTTAAGCACAAGTAAAAAAAAAAAAAAAACTGTACAAAGGCGGACTTAATGCCTGAGGCATTTTCTACCAGTCAACCTTAGGGTGATGCAGAGACAAACATGGCAGGTGCAACATACGGGATAGATAATTTGAAAAAGGATAAATGGTAATATATATATACTTAAATACATACATATAAACAGAATAAACTTTGTCAGGAGAAATAACGATAGGTGAAGGAGAAAACAAGCCCAGCAAATCAGCGCCGCATTGATTCTGCCAACTTCTCACGAATATGTTCACGAGCCGCTACTTCGAAATTCGGTCATTATTAGTAGGTAGTTGGTAAATCATTATAATTGTATATGTCATGTCCTCTTCAAGTAGTAATTTCCTCTCGGCTTAAGACACAACGGTGTCTATGTCAATCATTGTGTTGAATGCTTGACACTTGGATGTTTCCGGCCGCTTTGTGATGCACCTTGTAAGTCATGTCCCTCTGACAGACGGCGGAATGGAATTGTAGTAGGTATACACACAGCATTATGCTTTAGTAAAGCAGCTGAGCTTTACAGGTAAGGAAGGCAATTCTCATAGAGCTTGCAATGTGGTGTTTGGTATCTCCTAACTAATATTATAAATGTCAAAGTGAGTTTTTTTGTTTGTTACACGTTCACAATAAAACGGCTGAACGGGTTTGGATAATATTTGGCACAGGTAGACCATGACCTGGATTAGGAGTTGATCCCGATACTCCCACGGGTTCGAGACTTATGCGGGCGAAACTGCGGGGCGCAGCTTGTATATGATAAGTCCAAAATTGTGCATTTTCTGTTTTTACATCACCCATACTCAATTGTTTTTTACTTTCTTTAGGTCTATTCTTTGTAAACCTGCTGCTATAATGCAACAGTTTGATCAACAAAGAAACGTGCTTATGCCGTAAAATCATATTTTTGGACTTATGATGTATGTACCAGACACGACATGCTACTTAACTGTAAAGTTGGGTTCGTATCGCATTGACTTTCGCATTCGCATGACCGCACGCCATTCTAAAGCGAATTCAATTGTTTTTAATGAGGTTAATACGCGATAATTGTACATCCTTAAAACCGATCGACAGCCCCATTTACACGATGCAAGTACTTGCCTGTAGCAAACAATAAAAGTGAAGCAACAAATGATTTGCACCGTGTAAACACTGTTTATATCGTGCAACTTATTGTTGCTTCAACTTGGTTTGCCACAAGTAATTAAATCTCATCGTGTAAATCAGGCTTTAGACATCCGTCTGGAGAATCAGACTGGTTGAGTTTTGAAATAGCAAGATTTTCTATTAATTTTACATAAATTAAAAAAAAAAAACGGTGATTCTTGGACATGTACCTACATTATTGCTTTTGCTTAAAAATCTATTAATGAATGATTGCTAATAAACGGAGACAACAAATAAAATAGTGTCTGATAGACGATGAAATTATTCTGAGAAGTTTGTAATTTCATAATTATCGTTCTTCCCCCAGGGCTATATTTAACTTTTCAAATCGTTTCCAACAACTGACTTCATTTCGTTCTCAATAGTTTACTTTGGTTTACCTCCAAATTCAAATGAACTAGGTATGTCTGTATTTGTACTAAGCGACTGGTGACACGTTGTAAAAACGTCATTACTTGATGGCTTGAAGGCTGCTAGTGCGATATCTCCTTAGGCCCCGTTCAAGACCTCGAGCTATGCGATTTGTGTTAAGCGACACGCGTGTGTCAGTTTCTTTCGTCGTTCCGCAAGACGCGTCGCCTTGACCCGTGGCATTCTCTAAACAACTTATTTCATTTGTCGCAAGAAGCGTGTCGCTTGAGCTTATAGCTCATTAGATGGGTAAGACTAATACTTCTGTTATGCCTGTCTACTGCCACCAGTCTCATGTATCGTGTGGCGGCTGGCGGCCGGCTCGCGCTAAGTATACGCTTGGGATTCTTGGCACCATACCACTGATGTGTTTACGTGCAGCACTCCTTTTATATTAATCGCCGTTTTGCTAATACTTACGAGCACCTGTTATTTCACAGGGAATTCGGTAGCAGTTCAGTTGTGTTTCATTTTTCACTTGTTGTCGTTCTTTTTTATAGCAACCGCCATCATAACTCGCGCTTGTATTGCGTTAACGAGATAGAAAAATACGCAGAGTGTAGCATAAACAACAAAGCAGCATGTTGTTAGTAACCCGCTGGGTTGCAGTAATCAATAAATACATATTATTATTATTTTAAGCAACTTGTTTTATATTCCTAAATTCATCTTCTGCCTAGCCTTTTCCCAACCATGTTGGGGTCGGGTTCCAGTCTAACCGGATGCAGCTGAATACCAGTATTTCATATTCCCAAATTATCGAAAAAAATAGGATTTTTATTAAATATAAAAAACTATGAGAACATCACAAATAATCTTAGCTCTTAATTTTAAATCTAAGATCAAAAGTTTCACAAGAACTATTACAAACTCAAGTCTTTCAAAGCCAAGATAAGGCTGTTAGCCACACTTTTCTAAACATAAAACTTAATCGCCGCTTAAACAAACCCAGATTATTTCAATTTAATCAATTCGTTAGCTGCGTATTCGGCCGTTTGATAAGCAGAGAGGATATGAATCGTGGAAAATTAATTTAGCTTACAACTCGAACATTTAAATACTCATTGCATTCCCGGATATTCGACATATTTAACGCTATTATTTATGGTAGACATTTGAAAGTTTCTGGTTCTGACAAGTGCCAAGTTGGAAACCGGCACTTACCGTTTAGTTAATTAAAAGTCAGTTAAGTACAAAAACAGTCCAAATGAAGGTAAACTGGGAGCAGGCTACGGTTAGACAAATTGTGTTCGGTGTAAAGTTGGCAACTAGTTGACTAGGCTGACGGCTTGTAATAAATTGGAAGGGAAGTTTTTTTGACGATCTTCGGGGTTTAAGGAATCAACAAGTTTTGGAGTTGAAGAATACTGCTGAGTAGTAAGTATGTAGCAGAACTGTGTAGGAAAAACCAGTCGCACAATATATTTTTGTAACATTATAACCACGTAAGTAGACACCAACTACGATCAGGGGATTACCGATACTTAGCCGACTCTAAAGTCAAGTTTTTAACTTGACTCTAAAGTCTAAACTCTTGACCAAAAGTCGAAAGCTGGACCGATATGTGTCGGTAATATGATAAACAGTATTTGAAGCCAATCTATCAAACGAGATAGTTGACAAAAATAGAGGTGGATATTTTACAAACTGCTTCTGTTAATGTAACGTAGCTACAATAAACTTCCCAGTATCAATATTATGTATACGACAAGCTTACGTAAGCAATCGCCAGCTCTATACAGAGTTTGCAAGTGTAATCACATTACATCAGACACGTGGTTTCATTATTTACTGCTAGGAACTGTGGTCTTATTCAAACCGACCTTATTTGGCCGTCAAAATTAAAGTGTGGGCGATACCGACCACATCCAGGCCACGTTGCAGCCTCAATGCAACAACCAGCCGGACCACGCACTAGCGGCCTGCATCGCAAACTCAACGTTGCATCGACGTCTTCCTCCACGAAAGCCGGAGTCGATCTGTCTGTCTGCAAACACTAGCCACGACGTAACCACAGCGCAACTACTAGCGAAAACGCATCTACATCGAAATTTTGTAGTTACCGCACACGTAACCACTGCTTGCCTACATGTTGTCACTGCGATGTAGTGTGGTTGTGGAACGTGCGTTCGGGCTTTAAATGTAGGAATAATATCATGTGCTACAATACAAAAACTTCTCTACAGGACATAGTTAAAATAAAAATTTCAAAACGTTGTTATTTAATATTTCAAGCGCAATGGATTTTAGCGGCGGAAGGGCGGTGAGCCGCACAAAAAACGAATAAAATGTTTCCGCACTCGGATTTCATAAGTTGATTTTTGTTGACTGACGGCCTCTAGAGGAAAAATCATGTGTGAAACTTTTGTCTACAGCCTGTATTCGTGACGTCAGAGTGTATGCTTAGATAAACATGTGATTGCTCGTGAGTGTTCTTGTTTATGTAAGAGGGAAATTGCAGTTTATGAGTGTACGGTGGCTTTCGTTATTTATGTAGCTTATAAATATTATAGGTAGGTTTGTGCTGTTGTCACGGGTATTACTTTATAATGCAAAATGAGCTGTGCCTAGGTACTTGTATAGTTTTATCAAATATTAAAATATCTACTGTATTGTAAAGCGTTCAAATTTTCAATTATAACCAGAATGTAAGGAAAATTATACTTAAGTAGTAATTATACTTAAGTGATAAACCATTTTAATGCACATTTGTTTTTAATTTCAAACTTCATACTAGAGCCAATCTACCTACCACGTAAATCAAATAAAGCCTCTACATAGGTAGACAGAACACAACACACGCACTTATGTCAATTATATAGTTCCAAAATGTATTACAAAACCATCAATGTTACACAGTAAAGATTAAGTGCTAACTCTTCCTCGATCGCTATCAAAGTTTCTCCCAAAAATGTTAAATGTAAATGCTCCACTCCTCCGAGCCTTAAAACGGGTATGATCCAAAAATTATAACTTTCGCGGGGTTACTTAATATCCCTCCATCAGCTTATCTTCCCATCTCCGCCATTGTTTTCGTACCTTCCTCCAACTTCCAAGTTTGTCCGTCCTATCAGCCTAAAGGGAAAGTTCACCACAAAAGGTGTTGTCTCCAACGAAAATTAAGCTTTTTTTCTCCGCATATTGATTAGAAAATTAAAAAATATCCCCCAACAGGTCGGTACTAGGGTAGTACGGAACTTGTTATCTCGACGAGGTAAATCGGCTGGCGGTACGTGGTAGGCGACCGACGATAGCAAAGTTTTTCCGTTAAACCTTGCAATTTATAACTGCCTGGTACATGTTCTTACTCTCGCTAACAACTTCTGTATGGATTGACGATATACGAGTTTTAATAAGGAATATGTTTATATTAATGAAGTAAAATTGAGAATGGTGTTTGTTCGTTGAATATACTTTGGGTATTTTATTTCATAACATTCGACACTGAAAATAATAATAATATTATAATAACGATTGCACTGAATAGCCGATTTGAAAAGGAAGAAAAAAAAATTTAAAAAATCTTTATTTATCCAAAAAACGTACAGATTTTGACGTACAGTTAGATATTTGGTTTCAACATTATTTATAGATTATGTTGCAAATTCTGTACAAGATTATCTTCTAAAATACGTTTATTTGCGGTAAAAATGACGCAAAGACGGAATAAATAGACACACGATAAGAACAATTACATATATTTACAATTATATACATTTTGGCCGATAACAATTACATGGATATTACTAAAATACATTTTATTGTTCAAATGGTTTAGGCTTTATTTAAATGGCCGATAAAATTTTATTGTTACAGCCGTAATTGAGTGCTTCAAAACTATTATAACCATTACTGAAATAAAATATTGCTGATATGAATATAAATGCATGTAAGTATTCAATCGTACTTCAAATAATTCCCCTTTTGCTGTCCTATAAATATAAAACAGATGGCCGATGGGGCCGAAAGGTTTTGGAGTGGCGACTTCGTACCGGACCGATGACCTTGTGAAGGCCGCAGGAATCCGCTGGATGCGAGAAGCACAGAACCGGTTGAAGTGGCGGTGCTTGGGGGATGCCTACGTCCAGCAGTGGATGTCTTTCGGCTGAAATGATGATGATGATGATGATGATAACCAACTTGGACGTAGCGCTAACAGTTCTAACCTAACCCATTTGGTCGGGGTGCCCGAGCTTAATTACTGGGACCAACTGTATCATGACTATGACCAGAAGGCTCCCACTCCTGATGCTGTGCTATGGGGGATCCGCAGCGCAGCGCTGATTTTCAGTGGTCACTCAAAAAGGAAAAACCTTACTATAGGCCTGAAAAATGGTCAATAACATTTTAAATTCCAGGTGAAACCGTGGTAAACCGGAAAACTAGGGTAAATTATTAAAGTTAAACATTCGTGAATATACAGTTCATAGAAATAGGTCGATAGCAATAATTAGCCGTACGGTCTTAGCTTAGTTCGAGTGCAGCTAAGAAGTAAGAAGTTTGCTAAAACTTGTTGTATCGCAAATTGCCGTAACTAACGAAGTTCGCTTCAAAATGCAGGGAAACTAGAACTGTTTAATTATTACTTTGTTAATTCAATTGTTCATATTTTATTTATGCTTTAATGTAGGTAGGTTTTAAACAACCAAATAGTGTTGATTAATTTATAAACTAGGAAAGAAGCGCCGACACGATTCGACGGCAGGTGTCGACGCGTGTCGCTCATGTGTATGAGCAAGATAAACGTTGATGAACGAAAAGCTTTGGTTAGACTTTTTTGACGTTTCAAACGTCAAACCTCGCAATGAGCAAAAGGAAACTTGGAACTTTCTGTTCCAATTTCAAAACGGTCTCCGTACAAATTACCTGTCCCGTGAGAAAGGGCTTGAAATTGCGCGGGAAAAACGAAATGAAATGAATGTCAAAATACGTTCCGGGTAAGTGGCAAAGACACTCTTGCATTCAGGTTTTCCACGACGACGGTCCGAAAATAAGGTTGATATATATATATAATAATAATATAATAGAACAAAGGTATATTCTTTAATTTAAATACAAATTATAAAGAATAAAATAAAGTTGGATTGACCACGCTTCATAAAAATATTTTTTGCAATTCGCAAGTTAACAGGCTCTTTACTACGTTATGACATTTTGCGTCGTTAGTCAAAAATGTTTCATCTGCATTTGTCGGCCACAATAGTTCCGTGTGTGTGATTTACCGAGCAATCAAAACATGGCGTTGTGGAAAACACTCGGTTGGTTGTCCCATAAAACAATATTGTTGTTGCTGAGCGCCGCAACCGCATTAACATTCAATGGAGTTGTCCGCAAACGTTGAAACTTTAATATATCAGACTGGATACGTAATAAAATCAAATAGTAAACCTGGGAAGTAGTAAAAGAGAAGATTGTGTGTATCCGGAAATGAGCCGATTGAGGGAAACGAGTTGCGATCCGTAGTTAGTATACAACATTAGTTTTTGTTTATGCTAAACCCGAAAAGGGGTACTCATCATTTTGAACAACTTTTTCTATAGGACCAACTTTGAAATCGCAGAAAAAAAAATTTGCTGTTCCATACATTTTGTCGATTTAAGTGAATGAATACGCATGGAACAGCTGATGTTTTTTTCGCGTTTTTGGTCCCATAGAAAAAGTTGTTCAAAATGATGAGTACAATGACCCCTTTTCGGGTTTAGCATAAACAAAAACTAGTGTTGTATAGAGCGCGTCATTATTTGGAACGCGGCTGTAATTGTTATTAGGTTGCGTACATACGGCTCGTAGTTAGCGGTTGACTGTTAGCGATGCGTACTATTTCATTGGAGGCGTTCACAGTTAATCGGTGTAGCAATTACAAATGTAGCGGCAAATACGTAGTTGATCTCCAATATCGTCGAGCGAGCGATTCGTTGCGTATCGCATGAAACAAAGTGCTCGCGTTGTTCCGCTCAGCGCGTTCTCAATTAGCTGATCTAATCTATTTAATCTGGGCTCTGAAGCTCTCGGGAAGCTTTGTTTGCTGCTAAATTGCATACGGGGTGTTGTCATGGCCACTTCCACGATTCCTACTTTACCTGGATCTTATTTGGTAGCACATTCCGATTCAAGAAAAGAAAATGATTTTGTATTTTAATTTTCCTTGTTTTTTCATTCACTTCTTTAGCTCTTATGTTTTTCAACACAAAGAACAGCTATCTAATTGCGTTTTCATTTTCGTAAACGATTAAGTTTCATTTTGACGGTTCAACAACATTCATTGTGTTATTTACGTTGTTGAGCAGATTTTTTTGCGAACTAATGAAACAATTGATTAGCAATCTGTTTCAAAACGATTAAGATTGGTATTGATCGTGTATTACACAATTAGGGTGCAGGTAAAGATATTTGGTGTCTGTGTGAATTTTCCTTGTTTCTAGCAGAATAGAGTCCCTGATCACATGGCAACTAATTGAACGCACTTTGACCTCACAATATTCGGTCACTACCACATGATTTGCTGAAAGTTAATATCACAATATATGTGCCGACACATAAGACACGCGTAAGTGATATTAATACGGCCTTATTGTCCTCTAACAAAGGCAGCAGTCAATTTGTCTTATTTTCTTCCACTTCTCAACAGATTGATATAAACGCTCCGCCCTGCAAAGGTCTTTGTTTTAATTTAGCTAAAAAAAAAAAGACGATGTTTTTTTGTCTACTCGCTGCAGGCGAAATTGAAAATCGTTTTTTTCTTCTTGAGTAGCATAATACTATGTTCCATATTGTGTAATAAAAACAGGCTAAGTGCGGACTCGCGCACGAAGGGTTCCGTACCAACGAACAATATTTTGCAAAAAAACACGTTTCTTGTCGGTTTAATTCCAAAATCAAAATCAAAATATTTTATTTCACATCAAAATACATGGGCACTTATGAAACGTCAGACGCTAGGTGCACGGTTCCAGTCGGTCGTTTCCTATGGAGAGGAGCCGGCAAGAAACTCCACGTTTACTCTTTTAAAAATAATTGGCTTTTACAATATTTTCAAATTATAGTGTTAGTAGGCATGGGAGGACAATTTTTAACTTTAGTTTATTTTTATTATTTGTTGTTATAGCGGTAATAGAAATACATAATTTGTGAAAATTGCAACTATTTGCCTATTACGGTTTATGAGATACAGCCCGCTGACAGACAGACAGACGGAAGGACTGACTGGCAGCGGAGGCTTAGTAATAGGGTCTGTACTGGCACCTTCGGAGCGGAGCACCTACGGAGCCCTAAAAAGCTCTGCTGGCAGCTTTGTCAGAGTCAATTTGAATGGGATTAGATTTAGGTATGAGTTGATGTTAAGATTAAAGAAATTCGTAAAAAAAATGCGTTGGAATATTGAATCTATATTTTTCCAATACACAACCATTTTATTTTGTTGTCTCAACTCAATAAATCCGTACAATTCGATTCCAGATCATGTTACGATATTGCGAAAACCAGGATTATGTTTTCAGGTTTTTGAACGACTCTCACCTAGTTTTTCTGCCGGATTGGTGATATCGGGTTGACGGTTAGTCCCCCAATGCTCTAATCCCGCTATGCTCGACTCGTAAAATACCAACTAAAAAGTTTCGCTATGCACGAAATTAAATTCGCGGGCAGTGATGAAGAAAACTGTTAAAGTGTAATATTTTATTACCATTAAGCACCACAGAACAACTAACTTGGCTGAATCTTGGAATGACAGATTTAACAGATCTATTGGCAGAAACACTTTTTTTTTTTTTAATTCTACACACTTCCTTAAATCTTGTTGGTCCAGTATTGTCTTACAGCTCTATTCATATACATTTCTTAACTTCGACTTGCTCTGAAACTCGCTTGACCTTATCCGACAATATTTTGACTTTTTTGATTGTCAGAACGAGACAAAACATATTTTAACTTACAGACGCTTACGCATATTAATTTCAATTCAAACAATTTTCTTTCCAACTGTACCTTCCATTGTTTACGAAGAATCGAAGAATTTCGTGCATAGAGAAACTTTTTAGTAGGTTTTTACGAGTCGAGCATAGCGGGACTAGAGCATAGGGGGACTAACCGCGGGTTGATGGTATTAAGACATGAAAGCTATAGATTATCCTTTAAATAATAATCCTTTGATCGTATCTTACGACTGTCTAAGGAGGAGCTCGTGGCTAAGTAATAACAGCCGCACGGGTCGATCCGCCAGGTTAAGCTACGCTTGCCGGGGTTGGTCCGTGGATGGGTGACCATCTTTACATACCGAGACTCCTCCGTGCCTCGGAAACCACGTTAAGCCGTTGGTCCCGGCTGTCATTCGTAGATATTTGGCAGTCGTTAAGGGTCGTCAGAAGCCCGAAAGTCTGACAACCAGTCTTACCAAGGGGTATCGTATTACCCAGTTACTGGGTTGTGGATGTCAGATAGGCAGTCGCTCCATGTAAAATACTGTTATGCAGCTGCGGCCGGTTATACTGGAAGCCGACCCCAACATAGTTGGGAAAAGGCTAGGCAGATTGATTTTATCTTGCGACTCTCGCGAGATCTTATACTAAATCGTTTCTGTTATTGAGTTAGGTTACACGTTAGACGGATTAACAGGTACTTTATAAGTATATGTAATACTAGCTTCCGGTAGCGGCTTCGCCCGGGTGGTATGTCGATAAAAAGTAGCCTATGTCCTTCCCCAGAGTGCCATCTTTCTCCTTGCCAAATTTTATCGAAATCCGTTCAGTAGTTTAGGCGTGAAAAGGTAACATACAGACGGACAGATAGACAGACAGAGTTACTTTCGAATTTATATTATTAGTATGGATATATGAACTGTTGCTTGTTTGCTTCTTCTACGTACCTATGTATTCCTGTAAAAAAAAAACATTTTCAATATTGACTAATGAATCAGTTATTTTTACCTTACCTTACTCTTGGTCTTCTATAAACGCCTTTCGCAACACTTTTCCAAAAATAGCTTCACTAGTTTACTCGAACAAGGTAACAGGGTTGTCAAAGCACTATTACCGAAACTCTCATGGCCCGTCTAACTTGGAAGTACTTCGGCGAAGTTTTGAGGCTGTTATTGGCAACCATATCAGCGCTGCGATGAACGTCCAAACACATAGAGTTCACACTTGACACGGGTGTGACGTCATAAGCTCGGGTTGTTTGCGCCGAAATTAATTACCTATTGATCAGCGTAACGAAATTATTAAGATTTAATATAGGGCCGGGAATGTATGGTTGAATGGGCTTGTGGAATTGAAGTGTTGAGTGGTGGTTTGTGATAACTACTTAACTACTTCAGAGGCGAAGGTTAGTTACTTTAATTCTTCCGCCAATCACGGTGAAGTGACGAAATTGATGTTGTTTCTTTACTAGTTAAGTATTAGAATAGGTTATTGTAATATAGGATGTAAGGGTAAACACCGTTGTCACTCAAACCATGGGTAGTTGACTTAAATATAAAAATAAATGACCGAGTAACAATTTTTTTTTTTTTTTTTCAATATAGATTTTTTAAAGTTTCTATCCGACACCGTGCTCGCTAGCGACACAGCTGACTGACTGAGCGAGGGGTCGCGCTCGCGACCGATCAGGTCACAAAATAAATTTAAGAATACGATTTTACTAGAAGTTACTCCGTGTAACTGAAACATCTCAGCAAAAATGTCTATTATATGTGAAATATTTTTAGTCTAGGACGTGGCATCTAAATACCAGCAACAACGGCAGGCTTTATCTTATTATTTCGGATTATTATTAAAACACATCTAATAAAATCTCAGAGCAACACATATCACAGCTTCATCGCATTAGCGCCCACACAGTGTTCACAAAGAGATCTAACGCGAGATACTCACAAAACAGGCCTTATCGAGACGAGATAATAGGTACATCTGTTTAATATACGTACACATTATACAGGCCGTCAGAGCAATTAATTAAACAGTAACTATCTAATAGGACTCAAGATAATTGGGGCTTCGGCTTTCAATTTTGATTTATTACTAATTGGCCATGTTTAGGTGGCAATTTTGTAAGATACTAATGAACATCTTTATCAATTAAATCGTTCCATGAAGCGTCGATTCGCCCGTTTCAGGCGAATACACCAATAAGCCTGTAAAGCGAGCTCCTATAATTATGGTGTCAATTTCACCCATGAAACTAAACGCAATCAGCACATCTAAACTGCGTTCAAGAGCTGTCAGGGTCAATATTCCATAACAATGATGACACTGTCAGCTCTTGATCGCGGTTTAGATATGCTGATCGCGTTCGGTTTAATTGGTGAAATCCGCCCTAAGTGAAAACCCGGCTTTACTCCGCCTTATTTATTGGTTTTGCTGTTTGGAGTTCCAATGTGTTTACTTTTGTGTACTTAGTTCTTGTTAGAGACTTATTAGTCCGACCTCTGTTGAAGTTTTTTAGGTAGGGAACACTAAAACGTGCCAAGTGCGTGTCGGCCTACGCTTTACGTTTGTACTATTCGCAGGCACTATTATTGTTTAATGAAAACCAAAGATAATATTGAACAATGTTACGTCGAACACATTAAGGAAGGAAAATATTATATAGGTTCATTTTGCAAGAGCCTCGAGACGCGTCGCGCTACGCAGCGAGGCATTTTTGAATTATCTCAAATGATGGCGAAAACCGTTGATAAAAGAGAAGTACAACGCGTCGGATATATAGATATAGTAGTATTTCTTTAGCAAAACTGGCTGAAATAAATATTTTTGTGAATCTTATGTACTGACTAAGGCTGCCTTGAGAGGCATGAGTCCCATCAGTGGTAGCATTATATGTTATATGGTATATGTAAGCCTTAGTCAGTACAAGGCCGATTATGTAGGGCTACTGTGATATTTAATTTCAAATAATTGAAAAAAAAACACATTAGGTACTATGTTATCTTTCTATTATATCTTTTCTTTTCTATCTGATTATTATGTTCATAATTTGAGCAGGTAGGTACTGTATGTCTAGGTTCATAATTTGTGTACTGAAATTCGAGTTTAATAAATTGGTAGTTGTGTAGGATGGCTCTCGCTAACTTTTCCTTGCTAAACATAGACCACTTTTAATAGAGGCGGCTAATTAATTGTATTGGAAGAACTATCATGTGCCTATTAAGAAAACAAGACTTTCATAGGAATTTCTCATTGTTAGTTCCTTTTAGTAAAATTAATGAATTTTTGTTGGAGTACTTAACCAAAACCGCGTTTGTAAGATATGATGCCTGTCTGACTGCTTCTATTGTACTTTATTTTTATTGGCATTCGATTGTTTATTATGTTGATGAATATGACAAACTTAGGTAGCTGGTGCCATAAAAGACATCAAAATTTGTATAGTGTTGTTTGTATGGCAATTGTAGTTTCGGAAAACCACTGAAAAACAAACCATCTTATTATTATTACATCTCATCAAGATCACAAAACACAATAATTTTCTTATCGAAGATATTCTTCATACCTAGGTGTTTTGAAATAAAGAATAGAGTTGGCTATTATATATCATTATGATTAATTAAAAAATGTTATATAAGTACCTAATGTAATATCTCATTTAACATTTTCAATCGACATTATAATTCATAAAACTAAGTATGTAATAAATACGGTAGGTAAGGTAATAGAACAACAAATCGATAATTTGGGGGCCACCTAGCGGCTTTTGATTGAATAATTTTGGTGACAAGCGAAATCATTTATTATGGTGAAAGGTTCCTGCTAATCGGTGTGGTTACGCGCATTCGTTAATATAGATGGCGCTTACTTATAATAATGGTGTTATCATGAACAACAAAGAAAATCCGTAAATCGCTCACTTGGCTGTTTTTTTTTGTTTTTTTTTAATCTTAAATAGTCTTGCGGGCTTGCCCTAATTTAGAACCCTAGGCACGCCACTGTTGGTAGGTACTATTATTATTAAAAATACTGGTATTCAGCTGCATCCGGTTAGACTGGAAGCCGACCCCAACATAGTTGGGAAAAGGCTAGGCAGATTGGTAGGTACTATTATTATATTGCTCACATATTTACAGATATCTAAATCTTTATACAGGGTGTAAGGGTAAACACCGTTATCCTTGAAACCAGTGGTTTGGTTTCATTTATAGAACGTAAAATCAATGGAAAATGACAATTTTTTTTTTAAAGAAAATCTACATTTTACCCCAAGAGTATTTCACCCTTTCACTCTATATTGATCTAATACCAGTTAAAATACAATCTTGTGCCTATTAAGAAAACAAGACTTTCATAGGAATTTCTCATTGTTAGTTCCTTTTAGTAAAATTAATGAATTTTTGTTTGAGTACTTAACCAAAACCGCGTTTGTAAGATATCATGCCTGTCTGACTGCTTCTATTGTACTTTATTTTTGTTTTCAAATGTTTAAAAGTATTGGTAGGTACTATTATTATATTGCCCTCATATTTACAGATATCGCAATCTTTATACGGGGTGAAATGAAATGAAATTGTTTATTCTGTAAATAGGATATTGGAATCACTTTTACACGTCATATTATTAAAAAAATATTAAAAATAAGCTAGATGAGGTCGGCGTTTCCTATCTGACTACTCTGAGAAGAAAGGCCGAAACAAACTCAGAGGTCACAGTCTCTTTTAAAGTCCAGACATAATCTTGGTCAAGCCATATGAGGACCATGTAAATTCGAGTCTGAAATGGTCTTTTGAGGAAAGAACCACACAGATTTGAGTGGACCTGTCCAGTCAGTGCAAACATTTGTCAGTAATGGCGGAGCTCAACTCAGAACTTAAGGAGCTCAGCGACTCGACGAACAATACCAAAGAAAGGACATTTGGGTAGGCCGCATAAAATTCTCAAATTGCCAGACTATTGATAAAATTAACAGAGAACGAAAAAAAATAATTAAAAATTCACATAGTCCTCACATTCACAATAGTAAAATACTTTACAAAGTAATCATGTCATTTTGTATAGAATATTCAATAATGTCAATTTGTAAATAAAACTGGTTGATATACTTTGATGATTTTCCATATTATTCAAAATGTTACAATGCTTAGCAGAGCGAGCAGCTCAATCCCATGCTTTTTTGTCTTCTAAATAATCTGAAATTTTATAGTACCCTTTTCTACAAAGTTTGGTTTTAATGCAGCTTTTAAATCGTTTAATGGGTAAGTTTCGAATGTCTGGTGTATGGTATGAATGTATGGTGTAAGGGTAAACACCGTTATCCTTGAAACCAGTGGTTTGGTTTCATTTATAGAACGTATAATCAATGGAAAATGACAAGGTTTTTTTAAAAGGAAATCTACATTTTACCCCAAGTGTATTTCACCCTTTCACCCTATATTGATTTAATACCAGTTAAAATACAATAGACGTAGTCATATTATTTAGTAGCCACGCTGAGCGCGCCGGACGCAGCGCGGGGTGCTCGGCGTGGCAACACAACACGTCGTGTCCGGTTCGCGACAAGTCAATCGTCATGCAGAGAATGACTCGTTGAGAGGTGAAACACGCGTCGATTTCTTATAGGGGTTTTATGCCTCTTTAAGAATAGTTAAGCGGAATAGGTTACTAAATATAATTATCTTCGTCTATTGTATTTTATACTGGATTTCCTCGAAGTCACGCCTTTATTTAACTAATACCAGTTAAAAATGTAGGTACCTATAGAATAACAAACATAGTAGATACCATTTCTTTCAAAATAACTAAAAAAGCCTTCTTTATACGTAACAGTCTAGTCGTCTGGTACCATTTATTTACACATACATACATAGCTAAGAAAATACGTGAACAAAACGAGCAATATTTTGATCAAACGTTATGCTAAGGACAAAATGGCTGACTTGTCTACTTGAGAATATTGTCTACGGCAATGTCAAATGGTGCGTTAAACATTCAAAATGATCGCTGACTCAGATATCCATTGAGGGGTGACGTACCTATGAAAAAATTCTTTCAATTTATTTATACAATATGTCATGATGTTTACTAACATAATTATGTATGAATAGGTTCTCGATACAAAAAAGAAGGTTCTAGAGTGTTTTACTAATTGATTTTCACCTTATTCTATCGAGATAAGTGGATATTGCGAAAATAAAAATTGTTGTCTGGAAATACTGTACAGCTCGCCAGGTAAAGCTTGAGTACTTACTGGCGTTCAGACTTTACATATTAGGTACTGTGTCACCGTGCTGACACAACAAGATCTGTTTATTTAGAATTTACATAATATTTATACACGTCAACTCGTCCAAGCCTCAGAAAACATGTCTGTAACCGTCTTGGTTGACAACCTTACACTATTAGGTACCTAGGTACCTTCCTAATCATTAGAGTGCCTAAGTTATCTCGAACACGCGAAAATCGACACAGAAACTACTTGTACAGTACCCGGCCGAAAATGGCACATTGAATTTTAGCAAGATATTGCCACATGGGCATATTTATAGCTCTTGCCGTACTGAGACGAATCCAGCGCAGAACTTGACTGCGCGCGTCGATTGGTTCTGTATAGACCGTTTGGCCGAGCGCGCTAGGCTAACAGCTCGCCCAAGACTGAGGAAGTCATGTGACCATTCGTGCCAGTTCGATCAACTTCGTATAAGGTAGTTGAAACAAAACATTTTAAGTAAATATCAAAACTGTGGCTTACTTGAAATAAATGATTTGACTTTGGTCCCGTATCTCGCGCGGAATTCGCTTCAGTTTGGCCAGAGCTTAAATGACAGAGACGTCGTTTTATTAAGCGCTCATATACCTACACGAGCGGCACGATGCCAATGGCAGAGGCAACTGCCGTCGGCGCGTCTACGGCTGTCGTCGACGAATGTTGACAGTCAGTTGCCTTTGCTGTTGGTAACGTGAGCACTAAGCCGAACTTTTTCTAAAACCCGATGTGCCATATTAACAGCCTCGTACTGTACTTGTCCACTTCACAAAGCGAGGCATCCCTTAAAATAAACGAGCCATTTCGCAAAAAGACTATTTAACTTTTATTACTGACCACAAAGTCTAAAAGTTGTCTGAAGTTGAGGCTCAAAATTTAAAATGAAACAAATTAATGATGGAGATTACATAATACAGCGTTGTGAGTGAAAAGCCTCGTAATGGTGGGTCAGCGAAAATTCTCTCTATTCAGAGTTTCAGAGGCGACCCCGCCAAATAAATTGTTACGATTTTTCTTTGACGCCTCTAGAATGTTTCTTTATACTGCGGTGTGAGTTGAAAGGAGAGCGCGTTTTTTGAATAAGTTTTTTTTTATTTTTCGTTGCAGCTGCTTACTTTATTATTAAAATGAAAATCTAGCATAGCTTATAAAAAATCCTGAAAAATGGAAATAGTTTTAACGACTAGTTTTACGATTGTAACTTGATTAAGTTAATTTAATGCTTCAAATTGGTTAGCATGATCCTTTGTTATATTGAAAATCTGCAGCATTCATTTTGAAATAAATATATGTTAAAGTTGAGGATTAATGTTTAGGTACTATGTTTGATGAAAACACGATTCCATAAAAAATATTTTACAAAGTTGCAAATCAAACACAACAACACAAATAAGTTAATAACTTATTAATAGATTTTGTTTATTTCTACATTTACACACGTATTTAGGTACTTCAATGTTTTTAATAAAAAATATTTGTGTACTCAAAAATCAAAATATTTTATTTTACTTAAACCCTACATCGGCAATTATGAAACTTCAGACGCTAGGTGTACGGTTTCAATTGGTCGTTTCCTGTGGAGAAGAGCCGGTAAGAAACTCCACGGTTCTCATAATTAAACTAATATATTTGCATCAAATTCGCTCGTTCTTGTACCATAGACTTATTTATTTTCACGCTAGTTTTTGCTTGCGTCTTTACCCGCTTTGAATGCTAAGAGAAGCAATTTTGACCTTGCGATACAGCGATACAACATAGGCAGAAATTTTATTCTAAATATATATATTAAATAGGTATATGACGTCCAAACCACAATATAAATTCATCTCGTTTATAAAATGTACTTCGTTTTACTTAAAAAATATTACTTTGGTGTTAAACTTTTTATGTGTCTATCGATCCGCCATTTTGTTTGCTAGCAGAAATAATGCCGAACGATTTTGTAAATAACACACGTAGCTTTTTTGTGGGCACTTTTCTATTTTGTAAGACATTCGGCGGGCTTAAAAAAAAGTACCTTTATATTTTATAAAAACGGTTAGTCGAAGTGTATTTATTCAAATTCAGACTCGATTTGTATGCTCAAAAAACAGTTCGGACCGTATACATGTGAATAGTTTAAAAATAAAAATGTAACATTGGAATAACAGTTACTCGGTTGGATACTTCAATTTGACGAATTTCGCTATTCCCTGATTAATCTGTATATTTTTTAAATTGTATTTTTTCAGTTGTAAAAATGATCAGCATAAAACTGTACAGCATTTTGCTTGAAAAAGGCTTATTTTTATAAGGATTTCATTGTATTTTCATACAGTATTTTTATAACCGAATAGTAAAAAAAACTCTGAACCTGAATGCATATGGACTGATTGTTAACGATGGGTTTATTGGAATTATTGGAAAAAATATATTTTGTTAAAGTAAAATAAGTAAATCAATCTATCTCTCTAAGTGTAAGTTACCTATATTATCTTTCTCTAAAACTTTCTTAGCACATAACAGAACTGGTGCTTTGAGACAGTGAGACGGGGTTGCGGCAAACTACGTAGGAGATGGCAGGACGAGTTGGATAGGTTCCATCAAAACTGGAAAGAGGACGCGCGGGTTCGCGAAGGAGTGGAGGGAGGCCTTTGCCCAGGAGTGGGATAGAGTAGGACAGAAAAAAAAAAACTATCTTCACACTTTGAGGGACACTAAACGCCCATAGTCGTTAAAACAATAACACTTATTATTGTGTCTTGATGAAAAGTTATGTGTGGATTGACTAGATTCAGTAAGTAAAAGATTAAAATAATATAGCGGAGCTATCGTTGCAAAGCGTGTATTCCTAAGCAGACAGAAGACAGACAAAATACAAAATTAATTTTCACTTTATGCCCTAATTATAACAGGCAGTTGTAATTTTTTGCGCCCTGTGTGGTGCGTTTTGGGCGCTCATAAAATTTTAGGAATTTATAGAAATTACACGACGCGCGCCCTTGGCCGGCAGCGCTTGATGCAATTCGTTACATAGAAATTCATTCATATGACCGCCAAAAACGCAAACTAGGGCCTTAGGTCGTCGTTTTCGTCAACATGACAAAAGGTTGCGTTCATATTTCTTCATGTCTCGTTCAGTCCTTAAATGCGTTAAGACAACATACTAGTATATATAAATAATTATTGAGTTTTTTTCGCCATTTCATCTCAGGGGTAGTCAGATGGGCACGCCACAATTGCGGCGATAAGTCCCCTCTTTGAGGAGTGGCTGGAGAGGCGCCACGGCGTCCTCACCTTCCGCCTGACGCAGGTCCTCACCGGACATGGCAGCTTCGGGAGGTACCTGTGCAGGATTAGGCGGGAGGAAACGCCCGGGTGTCACCACTGTGCGGATCGTCCGGAGGACACGGTGGAGCATACGGTGGAGGTGTGCCCTGCTTGGGCAGAGCACCGCTGTGTCCTCGTGGAGGCGATTGGCGGCACTGACCTCTCGCGTCCGGCCCTGGTCCAGGCCATGGTTCGGAGCGAGAGGGCATGGGAGGCGGTCACCTCCTTCTGCGAAGCAGTGATACTTGCAAAGGAGGAGGCGGAACGCGTGAGGGAGAGGCAAAGCCTGCGCCCTCACGCCCCTAACCACCGCCGCTGGAGACACCCTGGGCGTCGGGAATCCCAGGCGGATTCCCGGCCACCATAGGCGCGGGCTTGCGGACGGCGAGCAATGGGTAGCTCGCCTTCCGATAAGGACCAGGCCCGGGTCGATGGCACGTCGTGTTCCACGCGCGCCTCAAAGAGATGTCAGCACACCTGACGGGGTCCGTTAGGGCCGATGCCTGCCAGGGTTGCGGAATAGTCCGAAAGGGATACCGGGACCCTGGCAACAGGCAACCGAAGGAACACGGGTGGGTTTTAGTCAGTAAGGGTCTGACACGCCCTTCCGCTCCGCCCAGAGCGGGAGAAGTCATATGATGATTTCCCACCCAAAAAAAAAAAAAAAGGGTTTGTCAGATATTAAACAGCAAAGTCAAAATCAAAACGTATCGACTCCATCTAATTTATTTTTTATTATGACGCGTAAAAGTGATATCCTACTTGCAGAATAAACAGTTTCATTTAATTTCACAAATAAGTGAAGCGCACTCGACATCCGTGAAATATGGAAGGATTGGAAAGGTCTTTGACTTCGCAAGCGGCTTATTGATAGCTTTAATCAGGCGTCGTCGAATAAATGGCAATGTCAATATGGATTTATCAACTTTATGGGCATTATGGGAAAGAAAATAGTGTTTTTGGCGTTCGGGGAAAGGTTTCTGTTTTTATTTGGTGTTGAAGATACGAATGAAAGGTTTTTTGATGGTTAGTTTAAGCTAATTTAGGGTTCAGCTCAATCTATGCTGCTCAAAGTGAGTCGGTGTTTGATTTAGTATCAGAACTTTTTCTGTTTCAATAAACTTAACTCGTAACATAACACCTGTATTCCCCGAAGGGTTAGGCAGAGGTGCACCTATAGTAAACTCACATTTCGCCAGCTATGTTTAAGTCCCAAGCAATAGGGGGCGAGCCTATCCCCTACAACCGGGCACAAATCCAGACTCTGGGCTTCTACTGAGAAATTTCTGAAGGAAAAACTCAATTACATTTTGCCGGCCCCGGAATCCGAACAGCAGGACCTCATGCTCAGCAGTAGCGCTTGCGACCAACGAGGCAGTGCCAAGTCAAGTATACGTACCTAACTACTTAAAGTTTTTAGGTTTCAATAAACTTATACCCTTCAAAAACAATGCGGATTCACGAATATAGGTAAAACATTCGCTTCCCCACTTGGAAGCGTAGAAATAAATACCGAGACCATCTTATCTCACTCAAACTAAACTAATCTTCTTTTGTTGAAATATTACCTGATAATCTCCATAAATATTGCCAGTACACAAAGATTAAAGATCGGAAGAGGATTTGTTACCGCAGAATGACCGGGGATGTACTTGTACCATGTATTTTGGTTTACGGGTGTACCAGCTGGTGTCTCGGCGGTTAAGGCGGAGAGTGATTTGTAACATTTGTTTGTAATGTATCGAGTTTTTGTAACGCGTTACAGTAGTCAGTGCAGCGAGACGAGCAGTTCGATGCGGACGCTGGGTCCTCCACTCGAGTGTCGGCTGTTTCGTGAATTCCTTTGAAACGGAAATATTTTCATGGTGCTCGAAGCTAATTTTCGTCGCGTCTTGTGTATCACCGTATTGTAACCAAGCCTGCCTCGAATGATACATTACAAACAAACGGTGCAAGTTAGTCTCCACGTAAACAAGGAGATGCTTAACTTTGGTTTTCTTTTGGCTTTGATGAATACTCACGTAAGTATGTTTGAACCCTATGGTTACGTTAAAGTACCAGAAATTAGAACTTACGAATAAAATAATTATACGATATGACAGGCTTCTGCAGGCACATGGGATTCAAGCAGCATTCTGACTAAAACGGTCGTCGCGCAAACACGCAACCATCTTCGCGTGACCGATTACTTTGGTTGGGACGCAGGGGCAGAATGTACCTACTTTTAATGAACTAGCTAAAAGAATTGCAGATAAATCTCTATGCCTTAGCAGAATAGCTTGAGTTATCTCATGAGCTTAGTCCAAAAGGCAAAATATTGATCTGAAGGCTTACATTGATTTGAAGTCCACTTTAATTATGTGTTATCTATTAGGCTTCGCGAACAAGACAACAGGAGGCCTACCACCACCGCTTGCAGCAGTATTATTTTAATACTAACTGCGCCCCGCGGTTTCACCCGCGTAAGTCTCGATCTCGTGGGAATATCGGGATGAAAAGTATCCTATGTGTTAATCCAGGTTATAAACTATCTGTTTGCCAAATTTCATCCAAATCCATTCAGTAGTTTTTACGTGAAAGATTAACAAACATCCATCCATCCATACTTACAGACTTTCGCGTTTATAATATTAGTTACATTACTTCAGTGTAGGAAAGAGATGAAGCTCTGCAAGACTTATAGCTCCATCTCTTTCCCCCACGAAGTAAGATTAATACTAAGATTAATAATAATATATACTAATATAAAACCTATAAAAGGATCATAAATATTGTAACATGGACACAATAATCCATCATTAACTCAACCAAATATGAAAATCAATTGCAAACATTGATATAAATAACATCAACATTAATAATCACATTTTAATTAGTTCGTGATAATATTTTAATTACTGACTATGTGACTATTGATGCAGCAAACAAAAAGCTTGGTAATAAACGAGTTACCATCGGTTTGATTTGTGTGTCTATTGTGTTGCGTATTTCAAACATTGTTCGTTGATTGGGAGAACTCTCGTTTTGATTAACAGCTTTTATTAATTTATTGGATTCCACGCGTGTTTTTAGGTTCACACTCCGGCCAGGGTGGAAAAGTCATTCGATGATTTACCAAATAAAAAATAAAAAAAAAGCTTTGCCCTACAAGAAATAAAGAGCAAAATTTTTCATGAAGTTCAAGATCACAGTAGAATTTATAAAATTCTTAACTTAGCATAGTTTAAATGCTAATTTGACGCGGCATTAGAACCTTTTCGTTTTACTTAATCTTAGTTAGTGGAGCAAAAACTTCATAATTAATTAAACATCTTATATAAAAGAGGGAACGGATTAGGATTGTGGGTTTCACGACTTAGAGAATGTTACCCTATATACCTAGATATAAGGTATATAAGCCTCGATTATGATCAAGTCCTAACTGACGGAGGTTTACAGTTAGCAACTAGTTACTGTTACTGGTTCACTTAAATTAATTAAAGTAGGTGAGCGGTATAACTACTTCTAGTAAAGGGTATGAGGCACGGTTAGTAGGTTTCGTTGGCTCAGTTTACTGAGAATTACCCTAAAACTGATTGGTCGATTCACTACAGAACGCTAGAGGTTTTGTTTGAAAACTTCAGTGTTAAAATACAATAGACGTAGATGTGTTTAGTAACCTATTCCGTTTTACTATTCCTCAAGAGTCACAAGAACCCTGTAAGAAAATCGACACATGTTTCACCTCTCAACGAGGCATCCTCAGGATGACGATTGACTAGTCGCGAAACACGAGACAAGACGACGAGATGAGTGTCAATTTCTTACAGGGTTTTTAAGAATCTTGATGAATACTTTATTTTGACGTGACAACGTCTTATAAATTGGTTTGCCGGGTGACACTTCAAGAAACTGCGTTACGCTCCGCTCATTTTGTCTATTTTATTTTTTAATGGATTACCGTAATACCAAATCACTAACTTCAGTGTTGCCTATTGAAAGTTAGGTACATAGATAAGTTAGACTTACATAGTGTTCTTCTGCTGTAGAACAGTTTAAGTATGAGGTATTTTCATGTTGATTTTGGTGCCCATTGAATTATGACTGATAATAAAAGTTTTACCTATTATACCAAGTTCGATTTATATCTTGTCTTATTTTTAAAATTTCAGAATTAAACGTGGTTGTCATGGTTATAATCGTTGTTCTGAAAATAAATTTGAAAGAAATGGTTGTTCTATTTTATCTCTCAATTGATTATTAATTCTCCTCGAAGGTCGTTCGACAGTTTAGTACCTAAGCAAAAAGAGAGGATGATAATATCCAAGTAAAAATAACGCCTGAAAGTGGCACTTGACCCAAGAGTGAACCACTCCACTTACGAAGAGCTCGGGTTTCGGGAATCTATTCGTGAACGGAAAACATGTAAATTTCCAAAAGTCGTGACAACTTTTCATTTTGACGGGTTCATGGCCCTTTCAAATTTTCGGGTCGATGGCCGTTTCGAGCGTGAATAAAAAATGCTCCATTATTATCTTTGCCATGGGTTCGCGTTTTCCCTGTATATGACCTTCATTTCTGTCGAGATTTGTTGAAGGTTATAACGACGGGTTTTCTGGCGAAGGAAGTTCTAAATATATCAATTGGGAACTATTCATTTTCTCTTCAATTGTGTTTTATTTTTGTACAGTTTTTTGATAAAAAGTCCTGTTGTATATTCGCTGGAGAGCTTATCTTAGACAACGTAACAGCTTTTACATTTGACTTGCTAAGTGCCGATTCTGTTGTTCACAAACTAAACTAAATTTAAGTTCAGTGCATCTTTTTCTTTCTATTTCATTATGAAAAGGACAGAATACATTTTAGTTTAGTCCTATCAAAGTAATCAGCGCCTGACGTAAATTGACGTAATTTTAAGGCAAATTTTTAATCGCGTCTAAACTTGTATGGAGTAGTGACAGTTTGACAGGACTAAACTAAAATTTATTTTCCGTCCTTTTCTTAATAAAATTGAAAGAAAAAGATGCACTGAACTTAAATTTAGTTTAATTTGTGAACAACAGAATCGGCACCAATATCTCACTAGCCATAATAATAATAATAATACGATCCTTCCTTACAGGACTCGAGAAGCTTTTCCACTACTGCGCTTATAAATCCTAGAAGCTTCGAAATAAACTTTAACCGCAAACTTGTGAGCAAATGTATCATAATCTAAATAAACCACATCACCGTGAGTACATCGAGCCAGACGCAGACTGCGGTCAGACTCAAACTTATCTAATTCAATGAAAAGATAACTATGAAAGAGCAACTTTACTTGCGATTCTTTGGCTTTCAGCGGAGTTTGCATTACGAAAGTTGTTCTGAAACAAGATAAACTCCTGTAAACTTGACCATTAGGTACTAATCTTGGTGGAACTAATACATTATATTGGTTGTTCTACAACCAAAATGGTTTGAAAAAACGTCGTTTTTTAATTACTGAAAGGTGTTTTAACCTGCAGTAGGACAAAAAAGGGGTCCAGACAAAAAACACGTACAAAAATCTTAGTACTAATAAGTTCTTACCTAAAGTAAAGTACTTTTATAATTCACCTCATATTTACATACACTCAACATATTAATTACTGCGACCTAAAAACTAACATCAGCTATCAGATGACCCTCACAAAAAGCTCGTGTCACCCCTAACTACCGGTAAATTGGATCTATGACTCGAAATTTTTCAGTTTTGCAACTCATTTCCGTCTGATTTAATAACTTCGACTAACAAAAAGCTTTGTGGTGGCACCCCTATTTTCTTGCGAATCCCAGTAGTTTGAGAATTTGCGTATAACTAAATAAGAAGTTTGCGCGTTGACAATTTTCTCGTGTGTGCTCGATAATATTTCTGGGGATTCGATCGTGACGTCGATGTCGAGGGTTTTTCGGCGTACGAGTACATATGTTTTACAATATAATTTAGACGATATCCGGTTTGAATTAATCTGCTTCGTTTATTTGACAACTTTGCGCTGCGATTTAGATTTAGAGTTACGTTTTATAGACGAATTTTGTGCTTTACTTGGGCTATTTTTCTCTGAATTTACTGATGTTTGTTTGTTATGCATGATTAATCGGTTGAAGAACACGGAACGTTTAGTGTCCCGCAAAGTGTTAAGATATGGACCCTTAAATGACTTCTCCCGCTCTGGGCGGAGCGGAAGGGCGTGTCAGACTCTTACTGACTAAAACCCACCCGTGTTCCTTCAGGTGCCTGTTGTCAGGGTCCCGGTATCCCTTTCGGACTATTTCGCAGCCCTGGCAGGCATCGGTCCTAACGGACCCCGTCAGGTGTGCTGACATTTCTTTGAGGCGCGCGTGGAACACGACGCGCCATCGACCCGGGCCTGGTCCTTATCGGACGGCGAGCTACCCATTGCTCGCCGTCCGCAAGCCCGCGCCTATGGTGAATGCGGCGGATTCCCGACACCCAGGGTGTCTCCAGCGGCGGTGGTTAGGGGCGTGAGGCCGCAAGCTTTGCTTCTCCCTCACGCGTTCCGCCTCCTCCTTCGCGAGCATCACTGCTTCGCAGAAGAAGGTGACCGCCTCCCATGCCCTCTCGCTCCATACCATGGCCTTGACCAGGGCCGGACGCGAGAGGTCAGTGCCGCCAATCGCCTCCACGAGGACACGGCGGTGCTCCGCCCAAGCAGGGCACACCTCCACCGTATGCTCCACCGTGTCTTCCGGACGATCCACACAGTGGTGACACCTGGGCGTTTCCTCCCGCCTAATCCTACACAGGTACCTCCAGGGACCTCGGACTTGTGCAAGGCCACCTCGAGTCCCAATTGCCGGATTCTCTCGACGATTGTCGCAACCCCGCGTGTCGCGAGTTCGGCCGCCGCCTGATGCGACCTCCCTTGCGCCAGGACCAGCGTGTCGCTAGGGAGGTCGGCGCGCAGCACCCAGTCGTATCCGATGTCTCACAGATGCGGCCCCAGGACCGATCCCTGTGGGACACCGCACGACATCTCTCGCCGGTTCCACACTCCCTGGTGACCGGGGTAGATGACGGCCCTGTCCGTCAAATAGGCCTCGACCACACGACAGAGGTAGGTCGGCATCCGGTGGTACCGGAGTGCCTCCCTTATGCAACTCCAGGGCAGGGTGTTGAAGGCGTTGGCAATGTCTAGGGACACCGCCAAGACGACCTCACCCCGGGCTACAGCATCCCCCGTCGTGAGGGCCCATGCGTGCATGATGGCGTCCACCATAGAGCGCCCTCTGCGGAAACCAAACTGGTTCTCCGCCAAATCCGGCCCCACCCGCACCATCCGCCCGACGAGGCGGTTAGCAATTACTCTTTCAAAGAGGTTGACCACCTCGTCGAGCAGCACGATGGGCCGATAAGCGGACGGAGAGTCCGCAGGGCGCCCCGGCTTCTTTATGAGGACCAGTTTCCCCGTCTTCCAACGAAGTGGGAATTGGCCCCTCTCCATCCATGCGCTCAGGAGACCCCTTAGTCGAGGCCCGAGAGCCTCCATTTCCAGGACCCAGGCCTTCCCAGGTAAGCCGTCGGGTCTTCGGGGATTCTTGGCATTCAGCGTACCGCCACTCTCATTTCTACCTCGGTCACCTCCGGAGCATCGTCGTCGTCGTCGGCGGTGTGGTCCGCATCGAGCACCGCAGTAGGCGGAACCATGAGCGGGGAGGCATGTTCCCCTCTCAAAGGGAACAGAGCGCTCACCACGTCCTCCACAAGCTGAGGCCGGAGACTCTGCGTCAGCGGGGGAGCCCATGGGCGGAGTTTCTGCCGCACCATCTTGTATGGGCGTCCCCACGGATCTGCGTTCAGAGTCTCCAGCGTCTCCTCGCGGGCCAGTGCCCGGGCCCGCAGGATCTCCTCCTGGAGGGCGGTCTTCGCCATTCTGTACCCCTCATACAGCTCCGCCCGAATAGCTTCCGTATCCGGAGGGCGGATACGGAGCCTGCGGTGCCTGGCGAACCGGCGTCGCGCAGCAACGCACGCATGGCGCAGAGCCATCAACTGCTGCGACCACCAGCTCACCTGGTGCGAAGCACATCCGGGCTGGACCCGGGGCATTGCCACGTCACAAATATTGGACATGGCCTCCCGGAACCACTCCGCCTCGTCGTTGATGTCGGCAGGCCTGTCCGTTGATGACATCCAGGCCTGCACGGTCGAGGCTTCCAGGAGAAGCTCCCGGTCCAGCTGCTTCAGCGCCCACCGTGGACCACTCGGGGCCTGTCGGACCGGCGCGCTCGGGGTCTGGGCGGAGACGTCAAACTGGATATACCGGTGGTCGGAATACCCTCCATGACGCGCCAGTCAATGACACGCGGCGACAGAGCGGGGCTGGCGAACGAGATGTCCACCACCGACTTACCCCGCATCCGCACACACGTGGGGACAGAACCCCGGTGTATGACGACCAGGCCTGTCTCCAGGGCCCAGTCCTCCACCATCCTGCCCCGAGTGTCCGTATACCGGGAACCCCAAGCCACATTCTTGGCATTGAAGTCCCCGAGGACGAGCACGGGGAGGGAACAAAACCCGACGACGACAACTTTCAACTTCGCAAGGGAGTTGTGGAACTCGGCGAGAGTTCGGTTCGGGGAGAAGTACACCCCTATCACGAAAATCTCCCCGAACCGTGCTACCACGCAACCCCGTCCTCTTTTGACAGCCTCGAGGGACGGGGTACCGGCGGCGGCCGACGAAATAAGGGTCACTGAGCCGCTTAGGTCCTCCACCCAGTCATCCCTGGGCGGGACAAAGTACGGCTCAGTGACCACAGCGATATTAATCGACCACTGCGCCATGCTCTGGAGCAAAAGATCTTGAGCGGTGGCGCAGTGATTGATGTTCGCCTGGAGGAGGCGATATGGGGCCATTATTGGCACTCCATTTCAACCCCCTCCCGAGACCCATGCGAGGGCCCTGCCTGCGGTGGCAGCGGCTGCGGCGGTGACGGTGGTGGTGGCGGAAGGCCTGCCCCTGCCCCAGGCTTTGGCAGGAGGAGCGCAGGCCCTCCCCCAAATCCGGTGGTAGGCCTTGCCGGCCGCCGCACATGCGACGCAGTGCGGCGTGGCCATGCACGTGCAGGCCTTGTGACCGGGCTGACCGCAGCGGTAACAGGCATCGCTGCGGTCAACCTCGGAGGTGCATTTAGCTCCCACGTGGTCGCCCACATGGCAGCGGAAGCACCTCCGAGGTCTGGGTTCCAGCAGTTTGACCTGCGCGGAAACCCAGCCCACCAATAGCCGTTGGCCCTCCGCGGCTATTTTCTTGGCCGCTGCCACGGGGCAGCTAACCGTAACGGCTTGCATACCCTTGTAGTCAGGACTGATGGTGCCCGCCTTAACCTGCTCGGCAGAGCACCCCCCAGTCCTGACGACGGCGGCCACCACCTGTGCCTTCGTCACCGAGTCGTCCAAGGCCCTGGATACGCATTTCAGCGCACTTAGTGGGCCTGGACACTCGGGCCTCGGCCGCGTTTAGGGACGCCCTGAGCTTTTCAGCCAGGGCGTCAGCGGCCGGGCCACCAGCCGAACCGGGAATCTCCAGCATCCGAGCTCCTGTGGCAGCAATCCTCAGTCGGATGCCACTGGCCGCACCGAGCTCCCCAAGGTCGACCACCTCCGCCACTTTGGCGAAGACGTCCTTATAGGACACGACCTTCTTTGCCGCTTCCGGCTGTAGCGTGACCACTACAGCTGCGGACTTCGGGGCGTGGAGCCTTGCCACGACGCTTCGCTCCTTGCGCCGCTGCCGCCTCGCCTTCTTCTTGTTGGCCGCCGTTGCCTTCTTACCCGCCCTCCTCTTCTCCCCAACCACTTGACCCCGACGACGGCATATGTCGCCTCCTTCTGCTGGCCGGAGGCCGGCTGGCTTGCCGTCAAGGGGGGGCGCAGGACGATGGCCTCAAGTGTGCAGAATCTTCTCCGCATTTCGGCCATCTCCCGCTGCACCAGGGTCAGAACCCGGTCCTCAGCAGCATCAGCAACGGGCCGCCCCTGCCCATGCTACTGCCCCCTCTGCGGCATCTCCCGGGTGCTGGCTCCTCGGAGCAGGGCCTGGTCCGCTCGGAGCTCCGCTTTCTCCTTTCGGAGAAGCTCCATAGCGGCCGTCAGGCGTGCGACCTCCGCCCGCATCTCGGACACTCCGTCCGACGGAGTCCCCCCTGAGGCCTCCGCTGCCGCAATTATGGAGGCCGTGGCCTCTGCAATGGCCTTGTCTTTGGAGGACTTAATCCTCTTCAAGACCACATTATTAATTGCAGAGGCCACGATCTCTGCGAACCCAGCCGTGCCCTCCGGTTTGGAGCCACCAGCAGCACCCGACTCGCCGCCTGTCAACTCTGAGGGGGCCGCCCTGGGGCTCGGGGCTCGCTGGGCCGGCTCAGCTGGGCTACTTTGGCTCACATCTCCGGCCTCCTTTGTGGCGAGCCCTCTGCCCGCACCCTTCACACGGGTTCCACCCATGCGGCGGGAGTGTATCTTCCTACTGCTCGTGGTGCCCTCGTCCGAGGATGACCCCGTCTTGGGGCGCTTCCGGAAGAACTTTCTACCGGAAGGCCCCACTACAACCACTTCCCGCTCTACGCTCGTACACGAGCTAGAGCTTGATGCTGCGTCGGACTCCGACCTCTCCCTTTCTCTCTCCCTGTCTCTCTTCATTTTTGTTTTTCCTGTTAACCATATTTGTTCCCACGAGTAAAAACTTTTAAACTTGCTCAAAAACTGTGGTTCGCACTAGCGACTGATTAAGCTACCCATCAGCCAAGCTATCAACCTCCCTCACGGTAAGCCGCCGGAGGTTTGGGGTAATTTTTTAAAGAGGATTTCTTCCTCGCGGCCCGGGCGGTTAAGCCAAGACCCTCGACCCCCGTCAAATGCGAGAGACATGACCTAGACACTCTTCGGGGCTACGAGACCAACGGTGGCAAAAGAAAGTACTTCCACCTGCCTGCCCGACGGCAGGGTTAGTGCACGTCGAGCCCGCTCCAGACGCTGCTAAACGTGTACTCCTCCGAGTACACATTAGAGCGTCCCACCGACAGGATATTGGCATACGGGCAATGCGTCTCCACTAGGTACCGTGTGTATAACACACAGCACCCAATGGAGAAACATTGCCCGCACCCCAGGGTGCACCGTCCCAGAGACTGGCCTTCCCCACGGACGTATCCGTAAGGGAACTCCAGCTCCCGGGCACTCGGGGAGGTTTCCTGTCCACGCACCCCAAGATATGGACCCTGCATTTGTAATTGCGGAACTACATTTTTTAATTTTTAATTTAGAATTTTTCGACGCCTATGTTAGGTAGTTTGGTAACAGTTTTTGCTAGGTTAGGACATTATATTTATTATTTATTTTATGTGCTACAGAATATTGAATAATTAAATTTTACAAAACCAGAATGTTCTCCAATTACTGTTGATATCTTCGAAATGCTCAAACGATGTTGCCATATATGTAGAACAGGCGAATTTCTCGGGAAATACTCGGGTACATAATATCATTACAGACGTGAACCAGCCTCTACAAGGCGCCTCAATGATTTCTGGAATCGTGCGCAGTTACGTAAGCGGAACGCGTGCATATCGATGGAATGTATTGGCTCAGTGTTCCTACAATTCGCGCGAAATTCATCTGCTTGGTCAAGAATAAAGGTACTTAGTATGGAAAATATTAGAATGTCACTGCAACATGCTCAATTTATTACGTATAAAGTTTCGACACCAAAGAGTTTGAATCCTATCGTTTTATTTATTTCCTAAATGAATATAGAAATTAAAATGAACCGCTTATTACAAAACCAGCGCCTATGCGATAGAATTAATTAGTCAGATTTTGGCGTATTTTCTTAGATTTACTTCACTGCTAAATTGGATTTATTTCTCGAAATTCTATTCGGTACTGTTAAACCATTAGCAATATTTATGAGCTCCAAACCAAATGTATTTCTATATTACATTTGGCGAATTTACAAGAAATGTTCCCTTTGATAGTGTATTGAAAAGAGAGTGAAATTCTTAGAAGCATGAAGAATATTATAATTTATAATTAGCTGCATATACAAGGCAAAAAATACTGCGAAAATTCTCTTGTCTACTCACTTTTTTTTTCAACTTCCCTCTAATAAATCAAGATAAGGAGAGTTTATAGATGAACTAGCGACGAAATCCTGCTTCGTACGATTTTTACGACTTTAAAAATCATTGAGATTTCTTTATTGTATTTAAGTTTAATACGAATGTAATACACATAAAACTTCCGAAATAAATTATCTAAATGATGTTGAAAACCGCATCAAAATCCGTTGCGTAGTTTAAGAGAACAAAACGGTCCCACAGACAGACACGAAAAGCGACTTTAATTTATATGTGAATGTATAGATGTAAGAAAGAGACTGAAATCTCACATTCGTCTAAATCCATGTAAAATACCTTACTTTTGATGTCAGAACTGGGACTAAAAACGAAAGAAAAATACGGAAGAGTTTTGACTGTTTATCTACTTATGCAAATGGCGCGAACGGGAGACTGCTTTCATTGGCGCCTCTCTACATGTTCGTACTGCTGCAGTGTTTTAACTGGCAACGTGTATGTATTCATAATTGCTCTTTTATTGGTTGATTAAGTAAGAGAGGGAATGTGGGTTTAAACAAAGCAACAGGGATTATGGAGTGATTTATTGTTATACTAGCTGCGCTCCGCGGTTTCACCCGCGTAAGTTTCGATCCCGTGGGAATATCGGAATAAAAAGTATCCTATGTCCTATTCCAAGTCATGGTCTATCCCTGTGCCAAATTTCATCCAAATCGGTTCAGCCCTTTTAGGGTGAAAGCGTAATAAACAAACAAACAAACACACTTTAAAATAATATTATATAGTTAGGATTAATGGTTTATTTTGAACTATAGCTATATTTATTTATTTATTAAAATTCGGACAACAATATGGTCCAGTTTGTTATTAAAAATACCTTATCCTAGTGATAAGGTACTAAAGGTAATAGGACTTGTTAGTAGTACATAAAACATGAACAACAAAAGCTGGTGACTGCGACAAGATGTACAGAGAATGATAAAGCAAGGAATGTGCTACCTAACCATGCCCATGCTATGACCATGTCTTTGTAAAACCTTGGTAGGTTTTACAAAGACATGGTCATAGCATACAATGTGAACTTAGGTGGTCCTAAGTTCACATTGTGGAATACAAATAAATATTGAGTATTGAGAGTTTTCCCGCGGCTTCGCCCAAGGTTCGAAAAATTATCTCAGGGGAACATAGATAATAAACTATTTCACAGCAGTATGCTCGGAAAAAGTATACGAATGTATATGACGACTAGGGTATATCCTAGTGCCAAATTTCATCCAAATCAATTCAGCCGTTAAGGTGTGAGAAGGTAACAGTCAGACAGAGTTACTTTCGCATTTATAATATAGACAAGTAATTTGGTCAGCAGTCATTAACATGAAGATTTTTGTAAAATTAAATTATTTTAAAGTATTTTTTTATTTAACTCCTTTGTGTTGAATTGAGCCTTTAAACAAAAATAGTAAATAAACTACTTTCGACGCTCTTAAAATCAAGTCCCAGTTGATCTTTGTAACAATCTTACATTGTAAAACGATAAAGAATTGGTACCTTGAACCAAGTCAAACTATTCACAGCTGTTTTATTTCTCTTCCGATGGATTACTTCCCAATTCGTTTCCCGATTCAGACATGGTTGTGAACTTTGAATAAAACATTTTTACTAGGAACGCAGCAACCAGCAAGTGACATTAGTTGAGAAAAATGGCGGCCCTCGAGTGTATGTGTGTTGAGAAACTGGAGTTCTTTGATGGTTGGCTACGACTTTAAAATGTCAGGAAAATAATGCGCTATTTCATATATTATTTATTTCGTAAATAGCTGCGCCCCACGGTTTCACCCGCGTAAGTCTCGATCCCGTGGGAATATCGGGATAAAAAGTATCCTATGTCCTATTCCAGGTTATGATCTACCCATGTGCCAAATTTCATCCAAATCCGTTCAGCCGTTTTAGCGTGAAAGCGTAACAAACAAAAAAACTCAGTTTCGCATTTATTATATTAGTTAGGATAATAAGTCGTTTAAATCTATTAACTATCCAATGCTGAATGACTAACATTCTATTAATCTATAGGTACTAACACAGGGTGTTAGGGTAGACACCGTTATCCTTGAAACTAGTGGTTTGGTGTCATCTATAATATACTTTTTCTATGGGACCAACCTTGAAATCGCGAAAAAAAATCAGCTGTTCCATATATTTGTGTTCACTTAAATCGACAAAATGTATGGAACAAATGTATAAACCACGGAACGGATTTCGAAAAAAATTGGCAAGGAGATAGATGGCGCCCTGGGGAAGGACATAGGCTACTTTGCTTGTGCGTGTCCCAAATAAAATATTTTTCATTCTTTCTTACTTTTTATCGAACACCGCGCGGGCAAAGCCGCGGGCGGAAGCTAGTATATATAAGAGGGCTCAGAACAATGAGAAGCGGGGCATTCCGCGTTGGATGATATCACTGTCTGACGAAGCTGTGTCGTCCCGCTGGCCGCTATACTGATTTGTTCGAGGTCCTGGTCATAGCAAGCTGGACGTTAATATCGGTGCAGTAGCAATCATGCTGCTAGTCACTAAGCTGCAAGATAATTTGGTGTGCTCCCAAAGATAATTTTCGTAATATCATAATGATATGTACTGCTAGCAAAAGCCATCATTAGCCGAACAGCAGCATTATAAAAAAAAAAAAAGCTAAACTTCAACGAACTGAAAAATGAAAAATTTACTAAATAAAAAACTTTTTACAAGAAAAAACAACCGACTTCCAAAAAAAACACTAAAAAAGTGAAAAATAACTTTAATTTCGGAAGTCGGAGGCAAAAAACGGACATTGAAAAGCAAAGACACCGACTTCCGAAATTAAAGTTATTTTTCACTTTTTTAGTGTCTTTTTTGGAAGTCGGTTGTTTTTTTTTGTAAAAAGTTTTTTATTTTTCACTTTTTAGTTGTGGTACCTACCCCACACAAATCCGAATACCACTACCTGCTATGTAAATAACAGTGAAGGAGTCAATCAGGATATCGTCTAGATAAACTAAGTGGGAAAAATACGTAATATTGAAGCTAACTCAAAAATTACGCAAGCAAAGTTAATAAAATTTATATGGGACCACCTCGGAAGCATGCCAAACAAAAAAAGAATCATCAAAATCGATTCATAATTGGCGGAGTAATCGCGTAAAAACATACAAAAAAAAAAAAACATACAGACGAATTGAGAACCTCCTCCTTTTTGAAGAAGTCGGTTAAAAAGTAAAAGATTTTCGCTGTTATGCAAAGCTGTTGTTTGTGAGTTATGCCTTTGTTGTTCCAGGCTATAAGATCTCGTTTCGTGATATTTTGCGAGCTCCGTGTTGGACGTAGTTTGTTTTGTGCTTGTTTGAACATATCGTGGGAAAAGGACTGAAACTGAACTAAAACAATCCGATGTGTCTAGATATTTATCGAGTGTTTTTTCCTCTATGAGAGTGTAGGGTAGGTATGTATTTGTTCTAAGTAGGTTGTTTGAGACGAGATCCGATAACAAGTTATCTAGTTTATTGTTGAACGTAAATTACGAGAAAAACTTAAAATTATAAAGATAATCTAGCTGGTAATTTTAATGATTTAATAATGTTCTTTTGGTTTCCAAAATGGAAAGAAAGTTTGATTGTTTGTCTACACTAATATTTTAAAGAGAAAATATTTGTATTTTTGTTTGTAATTAATAAATTCAAAACTACTGGGCGGATTAAAAAAATCTTTTACCACTGTAATACTGTATTATCAATGAGTATTATAAGCTTGTTTTTATTTAAAAGAAAACATGTAACTAACTTTTATTTGGTATTTAGTTAGGATGATGAAAGCTGAACTCGACTCTCGAAAATAATACATTTTGCTTTGAAAGCTTATTTTTTTTTGCAAACAAATACTCAGAAATCATAAATATAAAATCAATACAAAATCTGCCAACAGATACATTATTTACAGTCTATTAAACTTTCATAATATTATGTCGCCTCTGTTCTCGTCACGTGTGAAGCGACCTTTCTTTAAACATCGAACATTACTTCTATTACATAATGCAACGGTCATTTGTTTCATTCCGACCTATCAGAGAGGGGCTTTCTTTTATATTCACACCTAGTTGCACAAAGACAAACATTAATGCCCCATTACGTAGGTAATGGATCATTACCGCTAATGATTTCAATAATAATAATTATTGTCATCAAAAAACCATTAAAATCGAGTCTAATCTTGCTTTCTGCTATGAGTTAATAGTTATTTTCACCTCACAAGCTCGGAAAGATTCTGTTTGTCATTCGAAATCTGCGTGGAAAAGAGCATTTTCCCCGCTAGCGTGGAAAGAGTTTTTAAAATTCGAACCTTTCTATTCAACAATTTTCTATACCACCGGGTCGACCGGTCCGGTCACCGGTCGACCCGGTGGTATAGAAAATTATATTGCATCAATACTTATTTTATGTCAGAGCGCCAACCTCATTTTTAGAATAATCGCACTGGCCAGCACGAAAATAAAACGCTCAACGCGCCTAAAGAAGTTTTCACATAATATATATTTTTTTAATATAATTTTCTTCTGTATATTCAGTTCACTTTCCACAATTTGGGTTTGTTTAGCAGTGTAGAGTTAGTGCAAGCGGTACATAATGCCGAATTAAGCTTTCTTCCGGAAAAAATGCGCGAAAAGTACATAAAAGCTTAGGTACAATATTTTTGTTCAATGCATGGAGACACCTAGCATTTTCCTGGCTGTAGTGAGGTGAAAAGTTGTGTGTTTCGCTCGGCAGCAAAGTTTTTCTGGGTTTCGTACCTTTGATACCTTTGCAACGCTCAGGATTCTATATTTGAACCATAATCCTTCGCTTGCTCAGGTTTCAATACAGGTACTCGCGTGAAATAACAACTTTGCAGCCTTGCATAACAAATAACTATTATATTATATAATAAGGGGTATCGCCTCGTGTGATAATAGTATCACATGAGTGTTTTAATACCTAATTATTTACAGTTGTATACAAGATTTTATCTACACCCATGATATGAATCCTCTATAAAAGGTTCTTTGCATTACTATTATCGAACAAAAATGGAGGAATACTACGCAAGTCAATTCGAATTTTTGGAATTCGAGTAATAGATGCGTTTTTGTTTTAAATTACGATGCTTTGTTAGTGAAACGCGCCTGCGTGACAATGTTCTTTTTTTGAAATGAGTTGCATTATGAAATTTAGTACAACGAAATAACACCCGTTTGGATGATATTTTGGTTACTATGACAACATTAAAACAACCAGTGTTTTAATGTTGGCAATAAGCTAACAGTTTCAGAAACTTTTATAGAGGATTTATAGCATGGGTGTAGATAAAACAAGTTAATGGAAGATTAGTATTTAACGACACCCTTAAATGTTAAAGTTCGTTTTTGCAACTGGCTGTCAGTTCCATACTACCTAACATAACACCACGCCTGTAATCCCCAAGGGCAGAGGTGTACTTATACCTATAGTACACTCACATTTCGCCTAGTTATTCTTAAGTCCCATGTAATAGGGGGCGAGCCTATCGTCATCAACCGGGAACAAATCTAAACACCGGGCTGCTACTAAGAAATTCCTGGTGGAAAAACCCAATAATACTGCCCAACCTGGGAATCGAACCCAGGATGTTCAGCAATAGAGCTCATAATACCTAATATGTCAAAAGACATACAAAAGACTAGGATAATTTAACCTGCAATAATGCATAAGCGGGTGAACAGAGCGGCTCAGTTTAATGCGTAATGAAACTCGAGGCAATGCCAATGTTACCACTGTCCAAGGGTACCATAGAGCATGCTCTGTGCTCATGTCATAATACAACAAACCCGTTACTTGCCCACGCACAATGGTCCATCTTAGGGACTACGTGCGGAAACCAAACCCGTAACATCGCGTTGACCAACAGTACCTATACATAGTTTTGGACTAGCTTTATGGTCCTTTTAGCCGCAACGATAAAATTGTACGTACATATCATGTCTTCAACAAGTATGTAAATGCCAAGCAAATTGTCTCATAAAGCTTGTTAGTTGGATGTTTAAAGTGGTTCGGCGCACCGCCGTTTCATTTTGGCGCGGTTCCATGTGTGGGTAGACGTAGAAAACTCACGTTTCGGCCCTGCTTATAGCTCTAATGACTCGAATTTAAGCATTTCAATATTGTTAACAGTTGCTCGTTTATTTCTAGTGAAATGTTCAGGAATTTAGAGAACAGTGCTGGCACGCACATAGATGGAGAAATAATTGGTTTTGCTGGACTGAGTTCGGGATGTATAATGAGTTTTTCCGGAACTAGGATAAGCGGAATTTAAAGCGACGGCGATTTAGAGGAGATTGGTACTGCTTGAGCTTCATGCAGTTAGTTATAAGTGTTGTTAGGTATTTGTCTAAGCACGTTTGCAGTAAGCATGTAGTTTTTGTTTTTTTTTAGTAACTATAGTCAGACAAATAAATGAGTAACCTTGTAAACAGATTGAGGAGTTAGTTATCCCAAGCTAAGCCAGAACCAGGACATTGGAGGCAAAAGTGCGACTGCGGACAAGCGGTAGGTAATCATCCTGTACTCGATAACTGTATCATGCTTTGCAAATACGATTACTTCACTCGGCTGCAGACCTGGGGGCCTACCACCACCGCTCACAGCAATATAATTTTAATATTACTTCGGTGTAGGAAAGAGATGAAGCTCTACATAACGTATAGCTCCATCTCTTTCCCCCACGAAGTAAGATTAAAATAATACTGCTGTAAGCTGTGGTGGGTGGTAGGCCCCCTGTAGTATCATCAGTGACGTGTAGGTACTAGCACACTTTCTGATAATAGCTCGTCGGGTATGGTTTACTCAAATAGGCATTTTTTTTCTACTTAATGAACAGTGATTTTTACTGCTTCCCGGGAAACAAGCAAATGGCGTGTTACAAATGAGTGCTCAGAAGAAAACAGTCTTGACGGCAAACCGAATAAGATGTTTAATGGCGTGGCATAATGTCACGTCTACGAATACAAGGCCCAAATTAACCCAACAAAATAGTAATTTCAGCAGTAAATCCACTGAAACCTTTGAAACAAAGAACATACGAGGTATTTTCATGCTAATATTCCCTTGTGCTTATATCAACGTTGTTCGGGCCATTACCTTCGTACGTCAGTGTAATATTGTTTGTGAACATTTTAGGTCAAGATTTCGCTTCCATTCTGAGATATTTAGTCTCCTGTTAACACGTCTGGAGTCTGAACTACCAGAATTTACGTGACAGCACGTCTAGCTAACTGAGTTGGTGAGATTTACTCGTGTCTAAATAGAGGAGTGAAGAATGTAGTTAGAATGTTGGGATTTGTGATTGCGTTTTCTAAATGATTTTTAGTAATTTTACCTCCGGAAAATAGCTTCAGCGCTTCCTTGCTTTGAGAACGGGTGTAAATGGCATGTAAAATTATTGTTTGGCATTCAATTAGGTTTTTGAGGTCCCTAACATAACCAGGTCATTTCAATTCGTTTGAAAACACGGGCTAATATTTGCGTACATCAACGAGAGCAGAAAAATTGGCATCTTTATTCAGTTTTCTTATGTATAGATCGATAACCCTTGCAGGAAAGTCGTTTATCGGACCCATTCTGTCAAATGAGACGCCATTTGATTTGTTCGAATGCGGGATGGGATGAGAAAACAAAAAATCAGGGACGTTCATAGCTGAACGATGTTATTCAATGAAAATGCAAGTGCATTAAAAAATATATGATATCATTTTTCTTTGATGAATATCTTTCTGGAACGGATACCTACAGCAGAGCTTTTTTAAATCCATACTTCTTATAAATACTACTTATTATAAATTAAAGTCGTTTTTCGAGTATGTCCGCGTTATTCTTGAAAACTACGCAACATATTTTGATGAGGTTTTCACCATTGTGTACAGAATTTATTCCGAAAGGTTTATGTATATAATACGTTTATATTAAAGTTACGTATAACTAAGAAATCTCGATGTTTTGTCAAGTCGTAAAAACCGTGCGAAGCAAGAGCGGGTCGCTAGTAATATTATAAATGTGAAAGTAACTCTGTCTGCTACCTTTTTACGCCTAAACCACTGAACCGATCTTTAAGAAATTTGACAGAATTTACCTGGGACCTGAAGAAGGACCAAGGCTACTTTCCATATAGAAGAAAGAAAGTGTCTACCTATTATGGTTCAAAAGACATACCCTTACCCATACCCTGTGACAGACGGACGGACAGACAGACGGACGGACAGCGAAGCCTTAGTAATACGCCCGTTGGCATCCATTGGGAAAGGAACCCGCGGGCATTTGCTACTGATTAAATAAATAACCTAGATTTCTTTACGAAGTAGCCAATTTCTTCGACGTCAGACGGTAGTTGTAGGTACATGGATTGAAAATGGTCTAATAAATTCGCTGCTACTACTCGATTACACAATTGCACTCCGCGCAGTCAGTTACATTCAATCGATATCCTATCCTAACTAAAGGCGAAAGTGAGTTTGTTTGTTACGCTTTTACGCTAAAACGGCTGAACGGATTTGGATGAAATTTGGCATAGGGGTAGACCTGGACCTGGAGAAAGACATAGGCTATATTATACTAGAAGCTATATAGGCTTTTCATCCTGGATCGCAGACGAATTCGCGGTCAATAGACTATATGTATACAGGGTGTAAGGGAGAACACCGTTCTCACTCAAACCATGCAAGTTGACTTAAATATAAAAATAAATGACCGAGTAACAACAAAAAAAAACGTTATTTTCATTAACAGATTTAAAAAAAAGTCTCTATTCGACACCGTGCTCGCAAGCGAAACAGCTGACTTAATGAGGGAGGGGTCGCGCTCGCGGCCGGTCAGGTCACGTCCCACGACCCCCACCCGTGTTGAGAAGCAAGTTCGTTGCCCTAGTGCATAGGTGAAAGGGTGAAATACACGAGTGGTAAAAAGGAATTTTAAAAGAAAAGTCGTAATTTTCCATTGATTTTACGTTCTATAAATGACACCAAACCACTGGTTTCAAGGATAACGGTGTTTACCCTAACACCCTGTATTATATAATGTTATAAATGCGAAAGTGAGTTTGTTTGTTTCTTACGTTTGAACGGAATTGGATGAAATTTAGCACACAGGTAGACTATGACCTGGATTAGCTCATAGGGTACTTTTTATATGGATATTCCCATGAAATTGAGACTTATGCGGGTGAAACCATGGGGCGCAGCTAGTATTTATTATACTTGAAGCTCCGTCGGCTAAGCGGTACCTTAGTTTTAAGGGTGAGATTTTTCAGAATAGTCTGAAAAATCTCACCCTTAAAACTAAGGTGAAGTAAGCTTGAAGGGAGCCGTCATCTGTCTTTCTACCTCATGCTAGAGATTGACACTATTGCCAGCTCACGTCAAGCTCACTTCACTTTTTAGAGAATAGACGGCTGTTAACATTCTCCAGTGACGTCACAACTTAGGTAAATGATAGCTAGTAGCGAGATAAAAATCTCAACAAAAGAGGTGTCACTAAGTGTCATCGAAGTTATAATATCTGTGCATAATAAATGTTTTATCGAGGAAGGAACTTTGAAACACAGGGGAACTACTTTTTTGTTCGTAGAATCAAAACTTTATAATAAAGAGGCAAAGTTACGACAAATTATTAAAGGACTTCGATTAAAAGGATTTCGTATTTATAGGAATACTAGCGACCCGCTTCTGTTGCGCACGGTTTTTACGACTTTACAAAACATCCATATTTCTTAGTTATTCGTAACTTTAATACTAACGTGTTATACATATAAACCTCCCGGAATAAATTTTCTAAACGATGGTGAAAACGTCATCAAAATCAGTTGCGTGGTTTAAAAGAACAACGCGGACATACAGACAAACACGAAAATCCAAGAATGACAGTCGGGACCAACGACCGTTATTTCCGAAGCACGGAGGACGAGTATCGGTATGTAAAGATAGTCCTGCCAAGCTTAGCTTAGTAGTAGCTTAACCTGATAGGTCGACGATTGCGGCTGTTATTACTTAGCCACGAGCTCATTCTAAAATAAACAAAACAATAAACTTTTTGAATTTAAATATTTGCTTTAAAACTATTACGTACTGCCCACACCTAAAACAACTAAATCTCTAATACACTACAGCACATAATCTAGAATATTCCCAACGAAAAATTGTTATAACTAACCAACCATATGCTGAAACAAAAATAAAACTCTACAGACAGCAACATACTTACGGTTCATGTTTATAGGGACCTCAAAACCTCAACCCCGTTAAATCTATTTGCTAAAACTTTGTGCTAAGTTGAATTTAAACGAGGTTTTTTTTAATACGCTGGCTAATCCCGGGTGGCGAGGGAAGCTGTTAATGCGGCAGGATTAAGAGGCATCGAACTCTTTGCTGCTGCAACGGCGGGTGTACGCTGTAGATTTTTAACTAAGGTTATTTTTCATTTTGCCTCTTGACTATTTTCGTGCTGCTATCATAAAAGAAAAATATTGTGGGCTTGGGCTGCTGTTTTTGAGTGATTTTGTAACATTTCGTAAAACTTAAAAGTAGAAGTTATGTGGTTCTTAAGATAGGGTAGCTACTGCGTTTGTGAGCATCTGTTCTCCTTGTTCCTAGTTTCATAGACATTTTGTGTACATAAAGAAGGACCTGAATGAAAGAAGATGACAGAATATGTTTCTAAAAATTAACAGGAGTCTGGTCAAGACAAAAATTCTGGTCTTTCGAGGCGGCATGCCCTCTAAAGTCTGTTTTTTAATCTCGTAGACTAATTTGTTATTGTTGTTTGTTTTTCAATAAGGAGTTTGACATTTGCACCAAACAACAGAAAATACCTAACCTCCTAAAACAGACTATACCTATGTGAAACAAACGTAAATTCGGTTAACTTGCATTTTTTCCGAACTTAAGTCATTCTATTGACATCTTCTTTTCATAAAGTCATTGTCAAATAAAAGTGTGAACCCATAAATCAAATCATCACATCTAAAAACCACTCTGCGCTTATGCCTAAAACCGTACCCAATTTGTACGCTCGGGAATACTCGGACGCAATCGGCTGTCATATCGAGGGACAGGCCGGTCGTGACGGAGGCACGCGACGATCCGGCACGGAACGAGCTAAGACTGACTTTATTGTACTTTTGACTTAATGCAGCTTACTTTAAACATTCTTACGAAGGGTGGTGGGGTGGCAAACTTCCTTGTTTTTGGAAGAGATTGTAATCTACTGTTTAACTTTTAAATGTGCTTACGAAATCAGTTGTCGTTTTATTTGTGGCGGTAACTCGACTTGCTGTCGAATTTGAGAATTATTTTGTGGCTTGCTTCTGCTGTAATTTTCTGTACGAAAAGCCACAACATAATTCTCAGAAAGGCCTTGTGGAATAAATGATAAACTTATGAGCAGCACTGCCTGCGGCACTTTATGCTGCTCCTTGGTTTATCAAAATCAAAATCAATAAAACTAGGCTGGGAATCAGCACTTTTCGAAAGGCAAAATTACAGACAGTCCCCAAAAACGGCCACCCTTTTAAGAAATTCTGTAGCTAAGCAGAGGATCATAACTAGATAAGCTTACTATCGCGTTTACACGTCATTATGAAAACATTAAGCTTTAATTTATAGTTTTCGAAAACATTTTTCTCATTTCAAGGAAATTAACGTACCTATGTAAATATGGTTACATATCAAATGTAATTAAATATTTCTGCAAAACCACTATTATTATTAAACTTAAACAAAATACCACGTAATACCTATCATTTTATGTCATGGACTATAATATGTATAGGTCGAATCGAATCGAAACTTCAACTGAATGAAACGAAATTTAAATCTTGGGTAAAACGCACACTATGCCGCCAAGCATATTATAAATTGGGGGATTACATCGCTGACAAAAATGCTTGGCTTAGCGCTGCTCCAGCTCCACAAGGACGCATAAACTAATTGATTGGCATTCGAAAATATTGTTGGAGCTGCTGAAGATTGTAAAGACTATCTTGACATTGTATAAATTCAATCTCCTAGTATTGTATAATTTCATAGCACATATGTGAGCACTATGTACTTATCTACCTTAAAGCTACCATTTGCTAGGTGCGTCATTCATTGACTTGAATGTGCCCTGGCGGCTGAGAGTATGTCATGCTCACTCAAATGTCTCGCTGGTGGTGGCGTGTGTGTTGGATCATTAAGTTCCCTTCAAAATGGTTGAGCTGAATGGTGCTGATCCATGCGTCATGTTCGTGAACGGGCGCCGCCAGTAGGGACTGGTCATCTCTAAGCTGCCACGGCTTATTTTTAATTTATTTTAATTTTTGAATTGTTTTTTATCTTTACGGACGCTTTTAACGTGCACGTCTCTTTTTTTCTTTTTTATATTGTTCTCACATGTTTAATTTCAAATGAATGATGTAACCAATATATTGTAACAAAATTTTGATTTAAAAGAGTGTCCGTGGAGTTTCTTGCACGTTCTTCTCCATAGGAACCTACTACGCTTTGGAATGGGCAACTAGCTTCATTTTTTTGACTGACCGACCCCTTGACAATTCGAAAGTACCTGTAATTGGTTTATTTGAAATAAATGCTTTGAGTATGAGTTTGAGTTCGAAGGACCAAAAAATTCTCACATAATCGTTTATCAAATAAATACCTACAAAAAAGAACAGACGGTTTTTGCGTAGGATCGGTCGTTTTATTGCTAAGAATATTATAATTATATTAAATATGAAGATACACCTCTGCGCGACCCTTCGGGGAATACAGGCGTGATGTTATGTTATGATGAAGATACCTTGAAATATAATGCGCTACTTTTAACTTAAGATCAAAGTCAATGAAAGTAACTTATATTAATAACTAAGATTAATATCGTAACCCTTCAGGTCGCTTAAGCCTATACAGATCTAGACCAAAAGTAGGCTTGAACCAGCAGACTGAAGCCTATATTGAATTCGAGGTTTGACATCAAGACAAAATATTCTGTATCTTTTTTAAATAGAAAGCCAAATCAATTTCTTAGCCACTGGGTGTTATCAGAAGGCACTATTGAACTGTCATGAAAAATCAAATCTTTTACAATCAATTTCTCTATTGTCCTTATCAATTACTGATTTTTTTTCCTAATGGCCGTCTATTGTTTACTACAAGTCCTCTCTGCCCCCAATTTCGTTTTTACGTTGCACACACTTTCTTTCATATTCCGAACGATTTTGAACCAAAATTTCTAATAATATTACATGATAATTGCTTCAACTGTTTGAAAAATTCGTGTACTCGACCTCGTCAATAGTGCAATGAATGTCGTTCAATTGTTGTTGTTAGTCAATAGTGTGTTGTTACGCAATTATTCCGCTGCAGTAGTTTACCACCGCTCAATGATGAAGAATGTTTTTTTAACTTTCGGGCTTCGTTTATATAGAAATCGTAGACCGAGTCTATTTCGTCTCCCAGTAATTACAGCCGGTTTCATTTGGCCGAAACGTTGGGAATAGAAACTTTTTAGTTGAAGTATCTCCTTTTGAAAGGGCTGGAACAGGAAAGTAGGTACTACTGCTATACATATTGCTACTAATTCATATTGCAGTATTTACATTCGGAAGGTTACCTTACAGCCGCGACCTGCAAAAGGGGCATTGATAAAGTGAAATCGTACGCTGAGGTGAGGCCGAGGCACACATACGTAGGTACATCAATGCCTGGTTGCGGCCAAGATTTTTATAGTGCTTTCGTCAAATAATGCGCGGAAATTCAAACTGAGTGCCTAATATTTATGACGAGTAACGATATTTTTTTACGCGCCAATATGTTCATTTGTTTCTTTTATCCTATAAACAGCTCTATTTGCAAGCCAGAATAAAATCTAACAAAGTAACCAGCTCCTTGGTTATCATGGTGTCGAAGTACAAAATTCGTTCCACTTTTAAATAACACGACAGATATGAATTTTTATAGTAATTTATTCAGCTGCTAAACTGACGTTTATGGATTTTCTTATGAACCTTGTCGGCCATCTTGTGTTGTCAAAATAATGCTGGAATTTCCAAGCATATTTGAGAAAAATTATTAAAGGTCTAAGAGTAATTTTCAGCTAAATTTCGTATGCCTTGACAACTTATCAGCAAGCTGTTTGGCATTGAAAGTGTAACTACTTACTAGCGAGCTAACAGTTTGCCAACTTGTCACATACAATTTACTTAGTAGAAATCCTTAATTAATTCACTGAAAGATAACGCATAGCCTAAACAGCTGGGTCTAGAACCATGAAATTTTGCGCAAGAGTTCCTTGTAAAACATAGATGAGCACTAAGGTATGTTTTTTGACATTCAGCCCTAAAAGAGTTACATAGGGGATGAGTACGCACACTTATTTCAAAACGCTAAATCGCATAAATGATGATGTCATCATTATCATCATCATTTCAGCCGAAAGACGTCCACTGCTGGACATAGACCAAGCACCGCCACTTCAACCGGTTCTGTTCTTCTCGCATCCAGCGGATTCCTGCGGCTGCGGCATCGGTCCACCTTGTGGGGGGCCTTCCAACGCTACGTCTTCTGGTACGCCCGCAAATAGGATATTGGAATCATTTTTACACGTCATATTAAAAAATATAAAAAAATAAGCTAGATGAGGTCGGCGTTTCCGATCTGACTACTTTGAGAAGAAAGGCCGAAACAAACTCAGAGGTCGCAGTCTCTTTTAATGTCCAGACATAATCTTGGTCAAGCCATATGATATAGGTATAATCATACTTCGGGCTTATATCGGTTACCTTGGTTCTCTTTCGGATCTCTTCATTAAATGATGATATAAAGATAAGATATTATATGATGATTGATGATAATATATGAGATGATATATATAATACCTAATAATATAACCTAACCATATAATACTCTTATGAATAAGGGCACTTTCTTAGTAACGAGTTCTACATATTACTGATGTAAGTAATTACTTCGGTAATGTACCTACAACGTTTAGTCCATATTTTCGTGGAGTAGTGTAGTGTCGGAGTTTGCTAAAGTTTGCCCATATTTGAGCGAACTTGCACCTAAATGAAGCCCCGCTATACAGGAATGGCGTCGTATATACTCACTTGTTTTAAACTAACGATATTGTACGTCTTTAAGAATATTGCCTATTTTAAAGTTTGCTTGATATTTAAGATTAAAGTTCTGCTCTATATTCAAGATTTAGTTTAATCATAACCGTGGGTGTCAGGTCGTCTTTTATAGTTTGGTATATCGTCAAAAGCGACTCAGTGATTCTGATGGCCTAGACAAGTGACAATCGCTTCGAAAGCGTTTCGTGTTTCTACAACGACAACATAAGCTGTTCGATAGCTTATGTCTGATCCTATACATCTTTGCCTTTTCCATCATCGTTATCGGTAATAGAATGTCACTTTGTCTAGGGCCTCTGATAAGAGGTTACGCAACGTAATCTTGTAGTCATATCGATCACAACTCCATTTGTTTTATAAATGTTTGTTGTATTACCAAACCTCCGCCGTTGGGAATAATTGCTCCACTTTATGAGTAAATCAATAAATCGGACAGAAGCTTTTAATAAATGTTGTTGGTTAACTCTAGCGGCAAATACCAAAGTTTACTCACCATAAAATAATAATCTAAAGGCGATTGCCCGCCATATTGGTGCCAACTGTCACCTGTCAAAAGTAACTGTCATGGCGCGCGGTGTCAACATTTGGACTTTTACCCTTGTCACACGGGCGCTTCATCAACTTTTATGTTTACCTTACAAAATGGAAATCTATGCATTATAATAGAAATATCTAATATGTCCGTCCGTCCAAATGAATTCAACAGCTATTCTTGTAAGCGTGAAAAATCTATTGGTAGATTTTTACGACACATATAAGTTGATTTTTTTGGTCTTCAATTAAAATTTTGCCGTGTATACCTACCTAATATAAACTTGCATGCTAAGATTTTCGAATATAGGAACATTTTATCAAGTTCTATCAAGAGAATTGAAATTAATTCACCACTAAATTGTTTACATATTCAAAATCCTCCAATTCACATGTGTGTGTGTGTGTATTCTCATTCCACAAGTGAAGTCGTTGAACATAAGCTACTGTGGAAATATTATTGCGTTTTATTGACCCAGAGTGACAGGCGGCTTTATTTTGTGTAGGCGGATTAAATTCCGTGGCGGTGAAATAATTTTATGTTTCGTATTTCCGCTTTTACGAAATGTTAGTGGCAAACCGCGTAATATCTATAAAATTGCGATTAATTTTAAATTCAATAAACGGCTGTATCGAATTTCGCACATATTATTCGAACGGTGTGTGACGCATTGGCATCAGATTTATGCGTGTCAATTAGCGCTTAATGTCCTTTATACTTGGCTACTCATTTTATATTGTAAACTCGGCTCAGAGTGCATTTTTAACACGGTTTTTAATTTTAAATACCTTATTTTACTTTGCAAATGGATTGTATTTAAATATCGTACGTGTCTGTTCAATTCCCATTATGAGCGTGAATACATAATGTATATACCTACCATTTTCTTTTTAAGCATACATACGCTGTATAATTATTATTTTACTAAACGTCTGTTAAATTCAGACTTTATAAGCATTAAATCGATCTAATTTGATTTCACTTTCATGAATGATGAACGTAGCGTACCTACGTGAAATTCATGAAAATGTATCAAATGGTTGCTATCTTTTATTCGGTTCATATTCAAAGTTGACACACCTTTTATTATGTTTGTTCTACTTTACAAAAAATATATTAAAAATGTACCAGAGCTCACCGTTCTCAGACGGACAACTTTGATAAATTTTTTATAGCTTTATTTGTTGTTTGGGTTTGGGTGAAAAAATAAATAAAGTCGTATGTAGTAGAAGGTGTGTGAATTGAGCATGTCTGTTTCAAAAGTATCTGATTATAATGTAAAAAAATGAATCAGAAGAAGAAAGCACTCAATATTGGCCATATTGACCCGCCGCACCGCCCGCCGCACCGCCGTCCCGTGGTCAGGCGATAAGTGTCTATCCGAAAAAAAAGTATCATATGTACTTACCAATCCTAACTCAGATCATAGTCTACCCATGAGCTAAATTTCATCCAAATCCGTTAAGCCGTTTTAGCATGAAAGCGTAACAAACAAACAAACTCATTTTCACATTTTTATTAGTTAGGATTGATATTGGCTCTAGGGACATTACCCGCACAGGCACAATAACTACACAGTATGAAGTTTTCGAACTTAGGTAGGGGTATACAGTTTTATTTCTCTCTAGGGCCATCTTAAATAGGTACTGCTCATTAATGCATACTCTCGTGGATTGAAAAACAATTTACTAGATTATATTGCTTCAAAGTAAAATAAACAGCAGGTAAGAGGAATTTCTGAAAACGTAAAATATTACTACTTTTATTTTCTCAAGAACGTTTTAGCTACACTGGGGGCTCGTTCATAGTTAATATGAAACTTATAAGTATTATCGGCGATGGCTTATCCCAAGTGTACGTAAGATATTAAAAAGATATATTTTTGGCAATATCCACGAGTACTGCTAGCTGAAGTAAATATTTTGGTAAGGTTTCGCTCACACTGCACACTGCCTTGAAAATCGTAGCGGCAAAATATATTTTGATACCAGGATTTTAATTCAATTTGTGTTTACGCTAAATATAATTTTCTGAATAATAAGTGTCATTAAAACGTGGGAGGCACAAGATAGTTTAATTTGATAATTATTATTCCGGAGATGTCTTTGCTGGGTTAAGATAGGACCGTTACTTCTCTACGTCATAACACGGCGAGAATTAACGAGTATAGATTTAAATTTGCATAATACGTTTAAATTAAATTAAGTCGTACCCCGTGTCCTAATTAAAAGCTATCGTGGCGCGACTACGCGATCGTGGCGTCCATATGGCACTTTTTGTTCGGAAAACCGGAAAGCGCCCTCTGTGGTGGCGTGTGTTGGATCATTAATTTCCCTTCAAAATGGTTAAGCCGAATGGTGCTGATCATGCGTCATGTTTGTGAACGGGCGCCATCAGTAGGGACTGGTCATCTCTTAGCTGCCACGGTTTATTTTAATTTTTGAATTGTTTCTTTTTTTTCTTTAATTACGGACGCTTTTAACGTGCGCGTTTTGCTACCTTGTACTCTCATGTATAATTTCAACATGAATGATGCAACCAATATATTGTAACAATTAATATTCTGATTTAAAAGAGTGTCCGTGGAGTTTCGTTCCCGTTCTTCTCCATAGGAACCTACTACGCTTTGAAATGGGCAACTAGCTTCATGTTTCTGACTGAAAGACACCTTGACAATTCAAAAGTGCAATTGGTTTGCTTGAAATAAATGCTTTGAGTTTGAGTTTGTCGCGTTCACGCGTTCAGGTGCACCGAACAAAGCAGCCTAAGGCTAATACTTTAAGGCCTATTCAAATATAAGCGATATCGCTGTCGCGCTCGGTAACGATACTGAGGTCTTAAACAAAGTGACATTCTATCAGCGATAACGATGATGGAAAAGGCAAAAATGTATTGAACTGACATAAGCTATCGACAAGCTTATGTCAATCCTGTTGAAAGTCGTTGTAGAAAAACGAAAAGCTTTCGAAGCGATTGTCACTTGCCTAGGCCCTCTGGTACGCCTTCTGGTTATCAGTATCGCTACCGAGCGCGACAACGATATGGCTTATATCTGAATAGGCCTTAAAACAGTAGCTTTAGGCTGCGTCCTATTTAAAAGCGTCCTATCGCGCTTATAAACAAACAAACAAATATTCTCTCTTTATAATAATTTTACAAAGTATAGATTATGATTCCAGCTGACTGCGTTACAGTTTTCTCAAATCATAAATAACACCTTTTCAAACTGTAATTTCCTTCACAATGTTGTCAGTTGGTAATACGTAGGTCGATTTAGACCAAATGAGAGAATGCATATTCTATACCCACTCTACCGAATTATTTTTGTGTAAACAGGGACAGAATATTCCTGGTTTGGTCTATCTAATGGGTACAGAATTGTCCTAAACGTGCTCAGCCTTTCCTTTTGTACTAAATTAAAACAAGGGTTTTGTACCAAAGACAGCTATTCATTACGCGTCTATATGAAAGGGAGACACCTAACTACGAGCCGGTCTTGAGCACTGTCCTAATCGAACGCGACTAACTTCGGTCGTTCAAATATAAAGCCTTGAATTACATCAATTTGAACACATATTCAACATCATTGTGTTTGATCGCGCTTTTGTTCGAGTAAAGTTCGTACATAGTATAGAAATGTTCGTTTAATCGCGTTTAACACTTTGAGGGACACTAGTATTATAATATCTATTGCGTCTTGTTCAGTGTCCTTGAATGTGTTAATTAGGACTGCACTTATTCAAATTCAAACATTTTAATTCAGACCAAGGGATCCATATAGTGTTAGTATGAACTTAACCTATTTTAGTACAACTTAATAACTTAAAGATACTAAATTATAAACTAGTTGGCTTCATGAACATGTGCACGCACATGTCTGCCAGCTGTCTGCTGCCGCCAGTATAGCTAAAATGTTGTTGTACTTATACTTTGGTTCAAGTGAAGGAGCTCATGGCTAAGTAATAACAGCCGCACGGGTCGATCCATCGGGTAAAGCTACGCTTGCCGGGGTTGGTCCGTGGATGGGTGACCATCTTTACATACCGAGACTCCTCCGTGCCTCGGAAAGCACGTCAAGCCGTTGGTCCCGGCTGTCAAACGTGGATCTTTGACAGTCGTTACGGGTCGTCAGAAGCCCGAAAGTCTGACAATAAGTATTACCAAAGGGTATCGTATTACCCAGTTACTGGGTTGTGGTCAGATAGGCAGTCGCTCCATGTAAAATACTGGTATTCAGCTGCATCCGGTTAGACTGGGAGCCGACCCCAACATAGTTGGGAAAACTCTAGGCAAATTGACTTATACTCTGGTTCAATTACTAGTTCTAGTGTAAACTATGATTGATTTGGCTGGATCCCTTTAACGAAGCCTACGCCGTCTGTTATTGTCTGTCTTTCACAGCTGTATCTTAATAACCCTGTCTAATTGAAATATTCACAGAATGCTCGTTAAGATGGAGGATTTATTGTTCCCGTTGTGTTTTATGGTCTAAGGACACATGACTTGGCGCGATTCAAGCTTGGCCGGTGTTTTTACAAAAGCATTAGTGCCCGGCCACACGGCGCCGCGACCGCACCGTCGCCGCACCGCCGCCGCGCCGTTCCGCGTGATCGCCGGCTGTTTGCAAACTTGCACGCGCTTTATAATACTTAAATTAATCAAGCGGAACGGCGCGGCGTCCGAGCGGCGGCGGCGCGGTCGCGACGTCGTGTGGCCGTGCACTTAAATTCGAGTTGACATGGAAGGTGAAAAAATACACTTCAGAGTTCACAGCCAAACCAAACTCACAGCCATAGTTTATTATACGCAACAACCAAACAGTTCCAATAAACTAACTGCTAAGTAATATAGCTAGTAAATCTACCATATCATTCATATATCTTACTTAAGCACTAGCAACCCCGCCCGCTAATCTATTAAGACTCGGAGTTGCCGCCCTTGAGATATAACTCTTGCATATTCCTCTCACAATGGATTAGCAGAAAATCGTTTATATAATTCAGATCTTTGTGGTTGAACTGTTTACAATGAAGGACTCATTTTAAGTGTTCTTTTTTTGATGTGTTACATCTTTTCTCTCGCTTTCCTGCAATCTGTGGGAGTGATTTCATTAAAAGGGACGGAAGTGTGTAACAGGAAGTCGGGGAAGCGCACGCTATTTGATTTGAGCAATGAGCGCTCGGTTCTATTGTTGGCCTTCAGATGGTACCAACCCATTTTCCGAAAGGTTGATACTGTCAGCCAAGATGTCAGATGTTACACATCATATTTATGCGACTACTGTAATAAGGCTTGCTTGTTTTTATTTAACTAATCCTTTGTGGCCTAGCTTTTGACATTTTAGCCTGAATTTGAATTTGGAATCGTATCTTAATTAATTAAAATGTTTGGAGAGTTACTATTTGAATATTGAAATCACAAGAACTACTAAAATGTTGCCAATTAGAAGATATTTTACAAATAATTATTCGTACCTTTATTGCTTTTAATATTACACATTACAATTTGTGGCTTCTTTTATGTATAACTAGCGGCTAACCCGCGGCTTCGTCCACGTGGTATGTCGATAAAAAGTAGCCTTTATCCTTCCCCGGGAGGGCATCTATCTCCTTGCCTTTTATCAAAATCCGTTCATTGGTTTACTCATGAAAAGGTAACATACAGACAGACAGAGTTACTTTCGAATTTATAATATTACTAGCTGCGCCCCACGGTTTCACCCGCGTAAGTCTCGATCCCGCTGAAATATCGGGATAAAAAATCCTATGTCCTATTGCAGGTCATGGTCTACCCATGTGCCGAATTTCATCCAAATCCGTTCAGCCGTTTTAGCGTGAAAGCGTAACAAACAAACATACAAACTCACTTTCGCATTTATAATATTAGTTAGGAAGTTAGGATAGTATTGATAGTGTAAAAATGCTTCTTGAGTTATTATCGCAGTACCGGAGAGTATGCTTTATTATAATTATGTTAAAGATTTGGTCGGCTAGACAATGTGGGGCGCGGGCCTAATATGGGTGTGACCAGTCTTCAGATTTTTTTGTTCTAGGATATGCCGGTTTCTTCACGATGTTTTTCTACACCGTTTGTGAACGTAAGATCAGCGGTGGTGAATTTAAGTTTGACCAGGCTCAAAACTGAAACTATGAAAACCTTGGGTAAACCACGTTTTCTTAGTACATCTGCCGTTTGTAAAGCCTAGCCGTCACAAACTTAAAGGTTTAATTCTAGATGATAAATAATTTTAGTTTGCGTACTTCAACTGTTTCTAACGACCCTCAGACCACAATACCCTTTTGAAACTAGTACTTAATAACATTTTTTTAAGAACCTATTGTGATAATGTTCTTCAATATAACTGAATGAGTTTGATTATTTTCATTACCTTGAGGTTTGGGTTTTAGTAAGCAGGGAATAATAGCGAATAGAAAAAAGAATTCTCAAGTCGAAATACAAGTTTTCTGATCTAAGTGAATTAGATTGATTAGGTACTTTTGTTAAATTCGGAACGAAATAGAAAAAAGATTCCTTACGCCGAAAATTTAGATAAGTACAGCTGATTTATAAGAAATAGTAAACGTTTTTAACATAACATCACGCCTGTATTCCCCAAAGGTTTAGGCAAAGGCGTACCTAATAGTACACCTAGATTTCGCCACCTTAAGTCCCATGTAATAGGGGGCGAGCCTATTGCCATCAACTGGGCAGAAACGTTTACGAAACCATTATCATCATCATAGCGTTTTCCAATGTGTATTGCGATAGCTTCCACCCTTGTTTTATATGTTTAACTCGTAGACGTGGTAGCTACTGCCAGGGTTGCGGAATAGTCCGAAAGGGATACCGGGACCCTGGCAACAGGCAACTGAAGGAACACGGGTGGGTTTTAGTCAGTAAGAGTCTGACACGCCCTTCCGCTCCGCCCAGAGAGTCATATGATCATTTCCCAACACGGTGACACGGTGGCAGTCGCGGTCACCGGTAATCTGACCTACAGATACCCAACCTCCCTTACCTCCTACCTTTATAAAATACGTGTGTCCGTCTGTAGTCGGATTGTTGAGAAAATTTACTATCAACTTAAATTGATCGTGTATTCAAATCACAACGGTCGTTCTTTATTATCTGTATAAAGGTTCTATAAAGAGTGTGTCAATTTACTCAATAAAACATTTCCCTGCCTGTACACAATAAGCAGAAATGTTAATTAAAGAAGGTTGCACTTGCTATTTTCGCGCATTCGCGCACGCGAACGAGAACTTAAATTGTGTATCGTAATTCGCAGCGCGGATTCCATGCATTTTAGAACTGCCTGCGACTCGGGACAAATGCTAGTGTAATAATTTGCAGATGCTATGCATACAAACGCATCTCATTATGCTTTAATTAAAGCTGACTCCAACTTGTAATTTTTTGTATGTACCTAAGTTGGGAAGTAGGTCAATCTACAATCGATCTACCTAGCCTTTACCCAAACATTTTGGGGCCGACCCCAAAATGGTTGGGTAAAGGCTCCCATCCAGTCTAACCGGATGCAGCTGAATACCAGGATATTACATGGAGCGACTGCCTATCTGACCTCTGCAACCCAGTAACTAGGTAATACGATACCCCTTGGTAATACTAGTTGTCAGACCTTTAATCTTCTGACTAACTGTAACGTCTGTCAAAGATCTACGAATGAAGGCCGGGACCATCTGGTTAACGTGGTTTCCGAGGCGCGGAGGGGACACGATATACATATAATGGATGGTCACCTGTCCACAAACCGACCGCGGCAAGCGTAACTTAACCTGCGATCGATTCGAGCGGAAGTTATTATTTAGCCACGAGTTAGTGATTAGGTAAAATGATATAAATGTTTTGGAATGTCTTTAAGCAGTTGAAGCCAAATCTAGTTAACACAATAAAATCTAGTTAACACAATAATTCTCAATTCTTGTTCAGAGGCGTCTACTATTAGTATATTAACTCAACTGGGATGTGTAATTAACTCGTCGTAAATGATTGATGGTGACAAATTACCATTCTGATTACTGAAACATTATTATAAATGTAACTTGGTTTTAGTTACGAATCCAAATGTTATGTTGTCATCTGAGTAATTTTGGACTCCTACCTATTTTCATAACATACTTATTTTCTTTTTTTTATCCACAACGAGAAAGCTTTTGGCCTGCATCACACCTGATGGTAAGTGATGACCAGGCCGAAGGTGGAAGCGAGCTTCACCCGGAATCCTCAACCACAGAGGAACTTTTCAATAATATTTTTAGGGTCGCAAAATGAGAATTATTTGATGTTCGCCGCGAGGTAATGGTATAAACTAATGTCAGAAAAACACACAAAAAAATTATTTCAATACTTTAAGAAATGCAAATGTAACCGACCGAAATGTGACCGATACTCCATACGCGAACTCTATTTCTCACAAACAGTAGCACACCCAAATTGGATGAATAAAAAATCTGAACGTGGAAAATGGACGTGAATTGACCAGAGCAACTAACGAGGCACTTACAAAGATTTATAGAGATAGGCAGGCGCGAGCAAAAAACGCGCGGCCCCGTCTGGTTCGCGAGCAAACGTAATGGAGGGTTCCCTAATACAGAGCTGAAAAACATGAGTGTTTATATCGCATGCACTTTATTGTAATATCCTCGATTCTTTTGAGGGTAGCGACTAGGTAGATTGGATGTGGTTGTGGTGCTGTAAGCTTCGTAAATGTAAAGTCGGGGTAATTAATTGTTTAGTGCCAAGAATAGAATAGAATAGAAAAAAAAAATTTTGGTCTGAATGTAGGTATTTATAATAAGGCGGTTACAATAGTGTGTCATACTTCGCCAATTTTCCGTGTTTTAGCCATGTCATACAACTGTCAAACAATGACAGTTGTGATTCGATTAAATAACGTTAAAAGGTTCGACAGGCGCGTGGGCAAACTCGGAACTCAAACTCAAAACATTTATTTCAAATAAACCAGTTACAGGTACTTTTGAATTGTCAAGGGGTCGGTCAGTCAGAAGGATGAAGCTAGTTGCCCATTCCAAAGCGTAGTAGGTTCCTATGGAGAAGAACGGGCAAGAAACTCCATGGACACTCTTTTAAATCAGAATATTGTTACAATATATTTTATTAGTTACATCATTTATGTTCAAATTATACATGTGAGTAGGTACAATGTAGAGAAGAGTCCGTAATTAAACGATAAAAAGGAAACAAAACAATTCAAAAATTAAAATTAATTAAAATAAGCCGTGGCAGCTAAGAGATGACCAGTCCCTACTGACGGCGCCCGTTCACGAACATGACGCATGGATCAGCACCATTCAGCTCAACCGTTTTGAAGGGAACTTAAAGATCCAACACACACGCCACCATCAGCGAGACATTAACTAATCTCAAAATCAACTAACGCCACCATCCTGTTTTCTCAATACAATTTCTGTGACAGTTTAACAAAATGTTTACCAACAACGCCCCCCTGTCAGTGTCATTAAGGCGCTAAAAGATCCTTGTAGCACGGTACAGATAGTTTGAGTTCATCAAAAATCAAAATATTTTATTTCACACAAACCTACATTGGCATATATATGAAACGTCAGAAGGTGCACGGTACCAATTGGTCGTTTCCTATGAAGAAGAGCCGGCAAGAAACTCCACGGTTATTCTTTTATAGATAAATGGCTTTTACAATGTTTTCAAATTACAGAGTTAATAGATATGGGAGGACAGTGCCAGTGTAGGCCTGTCAACAAGTACCAGTTGATAGTCAATTTGCTAAGAAATCATTTTTCTTGACTTTACATAGGTTACAAAAGGTATTATTCGACCAAAATTACTGCGATGTTATATTCTAATACTTTTAGAAAATTGAAAAACTTTTGAAATTGCTTAATTATTACCGACACGACACGTTTTCATTAATATTTTGGTTCTTTGAGGAATAACTTGTTTGTTTACAGGTTCGTCTTTTCTATGAGTTGTTCTAATTGGGAGTTTCAAATAAGTCAAAATTAACAATTAATTGTCATTCTACAGTATATTGTAGAAGAGAAATAGGATTTTAGGTCTGTGCAGCAAAATTCAGTTTCCAAAGAAATAATAATTTCCCTTTTTTAAACGTTTTGTTTTGCTAATCTTTAAAAGATGATTTAACGACGCTGTAAAGTTGGAATTTGGAATACTTCGAACATATGATTTTGGATAAAAGTCATTTGTATTTTATTTTTAGTCCCATTATCTAAAGCCTGATTTTACCCAGTTGTGGCATACCATACGTTGAAGCAATTATAAAAGTTGCACCGTCTAAACAGTGTTTAAACGTGTGTTGCTTCAATTTAATTGCATGACACAGGTAAGGAACTTTCATCGTATAAATCAATGAAAAAATTCACCCTCTAAAAACTTCAAGAACAAAAAAGTCAACTTCGTACGAAAACCAAATACAGCCAGATTTAAGCATCTCATAGCCGATTTAGAGAGATTCATCCACCAAAACCGACTACTGCGCGCATGCATGCCAAATACTAAAATTTCTCTACCAACAATTTCATACATGCGGTCAACATCAATGATGCGTCCATATTGAATATCGATGGCCAGACGAGAATCCATTGCACATTTTGATAGGAGTGATGTACGCATTGTATATACCAACAATGGGGCATTATCTGTGAGAGAATATATCTTGGATCTGTGGGTCATTGAATAGCAGCCGGGGGCTACATAGATGCTGCGTGGTAACTAAAATTGGTACCGAAGGTTTGGTTAGTAATGTAATACGTCATATTCTTTTATTTTTCTTCATTTAGAAGGTGCAAATGTGTTAAGGTACCTGTCCCACCACCGCGCCGACGAGTAAGCGACTCGCTATAATCGATTTATTGGCTCAAGAAACGTACAAAATACTGTAGGTCCTGTGTAAGTGAAACAGATACACATATTAATAGTTGATCGCTGGCTGTTCACACCGGCGGCAAGTACTCGTTTGTTGTAGCGACACGAGCTATCAAACAGAGTAGATACTCGCTCAGCGGCGCCCGCTTGGCGGACAGAACACAAGAGACTCACACTTAGTAAGTACAGTCACGGACTTTAATTGATGAGCCACCTGGCCCTGTTCGTATTTTAGCCGTGTAATGCAAATCGGGTTTATTCGGTTCCCGACACGGAAAGTCATAATGTCTTCGTATTAGTAGAAGAAAATTATATTTAATAACTTTACCGGTTGGCCTGAGAGCCAGAAATACAAACATGACAGCAGAGTGACTACCCAAAGTCAACCAATTGCAGGTCTAGCAACAGTAACCTAGCAACGATTGTTTAAGCGTAGCGATAGTAACGTTAGCGTACGGAGAAATATTAATAGTCATTTCGGCAACTTCGAAATTAACGTCTCTGACATCGACATTTCAACTGTCACTGTCTTCAGTTATGTTTTCAGAATAATTGAGTTAGTGAGCTCTGATTCAAAGGAGATCAGCATCAAATAGATTGGATAACCGTAATGCAACATTTTATTTATTTTTATCATTGAGAACTTATTAGTCAACCTCTATGGCTCAGACTATTTCCGATTATAAGTAATTTATTTGTCACCTTGTTTACGAGCGTGCGGTTTGAGTTCGTTTTTAATCGTGTAATCTCGTGAATGTGTGAAACTGTAAAATTGAAAAGTTTGAAGGTGGCTTATCAATTAAAGTCCATGACTGTACATATGCATACTAGCGCATAATCGCTCGTCACCGTCGCCCATTCGCTTCTGTTGCTCGCCAACTCGTTTTTAGTTGGCGGTGCTTGGTGGGACAGGTGCCTAAAGGCTTATGAGACTTTTAACTTGGAACATTAAATGCATACCAAAACCATTGGTGATCTCAGCGAAGAGTACAGTCGGATTACATTTTTGTACTCTTACGATTGGTAGACACCAGACGAAACCGCAGTGGCATGATTGCTTGCCATGATGATGTGTGCTTGTCATGATTTTCGAAGGACCGTTGGCCGGTGGAGCAGCCTAGTCCAAGTGGAGACCGAGTATCGGCAAGCGGAGTGGTGGGCGCCCCCCAGAGATGGACCGATCACCTTTAAAAGGTGGCTGAGACAGACTGTGGAAGGCGGAGGACAGGGTGTTGTGGCGCAGCCTAGGAGAGGCCTATGTCCAGCAGTGGACTGCAATAGGCTGAGATAATTGCGATGACACAAATTGTTAAGTATGCAAATACGCTTCACCAGAATCGAAACTCAACTGTTAAATTTCAAATTTTCAAATTTATTTATTTCAAAAAGTAGTTTGTACACATACAAAGTTGTCTTATATAATTAGATGTTATAAATAAATAGAACCAGTACAACACATATAAAAGTGGTCATAGGACTCCCTTTCCTAAACTAGGCAGAAAATCTGTCTGTATCTTAGGAAAGAGTATCCATTACAGTGAGTCTTATTACGGTTACAAAAATGTTTTTTTGGTACGTGCAGTAGTAATACGCTAAAAACGCTGCAGTAATCTGGAAGCTTCAAGTTTGACTTGTACCATCACCTTCTGTATTTCCTACGCTGTGACATAATTGTTAGGAAGTCTGTGTGATGTGGCGGTAGTAAGTTGACTTATTGTGTTTGTATGTGTGTGTGTGTGCAGATTGTTTGTTATTTCCATATTGATGTGTTTGTCTGCTGTACAATATTTATCACTGTGCAGTGTTTCGATTGGGATTACAATTAGGTGGGATTTGCACAACCAATCTACAGAATACACTGCGTAATCCACCGTATAGGCAATTTTGAGTAGGAATTGTCTGCGCAGTTATGTAGGTTCGTATTAGATTAGATAACTACTTAGGTAGATTAGTAACGTCCAGTGCTCTCCTACCAAAATTGCAGTGAGGTAAATATTTTAATCAAGCCAGGACATATTCTCGAATACGTCTTGAAAGTGAAGTTCATAATAAACTTCATATCGTTATAAGTATACTGATTTTATACGACAACGCAATCATTGTGATAAAATAATTTTATTAATAGCTGTTTCAGTCAGTTCAGATTTTTCTTCAAAGAAGATTTTTCTTTCGAAACGACAATATTTTCTTATAAATTATTCACAAAGTACGGCGATGATAGGTAACGTATTCAGATAGTCGTTTGTGGAAACTTTTATTGAGAAATGAGCCTATGTATCTGAACATACGCAGATGTAAATAAATTGACATTATGTAAAAAACAATATGTTCAGAATATTATTTGAATCACGAATTGTACTGTTGCTACGCCGTAGACCGCTACGTCATAAATTGCTACGACTTAGGTGCTACGGCGTAGCGATAGTATAATAATCCATCACGGTTTGCATGGCTAGGACATTTTAGCCATTTAGCCTTGAGACACTAGCTGAAACCAGTATCTATGTTACGTAAATGCTAGTAATTGATATTTACTCTATACTATCATCCATTTATTTGCCTCTTTCGATACCAAAATGAATAAGATTCCCTTATAAAAGTTACACAGCTATTTTTATTCAAACACCACTAACATCGTTCGTTATAAACATATCCAACAAAGTTTCAATCCGAACAAAGACGAATGACAACACAACCCGAATACTTGAGATTCGCATCAAATAAAACAATATATCCGAAAACAGACGGGGTTTGGTAAGTTGGTGGGTACAGTTGGCCCAACTCGTTCTATCAACATAAATATCATGTGTTTTACAAGACAAAAAGTTGGTGGACGAAAAAATTGCAGCGACGCGCCGCCGCCGTGAAGCTTTGTATGGATTATAGGATTTTTTATTGCTTTTCCTGCGGCCGCTGGGGGGGATTTCCTCAATGATAGCGGTTTCCAGGCTGGCTGTATTTTCGAGACTAGCTGCCGCATGAATGTCCTCTTCCGCTGTTGATCGTTCTATTCTATAGAACTTTTGTGTGTTAGACGAATTTTCGACGATTTTGTTGTTGCGTAAATTGTCGTTGTTGAGGCTCTATTGTACCCTTTTTTTTGAGCTTGTGAAATCATCAAATGACTTCTGGGAGGGCGTGTCAGACTTTTACTGACTAACACCCACCCGTGTTCCTTCAGTTGCTTGTTGCATCCCTTTCGGACTTTCCCGCAACCCTGTCGAGTCTAGATAGAGTTAGTTAGTTACAGTCGTTGGTTCAAACCCTTTTTTTTTGAGGGTGGGAATTCATCAAATGACTTCTCCCGCACTGGGTGGAGCGGACGGGCGTGTCAGACTTTTACTGGCTAAAACCCACCCGTGTTCCTTCAGTTGCCTGTTGCCAAGGTCCCGGTATCCCTTTCGGACATTCCCGCAACCCTGGCAGGAAGGTTCGAACCCTGACAGGCGTTTTACTTTGTGTGAATTATTTCATCACCACTGCTCTCAAAACGGTGAAGAAAAATGTCGAGGTAACTGGCATGTTCTAGAACCAAAACTCGAACTCATGTGTTACTCACCGACAGCCAACCCGCACTGGGCTCGCGCGGTAGGTTAACCCACTCCCTCTAACAGAACAGGAACGGCATAGGCTGATTATATAATACACATGTAGCTGTATGAAAGTGACGTAATCATGTTAGAGCTTTTATTTAGTCGTCATACAGCGTTATGCAATAGGTCAACCCGATGAAAAAAAAAATGCTGAAAAATCGAGTTTCAAAGTTAATCCGGCTGGGTTTATTGGTGGATAAAGCTGTTTGTGTTTTCTTTATAATTATATACTATAGACTTTTTTGAGTGTTCATAGAGAGAGGATTTCATCATTTAGAAGTATTTCAAATCTAATATTCATATTTCGCTTAACTTCGTCCAAACTCGTATTTCTTTATAAATTCCTCGGCTTAGCTATAAACAAGCTCTTTTTAAGCCTTTTACAAAAAAAAAAACAAAATATGCATTTAAAAGAAAAGTTTTCACCCACAATTTTTTGTTACTATCTGAATAAAACTTCGAACAGAAAAGTTAGTTTTACTTTTCTCCTCTTGCAATGGCGTAAAAAGATACAATAGGTAATAAAAATTCAGAAATCATGTGTAGGCATGTACGAACTGGTGTTCCCCGATCACATGTCGGGAAACCAGGACTTTATGACAGTTGGGTAGCGCACCGCTAGTTAGTTTAGAGTTACGTATTTATAATTGGAAGCTCATAGAAACGCAACGAAACGAAATGTTCTCGTGATCCGCGTATAACGAGTTACCGGAAAATTTACATGAATTCGGAAATTTTATTACGTTTGTTGCCGGATTTATATGTGAATATATTTTTCATTTTATATAATTTATTGGCTGAATAATTGAATATGTCTGCTTCGTTGGCTTTGTGGTCGGAAGCGCTACTACTGAGCATGAGGTCCTTGGTTCGATTCCCGGGTTGGGCAAAGTATTATCGGGTTTTCCATCTGGAATTTCTCAGTAGCAGGCCGGATTTGTGTCCGGTTGATGGCAAAAGGCTGGCCCCCTATTACAAGGGACTCACACATAACTGGCGAAATGTTGGAGCTTTGCCCGACCCTTCGGGGAATACAGGCGTGATGTTATGTTATGTTATTTGAATATACAGGGTGTTTGGCAGAACGTTGAACATATGAAAATGGTGGATAGGTGGCGTCATCTGCTACTTATTCAGCCCTAATTTATTTGGCCCTGTTCCCCTGGTTTTTTTTTTTTTTTTTTTTAAATTACCCTTTAAAGTTGAGAAACTGGTGAAACTAGAAGAAAGCAAAAACATTTTTTTTTAAATATCCCGTGGTCCAGGGCCAAATAAATTAGGGCTGAGTAAGTAGCAGATGACCCCACCTATCCACCATTTTCGTATGTTCAACGTTCTGCCAAACACCCTGTATAACATACTAAAAGCAAATTAAAATAAAATAGTATGTTTTTATTTATTTGCAACAGTTTTATATTTTTAAACAACGTTGGATCACGTGTCCTATGCGATTCAAAAATTACGAGCGTCCCTATTAAACTTTTAAACCTTATTATACCCTTTTAGGGAATTAATTTTTCAAAATCCTTCCTCACACCTCATCTTCGTTAGAAACCCTTGTGCAGTTTTTTGCTTTCAAGTGCGTTTTGAAAATTATTATTGAATAATTTATAAAGCATCCGGTCTTAGCTTAGAAAAAATGCCAAAACGATATACCTACGAAAAATATTTTTGACGCACGGAATGTTGTCAATAATTTTTAAATATTTTCTTACTAAATAAATTTTGCTACTGTATCATAATTAAACAATTACCTACATTTAATGTCTGGCAAACTCGTCTCCAAGGAAGCCAACATGTGATAAATATTTTATATTATAATGTTCAAAACGTTGGCACATTAGTAGAAGCGCCGGATTTCAGCTAACGACCGCAGAGCTTCTTTCCTATCCCAAACGTAATCATTTTCTACAAAAAAAAAAACTTCTATCGTACAAAAAAATCTTCATGAATTCAAGTCGATCGTTAAATCAGTCGGTTGCTGAGAAAAAGTTGTTTTTATATTGCCAAGGATTCGGGAGCAAGGAGTGTTCCGCACGTTCAAACATTCCATCGATTGTCGTCCCAATGAAACTTCGACCTTCTCCCGGGAACCGGATTCAACTATATGGTCCTATACGTCCCAACTTTTTATTACTATTATCAAAGCTGACGTGCTGTGTTTATAAGAAAACTAGCCGAACGAGGTCAGCATGCATCGCAAAAAACTGTCCCACTTGTGTCCCAAGCAATAAGAAAAAAATCTTATCTCAGCTCCAATTCAGGTATGTTAGCCAAGCGCAAGCTCCGATTTCCAGCTTCTCCCACATTTACAGTTTCCTCAACAAAAAATAAAACTAAAAGAAATACATGCACACTTGCATAGCATCGGTCTTACACTTTCCTATTCGAGATTTTAGCTTTAGAATTGTTTCAATATCCTAAAGGCTGGAGTGAGGATAAAGATTACGGTACTAAAATCGTAGGTTCGGATTCCAATATCGAATCCCCGTTGAACCCATATCAGACACAAGCCAATCTACCTTAGTGAGCTTAATGGAAAAAAACTAGAAGACGCATCGGAAATCTTTAATTTTCTCAAAAGCTTCATCAATTATTAAATGAGAAAAATATTTTTCTACGGACCAATATTGATATGCCCTTAGATTAAACTCTCCCTTTGATTAAATCGCAACTCGAAACAATTTTCCGAACGAAGCCAGTAACTAGACAGGCGCCAGGCGGCCGACTGAACTGGTTATTAAATCGAGTAGTACAAGGTGCTTCGATCACAGTGGCCTAGATTGATGCGCGTTGTTAATAACAAGTAAAGTTGAGACACCACGCTATGACACTCAACTCTCAACTGGGGTAAACTTCACCCTGACTTCACTAATAGCGTTTTAGTGTGAACAAACAAGCCTCAGCAACAATATATTTACGCGTCCAATTTACGTTATTTACCGAACAATCCTGAGAACTCGCTCGGTAAATAATTAATGAAGATCCAATTGAAAATTCACCCTATTCCCGACATATTTGTCTGCGAAGTATCCGCGGTACGTGAGACGCGAAAGGAATCTATGATGGAATACCCCACCGCAGGGAATGACTAATGAAATTCCCCACAAATGGTGCCATTCTCTTAATGCGTTCACTTGAGCTATGAACACACTACTGCGAATGCGGACGCCAGAAGAAAAAACAAATTGTGTAGCATTCCGCGCTCTCCTCCCTTGTGACGTCGTAAAACTGTTGTGGTCTCTTTGAAGTAATATCTTTTCCCGTCTGACTTTTCGCCGTCGTGACATAAGCAGATTCGGCCGTTATTTACTCGATGCTTAAATTTTATCCTGACACGAAAAAATTTACAATCACTAAAGTTCACGAGCAAAGAATTACGATAAAAGGTCTTGTGTTGACTCTTCAGTCGGCTTTTGAATAAAGAAAATCGATCTTCTGTTCTCAAATATATAATGTTGCCACGTTTTTCTACGGAGAGTTTATTATATGTTGATTACTTTTTACATTTCAGATAAAGTCACGAAACAGGAATGTAGGTTGGGTTAAAAAAAAACCCGCCATCATTGTGGATGCACGCTGTTCAAAATGGTAAGATGTTTCGTGGATCGTTGATTATGAAGATGTGAATTAATTAGAAAGGGGACTTTATTAAAGTGGTGGTTTCTCTGAGGGCACACAAAGAACGATTTTAATGTGCCGAGGGTACAAGATGCGGATAATTAGGCGCCTGCAAAATAATTAATGAAAATCTTGTTCGTGAGCCCCGATGGGTTCGGGGCCTAACATTGTTCACGCTCTGGAGATCATTACGTTACTAGTGATGTAATGATGTTACTGTGGTTAACATAACCCACATTGAGACACGCATAGATTCAGAGCTAAGGCAGAATTCAGGCTGCATTATTAATCGAGGGTTCATTGGACATCAATTCAAAATGATACCATTTTGGTTCCTGAGACATTTAACAGTGGCTTGGATTGGTCTTGTCTTTCGTGCTTATAACAATCAGAATGCACCATATTTATAGTAAAATGTTACTATTTAGGTCATCCAAATGAAACAAGTCCGCAACGTATAATTTGTATAATTATCACTTGCTTCAAAAACGGTGAAGAAAAACATAGTGAGGAAACCTACTGAACTTATAGTTAATCAATCTGTCTAGCCTTTTCCGAACTATGTTGGGGTCGGCTTCCAGTCTAACCGGATGCAGCTGAATACCAGTATTTTACATGGAGCGACTCCACAACCCAGCAACTGGGTAATACGATACCCCTTGGTTAGACCGGTTGTCAGACTTTCGGGCTTCTGACGACTCGTTACGACTGTCAAAGATCCACAAATGACAGCCGGTACCAACGGCTTAACGTGCTTTCCGAGGCACAGAGGAGTCTCGATATGTGAAAATGGTCACCCATCCACGGACCAACCCCGGCAAGCGTAGCTTAACCTGATGGATCGACCCGAGCGGGTGTTATTACTTAGCCACGAGCTCCTAGTGAACTTATAGTTAATATAAGTCTGAAATCGCCAACCCATCTCGAGCAAGCATGGAGATCAATGCTCGACGAGCCCCCTCTGTCTGGGACAATAATAGTCTGGTATTATTATTTGTTTCATGGTTTGTAGGATGGCAACTTTTAATGTAGTAGGGTTGTATATAATGTACGCCCATTACCGGTCATTGAGTCAGGACATTAAGGTTCCAGCTGACCTTGGTTTCCAACAGGCCTTCATCCTTCATCCACATTTGATTCTCACTCACTAGGCACGATTTAATTTCCGTTTTCGAACAACATTTTGTTGTATTGCGTCCATTTGTTCGTGCGATTATCGTCGAGGCATTTTAATTTGTTTTCTATTTATAGACAGCGAAGAGAATGTTACGATAATTAATGTTTTATGTCAATCAGACGAGCGATTTGTGTTCGGATCGGAATCCATTTGTATTAGGGAAGGCTTTATAGGATCATTTTAATGCCGTTTTAGGGTTTTTGGGGATAAAAGAAAACTGTTTTTTCTTTTCTTTTAGGTTGTATTAATGGAGTGATGGATTTTCAGAATTCTTAACACTTTACCGTGTGTTGTTGGAGTAGAACGCTCTTTACTTTCCGCGTCGGTAAATATTATTTTTTAAATTGAACATCAGATTTCTCAGGGTTAAAGGGTAACTAACTGTTTAAAGCAGCGTTTTTAACAAGGTTCAACCTTTTCATATTACGAAAATAGAAACACCCCATTCATACATACCTAAATTATTGTACAATGAAAAAACTCATACGTCGAACTTCCTTGGATCAATTCCTAATACTTACAAATATGAAATCGGTCAACTATCGCACAATAGTTGAACAGGATATAATTATATCCACTTCGCAGAATTGTTTTAAAACTGCTGAATTTCGGAAGCCCCGCTAAAATGCCAAGTATTTGCCGAAGTTGAGAATAACTGCCCTTTACGAGGCTCGGTCGGACACCTTTCCATCAGGGGTCCTAGCACAAACGGGCGTAGTAAATTCGACCGGTTTTTGTATCGAAAATACACATCTTACTGAATATTGGTTAATTTTTTTGCGAAAAACACAATCAACATCCATAGTACTGTAAGCTTTTATGCAGTAAGCAACCTACAAGTGTACTGGCCATAACGAAAGGCTTGATTCCAATGTTCTAGCAGTTTGTATTTTAGAATAGAAAGACAGAAGGGGAGCCGACTAGAATAATATAAAATGTATCTTTGATTTCCTGAAGCATTATAATTAGTAAACTATCGAGAAGTGTTTCATTCGATCCGGTACTAACCAAGTAAATATTATATGTGAAACGAGTATTGTTCGAATTTACGTTACGTTTAAGCCAACATTAAAGGCGCAATGGACCGCAGCGCACCAAATTTTCATACAAAAAAGTGCGATGCGGTCCGCCTGCAAAGTAGTTCATAGTAAATGTACGAAAGCAATTTTTTTTTTTTTATGTTAGCCTAAACTGTCCCACTGCTGAGCAAAGCCCTTCCCCAAATCTTTCCAAACATCCTTTTTCAGGGCCATCTCGATCCAACCCTTGCGGTACGCGTCTAGATCGTCTCGCCATCTCTTCCTGGGCCGGCCTCGGAGGCGCCGTCCATCTTCAGGCACCCACCGCGAGCAGACTGTTGCCCAGCGGTCGCTATGCATGCGGCTGACATGACCCGCCCAGTCCCATTTTAGCTTGGCAGCCTTTTTGCCTACGTCTAGAATCCCCGTTTTGGAGCGCAACGTGGTGTTTCGTATTCTGTCAGTTCGGTTTACGCCCAGAATGCTGCGCTCCATTGCTCTTTGGCAAACCCCAAGGCGGAACTTTTGCGACTCGGTGAGCGACCAGGTCTGGGCACCGTAGGTTAGGATGGGCAGAATACACAGCGTAAATTTAAGTTAGTTAAGTTAAAGCAATAAAGGAGGATATTTGCAATGCGCGCGTTCATGTTAGGCCCACCGGTTCCGGAAAGCGCGATAATTTAAGGGATTATATCTCCATGAGGGTTAAGGGTAAATAAAAAATAACAATACTTGTCTCCCTTGTTTACGGGACATTTCCCTTCGAGCGCTGACCCCGGTCAATTAATGTTTCAAATATGAACATCACTGAGGTTCGCATCGAATTTGCATTTCTTTTTTCGGGACATTAAAAAAATGTCTGACCGTAACAAAATATGTTGTGTCCCGGTTTCTGAAAATATTGGTAATGTCAGTTTGTATTTGTTTGCCCTAAATAACAAAAACCAATAATTTACGTTGTGATGAGATCTGACAACGGATTAAATTGAACGCGCTTTCAAAAACTAATATTATTTACTACTTGTTAGTGATTTCGCAGTTTGTACTGGTTGTCAGAATAACAAATAAAATCATTTCACGTTGAACTTTGTGACCTGTGACATCTTTAAAATAAGGGATTATTATTTTCCTATTTACAGAAAATAACTGTGGAAACAATTTTCGTTAATAACCGGTTGTCAACAGCGTGGCAAATTGGAAGAGTTTCCCAGTATTTAATGTTCATAATATCGTTAACATCTTATGTTTTTGAATGATGTTTATGAAACCGCCATAGCAAAATAGAAAATAATTGTATTATGAAATATTACATTAGTAAAATTAAACAAGAACAGTGTTGTGTGTCCTTACTTATAAACATTGTTTAAAGTTAAGTAATGTTTATGTTTGCTTAACCAAAAACATTTTTAACTAATAAGCTTGTCTTAACTTTGAGCAACGTTTAATAGGGCAATATGTCACTTGATTCGTTTAAAAAGACCTGTTGTGCTATTCTGTAAAAATCTCACCGTGAAAACCCAGGTGAAGTGAGCTTGGAGTGAACTGTCACTGCCTTAGCATCAGTAGGTATCGATGACACTGACAGCTCACTTCACTTATGTTTTCACGGTGAGATGGTTATAGAATAGCAATGCTGTTGTGCTATCCTGTAAAACTCTCCACGTGAAAACTTAAGGTGAAGTGAGCTTGAAGTGAAATGTCACTGAGTTAACACCAGTAGGTATCGATGACAATGACAGCTCACTGAGTGAAGTGAGCGTGGACGCACACTTCACCTACGTTTTCACGGTGAGATGGATATAGAATAGCAATGCTGTTGTATCTTATCAGGCACACGAGAGCGCCTTATTCGAGTTATAGTTATTGAGAAGCAAGTTTTAAAGAAAAATAACTTCTAATACTGCTCACTGGTGTAATGCTCCCAAGCGCTACTGCTGAGCATAAGGCCCTGGGTTCGATTCCCAGGTCGGACAAAGTGTGAAGTTTTTCCATCTAGAATTGCTCAGTAGCAGCCCGGAGTCTGGATTCGTGCCCTGTTGATGGCAATAGGCTCGCCCCCTATTACATGGGACTTAAATATAACTCGCGAAATGTGGGTGTACGTTATGTAAATGAAATGAAATGAAATGAAATGAAATGAAATGAAATGAAATGAAATGAAATTGTTTATTCTGTAAATAGGATATTGGAATCACTTTTACACGTCATATTAAAAAATATTAAAAATAAGCTAGATGAGGTCGGCGTTTCCTATCTGACTACTCTGAGAAGAAAGGCCGAAACAAACTCAGAGGTCACAGTCTCTTTTAAAGTCCAGACATAATCTTGGTCAAGCCATATGAGGACCATGTAAATTCGAGTCTGAAATGGTCTTTTGAGGAAAGAACCACACAGATTTGAGTGGACCTGTCCAGTCAGTGCAAGCATTTGTCAGTAATGGCGGAGCTCAACTAAGAACTTAAGGAGCTCAGCGACTCGACGAACAATACCAAAGAAAGGACATTTGGGTAGGCCGCATAAAATTCTCAAATTGCCAGACCAATGATAAAATTAACTGAGAACGAGAAAAAAAAAATTAAAAAAATTCACATAGTCCTCACATTCACAATAATAAAATACTTTACAAAGTAATCATGTCATTTTGTATAGAATATTCAATTATGTCAATTTGTAAATAAAACTGGTTGATATACTTTGATGATTTTCCATATTATTCAAAATGTTACAATGCTTAGCAGAGCGAGCAGCTCAATCCCATGCTTTTTTGTCTTCTAAATAATCTGAAATTTTATAGTACCCTTTTCTACAAAGTTTGGTTTTAATGCAGCTTTTAAATCGTTTAATGGGTAAGTTTCGAATGTCAATGGGAAGTTTGTTATAAAAGCGTATACATTGACCCATGAACGAGTTGCCTACTCTGTGGAGACGAGTGCGATGTACAGCAAGATTGTGCTTATTCCTGGTATTTAAACTATGAATATCGGACATTTTCTTAAAATTAGATATATTTTTGTGTACATACAATAGGTTTTCAAATATATATTGTGAGGCTACAGTCAGAATATCTATTTCTCTGAATTTTTCTCGAAGGGAATCCCTTGGACCTAGGTTGTAAATGGCTCGAATAGCCCTTTTCTGTAAAACAAAGATAGCATTAATGTCCGCACAGGCTCCCCAGAGAAGAATCCCATAAGACAGAAGACTATGAAAATAACTAAAATAAACAATTCTGGCTGTATCTACGTCAGTTATCTGTCTAATTTTTTTAACGGCGTAGGCGGCCGAACTAAGCCTTCCTGACAATTTTTCTATGTGTGGGCCCCATTGTAATTTACCGTCAATGGTTATTCCAAGAAAAACTGTCGACTCAACGGGGTCCAACTCTATTCCATTAATTTTAACATTGGTAGATAGCTGCCTGACATTTGGCGTTGAAAATTTAATGAGTTCAGTCTTTTTCTCATTCAGGAGAAGATTATTTACATTAAACCAATGCACCACTTTAGAGAGTGCATCGTTAACTTGTTCAAAGTTGACTAACTGACGTTTTATTTTAAAAATGAGGGAAGTATCATCTGCGAATAACACGATCTTGTGATTATCCCTTATGTGGTAAGGTAAATCATTAATATAAATGAGAAATAAGAAAGGACCTAGAATTGAACCCTGCGGAACGCCCATGGTGACCGAAGATCCTGCAGATCTCTTGCCATTAACATCGACCCTCTGAATTCTGTTATTCAGATAAGAAGTCAGAAGGTCGAGAGCCTTGTCCCTCATACCATAGTGGTACAGTTTCCTGATGAGAGTATCATGATGTACGCAATCGAAAGCTTTGGACAAGTCGCAGAAAATGCCAAGAGCATCCTGCGACTCCTCCCAAGCCTCGAATATGCTCTTCAGTAATTCCACGCCCGCGTCTGTAGTTGAACGACCCTTTGTAAAACCGAACTGTTTCAGATGAAGTAAATGATGTGTATTGAAATGACTTAACATCTGTTTTAAAATTAATTTTTCAAAGATTTTGCTCAACGTAGGTAATATCGAGATAGGCCGAAAATTCGTGGGATCAGTTGTGCTGCCAGACTTGAACAGTGGAATCACTTTGCTAAGTTTCATCAGATCAGGAAATACACCAGATGCAATACAAGAGTTAAAAACAATTGCCAAAAAGGGTGAAATAACATCAATTATTGAAGACATAGTATGTACTGATAATCCCCAAAGGTCAGCAGTTTTTTTCACATCGAGTTCTTTAAAAGATTCTATAATGTCTTTAGCAGTAGCAATTGTAAATTCAAAAAGTTTGTCACATTCTGGTACACATTCTTTTAGTATTGAATAAGCAGAAGTGGAGGACGACGATGACAGAGTTTTGGTTGTTAAAATTGGAATATTAGTGAAGAAATTTTCAAACTCAGTTGCCACCTCCCCGTCTGCCTTAATATCTACATCATTGATTTTTAGATGGAAGTCACGATTCCGTACTGTCGTTCTTCCTGTTTCAGAATTAATAATATTCCAAGTTGTTTTAATTTTATTCCCAGAAGATTTTATTTTATTTTTAATATGTATGGCTTTTGCTGAGGAACAGGCTCTTTTAAAAGTTTTAGAATATTTTTTAACAAATCCTTGAAAAGTTTGATCTTGGTTATATGTTTTTTCATGATACAATTCAAATAACCTCTGCCTACTTTTGTAAATACCTGGTGTTGCCCAATCACTAAATAAAACGCGGTCACAAACAGGTAATGTTTTTGAGGTGAAAACCTTCCTAAACTCACAATTGATGAGGTTAAATAGTAAAGTATAAGCTTGATCCGGGTCGTTGTGATAAGGCAAACCCGGTAGTTTTTCTATTAAATTATTTTTAAATTGATCTAAGCGACTTTTATTTACAGGAACAAAACTCACAAGTTTTCTTTGAGCTCTGACTATTTTCTGAGGGAAAGTGACTAACTGGCCACAGTGATCAGAGTCCAACTCATTTATAATTAAATGGCTAGAAGGTCTTGAGTTTGTAAAAATATTGTCTATACAGGTAGCACTAGTGGCAGTTATTCTAGTCGGCTCAAAGAATGTATTGTACAAGTTATATGACTTTAATAGAGTTATAAATTTATTTACTGTAGCAGATTTTTCTAGTATATTGATGTTGAAGTCTCCACAGACAACAACTGTTTTATTACTGCCACAAGTCTTTAATAATACATCTTCCAAAGATTTCTCAAAAATATCATATGAAGCACATGGGGGCCTGTACACGCTTAATACAATGAACTGCTCAAGCTCAATGCAAGCTATTTCAATAACTCGCTCAACAGAGAGGCTAACAATATCCTTACGTTCTTTAAATTTCAAGTTGTTATGAACAATTATTAGAGAGCCACCACGTATCATATTAACTCTGCTGAATGAGCTGGCAACCTGGTGGTTGTTAAAGCTGAACATGAACTGGTGGACTTTTAGCCAATGTTCAGTTACACATAAGATATCAATATAACTACAGTTCATGAACAGCTCCAATTCTAATTCCTTACCTATTACACCCTGTATATTTTGATGAACAATTTTTAGAGTATTATTATTATATTTATTTAGATTACTACAATTTGAAGGGTGAGATGATATTAAAGAACTTTTTGTAACATTTTGATGATTTAAACCAGTATTTATATTTTCTTCATTTATTAAGCAAGAGGTTTCCTCTATTGTCCTAATTTCTAATTTAAATTATAATCAATGTCATTTTTTGTTGCCAAATTATTGGCAGAATCATTCAAAATTACATTGCATTGCCCAAAAGAAGCAAGTTGTTTAGCCAAGTTTTTGGCTGAAATAGAAAAAAAATATGATAGCGACACAGCTATCTGTCTTTTATAATAGGTAGAAAGATAGTACATAAGAATATTATATCTATCTCTTGTCAAACCTCTGCCTAATCCTTCGGGGAATACAGGCGTGCTGTTATGTTATGGTAACCGTTTATATAGGTGACCCTGCACTGTTAAACATCTCAATATTTGTACAGGGTTCAGTACATCTATTTTCTTAATGTCTCTTGGGAATAATCGCATTTCCGAATACAAACGAATGCTAATTTCCATGTCCATCAATTAATAGATTTATCGTGTATAATAATTTGAATTCAGAACTAAGTACGTTATTGTTGTTTTGATTTGATTTTCGTGTGAACTATATGGAGCTCTAAAACTATTTCTTAAACTATATCCTCCCATTTTAAAAATAAATAACATTAGGTTAAAAATTAAAGTAATAAAAACTAAAAGCCAACTACGACTAAAAAGGTATAAACAAGACACCACAGACAGACAAATTAAAAATCCGGAGTCACACGTAATCTGTTCGATTTATGCCCTAACACGTGTGACTCCGGATTTTTAATTGGTCTGTCTGTGGTGTCTTGTTGTGTTGTGGGTTTTAGTTTTTATTACTTTTTTTAAAAAAAAATTCTTTTGGGGTTATAATATTTATATTTTTGAAATGTGCTCATTAAGTCCTTTCATTTGATACCCAACATGGTACGATTAAACAATTTTTTTTTTTTAGTTCCTGACTTTATGTCCTCTAGAGGGCGCCATTTTTAATTTAATGTGACGTCACATAGCCTATAACCAGCGGACGATCAAGACGCTTCCAACGATACATCATTTGTCAAATTGTGATGAGTCGTTTAGAAGATATGAGGGAAGAGATCAACATACATACATACATACATACCGGTCAAAATCATAATCCTCCTTTTTTCTTCGCCGTAGTCGGGTAAAAAGAGTATTAACGATTCTATATACTTCCAAGTCGATTGAGAGCGTCCGTCACCAAGAGCAAAGGGCAACTGATAGAAATCTGACGACTGACGAAACACGAAGTTTGCCGAGGGACATTAAGAAAAAAGTTGTACTGTACAAATGTATAAACATGTTAGGTAGGTATCCTCAAACTCAAAACATGACATTGACAAACTTCATAAATAATACGTCTCAACCCGTTAACCTCCGAGGTCACATCAAAAGTAAGTGACCAACCAACCACAAACCGGTAGGAAACAAAACAAGAACAACAACAAAGTTTAACGGTCCAAACGATGCGTCTGTTTGCATATTCCGAGTCTACGTGTAGTGTGTACCCTTATGTTACGGTCTAAACTCTTCATAAATCCGTCTTGTTTATTTTGCCGAAATCCATCCGAAGATATACGGAGATTTTTCATGTCCCTTTTTTACTAGAGCTTAATTAATGGGTTGCATGAAAAGTCGTTGTACCTACTGGTGATTTTAAGTAGTATCCTAAAACAAGCCTTCACGAGTGGTGATCGTTAATTAATGATTGCCCGGTTATCCATGTTGACCAGTTCACATTTTAACGAGCGATTCGTGCCGCTACGAGTTAAAGAATGCTGCTGGACATTCTTCAAAAAAAGTATAAACGCCCCCACAAACAGGCGCGACGCGACTTTGACAAAACAATTTCTGAAAAAACTTCACGATAGAACAATTACCAGTGTCGCGTCGCACGACAAGTCGCATTAGTCTGCACGAGCCTTAAGACGAAAATCGTTTTTCTAAGGTAAAAAGGGTGGCATCGACGCGCAAACTGTTACCATGGATTCAGTACATGATTCTGGACACCATGGGTTGTAAAAATTCGTCGGTTATAAAAAAAAAATGGTTTCCATACATTTTGACCGTAGGTATTATACTTTTATAAGAAACAACAGGTGTTATTTTTTTAAACCTGCGAATAATTTAATAGAATCATGTGCTGAATTCACAGTTACAGTTTGCGCGTCGATGTCCGTACCACCCTGTATACAGGGTGTAAGGGACAGCCCTCCACAGACTGATAGGATGAATTCAGCATATCATACAAAGACGATCGGTACATCAAATTGTTTCAGGAACGTTATGGGAATCCAATAAACCTGATTTGTATTATTACCTCACGCGTAATGTATTGTTACCGTGGCAAAACCTGCGTAGCTGCTCTCCCCGTGTCGGGGCGGGCGCGCTTGAGTATTTTAACATCCATTGCTGGTTTTTTGATTTTAGCTGTTTTATTTACATAAATGGAGTGCTGTGTACAAAGAATGTAATTTTACATTGAAATATAGAAATAGTAACTGAAAAAACGATGACAAAAATTTAAACTTTCCGGTGGAATATGATTTAAAATAAGGAGAATGCCCCCTGTTAATTTGCGAAGGGCTGTTCCTTACACCCTGTATAGGCTACATGGTACCCACTGAAAGACTGGCGGTGGTTCTTTGCCAAGCCACAACCCTTACGACGCTATATCCGAAACTCTTCATAAACCTGTCCTGTTTATTTCGCGGAGATCCGCCACGGATACAAAATTTATTGAAGCTCCAACACTTTGGTTTAGTTCGACACTTTCAAACTAGTTTCAGTGACGGTACTGGGAAAAAGTTTGGAGTATGCACGTAAAATTGAAAGGTGGAAGTTTGAAGAATGGTCCCAGTGAACTGCTTTAACAACTATCATATGAAGTTCAGGATATTGGTTTTAGATAGATTTAGGTGATGGCGCTCGTAAATTGGGGATGGATAAGCAACCTCTTTCGTTTCAATTTGCTTCTTTCAAAGTCAAATTCGTCAAAAACATGGGCAGAAGCGCAGCTTTTTGTTTATTTTCCCTCAAAAGTAGTGTTTTATGTAAATGAATTGGTACCTATATTTAAAAAAAACATGAAAATAAATGCAGTCATGGGGACTTACGACAGAAGTGAAAACTAAACCATGCTTTCACTTCAGCCCGCGGCTTCGCCCGTGTGGTATGTCGATAAAAAGTAGCCTATGTCCTTTCTCAGGCTCTAGACTATCTGTGTACCCATTTAAATCGCTTCAGTAGTTTTGGCGTGAAAGCGCGACAGACAGACAGACAGAGTTACTTTCGCATTTATAATATTATAGTAAGGATTAGCATGTCGGTGACGCTCGCCTCCCAAAATTCGCTTAACACGCCTAAAGAAGTTTTCACTTCAAAGATGTTGTTAATTGACTGGGTTGTCCAAAACGGTCATTAAAGAACGCCATGATATCTGCAATAAAAAGTTACAATTTTAGTAAAGTTGTGTTTAAAAAAAGAAGATTTCATCTTTGAAAGTTGTTAGTGCTTGTTTACTTTAGCACTCGAATAAAACATTGTTGTTTACCGTTTATGAAATAAAGATCATGGTGCATTTTCTTGTTAACTTCATAAACGTGTCCTACATAGTTTTGTGCTAGAATTTTTATCGAATCCTGCCGTTTTATGATGCAACTGAAGCTATTCGTATTTGTTTCCGAAAATAAAACTAGTTATTGTTATAGGTCTGTTTTAGTTTACAAAAGTTTGTTTATTCCGAATAAAGTTTCAGATTTTGGCAGAACCTATCTTTGTTCGACGTATCTGTGGGTAAATTAACTAATTGCTAGTAGGTGTAGGTACTGGTGTTATTAAAATAACTGATCATTCTTCTGCCCATATGTGGGTATTTTTCTAGTTAATTGATTTAGGCGTGACTTTACGGAAATCCATTATAAAATACAATAGACGTAGATATATTTAGTAACCTATTCCGCTTAACTATTCTTCAAGAGTCATAAAAAGCCCTGTCACCCTGATCTCTCCGTCCCGTTTTCGGTTTGGCAACACGTCGTGTTCTGGTTGGCGACTGGTCAATCGTCATCATGAGGATGCTTCGTTGAGAGGTGAAACACGTGTCGATTTCTTACAGGGTTTTTTATGACTCTTAAAGAATAGGTTACTAAATATATCTATGTCTATTGTATTTTATGCCTTTTTCTCCCATACTTCTCTATTAGCCATCATTTCGATAGTTACCCCATTTCTAGCCATATCCTCGTTCACAGAGTCCATCCACTGTTTCTTTGGTCTTCCGCTATTCTTATAGCCATTTATACTCAAATCTTTCCTCACGACATTTTCCTCATTCCTCTACATCACATGCCCATATAATGTACTCATCGTAATGATGAGTAGAATTTCAGGTTTTCAGATAATTCAATTACAACTTGTATTAATGCAAATGAGAATTCAATTTAAATAACAATAACTCATCTTGTGTTTCACTTTACTTTCGAGAAGTTTTGAAATCTAATGAAATCTATTTTGAATACTAGGGCCTCTTCCAGTGACCCCTACATCCTCTCGATAGCCGAGGTCGGGATAAACCGGGGAATGCGTAATGAAATACCCCGGGCAGAGAGGAATGTCAAATGAGAGTAAACCAAAGGGCCCACTCTGTACCATTAATGTTTATTTAACTAAATATACTTGAAGCGACTCGCCTGTGTGCGTAATTAGGATTTATTACTTTATTTTAGACTATAATGCTAATTTATGAGCTAAGATTTAAAGAATTAGCTTTTTGTGGTCAAATTAGTCAGGGGATTACTTTTCAATTTCTTTTTATTTTTAATTAAGACTAGGCAGATATTTTGGCAGATAGGTAGATATTTACCAGCTCTATATAAAACCTACACAACATTATTCTTTGTTAAGTTTTATTGACGGTGTCAAATTGGCTCTTTAAAATTAAGCTTTGGAACGATGTTCAAAATGTTACTATCGAAAGTTTTCTTCAAATTCAGAATTTGAATTATACGTGTCCGATGACAACCTCCATTCTGAATAGGTACTTGTCCAATGGATCACGGTTTTTTGTAATATTTATTTTGTACTCTCAATGATGTTCAGTGCTCACAAAAATAAAGAATTTGGTATGTTCTGTTAGAGATAATCTACAGATGGTACATATAGAGAATAATTTATAGTAGTTAATAATAAATTATTTATTGGCATAAAAAAGATTACAAAAAAGAAAACCCTGACTCCACACAATCAGGTTAGAGTACTTACCCGTATTTGAGGAGTCAGTGACTTCTTCCATTTATGTTAAACTATACTCAATTTGAAATAAGATTAAACGTATGGATAAGCCTTTTTTACGTTCCGTTCAACCGATTTTGAATTCTATTGCGTTGGTGGCATGACAAATGGCAGCCGCAGTAGATAGTTGGTATTGTGTAACTTTGTTTGCTTATAATGCTATCCTTATGCCTACGGTATAGAAGTCAAAATCGGTTGAACGGACTGTAAAAGGGTATGTTTTAATGTCTAATAATAAATTTCAAATGGGGTATAATTGTAGTTATCAATTTTACCCAATTAAATAGTTACTTACTATTTCTGTAAAAAATTCAAACGATTCACAGAAATTCAATGGTAAATCATACAGTATTTAGTTCAACACTGAATAATTAATGAGCGCAATTAAATAAAAAGGTAAACACTACAAAATGTATTCACAAAGCATCAAAGTCGGGTGGTGGCCGAAAATACGGCCGGACCAGCTTTATTCCAATACCGTAGCTTTGCGAATAATAAATAAACCGAGTGTAATTCTGAGTAATGGTCCGTAAATTATGTTTAATTTAAGAGCGGTTAAAGAGACGGAATTGAAGCTTATTATGTGCAAATTGGAGCGAATATGTATGATGGGGAGCAGTAGTGGCCCAGTGGTAGCGGCCACGACTTACGAGTTGTAGGTCGTAGGTTCGAACCTTAACAGGCGTTATACAGGGTGATTGGAAGCTAGGTGCAAAGTCTTAAGGGGTGGTAGTGGACACTATTTTGAGCATTTTGAGCTATACTTGTCTTAGAAGAAGTAGGTTTTTTTTTTAAAACTTATTATATATATTTTTTTTATAAATAACCCAATTTCTGACTGGTAATTGCCAAAAGTGCCCCAGTTAAAGTTGAAAAAAAAATACTAGGCACTTTGAAATTGTAGAAGTCAGAAAATGTGGACAATTTGCGTAGATTACTTGATAAAAAAAAAAAAAATTGCCGCAATCTTTCAAACCTTTTTTAAAACAAGCTTTGCACCCAGCTTCCCGCACTGGGCCGGCGTGATAAAGTACTGCCTAGTCCCTATCAAAGAGGGGAGGCCAGTGTCCCAGCAGTGGGAAAATTATATTATGTTTATGTATGATGAGGGATGCCTGTGTTTTCATAAAGCTTCCTAAGAAAGCGGTAAACGTTCACCCAATAACGGCTATCTAACAGAGCGTTTTTGGACACCTTAATGTCAAATGCTGGTGAAAATGACAGATTTTCGTGATGGCTGTTATAATTTGACGGAACCGCTTTCATAGGAACCCAAAGCTTTATCGTTTTTCCATAAAGCGAAAGCTTCAGGGTAGCCCACGCAATTCAAATTTTCTTACTTTTTTTACAATTTGCAGGTCAGTATCAGGTTGTATGTAGATTAAAATTTGGTTTGTATAACTGTCAAATGTCATGATTTTATGAAATAGTTATTCAATACACTTACATGAACTTAGAGAGTTGGAATGCTGATTCTGTAAAGCTATTTTTTTACGGTCGCGAATAATATTTTAATCAACATACAACCTGACACTGACCTGCAAATTGCAAAAAACGTAAGATTTGAGTTTCGCGGGCTACCTTAGCGCATCCCTCTTGAGTATGTCATCGCGTTCTCACTTAACCGATGACATCTCGCTAGTTATATCTTCCAAAAGCGCAAATCCCCGATGAATCACACGAGAGTCAGTATATTCCCCGTTTTACAAAAAAAAAACAACCGACCTCAAACAAAAAAACATTAAAAAAGTGAAATATAATCAACTTTAATTTCAGAAGTCGGTGACTTTTGTTTTCAATTTTTGTTTTTTTACACCGACTTCCGATTTTTTACACAGACCCGACTACGGCAAAGTATGTATGTTTGTATGCATGGGGGATACATACAAACATACATACCGGTCAACATTATAGGTGTAAAATAGGGGATGATTTTAAAATCTACATTTAATATTAACATTTTAGTCAGTTCCCGTGAATAGATATCCGACATCCACGCGGGCGAAGCCGCGGGTAAAAGCTAGTAATATTATATAATTAAACCTAATAATCCTTAAGTATGTGATTATTACTTAGATCTCAATATTATACGGAGAAATAAACGCATACTAACTTGATTGCCTCTCCTCACGTAATCCCCTTCTATAACATAGTTAGTTAAGTTAAAGTGGTTAACTCTGTACTAGTAACGTGCAACTAACTCATCACATTGCTAGACTCCGAATATAATCCGAATGTAACTTTGAATGAATATACAGAGTGTAAGGGTGAACACCGTTGTTACTCAAACCATCAAACTCAACAAAAAAAAAACGTTGTTTTCATTAAAAGATTTTTAAAAGTTTCTATCCGACACCGTGCTCGCAAGCGAAACAGCTGACTGACTGAGGGTTGGGTCGCGCTCGCGGCCAGTCAGGTCACGTCCCGCGACCCCCACCCGTGTTGAGACGCAAGTTCGTTGCCGTAGCGCATAGGAGAAAGGGTGAAATACTCGAGTGGTAAAATGTAATTTTAAAAAAAGAACAAAAAAAGTCGTCATTTTCCATTGATTTTATGTTCTATAAATGACACAAAACCACTGGTTTCAAGGATAACGGTGTTTACCCTAACACCCTCTATATTGGTCGACTCAAGTTGTTCAGCATTTGACTTGTTATGGAAACAATACGTAGACATGTTTCGCATAAACCACTGAATCATCACTTTAATTATTTGCCTACTATTGTGGTTAAAATCCTCCGGTTACACTTTGTAGAAACGCTAAAGTTTGCTTGTTAGTAAAGAAATATTTTGGTTTAAGTTTTAACAAAAGACGGTGGCCCAGTAATAATCTGGGTAAAAATGGAGGTATTCTACTCAGAGCGCTAATTTCAACAGCAGTTGACTGAACTTCCACTAACTGCACTGATACAAAATTAAGATAAGTTGGTTCGGACGAACAGTTTATTCATATATAATTATTATTTTCAGTCCCCGAGCGGCACCTACCTACTTGACATATTTTTGTTGGGAGAATAGTCATTAAAATACTTCTTATCTTAAACAGATCTTCAGTCTACTGGCTAAGAGGCTCATACTATTTGCCCGCAGTTTCACACACGTTGAGATAGGAAATTAAGGAAAAAAAATTATCAGAAATTAACAGTTTTTACAAACAAAAACTGTGAGACGTCAATTTGATGTCACGGATAAAATATATCTGACGTTGGAAAAATTAGCCTTTACAAATAAACAGTTCTATATACAATAAATCCGGGTATATTCAGGCTACAACCTACTTAAAAAATACAAGCACCTACTACACTACTACCGTAACTGTAACTACATAGAAACCACCTCATACATCCAAGTGTACTCGCGTAGCCTCGTACAAACGTATAAACAACGCTCCTTTAACGGTTCTCATTCGATTTCGCAGCCGTTTGGCCAAAGAGACAAGAGCATGCAACTCAGTGCTCTCTAGAGACGCTCGATTGAGCATCTCTGCTTATGCTCTGAGTAGCGATACTTGGGGAGTCACTGATGCGGTGAGTACAGAAGAGGTTATTTTTGCAAGTGACGTTCATTTTAGAATACAGGGTCAAAATAAATTAGTTAGCAAAACTCTGCAGGCGTGATGGGCATCGATATCTAAACACGATAAAATTAAAAAAAATTGAAGTTTTTTTTTGGGGTCAAAGACCGCTGGTAATGTTGTTACTTGAAGCATGAGTTGAGAAAATCTGTTTTCTTTTGTTTTATTAACCGACTTCTAAAAAAGGAGGAGGTTCTCTATTCGGATGTTTATATATCTTGTTTTGTTAATGTATATATATTCGGGCATAACTCCATCATAAATATAAACGGATTTGCTAAATTATTTTTTGTTTGAAAGGGTATGCTCTCGAGGTGGTCCCATGTAAATTTTATTAACTTTGCTTGGGTACTTTTTGAGTTAGCTTCAATCATACGTATTTTTACACTTAGTCTTTAAGAATGATATATTAATTACTTCCTATCCCTGTAATTTACATAGCAAGTAGTGGTATTCGAATTTGTGTGGGGTAAGTACCACAACTAAAAAGCAAAAAAAAAAACTTAAAAAAAAAAAACAACCGATTTCCAAAAAAATATACTTCAAAGTGAAAAATTACTTTATTCCGGAAATCGTTGGCAAAAAAAAATGTGTATTTCTATTGCTGCTATGACAACAAATAATAAAAATAAATTAAATAAAGTTAATAATTAAAGGGTGTCCATACAAGAAATGTGTTTTTTTCGGCGTTTTTTTGCTCGATCTTAATATGGTACTTGGGCGGTTTTTTTCTTTATTTATAAAACAAGTAACAATTGAACTAAAATTTAATTCTATAGAGAAAAAACCACAAAAATAAGTTTAAAAAAAACTCGGACTCGCGCACGAAAGGTTCCGGACCATTAACTATAAAATCGGCATAAAGGTCACGTTTGTTGTAAGGGAGCCCCCTTAGTTATTTATTTAATTCTGTTTTTTAGTATTTGTTGTTATAGCGGCAACATAAATACATCATCTATGAAAATTTCAATTGTCTAACTATCACGGTTCATGAGATACCGCCTGGTGACAGACGGACTGACTGACAGACAGACAGCGGAGCCTTAGTAATAGGGTCCCGTTTTACCCGTTGGGTACGGAACCTAAAAAGAAACTTAGACTGTATTCACAATATTACTGGTGTCGTTTTTAACAATAGTTATTAACCCGAATAAAACACACCTTCGCCCAGACGCGGTCAGGAACTTCTTTTCAAGGACAGCCTCCTTAATAGCCTCCCATACAAATGTCCTGAAACTCAATAAAAGTGATAGGTATCCCGATAAGGAGTTTTCAAGTACTTTGACAGTTAGTAATCTCCAATCTATCGAGTTTGGATCCGTTGTCTCTGAACGTATTGCAGTTACGGTTCTTATCTCTTATCTGCCAGTCATTATGGCAGTATTGGCAGCTAAAAGATTGCTTGTGCGAAGAATTGTAGGTCTCTTTGTGAAGATCTGGGAAGATAGTTCTTAGAAGAGTTAGGTTGACAAAATGTTAATGGAAGCGTTTTCTGTATAGACAATTTACCTCTACTTATTTTTCGTGTTAATTTCTACAACAATGAGATTTGTGGTTGCATGGAAAGCTGAAATGTCACATGACATGTTCCTTCAAAACCAAGCCGAGCATTAAGTTAGAATCTTACGTACCCATCATTTCGACGGTACATAAACTGACTCTCCAAATAATAACATAGTAGGTAATTCCAAAGGCTATACAAAATTATATAGCCGTTTAGATTTTAAATGAAGTTCGTGTAGGATTCAATCATATTGGCTTAAAAATATTTGAACTTTTTGGACCATTGCCAAACATTAGGTGGACTTTTATAGAGCAGCTGGTTATGCGGTTATTGGCAAAACGTTAGGTCAGATTCTACATCATTGGAGCCTACAGTATATCGGCCGTTTGATTTTTTATTTTGGTTCTGGCAGACGACTTTATTGTCGCATTTTATAAACAACGGTTAAAGTTGTACGTCGTTGCGGTTCCCAAAAAGTATTTTCAAATATCATAACAGATTAATTATGCGTATAACCTTTTCCCTCAGACCATAAAAAAGGCTTTTCCAATGCAAAACTAAAACTTCTATATCTAAGTTTGGTAGTTTAAACGAGAAAACATTAAAAAGGACTGTCGGCATTATAAAGAATATCTGCAGCAAAAAACACGAACAAAATTGTCCGTATACTTCCTCTTAAATAATATAAGTCATATAATAACCTAGAGGTTTACGTTTCATGTCTCCTCATAATGTTTTTACGAGACCCTGGCTGGAACAAAGCGCGAGTTATAATAAGTAAGCACACAGAAAAATATATAAAAGGCATTAAATGAATATTTTTATCACCCACGAGGGAACGACGCGGAAAAATAACGTGAAACTACGTTTTAATAGTATTTTAAAACTTTTGCAGAGATAAGAACGCGTCATATTTTTGAGTTTAAGCTACTAAAGCAATGCATTTGTTTAATTTTAGTCGACACCCTTGCGCCATCCCATGTTCCTAGCACGGCGGGCTGTGCTGGCGCTGCTGCTGCGGCTGCTGAGACCCTCAAGCGGCGCAAATACTGTAACCTTATAGGCAACTACAGTTTTGAGCCGTTTGGGGTCGAAACGCTCGGGTCATGGGTCCCGAGTGCGCGATTTTAAGGAAATCTCCCACCGACTGGTCGACACTTCACGTGACCAGAGGGCTAGCTTGTTCTTTGGCCAAAGAATTAGCATTGCCATTCAACGTGGCAATGCTGCCAGTCTTCTGTCTTCACGTTTCCGGATGACAGCGATGCGGACGACGCCTAAAGGTCCCTTTGTTTTTATATTTATTTAATTAAAATCGGGCTTATTATGATGACTTCCAGCCTTGAAAACTCCAGTATACATTGAGACCTTCATTAAAAGCTAAAAAAATTTTTTTTTTAGTTTATTTCTCTAAATCAGCTTTGCTTGTGAGCGACATACGCCAATAAGGCATTACAAATGCCTCATTATCTTACAAAATACAACAAAATAATTAACGTTCACGTCTTCATGAGTCAAAGAAAGCCTATCCTTCAGAAATGCGATATTTATCAAAGGGAAAACATCAATGCAATCAATACAACCCCACATACAAATCATTAGGAGAAAATCTTTACAACCTCTCAATTTCCTGACGTCATCAAAATGTTCGTCAGCAAAAAGAACAAGCAAATAAAAAAGGTCACACATTCAAATAGCGACTCCATTGACATTCTTGCGGAAGTGAACATTGAAATGGCTCCCGAAAATCATACAAAACCGGTGACTGTTTGCTCAAAGAAAAGGGCACCGACTCGATTCCAATTTCTTTGTAATCGATGAGCTTGGAGTTCTGGCCCAAATCATATGTAAATACAAGGTACACTCGAATGTTTGTTTAGTACGGCAAGTAAATACCGTTGCTTGGTTAATGTGGAGCGATTTCGAATATGAAGTCATATTATGTTGTTATTAAAAATATTTGGAATGTTCACTGTGTTAATTAAACATAAACTAAACATGTTATCGTAGAGGAAAACATTGTGAAGCCAACGTATTTGGTGAAATATGTTGATTTAACCGTCTGGGCTGTAGACGTCTCCGACCTCGCATAACTCAATAACTATTTATATTATGTACTTTATTGTTATATTTACAAGAAACATTGAAAACAATCCTTACTATTTAATATTATAAATGCGAAAGTAACTCTGTCTGTCTGTCTGTCGCGCTTTCAAGCCAAAACTACTGAACCGATATAAATGAAATTTGGTACACAGGTGGTCTAGAGCTTGAGAAAGGACATAGGAGACTTTTTATCGACATACCGCGCGGGCGAAGCCGCGAACGGAAGCTAGTATTAAATAAACAAAATAAATGAACCTATTCATTAGCCATTCTTTATTCATTACTAGTGACACGCCCCTGCTTCACACAGTTTTTAAGAATTGACAAAACATTGAGATTTGTGTCGGGCAGTAGCCCGCCAGACACAACACCCGTGTAGTCGGAGGATCTTCCCTTTTCTATAGAGGATAAATGAACTTACGCCCTGTTCCTCAGCCTCTATAGAGATACGTGCACGTTACTATGTTATCATAGATGGTGTATAAGCGTCTTCATACCATATATTTTACTTCTATTTGTTATCGTGATGCCGTGACGTGGACTTCCACGATAATATCGTTCGTTAAAAATTATAAAAGCGCACATTTTGTAGTTTAGAGCGGTCACACAGACACACGAAAATCCACTTTGTTTGATACTATTTATAAATACTGACTTAACATTTTCTTAAAGAAACGTTATGACTTATTAGTTTAATGAAATAGTATAATAGTACCAGTTTTTTATTCTAATGTTTGTTGATAAACAAACAGCTGTAACGATGGGAGAGTGCTCAACCCGCATGAAAAGTTTCACATGTTTTCCGGGACTACCATCCTAATGTAACAAGCGTTTCACTGCTGTAACAAGTTACTATTCTCCTAATTATTATTAAAATAGTACCTTCTTATGCTGTAAAACATAACTAGCAAACAGACAGACAGTCACTATCGCATTTCAGTATAATATTTGCATAAATATTATGGCGCTTATCATACATTCACAGAGCTATATTTTTCTATTCTATGAGAAAAATAGGCAACTGCAGTGGTGAGATATTTTGCATAATAATAATACGAATGTTATTTTATGACGTAGCAACGAGAGACAGAATTTTTCAAAACTCCTGCAGAATCGTAAAACTGGGTTGTTAACTTTCATGCGAATGAAGATACGCGATGTGATCTTGTGGTGCATAATGTACCGGCAAATTGAGCTAGTGTTCCATTTACGGCCATTATTTTATGCTCGATTTCTATGACTTGCTAAGAGTTTGGCTAAAAGACTCTTGTATCTTTGCCAATATCGAAGCGTATTATTAATTTTTTTTTTTGTTATTTTAATAAACTACTGTATTTCTTTATTAATTGATTACAATCTAGCCTAATAGACCAATACGTAATTTAATTATTATAACTAAGAGTAGTGTCAATTTCTATGATGCATTGTCGATTTACAAATTGCTATTTTTTGGTTTTCATGATGGTAATAATCTTCTTATCCTTTAAAAGTGTTAACAGACTCTCTACTTGAAGATACACCACGGCATAGGCAATTGTCGTAAAGCCGGGAACATAATATATAGTAGCTTGCACGATATCACGCAAGTAAGATGCAGAACATTTCTGATTGGGTAACGCCGGGTTATTTCATTTATCCACCCAAAAAATCCAACCTAAGGGGGATACTCGGAACCGTATGTCCGAGTATCCACCCTAAGCCTATAAATTCAATCATCAATCATAAATCAATCATAAATTCGGAATTTATAGGCTTAGGGCAACTAGTTGGATGAACGGAATTTATAGGCTTAGGGTGGATTTTTTGGGGTGGATAAACGGAATAACTCGTAACGCCAATAGCATACAAGTTTTGCTATGACTACGCTAGGCTATGGTACGATACACTAGGCTATGCTAGGCTACGCTACGCTACACTACGTTAAGCTACGCAAGGGTGTTCGCAAGGGTAACGCCGACACAAGATAAGAACATTACATGAAAAAGTTGAAAAGCACCGACAGTTTCTACATACTGTAAGAACATGTAAGTATTACCATCAGAATAGGAAATTAAAACAATACCCCTGCCCTTATAACCTTGACCTATCCGGAACACGTCTTTCTTTTGTTGTCACAACTTTAGGAATTTAGGACCTATCTTACACGTAATAGCTTCCGTATTGAGTAGGTAATTGACGAAAAATAGAAAATAAAAATATTTTCTTCTTGGAATCACGCTCTGAATAAATGAACAGTGATATTTTGTACGACTTCGATATCAACGACAATAAATATAATGAGAAATTGTCAATCGATAACAATACTTAGTTGAATATTCTGAAATTCAAATCAGTTATCTTGTTGTTCCGAGGCAGTACTTCGACAAACATTGGCCAATGCAAACTATTGGCATGATTTACTTTTTTCCTTTCGCCAGAAATGAAACCTAGGTTATATGTTAGAGGACAATACGAGTAATCAATAGAAAAAAGAACCAGGTCCATCAACATCAACCAATCCAGTCCTCTAACATATGGCCTAGGTTTCACTTTTGGCGAAAAGAAAAATAAAAATATGCCAGAAATGTATGGCAAAAGTTCCATTGGCCTATAATTGTCCCTATAATAAGTTTTAATCCTGATACCAAGATGCAACATTGCTGCCATCCGCCATCAATAATATTAATTGCAAAAAAAGACGCTCCACTCTACTGATTATGCTAAGTGTTCGTGCGACTTTTGCTCGTTTTATAGAGCCAGCCTTCTGTACATATCTGTTATTGTGTCGGTAGACAAGGCAACAAGCAACTGCTTTGTGTCTAACATGTTGTTCCGAGGCAGCATTTCCACAAACAATTAATTAAATTGTCCCTAACAATAAGTTTTTAACCTGATACTAAGATGCAACATTGCCACCAACCGCCATTAATAAAATAAAATAAAAAACAAACGCTCCACTCTACTGATTATGCTAAGTGTGCGTGCCATTTTTGCTCGTTGTATAGAGCCAGCCTTCTGTACATATCTGTTTTGTGTCGGTAGACACGGCAACAAGCAACTGCTTTGTCAGAAAATCTAATCAGACAATGGTAGGTAATCAATCTATATATAAATAAATATTGTAAATTAAAGTCGCTTTTCGTGTTTATCTGTATGTTCACGTTGTTCTTTAAACTACGATTTTGATGAGGTTTTCACCATCATTTAGAGAATTTATTCCAGAAGGTTTATGTGTATAACAAGTTAATATTTAAGGCGCTTGGTCCCGTTCAGTACCGTAACATGGTCAATTTAAAAAGCCTACTCCTCATTAACGACTTGGATAAAAGATCTGAAAAAAATACATGTTTGCCATAGATTCATGTACAACATTTTAATCGAGCAGTTTTTTTCGTAAGACTAATACTTTTGCCTTAAAAAAATATCTACCAAGACGCAATTGTTGGCTAATAACTACTAAACGGCTTTGATGTTTGGAAATATTTATATACTGAAAAATTGATGGTTAGAGGTACTACAGATTGTTCGTTGCATAAATGTAAATTAATCAATATTTTTAAGAATATTACCCCACTTAGAGATAGAGGTTCAGAGGTGCTCTGCGCGGGGCGCGGGCGGCAGTCCCGAGTTAGCATTGCTACGGGACGGCTGTGTCGCTCGCTGCTCCGCCCCGGCTATCGACCGACTATGCACGTTTGCGTGTGTTAGTGCAAATATTTACGAACGAATTGTATCAATGTGCGTTTATAGACTAGCTCGCTGCAGAGAGCCCAAGTCAATTGTGCGCGTAGGCGCTTTGTTGTTGAGTTTTTTTTTTAACATGCAATTACTTATTAATACTTTTTTTATTTACATTCACATAATTTACATACAAATTTATAATATAAGTAGACCAAAAAAATATGTTAATGTAACATAACATCACGCCTGTATTCCCCGAAGGGTTAGGCAAAGGTGTACCTTTAGTTAGTACACTCACATTTTGCCAGTTATGTCGCATGTAATAGGGGCGAGCCTATTGCCATCAACCAGGCACAAATCGAGACGCCGGGCTGCTACTGAGCAATCCCAGATAGAAAAACCGACCAAGTGCGTGTCGGACCACACATAATGGTGCCGATTCTCTTGTCACAAAATTCTCTAAACTAAACTAAAAATCACTAAAATTTTGTTTAGTCCTGTCAAACGATCAAACTCATTCTGAAATAGACTTTAAATGACATAACTTAACTATAATTTAGTTTGACAGCACTAAGATGGCACTGAGATTAGTTTAGTGAAAATGCTATTCTGAATTTGACGATTTAAACAAAAAAATTGTCCTATATCTAAAATCCTCTAACTAAATCTGACTATATATATATATATATATATATCGCGATTAAAAATGTGTGGAATAAAATGAGATGTCATGAACTAAAATTCAAACCAACACCTCAACTTCAGTTACAAAAAACAGTACTGTATTTTTTTATTTTCTTTTGCTTATATCTCGAAAACGGTGTGTCCTATCGCAAAATTAATGAAAATTTCGACCCCCTTTAGGAAACCCCTTTTCTAAACATGTTGGTAATTATTTTTAATTTTTTTTCGTTATTTTCCATACAAAAACTGAAAAATTCCATTAAAAACACGTCGAGGCTGCCGTGCATGCGCGCCTCTGGCTCTAAAAAAAAACACGGGGTGGGGAAAACAAGTACCAAGTGGAGGCGCGCGGTTGTCAAATTCGATTTTAGTTGTGTCAAAATAAATTTTAAATTTAGAGAATTTATTTGGCAGAATAGCTCCAAGATTCCCATAGTCAAAAGTAAGGAATTTTAGTGATAGTTTAGTTAGTTTAGTTCGGTGTACAAGAGAATCGGCACCAATGAAGGTTTCCGTTGTTGGAATGAATTTATGCCAAGAACAAACTTAACATTGTAGTTGAAATCATGTTCTCCCATACGAAATGTACGGGAGAACATGTTTTTGTAACTGCAAATTTAAGTTTGTAGATTATTACCTACTCGTTAACTTGTAGAACCTGGTATAGCCTATAGCTGTGATAGTTTTCCTTTTAATTTCGTCATACATTATATACTACTGCTGTGAATTTTTTCACATATCCAAAATTGGACGAAAATAAAAGGTGTATCTTTTATACACGAAATATTTTAAGGGGTCATTGTACTCATCATCATGAACAGCTTTCACTATGGGACCAAGCCTGAAATCACTTTACTTTATGTTCGCATAGCTCGTCAAAATGTAGAACAGCTGACACTTTTTTCGCGATTTCAGCGTTGGTCCCATATGCACACGGCTACACATCAAGTTATACATTTCCAGTTTATACTGATCTCGCATTGTATAGAATTTCCGTACAACGCGAGGTCAGCTTATACTGGCAATGTACCTTGAAGTGTAGCCGTGTGTACAATGACCCATTAAAATATTTCTTACCTACATACCTAACTATATACCTACCTACATACTTACCTACATACATACCTAGAATACCTACCTACATACCTAGAATACCTAGATATACCTACATACTTTTATATCTACATGTTGTACTTAGTAAACGTTTAAAACTCCAGCACAGACCTACATAACATAGGTTTTTCTGTTGCTTTTAGAATACGCGTTATAGTGGCAACCTATTCTTACCATTGCATTGCTAAAATTCGCGTAATTTTAACATGTATTTGTAGCCGTAAGGGGTAAGCAATGGATCCGCAAACGAAGACTTCCGGGATCGAATCCGAAGCGATATTTGTTTTTTGAAACCATCATAATTATTTATATGTATTCTAAGCAACAATGTTAGTTATTATTTTAACTATTTATGTTTATTTATAATCTATTCATTCTTATTTTTGTTTTTTTATGAAGTTTAATATTTGTTATTGTATTATTATTTAACTATTTATAGATATCAGTATTCAGCAGACTTTACTGAAAACTAATAATATGATTTAGACTTTATGCCTGTTTTTTTGCACAATGAAGTCGAGCACGTTACTCGGTCATTTATTTATATATTTAAGTCAACTTTATCTTTAAAAAAAAACATGCATAAAGTCTAAATCATATTATTAGTTTTCAAAATAAACATAAATAGTTAAAATAATAACTAACATTGTTGCTTAGAATACTTATAAATAATTGTGATGGTTTCAAAAAACAAAAATTGTTCGGATTCGATTCCGAACCTCTTCGATTGCGGATCCATTGCTTATCCTTACGGCTACAAATACATGTTAAAATTACGCGAATTTTAGCAATGCAATGGTAAGAATAGGTTGCCACTATGACGCGTATTCTAAATGCAACAGAAAAACCTATGTTATGTAGGTCTGTGCTGGAGTTTTGAGCGTTTACTAAGTACAACATGTAGATATAAAAGTATGTAGGTATATGTAGGTAGATATGTAGATAGGTATTCTAGGTATGTATGTAGGTAAGTATACATACTTACCTACATACATAGGTAGGTATGTAGGTAGGAAATATTTTAAGGGGTCATTGTACACACGGCTACTCGCGTTGTACGGAAATTCTATACAATGCGAGATCTGCATAAACTGGAAATGTGTAGCTTGATGTGTAGCCGTGTGTATATGGGACCAACCCTGAAATCGCAAAAAAATAATCAGCTGTTCTACATTTTGACAAGCTATGCGAACATAAAGTATCACGTGTATAAAAAGATACACCTTTTATTTTCATCCAAAGACATGCTAAAAAATAATATCCAGTAAAAACTTAAAATATATGTAACTTATGTATCTATCTATACAAATGTCAGCCTTGCATCTCCGCCATTCCTTTCTGGAATCGTAGGCAAAATAGGCGTCCTATGCGCGCAACTCTGCGCCCTTGTATTTTCTTTGATCGCCGTTTTAGTTTAGCGCGCCACCGCACGCGTTTTACGTATTCGGGGAGTAGGGAGTTTAGCTCCGCCCACATGCTCAAGGTCAGTGAGGAAACTATCGCTCTTAAGTTACATATAAATACCGTGCGAAGCAGGAGCGGGTCGCTAGTATGTAAATATGTTTGCCAACAGTTAACCCTTATTATGCTGATGGGACCGCTTGACGCTTCCTAGTAACATATTAATTGAGCTGTGTTTTATCGGTATTGATAATAGACTACTAGGTAATAATATCCCTCGTAGAATATAATATAATGAGGTAGCACGGCCTTGTAATAAGGGTTTTGCATCATAGAAAATGAACAACGAATTTGTCGAAGTCTTCTATAGCCACTATAACCGGACCGAACGATCCGTAATGAAAACTGATCTGAAACATACAAACGTGCCGCTACAATGGCAACATTAATATAACACACATAGGTACACATTACATTTTGGTAAAATCTCTGGAAATTTACTAACTTTTTGACCATCGTTTAGGGCATCGTTAAAACTAGTCTATGCTCAGAAATCTTAAGATGACAGTAAACTTAATCTTAACCAATGAAACTGAACGCGCTAAGCACATCATAAACTGCTGTCAAGAGCTGTCCGTATCAATATTCCACTACAATGAAGACCGCTGTCACTCTTGAACGCGGTCACTCTTGAACGCTGTCACTCTTGAACGCGGTCACTCTTGAACGCGGTCACTCTTGAACGCGGTCACGCTTGAACGCTGTCACTCTTGAACTGTCAGCTCTTGAACGCTGTCACTCTTGAACGCGGTCACTCTTGAACGCGGTCACTCTTGAACGCTGTCACTCTTGAACGCGGTCACTCTTGAACGCGGTCACTCTTGAACGCGGTCACTCTTGAACGCGGTCACTCTTGAACGCTGTCACTCTTGAACGCGGTCACTCTTGAACGCGGTCACTCTTGAACGCGGTCACTCTTGAACGCTGTCACTCTTGAACGCGGTCACTCTTGAACGCGGTCACTCTTGAACGCTGTCACTCTTGAACGCTGTCACTCTTGAACTGTCAGCTCTTGAACGCAGCTTAGATGTGGTGATCGCGATCAGATTCATTGGTTAAATGCCCCGTACTGATTATGAAGCTGCATCGTGGTGTTCTGGGTTGCGGTACATTACCGGTTCTAGTTGTAAGTTAAACCGCTTAACCGTACCTAACACATTCACTTAACAATATTTTTAATCAAAAGTTATAACAAAAGTAACACCTAAATGGACCCTGTGGAACTGTTTCGTTAAGAATTCCCGTCGTATTAAACTTGTACGCGAGTTTTTCGGAACTTATAAATTGTTCCGAGGAATTTCCGAGGTGTGTACAAAAACTGCTCCAATACAATTTAGGTTGCTTACGTATTCGGATTTAGTAATGTAAGAATGGCGGTATTGTTTATTTTAAGAAGGAATAATTCGTAGACTAGCGAGTATTAAATGACTTGGGATTAGTAACTTCTAAGTAGATTTTTTATAAAAATATCTCGTCATTATACTAAATTGGTCTGCCCTATTAATGGCCATGATCTTCCCGTTACTGTAAATAATAAAAACCAAGTCTTTAAGAAAACGGTGAAGGAAAACATCGTGAGGAAACCGGCATGTCCTAGAACCTAAAATTCGAAGACATATGACATCTACCAACCCACACTGGGCCCGCGTGGTGGATTGCGGCCCGCTCCCTCTCACCGAGACGAGGCCTGTATCCCAGCAGTGGGAACTTTATAGGCTGATTATACTTTTAGGAAAACGATTTTGGAGCTGGAGCTTAATTAATCAAAGTTATACCTAATTATTGTTTTATTAACTAGCTAAGCTTAAACATGCATTCTCACTACATCTAGTTAGAAACCACATTCGGACTTCCAACGTTAAAGCTCTGCAAGCCCGAAAATAAATAAGTACTATTATCCCCTAAGCGTGAATTCGTAGAGATTCGTTTAAAACGAACATTCCCGAGCGTAGTTTAATTTCAAGACAGTGAATCGTGTATTCGCTGATGCGGCAAATAGGCACAGTTGGAGTGACATCCTGTTGTGAACAAAAATACGAAGTTTTTAATTGGTCAGTCAGTTTATACGTAGTTTTGTCCTTCGATAGTTTATTACGAGGTTTGCGTAGGAACTTGCTTCCGCTGAGGGACAAAGGGAGAGCGAGGATGTGGAAAATAATTTCCCTTGTCAGCTTTGCCGTATGTTGCATTAAAAGAGGATGTTGTTCTATTCCTCATAGCTACATATCAACCTGTATAATAAAATAAAAAGATTTTTAGAGAGGGAATATTTGAGGCGTAAAACAATTCTGACAAGATTTGACGAGAATCGTAAAATCTGGAGTGGGTTTTAATGAGATTGGCGCAGTGGCTGATCGATTGCCTTTATGTGCTGAGATTTGTGTCTTTCCAGAATTCCTTATATTATGTGCCATTGTTTAGAGAGAGCTTTTGGCTTCTTCTTCACCTAGTTTGGGGTCACTATCCAATCAGAATAGATTGGATAATATGTAATATCTGGTTATTAATAAATATATACATCTATATCTTCTAAACAAATAAATAAAATTGAAGTGTCTGCTTATTATTTAAAAATAACAACTTTTTACCAAATGCATATGAAAGGAAAGTCGTCGGATTTCCATCAGTCTGCACCAAGTGCAAAAGGCAACTGATGGAAATCCGACGACAGACGATATACGAAGTTTGCCGAGGGACATTAAGAAAATAGTTGTACTGTATTATAATTCCATTATTCGGTATAAAGGAAAGTCATCGGATTTCTATCAGTCTGCACCAAGTGCAAAGGCAACTGATAGAAATCCGACGACTGACGAAATACGAAGTTTGCCGAGGGACATTAAGAAAATAGTTGTACTGTATTATAATTCCATTATTCGGTATACTATTTTGATCAACGATACGTAACACAATATCTACATTAATTCGAACTTTAGATATAAACGTAACCGCTCGTTGACCTGATTCAGACTCACCTGATTAATGTATTTCACTCCACAAAGGACAAAAGGGAAATACGTATTTATTGAAGCACATATGCGTCGAACAATCATTACTATTGAACAGCCGATCTCCCGAACTATACAATACATATTAATAACTGAAAAAGTAAATGAAAAATAACGGAAACAGTTGGAAGCGACTATTAATTTATCAATGTCGGACACGTTTTGGGCCCGAATACACGTACCACAATCACACCACAATTTGTATGAAAATGAACAGTTTATTCACACGGACCACATTTGACCGTCAAAATCAACTGACCACATCAAAGCCACGTCGCAGACACAACGTAACCATCAGTGAGACCGCGCACTAGCGGCTGGTTACATCGCAACTACCGGCGACAACGTAACCACATCGAAATTATTATTGTAATTACCACCACGCAACGGCTAGAAGCTCGAGCGACATTGTTCATAATTATGCAACCACGACTTGCCCACATTTTATCGCTGCGATGAGGTGTAGTTGTGGTACGTGTGATCGGGGCCTTATTCGCAGACTTCATCGCATCGCATCGGTTGGATAGGTCGCCATATTATTTCGGTCGCCATATTTCTTTGCCGGCTCGTAATTAATGAGAGCTTTGATTTGCTTTGAACGTAAATGTATTGGTAAATGTACTGTATCGGCGACGTATTCTTTGTTATCGTGTTATTTATTATGATGGCGAATGCGTTTGGTTTACAAAGCGGGGTGTACAAACATAAACGGTTAGGTGGGGAGCTATACAAAGGAAAATGTATATTGTTTTTTTTTTTTTTTAGATTTTTAAAATTAAATTAATTATTATTTTGTTTTTCTGTTAAATATTTGAACTCTTCTTATCGTATGTCCGATAAATAAAAATCATAGCTACTTCATTAACTTCCGGACAGCAAACGTTTCAAGTTATTTGCCAAGCTTTTGGCCTGTCTGCTGCTACAAGCGTAGATGGAAATGAGCGAATTATGCAATTTATTAGCGTAACAAATAATAGTCAGGGACATAACATACTCAGATTTACCTTTATGGCCTCTATTTTCTTCTTTCTTTTGATTAATTAACGGTTAGGTACCTTTATGGCGGTTGTATATCAGTATTCTATCTAATGAGAGGCTACTGCTCTCTTTTTCCTCATGATTCGATGCCTTAATGATTACGTACTTCCCTTTTCCTTGTTGGAAACCATAGAGCCGGAGTTTTTGGATCATCATAATTATTAGAAAAATGAACGTCTTTTACTGGCCTCGATTGGCTTAAAGGAAAATGCTATAATGAGTACGCTGTTGTTATTAGCAAGAGGAAGTTGCTACCAATTCCTTTGAAGTTATACCTTAATTGCCTTTAAGAACACGAGTAATATGGGAATTATTTCATGCTGGAATTCACACAACCGGTGATTTCTTTATGGATAGTTAAAACATAAAACACTTAATCAAACCACTGGACTTTTACTAGCGCTTTAAAGGTTGTTCGCTTAACAAGCCCAATATGAAATACAAACCTGGGCTGCAGTATCAGGCCGTCAAGGCAGATCAAGTTTTAGAAGAAGTTTGAAGTTCGGCTTTGAAGAGCGTCGTCTGTGGCGGTATCTACATCGTCGCATGCGAACTACGCATCACATTGACCTCACGCAAATCCTGCATCGCGCAAGAAGAGTTTACCGCTCGACTAGCATATATAAAACGTCCCGACATAAATCTTCGGGGTCGGAGATCCTCTCTTTTCTATGGAGGATGAGTGAACTTTACATCCTGTTCCTCATACCAGTATATCTGTTGATGGAGACGTGATATGTCCCTTTACATACCTGTGTATCACTTGCTTTCTAAAGCTCATGAATTGAAAATGAAATTAACACCTAACAAACTTCGTATTACACTTTTTAATGTTTGTTTGAGATGATATTAGGCTTTAGGTTGCTTTCTCCCGGACAACCCAGTGTTAACAGAATAATGAGAATTGGAAATATTTTGTTAAGGATATTAACGTTTTTCCGTTACGATAGGATATTAAAAGGTTGATCAATATTTACGTACCTCTACGTAACTGATGCTGCCATTGAATGCAAAGAAGGAGCAATTGTTTAGTATTTTTTTATTTGAAAACCGCCTCAGTGTCGTGGGTGGTTGGATTACCTACTCAAGTTTTTAAGTTCGAAATAAATTATAGGTTAGAACCTTTCCTAAGACTGCGGTGGCCGCCACATGGAGTCCGCAATTTACTTTATTTAATTTTAAAACAATTTAATTTCTTTTTATTTTAGTCAGGACTTTAAAAGAGACTGTGACCTCCGAGTTTGTTTCGGCCTTTCTTCTCAGAGTAGTCAGATAGGAAACGTCGACCTCATCTAGCTTATTTTTAATATTTTTTAATATGGCGTGTAAAAGTGATTCCAATATCCTATTTACAGAATAAACAATTTCATTTGACGTCACTGAAACTTAGAAACGTACTGTAAAAACAACTGAAACGCACTTTTTTGTAAACTAATATTATTAAAAGGAATGTTAACATTAATTTGACAGAGTTCAAGACTGTAATTATGTTTAAATGTATGACTAAGTAATGAATTCCAAGAAGTCCTCGATAAAAAAACCTTTTGTCCAACGAAAAATGTCTACCAACAGCTTCGCTCAATAAAACTTCTGATAAGTAACATTGTAAACAAAAAAATCATTGTTACTATTGTATATTCGGAGGGACGCAATGTAATGAACTGTCGGGGCAACTTTTTTAGAACAATGCCTGAATTTAGATGATTAAAATGCCGGGAGCAACGATAATTCTTTGTTAGCGAGCTGTTGCAAAACATTCGCGTTCACACTTCCATTCATTCCGTTCAAATAATTGAGCAATTTGGCATTTGACAACTAAATTACAAACAGCCCTAATGTGTACTTTTATAATTTCTAACGTGACGATATCATCGTGAACGTCTATGTCCACGTCACGGCATCACGATAATACAGGGAAGTAAAATGTATGGAAATAATATGAAGACTTGAGAGATTAAATTTAAATTTATCTAAATATAAAAATGCAGATATGTGTTCTGGGATAGTAGGTATCTGTTGTATAGGTATTGTAGCTGTGTTACTAGCTAGTTTTTAATTGTAATCTGTTGGAACGTAGTGAGTAGCATAATTGTTTAAAATGTAATATTAAGGATATTATGACTGTATCTTAATGTGCTACTGTTTGTTTTTCCTTATATAAATAAGACGGTTTTACCGTGCACGTATTTCCATAAAGTTTATAGACAATACATACACGATAATATTGTCAAATTAGATATTATAAAAGTCCACTTCGTGGGTCAGAAACTTGAAATTTTTACAGTAGGAACCTTGTGAGCATCCACATGTTATATTTAAGTCGCGTGAAGCGAGCCAGTTGCCATCAACCGGGTAAAATTCTGACTCCGGGCTTCTACTAATAAATTGCATGCAGCCCGACCTGGGCATTGAACCTAGGACCCCATGGTCTGTTGTTATAGGGCATCCACTTAGTAAAGTTTTTAAAACTTCTTCTCCTAAAGAGATGGAAAAGGATAAGGAAGTTTGTATGGACGAAGTAACGAGCAAAGAATTAAAAAAAGCATTTTGTGCTCTCAATTTCGTTAAGGGAGTGGACGATGGATCGAATCGTTTTCGAGTGTCAATGAGGCGTTGACAATTTGTGACGGGTACAGACGATGAAGCTATTTGTAATGGAATGGCGATCAACAATCGGCATTTCAAGTAATGTGTTGTGATTATTGTAGTATTGATTGTCTTTTGCAATAAAGGGAATAAGTTAATTGATTCAGGCGTGACTTTGCAGAAATCCATTATAAAATACAATAGACGTCGATATATTTACTAACCTATTCCGCTTGACTATTCTTCAAGAGTCCTAAAAAACCCTGTAAGAAATCGACTCGTGTTTCACCTCTCAACGAGGCATCCTCAGGATGACGATTGACCAATTGCAAACCAGAACGCGACGTGTTACCACACCGAGCGCTGGACGCAAAGTGTGCGTCCAGCACACTTTAGGACTCTTGAAGAATAGTCAAGCGGAATAGGTTACTAAATATATCTACGTCTATTGTATTTTATAAAGGGAATACTTAATAATAACTGTGATAAATAATATTCGCAGCAGAACAGTTCTTATAAACCCATGAACACCACCTTCACACATAGCAATAGAAAGAAAAGAAAGAAAAATGCATTTATTGGCATTGTAACAGAAAAATACACCTTAAAACTATAAAAACAGAAACAATCAATAAAATGCCAAAAGGGCCTCAGCTCAGCATACTGTCAGATGGCAACACAAAGTGTACCACCTGACGCTGATTTTCAGCTGCAACCCACGAGTGTCATACGCTAGAATAATAATATAGGCAATACATATTGGCAGGCCTGTATTTCCCCGCGAGGTGTACCTAATAGTACGCCCAGTATTTGCCGGTTATTTTTAATCCAAATCCTGATGGAAAAACCCGATAACACTGCTTTTTTTTGGCATTTTGTGTTTATTTTAAATTCATGTAATTTCTTATCATTTAATTGTGCTTTTGTGTGACTGAATTTTTTTTTTATCTACCTATCTATCTTATCAATCTCTACCCGACCTTGGATCTCATGCTCAGCAGTAGCGTAGAATGTAACAATGACGTGTACTTATTAATAGACCCGCCACAAAAACAATACTCCAGTCCACAGTTCCTTGAGTAGCCAGTTCTCCTATCAAGATTGACATTATCTAAGTAAGATAGGTAAGCTTAACAGAGAAGAATTAAATAAAGTTATCATCCAGGCATTATAGTTCGACTACCTTGTGAATTTAAGCCATAAAAAATCCCAATTAGGCAGCATAATCAGAATCAGATACCAGTAGATACTATCAGAATACCAGCGCTGCGGTATTTATTTATTTTTTAAATATCGCAGCATTATAGAGATAGGGGCCTTTTTGGCCTCGCACATGTCGTCTAAGTAGTTTGTTAGTTTTGATTGTTCTTTTATTTTAATTTAGTACTTACTTTATTTTTGCTTGTTTTTCCTGTGCGTGTCCCAAAAGAAATATTTTTATTTCTTTCTTTCTTTCATAAAATAATATGACAGTCTCATAAACCTGTATGGAATAAAATATTTTACAAAAGTTCCCGAACAAGCAAAATGTTTTCAGAAAAAAAAAGCACCACTACCGCAATTTAATTACCATCGCACGAGGCCGAAGTTGTCAACAGGATAACTAGCAAACGAAAAACAAAAAAAAAACTAGCAGAAACTCGGAGATGATATTACAAGACACGCGGAATAAAACGTCGTACCTTGTTAGGACGAAAACGAAATAATTATAATTACTTTCATGTAGTCAGTCCTTGGTACTCTGCTTTTGTTGGTGCTCTGTGACTCGCCTTAATCTTAATTCTAGAAATGAGAAAAGAAAACGTACTTAAAAAACGTTCACATTCAAGTCAGGATCTGTCAAACTAGACAAAAATGTGGGTAAGTTGATTGTATTTTTGACAGATTGCGAATGATATGCGAATGCGAACGTTCATAAAGAATATGGGAATTGCTCCCTGGTCCTTCTTTAGACGGGCAGGTTTTGAATATTTTAATATGAGTCACATTAAATACTTATTCGAAATCTGGCTTTATTTAATCAGCTTGACGATAAATGGATTTTCCAAAAATTCACTCACTCACACCCATCATTAATAATCATTCATTTATTTATTCATTCACCAAACTTATTTTTCAAAAGTATGCCTGTTCTTGCTAGGGGTTTATGCGACGCAAATACCGAATTTTAACAAAATTGGTTCTGCGGTTTCGCATCTATACAAAAGTCGCTTTTCGTGTTTGTGTGTTTGTCCCCGTTTTTTTCTATACCACGCAACAGATTTTGATGAGGTTTTCATCATCGTTTGGAGAATTTATTCCGGAAGGTTTATGTGTATAATACGTTGGTATTAAAGTTACATATTATAACTAAGAAATCTTGATGTTTAGTCAAGTCATTAAATCCGTGCGAAGCAGGAGCTGGTGGCTAGTTTATAATTAAGTATAGGTATTTTTAGTAGGTACTAGCTGATGCCCGTGGCTTCGCCCGATTGACAAATTATATACTAAAACCTTCCTCGAGAACCACTCTATCCATTGGTGAAAACAGTATGAAAATCGCGAACAGACAGACAGACGCGGCGGAGGACTTTGTTTTATAATATGTAGTGATGATGAATTTTCTATAGATAGTTTTGTTTTATTTGAACAGGATACCGTTCATTTGTCTTAAAATCACGGAAACTAATATACCATAAATATTGCAAAAACTAAAATTCCAACCGTATTTGTTATAGAACGACAGCACAATTTGTCATAGCATATCATGATCCTGAAGTTATGAGTTACGACCCGATTCTGTATTCACCCGCGAACATTGCAAGTACAGAATTGCGTTACTCGTAAACTGTGGAGTCCCTGCTTTATGGTTCATAACTTCATAAGGCATTTGTGATAGACAATTGGTCATTTGTGTTGCACAAATTAGTCTTTAGGCTTGTACAATTTAGTAATTATTTATTCATGTTACATCCGTTTGAATATGATTTTTAAAGAAATTGATGTGTCCATTATGGAAATAAGATTAGATACGAATTGATTTACTACGGTAGGTATACGAGATCCTTCCTGGTAAACAAGTGGGTAGTAAATGAATGAATCAATCAATTCATTGTGCCGGGGCAGCTGCTACAGAAGCAGAAAACCTCAAACAGCGCAAATATAACATCCTTATTTGGAGCTATATGTTTGAAGTTGAAAACAAACCGTTGCAGTTTGGGGTTGAAACACTAGGGCTTTGGGGTTCGAGTGCTCATCGAGTATTTCGGGACATCGCTAAGCGCTTGGTCGACTCGTGACTAGGGCTGGCTTGTTTTAGGCCAAAGAATCAGCATTGCCATTCAACATGGCAATGCTGCCAGCCTTTTGGGCACTTTTCCCAGTGACATGTGGGCGAATTTTGATGCCCAATGAGCTCTTCTCCTTTTTTTTCAAGTTATGTTATATACTTGTACATACCATATATAATTATATATTTTAGTGTCAGCTTGTATATTATAATTAAGAGCTAATTTTTATTTTTATAACGTGACTTAGAGTATAGTAATATATAGTTTTGAGAATGACAATAAAACATAACATAAAATCAATCAATTTGGACCATTCCGATTGCAGTTTCCGACATAGAACCAGTTACCACCCTTCTAGTGACCTATGCTGTCATAAACCGAAGTCGACACTAGTTTATCTTTAAAATAACTTACGAGACGCCTAAGACCATTTTATTCTTCATTTGGAGCACAGAGCATGACCGAGTTTAGTGCCACTAGTGCCCTTGTGTGAAAGTGTTAACTAAGTAAAGTACGTAAACTTACAACTCTTATTCCCATAAAGCAGAAACGCGAAACGCATACAAACATTTAGAAATAATAATCATTTTATCTCTTTCATGTAGACGGCTTTACGATCTAGGCAATATAATTCACATTCGCTTATCTTTACGCGTAACTCTAAACATGTAGCATACAAAAGCAATTTTGAGGGCGCCCGTGAAACATACGACTTGACAAATTGACGGGCCGACGCGCTACTATTGCGTTCGCACGACAAACTATTTCATTTGTCCGGTTTATAGCTCGTAAAGTTACGTAATAGGTGGGTTACAAACGAGACTCGTCCTGCGGTGACGATAATATATTGTTTATTTTTGTCTGTGGTTATTAGGTACCGATATGTTATTTATCACTTTCGGGTGGTTGGCATGCTCGGCGCGCGCGGCTATGCGTGTATTGCCTCCTTATTGCAAATATTCTGCCAATATTTTTAGTGTTTCATACCGAAATTGGAAAACTGGTACACTATTAGTATCGTTTTGGCGTATGCCTGTCTTGTTTATGTTACCATCTCTTTGTCTTGGAATATTTTCACGATTTTAATGACTGTCAGTTTAAAAAATACATGTAAACTTTTGCGCGTTACTGAGTTACTTACTTACAAAGAAGCTATTCGTAATAATACATAATCTATGTCCTATGTGAGTAGTCTTTAGTATGAACTACTTACCTTTTCGTGGTACTACATAGGTACTTAGTTTGACTTTGTTCTAAGTAAAAGTAAGTGGCTCATGCTTGTGTAATCCGTATCAATACAGGGCATGTTGATTCAGTTGGAGACCTCGCACCTGCGTATTGACACAGTGAAATTAAAGTCCAGCTTATTACTATTTACAGTTACTGGAGTAAGTAATTGATTAACCCAATTTGGTTTCAACGAAAAGCGAATTATGTACTGAAAAATATTAACCGATTTTTTTGTCTTTTTTATGTGAAAATATGATTATGATGAAATATGATTCGCGGCCGTAACGAATATGGATTTACAGAATTATAAACATTAGAATCAGCAATACGTACAACTCTCTAAGTTCATGTAAGTGTATTGAATGACTATTTCATGAAATCATGACATTTGGCACTTATATGAACTTAAGGAGTTGTATTGCTGATTCTAATGATTATCATTCGACAACCTGATACTGACCTGCAAATTGGAATAAAATGTTAGAAAATTTGAATTTCGCGGGCTACCTTAGTCCATCCCTCTTAAGGACACTCGACAGGATATCATTTTACAGTTTGAAACTTAGATGAAGTAAAGGAAAGGCCCAGAGACTTTCTTCGTGTTCTTGTCAGAGATGCCTACGTTTCGCGTTTGCCAGTTTGCTGTCAAGTTTATTGGTCAAAGTAATGGCATGGTACGGTATTGATCACGAGTTCGAGTATCGCTAGTGTAAGTATTTTTTTTAAATGTATTGTACGACCCTGTAGTGCCAATAAAGGCATTTACTTCCTTTCTTTTTTTTTGACTTATAAAAATAAAAATATTTTCAGAATCAAACTCAAACTCAAAGCATTTATTCCAATTAAAAAATTTACAGGAACTATTGAATTTTCAGAGAGTTGGACATTGAGAAAAATGAAGCTAGTTGCCCATTCCAAAGCGTACCTAGGTTCCTATGGAGAAGAACGGGCAAGGGACTCAATGGACATTCTCATAAATTATATTGCAAAAAAATATTAGTTACACCAATTAAAGTTGAATTTATAATTTAGTGAAAACGATGTTTAAAAGACGTGTAATAAATATACTTTATTAGATAAACCTGTCCATTTTAAGGTTGCCTGGTCGCAGAAAGCGATAAGGCCGCCCATTGTATATTTGCATTTTCTGGTGTATATTATAGTTTAAATAAATAAACCTTCATTGGGAATTTTGCTTTTTCATTACAATAACTTTAATATCTAGCACTTACTCTAGTTACATACAAAAATTTTTACTCATAGCGAGCTTTTGTACGATGTAATAAGAATATTTACGCATTAAAACATTTTATGAGAGCGACGCGGGTGTCAGTGACTTGCCCGTAACAAATGGAGCTTTGATGGAACAGGTGTTACATACTGCTATTGTGAGTCAGTATATCACGGTGATGTTTATGTTGATTTAGTACGTGCTCTGGTTTTATTTTGATTAATGTTGTGTACTGTATTACGTTTTAGTTGGTTAGGACACAGTATAAATAAGTAAAAGTATTATGTCTTCATTGGAACCGGCCGAACGACGTGCTTTGACATCTCAGTGTATACCAGTACGCAACAGTCTCGAGTTAAAAAGAAAGAAAGAAGGAAAATACGTTTATTTGCGGCAAACATAACGCTAAGAAAGGACAAATATACGAAAATAACAAGTTGGGAGAAAATATGTGTTACATTCACGCAAAACCATTGCCCAGCATAATGCTGCAACCTATGCGAGACAGAGCCCCAGCGCTGGTTTTCACTGACAGCCGGCGTTGGAGTCAGTTACGCACGGATGCGGTAGGTTTATCTACTGAGCGGCGGTAGGTAATTCTTTCAAGGTCACTGCCGAGATATAGTACTGTTACTTTATTATACTGTGATTGGGATTAGGTTGGTTAGGTTTAGGCTTTGAACGCCGCGCCGCTTATCTATGTCAACAGTTTGTGAAGATTATTTTAGGAGTTCTTTTCCATAAAATTTTAACTTACTAACTCAAGTGATTATAGTTTTTTTTCAGTATCTACATCATCGTGGGTTCCCATAGCTACCACCATTTTAATATTTAGGGAATCATTAATTCATCTGCCAAGCTTTTTCCATCTATGTTGGGGTTGGCTTCCAGTCTAACCGGATGCAGCAATGTTGTTATGTGTTATCTATATTGTTAAGCCGTAGCCAGAAATCAGAGACAATCGCATTTTTAGAATATTATTACATTCCAATTTTTCCAAAGGCCATATTTTCGCACTGTCGTATCTAAAATCAATTAAATTCTACACCGGTGCGATGACCCCGAATCCACATCGTGACAATTTAATTACACACTTCTATATTCTACAGAAATTTCCAAACTTTATCTGATGTGTTGTGGAATCTGACATTCCACAACACATCAGATAAAGTTTAGGACTCAATATTGACCTCATGAAGTTGCCCTGCAGTGCAATCAACAATGCTCTTACGCCCGGCTTGGACCACAAATTATGTCCATTGCTCCATTACTAACTACTTTAATGGAGCTCTTACATATTAAAGGTGGGTAATGGACGTAATTTTCTAAACGCTGGCCTACGTGCTTGCAGAGGCACAAGAGTTATTATCTCATGTAGTTTTATATTGATGCTGGGAAGTTTGTGTGTTTTTGCACCTCAATTTTAGCACAGCACTAAGATGTTGGTTTCGTGTGTACCAACGTTGAATAGACAAAGTGGCTGTCATCTAAGCTTCGCAATTATATATAGTACCGAAACTTATTCTAAAGTAAGACGGCGATTACCTATGAAGATAACCTTCTTTGAAGAAAACACAATTTTCTTGCTAACACTTTTTCCGCACAAGTGTACTATTTCACAATCAAACGACGACTGGCTCTGCACTACATTTTACGATGTAAAATGGCTTTTGCCCCACTCAGAAATAACGATAATATCATAACCGATAATACATACATGACGACAGAGCCGCACCGGCGCGGCGCCGGATTTTACATTTTCATTCCGAGATTTTCTGAAATTTTGTCATCTTGCGGTCCGGTGTGGCTCCGGCATCGTATACAGGAAGCCTTATGCCAAAGTAAAAAAATGCATTCAGTTGACATAATGAAATTACATTCAAAAAGTTGTTACAAAATCATTTGTACTTTGACAGTGTTGCCACAGCGGATATTAGAATTCAGTATTAAATTATTAATACATTTTTTTTAAACTAAAATCAAAGATTCACGACACTAGTGACGTGAAACGTTTCAAATTACTCTTTTATTTAGTCCGCTAGCGTTTAGACTTCGCAACAATTTTAAAGACTCACTTTTACTACATTAAACAGACACTTCGTAGTTTACATATTTAATGGAAGTCATTTTCTAACTACTCTGCCATGCTGGCTTACAATTCTAAATGCTTGCAAAGGCATAAGAGTTATTATTCATGTAGTTTTAAATTGATACTGAGAAGTTTAAGCACAAGTTTAAGTTTCTTTTATCTATGCTAGTGTGGGATTCCTGTGTATCAAGGCTGTGTTGATAGGGTAGATGCAATCTAATCCCTGCCATTATACCTCCGATATGGATATTCTAAGGTGTATTACATATCAAGAATCCTCTGTGCCTCGGATATCACGTGATGCCGTTGGTGCCAGAGATACAGGTAGTCAGAAGCCCAAAAGTCTGACAACCAGTCTCACCAAGGGGTATTGTGTTACCCAGAAACTGGGTTGTGGAGGTCAGATAGGCAGTCGCTCCATGTAAAATACTGGTGGTCAGTTGCAACCGGTTAGACAGAAAGCCGACTCCAACATAGTTGGGATATGGTTAGGCAGATTGATTGATTGATGCATGGATATTCAGAGGTAATAATTAAGGCAATTCGATTTAAAATAACGTTTGCGAGATATGAAAGTTATTGATAGCATGGCGATTGTCATGGCAAGGTTTTTTCACTCAAAAAACATTGCCAAAACCTTGTCAAACCCCATGTAATAGGTTAAGTAAGTACACGTGCTATAAAAATTTCATTTACGAGAATATTTTATGCGATAAATGATGCTGACATCAACCGGATACTGTTCAATAATTGCAATACGTCTGACCACAATAAATGTATCACACAACATTTATTTATTTCCGTTCATACGTACAGTCACGGACTTTAATTGATGAGCCACCTGGCACTGATCGTATTTTAGCCGTGTAATGCAAATCGGGTTTATTCGGTTCCGGACACGGAAAGTCATAATGTCTTTGTAAAGAAAATTATATTTAATAACTTTACCGGTTGGCTAACCTGAGAGCCAGAACTACAAACTTGACAGCAGAGTGACTACCCAAAGTCAACCAATTGCAGGCAACGGTAACCTAGCAACGATTGTTTAAGCGTAGCGATAGTAACGTTACCGTACGGAGAAATATTAATAGTCATTTCGGCAACTTCGAAATTGACATTTCAACTGTCACTGTCTTCAGTTATGTTTTCAGAATAATCGAGTTAATGAGCTCTGATTCAAAGGAGATAAGTATCAAATAGATTGGATAACCGTAGTGCAACATTTTATTTATTTTTATCATTGAGAACTTATTAGTCAACCTCTATGGATCAGACTATTTCCGATTATAAGTAATTTATTTGTCACCTTGTTTACGAGCGTGCGGTTTGAGTTCGTGTTTAATCGTGTAATCTCGTCAATGTATGAAACAATCAATTAAAGTCCGTGGCTGTACATAAAAAAACATTCATTAAAAAACAAACGAACATCTGAATAAATTCACTCCGTAAATGACTGTTTCAGCCACGTCGTATCCCACCGCGCCGATGAGGAAGCGAAGATTTTATCGCTCAAGAAACGGAGGTACAACAGATTGTAGGTCCCGTGTAAAAGAAATACATAAATAAATCGTTGATCGCTGATGACTGTTCAGTACTCGTTTGTCGCAGCAACAAGAATTATCAAAGAGAGGGCTCGCTAGATCGCTTGGCGGGCAGAACATTCGCTGAGAGACTCTCGCTTGGTAAATACGAATACCAGAGAGTAATCGCTTGTCGTCGTTCCTCGCGAAATAGTTTTTAGTTGCTAACTCTACTCGCTTCTCATTAATCGCCGGCTCTGGGACAGGTACCTGTACGACATTTTAAAGACGAGAATTGCAACGGCAAAATATAAGCATTCTTTCAGTATATTTATTTTAAAAAGTGCTTGGTGTCCGGCATCCGGGCGCTGTCCGGGTCGTTCGTCCGGCATCCGGGTCGATCATCCGGCGTCCAGTGCAAAGGCGCTGTGGTTAACCTTCCACTGCTATTGGCGTCTTGTGATTGTGCAGTCATGTGCTCTAAACTATGTAATTACGTTGACACAGGATGCCAGTAATTATGTATTATGGATATTTAATGAAGATTATTATTATTATTGAGACATACAAAACATGATTGATTATATTGATACATCTACATAAAATTCTATAATATCAGCTAGTTTTTGTATTTCGAACCTTATTTCGACTGAGTTTAAGTTTTTAATACAAAATTGTACAAAGATCGAAATTCAAAAATAGTTCGACGGGTCCTAAGGTGAACCTAGGTCCTAGGAAAAATATTGTTTTGTAATAATGTCGATTATGTTGAATCCTGGGTATCGTTTGGCATGTAGACAAAACTTAAACATCTTTGCACTACGCCGGCAACATTTTCAAATACAATAAGGTTAAAAACTTTTAGTATCATTAGCTTTTGCCCACGTCTTCACCCGCGGCTTCGTTCGTGGAGGTCGGAAGTTATCCCACGGAAACGTACTAACGGGATAAAGAGTATCCTAAATGTCCAAACCCATATCATGATCCAATAAATTTCATCGAAATCCGTCTAGTCGTTAAAGTGTGAAAATGTAACAGCCATATAGAGTTACTTTCACATTTATAATTATTAAAATAATAATATTTAAGTATGTATGATTTAACATTACATAACACTACTAAAAGGACCGTATCCCATATAACTTTCCAAAGAAAAATTTAATAACTTCGACAACAGCGGTCCCATCTAACACACGTCTCGTGGACTGTGGCGAGCTTGAATGCGGTTAACCTTCCAACTGCTATTGATGCTTTGAGCTGTCATCCACAGAGCTCCCGAGAGTTTCCAGAACTTTGTCATACGAATTATGTTGTTATCGGGAATCGGGACCGGAATGAGGAATGCTGGTGGAATTACAGGGAGTTGAGTGTTTTATTTATTTATTTATTTATATATACTTTATTGTACACCAGAAAATACATAGCGAAAATAAATAAATTGAACACTACAAAACATACAATGGGCGGCCTTATCGCTTTCTGCGATCTCTTCCAGGCAACCTTAGAATGGACAGTGATTGCGTGGAAATCAAAAAATGGGGTTGTCATTGGTGCAAAATAATAAGTAGGTACTTAAACTTACCAATAGATACAATATACTATAATATATAATAATATATATATGCTATACAATACATACATAAATACATACATACTGACTTTAAAAGAATATTTATGTAAGCAACGAAAAATAAATGACGACTAGATACAGATTATTACAGATGAGAACAAGATCACATCAACAAGTAATGTTCCTTCACAAGTCTCTTAAATACAGGTAACGATTGCGCGCGTTTTATTTGAACTGGCAATGCATTCCACAAACGAGCGGCCTGAACAGAAAAGGATTTGTCGAAGAAATTTGTGGAATGCATTGGCATTTTAAGCTTCAAGTTATCTGAAGACCTTAAAAATTTCGTATGGGAGTCACAAAGATACTCGAAACGTTTCTTAAGATAGAGAGGGGTGGAAGGGGAAAAGAGCACATTATACAAAAGGGAAAGAATATGAGCATTCCGGCGAAGGCGAATTGGTAACCACTTGAGCTTCACACGAAATTCGGAAACATGGTCATATTTGCGCAAACCAAATATGAACCTTATACAAACATTTTGAAGCCGCTCAAGTTTATCAAGTTGGTTTCGACTGTGTTAGTAGGTGATGGATTTAATGGACTGACAATAAAGAAGGACGCAATAGGTTTAGGTGGACACGTGGCCATGATTTATAAGGTTTTTTCTTAGTAAAGCTATAAGTGAGTGTTATTAATTTAATGACTAAAATATAATTTTACTCATAATTTTCCTATCATTTAGATAAGGTTTCTAATCAATTTCTAAAAATAAACACCAATCAAACACAATTTAACTAAGTTTAAGTGCTTTTTAAACCAGATACTTCTTTAAAAATGTACTAGCTGTGCCCCGCGGTTTCACACGCGTAAGTCTCGATCCCGTGGGAATATCGGGATAAAACGTATCCTATGTCCTATTCCAGGTCATGTCTACCTGTGTGCCAAATTTCATTTGAATCCGAAAGCGTAACAAACAAACAATCAAAATCACTTTCGCATTTATAATATTAGTTAGGAAGGATGGAACAATTGTTTTTTTTAAACCGGCGATTTTTAATAAATTTTTTGCTTATGATAAAGCAAAATTATAAAAAATCGCCGGTCTTAGATAGCGATACCATCACGACTGCCGAGTTTCGATAGCTAATTTCTAATTTAATATGACCCTGTATTAAACAGTCTCACTGAGGGCCGATTTAATCAAAGCCAGATATCTTTTATTCGGGGAATAAAATTGACGTCTGAAAAAAATTTAATATTTATTCGCTAGATTAGACTTATACTAGGGATAAAAGTTTGGTCGAATTCGCCCTTAATCTGTTTAATTAACATGTTCCAATCTTATTACAACAGTCGTCGTGTTTATGCACTGCATACCTGTCAATAGGAGCTTGTTTTAAATTTTTCTACCTTGATAAATTTTTTTCCACACACGTTTCTCCAAATATCACAAATCTGACATTGGCAGAATTGTCGACATCGGCACAATTGCCATAAGGTAAATTATGATATAATATATAATAATAATAGCCCCACCGCCGTATCTCTACGTTGACGTCGTGGTGGGGCTTGCGCGCTCCGAACTCTAGGTCTGTGCCGGTAGAGTTTACTTTGCCGGAACGGGTCTAGAGTGAGGAGCCAGACCAAGAGAGATACAAAAACCCACAGGGCAGCATGTGGCGAGCTGTTGGGCAGTTGCGACCCCACGAACCCGATCTCCCGGGAGAAGTCTTGTTCCTCACCTCTGGCTTGCCTTTATTGGCCGGCTGGAGTGAACACTGACGAGGAACAGAGCTCTGAGAGCTCCCACCTCATTCTTGCCTTCATTGGCCGGCTTGAGTGGAGACTCGCAAGAGCAAACGTGCTCGGAGGAAGGAAGTATTCCAGTAAGTGCTCGTAGGGATCTTGACCATCTTTCGGGCTCTGGGATTGTTCTGAAAGCCGTGGAATACCTCTCCACTCCTCAAGCACCTCAGGAAGTGTTGACCCCTTGTCACTACGTCACTATGTGCTAGCCACTATTTTCGGGGGGCCATATTGAGTGTGCAAGTCACCCCCTGCCATTTTATCCGTGTATATATACAACATTGATCAGGCAGGGGCCATAGTCCTTCAATAGTTCCAGGTTACCAGTCCACTTTAGCCACCCAAACCCATAAACCAATATCTTTGTTTCCCAATCCTGCAACAGTCCCACTCCAACCGGGGATTGTCCTTGGCTGCACTTGTATAGTGGGAACAGGGATAATCGTCGGTTGGTGAATTCATTCCATTAAAAACGTCTAACAGGCTTCTGCAAGTTGGCTTCGGCCCCTCGTACGCCTTCCAAAAGACCGGCACCCCATGGTTCCGAGATATGTAACCATATATAAATAAAAGAATAATAGTATGTAGTATAAATAATAATAGGCAAAAAGTGAACCGTGTAAATCCAGCGTTACGCTGGATTTACAATCCAGCGTTACCGAAAACATTTCATGTAAGCAATCGATTAAGTACTTTCGATGTGGTGACGTCATTGACACGGCCGTGATTGATTCACAGGCTCACGGCTGACTCAATGCTTGCCAATCTTACGATACCTACACTTAACGTGAAGGGTGATTTGTTGTGGTCGGAAATAGTAATGGTATATATACATATACTTAGGGTATATGTATATATAATAAAAATCCTTGGGATTTTTGGCTCTTGAGTGATGTCACTCACAGGGACAGTGGTGACGTTGTTGCTAATAATTTGTGAAATTTTATTGAAAAAAAAACAAGATGGCGGCATTAGTTGGGATTAAAGCCACGTGTCGAAAAACGAAACAACACTTAAAAAACCGGCTAAGTGCGAGTCGGACTCGCGCACGAAGGGTTCCGTATCATGTTCTATAAAAACGACAAAAAATCACGTTTGTTGTATGGGAGCCCTCTTAATAATATATTATATTTAATTTATTTTGATTTTTTGTATTTCTTGTTATAGTCGCAACAGAAATACATCATCTGTAAAAATTTCAACTGTCTAACTATCACGGTTCATGAGATACAGCCTGGTGACAGACGGACAGACACACAGACAGACACGCAGCGGAGCCTTAGTAATAGGGTCCCGTTTTATCCTTTGGGTATGGAACCCTAAAAACGTTAAAAACTACCTGTTCCATATACGTATTACTACTAACTCCTATTCAATACCAAAAATAAATGCAGACTCAATTAGAACCCCCAAAGACAATTTAATTACTCTGCACCTGACAAACAAAGCTAATTACTTAGCAGTATATGACTGTACTGTCTTTGTTTCATTAACTTGACGTATCTAGGTAGTTGATTTCGAAATGCCATGTATAATGACGTCACACGTTTACGACGTCAATGTTGTTCCATGCACTTAACATCGTTTAATATATTTTTCTTTTGTTTAGAGTTAAGTTGACAACTATAAAAAGGTGTGATGGTTTTTTAAAGCGATTGATTGACTAAGATTGGAATTTAACTAAGATTGGCAACACAAAGAGAAGTGTGGAAGGCTTTGGAGAAGATCTTTGCCGGGAAACGAAGAAACGGTTTTTGTTGACGGAAGAATAGACAAAATGACAGATAGTGATTGTTTAACTGTCATTTTGTCTATTCTTCCGTCGACAAAAACAGTTTCTACGATGGTCATGCTTCGCGTGCTGAAGACGGATAATTAAAAAAAACTAAATTGTAATAGATTTCTTTCTGTTTTCGTTGTTCTATAAAAATGGGATTATTTTCAAAACTTTCTTAATTTTGAAACTTCGATCTTCTTTTGCCGTTTATTTCATAGAATCGTCCATATTTCAATCACTCGAAACATCAATAGTTGTTGAACCCTATTACCAAGTAATAGGGTTCAAAAACCCGAATAAAAAACAGGCCTTTTCCTATACCACTTTGTGTAATTAATTTGAAATGCTTACAAAGAATAAATAATCGAATCAACCGGTAACGTTTTTATTCACGAAGTGGAATCAGCATTATTGGTTATTTTCTTTTAATTAACAGTCAGAGGAAACCACGAGGTTTATTTTAAAGTTTACTTTATTTACATTCAACAGCAAAATATGAGTATTACGATACAAAAAGTGGTACTATAAAGTGGAATCATGATTCACTTAATTGGGTATAAAATGTTTACAGCTACGTTGATTCTGTATTTAAATAAATTGGTTATTCGAGTAGAAATATTGATTATCGAGGACTGAATGGAAATCTTTACAGGAGGCCTTTGTCGGAAGACAAGCTGTATCAGAATAACGTCCTTGGCCGATATTTATACTCTTTATTTGAAGGGAAAGTCCGAAAGGGATACCGGGACCCTTGGCAACAGGCAACTGAAGGAACACGGGTGGGTTTTAGTCAGTAAAAGTCTGACATGAATAAAATTACTTTTCCTACTTAGGGGATGGCCCGCTCCACCCAGAGTGGGAGAAGTAATTTGATGATTTCCCAACGTTAAAAAAGAAAGGCACTTCATATTTTATAATGTAAAAAGAAGAACAGCAATAAAGACTTTTTATTGTATTTTATTTATTTATTATTTATACATTCTACATAAAAAATCGTAAGCCCATGGGTAATCGTGAAATGCCATTGACATAATACCATCAATATAATATGTATGTTTTTCGTAAATAAGTATTCGTAATATTATAATCATAATCAGCCTATAATGTTCCCACTGCTGGGTCACGGGCCTCCTCTCTGTGAGAGGGAGCGGGCCATAATCTACCACGCGGGCCCAGTGCGGGTTGGTAGATGTCACATGTCTTCGAATTATTGGTTCTAGGACATGCCGGTTTCCTCACGATGTTCTCCTTCACCGTTTTGAGAGCAGTGGCGATGAAATAATTTACACAAAATAAGTATTAAGCTTAAATAATTAAGCTTTTAAGGAAGTCAATATCATGATCATATCCGATATAAGATCCACAGACAGAAATTACCAGCCAGTATTTGGACGACAATTTTCCAAGTATTTCGAATGAACTGTGCATTCAATTGATTCGTAATCATTCGTAGCGGTTTGCTACGACTGCTACGAGAGCGTAGCGTACGTAGCCGGCGTAGCAGTGACGTCATTAGACCCAGGCCACGTAGTTACGGCGCACTCATTTATCTTCAGAGCTTGAATTCTTTGAAAATTAGTGACGAAGTATGCTTCTTTAAAATAGCAGAAACTTATCTTGGGTATTTTTCTAGCTTTGAGATTAAATTAAAAACCCCTCTATAAGTTGGTTATTAATAATACTTTTTGGTTGGTTGGTAATAATACGAATAACATAACATCACGCCTGTAATCCTCGATGAGTTAGGCAGAGGTGTACCTATAGTGCACCCACATTTCACCAGTTATGTTTAAGTCCTATGTAATAGGGGGCGAGCCTATTGCTATCAACCGGGCACAGATCTAAATTAATATAATAAAAACACTCAAAACTGAAAAATAACTTTAATTTCGGAAGTCGGTGTCTTTGCTTTTCAATTTTCGTTTTTTGCCACCGACTTCCGAAATAAAAGTTATTTTTCAGTTTTGGGTGTTTTTTTTGGAAGTCGGTTTTCTTTTTTGTAAAAAGTTTTTAGTTTTCACTTTTTAGTTGTGGTACCTACACCACACAAATTCTAATACCACTAGCTGATGTAAATAACAGTGAAGGAGTAAATGAAAACATCGTCTAGATAAACTAAGTGGGAAAAAATACGCAATATTGAAGCTAACTCAAAAACTACACAAGCAAAGTTAATAAAATTTATATGGGACCAACCACCTCGGAAGCATGCCTTACCATACAAAAAAAGAATCATCAAAATCGATTCATAATTGGCGGAGAAATCGAGTAACAAACATAAAACAAAAAAAAAACATACAGACGAATTGAGAACCTCCTCCTCCTTTTTGAAGAAGTCGGTTAATAAAGTTAATTCAGTTAATCAACTCAATATTATGGCCACTGCCACTGATAGGGTTACTTTCTAGTTACGATGTTATTTTTACCCGACTGCGGCAAAGAAAAAAGGAGGTTTATGATTTTGACCGGTATGTATGTATGTAAGTATGTATGTATGTATGTTCATCTGTTCCCTCATATCTTCTAAACCACTCATCACAATTTGACAAGTGAGGTATCGTTGGAAGCGTCTTGATCGTCCGCTGGTTATAGGCTATGTGACGTCACAAAAATTTAAAATGGCACCCTCTAGAGGACAAAAAGTCAGGAACTAAAAACAAAAATTTGTTTAATCGTACCATGTTGGGTATCAAATGAAAGGGCTTAATGAAGTGCCTCTGACTTGGCTTCACATGCCGTCGAGAACTACCTCTCTGGCATGCCGGTTTCCTCACGATGTTTACCTTCACTGTTTTTAAAGCAAGGGTTATTTAAGGGTAAAACGGGAACCTATTACTAAGACTCCGCTGTCCGTCCGTCTGTCTGTCTGTCCGTCTGTCATCAGGCTCTATCTCATGAACCGTGATAGTTGTACAGTTGAAATTTTCACAGATGATGTATTTCTGTTGCCGCTATAACAAAAAATACGAAAAAACAGTATAAAATAAATATTTAAGAGGGCTCCCATACAACAAACGTGTTTTTTTTTGCTGTTCTTATAGATAATGGTACAGAACCCTTCGTCCGCGAGTCCGACTCGCACTTGGCCGGTTTTTTCTTTCTATACACCGGACGGTAGACATGTGGCGGTAACTATATCGCCACATGCGAACTACGCATCAAAGACCTGACGTCACACAGAAATCCTGACGTCACATAAATCCTGCATCACGCAATTAAAGTTTACCGTACCAGTGGACATAATAATATATACAAGAACCCAACATCAATCGTTGGGCAGTTGCCCGCCTGACACAACACCCGTCTTGTCGGAGGATCCTCCTTTTTCTATGGTGGATGAGGTAACTTTACACCCTGTTCCCCATACCCCTAAAGACATCAAAATATGAAATTTCAGACTTCATCTGTTCACCGCAATCTAATTCTAGTTATTCCTCTGCAAATAAACTAAGTTCTGAAGCAGACTTCGCGACATATTCGTGAAATACATTGTAGTATCCAGGGCTGTAAGTTTTGGATCAATTTAATATGAGATCAGCCGAAACTTCTATATGTGGGTTAAACAAATAGCTGAAGAGAAACTTATATGGGTAACGAGTATTGTAACTGTTGAGAGCTTCGATTAGGAAACTTGCTTGTTCAATTAAATTGATATTAGGAATGTGTGGGTTTCATGTGTATTATACAGGGTGGTTCAAATAGTGACGTCAGAAAAAAAATGGATTCCTCATAATATATTTAGATGTTCTAATAGGGTAGGTAAATGTAAATTATTATTTAAACTAACATTATTAAAGTTTGTACCAGAGATTCTATTTGCGAAAGTTTATTTAGAAACAAATCAAATATTAGTTTATATTGCTTTGAGTAGTAATTTATATCGTTTAAGTTTGTATAACTATTTACAGTTTTAATCTAAGTAAGGCTCTATTTCTACTAAGAAACTCATACTGCCTACAAAACTTTACAATAAGTACGATCCTAAAGAATTTTCAAATAAGTAGGTACTGAAATAGGTAGGTATGTAATGAAAAAAAAAAAAAAATTAATAATCTAATGAAAACAAGCAAAAGAATTGAATATTTTCACAACATTTCACTAAGCGAACGGATTGCGGTACATTGTATTATTAGCGTACCTACCTACAATTTCCTATAAAATTTTTTTTCCTGTTCAGCGTTTTTTTCTAGGACCTTAGTTCAGAATCTAATAGCTAAGCTTGAAAAAAAAATTTCACCATTGTAATATTTTCTAATCGGAAAACGGTTGTAAAAAACAAATTGGAACTGCATTATTTAGCTAACGATGTCCAAAAAAGCTGCATTTGGATCGCTCACCACCATCGCTAGTCGTATCACGTAAAAACTACTCAACTTCAGACGTTGTACCCGATGATATAGTGCAGGAATTTTGAAATGAACTCGGCATACTTTAGCCGGTTATATCAGAGATATGAACATAGTTGTGATACTGAAGTCTATTGTACTTAATATAGGAAAAAGTCGAATGTAGTTGAGTGTCTAGGTAGGTATATAATATTATTATAAATGAAAGTCGCGTGCCTGCCTGTGTGATCGTGTTTTTCTTAAATTCTGCACAGGATTTTCATGCGGTTTTCATAATTATTTAGAGAATTTATTCGGGAAGGCTTTATGTGTGTAATTCACAAATCATAAATAAATCTTGATGTCAAAGTCGTTAAAATAGTGCAAAGGCGGGTCGCTGTTGTAATGGTTGGGAATCATTTAAAAGTATAAGTGATCGTCACGCAAATAAGGAATATTATTATGTTCTGGCTCGCCGCTGATTTGGTTAGAGAGCCCGAACATTTGATGATCGCGCATTCACGCGACGATCGCTTTCTGTTAATAGGATACCCAAGTAGTACGTAAGATATTTAACCAACTTTTTTTTACCTAATAAAAAAAAAATCTTTACCCATCCATAAATGAATTAATTCCGTCGGTTATTAATTGTAATACGTCGCACTACCTAATTTTTAAGATCTTTTTATGTAATTACCTATGTTTCACAAATAAACTATTCTTAGTCTTATTAGAAATTCAACATTTCTTTTTCAAAGAAATCGTATCTTATTTATAACTTGGGATTTATATATTTTTGTTTTTTTTAGATCGGTCATAAGTTCTATTTAGATGCTATTTCAAGGTTATCCATTCTTTATCGGACACCCTGTATACTTACTAATATATCGTAGGCACCAAATCCATCTTATTTTATTTAGAAGTTCAAATATATTTTAGCCTGCATCTCCGTAGTTGGTGTGATAACTTGTCATAAATATCGTTTGCGAGGCATTTTCAATAACCGTCTCTTATAACATGATCAATAAGGCGAGCCTGAATATAAGAAAATATAATATTTTTCTTGGTTTACTTGGTTCTCGTATACAAAGGGCGGATATATTGTTTATGAGTAAAGTTGTGTGCCGAAATATACAATAGTTGTTTTGAGTTGGAGGGAACAGAAAAAAGGAAATGTTTTAAATTATATTTTTTCCTGAAATATGCATATCGTACCTAGTAAGGAAAAAATACGTAGCCGTAATACGTTATAATACACCGACTAAAAAAAAATGCTTAGATATAGATACCTCTCACGTTTGTGAGAGTTTGGCTAGCGAATTTTAAATCACCTTGTAATGTATGAATTCAATACATTTAAGAATAGAAGAGAATGATGATGAAGATGATAGAAAACCTTTGTAAATCATCATCAATCTGCCTAGCCTTTTCCCAACAGTGTTGGGGTCGGCTTCCAGTCTGACCGGATGCAGCTGAATACCAGTATTTTACATGGAGCGACTCCCTATCTGACCTCCACAACCCAGTAACTGGGTAATACGATACCCCTTGGTAAGACTGGTTGTCAGACTTTCGGGCTTCTGACGACCCGTAAAAACTGTCAAAGATCTACAAATGACAGCCGGGACTAACGTTACGGTGTTGGTCCCGGCTGTCATTTGTAGATCTTTCCGAGATCGTGCTTTCCGAAACACGTGTAAAGATGATCACCCATCCACGGACCAACCCCGGCAAACGTAGCTTAACCTGATAGATCGACCCTTGCGGCTGTTATTACTTAGCCACGAGCTCTTCCAAACCTACCTTACCTTTAAACCTACTTTACCTTTGTAAATACAAACCATAACTAAACTCTTTATCTTTTCGGGATATTTTTCTGATAAACGCACAATTAATCAGTGTAATAGAATACAATACTGAGTTTCCTCAGAAAAGGGTTAAGAATAATATATTTTGTGTATTCCCCAGTGTTTCCCGCGGAGTCAAGACATTCGATTTAGCTTGTGCAATCAGCTGAGTGGCGTCGTTGACATGTGTAGGAGTTGATAAGGCTGGTTGCACGATTCTGTATCATCAAATTGGAGGTTACTATATAAGAAAAGCATAGTCTGCAGTTTTCAGTTTCATATGTTATAGATTTTTACATTAATCTCTCCGTGTTTTAGGTATGGTTAACATCGCGTTGTCATCTTAAAAAATTGGTTAGTTTGTTTTGGGGCCGAACAGAGAAAAAAAGAGACCTAAATACGACTGAACAAGGATGGCTTTATAAAACGACCCCACCAAGAATTTGGTTTTTGACTGAATCCACCACTGGTTAGCAATAAATAATAATAATAAATAAATTAGTCTTTATTTCTTCTATATCTCCTTATTATAATTATGTCAGTTAACATAATAATAATAAAATATTGAGTTGGCTTCGGCCCCTCGTACGCCTTCCAAAGGTCCGGGACGCCAGGGTCCCGAAATATGTCAAAGACATTTAAATAAAAATATAAAATGTAAGTATTTAGTTTAGTAGTTTACTTACAACAAATTATTAGTTTAAAGTTTCGGGATCCAGGTTTGAGATATGGACCCTACCATGGGTGAAGGCCTCCTCTAGGCTTTTCCATTTAGTACGGTCTTTCCCTATTTCCATCCATCCTTTGCCTGCTATTTGGGTGATGTCGTCGTTCCATCGTTTGTTAGTCTCTGGTTAGCAATAGCGGGTTATAACTTAAACTTCAATATTCTCTAGCTTATTTAGATAAATACACTAACGACATCAAATGAATAAACTATACAAATATTCCTTTCATCTTACAACAGGTCCGTATGCCGAAACATTAAATAAATTACGTATATTAAACTATTAATGGAATGTTCACGTTGAAAGCCTCCAAACTGTGACAGTCTTTATCCGGACTAATAAGCCCCGACCATCAATGGCACAGTGATTTATGTTCCTCTAAAGGTTTTCATTAAATCCAATATTAATCTACCCCTGTATAAAGAGGGGGGGCGTGTCGGCTTTTGTATGAGGACTTATTGTTTTTAAGAGGTAGGTAAACTGTTAAATTGAATACATGGGTATCCTCTGGGGTCATTGTACTCACCATAGACTAAACAAGAAATCGCGAAAAAAAAAACAGCTGTTCCCTATATTACTGTTAGCTTGTCAAAATGGTAGGGAACACCTGATTTTTTTTTCGCGATTTTTGGGTTCGTCCCGTAGTGAAAGTTGTTCATAATGATGAGTACAATGACATCTCAAGAGGAAGATCATGAATTCAATTTCATCCTGTTTATGTAGATATGTTACAGACATTCTGGTGCGGGTAATATGGATATGGAGTTGGTTTCTTTTTTCTACTTTGAGGAGCTCGTGGCAAAGTAATAACAGCCGCACGGGTCGATCCATCAGGTTAAGCTACGCTGCCGGGATTGGTCCGTGGATGGGTGACCGTCTTTAAATACCGAGACTCCTTCGTGGCTCGGAAAGTGTGTTAAGCCGTTGGTTGCGGCTGTCATTTGTAGATGTTTGACAGTTGTTGCGCGTTGTCAGAAGCTCGGAAGTCTGACAACCAGTTTTATCAAGCGGTATCGTAATACCTATGTTTTGGGTTTTTCTATTAGGTTTTTCTCAGTAGCATTTTGTTTGGATTTGTGCCCCGTTGATGGCAACAGCCCTATTACATGGGACTTAAACATAACTGGCGAAATGTGGGTGTACTAGAGGTACACCTCTGCCTAACCCTTCGGGGATTATTTGTTGTTATGTTGTGAGATTCGTCGGAGTAATCTCACAAAATTACAATTATAAATTCGGATTTATAATGACCGTCAAAGGGCGTAGACTTCGAGGCATAAAGGCACTGTGTAGGAGTGGGATGCCATCAAGATTTCCACATGACCCAAAAAGTAAAGAACCTTAATCTATACATATACATACAAGTAAATAAAATTGAAGTGTCTGTTTGTAATGTCAAAATAACAGCTTTTTATACTAAATACATAATAAAGTATATACGTAAGTATATACTTTATTATGTATTTAGTATAAAGGTCAGTATAAAGGTCAGAAAAAAACGTTTTCTGACACGACCTGACACTGACCTGCAAATTGCAAAAAACGTAAGAAATTTTAAATTTCGCTGGCTACCGTATACCCCTTTATCCATAAAAAAAAAAACATCAAATAAGCAGGTAGAGTTACATCTAACATCGTATCTCTCAGAAACAAATAGAGAGCTAAGTTAAGTTAAGTTAGCTGGCACGTTCGAGCAAGGAACACGCGATGACAGTTTGGTCACCCACGAGTTACGTCACTACGTGAAGTTACCTGTATCGCTTACAACTTGACTATGTGACTTGGTTATATGTTACAGCTGTATATATACAGGGTGTAAAAATACCTATAATATAGCCAATATCTACGTATTCAAGTGCCGTATTATAAAGTATTAATGCCACCATTTTTCCAGTGTGAGAGAGAGACGGAGCTAGACAAGGCCGATAGCAATATCCCGTTTTCGCAGTGGAATAAAGATGGTATTAATACTTCATAATACTACCCCTACACACCAAACTAAGAAATAGTGAGCAGAAATTATTGCTGGGAAACGATTAATATGTTTGTATAAAATCGTTGTTTTTTTGGCAGCGGGCAAGGTAACGCATGCAAAACATGTCTGAACTTTGTGTAGAAGGCTACGCAATAACATTTTTAGTAACCAAATGGTGATATAAGGCTTGTGTGAGTGAGAGAGCATGCGCGAAAGTTCCGGCAGTCTATTCTCAGACCGGCCATGTTTAATCGGCCGTACTATGTTGGTAATATTAGTATTTTACAGCCCTTTTGGTATTGTAAAGTGATTTTAGATACAAAGACCGAGTTATAAATAAATTTTCCAATTATCTAAATTAATTGGCTATGAAATTTTAACAAAGCAATGGAAACAAAGATTACTATCGATTAACATGAAATTGTCAACAATTACTTCCGCGTAAGTTAGTATTGTTGCTTCTTGAATACCTACATAGCTTTCGTTATATTTAATTGTTACCCTTCAACTGCTGAAAATATAATTTCCTGAAAACATTAAAACCTTTAAGTACAGAGTGTATTGTACAATAAGCCAGCACGCCCTTTATGCCTGGAGGCTTTTATTTGGGTATTAAGTTCTGTTTACGTATTTTATTTCTAGTTGAGTATAGTTTTCAATGTTCTTTTGGTATAATGGCGTCTGTTAGCTAACATATTCAATCTGCCTAGCCTTTTCCCAATTATTTTGGTGTCGGCTTCCAGTCTAACGGGATGCAGCTGAATACCAGTATTTTACATGGACCGACTGCCTATCTGACCTCCACAACCCAGTAACTGGGCAATACGATACCCTTGGTAAGACTGGTTGTCAGACTCGGGCTTCTGACGAGCCGTAACGACTGTCAAAGATCCACGAATGACAGCCGGGACCAACGGCTTAACGTGCTTTCCGAGGCACGGAGGAGTCTCGGTATGTAAAGATGGTCACCCATCCACAGACCAACCCCGGCAAGCGTAGGTTAACCTGATGTATCGACCCGTGCGGCTGTTAATACTTAGCCGCGAGCTCCTCTCGCTAGCTAGCTTCTCTGTTAGCTAACATATTATGGAAAATAATGTAATTTAATGTTTTGTGTTCTGTAATGTTAATTACATTCCATATGGCATCAAGTTCTTCTAACCAAACAGACAGCTGTCGCACTTTTACACTTTTTATTTTGTTATCTGCTGTATATTATATTGTGTGCCTTTTAATCTGTGCTGAATAAATGTATTTTCTTTCTTTATTTCTTTCTGTGCTGCTGGGGAGTTTGCTGCGCCACTTCTTCCAAACTAAATCACTAGGAAGTGATGATTGGCGTGCGCTTTGGGGGACTGTCATAAGATATTTGACGTTCAAAAAGTACCCTTTCTCAGCATAATTTGAATAATTGACTTTTGATTTTGTTTTTAAATAAACAATATGTATATTTACTTAGCAACAGTATAACAAAATACGATTAAGAATTCTCCAAGAATGTTCCTCGAAAGCTTTTTCAATATATCCCCCAGCTAATACACAATTAGCACAAATAATTTGGTGGTAAACCAACGTCACGGGTAACGTTACCTGTTTAATTAACCGCAGCCCTTGAACGCGGTAATTAATTCATAACACCACCCGTTACTACGCTTGTCACATAAATTCCTCAAAGTTAACATAATATCATACCCTTGTAGGGTGACCATCAATCATGTGGGAACATAAGAGCTTTTAATTCATTAATGCTTGTTATTTACTAGCTTCCGCCAGCGGCTTCGCCCACGTTATCCTATATCTTTATACATAGCCCATGTTACTCAGTGATGATATAGCATTCCACTGGTGCAAGAATTGAAATAAAGAAAGAATAACGTTTATTTGGACACAGTTCATGAAACAGAAAATACAAATAATAAAATAAAGAATAAAAAATAATGTTTTTACAACAATAGTGTGTGCCTCTCATACACTATTGTTGTAATTTTTTTTTTTTTTTGTTCTGTTATTTGTATTTTGTGTGCGCCAAAAAGGTTCATTTCAGCATTAATGCCAGACAGAATATACTGTGTGTGTGTGTAATTGTTTAAATCAGTCCAGTAGTTTTTAAGTTTATTCACTACCTACAAACATTATTAGTGTTGATGTAGATGATAATAATAGTGAAGACTAGCGACCCGCCCCCGCTCTTGCACGGGTTTGCAACTTGAAAATAAATCAAGAAATTTTGTAATGTAGCTTCGGGCATAAATTGCCCAAATAATGGTGAAAACCGTATCAAAATCCGTTGCGTCGTTTAGAAGAAAAACGCGTTTACACAGAGAGACACGAAAAGCGACTTAAGATCTAGAAGTTTTAGGTTTTTCACTCACTTTTGAGTCCGAAACCAGTGGCTATTTCGGGTTCCTGAAACTAATTTCAAACTTGAATGGAGTTCTTAGTAATGAGCTCATAATGTAACAAGGTCGCAAGTCGAACTGAAACTGAACCAAACCTAGTCAAGCAAACCCAAAACAAACTCGTAACCATTAGTAGGTACCTAAACATGAATTAATATTTTGGACGAAAGTTATATTATTAGGCAACTGTTCCATACCTTCACGGTTTCCTATTTTACTAGGAAACTCCAAACTGAAAAATATCGTTCGTGTAACTCGAATCAATAGCGCATTACTTTGTTTTTTACTTCAGCAATAGGTTATTCAGAGGAAAAACAATTAATGTTTCACAGCTAAGCTTTTTAACAGAAAAATCTTTTTCAAATCTGTCAAAGAGTGTTTGTCTAATAACAGCATCTAAGGCTTTTTTTACACACCCGCTAGTATATTTTATAGCGCAACAACTGACCCACTAATTAATTCCCAGAAATTTGCTGTGAACTTCCGCGCAAATCGTTTAACTTTCTTCAATAAATGATTAAGTTATTAGAAATAATAAAGAAAACTAGTAGGTAGAAGGTCTTTCGAAATTTATAACACGTTGTCGACGGCAGCCGTCGTGTCTGTAACAGCAAGTGTGTGGGCGTGTGTGTAGTGTAGTGTGTGTGTGTGTGTAGTGTAGTGTATGTATGTGTAGTGTAGTGTAGTGTGTGTGTGTGTGTGTGTGTGTAGTGTAGTGTATGTGTAGAGTAGTGTGTGTCGGTTTGACCGTCATGACGCTTTTGCTATAGTATGTGTGTAGACAATGGCTGCAATGGCGACAATGACTGCCATTTCCGAGGTACCATTATTCAGTTTTAACTTTGCCGATCGATTTTTATAGAGCTAAGAATGACCATTTTTAAGCGCTTTTCAGAAAATCTTACCATTCAAGACAAAATCGTCCGTGATAAGCCGACGGACACCAAAAACATTTCATAACTGTTCTAGTTTCAAAACTTACCACTGAAAAACACACACAAAACGCAGATTTCACGAAACTCTTTCCAAACGACCAATATCCAGATATTCCTGCAAATATCGTGATATTCCAACAAATATCGTGATGTCGCACAAACCGCGTTCTATTTTTGTAGCGACCGCCGCAGTAAGCCTGTTCAAGCAGACTCGCTGCGGTTTGAAGCTTAGTATACCAATATATCGCGAGAGGATTAAATACTGCAATAACATAGTAAGGTGTAAGTCAATCACCACAGTTATGAAAACCGATCTCTCAGTTTGTAAACTTTTGGAACGACGTTCCTCAACGCATATTATACTCTGCACACTTGGCGAATGAGAGCTTGCCTGAAAAAAGTGTAACAACAAGTGTTTGTGTGTGTGATGTGTAGTGTTTGTGTGTGTAGTGTAGTGTGTGTGGGTGTGACCGTCACGGCACTTTTTCTATAGTATGTGTGTTTGTGTGTGTTTATTTTTATTTTCGTTTAGCTACTCTCAAACGTTGTTAATTAATTTTATTGTGCCTGATAATTAATACCTATTATACAGCGAAGTGAGCCTCGTTCCCGCCGTGTGTCTCACGACAAATATCTGAAAGAATGTATACTTTACAGTCAGAGAATTGTCAGTCATAAATGATAAGGCTATAAATAATACGACAAAATGCAGAGTGAATCTGCTGAAACAGCCTCGTTGGTCTAGTGGTCGCAAGCGCTACTGGTGAGCAAGAGGTCCTGGGTTCGATTCCCAGGTCGGGCAAAGTGTTATTGGGTTTTTCCATCTGGAAGTTTTCAGTAGCAGCCCAGAGGCTGGATTTGTGCCTGGTTGATGGCAATAGGCTCGGCCCCTATTACATGGGACTTAAACGTAACTGCGAAATGTGGATGTACTATTAGGTATACCTCTGCCTGACGTTGCATCCTACTTCCCATAACATTATAATTGATAATAATTATACAGGGTGTTAGGGTAGACACCGTTATCCTTGAAACTAGTGGTTTGGTGGCATCTATAATATACTTTTTCTATGGGATCAACCTTGAAATCGCGAAAAAAAAATCAGCTGTTCCATACATTTTGTCGATTTAAGTTAACACAAATGTATGGAACAGCTGATTTTTTTTCGCGATTTCAATGTTGATCCCATAGAAAAAGTATATTATAGATGCCACCAAACCACTAGTTTCAAGGATAACGGTGTCTACCCTAACACCCAGTATTATAGATTTAAGAAACGGATTTAAACGAATATTCACATTACAATAGACAACACTGTCGATTATACTCAGGTATTAAGGAAAACTACACGTACGTACCCAGTGAAGTTTTTCTAGGATGTGAATGAAACCACGAACTGGGGCTAGTTGGATATAAGCCTTCAAATTGAATACCACCACAATAAAGGCCATTATTTTCTGATGTGGCCAATTACCACGCTTGCAACCTGCCCTGGTTGTTGCAACCTGCAGTTTTTGGGCGTACCATACTGTTTTATAGTAAGAATAGCTCCAAAAATTCATTTTTTTATGTCAGTTGCCTCAGCCTGAGGCATATGTCAAATGTGTGGCTTACACCCGCCCACATGCCCACACCCGCATCGTTCATCAAGATCCTCCTGCAAGTGCTAATACCGAACACCGCATCTGTTTTCACGTGAACGCTCATGTACTATCGCGGACACTGGCGGTTGACCCCTTTGCAACCATATTACTTAGAGTTCGCGTTTGTACTATCGCGGTCTAAAAATGTTTATCAATTTCAAAATAGATTCTTTATCTTAATTTTAAAGTGAAACATTACCATAATGAATGAGATTTAACAAATAAAATAGGTTTGAATTTTGGATCATCGACCTAGTGACATAGATGTGTGCATGCAATTATAAGCCTTATGGTGGTAAACATTCTCAGACCGTGACCGTACATTTGTACATAAAAGACACATCTTGGTCCTTGATGTGTTGAACAGAATTATAATTAATTCTCAGACATTAGTTGAAAGGTCAAGACGTAGTAATGTACCTAGAAACATTTAGACCGCGGTCGGCATTAGAAGCAAAGTTCTTTGAATTACTAACAGTACATAAGTAATATGTACGTTATTAAGATATACAGGGTGGTATGTTATCCGAGGGACATTCTTTAGGAGAGTGTAATATAATATATATTTCTGTGCCTCCTGTGATAAGTGATACAAGTAAAAAATCAACACTTTACAGGAGAGCAAAAATAAGATTTAGAAAATTCTAGTTCTTGAATTAAGTACCTTCTTTTGTAGATAAAAAAACCGGCCAAGTGCATGTCGTACCATGCACAATGAAGGGTTCCGTAGTTGGACGAATTTATAAAACAAACTTAACATTGTAGTTGAAAAACTTGTTGTCCGATACAGAATGTATGGAAGAACATGTTTTTACAGCTGCAAATTTAAGTTGGTCGATTATTACTCGGTAGCTTGTGGTGCCTACGTAGCGGTGATAGTTTTCCTTTTAATTTCGTTATATAAACTACTGCCGTGAATTTTTTCACATATCCAAACCCAACCATTTAGCTGGCAGGGGGGGGGGAAACTTGGCTCTAACAAAAATTAGCACTTTAAGGCTGAATATTCCGCAAATGGATCCCTGAATCCAAAAATGGTTTAAACAAACTTTCATTATTTTTAAACGAAAAAAAAACCATCCCCACTTTACGTGAAGGGAGGTACCCAAAAAAAAAAAAATTTTTACGATTTTTTTTTACCACTTTGTCGGCGTCGTTTATATGTATATCCATACAAATTACAGCTTTCTAGTACCAACGATCTCTGCGCTAAGCCGCGGACATACGGACAGACGGACATGGCGAAACTATAAGGGTTCCTTGTTTGCTACGGAACCCTAAAAACATTCACTTTCACTGTGCATTTTAATTTGTATGGTAAATATTATAGTTATTAAAGTAATTCATGAAAAATATGTTGTTCACTTTGTAGGCAAGAGCAGATTTTATTTTGAAGTGAAACTTATCCGGAGCCGATTCGATAATTAGACGAGAATTTTATTGAGAGTGAAACAGGGACGCTTCAAGTTTAGGCATATTTCGATATATATGAGAGAGAAAAAAGATAAAACTCTGTCTCTTTCAATAAATCTCTCTAATTCTTAATTTTTTAAGAAGTTTCACTTCTATGACGTGTAGGAACGGTGCACGCGCATCATTTTCATGACTAATATACTCCCTTAAAGTATGTCCGCCGTTTAACCTAACATCCTGTATACGTCCCAATTTGTAGGTAAATATGTATGCTATAAATTAGAATAGAATAATCTAGATTCTTATGTAGCTACAAGAGGGGTTAAGTAATAACAGCCACATGACACGGGTGGATTGATCAGGTTATGCTACGCTTACCGCGGCTGGTCCGTGGCTGGGTGATCATCTTTACATTCCAAGACCCTTGCCTCAGAAAGCATGTTAAGCCGTTGGTCCCGGCTGTCTTTCGTGGATCTTTGACTGCCGTTATGGATTATCCAAAGCCCGAAAATCTGATAACCAGTCTTATCTACCCAATAACTGGGTTGTGGAGGTCAAATAGGCAGTAAAATACTGGTCTGCAGGTTCATCTAATTAGACTGTACCGACCTCAACATAGTTGGGATAAGGCTAGGCTGATGATGAGAATAGAACACATATCTCATATACCCTTTATAGTGTACACCATAAATGAATTACAGATAAAACTGTAGAAATTCTACATAGGGTGCCACAATGGGCGTTCCATTTATAACTCCGAGATGTATTGCAAATGAAAGGGACCTTTTGACCAGAAATAAGTCCATATTTTACTCTCGGCCATTTTTCTATAAGTTATAAGCTATCACTTACGAGGTACCGGAAGCTCGACTAGCCCGAAAAGACAGATATTCTGTGAATATACAAAAAAATTGGGAACGGAAAGATTTTTTGCCTTTTCGTATTATACCTACCTACTCATTTTATTTATCTATTTTTTACAAAGATTTTATAAGAATATGTTCACTGTATATACGGAATAAATATCAAAGAACGATTCACTGCTTGACCTTTAAGTGAAACTTTTTTTTCAACCTTTTCTTATAGGCTTCGGCGTCTTGTACAACGCCGAAGCCGCACTCGCCGGAAAAAAAAACATAATATTATCTCATAGATGTACACGGCGCCGTGCGCCGGTGCGGCGGGCGGTGTGGCGCATAGGCGATATTCATTCGGGTACAGAAACATGCGGTCCGGCACCGCCGATGCGGCCCCGGCGTCATGTACAGGAAGCCTTAGGCGATACAAAAAGTACATAAATCCGTATACGAATAAATATTGAAACAACAAAAACATATAAATTATTCCTCAAATTTATTTCCCGTTGAAAGTTCTGTCGGAAAAGACGACATACGACACGAAATCTCTTTGACATACATTTTCTGGATAACCTAGTTAACATAATCCGCTCCCAACTTGCTAATGCGGGTAACGAACTAATTAAGTGGCTTTTTAGGCTTTATTTGAACGGGATAGAGTCTAGAATATATTAATGCGTTTTTTCAGGTGTAATTATAAAATTGGGAATGTGGAATTTGACGTTTGTAGACGTATGACATACGGGTCAGTGCCTACGGCGGATTTTAGTAAAAGATGTTGATTTTGTTAGGGCTCAGTAAAAAGTTTTCAGATTTTTGCTAGAATCCATGTACGTATGTAAATCTTCTGACGGTTATATTTACATGAGTTGTAAGCATGGAAGCGAAACGGTTTCTTTGAGACGGAGCGCAGATATCCACAGATATGTGGAAATATTTATAAATGCTAAACGTAGAATATATTAGACTCTTTGTTTAGTTTCATCTTAGAAAGATTTAAAGTCACAAATGCTTTTAGAGATATGATTCTGTTTCGGTTCTTTGTTTTAGTAGGTAAAGTCAGAGAAATTAACTTTTGAGTAAATTGACAACCAACTTTAACTGCATGTTCATTCAACTATAACACGGCAAATTGGCTTAGGATGTCACTTTAATTTACAAATAATTGCCCTGACTGTACATAAACTATCATCTTTATTACATTACGTTAATAAAATTAAGAAAAATAATTTGAAAGACAGCAATCTAAAATTTCACAAAAAGGAATTCTAATTGTATTTCCTGTGCCTTTAATTTTCAATCAATCGCTAACGTTACTCTAAAAGCTCTTGGATTTTTGGAACAAAAAGAAAAACACTTTTAACCCATTATCACGCAGGGCTTTTACAAAACTTGCCCAAAGTATACTAAACATATCTGCTTATATCTTTGGGTAATACAAGTTGTAACGTCATGTTGCAACCAAAAAATTATCTTTTCGTTCAAGTAAAATAAACTTGAACGTTGGTACCTTTTCTATTCACTACTTGTTATTTTAATGTAAAACAAACCAAGCCAAAGTTTTCATCTTTCACGACGACGTGGAAAACTTACTAAAGAACTTCCGTGTGACGTGAATACAACCGGTTAACCGGATACCGGATTCCGGTTAATTATACACTTATTCCTATGCTCTTTGCGTTTAGGTACCAAAACACTATGCAATTAGATTGCTAAAAGCGTTGTGTTGCTGAAAGTTTGCTAGGAATAACCGTTTGCTTTGGTTCACAACTTTTGTGCGTGTAGAATGTAGTTACTGCAGTTTCAGATGATCGACTGTTTTTTTTGTTTTTTTTTTAGGGTTGAAATCATCAAATGACTTCTCCCGCTCTGGGCGGAGCGGGAGGGATGACGGAGGGAGGGGATGTCAGACTTTTACTGACTAAACCCCACCCGTGTTCCTTCAGTTATCTCTTGCTAAGGGTCCCGGTATCCCTTTCGGACTTTCCCGTAACCCTGGGTATCAACTGTCTTGGGGTCGTGTTTGCTGTTTGAGATAAGTTTTTTTTTTTTGTTTGTCTTCTTTACATACAGCAATTATCAGAAAGCTGTGGTCATATTTAAGGATGTGGTGCAGACCATCAAAATGAGGAGCTCGTGGCTAAGTATAACAGCCGCACGGGTCGATCCATCAGGTTAAGCTACCCTTGCCGGGGTTAGTCCGTGGATGGGTGACCATCTTTACATACCTACCGAGACTCCTCCGTGGCTCGGAAAGCACGTTAAGCCGTTGGTTCCGGTTGGCATTCGTGGATAGGCAATCGATCCATATAAAATATTGGTATTCGCGAAAAAATTATCAGCTGTCCCATAAAAAGCTTCAATAACTACTCAACCTAAATGTATGGGATGGCTGATTTCTTTTTTTGCGATTACAGTATTAGCTCCTGCTAATTTAAAGCAAAATAGATGCATATTTATGCATCTTTCTGATTCATGCTGTATACTGATTATTATGCCACTGGATGTAAATATGGTTTGACTTGGTCAAATCCCGCCCTAATCTTTGCCACATGAGTTCAAATAATCACAACTTCCCCTTTTTTTTTTTGATTGTGGGAAATCATCATATGTCTTTACCCGCTCTGGGTGGAGCGGAAGGGCGTGTCAGACTTTTATTGACTAAACCACCTGTGTTCCTTCAGTTGCCTGTTGCCAAGGTCCCGGTATCCCTTTCGGACTTTCCCGCAACCCTGGCAGGATCACACCTTGCCCTGTCCACGGGATAGCAGGACTTTCTACTAAGGATTTATCTTTATGCTAAGAATCTTAACGTTACAGAAACGGAAATATTGTCGGGTAAACAAAAATCCTTTGCACCTTTTCTAAAAAATATTTAGTTACTATTTTTCCATTATTCCCTAAGATTTAAAGCCAGTCAGTCAGTCAGTTTGGGTCAGTTCCCAAAAAAAAACGTGGCAGTATCATGTTATGATAATTGGCAGCCAGCAGAGGTCTTCGCCTTAATACCCCACTTTATTTTCTCCAGTTATCTGGCCTATGCCTTAACGACCAACATCACTTAGCTGGGACGGACTTAACGTATTTTTGAGGCGGAGTAGGTCGAATAGTCATTATGGGGAGAGAGAACCATATTTTATGCTGGAAAAGCCGGATTGTTCATGTCAATCGGAATAATACGAAAATTATTTTACGTTCTAATAAACGTACAAGGGGGAAATAATAATCATACTCAGCGGAGCAGATGAAATTGGTGATAGCGGTTTCTAGGTCTTGTATAAAAGTTAAAAATCAATCAATCTGCCTAGCCTTTCCCAACTATGTTGGGGTCGGCTTCCAGTCTAACCGAATGCAACTGAATACCAGTATTTTACATGGAGCGATTGCCTATCTGACCTCCACAACCCAGTAACTCGGCAATACGATACTCCTTGGTATTTCTATGTACAAAAATTTAAAATCGTGAGGAAAGTTTGGAGTATGAATGTGCATGGGTAAAAGAGTATAGGAAGACCAAAGAAACGACGGAAAGATGACGATACACTACCTTGGTAAGACTAGTTGTCAGACTTTCGGGCTTCTGACGACCCGTAACGACTGTCAAAGATCCACGAAAGACAGCCGGGACCAACGGCTTAACGTGCTTTCCGAGGCACGGAGGAGTCTCGGTATGTAAAGATGGTCACCCATCCACCGACCAACTCCGGCAAGCGTAGCTTAACCTGATGGATCGACCCGTGCGGCTGTTATTACTAAGCCACGAGCTCCTCCTCCACGACATAAAGAGAAGTATGGAAGAAAAAGACAAATGTTGCCCCGACCCCAAATAAATTGGAATAAGGGTAGGAGAGTGATAAGTTTCACGAGGATGCTGCTGGTCATCTCTGAGTCATCTTTTATGACCTGTAATGAAATACATCGCTTTCTCTTTAAAACGCACAGAATACAGCAGTATATTTTTTGGCTAATGTTTTATTATAACAATAATTACTGTTTAGCCCAATATTATACATAGGTATACAATAGAAAAAAAACTTGGTGTCGGTGTCTTTGCTTTTCAATTTCCGTTTTTAGCCACCGACTTCCGAAATTAGTTATTTTTCTCTTTTTGAGTGTTTATTTTGGAAGTCGGTTGTTTTTTTTTTTGTAAAAAGTTTTTATTTTTCACTTTTTAGTTGTGGTACCTACCCTACACAAATCCTGCTATGGGAATAACAGTGAAGGAGTCAAACAGGCTATCGTCTAGATAAACTAAGTGGGAAAAATACGTAATATTGAAGCTAACTCAAAAATTACGCAAGCAAAGTTAATAAAATGTATATGGGACCACCTTGGAAGCATGACCTACAAAAAAAGAATCATCAAAATCGATTCATAATTGGCGGAGTAATCGCATTACAAATAAAAACGTGTGACAATATTTAGATATGACACTGGATTCCGCACTTGGATACCCTGTGTCGCAGGATCCAGTCTCTTTCGACAGGTAATATATGATATAATAGATAGGTAATCAGAAAAATGCACCGGTTTCAGTATAATTACTCAAACTTAGGACTTAAAGGTAACCAAATGAATGTGTTTATGTGTTATAATAATTTTCAGACCGTAAACAAACATTTTGCTCTTTGCGTGAGGCGACTAACACGCAGCAAAAATAAATAAGAGCATACATATACATAAACCCCCCCCCCCCTTCTACCGATGCGGGGGGGGGGACTACAGAACGCCACCTGCTACGATTCTTATTATATACTCTTTTTGCTTCGTTTACGTTCATTCTTCTGGTCATACACGCACGCTGGTTGCGAATACTACGTAATAAGAGCTTGTTGTACATATTTGCATAGCACTTTCAAAACTATCATATTTATCCTTTGATTATTAAAAATTAAATTGGCCAATCACGGTAGGCACATTGCTGAACATTTGCAAGACTCCCAAAAGATACGCGACAGAGCATAGTTCTGCAAAAATTGATAAACTTACCGACAAGAACATTCTTATCACTCTGTTGGATATCTTATAGTAAAACAACCCCTCTTTTCCTCAACTTTACGACTACAGAAAGATAAGCAGCTGTTATATCTTTTTTACTCGGATCAGCGTTACAGGAAAATTATTCAAAAGTGGCAAAAAGTCTTTCATGCTTTTAAACAGCCAGGAGCTAGCATTCAAAGATTTTGTTTTAACATTCAGCAAATAGTTGAATAAATATGAACTTTTTTACAATATATAAGTAGATAGCTCATACCTACCTAACTAATCAACCATGTTAATGTTGTTATCATAGTGCCCTCTCATATTGGGCATATTTCAAACTGCCCGGGCATCTTTTATAATGTCCTAATAATCACTTGGTCCATAACATATACACGTCCTAACTAATATTTATAAATGCGAAAGTGAGTTTGTTTGTTACTCTTTCACGCTAAAACGGCTGAACGGATTTGGATGAAATTTGGCACATGGGTAGACCATGACCCGGAAAAGGAAGTAGGCTACTTTTCATTCTGGATCGCAGACGAAGTCGAGGGCGACAGTTAGTTTTATTATAAAACTGCAAATTGGTTTCACGACACATTGCTTCGTAAGTTACACTTTACTTAGGTAGGAAAGTTAATATTATGCGCTTTCATAGTTTCTGACGTGACGATATTATCGTGGACATCCACGTTCATAAATGTATAGAAATATCTGGGGGCCTAAACCGGCCACATTAGCAATTCCTCTAAAAGCAGTTCATTTCCTGAATCCCAGCTGTCATTAGCAGTTCCTCTAATTTGACACAAAAGCAATTCATAAGTGGACCATTTTACGAATCTCTATAGAAAACTGTCAAACAGATGAATTATTTCGTAATATGAATCTCACGCAGATCATTATTATGAATTGTCAGTTTGTGACATTTAACGATGGTTCATATTATTTTCCTATTATGATACTGACAAAAAAAAAGTAACTGTTTTAAGCCCCCTGCACGTTATAACGTTATCGTGGACAGGAGTTTAAAAGCGTCTACTGCCCAGTGACCTCCGATATTATAAAACCGCAATGCAAAATGTCTGACGTTATAGTTGGTAAGTAAGTTCTGAGTATTATTTATTTGTTTAATTAGAATGGCCGAAGCCAATGACACTATTTAAACATATAATTTATTTAACAGTCATGAAGTAGTCATGTCAGTTAGTCAAGTATATTATTAGGAAGTGCCTCCGCTGCCGGCGCCGGTTGCTGAATTAGCTGCCGGCGATGACTTTCGTAGTCAATTTGGCATAATTAAAAAACATGTAATATTTTTTTTCCATATTCAATAATGTCCCTATTCGAGTAATAAAGTATATACTACCCGGAACCGAATTAGTTAGATTAGGTCAAATATTTGTAATCCCAAAAAAAGGTTAGGTTAGGTTAGGATAGAACTGTGACCCCCTACGCACGAGGCGAGCGAGCGGTGCCGCAGCAGCGGCCGGCGAGTGCCAAAAGCGACTAGAATATACAGAAAAAAATATTTTAGTTAGGGTTAGTTCATTGGGGTTCTGAATACTGGAAGAGTTTCCATAAACGCCAGGCCGCCGGTGTCCATTATGGGAGGGCGGTGACATTACTGTCGGCATTAAAAACATCGGCTGCCGGCAGTACCTAATGTCACTGCCGGTTCCCAATGGCGTTATTTTTGGGAGCCGGAGCCGGCGCCGGCAGCGGAGGCACTCCCGTATTATTATTACATCATATTATTATATATACGTAAGTATATTATTATTTAGCGAACTGCTCCTGCTTCGCACGGTTTTTACCACTTGATAAAAAAATGTAGATTTCTTAGTTTTATGTAATTTTAAATATTAACGTAATATTGGTAAACCTTGCGGAATGCATTCTCTAAAAGTGAAAACCTCATCAAAATCTGTTGCGCGGATCAGAAGAACAACGTGGACATACAGACAAACACGAAAAGCAACTTTACTTTATAATATGTATAGATATAGATATAGAAATGAGTGAAAGTATCCTCGAATAGTAAACTGTTGAATATTTTATGAGATAGAAGTATCAATAATATCTTTGTTTATATCAAAGTTTATTTTGATGTCGGAATATTATTTTGTTATTATAATCAAAGTATATTTTAAATTGACAGTGACCTTGTCTTGTTCATGACATTGGAAAGATTCAAGAGAATCGATCGTTAACAGATAAAGTGCGTTCAAGTTATAGTGAACGTTTTTGAAAGATGGCAGGTAGATAGATATTTTTAGGGTAAATATCAACACTGAGTCGTGGTGTTAGAGATTTTCTTGCTCTTTTTAGGGTTCCGTAGTCAACAAGGAACCCTTATAATATTGCCGTCTGTCTATCGGTGACTTAACTCAGAGACTGTTAGTACATGAAAGCTGTAATTTGGCTTGGGTATACACACCGACAGTCGTAAAATAAAATAACGAAAAACACGTAAAGCAGGTATGTTTTTTTTTCTATCCCCTGTTAAGTGATGTCGTTGGAAAGATCGTTCAAAAATATTGAAAGTTTGTGAAAACCATTTTTGGATTCAGGGAAAATACAAAATAACGAAATATTTAGCTTTAAAGTACTAATGGTTGCATGGTTATGGATATGTAAAAAAAATCACAGAGTAGTATATATAACGAAATTTAAAAAAAAAACTGTCACAGCTAAGTAGGCTCTACAAGTACACGAGTAATAATCGACGAACTTACATTTGCAGTTGCAAAAAAATGTTCTTCGATACATTCCGTACGTTTTTCAACTACAATGTTAAGTCTGTTCTTGGGATAAATTCATCCCAACTACGGAACCCTTCATTGTGCGTGGTGAGACATGCGCTTGGCCTGTTTTTTTCTCCTACTTGACTACAAAAGTACCAGGAACTTAGGAAGTAGGGAAGAATGGGTTTTTTTTCCCTTTTTTTAGAGACTGATTCGCAGCTCAATTTGAAAGAGTGTTTAATTATGATTAATATAATCTTATTTCATGTTTTGTAGAAAAGTAATGAAAATTCAGTTTAATTTTCATAAGTACTTGGTATGAAAAGTTTTCTTCGTATTACAGTTTATTTTCTCTTTACCAGTATATTTGTTCATATGTAAATACCAGCAACAAAATAAAGTTCCTACTTTGTTTCTTCTCCCAATGTTCGCTGCAAGCTGGTAGGGTAAATAAAAACTAGTTACAACCTGGAATTGCAGCGGTGAATATACATTAGGTATGCACCTTGTGCGGTATTTCTACGGTTGTACCGCAGTGTTTGAAAAATTGGACAAACACTCGTGCTCATAGACTAATATCCGATTCCTAAAATTTACGGACCTTTATTGGTTATTATTCGATCACGCAGGGAAACTCCGAGCATAGCCCTCTCTATTGCCCTTTGGTTGACTTTCAGCCTTCTAGTGAGGCCCATTGTGAGCGACCACGTTTCTGTGCCATAGGTCATCACTGGCTACACACGCTGGGTTTTTGTCTTGAGACATGTGGTACATGAGACGACAAGATAGCACGCAGCTTCCCGAACGCCGCCCAGCCGAGTCGGATCGAATCAGAAATGAAGAGATCCGTAGGAGAACCAAGGTAACCGGCTGTGGCGGTTACCTTGGTTCTCCTACGTAATGCATTTAAGTTTTTACGCAATGAGGCCCATAGTTCAGAAATAATTCGCCGGGTCTACACTAAGATCCACAAATGACAGCCGGCTTCACGTGCTTTCCGAGGCACGGAGGAGTCTCGGTATGTAAAGGTGGTCACCCATTCACGGAACAACCCCGGCAAGCGAAACTTAACCTGATAGATCGCCCTGTGCGGCTGTTATTACTTAGCCACGAGCTCTAAATCTAAGCATCAAAACTAAATAATCCAAGAATTCCCACCATTTCTTAAACATATCTATAATTCCAAACACCGACCAACAAAAGGTATTAAAAGGGATCTATAAATTGCCCGAAGAATAGAATCGTACCTCCACATATCACGCCTCTATTATAAATAAGACGTGTTTACCTGTGTCCAGGGGAAACTTAACTGCAGAACCGGTTTAGAGCATAATGTGTATTGATTACATCCCACACTAGAGGGAAATAAAATACAAAATTGATTCTTCGGGGAAATTCGACGGTGAAAGGGTTGGAAAGAGGGACTTTTCTGGAATATTTTGTGAGAAATATAGCTGAGTTTATGTGTTGTGTGTCCTTTTAAAAATAACACAGACTTCTAAGTGTTGAACTGCAGCGACACTGGCTTCTTCTCTTGCAGAAAAGTTTGCTGAATAAAAAAAGTAAGCTGAATTTCAGAATATTATAAGTTTATGATTCCGTGAAAAAACGGGAATAGCGCCCTAAATCTGGTCTGATCTGTAAATCTATTAATATCGAGTATACCTTTTTATTTCTGGCACCTGAGGGCGCCGCCGATAGTATTTTTTCGCCTTGCTGTTATTCTCCAACGTATAATACCTGTTTTGTCTTATCTGTATCGGTTTTCACAAACTTTACCTTCTCATGAAGCCGTCAGTGGAGTCAAATTTTAAGTTAGAGAGTAAATAATTATGATATAAAACGGTGAAGGGAAACATTGCGAGAAAACTATATCGTAGAACCAAAAAAATTAAGACTACACAATCACATCGACCAACCCGCATAGGGCCCGAGTGGTGGATTATAGCCTACTCCCTCTAGAGGGAGTGGGCCATAAGAGGCCTGTGTTTCAGCAGTAGGATCGTTATAGGCTGATTAATATAATATAATGCGATATAATCCTAACTTTCTAACTATCCTAACTTAGTATTATAAATACGAAAGTGAGTTTGTTTGTTTGTTACGCTTTGTTTGTTACGCTTATGGCAGAACGGATGTGGATGCAATTTGGACATGGATAGACCATGGCCTGGTTTAGGACATAGAATACTTCTTATCCCGTAAATACGTTTCTATGGGATAATTTCCGACCTCCACGCGGGTGAAGCCGCCGACAAAAGTTAGTATAAATATATGTATAGTAATATAATAATATAGTAATAATAAGACCTATAGGGTTCTAATCCGTCACGTTGAGAAGATAATTTATCAAAACTTTTCGCCTTCAAAAATCATACATCGCCACCATGCAAGTATCTCTGTCTTCCTATACTTCAAAAGAGATGTATTTCAAGGTTTTCTCTTGCTCGAGGAACCCTCGTCCACGACCTTATCTATTAACATATACTTAGTTAAGTAAGTGGGTACTTGTTTACATTAATCAGGGCGAGTAACAAGAAAATTAATAATGTAGCGAACACCCCGCTTAGCTAATCTTGTTACCAGTGATACATGAATACACTTAATTATCAAGTTAATAATTAAATAGATCTTCAATTTTCGAATTGGCGGTCAATTCTGTAACAATCTCATCGTGAAAACTTAGGTGAAGTGAGCGTGGAGTGAGCTGTCATTGACGTCGATACCTACTGCTAATAAGGCAGGGACAGCTCACTTCACCAAAGTTTTCATGGTGTGATGGTTACAGAACAGCTAGACTGGTCGTGAAATGCGAGAAATGAGGTGTACGGCGTTTTTATAAAGCAATAGTACGGCAAGCAAAGAGGACGAAGCTTGACCCAAACTGACATACTACTGCCGTTTGGGCAGTTTTGCAAGTCCGGTCAAATGAAAGCAAATAAAGCAGATGTCAGATGCTTCATCTTTCACACGAAATGAAACGTCTTAACACAAAATGAATAATTACTTACATCATTTATTGATGGTCTGTGTTCGATACGAGTCTGATAGAAATGATAATGTTTGCGGTCTTCAGATTTAACTGATTTGATTTAGGCACATTTCATAGAAATCTGTTTCAACCAATTCAAACCAACCAATTATTTTTATTTTATTTTCTGTATTAATAAGAACTAATGTTCTTAGTAATGGATTACAATCTAGCCTAATAGGCTAATAAGCAATTTAACTAATGTTTTATCTAAGAAATAGTGTCAATTTGCACTTTTACAAGTTTCAACCATCATCTGCCTAGCCTTTTCCCAACTATGTTGGGGTCGGCTTCCAGTCTAACCGGATGCAGCTGCATACCAGTATTTTACATGGAGCGACTGCCTATCTGACCTCCACAACCCAGTAACTGGGTAATACGATACCCCTTGGTAAGACTGGTTGTCAGACTTTCGAGCTTCTGACGACCTGTAACGACTGTCAAAGATCCACAAATGACAGCGGCTTAACGTGCTTTCCGAGACACGGAGGAGTCTCGGTATGTATTAGATGGTCACCCATCCACGGACCAACCCCGGCAAGCGTAGCTTAACCTGATGGATCGACCCGTGCGGCTGTTATTACTTAGTCACGAGCTCCTCCAAACTTTTACAAGTTTCAACCAAATGGTGATAATGCGAAGAGTGTTTAGGTTCATAACCAAAATGTAATCCATAGCAGGTGGTATTTTATTATTATTTACTAAGGGTATGATGGGACTGTCATTCGCATTAGGGTTATAAAAGACACTAGGTAATTTAAAAATAAATAATAAACTAAATAAAACGAATCAAATGTGAAAAATGAATTCATTTGTAAACCGATTTCGGCACGCGGAATCTTTCACTCGCCTACCAAATGATCGAAAAATTAAATGAAATGAGTTGAACTTTCATACTTATGTCATTTTGTCGGTGTGGAATGAAACAAAAATGATCATTCACTCCAGTGAACCATACACTCGAGTGATCCGTCTGAAATAGATAGAGGTAGTAGATGCTTTATGGTATTATTTTTAATCCCCGACGGAAAAAGAGGGGTGTTATAAGTTTAACGTGTATCTGTGTGTCTGTCTGCGATTTGGACGTTTTTGGTTTTGTTTGAAAAGAAGTGACTTGATCGAGAGTGTTCTTAGCTATAAAAAAAAAACGTTTATTAGACGCTTTGTATTGACGGGGGTTTTTTTAAATTTTTAATTTAATTAGCTTGTTTCCTCAACGAATTACGACGGCCTCATTTTCTACAGACTGCTGAGTGACTTCCCGTCGATGATGGGCAGAAACGTATTTCCCTCTGCTAACAATAACATCTTGAGATTGTATGCAAAATGTATTCTTTATTTCACAACCTAGCAACAGTAACTTCACGCCTGTTTCCCCGAAGGATTAGGCAGAGGTAACAATAATAATTATACTAAAAAGTATTTCCTTTGTTCCAAAAATACCTAAGAACACAAAAATACAGATTCCAGATTAAAAATCAAACACTTTACAAAAGTGAAATCAATCAATTTCAATTAAGCGCTCCTCGATTTTTCAAATTAAATTGCTTACATTTAATTAACAATTATTTCCGATTGCCCCACAAAGGAACCTTTAATGTTGATTTCAATTCCAAAGATTCAAGATCCTCTTGGATCTTTCGTAAAAGATAATTGGAGACTGCGGCCAAAGAAACATGTCATTAGACAGATAAAAGGTATTGGTTCACAAATGGGGTTGAAACTCTTGGAATTATCCGCAAATATACCCAATTTCATTATTTTTATATTTGTACTTGTATTCCTTCGTAATATTTGTGTCTGTCCAACGCACTTGACACTTTTCAATGTTGTGATAACCTAGTGGTGTGACCGTCGGACTGGCAACAGGCAACTGAAGGAACACGGGTGGGTTTTAGTCAGTGAAAGTCTGACATACTCTTCCGCTCCGCTCAGAGCGGGAGAAGTGATTTGATGATTCAACAAGCCGAACCCAAGCCACGAACCTCTGACTTTTCGGATTCATGTGCGTATTGTATAATTAATATTTGCTTCAAAAACGGTGAAGGAAACCTCTACGGCATGTGAAGCCAAGTCCTGCCCACGGGCGGCATAAAAACTCTGACACCAAGTTAGTCACTAACCACGACAAAAATAACGAATATATAAATAAGTATAGACAATTATTTATTATATTATTTTTGGGTTTTTAGATGAAGAGTAAATAATAAAGAATTATGGAAGAAAAGAATTATGGAGCAGTGGTGGCCCAGTGGTAAATGGTCGCAACTTACCAGTTGTAGGTCTTAGGTTCGAACCCTGTCAGGCGCTCTACTTTCTGTAAATTATTTCATCACCACTGATCTCAAAACGGTGAAGTAATCATCGCGAGGAAACCGGCATGTCCTAGAACCAAAAGTTCGAAGACATGTGACATCTACCAACCCGCACAAGGCCCGCGTGGTAGATTACGGCCGACTCCATCTCACAGAGAGGAGGCCTGTGTCCCAGCAATGGGAACATTAAAGGCTGATTATGCTTATACTATGGAAGAATAAGATATGTTGCGCCGACCCTAAATACTTTGGGATAAGTATGGGCAAGAGAAAACATTTTTGGATTTATAAATAAGTAATTTTATAGCGCGTTGAAGGTTGACGTTTATCGTAACCTAAAACAAAATAATACTGGGTCAAATCGACCTAGTATTTTCACATCAGAGTCTGATCCAGATTGTACCAGTCCTAATTATTTAGTCAAACATTCTACACTCGTTACGCGACCAACCGTATTCTAGATGTTTATCATTTCTACTACAACGCCTACTTAGCTCGTTTGGTTTAATTACGATATATTTACATAATAATATAATATAAAGGCATCATAAAATAACTATAAAGGCATTGGCAGTCTACTTCATTCGCTTCAGGATTGTTAAAGTATTAAGTACCTACTAGAGCGGTGTTATAATTTGGGTTATTTTTAGTGTGTTACCCCACTACATCTCGTGATGCTTTGCAGAGGTAATATTTAGGTTGTAAGGAATTATTTCTGCGAATAAACGCTTTGTAATTTTTTTTTTTCCTTTCTTGGATATACCTTTTATATTCCATCACGCCTGTATTTCCTGAATGGTTAGGCAGAGGTGCACCTAAAGTACACCTAAAAATATCCTAAATGCGAAAGTGAGTTTGTTTGTTTCGCTTTCACGCTAAAGCGACTGAACAGATTTAGATGAACTTTGGCACATGGGTGAACCATGACCTGGAATAGGACATAGGGTACTTGAGACTTAAGCGGGTGAAACCGCGGGGCGCCGCTAGTGTTTAATAACTTATAGTCTGAATCATCTGCCTAGCCTTTTCCCAACTATGTTAGGGTCGGCTTCCAGACCAACCAGATGCAGCTGAATACCAGTATTTTACATGGAGCGACTGCCTATCTGACCTCCACAACCCAGTAACTGGGTAATACGATACCACTTGACAAGACTGGTTGTCAGACATTCGGGCTTCTGACGACCCGTAACGACTGTCAAAGATCGACGAATGACAGCCGGGACAAACGGCTTAACGTGCTTTCCGAGGCACGGAGATGATAAAGATGGTCCCCATCCACGGACCAACCCCGGCAAGCGTTGCTTAACCTGATGGATCGACCCGTACGGCTGTTATTACTTAGGCACGAGCTCCTCAATTATAATGTGAATGATATTCATTAATATGCAAATACACGGCAATGCTCCATCCGTTAACTAAAGTGGTGATCAAGCCACTGTTCCTCCATCACAATACATTGTAGTTATTATGTCCGGTCGTCGTTTACAGGCTATCCGCCATCATGTAATTTTCACGAGTCATCAGAAAGATATGGCCGATAAGTTGTCTGTGGGTAATGACGTAATAGATTCCCGTTCAAGCCCACGACCCTTCGATCAGCAGCCAACCCTAAGGGTTGTTGTCGTTTTAAATTACGAGTATTATCACAAACGACAGCAATTTCGCTATACTACCCGCCGAACGAGGGTGAATATCATACGTGCCATAAATATCTGCTTCTTGAAACATCTAAAAGGCCACGTAAAATTAGGGTTACCAACAAACCACGAAATGGAAAATCACGACAATTCGTAACGTCGTCACCAATAGGGTTGCCAACTAAAAGGTAAATTTACGTGCTAGAAAACTGTCTATTGTTGTAAGTTTTCGCTCGCCCAAGCATTCACTGTTCACGGTGAATCGCACATTGAAATTCGGAAATCCGTAAAATTGACGATTTTTATGGCCTACTTGCAAGTTTCATTTTTTTGTTGGAGGCTTATGTCGTCGATCTTTCTGTTTGATACGTCACTCGTAATGATTGCGATCAAACGGCTCGGAATTTGTGTATTCAGGAGTTTTTTCGTAGCATTTGCGGGTAGGTTTACAATCGTTTACCTGTGGTTTTACTTGTATCGGATGTTCGGGTTTATCGGGGATGTTTGTCACTTTATATCTGACCCAAGAGAGTGGGAATGTTTCTATAGAGTCCGTTATTCGTTCGCAATTGGTTTGATTTCGATAAAGCTTGATTGACTGCTGCTCTCGAGGCTGGCACGGTCTGAGTGGTTTATATCTATCTAATACTAATAATAAATCTAAAGAGTTTGTTTGACCGCAATAATCTCAGGAACTAACTGATTTGAAAAAAATAATGCATTTGGTAGCCCATTTCTTGAGGAAGGTTATATTCATCATCTGCCTAGCCTTTTCCCAACTATTTTAGGGTCGGCTTCCAGTCTAACCGGGTTATAAGGTTATATTATAGGTTATAATATTAACACCACACTATGACTTTTAGGAGCCCAGCAATTTGACATTTGTACCTGTCAAATTAGTCTACGAGCTTGAAAAAAAAAAATTAAATATAGCAAAAGTTTTTGTTTCCTTTTGATAATGTATTTAAACACACCACATCTGTTAAGTTTCGCTAAGTAATATAATTTGACCCTGTAAATAATACTAGTTAACCAATAGCAACTAACTAAGTAAATACTACGTTCATATTTTTATAATATTTGAAATGCAATTTATTCTGTTATATATGTCATGATAATTATGAATTTCCTGGACAATCTTAACGGCTCTTATAATTTAAGTATGAATAGTAAAAATAAAGTTAACAGCTACCGTCACATAGCCTCTGCCGGGAATTGAAGTGGTTAAAGTTTTTAGTGCCATCCAGAGCACTTTTCAAAGTTCGTCATTTTGAAATTATCTTAATTCTGCACGGAATAAATACCTATCTGTAAAATATTAACCGTGGGTAATTCCTAAAATTTTTCGATTTTTCATTACCCGAATTAAATCTAAAACTAATCAGGAAATCGTACAGGAATAATTAATTATAAATATTATAATTAACATGATAAGTACTTACACTATCACAATAATTATTATTAATAACCCAAGGATGATGAAGTTCATCACGTTATTAATATCTTAAATTTAAAAAATCAAATAAAATATTGATTCGTTTTTTTTTTTGACAAAAACTATAATTATAGTGTCATCGGTAAAATCTCATCGTGAATATTTTGGTGAAGTAATCTGTCAATAGTGTCAAACCCAATGAGGTGGAATGACAGCTCACTTCACGGTGATATTTTTACAGAATAGACCGGCAGGTACCTACGTACTAAAACAATTCGCAGCCATTTTCTTCCTTGACCTCGTCTAGTGAACATTTTGTCGTTACTCCAGTTCTGGTCATTGACACGTAAGTGCTACTTTGTGAGCTGACTTTAATAACTAGACCATTAGTTTTGCTTTTAAGGGCAAGTGTCCATTTTCGCTCCAAGCTTTAGCGAATATTTCAAACATGTTAGACGCGACGTGCATTTGTTTTGATCTTGATTTTTTGTGTTTGATTAAGGGTCGGTTTTTTTAAAAGGAAAAAGGATGAGGTTCTCAAGTCGATGGGTGTATATGTTTTTTTTTAATTATGAGAAGGTGCAAGTGATCGAAATCATAGAAGAATCGGAAAAATCGGAAAGTAGGTATGAGTATTTTTTCAGATTTTTCTGTTTATTTTTGCTGATTTTTGTCGCTGATATGTCAGAGAAAAGAATATCTTACACGTGTAGTACTGAACATGTAACGGGTGTATTTTTAGAGGCTCGATTTTTAAATTGGCTTCACTGTTTCTAGTAATTGTCAATTTGACAGTTGGCGGTATATTTGTGGTTAGTACGTTTTGCCATTTCACAATGGATAGACTTGCTTCAGAACAATGCTAGCAAATTGTAAAAAAAAAAAAATTAACCTATCAAAATTAACATTCGAAGAGCGCATAATTTCGCGTAATAGACCTGTGAGCTGGCCTCCACAATCGTGTGATCTCACACCTATGGGTTACTTTCTTTGGAGATATGTGAAGTCACACGTCTACACAGATAAGCCACAGACGTTGGACCACTTGGAAGCCAACATTTGCCGCATTATTGCCGATATACGGCCCCAGTTGCTCGAAAAGTGGTCGAAAATGGGACTTCCCGATTACGCTTCATTCAGCCAGCCGTGACGCCCATATACCCGAAATCATTTTTAAGCAGTAATGGCATAAGAATATCTTTTAAGTAAAACTAATACCATGATAATGAAATTAATTTTTAGGTGATTTATTTCATTTTGAATTTGTATACCTCTAAAAAAACACCCTTTAGTAACGATTATATTGTCGGTGGCCATTTCTCTATAATAAAAGCAAACTGTTGTAGGATAAAAATTAATATTGCTTGTGTACCTAAACATGCTTATTTATTGCGTTCATTCTGAAATATTTTGTTCACTGTTTTATTATGCTGTATCGTGAGACGAGGAAAAATAAATACAGTTAATTAAATTCAAGCAAGATTGTGTAGATACCTATTATGCTACTACTTCGTATTTCGACCTGCCCTCAGGCCCAGTTGTAGGCCAATATATTGCTATTCTATAACTTACAATAGTAACGTTAGATCGACAACAAAAGCTAAGCGTTAAGGTGTGTGTCCAAAGATTGAGCGGAAATCGTGCGCGGCTCCGGGCTTCGTTTGGACGACTGCCGCGAGCGAACGCTTCTGTCAACCTGCCGCGCACGAACATTTCTAGCAAACATTCGTCAGTAATTGCATAATCAGCCTATAATTTTCCTACTGCTGGGACACAGGCCTCCACTCTGTGAGAGGGAGCGGGCCGTAATCCACCACGCGGGCCCAGTGCGGGTTGGTAGATGTCACATGTCTTTGATTTTTTGGTTCTAGGACATGCCGGTTTCCACACGATGTTTTCCTTCATCGTTTTGAGCGCAGTGGCGATGAAATAATTTACACAAACTTAAGCGCCTGTCAGGGTTCGAATCTACGACCTACAACTCGTAAGTCGTGGCCGTTACCACTGGGACACCACTGCTCTCAGTCAGTAATTGTGCTTGGACAAATTATAAGCAGAGCTACGACACACGCAACCGGCCGTTTTCATTTTAGTTCTATGCCAACTGAAGTGCGCGGCGTGTCTCGGATAAGGCGCGCAGTACTGCCGCGCAATGTTTGGACACACCTTTATGTCTTGATCTAAATTAATTTGTGAATAGGAGACACTTGATTTATGAATGCTCCAATTACGTTACTTAATTAGACACGCGTGAGTATACGTACCACTCGGATATAAAACATTCAAAGAGAAACAGAATTTAATTTAGGTATAATTTGATTAATTGGTTATAAACTTATTTAAGTACTGGATTACATTTTCCAAATTCGTGTTACCAAAACCATTATTCGAATGCCTTACAAAATCCAAGAATTCCATATTTTTGAAGTCAGATCCACTTATCCAGTCTAGGTACATGTGTTTGCCCTCGTATTTTTCCTACATTCTGCACCCAAATATCTGAAATAATACCTGTAGGTCACACAAATATTTATTCACCGCCAGGTTTAAAAGCATCCTGTCTTTTGGGTCAGCTCAACTCAAAGCTGCTTTTAAAAAGGCTCTTCTAGATATGGCCCTTCATTGTTAGACTCACATAAAACTTGAATGATTATAATGTTTAGACTTTAAATGAGACCATCTGACACCTCTGAGTTTGTTTCGGCATTTCTTCTCAGGGATCAGTCAGCTAGGAAATGCCGGCGCCATCTAGTTGTAAAATATTGACGTGTTAAAGTGTTTTAAATTATCTACAAAAAGAAACAAACAGGCAGGAAGAGGAGGGAGGGGACGCCCTTGGAGGACATATCACTCTATGTCCTCAATGCGTAGCTCGCAGCCGTCATGCGTGTATGAACGTAAACGAGGCAAAAGGTGTATGTAAGGATCGTAGCGGGTCGTTCTGTAGTTTCTGCCTACCCCCATGGAAAGAACGCGTGAGTTTATGTATTTAGAAATAAGCATTTAATTCATTTCATCCCTAAATGCAGCAGGCTAGGCAAATTCAAATCGAACCTACGATAAAATTTATGAATGTGAATTTATTTTCATGCTTGGAGGACCTATGTTACAAGTTACACACAAGTCGCTCGGTCGTTGACGTGACATTGTTTTAAAAAAAGAACAGAAAAACAACATGGCGGAACTTGAACTACAATAGACCGAGATGATTTACTGAGAAATGAAAGCATAAAACTTCCAAGAATAGCTCCGTTTCCTCCATAAAATTACAACAAGTGAATAAGTTACTCCAAATGAAAGGCTAACGGATATTTTCGTCCGTACAATTTTACTCATTTCCCTTTGTGAACGAATTTTACGACTGTTTTCGGCTCTGTCGATTTATACGGACATAATTAAGGTACCAGGAGGGCTCGGCATCTAACAAAAGGTACAATGCAGGTGAAACGGTGCTCCGCTATCATTGTTTCCAAAAATCAAATTTAACTCGTAGAAGCTGTAAAGAAATCCGTAAAACCGAAAGCTTCATTTATTTAGAACAAATCTTTTGTAGGCGCAAAATTTTGCCAACGGGATTTCTGTATTATGTTGCTAAGTCCCCCATTGTCCCAATCTGTACGAAGATTAATTTACTAGGCTCGGTAAATTCGGGCATAAAAGAATTTGGGTGAAATGGAAGAGCCAAGTTTGATGGAGTGCGCTCCAAGAGAGTTGGATAGCGCGCTTTATATCTTTGTTTGTAGTGCTGGGCTTGAGAGCTAAATACAAAAAGTTTTCTTCAATAACGCCTAAGCTTCTTGTAAAAATAATGTTTTCGTGAATAATGTTTGGGAACTTTGGGACCTTTCTATTATATTCGAGGAAATTAATTCGAATTACAAGTAGGTAACTTTGAAAAGTCCAAGTTACCTACTTTTAATTCACGGCAGATGTGAGTGAAAACGCGTAGGGATGCCCTTATTTTTTGGGTGGGAAATCATCAAATGACTTCTCCCGCTCTGGGCGGAGCGGACGGGCGTGTCAGACTTTTAATGACTAAAACCCACCCGTGTTCCTTCACTTGCCTGTTGCCAGGGTCCCGGTATTCCTTTCGGACTATTCTGCATCCCTGGCAGGCATCGGTCTTAACGGACCCCGTCAGGTGTGCTGCTATCTCTTTGAGGCGCGCGTGCAACACGACGCGCCATCGACCTGGTCCTTATCGGACAGCGAGCTACCCATTGCTCGCCGTCTGCAAGCCCGCGCCTATGGTGGCCGGGAATCCGCCTGGGATTCCCGACGCCCAGGGTGTCTCCAGCGGCGGCGGTTAGGGGCGTGAGGGCGCTAACTTTGCCTCTCCCTCACGCGTCCCGCCTCCTCTCTCGCGAGCATTAGGTTGCGTTTCTACTGAAGCGGAGACGAGCAGAGCTGAGCGGAGACGTGCAGGAATCGTCCAATTATAGACGAGTTGAGAGACGCGTTGAGGATTTCAACCATTGTGATTGGTCGATTCCCTTACGTCTCCGCTCAGCTCCGCTCGTTTCCGCTTCAGTGGAAACGCACCCTTACTGCTTCGCAGAAGGAGGTGACGGCTTCCCATGCCCTCTCGCTCCGTACCATGGCCTGGACCAGAGCCGCGTGCGAGAGGTCATTGCCGCCAATCGGTGTAGGGACGCCCTAGGAGGATAAACATTATAGTGCCCTAATAGGTGATGTCCTTCAGAAAGGCCAGGTGCGTAGTATTCGCAACCGGCGTGCGTGTATGACTAGATGTATGATCGTAAACAAAGCAGATCGTAAAAAAAGAGTATGTTAGGAGCGTAGCAGGTTCTATAGTTTCTGCCTACCCCGATGGGAAAAAGGGGTCAGGTTATGTATGTATGTATATTCAAATATCAGAGTTAATACATTACCGATGACAATTGTGAAGTTTTTCCCGCATTTAGTCATCAATCGCAAAATTGACGTAAAAATGATTAAGGATTTACGTCAAGCGCAATGCAGCAATGTTCTTATATTCGTTAGCTACGCGTGGTGATTAAAACTTTCTGCTGTTAATTCTATCAATTACTGAAAGACTAGCTTACACTAGACAGGGTAGTCGGTGTGCGTTTAATGGTTGAAATGATTTCCTCCATTTTCCTCGTTTGAAACCTAAATCTAAAGTAGAAAAACACACGCCTTGATTTGAAAAATGGCAGAAGCTTTTACAGCGACTTGAAGGGAATAGAGCAGTGGCGGCTCAGTCATAAAGGCCGTGACTTACGAGTTGTAGGTTAAGTTCGAACCCAGGCACGCGCTTTACTTTGTGTAAATTTCATCACGACTGCTCTCAAAACGGTGAAGGAAAACATCGTGTGGAAACCGTATGTCCTAGAACCAAAAATTCGAAGACATCTATAACCAACTCGCACGGGGCCCGCGTGGTGGGTTACGGCCCACTCCCTCTCACCTAGATGAGACCTGTGTCCCAATAGTGGGAACATTATAGGCTGATTATGCTTATGCAAGGGGACATTAGGATAATTAGTTCCATATGCGTCCAGAAACTTCTTGGACAGTGTCACATTCAGTAATTTTATATCTCGACAAAGGTTCTATCAATCTTGTACGTCAGATGCACGACTCGTCGGTTTTCACACAATTATGCTTACTTAAGCGCGTGTTCAGTCGTTCACAAGTAAGTACGGAACTTGCCTTTCGAGCCTCATTGATAACTTTTGTGTTTTCTTGTGGTTAACCTACCTAAATCTGTTTTTGTTTGATTACGATTAGATTAGACCTTATTTTTTGCATTGTTTTAAATGATTTTGTGAGATCTTTTCTCATTTTGAGCGTACCATTAATATCTCGGCTGAACAAATTTGGATGAAATTTGGCACAGGAGTAGTCCTTGACCTGGAGAAGGACAAAGGCTAATTTTCATCCTGGATCGCAGACGAAATCGCGGGCAACAGCTAGTATCATATGAGACTTACCAAACTTTAAACAGCCGTCAAAGTATGGCTTAATAGATAACCAAGTTTGCCTATAAATCTGTTACGGAGAGGATTTTCAACAACACTGTCTAAACTCTAAACCTACAAAAGTGGACTTTGGCGTAAGGCCATACTGCCAGCTAAATTAAGTCTTTTCAATAATGTGTCACAAAATAAAAATAAAACATCAAGCTATTTTCAACTCACTACTTCATTCAATAAAGTTTAAGTTCGCTTGCCAAAGTGTTGCTCTATTATAAATGTGGGGGTGTGTCCGTAAGTACATCGAATGTTGTTGAAAGTTCAATGTCAGGAGCTTTACCTGGGTGTTCTGAAGTTACATTAGAGGCTTTTATTTTGTTCTGTAGGCTTTACTCATACTTAAAGTATCAATCGGTACTAATATTTTATGAGATTGTTTATATATAATTCTGTTTAAGCGTATTGGGTGCTGCGTATCCTAAAACTTTTGAATTGTTTATTTATGAACGACTAGCTTCCGCCAGTGGTTTCGCCCGCATGATCCTGACTATCCTAACTAATATTAAAAATGTGAAAGTGAGTTTGTTTGTTTGTAACGCTTTCACGCTAAAACGGCTGAACGGATTTGGATGAAATTTGGCACCAGTATAGACCATGACCTGGAATAGGACACAGAATACTTTTTATCCCGATATTTCTACGTGACTGAGACTTACGCGGATGAAACTGCGGTGCGCAGATAGTATTTCTATAATCCTTGAAACAATATTGAAACTATAAATACTACCTTTTAATCTAGACTAGAAGATATAAGTGGATGAGATTTAAGCGTTCACAGTTCTAAGAAATTCTTATTCGTTTATCTTTGAGTACGTACAGTCACGGACTTTAATTGATGAGCCACTTGGCACTGTTCGCATTTTAGCCTCGTACTACTACGTTATACTCGTACATCCAGACACGGAAAGTCATGTCTTTGTATTACAGAAGAAAATTATATTTAATATCTTTACCGGTTGGCTAACCTGAGAGCCAGAACTACAAACTTGACAGCACAGTGACTACCCAAAGTCAACCAATTGCAGGTCTAGCAACCGTAACGTAGCGACGATTGTTTTAGCGTAGCCATAGTGACGTTAGCGTATGGAGAAATTTTAATCAGTCATTTCGACAAATTCGTAAATATGTCTCTCCCATCGACATTTCAACTATCACTGTCTCCGTATAGATTTTGAGAATTAACGAGCTAATGAGCTCTGTTTCAAAGGAGGTCAGTATCAAATAGATTCGATAAACATTGTATTTATTTTTTATAGAGAACTTGTTAGTCAACCTCTATGGACTATTTCCGATTACTAGTAGTTTGTCATCTTGTTTACGAGCATGCGATTTGAGTTCGTGTTAATCGGGTAATCTCGTGAATGTATGAAACTGAAAAATTGAATAGTTTGAAAGTTGCTCATCAATTAAAGTCCGTGACTGTACTATATTTTTTTTTACTGTTTGCGGACTACACTAAAACTTTTTTAAATCATGGCAATGAACATGTCACGGTATAATTATGAACTTAGTAAGTTTATAATCTATCAGTATTAATTAGATTAAAAACTGTCGAAAAATTGTTAACTTCAACAAACCATTTACAATTTGACAGTCTATTATCTTTCCATGGAAAACCGAAAAATTGTAAACAGAGGGCCTAGACCAGTGATAATCGCTTCGAAAGCGTTTCGTATTTTATAACGACTTTCAACAGAATTGACAAGCTTTTCGATAGCTTATGTCAGTCCCATACATTTTACCTTTTCCATCATCGTTATCGCTGATAGAATGTCACTTTGTCTAGGGCCTCTGGTATCCAACTTGCTTGCCACGTAACGCACCTTGCGCTAATACGAAATAGTCTGCCTAGCTGCGAGCAACTTGGAAGTAGCGCTCGCTCAGCTCGCGTGCGGTTGGTGACAGTTCTAACGTAACCCCTTCACACAATTTTTTTAGAAAGTTTTAACGATTCTCACAATCTTGCGGTGACAGATACATGAGTATTTTTCCACGACAATAATTTGTAGGTAATCGAATCGGTTTGTTTTCGGAATCTGCTGAACGATTTAAAAAACAGATCATCTTCAAATTGAAATGTCATGTTACTTTCAGGTTTAATCCCATTTCTAATTACTTTAAGTAGGTACGTTTAAATCTTCAAAGTCGTTCGCTAATCGGCTTTGACGAAGAAATTCATTTCTTTTTACGAACAAGACGGTTATGATAATGCGTCGCAGTATAGAGATGTCGTTGAAGGTTTTCGAAGAAACAAATTTCGATGATACGGCTTTCGCACTCGAGTGGGTATCCTATTAGAAGGTGTGTCATACTGGTCGGTTTAGTGGTTGGATTCTGGGATCGATCCCCAGGTTGGGTAGTGTTTTTGGGTTACAGAATTATAATTATTACAATCATTAATACCTACATCTCACTTACTTAGATTTGTTCTATTGAATGATTTTTCATGATATCATGACATTTAAGAACATAATCTAACCAGTGTGCCGCGGCAGCGGCCGGCCAGTGCTACTTAGGGTCAGCGCAGACAGAACGCAGCGGATAGGATTTTATTAACGCACTTGAAAATAAACTTTAAAACTATTAAAATAAAGTGCATAAATGCTTGAACCTGACAAAAAATGCTCGCGCGTCCTCGAAGATACGCGGGAATCCCCGCGCGGCATACGCGATCCGTAAAGAAAATGCGTGAGACCGCGCGGGGATTATTCCTCTCTGTCTGCGCTGACCCTAAGGGTCAGCAGTTAAAGGTTGCTCGCAGATTTTTATTCACTATTTTCTAATTATCCGGGTTTTCGCAATATCCCTAGCATATCCCTTGGGTTTTCGCGAAAAATCGAATTATCAAATCACCCTGCGACAAAACGAGTATTTTCAATTTTTATAATCGGTTCGTTCGTACTAGGCCCTCGGGCAATAGGTTTACCACAGGAGGTAAACCTATTGCCCGAGGGCCTAGTACGAACGGGTAAAGGGAACTTAAACAGATCAGAAGAAATGTGTCGGTACTATAGACCTGCCTATCCCTGGAAGGAATACAGGAGTGGTGTGAAGTTATTTTATGTTACGACTAAAATGTAACTTATCTCTAACATTACGAGTAATACTCATCTTTAGTTGTTTCACGAGTACTAGGATCACATGAAAGTAAATGGAGTCATCTACGAAAACGTAATAGTGTACATCAGTTGTCTAAATGTATTGTGTGTTGTTTGTCAAATTGTTACGTTTATGTAAGGCTGGTAATACATGAACCCTAAAACAAGATTTTTAGATCATAAAAGTAAAATCCATCATGGAATCACTGGATGGATGATGGATTTAAATTTGTAATTTGTAAAGTAACGCCTCCATTACTTATTTTAGGTTATTGTTACCGAGGAGGAGCTCGTGGCTAAGTAATAACAGCCGGACGGGTCGATCCATCAGGTTAAGCTACGTTTGCGGGGGTTGGTCCGTGGATGGTTGACCGACCATCTTTACACACCGTACTCGTCCAGCACGTTAAGCCGTTGGTCCCGGCTGTCATTCGTGGATCTTTGACAGTCATTACGGATCGTCAGAAGCCCGAAAGTCTGACAACCAGTCTTACCAAGGTATCGTATTGCCCATTTACTGGATTGTGGAGGTCAGATAGGCAGTTGCTCCATGTAAAATACTGGTATTCAGCTGCATCCGGTTAGACTGGAAGCCGACCCGAACATAGTTGGGAGAAGGCAATTTTGCGTTGTTGCAGCTGCAGCTTTGATGATTGAAGCTACAGCGGCATTCATTTGATTGGCTTCAGAAACGAAGCATATTATCCGGCAATAATAATAATAATTGTGCGCAGTTCTATAACCGCCTTTAGCAACGTGCTCTAAAAGACTAAGGAACGGTAGACATGGCTTATCCGATAGAAAAACATAGACTTTTCTCTGTAACATTTATGTTTTTTGTATTATTTTTATGTTTTCTACTTTTTGTCTTGAGGGCGCTTTAAGCCGTTTATTTGTATAAGAAATATCATTACGTTTTACGTATGGGCTTCAAAAGGTAGCTGGGTTTAACATAAGTCTGTTTATTTATATTAATTCAGCATTCAAGACTCGGTAAAAAAATGTACGGTTATTCGGTTATTTATATCTTTCAGTGGCTCTAAAAGTTACTTGTTGTGACCAAGTCCCATTTTCATGTGGAAACTTTTTATGAACTGGTTAGTAGGTTCGACACCTACGTACTAGCTTTTGCCCGCAGCTTCGCGCTTTCGTGTTGCGTGGATTTCGGCATTACGACCAGTACTCTACGTGTTAATCTAAGTAAACAATATATTAATTCCGTAATACATTGTTTTCATTTATGTAGCGTGTGACGCCCCCAGCTAGATGGACCGGCGACTTTAAGAAAGTGGCTGGGAAATACTGGATGCGGAAGGCGGAGGAAAGGGTGTTGTGGCGCAGCTTGGGAGAGACATTTATTTCCAGCAGTGGACAGCGATAGGCTGAGTTGATTGTTGATTGAAACTACAACTAGCAATTAAATTCATTCGGTATAAAATTGGCCGCAAAGATCTACTATGTATTATGGTTATAGTTATGGTTTTCTACGGCACCAACAAAAAAATTAAAGTAATAAAAACTAAAACCCAACTACGACTAAAAAGGTATAAACAAGACACCACAGACAGACAAATTAAAAATCCGGAGTCACACGTGTTAGGGCATAAATCGAACAAATTACGTGTGACTCCAGATTTTTAATTTATTTTTTTTATTTTTTTATTCTTTTTGGGGTTATAATATATATATTTTTGAAATGTGCTCATTAAGCCCTTTCATTTGATACCCAACATGGTACGAATAAACAAAATTTTTTTTAAGTCCCTGTGTTATGTCGTCTAGAGGGCGTCACATAGCCTATAACCAGCGGACGATCAAGACGCTTCCAACGATACCTCATTTGGCAAATTGTAATAAGTCGTTTAGAAGATATGAGGGAACAGATGAACATACATACATACATACATACCGGTCAAAATCATAACCCTCCTTTTTTCTTCGCCGTAGTCGGGTAACAATAAAAATTAAACCCACCGAAGTAAAATTGTTTTTTTTTTACATTTGGCACGGGAGTTTTAGCAGCTGTTATTTGAAAAACATGGCCGATAGTAACAATAGATATTGTTTTTATTGTGTCCATTTCGATTTAGTTTCAAATAACATTTGTGTCAATACACATCGATATTTTTAAATAAAAAAATCTAAACACGTGCTAGTTTGGACGATATATTTGGGCAAAAATCATCATCAGCCTAAAAATAAATAGTGTAAAACTAATGTTTAAAAACATTTTTTTATTTAATACTTTAATCAAACAAATGTACAGAGGTTTACTTAATGCCACAGAATCTACATTTTCTACAATTTAAAGATACCATTTATGCAGACGCTGCAGGTACAACGTAACTAAATCTAGACGAAGAAATAAGTAGTTCATCGGCTAATTTATTGATTAAGCAAAGCGGACTCCAGCAGGTAAAACAATGAAGTGAATAATAAGTAAGTTCTTAGGAATAAAATGCTAAGAATTCTCAGTTCAACATTGAAATGCGTTTCTTCTTTATTTCTCTAAGGAGTAAGGAGATGTTTGCGAAACAGTAATTTCCGGGGCTTTTTCAAGATAGCTGGTTACTGAAAAAAAAAAGTCTGGAAATCAGAGACCCTAGACAAAGTGACATTCTATCAGCGATAACGATGATGGAAAAGACAAAAATGTATAAGACTGACACAAGCTATCGAAAAGCTTATGTCAATTCTGTTGAAAGTCGTTGTAGAAAAACGAAACGCTTTCGAAACGATTGTCACTTGTCTAGGCCCTCAGAACTAAGTATATTGTAAACCTACAAAAGTTAAGTATGTTTGCTACTCAATTTTTCCGGATATAAATCATATCCTTACAGAATTCCAGTTCAATCTCTCAAGCGAGCCACTTCACAAGAAAAGCGAGTGTAGCTGGCACAGTTTCGTGACAAGCGAGCAAAGCGAGTTCACAAACGGCACGCACGAATCAGTAGAGCGCGCTTGCTCGATGCGATGACCGAGCAAAGCGAGCCCTCCCCCACAAGACAAGCAAGTGGAACAAGCCCACAAATCTAAATTAGGATAGCAATAGAAACATACAAAATAGACAGATGAGCAGGCAATAAGTATGATTATTATGGTTATCAACTTCCTTATCAGATTTTATATACGTTCTTCAAATGTATGTAAACAGACCTGACGAAGGACGTAGGGTCTTTTGATCTCAGAAAATTGAAACTTAGTTGGCACCTCGGGCACAGCTCGTCTCAAATAATTATTCTTGGCAACAGCTTTCCTTGACCTTTTGCTAATGAAACCTCATTTTCATGTCCTACCTACGTTATCTTTCGGTTTGGTTTAAGATGAAATAAAGGTAATTACGTAGGTATATTAGTCTGTAATTGTAATTGTTCCAAAAAAAACCTTTTTCTTTACGCTTGTTCACAGCGTGTTCATTTTTATTCAGAGTATTAAGTTCAGGTATTCTTATACAGTCTATGGTGACTAAGAACTTGAGAAATACAGTAATCCGCACTTCTGCGTAAGTCAGAGTCTTTATTCCGTAGCAAGAAAGGGTGCTTTTTGTAAATCAAGTTTTACTGAAGTGTAGTTGAAAGTACACGTGTATTTCTTCGTCTCTCGTGTCAGTACAAAATATGTATATACGAGACACGAAGTATATGTATAGGTATATGATATGAGAATAGTTCAAAGGTACGATGTTATTTTTTATTTGTACTCGACTGCCCCAAAAGGAGCGTTAACGCCGCAGGAATCCGTTAGATGAGGGAAGCACAGAAACTGGTCGAAGTGGTGGTGCATCAGTGGATGTCTTGCAACTGAAATGATGAAGGCCTATCATGCACGAAGCTACTCAAATGTGAAATGAATAACCCAACACATTTTTTTTTTTTTTTTTGCGTTTGGGAAATCATCATATAATTTCTCCGGCGGGAATGACTCACACTTGACGTTTCATTTTACTAGTATTTCAATGTCGGTCCGTACACGACGCAACCAGCTTTTGTATGCTAATAACCAGCACCCTAATTGGGCAACACACTTTCAATCACGATCTGAATGATTTTGAAGGATATTATTGCTAATAAATTGCTTCATATGTCCGAAAAATTTGTATGCTCAACAACGTAAATAACGCAATGAGTTTTGTTGAACTGTCAAAATGAAAATGGCTTTCATTTTGACAGTTCAACAAAAGTCATTTTGCTACGGTTTGTGTGTTACGCAATTACCCCGCCGTTCCAAAAACCGTTCAAACATGAAAGTGTTTAATAAAAATGTAAAGAAATATTTCCATAAATGAAAGCAATAGGCACTGAAAGTAATTACGGAGTAATGCAGCTAGACGTAACAGGTTGTCTTTTGTCCACCGTGGAAATACAACACTTTCTTCGTTCATTTCTTACTGCTGTCGCGAAATGACGGTACAGGGAGCTGAATAATGTAGCCTTTTCTGCTATTTTAATTTGCAATTAATTATCTACTCTAGATATAACTTTATAGTAACGGTTTTTACGATTAATTAACCTTAAAATGTTAGTTTTGGAAACAAGACACACATACAGCACAACTACGATAGAAATCCGACGACGGACGAAACACGCAGTTTACCGAGGGACATTAACAAAATAGTTGGATTGTACATAATCTGACGATCCTCATACTCAATTTACTACGTTTACGTTCATACATCTACATAGTTATACACGCACGTCAGTTGCGATATACATACCGAAAAAAAAATCTGCTGTTCCATACATTTGTGTTCACTGATATCGACAAAATGTACGGAACAGCTGATTTTTTTTTCGCGATTTCAAGGTTTGTCCAATAGAAAAAGTTGGTCAAAATAATGAGTACAAAGACCCCTTTTCGGGTTAGCATAAAGAAAAAATAATGTTGTATAATAGTACTCGCAACTGACGTGCGTGTATGACTATGAACGTAAACGTAGTAAAATGAGTATGTAAGGATCGTCAGATTATGTACAGTATAACTATTTTCTTATTGTCCCTCGGCAAACTTCGTGTTTCGTTCGTCGTTTTCGCGTTGTATACACACTGAAGAACATCACCGATAAAATCACTGTCCTTTCAGGGCGTCAACTCCCGGTTTCCACTCACATCTGACTTGTAAATACTTTTTGTTAGTCTCATACAAACAGCCAAAAAATAGTAAAAAAGCACATAAATAAGTATTATTAGGTATTATAGGTACCTACTGCAAGAGAGTTTAAAAAAAAAAAATTGCAAGTGAAACATAGTAATTTTTATTCTCACATTATAAGTACACAAGGCTACACATACGTTTCCAGTTTATGCTGATCTCGCATTGTATAGGATTTCCGTACAATGCATGGAAATGTATAGCTTGATGTGTAGCCGTGTGTACGTGTAACCGTACGTATTACCTACTCGGGCAAGAAAGTCCACGGATATTCCGTGGACTTTCTTGCCCGTTCTTCTCGATAGCTACTACTACGCTTTGGAATGGGCGACTAGCTTTATATTTCTGACTGACTGACTCCTTGACAATTCAAAAGTGCCTTTATATGTTTTAACTGAAATAAAAGTTTTGAGTTTGAATCATTATCGTCGATGTGTAGATACCGAACAATCTTTCCAAAAACCTTTCATTCCTACAACAGATTAAGATTATTACGGAAGTAAAATAAAGAAACAAAAAAAAAATCTTTACGATCAGTTGTGAAGAGAAACATAAAAAATACATTCGTAATATTTTTTCTCATTAAATTCGTTGCGGGTCCCAAGTCAACCCAATTTCCATTCAGTCGCCTACTGCTTATTTAAAATTGAAATAACATTTTTCATATTTCCACAAATTAAATCACGAAAAAAAGATGGTGGACTTTCCGTAAGAATATTATCGTAATGATGGTAACAGCAGTGAATGTGGTCCTTATTATCATCAATGAGGTAAAGGACCGAGTCATCAAGTACCACTTGTTATATCAAGTAGGCAAACCCTATTACTACGCCTCCGCTGTCCGTGGTCCGCGTCCATAAGTGGCTGGGAAAGACTGGATGCGGAAGGCGGAGGACCGGGTCCAGCGTGGACTGCGATGTGACTAACTCAGCCTGAGTTAATTGAAACTAAACAGTACTAGCAATTAAATTCATGCATATACATAAATATATTATAAATTCGGAAGTACATAACTCTGTCTGTCTGTATGTTACCTTTTCACGTCTAAACCACTGAACGGATTTCGACAAAATTTGGCAAGGAGATAGATGGCATCCTGGGGAACGACTAGGCCTCTTTTTGTTAAAAAAAAAATCCTATAGGGGTGATATAGAAGATGAAAGTTTTTAAAGGAAACCCAGCATTTCTTAAGTATCCCAGTAGTGCGTTCCTGTGGGACGATATCCGACATACACGTGGGTGAAGCCGCGGGCAAAAGCTATTTATACATAAATCATCTTTCCAAGCAATAAAAAGAAGGTTAAAATATCATGGATATCATTTAGAATTCTATCCTGCCGCAATATCAGAAAATACAATTAAGAGATATAAATAGTTGTATTAATAACAAGTTGAAGTTGTATATTAATAAATAAATAAATAAAGTTTGTTTAAAGTATGAAGCTACGAAAAATACCACCGTAACCAGCTGTTTATTTAGCAGGCAAATTGAATTTGATGGAGCAAATAAATTAACTTCTACCTCTTCGGAATGCGCCTCAGGAAATTATGTTAAAAGACTTTTTTTAAATAACATTGGTAACCCATTTCCGTGACTTTGGCTCTGGAGAATGAGTTGTGTTTAATAGGACAGTAATTTCGACGTGGGCGGGGTAAAAGATTGGTCGTTGTTGGCGCGATGTCAAGTAGGACTTTGAATAAGGGGGAGCGAAGACTTTGAATGAGAAATTGGCGAGTCCCTAATGGCGTTAAGGAATTGGTCCTAGAAGTCTCCTGTATTTACCTCTGTCAACATCCAGTACTTTTAGACAAACACGATACAAACATTATTAAAAAAATAACCTTCCCTCCCTTTTTTTTTGTTTGCAGATGAAATATATATAAAAAGTTATAGCCTATGTCACTCCCACAATTAAGACGAACATAAAGACACTTCGTCTGTTAAAATCTATCAAGCCGTTTAGGCTACAGAGCGTGCCAAAGAAATAGACATACATACAAACAAACAAACATACATACTTTCGAAAAACATTACCCTCTTTCTGTGGCAGTCGGGTAAAAAAAGTGCTGTTTTGTTAATGTGCTGCGATTAAGTATGGTCCTCCAATACATTATTTTACGCATATTACAATTATTTAGATTGCATTTTTTTTGAGTGGTATATGTATTTATGGTATAATTTATCACGCCATGTTTAATACTACATTCGTTCAGGACCGTATGTTCTTTGTACAGCAATTCTTAGTAGCGGAAAGGCAAAGCTTTGGAGTTACTTTGTCAGGAATTTCGCAGTGGCACCCCGAGCCTAAGCGTGGAATTTTACAATAGGCTTGTTTTGAACCGACATCAGCGCACTGAATGCATACGTTTACAATACCAAGGAATACGTTTCTGTGTACTGTAGAGGTTTCATATGGCGTTTCAGTGCAACCTTCGCGAGTATTTTATGTTGATGTTATAATATTATGAGATAAACTTAATTATATTTATTTATTCGATCCGGTAATGTAAGCGCGCCCAGTGTTTACAGTATCTAATCGTTTGGGGGCGTAGAACGGCGTCATGTTATTACATAATGCTTACACATCGATTATTGCTCTTTCTCCTAATATAAACCTCTCGAAGCTTTTTACAACGCCCTCGGGGCCCCATTCAATGCAAAGTGTAAATAAATGAAATAATAATATGAAGGCTTTCAAAGACGAATAATAAATAAAAATGAAAATCTTTAACAACGAAAACAGACTTAAAAATCAGATAGCTAAAAATCCAAGAAATCTTTATCTTTTCCTCCAATCAAAGAGGTTAGTCGACAAAGGAAATAGAGAAATCTCTAGTCTCTTTGAATTTATTTATCTTTTACCGAATAAAAGATAAAGTTAGAGATATTAATTCTTGTAAGCATTCTTCATTCTTTAGTGTAATTTTTTTTGTATTAATCTTACCTTTAGTCTGTTCATTAGCTTTTACAAAAAAAAAAATACTCGTTGCTTATCCTACTATCCTACTAATTTTATTAATGTGAATGTTTGTGTGGAATGGAAAGGAACACGGGTGGGTGTTAGTCAGTAAAAGTCTGACACGCTCCGCTCCGCCCAGAGCGGGAGAAGTCATTTGATGAGTTCACACAATCAAAAAAAAAAAACGGGTTCTATATACTGTCAAATTTCGGCGGAGCGCTGACGGTACCACGATAATTTAAACAAAGGTATGTGATATAACTCGAATACTTATTTAGAATCTTTTAGTTTGTAGGGTTCCGTACCCAAAGGGTAAACGGGACCCTATTACTAAGACTCCGCTGTCCGTCCGTCTGTCTGTCTGTCTGTTCGTCTGTCACCAGGCCGTATCTCATGAACCGTGATAGTTAGACAGTTGCAGTTTTCACAGGTGATGTATTTCTGTGGCCGCCATAACAAAAAATACAAAAAAAACAGAATAAAATAAATATTTAAGGGGCTCCCATATAACAAACGTGATTTTTTTGCCGTTTTTATAGATAATGGTACAGAACCCTTCGTGCGTGAGTCCGACTCGCACTTGGCCGGTACTTACCCTACCAATATTATAAATGTGAAAGTTTGTGTGTTTGTGTTTTTGGATGTTTGTTACTCAATCACGCAAAAACGGTATCTCGGTATATCGGTAGTTTCTCATAAATTATAGTCTAAACAAGTTATGAGAAATAAGCAAAGAGTTTTTTTTTTGTGTAATTTAAGAGAAGATGTCCACCAAAGGGATAACTCCTTTTGGTTGAAGATAGATTAGTTAGGTAAGAAAATGACGACAGGTAAAAAAAGGCACAAAAGTACTGATAGTGAACTAAGATTTGTAAAAGATATTTAAATTTTTACAAAATAACCACGATATAATTTAAACGTAAAACCAAGCAACACGAAACTTTATAGTTGTTATCGGATAAGCTAGCCCCCTTTTTAACCGACTTCTTTAAAAAGGAGGAGGTTCTCAATTCGTCTGTATGTTTTTTTTTTGTGTGTATGTTACTCGATTTCTCCGCCAATTATGAATCGATTTTGATGATTCTTTTTTTGTTTCATAGGTCATGCTTCAGAGGTGGTCCCATATAAATTATTAACTTTGCTTGCGTAGTTTTTGAGTTAGCTTCAATATTGCGTATTTTTTACCACTTAATGTATGTAGATGATATATTGATTGACTCCGTGACTGTTATTTACATAGCAGGTAGTGGTATTCGAATTTGTGTGGGGTAGGTACCACAACTAAAAAGTGAAAAATAAAAACATTTTAAGTACAAAAAAAAAAACAACCGACTTCCAAAAAAAACACAAAAAAGTGAAAAATAACTTTAATTTCGGAAGTCGGTGGCAAAAAACGAAAATTGAAAAGTAAAAACACCGGTTGAAAGTCGGTTGTTTTTTTTGTTTGTTAGTAAATAGAAACGGACCTATTTGATCCTCACACCAATTGTCAAAATTACACGTCTGAGCTATTTTAACTTTAGTACCTGTCAAGATACAATAGACTTAGATATATTTAGTAACCTATACCGCTAAACTATACCTTGAGAGACATAAAAATCGACACGTGTTTCACCTCTCAACCAGGCATCTCAGGATGACGATTGACCAGACGCGTTGAGAGGTGAAACACGTGTCGATTTTTTACAGGGTTTTTTATGGCTATTGAGGCATAGTTAAGCGGGATAGGTTACTAAATATATCTACGTCTATTGTATCATATAATGGATTTCCGCAAAGTCGCGCTTGAATCAATTAACTATCTTTAGTATCAATTTGCAAAATATCAGCATCAACATCTCCACTACGAAATGCAGCAGTAAGTAGCGCATTAACAGCGTTTTTATGTAAATGCAGAATCTTGCCAACGTTATCGCTCAAATCTTGCTGAACTCTGGCTGAATGCCAGTTGGATTTTGAGTGGTTAAAAGATAAATTGAGCCCCGGAAAATTGAGGGAAGTAGGTAAAGATAATGGTCGACTGAGACGAGTCAGCTGAAAAGTGTTTTTATGGAGACGAGATTCTAACTTTGTAACAGATAGTACTTGTTTCTTTTGATTGTTATCGTAATAAACGCTTCATATTTTTGTAATGGTAAAAGATTTACCTAGATTTTTATTTAGATATCTTTTACCCGTCGCTTTCCCTACCCTATTTATTCATGTCGTGGGTGCCTACGTTAAATATTTACATGGACATGTAAACATACAGATTTGGAACAAATATATATAGGTCATCCATTGAGGGGCTCAAAGGGCGTAAGGCATTAGCGTTACCTATCCCTTACGACCTTTGAGCTCAAAGGTATCGAATTGTAGCGAAAATTATATTTGCAATCATTAAGGACAATAGGCAGTCGATTTATGCCTGTGGTTAGAGTCTCTATCGTGTTAAGTATTTAGGTAAATACTATAGCATAACATAACATCACGCTTGTACGTTCTGAAGGGACAGGCAGAAGTGTTTAGTTTAGACATTATTTTCGCCACTTATGATTCAGTCACAAACATAGACTCCCGGTTTGCTACTGAAACGTTCCTCATTGAAAACGTCAATTAAACCTGGGAATTGAAACCAAGAAAGGCTTAAGTCGCATTTGCGACCACTACGACGGTCATCAAAATCTGCCTAGCCTTTTACCAACTACATTGGGGACAGCTTTCAATCTAACCGGATGCAGCTGAATACTATTTTTAACCGACTTCTTCAAAAAGGAGGAGGTTCTCAATTCGTCTGTATGTTTTTTTTTTTTTTTGTTTGTTTGTTACGCGATTACTCCGCCAATTATGAATCGATTTTGATGATTCTTTTTTTGTTTGGTAGGCCATGCTTTCGAGGTGGTCCCATATAAATTTTATTAACTTTGCTTGCGTAATTTTTGAGTAAGCTTCAATATTACGTATTTTTCCCACTTAATTTATCTAGACGATATCCTGTTTGACTCCTTCACTGTTATTAACATAGCAGGTAGTGGTATTCGGATTTGTGTGGGGTAGGTACCACAACTAAAAAGTGAAAAATAAAAACTTTTTACAAAAAAAAAAACAACCGATTTCCAACAAAAACACTAAAAAAGTGAAAAATAACTTTAATTTCGGAAGTCGGTGTCAAAAAACGGAAATTGAAAAGCAAAGACACCGACTTCCGAAAGTTTTTATTTTAACCAACAAAACGTCAAAAGTCATTTAGTCATAAGGACTTTACTTTTGAACAAAATATTTTTATTTGTTCAATCATTGAAAACTCGCTCAAGTGATGTCTTTTCTATCATTATTCAATTGACACTTTTTTCAACCCTCTCCGAGCCGTGACAGGAGCATTGGCAAATGACATTACGAGAGTGGAAGTTTGAAAATAGAGGAAATGATGGCGGCTTTATTCTGTTTATGTTTGTAAAAGATTTGAACAATGTAGGATGGATAACACAAACAAAAATGTGTTTATGTTTGTGTATGTTTTTTTTTTGTTATTATAACAGTGGTCACCTTTATACTAAAATAACCCAAGGAGGTTATTAACCCTGCTACTTTTTTAAACATCACAAAAATTGACACAAAATTATTGTTGTATTTCATCTTAATATTCTTTTAATTTTACTTCTGTTCCGATTATAATGAAATATCTAGCCTATTGCATAAGATTCTTTCCCCTCTTTTTTATTTACATGCACATATTATTATTTTAAGTCTATTAGCGTATATATTATGCAAATACTATATAAATAAATTACGTATGTGTACTTATAAAAAAAAAAACATTAATTAAATTTTAGATTATCTTGACGCATGAGTTCTGTCCACTCGAAGTGTTGCATTCAATGGATTGCAACATTTTATGTGTTGTGGGGATAGTAGAGGTGGCGGTGGCACGTCCTCACCTTGCATCATATGTTAGCACACATATTATACTCACACACAAACTTGTTTTACACACATTCGCAACTTCACACACACACACATGCACTCACACACGCACACATATACTTACACACTCTCACATATACTCATACAATCACACATGTACTCACACAATCACACATATACTCATACAATCACACATGTACTCACACAATCACACATATACTCACTCACTCACGCAATTAGTGTATTTTGTTTTCTATATTTTATTTTGTAAATTTTTGTTAATTATTATTTTTTATCCACTAAGTATCCGGTATGGAAGAGCGGTGTCTCCCAATACAGGCATTATTTGCTTAAAGGGAGGCTCCAATCACTAAGCTGTTTGTACTAATTTATGTTGGAGAAATAAATAATTTTTGAATTTTTTTTGAATTTTTGAGATTAGAAACACTAAAATGAAGTAGGCTATCGATTTTTGTCGCTGACTTCACTTAATTGGGGTTTAAAAACGTGTAAGCTTTCTCAATATCAGGTATGGTTTACGGGATGCCTACCAACATATGAAAATACTATAAAAACTCCAATCAAATTACTCATGGATCTACCTACACGCACATTGTAGGCTAATTGTATTACTCACAACAAAGAAACCAAACAACAATAAGAAATATCCCTAATCCATCAAATCAAAGCTCACGGAACTATATTAGGTATTAGTAGTACTACTCCAGAAAACTCTTTCATCACTTATTACGATCTCGAAAGCCATTAGCAATATTTGACATCCTCTTACAACTTTCTGTTCTTAGTAGTAATTCTCATTCCACTCCAATAACCCCGCATTATATTTTATAATAACCCCTTCTGCTCACTATGTACTTATTATGTAAAGCACCTGTGTACCCATATAATTTTGTATTAAACTATAATCCCACCAATTTACAGTGTCAGATTAATGCTGAAGTTGAAACTTGATTTTGGAACCGTTCCAGCTTGGCAGCATATTCGGCAATTTGGATACCTCGCCGATCTCGACTTTTTTATCGAACATTAGTAACAGTTCTAATCTAACTTTGTTTATTAGACTGCCAGCTACAGCTTAAAAATCTTTATGTAACACTTTGCAAAACTAGAATATGGAATATCGCGTGCATACGATATGCCGCCTTCGGGGACCTATACCAACTTAAATATTTGCCATAGCGTACATTGCGAAACTCAAATAAGCTTAACTAGCAAGAATTCCACTTGGGAAATTTTCTGCAGCACTTACGGTGCTTTAACAAGATTGCTGATTTGATACAGTGAAGTAAATTATCAATTCGAAATGGCTCTTTATAAATATCTCCTTTAGAAACGGCGAGCTACTCGAAAAACGGAATTCGCAATCACAAAATAGGCTGACGTTTTCATTGAATTGAAAATGAATAAACCCATCCGAATTATATCAAGTATGATCAGATAAGAATTTGTAGGTACGAATGACAATTCAAATAAGGGTCGTCCCTACCTAGGCGGATTTCTAATCAGGATCTCGTTTGGATTATTGCCATGTGCCTTTAGTTGGAATCCTTACAGATAATTTGGGCCAAATATGCTCCAGCTGTGGCGGGTTTTTCAACTGAAATAAATGAAAGGTCGAGGAAATACAGCCATTACGTTATCCCGTGGTCCAATTTCCTTACACCTGCAAATAGCGCGTTCGATTCAAAAGATATTTTTTTAATATTTCCGTGTCGGTACAGCGAGATGTATGGGCCTTTCATTCCTCTGAAAGCTTATTTATTTTGTGTTTCCTCTTTGTAATATTCCGTGAAACTATCAAATGGGGACTGTGTATTTTGGAAATCTATAAACAACTGTATTTTGCGGCAAATTGAAATTGTCATGGCGACATGCTGTGAATAACATGGAGTATACTACATGTGTATAGCGTTCAGGTATGTTTTTGGAAGTTAAATATTCCTTTTACGGCGGAAACGTGTGGTTATCATTTGTGTTTGTGTTCATTTTTTGTTACTTTTATGTTTGTGATATGAAAAATGTGGTATTACCTGTAATGTTTTTTTTGTGTTCGTACTTATTACTTTATGCTTTTACGTTAGGGAATATTAGCTTTGGAAATAAAATAACGTTATATACAGACTATACCTGGACTAAAAACATATAAATAAGGTTTAATACATTTTACTTTGTCGATGTCTGTCTCGTTGGTCTAGTGGTCGCAAGCACTACTGTTGAGCATGAGGTCCTGTGTTCGATACCCGGGTCGTGCAAAGTGTTAAGACTCGTGCAAACTGGCGTGACTTGTAGCGTGACGTGTTTCTGCTATATATATCAGTTGAACAATTTCTATGAAAACGCTCGCGAAATAGGCGTGACTTGTCGCGCTGCGACGCGACATAGAAAATACTCTCTTGTGTCGCGTCGCTAGCGCGACAGTGCATTATCGCGGAGATATCGACGCGACGCCTTATAAAATGTTTCTTTGGCGATAATATCGCTGAATCGCCACGCGACACGTCACGTGACAAGTTACACCAGTCTACATGAGCCTTTATTCAAAAATCAAAATATTTTAATATTTAGTGAATCAAATCGCCCGTCACCCCCACTCGGCGCTGATTGGCTAGAATCGTTATCAGTGCGATAAGGGGCGAACAATCGAAGATAACACGTCGCGTGAGCGTGCGGTAACACGTCGCGTTCTGGTTTGCAATTGGTCAATCGTCATCCTGAGGTGAAACACGTGTCGATTTCTTACAGGGTTTTTTAGGACTCTTGAAGAATAGTCAAGCGGAATAGGTTACTAAATATATCTACGTCTATTGTATTTTTTTTAGATAATTATGTCACGGTGAATGTATTATTGGGGTTATTCCATCTGGAATTTCATAGTAGCAGCCCGGAGTCTGGATTTATTCCCGATTGATGGGGATAGGCTCGCCCCCATTACATGGGACTTAAACATAACTGACGCAATGAGGGTGGACTACAGGTACACCTCTGCCTAACCCTTCGTGGAATACAGGCGTTATGTTATGTACATTATCGATATTAAAAATATGGGAATGTGAAGTTGGCACAATTGAAATCTAGTAATGGGTTGGAACAAATTATCGATATCGAAGCACTATCTTCACACATTTTTAGTGCGCTAAAACGACTCTAATACCCCAGAAGTTATTGCTGAAATGTTAAAGAACAGTTAGCGATGTCGTCAGAGGACTCATTTCGTTCACATTTATGTGTGGTGCAGCAAGATAAGTTTTAGTTTTAAAACTTGCTTTTATTTTACTTTTATATCTGCGATTTAAAGTTTTGGAAAGACACCAGAGTAGGAGTTTTTATTCCCAAATATTTAAAAGAACCTAGGCTCGCCCCCTGTTATATGAGACTTAAACATAACTGGCGAAATGTGGGTGTACGGTCACGGTATGAGAATGTTTAGCACCTTAAGGCCTCTTGTTAACGACCGATTTTCGTCAACGAGTAACATGTAAGTGTATTGACTGACGATTTCATGAAATTTTCATTCAATACACTTACATGAACATAGAGAGTTGTATTGCTGATTCTAATGTTTATAATTATGTAAATCCATATTTGTTACGGCCGCTAATAATATTTAGATCAACATACAACCTGATACTGACCTGCAAATTGCAAAAAACGTAAGAAAATTTGAATTTCGCGGGCCACCCTAGCGCATCAACCTTAACATGCGGGCTAAGGCTTATAATATTGCAGTTATGTCACAAGGTCGATGATTCATAATTCAAAATTCAAATCTATTTTCTTTGTTAAATCTCATTATGATAATGTGTCAACTTTAAAATTAAATTATAGCATTTTAGACTTTACTGCATACAGTATGGTAAAGAATCTAAATTGAAAACTGATAAACATTTTTAGACCGCGATAGGTAGGTACACCTCTGCCTAACTCTTCGGGGATTAAAGGCATGATGTTTTGTTATTTAAAAGAAGCGTATGGATACCTACTATTATTTCTTTAGCTGCTCAACGTTGCTTATTGTTAAAAACCGGCCAAGTGCCAGTCCGATACGGTTCGGGACCACGGAAACTATTATAGTTTACTTTCCTTTTATAACTTCCGCCATAGGCGTTTTCTTTTTATTTGCGTATATTTGTATTGGCTACTAGCTATTACGGATAAACAGACAGACCGACAGACGACGCGTGCTTAACTATATGGAAAAAGGAATTATTTTTTAAAAACTCTCTTTTTCTACTCTTAAGGCTGACGCACATTCATTGGGTGGGCAGCACCGCAACACAAAAATCCTCATCACATTCGTATTTTTTTTTAATGAACCACCGTACGTTACTTGCGTGCCGCACCGCATTTTTATGTATTGAAATGCGATGCGCTTTGGCCCGATGCGGCTGTAATGTGCGTTTACCTTTATAGGACGTTTATGAATCCTAATACTAACTTTATTATCCCTACTATCCTAACTAATATTATAAATGCGAAAGTGAGTTTGTTTGTTTGTTACGCTTTGACGCTGAAACGGCTGAACGGATATGGATGAAATTTGGTACACGGGTAGACTATGACCTGGAATAGGACATAGGCTACTTTTTATTGACATACCACGCGGGCGAAGCCGCGGGCGAAAGCTAGAAATATTATAAATTCGAAAGTAACTCTGTCTGTATCCTTTACATGACTAAACTCCTGAACGGATTTCGATAAAACTTGGCAAGGAGATAGATGTCATCCCGGGAAAGGATATAGGCTACTTGTCATTGACGTACCACGTGGGCGAAGCCGCGGGCGGAAGCTAGTTAAATATTATAAATTTGAAAGTGAGTTTGTTTGTTACGCTTTCACGCTAGAACGGCTGAACGGATTTGGATGACATTTGGCAAATGGGCCCGACCATGACCTGAAGATGGACATAGGATACCTTTTATCCCAATATTGCCACAGGATCGAGACTTATTTATTTATTTATATATTCATTATTGTACACCACAAAAATATATAACAAAAAACAATAACAAACACTACAAAATATACAATGGGCGGCCTTATCGCTATCCGCGATCCCTTCCAGGCAACCTTGGAATGGACAGTCATTTGTCTGGACATAAAATGTGGCTGTCGTAGTGCAAATAATAAGTCTACAATATACTAAAATAGATACACATATACATACATATCCTAAATAATAATAGATACATACATACGAAATAAGTATATAAGCAACGAAAAATTAATGATGACTATAGATAACTACACAGTTACGAAAACAAGATCACAACGACAAGTAATGTTCCTTAACGAGCCTTTTAAACACTAGTACCTATCGACTGCGCGCGTTTTATTTCCACTGGCAATGCATTCCACAAACGATCGGCCTGGACGGCAAAGGATTTGTCGAGGAAAGTTGTGGAATGCAAAGGCATTTTAAGCTTTAAGTTATCTGATGACCTTAAAAATTTCGTGTGGGAGTCACAAAGAAACTGGAAACGATGGACTTATGCGGGTGAAACCTCGGGGCGCAGCTAGTAAGTGAATAGAACTGAAACTATTTCAGCGATGCTATTTGCCGCTTATCCAGACAACTTACTTCAGAGTTCACCTTCTATTTATATTGAACTGCTAGTGACTCACTTAAACATTGATATTAAATACCTTAACTGAAGTTTAGAAACTATTGGCAGGTCCACAAGAGGGTACAGATTTATCTCTACTCAGTAGCACACAGGTCGGGGCTTTGATTTAAAAGTGACCTAAGATAGTTATCCTGAAGCGAAGTGACGCAGCTTACTAACAGTACATCGATTCTGTAAAATTAAAGTAATAAAAACTAAAACCCAACTACGACTAAAAAGGTATAAACAAGACACCACAGACAGACAAATTAAAAATCCGGAGTCACACGTGTTAGGGCATAAATCGAACAGATAACGTGTGACTCCAGATTTTTAATTTGTCTTTCTGTGGTGACTTGTTTATACCTTTTTAGTCGTAGTTGGGTTTTAGTTTTTATTGCTTTTTTTTTTCTTTTCCGGTTATAATATATATATTTTTGAAATGTGCTCATTAAGCCCTTTCATTTGATACCCAACATGGTACGATTAAACAATATTTTTTTTTTAGTTCCTAACTTTATGTCCTCTAGAGGGCGCCAGTTTTAATTTAATGTGACGTCACATAGCCTATAACCAGCGGACTATCAAGAGGATTCCAACGATACCTCAATTGTCAAATTGTGATGAGTCGTTTAGAAGATATGAGGGAACAGATGAACATACATACATACATACATATCGGTCAAAATCATAACGTTCTTTTTTTCTTCGCCGTAGTCGGGTAAAAATTCTAACAACAACTCGCATCTCACATCGCTATTCACTCTCACTTCGAATTTTGAATCGGGTTCGAGTGCGAAGTGAGCGTCGAAGTGACGGGGGAATTACCTTACTGAATGCCACTTACGTCATCTCATACTTTATCTGTCAAAATCTCACGGTCAACTCGCTGACACGCTCGCAAGGGTAGCGCTAGTGTATCAACCGAGTTTTTAGAATTAAATTAAAAAAAATAAAAATTGTTTATTGACACAAAAATTACAACAATTGTACTTAAGTATGAACAGTCTTAGGATGTTTGTAACAATATATGTGTACTGATACTGAATCCCAAACTAGGCCAGGAGCCTGTATCTTGGGAGACAGTGTTCAGTCGCAGCAAGAGGTACACAAAACTGTTTGTACATAAGGTTGCTGATTATTAAGTAAATTACGCTATAAATTTTAAATTTGCGTTAGTATATGTGAGTATGTGATTGATAGTGTATCGTGGTATGTGTTTGTGTCTGTGTGTGTGAGAGAGTGTATGTGTTTGTGTGTATGAGTGGATAAATTTAATTAGAAATAAGGTATTGTTGTTGGTTTAGTTAGTAGTTATTATTCTTTGTATTTTATATTAGATAGCTAAGAAGGTCTTCGGTTGTTTGATAGTCAAGTAGTTGAAGCCATTCAGTAATTTTTAATTTAACTTTGCGTCTACATAATGTAATGATGTTTAGTTTCTTGTTTAAATCGTTGTATAGTTTAGCGCTTGTGCTACGTGTTTGCCTTTTTGCGAAAGAGGTTCTACAAACCACACGAGGGCATACAGATGATAAACTGCGTTTATTTGAGTTTGGGATGGGCACATCTCGATGCTTTTTGAGAACAGCATTCAAGATGAATAGCTGACGAACTGTGAGGACCTTGCAGTTTGAATAAAGGCTCACAGTCGGGTATCTGTAAGGTTTCCTGGTCATTACTTTTAGGACGGCTCGTTGAGCCCTTTCCAATTTAATAAGATGCGTTTTAGCAGCTCCACCCCAGACTGTGATGCAGTATTGTATTACAGACTGGCATAGAGACAGATAGACTAGTTTTAGCTTATCATGTGTTAGGGCATCTCGTAGGGATTTAAAGACGTGTATCAATCGCCTCACTCTTGTTGTGACTAAATCTATCTGTTTATTCCATTTCAGTCTGTGGTCAATCTGTACGCCCAAGTATTTTACCTCTTCGACCCGCGTAAGTTCAAGACAGTCACATTCGTTGCAATTAGAACAAGTGTGAGCTTTAATATAGAAGTTTTCACCAGGGTCGGTAATTTTGCTGAGGGAGAATGCGATATAGTTGGTCTTTGTTAGATTTAGTGTTAGTAGGTTATTTTTTAGCCAGTTCATAACTCTGGATAGTGAGTATTCGGCGCGCTCCTTAACAGTTTGCCAATTTGGACCCCAAACAAGGATAGCAGTATCATCTGCGTAGGTAAAGATGTTAGTATACGGTAATTGGAGTAAGCAGAGATCGTTTATGTATAGGAGGAATAGTGTGGGGCCTAGAACACTACCCTGGGGCACACCGTAACTCACTGTTTCTTCATCACTAATATAGCCCTCAATTTTTACTCGTTGTCTCCTATTTGTGAGGTAGTCTTTAAACATTTTATGGGATAAACCCCTTACTCCTAGCTTTTGTAGTTTCTCCAGTAGGGTAGGGACAAATACCGTGTCGAATGCCTTTGAGAGGTCTAGAAAGATGCATAAGCATCTATTTTTTGCATCTAAGTTGTCAACAACAGAATTTGTCAAATCCGTTACAGCGTCTTCTGTGGATAAACCAGGGCGAAAACCATATTGATTTGGCGCTAAAATACTAAATTTTTTTAGAAACGTTTTCAGCGCTCGATTCAGAATTTTCTCTAAGATCTTAGATAAGGCTGAAAGTACTGAAATAGGGCGATAATTGTTAAGGCAATCCCTTTCACCATTTTTAAAAATAGGATGTATAAGCGATTTCTTAAAGACTTCTGGGAAAACGCCGCTACTTATGGCAAGATTACAAATGTGAGTTATTATAGGTGTTAGTACCTGGTAATTTTGTCGGAGGACTTGAGAGGGAATATTGTCCCACCCTGTAGCGCTGTCAGAACGAAGTTCCAAGATTAATGCTTCTATATCGGCGTTTGTGACTTCCAGGATGACCAATGAATCGGATGGGCTGTTTTGTTCGAGTTCTTGTGGAGAGGTAGTTTTTATATGAATGTTGGCGGTGTTACAAATTTTCTCAGCTAAATTCTTACCGATCTCTTTAAAGTAGGTACAGACATGGTTAGTAGACGTTTTCGGGTTGTCATGTAATTTCAATAATTCTTTTGCACTATTTTTGGTCTTCTGAGTATTTGTTATATCCCTAATGGCTTTCCACAGGGCTTTTGGGTCGGTACCGGCATTTTGAATTTGGGATTTTTTAAAATCAAGCTTTAATTTACAAAGGAGGTTATTGCAGAAGTTACGGTATCGCGTATATGTTAGTTTTAGGATCATATTATCAGGTGCTTTTTTGGACTTTGAGTGGAGTCTATCACGGTTTCTAATGCATTTTAGGAGACCCGGTGACATCCAAGGTTTTAGAACTCGTTTGCTTCTGGAGACTGTTAATGTCCTAGTGTGTTTCGCAATTGTGTCTGAGAGGAGTGTGATAAGCATATTAGATGCAACGTTTGCGTCGGTAACTGCTAGAATTTCAGAGAAGTTGGTGTTTTCTAAATCCGTTTTGATACTATCATAGCACGTACATGTTCTAGTGTTATGGTGTCGATTGTGAGAAATGTTCTTATTAAGACATAAAGTAATGGGCTGATGGTCGGTTATGTGGGATTCCAAAATGAGTGTTGTAGAAGGAAATTCTGATTTAATGAAAAAGTGGTCGAGGCACGAATTAGCTCTAGTAGGCTGAGCATGCGAGGGAAACAAGCCATGTGAGGCATTAAGCGTTAGGTATTCTTCACGAAATGGATCAGTTGAGGTTATGCTTATGTCGATATTAAGGTCCCCTACCAAAATAATGTTTTGAGTTTTTATATTGGCGTATACGTCATTTAGGCTGTTAATAAAGTTATTAAATTTTTCTTTGGTTGATGAAGAAGGGGATCGGTATATGGCTACCACACTGATACTGCGATCTATTTGACAGACGAGACAGTTTCCTTCCTTGAATATTGGTTCGTTTACTTTACACGTTAGATCTAATTTGATATAGATGATGATGCCGTCATTCTGGTTTTGATTTAGTCTGGTATAATGACCCGTATATCCAGCAAGGATAGGTAAGTTATTAGATTTTTTAAGCCAGCATTCCGTAAGTATTATTATGTCTAAATTAATGTTCATGTCGGATATTAAGATGCAGAGTTGGTCAAAATTTTTAGTTATACTTCTGATATTTAAATGAAGTAGTGTAATGCCTCCTCTAGTATTAATAAACAGTTTACAGTCTTTCGGGAGACAGTTGTAAGACGTCGTTACCTCCAACGAATCCAGGTCAGTATTAACGTTATTTATGTTAGCCATTTATAAGTTAGAGAAACCCAAAATCTTAGCGACCTACAAAGTGATCTCTTTGTAGAAGAAAGTGGAAACATGATGGAGTATATGAAAAGCCGACTGCAAATGTGGATAGCATAAGAGTATAAAAGGTATTGTGTGTTTTTCTGTACATAGTGTGTGTGTGATGTTCCGTGTTCAGTTTTTCCTCGACAGTTTTTTTGCTGTTATTGTAGTCCCGCACGGCTGATATGATTTTTTGCTTCATTTGGACCGATTGAAACTCTGCGACAATGGGTCGTGTCAGTCCTGGTTTGCCGGGTATGCGGTAAATGTCCCGAAGTTGAGCTGGTGTGATTCCTGAACCAACAACCTGGCCGATGGCACAGATTGTGTTTGTGAGGTCCGCACTGGTCTCCTTTTCGATGAGCGGAATGTTTCTTATTTCAATGCATGAAGATCTTGACTTGAGTTGCAGATCCTGTACTTTCTTTTCCAGATTTTCAATGCATTTGCGTTGTTCTAAACGCTCCTTTTGTAAGTTTTCTAGTCCCATCCGAATTTCTTCATATTGATTGTTTATGTAAGCCATAGATTGAACGATTTCGTCATTCGAGGTCTGAATTTTACTCGTTTGTGACTTTAATTCACGGATATCTGTAGAAATTTTTGTGATAAGCGAGTTTTGTTTATCACATATTTCGTTTAGCTTCGCATCTAACTCGGTTTTAAAATTATTCAGCATGCCCATAATTTCTTCTTTGAGATCTAGATTATGCGTTCTTGGTGACAAATCAGATCGGAGGCGTTTATGTCTAGTCGTATTTACGTGGGAAACCTCACTAAGTAGATTTAAATCGGTATCCGATTGCGTGTGCTCAATAGTAGAGGAAGCAGGATTTGGCGGAGTGCGTTGCAACGACATATCGAGGAAGAATATTTAAAAGAGGGTAAACTTTACCGTGCTACGAAAATTTGATATATAAGTAATTCCTTACTCAAACGTAGCGAAGGCGCAGGAACAATAAGTGTAGGTTGTGACGTAGCTTGAGTGCGGAGTTGTTGTTCGTAGCAGATATATTCGGTGCGTAGCTCGTAGCAGATGTCAGTGCACAGCTCGTAGCAGATGCCGTAGGCGCGTAGCTCGTAGCCGATCCGCTGGCGTCCTTGTTCGTAGTGGTTTTTGTTTTTGACGAGATACGTCACTCGTTCCGTGGCGCAGTGGTTCAGAGCGCGGTCTCCCACGCAGACACCGCCCGGGTCAAATCACGTCGAATCAAAGTTCGTGTTTTTCAATTAATTGGGTTAAAACTGACGAAATTTGCACTATCTCTGTCTAGGACCGCCCACTGGGAGGGAACAACAGGTATAAAGTCTATAGGAGTAACAAGGAATCAAACTGTTAGCGTGAGAGCCAATCAGAAAAAAGATCACTAGGGCCAGCAACACGCGTCCGATCACCACCAATGTTACGACTGAACTCAAAACTCTGAACTCAGAATGCCAATCAAGAAACTCACAGCGGATTCAGACTCGAAGTTTAGAATGAGGTCTTACAGAATCACACCCCAGAGATCTTCTATTTGAATAAAAACAAAAACACGCAAACATACACACACACTCACATACACTACACACCACACTCACATCACACATACACAAACAAAATACCATACAACACCTGAAATCACCTATCTAGTCTCCACTCTGTAAGTAGTACCCCGAGCCCCAAGATACAGACTAACTGTCTAGTTTGGGGCTCACTGGTAAATAATTTGTGTAACCTAGCTATAGGTATTATTGTAACCTGCAAACCTGCTTAATATTGTAACCTGTAAACGTGTTTACTGTATATTACCTGGACAATAAACGATTTTCTATTTCTATTTTCTAATACCTACCATTAAACCCATCATTTCAGCTGAAAGACGTCCGCTGCTGGGCTGGTCGGTGGCGGTGCTTAGGAGAGGTCTATTCCCCCAAGCACCGCTACTTTGGTTCTGTGCTTCTAGCTTCTAGCAGATTCCTGCCAAAAAACTAAACAAAATGAATGTTAGCATTTGAGGTACTTATAACTTGCTTTTTTTCGGTTTTACATTATTTTCATTTGAATGATTTACATTACCATACACAATATTTATAGAACACTACTAACTATTTACATAAAAAAAACTTTTTACAAAAAAAAAACCGACTTCCAAAAAAAACACTCAAAACTGAAAAATAACTTTAATTTCGGAAGTCGGTGGCAAAAAACGAAAATTGAAAAGCAAAGACACCGACTTCCAAATTAAAGTTATTTTTCAGTTTCGAGTAATGTTTTTATTATTCGATTCATAATTAGCGGAGTAATCGCGTAACAAACATAAAAAAAAAAAAAAAACTTTGACGAATTGAGAACCTCCTCCTTTTTGAAGAAGTCGGTTAAAAACTAAAACTAAAGGGACTAACTAAATAAATATAAAAACAAAGGGACCTTTAGGCGTCGAAGTATTCGTCCGCAGCGCTGTCATCCGGAAACGTGCCCAGAAGACTGGCAGCATTGCCACGTTGAATGGCAATGCTTATGCTATCTTTGGCCAAAGAACAAGCCAGCCCTCTGGTCACGTGAAGTGTCGACCAGTCGGTGGGAGATTTCCTTAAAAAGGAGACGCGCACTCGGGCCCCATGACCCGAGAGTTTCGACCCCAAACGGCTCAAAACTGTAGTTGGCTATAAGGTTACAGTATTTGCGCCGCTTGAGGGTCTCAGCAGCCGCAGCAGCGGCGCCAGCACAGCCCGCCGTGCTAGGCACATGGGATGGCGCAAGGGTGTCGACACAGGTTGCGTCCCACACCAGAGACCCACCCACCTTCCATTTGAGTAATAATTATTCATGCGCGGTTCCTTTAAACAAAATGGTAGCATGTTTTATTGCCAAACTGGGCATATATTCGTAAGCTAACCACCTGTGAATAACCTGTGATAGCTACTTCCTTAAGGGAGGGTCTACTATGTAAAGTCAGAAAAAAACGCTAAGCGAAAACGATCTCATAGTCATCGTTTTCGCTTAGCGTTTTTTTCTGACTTTATTTTGCTCGGCTCCTTAGAATCCTAGCGTGATGTTAGCCTATAGCCTTCCTCAAGAATTGGGCTGTCAAATGCAAAAAGATTTTTTCAAACCTGACTGGTAGTTCAAGAGATTAGGGCGTTCGAACAAACGAAAAAACAAACTCTTTAGTTTTATAATCAGTATATTATACTCGTAGATAGCAACCAGCTGCCAAGATTTTCTGTTTTCCCCTTTAGATAATCCCTACCTACATCTGTTCAATAAATCAGTGGAATCCATCATCTCGGTCAGGATGAAGAAACCAAGGTTAAGATGGAACGACGAAATTTTTGCAAACTTTCTCGAACTTTACGACTTTGTTTCAGAGTTTCAAAGCTAATAATTTTTTATCTTCTCACTCGAGATCGTCTGTGGGACAAAGTCTACTTAAGCCTCGTTGGCGTTGGTCGAGTAAGTAGACGAGTACTAGCGGGAGAGTGCTTAGGTTCTTTATCTTCTTAGCTCTATGGGAACAAAGGTAGCTCAAAATAATAATGTCTGTAGTTCAAAATGAAAAAGATCTTGTTTTACATCATTTCCTATATTTCATCATTTAAATTGGCTAGTTGTGTTTGTATGCCTGAATTATTTGGAAAACTATTGTATCAATGGTATCCTTAACTACCCCGGTAAATAAATTTTAATAACTAGAATTGCACAAGATCATTGCGGAATTAATTTGCACCAGACAGACAATGGTATTAAAACTTAACCGCGCACACTACTCTAGGCCGTTATAATACGGCCGTTCTGAACATAGGCGCATATAACTTCCACGCATGTGGTCTCACTCACACTCGCCACATGTCACCATTTGGTTCCTAAAAAACTTTTTTACTGCGTAGCCCTCGACGCGAAGTTCGGAACTGGCAAGTTATATCGGCCGTATTTTACTGTAGAGGTTTTGTCCGGTTAGCTTTAATCAACCTCCGTGAATATTTATAAGTTAAAAAGAATAGAGGATCACCTTGAAGAGCTGAGAGCGCGGGTCATAATGTAAAATCAGTAGCATCAATTATAGAAATAATTAGGATAAATAAATAATAAATACACCTTTCATTGATAATCCCGGTACAGTACTCGACCAACGTAAACAAAGCTTAAGACTGCCGAAGTTATTTTGCCGCCAGTTCCCAATGATAACGGCAGCAGCCTGATTCCCAGCCTATTGGAAGAGGAATGAGCTACAAGTTTTAATTGAAAACAAATGCCTAACTTGATTACAATACTGCCTGACTGACTGGAATGTAAGCTGAAGTATTTGTCGTGAATGCTCTAGCACGTTTAGAATGACCACAATATAAACGGGTTTTGTCGACAGAAGAATAGACAAAATGAGAGATAAGCAATCACAATCTGCCATATTGTCTATTCTTCCGTCGACAAACCCGTAGAAGATCCGTTTCTATGGTTGTCATGCTACGCGTGCTGATACGGCCTCGGTAAGTACCTTAAGCCGTTGGTCCCAGCTTTCATTCGTAGATCATTGACAGACGTTATGGGTAGTCAGAAGATTAAAAGTCTGACAACCAGTCTTACCAAGGGGTATCGTGTAACCTACTATCTGGGTTGTGGAGTTCAGATATAGGCAGTCGCTCCATAATACGCCTATACAGCTGCATCTTGATCTGCAGATTGATTTTGCTCATATTAACAAAAGTTGGTTGATATAAAAAATAAAAAATATATTTGGATTAATAAACACAGCAGGTTTCGAAAATAATAATATTAAGCAAGGATATATAGGGATGATATGGAACGGTAAAATACCAACGTAAGAACCGGATTTATTTCGAAATTTATACAATAAATCTATACATATTATAAATTAAATTCGCTTTTCGTGTCTGTCTCTGTGACCGCATTTTTCTTCTAAACTACGCAATGGATTTTGATGCGGTGTCACCATCATTTAGAGAACTTATTTTGGAAGGTATAAGAATATAAAGAAAAAAGTGCATAATACATTAATATTTAACTTACATTTAATAAAGAAATCAAATAATTAATAATAATTATGAAAATTATTTAAATTATTATATTCACTCACATTTGTCAGACTTTTAATCTTCTGACTACCCATAACGTCTGTCAATGATCTACAAATGAAAGCTGGGACCAACGACTTAAGGTACTTACCGAGGCCGTATCAGCACGCGTAGCATGACAACCATAGAAATATATCCAACAATATATTGGGTGAAACACACGAGCGGGTGATCCGCTCGTGTGCTTCCTTTAAATTCAAAATTCAAATTTCTTTGTTTTATCCGTTGAGTACTACCGACTAGTAGACAAAAAATGTAAAAACTAGTAAATACAATGCCAGAAGACATCGACAAACAAAAAAAAAACACACTGGGTTTAAATTGCTGAGCGTGAGATCCTCGGTTCGATTCCCGGGTCGGGCAATGGTAAGTAGGTTTTTCCATTTGAAATTCAGTAGCAGCCCGGAGCCTGGCTTCGTGACCTGTTGATGGCAATAGGCTCGCCCCCTATTTCATGGGACTTAAACATAACTGGCAAAATGTGGGTGAACTATAGGTACACCTCTGCCTAACCCTTCGGGGAATACTGGCGTGATATTATGTTTGTATGTTCTCAAAATATATACAAACTGATTCTACAAAATATTGTCTTCCATTTCCCAAAAAGCGAAAACATATTAAATTCAAAGACAGAGAACCGTTTCGCCCCCAATCTTTAATGACGAATCAAGAATTCCTTTTATACAGAACATTCAGCTAGTAGTACATTTGTGGAAGAAATAATAGGTCTTTACCTATGAAATTGCCGTTTTGTATGAAAAAATTTAAACGAATTTTTTTCATGATTTTTTTATTTGTATTAATCGAAGTAATCACCCATGCAATCAATGCATCTTTGCCATCGCAGTGGCAGTTTATTGATGCCCTTCTTAAAGAAATCAGCTGGACGGGAGGCAACAAATTCTTCAAAGGCATTTTGTACTGCCTCTCGGGTATTGAATTTTTTTCCCGCCAAGAAGTTATCCAAATTCTGGAAAAAGTAGTAGTCTGTAGGCGCAAGGTCTGGTGAGTAGGGCGGATGACGGAGAGCTTCCAAACCCAGTTCTTGCAACTTGGAGACCGTCTGCTGTGCAGTATGAGGTCGCGCGTTGTCGTGCAGGAGCAGCGGAGACGAGCGATTGACCAATGCTGGTTGGAGATGCGCCAGCTTCTCCATCATTGTGTTCAGTTCTTCACAGTACACATCTGCAGTAATGCTCACCCCGTTTGGTAAGAAGCTGTGATGAATCACACCGGCGCTAGACCACCAAACAGTGACCATCACTTTTCTAGGGGTAAGTTTTCGTTTAGGGCATTGTTTAGGTGCTGAACCAGGATCCAACCAACTTGCTGAGCGCTTGCGGTTATCAAACAGAATCCATTTTTCATCGCAGGTAACAATGCGGTTCAAAATTCCTTCATTTGTGTGTCTGTTGAGCAGTGCAAGGCACGTCTCGACGCGTACTTCGCGCTGGCGATCATTGAGTTCGTGGGGCACCCATTTGTCAAGCTTTTTTACCTTGCCAATTTGACGCAAATGGACCAATATTGTTTTGACGCTAACGTCGAAAGCTGCTGCTAATTCAGCCGTAGATTGTGTATCATCAGCTTCCACAATCGCCTTTAATTCGTCATTGTCGACCAAAGTCTTCGGACGACCGCGAGGTTCATTTTTCAGGTCGAAATTTCCAGAACGGAAGCGAGCAAACCAATAACAGGTGGTGCGTTGGTTTGTAGTGTTAGCTCCGTAAACGTCGTTGATGTTGCGTGCCGCTTGTGCCGCGTTGCTGCCACGACGGTACTCATATTCCATAATTACTCGAATTTTTAACGTATCCATGATGACGAAAAAGATTGAAATGCGATGAAAATGTAACACTAATCAATAAAGAAATGACTACTTTTGGAAAAAAAAAAACATGTTTTTAAAATAAAATTAATTTGAAATTAGAATTCTTAGCCAAACAAAAATTATTTTGATTTGAAATGGCCAGTACTGCAGAACGGCAATTTCATAGGTAAAGACAAATATTAAAGAAAAGGCGATGGCGATGTCTTAGGTTTGCGTCATAGAGCCTTGTGGCTGTGCCCTTAAATAACTAAGAGAAAATTGTGTCGCCCCAGCTTCTATCGGTTATAAGGACTTGAAAAAGCATGGAGATTTCTTTATCTTCTTCTTTTCGTGTGGTATGTGACTAACCTGGTGCCCATTGGACTCTGACTTGGCTTCACATGCCGTCGAGAAATATCTCTCCGGCATGCCGCCGGTTTCCTCACGATGTTTTCCTTGTTATTAATTACTTGATTTCTTTATTAAATGTAAGTTAAATATTAATGTATTTTACACTTATACCTTCCAAAATAAGTTCTCTGAATGATGGTGACACCGCATCAAAATCCATTGCGTAGTTTAGAAGAAAAACGCGGTCACACAGACAGACACGAAAAGCGAATTTAATTTATAATATGTATAGATTTATTGTATAAATTTCGAAATAAATCCGGTTCTTACGTTGGTATTTTACCGTTCCATTTCACTTTTAACTGTGCGAAAATGCCTTAAAAGTGAAATCTTCGGAAAAAAATATATGAAGAAACTGTGCAAAGGTAAATGAAACTCCATGTTTATACTAAGCTCTTCGTATTCATAATTAGAACTTTGATGTAAATGCTGTTATGCAGACCATTACTCAAGAAAATTAATTAACTGTGACCACTATCTCATGTTGCCTTTTCGCTTCAAAAGCAAACTACTCTAAGTAATTATAAAAATATTTCTCCTTCTTTTACTTTTTACTAGCTTTTTCCCGCGGCTTCGCCCACGTGGATGTCGGATATCGTCCCACGGGAACTTAAAACCGGGATACGTAAGAAATGCTGGATTCTTATACAAATTTTTATCCCCTATATCACCGCTATAGGATTATTTTTTAAACAAAATGTAGCCTATGTCCTTCCCCAGGATGCCATCTGTCTCCTTGCCAAATTTTGTCGAAATCCGTTCAGTGGTTTAGGCGTGAAAAGGTAACATACAGACAGACAGACAGATAGAGTTACTTTCACAACGAAGAATTACGGGCCCGTCCGAAAGTAATAAATCCGTACAAACAAGTGTCAAATTCCGTTTTTTGGATGGGCAAAAACACATCGGGTATAGGGACAACTGTCAAACCATCTAGTCATTCATTCTTAGTTCTGGACCCGAACCAATCATTTGTCCGTAAAAGTCACGGATATATATCTTCGGCCGATATCTTCGGTCGAAATTAGGGAGTTCTTGCTTAGAATGTAGACCCCAGCACGCTTAGCATGACCATAATAGAAACGGGTTTTGCCGACGGAAGAATAGACAATGATAGATGTACAATCACAATCTGTCATTTTGTCTATACTTCCGTCGACAAAACCCGTTTCTATTGTGGTCATGCTACGCGTACTGGTGTCAAAGGCTTTATGTCACCCCCTGATTTTGGCGTCACATGCTGTCGAGAAATATCTCTCAGGCATGCCGGTTTCCTCACGATGTTTTCCTTCACAGTTTTTGAAGCAAGTGATAAACAAATAATACGCACAATACATGAATCCGAAAAGTCAGAGGTGACGTGACTTGGGTTGAATCTCGACACGTATGATTTGGCAGTCTGACGGTCACACCACTAGGCTATCACAGCTCCTTCCATTGGGTCGGTCCCCTCTCCATACAAACGCTCTCGCCTGTTTTCTCTCTGGTTTATGACCTTAGTTAGAACAATGATTTTTTACAGTAAAATAAATATCAACTAGTTCTATGCCCTATGGAGGAGGAAATAGACTAGAGCCGAACCTCGATGACTTTTTGTGTGGAGAAAAGACCGACCCTATTTCCTTTTACTCCTCGTTCTTTGAATATCTAGAAACGACGCTTGACATCTACGACTTTCATTTCTAATTAGAATAGATGGCTTCTCCCAAAATTCAAATTTTCTGCTTCAATTGAAACGTAACGTGTTTTTTGACTGGACTCATTAAATGAAGCTTGAAATCTTTTTTGTTCGAGTTCTACGAGTATAATCTTCAGTCGACCGTTCGTTCTGATAACAAGTCGGGGTTTCTTTGTATAAGCTCGTGGCGCAGAATAAATAATAGTACTTTGTGACTTTTAAGTACAGTCGGCAACAAAACTCGATTAACACTGTTAATTTTACTTAATCCTTAGTTTTTGTAGTTTTTAGTTAGCATTGCATAACTGGTGAAATATGGGTCTATAGATATCCTCTGCCTAACTAATCGGGGAATACAGACGTGATTTTATGTTATTTAACCTACCTATCATCTAAATAATTAATAAAACATACTTTGATACATTCCTTTTTAGTATTTCATGTTGCATGCTAAGAGATAAAACTCCTAAGTTTTATATCAATTCAGATTTTAGATGAATAATTTGCTTAATAATCTATACAGTATACATGGTACAAAACAAAGTCGCTTTTGGTGTCTGTTTGTGTGATTGTTGAGATCTTCTAAACTACACAATGGATTATGATGCGGTTTTCACCATCACTTAAATAATACATTACACATATTGCATGTACTTAATACATTAATATCTAATTTATATAAAGCTCTGAAATCTCAATGTTTCGATATGTCGTTATTGCACTCGTGTGAAGCAGGGGCGGCTCGCTAGATATTTAAGAAAAAAAAACTAAACTGTCAATCGATTTTAGTTGCTGACCGTACTTACTGAATAAGTGAAAGTATAGTCTGCGAAATCGGTGCTATTGTGTATTATTATGAATAATATCTGCCTTCGAACCCTCCAATTAAATAAAATGTGGTTATAATACCTCGTTCACCACATTTGTATGTACAGGGGATTTATATTCACCACTCTAAGCGTCTAGACGGCTGAATGTAATTTATTGTATTAGTAAAAGCGACATTGAAAAGTTTCCAAAATGTCCGACTTTATTATTTTAAGCCCTGGGTTCTGAAAGCTGATTTAATTTATTCTGTTGTCAAATGTCATGTCAATTTATAAGATTTTTATTTTGGCAATGGAAAAATAGAGAGCAACACGGTGTGAGTGGAGATTCAAAAAATAAAATAAAAATACATAAACTTACATGGGTATATGAAACGTCAGAAGCCAGGTGCACGGTTCCAATTGGTCGTTTCCTATGGAGAAGAGCCGGCAAGAAACTCCACGGTTAGGTACTCTTTTAAAAACAATTGGCTTTTACAATATTTACGAATTACAGTGTTAATAGGAATGGGAGGACAGTGTCGGCCTTAAAAGAAGGCCAATTCGAGTCCCTACTTAAGAGCCCATATTACCTCAGCTAAAATTCACTTTTTACCTCACTCGTACCATACTGCTCGCGGACTGAGTGAGATTGAGCCTGAGTGGGGTGCTGGCGGCTCCAAGGCGCCAATAGTTTAGGTAATTCCTTTTTTTCGGCGATAATAATGGAAGGTAATTAAAAAAAAACATAGCATCTGCTTTACACTTAGTTCAGTTATTATGCAAAGTCTCATGATCTAATTTGAAGTGTTTTTTGAATACTAGCGGTTTATTGTTCGGTAAGGAGATACATCTCAGCGACAATCAATGTCAGAAACTTGTCAACTATGTAGGTTACTAAGAGCTGATTTTATCAAGGTTTTATATCTTTTATCCGTGGAATAAAATTGTCGTCTGACAGTTTTTGTATGGAAAAACCGTCAAAAATTCAAAATTTATTCGCAGGATAAGACTTATACTCGGTATAAAAGTTTAGTAAAATTCACCCTTAGAGGTTTAGACAGATTGAGACTAGAATGCGAAAGTTCTTAAAAATCCTTGCCCCGCTGATCTCATCCGGACATTCTGAAACTGAACACAGTCTTCTACACCATTTACCTACATATCTCATACAAGTTTTGACTGTAGAACAGATAAATTATTTATATTTTTCGAGACCAAACGATAGTCAGATTATTTATTTCAATATAACCTAAGCAAGGTTCCATATCCTTCTGTTCTAATTAATGTTTTTCATAAAACTTCCTTAGATTACTTACCATTTATTATTATAGGTAGATTTTTCTTTATGATACCTATTTCCAAAAACACACATTTCGTAATCTTGACCAGGCTTTTCTGGTACCTGTTTTCGTCACTTTTGGATGCTCTTCATCACATTGCACAATAAATGCATCAATCAATCTGCCTAGCCTTTTCCCAACTATGTTGGGGTACGCTTCCAGTCTAACCGGATGCAGCTGAATACCAGTATTTTACATGGAGCAAATGCCTATCTGAACTCCACAACCCCGTAACTGGGCAATACGATACTCTTTGGTAAGACTGGATCTACGAATGACAGCTGGGACCAACGGCTTAACGTGCTTTCCGAGGCACGGAGGAGTCTCGGTATGTAAAGATGTTTACCCATCCACAGACCAACCCCGGCAAGCGTAGCTCAACGTGATGGATCGACCCGTGCAGCTGTTATTACTTTAGCCACGAGCTCCTCGAGTGCACAGTGCACAATAAATCCTACTAATATTATAAATGTGAAAGTTTGTGTGTTTGGATGTTTGTTACTCAATCACGCAAAAACGGCTGAATGGATTTGGATGAAATTTGGCAAACAGATAGTTTATAACCTGGATTAACACATAGGATACTTTTTATCCCGATATTCCCACGGGATCGAGACTTACGCGGGTGAAACCGCGGGGCACAGCTAGTAATAAATAAATGCTATAGGAAATTGTAAAATGTTTTTTATTTCTTTCATCGTAGACGTTGTTACGCTCCACACCCGAGTCGTGCCGCCATCACAGTTAACAGCCAACCTCATTTTTTTGCTTCTGTAGCTGCAAAATTAGCTATTATCGGAAATAAGGTGTTTATAAATAAAACTCTCACAGCACGGGTAGAAATATTTATTACAACAGAATTGAAGACTATACACAACCTAATAATTACAATATACACGATATTATCTTTAACAGGAATACATTTTGTACAATTAATTTTTAATATTTCAACGATGAAAATCTATGAATTTGATCTTAAACATTTTATGTTAACATTACAAATACAGGCCAATTTAAATGTTTAACTTGTAAGAACAATGCAATAAATTGTGATTTATGCTAACAGAGGTTTTAATGAATCTTAAGCTTATTTTACGTAACAATTTTCGGAAGTTTCGATTTCTCTTCTTGCTTTTGATAAAATAGTGTTATAATGTGCTCTTATTATGAACTTTGACTTAGGTTTCTATTTTTTTAAGACCTGATAAAACAGAAAGCTTACTTTTTATGGTACCAATGCTCAAGGATATGATAAACAGAGATAAAATTTAGACTGATACAACATGTAATGATACGAGGCCGCATAACTACATATACGAAAATTTATATCTTTGAAATGCCGAAAAGACTATGGGATAGTCTTTGCAAGTATACTTGCAGCTCACCATAAACTTGCCAGTTACTTTAGAACATCTCTGACATTACTTGCAGAGTGAAAATTTTGTCTTAAGGCAAGCGCACAATAAAGCCGCATCGGATCACGGCGCATCGCATTTAAATACAAAAATTCCGCTATAGTGTGCGACGGTTCTCTCAAAATGTGTGAAAGTGATGTCTATGAGGATTTTTACGTTGTGATGTATCCCACCCAAACGTGCGTCAACGCTAATAGAACTGAATATTTTAAATGACTAATTAACTTGTAAAGCTTGTCCTCATCCCACTACCTCATTTACCTACGCACATGGTAATGCGGATTTCTATCCAGAGTGGACTAGCTTTAATACGCAGTTACATTCATTAAAATGAAAATATTATTGCATACCGACTGTTCTGTATTTATACCATGTTTGGCCAAATCCAATATTGATTATCTATGGACGCTCCCCAAAGCGGCACGCGAATGGTCGGTTCACATTCCCGCCAAAACGAACGATTCGTCGACATCGCGACGAGCGCGCCATCTAGAAGACGCCGCGGCCGGCCAGTGCCCACTTGGTCCTGCTTGGATACGCTCTGAATTTAAACTCCGTGAGTGAAAATCCCTAAAACAAGAACAAATTGTGCATTACCGTGTTTTGTACTCGTGCCGGACTCTGTGATCAATATTCCACCCAAAGGAACGACCACGTTTGAGAAGCGGCCGCAGCGGAAGAAAAAGGTGAGTCGTACTTAGATTTTTCTCTGTTGAATTTGTGTCCTTGATTGGGAGAACGAGCAGAACTCGATCATACAGGACTACCATCCTAGTCTTTTTATAACCAGCGCCACTACATACAGTCCACTCCTTTATCTCACACCGACCTTGCTCAAGCATCGTTACAAGTTTAATTCAGAAACGAATTCCAACAAAGCATCATACAAGTCTAGATGCAAGAAGTGCCATTGTTTTATAAATGACACAGAAAGAGAGGCAGTATACACAAGAAATATTACAGGCCAAATTGTACCACTTACGAATATACACACACTCGCAGTACCTTCTCCAAAAGAGTTAATGTAGGCAGTTATGAGGCGACCTCAGCAAAAGGAAAATAAAAATTCAGTTCACGATACTTCTATATATATAGGTACACACGGCTACACGTCAAGCTATACACATCCAGTATAAGCTGACCTCGCATTGTATGGAAATCCTGTATAATGCGAGATCAGCATAAACTGGATAGGTATATCTTGATGTGTAGCCGTGTGTACATACTTTCGTGTCAGGCTGTATGACTGCGTTTTTCGTTTAAACTACGCAACGGAAATTATGCGGTTTTCACCGTCATTTAGAGAATTTATTCCAGAAGGTTTATGTGTATAAAAAAATAATATTAAACTTACCTAAAAGAAATCGTGACGTTTTGTCAAGGCGTAAAAACAGTGCGAGCAGGGGGCGGCTCGCTAGTACAGGATATTTAATAAAAGGAGACCATTCATATTGACACCTTGATTCATATTCACCCTTTCACAGAGAGGAGGCCTGTGTCCGAGCAGTGGGAACGTTATAGGCTGATTATGATGATTTATATTGGGCCCAAAATCCGGCCAGCGAATAAAAATGTGTTAGCCTGGTCGGGGCAGTTTTCCTAATCATTTCTCACTATGGCGCCAAATCTCTACGACCATTCCTTCAACTGTTTTTCGAAGTTGAAAAATCTAGGTAGGTACCTTGAGGCATCTTTCGTGTCTGAAACGTGAATGGTCTCCTTCGCGGCCATTTTGTTTTGCTTAGTTGCGTTAGACTCATGTATAATTAAAGGATAAAATGGGTTATAATCTTGATACAGATCTTGGTAGTATCGTTATGCAAGATCAAACAAATTGGACATGAAAATAATGCTTTTGTACGAGTCTTCTAATTATAATGTTGTGTTATTTTGTTCTGAGAAGGAAGGAAATTCTTAGTATTTTATACAGCGTGTATCACAAATGTGGTAATATTTAAAGGTATAAAGATCATCAAATTGAACAACTTTCTCTATGGGAGCAACATCGTAAGTCGCGAAAAAAGTGATCGATATGGGTCGAAAGGCTATTGAAGTTTTGTATGGAACAGCTGATTATTTTTTGCGATGATTGCGATGTAGGTCCCATGGAGAAAGTTGTTCATTATGATAGTCTGTACCACACTCTTTAATATGACGATGCATTGTTTATACAACATCTTTATGTATAGTCGTCCTTTCTGTGGCAGCATGCTCGGTTTTCAGGCCTTAGTTGTTACCAATAAGAAAATTTTACATGTCATATTTTGTAGGTGTGATAGGGGCCTAAGTCTACTAATTTAAAAACGTTCCAATGGTCTCTCTATTGTGAGTATTTGACAGATATTCCATACAAAATCTGTCAAAAAACCTCACAATGGCGAGCCATTGGAACGTTTTTAAATTAGTAGACTTAGGCCCCTGGAGTATTGTGAGCAGTCTGTGTCCTAACATAGTATATAACATCATGCATGTATTCCCCAAAGGGTTAGACGGAGGTGTATCTATACCATACCCACATTTCGCCAGTTATGGAACAGGGGACAAGCCTATTGCCATCAACTGGGCAAAAGCCTACTCCGAACTGCTATTGACAAAAACTCAATAACACTTTGCCCGACCCGGGAATCAAACCCAGGACCTCATGCTTGGAAGTAGCACTTGCGACCACTAGGTCTGTGTCCTAATTACGGGTTAATTAATTTAAGTGGCCTGTGGCTGTTTTTATGAATGAAATAAAAAATGATTTTTTCCTATTAGCCCTAAAAAGATATTGAATTGTCAAACGCTTTCATGATGTAGGTATTTGTTTCGTGTTAAAATCTGATATGTTAAAACCTTGTCAGAAATCATTATTATATGTTCGAATTGATATGAAATCAATATGAATTATTAATTCATGATATGTAGCAATTAAACGTGACACTATTAATATTAACTTGCATTGCTAATGGATAGTCCATTGTGAACTAGCAATAGCACGACTGTTGTGAATAGAACCCAACATATCAACTTGCACGCGGTCTGGGCGCGCAGGTAGCGTGATGAAGCGTGATTCTGTGGTCAATTAATAGCCAATGGGTAATAAATTAATCATGTCTGTGCATAGGAAACCGCTTTTTACTTATTGAGGATCCTCAATGCCGGAGGGAGCTTGTTAAACAGTCAGTTTCGGTTGCCAAACGAATGAAATGTTTTTGATCAATATTCTATTTAACTGCACAAAACTTTTAGTGTATCTTGATAAATCAATCCATTGAAAAATCGATGCCAAAGAGAATGGGATAATTTTAGTGCACGACTCAAATAATCTCTCAAAGTGCAAAACTCAAAAGACTCAGCATATTGCAGTAGCATAATGCTCAAAGTAGCGCTTCAGCACTGACTTCAGCGAAAACTTGCGTTGACACAATGACGTCATCCACTAAGGTATTGTTATTTAGTAGGTATAATGCTTGACCCAAAACAGCCTATTAACTCGTCTTTATTGCTACGCACTACAGTCAATGATATGCAGACTTAACCCCATAAATGATTAATATTTCAACAATGATAAAACAAATGAAAAGCGGAACGTATGTGACGTTGAACAACAATTTTAATCACCTAACTGCGCGCCACATTCGAATATTTAAAATTGGTAATCTAAAACAAAACACTGAAGCAATTAAAAACAGAAATAATCCCAGCAGTCCTGTACCCGATCAACAATAACAGGCTAAGTATTTACATCAAATCCAGCTTAAATTGTGAACGAATTCTCGCTTTCGCTCTAAAAGTATATTCCTACCTAATAGAGTATAACCCTTGCTAAAATTCCCGAAAGCTAGATAATTTTAAGCGTCCCGGCTTACGAAGCTCGCATTCGGAATGTTTCCCGAATTACACATCGGGTTAATCCCTTGGGGAGTCTCCTTTAACGAGATGATTTTTTTTTTGCCCGTACACTCTATGACACGTGACACCCTTGACAAAAAAAAACTTTTTTTTATTAAAAGCGTGCGGTGCTTGTCCTAATTACTGACTCACAATTATTGACACACATTGAGGTGACGTAAATACTTGATATAATTAGATATTATGTCCTTCGAAATCAGGTTGAATAATGTGTTTTAAAACTTCTGGACATGAATATCGGAAGGTAGAAAAATATTTAGTATTAGGTTTTTTTTTAGTAAACTAGCTTTTAGGTTAATAAAATACCTACTCAAAGTAAAAATATTATAATCTGATCAGACTTTTTTCAAGGCAACTGATTAAAAGTATTGCCTTTTCACAAACAAAAGTAATAAGGTTAATGGATTGAAAGTATTCACTTATGCCATGTTATCAAACAAACACAACAAAATTAATGAATTCATTAAACAACATCATTACTCCGTCCAAGAATTGGGGCATCCACCGCACGCTTTTAAATTTAAAATGGCGACTACAACACCTACATCCAGAACAACAAATATAAATCTGTACACGAGAAATACACTAATTAACGTCTAATATCACAAATATCTTTGTTTCATACTTAAAATTAACACAACAGCATGAATAAAACTAAAATTAAGCACGGAGAAATTTTCTCGACATTCGAGAATGCTTTGAGTCTGATCTCATTTTGTACTGGGTGTCCGTACTCCTCAGTCTGCATCAGTTCTTTAGGGCACGGGAGTGTTTCTAAGGGAATATCGGTCAGTTTGGTCGCCTTTTTCGTGAATTTTCTTTCAGCGTAGTCCTCGTTTTTATCGTAATAGTCATAAGTGTCGTCGGGTACGGCATTATCTTTGACGTTTTCGTTATCTTCCTGGTCGTTTAAGTGTCTGTCGGGGGTAAGTTCGGTGACACATGATACTTTCTCGAGGGCGTTTCTCAGCGTGTTGTCTCGTGTTTCGTTGCGTAACGTGTAGATCCAAGAGAGGCGGCAATTACAGCTGAGTGGGTTACCTGTAAACAGAGAGTCTGTTAACGTGTTTGTTTTACGAACAGGTTTATTTTCTCATACGATATTTACGCCAATTTGAATATAAAGGGCTCATTTGTCTTTAAATAGATTCGATTGTCGTGAGCTCGTTTTAAAAGGATGTGGTATTGGTAATCGGCGAACATACTTGAAGATTGCGAGTAGATACACTTTTAGGGGATTGCCGTAATGTATGGCATGTTTAAAGTACATTATGGCTTCGAGAGCAGTGGTGGCCCAGTGGTAACGGCCACAGCTTACGAGTTGTAGGTCGTAGGTTCGAACCCTGACAGGCGCTTTACTTTGTGTGAATTATTTCATCGCCACTGCTCTCAAAAACGGTGAAGGAAAACATCGTGAGGAAACCGGCATGTCCTAGAACGAAAAATTCGAAGACATGTGACATCTACCAACCCGCACTGGGCCCGCGTGGTAGATTACGGCCCGCTCCCTCTCGCAGAGAGGAGGCCTGTGTCCCAGCAGTGGGAACATTATAGGCAGATTATGCTATGCTTATGCTATGGCTTCACATAAAATGTTATGGATTTATTGAAAGGTAAGTAATAATAATTGTTAAATAAGTGCATATGCATAGTGCTATTATGTACTAATGCATGACGTCGAAATTTCCCATAGCTATAATTATGGTAACTTAATGAGAGTGTAACGTTACGCTGTTTGTATCACTCATTAGGAAACATAATTATTATGCCACTGTTGTTTACGTTATAAACATCAAAACACTTTAATATTACTTTAAAATTTTTGTTTTGTAAAATTCACTCGTTATAGCTCCTACAAGCACTAGAAATATCAACATGGTGACAAGATTTCAGGATAGTATTTTAATAGAGGAATGAGATTTTTTTAAAGTCTTTTCCTTTTAATATACGGTACTATATACTTGTCTGTTTATCATAACCTTCTTCTTTTCGTGTGGTTAGTGACTAACCTGGTGTCAGAGTTTTTATGCCGCCCATGGGCCCCTGACTTGGCTTCACATGCCGTCGAGAAATATCTCTCAGGCATACCGGTTTCCTCACGATTTTTTCCTTCACCGTTTTTGAAGCAAGTGATAATTATACAATACGCACATGAATCCGAAAAGTCCTAGACGTGACTTGGGTTCGAACTCGAAGCCTATGACTAAGCGAAACATAAGCGCAGCGAAAATTTAATTTTCGAAAGAATTGTTTATACTTTATGTGTGGAATAAAATAGAAAAGGGTCCCCAATTTTATGGCTACCATTATTTTAATTCTCGTATCAAATAATTTTATAAAAGAAGGGATTTACTTATCATTTTAATGAATTTAAAATTTAATACGGTTATCTAACAAAAGGCTACCTAACTCTACCTATGGTTTAAGATGTTACATTAATCAGTGCAGCGTTCAACCGTACATTGACAAAACCGTATATAAATCTAGTTTTCTATGTGTAAGGGTGGCAAAGGTCGGAAGTAAACTACGTTGTGCGTAGAAAATGGAGGGACCCAGTTCCTTTCAGTAAAAGAAACCGAGGCAATAGGTCGAGAAATGTTATGATGAAGTACTACTACACGCCTCGAATGAATTAGGTGTGTAAAACGGATTTCTGCACTACGAACGCATGTAGGATTCTTTTTGGTGAAGTAACAAATAATTCATGTAATAACTTAAATAATCTTTTCACGAAAAGATATCCTTTAAAAGATGATTTAAGGGTATATTAAGCCGTGTAAGTTTAAATCAGTATCTAGAATTATTCATGTTATGTTAAGAAATTAAATGACTAACTAACATTTAACGCATGTACATGATAATTATCTTCACTATTAAAAAGATTTGAGATCGAAATTCCAAGAAAAGCTGTCAAAATTGAAATAAATTTTATACATTAATTAATATCGGTTTTAAGTTTATTACATGAGAGCGTCGCGAGAGTTATCAAAGTAATAATTATCTGAGTTGAAGGTATCTTAAACACGAGAGAAGCGATGGTGACTAATGATATTCTTAGGGGTGGTATAGGTACCTGCCAGGGCTGCGGGAAAGTCCGAACGGGATACCGGGACCCTGGCAACAGGCAACTGAAGGAACACGGGTGAGTTTTAGTCAGTAAAAGTCTGACACGCTCTTCCGCAGAGCGGGAGAAGTCATTTGATGATTTCACACAATCAAAAAATTCTATATACTGTCAAATTTCGGCGGAGTGCTGACGGTACCACGGTAATTTAAACAAAGGTATGTGATATAACTCGAATACTTATTTAGAATCTTTTAGTTTATAGGGTTCCGTACCCAAAGGGTAAACGGGACTTTATTACTAAGACTCCGCTGTCCGTCCGTCTGTCTGTCCGTCTGTCACCAGGTCGTATCTCATGAAACGTGATAGTTAGACAGTTGAAGTACCTATTTCTGTTGCCGATATAGCAAAAAGTACCTAAAAACAAAATAAAATAAATATTTAAGGGGCTCCCATGCAACAAACGTGATTTTCTTGCCGTTTTTATAGATAATGGTAGAGAACCCTTCGTGCGTGAGTCCGACTCGCACTTGGCCGGTTCTTATCCTACTAATATTATAAATGTGAAAGTTTGTGTGTTTGGATGTTTGTTATTCAATCACGCAAAAACGGCTGAATGGATTTGAATGAAATTTGGCAAACAGATAGTTTATAACCTGCATTAACACATAGGATACTTTTTATCCCGATATTCCCACGGGATCGAGACTTACGCGGGTGAAACCGCGGGGTGCAGCTAGTATTATAATATTTTATCATGACATGCACTTGTCAGCTCGGGGGGCCGACCTTATTACTGTTTGAGGCCGACTGCCAAAACTTTTCAAATTTTCTAAATATAAATTAAATGCTTGTCTCGTATTCGAGGAGCTCGTGGCTAAGTAATAACAGATGCTCGGGTCGATCCATCAGGTTAAGCTACGCTTGCCGGGGTTGGTCCGTGGATGGGTGACCATTTTCACATATCGAGACTCCTCCGTGCCTCGGAAAGCACGTTAAGCCGTTGGTCCCGCCTGTCATTTGTGGATCTTTGACAGTCGTTACGAGTCGTCAGAAGCCCGAAAGTCTGACAACCAGTCTAACCAAGTGGTATCGTATTACCCAGTTACTGGGTTGTGGAGGTTAGGTAGGCAGTCACTCCATGTAAAATACTGGTATTCAGCTGCATCTGGTTAGACTGGAAGCCGACCCCACATAGTTGGGAAAAGGCTAGGCAGATTGATTGCTTGTCTCGTATTCATGCCATCAACTTGAAACTCGCGGAGGCTGCATGGTAATAGCATGTCAGGTTACAGCCTCTACAGTACTTTAAAGGCTTCAGCCTGCATAGCTTTTCCGTGCAACCTCCGCGAGTATTTTATATGTTGATGGTATAATATTATGCTCAGCTTGGAGAGCCGACAGAGTGCGCGATCATGTAAATTATGTAGTTTGATTAGACAGAAATAATAACGAGATTAAACTAAATTTATCGCTTATTCATTCGACCTGGTACTGTGGTACACACATTCAATTTGGCAGTACCTACTATTTGTTAAACAACAAAGCCGACCCGAAGCAATTACTACACATATTCGGCTTTCATTCCGCTAGAGCCGATTTGCAAAATTCGTTCGTTCGGCATCAGCAACACAAGTTTAATAATGTTCGGGTTGGTTCGTCACAATACGAGCAAAGCCGAGTGGCATTTTCCCGAACATAATATTTCAATTTTGCCGCCCGGCTGTGCCGATTCATGCCGAGCCCAGCGAGCATGTGTGTAGCACCCCTTATAAATTATTGATGGCGACCTTGTGACATGGCTACATAAAAACGTATCAAAATGGCGTGAGCTGGCTTCATAAATCTCATATGTCGTCAGTATCTCAATTGATAACAACAGTCGCATGTTACAAAATACGTTGCACTGCTTCACATACGATGTTACACGAGCTTGTAACAATCAAGTTAACTCATGAGACAAACCCAGCCTCGGGCTATCACCGTTGCAAGTCACGACCGCGAGTCATATGACTTTTATAGCCACTAGCATGAGGTTTAAATTACAATGAATAAAATGGAACAACTTATACTATTCTAGATAAAGCTCAGTACTGACGGCAAGAAAATATAATGTGGCTATATTGTCGTTTGAAATTGGTATGTCAATGTATGTACAGTACAACCATTTTCTTAATGTCGCTCGGCAAACTTCGTGTTTCGTCAGCCGTCGAATTTCCTTCAGTTGCCCTTTGCACTTGCGGACGCTATCAATCTGAAGAAAATAATTGTACTGTACGTACTTGTGTTGTTGAAAACGAATGAAGTAGTGTCTTGAGTCAACTTTAACCTTTTGGTTGCTAAGCCGGAAATATTTACTGCCCGCCCAATGGAATTAATTAGGTTATTTAGGAGTTGGCTATGGTTTCTGTGAGTTTTTATTTTTATACTAGCTGCCCAACCCAGCTTCGCACGGGTAGCACTAAGTACTTATCTACGGCGCACCTACCTACCCTGCCTACGTACCTAATTACATACATACTACCTTAATTTTCCTACTAATAAATTGTTCCATACCACAAAAAAATGTACCATGACTCGTCTTGTGTGACTTGCTATGTTATTATTACCTCCTTGGAAAGGTGATTTCACATTTTTTCATCCATAGTGGTGTGGTCCAAAGCTTTGTTTTCTGTGGTTATCATGATGGGTAAAACTTTATCATCAAGCCCATACAGAACTCAAAATTTCGCTAAAACCATTTATTTGGTGCGTCGGAGAGCACGTAAGGGAGTTGATTGCTGCTTTCATTTGTAGATCTTTGACAGCCGTTACGGGTAGTCAGAAGCCCGAAACTGTGACCTCCAGTCTTACTAAGGGGTATCGTATCACCCAGTAATGGATGGTGGAGGTCAGATAGGCAGTCGCTCCATTTAAAATACTGCGACTGGAAGCCGACCCCAGCAGAGTTGGCAAGAGGCTAACCAGATGATTTATTTCAATTAAACTATTTTCAGGCACTTTTCAATTGTCAAAGGAGTCGGTCGGTTAGAAAGATGAAGCTAGTTGCCCATTCCAAAGCGTAGTATGTTCCTATGGAGAAGAACGGGTAAAAAACTCTATGGACATTCTTTTAAAAACTTACAATCATCATAAATGTTAAATTTATAATTATCTGTGAGAACGATGTAAACGTACTGGTAAATGTACATTATGTCTGTTGCCACGCTACTTAAGGGCGCACCCTACCTCAAATTGCTTAGCATGATCCTCCGTTATGCCGAAAATACTGCAGCGTGAATTTTGAAATAAATATAATAATATGTTAAAGTTGAGGATTGATGCTAAGTCCTATGTTTGACGAAAACAATTGCTTAGCATGATCCTCCGTTATGCCGAAAATACTGCAGCATGAATTTTTAAATAAATATAATAATATGTTGAAGTTGAGGATTGATGCTAGGTCCTATGTTTGACGAAAACAATTGCTTAGCATGATCCTCCGTTATGCCGAAAATACTGCAGCATGAATTTTGAAATAAATATAATAATAGGTTGAAGTTGAGGATTGATGCTAGGTCCTATGTTTGACGAAAACCATTGCTTAGCATGATCCTCCGTTATACCGAAAATACTGCAGCATACATTTTGAAATAAATATAATATGTTAAAGTTGAGGATTGATGCTAGGTCCTATGTTTGACGAAAACAATTGCTTAGCATGATCCTCCGTTATGCCGAAAATACTGCAGCATGAATTTTGAAATAAATATAATAATATGTTGAAGTTGAGGATTGATGCTAGGTCCTATGTTTGACGAAAACCATTGCTTAGCATGATCCTCCGTTATGCCGAAAATACTGCAGCATACATTTTGAAATAAATATAATATGTTAAAGTTGAGGATTGATGCTAAGTCCTATGTTTGACGAAAACAATTGCTTAGCATGATCCTCCGTTATGCCGAAAATACTGCAGCATGAATTTTGAAATAAATATAATAATATGTTGAAGTTGAGGATTGATGCTAGGTCCTATGTTTGACGAAAACCATTGCTTAACATGATCCTCCGTTATGCCGAAAATACTGCAGCATACATTTTGAAATAAATATAATAGGTTAAAGTCGAGGATTGATGCTAGGTCCTATGTTTGACGAAAACAGGATTACATACAATTTTCTCTATAGAAAAAAAAATCAGAACTTACCTCTAAACCGAACTATAAACCGCTGGTATTCAAATAACTAAACTAACTTTATAGTAGATCTTATGTTTTGTATTTTTTTTTATTACCATTATTTTCACCGTAAAAAACAATTAACTAAACTATTCGAGGCTTGGAGCCGCCAGCACCTCGCTCTCACTCAGGCCGCAAGTAGTATGATGCGAGCGAGATAAAATTTGAGGTTGGGTAGGCCCTTACTATCGCAGACCGACCACCGGCCCCGTGCTAGCCATTTAACCACCCCTTCACGCCTTGCGAAAGCGCGGCTCAATTTCAAGTGCTGGGCTCTTAGCCACGTAAACATTTACGACACAGTTTTGTAGTGCTTAAATTTTATTTGAGTAATCTAGCGTAGTGCGGGTTGTGTTGTAGCCAATTTGTAACAGAATATCTTGACTATAAGGCCATAGTAATATTAGATGAGCCTTTTCATTCCAAAGAATATTATTCTGAAAGTAATTTTTAAGAGGTTATGAAAACAGTTTGTTGAGGTATAATAACAATTTTAATGTTAATTGCTTACGGTTATGTTATATTCTTTAATTTACATTTTGGCTTGGGAAGGCCGTTTTGTAATTTTTAATTTCGACCGTGGACAAGGAAGGTAGTTCAAATATTTTGCTCTGAATGTATAATGTTTTATTACGTGCTGCTTGTTTAGCCAATGAATGGATTATTTCTCGAAATTTATATTGATAGAGCTTAGTTTGTTTGATGTGTTTTAATGGAAACATAGTAATAGTTGTTCTGTTCACTATATAATAGTAATTGTTTCTATTGTTACTTCATAGGTACAGATGTTTTGAACAATGAAGAAGGATGACTGCGATGCGGACGAATACTTCGATGCCTAAAGGTCCCTTTGTTTTTATATTTATTTAGTTGGTCCCTTTAGTTTTAGTTTTTTATGTAAATAGTTAGTAGTGTTCTGTAAATATTGCAATAAAACAATGAAGATAAATATGTACTTTATTTTAAGATTCATAATAATTATTATGTCTATTGTTTTATGCAATACCAGGCCAACGAATAGGTTTCATCTGTATAGTGTAATGATATCATCTGCCTAACCTTTTTCCAACTATGTTGGGGTCGGCTTCCACTCTAACCAGATACCAGTATTTTATATGGAGCAACTGCCTATCTGACCTTTACAACCCAGTTACTGGGTAATATGATACCCCTCAGTAAATATAGTGTAATAGTATATAAGTACTTACAAGACTGTTTAATTTGTGTATGTAAATAGGTACCTAATATACTGGCGTCCCAACAGATATGCCACATGGAGGGAAAGTACCTTGAATATTGTAGATGGATTATTTTACTGAAATAAGACATTATTTGAATTTAAAAAACAATTTAAACTGCATTCATAGATATTTAAATAATTAAATGGTTGAACCGGGAATCGAACCCATTACATGAGAAAAATAATCACCCTGTAGCTTTATCATACCGATTGAAGGCTTTATCATAAGGATTATTTTTTGCTTAATAATATAGTGTCACAAATAAAAGGAAGACCATGAATTTTAACATTTACTTACTTTCCCTCCATGGGCCATATCCGTGAGACGCCCTGTATACCTTTAGGTTTACATTGCACCTACGTACCTACGTGGTAAATAGGCGTTAGGTACGCTCTCTACCCAAATCGGATTTAAACCCGTATTTAGCAAACTGTGGAGACACGATAGGATACATACCGTTCCTACACCCTCGCTGAAATTAAGGCCACGACCGAGAGGGGCTAAATATATAATAATAGCTCATTTCTATAGGTACTTTAGAGAAAGGTAGGTACTATACCAGTGTACCCGTTCTATAACGAATTTCTTACCCTCATTTTAGGTTAAGGATCTGATTCCTTGCTAAGCAACAAAATAAGGTTTTAATATAATGTGAAATAAAATCTGGTAATAATTCATCTAGAGTCCGACCACTCAATAATTTATTCAGAGAAAATCGATAGAACTTAGGTACATCATTATATGCACATCTGCGAAAATGCAAAAATAGTTTCATGAGATTTAAGTTTAAACGTTTAAATGTAAAGATGGATGCTGCTTTTCTTTTACTATTCAAATTTAGGCTGTACTTGTTTTTGTTATCGGCCGAAAAACAGCAATTTTTGGTCGAACTCTTATTACATGTAGTAAAAAAAAAGGTTTTTTGTTCAGCATTGGACAATTAATGGGATTTATATGTAGGTAAGTACCCAATTGGCCTTTTCCATTGCACCACTATACAAGAAGAAAAAGAAAACAATATGGTTCCTAGGTTAATCTTAGGGTTGTAGGCCCCGTAAGCCCCTTGGATCTAACCCCTTTCATTAAAATGTCCCACTCGCCCCGCTTTTAATAATTTGTTGTACTGACTCGCCCCTTACGATGGGGCGAGTGGAAAATTGACATTTAAATTATTATTTTGATGTACCGATTCGCCCCTTGCGGCATTTCCTTTGAAATTTAACCAATAAAGGTACAGTCAGACAGAGAAATGCATGATGCGATTACTTTAATTACTCTAATCTGTAATCTCACCATCTCATGACACTTATGATAGTTTTTGCTACCTGGCTTACCAATAAGTAATAACAAGAGGAACCTTTTTCATAGGTCCATTAAACAAAACGTTTGATAAAATATGTTACCCTTTGAGAAAATTGGATTAGAGTCGAATATATTATAAATGCTTTCTCTTTTTATGTTCGTATTATAATGTGGAACGTATGCGTTTTGCGATATTTGCTAATTAGTTTATTACTTATGTCCAAGTATAACTAAACGTGAATTTATGCAAGCCTAGTACTTTTTTGTTAGTTATAAATGATTTGTCTGCCTTTCATCCAAATCTTATTAGTGGGATAATATTAATAATGATGATTGTAATACTGTCCCGCATGACGAGAATCACGTGAACGCTGAGAAAGAGAAACAAATAAAATATCTAAACTTAGCACACGAGGTTGTCGACATGTGGAACATAAGCTCGGCTATCATTGTGCCGATTGTCGTAATGGCCGAAAGTCTCGACCAACATCTCTCGAGGCTCTCGTTGGGCGGTTGGATCAAGGGCCTCATTCAGAAGGCTCCTTGATACGGCTCGCATTGTGAGGAGGTTCCTGTTTCTGCAACCCTAACCACCGGTAGCTTGGACCCTGCTCTCGATACCGGCGAACCTCTATTCTTTATATTTTAAAATGTTTAAAAATGTAAATAGATAAGAAAGAAAATAAATAACCGAAATTGTAATACTATCTTGAATTCATGCAAGCCTAGTACTTTTTGTTAGTTATAAATTATTTATGTCCCTTTCATCCAAATCTTAATATTGCGATAATACTAATGGTTGTAATACTGTCTTGAATTCATGCAAGCCTAGTACTTTTTGATAGGTTTTGATTGAAGTTTTAAGAAAACAATATTTATTTTAAAATTTAAAAACTTAGTAGAAAATAGAAAGCTGACTGTACTTTTAACCTACTAACAATCGGGGGCGAGTGGGGCCATCTAATATTCAAAGGGGCGAGTGGGTACACTTAGGTAATTAGGGGCAAGATCCAAGGGGCGAGCGGGGCCTACACCATCTTAGGAACCACTGATTTACGGTGAAAGAAGATCTTAAGGAAACCTAAAGAATGTGCGAATGTGGTTTGGTGCGAAATTGTCTACTTGCAGTTGACAAGCGCGGCTGTTAATTGCTTTTTATATGCATAAAAAAAAAATTGTCATAGAGGTTGATACTATGGAATGCGTTTTTATCACGCCTAGAAAAGATCTATCAACAAAAAAAATGTACCTACCTTCATAGTAAACCCGTATACAGAAAGAAAGCTGGTAGCCTACCAGCGCTTATAGCAACCGGTTCACGCAGGTAACCGGCGTAGGCATTTATATGAACAAGCGCCGATAAGCGCCGAACGTCGCCGACAGTCTTCGACACGCGCCGGTCAGCGCTGGCGCCGCCCACCATTTAACTAACTAACCTAACCGCTTGCTTTATGTATCAGAATGGACCAGCGCCGATAAGCGCTGGTAGATCGGCGCCGGCTACCAGCTTTAATTCTGTATACGGCCTAATACTTATATAATGTATAACTAATTAGAATAATATTTGCTGAAGTAAAACAAACACACACAATATTGTATTAAGTTGTTAAAAGGGTAGCAGCCGATGCAGGATTATTTACATACAAATTAAAAATTCTCGTCACCGAATAGGAATATTGGTATGGAATTTAACAAAACCGACAATTCGCGGAAACAGTGTTGAATAACGAGCAATTTAAAAACCGAACACTAATCGGACCGCCACGCCACTAACGGTATTGAAAAAAACACACAAACAAAACAAAATATCTCGATGGCAACTCCGAAAATAAAATATGCTGCCAGTATTTTTCATGACGCACATGTTGTAAATTGCGTACCTAGTTGTGGATAGATTTAGTGTCAAATTACAATGTTGGAATTTATACGTATGATAAAATCTGTAATAATACCATATTATATTTTTATTTTTCCATTCGGTTAGGCAATTATTTTCGGTGGCTAGGTGTCGGCATGCAAAGCTCAATTTATAAAATCCGTGCAATTGAATGCACGTTATCCTTTTATTTACTGTCACAAAATAGACTGTATTTATAATTTAAATGTAGGTATGTACTGTTATATTTTATGTTCAATTTAAATGGAGGAGCTCGTGGCTAAGTAATAACAGCCGCTCGGGTCGATCCATCAGGTTAAGCTAGGCTTGCCGGGGTTGGTCCGTGGATGGGTGCCCATTTTCACATATCGAGACTCCTCCGTGCCTCGGAAAGCACGTTAAGCCGTTATATTTTCGGTAAAATTTTAGAGAGCAACATTATTTTCTATTTATACACCTACGTTACAATATGATTTATACATGAAACCCACAGAGACAACAAACGAAGCCGAACAAAAAACGAAAAAGTTTTTAATTTATAATGTCCCCGGTAACTTCAAGCTCCATAATTTCCAATTAACACCTTTCCTGGACCCAGAATACAATACACTCACATAAAAACTCCCCGTTGCTACGGATAGTAAGACAAACAAAAATAATTATTCGAACCTTTTATTCAGGAAAATAATTTTATTTGTGTCAGTGATCTATTTTATTTGCATTCCGTGGAGGATTTATCAGAGTAGCCGACGCAGCGCCCTGCCTCCGCCAGATAGCTAGCGGAAGAAAAATGGCGATCGGGATGGCACGCCCCGCTGGAAGGGTATTCTGGACAAATAGTCGCTAGCAAAGCCGATAGGTGAAGTAAGTGAACGAACTAGAGAAATATGGTGCCTATGTTACAGGCAGAAAACGTTTTTGGGTGCTTAGAATAGTAATAAGGAGTAAAAAATACATGGCAGGTGGATCAGATGAAGACTATGTGAACTAGAAGTGCGCTATCGTGAGTTTTCATACAAAGGACCTACACAAGTGACAATCGCTTCAAAAGCGTTTCGTATTTCTACAACGACTTTCAACAGGATTGACATCTTTTCGATAGCTTATGTCAGTCCTATACATTTTTGCCTTTTCGATCATCGTTATCGCTGATAGAATGTCACTTTGTCTGGGGCCTCTGGTGTTGTTCTTGTATAAAAATCAAACAGTATGTAATAAGAATCTGAGAGATACGAACGACACATTCATTGCCATCTAAACACCAAAACATGACTAGCTAACGTCTTGGCATTCGATACAATGTGTTATCACCCTAAGACGAACCCATTACATAAAGCTACGTGTACAATCAGCCGAAATTAGTTTATCAAAGTGACGTGCCTGTATCACCATCCCGATAGTTCCCGTCAAGCCGAGATGAATCTTAATGGAGGCTAGAAGTACCAAGAGTTCCTCCCTTTCCCATTTTCAGCACCAAAGTCACGATACCGGATTATTACATCCGCTAATAATTACATAAGGGAAGTTTGTTTAGTAAAGGTTTATGTAGAATTGTTTACCTAAACCAAACATTTACTATATGATAGGTTTAGTAGTAAATGTCAAAGGTTTGAAACATCGACTGACGAAATGGAGTTACCTGTTATTATAAATAATGATGCAGGTAGGAATCGTAATACTCGAAACGTATGTGAACAGTCTAATCGACCAGCAATAAAAATGTGCCAATCGCCTCCTAATTTACAACACATTTTTTTCTCTTTCTAAACAAACTGTGTGACGTCCCAAACTTTTGAAAGATCGCCGAACTGAAACTAAGTTGAACACTAGATCGATGAGCCAGAACAAATGCAGAAAGCTCAGATAACTTAAAACGAAAAACTGCTTTCGATAGGTATTGTTCTTCAGGCGTTCGCTTCCACAATAATCCTGCGGACAGCCGCTTAGCTTAACCGAGTGCCGGCAAACGGGTTAGCCCCCAATTCCACAGTTAGTTAAGAAATGCTCAAGTTCCGTTCCTCTAATTCCCAAAATTTAATTGAGAAAATGAAACTCGACGGAGGATCGTTCTCTTGGAAAGGAATTTGTAAAATTGTTTTGAAGGTGAGTTATTAGAATTAAGAGTTTCTTTGATGCAGTTAATTGAATTCAATTAACTGTAAGGTCAACCGTTAGAACCTTAATTGAATCAAAAAAAATATTCGCCTAACAAAGCCTTTCAGCGGTCGAAACAAAGTTCTTTTATATTTTTTTATTTTCAGGAGACAATAAGCCATAAAAGAAGAAAAACTTTCGAGATTTCTGAATGCGTAATATTTTCGTTATATTGAAACCCTAAAAGTAAAATAAATTAAGAATTTTCGCATCGAATAAAACTCTTATTATTACAAAAGAAAGACAACATCCCCGAAAACTTTCCCTCTTTACGACGGCGTAAGTTCTGAAAATTTTAATGTACCATTCGCAACTTATTATTCAGAGTAAGAAGAATATAAAACTCGCTAGCGGAACGAGAAAAGTAATATAAAAAAATAAACAAATAAGTCACAAAACCCACTCGTGAATAATAAAATAAGCGACCTGTATCCGATACAACACACAAAACACGTAATAAACAAACGGGTTTGCGAATAAAAAGCTATTTCCCGATGGTGGGACGGGCCAAATTTATCGGGTCGCTCGACGAAATATAGGTGCAATCCTGCCAACGGTGGAAAGGTGATTTACGTACGCGATGTCTATGAAACACAAGAAATAAAAGGATTTGTGTATCTTTCGGAGCCGAAATTGTGTATCAAATGCGATTGAGAAATAAGTGTCGTTTGCAAGTGTCACCCGCCGATATATTTGGCGCCGCTGATGCTTCGAGAGCTGTGCACACGTTGTTACCCTTATTGATACTCTTTGCGATGCTATTTCAGGACAATTCTATTATGCTCAAAGTGGAGGGTGTTTTGACCTGTATCACTTTTTAGGAGCACTTAAAGAAATGTAGGTTCGTAGCCCGTTCTTTTATTCTGTTTCTGAAACTTAGAAAAAAGTCTTAACATCTTACGTGTAAATGTGTGCTCTTAATTTACCGAGGCCTACAGGTACTTGGTGAAAGCACGTACGACTTTAACACCTGTATTCTTTGCTTACGACTACAATTTAGTTTTAGGTTCAATAAGACCTGTCTGAAGGAAAGACCAAAAATAAACGTAAGCGATTTCTGCTAACGCTACATATTTGCTTATTTAAATTTCATCCAACACCCGAAGGAGCCTTCTATTTATATTTCCTTTAGCGAAATCCCGCATTTAGTAATATAGAATTGAATCAATAATCGATTCAAATCGTTTGCGGGGCCGAGTTGGCCTCTAGAGCTCACACGTTTCCGATGACCACGCAGATCAGGCCGACCCTTACGAAATTGAATTGGTAGTTATAAGTTACCGCGGGCACACGTACCTACACTAAATAGATATAAAATATTGATGGAGGAACAAAGATATTGCTTATATTTGCTGGACGCCTATAAAATTTCAACGGTCTCGATTATTACGTCCATCATAATTACCGGATGGTTGAAAAATAGATTCAGTTTCAATTCCACAGAATTTTATTTCTGGTTCTGCATTGGAAATAAAAAGTTGAACGATTCTTGGGCTCAGGACAGTTTACATCTTATTGATTTTATTTGAGAAATGTCCTTGTTTGATAATCTGAAAGGAACTGATCATAACAACTTTTCTTTGAACAAAAAATCCAAATTCTTACATCATTTTCTTTAGCTATATTTTTTTGTGTATATATTACAGCAAGCTTTTACAATTTTCGCAAGAAACACTCACGTAAATGAGTGAATATATATTTCAACGTCTTTTTTTGTACCTAAGTACAAGTAGCTACTGTAGAAATCTCTCACAGAAAAGGGACTTTTCTCTAACAAAAACTACAGTCTTAAAGAAGTAGGCACGAAATCAGAAACCAAAAGTTTATTTAAGTCTGATAAAATGACGTTAGCAATTAATCTTAATCAAAGGAAAAAGGTCACAACGCTTTAACAAATACCTACATTTAAAAATGACGAGAACTATCTTCCATACATCTACACCCGTTAACCAAGATCAAAGTATTCGTACTGATTTTACTCCGTTTTGCGACAGTGAAATTTATAGGTACAATGATTCTCTATTTTCGACACCATTTATCCTTCAATATACGATAGAAATTCGTCTGGATACACGTTTATTTTATAGAAACCAAGGATTTTTCCTTTGTTATCTTATGGATTTTTTATTTCGTGCCTATATTATATTTGTTTGGAAGCCCTAATAGATCTTCTTTTTTTCGTGTGGTTATTGATTAACCTGGTGACTGAGCTTTTATGCCGCCCATGGGCCTCTGACTTGGCTTCACCTGACGTCGAGAAATATCTCTCAGGCATGTTGGTTAATGTTGGTCCTCACGATGTTTTCCTTCACCGTTTTTGAAGCAAGTGATATGTAATTATACAATACGCACATGAATCCGACAAGTCAGAGGTCTTGGGTTCGAACTCGAGACCTATGACTTCGCAGTCCGACCGTCACACCAACACTTCTTATTTCGTGCCTATATTAATACAATTCCTTGGAATTGTCTTAACTAAATGTAGATAAAACACTAACTTTACAGGTATCAGCCGATCGCCTAAAAAGCTTTCAATTGTATTATTATTTTTAAGTATTTGTTTGGTTTTAGTCTAGGTAATGCTTTGTAATGGCCTCACGATTGTTATAATAATTGTTTTCGTGTTTCTCTTTTTTTCACTGAATAATGATTTGACTAATGATGAAGTTGGTATTTGTGTCAATATTCACACAATACGTGTTAACTGTCAACTGTGTGTGTTTTCTACGTGATAATACATTTTTTATTCAAACGTGCTTGTTCATACTCCCAGGATGGCCATATTATTAGATATAGAAACCTCATCATAAAAAATATACAAACACTCACTTCTATATATTTTCTTATTCACAAGGAGATTTGAACTAAAACAAAGAGAAAGGTACCTACCAAAGTAATCGGATTTTGCATTAGACGGTATTCAGAGAATAAAATATTCAAAACCCCATACGCACCGGGCGTTCACGGATGGAAAGTCATGTGACGTAACCGCTCGTATATTCGGTTTAATAGTCGGTATTAGGGTCATAAATAACAAAAGTTCTAACTCACCTTCCAAATAAACTGCAGTTGAAGCAGATTTGTCATTCTCCACCACCGGTCGAACAGTTTCGTACGATATCACTTCCAGCATATTGTACCTCAGATCTAATATGACTAGGCTCCTTATATCCTCCAATATATCTTCGTAGAATGTTTTCAGCTTGTTACCGGACAACGTCAATTTTCTCAGCTGCGTGAGACCGCCGAACGCCCTTTCTGATATGTACTCTATCGCGTTGTTATCTAACATCAGCTCCTTCAATCCCCACAGTTCACTGAAAGCCAGATTCCCAACCATCGTTAGTTTATTATTTCTCAAATTTAACCGAGAAAGATTCTCAAGCCCCTCCAACATTTCCCTAGTCACTACTGATATGTAATTATAATCCAAATTTAGTTCTACTAAATTATTCAAGTGTTTAAAACAACCTTCGTGTATTAAACTTAGATTGTTATTCGATAAATGTAAAACGTGAAGGTTTGGTAATCCAAAAAACACGTCTCTTTTCAATTCTGATATTTGGTTTTCGTCCAAGCTTAAGTTCGATAGCATCATCATTTGTGAGAACGAATGCTTCTCTAATGTGCTGATCTTATTCGATTTTAACACGATTTGTCTGACTGTTGAAGAATTCGTGAATGCGTACGGTGGGATTCTTTTGATAGTTCCAAATTGTATAGAGATATGTTTCAGTTTGTCCAGTCTTACTATAGCCTTCGCAGGGATAAAAGTCAGCGCGTCATCCGATCTCACGTTAAACATTAGATGTTCTATTTCGGACTGCGATGAAAAACTCGGCCAGATGAGGTCTTCTTCAGTTATACCTCCACTAAATACCCAACAGTCGGCTCTGGTCGCCATTTTTGGCTTGTTACTGTCACAATAACAGTGCACTTTAGAGCGCCGGTCGACGATGTCGCAAACGTTTATAAAGACAGGTGAATAATAAAGTCTTTCCATTTTTGGTTGGGTATCTTCATTCACACTTCCCGTGACTGTGAACTTGACTGTCATTAGTGATGCGATGATGATCAAGTATTTGGTGATTTGCTCCATTCTTGTAGTAAAGATATCTGGAACAAAGAAAGTAGTCTTTGAGATCGTGCTTAGTTTCAAAATCATTTATCATCTAATTCACAACTTTCCACTTCGATTGTGATAAAAGTTTTGCATAGAAAATTATTCAGACATTATTGGAAGAGCCATTCTTTGTTATATATTACTAAGATAGGATAATATGAACGTAATAATAGTGTTCTAAAAGCTTTCTTAACTGCTTTAGTTTAATAGGTTGCGATAAGAAATGATAGTCTATTACTAATTTGATAGTAGTTGAAGTAACTTCCATGCTGTTAGTAAATGTTAGAAAAAAATGCTATCAGATATCTTTTCACATAAATCTTGAAAGCCTGAGGAAATGGGCGAAAATTATAATAGAAGTCGACCAAGATTTACAGGCCTTTTATATTTTGCAGCTTGAAAAATTTAATTTAAGTACAAGTGAAACGAAAAGGACACCACCATTTTGCTGAGAATAAACTAGAAGAAGGATAAAACTCGTATCTAAAACATCTATAAATAATAGAAGGTATTTAAGATGATACGTATACTGAAAAACACACAGTGAATCTAAATCGATACAAACCACATTGTTCGCTCGTCGCACAGAATAAAAACATGTGTCGAACAAATAAAATTGAAGGTAATAAACACGACTCGTATTAAATATCGATTCAATACAAAAACTGTCGCGCAGGGCCCCTAAATAGGATATATGGCGATACAGTGTAATTACACGAACCGGAGCCGCGCCGCAGATAAACGCAAAATATTCTTTTTCACACAACAATATAGGCATCCCACGAAGGGCCAGGTCGCCCTTTGAAATATTGCCCTAATAAATAACCCTAAATATCGGTTTCACACATTGCCAGGTCACGACACGGCAAAAAAATGTCTTCCATTATCAGTTTTAACCTAATTAAAAGCAAAGGCCAATAAATAAGCTTTAAATAATATAAAATAAGGTCGCTTTTCGTGTTTGATTGTGTCACCGCTAACTTCTTCTTAACTAACCACCTGCAGCAACAATAAACAATACTATATTCTATTCTATTCTACACTACACACTGAGTTTTTCAAAAGAATTTATTCCGAAAGGTTTCATGTGTATATATCATATTATTATTATTAAGCTGGGCGGGTCACTAGTGTTATATAATACACAGTATTCGATGTCTCTGCGAGTTTTGTCAGCTTTCGGCTTTTAGGATTTTAAAACTATAAAGTTGCTTTTGGTTAAAGTTTCGCAAGCGGATTAAAAGTAGTGCTCCCGGGGTTTAAAATGCATTTTTAACGCGGATAATTTTTTTGTGTTTCGTTAAAATCGGATTTGTGTGACCGAGATTTTAGATCCCGCTAAGAATACTTTAAAACTTTATTCCGAATGAGACACGTATTGAATGCTAACAAGGGAACTTTGAATAATCGTAGGAGATGGGATGACATATTTTTGCACAACTTTGCACAAACTCTGCAAAAATATGTCATATCGCTTTGGAAATGTTAGATGGAATTTTGAACGAAATTGCTAAAGTTGTGTATGATGTCGGTACCACCGTCTGTATTGAGAATTAAATTTTTATTTATACATTCTACGAGTTTGCTTTGCATTATTTTTTAGACAAGGCGAGGGAGGCATTCAAAGAGGGGTGGTGTTTACGACTCCAACGCAAACGTAGTCGCCGGCAGAAGCTAGTGTATTAGTAAATACAGAACATCTGTATTCACGTGTTTTCTTACATAAACATTAATATCGCCCTATCACAAGTATGATAGTAATAATAAGCGCCATTTTCTTTCTTCTGGCGTGTTTCTTCTTTGTGATTTATGTTCTTACTATTGCGTTTGCTTCGGGTAATTAATATATAGGTACGTAAGAATTTGCGGGGCCTATATCTTTTCTTGGTGACAACGAAACGCTATAACTGTTGTGTTTTCATACTTCCTATAATCTTTTTTCGTTCTTTTGGTTAGTAGGATAAGTAGTAGAGGTGGGTTGTATTTATCGCAGGGTATCGTAAAAAACCGCTACAGTGAGAGGAGGAGCTTCTTGCTAAGTAAGTAATGGGCATCTAGCTTCATCTTTCTGACTGATCTACTTCTTGACAATTCAAAAGTGCCTGTAATTGATTTAATTGAAATAATATGCTTTGAGTTTGCAGAGAGTATACAGTATGTTAACAAACAAAGGGCGTTCCCGTTAACCTGCAATAGAAAAAAAAAAAATATTTACATAAAAAAAGTAAAATATTTACAAAAAATATTAAATTCATACGGAAAAAAAACACTCTGTACACGCACACTAGTCACACTTGTCTTTCTACGTTGAAATACAAGTGTGCGTATACGGAGTGTTTCTTTTACGTATCACTTTAATAGTTTTGTCAATATTTCAAAACACTTAATATTTTTTTTTTTGTTGTTATATTTTTGTTTACATTTATAGACGCTATACTATTGCGGGTTAGCGGGAACGGCCTTTGTTAGTTAACATATCGTATGTAGGCAGTACTATTATGTGTGTTTATTTCATCACTGCAGCTGCCAATTCACCTGCATTGCATGTGAATAACATAGCAATTTCCCCTTTGAGCGTTCATTGAAAATGTCTGTTACGGTTTGATATTCTGAAGATATAATTTGCGCGACGATCTGAATATGACAGATCTAATCTTCGTTACCCTACAAAATTGAGAATACAGCTAGGAGGGAGGAGGAAACCAACATTTCCTAGAACCAATTTGGACGTGACGTCCACCAACCCGCACTGGACCCGCGTGGTTGATTATGGCCGACTCCCTTTCAAAGAGGCCTGTGTCTCAATTCTGGGAACGATACAGGCTGATAACTACACTAGCCTAGGATCTGGAGAAGGACTTGGCTTCTTTTCATCCTGGATATTTGTATTTAAAAATGTATGAAATACAAGATATATGCAGACGAAGTCACGGGCAAGATTAGAAATTTAAATAAACCTTTTTTACAGTCCGTTCAATAGATTTTGCCTTCTATTGCGTTGGTGGCATGACAAATAGCAGCTGCAGTAGACTGTTGGTATTGTGTAACCTTTTTTGCTTTTAATGCCATCCTTATGCCTACGGTAAAGAAGTCAAACTCGGTTGAATGGACTGTAAAAAGGTTTGTTTAAATGTTTAATCTTATTTCAAATGGAGTATAGTATAAATGAAGGAAATCATGACGTCATGCAGTGAAGAGCAGGCCGCGGTGTGCGCCCGCGACCTGACAGATCTCTGTGAGTGACAAACGTGTTCCATGTGATATGTACCATTTGTAATGAAACGTGCTGATTTGAGTTTCCGTACATTTACTTTTAAATCGTCGTCGCTCTCCGTAAAATCGGCAACATTCACCATAATATCACGGATGAAAAGATTCTGTGCTTGTCAATAACCGCACGAGCAGTTCCTTTAGCGAATCTTGGCTCCTGACCAAGAAACGTGAGGATGAAAAAAGAATTGAAGTAGGATTAAGGAAAATTATTTGAGAACGGGTTTCACTCGCAGCCCGCCATGAACTTTATCGCCTTTGGAATTGATAGATGGGGAACTCTTTATTGAACATCGAATGAAGAAAAAACAAATGAATTGTATGAAAAGGGTGATACAATAGGCAGTCTTATAAATACTTTGGATTGTGAAAGAAACTGATTTACGCAATATAAAGTCTGGATATCTAGAGTAAAATTTGTGAGTTTGTATATAGGGGGAATCCTCGGAACTACGGATCCTATTCCGAAAATTCTTTTACTAATGGGAAGCTACAGTATTGCCAATCATCATATGATATATTTTATGTTGAAACAAGTGAAGTCGCGGAAATAAGATTCATAAAGTCAATGAGTAACGTTATAGAGCATAGAGCTAAGTTATATACGCTGGAAGAGCCTTACGAAGAAGTAGTTAAGGATAACTAGGTGGTAAGAGTAGGTGATGTTGCCAACTTGCACAAATTAATATCAACGGAAGCGAACTCGAGCTCAGATTTTGTAATGTTATTAGTATGTGTTAATATAAACTTATATTAGTTTAGAATTTGAGCTGCTAATGAGGTCGATCGATACGCCTCGGAAATATGCTGCTCATGTCAAACAGCTTGAAGGAGTTTGTTTGGTTGATTTTGAGGTAAATAAATTATCTGATTCCTCAATTAATTTAAAAAAACAGCTGAGGTTCAACGGGCTCAACAAAATTTTAGAATATTAATGTCTTCGGGATGAAAAGTGTTATTTTCCTTAGCGGGATATCAAGCTCTGTCAATTACAAAGAATTGAAAATTTTATCAACTTGTTTTAGGCCGACTACAAACCATTTAAGTATGAAACCTCATTAAACGTAATTTCAGCGTTTAAAAATACACCTTGAAACGCAATGTAATTAACGTCGAGTAATTACATTGCGTTTCAAGGCGTATTTTAAAACAGTGATACAAAAGAAAAAGAGAAAGAATAAATACAGATAGAGGAAAGAACGCAAAGTTCACTCACTCATTAATTAAAACGAGTTAAAATATGAATGTGACAGTCCGGCAGGAATAAAGATTAAATTAAAACCCATAGTTATTTATTTATTTATTTAAACTTTTCGCACACAAAAAAGGTACAAAGGCGGACTTAATGCCTTAGGCATTCTCTACCAGTCAACCAAGGGTGGTGAAGAGATTAGATGGCGGGTGCTCTGATTGAGAGGAACAAAGAGAAAAAAAAAAGGCAAAATATATATATCATAATGCATTATAGATAAAAAAGTTTTTACAGTACATAAATACGCAATCAACTTATGATACATAAATACTTACATACATATTTACTATAATATATACCTATAATATATATATATATGTATACATAATATACAAATTCAAGGCAGAGAGGTGTATATGACTCTACTCTATTTATTTTGAAAAAATCTCTGCAGTTTCCGCTTAAATGCATACCGACTGGTGGCCGTCCTGATATCAAGAGGAAGCGCATTCCAAAGAAGAATGGACTGAATATGAAAAGAAGAATGAACAAAGTCAGAAGTATGAGAAGGGCAGAGTAGGAGAAGATTGTTAGAAGAACGCAGATTCTTAGTGTGTGAAGAACATAGACTTAGTATTATTATTAGATTTAGTTATTAACTTAGTAGAAGAGTGCTGCCAAGCCCTGTGGAAATAACAGCATCCGAGCACTAATAATCTAGTTGACTTCCTTACTGGTTATTATAAAATCAGTCTATAAGACCCTTTGTACACACACGTTTTTCTTGCCGTGAAAAACTACGGTTGATTCACCGAGTCACATGGTTTTTCTACGGCGCGGTTTATACTTACGCGGCGTGTAAGCACGGTCGTCATTGTTGTATGGATCACTATGGAAGCTTGTTGACTGACACATTTATTCTACGGCGCGGTTTATACAGCGTACCGTGAAGAAACCGTGCCGTGTGCCTAGGCTTTTTAAAATTAGATTATACATAATGGTAGCTACACACATAATTTAGGATTGCGCAAGTAAGAGCAGTGGTGGTCCAGTAAGAGCAGTGGTGGTCCAGTAAGAGCAGTGGTGGTCCAGTGGTAACGGCCACGACTTACGAGTTGTAGGTCGTAGGTTCGAACCCTGACAGGCGCTTTACTTTGTGTAAATTATTTCATCGCCACTGCTCTCAAAACGGTGAAGGAAAACATCGTGAGGAAACCGGCATGTCCTAGAACCAAAAATTCGAAGACATCTGACATCTACCAACCCGCACTGGGCCCGCGTTGTAGATTACGGCCCGCTCCCTCTCACAGAGAGGAGGCCTGTGTCCCAGCAGTGGGAACATTATAGGCTGATTATGTTATGTAAGTAAAAAGTTAATCGTTACGTGTGTTGGAAGATTTTAGCGAAAATTTCTTCCAACTCACATCACGATAGACTTGGGCAAGCTTAAATTTGCGCAAATAAATCGTTACGTGTATGGCTAGCATTATAATCGTACAGACGCACACTCACCGACAGTAGATGCGGCCTAAGCCTAATTCGTCAGCATATTATCTTAGAAAACTCATCGGTCGTACCAAACGTAAAACGATAAACGTCTGTCGTACTTGTAGATGATCAAACTCTCTCATGAAAACACATAACTCATTTGTTTTAGATTTCCAACGCATGAACGCCTGTTTTAATTGGCTCTCTCAGTTTGGTATTTGTATGCTTGAAGGAAACGCAATCAACGCAGGCGTCTGTACCTACATTCCAATCACTTTTTGTCATATAAACTTTAATTTGCTTAGATTTAAACCTACAACAATGAATTGGTAAGTCCTATAATAGAGGCAGAATTACAACCGTCTTCCAAAACAAAAAGTGGAAAAACAAAAAACAAAAAAACGGATGTCGGTGGCATAACCTGGAAATATGCAACCAAAGACTGACTTCCTAAATCAAAATTATTTTTCACTTGCAGTGATTTTATATTGGAAGTGTTGTTCTTTTTGTAAAGCTCGAGGCTAGAGAGAGGAGAAGGCGAGAGGAGCTCGTGGCTAAGTAATAACAGCCGCACGGTTCGATCCATGTGGTTAAGCTACGCTTGCCGGGGTTGGTCCGTGGATGGGTGACCATTTTCACATATCGAGATTCCTCCGTGCCTCGGAAAGCACGTTAAGCCGTTGGTCCCGGCTGTCATTTGTGGATCTTTGGCAGTCGTTACGGGTCGTCAGAAGCCCGAACGTCTGACAACTAGTCTAACCAAGGGGTATTGTATTGCCCAGTTACTGGGTTGTGGAGGTCAGATAGGGAGTCGCTTCATGTAAAATACTGGTATGCAGCTGCATCCGGTTAGACTGGAAGCCGACCCCAACATAGTTGGGATAATAAGGCTAGGCAGATTGATATGGTTTTTTTTTTGTAAAGCGAAAATATTTTTAACTTTTTAAGTGTGGTATATACGGCTACATATTATCAAGTAATACGTTATGTCCAGTATAAGGTGACTTCTCATTGTACGAAAATGTAAGATCAGCTTATACTTGAAATGTATAGCTTGATATTATGTAGCCGTGTGTACCTACCCCACACTGTATACCACTACTTTATATCAATAATAGCAATAGGAAGTTATAACATGATCAACATACACAAAGTGGATTAAATACGTAACATTGAAGCTTACTCAAAAACTACTCAAGTTAATAAAATTTATAGAAGAGATAGAGGAGGCTCGCACGGTGGTCCCAACCACGGAAACATTAACGTAAATCACGAAGAAAGCGATGTAAAAATTATTTAAAAAACGCCAAATCCTCTCCTTTTTTGAAATTGATTAAAAATAGTTTCCGCTTTCCTAGATTTAGTTTTCGTTTAAAAGAAAATGAACAAGAATAAAATCTAACCCTTATAATAAAGATACGAGACTTTTTCAGTGCACCAAACAAGCTAAACTTTGAATTCAGACAAAAACTGATTACAGATAAGAGGGTTTTATTCATTTTAATTTTGTTCTTCAGAATCAGATTCGAAATACTTACCCACCTAATAATTTTCGTTCTAGCCAGACACACTTACCGAAAATTACGTCGCGTAATTGCGCGTAGAAAATTGTTATAGCACTTTAACGTCCTACTCACATAATACATACCTACATATTATACATATCACATATACAAGTTTTTTGGTTTTATTTGTATTTAATAAAGTTAAAAAAAAAAAACAAAAAAAAAACATAGACTAAAGTCACAATCAGTTTTAGGTATTGTGAATTCGTCACTTACAGAAGTGCACAGCACTAGTAGAGACCTTAATCCGCTCAACTGTTGATTAGCCTGTAGAAGGCCGATAACAATTAAAATTCTTTTGTGTCTCGTTAGTGACAGTTGGAGGTTATAAGTGTAAGTTATCGTTAGTTGAGTTAGTTACAAGTTCCAGAATAGAGCTGTGTTCACAAATACGATGTGTAGTTCAAATTCAAATTCCAAATCATTTATTTCAATCCATTTAAAGAACATAAAAATTTAAATTACAATAAATACAAAACATAATTAATAAAATAATAAAAAATAAAATTAAGCATATAAAATTAAAATTTGATTAAAATCATAAAATTAAAACTTGACTTAAATCATAAAATTAAATTAAAGTCTAATAATACGCCTGCCTCTGAGTCATTTGTTTGTTTGTCATTACATTAACCATATAACAATGGTTAATGTACTGACAATCAAACCTGTTCGCAAATACGCTCAGGATGGTGTTGGAGGTGCCCCTGAGCCTGCGCTCCAGAGGTGTGCACCGCTTTCGCATCGTCGTGTAGAAACAGTTGACAGTCGTAGTACAAAAATATTTAACTAAATGACAAAAAAGACCTAAAAAGAAGGAAATGAAAGTGGCTACAATTTTTTTTTTTGTTAAATGTTCTCTTCGACTTATTCGGATGCTAATACACCATGTTGAAAAAATTAAGCGCTTTTTTCCTTTGCATGCGAAACAAACAAAATGCAAAGAATGTTAAAGTTACGACCAACCAAATTTTTTCGCTAGGTCTAATTTTTACTCTACCGTCAAAAAGCGTGAAGCGCTTTGTTTAAATTAATTAAAAGTACACAAAACCAAAAAGCGCTCCACGCTTTTGAAATTAATTATCCTAATCCTAACTAACATAAAACCTAACTACGACACAAAAGTCAACTAAAAAGATGTAAACAAGACATCACAGACATACAAATTAAAAATCCGGAGTCACACGTGTTAGGCATAAATCGAACAGATTACAAAAATCATAACCCTCCTTTTTGCTTCGCCGTAATCGGGTAATTATAAATGCGAAAGTGAGTTTGTTTATTACGTTTTTACGCTAAAACGGCTGAACTTGTTTCGGTCCGAATGTATTCGACAATACCTATTTATAGATATTTAAGAAATCTCTGTTCCAATTTCCCTTATAACTCTCATCTTTTAGTTTTAGCTCGTTCCCCGAAACTTGTGCTTGACAGCCTTTATTATAGAAGATGTATTCGAAATTGTGGGACGAAATTGAACCTGTTCTTGTACCAGTCTATCTCAGATTGGGTACAGACAAAACGACAGAAACCTATTCGGTATAGGCTATTGTTTGGATCAAATGGATTGCTAAATTGGCACATACTTAACCTAACTAATCTTAGGTACTCATATTGAAAAGTACGATGATTCTTCCCTTCAATAGTCAAGAAATGTCGAATAACTATTATTCTATTATACTTAAAAATCCATCCATACTAATATTATAAATTCGGAAGAAACTCTGTCTGTCTTTAAGTTACCTTTTCACGCCTAAACCACTGAACGGATTTCGACATTTGGCAAGGAGATAGATGTAATTCTGGGAAAGGAAATATTTTTATCGACATAACACGTGGAGAAAGCCGCGGACGGAAGCTAAAGTTGTATTATAAATGCTGTCTTGTAATGATTGTTTTTCTAACTTCAACATTATTTTTTTCGATTTCTATTTTTATCCTGTTTACATATTTTTATATGTGTAAATGGATTTGTTAATTGTTATAAAATTTCTTACTACCAGGATCTCAGACCAAATAAAAAACCAAGACAGAGCGCTGCGAATAATACAATGAAGCATGCCAAAACTACATCTCCGCTCTACATCTGTGCATACACGCTCACACGCGCACATTTACAATCAAACTACACCTCACTAAGTGCACACATGGTTACGAAACCGGACTCAGGTCACTGTTGACAACGCTCTGTCTTTTTTATTTGGTCTGAGTTCAGGATTAAGAAAATATGAAAGTGTATTTGCACTGGCGAAACATCTATATTAATCCATACTTCCATACTAATATTATAAATTCGAAAGTAACTCTGTCTGTCTATCTGTTTGTCTGTATGTTACCTTTTCACGCCTAAACCACTGAACGGATTTCGATAAAATTTGGCAAGGAGATAGATAGCATCCCGGGGAAGGACACACGCTAGTTTTTATTAACATACCACGCGGGCGAAGCCGCGGGCGGAAGCTAGTATTATATATTCGAAAGTAACTCGGTGAATCTGTCTGTCTGTCTGTCTGTATGTTACCTTTTCACGCCTAAATCACTGAACGGATTTCGACAAAATTTGGCAAGGAGATAGATGGCACCCTGGGGAAGGACTTCTTTTTATCGACATAGCGGGCGAAGCCGCGAGCGGAAGCTAGTTCACAATAAAACATGTTGAAATCTCTATTTTCTGTAAATTTTCATACAATTTTTGACAGGAACTAGAGATTTCAAAATCAGGAACAGTTGAACATATGAGAACACATAACCTATTTAGCAGTCGGGTAAACCAAGAACAATTTCGCATTGGTTTACCGTTACTTAAACAATGCCAACCCACTGTTGGTCCATTTCCTTGACTACAAATATTATACCTAATCATATTCTAGTGAAATCATAGAGAACAGTATAGTGCTTTCAATTCTACGTCGTTTGTACAAGCATACGTCTGAACGTTGGAATTACATAGTCCATTGTTTCATGTGGCGCTACATCTTGTAGCCTGCGGTTATTGTTAAGTTAGAAATGTTATACTATCCTCTGATGTGTTCCTTGAACTGTGATTTCGAGTTCTGTTCTGAGTTGATTTAAGATGATAAATGATTTTAGATGTAGGTGTGTAAAAACACCTTCACACACAAATACATTTTGATAAACTAGATGAGTTCGGTGTTTCCCATCTGACTTCTCTGAGAAGAAAGACCGAAACAAACTCAGAGGTCACAGTGTCTTTTAAAGTCTAGACATAATCTTGGCCAGATCATGTGAGGTCAATGTATGTTAGTGTCTGAAATGGCCTTTTGAGGAAAGACCCACACAGATTTGAGTGGACCTGCCCAGTTATAGTTTGAGTTTTAAATGCGTGCACTATAGTTTGACCGAGGCCGCTGTTCCGCACCTTAGGTATGTGCACGGGGGGGGCAGTGCAGGCCGTTCATACGTCAACGCTCACAGTGCGCGGCGTCCCGCCTGCCGCTCAATCGTCAACGCTGCCCCGCGCCGCGTCGTGGAACGGCGGTGTCGGTCAAACTATAGTGCACGCATTTGTCAGTAATCATGTAGCTCAACTCAGAACTCAAGTACCTAGCTCAAGGAGGAGCTTCATTTATGTGAATTGTATTTTTTGAATTTTGAACCTTGTTTTGTTCTGTCTGAAAAGTTTGTGTTTTGATTTACATGGGGTTTTTTTTGTGGTTTCCAACCGCCAGTCAGCGTAAAATAGAGGTAGTGGAAGGCCAACAAATCTGTTATTTGAAAAAGTATCGCGTGATGGTTCGCAAACCGCAGCATGGATATTTTTTGTGTATAGTCTGTTTGGTTTATATTTAGTATTTCCGTTACTAAGCAATCAGAGCATTGTGTTTGATAGACAGCAGTCTAGGAACCACGTTGGCGTAATTTTAAGGATATATTTATGAAACAGTAACAATCTTAAAAAAAAAAACTTGAAACCTGTTTAGAAAATCCTAATCTTAATCGGAATCACAATAGTGTACTGCTCGCCACAATACCGTGACAACTACTTCAAAGAATCCTCATTATTAAAACAGTCTTGTCTTGCAACTACAGTCCTTGTGAACTTCTAGAGAAATCTAAAACATTCCAATACGCTTTGTCGACAAAACTTCAGCTAGAAGTTCTGATTCAGAAGGTCGATCGCTGATTGTGTGACGTTAAGAGTACACCGAGTACAAGACTGAGTACGATCTGATATTCAATTCCAAGAGTTTCCAATTTCTTAATGAAAACGCGCGGTGTCGTGTGAACAGCTTCAATATATGACATCACGTCTGTAACACAAAGATACAGGCATAAGATATTTAACCTCTAAAGCCACTAAGCCCTCTATGGTGCCTGTAAGGGCACTTCAAAAAAGTATAAAATCACCTTCGACATTGTTTGTTCGTCATTTTATTGTTGGTTAGTGGCGTGGTGACCTTTAGGAAAGATTTTGTTTATCAGTGGACCTGAGGGTGAGACAAGTGACAATCGCTTCGAAAGCGTTACGTATTTCTACAACGACTTTGACATAAGCTTTTCGATAGCTTATGTCAGTCCTATACATTTTTGCCTTTTCCATCATCGTTATCGCTGATAGAATGTCACTTTGTCTGTTTCAGCTAAGAATATGACAGTAAAGTTATATTTGGATACAGTTTACTGTATTTAGAAATCGGGTCACACACACGGGTCAATCACATTGAAAGTGTGTTACACAATTGGGGTTCTAGTCCGAAGGTTTTTGAAAGAAACTGCTAATCCATTGCTTCATAATGTTTGCAAAATTCGTCTGCTCGACAACGTAATGTAAATGACGTACTTAAGGTTGATGCGCTAGGGTAGCCCGCAAAATTCAATCAATAATATTGAATCAAAATTTCATGAAATCGTCAGTCAATACACTTACATGAACTTAGAGAGTTGTATTGCTGATTCTAATGTTTATAATTCTGTAAATCCATAGATATTTGTTACGGCCGCTAATAATATTTAGATCAACAAACAACCTGATACTGACCTGCAAATTTCAAAAAACGTAAGAAAATTTGAATTTCGCTGGCCACCCTAGCGCATCAACCTTAATGAATCTTGTTGTCCTGTCAAAATGAAAGGCATTGCCATTGTAAGTGTGTTACACAATTAACTCGCTGGACAGTAGGTTTTCAACACGAACCATTTTCTTTTGTACCAAAATGTGTCTGAGAAAATAAAAGTGACGTCTTGAAAAGATAGATACTTGATTGATCCTGGCCTTATTTCTCTATGTAATTTGATTCGTTCCCAGCTCCTGGTTCAGACTTGTAATACTGCAGAGTGAACGGAATGAACACAGTATCTAATCAACACGTTCGCAAATTAGCAACTGTGCTACATACTCTGCGCATTCTATGTTAATTTCTGAATGCGAGAGATAGGTTGCCTGCTCGCCTGGTGGATAGTGTTCTAGAGGAAGGGTTAAAGTGCTATTTCTGTTATGACAACGTCAGATATCTTTTATCTGTGAAATAAAATTGACTGTTTTTATGCGGAACTGTCAAAAAGTCACTATCAATAAGGGCTGATTTTTCGGTTCACCCTTGTTTGGTATAACAACTTTTGATGTAATGTTACTAATTCGAACAATGTTTAAGAAAATAATCAAATCGTATAATATCGATTAACATAATTTTCATCGAATATTTATTTGCGATAACAACATTTGCGCTATTGATGAAAAGGTATAATGTTCGTTTGATGTAGTGATCAGGTGGTATAAAATGTATTTTATCGAATATTCAATTGGTGTAATGTAATGCAGAAAAGAAAACATTGTCAATATTTGCATATTCCAGTAATAAAGTCATAAATGAACTAGTAATATTAGGTTTAATTTTTTTATTAGCAGAAATAGGTTAGGTTAGAACTGTGATCCCCTACGCACGAGCCGAGCGAGCGTAGCGAGCGGTGCCGGAGCCGCGGCAGCGGCCGGCGAGTGCTAAAAACGACTAGAATATGCAGAAAAACATATTTTAGTTAGGGTTAGTTAGTTTGGGTTCTGAATTTATAAATAATTATTAATGAATTCAGTAGGTGAAGGAACAATGTTAGTTTATAGACAACGAAAGGAAACGAATTATTAATGAACTGAATATTCGATACGATCTTTCGACTAAATCATTATTAGTCTAGTGAACATTAGTTTAAATAAAATTAGTGCATTTGAAAATTCGGTCAAATGACATTATTTCAAAGAAATAAATATGCTAAATAAAAATCTACCAATAAATTATTCGGTCAAATGAATAATTATACGAAATGACTTTATTGTAACTAAAATTAGCCGGAGCGATTTTCGACAAAACGTTGTTATACCAAACAAGGGTGAACCTGATTTTTCATTAGCTTCCTTACTAATAAACGTATTATATCAGTTGAATAGTTACACACCGATTTTTCTCTTTCAGTCGTTAGTAATTTGACTTTTGAAAGAAGAAGACAAAGCGTTGTGTATCTATACAGACGCTATACAACGTTTATTAGTAAGGAGGTAAGCTGATAACTTTTATCTGCAGAAAAAACAACGCGGTTTGACAGCTTTTGTATAGAAAACATGTCAAACTGTCTTATTTATTTTATCTCTGTCTATTGAAAAATCAACCCCAAGATTATATTTTTGTTGTGGCAAAATCAGCCCTAAGTTCTCAAGATTGAAGGTGCCTTTTGTAGTACCTAGGATTAACATGAAAAATTCCTAAGACTTGGATCTAGTGGGCGCAATCACAATTGCTGAGCGTAAGCTTCAATTCTCAGGTGTGGCAAAGTTTTATTGGGTTTTCCATCGGAAATTTGTAAGTACCGGCCTGCGTCTCAATTAGTAGGCTCGTCCCTTAATACATGGGACTGAACTGTCAAAATGAGGGAACTATTCACTTCTGCTCACTCGTTCGGTAAATTCAGGCGTGATGTATAAGCAGTTCAGGAAATTAATTGTTTATCAAATTGACAAACTACGTCAATTTGCCGTGTTATAGCCATTTCATACAACTGTCAAATAATTACATTTGTAATTTGAATAGCCGGACAGTTCAAGTTGGTAGTCAATTTGGTAAACAATTAATTTGCGTGGCTTCAGCTATGGGTCTAATTGAAAGTCTGATAACCAGTCTTACCATGAGGTATCCAGTAACTGGGTTGTGGAGGTCAGATTGGCAGTCGCTTCATGTAAAATAAGTTTTTTTGAGCTATGGATCAAATTTTTGAGTAGGTAGATGAGATTTTGACTCTGAAAATTAATCCTTTTCATCGAAGTACGAAGGTGTTAGCTAACACGATTACACCCTTTAATCTTGATAAGGTTACGGGTGTTATGTAACTCCCACACCTCACAGTTTGGCCACGACTTTGCACACATAATATTCATGAAATCCTTCCTTGATTAACACTGTTAGTGGCGCGAGCTAATCTTTCTACCGCGGCTTTAGTGGGTTCTTCTCTAGTATCATAGACTGTATGCAAATAGCTTGTTCGGTATGGGCATTATTTCACATCACTAGTTACAATAACTGGCTACAGTAACCGAATAACTGGTTTCGAGTCACACATAAACACGTGATTTTTGTAACTAGTTACATTACAATACAGTGATCGAATGAAAAGCGAGTAACGAAACAAAAGTACGTTGCGAGCGCATGTCGTTTCTTTCGCGCGTAATATGTACTGCCCTGATGAAGGGAAGTTTATTTTTGTTAGTATTACGTTAATGATGTAACTACTTGTAGCTACAAAAACGTATTCGTTCAAAAAACTTAAAGCTAACGTAACGTAATGTAACGTATTACTTAAGTAACCATTTATATTTTCGTTTCGCAAATAACTGTAATACTTCGATATAATCACCATGTTGAATCACCGAATAGAATTTGAAAAATAACTAGTTACTAAAATCACTAGTTTTCAAAACAGGTGACGCGATGCCCCTAAATAACTAGTGACTTGGAGTCACTAGTTATTTAGGCGTATGAGGAACAGGGTGTAAAGTTCACTCATACTCATAGAAAAGGGAGGATCCTCCAACCAGACGGGTGTTGTGTCTGGCGGGCAACTGCCCAACGATTGATGTTGGGTTCTCGTATATATGTCCACTGCACGGTAAATTTTAATTGCGCGATGCAGGATTTATGTGACGTCAGGATGACGTCAGGTCTTTTATGCGTAGTTCGCATGTGGCGATGTAGGTACCGCCACATCACTCCCCTCCGGAGACCGGAGGTCGATAGTGGGCTGAGTCTTGTATCTTCCGATGCTTGCCAGTGCCAGTTGTGGGTCCAGTGAGTCGGAACCGGGTGCCGCGTTGTTCGCGGTGGGTCGGAACTGTTTGCGGCGGTTGTGGTGATTGAGGTGATTGCGGTGATTCCCCAGTGGGTCGGGGTGATGAGGTGATTGCGGTGATTCCCCAGTGGGTCGGGGTGATGAGGTGATTGAGGTGATTCCCCGGTGGGGCGGGGTGATGAGGCTGAGGGTGATGACCAGGAATGCGCGTTTGCTGCATGCTGGTGGTCAGGATACCCGTTGAAGCCTCGGGTGTTGGCTTGGCTTAGTGACTCGCCTCATTGAAACTCTTGCGGGAGTGATGTTGATGACGTCACGCTGGAGTAGTTGCACGAAGGCTGCGTTGACGTTCATATTCGGGGTCACAAATTTAGGGGTATAAGGAACAGGGTGTAAAGTTCACTCATACTCCATAGAAAAGGGAGGATCCTCCGACCAGACGGGTGTTGTGTCTGGCGGGCAACTGCCCAACGATTGATGTTGGGTTCTCGTATATATGTCCACTGCACGGTAAACTTTAATTGCGCGATGCAGGATTTATGTGACGTCAGGATGACGTCAGGTCTTTGATGCGTAGTTCGCCACAGTTACGTTACGTTTCGCGAAAATCACGTAACGACCCATACCTATAGCTTGTGTCATGGTTAAAATAATAAGCCAGTCACCAAGGTGCTAAAGTCTGTTTTTAATCTCGTAGGCTAATTTTGACATTTCAAGTGATTCTTGTTTGTTTTTTCATTTTTGAGTTTGACATTTGCACCTGTTTTACGTCTGCGTGAGTCTGGCTGACTAATTTTAAGCCCTGATAAGTAAAAGTAGGTATGGAACTCCCATTCATGATTTTTATCAGTGTTCATACAGAAATTGCTTTCACGTCCGCAAAAACGATTTCCATCGATAATTCGACCACGGCACCTTACCCCAGACAATAACGATAACAGTTAAGCATAATTCCTGCCAAGTAATTATCATTAATATTAACCCGAACAGCGCAAAAGGCTGATTCCCAAAAGATAAAGAATAAAGCGTTTATAAAATAAACGGTTATGTAGGGAGACACGTAATCGCTCCCGAGTGGTTACCGAACGTGGAACGTCAAGCTGTCGCTTAGAGCAACCGCGCAACCCGTATCAACCTACCTTGTTTCACGTAAATAATATGGCACCTTAATATAAAATAGGTGGAAAATGTCGTTTTAGGATTATTTTCAGCAGTTACGTGATATTTTCACTCTTAGCTTTTGTGGGAAACATTTTAGACAAAGGATTTTTGAACAACCAAAACAGTTTTACCTAAAATAGGATTGGCAGGTACAACTAACGATACCTTTGTACTTACTTTTATAGGGAATTTATTAATTGATTGATGGAAAAGGGAAAGGTCTGGTTGTTTTATTTTTTGTTTCTGTTTTGGTTTGTGCCCGGTTGATGGCAAGGGTCGCCCCCCTATTACATGGTAATTAAACATAACTGGCGAAATGTGGGTGTTCCATAGGTGCAACCCTTTTTTTTTTATTTTGTTTGTGGGATCATCTAATGACTTCTCCCGCTCTGGGCGGAAGGGCGTGTCGGACTTTTACTGACTAAAACCCACCCGTGTTCCTTCAGTTGCCTGTTGCCAAGGTCCCGTTATCCCTTTCGTACATTCCCGCAACCCTGGCAGGCGTCGGTCCTAGCGGACCCCGCCAATTGTGCTGACATCTCTTTGAGGCGCGCGTGGAACACGACGCGCCATCGACCCGGATCTGGTCGTTATCGGACGGCGAGCTACCGATTGCTCGGCGACCGCAAGCCCACGCCTATGGTGGCCGGGAATCCGCCTGGGATTCCTGACGCCCAGGGTGTCTCCAGCGGCGGTGGTTAGGGGCGTGAGGGCGCAAACTTTGCCTCTCCCTCACGCGTTCCGCCTCCTCCTTCGCGAGCATTACTGCTTCGCAGAAGGAGGTGACGGCTTCCCATGCCCTCTCGCTCCGTACCATGGCCTGGACCAAAGCCGGGCGCGTGAGGTCATCGCCGCCTATTGCCTCCACGAGGACACGGCGGTGCTCCGCCCAAGCATACCTCCACCGTATGCTCCACCGTGTCCTCCGGGCGATCCGCACAGTGGTGACACCCGGGCGTTTCCTCCCGCCTACACAGGAACCTCCCGAAGCTGCCGTGTCCGGTCAGGACCTGCGTCAGGCGAAAGATAAGTTCACCCCTGTCTAACCCTTCGGGGTATAGAGCCGTGATGTAATTATATGTTATGTTATAATTTTCTCTTTGACATTGTTTTTTTTTATAGCTTTTTCCATCCGTAATTTAGAACGAAGACGGATTACGCTGTTTATCATTCATTTATTTGTTTGATGTTGTTTGATTTGATCATTTATTTGTGCAAAACATGAGTTTTGGACAAATAAATGAGCTTATCTTCATCATCATCACCATACTCCTGCCCTTATACCAATTTATTTGTACTCGGCGCAACATGTATTTTTCTTCCACCCTTCTCTATTAGTCGTCATCTCGATAGACACTCCCTTTCTAGCCAGATGATATGGCTTCACACAGTCCATCCATCGTTTCTTTGGCCTTCCCCTACCTTATCTTAAGGATTTTAAAAAGCCGTGGTTTTCGACACAAATCTAATTTACTGTCAAAAATATATACTTCTCATGCATTGATAACAATCGTAGTTTAGTATTAGCTCCATATAAAAAATTCCGTAGTAAAGAGTAGGTACTTAGGTCCGTATTTCAGAAGTTGCAGTCTAAAGTAAAACCCCATTTGAACCAAAGTGTTTTAAAGTCGGACTTAATGTTCAAAATGTAGGTTTCCAGCCAATCTAGATTACAGTGAAAACGGGATATTCAGAGGAATAGACCAAAAGGATCTAACATTTACTTCAGTTACCACGAAAAACACGAGATTATAATATTTATCAAAGAGAAAATATTTATTCTTATACTCATAATCATCATCTGCCTAGCCTTTTCCCAACTATGCTAGGGTCGGCCTCCAGTCTAACCGGATGCAGCTGAATACCAGTATTTTACATGGAGCGACTACCTATCTGACCTCTACAACCCAGTAACTGGGTAATATAGTTGTTGTCTAAACCTTATATGTTGTTAGACGTTAACTCTTGTTAAGATTGGTTGTCAGACTTTCGGGCTTCTGACGACCCGTAACGACTGTCAAAGATCCACAAATGACAGCCGGGACCACCGGCTTAACGTGCTTTTCGAGGCACGGAGGAGTCTCGGTATGTACAGATGGTCACCCATCCACGGACCGACCCCGGCAAGCGTAGCTTAACCTGATGGATCGACCCGTGCGGCTGTTATTACTTAGCCACGAGCTCCTCTTTATACTCATAATTATGCTCTTCATACTCATATAATAATGAATTCTTATACTCATAATATGAGACATAATTATTCCTGCTCTTAGGCTATGTAGAGCGACTGTTTTAGCAAGATAGCTGGATAATTCTGACTAAATTCATAATATCAGTTAACGAGTTTCATGTGCTTACGTTATTTCTTACTTAAACTCGAAGAAATCCTAAAGGATTAAAAGTAATAATATTGTTATTTAACTTAATTTTTAAAATAGTAGAGTATCTTGTCCGTTTATCTCCTTAAAGATCTACGATTCGGAACAGGCAACTAGCATCAACTTTCTGACTATCTGACCGACTCCATAATGATTCAAAAGTGCCTGTATATGTTTAAATTCAGATAAATGCTTTGTCTTGACTTTGATACCTTCCACGCGAAGGGAGCAAAAGATGTAATTTTAATGCCATTCATCGTAGGTAATGCCACACCAAACACTTCTATTAGGAAATTGAGATTTTTAACGCTTGCTTTGCTCCAAATTTTCATTACATTCCTAGTCATAATTAACTGACTAGTTCACCGCGTGGGGCTTTTGATTCAGCAAATCACCTCCTGACTCAGCAAACTAAGTAATATATGACGATACGGAACAAGCCATGTCCCATGAGAGATGAATGAGTTTCATATAGACGATATGACCTTAATTTATTTAAGGTCCGCACGGCCATTGACCACCAAAAGCTTATTAATAGTACCCCAACCTGTGTCGCTACGGAAAAACTTTTCAACTATAGCATCGCTAAGTTTTCATTCTAAATGTAGCGTAGCCCAGATGAAACAAATCGATTGAAAAAAGGTTTTTTTGTAAGCTTCGTTGGTTCGGAAATATATTTGTATTTTAAAGGTTACATTATGGAATTGAATTTCACCTTTGGTAGACTTTCTATCTTCGAACAAACGGCTTTTGTATCCTTGAGATATAAATGAGATTAAGTTACTTATCCTAAAATCGCACTTTGCCGGTTTGATACCGGTTATTATATACTAAAACCTTCCTCGAGAACCACTCTGTCCATTGGTGAAAACAGCATGAAAATCGGTGCAGTAGTTTTTGAGTTTATCGCGAACAGACAGACAGACAGACGCGGCGGAGGACTTTGTTTTATAATATGTAAGGATATAATATATAGAGGTTAGTTATTAATAGGTGTGTTGGCGGAAGGCTACTCAAATATAAGGTTTGGTACTAAAACATGGTGGCAATCAACGAGAATATAAGGTTTAACTGTGGAAAAGCTGAGTTGTTTGATAAATTAATTAAAGCTGATACCGCGGATGCTGGTTTGAGGTGGTGCGGGGAAAGAGTACATGACAGACTTGGGGAGGACCTTTAACCATCAGCGGGTTCTATTTTCCAAATCTACTTAGTAAAAATCTTAAATTCACCGACAGACAACGGACAGTCTAAAATTCTGGATCCAGAAGCATGCAATTTTGCACAAGATTTACTTATGTAAAGAAAGTAAGCATTAATATAGGATTTTTTTAAATTCATGTCTTAAAGTATGTATATAAGTATAAGGTGTATCTTTTCATAAACGAAATATAATAGCGGATGAAAGTTTGCTATGCAACCATCGGGCACACACGGCTTGTAAATAAATAAATGAATATAAAAAAATAACAGTTCATACACAGCTTAATAAAAACGCCTAAGTGACGAGACAAATCAACAAAAACTTCGTAAATACAGCTTGATCACATTAGCTCTGGACATCCAAGATGGCGGTTCCTAAAGGGAAAATTCTGCCATATTCGCCACGCTTGACAGCCAGTGTGGTGACCGGGTATAATGTTATTAGTTAATAGCCGGATGCTGGCCGTCTCTCCGGCGTAATCCCTTAGTCTCCCCGCCGAGCCCCGCCGTGCCCCACCGAGCTCCGACGACGCGACGAAGCGAACTTATGCATGTTACGGAACATATGCTACTCTGATATACGCTGATATAAAGCAGCTGTTTTTGTTTATTAGGGTAGTCGTAGATTGTTGCGACAGCGCGCGTTTTAGTTCTATGTGTATGCTTATTTGTTTTTGCTCTGTACTACAACGGGTATTAATCATCACTAGATTTGAAATAGTATGAAATGATTAGATAAATGCATGAATATCGTTCTTGGTCTAGCTAGAAAACGGACTCTAGACGTACTTATAATACCGCTACCATCCGAAGTGAGCCCTACCTCATCATTCTTAAAATAAAATAACTTACTTATTGTACTTTGGTGCCGTTTTATTTAGAGAACACGAGAGGTAACATTTATCGTATAATGACATAATTTAATGCGTCAAAATCTCTATGGTCTTGTGGATTGTTTTCGCGCTGAACGTTTATATCTTGCGTAGACGTAGACGTCACGTTGATGCCGGAGAGTCGTTGTGTAGACGTTGCGCTAGCGTTTCGGAGCTGAAAACACGTTGCTTTGACACGCCATTAGCGTCTATACGGCATTAAACTGTTGACGATCCATAAAGTGATGCAAAAGGAAGTCATCATTCTGTTACCCTTATCATCCCAATTGATTTGGGGTTGGCGCAACATATATAACTTTTCCCATATTTCCCTATTAGTCGTCGTCTCGGTAGCCACCTCCTTTCTAGCCATATTATATTTCAAACAGTCCATCCACCGTTTCTTTGGTCTTCGTACTCTTATAATCATCCACATTCATATTCACAACTATCCTCACGTCATTTTCCTCATTCCTTCGCATCACATGCCGTGACAAATGATTTCCACACAACTTTTCAATCACCGGTGGGAGTCAGTTGGTAAAAATGAATGGTTCAAATAATAGTTCCTATAATAGGAATTGTTACGTCACGTTGGGCAGAGATCACTGAATTTTGTATCGACGCCGACGGTGCAAGTTTACTGTAATGTGAATATTCAGCAGCCTAGTTAGACTGTGAGTAGATCTAAACATAGGTACATAAGTTTAGAAGTGAACTTACAGGCGCTAAGGGTCAATACACCGTAGCATTGTAGTACAAGTCTCTACATGTTAGGCTGCTGTCCTTTTTAGGGTTCCGTAGTGAACAAGGAACCCTTATAGTTTCACCATGTCCGTCAGTCCGTCTGTTCGCGGCTTAGCTCAGAGACTGTTGGTACTAGAAAGCTGTAGTTTGGTATCAGTATACATCAGGATAGTCAGGAGAAGCAACCGACAACCTCCTAGGCAGACCTGCAAGATGTGTGCATTTGTGGTGGTATCTTCATCGCCACATGCGAACTACGCATCAAAGACCTGACAGACGTCACATAAATCCTGCATCGCGCAATTAAAGTTTACCGTGCAGTGGACATATATACGAGAATCCAACATCAATCGTTGGGCAGTTGCCCGCCAGACACAACACCCGTCTGGTTGGAGGATCCTCCCTTTTCTATGGAATATGAGTGATCTTTACACCCTGTTCCTCATACTCCTAAACATTCATTAAAAAAAACCGGCCAGGTGCGTGTCGAACCACGCACAATAAAGGGCGGAACCCTTTATTTATTTTATTATTTATGTACACACAGTAAAATACATGGAGATACGACATAATTATAACATAAGTACGGTTTATTGTGCGTGGTTCGACACGCACTTGGCCGGTTTTTTTATTGAATTGGGATGATTTAGTTCATTGGGATGAATTTATCCCAAGCACAAACTTAACATTGTAGTTGAAAAACTTTTATCTCCCATACGGAATGTATGGGAAAACATGTTATATTTTTGCAAAAATTACTTTACTTTTTTCAAATTACAGCTTTCTAGTTCCAACAGTCTCTGAGCTAAGCCGCGGACAGACAGACATGGCAAAACTATAGTTTCTTATTGACTACGGAACCCTAAAAATGACAAACAGACACACGAGTGATCCTATATGAGATCGGTTTTGTCAAGTCGTAGAAACCGTGGGAGGCAGGGGCGGGTCGGTAATACCCAATCTAATAAAAATAATTTAACACATTCATTTGATTCCCTTTCCAAGCCCTACCTGTAGCTATTGAGTAACAATTTCCACCATTATTAGCTTGTTAGTATCGATTAGAATGCCTCATGTGTTGCTTTAATTGGTCTGCTCTTAATTGCTGTATATTTTAGTAGTTATACCACTGTAACAGCTTGTATAGTAATTATGTGTAGAGCAAAACCTACACTTATACGTAATATACATTTTATCGATTAAAACTTTCCTTTTCCTTCCTTTAACCCTTTCTAAAGAAAATTTTTGTTTTTCAAAATGACAACAATTTGGGACTCACGTGCTTATTTTTGAGTGACATGTATAACTTTAGTAATAATGTACACCTGCGGAGTTAAATCATTACTAGCGTTTATTTGATACCAATATTTTTGTAATTTGTTTTTTTTTAAAACCTTCCCCTCCGTTTTTTTGTATTTGCAGACGAAACATATAAAAAAAATTATAGCCTATGTCACTCCCACAATTAAGTCGAACCTAACGACACCTCGTATGTTAAAAATCATCCAGCCGTTTAGGCTACAGAGTGTGCCAAAGAAATAGACATACATACTCTCGAAAAACATTACCCACCTTCTGAGGCAGTTGGGTAAAAAGACTCGTTGAGTGAACCCAAGCTTGGTTCCCCTCTCTTATTTGTATATGAAAAGCAATATTTTCTCAATTTATCACATCGGAGAATTTTTAAGGCGCTCGCTATAAATTTTTGCTCGATATCACAAACTTTCTTCATATATTTCATGTAGGTGAGTGCTCGGGGAACTTTGTCAGGGGTCCCGCATCGTATTTTTTGTTATTTATATTTTTTTGCCGAAACGTTCAGCAAGAATTTATGTCAAGCAACTTATTCAATATCAACAAGACATACACAGGGACAGAATAAATCAGAAAATAAATTCGTATTAGGCTTTGTCATGTTTGTTGATTATACATCGTTTTTATATACAATTTTCTTGTAAATATGTTAGTGTAAGCGCATGATATTTTCAACTTGCGAAATGTTTTCGTAATTTCTTTTTAGATTTAAAATAAAATGTTAAAAAAGATTTAATGAAAAGCTTTTTACTAAATCCACAGATAATCTGTAAGCCCGACTGAAATCTTATTTAAGATTAAAAAATAATGAATCCCAATTCATAAGCAAAACCAAGTCAACCTAGTCGAACATTAATTACTGATCCTCTAACCAAAATAATTATCACTCGAGTTTATTTATTCGATTTTCCATCCGATTAATCGAACTCGATTTATCGAAATCGTCTTAGAGGCTCAAAGTACTTAAAGCGTTTTCCAATTCTAAGCAAGCGATTATTTATCACAGCATTAGCATACTTCGTTGGAGTAAATCCATCTTGTAAAGGGGATAATGATCAATAGAAGATGCTGTACGAGCTAGAGATTGCTTCAACGCTTCATTACTCCTTGTCATGCATTAAAAGCTATTATATCGTGAACGTGACCGATTTGCCAATCTACTCGAAATTGTCTCCGATGTGCGGTATAGGGTTGGGTTTATCGATGATGTAACTATCGATTGACGGTTCACTACGTCGGGATATTCGAACCGGTAACAAGCTAGCTTTTATTTGAAAGATGAAGTTACGAAGTTTCTTTCAAAGAATATTGTTTAGAACTTTAGAAGATTCATTGTTCAAAACAAAACAAAAACAAATTCTACGTATAAATCAATTACCTACTTACTCCCAAAATGTCGAAATCGATACCTGAAATTGAGAACCACAAACTAATTTCAACCGTCCCCGAATATTTGAAAATTAATGCTAAGTACGCGAACCTGCTTCATCGATAATGTATCGATATTACGCCCGCTCAAAGAGCGAGTTATCGATAACTTATTTCGCTAGGGGAGTGCCGCGCTTGTCTTTGCTTTGAGACCAAACCTTGTTAGTTAAGACCATGTATTGTGAGGCTGTGCCGTCATGACGTCATCCCCGAACTCTGCCCTCATTGGTTATTAAATTGTGTAGGAATAGGGAATGTTCGCAAAAATTGGAATGAAATTTCCTCTGAGGCCATTATTTGGTCCGAGGGTAACTATCTGAACTTTGAGGTTACAAAGAGAACGATCCATCATTCCGTATTTTGAAGTAATGGATTGTTTTGCTTTTTATTATTTTTGTTATAAAGGAAAATAATATTGAATGTGAGCGGGGTTTTCTGGTCTTACATCAATTTAGTGATTGAAATGTCGAGTTTTTGTAGAGATAATAAATGAAACTTTTCAAATTAAATTGATCTTTAAGTACCTGGGTACTTGAATTAATTCTAGGCTTTGTAGCGTGACTAAAGGAATAGGTGCTCAGTCAAAAAACCCTCCTTTTTTCTTCGCCGTAGTCGGGTAAAAATAGTATTGATTCTAGGCGTCCCTTCAAAAAGGATTATAGTTTCGTATGGAGAAGAATGGGCAAGAAACTCCATAGTATTTTTAAACACAATCAATTACGTACATGGAGTGGGCACATTAAGGGGGATGCGCTAAGGTGGCCCGTGAAATTCAAATTTTCTTACGTTTTTTGCCATTCGCAGGTTGTATGTTGATCTAAATATTATTTGCGCCCGTAACAAACATGTATTTACTAAATTATAAACATTAGAATCAGCAATACAACTCTCTAAGTTCATGTAAGTGCATTGAACAACGAATTCATGAAATAGTTCGTTTTCGTCTTCGTTTTTTGCAATTTTCAGGTCAGTGTCAGGTTGTATGTTGACTAAATTGATTTTGATTTTTCACGATGGTTTCCTTCACTGTTTTTGAAGCAAGTGATTATACGCTCATGAATTCGAAATGTCAGAGGTGCGTGGCTTGGGTTTTAACTCGACACCTATGACTTGGCAATCTAACGGTCACACCTTTTTTTTTTGTTTTTTAGGTGGGAAATCTTCAAATGACTTCTCCCGCTCTGGGCGGGGCGGAAGGGCGTGTCAGACTCTTACTGGCTAAAACCCACCCGTGTTCCTTTAGTTGCCTGTTGCCAGGGTCCCGATATCCCTTTCGGACTATTCCGCAACCCTGGCAGGCATCGGTCCTAACGGACCCCGTCAGGTAACGGTCACACCTGACCATTAGGCTATCACTGATACCCGCAAATTGCAAAGAATTTCGCAGGCTACCCTAGTCTGCCAGGTTTGCCGGAAAGTCCGAAAGGGATACCGGAACCTTGGCAACAGGCAACTGAAGGAACAGAGAATGTCAGAATTTTACTGACTAAAACCCACCCAGGGTTTTAGTCAGTAAAATTCTGACACCTTCCGCTCCGCCCAGAGCGGGAGAAGTCATTTTAAGATGTGCCAATTCGAAAAAAAAAACGATTATCTCTAAGAAATCTTTCACACAGACATAATGTACCTCTACTGGAAGCCAGAAAGACAGCCTTTCTCATTTTATTAGCCTGTGTTAGAGCAGAATGCCACTTGTACTTCGCGTTTCTTTCCAAGTCCTCAGGGCAGTTCCCTTGGGGGTTAAGCTGAGCTTTGTAATACATACAACAATTGTCTCGGTTCCGTTGCTTGAATCCGTCCGTAGCAGCGACGTATTGTATTTCAATTAGGCTCAGTTCACACTGGATTGCCGATGTAGCTGCATTCTCGCCTCAGTGAAATACTGCAGGCGGCAATGGGAATTAATTAACTGTAATACTATGTAGATACTGTTTAAAAATTAATTGAATGCATTCGGGCTCAGTTGAATAAAGTTCCTTCAATAGTTTATCATTTGGGTTATTAACCGACTTCTACAAAAAGGATGCATGTTTGTTACCCGATTACTCCGCCAATTATGAACCGATTTTGATGATTCTTTTTTTGTATGGTAGGTCATGCTTCCGAGGTGGTCCCATATAAATTTAACTTTTAACTTTGCTTGCGTAGTTTTTGAGTTAGCTTCAATATTACGTATTTTTCCCACTTAGTTTATCTAGACGATGTTTTAATTTACTCCTTCACTGTTATTTACATCAGCTATTGGTATTCGAATTTGTGTGGGGTAGGTACCACAACTAAAAAGTGAAAAATAAAAACATTTACAACAAAAAAAACCGACTTCCAAAAAATACACTCAAAACTGAAAAATAACTTTAATTTCGAAAGTTGATGGCAAAAAATTAAAATTGAAAAGCAAAGACACCGACTTCCGAAATTAAAGTTATTTTTCAGTTTTTATTTTTAAGACCTATTTAGTAGTACCTAGTACCCTTTTGAATAATAATAATATCGAAAGAGCTACTGCTGAGCATGAGGTCGTCTTTTTTGAGGTTGGGAAGTCATCAAATGACTTCTTCCGCTCTGGGGGGTGCGGAAGGGCATGTCAGACTTTTACTGACTAAAACCCACCCGTGTTCCTTCACTTTCCTGTTGCCAAGGTCCCGGTATACCTTTCGGACTTTCCCGCAACCCTGGCAGGCGAGCATGAGGTCCTAGGCTCGATTTCCGGGTCGGGCTAAGTGTTATTGGGTTATACCATCTGGAACTTCTCAGCAGCAGCCCGGAGTTTAGATTTGTGCCCGGTTGATGGCAATAGGCTCGCCCCCTATTACATGGGACTTAAACATAACTGGCGTAATGTGGGTGTATTATAGGTGTACCTTTGCCTAACCCTTCGGGGAATACAGGCAAAAAAAAAACCGGCCAAGTGCATGTCGAACCACGCAGAATGAAGGGTTCCGTAGTTGGCATGAATTTATCCAACAAACTTAACATTGTAGTTGAAAATCACAACACAACATGTTTTTACAGCTGCAAATTTAAGTTGCTCGTTTATTACTCGGTAACTTGTGGAGCCTAAGTAGCGGTGATAGTTTTCCTTTTAGTTTCGTTATAAATACTGGTATTCAGCTGCATCTGGTTAGACTGGAAGTCGACCCCAACATTGTTGGGAAAAGGCTAGGCAGATGATACTACGTGAATTTTTTCACATATCCAAACTAACCATTAACCTGGCAGGGGGTGGGGACACTTGACTCTAACAAAAATTAGCACCCAGAGAGGTACGCTAAAAAAAAAAAATCGATTTTTTTTTACCACTTTGTCGGCGTGATTTATATGTATACCCATACCAAATTACAGCTTTCTAGTACCAACAGCTTCTGAGCTAAGCTGCGGACAGACGGACAGACAGACACACGGACATGGCGAAACTATAAGGGTTCCTTGTTGACTACGGAACCCTAAAAAGGTTTTGCTAGTACTGTACATTGAATTAGAAATATTTTGTTGTAAATACGCCAGTCTTACGATAGACATTTTCAGTAAAATATAAAAAAAAACAGTGTAGAATTTGGCTTTCCTTACATGGTGACTCATATAAGGAAAGTCAATTCAAGCCAAATTCAACCTACTAGCAAAAAAAACTTTCAGTCAAATATTCTGAAACCTCCTTCTTTTCTGAAGTCGGTTTAAATGCACTAAACAAACTATCCTCATTTGCATGCAAGAGCTGGTGTCACTTACTTCCGCAATATCTTGCCCAGCTGTGGCCATTTTTCTCAATGATATCTGACGTCAGGATGCAATAAGTTGGTACCGTGACATGGAACGTGCTTCTACTAAATGTAGGGAAATGCAGAAGGCTCTTAGTTTTTTTATTACTATGACTAGACAAAAGACAGAAAACGCAATTGGTGTAACCACCGTGCTAAAAGTAATTTAGCTTTGTAATCTGAGTACCATCTGAGGCACAGTGCAATATATTCTTTCCTACATTCTCATGCCGGTGAGGAGCTCGTGGCTAAGTAATAACAGCTGCTCGGGTCGATCCATCAGGTTAGGCTACGCTTGCCGGGGTTGGTCCGTGGATGGGTGACCATTTTCACATATCGAGACTCCTCCGTGCCTCGGAAAGCACGTTAAACCGTTGGTCCCGGCTGTCATTTGTGGATCTATGACAGTCGTTACGAGTCGTCAGAAGCACGAAAGTCTGACAACCAGTCTAACCAAGGGGTATCGTATTACCCAGTTACTGGGTTGTGGAGGTCAGATAGGCAGTCGCTCCATGTAAAATACTGGTATTCAGCTGCATCCGGTTAGACTGGAAGCCGACCCCAACATAGTTGGGAAAAGGCTAGGCAGATTTATTGACATTCTCATGCCGGTGTCGGCACTGACACTGACAAGTGGGGATGCGTTCATAGAGAATGTATGTAAGAATATTTTGCACTGTGCCGGTACTGTGTCGAATCGGTTTCACTGAAATGTGTGAATCGACCAGGGGGCTTAAAACAGTCACTTTGCCAGAATCATAATAGGATAAATATTATGAATCATCGTAAAATGTCACCAACTGACAATTCATAGTATGATCTGCGTGCGATTCATATTACGAAATAATTCATCTGTTTGACAGTTTTCTATGGAGATTCGTAAAATGGTCCACGTATAATGGATTGCTTTTGTGTCAAATTATAGGAATTGCTAATGACAGCTGGAAATTCAGGAAATGAAATGCTTTTAGAGGAATTGCTAATGACCGTTTTAGACCCACTTAACTCAATGTCATATTTTCAACCTTTTCATATTATTATTTTGAGGTTTTCAGTCAGCTTCTCATCTCAGCATTTTGCTGCAAAATAGCTATCATAGGTCGCAGTCTGGAGCAATTTATTCAGGCCTTTGAAACAGCAATAGCATGAATACTTTCGTATTAGATAGTAAATTACTGTTTAACCTCTATTTGTCATGCTCGTGTGCTATTGGTTGACTCATTTTGCCAAGGGAAGCTTATGAACACAACCCTCTAAACTCATCCACAATTTTGTATTCAACAAATTAACTAGACTACCGGCACCAGCTGCCTTGATAAAGAAAATTAACCCTTCTGCCTAACCTATTTAGTGGTGCCAGCCAAAGGGTAGTGTCACAAACGAGTAACGCGTTTAACGGAACGTCGACGAAGTGAATAATGAATAAACGGCCCGCAGTGAGAACAGACATGACGGACTGCGGCGCAAGTTGTGAACGTAGACGAGGAAGTTGGCTTAAATGTTGGGACAAACGTTGGGTCAAACAACCTTTCGACGACCACATACTGATATGTTTGATTGGTTTGTGGCGGTATCTACATCGCACATGAAGTCACATAAATTCTGCATCGCGCAATTAAAGTTTACCGTGCAATGGACATATATACAAGAACCCAACATCAACTGTTGGGCAGTTGCCCGCCAGACACAACATCCGTCTGGTCGGAGGATCCTCCCTTTTCTATGGTGGATGAGTGAACTTTACACCCTGTTCCTCATACCCCTAAGGTTATTCAAAATTCGTACACGAGGAAGTTGGGTCAAATTTTGGATCAATGAACTCAGTAAAGCGAGCGTATGTTTGGTTATACATTTGGAGGTTGTCCTTCCTTGCTGAATGGAGCTGCTGCAGTAGTGTAACCGTACTTCCATCCTAAAATGTCATAAAAACCCTATAAGTTAGAAACAGTGTTGGACTGCAAAACGTACCAACTGCAGTTTTTGCTACAGCACAGCTTTCATCCAGAACTGGGGTGCAAAAAGACTGCAATGTTATTCTGAATTCTGCTTAGAATTAGCCTCTCAACATGAAGTCACTTCGTGATAACAAGAAAAACCTAGATTTACACATATATATAACGCTTCAAACATCATTCTGTCTCGTTCACCTTCAAACGGTTGACAGAAACAAAACAATATTTTTAAATTCTTTCAGCGCTAACCGCATTTAGTGATTTCTGATGCAAGCGAGCCAGAAACTATAAACCATTCAAGTCACAATCCGCTCCCGTCCACCCTTCATCCCCCAGGCAACATTTCTGCAACGTGTACCCGCCATCTTCCGAGTGCTATCCCCCGAGATAAAGGCTGATGACGTCACGGTGAGCCCTCTCGCCGACATTATTAGCACCTTATCCCCTATATAAGTTATCACGCTGTTTATTTACTAACTCTCAGGATTTCTGGGCTTATCTTCAAGGATAACTAGGTTTAGAGGATAATCTTTGCCTTCAAGGGTCTTTTGCGAGATAAGTTTATTTTTTAGGATGAAGATTTTGTCTGGAGGTGGGGTGTTTATTAAGATTTTCGTGTCTAGAAAAAAGGGGTATTGAGGTCATGATTTTTTGGCTGAAAAGGACTATTCTAAATAACATTTACGAAATAAACACGTCGGAAAGTATCTGAAGTATTATTAATATTTGGAACCAGGAAGTGTGGTTAGGAAAATTTTTACAAAAAAAAAAACAACCGACTTCCAAAAAAAACACTAAAAACGTGAAAAATAACTTTAATTTCGGAAGTCGGTGTCTTTGCTTTTCAATTTCCGTTTTTTGCCACCGACTTCCGAAATTAAAGTTATTTTTCACGTTTTTAGTGTTTTTTTTGGAAGTCGGTTGTTTTTTTTTTTGTAAAAAGTTTTTATTTTTCACTTTTTAGTTGTGGTACCTACCCCACAAATCCGAATACCACTACCTGCTATGTAAATAACAGTGAAGGAGTCAAACAGGATATCGTCTAGATAAACTAAGTGGGAAAAATACGTAATATTGAAGCTAACTCAAAAATTACGCAAGCAAAGTTAATAAAATTTATATGGGACCACCTCGGGAGCATGACCTACCAAACAAAAAAAGAATCATCAAAATCGATTCATAATTGACGGAGTAATCGAGTAACAAACATACAAAAAAAAAAAAAAAAAAACATACGGACGAATTGAGAACCTCCTCCTTTTTGAAGAAGTCGGTTAAAAAGAAACATTAGCTTCGTACAATGGAACATGTATTCGCAAAATTGAGGTTCAATGTTAAGGGCCGTAGTTTCCTCACTGACCTTGAGCATGTGGGCGGAGCTAAACTCCCTACTCCCCGAATACGTAAAACACGCGCGGTGGCGCGCTAAACTAAAACGGCGATCAAAGAAAATACAAGGGCGCAGAGTTGCGCGCATAGGACGCCTATTTTGCCTACGATTCCAGAAAGGAATGGCGGAGATGCAAGGCTGACATTTATATAGATAGATACATAAGTTACGTATATTTTAAGTTTTTACTGGATATTATTTTTTAGCATGTCTTTGGATGAAAATAAAAGGTGTATCTTTTTATACACGTGATACTTTATGTTCGCATAGCTCGTCAAAATGTAGAACAGCTGATTATTTTTTTGCGATTTCAGGGTTGGTCCCATATACACACTACACACAAGCTACACATTTACACATGTGTAGCTTGATGTGTAGACTTTATTGAAAACTAATAATATGATTTAGACTTTATGCATGTTTTTTTTTAATGTAACGTATCGTATGATCACAATGAAGTCGAGCACGATACAGCCAGAGCGTGTATGAGTGATGTGTGTGTGAGTGAAAAAAAAAACATGCATAAAGTCTAAATCATATTATTAGTTTTCAATAAAGTCTGCTGAATACTGATATCTATAAATAGTTAAATAATAATACAATAACAAATATTAAACTTCATAAAAAATAAAAAATAAGAATGAATAGATTATAAATAAACATAAATAGTTAAAATAATAACTAACATTGTTGCTTAGAATACTTATAAATATTTATGATGGTTTCAAAAAACAAAAATCTGTTCGGATTCGATCCCAGACCTCATTGATTGCGGATCCGTAGCTTACCCCTTACGGCTACAATTACATGTAAAAATTTACGCGAATTTTAGCAATGCAATGGTAAGAATAGGTTGCCACTATGACGCGAATTCTAAATGCAGCAGAAAAACCTGTTATGTAGGTCTTTGCTGGAGTTTTGAGCGTTTACTAAGTACAACATGTAAATATGTAGTATGTAGTAAAAGTATGTAGGTATATGTAGGTAGATATGTAGGTATGTAGGTAGGTATTCTAGGTATGTATGTAGGTAAGTATGTTGGTAGGTATATAGTTAGTTATGTAGGTAGGAAATATTTTAAGGGGTCATTGTACACACGGCTACACTTCAAGCTATAGGTACATTGCCAGTATAAGCTGACCTCGCGTTGTACGGAAATTCTATACAATGCGAGATCAGTATAAACTGGAAATGTATAGCTTGATGTGTAGCCGTGTGTATATGGGACCAACGCTGAAATCGCGAAAAAAAAGTCAGCTGTTCTACATTTTGACGAGCTATGCGAAACATAAAGTAAAGTGATTTCAGGCTTGGTCCCATAGTGAAAGCTGTTCATGATGATGAGTACAATGACCCCTTAAAATATTTCGTGTATACAAAGATACACCTTTTATTTTCGCCCAATTTTGGATATGTGAAAAAATTCACGGCTGTAGTATATAATGTATGACGAAATTAAAAGGAAAACTATCACAGCTATAGGCTATACCAGGTTCTACAAGTTAACGAGTAGGTAATAATCTACAAACTTAAATTTGCAGTTACAAAAACGTGTACATTTCGTATGGGAGAACATGATTTCAACTACAATGTTAAGTTTGTTCTTGGCATAAATTCATTCCAACTACGGAAACCTTCATTATGTGTGGTCCGACACGCACTTGGTCGGTTTTTCTATCTGGGATTGCTCAGTAGCAGCCCGGAGTCTCGATTTGTGACTGGTTGATGGCAATAGGCTCGCCCCAATTACATGCGACATAACTGGCAAAATGTGAGTGTACTAACTAAAGGTACACCTCAGCCTAACCCTTCGGGGAATACAGGCGTGATGTTATGTTACATTAAAATTTTTTTTTGGTCTACTTATATTATAAATTTGTATGTAAATTATGTGAATGTAAATAAAAAAAGTATTAATAAGTAATTGCAAATTTAAAAAAAAAACTCAACAACAAAGCGCCTACGCGCACAATTGAATTGGGCTCTCTGCAGCGAGCTAGTCTATAAACGCACATTGATACAATTCGTTCGTAAATATTTGCACTAACACACGCAAACGTGCATAGTCAGTCGATAGCCGGGGCGGAGCAGCGAGCGACACAGCCGTCCCGTAGCAATGCTAACTGGGCACTGCCGCCCGCGCCCCGCGCAGAGCACCTCTGAACCTCTATCTCTAAGTGGGGTAATATTCTTAAAAATATTGATTAATTTACATTTATGGTACGAACAATCTGTAGTGCCTCTAACCATCAATTTTTCAGTATAAAAATATTTCCAAACATCAAAGCCGTTTAGTAGTAGTATGGAAATGTAAGCCAACAAGTGCGTCTTGGTAGATATTTTTTTAAGGCAAAAGTATTAGTCTTACGAAAAAAACTGATCAAATAAAATGTTGTACATGAAGCTATGGCAAACATATATTTTTTTCAGATCTTTTATCCAAGCCGTTAATGAGGAGTAGGCTTTTTAAATTGACCATGTTACGGTACTAAACGGGACCAAGCGTCTTAACTTGAGAAGTTATTAGATAAAGCTACAAACTAATTATAAATATGTGTCCCCGCGGATGTCAAATGTGACAACCGCGGTGTATGCATAAAGTGCGTTTCAGAAAATAGTTCCTATGCCGTAATGTTGGCACTACTGTTGTAGGACCAATACGAATACGCTAAGCCACTACGGCATTATCTAAAAGGTCCGTTTTTAAATTTAACGGTGGAGCCAACATCACGTCAAATGAACTATATGATGAAATGCAATTTTCTCAGGTAGACAGATAGCTCATTCCTATAATTTATGGACCGCTATTGTTTAAAATGAAGTATCTTTATCAATAATGAAGCAAAGACCTCATAGCTTTGCATATCACAGGTAAAATAAGTTTACGAATCTATTTATATGCCCAGTTTGGTAATAAAAAAACCGGCCAAGTGCGAGTCGGACTCGCGCACGAAGGGTTCCGTACCATTATCTATAAAAACGGCAAAAAAATCACGTTTGTTGTATGGGAGCCCCCCTTAAATATTTGTTTTATTTTAATTTATTTTTAAAGAGAATATGGAACTAAATATTCTGTGAATATTTCAAGCGTCTACCTGTTGCCGTTGTCAATATCGAGCAAAAACGAGTAAAAAATTCACGTTTGTTGTATGGGAGCCCCCTTAAATATTTATTTTATTCTGTTTTTTTTGTATTTGTTGTTATAGCGGCAACAGATGTACATCATCTATAAATTTCTCTTATAATTTCAACTGTCTAGCTATAACGGTTCACGAGATACAGCCTGGTGACAGACGGACAGACGGACAGACAGATAGACAAACAGACAGCGGAGCCTTCGTAATAGGGTCCCGTTTTACCCTTTGGGTACGGAACCCTAAAAACTACCATTGGTAAGAAAAACTATTCATTTTTGTTTATATGAACCGAGCATTAGACGTTTGTTGTCCCGGACAACAAAATGTTGCGCAAAAAAGTTGTTCGCAGTGTCTGCTCTAGTTGACATTAAACCTCAATGATTCGCAATAACAATTGACATCGGGTAAACATCGAGCCCGGATGACAAGAGACATACAAGTTTCCGGACAATGATCCCGTTTTACCACACTACATACATTTCAGTACTTTCTTAGAAGCAGATAAAAATTCAAACAAATATCTACTGACACAATTCATTAAATGAACCAATGCGTTCTTGAGATATCTAGAGGGAAACAAGGAATCAATTCCCGTCGTGCTCAGAATTTCGATTTAGTTTAGATCGATCTCGAAGCAATCATATCTAGTGCAATTTATTATTTATCTTTTCTGAACAGATATATCAGTTGGGACGAAAATGTTTCTGGAAGAGCATTACGTCGAGTTACTTTTTTAATAAGCTCGTCCCGTCAAAACAGGCGGAATTTTCGCGCCTTACAAAGAGATTTTTTTTCGATTATCTCGACCAAGCCCTTTTTCTGATTTGCTTTTCGGATAGTGTGATCCGGGTTTAAGAACCTGTCCAAAATAATCGCGATCGTAGGGTAGGTACTCTACTGGATACGTCGTATTTGATGTAGAAAATATTGGACATACGAATTATTACAATTAGAGCGTTAAAGTATTGATTTTACAATGTCTTTACAATATGTCGTTTCAATGTCTTTACCGAGACTCCTCCGTGCCTCGGAAAGCACGTTAACCCGTTGGTCCCGGCTGTTAAACGTGGATCTTTGACAGTCGTTATGGGTCGTCAGAAGTCCGAAAGTCTGACAACCTGTCTTACTAAAGGGTATCGTATTACCCAGTTACTGGGTTGTGGAGGTCAGATAGGCAGTCGCGCCATGTAGAATACTAGTATTCAGCTGCATTCGGTTATACTGGAAGCCGACCCCAACATAGATGGAAATAATATGAAATGGTAAAAACTGCATTGAAATCTATTGTGTAGTTTAGCAGATTTAAATGGACACACAGGCAGACACGAAAAGTGCCTTTGATACTATGCTAGCGACCTGCTCTTGTTTCGCATGGTTTTCAAAAGTTAACAAATCAAAGTGGTTTCTTTATTACATGTAAGTTTAATGTTGTGTACACATAAACCTTCCGGAATGAATTGTCTCAATGATGAATTGTATGAATGATAACCGTAGAAAAACGCGGCCATACAAATAGACACGAAAAGCGACTTTCATTTATAATATATTTTATTGAATATATTTTATAGAAAATATAGTTTTTCACACATAGTGTTACAGTGCAAACATAAAGTCTGACCCTGGCCACTATTCAGCCAATGCACAGATGCCATTCGATTTTAAATAACGAATACTTTGTCGGGTCGCCAGTCTTTTGTTTATGGCCACTAAAACCTTTTCCCTCTAAACCTACTTTGTGTCTTGAACTAGGTACTTGGACAGTTATATTCCGAACACTTCTTGTTTGTTCCATAATAATATTTTAATTAGGGCCCGAATCTCGATTTAAAAATAGATTTAGCCCAGTTACGTACGCGCGATTTTTTATAGAGCACTGGAATTTGAGCTGAGCGTTGAGAATCCAACAGAGTGCATCCCAGCGCGTCAAAAAACACACGCAGTTGACAAAGTCTCAACTCTCGACGCTGAGCAGTGCCGCAGTGCGCTGAAAATCCAGTGCTCGAAAAACATCTCCCGTGCGTACCTGGGCTTAACGAGATTAGTATGAAATCTGTCAACTGACTTAATTGAATCGAGATTCATGCTTGGAAATTGTTCTAGAATTCCACTGGGCTTAAGTAAACTCTTGAGAAAATCTTCTCTTATTAATGATTAATAAGATAAAAAAGCAACACGATTGCTACAGGAACGTGGTAATCGTCTTCCACTATTTTCCTTTACCGTAAGTCAGAGCAAATACAATTAGTAATAATTTATTGAATTGATTTATTGTACAATAAGTGTTTGATTTGGTAAACCAACAAGGAGTTGCCAGCACAATTAATAACTTCAACTGGTCCATTGGTCTTTACTTTGTTAGTACAAGTTGATCTTAATTGGCCACAATAGTTATCGGGACATAATATAATATATTGATTCGGTATTCATTCTGGAAAGGCATGTATTTTATTGAACGTCAAATTCCCATTTTGCTTCTCTAATAATATAATTAAAGATTCTGAAGCTCTTTTAAACACGTTTTTCTTGAATAACCACGGTTTATTCGAGAATTTAAATTCAAATCGAGAGTTTAAACTCTCGATGTGTGTATCTAAGTTTCATTGATAGGCACAAGTAAATCATTTTCATTCAAACCAATCATTCATATTTAAAGCTAAGAAAATACAAAAAATAATTATAATTATGGACAAACATAGTCGGATTAAATTTTTTCACGTAACTCTCCCTAGTTTTACGCAAATAAACGTGAATTTGTCGAATTATTTTTGTATGAAAAATTAAAAAGAAAAGGAGAAAATAAAAAGAAACATTATATGCCAGTTGATTCTTTGTCATGGTCTCATTAATACCCTAGAGTTATGGGATTTAAAAAAAAACACGTCGTACCTATAAGTATTTCTAAAACTTTTACGTTACGGCTTCGGTGTAATTAGAAACTTATTTACATTAAAGTAAATCTAAACAGCACTTAAAAGCTTTATATCAGCATCGCCCACTAGTTTCAACTGAATACTAATAAAAAGTAATCTCATTTATTTGTGTTTGGACGGGCTGGAATGAGTAAAATATTAATTTTGTGCGAAATATATACTCTGTGACTAAATATACTTAGGCCAAAACATTAGGCAACCGGCTCGTCACAAAATATAAAGCTACATTGGAAAGACTATTATTTTTTGTTAAATTCGCAATAAAGCTTGATAAACCATATCGCCCTGTCTGCCTAAACATTTATTTAGGCAGACAGATTGATGAAATGTAAAGAACAAAAAACGTTTTACGTGAAAAATCAGAATTCCGTCAGCGTTCGCTCGCCGAAATTAAATGAAAATTCCGCTCAAGGGATGAAGGTAATGTCGGCTCCTTATATTCATTACCAAACTACTCATATATTGTTCGTTAACTATACTTGTTTGTTTATGAGTTTAATTATATTACATTACTTGAGAACTTCATTAAAATAAGGGATGGCGACCCTAAGCCATGCTCCGTTTATTATAAACTCTATTCTTGACAGCTGTTGACGATATTCTACGTGACTTTACACACAGCCGGTCCGGAGCCGTATTTTTTAGGTTAATTAAGTATGCGCCACGGATAAATAAATAATAAAGTTTTGACAGGCCGCATAACCTTTTTTTCCAACAAACACAACATTGTTTTAAGATTAAAAGACAGGCGGTCGCAGCCTGGTTATAAATTTTGCTGAATTATTAAAAAGTCCTGCTTTACGAATATTGATTAAAATTGTATTAGGTATATTTTCAAATACCATCCATAATTTAATAACTGGCAGTTTGTGACAAAATGAAGGTTCTTTTGTTTTTATTTTTTTCCTCAAGGGAAAACAAAGGCATTTATTAAAACATACTGCCTAATCTGCGGTATATATTTGCCTTTCATATTGTTGATAAAGCAAAATGCTGAGTTACTTTTTAAATGTAGCTTTTAGCTGAAGTTTCTGGCTGAAACAATTACTTAGTTGAATGCTTACCTTTGGAGGTAAATTCCTGCGTGTTTTATTTCTATATATAATACCTATCTGTATTAATACAAACTACAGTATACAGGCACATTGAATTATTCAATATATCGGCTACTAATTGGATTTAAATTACTCGTCGACAACGGTGTCGTACAAATATCTGTTATCAAATGATTTGATCGCATACTAATACAACGTAGGGAATACTAAAATATTCATTTAAACATGTTCTATTGCTTGCGTCCTATTAAACCTATAATTAAAAGTACATTTAGCTACTCTATTTATTGGAACTTTGTATTAAACATTTATCTATGACTAGCTTCCGCCCGCGGATTCGCCCGCGTGGTATGTCGATAAAAAGTAGCCTATGTCCTTCCCCGGGATGCCATCTATCTCCATGCCAAATTTTATCGAAATCCGTTTTGTGGTTTTGGCGTGAAAAGGTAACATACAGACAAACAAACAGACAGAGTTACTTTCAAATTTATAATATTAGTATGGATTAGCTGCACCCCGCGGTTTCACCCGCGTAAGTCGCGATCCCGTGGGAATATCGGGAAAAAAAGTATCCTATGTCCTATTCCAGGTCATGATCTACCCCCTGTGCCAAATTTAATCCAAATCCGTTCAGCCGTTTTAGCGTGAAAGTGTAACAAAGACACAAACTCACAACACTCGTAACAAAAGAAACAAACTCAGTTTCGCATTTATAATATTATTTAGGAAGTAAGGATTAGTAAGGATAGTAAGGATATACGATACACTCTTTACCACACAATTAAGCCTACTCTCTGCGAGAGGGAGTGGACCATCATTCTCCGTACGGGCCAAGTGTGGGTATAATGGATTTCACATTTTTCAATTTTTGGTTCTAGGACATATCGTTTTCTTCCCGCAGTTTTCCTTCACCGTTTTGAGAGCAGTAGTGATGATTTTAATTACACGAAGTAATGTGCGAACACGGGTGGGTTTTAGTCAGTAAAATTCTGACACGCCCTCCTGCTCCGCCCAGAGCGAGGGAAGTTAAGAAGGAATCATCAAATATTCCCCACATTAAAAAAAAGGAGTCTGGGTTTTAAACTCACACGACCTACCACTCGTCTGTCTGGGGCCGTTATCACTGTGCCAGCACTGTCTTCTCTATGTCGTATTAAATAAAGCAATCAAATTATCCAGCTACTAATGATCACACAATAGCCAATCCGTGCTCCCCGAACGATGGCATCTTATTTATCTCCCGGCTACTTCAACCCCTTTTACAAGCGACAGATCGAGATAACAGCTCTTAAAACCAAGTCACTACAAATTCTTGTGTTTTGAGCAAAAACTTAAGCTCCCCTTGTGTTCTGTGGCATGTGTAAATTCTTAAGACGTCCTCTCTGTGTTTGGTAAATATTTAATGTCCACTGTGGGGTCTACTTTGCATATTACGTGATGGTAGGTAAGGACCTTTAGCACACACTCCGGTTTCGGGCATTGCTCAGCATTCTGATACCTAATGTCCATAATTTAGTAAAGTTGAGCGTCACTAATTATCTTTTGATGTTGATGTATTGTTTGCCGTTAATTTGTCGATGTTTTCCTCGAAAATATATTGTTCTGATTAAATTTCGTTTTAGTTTATTATTTTCAATAACGAAATATTTTGATCGAGTATTTGACTAATTCTAGTGAAATTATTTTGTATTATTATTAAGGTAATCTACCCATGTAGTGCACATCTCGTAAACTATCATTATTTAATGGTTAAAAATCCATGTAAAATTGCAATACAAGGCTTAGATAAAAATGGTAAACGCGGCTTGTTTCAATTTGATCATGAAGTGAATCTTACCAAGGGGTATCGTATTACCCAGTAACTGGGTTGCGGAGACCAGTTCGGCAGTCGCTCCATGTAAAATATTGGTATTCAGATGCATCGGGTTAGACTGGAAGCCGACCATAACATAGTTGGGAAAAGGCTAGGCAGATGATGATGGTGTAATGTGAGTTACAAAACGCTGTGAGATTAGTTGTTTTCATTCCTTTAATTTTATTAACCTTACTTATCAAGTTAAGTTTAGTCCTTATTCTTAACATAACGTCACGCCTGTAATCCCCGAAGGGTTAGACTTATAGTACACCCACATTTCCCCAGTTTTGCCTAAGACCCGAGTAATAGGGCGAGCAGACAGCCAGCATCTGGGCACAAATCCAGACTCCGCGAAGCTACTGAGATATTCCAGATGGTAAAACCCAATAAAACTTTGCCCGACCCGGGAATCGAACCCAGGCTCAGTAGGTTGTAGCGCCTGCGACCAATAGACCAATGACGCAGTAATAATAATTATGTAAAGTTCAAGCACAACGTGAATTTGTATTATGAATAAATAAATGAAATGAAATAAAACGATGCCTACATTTTGATATGCTTAATGACATGCAGAACAATAAACAAATGAAATGAAATAAACCGATGCCGATGTCTACATTTTGGTATGATTAATGAATAAGCAGAAAAATTTTAGATTAATGAATAACATAATATCAGATTAATGAATAACATAATCCTCCTATTCTTTAACTCTTTATAAACCAAATGCATTTGAATACGATACGGTTTGCCTTATATCTAACTTCGAAATTCAAATACTATTATAACGAAACCTAACAGGCTTTCAGGGTGCTGTCTGCCCGTGACGACTGACATAGATATTCGCATGACAGCCTACAGAATTTAGAATAAAATAAAGTTCCCAGTACCGCCAATTTGATATACAGTATATACAGGGTGAATTTAAAAAGTACCGGTATCGGTATCCACGGTTTTTAGTTCTATGTAGAATGGTTTTCGTTTTTGATGTAGGTATCGTCCACACGTGGGATTTTATTGCTAGGCTGTAGTAGTAATCCTTTTTTTTCTGGTGTAATTCTAGCCTGTTGCTTGGTATTTATTGATGAACTTTTCAATCAATATATTTCTATTTTGCTTTAAAAGTCTAACTGAAAGTCAGTAGTACAGTTACACAAAATTCAAAAGCGTTTATCTCGTGATATAAAAATAGTAACTTTGAGAAAAGACTTATTTCATATCTATCAATAGGTACTTTAGGAGAAAATCGCTTTTGAATCTAGTATAAGTGTACTTAATGCTGTACTTTGAATGCAAACAATGAATATTGATTGAATAATGTTACAAATAAAGAATATTGATTGAAAAATTATACAAATAATTCTTTATTTGTAACATTATTCAATCAATATTCTTTATTGATTGAAAAATATTACAAATAAAGAATATTGATTGAATAATGTTACAAATAAAGAATATTGATTGAATAATGTTACAAATAAAGAAATTGAATTCCCTCACACGCAGACACGTGCGAAGACTAAGAAAGATTAAAAGTCAAAAGAAGGCTACCCATTACTTACGATCTACGATTATATAACACTTTTGTTTCTTCCCCATTTATGTTCTCAAAATCATAGCAGGTGTTATAAAGTTCTTTTGGCGCGTGGCCAAAATCGGTACTAGCGCCGCCATCTTGTTATTCCATACATTTCACAAAACAATTGCACAAATATTTACCAGCAGCGCCCCCCTGTTAACGTCATTCGAGCGCCAAAAGATCCTTTTAGTACTGTAACTATATTATTCAAATCTACCAACTGAAACTGTTTTATAGAATCGTATCTTTAAAATTTCTTGTTATTCTTTTTCTTATTTTTTCCTTTTTATTTACATGCTTGTTTAGTTTTAGTTTTTTTTTTCATTAACTCATTATGTAATTATAAAATTATGTGCTTATTTAATTGTTAGTGCACATCGCATTAGTACTATAAACTATATTTATAATATGTGGAAAATGTCGTCCACTTACTCACTCTGTAGCTCAAATTTTGTGTAATATTGTAATGTGTAACCGTTTATTATCCCAAATAAATAAAATTAAAATAAAATATTGTTTACAAGTAGTACCTAACCTGCCAAGGTAAACAAAATACAACATACCTCCACATTCCCATCAGCCGTAAGTAGAAACTACGCACTAAATTGTTTTGAAGGACATCATTAACGGTTAACGTGTCTCTTGGGTGTCCTGTCGGGCGTCCACTTACATTTGCCTCATAAATCCTTTCAGTTAATCTTTTACTTGGCTGAGTGACCAAGTGATATTATGATATGGCTTCTTAAGTATAGACGAAAGTATCATTGGGTTCGTAAGCTACTTCGAGTAGGGCAAATAACAACTATTGTTACTTATTTGTTAAGTCACGCTTGCCGGGGTTGATCCGTGGATGGGTGACCATCTTTACATACTGAGACTCCTCCATGCCTCGGATAGCACGTTACGCCGTTGGTCCTGGCTGTCATTCGTGGATCTTTGACAATTGTCACGAGACGTCAGAAGCCCGAAACAACCAGTTTTACCAATGGATATCTTAATACCCAGTTACGCAGAGCAGTCGCTCCATATAAAATACTGGTATTCAGATGCATAAGGCTAGACTGGAAGCCGACCCCAACATAGTTGGGAAAAGGCTAGGCAGATTGATTTTTTGTCACTTGTTTGTATAAAATTCATCGTCATCATCATCGACCACTGTTCAATTTGTTGTCTTGTTTGACCGACCAAAAATGTCAGTAGAAAATGTCAAAGTCACCTCGATATATCATCGATTCGTATGCATTACCCCAGCAAAATAATGTCGAAATTAGTCATTTAAATCTTACTCCAGTGTAAGCAACTTTAAAAATGTGCGCAACAATTACAGAAGCTGAGCAAATCTAAATCTATAAAATTTTAATGACTATTTTCGACATTATTTTGCTGGGGTAACGCACACGTTTTCGACATTATTTTGCTGGGGTAATCCCCACGTTTTCGACATTATTTTGCTGGGATAACGCACACTTTTCCGACATTATTTTGCTGGGGTAACGCACACTTTTCCGAAATTATTTTGCTGGGGTAACGCACACGATCGATTCAGAGACAATATAGGAAAGGATGACAAGAGACACTGGCCATTCTTCTAAAATGTAAATAAGTATATCCATTTCACTCCTTCATGTGCAATCGATAGCCACCTTTCTCGTTAATTAAAAGCAGAACTTTAAACACCACCAGTCACCACTAAGTATGCCGAAGTCCGAAGAGGCAGTTAAAACAATCCAATCTACTTACTAACTTGCTGAGCTAGTACAATTACTTTATGAACTTCAATAAAAGGCCCTTGAAGTAACCTCAATGGGCTATTACTACTTTTATTGCTGGTTATACAGCGTGCGGTCAGGTTAGATTAGGTCGCGGTACCGCTAGCTCGGTGACGTCACGAGCTTAGTAAGTGACAAGATAGAAAATGAATGTGTTGTATGCTCCTCTGGCTTTCATGCTGCTTTAGTACAGGATCAAGTTTTCATGTACACTGTTTGCGCTCCTTTGTAAAATTCTCATTGTTTGTCTTATGTACTGTGTTGTTGTTCCATGTGTGCAGTGATGTGTGAGCCAGAATTGGAGTTTGTTTGAAATTACTTTTTCGGATTCAGAGAATTGTAAATTAGATAATTTGGCTGGTTAGAAGAATGAACAACATTTTGGGATTTGTTTGACTAATTCGCTCATGTTTTGTTTTATTAATTAAACAGGCTAAAAATACTCAAACAAACATTCAAGCTCCAAATATTTTAAGAAGAAGAAGATATTATAATTTATTTATTTATTGCCATACATTTGGCAATAATATACACGTGACATGACCAAATATTATGTAATCAAATAGTACCTATATCTTCAAGAAATATAAGGTTATTATATCCTTCAATATGATTAGAAGGTGCGTGGGAAGGTGCCAGCTGTCTCAATTGTTTTTCTAACGCCCCCAAATGATTTATACAGACATTTTATTCAATTAACCGACGCAGAAATGAGGCTGTATCGTTTGTAACCTTTGCCTGATTTCGATGATAGTAAGAAATACAAATCTAAGGGAATAAGAATCTTACTTAAAATGTTAGTTATTTAGTTGACTGGCACTACTTACTAAGCACTTAGTAAGTCATTAGATAAAGTTGTTTTGAAGAAAGTTATCAACCAATAAACACTTGCGTGGTTTCAAATACTCGAGCCCAATTAATTTCACCTTCTAATCTTATCTTATAAAACCGAGTAAATTGACTTGAAATTTATTTTCAGTCCCAGAAATAATATTAAAAAAATATCATGAAAGTTAAGCACTTACAACGTACACATATTTCTTCAAAAGATTTTAGTTAAATGATCCGCGCACTGAACGCTGCCATTAGCCGTAGAATGGCGCCATTTTGAAAGAGTGATAGTTCATCTTAAGCTACATCAATATAATATTATCGTTAGTACCATTCACAATGCTAAATATTACTGTATTCAACTAGGTACTGTGGGAAAGGTAGGTACTCCAAAAGAAATCTTGCAATTAAAAATAAAAAATATTTATAGAATCGTTTTACGTTTTTCCATCATGACATCCGCTTGTCCACTCTTTTAGCTCACTCATAATTTTTCTTTCTGCCTTTTAATACAAAATAGTGCTTGTAATTATGCCATCAACATTAAAGTTTTGTATGGAACAGCTGATTATTTTTTCGCGATTACGATGTTTGTCCCATGGTGAAAGTTGTTCAGTTTGATGGTCTGTACTATCCTTTAATATGACCACACATTTCTGATACACCCTGTGTCATCATTATCATAATTCCAGATGAAAGACGTCCACGCTGTATTACTACTTACATCAAACTAGGTACAATACTTGTGAGAGCCCCTCATAATTTAGTGCCATACATCACTATTGTATAGGGATTAGAAGGACCTTTACGCACGATGCGTTATGTTTACGCGGTAAACATAATACAAAGTTTAAACAATTGTTTCGACAAATCCTTTTGTAGTCCGCCAGAGCGCGACTATTTGTGTACGTAATAGTGATGTAACTCATTCGAATTATTCGTCGAATGCGAATATGCCAAAGGGTATTTTTGTGAGGAGGCAATAGTGCGTGAATGAGCTGGTAAAATAACTGTTTATTTTATTCGGCGTATTTCGAATGAAGCTTTCAGGTGTGATATAATTTAATTAATTAATTTCATTGTTATTAGTGGCCTAGTGGCGATAGCGGCGGTGGCCCAGTGGTAACGGCCCTGACTTTCGAGTTGTAGATCATGGGTTGGAACCCAGCCAGGCGCTTTACTTTTTGTAAAAAATAAAACTGCTGTCTGCTCTGAAAACGGAAAACACCGTAAGGAAAGTTGAATTTAAAAAAATCAAAGACATGTGACATCTACCTACCGCACTGGGCCCGTGTGGAAGATTACAGCCCACCCCCCCTCGAAGAGAGGAGGCCTGGCGGTCTGTCTGAAAACACGACAATATGAATTTGGCTGCAGTAAAGACAAAACAAAATCCTAAGAACCTGTGAATTAAAAAACTCATCAAAGTACCATTAACCAGACAACTATATAGTACTGAAGCTGAACAAAAAACTATCGAACGAATACTCTACGTTTAAGTCCAGCTGTGCCTCTGACTCCACCCGCGTAACAGTCGGTAAACAACAAACACCACCCTCTTTCTTCAAAAATCACCTGTAATCTATCAATCAATTATAAAGTTTTACCGATCGGAAGCCGGAAAACAACATTGTTTTGCATCGCAAAACAGCAATCAATCACGACCCAGCTACATTTTCCCGACCACCGTAGGCACGGGCTTGTGGCTGGCGATCAAGTCCGATACGATAAGGACCAGACCCGGGTCGACGACGCATTGTGTTCCACGCGCGCCTCTAAGAGATGTCAGCACAATTGACGGGGTCCGCTAGGAGCGATGCCTGCCAGGTTTGCGGGAAATTCCAAAAGGGATACCGGGACCCTTGGCACCAGGCAACTGAAGGAATACGGGTGGATTTTAGTCAGTAAAATTCTGACACGCCCTCCCACTCCACCCAGAGCGGGAGAAGTCATTTGATGACTTCCCACAGTCAAAAAAAAAATCCACTTCACCCACTGTTAACCGAACCTAACGCATAAACTCAAAAAAATATTGATTTCTATTGTGTTGTTTGCAGATCTTGGATCTTAATGATCTTATTTATAGTTTGTAAATGTACCTGAATGAAGTTTAGAGACCATTTTACACATTTGGCACGATAAAATGCCACTTATCTACCTAACAAATAACAATCTAGCCAATTTTCACAACACCAGACTAGATTACCGAGAACAGCACACAAACACGTAGACATAAACACAAATTACACGAAAATCTAAATATAAACCAGTGTTAGCGAAATGACGAAACCGAAAACGAAGGCTGCTCACAACACCAGTTGTACTTACTTAGTTGATTTATTACATTAACGGAAGCTCCAGGAATTAGACACAGTTGCCTACAAGATTAATGACCAAGGATACAACAAATTTTATGCTTAGTATACTCCAGATTTACGTCCAGCTAAGTTGTAGGGGTTCTTAGAAGTAGGTGCTATACAGCGTGTCACAAAAACCCTATCCGATCCGTGAGGGTGTTGTTAAGAATCATACTGAGAGTAGCTATGTGGGATTATTTGGAAAAAAGAAAAAAAAAAATCGCCGTATTTTTTTTCAATGGGGAATTTTATCGGGTTATTACATGGGGTGCGGGTAGCCGTCCTTTAGTGGGTTTCTACAAGTCATAACTTATGACCTCTTTAGAATTTGCTAATCTATACTAATATTATAAAGCTGAAGAGTTTGTTTGTTTGTTTGTTTGAACGCGCTAATCTCAGGAACTACTGGTTGGAATTGAAAAATTCTTTTTGTGTTGGATAGCCCATTTATCGAGGAAGGCTATATAACATCACGCTACAACCAATAGGAGTGGAGCATAAATGAAAAATCTTGCAAAAACGGGAAAAATTATTGCTTTTTGAGAGCTTCCGTTGCGTGCGCTGCGTAAACGGTTTAAGTTACGCAAATATCATGTATGATGGAATTGTTCCTCTTTAAAAGTTCTAAAAAAAAGTCCGCGACAGCATATTATGTCTATCTTTTAAGATTGACTCACTATAGCCTTTAATATTATGTCGATAAAACTCCTTCGCAAATAATGAATTAACTTCGAAGAAATTTGATTACCAATCAAATTTTTTCGAAGTTAATTCATTATTTGCGAAGGAGTTTTATCGACATAATATTAATTCTTATTGAAATAAATAGTTTTAACATCAAGGGTATTTATGTAGCAGTAAAATACTTTTTAATTCATTCGAATCGGACATTTAATTCGGCGAATCGATCGACGCCGGCGCCGCGCCTCCGCGACGTTCCCTACTTTAGAAAGGAGAGGATGAGCACACGGGTACACATGACCTGGAATAGGACATAGGATACGTTTTATCCCTATATTCCCACGGGATCGACATCTACGTGGGTGAAACCGCGGGGCACAGCTAGTTTATTATAAAATTGGGGTAATTTTGGTATACTAAAACCGAGAATTGCTCATTTCAAAAACATTTTTATTTTCAATATTATTATTTTTTAAATAATTTTCTGGTATTTTTATTGCAGTATCTACCTACCTATGTGCCCCTTTTGGATCGCACTGGTTTTTTTTACATATCGTATATCCGCGTAAAGATAGTGTAGGTTGGTTGGAGTTAAAGAAGTACCTATGTAAGCAACGCAAACAAAGGGGTTTCCTGCTATGTATGACGTCACATTAAGAAAGGATTTAACTAATTTTTTCTTGACAGTGATAGGGGAAACACGGCGTTCCTATCTCCCCTGGATTATGGTCTTGCTTCGTATTTAAATTACATCACATGTGTAAGATTAAAAATAAGAGAGATCATAGCTCAATAACCTAAACATTTCTGTAGACACTTTTATAAATGAAGACGAAAAAATATACGAAAAACCCTACAACTAGGTATTAATTTTAAGGCCGTACCCTACCTCAGATTTTATCTCGCTCGCACCATACTACTCGCGGCCTGAGTGAGAGCGATGCCGGCGGCTCTCAAGCCTCGGATAGTTTAGGTAATTGCTTTTTACGGTGAAAATAATGGTAATTAAAAAATAAAAACATAATACCTGCTTTATAGTTAGTTCAGTTATTAAGCAAAGTTTCATGATCTAATTTGAAGTATTATTGAATATGTATATACGGTTTATAGTTCGGTTTAGAAATTCGGTCTAAATTTTCTTTATGGTTAAAGAAAATTTTATGTAATCGTGTTTTCGCCAAACATAGGACCTAGCCCCAATTCCAAAAATTTAACATAATATATTTAATTGAATAATTATAAAAGATATTTGCACACCTGTGTAGGTAGGATATGGTTAAAGAAATTTGTTGTATGTATCACCTCATGTACCCATATTCAAGCAAATAAATGATTTGATTTGATTTATTTCAAAATTAATGCTGCAGTATTTTCGGCATAACGGAGGATCATGCTAAGCAATTTGAGGTAGGGTAGGGCCTTAAAATTAATAAAATAACAAACAATTTTGAATCCATTAACATTAAGACTTCTTTATGAAAACGATGTTTATTCAATTTCTGTGGCATCAACGAATTATAAGCAGTTCACTCGACTTTAATAGCTGCTGCGTCTTGCAAAACTCTTGTCCAACCAAAGACTTTAATGAATAACAAGGAATATTCAAATCAGTGGTTCTGAATGTGTCTTTAAGATTCGAGACCCTTTAGAGTTAATGATTTGGACTTTGGGTCGGTTGCGAGGCAAATTGTACAGAATTATTTATATGAGATCACTTATTTAGGACTGCGGTTTTCACAAAAATAGACTCGTCTCTCTCTTTGCTGGGGTGTAAAGGTTCAAACTACGAGTAATATTGTATTTCAGTAACTCAAAGTCAAATCATTTATTTCAATTAGCAATTTATAGGAACGTTTGCACGTCAAAATTTACAAGAAAATAGAATTGTAAATATATAATATAAAATGTAGTTTATAAGTAGAATAAAAACTTTTTACAAAAAAAAAAAACAACCGACTTCCAAAAAAACACTAACAACGTGAAAAATAACTTTAATTTCGCAAGTCGGTGGCAAAACACGAAAATTGAAAAGCAAAGACACCGACTTCCGAAATTAAAGTTATTTTTCACTTTTTAGTTGTGGTACCTACTCCACACAAATTCGAATACCACTACCTGGTATGTAAATAACAGTGAAGGAGTCAAACAATATATCGTCTACATACACTAAGTGGGAAAAATACATAATTGTTGAAGCTAACTCAAAAACTACGCAAGCAAAGTTAATAAAATTTATATGGGACCACCTCTGAAGCATGACCTACCAAACAAAAAAAGAATCATCAAAATCGATTCATAATTGGCGGAGCAATCGCGTAAAATACACATAAAAAAAAAAAAAATACATAAAGTCGGTTAAAAATTAGCAAGAAACTACATAGTTACTAGTTTAAAATGTCTACTAATAAAATATTCTGCGATCAAGAATCGGTTTGCCAATTTTTAGTGATTACACCAATCCATTATAACATTATATCAGAGGATTTATACATACACATTTAGATAAAAATACTTTAAATTGACAATATAGGAGTACATATTGATATGCTGATAACTAAGTCCAATGAAAGTTTTACAAAAAAAAAACAAAAACCATTTCACAACAAAAGTTCCAAAATGTAAAACAACAAAAACGTTTTCACGTTAAAATATTATTCGTGGAAGTTCGGAAACTATATTTCACAAACTAGTACACGATAGAGTAACAGTTTTTAGTATCGAATAGTTTTAGTTATTGGTTTTGTAGCTACCAAATAATTAAATTATTGTGTGGATAGATCAATAAGAACGCAGTGTAATACAGAATCAACTTAATTTTCTGTTGCCCCAGGTTATTTACGTCTTCATTGAAAGATAACCACGAGGAGGAGGAGCTCGTGGCTAAGTAATAACGGCCGCACGGGTCGATCCATCAGGTTAAGCTACGCTTGCCGGGGTTGGTCCGGGGATGGGTGACCATCTTTACATACCAAGACTCCTCCGTGCCTCGGAAAGCACGCTAAGCCGTTGGTCCCGGCTGTCATTTGTGGATCTTTGACAGTCGTTACGGGTCGTCAGAAGCCCGAAAGTCAGACAACCAGTCTTGCCAAGGGGTATCGTATTACCCAGTAATTGGGTTGTGGAGGTCAGATAGGCAGTCGCTCCTTGTAAAATATTGGTATTCAGCTGCATCCGATTAGACTGGAAGCCGACCCCAACATAGCTGGGAAAAGGCTAGGCAGATGATGATAATTGAAAGATAATGACTCTTCGCCTAAATTGAAGATTGAGATAACACTTATCATCACGCCTGAAATCCCCGAAGAGTTAGGTAGAGGTGTATTTATTTATATATACTTTATTGTACACCAGAAAATACATAGCGAAAATAAATTAATTTAACACTACAAAACATACAATGGGCGGCCTATCGGTTTCTGCGATCTCTTCTGTTTTTAAGTCCCATGTAATAGGGCCTAAAAGGTAAACCCAATGTCACTTTGCCCGACCTGGGAACCGAAATCAGGACCAGCAATACTTGCGACCATTAGATGACTAGACCAAAAAAAATATAGAAAAAAGAAATTAGATATATTTGACCAAACTATTTATGTATATTCGATGAAAGCATTTGGTTGAGTACTGAGTATTTATAAATATATCTATCTATATGTAACTCTCCATAAAGGAAATTTAATTTCCGGGCTAAAGGGTGTATGTATACCCCTAATGTCGTCTGAATTAAAATTCTGAAAGGCAGTACGAGCCCAGTGTGTAATAAACAAAGTATTTTGACAGATTTATTTAGTCCAAAATGTATTCAAAGCGTGCCTATTATTGCCTTGAATATTATATTTTATTTTGAACGCTAACGTTACTTGGATTGGGTTTGCTGCTGGTTACAAAATTATTATAAAACGCCATTGAAATTTCTTGTTTTAACCTAAAATATATCCTACTAGCTTTTACACGCGGCTTCGCCCGCGTAGATGTTGAAAAATATCCCTCGGAAATGTACTACCGAGATTAAAAGTATCCTATTTCCTTCTCCAGGTCATGGTCTACCGATGTGCCAAATTTCATCCAAATCCGTTCAGCTATTTTAGCGTGAAAGCGTAACAAACAAACTCACTTTCACATTTATAAGTCAGGATGACACTCGGCAATACTGTAGCTTCCATTAGTAAAATAATTTTCGAAATCGGATCAGTAGTACCTCCCACATAAAACTCACAATTTATACCTCTTTGTAATAATTTGTTATTATAGTATTGTACATTACTTAGTATTCATTCTGAGTTTCTGAAGACCTACCTGCCATAATTTGTGTTTTGTGATTCAAATTAAATAAAAAACCAAGTAAAAACTTTTAATGAGACCACACAAAGTGTAATTTGAGTAAAGAGTAAAATAGGCCAAAAAAAAAGAATAAAAACCACGGCTCAAAAACATCAGGCGACGACTCACGACTCTATTTAAATAACTACAGAATAAAAATTAAAAAACAAATATTCTGAGAAAATATATTTAGTGTGGCCGTGCCTATATAGCCTTTGATATTTTATAGCCTGTTCATTATGAACAAGGTAATGTAGGTTTTACACAAAAGCGATCGCCGTTTTCCACTGATGGATTGCTAACAAATTTTAATGTAACTTTTATGTACCTACGGACCTAAAATGTGACGGTATTAATATTTTTACGAAACAAAATAAAGTGGCAAATAAATCCATCTTATATTTTAGTCCAAAAATTATTAATAAAACCTAAATTGTAGAACATTTTCTCGGTATTGAATCTTGATTTTAACTGACAGATCAGGCATTGGAGCAACTGGACTAATCCCCAAATAAGAGAGGGAAAATATTTGACAGTTTCTTTAACTCAATAATTTCAGTGACAGTTTTCGTAATTTTGACAAAGAAGAGTGAACATTTTTGTATGGCTCCTGTTCGTCGTCCTTTTAAAGGTTTTGTATGAGAAAGAAAGAAAGAAAAATATTATATTTGATGATGTTTTTATAATTAAAATAAAAGACCAATTAAAACTAACAAAATACGATGACGACCTGTGCGAGGCCAAAAAGGCCCCTATCTCAGCATAATGCTACGATATTTAAAAAAATAAATACCGCAGCGCTGGTATTCTGATAGGGCCCGCTGTGATGCCACGGACACGCCTACGGACACATAAATCCCACGTTATAATAATATTATATATTTAATATACGAATTATGAAACTATCTTGTACAGGTCATAATATTAATAACTCTAAATCTCACGACTGTTGACGAAATATTCCTTCATAGTTAGAAATAGTTCTCAGCCAAAGCCCAGTTCATAGTCTAACACAAACAGATGCCAGTTAAATCTTCTGCCGGGATGAATACAAATAGCCTAGTAATTTAATTACCTAAAATCAAACTAAGCAACTATCTAGTGAACCACTTGAAGTTAATAACAGTTGAATAACACTAAGAATTTACTAGAGTATTTAGTCATGCCTTTTTTACCCGACTGCCCCGAAAGGAGGGTAATTTTCTTGATATCTGGGTTCTTCCGAAACGTTGCCTCATTGTACCTTTTAGTCCAGAGATGGTGAACCTTTGGCACGCGTAAAACATTACTCTAATTGCGTAATTCACTTTCACAATCCGAGCTTCATAAATGTTTGAAAAATTTGTCTGCTCAACATTTTAGCGCAATAAATGTTGTTGAAATGTCAAAGTGAAAGCCATTGCCATTGTAAGTGTGAACGCAATTACCCCCCTGGTGACAGAAATTATGTCCCGGCATTGAATTGATTCCAGAACGAAGTCGTACGACTCTAACTACAAAAAAAAATAGACCTACTTATCTACAGTGCATTCAATCTTCCTAGCTTCTTTGTGGTCGGCTTTCAGTCTAACCAGATGCAGCTGAGTACCAGTATTTTACATGGAGTGGCTGCCTATCTGCCTCCACAACCCCCCCCTACCCGTAACGACTGCCAAAGATCTACGAATGACAGCCGGGACCAACGGCTTAACGTGCGAGGCACGGAGGGTCTCGATATGTAACAGATGGTCACCCATCCACGAACCGACCGCGGCAAGAGTAGCGTATCCTTTCGATTGTTATTATTTAGCCGCGAGCCCCTCCTGATCTACACTGTATGAACTTCATTGTAACATTTCATTATTTATCTTATGTAGGTATGCTAGTAACCATTCATAATAAAGAAAAAAAAAGGATTTTTTTTTGCGTTTTTCATTAGTAAGTATACTTCTTTTTTACAGAAAAATATACTACCTACTGTTGTAAATAGGTTCGCCATCCCTGGTCCAGTCCATCTTCATTAAGTTAGGGTCAAGATAGCTCTCGGATTCAGTCAAGTGAACGAATGAGGGTCCTACGAGGTGTATACGATACTCTTTGGTCCTTTTTATGAAGTACACGAGTAAATGGTCTCCTTTGGAGTTAATCGTCGTATGATTCAGAGTGTATTGGTATGCAGTGATATCGGAAAAAGCTTGTATAATAATAAAAAGGCAAATAATATTATTATAACGTTTATCATATAATAATATTAGATACATTTGTAATGATTACAAATATCCGGCTTGTCCTAAATTAGTTGTTTATACGCACATTGATGTAATTGCAAATGCCGAAATGTTCTGAGCTTCCCCAAATCAATCGTTTATGCGCCTATTAATTCACGTTTAGCCAAAATATTTGTCCAAAACATACCGTTTAGCAAAGTTTAAATACCTACGATAATTGCATGCATAACACATAAAGTCCTAGTAGGTACTTCATGTTTTCGATGTTAACATACAAGCATCTATCCATACTCGAGATTTACGCTGGATGTAGGTCGTTCAAATATTTGTATAGATTCAGTTTTCTTCCATACTGTGATCACAGAAGATAGAGCTTTCCTTTTCATTTTAGCTCGTAATATTGTTTTCTATAACGCATCTATACATGGGCTTAGAAGCCTCTGGTTGGTAGAAACCCTATTTATTTATTAAAGAACACCAACAGCTTTTAAACAGTCAACATTAGTTTAAAAATAATTAGGAAAGGTATTTCTTTCTAATATATACACTAACTAGAAGATGCCCGTGGCTTCGCCCACGTGGAGTTCGAAAATTGTCCCACGGGAACCTACAACCGGGATGAAAAGTATCCTATGTGTTAATGCAGGTTATAAACTATCTGTTTGCCAAATTTAATCTAAATCCATTCAGCCGTTTTAGCGTGATTGGTTAACAAACATCCAAACACACAAATTTTTATATTTATAATGTTAGTAGGATTATAGGTTTACATAACATTTAAACAAAAAAGACATTGGACAGAACCTGCCTATAAACTGAAAGTAAGGCATCCTCAGGATGATGATTGGCCAGTTGTAAACCAGAACTCGACGTGTTGCCACACCGAGCGCTGTATGCAGAGAACCCAGAATATTTAAACAAAGTTAATTTACTCGTAATACACGATCAATCATAATCTAAATCATTTTGAAGGATATTGGTAAGCCAATTGGTTATGTTCGAGAAATTGGTCTGCTTAAAAACGAAAATAACGCAATGAATGTTGTTGAACTGTCAAAATGAAACAGATTGTGATTGATCGTGAGTTACGCAATTAGGGAACAATTAAAAATTTTGTTGAGCATATTTTAATGGTTTTTTTCAGTTCTTATAGCGTTATTTCGTCCTGGTAGAAACTGATTTGAATATTACGTATATTGTAGTAAGTCACCTACCTACCTGCCTTATTCGGTCGGAATATTGATTTATATTAGTATAAAGAAACGGTCAAAATCAATAACACTTTATGAACATAATCATGTCAACTCTAATAAAATAACGTTGCTTGAACTTTGACCTCGATGACTTATCCTCAAGAATGTCAACTTATCTTGAATTAGAGACAAACGTAGGTGTTGATATAACTAAAACAAAGTGATAAACTGTTTCCTTTGCCCACACTTCATAACAAACGTTGAAGCAAATATAAGATTTCGTCATTCATTATAATCGCTCCCTGCTCTGCATTATACAACATTAGTTTATGTTTATGCTAAACCCGAAAAGGGGTTGTACTCATCATTTGGATGGATCAGGGACAAACCGTGAAATCGCGAAATAAATCAGCTGTTCCGTACATTTGTTGCACGCTTTGCGATTTCAAGGTTGTCCCATAGAAAAAGTTGTTCAAAATGTCAATGTATAATGACCCCTTTTCGGGTTTAGCATAAACAAAAACGAATGTTGTATATGCTCGCCATACTCTGCTTATATTTACTCCAGGTCTTTAGACCACCTTTTGCTTCTTCATTCCCTCAATATCGAGGATCGGTCTGAATTCGCTTCGATTTAGTCGTTTTCCCAAACTTACCTTCGCACTTCCCGCTCAAAGAAAATCAGATCGAAATGTAGATCATTCATGCAAACAGATCATTATCTTTTTCTCTTGTTAACATAAGCTGTGCCATAACGATGATTGAACTAATGATTATTGGAACTCAGTTGTCTTACGCTCCTGGGGTGGGCACTAATAACTGCGACACAGTTTCTAAACTAACGCTAACCTAACGTAGACAAAAGTTGTATCAAGTTTTTTTTTGTTCCATAAAAATATTTGTATTTGTATATCAGCTTATATTATAATTAAAGTTCAAAGTCAGTTCAAAATAATAGGATCTAGCGTGCGCCGTACTTCTTCTCTCTTCATTGAGCAATCAATAAATAGCTTGAGAGCTTTTTTTTTTTACAAAAAAAACATTTTACATAGGATGAGACAATGGGCGACCTTATCGCTAAAAGATATCTTTTCCAGAAAAGCTTTCAAAATCAAATCAATTAATCTTTGGATAGATTAAAAGGGGAAGGAGAGACAATACTGCAGATAGGCAGTGGTGTACCAATTGCATATACAATAAATACATGCATAAATAAAGCATATACTTATCCATTTAAATATATATCCAGAAGTGCACGGCAACAGCCGTAAAGTTGAACTGATTATTTTCAGGGCACAGATCACACACCCATACAGCCAGTACGAACATCATCCTCCTGCCCTTATCCCAATTGATTTAGGTTCAAAGCTGCATGTCTTCTTCAGCCATTAATCTCTTTCAACCGTCATCTTACTGTCCGCTTTCTTCCTAGCCAGATCAACATTCACACAACTCATCTTTTCTTCTGGTGTGCCTCTAAGAATCACTCACATTGATTCAGTATTCTGGTCATATGTGTTCACACAGCTAATACAAAATCATCATCATCATATTCCTGTCCTTGTCCCATGTTACTTGGGGCTACGCGTTTTCTTCTTCCACTCTCCCCTGTCAACCGTCACGATATCATTCACTCCCTTCTCTTTCATAATGGAATGAATGATATTATCATTCCTCACACAATCCATCCAGCTTTACAGTTAAGGTGAAAGCTTCAGGGTCCCCCGCCAAATTCAAATTTTCTTAGGTTTTTTGCAATTTGCAGGTCAGTATCAGGTTGTATGTTGATCTAAATATTATTCCCGGCCTTAGAAAATGTTTATTTATTCTTACATATTATAAAACAAAGTCCTCCGCCGCGTCTGTCTGTCTGTCGTCCTGTACGCGATAAATTCAAAAACGACTGCATCGATTTTCATGCTGTTCTCACCTTTGGATAGAGTGGTTCTCGAGTAAGGTTTTAGTATATAATAACCGACATCCACGCGGGCGCAGTCGCGGGCATCAGCTAGTAGAATTATAAACATAAAAATCATCAATACAACTCTCTAAGTTCATAATATCCTATTGAATGACTATTTCATGAAATCATGACATCTGAGGATTAATCTAATTTAAGGAGATGTATTGCTGATTCTAATGATTATTTTAATTCTGTAAAGCTATATTTGTTACGATCGCGAATCATATTTTAAAAATACAACCTGACATTGACCAGCACGGGTAGCATGACCACCGTAGAAATGGATTTTGTCGACGGAAGAATAGACAAAGTAACAGATAAACAATCACAATCTGTCATTTTGTCTATTCGACAAAACCCTTTTCTACGGCGGCATGCTACGCGTTGCAAAAAACCTAAGAAAAATTGAATTTAGCGGGATACCATAGCGCATCCCCCCTTAAGACAATCATAGTGCGTAATTATAGTATTACCTTACACAATACGTGTGTAGCACTAAGACCATTTCGCTCCCCCTCTGAGCTAAGATCAAGCGACGGTCAAAACGACCCCGTGGAATTACTTATATATAAATCTCTCTAAATGTGTCTCGGGGCTTAAGCTACGGATTACTGATTCCATTTTCAGGTTGAATCGAGTGTTTCAGTTTAATTTGCCATGGTTTGTTGGTAAGTGTACTTTTAATTTTAAGGAGATATTTTTTGCTGTTTTTTAAGTTAAAAATAAATAAAGTATTATTTTAGGCAGGTCTACATAACTTTAAAATTAAATTACCTACATTAATTTTATCTCAAAATATGTTACGTAATTATATAACTTGCTTAATTAAACAGGTCGTGATACGCGACGTTTTTTTTAACTTACATAATCTGTTTAGAAAAAAAAACTGCTGTACATAAACACGATCTTATAATTATTACATTATCAATTCTTAAAAAAAAAAAAATAACCATAAAAAAATCGACTCACCTCAAAAACAAACCAGAAACATTCGTCCATAAACAAAACTGCCACTTAAAAACAAAAGCGTTCGATTTTCAAATTTCGTAACACCGATAGGCGAAGGAAACTTCACATGAAGCCGAATCGAGGCGCGTAGCTCCCCCACGACGGCACAAACTACACTGAATTTGACGCTCTCGGGAAAATTATCTGTTGCACTATGTTTTATACATGCGCAAAGCTTACTTGTTCAAACCGCGTCTCTTGTTAAACATTGCTGCTCCGCTAACAACTGAAACTTCGGGCACACGAACAAACAATGAAATGTATAAACCCAAAGCAATATATTCATAAAGATTATGACATTTGGGAAAATAATTTCTCGCTTTGTTTAGCAATATTCGACATGAATTTTGAGTCAAAAGATTTTCTTTGTCAGCGTCCGTTTGTGTTATTGGTAGAAATATTCTTTTATATTTCTTATTGTGAGAGGTATAAAATATTGTCTTCAAGCGAGAACAAAAGACAATGTTCTACTCGCTCTGAATATTTTGTGATCGTTTTTATAAGTTTCAAACAAACTTCGACGACCCATATTGCGGTTGTTACTTATAAATTGGTATTTTTAATTAAACTTTGAAAATTTTCAAGTATCCAAAGGGGTTACGATGTTTCATTGTCCCATTAGGGTTTTGGAGGGCCGTAATAGGTTATTTGCCGGCCGCGTTCGTTTACTAATATACTTTAAATAAAAAACCGGCCAAATGCGTGTCGAACCACGTACAATGAAGGGTTCCTTAGTTGGGATGAATTTATCCTAAAAACAAACTTAACATTGTAGTTGAAAAGCTTGTTCTGAACATGTTTTTGCAACTGAAAATTTAAGTTGGTCGTAACTTGTAGAACCTACATAGCTGTTATAATTTTCCTTTTAATTTCGTTATATATTGCCTGTGCCGTGCCCGTGCCCTACTGCCGTGAAATTTTTCACATATCCAAGACCAACCATTTCTCTGGCATTTGACTCTAACAAAAATTAGCACTTTAAAACTTAATATTTCGCAAACGGATCCTTGAATCCAAAAATGGTTTTCACAAACTCACAATATTTTTAAACGACATCCCGCAAAATGAGGGTGACGAGAGAAAAAAAATTCACCTCGTTACGTGTACGGTACCTTAAAAAAATAAATTTTTCATGTTTTTATTTTACCACTTTGTCGGCGTAATTTATATGTATACTCATACCAAATTACCTTTCTAGTACTAAGAGTCTCGGAGCTTAACCGCGGACAGAGGAACAGACAGACAGACACTCAGACGGACATGGTGAAACTGGGTTCCTTGTTGACTGCGGAACCCTAAAAATGAACATAAATAACCTCCACGGAGCACAAGCAGATTATCTTTGGTACTCTCAAAGAATGCAAACTGGGACTTACCACAATCACATTTTGTAACAGAAAAAAAGCCTCTTTTTATGCTTGATTTAGTAACACGATTTCACAAAAACAGATTTAGAACCTAGCATACGAGAAACTCGCTCTCAAGAATTAATTCTATGCTAATGAAATAATTAGTAAAATTACTCATGGTAACGAAAAGCACAATATACTTTTTAGGCCCACAATCCTGTATTATTAACATTGGGGGCGGCATTTAATCCCTTAAATACGGTAATTTTGAAAGTCGAAGCGAATGGGGCCAACTGTTTAATTTTGTTTATTCTAATTTAATTTCCGACACTCTGTACACAGGGAATTAGTTGTGTGCCCTGTTGTGTGGGAGCTGGAAGTGGCTTGTCACATGCGGTGAGTCTTATATAAATTCTGTCTGCTAGAGATTTACGGAAAACCAAATCAAAGGCATTGATACCCCTCCTGCCAGGGTTGCGGGAAAGTCCGATAGCGATACCGGGACCTTGGCAACAGGCAACTGTAGGAACACGGGTGGGTTTTAGTCAGTAAAAGTCTGAAGTTCCGCTCCGTCCAGAGCGGGAGAAGTCATTTGATGACATCCCACAATCAAAAAAAAAAAAGGTAACCCCTAACTGTATAATCTATGTATAGGTACATATATCTATCGAAAGCCCGCATATTTATGTATATAAATTTGAAAGTGAGTTTGTTTGTTACGCTTTCACGCTAAGACGACTGAACGGATTTGGATGAAATTTGACACAGGGGTATGACCTAGAATAGGACACTTTTTATCCCGATATTCCCACGGGATCGAGACTTACGTGGGTGAAACTGCGGGGCTCAGCTAGTAATAATATAAAAATGTAACGTAACTTCTCATACTCGTGATATTTGAGTCCAGTTACCAAACTGTCGGCTTTATTAAAATGTCTTCTGTTGCTTTGCGAATAGATGAAGCGAAGGTTGATCCAAGCTGCATTGTACGGAGCTCCTTTATGTGCCGCCTGTGGGTTAATGTTTACCGTACTCAAGTAAAAGGAGATTACAGGGTACAAACATTGAAGTCCATTAACTATGCTAAGTAGGTATCTTAGTGCTTGTAGGTTCCCACCATAGCTGAGTTTTGCTGCTTGAAGCTGTCTAACCCACTTGACTTGATAAACATTTTGTAAACTTAGCTTAGTGGAGCTAAAGATTTTGTTTTGTTCTGCCTGTGTTTGAATTTTGGTCAAGGATAGTGCACGATTGCCAAAAAATAATTAACTTCCGCAGGGTAGTTGTGTAATACATGAGCACTTTTATTATTTGGACAATTTAACAACATTAAAATTGCCTTACATGTATTTACGTCACAAATTTTTCAAACTAATGAAGCAATGGATTAGCAATTTTCTTCAAAATCTTTGGGATTGTGATTAAAAGTGTATTCGACAATTGGTGCCGATTTTATCATGATGAGAAGAGATTTATTAAAATAAAACTTAATTGTGTAACTTCCAGCGACCACTTACATCCGTGTCTAATTTTAAGGGTGCACAGCACGGTCAAAAAAATTAAAAAACTTTAACAAAAAATAAAAAAAATCGCTAGCATGCCGTAATATGAAGGTGAGTTTATTTTAATTTAGCAGATGTAGTCTTGTGAAGTAAAAAATAATTATGTGAGAAAATGTTGAGTGGAGGAAGCGTTTTGTGCGCGCCTGTATCAACTTTTAAAAGTACAGTCGGTGGCAACGTACTTTTCTCTTTGTGCTATGAAAATACGAAGACTTATTTTAAATTACATTTTTGCCTGTGTAAACATTAACTATTTATTAAAATAGAAAAAAAAGAAAGAGGAATGAAATTTATCGTAACTACTCAAGATATTCCTATAGTTTTTCACATCATTTTGTAAAGTTGATAATTGAAGAACGCGGCGCTGGTCATCAGCTTTAACGCTAAAAGCCTAAAGTTTAAAATGATCTACTTATATGCTTTTCAACATAGTGGATAGTAAAATATCTTAAGCTGATATATTATAATGAGTAAAATAATAAAAATAAACTATACCATAATACTTAAAATTATACTACATTAATAATAATAAACAATTTTTAAGCATGTAAAGAATAAACAAAATTAAATATACCTAATTAAATAAATAAATAAATGGATAGACTTGTACATAAAATATTAATAGAATAAGTGAATGAATGGAAATATAAATACATAGGTAATAGGATATAAATAATTCTTAACTTAATATCAAGAAAAAATTGTAAAGAGCTCCTCTCTCTACCTATTTAAAAATTTGCTGTGCCCGACAGGGTCCATAATTGTTTTTTTTTTTTTTTTTTTTACCACTTATATTTTGTACATTATGGATTGCAATAAACGATTTGATTTGATTTGAAAGCCTAAAAATAAAATAAAATGCGCTCCCTGAATGAATGATATAGGTCTCAGTGGAGAAGAATTAAGACTAGTGGACTGTATAACATGTAAATAATGAAAATAAATTACAACAGTCGGTTTAAGAAGGCAAATATGAAAACAATAATAATGTATGTTAATAAAACGCGCAAGCGCAGCCGTGCGTGGAGGCAACAGCTGACTTGTGTGGCGTTCCCTCGTGCCGCCAGCGCGCGGCGATGTTGAGAAGAGGGTCTCAACACTGAAGGTATTCTATTGCTTTACAAAGGCTATTTTGTAGAGTTACCAATCTTATCACTCAAAGAAAAACATAAGTACTACTGCTACGATCCTTACATAGTCATTTGAAAAAAAAAAAACATTTTTTACCAATAATAACTATGATTATATTATTATTATGGCATCGATTGCCAGATCGTTATGACCGCTGAAGGGTTAACTTTAGCTTTGTAACGACAATAAATTAGAATAGGACCATTCAATAGTGCATTTTCAGCATCAATGAAGATAGACAGTTTGACAGTTTCCAAATACAGAATTCTTAGTATGGATGAACCTGCTACTGCTGCTTCCACTAATGCTAAAACCTTGTACAAAGCACTAATTAATTTCTAAATGTGGTTTCATTTTAAATAATATTTTGGGGCTGTGTCGTCGCTCGGACAGTCAGGCCCAAAGAGGTGGAACGCAGTGTTCTATGCGCGCCTTTATGGGAGGACGTGCGATCGGCCGCACTTGGTGATGGGGCCCGCTAGGCATGGCGGGCTGTTACCAGTTGGTGGTGCGACGAATGTACAAGTATCTCCCGGGCCCCCGAATTATGGTAGTAGAAAAAACAGTGGGGTTGCAGTCGGTAAGAGCCCGACATAACCCTCCGTTCTCCCCAGACTGAGGGCATCCAAGATGATTTCCCACGAAAAAAAAAAAAATACGGCTACACGACAATAAGATATGTGGGGTCAGGGACCCACCATCAGGAACGAAGTTCCTTCTCACGAAGGATTTAAAACTATAACAAAATTTTCGCAGACGCCATCTTGAATTTTCATTTTGACCAAATTCCCACTTTCTCTCTCTCCGGTGCCTGCAATGGTACTCGACACTGTCATCACTTTCCTCTTTTCTTTTGTCTTTTTCTGCCAGCGTTCTCCCTGTCTCTCTCTTTCTTTCTCATTGAATTAGAAGAAGACCAAGACAGTCGCAAGTATTAACGCTTTTAGCATTACATTTTCTGAAAGTTTACAAGCCGAATAAAAGAACTTCGTTCCAATAAATGAAAATACTGGAAATAATAATACATAAGAGTATTTTGGAACTATTAAATTAAACCTAGCATTGCAGTGATGGGTTTTGTCGATTAGCCGTCTAGCTATAGTGACTAACTATTTGATTGAATTTTCGAATGCAGACTGGGAACGTCATGCGATGTACACAGTTTAATTTACTGTCGTACTAGTTTCCCCACGCGGTTTTGCCCGCGTAGTATGTCGATAAAAAGTAGCCTATTTCCTTCTCCAGGGTTCAAAGTATCCCTATACCAAATTTTATCTCCTCTTAAGGCAGTATACTGCTGAATATAAAACCTCATCTCTATACCATAACAGCAAAATTCAGGCGCCTTTCGCATAGCTCAATGATCGCATCCTTATCTTATTGTTAATGTGACGTCATTGAAACAAATGGTTCTGATAAGCGTAATACCTACCGTATTCCAGAAAACACGAAACACGTCTAACTTCAGAGCAATGTTCACTTTGTTGTCAGGATATTTTATTTGTCAGCAGGAAGGGCGTGACGACAAAAAAAAAAGAAAACCAATCACAGTTGTCTTATTTGTGTCGTGAACAACGTTTATTATAGAATGCCATTTAAATGTACATACTAGCTACTCTAACAGAGAGGAGGCCTGTGTCCCAGCCGTGGGAACATTATAGGCTGATTATGTACCAGCTACTTAAAAAAAAAACAAACCAAAATATGCTTTCAAAAATAGTAGGAAGGAACCAGTTCTAACACCCAGTTACTACAAGGCTGATCATCAACGTCATGTCAACCGCTGTGATTAGTGGACAAAAATAACATCAGAGGGGCATTTTTTTTTTTTGAGATCGTTCTCCTTATAATCTCAATCTGTCAAAAATACCTCTTATTTTCCAACATTTTTTACAAGTTTTTGACACTGAATTTCGCTGAGAAGATATTGCGATTGCTGAGACTCTATACCCGATTTTCAAAGTTTTTTCGAATGGCTTAGTCAATAAATGCCCAATTTTTAAAACATTTACATTGCATTTCATTTACATTTCATTTTTTTCAAGCATTCTACAAATGCGTTATTCGACAAATAAGGCGGCCTGTATCCCAGCAGTGGGAACAGTAATGGCTGATTATGCAACAGACTCCCTTCAAACCAAAATTCGTATTTTCAAATATTTCAAACAAATGAAAGCACAAAATGTACATCCCCTTAACACAATTACCAGAGTAGAGTCATCTGTCTGTTTGTATATCGCGATGCATTAGCATAGAAATGTCGCACAGAGGTTCGCATTTAACAATTAGTTAATCAGTACAGAGGTGCTAATTCGAAAGAACATCAGGCATACACACTATATTAGTGTAGTAGTTGATAAAAATGCTCATGTCTGGTCAGGGAATTGAGATATTTTTATTAATTAGTAGGTACCCGTCAAAGGCACACACGAAACGCTGAAACTAAATGTAGTTTTGCCGGCCACCTTCGTTATCTTGTCGAGAACTAACAAAGCACACACGGCTACATATCAAGCTATACATTTCCAGTATAAGCTGACCTCGCATTGAGCGGAAATCTTATACAATAGGAGATCAGCATAAACTGGAAATTGTTAGGCATAAAATGGAAAGGTTAACTTGAATCAAAATAAATAAAAGTCAAAAGTCAAAACCATCTGATTTCAAGAAGACTGTCTGTCGAACGATGATAAAAATCGCAGCAATGAAAGTCCAGACGTTTAACAAACTTTACTAAGTCGTTCAAATATTTGTCTTAATCGGATATCGAACTAACGACCTTCGAACTAACACAATATATAATAATATATACTTACTAGCACGCGACTTTGTTTTCTAACCGATATTTTTTCACCGACTTCAAAAAAGGAGGAGATTACAATTATATGTTCGTCTGTATGTATTTTTTTATGTATATTATTATGTTCATCGATAATTTCGTCATTTTAGACGATTTTTTTAATTTTTTTTATTTGGTGGAGGATGCTTGCACGGTTGTTCCATATTTTGATTAACTTTGCTTTGGTAAGCTTCGATAATAAGTATTTAATCTTGATGCAAAACCAACAAACACGAGATACGAGCTACGTCTGCCAACAAACTGCTGTGCAGTTTGGCAGAGGTAATATTATTTTGTAAAAAATCATTTCTGTAAATAAAAACTTCTTCACTTTTGTAGGGTATGTACCATAATAATAACTAAAAAGTGAAGAATTAAAAACTTTTTTACAACAAAAAACAATCGTTTTTTTGGTATCAATATGGGAATGAAATGAAATGTTTTATAATAAAACATTTATTCACATAGATTTATTTTTCTGTTAACCAACTCCGAAATATTTCGAACATGGATGAACATTTTCAATTAAGTACAGACAATGGGTGTTTCCATTTGATTGAATAACGAGGTTTGAGGGTAGAATTAAAGAATGTTCGCGCGATGTCTGCGGGGCATGTCAGCGATACACAAAAGCGATCTTGTGTGGTTGTTTTAAAGAGACACTGCTTCCTGTCTGGCGGGGCGAGAGCGGTGCAGTTTATAGGAGGAAGCGATTTTTTGTTGACACCATACATACTTATGCAGAGAAAACTCTTTGGTTATCTGCTACGTCAGCGTAGCCGCGTATCCATCGGCTACGCCGTAGCAACAATTATTTTATTCATAAATGAACAGAAAGGACAAGCGGCCTTTGGCCTACAATGGAACAACACAGTCTTCATCTTCTTTTCATATCCACTATACTTTATACTGTTTGGGCGTCATAGGCCAAAAATAAAAAATGAGAAAAATTAATTTTGTATAAGCTTATATTCCAACTTTCAGAAAGAATCTATCAGGACTAAAATTTAAATTTTAATAAAATTTAATCCAAATCCGTTCAGCTGTTTTAGCGTGAAAGCGTAAAAAACAAACAAACTCACTTTCACATTTATAATATTAGTTAGGATTGCTCAGATTTTGGGGTATCCTAATGATATGCCAAAATCTGAGCCATAAAAACAACATTATTATGATAAACAACATTAAACGAACTTTTACCAGAAGACGTAGCGTTGGAAAGTCTGGAACAAGGTATACCGATGACCTTGTCAAGGCCGCAAGAATCCGAAAATATCATTATTTGGACCACTCAAACACGACACCCACCTAAATCCAATATTGTCATACCTACCCCATTCATCGACATATCATTACAAAATACACCTTCAATCAAAATAAACACACCACTCAACCCTCCGACCGCTTGTAACGCACACCACTTACAAAAGAAACATCACTGGCAGGGTCATAGAACAAAGGGCGGTCTCGAAACTGGAGGGTCCACCACTCCACTTGCTTTGTCCCTTGTGTCACATTGTTTAACTTTCAGACACACCCACGTTCACACATCACATAGATCGTGTTTGATATTACATACTATGTGGTATTTATGGGGTAATGCTTCATATTAATGTCAATGGTAATGATGAATGAAATGTTTGGTGCTACGCCGTAGCTTACCGCTACGTTGCTACGCGGCTACGCTTTCGTAGCAAGATTGAGAGAACCGATTATTTATCATTATTATTATTAGCGACCCGCCCCTGCTTTATACGGTTTTTAGGACTTGACAAAACATTGAGATTTCTTTATTATATTATGGTAATTTCTTAGTAACACACACACACACCAAACTTTCGGAATGAATTCTCTAAATTCCATTGTTTAGTTTAGAACACAGTCGCACATAGACACGAAAAGCAACTTTAATTTATAATATGTATAGATAAATAATTGTATGCCCTGATGGCCCAGTGATTAAGGCCTCACCTCTCTTGCACGAGGTTGTGGATTCAAGTCCGGCCAAGTACCAATGTGACTTTTTCAATTCATATTGTACTTTCTGAGTTTATCTTAGACATTACTGACATTGGTGAAGGAAAAACTTCGTTAGGAAACCTGCAGGACTTTATAGCTAATACAGGGTGTTAAGGTTATCACCGTTATCCTTGAAATCAGTAGTTTGGTGTCATTTATAGAACGTAAAATCAATGGAAAATTACGACTTTTTTTTTTTTAATGTCATTTAACCACTAGAGTATTTCACCCTTTCCCGTATGCGCTAGGGCAACGAACTTGCGTCTCAACACGGATGGGGGGGCGCGAGACGTGACCTGACCGGCTGCGAGCGCGATCCTTCCCTCAGTTAGTCAGCTGTTTTGCTGAAACTTTTAAAAATCTTTTAATGAAAATAACGTTTTTTTCAACTCAAGTCAACTACCCATAGTTTGAGTGACAACGGTGTTTACCCTTACACCCTGTATAAGTCTGAAATCGCCAACTCGTCTTGAGTAAGTGTGGTGATCAATGCTCGTGCCTTCTCTTTATGAGAAGAGGCCTTTGCCCAACAGTGGGAAAATAATAGGCTATAGGGTATTATTATTATTATAGAACTAGCAGATGCTCGGCTTTGGCCGCGTGGATGCCGGTTATTATATACTAAAACCTACCTCGAGACCACTATATCCATTGGTAAAAACAGCATGAAAATCGGTGTAGAAGTTTTTGAGTTTATCGTGAACAGAACGAGACGGACAGACGCGGCGGAGGACTTTGTTTTATAATATGTATGGATATAGATTGTGCTAACAATTGTCATATATTAATTTAGTACTAAGAATAATTACAGTGGAAAGGTTAATGAGCATGATTAAAAAATATTGTACATTTAGGGGAAATTAAGTAGTATTGTTAGTGAGTTCTTGAAAATTCAGTTTAGAATAACACTGTCAAATTTATTTCGATTCGACCTCGTAATAAATTCATGAAATCTATTCTATTTATCTTAAAGGTAATTCTTGATTATTTAATTTGACGCCGTTTCTAGCAATTGAATAATCAGAATTACTAGCAATCATAAAGGTTGAGATCATAAGGTCACTTGTTGGTCACCTTTTTAGACCTTTCTTAGAGTTTTTAACAAGTATTTCCATATAAATTCACCCTAAGCCAATCACGTATTAAATACACACTGAAAAAGAAAGCCAAGCATGATTCCAATTGTTGGTCAATGCACCAATTTTCAGCCAAATCTGTGAATTATCTAGCTGAAATCCCAACAACATAAAAAAAAACATCACCACAAAATGCATCCTAATTGGAGCACTCTTCGAGTCGTTACGGAGCGAAGCGTGGCCGATACAAACCCGAAATCATAAGCGAAGTAGTTTATACCAAATAGCTCACTATTATAGATATTCGGTTTTTATGTATCATAAAAAGTTATCGTAAAAACATTTGCACCATGTTTTATTATAATAAACTACTTTGTTGCCTCCAGGAATCGAATTCAAGATTCTTCAATTCACATTTCGACACTCATAAAACACATAAATAAATTGGATATTTGAGGAAAAAGTGATCCGCCAGAGATTTTTATTGTTTTTCCAAGTGTTGGTCGTAACTATAGAATTGTAATAGATGGGTTAAAGGAAAATGATCTTTGAGTGGTCGTCGTAAAGGTTAATTCGTATGTAAGAGAGGTTTTTGTAGCTCAAGTGGGATGCCTGTGACATCCTTTTGTGGGAAGCTACCGTGCTTTTGTTTAATAGCACCTTTGTTCGTGTGTTTGTTAACAACGTCGGAACTCTTATTAACTTGATGACATACAAGTTGGTTATAATTAAAAAGAAAATGGTTTTTCCATTTTGTGACGAGGTTTGTTCTGTGTTTGACGCGTGTGTTGAGGTTTTAATCATGACCCTTTTAGAAAAATAAGTGTCTAGCGAAACGTGGGATTTGGATTTAAAAATATCTTTTGTTTGTTTTTGCCTCTTGAATCTTGAATTCATAGACGTGTACGCACGAACGAACAAGAACATGGTGAACACGGACATCGAAAACTTTGTTCGCCAAAAATGTTCGTGGCGACTCAATTTCAAATCCTTGACTACTAAAGAGTGCGGGGCGGTTGAGCGCGAACACAAGTCGAACTGTGCTCGTATGGTGTTCGTTTGCTAATTTACGTCCACAAGTACGAACTAAATGTTCCGTGTTCGATGTTCGTGTTCACCATGTTTTGTTCGCTCGTGCGTACACGCCTTTAGGTTAGTAGATATTTAGGTGTTTCTTGAATAAAAAAGCAAAATCCTTTTTATTTAAGAAAAATGAAATACTGTTTCATATATTTCCCCCCCGTTTATCATTAAAAATCTTGACTATTATAAAAAAAAGTTAAATAAATAGTTATTTTAAATTGCAACTCATATGTTTAATTAAATAGAAACACAAACTTATAACAAAGTTTCCATTACTTAATATTGCGAATTGCTGTAACCATTCATGCGTGCATAACATTAGACTGGCTGTAGATTTAATCGCTTATTACTACCACTTCACATTACGACTGTACCTTGCACATTTAAATATCGAATCCATTGACGGCCAAGTATCATTTGCAAGTGTGTAACATAGAGTGAAGCCGACGATGGAAAGCGGGCAGTAAGTTACAGTCTTTGTAAACCAAATAGGTGGATTATTCAGTACAAGGGTACGGTGTTTCGGAATAACGGGCATATTAACTGAAATTCCTTTCAGATTGGCCCCGACTCGACCCTCATCAGATTGGACACTGTCATTACACATTAGATAATTTTGGATAGTCTCATGTTGCGTACAGACGAGGTAAAGTGTTTATTGCATTTATATTAAACCTAGCGGTTGGCCGCGACTTCGTCTGCGGGCTAGGATGAAAACTAGCCTATGTCCTTCTCCACGTCATGGTCTACCCATGTGCGAAATTTCATCCAAATCTGTACAGCCGTTTTAGCATGAAAGCGTAACAAACAAACAAATTCACATTTATTCGCATTTATAATATTCGTTAGGATGAAAACGATTTTTATTCAGCTTTAAAATGTTTTTTATTTTAATTTTAAAGGGCAAATGTTAATGTAAATTTTAGATTGGTCAATTTCAGTTTTCGTGTGAAACCGTTTCTTTAATAGAAGGCTTTATTAAACTGATTATTCCAGAAACTTTCAGAAGTCCTTCAACTTTTAACTATTACAATTTTATACAAGTACATTTTTCTCATAAATTATCCTTTCTACAGTAAGTACCTACTTTTAAACGAAAGTCTCCTAGTGTTTCAAAGAATTTTTAATATGATAGGCTTAAAAAAATTCTGGCCGAAATTCTGCACGGTTGCTCCAATTAGTATGCCGAAGGCATTCGTTTTAAGTCTTAGGTAACTAACTTGAATTTTAAGTGGATTGATTACTGAATTTTGAATAATGTCTTGTACACCGTCATTTGCATACATAGTAACTGAAGCTATAAAAGCCAGACTAGTAGTAAACTCTCGTGTAACCTCTTGACTCATTCATGGCTTTTCAGCAGGTCCCAATAGAATTCTTGCAGCAACATTACAAGCGGCTGGATTTTGGGCTCGTCTGTACATACCAACTTAAATCGCGCTATTACGTGAAACACCGCTGTAATACCTAACAATGGATCGCATTAGGCGGTGCCCAATGAACCGGTGGCCGCAGCTTGGATCACTTGATTTCCCCGAAGGCTCCTGAGATCTGTCCAAATCTTACCCTTCTCTTGTAATATACGATTTGGATAACAGATTGCTTTTGAAATTACGATTAAGTTGTAGCCAATAATTTATTCTGGGACTCATTATTGTTAGGTCCTGAGATCCTTTGGAACCCTTCAATCAAAATCTAATGGATTTGGAGAACGGTTTTCGTATGATAGTCGTGTATAGGGCTGATAAACTAGTTTCATCAGTTATTGGATCGACCCAATTTGAAAATGTATCTGAAGCGAAGGAAAAAGTAGCCAATAAACGACACAGCTTGTTTACATAATTTGCCTTTAGTTATTGTAATGAGGTTTCAGCTTTGTCCCGTCTCAAACAGATTGGAGTAAAAGTAGATCTAATGTTTACAAATGCCGGTTTTATTTTTAGTAAGTTTATGAGAAAAATAAAAGATTATAAAAATTTATCCCCGATGATGAAAGACCCAATTACAAAGACTAGAAACTATGTTTATTTTTAATTGAGTTAAAACATTTACGGCTCCCGCAGATAGCCGTGACGCGACGACGCAGCGCAACTCTGATGGAACAATTTCTATCACAGAAATTGTTCTACAAAGTCAAAGTCAAATCATTTATTTCAAATAGGCACATAAAAGGCACTTTTGAACGTCAAAAACAGAGAAATAGAACTGATTCTTGTTGCCCCTTCCAAAAGGTAGTTTTCATATGGAGAAGAATGGGCAAGAAACTCCACCGTTACTCTTTTAAAAATGTTTTACAATATTATTTTGTTTACATGTATTATATAATTATATGTGAAGACGATGCACCTACTACTGGATTACTGTACCACAAAACCATTGTTGCGTCGCGCCTGTCAACGGGAATCTTTATCTGACTTGTAAACTACTTGCATACTATTACGTCATTGTTTTACGTAATTTTATAACGAGATGTTCTCATAACCGGCATTTTTTTCTTCTAGACAAAGTTAAAATAAGATGTTACGTAACAATGTGACCGTATTCTTTTACCTTACGTTTAAAATATCTTCAAACTCGTCCTTTCTGTTATGTGTTCATTTTGGGCATCTTTTCAAAGTTTATCGTCTGTAAAACCGTTTCGTACTTACAATGCTATATGGACGAGGGACAGGGATTGTGTTTTTACCCTGTTTACCTCAAAGATATTGCAATTAATTTCGAAAAAAATTGAGTTTCAACAGTCACTAGTTTGGATGATATTGGTTTTTGTATTTTTGAATAAAATTACTAATTTTATTCAAAAATATATTAGGTATAAGTAATTTTTAAATATTTATGAATAATATTTTGGCATCTACTTTCTATGGCAGTTTACTTTTCATTTTTCATAATTTTAATATAACTTTTAGCGTACAGCAGTATGCAAATGTAGTTGAAGTCAAAAAGTTTATTTTAATTGAAGAATTTTTGAAAGTTGTTTATAAAATAATCACTTTCTTTTTACGAACGATATTAAGTAAATTGATGTTTATAATCACCACCCACCGCGGATAAAATTAATATTCCACAGTAAATACTTCTAGAAGACAACAGCGCAAAAACTGATGCATAATCAGCTTACATTGTTCCCACTGCTGGGAAACAGGTTCCTCTCTATGAGAGGGAGTGGGCCATAATTCACCACGTGGGCCCAGTGCGGGTTGATACTTAGAATATACTTTCGTTAAAAACCACGACCACTCCTAAAATATCACGTTACTAGCTTTTGCCCGCGACTTAGCCCGCGTGGATGGCGGAAATTATCCCACGGGAACGTACTACCGGGATAAAAAGTATCCTATGTCCTATTCCAAGTCATGGTCTACCAATGAGCCAAATTTCATCCAAATCTGTTCAGCCGTTTTAGCGTGAAAGCGTAACAAACAAACAAACTCACTTTCGCATTAATACTATTAGTTAGGACTATAATAGTTACGATTAGGATTCACAACAAACCCAAACAATAAATAACTAGACTAACAAGAACTGTCGCCTCAAACAGGGCTTCCACGAAAAACATGTATAAACACAAAATTCGTTACGTCAAAAACACATACTCGCATGCGAATTTTTTTATGAAATCCTTTAGACACAGGGTTTCTGTAATGTTCCTGTGTTAGTGTCGGGGATAATTGGAACAGTCTGAGTTCTAAAGGACAGTATAGCAATTATCCCGGCTCCGTTTCTATGCTCCGTTGACCACTGCCCTATGTTGGGGTACAAAAAACTCCGGGCCTCGGCTGAGACTTTTTTTTGACGCGTTCGCGTTGTGTTTAGTTTTGTCCGCTGTGTTGGCAAGCTATTGTGATGTTTGGGTGTTTTTTGTCAGAAATAATTGGTGTTGGTTATGTCAAAGGGGGGTAGTTTTTTACCCGACTTCTTAAAAAAGGAGGAGGTTCTCAATTTGTCTGTTTATATTTTTTGTGTATGTTCATCGATATTTTTGTCAATTGTGGACTGATTTTGAAAATTCATTTTTATTTGCTTGCGCGGTGGTAGTTTATAATATTAACTTGGCTTCGGTAATTTTTGAGTGCTTCAATAATACGTTTTTTTGTCCATTCAGTGTATGTTGATGATGTTATAATAACTTCCTATCACTGTTAATTACTTAGCAAGCAAATTTTAATTTATTACGACCAAATTTATTTTATTTATTATGTATCAATTTTTTTGTGATATGTTTAATGTGACGTATTAATATAAGTTAGACCGTATGAATGCTATTATCTACCTCTCTCCAAACAGTTCCAAATATTTGTCCACAAAACCGTGACAACCTTTTCATTCCTACCACCAACATTTTTATTTAAAGCATCCGCATTACCAATTCTTTCTAAGCTTTAATAATATGTCATAACTCACTTTCAGTTGGGTCAGGGCTGACCCACAAATGAGAACATAATGCGAACTGACCGGCCGTTATTGTTTTATTATAATCAATTCATGGCCGTACCTAAATATAACTATAAGGTACACGTGTATAATAATTCGTTGTTTTCCCTCGTGAGACTTGTGTTACTGTATTTTGTATTTTAGTGGGTGTTTTACTATTTTGTAATATCAAATGATTAAAATAAATCGCTTTTAGGTTTTAAGGTTGCGTAATATTGTATGTGATAGTACACCCGTGGCAGCTTATCAAGTTAAATAATTTACCAGGTACCTAAATTATCGTCCGTATATGCTATATTCAAAACACAACTGTCATTCTTTTGACAGTTGTAAGAAATGGCTATGACACGGCAAATTGACGTCGTGTGTCAATTTGATAAGCAATTGATGTCCCTGACTAGAGTTCGCGCAAGATAAGTCTGCGCGCGACTGTGTACCTATGTATGAGTACCTAATTCAATTTCGGAGTTAACCTTTCAAATTCGAACAAAATAACACAGTTGATACACCTACTTCTGACTTTTATTCCATTCCCATTCCTTAAAAAAGTTAATTTTCTTTTTCCTTAACTTTCCATGGCATTCGCGCGCGACTTTAGGGGAAAACCATGTAGGTCGTAGACACGAATATGAAACTCTTGTTCGTATTTTTTGTATTTACATAACACGAAGTTTGCTATAATATTTTTCTAATAAAAGAAAATAACACAATCCCGTATCTAAAATAATCATAAGGCAGAATACCTTTTATAAACCCTAATAACTGTGAAGAAGGTAAGGCAATTTCACGTGGCAACAGGCTGGCCTAATACTCCATAATGTCAAATCCTTGTAGAAAATCAGTGAGAGAGAAAAAGGAAAAAAAAAAGTCTTTGCCGATTTCAAAAGAGGTCTAAGGCGAATTAATTAAGATGAAAGATGTCATTACATTTGATCTTATAAATCGTCCACGGCGCGGCGTAGCGTGTAAAATCTTTTTATTGTTTTTATTTTTCGTCTTAATTTTTTTTTCACGAAGTGTTGTAATTGGGTTCCTGAGCCGAGGGCTGAAATAAAGTTAATTGGGTACAATTAAAAAATGCTGCGGGCTTTTAAAAAAATATTACACGTTATAAATCATGACTGAACGTGACATTAAAAGATTAGCGATTACTTAATTTTGAACAATTATGTACAGATATGATTACACTTACAAAATTTCCAGATCTATACTTGAAATTGCTGGTGAAAATCCTTAGAAAATTGTGTGAAGAGAAAACCTAGTGCATTTCTCCCGCGGGCAGCATTTACAGACATATTATAATAAATTGCCAGCTGCCTGTGAGCCACAAGCTTTTAGTTTTTTATGCGGCAATGCAACGTGCATTCGTCAAAATAACATTCTATTTATAGGTACTGTTGTACCTACTATTTAATTTCAACTCTTTATTAGTGGCTTTTATGGACATGATACTTATTCAATTTGTTACAGTTTTATTAGCAATCACATCATTGGATTTAAATAGGTGTTTTAACCGACTTCTTCAAAAAGGAGGAGGTTCTCAATTCGTCTGTATGTTTCTTTTTTTATATTTTTTTATTTGTTACCCAATTTCTCCGCCAATTATGAATCGATTTTGATGATTCTTTTTTTGTATGGTAGGTCATGCTTTCGAGGTGGTCCCATATTAATTTGATTAACTTTGCTTGCGTAGTTTTTGAGTTAGCTTCAATATTACGTATTTTACCCACTTAGTTTATCTAGACGATGTATTCATTTACTCATTCACTGTTATTTATATCAGCTAGTGGTATTCGAATTTGTGTGAGGTAGGTACCGCAACTAAAAAGTGAAAAATAAAAACTTATTACAAAACCGACTTCCAAAAAAAACACTCAATACTGAAAAATAACTTTAACTTCGGAAGTCGGTGGCAAAAACGAAAATTGAAAAGCAAAGACACCGACTTCCGAAATATAATAAAAAGTTTTTATTATTTGTCTTTTATATTGATTCTTTTCTATTTTGTGAATGTGAGAACGTTTTAGGCTTAGTGGACTATAGATTTGTTGAACATCTTCTAATTTGTTAAGTATCTGGTACTTACTTGTTGAAAGGCCTACATTGTTCGCCCATGCATACTAACAATGTAATTTGAAAATTTTGTTAAAACCAATTATTTTTAAAAGAGTAACCGTGGAGTTTATTACCGGCTCTTCTCCATAGGAAACGACCAATTGGAACCGTGCATCTAGCTTCTGACGTTTCATAAGTGCCCATGTAGGTTTATGTGAAATAAAATATTTTGATTTTGGTTGCTGATTTGAAGAGTTTCGGTGAAATAAAAACCGGCCAAGTGCGAGTCGGACTCGTGCACGAAGGGTTCCGTACCATTATCTATAAAAACGGCACAAAAATCACGTTTGTTGTATGGGAGCCCCCTTAAAAATATGTTTTATTCTATTTTTTAGTATTTGTTGTTATAGTGGCAGCAGAAATACATCATCTGGGAAAATTTCAACTGTCTAACTATCACGGTTCATGAGATACAGCCTGGTGACAGACGGACAGACAGACAGCGGAGCCTTAGTAATAGGGTTCTCGTTTTACCCTTTGGGTACGAAACCCTAAAAAAGGAGGAATAGTTCATGTATGTTCATTAATATACTTTTTGTTAAGATACCTACTTACTTACTTGCCCGAAAGTCTGACAACCAGTCTTACCGAGGGATATCGTATTACCCAGTTACTGGGCTGTGGAGGTCAGATAGGCAGTCGCTCCATGTAAAATACTGGTATTCAGCTGCATCCGGTTAGACTGGAAGCCGACCCCAACATAGTTGGGAAAAGGCTAGGCAGATGATGTTGACCTACTTACTTGCAGCCACTTCCAGTAGCACCTCTACGCACACGATACAAAAGCAAGTTATACCACGCCAGTTCTCGAGCTCGCCAATTTAACGTACAGTTACCAAAACCAATTTCCACACAAACTATATCAGCTAATTAGCCCTACCCTTAAACAAAAACATTTAGTATTAATATTTCATTCCGAAATTCATATTTAGGTAAACTTTATTAGTGAAACATCGACAAAGGGTTTTATTCAGCCAATGATCAAAGTCGGAGCGGTCTGCAATTTCCTTTGTTTTAGAAAACAATAATGTAGTGGGTCCTTTACGAGATATGAACGGCGGATTGGCACAACATCATTATCTCAGTGGTTTTCTCATTATTCAAGTTAATGAGGAGAGTTCATTTGATTTTGTGCCGGGAATGTTGTGTTAAAGAAGTCTGGAAGTATTAAATTTGCTTGTACAGCTTTTGTTACGAAATACACTAGAAGGAAGACACCAAGGAACCCTTATAGTTCCGCTATGTCCGTCTGTCTGTCTGCTCGCGGCTTAGCTCAGAGACTCTTAGTGCTAGAAAGCTGTAATTTAGTATGGGTGTAAATATAAATTCCGCAAACAAAATAAAAACGTTGGTAAAGTAAAATTGTAAAAAATTATAAAAAACATATCATATAAAGTTATTTGGTATATTTTCATTTCAATAACGTTCACAAGATATAATAAACGTGAGCTATACCAACTGTCGATATAATTTCTTTAGATATAACATTTAAATACTCTAAAACTTATTTCGTATAATGTTATTGGATATAACGTTTATTTAATCGAAAATCATTAGGCCTACCGTTTAAAATATATAATATTGATACCATTTTTATGGTTAACACTCCGATTCAAACGGCGGAACGACGGAATTTCTGTCACGGCGCCGGAGCCGTGACAGAAACCATGCCTGCTGCATGTTGCATTCTTGCTTGCATGCTTGCTTGCATGCTGCATGTATGGTGTATGCTTGTTTGCATGTTTTTTACATGAAAATAAAACCCACATATGTTTTTTACTAGGCATTTTATCATATTAGACTAAATAGGTTTTATGTGTTTTGAGTGGTATATCAATCGTTTATTATATTAACTGATCATTATATCAAATAAAATTATAGATTCAGTTGTTATATCTTGTAAATATTAGAGATTTTGTTATTAGGTATATCATATATTACTTACCCCATTGAGCGTGTTCGACATGCACTTGGCCGGTTTTATTCTTTGTCACATTGCTTGAACTGGAAAGGTAAAGAAACCTAGAATAGAATATTCTTTATGGTTTAATTTTTATTAATAAAGATACAATTACTTTTACAATACGGAATGAGTACCCAAACATGATACAACAAAAGAAAACTGATCTTATCAACTCATACTTCAAGTCGTGGCTATGTAATAATAGCCGCACGGGTCGTTCCATCAAGTTAAGCTGCGCTTGCCTGGGTTGGTCCGTGGATGGGTGACATCTTTACATACCAAGACCGCCGTTGGTCCCGACTGTCATCAAGAAACTGTACCACTATGGTATGAGGGACAAGGCTCTCGACTTTCTGACTTCTTATCTGAACAACAGAATTCAGAGGGTCGATGTTAATGGCAAGAGATCTGCAGGATATTCGGTCACCATGGGCGTTCCGCAGTGTTCAATTCTAGGTCCTTTCTTATTTCTCATTTATATTAGTGACTTGCCTTACCACATAAGGGATAATCACAAGATCGTTTTATGCGCAGATGATACTTCCCTCATTTTTAAAATAAAACGTCAGTTAGTCAACTTTGAACAAGTTAACGATGCACTCTCTAAAGTGGTGCATTGGTTTAATGTAAATAATCTTCTCCTGAACGAGAAAAATACTATACTCATTAAATTTTCAACGCCAAATGTCAGGCAGCTATCTAACAATGTTAAAGTTATTGGAATAGAGTTGGACCCCGTTGAGTCGACAGTTTTTCTTGGAATAACCATTGACGGTAAATTACAATGGGGCCCACACATAGAAAAATTGTCAGGAAGGCTTAGTTCGGCCGCATACGCCGTTAAAAAAATTAGACAGATAACTGACGTAGATACAGCCACAATTGTTTATTTTAGTTATTTTCATAGTCTTCTGTCTTATGGGATTCTTCTCTGGGGAGCCTGTGCGGATATTAATGTTATCTTTGTTTTACAGAAAAGGGCTATTCGAGCCATTTACAACCTAGGTCCGAGAGATTCCAAAAGATTCGAGAAAAATTCAAAGAAATAGATATTCTGACTGTAGCCTCACAATATATATTTGAAAACCTATTGTATGTACACAAAAATATATCAAATTTTAAGAAAATGTCCGATTTTCGTAGTTTAAATACCAGGAATAAACACAATCTAGCTGTACATCGCACTTGTCTCCACAGAGTAGGCAACTCGTTCATGGGTCAATGTATACGCTTTTGTAACAAACTTCCCATTGACATTCGACACTTACCCATTAAACGATTTAATAGCTGCATTAAAACCAAACTTTGTAGAAAAGGGTACTATAAAATTTCAGATTATTTAGAAGACAAAAAAGCATGGGATTGAGCTGCTCGCTCTGCTAAGCATTGTAACATTTTGAATAATATGGAAAATCATCAAAGTATATCTACCAGTTTTATTTACAAATTGACATTATTGAATATTCTATACAAAATGACATGATTACTTTGTAAAGTATTTTATTATTGTGAATGTAAGGACTATGTGAATTTTTTTTTTTTTTCGTTCTCAGTTAATTTTATCGATGGTCTGGCAATTTGAGAATTTTATGCGGGCTACCCAAATGTCCTTTCTTTGGTATTGTTCGTCGAGTCGTTGAGCTCCTTAAGTTCTGAGTTGAGCTCCACCATTACTGACAAATGTTTGCACTGACTGGACAGGTCCACTCAAATCTGTGTGGTTCTTTCCTCAAAAGACCATTTCAGACTCGAATTTACATGGTCCTCATATGGCTTGACCAAGATTATGTCTGGACTTTAAATATACTGTGACCTCTGAGTTTGTTTCGGCCTTTCTTCTCAGAGTAGTCATATAGGAAACGCCGACCTCATCTAGATTATTTTTAATATTTTTTAATATGACGTGTAAAAGTGATTCCAATATCCTATTTACAGAATAAACAATTTCATTTCATTTCATTTCATGTCATTTGTAGATCTTTGACAGTTGTTACGGGTCTTCAGAAGCTCGAAAGTCTGACAACCAATCTTACCAAGGGGTATCGTGTTACCCAGTCACTGGGTTGTGGAGGTCAGGCAGAGGAGGCATTCAGTTAGACTGGAAGCCGACTCCAACATTGTTTGGAAAAGGCTAGGCAGATGATGATGATACTTCAAGTAACAACCCCTACAAGTGAACCATATTTCACCACACCAAAAAAACCATATTTTTTTTATTATTTATTCTGTTTTGTTTAGATATCGATACCCATTACGTTTGCGGAGTTTTACTAGCTAATTATATTTCACCCGATATATACAGGGTGAAATTGAATTCATAGGCATCTTCTTTAAGGGGTCAGTGTACTCATCATTATGAACAACCTTCATTAAGGGACGAAACCTGCAATCGCGAAAAAAAAAAGAGATGATGATGATAAAAATGTAGGGAACAGCTGATTTGTTTCTGTGAAAGTTGTACAATGACCCCTTAAGAGGATGCCGATAAATTCAATTTCACTGAGTATGATTATATTTATTTTTCTTCCGGCTTTTCTAATGAGGATTCTATGAGACGACTAATAAATAATGCGTGTTGGTCCTACTAAGCCCGATTACACAAATTACGAGCATTCTTTAAATTAAAACACAACTTTAACATATTAAAGATGAAAACACTAATTGACAAAATATTTCCTACTTCCATAAAATGTGACCGCATTTTACTCAAGAAATTTAAAAAAACTTTCAAACAAAATACGTCCTTTGGCTTTCCAGTAATATTACGGAGAAAGCTATACGCTATACCAAGTTGTCAGCCACTAACACACTCGAAAATAAGGTTGGCAGTTATTCATATACAGTAAAAGGAGAATATGCGGACAGTAAAAATACCGCACGCTTTGAATGAAGTATAAAATTTCACATCGTCAACACAAAGGACGCGGGTGCCACCACAAAAGTTTGAAATGAAAGCCTTTTCCTTCTGTGTAAGGTTGACAGCCCTGCCCGCGCCTGCAGCGAACAATGTAATTTTTGCTTTTTTAATAGAAACCGCAACTTGACAAGCGAAACGTGGATACACAGACAACTGCGGGCACAACTTTAAATAAGGCACCGTTATAGCCAACCCTAATTTGTTACGGAAAAGCTTAGCTTTATATTTATGCAAATTGTAAAATTTAAAGTGTGTTTTTGTGTTTACGAAGGGTTTTTATTCTAACGTTGGGAAGAAATTTGTTCTATTTGTGTTTTTAGAACTTTGTTACTTTTGAAAATTAAAGGATGATTACAGTCTCAGAGGAGCTCGTGGCTAAGTAATAACAGCCGCACGGGTCGATCCATCAGGTTAAGCTACGCTTGCCGGGGTTGGTCCGTGGATGGGTGACCATTTTCACTTATCGAACCTCCTCCGTGCCTCAGAAAGCACGTTAAGCCGTTGGTCCCGGCTGTCATTTGTAGATCTTTGACAGTCGTTACGAATCGTCAGAAGCCCGAAAGTTTGACAACCAGTCTAACCAAGGGGTATCGTATTACCCAGTTACTGGGTTGTGGAGGTCAAATAAGCAGTTGCTCCATGTAAAATACTGGTATTCAGCTGCATCCGGTTAGACTGGAAGCCGACCCCAACATAGTTGGGAAAAGGCTAAGCAGATTGATTTCTGTTACTCCCAGTTAGAGATTAGTTGTTACCGATTTCCGAAAGGAATTTATGCCATTAACAAATCTATTAGATGTCAGTTAGTCGGCTGGCTATTGTAGTCAAGTATTCACAAAAAGTATCATGATACTTCTTTCATAGTTTTCTCTCTGGCTAGCTTTCTTCTGTATTTTTACCTGACTACGGCGTAGCTTAAAAAGGAAGGGTATATTTTTAGCAGTCTATGTATATTTATTTTACGTCTGTCCCACCGTAGCGCCTAAACTACTCATCCGATTTTGATGAATGAAGTGCCAATCGATTTGTTACTTTTGTCGGTGAATTATACGAACAAAATCAATATACTTAACGGATGTTATATCTAAAAAAGTGGGAGGCCTGATTTTCTTTTGCTACCGTATCGAGTGGGATTTCAAATGATAGGTCATACTGGAGTACTTTCTGAAAATATATCAAAATATTATGTTTCAATTACGATTTTGTTCCGTTTACCTATTATAAAGAGTCACACGGAATCTGTACGATCGATCCCTTAATTATATGACTTAGTTTGACTCAGGCTATATAATTATCGAAAAAAAAACGATATCAACGTCTTGATTATACCTTTTAGCTGGTGTTTTTTTCGTCTTGTTGGGTTTAAGTTTTCTAACTATATTTTTATTTCAATTATTTTAAGTAGGTGGCTTACATAAATGTACAGTGGCCCCTTTAAGGGATGCCCATGTATAAAATTTCACCTTGTTTATGTCTCTTTTTTATTGATTCCAATTCTGATCGATCGTGTATTACGCAATTAGGGTGCTGACTACAGTTACGTTTGCCATCAGTTTGTAATCTATGGAAAATGTAGTCGGTAGTTGTGAAGTATATTTGTAAGATATTTGTTACTGTTATGTATTAATAAGGTACTGTCAGATATCGAATACAAAAAAAAAAAAATTGGTTTGTCATCTCCCATCTCTCTGTGATCGAACCACCATACCACCATAGAAACTGGTTTTGTGGACGGAAGAATAGACAAGAATAAAACAACCGACTTCCAAAAAAATACTAAAAACTTTAATTTCGGAAGTCGGTGTCTTTGCTTTTCAATTTTCGTTTTTTGCCACCGACTTCCGAAATTAAAGTTATTTTTCACGTTTTTAGTGTTTTTTTGGAAGTCGGTTGTTTTTTTTTTGTAAAAAGTTTTTATTTTTCACTTTTTAGTTGGTGGTACCTACCCCACACAAATTCGAATAACACTACCTGGTATGTAAATAACAGTGAAGGAGTCAAACAATATATCGTCTACATACACTAAGTGGGAAAAATACATAATTATTGAAGCTCAAAAACTACGCAAGCAAAGTTAATAAAATTTATATGGGACCACCTCTAAAGCATGACCTACCAAACAAAAAAATAATCATCAAAATCGATTCATAATTGGCGGAGTAATCGCGTAACATACACGCAAAAAAACATACAGACGAATTGAGAACCTCCTCCTTTTTGAAGAAGTCGGTTAAAAATGACAGATAAACAGTCACAATTTGTCATTGTGTCTATTCTTCCGCCGAAAAAACCCGTAGAAAACTCGTTTCTATGGTTGTCATGCTACGCGAGCAGCAGTGGCGCTTGCGACTACCACACCAACGACACGTATGAATAATTATGACGCTTTACCGTAAGTATACCTACTTATAACACTAACTATGCACAACTGCTCATCAGCTTATTAAGTTACCAGCTATTTACCACCCGCAACGCATGGTTGCAAATCAGCGAAATATTCATACCACTAATGTGATTGCTGTCAACAGTAGAACCTTTGCTCGTAATTTTCAGCACGACTCCAATATCACGACTATATTTTCTGCAGGGGTAGGCAGTAGTGTTCACCCATATTTCGCCAGTTATGTTTAAATTCTTGTCATACGGGGCGAGTTTTTTGCCGCGTGCACAATTCCAGACTTCTGGTTTCTGTCAAAAATCTACAAATAGCAGCCGGGACCAACGGCTTAACCCATTCTTGACCACTGTACCAATTTGGGACTACTAATTTGTACTATGTTGGGGTCGGCTTACAGTCTAACCGGATGCAGCTGAATACAAGTATTTTACATGGAGCGACTGTCTATCGGACCTCCACAACTCCAAACCAAGGGGTATCTGGTAACTGTAACTGGGTAATACGATACCCCTTGGTTATACTGGTTGTCAGACTTTCGGGTTTCTGACGACTCGAACCGACTGTCAAAGATCCACAAATGACAGCCGGGACCAACGGCTTAACATTCTTTCCGAGGCACGGAGGAGGCTCAGTATGTAAAGATGGTCACCCATCCACGGACAAACCCCGGCAAGCGTAGCTTAACCTGAGGGATGGACCCGTGCGGCTGTTATTACTTAGCCACGAGCTCCTCTAACTACCACTGCAGGACAGATATCTCTTCTAGAGAAGTTGCAAGAGAAGTTGCAGGTTGGCGATTACAGTAACAAACTCAAAGCCAAAGCATTTATTTCAATTAAAACTAATTACATGTAATTTTGAAGTGCCAAGAAGTGAGTTAATTAGTATGAAGCTTGTTGCCCATTCTGAAACGTAGTAGGTTCTCTTGGAGTAGAACCGTTGCTATTTCGTTAACCTATTTTATTTATTTATTAAAGTTAGTAGATTATACAACATTTCCTTGTATCATAACATACCTTATACTTAGTATACTTACTTATGTTTAAGTCTCATGTAATAGAGGGTGAGCCTATTGCCATCAACCGGGCACAAATCTAGACTCGGGCTGCTACTGAGATATTCCTGATGGAAAAACCCAATAACACTTTGCCTAACCTGGGAATCGAACCTAAGACCTCTTGCTCAGCAGTAGCGCTTAACATTACACTAACGAGGTAGACAGTATTTATTGTATTTGAAGCTCAAGTCAGGTACTTAATCAGCGAAATAATCCTAACTAATATATAATATTATAAATGCGAAAGTGAGTTTGTTTGTTACGCTTTCACGCTAAAACTGCTGAATGGATTTGGATGAAATTTGGCACTGGAGTAGACCATGACCCGGAATAGGACATAGGATACTTTTTATCTCGATATTCCCACGGGATCAAAACTTACGCGAGTGAAACCGCGGGGCGCAGCTAGTTACGTATATTTCTAGAGTCACTGTCTTCCAGGTTGAGAACTTTTAATTGAACAAGACATTGAACGTTTACGCTCGCAATCCCATTGAAAATATCGATAAGTTAAATGAATATTCATTGAAATCATATTGCGTAATGAATGAATCGACCTTTCTTCAAAATATGACGTCTTGGTACTTCCCGTGTGTATGAGGATTTTGTCTGTAATGTGTACCATCTACGTTATACCTCACATAATGATGTACCACATACGAGTTTAAATTTTCCCCATTTCCTACTAATATTTTTAGAGTATCAATTACTTCTTCTTCTGTACTTGAATCCAATAAACCGGATTTGTTTTATTACTTCACACGCAATGTATCGTTACCGTGGCACAGCACACGTGACTCCCCGTGGCGGGAGGAGCGCGCACGCTCCACGTGATTTATCAATGTAAATCCTGAGCTTCACGTGTCGTTCGCTATAGTAGTTCAACATACATAGTTGTTTTTTTTTTTTTTTATCCTAGGAAAATTTCCGGTGGAATATGATTCAAAATAAGGAGCTGAATGCCCCTGTTAATTTGCGGAGGGCTGTCCCTTGCACCCTGTATACTGTACGCGAACTAATTAACATTACACAAAATATTAACAACTACGACTAAAAAGGTATAAACAAGACACCACAGACAGACAAATTAAAGATCCGGAGTCACACGTGTTAGGGCATAAATCAAACAGATTACGTGTGACTCCGGATCGGACCTTTTTAGTCGTAGTTAGGTTTTAGTTTTTATTACTTAATTTTTTTTTTAATTCTTTTGGGGTTATAATATATATATTTTTGAAATGTGCTCATTAAGGCCTTTCATTTGATACCCAACATGGTACGATTAAACAATATTTTTTTTTAGTTCCTGACTTTATGTCATCTAAAGGGCGCCATTTTTAATTTAATGTAACGTCACATAGCCTATAACCAGCGCGATCAAATTGTGATGAGTCGTTTAGAAGATATGAGGGAACAAATGAACATACATACATACCGGTCAAAATCATAACCCTCCTTTTTTCTTCGCCGTAGTCGGGTAAAAATTACATTATTTACCGCGTGTCAGCCGTAGTGTCACTGTCAATAATGCGTATACCAAATTTTTGTAATAATTTTGAATGCGATTTTTTAAATTACCCATGTTAAATAAAAACTAATTAATTTTACATCAAGAAAATATAATATCTAACACCGCCGCAGGCAAATATGCTGGTTAAACTAAGTAGGTGAGAATAATGGAATATTAAAGCGTCTTTACGTAGTCCAGGTGTTGCCAACGTAAATAATTAGCTAGAGGGAAGATGGCTGCAAGACATAATGTGTCAGCTTGTATGCTGCTCTTTAGTGTACTCAAGTCATCTTTGTTTTAGTTATTATTAGACTCGAAATAAACTGAAGGATGCTGTTTTTTTTAAATCCGTTAGTGTATCATTTAATTTAAAAAAAAAATTATATTGGTAGTTATATTTTATCATCATGATCAAAATCATTTAAGCCGAAAGACGCCACTTCGACTGGTTCTGTGCTTCTCGCATCCAGCGGATTCCGGCGGGATTCACCAGGTCATCCGTCCACCTTGGGGGCTTTCCAACGCTACGTCTTCCGGTAAGCAGTCACCAGCACTATTCCGGAGTCACACGTGTTAGGGCATAAATCGAACAGATTACGTGTGACTCCGGATTTTCAATTTGTCTGTCTGTGATGTCTTGTTTTAGGTACCTTTTGAGTTGATTGACTTTTTTGTTGTAGTTGGGTTTTAGTTTGATAACTTTTATTTTACTACCCCTGCGAAGCCGGGGCGGCTGCTAGCTAATTTATAAAACACACTAATTTTCGGGAATAATTTCTCTGAATGATCGTGAAAACCGCATCAAATTGCACAAATATGTCTATTTAATATAGATATAAAATTTGTGCAATTTGATTGTTAAGTAATGAGCAATGATCATAAACTACCTTCCAAATAAAGTGGCATAATTTAAAATCACTCATTCGTTATGTAAACGAATGCTAATAACTTCACAATTCGACATATTTCAATTACGTACGGAAACAAAACAATAATGTTTCCAACAAATTTTTGCATCAGTTCAAATGCAGCAACTCGACGAATATTAATAATTTATGGTCCAACTTCGAGCGTTCGTGTTGCTTACTTTTCTCATTATCATATTTAACGTTGTCATGTAGCTTTCCACAGGCCTCCTGCAAAGACTTTATTATTTCAGCATGTTGTGGCTATGTAGGGAGGTACAGAAGTTCAATTTACTGCTCAGATAATTAACATAATTATCTAGACTAATATGAGGAGGAGCTCGTGGCTAAGTAATAACAGCCGCACGGGTCGATGCTTTAAGGTTAAGCTACGCTTGCCGGGGTTGGTCCGTGACCATCTTTATTTACCGAGACTCCTCCGTGCCTCGGAAAGCACGTTAAGCCGTTGGTCCCGGCTGTCATTCGTGGATCTTTGACAGTCGTTACAGGTCGTCAGAAGCCCGAAAGTCTTACCAAGGGGTATCGTAATACCCAGTTACTGGGTTGTGGAGGTCAGATAGGCAGTCGCTCCATGTAAAATACTGGTATTCAGCTGCATCCGGTTAGGCTGGAAGCCGACCCCAATATAGTTGGGAAAAGGTTAGGCAGATTGATTAATCTAGACTAATATTATAAAGAGAAAGTATTTGTATGTTTGTTTTTTTGTTTGTAATGACTATACTCAAAAATGACTGGATGGATTTTATAAATTCTTTCACCAGTAGAATGTTATATTAACACTAAGTAAAGGGTCGTGCAAGCTGGCGCGATATTGCTGGCGCGACAGGCAGCGCTACCCTTGTCGCGCCCGCGATATCGCATGTTTGTGGGAGTCTTATCATAGGATATCATAATCCTAACTGTCCTATGACTATGACCTGGAATAGGAGATAGGATACTTTTTATCCCGGTAGTACGTTCCCGTGGGATAATTTCCGATCACCACGCGGGCGAAGCCGCGGGCTTAAAGCTAGTAATTTATAAAGATATCTGGCGGGCGAAGCCGAAGGCGGAAGTTAGTAATAGATAAAGATACATTTATTTTGATCAAACATATGATAAAATACATGCAAGAAAAAAAAAAAAAACTTTTGATATGTTTGCCAAGTAATATGGCGTGCAAGTAATTATGATTGTTAATAATTAACAGTAAATTATTATCTTTTTAACCGACTTCTTCAAAAAGGAGGAGGTTCTCAATTCGTCTGTATTTTTTTTTTTTTTTTTGTTTGTTTGTTTGTTACGCTATTACTCCGCCAATTATGAATCGATTTTTATGATTCTTTTTTGTTTGGTAGGTCATGCTTCCGAGGTGGTCCCATATAAATTTTATTAACTTTGCTTGCGTAATTTTGAGTTCTGCTTCAATATTACGTATTTTTCCCGCTTAGTTTATCTAGACGATATTCTGTTTGACTCCTTCACTGTTATTTATATAGCAGGTAGTGGTATTCGGATTTGTGTGGGGTAGCTACCACCACTAAAAAGTGAAAAATAAACACTTTTTACAAAAAAAAAAAAAACAACCGACTTCCAAAAAAAACACAAAAAGTAAAAGTGAAAAATTGAAATTGAAATTGTTTATTGAAGTAATTGATTTACATAAATATTTTACAAAATAGGGCCTTAAACTAGAGGTGGTATATAATAATTTGATTCTACCTGAACTAGGAATAAACCTGTATCTCAGGTATCTCACTCAAGTACTAATGCATAAGTGTGATCTATGATTTCACAAATAGTAAAATGATTTATCTACTATAATAAATATAATTAATTTCATTAAAATTAAGAAATAATATTAACTATGCTACTTTTTTACATCAACGTAAGACATTTTTGCAAAGATGTTCTATTATAATTATTGCAATTTAACATTTTTAAAAAGGTCGTCTTTACTTTATACTTAGGTACTGAAACTACTTTTTACCGTGTCAACAAAAAGTGATGATTGCATGTTTATTTATGAATGCGAATTATGAACACTAAACCTATTTTTAAGTGCAAAGGGCAATATTACAGTACGTACTTATATAACATTAATTAAAAAAGACTTCTAAATAAACGTTGGTGCTCTTACGCGACCTCATTATAATTTATAGAATTTATGTATCTTGTCTCAGCTATTTTCTTTGCAGGGCATTCTTGATCGCCTGTTTTGTGGTTGCTAGGTTTTTTAAATCGCAAGCATGTTGCACAATGTGCCGATTCAGCATGTTTAGTGCACTCATTCGCCTGATGACCTTGTTCAAATAACTTTAATTTCGGAAGTCGGTGGCAAAAAACGGAAATTGAAAAGCAAAGACACCGACGGAAAAAATTGCAAGTGCGGGGCAAAGTTAAAAAACAAAACTGCAGTTCATAAGCGGTTATAGAAGGGTCTGCATGTGTTTGCATATTGCACTTTTTCATAATTTTTAGGGTTCCGTACCCAAAGGGTAAAATGGGACCCCTTTACTAAGACTTCGCTGTCTGTCCGTCTGCCTGTCTGTCTGTCCGTCTGTCATATCTCATGAACCGTGATAGTTAGACAGTTGAAATGTTCATAGATGATGTATTTCTGTTGCCGCTATAACAACAAATACTAAAAAACAGAATAAATACAATATTTAAGGGGGCTCCCATACAACAAACGTGATTTTTTTGTCTGTTTTTTAGACTCGCAATTGGCCGGTTTTTATTCGACACACACATAACTTATCAACAGGTCTGTAATCCCCTAAAGGTTATACAGAGGTGTACCTTTGGTACTCCCACTTTTTGCCAATTATGATTAGGTTCCATGTAATAGTGGGCGTGCCTTAATGCCATCAACCGGCCACAAATCCAGACTTCAGGCTGCTATTGAGTTTTTCTTTTGATTTTGTGTGTTTCTAACTTAACTAGCTGTTGCCCGCGTTTTGCGATCAAGGATAAATAGAATAGATTATGTCCTCTTCCAAATCATGTTCTACCATTTTATCCAAATCATTTCAACTGTTTTAGCGTTAACAATAGTACATTACTGTCGCGGCCCGCAACTTGGCTTGTATACCAAGTACTTTTCTCAAATAATGCGCGGAAATTCAAACTAAGTTAATTAATTATTTTCGCAATCAATAACGAACAACCATAATTTTTCACGCGCCAATATGTTCGTTTGTTTCTCTATTTGTAAGCCAAATCGAATAAAATCTATACTAATATTATAAAGCTGAAGAGTTTGTTTGTGTATTTGAACGCGCTAATCTCAGGAACTACTGGTTGGAATTGAAAAAATCTTTTTGTTTTGGATAGTCCATTTATCGAGGAAGGTTATAGGCGTCAACATCACGCTACTACCAATAGGAGCGGAGCATAAATGAAAAATGTTGCAAAAACGGGAAAAAATATTCCATTTTGAGAGCTTCCGCTGCGTGCGCTGTGTAAACGGTTTAAGTTACGCAAATATCATGTATGATGGAATTGTTCTTCTTTAAAAGTTCAAAAAAAAAGTCCGCGACAGCATATGTCTATCTTTTAAGATTGACTCGCTACTTTTTTTATAACCTTTACTTATAACCTTTTTTAGGGTAATCAAATTTGTTCGAAATTAATGCATTATTTGCGAAAGAATTTAATTAACATAATATTAATTATTATTCAAATAAATTTTAATTCATTCGAATCGGACATTTAATTTTGAAGTTATCACGAGTATTAAAATGCAATACGCGAACCGTTCGACGCCGCGCCGCGACGTTAGGGAACGTCGCGGCGCGGCGTCGAACGGAAACGTGTCTCTAAAGAGGAGAGGATGGGCACACGGGTAGACTATGACCTGGAATAGGACATAGGACACATTTTATCCCTACATTGCCACGGGATCGAGACCTACGCGGGTGAAACCGCGGGGCACAGCTAGTCTTTGATAAGTTACCTCCTTGGCTGCCATGTGCTGAAGTAAAAAGTCCGTTCCATTTTTAAATAACACGACAGATGAGTATTCATTGTAATTTGTTTGGCCGCTAAACATGCCAGATATGGATTTTCATAGTAAGATTGCCGGCTGTCATCGTCACTTGTTTTTAACCAGTACAGCAATTTCGATTTATCTCGAGAAAGGTTGTTAAAATAATGCTCGAATTTCCAAGCATGTTTGAGAAAACAAATAAACAAACCAATTCACTTTCGCATTTAAAATATTAGTAAGGATTATGAAAGTCACACGTGGGGAAAAAAATCATGCAAGCTGGTACCATACCACAAATTCGCCGAAGTGGATTTTCTGTAACAAAATAAAAGGTGATAGGAATAATTTTCAGATTTATGTTGTGTTTTTTTTATATTTCGATGTCAAAGACGTCACAATAAATCTTTGGGTTTTATGGTTGACGAGTCTCTCGGCATTATCTGAGATTAAAATGCGGCATCGGAACGCGTGGGAATGTTTTTGCAAATGTTTGATCATGTAGGGTTGTAGATTTGTTTGAATTATAATGATAATAATTCGACCAAATCGACGTCGTGTCAGATTCATGTGTCATAATTTTCCCTTTTTAGTGGTTCAATATTTATGTGACTCATTTTTACTCACATTTATCCTGGTTCCCTGGACCCATAACCTATTATATTTAAATATAATAGAAGGGCTCCGTACCACTGTACAATATTTAACAGAAATTGTAAAAACAAAACACTTTAATTAAAAAAAAAAACGCTGCAAAACACGTTTATTATTATTATTTGTTGTTTTAGGGGGATGAGGACCAGGGTGTAAAGTTCACTCATCCACCATAGAAAAGGGAGGATCTTGTCTGACCACTTGTACATGTGCCAACCGTGCACCATATTCCATGGGCAGACCACTCGACTGACCGTCGAGACACGAGTTGCAGACTCGGCTGCACTACATTATCCACAATAGCTTTCCGTTCATAGCGTATTGCTTCAACAATTCCCTTGTAGTTAGCCAAGTAGTTATTTTATTTTTATTAGGTTCAAATTCTTTCATTCGTAAAAATCTTCTACAGTAAGCTATGACTCTTATTAATCTACTGAACTTAGAAAACCTAGTAAATAGACTATCATCACATTCTACTGCAGTTGCATGACATTTTGTTTTTATCTTTCTTTCTTCTAGCGTAGTTCCTTGCATATTTCCTCTATTATAGTCTATTTTTTCATTACGTAACCATACTGGGCCTCTTTTCCAGAGTTGCATATCGTTACACTCAGAAGGATTTGCTCCCCGAGATGCGCAATCCGCTGGATTTTCCGACGATGCCACATGTGACCACTGGCTTCTGTCCATAATGGTAAGTATTTCGGAAACACGGTTCGCAATAAACGTTTTCCACCGACTGGGATGGCTGCTTAACCACGCCAATACGACGGATGAGTCTGTCCACGCATAGATATGTGGTTTGGGAACTTCTAGAATTGAAGCGACTTCCTGAAGAAGCTTTGCTAGTAGGACAGCTCCACAAAGCTCTAATCGCGGAATTGATACCTGCTTAACAGGAGCAACCTTGGTTTTTGAAGTCACCAAGGTTGTGTGAATATTTCCCTCTCTATCAATGATGCGAACGTAGACCACCGCGGCGTATGCTACATTGGACGCATCTGAGAAGCCATGCAATTCTAGAGTCCTGTTTTCCTTGCTCGAGTTGATCCAACGAGGCAGACGAAACTTAATGAGGTCACAAAGGTTCTTCCGGAAGTCAAGCCACTCTGTCAGCAATGGCGCAGGTAGTTCTGCGTCCCATTCAATCCCAGTCATCCATATTCGTTGAATGAACACCTTCGCAGTGATGATTGTCGGTGCTAACCATCCAAGGGGATCGAATAGTCGCGCTATGGCCGAAATAACCTTACGCTTTGTCACTGGCAAATCCAGATCCTTAAGCTGAATAGTGTAAACGAACTCGTCATTGTCTTTGTCCCACGTTAAACCCAATATTTTTGAAGTCGCATCTGTTTTTAGTTCCATGTTCCCTTGTGGTTGTGATATCTGTTCACCGTCTTTAATCAATCTTAATAATTCTCTGTTGTTACTAGACCACTTTTGGAGTTGGAAACCTCCCCGTTTAAGCAACTCCGATGTCTGTTTATATATTTCTACTCCTTCCTCTATAGTTTGGCATCCCGTCATTAGGTCATCCATATAGAAGTCGGATACAACACGGTTCTTTGCTAAAGGAAATTCAGCACCTTCGTCCTGAGCTAACTGCTGCAGGGATCTTACTGCTAGATAAGGCGCCGATGATGTTCCGAACGTTACTCGCAAATGACGCAACATCTGAATTTCGTCATCTGGATTCTCACGCCATAATATACGCTGGAAGTCTGTGTGATCATCGCATACCTTAATCTGTCTGTACATCTTGACGATGTCCGCTACCAGACAGACAGGTTCACAACGCCAACGCATGATAATATGACGAAGCTCAGGTTGTAGACGAGGCCCCACCATTAAATCATGATTAAGAGATACCCCGTTGTTACCTACACATGATGCATCAAATACGATGCGCAACTTCGTCGTACTTTTTTCGTTACGGATGACGGCATGATGAGGTAAATACACCGAACCTTCCTTTTCCCTATCCTGTACTATATTCATATGATTAAGAGCTATATACTCATTTATGACGGCTGAATACTGAGCTTTGAACTCGGGATTCCTTAGGAATCGTTTTTCTAAGGTTGAAAATCGTTTAAGAGCAATGTCTTTCGATCCACCGTATTTACAAGCAGGATCATCTGACCTGAAAGGCATGTGCACAATATAGCGACCAGATTCGTCTCGTTTAGTCGTGGCCTTAAATATATCTTCGCACTTCTGTTCTTCTGGGGTCAGGTAAACCTTATCGTAATCGCCCTTGGGCTCAGATTCTAGTTCCCAGAATTGTTTAAGGAGTGTATTCTCATCTGTGTGAATGGAATGCAATGTGACAACGGTATTGTGGCATGTCTCGCTTTGGTTGATTTCACCTACTTGACCAGACAAGATCCATCCTAGACGGGTGTTGTGTCTGGCGGGCAACTAACGATTGATGTTGGGTTCTTGTATATATGTCCATTTCACGGTAAACTTACATAACATAACATTTTATGTCCAGGCAAATCACTGTCCATTCCAAGGTTGCCTGGAAGAGATCGCGGATAGCGATAAGGCCGCCCATTGTATATTTTGTAGTGTTTGTTATTGTTTTTTGTTATATATTTTTGTGGTGTACAATAAAGAATATATAAATAAATAAACTTTAATTGCGCGATGCGGGATTTATGTGACGGTAGGATTTTTGTGTGACGTCAGGTCTTTGATGAGTAGTTCGCATGTGGCGATGTAGATACCGCCACATTGTTATAGCGGCTATAGTAGTATATAGTCTGTAAAAATTTCACGTGTCTACATAATACCGTTCAAAAGATACAGCGCTGTCAGACAGACGGACAGTGGAGTCTTAGCAATAGAGTCTCGTTGACACCCTTTAGTTACAGAACCCTAAAAATAAGTCCCCATAAAACCTAGTCCCGAACATTTTTTTTTTTAAAGCAAGCAGAATACATTAAAATTAAAACAAAAAACACGTAAATAGATGTCGAATAAATTAAAATCTATTCCATTCAAGCTAGAAAACGTTTTAAATAGTGAAAGGTCAACAGATTTTTTGCATGACAGCCTTATTTTCGTAGGCGACATTGGAAGCCGACAGGTATTTCAGTCTGCCCCGAGACCCTGAATCCCGAGATGACCTTTGGGACCCTTAAAGTTTCAATAACGTACCTTTTAGTGTGAGCGTTATTTTATATCATTATTGAATTTATGAAGTACCTATGATAAAAATCGATTGGTAAAGGTTATGTTTCAGCTTCTTAAGAGGTTTGACGGTACTGTCTAAGTTTGGAAATTTTTGAGAGCAAAACAGAGCAGCAGAGTCAGCAGCATAATGTCGGATAGCAAAACAGGGTCAGTATATAAAACTCAAAATTGCGAAGCTGATGATGATAATAAAAAAAATCATCGTCTTAAGAAAACAGGGTTTTCCGCCTCCTCGTTGATGTACATAATGGGTATGTTTTACTGCAAACAGCAGGCTCCGGTTGAGTGAAACAATTCGGGCAACTCCGATAAAATGCTTCGGAGATTGCAAGTGAAGGCTCCTTAATGAATTTACTCACGACTGTTGTTTACAATCCAGTCAGTATTTACTTACAGCTGCTGATGAAAACGGCATCGATTCATGATTTAATTTGGTCATGATCATCTGCCTGGCCTTTTCCCTATTATTTTGCTGAGTACCAATATTTTACATCAGCAACTGCCCATCGGTTGTGAAGGACAACCTAGTTACCTAATGGGTAACACAATAAGTAACTGGTGGTCGAGATTTTCGGGTTAAAAGATCTACTAATGACAGCCGGGACCAACTGCGTAACGTGCTTTCCGAGACACGGAGCGGTCTCAGTATTTAACAGGTGGTCAAGTCCCCCATCCGCTAACCGATCTCGGCAAGCGTTGCTTTACCCCGATCGGCTGTATTGTTAAGTCGATATAATACGGCACGGGCTCAAAAAAAGCCTGGGTTATTATTTTTAGTTGCTCTTTCGAATTTTAAATGCCAGCAAACGGTTGACCTATAAGTTTACACACCGATACTCTTCCGTGCCTCAGAGAGCACGTTAAGCCTTCGCGTCCCGGTTGTCATGCGAACATATATAGATAATAGTCATGCATAGTAGGATCTGTGATTCGAAAAAAATTGAATCGAACAATTGTTCGAAAGATCCCGCGCGTGTCGTATATTCGGATGAATAACTGTACAAGAATCTTTAGGCGCGTGGTCAAAATCGGAAATAACGCCGTCATCTTGTTAACCAACAGCGCCCCCCTGTCAACGTCAATCAAGCGCCAAAAGATCATTTAGTTACGGCAACACTTTAGTTATGGCTCTCGAGAATGACATCTTTATTCACATGTGTTTTAAAGGTATTGGATTTTTAATTGAGAAAATAATTAAAACGAAGGTTCTCTGTGATTATTGGGCCCAATAAAATTTACTTACTTTTGCAAGTTTTGTAAAACATCATTGGATATTGATTTCTTCGAAACAGCACATCCTTTTTTTTTTTTTTGAGCTTAGTAAATAATCAAATGACTTCTCCCGCTCTAGGCAGAGCGGGAGGGCGTGTTCCGTCAGTTGCCTGTTGCCAGGGGTCCCGGTATCCCTTTCGAACTTTCCCGCAACCCTGACAGGCATCGGTCCTGACGGACCCCGTCAAATTAATGTGCTGACATCTCTTTGATGCGCGCGTGGAACACAACGCGCCATCGACCCGGGCCTGGTCCTTATCGGACTATCCATTGCTCGCCGCCCGCAAGCCTACGATGGCCGGGTAACAGCACATCCTGGCGATAAATTCTCCCAGTCTTGAAAATCAGTTGTCATTTATCATCATCATTCTCCTACTCTTATTACAGTTTGTTTGGGGTCAGCACAACAATTAGGCACCCATCCTTAGTCTTCGAATCATTCGATCCATTGTGTCTTTGGTCTTCCTCTACTATTATAGCCAATCAGAGGGACAATTCCCTAATCTTAAAGAATGTTCACATTCAGTCTCAATCTGTCAAAAATACCTCTAATTTGTTTCATTCAGTTTTTACAAGTTTTTGTCATTGTTTGTCGCTATGGTTAGAATTTGCATTCAGGTGTCTCAGATCCTTGTTACCCGACTACGGCGAAGCAAAAAGGAGGGTTATGATTTTGACCGGTATGTATGTATGTTCATGTGTTCCCTCATAACTTCTAAACTAAACATCATAATTTGACAAATGAGTTAGGTATCGTTGGAAACGTCTTGATCTCACATTATATTGAGTATGGCGCCCTCTAGACGACAAAAAGTCATGAAATATTTTTTTTCATTATGCCATTTTTGGTCTCAAATGAAAGGGCTTAGATTCGCGACAATCGAAGAAGTCCGTTTTGACAGCTATCATAATGCTTTGTGTAGCGATGAAAAAAAAAATAGTTTCTTAAAAACTGATTCTCGAGACATATCGATTGAACATACTTAGAGAGTTTGTAATTTACGACTTATCTACATTGATAAAAACTGATTCTCAAGGCTTAACGTTTTATTACATATACGAGATCGAAACGTCAAAACGGACTTCTTAGACTGTCGCGAGTGTAATTAGCACATTTCAAAAATATATACATAAATTATAACCCCAAAAAAATTAAATAAAAATTAAGTAAATCGGTAATCTAAATCAAACAGAAGATTCTCTACACAAGGTGAATTGGCGTATCGGGGTAATAAGTGAAGAAGTAATGACCGCACTTACGATAAACGAGACTAAAATATCACACGCAGATAACATTATTGTCATTAATATTTTTACTGTTAATTAAACTTCTTGTAAACAATCGATCTGATTTTTATTAAGTGAGTAAAATTAAGACGTATCAAGCGACATTTCTGACGTAGCCGATTGTCGTGGACAGTACATGTGATGCTGAGATTGAGGAGCACGTGGAAAGAAAAGTTTGAATTAAGAAAAAGACTATATGAAAAGAAGTGAAGCGACTCGGTAGCAAGGAAACTGAGCCCGCAATTAGTTTAGGATTTTCTATAGGTCCCACTTTGGTTCATGTACAGGGGAAATGGATCTAATCTATCTATACAGGGTATTAGGGTAAACACCGTTACCCTTGAAACCAGTGCTTTGGTTTCATTTATAGAACGTAAAATCAATGGAAAACGAAATTTTCTTTTAAAGAAAATATACATTTTACCACAAGAGTATTTCACCCTTTCACCCTAGGGCGCTAGGGCAATGAACTTGCGTCTCAACACGGATGGGTGGCGCGGGACGTGTCCTGTCCGGCTGCGAGCGCGATCCCTCCCTCAGTCAGTCAGCTGTTTCGCTAGCGAGTACGGTGTCGGATAGAAACTTTTTAAAATCTTTTAATGAAAATAACGTTTTTTTTTATTGTTCCTCGGTCATTTATTTTTATATTTAAGCCAGTCAGTTTTTACCTCCAACTCATCCGCTAATAGTCCAAATTGATCGCGGATTGAGTGACAACGGTGTTTACCCTTACACCCTGTACATAGTATAAAAGTCGCTTTTCATGTTTTTCTGGGACCGCTTTATTCTTATAAACTGCACAATGGATTTTGATGAGGTTTACACCATCATTTAGACAATTTATTCTGGAAGGTTTATGTGTGTAAGTACATTAATATTCGACTTAGATAACGCACAGAAATCTCGATGTTTTGACATGTCACCACATGAGTAGCCTGCGAAGCACTTATTTCATTATGAATCATTTCTATTGGGAATAAATATTTCCTTAAGAGTAAGAACTTATAGAGGTCCGTTTATTGAGATAAGAATATTTATGTCGTAGTAATGATGCCCTGTAGTTCAGATGATCATTATCAGAATCACGTGTATTGTAAAACATATGTTATCAAATGTTTGTAATTTTTTTTTATTCTTCTTATTATTCTACGGATTTGTAAGGGTGAGTTCAACGTAACATGGCGCTAAATAATCAATACTTATATGGCAAACATTTTTAGATCTGCAGGTAAATTGAGTACCATTTTTTTTTTTTTTTTTTTTATAAACGTTGTCCCACACTAGGTATTTCTTCCTGTATCTTGGGTGCGTTTACAAACATAGAAACTCACATACACTAACACCCAGACCCGGAACAACTACTTGCAGATCATACAAATATTTGTTCCGTGCGGGGATCGAACCCGCGACACGTTGCGCAGCCGTCCATCGCTCAGCCACTGCGCCAACCGTGTCGTCAATTTTCTAATCAGTAGTAATCAATAGTCAGTGTAGCAGGTTCAAAAATCAGCTTAGCAGGCTCAAAAGTTAGCGTAGTTAGCCCAAATGACATCAGTCGTAGCCTGCCCATGTCATTTGGCTGCACATATGCATGGGATATGTGCAGCAAGCCTCAAAGACGGCATAGAACGGCGTAGCAGGCTTAAGAGTCAGCGTAACCAGCTCAAAAAAATCAGCGCAGCAGACCCAAAAGTAGGTGGCGTGTAGCCCACAGGGCAGTAGTTAAGGACGAAGAGGACAAGGAGGTTAAGGTTAGTCACGAGATCGAAACAGGAAACATTGTAACACGTCTTAACTGATTCCGAGATAAAAGTCGCGTGTTCCTACACGCAAAACGGGAGAGGTCGTGATTGCGACCCCCGTGACGTGCCAGCGTCTCGTTTTTAACGAGTTTCAAGATAATGAACTAAAATTGTAGGTACCGACATTGGTATTGAATTTTACCTACACAGTTTTCGAAGTTTTTTAAGGAAAAATATTGAAATAACGAAGTACGTTCCGAGCACTGTTATATCACACCCACTAGTACCCTTGACGACTTGTTAATCGGCAATAAACTATTAGAAAAGGAGATCATATTACCGATTCCGCTTGAACAAGTTTACCTACTTAAGGCTAGGTAGCCCCGGCTGTTTAAGCCCTTGTGTTGTTAAACATAGGTGCCTATGTAACTAAGTAACTCGGAAATAAAAATAACTTCACACCAATAAACTTGTAATAATTTCCGAAAAAGGGAATTTGAGCAGGTATTGTCAGAAAAAGAGGCTAACACCTAGTGCACGACCTCCACGCCACTTGAAAATTCAAATTCACATAAATCAGTCATGTTAAATAAAGAGATAAGTTATCAACAAACGCTAACTAAACCAACACTCCAAAACCTCTAAAATATCCCCCCTTTAAAATTCGTAACGAATATTCCACTACCGTTTTACTTAAGTTCTGCACATACTTAAAATTAAAATAAAAGTTATAAAACTAAAACCCAACTACGATAAAAAGTCAATTAAAAGTGTATAAACAAGATTCACAGACAGACAAATAAAAAATTCAGAGTCACACGTTAGAGCTTAAATCAAACAGATACGTGTGACTCCGGTTTTTAATTTGTCTGTCTGTGATTCTTGTTTATACAATTTAATTTTAATTTTTGAATTGTTTTGTTTCTTTTTTATCGTTTAATTACGGACTCTTTTAACGTGCACGTTTCTCCACATTGTACCTACTCACATGTATAATTTGAACATAAATGATGTAACCAATATATTGTAACAATATTCTGATTTAAAAGAGTGTCCGTGGAGTTTCTTGCCCGTTCTTCTCCATAGGAACCTACTACGCTTTGGAATGGGCAACTAGCTTCATCTTTCTGACTGACCGACCCCTTGACAATTCAAAAGTACCTGTAATTGGTTTATTTGAAATAAATGTTTTGAGTTTGAGTTTGAGTTTGATACCTTTTTAGTTGACTTTTTGTCGTAGTTGAGTTTTAGTTTTATAATTTCTTCATATTTCGTTCCATGTGGGATAATTCAAACTTACGTCCATACATGAAGTTATAAGAGAGGCTGACATTTTAAGTCTAAACTTAAACCTTTAAAGGTTACCGTATTTCCTGCTCAAAGAGTATAAAAATGAGCCAAAGAGCAATAAGGTATTTCCCTCCCCAATATTTAATTCTGTATGTCATGCAGCACAGCTCCAAGATCTAAGAAAAGTTGACCTACATGTAGGCGGTACACGGGTATCGTATTTATTTACGGAGACTTAATCTCAGCATCTTATTCATAAAGTGTGGCCGGGAGCTACAGATGTTGGCATTATCGCTATAAAGGAAATATTTTTTAGGGTTCTGTTTTTTGTTGCCTTAATTTCTATAGCTACCATATTTTCTCACCACCAGGCTTTCTTACCAGACAAAGTTAGGTGGCGGCCATTCGTCTCGACAGCCGGAACCCGCAATTGACAGCACCACGACAATCACTTGGGGACTCGTCAATGACACAATCATTCGGTGTGAGTGTGCCGTTTCGAACGTTTACTACGTAGTTTCTGTCCATATTTATACTGTGAAACGGGTGAATGCGAGTGGCTTAGAATCAAGCTTAATTTTTATGTAATTGGAGACCAACTGCCAAGGGGTGATGACGATAACGAGAACTCTGAGGCCGAAACCATAACTTTCACATAACTTCTTATTTTTAACCGACTTCTTAAAAAAGGAGGAGGTTCTCAATTCGTCTGTATGTGCTTTTTTTTGTGTGTATGTTACTCGATTTCTCAGCCAATTATGAATCGATTTTGATGATTCTTTCATTTCTTTTATGATTCAGAGGTGGTCCCATATAAATTTTATTAACTTTGCTTGCATAGTTTTTGAGTTAGCTTCAATGTTACGTATTTTTTCCCACTTAGTGTATGTAGATGATATATTGATCGACTCCGTCACTGTTATTTACATAGCAGGTAGTGGTATTCGAATTTGTGTGGGGTAGGTACCACAACTAAAAAGTGAAAAATAAAAACTTTTTTACAAAAAAAAACAACCGACTTCCAAAAAAACACATAAAAAGTGAAAAATAACTTTAATTTCGGAAGTCGGTGTCTTTACTTATCAATTTTCGTTTTTTGCCACCGTCTTCCGAAATGTCAGTCTTGTTACAACATCAGTGACTAACCGTTACTACAACGGAAAACTAAAAAAGCCAAATCAGACCCTGGCTAGGTGTTTAGTGTAATAAACAGATCCGCCCAAATACCTGCAGACTTAGGTGAAGTGAGCTTGAAGTGAACTGTCAACACTGTCAACCCCTAGCATCTGTCAGTCTAACTGTAAAAATCTCACTGTGAGAACTTAGGTGAAGTGAGCTGTCATCCCACCTGTCATGCTATTCTGTAACCATCTCACCATGAAAATTTAGGTGAGGAGAGCGAGAGCGTGGAGTGAGCTGTCATTGTCATCCTTACCTACTGATGCTAAGGTAGTGACAGTTCACTCCAAGCTCACTTCACCTAAGTTTTCATAGATATTTTTACAGAATAGCACAACTGATGCTAGGAATTGACACTATTGACAGCTAACTTCACCTTAGTTTTCACGGTGAAATTGTAAAAAATACAAATACCCGCTGCTGTAAGTAGTCTTACTCGTAACTTACTGGACATTTTTGGAGATCATATGCATAAAAATCACCCTACGCAAAATAAAAACCCCACACAAAACACGTTCATATTTTTTATCACCGCGAAACTCATTTACTTCATTAAGCTGCCAGTTATTTATAATTTGCAGTTAAGCGTAGCCTTGTTTTGGACAGATAAACAATTAAATGACAAAAGGTCTCTAATTGTCCAATTTAGATACGGAACCACGGCTGGCTTTTGTACTCGCCTTCAAAAGGGTGATTGTTGTGGCTTTAGAATTTGCGATACATTTTAAAGCTTTGGTCGCTCTTCAATGGTGGAGATGTCTTTTGTAATTCAAGCACTACTTCTTCGTCTTAATTTTGTCAACCTGCCTTTTTTGTAGAAAGTCATCGTATATTTTTGGATCGTAAATATAGGGATGTCATTTTTCCCTAATCTAGACCCAAAGTTACGCTTGTTTATGACTTTAATTTATAATACGTATAGATACAATACGCTTTTTGTGTTTATAATATAATATATAATAAACATTTTTATTTCTCTTCCACAAAGGCGCCTTAAAATATAACAATATCTGATAAATCCTTTGTGGGAGACTGGTATCTGCACTAGGAGAACCTGTCACACAGATTACCCAAAAACAGCGTTTGAGTATTTAAATCTGACAGATAGTTTTAACAAATTATTTTTACCTTTGGAACACAGTAAACAATTATTACTGAAGAGTGTGGAGTGAAATGTGGTGTGGTGTGGCGTGCATTGGTGTAGTGTAGTGTCGTGTGGTGTAGTGTAGTGTGGTGTAGTGTAACGTGGTGTGATGGGGTGTAGTGTGGTGTACGTGTAGTGTGGTGTGATGGACAGGCTGAGAACACATTTACCTTAAAACAATAAGGAGGCTTTCAGTGCTCTCGTAATCAAGGCTCAGTAAATACGTCGTGATAACTTTCTTGCACTTTGCTTTAGTAAGAGGGTATATTTTTAAAGCAGAGTTTATTTTATTGTATAAATAACTGCCAAGGAAGCAAAAGTTACGGCGCGAAAGACTACTTTTGCACAGTTGAGTGGAACATACATTCGTTTTAATGCGTTTATGAGCATTTATGGATGAGTTGTAGTTTGTCTGTATGACCGCGTTATCCTTCTAAACCACGCAACAGAATTTGGTGAGGCTTTCACCATCGTTTAAAGAATTGATTTCGGAAGGTTTATGTGTATAATACGTTAATATTAAAGATACATATAACTAAGAAATCTCTGTTTGTAATTTTTATTATTTATGTTTTGTCAAATCATAAAAAAAAAATGGTTATTTCAATTACAAAGAGCATTTAGATACATTGTTAATGGAGAACGCCTTTTAAGCAGGAATTGTTTGTGTTAGGAGTCACCGCGCTTCCTCTTATCATTTTCTATACTTAACTAAAAAACATTTACTAAAAACCATGCGAAGCAAATGCGCGTCGCTAGTGTATGACAAGTTTTTAACTGAAAGTAAGTGAATATGAAGTGTAAACGTAAAAAGAGTAGGTACCATAATTAACGAAATGGATTTGGCTATAGGCTTATGAGGAGCTCGTGGCTAAGTAATATCAGCCGCAAGGGTCGATCCATGAGGTTAAGCTACGCTTGCCGGGTTTGTTCCGTGGATGGATGACCATCTTTACATACCGAGACTTGTGTTATCCAGTAACTGGGTGAGAAGGTCAGACAGGCAGTCGCTCCATGCAAAATACTGGTATTGAGCTGCATCCTGTTAGACTTTTTGTTGTGGTTGGGAAATCATCAAATGACTTCTCCCGCTCTGAGCGGAGCGGGATGGCGTGTCAGACTGTTACTGACTAAAACCCACCCGTGTTCCTTCAGCTGCCTGTTGCCAAGGGCATCATGTTAGACTGGTAGCCGACCCCAACATAGTTGGAAAAAGGCTAGGCATATTGATTGGATTAGGCTATGGGGAACTAGAGCAGATTACGGAAATAAATGTATTCCGGACTAGCACGTAAGGTACTTTTAAATTAGCTTTCTCGACTACAATACCCGTATTATGGCAGTATAAAAACACTCAACTGCCCAATCACCACTTAACCCCATCACAGGGCATTTTAACCCCCCAAACCACGTTTTAACATTCAGCCCTCCGAAAATCGAAACTACTTTGAAGATGCACGTAAGTGTGTAACCTTTGTTAGGTTAGCTACTGAAGCCGTCCGGTTAGTTTCATGCGATGGCGCAAATATCCATTTATTTCAATAGGGTTAAGGCGAATATGTAATCCTTTCCGCTGGGTCGAATGAATACAGGAAGCGTTGGGTCCGCTATATCGTGCCCCTTCATATTTCGTTCCTTTGGAATTAATGCCTGAGACAGGGATTGCATGGTTATACAGGTTTGTTTGTTACTTCTGTTGAGAAGGTATGGTTTTATTATAATTTACTAGCTGATGCCCACAGCTTCGCCTGCGTGGATGTCGGTTATTATATACTAAAACCTTACACGAGAACCAGTTCAACCATTAGTGAAAACAGCTTGAAAATCGGTGCAGTAGTTTTTTTAGGGTTCCGTACCCAAAGCGTAAAACGGGACCCTATTACCAAGACTCCGCTGTCTGTCTGTCTGTCCGTCTGTCACCAGGCTGAATCTCATGAACCATGATAGTTAAACAGTTGAAATTTTCACAGATGATGTATTTCTGTTGCCGCTATAACAATAAATACTAAAAAAAAGGGTAAAATAAATATTTAAGGGGGCTCCCATACAACAAACGTGAACTTTTATAGATAGTAGTATACGTATAATAGTACGGAACCCTTCCTGCGCGAGTCCGACTCGCACTTGGCCGGTTTTGAGTTTATCGCGTACAGGACGACAGACAGACGTGGCGGAGGACTTTGTTTTATAATATGTAAGGATGTCTCACTAGCAACCTTGCTACGGATGATTTTTCATGACTTGACAAAACATCGAGAATTATTTATTATATTTTAGTTTAAGGACCAGGGCGACCGGGCTCTGCTCGGGCGAAAATAGATGAAACGTATTTTCCCAGATATGAGACCTAGCTAGATCGATTTTTTGCTCCCGTAAACCCCTATATTGTAACTTTAATCGAAATCGTTAGAGCCGTTTTCGAGAACGTGATTACAAAAACGCTACACACAAATATACAAATTTTGTTAATTGAATACCTATTAATGTTTTATAGGTACACATACCTAAGCATCACGGAATAAAATCTCTAAATGATAGTGACCAAATCAAAATCCGTTGCGGAGTTTAGAAGAACAACGCGGGCACACAGACAGACACAACAAGCAACTTTAATTTATAATTTAAATATATGAGTAGATAATTATAGATACTGGAATCACAGAACCACTCAAAAGAACTTTCAGTGTTTCATACAAATGTGCAATATATATTCATGGATCAGAATGTATGAAACAGCAGTGTTTTTACGAAAGTGTTTTTATTTTTTAGTTCAAACAGGTTCCATCTACTATAAATAATTCTTAATTTAAGGATCCCTTAGTTAGAAAGTTATTTATTCCCCATTTTATACTTTTATTTTTAGACGTATAGTTTACAAAAAATCAGGGGGCCTAAACCGGCCACATTAGCAATTCCTCTAAAAGCAGTTCATTTTCTGAATCCCAGCTGTCATTAGCAATTCCTCTAATTTGACTTAAAACCAATTCATAATTAGTGGACCATTTTACGAATCTCCATTGAAAACTGTCAAACAGATGAATTATTTCGTAATATGAATTACACGCAGATCATATTATGAATTGTCAGTTGGTGACATTTTACGATGATACATAATATTTTCATATTATGATTCTGCTAGTGACCGTTTTAAGCCCCCAGGTCTTACGAAAATAGGCTTGAGAAAGGTGAAAATGAAATGCCCGATGCTGTCGAGTTCTCTTTTCACAGCAAAGTAACCCGTCACAAACATGTGGAACCTTGTAATAGGACGTAGTTTTTACGCCGTCAAGTGAACTTTTAGTATATTGTGCATTTTTTTTTGTTAATGGCTGTGTTTGTCACCCCTATAAAAAATAGAAACAAAACAGATTGAACATTTAATTGTTTGTAAAAAATTCTACTTATGTAATCAAAATCAAAATATTTTATTTCACATAAACCTACATAGGCACTTATGAAACGTCAGAAGCTAGGTGCACTAGGTAATGGTGGGCCTCGATGTATTTTGTAGATTTGACAGTCGTGATGTTACGGTCAGTCAGAAGGCCGAAAGTCTGACTACCAGTCGTACTAAGGGGTATGGTATTACTCAATGACTGGGTTGTGGAGGACAGATAGGCAACCGCTCCATGTAAAATATTTATTGGTACCTATTCAGCTGCATCCGGTAAGATTGGAAACCGACTCCAACATAGTTGCGAAAAGGCTAGGCAGATGACAATGTACTACTCTAATTAAGTCTCTTTACGTTACCAATAATTACGACTCTGAATTAGAATACTAAACATCATTCGATTATCATCCTAACTAATATATTTTTTCTAAGTTTTCCCAAAGCGTTATTATGTTTATAAATATTTATTTCACACGGTCTACGACTCTCAAAGAATGCTCACTTACAATGATTAAATAGATTTACGTCACTGTTTCGCTTTTAATGGAAACGCCGCGATTGCCCAAAGTTCCATGGACTAGCTCCCAAAGGTTTGGTTTGAACCCTTCACGGGTGGACATCGATGAATCTACCGCTGATGGGCATAGGACGCTCCCAATTACTAAAGTAGCGTCAGAACACTGGATTCTACCGCCCATCCACATCCAATCTGTCCCATTCCCATTCGCTTTTTCAAGGTAGTCAATATGTTTAGGTAGAGCATATCCTCATATAGGTTTGTGTCCTCAGTAAATGTAACGTAAATTGGAACGATTTTAAAATTGAAAATACCGATTTCACACGTAATATTTACTCAATTGTTAAGGGACTTACCACAAAAACTTAGAAACTTGTTCAACACGTGTTTAATGTCACTTTTATGTCAAACTCCATAAAGAAAGGAGATCATTCATTTTGGGCTAAATTATGAAAGTGCCAAATAAAAAAAATTTATATATTCCGTTAGAACATGTTATTCTCTTCACTTTTCAATATTGGGGCAAACCTATACGGCAATTCCCTGAGCTGTTATACGATTTTGAAAAATACTGTTTTCAGTAGGTATAGTTTGTAGTTAAAATAATAAAAAGTAATCTAATTAAAGTAATAGCTTGTAGTAATAACAAATGAAGGGAAAAACGTACTCTTTCGGAATATAGCTATTTTTTTGTTTGGCCGGCACTTTTACCTCTTTAGCCCAAAAATGTATGGACGGTGAATGATGTCCTTTCATATTTAAACGGTGTTTAGGCTTAACAACTGATAAACATGGTTTTGTGGTAAAAATGTTAAGATTTTATTTATACGTGGTATGACTGTGATGTTGTCACAAAAAATTAAAGCAAAAATCTATAGATAATCTCTAGATTCACAAATATGAATTAACGCTATGTTTACGTCACGCGTTCGTACTAAGGCCTCTGGTTCAAATTACTACTGTAAAAATATGATTCCATGAGATAATGATGTCAATGTGTGTATGAGTGATATGTGTGTGTGTGTGTGATCTGCACCTACATATTTCACTAACCAAGCGAAACCATGATTGTCTTAAACCTCTATAACAACATTCCATCTCTGCGTTAAACAAACATTCAGACTAACAAACGTTCCCACAACGTTCAGGTTAGAAGTCGGTACTTTAATTATGATTTAAGGCGATGTTAATATTTCGTATTGCCGTTAGGAACAGTCCAAAATGTATTTTACAGCGAACACTGATTGATGGTTTGACATTTATTTCCTAAATACATCACTCCACCATTGTTGGCTTCCTTTATGAAGAAAGATAAAATATTTCCTCAAGCGGGGAGGGCATTGTCGGGGAAATGTCGCGGGGTGGGGGAGGCGGGAGGTTTGGCATACTGAGTGGGACAAGCTATGAGTGGAAGCGATTTGAACAATCCGCGGTCCTGATGACGTGTCTTGAAATTGGCAGAATTTTTGAATAATAAGAAATGTGAATGATTTTGCGTACTATTGTATAGAATAATTTTTTTTCTAACTAAACAGACAGCTGTGCTGCTGAGGAGTTTGTTGCGCCACTTCTTCTTCCCAGCTAAAGCACTAGGAAGTGAAGGGTGGGCGTTTTGGGGGACTGTCATATGTAATTTTGAAATTCGAAAAGTGCGTGTGATTCTCAGCCTAGTTTGAATAAATGACTTTTAATTTTGATTTTGATGCCATATCTAATGAAAGACTGATGGATTAATGAAGTAGACAAGGCTTTTACTCCATCACTTATATCATAAGCATAATCAGCCTACAATGTTCCCACTGCTGGGACCCAGGCCTCCTCTGTGAGAGTGCCATAATCCACCTCCACCACATGCTTCTAGGACATGCCGGTGTCCTCACGATGGTTTCTTTCACCGTTTTGAGAGCAGTGGTGATGAAATAATACAAACCTACTACTACAATTCGTAAGTCACGGCCGCTGCCACTGGGCCACCACTGCTCGCTTATAACTTGCACGGAATCAAAGTTCGTACTGTAAACCTCCAACAAAGGCAGACGCCGACGTCAGTGAATTGACGAATATTTATGTATTTATGTTGTAAATTTTACTATATTCCTATACAGGGTGTATCGACAGGCGTTACACATCGGGGCGTCTTTTCACGAGCACCGCTAATGTTACCTTTTGTTACATTGTTGTTACGGGGGATATAAATACGCTGCGTTTTTGTTTGTTTATTATAGGGTTAATAGATTTATTTTTATAACAGTGACCTGGTTAGCGGTGAAAGGGTTATTGTTGATATAGTTTCTGATTTTTTCGTAGCATTCTTTGTTGCTTAAGTGGTTTTTTGTTTTGCTTTTTATAATAGCTTTTCCTGCAGCTAAAGTTGCTGCAATATGGTGAAGCCTTTATGCAATTTAGTGGAATAAACTATCCGTACCCATGCCCAATGTTAGGACAGTGATGATCGGTTGAGTCCTATCACCAGGATATAATTATAAAAAAACATTACTTAAAAAAAAAATTGTCATGTTGGGTAAGATTCGGGAAAAATGTCAGCAGTCACATAAATAAACATATCAAGTGAGTGACTTTTTATTAATTTTGGCAAATCTTAAGTAGTTACTTATAAATTAATATTATGCACAAGTATATATAAAACAGAGAAGAGCTCATTAGGTATAAAAAAAACAACTACATCGCTATCAATGGGAAATGCACCCAAAAGGGCAGTGCCCAAAAGGGCACTTTTCCCATTCTACACAAGCCAATGTAGTAGTGTAATGTTGGCAGCATTGCCACGTTGGATGGCTTGTGTAGTATCTTACCACAGGTGAAAAAGTATCCTGATAATCAATTCCAAATTTTTAAATGTAGATTTTGTTATTATGTTGATAAATTATAAATATATTAATTAAATTAAAATATATTAATTATTAATTTATTTATATTCGCTATGTATTTTCTGGTGTACAATAAAGTATATATAAATAAATTAAGTAGATAAAAGCCATCTTATTTTAAAACAAAAAAGCCTCTACAAAAAAGGCGAAGTTACTACATAAGTTTCCAAATTAAATAAGATTTCATTGAAGTCAGAAGAGATTAGTTTTTCATCCATAAACGCACAAAGCCCTGAAGGTTTCTCGATAAAGCTTGAATACCTAAGACCTGTGCAAAGACAGGCCTTTTGAACTAACCTATTTAACAGTCTTTTTTGTAAAATTATTGTGCCGACTCACAATGGACGACTTGAGAAAGGACTTTTATTTTTTACGAACTGACATTAAAGGAAAGACGAACGACATTATTTTGTGAAGATTAACGGTTCGATGATTATTTCATGTTTTGGTGAAGTGTGCCTCACAATATCGTGTTTTGTGGTCTGGTCTTGATCCTTTGGAAGTTCAGTACAAAGGGGAGGTTGCCATAACCACGCCTGACAGACAGGCGCAAGCTTGACAAGCATTTATGCACAATCAAAGTGCATGCTTTGTGCGAGCGTATGAAACGTCAAGTTTGAAATTCTAGTACCTATTACTACGGATCTTGGATCTGTCACTAATAAATAAATTGCGTCAAAAACACTTTTTAATTAAATATAATTGAAATTGTCAATCGATCTGCCTACCCTTTTCCCAACCATGTTGGATGCAGCTAAATACAAATATTTTACATGGAGTGCCTGCCTATCTGACATCCGCAACCCAGTAACTGGGTAATAAGATACCCCTTGGTAAGACTGGTTGTCAGACTTTCGGGCTTCTGACGACCCGTAACGACTGTCAAAGATCCCCGAATGACAGCCGGGACCAATGGCTTAACGTACTTTCCGAGGCACGGAGGAGTTTCCGTATGTAAAGATGGTCACCCATCCACTGACCAACCCTGGCAAGCGTAACTTAACCTGATGGACTGACCCGTGCGGCTGTTATTACTTGGCCACGAGCTCCTCAATTCAAATTGTATCATGGCAAAAACATACCAATGAAATTAAAATTAGGTTTACGCCTGAACAACGCCACTCAAGATCCTAAGCCCAAGTTCAAAAGTGCCAAGATCTTAAATAAGGGACTTACAATCACACAAGAGGGGAATAAGTAGAATAATCCCAAAAGAAGTTCACAAAACACTTCGAGAAAACAAATACAAGTTTAAAAATAATAAAGAACAATATCGTGTCGGTCGGTAAAGCATCCCCGAACTCTCGATCAACTTCGAGCCGCTTGAAATTTTGACAAAACTTTGCGATTAGATAAGAAACGGAGTGAAATCCGATTGAAAAGTTTTCATTCGACACTCCTGAGAAAAGATTAGAGCACCATGTAGGGTCCGCATGCGAGTTTTCATTTTTTTAGGATTGTTTTTTGTAGTTGTTGATTTTTTATACACGGTCGTATCGACGCGCAACCTGTTACCATAGATTCATTGCACGCCATTCAGCTCGATTCTCGGCAACTGACTCGAACTCGAGCAGTTTCATAAAAAAGTACAATACTTACGCGGTCAAAACGTATAGAATAGCATTTCTTTTTTCTGTAATATGATTATTGATCGGTTGATCAGGCTAAGCTACGCTTGCCACGGCTGGTCCGTTGATGGGTGAAGAGTATCGGTGTGTAAACTTACAGGTCAGCCGTTTGCTGGCATTTAAAATTCGAAAGAGTAACTAACAATAATAATCTGTTTTTTTTTAACTTCTGGCCATATTAAACCATTGGGCTCGTGGCTAAACAATAACAACCGCACGGGGTTAAGCAAAGCTTACTGCGGTTGGTCCGTGTATGGGTGACCATTTTTACATACCTACCTAGAACCCTCCGTTCCTTGGAAAGAAAAAAAACGTTAAGCCGTTGGTGCCAGCTGTCATTCGTGGATCTTTGACAGTCGTTATGGGTCGTCAGAAGCCCAAAAGTCTGACAACCAGTCTTACCAGGGGGTATCGTATTACCCAGAATTTGGGTTGTTGAGGTCAGATAGGCAGTCGCTCCATATAAAATACTAATATTCAGCTGCGTCCGGTTAGACTGGAAGACAAATGATAATACTTGAAAGATCTTTTATATAAAATGACAGCGCATTTCCGAAGGTGACATTAAATAAGACCTAGGTATATTTAGCTGAAAATATCTGGTAGCGGCACGGCTGCGGGCGGTGCGGGCTACCGGTGACCACTACACAGGAGCAGCCGGTTTTAGGGTCGACGGGGTACTGGATTTTGTTAATGAGTAAGTAGGTACGAGTAGCGACACTAAAACCGAATTTATTTTACCCTACCTTGCCTAAGTAGGTATAAAGAAATAAAAAACGCGCATTAAACATGTTATACATCAACAACCTTCGGATACCAACAAGTTACAACTGTCTTTACTTCTTATAAGTTTCAGCTTGATAGAAGAACCGACTTTATAAAGTTTCACTTCAAATATATCCAATAATGATTACCTAAAAGAATAGAAAAAAAACACGTCATTATTTAAAAAAAAACACGCAGCATACAAACCTTATACTACTTCATGAAATCCCTAATAATTCGGTAACATTGTCACTCCAACGCGTTTGCGCGATCCTTAGGAGTTTTTAAGTGAGTGTCGAGGAACGAAGGAAGTTAGCGCACAAACTAGATAGATACAGAAGGTCGGCTTCATACAACGAGTGGAATCGCACGCACACATAGACACGCTTCACGTACAGCGAGTGAAGCGCACTCACGACTGTCATTTGTTCGACATGTTTGTGATCGCCATACGTACGAATCTATGTGTGCGGGAGGCTGTTTTTATTGTTATATGTGGCTAGCCTTCTGTACCTATTTATTGTGTGTCCAAGATATAAAGCTAGGATGAGAACGAACTTATTACAGGTGTTACTTTACTGTGTAATACTTTGTGTGTAGCTCAAGTATCTCGGTAATCTTACAGTGCTTGTAGAACACGAAACAGATGTCATTAATATTATATGCTAAGTTACAAAGTATGATTTACAAAGAGAGACTGAAAGAAGAGCTTCATCAGCCCTAACAAAGCTGTTGATCTTCAAATAGCTACCATTCGATGCTCGTATTTATAGAGACTTAAGTATTATTTTACGGATGGGCAAAAGTTATCTACAAAATTATCTGCCCAATACGTTAACAAATAAAAACTTTTTACAAAAACCAGAATCATCAAAATCAATTCAGACCACTTAACTGACCTCCACAACCCAGTTACTGGGTAACACGATACCCCTTGGTAAGACAAGTTGCCAGACTTTTCGGCTTCTAACTGAACGTTGTATGAATATACACAACAAACATTAATATCATTATTCGTCATCATTAATCAATGGTCATAAAGTAATTTTAATGCCACATTATGGACGTACTAATACTACCTAATCGCCCGCTATCATTATTTATTATAATGCCTGAATTATTCCGATTAATTACATTGACAGTATTAATTCGGAGTAGTTATGTGAAATGAATTAATTATAATTGAATATTAACATTACACATGTAGGTATTTATTGATTATCTCATTGGCCCACGTGGTGGATTATGGCCCACTCCCACTCACTGAGAAGAGGCTAGAGTGCCAGCAGTCGGAACATAATAGGCTGATTATGCATCAGTTTTTGCGCTGTTGTCAAACTTATCAAGGCTTACACTTTTTGGGACGGGAAAAATGTTGCTAACCTTTCCAAACAAAAATATTACCCATACTCCAGCCAGACGAATCACTAACGTTTTGGAATAACACAAAAAACATTCTGGTTTTTTAATCCATCCATAATAGTATTTCTGTCTGTCTGTCTGTGTGTTACCTTTTCACGCCTAAACCACTGAACGGATTTCGATAAAATTTGGCAAGCAGATAGATGGCATCCCGGGGAAGGACATTAGCTAATTTATATCGACATACCACGCGGGCGAAGCCGCGGGCGGAAGCTAGTCTGTTCATATATTATTACAAATTTAAGTCGCTCTTCGTGTCTGTCTGTATGACCGCGTTTATTTATTATTTATGTACACACAGTAAAATACAAAAAGATATGACATAATTATGATATGCGTACAAAGGTACTGCTTATTTCTTAAGAAATTTCTTCCAGCAGACCTACGAAAGGAGAAATGAGAAAGAAATGTAGACAATAGTGTGTGAGAACAAGAAGAGAAGAACATGATTATGCGAAGTCTTAACTAAAATATTAAATATAACTACACATATACGCAAGAAAATTACCATATACTTAAATAAATAGATAAAGCTTAAATATATAAACATAAATACACTATAGGTACCTATATATTTTTATACTCACAGCGCTCGCGTTGTTCTTATAAACTGCTCAACGGATTTTGATACGGTTTTAGAATGTTGAAGGTTTTTTGCGTGTATACTGCACTATTATTAACTGTCATATTATAAGGAAAACTCGATGTTATGTCAAGTAATAAAAATCGTGTGACGTAGGTGCGGGTCGCTTGTTTAGTATAAACCAGTCAAGCGTTAGACAAAAGCACCTTGTTTAATATTAATTTTGCATTTCAGTTTTGCTTTATCACCACTCAAAATACATTGCATTAAATATTTCATGCAACTATAATATCACATATTTCACAATAATCTCGTTCAGTCGAAGAATTCTCATTAAAAACCAATTATATCAGAGGTAAAATAGAATTGCTAATTGCTCACAAAATTACCTAAATAAATGTCTCATTAAAAGTATTGGGTTATCCAGAATGTCTGCGGCGAGTACCATTGCTGGGGCTGTCACACATTTTATTTGAATCTGTGGTCTCGAGATAAAATGGTGCCCACCACAATTATATTTTTAGTCTATTACATGTTTTGAATTCATTTGAACAGGTGCAGTTCTTATTTGAACTGAACTGGAATTTCCTGAGGCTATTTTTTAAAAATTACCTACTAAAAAAGCAAAAACATATTAGGCCAGCTCGGATGGGTGTAACTTTTTTTAGCCACCATTCTGATTTGGAGCCCAATGCAATTATTTAATAACTATAATTAAGTTAAAAATGTTGCAAATTAGTTGTGCACAATATCTATAACCTTCAGTAATTTAATCCTGAAGATCTTAAACGGATTGTAAAACGACTAAATTTTTCTAACAAATCACTACGAATAACAACCATTTTGATCACTGAATTTGGGTTATTTAAAGGGACGAGTCTTGGTCAATCTTGAAGACGAAACGCTGAATATTTGTAACTTTGTTAGTGGAATACAAAATAAAGAATGCATACATTTTATGAAAAACACCATGAAAAGCGATCGCTTTTTTGAGTAGCAATTATTTAATAATTATATAAAATTGCCAAGCTGAATAATATAATTATAGAAAAATATCTCGTAGTTTTCATTTGCAATAAAAATAATCTTAATATAAAGGTTTATGGTTACGAATTGGCTCTATAGAATAATCATTTGTGCTCATTTTTCGAGATTAGTTCAACACTAGTATCCAGCACAGACGCGCAAAACAAAACAATATTCAATAGTAAGTAGGTATTTATTTATTTGTATCTACTGCAATTACACAGACAGTATGGTAAATTGAACACAGTAAATAAATTATCATCTGGGTAGGCATCAAAATAACGCAAATTGAATGTAAAATTACCATTACCAAAATAATTACTTCGTTTGGTCCTGCAATAATACAAAATGAGTTTTGTGGTTTGCAAATAATCAGGTTTTTGTTTAACAGTAATTAATATAATGGTCACTATTAAGATAATAGGTCTTTACCTATGAAATTGCCGTTTTGTATGAAAAAATTTAAACGAATTTTTTTCATGAATTTTTTATTTGTATTAATCGAAGTAATCACCCATGCAATCAATGCATCTTTGCCATCGCAGTGGCAGTTTATTGATGCCCTTCTTAAAGAAATCAGCTGGACGGGAGGCAACAAATTCTTCAAAGACATTTTGTACTGCCTCTCGGGTATTGAATTTTTTTCCCGCCAAGAAGTTATCCAAATTCTGGAAAAAGTAGTAGTCTGTAGGCGCAAGGTCTGGTGAGTAGGGCGGATGACGGAGAGCTTCCAACCCCAGTTCTTGCAACTTGGAGACCGTCTGCTGTGCAGTATGAGGTCGCGCGTTGTCGTGCAGGAGCAGCGGAGACGAGCGATTGACCAATGCTGGTTGGAGATGCGCCAGCTTCTCCATCATTGTGTTCAGTTCTTCACAGTACACATCTGCAGTAATGCTCACCCCGTTTGGTAAGAAGCTGTGATGAATCACACCGGCGCTAGACCACCAAACAGTGACCATCACTTTTCTAGGGGTAAGTTTTCGTTTAGGGCATTGTTTAGGTGCTGAACCAGGATCCAACCAACTTGCTGAGCGCTTGCGGTTATCAAACAGAATCCATTTTTCATCGCAGGTAACAATGCGGTTCAAAATTCCTTCATTTGTGTGTCTGTTGAGCAGTGCAAGGCACGTCTCGACGCGTACTTCGCGCTGGCGATCATTGAGTTCGTGGGGCACCCATTTGTCAAGCTTTTTTACCTTGCCAATTTGACGCAAATGGACCAATATTGTTTTGACGCTAACGTCGAAAGCTGCTGCTAATTCAGCCGTAGATTGTGTATCATCAGCTTCCACAATCGCCTTTAATTCGTCATTGTCGACCAAAGTCTTCGGACGACCGCGAGGTTCATTTTTCAGGTCGAAATTTCCAGAACGGAAGCGAGCAAACCAATAACAGGTGGTGCGTTGGTTTGTAGTGTTAGCTCCGTAAACGTCGTTGATGTTGCGTGCCGCTTGTGCCGCGTTGCTGCCACGACGGTACTCATATTCCATAATTACTCGAATTTTTAACGTATCCATGATGACGAAAAAGATTGAAATGCGATGAAAATGTAACACTAATCAATAAAGACATGACTACTTTTGGAAAAAAAAAACCATGTTTTTAAAATAAAATTAATTTGAAATTAGAATTCTTAGCCAAACAAAAATTATTTTGATTTGAAATGGCCAGTACTGCAGAACGGCAATTTCATAGGTAAAGACCTAATATTTCGGCTCCTATCTAGATTTTTAATTAAAAGATTTGCAGTTTAATGCGTAGGTATTCCAGTGGTTCAATGATTTTGACATTGACAGTTTTGCACAGACAGCAGGCGCCATTATTATAATGGTTCGAAAAAATAACGTTACCAATCGTCTTAAAGACAAAACTGCTTCTTTAACGTATGACAAAAATATGTGTATATTTTATTTGTGGTATAAGTTGTTGTATTTTTTTTTATCATGCAAGTTTCTAACTCACTTTTGACATTGACTAAAGGGGGTCGTCATCGGCATTGATAGCCATTTAATAAAAAAATCTGCTTGGCCTTTTCCCAACTATATTGAGGTCAGCCTCAAATCTACCGGATGCAGCGGAATACCAATATTTTACATGTCACTTAATAAAAATAGAATAGAATACATAATTATATATTTTACTTTTATGCCAAAAAAGCAGACTTATTTTAATTCGATTATTCCCGGTGGCCACACTTGGCTGGCCACCACTGGTGGACAAAGAGAATAATTTGTAAAAGTTGTTTCGCTGTCCACCACTGGGGGATAGCGAAACAACTCTTAAAAATTATTCTCGGTGTCCACCACTGGGGGACAGCATCACAACTTTCTAAATTATTTCCATTCGCCACCACTGGTGGAGAGCGACACGGATTTTTAAACATTCCCTATGGCCACAGCTGGGGGACAATGTCACAACTTTTGATCCAATTCCCACTGGCCATCATTTTAAAATTTAATTATTAATTAAATCATTTATTGCTAATGCTTATTATTATCTATTGAAACTATAAATGCGATGATGGCGACAGTCGAGGTAAATACGTGCTAGGTAAACAAACAAAGTCAAGTAATTTCGACGTTTTTGAGAGTTTGTGGTTAAATCGATTGGCGTTAAATGGAGTTTACACTGTATTGTATTGTGATATTTATTTAGTATAGTGTATTGTAAATTGTAAGTAATTATAACCGGCTGTGAAAATATTGTGTCGGTTAATTACACACTTCAATAAAAAATAAGCAATCAAAGCTTTAATATATTTAATAGCTTCTTGGACCCGAGCGTCTCACTAGTGAGTTTGTATAAATAAAGATTTTTAATTTTTATAAAAAAATTTAAATAGGTAGTATGATGACTTTTTAATATTTTAGTGAAAAATTTAATAAAAGGTATAAGACTTTATTAATTATCTACCATATAAGTTATGAATATTTATATTAGTCACCCTTAGCATTATCCGCTAAAAAACCAAATCCGTAAATATATCAATCAGTCCGGAAGTGTACTATCCTTTACTGGTCTCTAGAGAAAATAATTTAAACTGATGGCCAGTGGGAATTGGATCAAAAGTTTTATCATTGTCCCCCAGGCTGTGGCCATAGGGAATGTTTAAAAATCCGTGTCGCTCTCCACCAGTGGTGGCGAATGGAAATAATTTAGAAAGTTGTGACGCTGTCCCCCAGTGGTGGACAACGAGAAATTTTTTAAAGTTGTTTTGCTGTCCCCCAGTGGTGGCCAAACGAGTGGTGGACATTGCGAATAATCGGTTTAATTTCATAAGATGAAAAATATCTAGTTCTGATACGTTTTTTTGTCACTTAACATAGAACTTGAAACAAGGACTTAAAGAAAAAAAAGTACTCATGACTACTAAGTGCTTAAACCAGCTTTCAAAACTACACCATCCAGTAGTATCGAGCCTCTCTGTTAATGCTACAATTCGGAAAACTTCTCAATTGATGCCTCACTTCGAAGAATCGCGGATTTCGAGCTTTTACCAAGTTTAGGCTTTATTTTAGAATGTAACTACGCTTTTTGGTGAAGTTTGAAGTTTATTTCGAACTTTCGTTGTCTGCTTTCGGTTGGAGATTGATGTTATTTTTGTTACAGATACAGATTTTGGGGGGAAAAGAATATTTCTTTCCTTTTGTTATTCATGATAATGCTAGTGCATTTATTTCCATGAAACCATTTACAGGCACTTTTGAATTTGTCGTCAGAAAGGTGAAGCTAGTTACCCATTCCAAAACGTAGATCTCTATGGAGAAGAAGAAGCTGTCTGCCCACCCAGACTTTGTCGAATTTACAATTGAGATTGTCATGGGTGGAGAGCTTTTTGAGAATCAGAAAGGAGTCATAGAATATAAACAACAAATAAATCAACGAAATAACAATCCTAATCCTAACTTCCTAACTAATTTATAAATGCGAAAATGAGTTTTGTTTGTTTGTTTGTGACGCTTTGACTACGACCATAAACTGAGTTAGGACATAGGGACACTTTTTATACTGATAATTCTACGGCATCGAGACTTATGCGGGTGAAACCGCAGGGCGCAGCTAGTCCTTTCCTTATTATACATATTATAAAACAAAGTCCTCCGCCGCGTCTGTCTGTCGTCCTGTGGGCCTAAAACGGCCACATTAGCAATTCCTCTAAAAGCAATTAATTTCCTGAATTTCCAGCTGTGATTAGCAATTCCTCTAATTTGACACAAAAGCAATTCATATTATGTGTACCATTTTACGAATCTCCATAGAAAGCTGTCAAAAAGATGACTTATTTCGTATTATGAATCGCACGCAGATCATATTATTATGAATTGTCAGTTTGTGACATTTTACGATGATTCATAATATTTTCCAATTATGATTCTGACAAAGTGACTGTTTTAAGCCCCCTGTTCGCGATAAACTTAAAAACTACTGCACCGATTTTCATGCAGTTTCCACCAATGGATAAAGTGGTTCTCGAGGAAAGATTTAGTATATAATTTGTCAAGCGGGCGAAGCCGCGGGCATCAGCTAGTCAGTACATTAAAAAAAAAATTCGAGAATCATATCTATTCTATTTTTTATTAAGGCAAGCAAAGCCGATGTCGACCATTCTGCCAATGTCTAAAGTGAATTGGAATCTTATCGGAAACTGATTAAACTGACTTTTCACTTTAATGTCAAATGACTTAATAACTGACAGTGACTTTGAATGTTTCAAAATGACTCAAACATAACTCGACTTATCCATGGATTGTTCACTATAATATTACTAGTCCATTCTGTCAATGTCTAAAGTGAATTGGAATCTTATCGGCAACTTATTAAACTGACTTTTCACTTTAATGTCAAATGACTTAATAACTGACAGTTATTGACTGTGACTTTTAATGTTTCAAAATGACTCAAACGTATCACGACTTATCCGTGAAATTTTCACTATAATATTACTAGTCTATTCTGCCAATGTCTAAAGTGAATTGGAATCTTATCGGCAACTTATTAAACGTACTTTTCGCTTTAATGTCAAATGACTTAATAACTGACAGTGACTTTTTAATGATTCAAAATGACTCAAACGTAACTCGACTTACCCATGGATTGTTCACTATAATATTACTAGTATAAATCTACCCTCGCAAAGGTAAGTCTTGTTACAGAAGACAGAAGCTTTTCTCTGAAAGCGGCGCCGCCACATAATACCTGGAATTTTGCGGCAGATGGGAAAGGCACCCTTTAGATACGAAATCCTGAAAAAACACATTTTATTTTTAAAATATTATTTGAAATCACCACACAATCCAAATATTTGCGTTGCGTGTCAATAGCAAACATTAATTGTCCGAATAAACAAAAATTGTTTTCGTTACAAATGTTTACAATAACTACCGCACAACAAATTATTATTTACCTTCGTGTATTATCATAATTTTATCAGTACCAATTGGGATCTATTACAATATCATTAATATTTGATAAAGCATGACCGGTGCACTCAATTATAACAAAAAAGAAAGTTTAAAACTAAATCCCGCCAACTAAAAAGGTGTATAAAAGATATCGATGTAAATTTTTGTAGGTAATAGGTTTTATGGCCTCATGATAAAAGTTTTCTTTTATTTACGCACGGAACAATATTACGTTTCCAACGATACCTCGTATGTCAAAATACTACAAGTAGTTTAGGAGATATGAGGGAACAGATGAACATACATAAATTATGACCTGCTAAAATCATAACCCTACTTTGGCTTTGCCGTACCGCCGTAATCGGGTAAAAAGAACACAAAATATTATCAACGTAGGGTCAAAATACCTAATGGGATATGTTTTTTAAACTAGTTTTCTAAAAGTTACTTAAAAACAGTTTTTCTCTCTAGATCCTTTTGTGATACGTAGGCAAGCATATAAAAAAGGTTCCACGAAAAAATATTTAACATTTAAAAATATTCTTTACGAAAGCTCTCAAGCCCAACAGGGTGCAGGCGTGCCCATGAATAATTATTTGACCCTCTCCAATTAAAAAGTGCCGAGTGGGTACAGGTATTTAGCACTCCACAAACCTTGTTATTTGTGAATCATTTAACAAAAATACGAGGAAAAAGGGCTAAGATTACGCTGTATATAATTATGTCCCAGATGACAGTTTGATTAAATGTATAATAAGTTCATTATGTATTAAGAGAAATAGTGTCTTTACTACTGATGGTGTTAATAATAAATACGTATTTTATAATAATCGCGACAGTATAATTAAATATAGAGCACACCAAAAGCAAAGTGCCGAATACTACTTATTTTGTACATTCTACTATGGCACTTGATACGCTTTCGTAGCTGTTTGTAGCAATAGCGTAGCAACAGCGTAGCAAAAGCGTAGCAAAAGCGTAGCAAAAGCGTAGCAAAAGCATAGACACAACGTAGTAAAAGCGTAGCAACAGCATAGCAAAAGCATAGCAAAAGCATAGCCACAGCGTAGCCACAGCGTAGCCACAGCGTAGCCACAGCGTAGCCACAGCGTAGCCACAGCGTAGCCACAGCGTAGCCACAGCGTAGCCACAGCGTAGTAAAGGCGAAGCAAATGCTACGAACTACGATCAGCTCCTCATTTCTGTCAAAAGCCCTGATATTTTTTGTCATGAAAGGCATACATAATGTTATTTATTGAAGAATTATATAAAAATATTTATGAGGTGATTGATAAATAGATGGGAATTTCCCCGCCATCACTTTTAATTTCCAATCAAGAACTTTAGGTACGATAATGAGTTGATAAAACCTATTTCGGATGCCTTTTGAACACAGATAATGTTGGTTTCTAGCTCAGACCAAATAAAAAACTAAGACAAAGTGCTGTCAACACTGACTTGAGGCCGGTTTTGTAAACATTTATGCACTTAGTAAGGTGTAGTTTGATTGTAAATGGTTTTAAATGTGTGCGTGTGAGCGTGTATGCACAGAGCGGTGGTGTAGTTTTGGCATGCTTCACTATAACTAAAACACTAAGACAAATTGCTGTCAACACTGACGTGAGGCCAGTTTTATAAATATTTGTGCACTTAGTAAGGTGTAGTTTGATTGTAAATGTGTTCGTAGCGCTTGGGTTTTTATTTGGTCTGAGGTCTGTAGCATTTTGCATAATTTCAATGTTTTTTTTTTACAAATTCATTTCATTTAACGCGCTAGCACGCTGACTAATTTAAACCAGTTCCTTGACCCGTGAAGCTAAAAACTAAAACATTTTAGACAAAAAGTTAAAATATTCAAAACATTTCAAAGACCAAAGTCTTTGAACTGAAGTCTGAAAACGTAATCCTAAACATACCTTTGATGTTTTCACCAAAAAAATATATTAAAAGACGTCAAGCCAAGTTCCTATTCTGAAGAAAATAAGGAAAACACGAGTATATTTATTATTAAGTTGTATTTTCCATGAAGAGTTAATGATTCGAGGAATGAATTCAAACGTCTATTTTGATATTTCTTTGTGTGTGCATATCAAATGAGCCATCTCTTCCTGTGATATTTGAGTAGTCAAATGGCTGACGCTTGCTTGAAACAAGAATTCAATGAATCAGAACATAAAGGAATATTAAAATATTCCGCTACTCGATACGATAAACTTCTAAAAATGGAATGTGTCAGATCCACAATTCCGGCTGCTACTGAGCCTGCCAGAGTTGCGAGAAAGTCCGAAAGGGATACCGGGGCAACAGACAACTGAAGGAACATGGATGGGTTTTAGTCAGTAGAAGTCTGACACGCCCACGCTCTGCTCAGAGCGGGAGAAGTCATTTGAGGATTCCCCAAACTCAAAAAATAATAATAGAGGGCTGCAACTGAGGAATTAAATTCCAAATTGAAAACCCCAATAACACTTAGCTCGACCCGGGAATCGAACCCAGAGATGCTCAGCAGTAGCGGTTGCTGTTTAAACAATAAACAAGGCGCGTATTATGAAGTATTATTGCCATCATTATTCCACTGCGAAAAAAGGATGGTGATAACGGCCTTGTGTAGCTCCGTCTCTCACTCACACTGGAAAAATGCTGGCATTAATACGTCATAATAAGGCCCCAGTACGGAAATACACTGCTAACTATTAAGTGGCAGTGGGCAGGGCACATTGTAAGCAGAACAGATGGCCGATGGAGTCGAAAGGTTCTGGAGTGGCGACCGCGTACCGGAACACGTATCGTTGGAAGGCCTAAGGTGGACCGATAACCTTGTGAAGGCCACATGAATCCGCTGGACGCGAGAAGCACAGAAACGATTGATGTGGTGGCGTTAGGATGCCTATGTTCAGCAAGGGACGTCTTTCGGCTGAAATAATGAAGTACGCAACTACAATTACTTGCAGATCTTGGCGATGTAACTTCACTAACGGTTAGTTTCTTCATCAAAAGTCAACTGTTCTCGAAGAACAGTTCTTCAAGAACAGTTGACTGTTACTTTGGCTTAGGGTTACGTACCCAAGTGGTTTTCAGCTTCAGGATCATTCGCTTCTCGCGGCAATCATTTCCGCACAGCCATAAACACTACTTCAAGATAAAAAACCCGAGCAAGTGCTAGTTGGATTCGCACACGAAGGGTACAATCCTACTAATATTATAAATGTGAAAGTTTGTGTGTTTGGATGTTTGTTACTCACTCACGCAAAAACGGCTGAATGGATTTGGATGAAATTTGGCAAACAGATAGTTTATTACCTGGATTAACACATAGGATAATTTTTATCGCGATATTCCCACGGAATCGAGACTTACGCGGGTGAAACCGCGGGGTGCAGCTAGTTATCTATAAAAACGGCAAAAAAAAATGTGTACCCCTTAAATATTTTTTATTCTGTTTTTTTAGTACCTATTTTTTGTTATAGCGGTAACAGAAACACATCATCTGTGAACATTGCAACTGTCTAACTATCACGATTCATGAGATACAGCCTGGTGACAGGCGGATAGACAGCGGAGTCTAAGTAATAGGGTCCCGTTTTACCCTTTGGGTACGTAACCCAAAAAAAATACATCCACCGAAAACTATTGGACTTAGTGGGTACTCTTGAACCAACGAATATCCACTATCCATTTTATAGTCCTCTCCATATAAATATCTCAAGAAGCAACATAAACTTTATACCCAGTAAACGCTAGACTATCGTTATTTCGTCACTATTTCGTCGCTTCGGGTTTATTGCAATTTATAGATAGATAAGTATATATAATATATTTATTTTTTTCTCAATAAAAGACGGCAGTATAGACGATGCTGATTCTATTGAATTAAATGAAGATTGGTACAAACAATCTTCATATAATTCAATAACGAGTGTATTCTATTATATGTCTTCATTTAATTTTGTTTAATTTCTGTGGATTATTATGAAAACTCATTTTCTAGGACACCTACCAAAATCAAAATTAATTTATGCAAACTAGGCTGAGAATCAGAACTTAACAGCGGTTAACTTAAAATATACAAAAATAGGTACACATGAAATATCAAGGGGATAATAAATTACGGCAGTTCAGCAATTGCTCAGAACATTCCAGAACAAAACGGAGGCATTTCCCCGTTTCTATCTTTAGCCTGCAGTAATGTTATCTATACCCGGAGTTAATTACTCCTCTGGGACTAAGACAAATATCTAGATACAGACACTGGCTAGGATAGGAATATAAAAGCCTGCATTTTGCAGACGTATAAAATCGCGTAAATTGCCGCAGTCTAATTATCCTTGACAATATCATCTTCTCAGTCGAGTTCCACCTTTATAGGCCTCCCCGTAGTATTATCACAATGTTCTGCTTAGAGGATCTTGTAAGGACAGGTTTCCATAATATTATTTATTTTTCACGCAAAAATGCTTGCGGTTTACTTGATAGTAAGTAGTCAGCGTCGCATATGAACACCTGCGAAACCAGGCGTATCGCAAAATGCTTTGTCCACCTTGCACACAAAGTTTAAATTTGAATGTCGTATGTTTCAACTAAACGGTTTTTCAAAGCAAGTGTTGATAATCGATTCGATGTTATGAAGATAGAATGTCTAAGCGCGCTTTAAAACTCGAGAGATACTTAAATCTAATTCGATATTTAAACCAACCAGTAAAGGCTCATTGCTATTGGCCGAACGCTTGGGCAAAGCCATAAAACAACTCCGTAATACCAGGAAGCAAATCGAACTGGCAACTCAGACTTCAAGAAAGTCGTAACATTTGAATTGTAGCTGAACATAAATAAGAATTTTACTACGATTTGAATTTTTATTTTTCGAACTACGATGGAACGCTGTGTTAGCAGTTTTAAAAATAGTCTGGCATCGATAAATCTTGTTTTACACCTTCCAATCTATTGTTATGTGATTGTATATTATATTATATGTATACCTACAAATGTTTGAATGCAAGACGCCATTTTGGTGCAATCAACAGCAATGGTAATTTACAAATCTATTTCTCGCAGCATTACTTAACTGAAATAAAATTCATCAATTTCATAAATCAGAATCTATTTGTTCGCTCATTCGAAAAATAAATAAAACTGTAACAAATTAAAACTAAGAATCTTCACAAAACCTATAACTTACGAGCGTAAAATTATTAAAACCTCTTTTACCCGTAAAAGGTTGCGTAAATTTTACTATCGGCCCATACTTGACGTGTTTCGGCTTGAACCAAATTATCCAGCGTTCGGGATAAGAGTCGATTTACATCGGTCCAGGGAGACCAATTTATTTTATTTATTTGTTACGTAAAACAATTAATAAGCTCAGCTTGATAAAAGAGCAAACAAAATTAATTCTGAAATTGTAAACGTAAATAAAAAATCGATTTATTAGAATCTTTATCTCTAAGGCCCGCCAAAGAAATAAATACGTTTAACGCTAAAAGTAGTAGTAATGGTTATCAAATCATTCTGTCTCTGTCAACTTCAAACGATTGACAGATAAAGAACGATGTTTTAAATTCGAGTCATTTAGTGCTAAATGTATCTTGTGTTTCGTTGTGTAACCGGAAAAATATATGCTTACGCACACAAACACGCTGTAAATGTGTGTATAAGCGCAGGAGCTCTCGGTACCGTCCGAGACACAGGTGAATTATTTTGTAAGTGTGTATAAGTGTATGTGTGCATTATTTGCTGACACTACTCGTCGTCTTCACGCACACATTCCAATCGTGTTTGTACATTTCATTACCACAAGTAAAGCGCGCGTCGCTTCGTGAGATAAAAATTCTGTATTTTACTCAATCCATTCATTCACTCACACACAATAACTTCATTTAAAATCATTTCAGGAAAATAAGATCAAGTTCAAAACTTACCGAGTTAATTAAGAATGGTTTAAAATCTTTTTACGACAACATCTGTACGTGACGGTACAAAAAAAATGTATATAAAAAGGCAGTCGAATAATAATTGTAGTCGAATCTCAAAACGAAAAAATAACATTTTAAAGAATATTGACACGGTTAATACCTACGTTTCATTACCAATTTAGAATTTCATATCTGCAGACAGAATTCAATATCTATAAATTATTATAAAAGTCGCTGTGTGTCTGTGTGACGGCGTTGTTCTCCTAATCTACGCAACGGATTTTGATACTGTTTGCACCATCATTTAGAGAATTTATTTCGGAAGGTTTATGTGTATAATGCACTAGCTGCTCGACCCGGCTTCGCACGGGTAGCACTAAGTACTTATCTACGGCTATTTTAGGTATTTTTTTACACCTTGGGTTACATTATTGAAGTTTTAGTAAGGAGCCCTAATTTTTTTGAAAATATTATATAATATAGCCTATGTCAGCCGGGGATAGTGTAGCTTCGTAACAGTGAAAGAATCTTTCAAATCGGTTCGGTAGTTTCGGAGCCTATTCAATGCAAACAAACAAATAAACAATCAAATCTTTCCTCTTTATAATATTATTATAGAAGTATAGAATAATATTTAAACTAGAAATAGCACAGAAATCTCGATGTTACCTAGTCGTAAAAACCGCGCGTAGCAGGGGCAGTTCGCCAGTTTGCTATAAAATATTTATTATGAAATTCTGGCCTCAAACAAGAATGCGTGATGTGTGAATCGACCTTTATCCCCTTCGTTGGTGCGCATTAAGGCGAAGTTACACACTTTACGACGCATATTTTTATAAACGCACCTGACTTATTTTATTGGCGAAGTTGAAAAGCTTATAAAACGTTCCAGGTATTAATACTGTACTGATACTTTACTGTAGGTACATAAGTTTATTTTTTATTGCGATACTCGAGTTCGCACTGTATAATTTCGCACAGCGCCATCTATGGATGAATAAATAAAAGACTGTAATCGACATAGCTTTTTCTTTAAATTATTTTGTGGTATTTATATATTATATTCATTGAGAGAAACAGTTGTGTAACGTGTGGTAAAGTATGGTAACTGTCGTTGCTTATTAAAGTTTTAGTAAGTAATAATAAGCCGCATTTCCCTAGTTCTGGATCTGGACACTAGCTAGCAGATGCTTGCTTGGGCCTTTAACTGGCTATAATGACGATAAAGAACATAATTATTTAGCTGAAATAATTATCATTATTAGATTCCAAAAAACCATAAAATCCACACCATAAATCTAGCAATAAACAAACAAATACAATAAATCATTAGGAAAAACAACTTATTCAATTGAACCTTCCATTTTCGGTACTAACTGTCCAATGTTTTGTTTCGTAGATTCCCCCTGGGTAGGTAAGCGCGGTGGGAAGTTAGTGAATTGAATTTTACGATATTGTGCCCAAACTCCCTTCCGTCCTCGTGTCATTTAAAATTAGTCCTTATAGCAACGGGTTTGTTTCCAAAACAAAAGTTCTTTTGCCCGTACGGGTATATTTCTCGCCGTATTTGGTTGCAACTTTGTCTTTGTAGAAGTTTTGTGGTCGGGAACTTAAATACTGAAAACATGGCAAAACTGGTGTAGGTTTTTCGGAATTTGAATTAAAAAGAATTGTAAAACATGGCAAGAATAACATTTAATGTTATGTAAAGAGCATGGGCAAGACCGAAGTGGTTCAGCTAAGAAGCGAATTAATAAGAACCTCCACTAAAAGAAGCAAGAGAGCAAGAGTTTTTCTTTCTCATTTCTCCTTTCGCAGGTCTGCTGGAAGAAATTTCTTAAGAAATAAGCAGTACCTTTGTACTCATAATTATAATTATGTCGCATCTCTATGTATTTTACTGTGTGTACATAAATAATAAAATAAATAAATAAGCACCTACACCTACAGATCTTTAAAAAGTAGATAAAAGTATTTAAAAACTCGCGGCTTGACCTGTACTCATAAAAATAATAAGTAAAGCTCCTATCCCATTCATCGGAATTAATGGAATGAATCCGTTTCTGAGTCAGGCACAGCCGCTGAATCGGGCGATCAAGTTCATTAATAATAAGCAGAGTAATAACTTGGCTCTTACTTACACCAAAATATTTAGTGTAAGTATATATTTATACTGATCGTTTCATATGAAGATGCATAGCTTACAGACTAAAGATATTAATGATTGTGATGAAACATTCAGTTTATTTGCAGGGTGTTAGGTTAAACGAGGGTCTTAATTTAAGGGAGCATAGTACTCATGAGAATAAACAACTTTTATATAGAACCAACCCTAAAATCGCAACAAAAAAAAACCGGCTACTTGTGTTAATGTTCGCATACTAAACTAACTCCACAAAAAGTAGGGAACGATGTTTTTTTAAACTCATAATTCAGATTTGGTTCCATAGTATAAAGTCTCGTGCAGACTGGCGCGACGCGACTCTAAGAAAACTTCACGGTATAACAATTACTAGTGTCGCGTCGCGCCTTAGCGTCGCGCCAGTCTGCAAAAGGCTTCAGTTGTTCTTCATACGTACGTACTTCACTCCCTTAAAGTATGTCCCTTGTACCTAGCACCCTGTACTTATGATTTCGTTTATTTTTACCCATCCACCAATTTAAATTCTAAAGCGTAATCAACTTCAAACAACGCCAAATACATAATATTTAAACTACAACGTATTTGCTTCTTTGTCGCAAGTAAACGTATTTTATTTTTCTTTTTTAACGTGACGAGGAGCTCTTCTCCTTAACAGTGTGAAATATTCTGTCGCATGACACTGCCGGTCTTTATGAAGTGCCAACGGTTTATTGTGCCAGTCTTAAAAGTTTTACGGATATTGCATTGCTTTTAAAACGAATAAAAATATTTTTGAGTTGCTGCAGGACGATGGTATTTTAAGATTTTATAGTTTATTCGAAGTCAAGCATAATAACTACACTAATCCTAATCCTAACTAATATTATAAATGCGAAAGTAAGTTTGTTTGTTACATTTCACGCTACAACGGCTGAACGGATTTGGATGTTTGGCACAAGGGTAGACCATGACCTGGAATAGAATAGGACGTAGGGTACTTTTTATCCCGATATTCTCCCGGGATCGAGATTACGCGGGTGGAACCGCGGGGCGCAGCTAGTATTATAAAAAGAAAAAACTTGTATGTTTGTTTGTAATGAATAAACTCAAAAACTACTGGATAGATTTTAATGAAATTCTTTCACTAGTAGAATGCTATATTATCAATTTTATCACTGAAGAACAAAGATATCAAGCGGGTGAAGTCAAAGCACTTTTGAATTTTCAAGGGGTCGCGGTCTGTCAATCAGATTGATGAAGCTAGCCCATTCCAAAGCGTACTACCTGTGGAGAAGAACGGGTAAGAAACTCTATATACACTCTTTTAAATCAATATATTTGTTAAAAATATTAGGAAATAATTTATACTATTTTCTTCTTATTATCTCTTTGACCTAATTTAATCCTTTTGACATTTTTATAATTAATATTTGACTAATTTGCAATTTGAATATTATCCTAATCTGTTTAATTCAATGTCAATGCAATGTGTGATCTAACAAACTAACCAAAACCCTGAAAATGTATTTGTACGCCGTAAACGGCAGAATATTATGTACTTTAAAAACAATGTAACATCTCTGTGTAACAATATTCTTATAAATAAATGGACTCAATCTGCCCAGCCTTTTCCCAACTATGTTGGGGTCGGCTTCCAGTCTAACCGGATGCAGCTGAATACCTGAATATTTTACATGGAGCGATTGCCTATCTGACCTCCACAACCCAATAACTGGGTACCTATTACGATACCCCTTGGTAAGACTGGTTGTTAGACTTTCGGGCTTCTGGCGATCCGTAACGACTGTCAAAGATCCACGAATGACAACCGGGACCAACGGATTAACGTGCTTTCTCGGTGTGTAAAGATGGTCACCTATCCACGGACCAACCCCGGCAAGCGTAGCTTAACCTGACGGATCGACCCGTGCCACTGTTATGACTTAGCCACGAGATCCTCGATCCATCATAAATAAATGGACTATTACTGTAAATAAAATATTGGCTCAATTCAAATTCATTTTACAAAAATCTTTTTTTTGTAAACCGACTCCTTTTTTTTATTAACCTCGATAGACTCCAGCGCAAAACGTAAAAGTGTAAAGTTAGGCAAACCGGGTGCCCTAGTGCCGGAGATATCACAGTCCAACGTGGTCTGAATTAATTAGTAACATTGACGGCGTCCCATGATTTATGTGCCGGATACCAACTGATTATTAAAGAGGGCCGCGAATGATGTATGGCCACTACTGCATTATCATACGTAAGGTAGAATTATATGTGAAACTCCGAAGTTGTAGGTAAAAGTTTCTGGTTTTCATGGCTTGAGTTGGATTTGAAAGAAAATGTAATTTATAAGTTAGATTTATGTATGAATAGCTGATGCCCGCGGCTTCACCCGCGTGGATGTCGGTTATTATACACTAAAACCTTCCTCAAGAACCACTCTAGCCGTTGGAGAAAACAGCATGAAAATCAGTACAGTAGTTTTTGAGTTTACCGCGAACAGGACGACATCGACAGACAGCCGCGGTGGAGGACTTTATTTTATAATATGTAGTGATTTACTGTGGCATATTATAGCTTTTTTATAGGCTTTCACAAACTCGGCTCACCATTGCGAAATTCAATCATAATCCAAGAACTTTGAACTAACCCATTACTTCATAGGTTTGAAAAATTCGTTTCTTAATCAACGTAACTACCGCAATGAACGTCATTGAACTGTCAAAATGAAACCCATTGCGATCAATTGTCATTTTATGTATGCCCCGCTGATTTTCATTTTGATCACTAACATCATCAACAAAACAAGTAGAAAAAGAAAGATTCGTAATTGATTCGATCTTTGGGATGCCCATTTGATCTTTACGTCTTATGATGCGTACACACAGACTGGTGAAACGTAAGATGAAATGTATCATGCAATGAAAGATTTTGCCGTACACATTGCTGCTATGTATCATGAAAGGTAAAACACACGTTTCTCATAGTTTGGACGACTTGCGCGCGCAAAATGTGCATTTCACGCGCACGCGACGAGCAATACGAGCCGCGCGCGGAGCGATTCATGATTTGTCAGTTTTTCGAACGAACACAAAGGGGCGCGCAATGTAAGAGAGAAAGGTGCATAGTGAATGCGCGGTAAGAGTGCGCTACGCGTCCACGCTTGCAGCTTACATGCAATAAAAGGCAGAATGATACATTGCTACGTTTCACCAGACTGTACGCACCTATAAGGCTCATGGGATACTGCGTACTGGCAAATTAATGAATGAGCATGACGGTTCAGTTTCGTTCACTGTTCAGGAAGAGTGCAAAGGGCGCCTAGAGAAGGTTTCCCTTCAAAAAGGAAATCCAAATCCTAAACTAAACTCCTTTTCTTTTACTTAACTTATTTTTGATGACTAAAATAAATTAATGTTGATGATCCATTCATTCCATCGATGAATGGAAAAAGATCTTGTTGATAACGGTAAACGGGTTTTTTCGACGGAAGAATATACAAAATGACAGATAGTGATTGCTTATCTGTCATTTCGTCTATTCTTCCGTCGACAAAACCCGTTTCCCGTTCCTATGGTGTATGTCCCTTCGCGTGCTGGGGGTCAAAGTCTACTAATTTACCAACGTTGCAATGTTTTGTACGGAAAATCTGTCAAAAACTCGTAATAGAGAGACCATTAGAACGGTTTTAGGGTTCCGTACCCAAAGGGTAAAACGGGACCCTATTACTAAGGCTCCGCTGTCTTTCTGTCTGTCCGTCTGTCACCAGGCTGTATCTCATGAACCATGATAGTTAGACAGTTGAAATTTTCACAGATGATGTATTTCTATTGCCGCTATAACAACAAATACTAAAAAACAGAATAAAATACATATTTAAGGGGGCTCCCATACAACAGACATGATTTTTTTGCCGTTTTATAGATAATGGTACGGAACCCTTCGTGCGCGAGTCCTACTCGCACTTGGCCGGTTTTTATAGTGATTAGTAGACTTATCCCCTGGAGTATTGTGAGATGAACGTATGACTGTCGAATAGTATTTTATACTTTTGTAATTGTAGTTGTGTCTAATGTAATTTGCCTTAGCCATTTTATGTAAATAAAATTAAATCAAAAAATCAAAATCAAAATATTTTATTTCACATAAACCTACATGGGCACTTATGAAACGTCAGAAGCTAGGTGCACGGTTCCAATTGGTCGTTTCCTATGGAGAAGAGCCGGCAAGAAACTCCACGGTTACTCTTTTAAAAATAATTGGCTTTTACAATATTTTTAAATTACAGTGTTAGTAAAAAATTAAACATAGAGCAGGCAGCAACCCAATAAGCCTACAAAAAGTTAATTAAACCTATCAGATTCTACCTTGAATATTCATGATCAATGTGCGTATATTTGTTTGAAATATTTTCTGGAATACGGGTTAACTGTAATTAAAGCTAATTCCAAATACCTAAAAATAAACAAACATTTAGCTTCTCAAAAAGTGGGTAAAACATTAAAAACCACACACGACCTCTTGTCCCAAGGCGCCTAAAGAGTTTTAAGTCAGTGTAAGGGATTGATCAGATACGGCTCAGGACCCTTGGTGTACGTGTACGTGACCTGTCACTCCGAGGGTTGCCGGAGGGCAGAGGAACCCACAGGAATAGGATATGATCTGGGAAGTACGGTGGTGTCAGAGTATTAATAAGATAACCTTCTTGTTAAACAAAAGAAATAAATTATTTTAAAGGAAAGACCTTGGCTATAAAGCTCTTACGCGTACTATGTTAAGAGGACATGTTAATCTATATAATGCCGTGCTTTAGTCCCGCAAATACTCGAAAATGGCTCGACGGATTGTGATGAAACTTTCGTAAGTTGTTGTGTGTGCGACGGAAAAGGATCCTAATACAAAATAAAAAAAAGTATTGCAACGCATCAGTTACTTAGTTACAATTAAAACATTATGCAGATAATGAACTAAAATCTCGCTATAAACTTAGTCACTATATAATCCGAATATAATTAACTAACAAATGTTAAGTAGTTACCTATTCAAAATAAAAAACCGCACGGGTGGATCAAAGGTTAAGCTACGCTTACCGCGGTTAGTTTATGGATGGGTAACCACCTATTACATTAACGAGACCCCTCCGCGCTTCGAAAAGCCCAAAAGTTTGAAAACTAGTCTTACAAGGGTATCGTAGAGTATCGTGTTACCCAGTAACTGAAAGAAAGAAAGAAAGAAAGAAAGAAAATACATTTATTCAGCACAGACTAAAAGGCACACAATATACATAATATACAGCAGATAACAAAATAAAAATAAACTGGGTTATAGGATAAGTAATCACTCCATGTAAAATACTGTTATTCAGTAGCATCTGGTTAAGACTACAATCCGACCCTAAAATAGTTGCGAAAATGCTAGGCAGATTGATTTTATGCCTGTAATTACATGAGCACATAAGTACCTACTAAAAACGAATACTTGCAGTAATGAGAATATAATAGAATACATTTATTTTCGTTTAAATATGGTACAATAATGGTCTGATTAATAAGGTTTTACATAACATAATCTCGCCATGGACTAGCATACAAATATTTTTAAGAAACCAAGTTCCTTATAATTATGCAACTAGCATCAATAATAACTGTCATTACATTACACATGCCGTAAGAAAATAATTGTAATTCTAAAAGATTTACAATGCTGATTTGTGGCAGAAATACTTACCTACACATTATGGTGCCTGTGTGTGACACCCCGGACGAGTTTCTTGACAAAGATATCTTATAATGTGGGCGTGTCTTGCAAGCTGGGGGCTTAAAACGGTCACTTTAGCAGAATCATAGTATGAAAATATAATGAATCATCGTAAAATGTCACAAACTGACAATTCATAATATGATCTGCGTGTAATTCATATTACGAAATAATTCAACTGTTTGACAATTTTCTATGGATATTCGTAAAATTGTCCACAAATTATGAATTGTTTTTATGTCCAATTAGAGGAATTGCTAATGACAGCAGGGATTCAGGAAATGAACTGCTTTTAGAGGAATTGCTAATGTGGCCGGTTCAATCCCCCTGTGGGCCTAAAACGGTCAAATTAGCAATTCCTCTAAAAGCATTTCATTTCCTGAATTATTTCGTAATATGAATCGCACGCAGATAATTATTATGAATTGTCAGTTTGTGACGTTTTACGATGATTCATAATATTTTCCTATTATGGTTCTGCCAAAGTGACTGTTTGAATCCCCCTGATCTCATTCATACTCAAGCGCAACAAGGACACACGACTGGATGCTTCCACTCCTGTTTTATTTAGATGACACCTCGTTTCATTTAGATTCTGATCCAGTGAGTAAGAGCTTCTCGTTTTACATAAGCTTTAAGTTATTATGTCATTGCTTTCCATGATTTTGGCATAATGTACTTATGTAGAGTCTGGGAAATGTGTTGTTCAAATTGACTATAAAAAATTGTCAATTTATTCAAAAGTAACTTTTACCCGCGGCTACGCCCCAGTGGGTGACAGAAATTATCCCACGGGAACGTACTACCGAGATAAAAAGTATCCTATGTCCTAACACAGGTCATGGTCTACCCAAATATCGTACAAATCCGTTCAGCTGTTTTAGTGTACGAGCATAACAAACAAACAAACTCACATTCGCATTAATAATATTTGTCAGGATTCATTAAAGGAATTGTAATATCTAAACTCACTGCAAAATATTTCACATAAAATAAATGAATATCTCTTATTTGATGAACATGAAACTAAAATATAGATTAAACATTAAAATTACTTTAGACAACATATACATAACACAAAGGTAGTAAATTAAATGACTGATTAAAACTAACTAAACAATTAACCAAAATATGGCGTCGAAATAAAATTCCTCCGCATCGCTGTCGGCTGGTAATGTACACAAGAGACTGTCGGCATAGCCACGTTGCCTGGCATACATCTCTTCGTCTTTTCTAAACTATGAATAGAATATCACGGACTAGAAGTAGGTTGTCAATTTTCTTGCCAAATAATTTCATTACGAGGAAATTATTTGTCCACCCACCACTTCGCCAACTGGCGAAGTCAGCATTACGAATGAATCTAAATAAAACCTAATTAAAAAGAAGAGGAATTTAAATAATAAAGCATAATTATGAACGTAAATAATAATTAGTAGATGGAGCATTCATTCTCATAAGGCTCAGTATTGTAACGTATCCGATTCATTAACTTCGTTCCCAAGAAATAATTGGCTTCGGGTCATTTATTTCATTCCAATAAGGAATGTGAAACAACACAATGTAAAATCTATACATTGGTATGTAGATTTTATCTTTCAAAACTGAAGGCCAATTTCCGTAATTAAAAACGTTAGGGTCGTGATGGCCCAGTGGCTAAAGCGTCGCCTCTCATGCACGAGGGTGTGGGTACGGTCAAGTACCAATGTGATTTTTTCGATTCATTAAAAGTACTTTCTAAGTTTATCGTGGTTATTATCAACATCGGTGAAGGAAAAACATCGTGAACAAAACTGAACTTATAAGTTAATATAACATAACATCACGCCTGTAATTCCCAAAGAGCAGAGGTGTACCTATAGTACACCCATATTTTGCCAGTTATGTCTTAAGTCCCATGGGGGCGAGCCTATTGCCATCAACCAGGCACAAATCCAGACTCCAGGCTGGTACTGAGAAATTCCAGATGGAAAAACCCAATAACACTTTGCCCGACCTGGGAATCGAACTCAGGAACTCATGCTCAGAGTTGCGCTTGCGACCACTACACCAACGAGGCAGTCCTTATAAGTTAATATAAATCTGAAATCTCCAACCCATCATTTGAGCAAGTGTGGTGATCAATCCTCGTGCCTTCTTTGTATGAGAAGAGACCTTTCCTCTTCACTGAGACAATTCATTAGGCTGGTACAGTGGAACAAGCAATTTGGTATACAGGCAGATAACTTGCAACTACTTTTAAACAATTTTGTGAGTGTAGTCAACAATCCTTTTACGTCACTCTCATAAGGCTTATGCTCAAAAAGTTAAATTACACACAATCACAACGAATTTTGGTAGTGTAGTAGAAAATGAATATATTTTGCCTGTATACCAAATAGCTTGTTCGACTGTACTATTATTATAAAACTTGTAATCGCAATCTTATCTCAGCTCCAATCATTATCAAAAACTTGTCAGAAATGTAGGTAAATTCTAGCAATTATTGTCAGATTGAGACGGATTAGAATGCGACCGTTCTTAGATGAAAATACGTGAAATTGCCCCTGAAGCTTTAATTTGGTTTCCTAAGAAAGCGGTGAACGGTCACGGCTATCCAAATATAGCGCGTTTTTTGACACCTTAATGTGAATAAAAACTTTTCCCAAAAAAAAAAACAACCATCTTCCAAAAAAATCGTTAAAAAGTGGAAAATTACATTAATTTCGTAAGTTGGTCTTTAGATTTAGTCAACAATTTAGAAAAAAAAAACTAGTCTAATTGAGAACCTTTTTGAAGAGGGTTAAAAACGGGTGAAAATGACACATTTTGACGGAACCGCTTTCATAAGAAACAAAAGCTTCAGAAACGACTGTCTGTATTCCTAGTCATCCCTTTTCACCATAATATGGTCAAGTTCCCACCTTGACCATATGGTGTATTGGGACACAAAACAAGCTTACATGGAAAAAATAAATAAGTATAACATTAATGGTAATGATAGCCAATGAATTCAAAATTTAGGCAGCTTATCTTTGGGATAATTTTGAATTCAGAGGTAAATAATATTCTAACAAACCCTAGGGACACTGAAGGGACAAGCCGAGCTTTTAGATGACTCAAATAATTCCGTGATTCTGGGAAATTTTAATTAGGACACCTACCTTTCTTTGACGGTTGTGATTTGCTTACGTTACCATAAATGGTTTATAAAAAATAAAAAAAATAAAAAAATTTTTTTTTTTTTTTGTAGAACGGATAACCGAGTCTACTGTTTAAGCTTAATTTATTTTTTCTAACCTTACCAACTTTTATCGAGGAAGTTTTCACAAACACAAAATACATTACGATTATAAAAGCAGCCCAGAAATCTCCGAACCAGCCAACCGATACAATTAATTGTTAAAAAGCAATCGAGAAGTACTCGCTATAAGCACTAACCACCACTACAGAAGAAATAGGCTAAATAAATTGCCTCCATATATCGTTGGCTCAATCTATTAAAACCCGTTAAACGGGTTAGAAACTCGAAAAGTAGTAGTTAGTGTCCAGGAGGCTCATTCAATAGATTCGAGTAAGTGGTCCGTTACTCGTCCAGTAATATCCGGTCTGAAGCGGAAAAAACTCGATTAAAAAAGGTTAGGTTAATGGGCGGAGAAGTGAAAAGTGATGCAATTACGTTAAATTGATCCTACCCTTTGTTCTTTCACTCTAGAGGCATTGATTGGTAATGGATCTACAGATATTTTATATAGTCTGTTTAGATATATACCACTAGCTGTTGCCCGCGACTCCGTCTGCGATCCAAGATGAACCGTCGCCCATGACCTTCAACAGGTCATGGTCTATCCATGTGCCAAATTTCGTCGAAATCCGTTCAGCCGTTTTAGCGTGAAAGTGTAAAAAACCAACAAACTCACTTTCGGATTTATAATATTACTAGCTGATGCGGCTTCGCCCGCTTGACAAATTATATACTAAAACCTTCCTCGAGAACCACTCTATCCATTGATGAAAACAGCATGAAAATATATAATAGTTTTTGAGTTTATCGCGAACAGACAGACGCGGCGGAGGACTTTGTTTTATAATATGTAGTGATAGTTAGGATTAGGAGTAATACAATAATAATTAAGATTAGGATTTGGATTTCCTTTTTGAAGGGAAACCTTCTCTAGGCGCCCTTTGTGCTCTTCCTGAACAGTGAACGAAACTGAACCGTCATGCTCGGGTCGGTAAAACTGAATCGGGTATACTCGGCTCCAGTCGGCCGGTGACGCTGAATAGCGTAAATTTGGCTCCAGTCGTAAGTTTTCACTTCTATCATGTGGTACCCTTTTTTTGGCTCCCGCAGAAAGGCGCGACGCAACGCGACGGCGCGACGCGACTCCAGTAGAACAATTTCCATAAACTTTTCATAGATAATTTCACCAGAGTTGTGTTTGCTCGCTAATTGTCTGTACGAAAGTTAAAAAAAATGAAGGACACTGAATGAACCAAAATAGATTTTAATAATAGATATTTTTCATCATTTTATTTCATTTTTCATTTTCCTGTTCCATCTTATCGTTGATTCTTCTAAGCGGATTGTATAATAATATACGTTATGTAAAAGGTACTTACAACATAAAACAAAAACACGCCCACGGAGCTTCTAAATCATAAGATATAAAAGACCGTTTGTCCATTTACAAAAATAACAGAGGATTTCGCTTATTGAAAATCAATGGCTAGCTTAAGAGGTAAGGAGTACTGGCTTTATCTCCTTAATTTTAAAGTCAAATTCTTAATCCGCAAAGTATTCGGGGCACGTCTGGCCGTCGTGGCTATTTTGCGTTGCAAATACTACGGGGTTCTGCAGGGTTAAGGTCCGGACTAGGGAAAGTGTGTTTATATAATTTTGGGAGATAATCATCCTATATCTGTAGCTGTTGTGTAATAGATTGTAGAATATTTTACCCCGAAAAAACCCGGATTTCATGACCTTCTTTTTTTGAATTCTTTATCATTGTGAGTGGTATTCAGGTACTGTCTAAACCGATTAATTATATCTTTGAATAGTAGACGAAAGCAAAGTTGATTAATTTTCGCAGAATGGATAATGGAGCCGGAAACTTCTGAAGTGGCGACAGCACATCGGAAGACGCAGCATGGACCGTCGACGATCTGGTGAAGGTTTTCGGAATCCGCTGTATGCGGAAAGCGTAGGACCGGTCTCATAATTCTTGGGGAGACCTAAGCCTCTTTAGATTATATAATTATATTTAAAAATAACCTTTTGAGGTACCAAATTCTTTAAGTCTCTACCTAATCACCTCAGAAGTCGCATTGGAAGATTAAAGCGACGGGATTCAGAATTTGATTAATTATCATCTTGGGCAAGTTTCAAATTACATTAAGTTAAAGTTCAAAGATAGTTACTGCTCTACAGATCCGATAATTTAGTGAAATTAAAAATGTCTGAGAATTCGGACGAGAAGGACATTCTGAACAAATTACTTCACAATGAAAATAGTTAGGTAGGTACCTACTATGTAATGAGAAAATAATAAATGTATCTTTAATACTAGAGGAAGTTTAAAAGTGGCGCTAGGCACGGTAAAGTAGAAAAAGAATCGCCTGTAAAGGCTTGTGATAAAGAGAGATGAAACGCATGTAACTGGCAACATGACGATGGAGGAAAGGAGATGGATGAATGGGACCAATGAAAACAAGGATGGATTGGATGAGGAATTATTAAAAAGGAAAATAATAACGTTATAGACAGGGAAGAATTAAACCTCCAAGAATTAGACCCCTTTATTTAACATGGGATAAAGCAGGTCAGGTAGAAGCAGAATTTGACAAAAACAGATGAGAGAGAATCATCATCGGAATGACAGCACGAAAGCGTGATGTAAACGGTACGTAAATTCAAAATATTTTTGAAACGAAAATAGAACTATCCTACAATAAATTAAATTAAGGAAATTAAAATATTATATTATATTCTTTTATTTATTTTGTTTCTTATGACTTACATTTTTAATTATTTTTATAAAAACATAAGAAAAAACATGTAAAAATATAAAAAATAGAGGTCCGCCGGAGTCGGGAGCAGGATCCAAGCTACCGGTGGTTAGGGCTGCAGAGATAGGAACCTCCTCACAATAGTCCTGTCAGTAATGATAGACCGATCCCAGTACAACGTGACATGGTAATTTTCGAGAACTGGGTCAGCCACATACTTGTAGTACGGTTCCTCAGAGTCCACAAGTTTATATTTCAAGGCAAGTTGCCGGTGAATTATCCTGGCCACTTGGTTATGATTACGCCTGTGCAAGTACTCGCCGTTAGCTAGACGAGAACAACCAGAGATAGTATGTCTGATGGACTCACCCGGACGGTGGCATAACCGACACACGTCAACCGTCCCGTCCTTCATAATTATTATATTATATTATTATTTTTGCAATATACACAAGTAGTACATAGATATTAGTACCTTTTTTTTTTTGGGTGGGAAATCATCATATGACTTCTCCCGCTCTGGGCGGAGCGGAAGGGCGTGTCGGACTCTTACTGACTAAAACCCACCCGTGTTCCTTCAGTTGCCTGTTTCAGGGTCCCGGTATCCCTTTCGGACTATTCCGCGACCCTGGCAAGAGATATTAGTACCTAAGGTCTTAAAACTAATTTTAAAATCATTGTCACAACGTTACCTACGTTTATTCCACGCGTCATTGCTACACCCAGTGAAATCAGTAAGTATAACGTCATTAACTTTGTCACAATCTTCTCTGTCTTATCGATGATTCAATTCATCCTAAATATATAAGCTTTGACCAAAATTCGGCCACATCGACAACGTTACCAACTTCTTTACGACACTAACTTCTTTACGTTACCTAAATTTTACAAAACGTTGGCTTGTTTTCTAGTTTAATAAGATGCTGAATATCGTTTAGGTACGACCAAAACAAATAGGCTGTTAGTAACTACTTGAGTAAACAACGAACAGAGCTGCTCTTGATAAGCGGTTGCATCGTATTTTAAAGTCAAATCGCCAATCGCAAAATATTCAAAGCTACCCCACAGTTCCGACTTGCAAATTGTATAGCAGCGTTGTTGTGATTGTTGACTGTACTTGGCGTAGAAGTAGGTATATCGCTGTCTTGTTCTTAATTGTACATGATATTTCGTGTGGTCTGGTCTAAGTACTACGTGAACTATTCACCACATTTTGACCACCATTCCAATTTAAAATACTATTTTATTTTTAATTTTTTCGTCACATTATTTTATACGAAATGTGTTCCAATAAATATTTTTGAATAGCATGTAAAATAAACCTCCGTCATTGTCTTCTATAAAATAGGTACCTACATACCTACTTAAGCCAAATGAGCCCTCTCTTAAATTCACTTAACGCAATATAATAATATTTTATGAAATAATCGATACAACAATAATCGGCACTTACTATAAGTGCCAAATAAAAATATATAAATGGTAAGTAGCAACCAAGGAAAATATGTAAATGGTAAGTAGCAATAACGCGAACCTTTTGTGCTGTACCTTGTTGAATACATAGCGAACGTCTAGTACGCACTAGACGCTAGGTACAATAGGTACAGTCACGGACTTTAATTAATAAGCCACCTTTAAACTTTTCAATTTTACAGTTTCATACATTCACGAGATTACACGATTAAACACGAAATCAAACCCCACGCTCGTAAACAAGATGACAAATAAATTACTTATAATCGGAAATAGTCTTATCCATAGAGGTTGACTAATAAGTTCTCAATGATAAAAATAAATAAAATGTTGCATTAAGTTTATCCAATCTATTTGATACTGACCTCCTTTGAATCAGAGCTCAGTAACCCGATTTTCTGAAAACTTATCTGAAGACAGTGACAGTTGAAATGTCGATGTCAGAGACGTTAATTTCGAAGTTGTCGAAATGACTATTAATATTTCTCCGTACGCTAACGTTACGATCGCTACGCTTAAACAATCGTTGCTAGGTTACTGTTGCTAGACCTGCAATTGACTGAATGACTTTGGGTAGTCACTCTGCTGTCAAGTTTGTAGTTCTGACTCTCAGGTTAGCCAACCGGTACAGTTATTAAATATAATCTTCTTCTACTAATACAAAGACATTATGACTTTCCGTGTCAGGAACCGAATAAACCCGATTTGCATTACACGGCTAAAACACGAACAGTGCCAGGTGGATCATCAATTAAAGTCCGTGACTGTACATACCTATAATAGCACAACATACAGGTCCCTAAATTGTCCAACTAATCTACCGCCATCAGCCCCTCTTTCTTTCGTTAATCAATTATCTGCCTAGACATTTACCTACTATGTTGGGGTCAACTTCCAATCTAACCGGATGCAGCTAAATACCAGTGTCACGGAAGTTCCAATTTACTGGGAATTGTTAAGTGGTAAAGTAATAGAAACAAAAGCACTTGTTCCACGCAAAAATAATGCAGAAAAAATCATTTTAAAAATGATTTTAAAATATTTCTTATGGTTCGTGCATTATATATCGCAAGAGACCGTAAAACGCTTTTAAAGTAAGCGACAATAAATGAAAGTTAATGACGTCATAAAAGCAATTTATTTTTCTCCTTTTTTATACGGAGAGCTAAATATTCTGGTGCATACGTGCTAAGAGCGGCTTTCCCTTTTTTTAAAACGTTCATAATGACTCATGGAAAATTACTTCAGTAGGGTTGGAAAATCTGTGTTACATTCTAACTTCTGATTTTGTTAACCTTCTGAATCGACTTACTATGTAACTTAATTAGTAAGCAATATATAATAAATCTGACATTAATTTTATTGCAGTTGGGTAACAAAATAACAAGAGGTTCATAATTATTATCAATTTATTCATAGTTACTTCATATTATAAATACAACAGTAACTCGTCTATGTTACCTTTTCAGGCCTAAACCACTGAACCAATCGTTAAGTTTGACAGATAGATAGGTATCAAAGCAAAAGAGTATGTAAGGATCGTAGCAAGTGGGGTTCTGTAGTCTCCCATAATCTCATGGCAAAAGGCGTGAACCTATCAAATTAATGTCTTCGATTCATTCTGATGACGCTACTCTCGATTGGATACGATAGAACTATTTAACATTTTCTACTATCGGTGTATGCCTGGATCTGTTTCATGGACATTTTAAGATTTTATCTCGACTACAAATATTCTTGTTGCCCTCAAGCTAGGTGATGCGACGATCTTCACAGGGTAACATGAAACTGCTGAATGAAAGAGGCCTATGGCCGTTTGGCTACCGCCACCGTCAACGGGACGTCAACGAGAAACGAGATTATTCAAACCGAACGTGACCGAACTCGGCGGTTCAGTATGTTATGATAGAAAAAACAAAAGCCGTATGAATGATGCCAGTACGATGACGACAGTATCTGTGTTTTCTATTGCCGGTACACCGCGCCGACCCGTCACTATCTCGGTCCCAGGGGGCCTAAGCCGGCCACATTAGCAATTCCTCTAAAAGCAGTTCATTTCCTGAATCCCAGCTGTCATTAGCAATTCCTCTAATTTGACATTAAAGCAATTCATAATTTGTGGACCGATTTACGAATCTCCATAGAAAACTGTCAAACAGATGAAATATGAATTACACGCAGATCATATTAAATTCATAATATGATTTGTGACATTTTACGATGATTCATAATATTTTCATATCATGATTCTGCTAAAGTGACCGTTTTAAGCCCCCAGTTCTAGCGGTCGCAACGAACTACTCATAAATTCGGGGGCCGGGATCACGGCGCTCGTCTCATTTTCGTTGACGTCCCGGTGACGGTGGCAGTGGACAAACGGCCTTCAAGTTTGAACTGTTATAGGATCATCCTATCTTAGAAAAAGCCTTTATAAGATATTCTTTATCCAACCTGACATTGTTCGTCCACCATAAATAGCGAAACATTAAGTAATTAAGGACAGGATGTCTGCTGCCTACTTGAATAACAACTAAGTGCACAATAGCGAATTGTCTCCAAAAAACAAAGACTCTATTATGGGCAGACCTTTTGACATCCAGTGATAAATAATATAGATTACCGTTAGTCATAAGGCTGGAATTACATTCGGCTGCAGCCCAGCGGTTTAAGGCTCGTGCAAACAGACGCAATATCGCGGGCGCGACAGGCAGCGGTACCTTTGCCGCTGCCTGTCGCGCTCGCGATATCGCGTCTGTTTGCACAAGCCTTTAACCGCTCTGCTATGGGGTTGTACGAAACTATTCGAACGAATAATTATTTACGAGCCGTGACGCTGCCGCTCAGCGCTTGCGAACAGCTTTGCTTGCTTGACTTCGCGGCGTAGCGGTTGATCCGCTCAGTCAGTTCACGGCCTGGAGCAATGCGACTTACGACGCGGATGGCGTCATACGACACGCGTGTGTCACCTGTTTCCGTCTATCACTCTGCAAGTGACGTCGCGGTGACTCGTAGCATGCTCTAAACAACTTCTTTAATTGGGTCTATCCGCAGTCGCTGTCGCAAGACGTGTCGCTTGAGCGGTGTAGCTCGTGGCCAAAGAGACACGCGGTCCAATCGCGCAGTACAATTCAAGCCTAAACAAGTTCTTTTTTTTTTCGAGAAGCATTTATAGATCTTGTTCGTTGACCATGCCCTTTTAGTACAGTGTGCCATCTTATACAACGATGAAGTACTCTATGTTCGCTATATTTTTATTGGGTGAGTAAAATATCCTACGTCATGCTTGGTTTTTGAATCCAACGTTCGTTAAAAGCTGGGCTAAAATTACTACATCTTGTCGGCTAAATAAAAGTTTTTTTTTTTACTATTTCCTTTACTTGTCTTCAGGTTTAAATAGTGCTCCTCCCCCTTGATTTAGTATAGCCAATGTAATTTCACCTTTGCAGGTATATTACTGCCCTTGACGTCGACTCACCGAGGTCCGTTCTATAGAACAGACTATACGTATTTTGAGGTATTCGACGCCTTTTATAAAGTTCACCGGGGCGTGAGTGGAGCATCTTGGAGAACCGCTTTTCATGCTTGTGCTGACGAAGGAGCTACTCTATTCTATCCAAAAGCAAAGGAAGAGTGGAGTTTAGTGAAGAACTTGACAGATTCGGTGGCTGAAGTTCCAAATGTGGCAGACATCTTCGTTGGATTCCACAACGAATTTAATCTTGGAGAGTTTATTACTGTTGACGGTGAGTATTAAAAATTGGACATTACTACAAAATATTATACCTCCAACTGTCACTGAGAAACAATAGAATTTTAATTGTTATCGGTCTTTAAAAGGCCAATCAACTGTTGAGCGGTACACATTTTGTTAACTATTTCATGTAAAAGGTGAGTAAATATACTCCCACGTTTAAATTAATACTTTTTCCGGTTTTCAGGACACTCATTGCCCGATCCACTGGCTTCTGACAGCAGTCTAAGGCCAAATCCACTGACAGTCAGCAGTCTACGGCCGAACTATTATTGCATATCTATGAACATAGAAAGTGGGTTGTTCAAGGTTGACAGTTGTTACAGAAACCCTTACACGGCCTTACCGTTTATGTGCAAGAAAGTTGATGTACACTTGTGTCCGACTGTTGACCGTAGTAAGTGGTAGTAAATCCTGCTTTTTCATTCTTAATTGAAGCCCCGTTTACACGATGCTAGTTTCTTGCGTGGCATACAATAAAATTGAAGCAAGATAACTTTTTTGTTGCTTTTTGATTTATTGTATGACACAGACAACAGAACTGAAGAGATCCGTACGAGAACCAAGGTAACCGACATAGCCCAAAAGAATTGCTAAACTTAAGTAGCAGTGGGCAGGGCACATTGCTCACAGAGCATGGCCGATGGCGCCAAAAGGTTCTGGATTGGCGACCGCGTACCGGATGACGTAGCGTTGGAAGGCACAAGGTGGACCGAAGAGCTGGTGAAGACCGAGGGAATCCGCTGGATGCGAGAAGCACAGAACTGGTCGAAGTGTCGGTGCTTGGTGGAGTCCTATGTCCAGCAATGGACGTCTTTCGGCTGAAATGATGATGATGATGATCATAACACAGACAATTATATTGCACTGAGTAAATCACGCTTTAAATATAGGATACTCTATTGGGACAAAAAATAATATGCGACGAATTATAATTTCAGGTTACAAATACATGAATGCATCACGAAAATGTTACAAAATAAATAAAACGCAGCTACTGTGGCACGAAGCTATGAAGACTTGCTTCATTGAGGGAGGAATACTGGCGGTTATAGAAAACAAGGCACAAGCAGAAGAAATTAGAGATATGCTAGAACCAGGAGTATCATATTTTGTAGGAGTGAGAAAGCTCATCAATCGTAATGCCTATTACACAGTAAAAGGTATTTTATTTATTTATTTATGTATATAATTTTTATTTAAAAATCTCTACCATAATACATGTAATATAAACCAAATGCTAGCGGCCCATGCCATAATATTACCAAAAACTTATAATCGTGTAGCACCTTGTTACAATTAATTTTAAGCAATGAATCAAAACTTGCATCTAGTATCGAAAGCATTCCGTTACGCTTCCCTATTGAATTGTATTTGTGATGCACTACCGTAATTGATGTTTTAAAAACTTATCTAAAACACAAACACAAACTAAAATATCGTCGAAAAATTCCTCTGCATCGCTGTCGATTGGTAACTAACACCGAACCGCACGTATCAAAATTTTGTTTCAGTGCGGTAAGTGGAATTGCTCAGGTGTGGTTCGGACAAGTGCTGTGGAAATCAGTGCTCTGAGTAGAATACCTCTACTTTTCTACAAGACTTACTAAACAAAAAAGTGAATATTAACGCTTTTTTTTCTTTTAGGTAAAAAATTCAGTGACATGTATCAAAAATTCAGTGACATGTATCAACCGGTCTCACATTGGAGATATTATGGGACTGTTTGTAATCGGAACAACAATCTTTACACCGAGACAGCAAAAAATATCGACAGACTACCGTTCATTTGTGAAATGGAAGTTGCTGTGTAACAGAAGAAAAGAGAAGTGATGGGGTACAAAGAAGCAAGGTATCGTAGAGTCAAAAGTGATATCGACGTTACTATAATTTTTAGATTTTCAAAATTATTATTCATATTTTTGTAAAAATCTCTCTTTTCCATCCCATGGCCGTATACAAGAAGATTTACCAAGGCATTAAGTGTGTGAGTATCTGTGTTTCTGTGTTGGTACATGTTTATATTTCATTTTAATAAGTGATATGATTATTTTAGATATAAAGAATATACCTTCCTACATATATTTTTTAATAAATCGTATTGACGTACTTACTTGTTTTGTTCATGAATATCCAAGTAACGGTTGGATAACGGCTGTTCGTATAAGCTACAGCAGAAGTCGGATTTCAAAAATAACTGGCCGATATTTCGAAAAAATCACAGTTCTTAAGCGTAGCAGAAACACCCGCACGAGTGTTGTACGAAACTGTTAGCAACGCGTTATATATGAATTGCGATGCTGCCGCAGACAGACGAACATGGCGAAACTATAGGGATCTTTGTTGGCCCTTTTGAACCCTAAAAATGAATTCATTAGTGAACCGACCTATTGAAAAACGGTCGATCTTTAACTTGCCTACCGAACTATTGAAAAACCGGCCAAGTGCGATTCGGACTCGCGCACGAAGGGTTACGTACCATTATCTATAAAAACGGCAAAAAAATCACGTATGTTGTATGGGAGCAGCCCCCTTAAATATTTATTTTATTCTGTTTTTTTTGTATTTGTTGTTATAGCGGCAACAGAAATACATCAATAGTGAAAATTTCAACTGTCTAGCTATCACGGTTCGTGAGATACAGCCTGGTGACAGACGGACAGACAGACAGACAGACAGCGGAGCCTTAGTCATAGGGTCCCGTTTTACCCTTTGGGTACGGAACCCTAAAAATGAAAAGAAAGTAGTAGATGAACGTTCATTCTTATATAATTTGTCGGTATCGTGTGAACGTGGACTGAAACGAAAATGAACCTTCACTCGAGTGAAGCCTCTGATATTGGCTTTTCGAACAAATAACCTGTGGGAACGGCTAGTGCGCTCAGTCGGGCCGGGCGGTTCAAACGCGCAGTATAATTCAAGCCTAAACCAGGAACAACACTAAGCCTTAAGCTTTTATATAAATAATAAATTCACTGAGCAAGTTAATACAGTGTGCCATCTTATACCAAGATGACGGACATCACTTTGGCTATACTTTTATTTGGTGAGTACTCTTTCTAATTTAATTTTCGTATACCGAAAGCTGTAAGGCCACTTTTAAACAACTATTTTCTTTCAAATTGTGTGTATTGTATTGTAGTCAATTAAAATTGAAAGGTAATTTAATGTCATCTAAAATCCTATAAAAAACGGAACGGTTTACTTTTACGATTCTTCAGTATTATATTCATTTTTCTAGGCAAGTTTGTTCATTTTCAATGTAATTTTACCTTTACAGGTATATTTCTGCCTTTGACAATCCCTCGCCAAGTACAGTTCTACAGAAAAGACTATAAGTACATTGAGGAGTTCAACGCTTTTTATAAAGTTCACTGGGACGGGCGTGAATCAACTTGGAGTACCGCTTTTTTTACTTGTGATGACGAAGGAGCTAATCTGTTCTACCCGAAAGTACAGGGAGAGTGGGCTTTAGTGAAGAAATTGATGAATAAAACTACTGAAGGTCTTAATGTGACAGACATCTTCGTTGGATTGCACGACGAATTTAAATTAAGAGACTTTATTACTGTTGACGGTAAGTATTCACGATTATACAATACTAGTTGCGCCCCGCGGTTTCACCCGCGTAATTCTCGACCCGTGGGCATATCGGGATAAAAATATATATCCTATGTCCTATTCATAATCAAAGTTAAAAAAAAACAGCATGTTCCATACATTTTGACTAGTTATGCGAACATAAATGTACGGAACAGCTGTTTTTTTTTCGCGATTTCATATTTGTTCCCATAGTAAAAGTTGTTCATAATGATGAGTAGAATGACTCCTTAAGAGGTTGATGGTGTTTTACCAATAACCCTGTTTACAAGAACCCGACATCAATCGTTGGGTAGTTGCCCGCAGACACAACACCCTTCTCGTCGGAGGATCCTCCCTTTTCTATGGTGGATAAGTGAACTTTACACCCTGTTCCTCATACCCCTAAAGTTCCATCAAGGTCTATCCGTCAAGTTACATAATTTACAGAGGCACTCTCATAATTTAGCTTAGATTGAATGATCTTCTTTTAACTTTATCTGGTTTTCAGGCCAAACAAATACCACGGCCACGCCTGTGTCTTTCGACAGCAACCTACATGCAGAGTCACATCACGATAATTGCATGACCATGAACATAGATACTGGATCGTTAAAAGTCAGCAGTTGCTTGAAAACACCGGACACGGCGTTACCTTTTGTTTGCAAGAAAGTTGACGATGAGTCGTGTCCGACTGTTGACCGCGGTAAGTCTATTTTCGTGCTTTTTGTTTGACGTTCTTTTATAAGGTTAAGAGCATTTACTGTATGGAAATATGAAATACGCCTAGACAACTGTCTAAAATATTGATAATGAAATGCAATAAATAATATCGTAACACCGAATATTTAGTTTTAGTTGTAAAAAAAGGATTTGGAATCTTTCCAAATGCCTTTTTTACACCTAAAACCGGTTACAACTTAAATTTTGTGTTCACAGTTGTCTAGCCATATTTCATATTTCCATACAGTAATATTGCCAAATTAATCAAAACAGGTAAATTATGACAGTTATTTGCGACGTTGCCAACTTTCAGAATAAATGCTCTTAACCTGTTCTACGCTTTATTTATTTTTCCATATTTATCTAAAATGTTACTGTATGGAATTAAAATACCTATTACTCTAATCACAAAATAGTGCTTGCCATACAAAAAAAAATCGGTGGACTTTGCTTTTGGAAACTATGTTTACCAATGATGAATTAAACTCTATTTTATGTAAAGTCCTTTTTAACGGGGTGTAGTATGACGTATTAATGCCACCAGTATTCCAGTGTGAGTGAGAGACGGAGCTATACAAGGAAGATATCCCTATCCTTTTTTTACAGTGGAATAGTGATGGCATTTTTACGTCATAATACGGCCCCAGTTCTTACTACTTATGCCCTGCTAGATACAGCCAGAAAAAGTTTTCAAGCACAGTCAGCTATAATTAGGTAGGTACGTATAAATAAAACAAGGAGCTCGTGGCTAAGTAATAACAGCCGCACGGGTCGATCCATCAGGTTAAGCTACGCATGCTGGGGTTGGTCTGTGGATGGGTGACCATCTTTACATACCGAGACTCCTCCTTGACTCGGAAAGCACGTTAAGCTGTTGGTCCCGGCTGTCATTTGTGGTTCTTTGACAGTCGTTACGGGTCGTCAGAAGCCCGAAAGTCTGACACCAATCTTACCAAGGGGTATCATATTACCCAGTTACTGGGTTGTGGAGGTCAGATAGGCAGTCGCTCCATGTAAAATCCTGGTATTCAGCTGCGTCCGGTTAGACTGGAAGCCAACCCCTACATAGTTGGGAAAAGGCTAGGCAGATGATGTATAAATAAATCAAGTCTGCCAATCGCAGTCAGCTATTACGGTACGTATAAAGTCAGGGAACGCACAATAAAAAAAAACGTATTTTCAATAGCAAACGTATTTCCAATGGCAACGTATTTCCATTTTAGGTTACAAATACGCGAAATCATCGAAAAAATGTTATAAAGTGAATCAGAAGCGACTGATGTGGCAGGAAGCTATGCAGACCTGCTTCTTGGAGGGAGGGATACTGGCAGTTATAGAAGATCGTACTCAGGCTCAAGACCTCAGACCGATGTTGAGCTCAGCTGGGTCCTTATACTTCGTTGGCGTTAGACAGCTCAACTCTCTCGATGAGTTTTATACAGTAAAAGGTAACAATATAATTATTTCCTAAAGGTAAATTATTGTATTGTAACTGATAGTCTATTCTTACAAATAAAGACCACCATCGTATTAGAATATTTAAAAAATAATAGTTGGCCCCCATGGGAAGAAGGCTAGTTGGCACCCCATGGGAAGAAGACTGGTTGGCCCCCCATGGGAAGAAGACTAGTTGGCCCCCAATAGGAAGATGGCTAGTTGGCCCCCCATGGGAAGAAGGCTAGTTGGCCCCCCATGGGAAGAAGGCTAGTTGGCCCCCCATGGGAAGAAGGCGTGAGTTTATATGTAATAATATTTGTGTAATACTTGTATAGGTTTATATACATTGATTTCAAAACGTTTAAAAAATATATATTACAAGGCAAAACTGTACTTATACATTTTTAGGGTTCCGTACCCAAAGGGTAAAACGGGATCCTATTACTAAGACTCCGCTGTCTGTCTGTCTGTCCGTCTGTCACCAGGCTGTATCTCATGAACCGTGATAGCTAGCAGTTGAAATTTTCACAGATGATGTATTTGTGTTGCCGCTTTAACAATAAATACAAAAAAAAACAGAATAAAATAAATATTTAAGAGGGCTCCCTGTATGGGAGCCCTCTTAAATATTTATTTTATTCTGTGTGTACAAACGTGATTTTTTGCCGTTTTTATAGATACCCTTCCCTTCGAACCCTTCGTGCGCGAGTCCGACTCGCACTTGACCGGTTTTTATGGTGTTAGCTTATTTCATAACGATTCCAACGACATACATTTTATATTCAGCTCCCATACAAAACTTTACAGTAATATCCATTTTAATCACACCCTTAATTCCGGTACTCCAGAAGTTACCCGGAAGTACTCGCGACAGACTGCGGGTAATCGTGAATATCAAACATTATTTATAATGAATCATAGAGCTTTGTTCGATTTTCTTTGCACTTTTTAAACATCTTCGTCTTTATCAACTACCCCACTAATTATTTTATTATTATTTTATTTTACAGGTCAAAAATTTAGTGACATGTATCAAGAACCATACCACGATGACACCTACTCATTGTTTGACTGTGGGGCTGTTTATAATAACAATTACACTCTTGTTACTAAGACATTAAGCTGTATTGCTACAGCACCGTTCATTTGTGAAATGTATGTATAGCTGGATATACAGGACAAAACAGAAGTGATGGGGAAGAAGAAATAATGTATTACCTTATTGCACATAATATAATCTATACATATTATAAATTAAAATCGCTTTTCGTGTTTGTCTGTATATCCGCGATGTTCTTCTAAACCACGCTACAGATTTTGATGAGATTTTCGATCATCGTTTAGAAAATTTATTCCGGAAGGTTTGTGTATATTGTTAGTATTAAAGGTACATATACCTAACTAAAAAATCTCGATGATTTGTCAAATCCAAGAACCTTGGGAAGAGGGAGCGGCGCTAGCGGCTTCGCAACGCGTGGCTTTCGGAAATCATCCCACGGGAACATAATACCGGGATGAAATGTATCCTACGTGTTAATCCAGGTTATGAACTATCTGTTTGTTCTTCTAAATCCGTCTAGTTGTTGTTGCGTGATTGTTACTACATCAATCCAAACATTTATTTATATATTATAAAATCCTTAAACGATAGCGTGGTCCTAAAATTAACTTGCTTACAATTTAAAACTATAAAAAATGTAAAAGTAGTTATAATAACACATAAAAGAATAAATACTTCACTAAGATAATATTGATGGATACAATACATATAGACTACTCTACTCTACACTATAACATAAAATAAACAACAGTATTTTTGCGAATTCACTCAAATAGCATGTAAATACATCGCCAACATATCCTAAGCTTGCACATTTACAATATTATGTAGGATAATAGAACTACAGTTTGCGAATGACCAAGCCAGGTGGAGCCAGCCAGTATTTTGGTAATCCGGGGCAGGTAAAAAAATACGTCATAGATCATCAATTGTTAATATCACAGAACATTTAATTAATTTGTTGTGTGGCTTATATTAATAGGTAATACGGGCTGGTATCCGCAACTCCACGTCAAAGCGCGTATTTTGCGTTTGGATGGGAAATCGCTCATTCGATCCATCCCAGCTCGTCCAAGAAGGCCAGCAACGCCTTGGTGTTGCTCACAATCTCACGTAGGGTACCTGGGTTACCGAAGTACTTTGCCCTGTATGTGGCGACCACCGGGCAGTGTAGTAGCACATGAGCTGCTGTCTCGTCGTCCTCGATGCAGGCCCTGCACAGCGGACTGTCTGTGACTCCTATGACAAAGAGGTGTTTATTAAAAGACCGATGGCCAGTTAAGGCAGCTGTGATAGTACGCAGCTGTTGTTTAGTTAGTCGGAGCATCCGCGTTGTGAGGCGGCCATCGATCGCAGGGAGTGCGTCTTTGGCCTGCTTACACTCACCTTGGTCCAACCATAGTTTGTGATGTTGGTGGCTAATATTAAAGTACCTAGTATTAAATCCACAATTGTACCCACAGAATCGTACACTTCCTAAAAGTGGTTTTTCAGGAATGCTTCGAAATAATCACAAGAAATATGATCATAAATAGATCAATTATCTGCGATGTGAGCTATGACTATGGTCGACTGTGGCGTGTATTACCTACATTATCAGTTACAGTCTACTGGAGTGTACCTGCGCTTCGTTTCGAATGTGACACCTTTCACTCGTTCCATTTCGATGTCAATGAATACATAGTTACAATATTTGTACAGAATAACAGCGTATCGTCTCATAATGTCAACTTCTCAAAATGTCAACCGGTCGCAAAATGTCCACTTATCAGAATGTCAACTTCTTAAAAATCAAATTCTCATAATGTCAATTTGTCGAAATGTCGATTTCTCACAATAAAAAAATCGCATAAGGTCAACTTCTCACAATGTCAACTTCTTAAAATGAAAAATTCGCATAATGACAACTCCACGTAGTACTACTATAACAAGGTAATTTGTATGTAGTATAATTATTGATCGTTGAAGAGTTCCCTCGTGGGAATCCAACTTTATGTGCGGCAGCTAAGTAATGTTTTTTTTATTTTTCTGGTAGTTTGAGTACATAGGCGGCCTACCCAAATATCCGTTCTTTGGTATTGTTCGTCCAGTTGTTGAGCTCCTTAAGTTCTGATTAGTTTTTTAGTTGCTTCCATATTATGTTCTATGTGACTCCGTCACTGTTATTTACATAGCAGGTAGTGGTATTCCAATTTGTTTGGGGTAGGTACCACAACTAAGGGCGTGTACACATAGAACGCCCGGTATTACAGACCGTATGCGATTTTTTTATTGTGAGAAATCGACATTTCGACAAATTGACATTATGAGAATTTGATTTTTAAGAAGTATATTACTTCAGTGTAGGAAAGAGATGCAGCTCTACAGGACGTATAGCTTCATCTCTTTCCCCCACGAAGCAAGATTAAAATAATACTGCTTAAGTACGAAGTAAAGTTATATCAAACTTAAACGTCGATAAATGTATGGTTAAACTGCTGTCAAAACGGGTGTAACTTTACTCCGCGTTTATAGGATAGAGGATTTTCGCAACTATATTTAGATCACATCGACAAATTAAAAATCCAGAGTCACACGTGTTAGGGCATAAATCAAACAGATACGTGTGACTCCGGATTTTACACACGATTTTATTTTTTAATTCTTGACTTTTTGTCCTCTAGAGGGCGATATATGACGTCACATAGCCTATCACCAGCGGACGATCAAGACACTTTCAACGATACCTCATTATGTCCAATTGTGACGAGTAGTTTAGAAGATATCAGGGAACATACTACATATCGGTCTAAATCATAACCCTCCTTTTTGCTTCGCCTTTGTCGGGTAAAAAAGACTCAATACATAATATTATAAGACTTAATTGGTTACCCACTGCGATGATCCCAATTTCCCCCGGGGAAAGTAAAGCATGTTTTGGTCGTACCAATATTTATTATACGGCATACTATATTATAGTGGGTATCACGCGAGCCTACATCACTGGCGGGAAATTGAAAACCATCGAATCATATTAAGGATTTGAGTGAATATCGTAAAAAAATAAGCAAACGTTCTTTTGGAATAGTACGACGAAATAAAATATTCTAGTATGGTTGGAATTGAATTTATTTTATTAATATGGCCAGTTTTATCCGCGTCAACAATGTTGGGTCTCATTTTAGGCCTGGTACTGTGGACCTAAAACGTTCACATTAGCAATTTCTCTAAAAGCATTTCATTTCCTGAATTTCCAGCTGTCATTAGCAATTCCTCTAATTTGACACAAAAGCAATTCATATTATGTGGAACATTTTACGAATCTCGTTATAAAACTGTCAAACAGATGAATTATTTCATAATATGAATCGCACGCAGATGATATTATGAATTGTCATTTTGTGACATTTTACGATGATTCATAATATTTTCGTATTGTGAACCACAACTGGCACTGGCAAGCATCGCAAGATACAAGACTCAGCCCACTATCGACCTCCGGTCTCCGGAGGGGAGTGATGTGGCGGTATCTACATCGCCACATGCGAACTACGCATCAAAGATCTGACGTCAGACAGACGTCACATAAATCCTGAATCGCGCAATTAAAGTTTACCGTGCAGTGGACATATATACAACAACCCAATCAATCATTCATCATCAATCAATCGTTGGGCAGTTGCCCGCCAGACACAACACCCGTCTGGTCGGAGGATCCTCCCTTTTCTATGGAGTATGAGTGAACTTTACACCCTGTTCCTCATGCCCCTAAAATTCTGCCAAAGTGACTGTTTTAAGCCCCCTGAACAGTGAACGTTCAAAGGCAAATAAAACACGGACAAGGTTATCATCATGATCATCTATCTGCCTAGCCTTTTCCCAACTAGGTTGGGGTCGGCTTCCAGTCTCACCGAATGCAGCTGGAGCGACTGTCTATCGGACCTTCACAACCTAGTTCCTGGGAAACACGATGCCCCATGGTAAAACTGGTTGTCAGACTTCTGACTGCCTGTAACGACAATCAAAGATCTGCTAATTGCAGAAGGGACCAACCAGCACTGACTAGATAATAGTCGAAAAATCCAAATGGAATGGAATTTCAACAGTCTGCTGCAAAGGACAACAGCAGTTAGTTTGATACTAGCTGTAGTAACCGCTGTAGCTAATAGTCTTTATAACAGTCTGCTTGGTTTTACCATGCAACCATGAATAATTTATATATGTTCATGATGTAATCATAGGAGGCAAACACTACTTCGGATTTAGAAGATTATAAAATAGAGAGTCAGATTGAAGAGCTGACGGAATGCTTCATCATGTACAAAACGTAAAACGGTGTCAATTAAAAAAAAATAGGTTCTAAGTAAAGTATCCCACAAACAGGCGCGATATTGCGGACACGACAAGGGTAGCGCTGCCTGTCACGCGCGATATCGCGCCAGTTTGCACGAGCCATAAGTCTTTTATTTGAACGACCCGGTATTATAAGGACGTAGAGTCCAAATAGAACCAACTGATACATAGATTAAATAAAATACAATGAAAAACGAAATTCATAAATTGGCTTTATTAAAAAAAAAAAAATTACATAGTTACGTTGAAAGAATCAAAGCAAAAAAGGAGCAACAATTAAAAAAACAGACATATAGAATCTAAGTTCATCTGAACTATCGAAGCACAGTGCAGAGGAGCTCAAACGTAAGGCAGTGGGTACACTTTGGTTTGATTCCAGCGTATTTGCCGGGACAATGGTGGGCAGCCACACTGGAATGGCGCGACTGAATCTATGAATGAAAATTTGGAGCACTAACCGCTCTACTGTATCACGAATACCTCTTTTTGATCTGTTGTCCACTAACACTAACGTGACAAACACTGTCTTGCTGAACGACACAGCATGTGAGACTTCCCGGTGTCCTAATAGAATGCGATTGTCGCGCGAGTACTTCATTTGTTATGCTGGGGCTACATTGTCGCGTTATCGCGAACTTAACATCGCGCGCTCTCCCTCGCACACCGCTTGACGTCTTGCTGAGCAACAGAGAGCGCGCGAAGTATAGTAACGCGCCAATATGGCCCCAGGGTTAGGAAAAGCTGAACACGCCGGCGCGTTTGGGTTCGCCGAATAAAATGAACGTTACGTTCCCGTATTTTCGCGACGATTACGTATATTACGACACGGGGTAAAGGCAGAACTACACATTGATTCAAAGGTATTATATTATTGCTTTTGATTGTTGATATCTTGCAACAATAACAGACAATATACGGACGAAAATATTAAAACATAATTTGGGCAAAAATGGAAAATCTAAATTACCACAATATCAGAGGCCCTAGACAAAGTGACATTCTATCAGCGATAACGATGATGGAAAAGGCAGAAATTTATAGGACTGACATAGCTATCGAAAAGCTTATGTCAATCCTGTGGAAAGTCGTTGTAGAAATACGAAACGCTTTCGAAGCGATTGTCGCTTGCCTAGGCTGTCTGTACCGCTACTGGCCCTACGCTACCTTACGTCTTTGTATATAGTCTTCAATTCATTTTCTTCTCTACAGTAACTTCCATTTCACAAATGAAGGGTACTTTTTCGTCACAGTTTTTTGTCTCGGTGTAAAGACTGTTGTCCCGATTCCAAACAGTCACACAGTCTGAATTTTCGTCGTTATATCTGTTTCGGTAGACGTCACTGAATTTTTGACCTGTAAAAGAAATTAAGTGTGTTTTAAAATGTGATGAAGTAGGCATGCGGTGAAGTATATCATCGTCATCTGAATATTAGCCTTTTCCAACTATGTTGGGTTCGACTTCTAGTCTAACCAGATGCAGCTAAATAGGTACCAGTATTTTTCATGGAAATTTTCAGTAACTGGGTTGTCAGAATAGGCAGGAATCTGACAGCCCAGTTACTGGGTAACACGATACTGCTGATATTGAGTGGAAGATAAAGAAAGAATAATGATTTTCTAGATACAATTAAATCTGAATAAAAAGATGTAAGTGCGGCTTTGTTGCTTAAAGATTGTTGATCATTCTGCGTAAATATATCACAATATTTCAGGATTACTCTATATTGTTCACGATAAAACTGTCATTTGCATTTATGAAAAACATACATACTCTCTAAAAACATTACCTTCCTTCTGGGGCAGTCGGGTAAAAGTAAAAAATATTGTTACCTTTTACTGTGTAATATTCAGCACTAGAGAAGAGCCTTCTCACTCCTACATAGTATTGTTCCCCACTTTCTAGTATATCTCTAATTTCTTCAGCCTGTGGCTTGTTTTCTAAAACTGCCAGTATTCCTCCCTCCATGAAGCAAGTCTTCATAGCTTCCTGCCACGTCTGTGGCTTTTTATTTATTTTGTAACATTTTCTGGATGTCTTCACGTAATTGTAACCTGAAAATTATAATTGAATGCCCATTAAACATTGACTATGCTGGCTGAATCCGCTGGATGCGAGAAGCACAGAAACGGTCAATGTGGCGGTGCTTGGGGGAGACTTATGTCCATCAGTGGACGACTTTCGGCTGAAATGATAATGCTAGCTAAGTTTAGTCTTGAACACTGAGCATTGATACGCCAAAGCGGCTGTTTTGCGCTAGAGGCGGCTTCTCAGCACTTTCCATACAAACCTGAGGCCCTAGACAAAGTGAAATTCTATCAGCGATAACGTTGATGGAAAAGGTAAAATGTATAGGACTGACATAAGGTATCGAAAAGCTTATGTCAATCCTGTCGAAAGTCGTTGGAGAAATATGAAACGCTTTCGAAGCGATTGTCACTTGTCTAGGCCATCATAACCGTTTACTTACACTACGACACAAATGATGTAAGAAACTGTTGGTATTGAATGGCGGTCAACGCTCAACGCACTTTCGGCGCCACGAATTTAATTAGTAGGTTAGGTACTGCCGTTTCTAGAAGATATCGGCGCGGCGATTCTGTGCTCTGCGATCTCAAACACTACCCTTAACAATTCTCCACGGGTTTTATGGCCAGGACTTTGCCTTGTGTAGGTATTAGTTCTATGTGTGTACTTACATTGACGAAAGACAGTTAAACATAGACATTATAATACGACACTACAATCGAAACCTTTCATAAACTGGATACATCTAGTAGGTAAAGTACCTAAATTAGAAGCTTGATATTATCCGGTATGTCCAAACATTGAGCGGCACCCATTTTCAGGACACATTTCTGCCGCGCTCTAGTTAGGTAAAAATGTTTTTGAGCGCCAGGTAGACAGAATCGTTCGTCCAATCACAGCGCGGCAGCCGCGCACGATTGCCGCTTTATATATGGAAAAATGATGTCACAGAAAAAGTAGAAATATACCACTTACCACGGTCAATAGTCGGACATGCCTCGTCTTCAACTTTCTTGCAGACAAACGGTAACGGCGAATCAGGTGTTCTTAAACAACTGCCCACATTGAACAAGCCATTGTCTATGTTCATAGTTATGCAATTATCGTGAGGCAGTAGACTGTTTTCAGCAGGCAGTGGATATGGAGTTGAGTGGCCTGAAAAAAAAAAAAAAAATTGAGCTGTCGCAATCTTAGGCACTATTGGCCGCAACTGAAGATAAATAAATAAATCTTTATTTCTCCATAAATATAAAATGGCTTAAGTTAGTGCTCCGGAGTGAAAACCCTGACTTCTAAACTAGTTTATATACCAGTATCTTACAAGCCAGTGACACTTCATAGTGATGTCCATATGGAAAATAGGACACACATTATACACAATAATTCATTAGCGCAAGTCCAAGAGACACAAAAAGATAAATATTACTTCTGAAAAAAAACATAGCTTGCATCTAGCTTCTATGATCAACTGGGCAAAAGAGACTTAAAGTCACTAGTTTATTTACGAAAATGCAGGCACCGAGACAACGCGCGTTCATACAGATGCCTACATCGTATCATATCGTTCATGGTACTCGTAGATGACTATTGGTACACACGGCTACATCAAGCTATATATTTCCAGTATAAACTGACCTCGCATTATACAGAAATCCTATACAATGCGAGATCAGCATAAAATGGAACTGAATAGCTTGATGTGTAGCCGTGTGTACAAGTTTGGAACAGTAAGTTTGAATAAAAAAAATCAACATTTTATTATTTCAACAGCATTCCTACTACATACTTAGTAGGAATGCACCGATAACACCCTTTGTGTCGCAGCAGTCACGATAAACACTTTCCATGTTTGCAAACCTAATACATGGAAACGTAAACAAAAAGTGAGCGCTTTGTAATAGTATCAAATTGAAAACTCACCGTCAACAGTCATAAACTCTCCTAAATCAAATTCGTCGTGCAATCCAACGAAGATGTCTGTCACATTAGGAGCTTCGGTCATTCTATTCGTCAAGTTCTTCACCAAAGTCCACTCCCCCTGGGCTTTCGGATAGAAGAGAGTAGCTCCTTCGTCATCACAAGTAAAAAAAGCGGTACTCCAAGCTGATCCACTTATGTCCCAGTGAACTTTATAAAAAGCGTCGAACTCCTCAATGTATGTATAGTCTTTTCTATAGAACTGTACATGACGAGAGTATGTCAAAGGCAGACATATACCTGCAAAGGTGAAATTGCAATGAATATCGACCAACTGACGTAATGCAGTCTCTTGACGATCATGCGGCATGACATGAAATTGTTTCGTGAATTATCATGCTGCATAACGGTCCATCATGCAGCATGATAATTTACTAAATTCTATGGAATTGCCAATCAACTTGGAACGAGGTGTCATTCGCATCAAATACAACTAAATGATCCTGCGACCGTTTAGTTGTATTTGACATGCATGCATGCATATGCATGACAACACGTAACGCATGTCATGCCGCATGGTCGTCTAGGGACCGCTTTAGGAAATCGAATAATAACAAAGTAACTGCAAAAAATACTTTGTCAGCAGACACAACGTCTATTGACGATGCAGAAACAGAAACGCAAACTTTTATTGACGATACAGAAACAGACGCGCAAACGTCTATTGTAAAGTGCGTGCTTGCTGAACCATCCAATTTAGAAACATTATGTCCCACTTGCACCGTCTGACTCTGTCATCTTCACATGATTGACGGAAATATTATAACGATGCTTTAAATTCGTTAAGCGTATAATATAATATGGAATCAGGCTTTATTTTACTGAATCCCCGAGGATATTTACAAAGAACGGTAAAATTAAAACTGTCTGCATTTTAGATGACATTAAACAACATTTTACGGAAGATTATGACTTGTCTATCAATTATTGAGGTGTTAGGTACATATTACGGTTACAAACTTTAAAGAAAAGTACTCACCTAGTAAAAATGCTGTGAAAATAATGCACTTCATCGTTGTATAAGATCTCACACTGTACTAAATGAGATTGGTTAGCAAAGAAAACCTTTATACACTCGTAGTAAAAAATATTTTCTTGTTTATGGTCGGGCAAAAACCTCGCATAAAGCGTACATAGACACTTTTGATATACAGGTTGATCTAATGTAAAATTGCATGCTTGCATTAAAATAATAAACTCACTCACTACAAACGTACTCAAACCATTTACTTCAATTGAACCAATAACAGCAAAGTTACAGGCACTTTTGAATTGATGTAGGATGTAGGAGTTGGTCTGTCAGAAGGAAGAAGCTAGATAATAATCACGTGTAGTACACATTCCTACCACTAGATGGCGATATACACAAATATTTTGATAAAAAACAACAGTTGGTGTTGGGCTATTTTTACCTGTGTGGCGTTCTTTTTTAATTAAAAGGGTAATGTAGAATCTTCTTAGCGTGTCGAGTTTGGCGCCGTCATTAGCATGTTTCCAATCCACGGACCGACCTCGGCAATGCGTAGCTTGTAAAGTCAAAGAATAAAATATTCTTTCAAATAGGCACATTAAAGGCACTAGGTACACATTGAACGTCAAAAACAAAGAAATAGAACTGATTCTAGAAATAAAACATGCTGTATGTGATATACTTTTTTATCACTGGAAGTCAAAGGTCGATCCACTACAGAACTATCTTTGCACATACAGCAACGTTTATTTGTTGCTGACAATACGCTGTAATTAATGTGTAGCAAACCTACTCAATTATTATGTAGGTCGTACCTACGAATAATAAAAGTATTCGCAGGGTCGTATCCTATATCCTACCCAGGTTATGTTCCTCATCTAGCTTATTGTTAATATTTTTTTAATATGACGTGTAAAAGTGATTCCATTATCCTATTTACAGAATAAACAATTTCATTTCATTTCATATGGTCTACCCGGGAACCGGGATACCGGGACCCTGGCAACAGGCAACTGAAGGAACACGGGTGTGTTTTAGTCAGTAAAAGTCTGACACGCCCTTCCGCTCCGCCCAGAGCGGGAGAAGACATTTGATGAAAAAAAAAAGGGAGCTTTCACTTTAGCAGAATCATAATATGAAAATAATGAATCATCGTAAAATATCACCAATTGACAATTCATAATAATTATGATCTGCGTGTAATTCATATTACGAAGTAATAATAATTCATTCATCAATAAGTAATTCATCTGTTTGACAGTTTTCTATGGAGATTCGTAAAATGGTCCACAAATTACGAATTGCTTTTATGTCATATTAGAGGAATTGCTTATGATAGCTGGGATTCAGTGAATGAACTGCTTTTAGAGGAAATGCTAATGTGGCCGGTTTAGTCCCCCTAGCCGACGGGCAATGTCAGAATTGGTAAACCACGTAGTTAAGTACCTAATATTACGAAGGAGGAGCTCATGAGTAATAACAGCCACACGGATCGATCCTTCAGGTACGCTACGTTTGCCAGGGATGGTCCGTGGATGCCTCTTTACATACCAAGACTCCTCCGTGCTTCGGAAAGTACGGAAGTCGTTGGTCCCGGCTGTCATTCGTGGATCTTAGACGGCCATTACGGGTCGTCAGAATCCCGAAAGTCTGACAACCAGTCTTACCAAGGGGTATCGTAATAACGAGATACTGGGTTGAGGAGTTCAGATAGGCAGTCGTTCCATGTAAAATACTGGTATTCAGCTGCAACCGGTTAGACTGGAAGCCGACCCTAACATAGTTGGTTGGTTTTTCTGTTCTTTTCTTCTTGTCTGTTTATTATGTGTGTACATAAATTGTTAAATAAATAAATAAGAATAAAAGAATTTATAAGTAAGTTACAGAAGACTAATTTTAGCGGGCCATCCAGTAGTGGCTGACTACTCTATTCACACAGTGTTTCTTAAGATGGTCTTGGGATTTAAAATAAATAGGAAATGGTCACATTATTTGGTAATATCTTGTAGGTTTTAATTTGAAAACAATGACTCAAGATTTCCGATATTATTGCTGGCATGCCATCTGTGTTTATTACATCATACTATTAGCAACGCTCTGTAAATAGCTGACGTAAGCGCCACCTTTTAGCAGAATCAGAAACGAAATGAGAAACTGTGACATTGGTAACATAGTAGTACTTGCATGTCACAACAGATGGCAGTATACGCCTACAGCCGGGCAGCCGGACAACAACATTCTTCTATATAAATAACTAGCTGCGCCCCGCGGTTTCACCCGCGTAAGTCTCGATCCTGTGGGAATATCGGGATAAAAAGTATCCTATGTGTTAGCCCAGGTTATAAACTATCTGTTTGCCAAATTTCATCCAAATCCATTCAGCTGTTTTTGCGTGATTGAGTAACAAACATCCAAACACACAAACTTTCCCATTTATAATATTAGTAGGATAGTAGGATTATGTTCATTTTCATATTTCTGTAGTAGACTACATAGAATACTACATATAATGAGAGTAGACTATTATGGTTCTTGTTTAAACATTTTGTCAAAATTCGTATCTAGATACGTACATAATGTTACACATTTAGGGGCAAACAGAGATGTACAGGTTTACCTATTGCCAGATAATTATGTTTAAGTTCCATTTAAGTTTAATAGGGGACTTATTTAATAGGGGCCATGTATTGGTTGATTTATTTTTAGGTAAGTATAAGAAAGTACCTACCTGAAATTATCCTGGGACTGGCCGACATAACAGAAAGAGTACCACAAAGTATCAATTTATGATTAAAAAAAAAACTGCAATCATCAATCTCGCAGCAGCGGAGGCACTCCCAACTAACTAATTGTAACTAAAATATGTTTTCTGCATATTCTAGTCGTTTTTGGGTCACAGTTCTAACCTAACCTAACCTTTTTTGCGATTAAAATTATTAAACCTAATCTTACTAGTTCGGATTCGGGTAGTACTTTATGACTTTATTACTGGAATATGGACAAAAAAATGCTCTATTACATGTTTTTTTAATTATGCCTATCTACTCCATACGCCAAACTGACAACCAAAGTCAGCGCCGGCAGCCAATTCAGCAACTGGCGCGGGCAGCGGAGGCACTTCCTTAATAATTTGTTAGGTTTTCTCGAACTTCGCTACTATAGCCATCTATCGCTGATTTCCGTAAACTGCGTGTTATACAGCTTTTTGGTTACTGGACCTCATAATTATAATTACCATGGTAATATCATAATCTATCTGCCAATTTGCGACCATGCTGAATCCACCAATCACTATGGTACATAAATGGTAGGTACAAAGTAAAATACTTTTAAACTTAAATTATTTATTTTAATGACTGTGAGAGAGTGTTTAACATTATGAACTAAATATCTAATAATATATTAGTGATTTAATAGAAATACAGTCTAAAGCATAATATCATAGATACTAAAGCCACACTCTTCACATTACTACATGCGCTGTTCTGGTTCATCTTAGGAGTATTTTTTGTTTCATCATGAATGCTCCTGTGAGAATGTTCCTTGATCTTCTCAGGTCTTGCCTCATCCGACGCCATATCATGGTCATAATTATGTTCAATCGGTTTAGCAGAAACAGTAGCCAGACGAACAGTTGTAAATGATTCCTTATTCTTAGGTTCAATATCCTTGTTTGGTTTTATTGTTTTATTTTCTTTGGGTTTCGTAACATCGTCTATTTGAACTTTGGGTGTTGCTTGAGTTGACCGCAGCGTATCATATTCTGTTGTATGTCTTGTAGACTTCGATGTAGTTACTGGACTAGGAATTGCTTTGGTAGTTAGCTTGGTAGTTATTTCTACGGGTGTTTGTGTTTTATTTCCAACATTTACTGTATTTTTTACACGATCGCTAGGTTTAGTGCAGTTTGACAAATCTCTAATGTCTATGTAAAAGAGTTTTCCATTTAGTTGTGTTTCGTCGTAGTATTCATAGTCTGTGTTTTGACCTTGAGACTCCTCTTCTACGAATACTTGAGCCGCGTTCTTCTCGGTATCTTCGGTTTTCGCCCACAGTTCCCTCAGGTTGGTGTCGGGATAGCATTTCAAATTTTCTGTAGCGCGCTTCAAGTAGTCGTTTTGTGTTTTATTCATCAGTGACATGAACCAATCCAAGCGGCAGTCGCAGGGGAAATTGTTATCTGAAAATTAAAAAGCATAATTGAATATCACCATGCCAGTCTGTTAATGTTCAATTAGTGCGTATTGTTTTCTTGCACGATTTTAAAATCACTCACACTAAGCCTTCACCGTTGCTACAAAATTATATTATTATTATCAGACAGTGCGATCATCGATGTAAAATAAATCTCCAGGTCGGATGGTTCAATGAACAGTCATATTGTCATAATATCTACGCTTGGCAAACGAGTTGGTGATGGATATTTCCATACCATCTAAACCAATAGTTTGAAGGTAGATTTAAAATCTCCACAAAAGTCAGTGATCAAGATGACTGAGTAGACTTTTCAGCCACTAAAATGCGTTTATTAATGACTTACGTAAAACTGTGGAGACCAAGATTTAGCTAACTGGACTTTTTCAAGTTGAATGTAAAATAAACAAGTACTCAATATAAAATATGGTTTCAAAAATATCTCACCTTCCACATCTAAGCTGCTAGTGTTGCCGTAAAAATTCTTCAGTATAGGTGACATGACCTGCGGCTTCAGTTCAATAAGCTGGTTGCTCTTCAAACTCAACATAGTTAGAGATTCCAGTCCTTCAAAGGTTCTTACATTTTCGATATTCACCAGCTGGTTGTGTGCCAAATTCAAGGCATTTAATTGTCCTAATCCGTTGAATGCTTTCTCATCCAGCATTTGAATTTTATTCTCTTCTAAGTTCAGAGTTTTTAAATTGATTAGTGGCAAAAATGTGTTGTCTCCGATCACTTCGAGACTGTTACTACTCAGGTCTAGTTTTTGTAAATTTCTTAGCCCCGAGAATGTCTCGCTATTCAAACTGAATAGACCATTTCTATCCATTTCTAGTTCTCTTAAATTTATCAGATTCACGAATGCTCTATCATGTATGGTCGTTATTTTATTGTTTGTCAAAAACAGTCTTTCTAAAGATGGCAGTTCAACAAATACGTCCCTGTTGATCTCGATTATGTGGTTGGAATCTAAGCCAATAATTGATAAGTCTCTGTGATGGGCAAAGGCATGCTTTCCTAATAATTTGATCTGATTATCGCTTAGCGTTATTTCTTCGATAAGGCTCAAATTGGCAAAGGCGAAACCGTCAATTTTTTCAATATTGCCGTATTTGATGTCGACTTTCAGTAATTTATCCATGTATTTAAGGGCATTTGTGGGGATGTATGGAATTGCGATACCTCTGGTGTTAGAGATGGTGAGTTTGTTGATGTCTTTTAACAATTCAAAACTATTCCATATTTTGTCATCTTGGTGGAGGTCTTTCTTTACCAGATGACAACTGGCGGTTCTCTCCTTGTCCACGGAATGGTTCTCAACACAGTAACACTGTACAGGGTTGGTATTGTTATATACAGGGTCGCATACGTTTTTCGTTGTTTCACGTTTCTGATAGTGGTACAATTTTGCCTCGACGAAGATAGATGTAGCGAACGCCAGTGTTATAATTCTCCAGAATGCCATGTTTATTCTTTGATATTCTGCACCTGAAAATGAAAATTTTGTAATTGAGTCATGAATTATGGCATTTAGTTGTTAGGTTACGGGAAAACTTGGGTTAAAAAGATATACAGCACCGTTTTCCGGTTGCTAATAACGTCAAACTTTTTGGAAATATCACGATTCGTCCGTCAATCACTTAAAATCAACGCTTCTATTTCCCAAAAGGGTAGGCAGAGATGCATTAGTACACCACAACACCCACGCTGAGTAATTCTTATTGAAAAGCCAGATTACACTGCTGATAACGCAAATCGAACCCAGGAACAGCAGCTCAGCAGTCGCTTGTAAACACTATGCCAGCGAGACAGCGAAGCGTGGTGATTATGACAATTCTCTTTTTGACTGTACTGTGTTGCAAATAACCCACATTAATACTACTGGACTGATATAACACGTCCGTTTGCTCGGTACATTAATCTCGAAAAGTAATGAGCCAATTCCAATAAGATTTCCATCATTCGAATATTTATGATTCGTGGCGGTTCCCGTTGTAAATATTAACTTTATATTTTCAGGGTATTGGAGCAGATAACGTTAAAATGATACAACAAAAAATGAAACTCCGTATATCTAATGACGTACTCGGTCTACATACAAAAAATTAATCAAATATATCCAATAGTTTAGTTACGATAGCTAGTCAAAGATCGGCAAATCCCATACATGGCCCAGCACTACTATTTAGTTTGTTTGAAAAAATGACTTTTTTAATTTCGATGTTAGGATTTATTTGATAGTTCCAAATTACTCTTATGCATTAGTATTGCCAGTTTTTTCATTTATTGTTGTATTGTCGTCTCCACATTGTATATAAAATGTCGCTGTTAAATTAAAAGGAAATTAGTATTCATTCTTCATTTAATTTATTAAGACAGTGAATTCAGAAAATAAGAACGCGATCATTATTCATTTACTAAGGCATCGAAATCACTAAAATAATACGTAAAATATCGTTTTAGATTGTTTCTGTCAATCGTTTGAAGATGATAGTGACAGAATAATGCCTGTAATGTTCCCACTGCTGGGATAAGGGCTTCATTTCTTCGAGAGGTAGTGCTTGGCTGTAATATACCATGTGGGCCCAGTGCGGGTTGGTAGGTGTGACATGTCTTCGAATTCTTGGACATGCCGGTTTCCTTACGATGTTTTCCTTCACGGTTTTAAATATACTGAGCGCTAAACCAATTTAATGCTATGTGGTGTAAGCATATATGATTAGATAATATTACCTAAGACGAATTTTGTACATCCACCAATCAATCTGCCTAGCCTTTTTCGGTCGGCTTCCAGTCTAACCTGGTGCAGCTGAATACCAGTATTTTACATGGAAAAACTGCCTATCTGACCTCCACAACCCAGTAATTCATAGATAATTGATAATGTTTCATCGCCATTATCACTACATAGTATAAAACAAAGTCCTCCACCGCGTCTGTTCGCGATAAACTCAAAAACTACTACACCGATTTTTATGCTGTTTTCACCAATGGATAGAGTGGTTCTCGAGGTAGGTTTAAGTATATAATAACCGACATCCATGCAAAAGCTAGTTCAATATAATTTTATTAAAGTAGTGATTATAAAATATAAAATATTTGTTATGTTCTTAGGGGTTCTCCTTTTACATACATCACGCTTCTAAACATATTCCCTTAACAAAAAGTAAAAATGAGTATGAGGTTTTTATGTTTTTTGCAAACTTTGAAACGAATGAATCTCCCTCTTCACCACACAACAGAAAACAAAAAATATTATTACGGAAGACCCTGAAGCTCTAGATAAAATGTGGAACATTCATCCAAGTGATTTAGAAAAAGCGTTATTGGCAGTGGGCTTAAGTTAAGCCCCCGACACTCCGGCAAAGATCGACGGCCATTTCTCAAATGGGATTTAGTTAACTTCGTAACTTTGTACCAGGTGGCAGCCAAGGAAAACGTGTATATTACACGGTATTTTATACAAATTGAAAAGCTGTTCCTTGCTTCTTTTCGTGAAGAGTAAAAGAATTTTTGATGTTGTAAGAATATTTGGGATTATGTCCTTTTACTATTAGCCTGTTTTTACATCAGAGGCCATAAGAGCAGTGATAGCCTAGTGTTGTGACCGTCAGTCTGCCAAGTCATAGGTCTCGAGTTCGTACCCAAGTCACGCACCTCTGGCTTTTCGTATTTTATAATTACCACTTGCTCCAAAAACGGTGAAGGAAAACATCGTGAGGAAACCGGCATGCCTAAGAGATATTTCTCGACGACATGTGAAGCCAAGTCAGAGGGGCGGCTGACACCAGGTTAGTCGCTAACCACACAAAAAGGAGAAGGATAGGAGGAGGCCTTACTACGAGGAAGGAAAAGAGGCTTTACTGAGTCCTATGTGAAAGTATCTAACTAATATTATAAACGTGAAAGTTTGTAAGTATGGATGGATGTTTGTTACTCTTTCACGCAAAAACTACTGAACGGATTTGGATGAAATTTGGCACACAGATAGTTAGAGACACAGATAGATAACCTGGATTAACACATAGGATACTTTTTATCCCGATATTCCCACGAGATCGAGTGAACCGCGGGGCGCTGCTCGTACGATATAAAACCCTAGTAGGTCTAGGTACCCATTTAAATCCTAAGAACTTTCTATAAATAACATACGATTAAAGATACAAAAGGCACCGCCTACTGACAGTTACTTGCACATGATTCACACTCATGAATGCCTAGTACTTTGTCAGGTGCGACTAGTAATACCTCATTACGAATAATAAGTATTCCTGTCGAGTTCTTTGAGTTATTACTATGGGTATCCATACCTGGATTATGAGGAATACCTGTCAATATAATGTTGGTAGTATTTTGTATCTAGTATACCACACAAGTTGAAGTTCCGTTTGGATTTTGGCGAAGTTTAATTCAGTTTTGTGTGTTATAACAATTTCCGTGAAGTTATCATAGAAATTGTTTCACCATGGTCTCATCGCGCCTATCTGCGGGAGCCTTAAGGTGTTATCTGTCAGTGAAAGAATGAATTTAATATTTTTATTAACTAGATGTTAGATTGGATTTATTTGCGATGCGTACATAATCTCATTTTATTCATTTATTTAAACTTTTCGCACTCAAAAAAAATGGTACAAAGGCGGATTTAATGCCTTAGGCATTCTCTATCAGTCAACCAAGGGTGGTGAAGAGATTAGATGGCAGGTGCTCTGATTGACAGGAACAAAGAGAAAAAAAAAATGCATTATAGATAAAACAGTTTCATTGTCGTTTCAGTTTCTCGTTTTCATGCTCGCTATGGTCGCCATGGGTACAAAGCCACATTGATTATCTCCCACGAGCAGAGATGTTTATTCGATTTAGGTACAACGTTCGAGATGGTATAAGTTGTATTAAAAATATTTTTTTCCTTATTTTTCTTAAAGCGTTTGCAATATTTACTTTGTTAAAACGTGAGTAAAAAGTAAGTACAAATAAAAACACAAAAAAACAAAATATAGCTACGATATACTATACTACACATATAGACATTTAACCCTAAAAACTCAAATAAAAACAAAACAGTCCAACGACATCTGTTACCCCAGAACTAGGGTAATAATATTTTTGAGATTAACACAAAATTAGGTCGTAAAAGCCACCTGTGCTCGTGACTAACGCCGACTAAAACTGCCGTGAGGGTAATTACATTATATTTACCCTTCGTATGACGAGTGGCTTATGCGTTGAAGTTTCTTTTGTCATCATTTTTTTCATTAATAGAAAAAAAAAATAGAAAAATCGTTTATTGTCCAGGTAATATTACAGTAAGCACGTTTACAGGTTACAAAAACAGGTTTGCAGGTTACAATATTACCTATAGTTAGGTTACACAAATTATTTACCAGTGAGCCCCAAACTAGACAGTTAGTCTGTATCTTGGGGCTCGGGGTACGACTTACAAAGTGGAGACTAGATAGGTGATTTTGCTACATTGCTAGACTAGTTATCTACCTAGGCCTACATAATAGACCTTTACGTAATTTTCATGCTTGTTTGTATGTTAAAAATGGAAAAGCAATTAAATAAAATTAATACACAGCTTTAAGATAGTCTTTAGTCCGAAATAAATAAAAAGTGCACCGAATTAACTCATAAATCTGCATAAATACTAAAACCAAAAGCTTATTTGTCGACAGAAAAACATTGCATCTATAACGAATTACAAACAGTACTTCATTCTGAATCATCAATTAAAGTAGACTTTAAAAATTGTTAAATAAGGTTGTTCAAACACAATATCCACCGCTACTTTGACGGCACAGTTGGTAGCAGTGAAACGGAACGGTGATTGATGGTGAGAATTTAATAGACCAGTGTGTGCTTACATATTATGATAATAAATGGAACTGACGCGTTCATATGGTTAAATAGGTTAGGGCACAAACACACGTGCGAAGAGTGTTAGAAAAACATCTAAGCGTAAAAAATTTGGTGAAGTGAACTGTCACACCTCATAATGCCAGGGATTCACAGCTCACTTCACCTGAATTTTCCAATTTTCACAGTAAGAGTCTTACAGAATAAATCTGATGTGTTTTGGACATTTTAGTAGAGTCGGAGGGTCAGGGTTCTTTTCGGATTCATGTGTGTATTGTAGTATAATTATCACTTGCTTCAAAAACGGTGAAGGAAAACAAAGACATAGTGAGGAAACGGTATGCCTGAGAGATATTTCTCGACGGCATGTGAAGGCAAGTCCACCCATCCACCCATGGGCAGTATAAAAACTCTAACACCAGAGCCTAGACAAGTGACAATCGCTCCGAAAGCGTTTCGTATTTTTAAAACGACTTTCAACATGATTGACCTTAGCTTTTCGATAGCATAATTTATGTCAGTCCTTTATACATTTCTGCCTTTTCGATCGTCGTTATCGCTGAAAGAATGTCACTTTGTCCAGGGCCTCAGGTTAGGCACTTAGCATACGAAAAAGAAAGAGTAGACTGTCACATCAGCCTAAATTACACTACGTACATTCCGCATGTTGACGTTTTATAATTGTCAAATTCAGCCTGCTTCTGTCATATACAGGGTGTAAGGGTAAACACCGTTGTCACTTAAACCATGGGTAGTTGACTTAAATATAAAAATAAATGACCTAGTAACAATAATTTTCCATTGATTGTGTGTTTACCCTAACACCTTGTATAGTTTAATTAGCATTGCAGGTGTAAGCATGTCGAATTTTCCGACAAGTATTTTTCGTACATCTATGTATACCCCATTTGAAATAAGATTAGACATTAAAACAAACCCTTTTACAATCCGTTCAACCGATTTTGGCTTCTATACCGTAGGCACAAGGATAGCATTAAAAGCAAAAAAAGTTACACAATGGTGCCGATTCCCTTGTTCACAAACTAAACTAAATTTAAGTTCAGTGCATCTTTTTCTTTCTATTTCATTATGAAAAGGACAGAAGAAAAATTTTAGTTTAGTCCTGTCAAATTAATCAGCGCCTCACGTACATTGACGTAATTTTAGTAGGCAAATTTTTAATCGCGTCTAAACTTGTATGGAGTATTGACAGTTTGACAGGACTAAACTAAAATTTATCTTCTGTCCTTTTCTTAATGAAATAGAAAGAAAAAGATGCACTGAACTTAAATTTAGTTTAGTTTGTGAACAAGGGAATCGGCACCAATACCAACTATCTACTGCGGCTGCCATTTGTCATGCCACCAACGCATTAGAATTCAAAATCGGTAGAACGGAATGTAAAAAAGGCTTATCTATACGTCTAATCTTATTTCAAATGAAGTATAGGTATCCTTCATTAGATTAATTCTTTATCAAAACAGCTAGTCTTTTTCGGCAGAATTGTTTATTATTTTGGTTGTTCTTTTGCGACCGCCTTTGTACGTTTCGCAGTACAATAAAAGACACGGGGTTAGCTATGGGCACTGCTAATGTCTTACGACGAGTCGCATCGTCAAGCGTTTCTTGTTGAAGCAGACTTCAAAGATTCGCCGTGACCAACGAAATAATGAAGTATAGCAACAGTGTACAACGTATTGGTCGGTCACCCATACTATTACGAGCAAGTGGCAAGCTATGTAGCTTTCAAGCCACGTGCGAATCAAGTATCGCCTCAAACACAGAGTAAATACGTAGCAGTATTATATCTCGGCAATAACCTTGAAATAATTACCTACAGCCGCTCGGTAGATAAACCTTCCGCGTCCGTGCATAACTACCGCGCACTTGATAGTGTGATTTCGAAGCGCGTCGTTTCGGCAGTTTTCTATGAAGATAGAATACTGTACGTATTTATACTGTGCCTCAAATAACAAAAAGACAACTATCTCAGCTTCGCAAGTTTCTAGACATTTGCCACCCACACTGAATTACTTAGTAACATTCATACTAGTTTGGTGTAGTTACGTATCAATTTTCTTATCTAAATTGGACATAAAAGTCTTTATTTTATTCCCTATCAGCTATTAACTGCTGAGGAGGTCGTGGCTGCGAAATAACAGCCGCACGGGTCGATCCATCAGGTTAAGCTACGCTTGCCGGGGTTGGTCCGTGGATGGGTGACCATCTTTACATACCGACACTCCTCCGTGCCTCGGAAAGCACGTTAAGTCGTTGGTCCCGGCTGCCATTTGTGGATCTTTGGCAGTCATTACGGGTCGTCAGAAGTCCGAAAGTCTGACAACCAGTCTTACCAAGGGGTATCGTATTACCCAGTTACTGGGTTGTGGAGGTCCGATAGGCAGTCGCTCTATGTAAAATACTGGTATTCAGCTGCATCCGGTTAGACTGGAAGCCGACCCCAAAATAGTGGGGAAAAGGCTAGGCAGATGATGAGCTATCAACTGCTGCCCGAGGGTTCGTTCACATACAAACTTGAACGTCTGGTGCGTTAAGATGAGCTGCTGGTTGGGTTTTGAAAAATCCTTTCATAAGACAAATGGTCCACATACTCGAGATATAATTCGAGAAATAAATCTTCAAACTTCCATAAGTATTTGGATTTTCAGTGATCATTTTTGCCCGTGCAAGTTTGTCAGTGACTTACAGAACAGTGTTATCCATACTTATATTATAAATCGAAAGTAACTCTGTCCGTCTTTCTGTATCCTTTTCACGGCTAAACCACTGAACTGATTTCGACAAAATTTGGCAAGGTTATAGATGGCACCCTTTATTATTTTTTATTTTTTCGAATGTGGGAAATCATCAAATGTCTTCTCCCGCTCTGGGTGGAGCGGAAGGGCGTGTCAGACTTTTACTGACTAAAACCCACCCCAACCCGTGTAACTTCAGTTGCCTATTGCCAAGGTCCCGGTATCCCTTTCGGACTTTCCACCCTGCCAGGATAGATAGCACCCTGGGGAAGGACATAAGCTACTTTTTATCGATATACCGTGCGGGCGAAGTCCCGAGCGGAAGCTAGTATGGTATAGATATGGTAGAATGAAGCAGCAATAGGTAGCAATAGGCTACCCCCTGTTACATTATGGAACTAAAACACATGTTGCGAAGTGTGGGTGCACCTCTGCCTAACCGTTTGGGGAATGCAAGCGTAAGGTTATGTTATTTTATAAAGTAGAAGATGACAACTTGATTAATAGCCATACTCCACGTTCAAAAACAACGCGTGCCTACACATTTTTGGTCTACGTATGTTTTTTAACTTAAATAGGTACCTAACTGCGTTGTGCACATCGGATCATAAACTTTAGACAGGATGAGTAAAGGGTCGACGTTAACACACAGGCTTACGTAATTACAGTTAAAGCTCTGGATTTATCAAGATAGAAACAAATATTTATTTTGTAAAATGAAGTTTATTTAGAACCTAACCCCGATTTCTGAGGTTTCTTATCAGAGCAATTTATATACAGGGTGTTTGATGCATCGTTTACCAAATGAAAATGGCGGATAGGAGGGGTCATACGCATCTACTTAGGCTCTAAAAAAAATCTTGGCCCCATGGAATATTTTAAAAACCAGATGAGAAAAAAAGCTAGATGTTACTTTCAAGTAATTTTTAATGAACAACAGTTACACTTTAAAAAAAATTGGAGGCTATACCAATACTCACCGTTTTTTATTCAAGTTCAAAGGGGGGTTTTTCGAAAAAAATATTAATAAAATTACATAAAAAATCCCGTGGGGCCAAAAATTTTGTTTGGGGCCTGACGATATATCTCATGACCCCTCCTATCCACCATTTCCATTTGGCAAACGATGCACCAAACATCCTGTATATTCGATAACTATTCAGTTTCTGAGTAAATTTTGGTTTTCCACAGATTAGATTTCTGCACAAGAAACTGGTTTACTTGTGTGGCAATCCACCTTGTAAATTCCGAGATAACCTCGGAATAACGGTAGTCTCCGGAATATTCTAATCTTAGAGAGCAGAAGAGAAGAATGCACAAACATTATCTACACTATCGTAAGAAAGTAATTTATGCAATTGAAGTAAAAAAACGTTCACTTCGTAAATCGAATACAGGATGTAACGAGACCCATCACATACAGGGTATTTGGGGTAGACACCGTTCACTTTGAAATCGCGAAAAAAAAAATTGCTGTCCCATACATTTTGTCGATTTAAGTGAACACAAATGTATGGAACAGCAGATTTTTTTTTTTCGCGATTTCAAGGTTGGTCCCATATAAAAAGTATATTATAGATGACATCAAACCACTCGTTTCAAGGATATCGGTGTCTACCCTAACACCCAGTATAATCGTCACGTCTTTACGCATTACGTCAAGCTAAGTTACATAAATTAACCAGAAGTTTCCCAGGTATGGTCCCGTACAAAAAAAACATCACAATAACGGAGAGTTCAAGTGCCGCTCGGCTTCGATAAGCGTCTTTACATCCGTTAGATTACTTATAGATAGAAAGATATACATACTCAGTTCATCATCCTCCATTATTTTAAATCACCTCATGAACGACATGTCAAAAATATCGATTAATGTAAACAGTGTTTTATAGATCCGCTATCGATAACATTTCCGTCCAAATGCGTGGGCAGATATTACTGTATACGTAAAAATAATTTATGATACAGCCCGTTAAGGATTTGTGAAACAATAAAAAACTAATTTAGACATTGAGATCATAATAATCAATCAATGCTTTTAGGGCGCTGTTGCGATTACCACGTTATTGCAGTGCTTCTGCAATCTTTACTCAAGCCAGAGTAGATAGCTTCTCAGCTGTAGTGCGGAAAAAGAATATCTCTTCTCACAAGGTTGCGGGACAGTCGCAACAGGCTCCTGAAAGCTATTGCTGGGGGGCCTGACGAAAGCCCCATAATGAAGCATCTTATAAAGACCACCTGTCGGAAGAAGAATTTAAGTACTAACAAAGCAAATAAGTTTAATAGTTTACTAACATCCAGAATTATAAGATTTTTGTAGTTGATCTATGTAGTTGTCTGTTTGAATAAATAAATATAATATGAGTATATAATTTGGCTGTCAGAAGTCATAAGTTCGAATCCCAGTTGCTGAAACTGATGAAAAGTGGGTGCATCTTACAACTCTGACTACCTCTTTCGATGCGTGATTCTACGTCTCTCTACTTGAAATGAACTCGTATAAGTAATTATAAATTATACTAGTAAATTCACAGAAGGGCAAAACTCCTGTATTGTAGGTACACTCAACAAAGTGGGCGGTTGACCACTTTTCACGTTGGACCTTAGTAATAAGGTAGAAAATTGGCCAACCGGCAACGATGCGACTGTACACCTTCATTAGCTACTGCATTCACAATAGCGTTTTCGATAGCTCCGACTGACGACAATCATGGCGATAAGACAGCTTAAACAAAGCGAGTGTTTACAAACAGTACCTACGCTATAGAACACAGCTGAGGATAGTATATACTATGTCTCTCGTATAAAGGCGCGACGCGGCTCTAGTAGAACAATTTCTATTAAAACTTCCTAGAAATTTTTCTACCAGAATCGCGTCCCACCGTTAGGCCGCGCCTTTCTGCGGGAGCCTTAAATAACAGTGGAAATCTATCTGAAGATAAAGAAACTATATAAAGGTGAAATGTATGGGATAAGTGGTCTTCTCCCTGGCAAAATGCTGCCATAGAAAATCAAACCCAATGAAGGAACGACCAACATACTGGCCCAAAGAACCATTCTCTTAATTCTCTTAAGATGCCTTTTCTAATTAAATAATGGTGCCGATTCTGTTGTTCACAAACTAGACTAAATTTAAGTTCAGTGCATCTTTTTCTTTCTATTTCATTTAGAAAAGGACAGAAGATAAATTTTAGTTTAGTCCTGTCAAACTGTCACTGCTCCTTATAAGTTTAGACGCGATTAAAAACTTGCCTACTAAAATAACGTCAATTTACGTCATGCGCTGATTAATTTGACAGGACTAAACTAAAATTTATATTCTGTCCTTCTCATAGTGAAATAGAAAGAAAAAGATGCACTGAACTTAAATTTAGTTTAGTTTGTGAACAACAGAATCGGCACCATTAAGTTACTAACATAGGTATAAGTTGTATTTTTGTTTACTAACCCCTATGGATGTTTCTTATCCGAAATACCTAAAGTTTTTTTTTTTGTTTTTTAATGAAAAGCCAATTTATCTTATGGCTTGTAACTATTCTGCTGGAGTCAGCAAGATCCAAGTCAACAAGCAAGCTGCACGCTCTGTCGCAAATTATGCTCCTGAGCTGCCCTCTGAGCCCCAAAAATGCAGCCAAAGCGTCCTCTGAGCTGCCACCGTGTGTCGTCGACGTGGACAACTATTTTTTAACTATTGTATAACAGAAAACTAATGAGCAGTGAATAAATTTTTCACCTTACGCCCATGTGATGGTAGCGAAACGGTCAAGCCACATTTTGACTAAGGTGTAAAGTTTGTGAAATTATTAGGGCTTGTAGAGTTAGGGCGTGTAGAGTTAATAAACTGTCGTGCCATTCACATGAAGAAGAAGAAGCAAGATTTAAATACCCTAAAAGTTAATATTTCGCAGTTTTAACTACTCGAACTTTTTACATTAAAAATGCATATTCAGATGGAACTCGGCAATGTTGTCGAAAATGACAAAATTAAATTCCGCCTCACAAACTTTGTTCGTTACTTTTACTTCAAATAGTTCTGAAATACCCAAGTCCACATCCTTATGATGTTACAATAAAGGCAGCTTTACACTCTTACACGGTTCCTCCATTTTCTCTGTATACTTACGTGCACGTTTAAGTATACATCTCCGTTATAACAACGTCTGCTATGGCCTTAATGAGATTTGCTTGTCAATTTGGTGTAGCCTGACAGACAATTGAATCACGTCAATCCGATTCGAGTACATATTAATTCATGATGTGTACTTGCGTGTGCTCGCAAGTGTACTGTAATTGTAATTAATTATTGTCCGATTCTATGGGGACTTATTGGTAGGTTTTGATTGTTAATTAAATATTAATTACATTACGAATCATTATTTAAGTCGAGTTGTTTGGCTCGATTCAATTGCTCATATTTATTTCTGAATTATCTCTCTACTCCGGAGATATTAAAAAATAGTTCCCCAAAATTGACCCATTATGGAGTACAGTGCAACTGAACTCCAACTTGCACATCAGGATTAGTCTGCAATGAATATAGTCGTGACTTCAATCATTAAGAATGAATCAACTTACTAATACTACTAATGATTCATTAAATCGCTCCGCGGAATGCATACATGAACTTGGCAAAATATGCGAAATGCAGTAACTAATATCCTAGTTTGATCATACGTATGGTATATGATGAAGACGAGCAAAGATTAGAATTTCATTGGATGCATACAATTTGCAATATCGATCGAAATTGCTTTTGGGCATGCTTGAATAATGAATCTATTTGAATACATTTGGCAGGATCGTTCATCAGCTTTCGTTATGTTTGACAGCTCTGGCCGAGTGTTTCCGGGACGACAAAGATGTTTGTCGTCCCTTTTTTAAAGCTTGAATTTAGAATTCGCTCCCGGTTTAATTTAAAAACGAATGTATAGCAGCTGGTACTCTGTACTGCAGTTAGAATAAAATTAATGTTGACTTGACCATTACGATAATCAGAGATAACCTTTTCCAGGGTCTTTTTTTTTATACTACCGGCAGTGCTTTGCTACCGATTAGGTTGGAGATGTCAGTGTTTTAAGATAACCAGCTTAACTTAGTTTTTTATTATTATTAAGCCCTTACAATAATAAGTGAGACAACGTTACGCACATTTTAGAAATTATTTATTATATTCTCAAAATAATTGCCCGTACAATTTTTCTACATGAAAAGCCTCTATAATCTATTAAGCACACTTCTTACCTTTAGAATTATTAAAAACACAAAAAAAACTACACACTTTTCACGTACAGTTCAGGTCATTAAAACAAGGCAAGAATAACAATTGAAAAACTAAAAATAAAAATCACAGTTTCTTGCATTATAAGATAAACGCGTGTTTATTGCACACCAGCCGAGTCTGAACTAACCCCGACATGTGTACATATGAATCAAAATGTTCTAAATAAGAGTACAATAGCTGTTGACTTAAATTTGTTTAAATATTATGAGTGACAGAGATTGTCAACTGACAATGTCATTACAATAATCAATTGAATATGTTCAATGCTGGGGGTACTAAACAATAATAATTATACATTGTTAGCAATTGTGATGAATACCTTGTGATTATAGCTATAAATTGTATAATATTTTGATTCGACTCATTTATTATTTGATAACACGATCAGTGCATAGGCCAAGAGGCCGACATGTGCACTTCCGTGTCGCATAAACAAAAATATTACTTTGTATTTGTATGTAGGTAGTAAACTTGGTAAAGTTGTTGTACGTAAAGTTAAAGATATAAATAAAATCTTCTTTATTTTCCGACTATTTCGGTTCTGTGCTCGTAATTTATAGATCTATGTTGTTTTTTTTTTTCCTTTATTACTCTGTTAATCTGACCTTTTTGTATGCATGTGTCTTTGTGAAAAATAAACCTATTTTTGTTTTATTTCTTCTTCCTTATAATATAAAAATGGAACAAGGTCCTTCCATGATTGATTTAAACACACTATCTAAGATGAGAATTCTCTGTTATGGTCCCAGATTTCGATTTGCCGAGCTATGTGACTTATTTATGTTTTTAATTACAGTAAGCATTTATATGTTTTTCCGAATGTCACAAAAAGCTTGAAAGAATGAAGGTGATATATATATATTAATATATACAATGTGGAGACGACAATACAACAATAAATTAAAACACTGGCAATACTAATGCATAAGAGTATTTTGGAACTATCAAATAAATCCTAACATGGAAATTAAAAAAGTAATTTTTTCAAACAAACTAAATAGTAGTGATGGGCCGACTATGGGGTTTGCCGATCTTTGACTAGCTATCGTAACTAAACTATTGGATATATTTGATAATTTTTTTGTATGTAGACCGAGAACGTCATTAGATATACGGAGTTTTATTTTTTGTCGTATTGTCGTCTCCACCTTGTATATTATTTATATATTTATGTAAACAGTGTAGGTACTTATAACATCGCCTTGGATGAGTCTGTAAAGGTGTTTTAGTTGTGATTTAAATAAATAATATATTTTTGTCAAAAAATTCTTCTCTTTTATTTTAATAGGGGCGTGTCGAAATTCGACACTTTAAAATACTGTCTAGAAATTAAATTCTTAGTAGATACAGAATACAGTAAGCGGATTTTTCGGTAAAACAGACATGGTGTGAACGTGAAAGTACGTACAAAATCTAAAGTCCAGTTTAGTACCAGGTGGTTTCCTTGAACACTGACCTAAGCCTTTTTGAAATGATTTAGGTCAAAATAAGCTTGTGTGAGAGTTGGACCCTAATTCTCATGAATTATATTGCGGTGAAATGGGCTCAAGCAGGTATATATTACGTTTGTATTAAATCCTCAAAAGGGTATTTATTTATAATATAAATATTTAGTATATATTATATACTTTATTGTACATCAGAAAATACATAGCGAAAATAAACAAATTTAACACTACAAAACATACAATGGGCGGCTTTATCGCTTTCTGCGATATCTTCCAGGCAAACATAGAATGGACAGTGATCAGCGTGACAGTGATGGGTATCTGCATAAAATCTTCCTGATATATCAAAAACGTAAATTGGACATGCACATATAATTAGTTATAATTAATAGTAAAACCTATTTGTTTAAAACATATGCTACTTAAACAAAATTATAAGCAAGTTGTAAATAAAAAAATAAAATAAAATAAAATATTAATATTGACACCGCCTGTCTTGGACGGTTCGCCCATTAACAAAGGCCTCCTCCATGGCCTTCCATTTTGCCCTATCGACTGCTACTCGAGTCCATAATTTTCTTCCTTTAATTTCCAGCTCGTCTTCGAATTTCTAGTTCGTCATTTTCTGTTTAGTTAATTAATATTAAAGAACGCTATTTATTCTAATCCTTTTTTTATCTGTCTACTTATCCTTAAATATTATTAGAATAAATGAAGTTTTCCATACCAACCTGTTTTAAACATGTTGTTGGTACATGTACATGTACTGTACATGAACCAAATCACTTAGCCCAATGCGATTCTTAGCTCCCATCGTAAAACGAAACGGCATGGAAAACTATCAAGTGCTTTCAATTACAAGAGAGGGTAGACAGCGCACTCTCGTGGACGTAAATTCATGCTAGGGAAAGTGCACTTTGGGATTTCATGAGAGATTTCAGTCATAAGTCCATAAAGGTTCAGAAATGCATATTGGCTTCAAAATTGACCTGTCGTAGTTAAAGATACATCAAAATTACATTTTGTAGGACACATTGATAAACCAAAAAGTGAACATTCGGTTTTGCCACATCCTCACAAAATATACGTAGTCTTACGAAAATTTTATCAACATTATTTTCCTAGGAGACCCATTTTCGACATTTTTTAAAAGACTCCCGTTCCCTTGTATATTACTTCTAGACACGTTCACAGCTAAATAATTCAGCAATATTTTGTAGGTTCGTAGCACTACAATTTCAATTTTTCCATAAGTACAGAATACTTTATATTTACCGTACCTCTAGCGAGCATTTTATAGCTCATTTGTTGATTCGCACGAATTATCTCGCCCGAAACGGGCGAATTAATACATTTAAATAATATTATTTTTGGTGAAGCGATTCGTACGAAATTCATAATATTTGTGAGCGAATCGATAACTCGTGAGTAAGAAATACGTGTTAGGAAATTGGAAATTTTGAATTTTATGCAAAAAGTTAATCTTAACTTAAAAATTCAAAATGCGTATTTCTGGAGCGGTCAATTCGTCAACAAATAACAATAATTAAATTGGTGTGAAAGGCCTCAAGAAAAAACATTATAATTATGATTTAAAAGTGTCGATTCACCCGTTTTGGACGAGTACATTCGTGCGAATCAACCAATAAGCCGGCGTTCTTATAGACCCCGCAAAATTCCCGAGTATTCGTATTCTTGGTCTCGAGTGATCGATGAAGGCAATTCAGCTGTTAGTGTTACCATCAAGTTATGAAGCGAACAAAATTGAGTGCTCCAACTTTATTTCCTTTTTAACGAAACATAAAATATTAAAAAGGTACTAAAAATGCTCCAATCATTAATATAAAATGCCAAAGATGCTTTTAAGTAATGGGATTTTGGGTGATCTTATTGTGGCTTAAGTACCTATCTAATAGGTTACGTGTTTAGTTATAAAATCCACAGAACTCATGGCCCCATGACTTTATTTCAATAAGGCACTTAAAATCAGAGGTGTCTCCGAAAGGGGTAAACATGGGCTGATATACGAGTGTCACCAGAGCCTTAACCAGGTGGGTAGCCTCAATAATATAACCATTCAATGGATCAAAGGCGCGGCTCCCTGGGCAATGATGCAGCCGACTAACTTGCCCGAAGGGGGTCCAGCATGGCACCAGTGCGGCCTGAACTCATTGCGCCACTCCCCTTCGGGTACCTACGCTCTCTGGTAAGGAAACGAACTACGGACCAACACTACAAACTATGGTCGGACCAAGGTGAGTGCAGGCAGGCTAAGGAGGGCCTTCGAAGTGAGCCATCGATGGCAGGGAGTGCCTCCTTAGGATGGCCGCCTCACGAAACGGGTGCTCCGACTAAATAACAGCTGCGTACTGTTACAGCTGCTATAACTGGCTATGGGTCTTTTAATAAACACCTCTTTGTCATAGGCGTCACAGACTGTCCGCTGTGCAGGGCCTGCATGGAGGACGACGAGACAGCAGATCATGTGCTACTACACTGCTCGGTGGTTGCCACATACAGGGCAAAGTACTTCGGTAACCCAGGTGGTACCCTACGTGAGATAGTCAATGCACTGCTGGCCTTCTTGGAGGAGCTGGGGTGGATCGAATAAGCGATTTCACACCCGTACGCAAAATACGCTTTGACGTGGAGTTGCGGATACCAGTCCGTATTACCTATTACCTAAGGGGTAAACATTTAACCTTAATTACCTAGATCAAAACTAGAATGTTATAATTTTAAAGCCCTTGAAATTCTCCAGGACTATATTTTAAATTTTTCCCTGTATATTTGTTTATAGTACATATATTTTTCAACCAACGAATTGTAGACTCATAGAATGTCCAGTTACAGTAGTGGCCCATTGATAAAGTACAAAGTCAAACATAAAATTGATTAAAATCGAACGGCACTATTGGCCGCCCACACCTCATCCTATTTTAGACTAGTCCGCCTGTCTAGAACTAGTCAGGTTATAATTAGAAGCAATTATGACGCAAGCAATGTGAACCTCGCCCTGTCAGTGGTAAGGATTACCTTCTAACTTGTCAACCTTTCGTCTATGGATAGACGTGCTGTACGGAGGAGCGGTGGGCGATACATTACAGCTGCAGTGACGTGATGACGGTAATGAACATTATGGCAGCGGGGTTTCATTTTACGGTGTCGAAAAGCCACGACATAGGGCGGTGCGTCTTGCGGTGCGTCTTGCGGTGCGTCTTGCAGCGCGGGGCGGCGCTCTCCTCTCCGCAAGCCGCACCGTGGGACTCATTGCTTGCTCTAAATAACTTCTTATATTTGTTCTCACCGCGGTCGTAGACGCAAGACGCAGGTCACGCGAGCGGTGATATCATGGCCAAGGTGTAAGAACACACACCAACTTATGCATGTATGCATTCCCAAAACGATCGGATTGTTTACTTTCAACAATTTGCATCAAACAGTAATCATTGAACTAAAAAGCACAATATTGTGACTATACTTGCGACAATCTAAGAAGTCCGTTTTGACGTTTCGTTCTGGTAATTGTAATAAAACGATAAGCCTTGAGAATGAGTTTTAAGCAATGTAGATAAGTCGTCGATTACAAACTCTCTAAGTATGTTTAATCGATATGTTTCCAGAATCAGTATATAAGAAACCAATTTTTTTTTTCATCGCTACACAAAGGATTTTTATAGCTGTCAAAACGGACTTCTTAGATTGTCGCGAGTCTAAAGGTCCGTATTATTGTCTTAACACTAACGGCGCGGCTCAGGAAATGTTTCCTTTCAGTTTTGAATCAGTTTTCTGTCTGACTATTGGCTGGTTTGGCTCTGGGTCTTGTTCATATTCAAGCCGGAATCATTCATCAGTTAGAGTTGTCTTAAGACTTTAAAGGAATAGTGATACGTTTAAAAAAAAAACAACAAAACCAAAGTTTAAAAAAGAAAGTCAATAAAATATTATGCAACAATTTTGTAATTATGCGAATATCCGCAAAATAGCTCAACTAAAGCGAACGTGTAATCGATTCCACCTTTAATCGCTTACTTCAAAGAAAAATCCAAATAAACATATTTCTATAGTCAAAAGTATTTGAACAACGAACAATAAAGCAGAAATAACGGAAAACATCTGTTTCCAATGTGCAGAACCTCTGGAGGATTATGATTTATCTCGGCACTCCGACTGTTGATAAGACGAAACATTTCGACCAAGACAGTGTTGAAAACTGAATAACATATTCCAGGTCTAGTGTTGCGTAAATTATGAATAGATCTCGTAAAACTAGCCTTGTATTCACAGGTCACCAGAAAAACTATTAATCATCGTTTATTTATTAGAGAAAATTTCCAGTTTGCGCCGTATCAGCTGCCAATTTTCTCTAAGCAGCTGATCCGGATAATTCAGCCATAGGTTCATGCACAACGTCAGTCACGTCAACGTCAAGCCGCTGCCGATCAGAGATGTCAAAAAATGTTGCTACGTAGAAGCTGTAGGACGTTTGGCTACACACATCAGTCACGTCAATGCCGACGCGTCTAAGTCAACGTCACGTCACCCACAAGTCAAAACTTGTATTACTACGAACGAAACATGGATTTGGATAGCCGAGGCATTGCTATGTATGACTGACTGACTGCCTATCTGTTCACACACGTCCCTGAAATTGACGTAACTAATTGGCGACTTGACGTTGACATGACTGACGTGTGTGCATGAACGAATGACTATTAACAGCGAATTGCAAACCTCTAGCAGATATCGCAAATAAGAGGAAATTCTCAATTTTCGTTTTTAAGTGAAAACTTCTTTATGCGCGTTGAGCACTTTTTGGGTGAACAAAAATCATGGAACTCGCGCCATCGTCACCAAACGCTTGTTGGGTGAACAAAAATCATGGAACTCGCGTCATTGTCACCGAACGCTTAAAGAAATGATTTTTTTCCTATCATGATTTGGCATACGTCTGGGCCAGTTCTCGAAAGAAAGTGGTAATGTGTGATCTTATGTTGTCACATCAATTCTCTACAGATTATAAAAGAATGTTATAAAATATCCAAGATTTTCAATTCCCAATTGCGTACCTAAAATTAACGTGCAAAAGTTTTAAGTACCTAAAAATATTCTGGTAACTAGGGACCCCATTATTAGGTAAGTAGGTACTTCGAACGTAAAAGTTTCGATATAAAAATTAAAGACGTGACAATATTATTTGCGTTCAGACATCTTTAACTTCGTAAGTATGTGTTATAAGCGCCGATATTAAAAAACAGCGCAAGATGGCAACCAGAAAAGAATTTGCTAAGTGAATACTTCGACGAGCCAATTTTGGAAGAAAATTTTGTTATGTACCGATGTGTACATAACAACATATGCTTCCAAAATTGGACGACATTGGACAATATTGGCCAATGTTGGCTCCAATCTTTTGCTTACCAATATTCAATTTTATAGGCACACTACCTACTAACAGTAACTCAACAGGTAATCAATTTCCTAGCCTTTTCCTGACATGTTGCGGTCGGTTTCCAATATGCGGCCAGATCAATACTTGACATGGAATGACTGTAAGATCCAGAACTGCACGATACCAATATTTTAGGGTTTGTCCAGCCACTAGACACAAATGTATAAGGTCAATAGAGACCGTGTTTCTAGATAGCTCAATGTTCTGAATGTGCCAAAGAGACTTTTAAATATCTTCCGTTCCGTTTTTGTTCGTTATTTCTTCATTCGCATGAATGTAGGTTTACAATTTGTATGGTCTTATAACTATAATGGGCCCTTTACATTCTACCATTACTTATGGCGCGCAAATATTAAATTTTACACAATGTTAATTAAATGTTTAATAAGTCACCATCAACAAATAATATCTCATGCATTAGGATCATAAGGAACAAATTAAGTAATTGATGTCAGAGTTATACCTATGTCAGTTCAAGAGATGAATGTTTAATATAATGTCAGTTAGAATATAAAAAATATAAAAATATATATAAAAAAATTGTAAATTGTAATTGATGATGTGTGTCTTCATTTATAATAGGTATCTGATGTTTTTATGGTGACTGCCTCGTTCGTCTAGTGGTCGCAAGCGCTACTGCTAAGTTCGAGGTTCCGGGTACGATCCCCAGGTCGGTCAAAGTGTTATTGGGTTTTTCCATCAAGAATTTCCCAGTAGCAGCCCAGAGTCTGGATTTGTGCCCGGTTGATGGCAATAGGATTACCCCCTATTACGTGGTAAATAAACATAACTGGTGAAATGTGGGTGTTCTATGGGTGCACCTCTGCCCCCTCTTCAGGGATACAGGCGTGATGTTATGATATTTTTATGGTGTACATAATATAGAGTATTCTATCATATACACATAGATAATAATCAAAATTTACATTTTTCATTCCAACCACAGAAAACTTACTAATGTACCAGATTTTAACTTTAAGCAAAATAATCGAGCACCCGAGACCTAAAATGAGGAACAAGTAAAATAATATTTCCTTGTTTATCTCAGGAGATCCTATCTATTTGGGATAAAAAGTAGACAGCCTCGGAGGTTTTCGTTAGGAAACTTTCTTAGAAGTATCTATAATGATACAGGTGGTGAACATAAATAATAGCACATAATATTTCGAACATCTAGGTATGCCATATAACTATGTTTATAAACAACGACATTCGTATTTTAATGTAAACATTTCGAGCTCAGTTTTATTTAAAACAATATTATTCTCTTTTATTAATATTAAAACGCTTAAATACTTATAGTAGGTAAACTTATTTAATATTAAAAGGCATAATAAATTATGTACATTATACCTACCGAATTAAATCTAAAACTTATGACACATTTAAAACAATTTAGTGGCGATCTTCATCATAGGTAAGTATAGGATTTTCATTTGGAATTTCTGAATTCGCATCGTAAGTTTCAGTTTCGAAACTTGTGATGCGAATTCAGAAATAGTATTTCGTGAGTTCGTGACACGTAATAAATAAAAAATAATCAAATAAGTACTTAGGTACTAAAGTAATTTTTTTATACCTCTGTGTCTAAGCGGTAAGAAATAAGTAAATAAGCCTGTATTACCTAAAACCTATTCGTAACTTAATTCGTCTCGACGAAATCAAGTCAAAGAGAAAAGGAAAGAAAAATTGTTTATTCTGCAAAAACAAAACGCATTCTACAAAAAAAAAACTTAAATAGCAGCCAAAAGCCTTATATTCAAGCAAAGTAAGTTTGTCATTTTTGTCTATTGCTTGCTATCCGGGCCAATGACAATTTTTTGAAAAGAGATTTATACAATACGAATTATCTTTAATTTGTAGGTACTATCATCCAACACCAACCTTTATCGATTCTTCGATATATAAAACAAAAGTAAAATGAGCACAACATATATGTCAAATAAAGCAAGTGATACACGGACTGTATGGATTCACTGCTGTCTATGAACATCTGCTACGTCCATTTTAAATGGTCTCAGGACATCTGCGATATTAGAGACATTGACATTTCTTTTTTTTTTATTATTCCTTTTGTTTCTCCATAGACCTCTGGAGCTGGAACCTCGTACCACAACCGCATCTTCCAGACAAGTAAAAAGACTACTTGCTCCAAAAAAAATAGACAAGCTTTTACACCAGTTACACCCGTTTCGGTGTTAATAAGACTGGTGCTTTTATTTACTTAAAACAAAAAAACGCGGCTATATTATTACACTGTTAGACTATTACACTATTAGACTGTTACACTATTAGACTGTTGTTAACATGTTAACTCCATTAGTGGATACGAGTATTAATTAAGAATGCATTATGTAACGCGAAATGAGGCGTAAATGATGAGTTTTGTGCCTTCCATACGTAGTTTCATTTGTTAGAGCTTTTAGCAAAATTATTGCAGCTCTTGTGCCGTCGACGTAACTAACTAAGTGATGATTGTATGTACCTACAAACGTTCAACGTGTTTCATAAATGAAAACGTGTATTTTGTTAACAATTTGGAGTGGTTTCATTTAATTTAGGAAAATAGTGTTTAGCTCCAGTCATATTAATGTCTTACTGTGCATTAGGCTAACAAATAAAAACTATTTCATGGCATGAGTTTACGTACTTCAAAAGCGAAATAACTTGTAGGTCAATACTTAGCAAAGAGAAAACGACAGTCTATAAAAATATAAATAAAATGCTGTTCGTTGGTAAGCGCTTCACTTGAGAACGGCAGGACCGATTTAGTTATTTTTAAATGTTCCTAATAGTACAAATTAGATTTTTATAGAAAAAAAACAGAAATGATTCTCAAAAGTTTTCAAATTCGGGAAAACTGAACGTCCTTTTTTCTATTTTCTGATTTTTGCGTAATTATACTAATAGGACAACGTCTGTTAGGTCAGCTAGTTATAAATAAAAATATACCATTAAATTGATAAACAGTCCATTATAAAAAATAATTAATTACTCAAAAATATAAATATTTAAATTATTATTATAATTACCGAGATAACCAAACAATAAAGCATTATTAACAGTTTTAAGAACAAGCTTATCTGCTAATAGTAGCTTATTATGAGACCGTTAACCCATATAGATATAATAATAGATATAATAGTCAATAGAAACATTCAACTCTCTGTTTATCTCTGTTATGGGAACTAGTATCGGTATGTTTATATTTTTAGATTAAAACAGAAGGGAATAAAAAATTTAAGAATGAGGAATGTGAAGGGATCGTTTGTCTATTATAAAAATAACCAAGCTACCTACTAGATACTTGACTGTATTTTTGTTTAAATGAAGGTACTGACCGGTGTTACGGGGTATAATGTAACATGTTACAAAGCGAGCATTCGTGCAGTCAGTACTTGGAAACGAGCACGAACACGCGATCAACGAGCGCATATTAGTCGGAGTTTAGAACACGGCGGGCGTAACGTAACATGCTCGCTGCGGATGGTACATTACGCCCCGTAACGCCGGTCAGTACACGGCTTTAAACATTTTTTTAATGTTTGGTTTGCAAGCATGCGTGGTTTTTTATTCTATTTTGTTACTGAACAGAAAGGTTTGCGTCCCTATTAAGCGCAGTGTTTTGTTTTCGTGCCAACACATTTTCTTTGTCAAGGGGACAATATGCGAAAGGGACATTTTGCGAAGTGGACATTCTGCGAAAGAGACATTTTGCGAAGTGGACATTCTGAGAAAAGGACATTTTGCGACCAGTGGACATTTTGAGAAGTGGACATTCTGAGAAAAGGACATTTTGCGACCAGTGGACATTTTGAGAAGTGGACATTCTGCGTCGGAGCCAATATCTTGGAAAGCATGTCCCGGCTGTCATTCATAGTCGTAGTCAGTCTTACCAAGGGGTATCGTGTGACCCAATAGCTGGGTTGTGGAGGTTAGATAGGCCGTTGCTCCATGTAAAATACTGATATTCAGCTGTATCCGGTTAGACTGGAAGCCGACCCCAACGTAGTTGGGGAAAAGGCTAGGTAGATCAATTGGTTTGCAAGCATGCAAAATAGCCAACTGTGTACCTAGTTAAGCGTTATGAAACTATTATTAGCGATGAGTGTCAATGTATCATCTCTAACTAATTTGCCAATCCTGAAACGTTTGCCAAACTAAATATTCGAGTTAAAGATGGATACTATTGAAACTTGCCAAATAATGTTCAGCAAATCGAGGGAGCTGAAATGTTTTTTCATTTCCTATTCAATACAGACAACATTTTACATTTATAACAAAAAGGAAATAGAAAAACCTACACACATTTAAAATAAATCACACCCTCCCTTAACTTAAAGTGTCACAGACTAAAAATACAGCCTGTAACAGAAAAAGAAATGTGCCAGTAAGTGATATTTATTCTGCGAGTGTTGCGTGGCGTATGTTATGTTGTGTCATAAACCCTCGGAATAATGTCGTGTTCGTGACAATATGGGGCAGTAGCTCACGAACAAATCCGAACTGCTTCTAATTTTGAGAACCATGACATCATATTCCGATGCATTCGATCATTGAGTCACTATATTCTGTACTTACGTACACATTGCATGCTTATATTTTTTGTTCATATTTTTTTTTATGCATGGATTTGAATGACAGATGCAACATGTTTAGTATAAACTGTTGGAACTGGAATGACGATCAGTACTCTAAATTTATACTTACACTAAACACAACTCGCGATGTTGCTTCGACGAAGTACTGGTCGAAATGTACCGAAGTCCGAAGTACGTGACTTTACACTCGTGGAAAGAACTACAGGACGCTTCGAATCCTTTGACTTGGCACAAAAACCGACAACGATCGGAAGTCGCCCGCAGCGAACCGAAGTGGGTTCTACACTCTCGTCGAAGATGACATGAGCTGCAGTAAAATGACAATCAATAAAGTATTTACAGGTGATAATGTCTTCAACAACCGTATAATACGTATTCAAAATCACCTATTAATAAATTATTTTCCGCTTTTCTTAGTCACCCAACGTTTACTCTAATCTCCCTATTTTAAGACTAGTTAATCACACAGCTATTTTCTCACGAACACTTTCAAACGGTCGGTCTGTTTATCAATTGTGGTCGGTTCCGTAAAGTCAATGGATTCATCAAGAGAACAGCTGATATCTAAATCTGTCGTGAGCATGAGATCATTCGAATTTCGAATATAGTGAGCCATATACTATGCTTTATTGGGACGGCTGTTTAAGAATTTTACACCTATTGCGATAAAGCCAGTATTAAGTTGTTGGGTTTTCAAATGTTTCGTTACAGTTTTTATTAATTGTAGTAATAAGAAAAGAGATTCTTAGTTTTTATTAAGTCGGAATTGATAGAGTGTGATGAAGAATGGGACATCCCTTGCACCGATAACTGTGACCTGTCGAACTGTGTGTTGTGTCCTATGACCGGTGTAATATTTGTATGCCACACACTGTGACAGGACATAGAGATGCCCATATAATTTGTAACACCATATATCCTGTGTACACAATAATTGATTTGAATTCATTATAGAGGATATCTTCTTAAAATTTCTAATGAACAAGAATCGTACGTTTAAGTTTTTCATAAATTAATTCCTTCACTTAATTCCTATAGTTAGGTAGGTACCTACAGAAATATCGCCAATACTGACCTTGGTCAGCCGACGTTTCTTATTTAATAGCTTACAAATAACGCAGTAGTACGTTTTATTTGGCACTTACGACTTCCTCCATAAACTCGGCATCTGAACAATTTTCTCGTTTCGTTCCTTAGGGTTCAGTACCCAATTGGAGTTCCTAATGTAATTGGGTCTCTCTGGTGTATTCTTATCAGAAGTTCCGGATTAACATTGTGCTGCGTCAGAACATTGTAACTAGAAACGGCTAATGACCTGTGAATCTAATGGGTGTTGCGGAATTGACCTGTAATTTCGGCCGAACGTAAATATGGCGTACATCGGGCTTTTGAAAATGAGTGTCACTCGGGACACAGACGACGCTCTTGAAAGCTGAACTTTTTGCCATTACAAGCCATGTCTTTATTTTGGGAGGTAACTAATTCCAGAAAGTCAAAGACAATTAGACTAGTCAGGGACAATCAATATCAAAAACTTGTCCAAAAAGTATGAAAACTAGAGGAATTTTGACAGATTGAGACTGATATTATAATGCGAACGTTCTTAAAAATACGAAAAGCTACACATTTGGCAACACGGATAGGTGAACAAAACATTCAGTCCCATCAAAACTGATAGAAATTTTTTGGAACGAAGTTCCTTAATGCGGCTTGCGGTAGGAGTTGACTTGTAAAAATCGTCACGTAAGGAAAAAGCGTTATCTTCCAGGGTTGCGGTAAAGTCTGAAAGGGATACCGGGGCTCTTGGCAAAAGGCAACTGAAGGAACACGGGTGGGTTTTAGTCAGTAAAAGTCTGACATGACATTTGCTGCATGCATCAAATAAGCGGGAGAAGTTATTTGATGTCTTCCAACCCTCAAAAAAAAAGAGGAAAAAGCCTTACGCTCCATACGACTGTCATTCTCTATCCGTCTCTTTCTATTATATACGAGTGTGTGTGCGTGCGAGTATATAGCATAAGGAACTTTGTTCCCTCTACGGAGGTCCTCCGACCGCACAGATTTTTTTTAAAGTATTTACGTCTCTTCTCCTGTCATAATACCCATGTAAATTTGAAATCCCGAGCATCAAATGGTTTGTCTATACCTCTATTTGTAACTGTAATTTCATTACAGAACTTGAACTAAGACGGCCAAAGTCGCATTATATTGAAATTCTTACTTCGTACTCTATCGTAGAGCTTAGTCTGAACTGAACGTGATTGCTCTCGTTGATTGATCTATGTTTATTGAAGCGCTCCCATAGAAAATAGTACACAGTAAAAATATTATCCCGCCATAAAATAGTATTTATAGTTCAACCAATTATATCGGATTACAAGTAGAAGTAGTTCTGAAAGGACAGCTGAAAGTTTTCAATGAAGTTGATTCTCTCAAAGATTTTGGTTTTCTCTTATATTTGTGGCTTCTATTTTAACTTCTCCATATCACATTTTTGGAAAGCAGTGGTGGCCCAGTGGTAGCCACCTCGACTTACGTGTTGTAGGTCGGAGTTTCGAACCCAGACAGGTGCTTTATTACCTATATTAATTTCATCACCATTGCTCTCAAAACGGTGAAGGAAAACATCGTGAGGAAACCGGCATTTCCTAGAACCAAAAATGTGACATATACCAACCCGCACTAGGCGGTGGATTTCGGCTCATCTACGGTGGTAAGATTTTAGGCTGATTATGCTAAACACTTTTAATGCAGCTAACATTTAAGAACCTATTTATTTGACGAAATAGCATAGCATAGCATAATCAGCCTATAATGTTCCCACTGCTGGGACACGGGCCTCCTCTCTGTGAGAGGGAGCGGGCCGTAATCCACCACCCAGGCCCAGTGCGGGTTGGTAGATGTCACATGACTTCGAATTTTTGGTTCTAGGACATGCCGGTTTCCTCACGATGTTTTCCTTCACCGTTTTGAGAGCAGTGGTGATGAATTAATTTACACAAAGTAAAGCGCCTGTCGGGGTTCGAACCTACGACCTACAACTCGTAAGTCGTGGCCGTTACCTCTGGGCCACCACTGCTCATCTGTTATTTCATAGTATTGGGTTATGTCAACCAAAAGAAAGTTCTAGTTTATCGCTATCTCGTTTATCCCGTCTTTGTAATTAAAGATTGTATTATTTTTCCGTGTTAGTTTATCTGTGGGACGACCCGTCGTGTTTCTGTTTATACACAGTCTAGCAAACTTTCCGGATGTCTGGTTAAATAAACTAGAATAGAGGCTATTTTGCGCCCAGACAAACATTTCGGTTGCTCGGAGAAATTCTAGCGAATGAATGTTGAGAAAAAAATAAAAACCAGTTTGAAGAAATTGAAGGATATAAGCATAAGATAACGACAAGGAGACCAAATATTGTAAGGGACACTGCTGATTAATGTTGTATACTCAGGCGCACATTTGTATTTTAGGGGGTCAATCAATCTGCCTAGCCTTTTCCCTATGTTGGGGTGGACTTCCAGTCTAACCGGATGCAGCTGAATACCAGTATTTTACATGGAGCGACTGCCTATCTGACCTCCACAACCCAGTAATGCGATAACCCTTGGTTAGACTGGTTGTCAGACTTTCGGGCTTCTGAAGTTCTGACGACCCGTAACGACTGTCAAAGATCCACAAATGACAGCCGGGACCAACGGCTTAACGTGGTTTCCGAGGCACGGAGGAGTCTCGATATGTGAAAATGGTCACCCATCCACGGACCAACCAACCCAGGCAAGCGTAGCTTAACCTGATGGATCGACCCGAGTGGCTGTTATTACTTAGCCACGAGCTCCTCGAGCTCCTTGTTTTTTTAGGAGTTGAGGCAACTATACACAGATAGGCAGTAATTTAGTGCATTCCCCTACAGCTTGTCACTCGATTGTGAAATTAATATTGAACAGTTAGTAGAAGACTGTAAGAAGTATTTACAGGTGTCCGGAAGGAGATGGTCATCACTGGCAAGCCTAAAAAATATTATTATAATAAGCGCGAGATTTTATTGATGTGTACAAGACTAAAATAATTCGTAAAAGACTCGTAACTCTACGATAGTGATGTTTTTCCGCCTTTTACTATTCACGCTCAATGTCATCACTACCCTACATTGGACTTTACCAAAATGGCTAACAATTGGACAATGGCTATAGCTTTCATAAACAGTGTAAGCAATTCGTTTGAACGTTTAGACACATACTAATAATGGATGTGATTTTTTGTATTGTTTTGATTCCGTATATGCCGCATTGTGAAAGTAGGTTTCTGAAATAAAACCTTGTTTACCTACTTTTTGTTCACAACTTTCTTTTCTTCCAAATTGGTTTCAATTCTGTCAGTATTGTTTCAAGATTCATGAAGCAATGTATTAGAATACTGACATTTATTATTACAATACATTTAACTACAGCTCACGTCTCACGTATTTATTGATACGGGAAACAAGTTTCTTTCTTCAAGAAATTGATATGTCAAGTTTAGTTCTTCATTGTTCGTATCGGTATACCTTTTATTATATTGCAAGCATATCCTTTTATCGTAAAAGAAAGTATTTTTATTGCTCTTCCGGCTTTCGACATCATAACTAAAAAGGAATGTACATTGCTTTTGATCACTCACAAGTTATTACTGTCAGCTAAAAGTGACGTCATCATAAATATTTCCACGCATATACATATGCGTTTCATAGAAGCGCGCCTACGATTGTTTGGTTTACCTCCTTACAAGTTTCGTCATCGTTTACTTTGCATTCAATTTAAGAATGACCGTTGCCATATTTTGAAGGTGTAGCTGTCAAATCTTAATTCAAGTTTGATAAATTCTGCTGCTCATAGTTGCTACCAGCGAGTCTATTTTGAATACGTAGTGTAACAAACCTACGATATTCGTAGATGTTACAAGATCATCATTATGATAACACGATTCAATTTGCGATGACAGATGTTGGGATTAGAGGCGAGATTTATTTTGACATAATAGACAGTTAAGTTATTCATGAGACTACTTTAAATACTCTTTGGTAAAAAGGTTACATTATATTTGTAGAAGTTGATTTTTCGAATACTCGTAGTTACAAAGGTTTTACGTCAATCTCTTCACATATAATAATAATGCAATCGAGTGTCGAGAAGCAACTGCAGAGCGATATGACATTGAGTGCCGAAGATGGGAAAATATATCAAAATTGAGTAGAGGATCTTCAGTGTTACCATCAATCAATCTAAAGCCGGCTCATATCAAAAATCCAATTGCAGTTGCAATTTCCCACAGAAAATTTGGTTTAGAACCTCATACCAATGTACTGATTGAGACCGACGGAAATCGGATTTCATGGAATTTTCAAATCAAGTTGCCATTTGGAAGGGGTTAACAGAAATAAAGTAAAACATCTCGTTTAAATCGCAACGTTTCTTCTTAACGTTAATCTTCATCTTATCCCGGTTCCTATATTGAAATACGACGTATTCCACATTGGGCACCCGCTTAAATGGCACCTGAGGTATTCCACATACGGCACCTATCAATATTTTTCGCAGGTGCCATTAGTGGAATAATTTGTTATTCGAATGACCGACAGTATTTGGTAATTTCAATCTCTTTGAAAAGCTAATGTCCGTATCATTAACACATGTAAACAGTACTTATGTCTTATTTGTATGTCTCCATTCATCAGTATTTCGTGTAATGCATATCTATTGATGTTGTTGTTTAGGTACATTGTTGTATATTAACCTGGAATTGTAAACATTTGTTGCAGGTGACTTAAAATTCTATTGAAATTTAAACCCATTGTATTCGAGCTGTTTGAAGTATTGTGTACCCCAAGAGGGATGAAAGAGGGAACTGATACACATGTATATGCCATGTACAGGTACACAAACAAATCAAGGATGGAAATTTCATGTCGTAAGGGACATTGGATTAATATGTCACTTACGAAATTTAAAATTTCTACCGTCGTAATGTGCAGGAACATTTAAACCTAGGGAGAGTACAATTTCTTAAGCCTTGAAGTTCTAATTTAGAAGCAAAACAAACAGTTGCCAATGAAATCTGTTTCAATGAGGATAGAATTTTAGATAGATTAAAAATAGTTCAAGTTACTTCATCAATAAGTTTGAAAGAAATAGCTATCCCAAGACACGGTATTGATGTTTACAAAAGCATCTATCGTGGGACTTTCTTAACACAAGAAATTGAAACCGTCGCAATAGAACCCGAAGAAATTGATGGATTTGTAAAGAGTCTAAACAAAAAATGATTATTTTCTAATGTCCCATGAGAATGAAACTGGCGATTCCGAATTAAAAGATAAAATGATCGAGTCTTGGGAAACTAGAAATTTTTAACAACAAGACAGACGGATTGTTTACTTTAATATTTTTATTCGAAAATCCATTGAAATTGTGTTATGAAACTGTCATTCTACTGCCCTTATCCTAATTTATTTTGTGGTTTAGTAGCATGTCTTCATTGCATAATTATGTACATAAATCAGCTATCATCTTAGTTATACTCCTTTCTAACCCAGTCCCTTTCTAGCTAGAACATAGCCATCAATATCCATACTACAAACTTTGCTCATAACTCTCATACTCCGTATGATGTTATACGTTGATGCAATAGCACAAAATTGCCGATAACACGATTAAAATATCTCACAGTTTCACACATTATTTATTGTTTTATCCCTTTTGACCTCGAATATGTAAATAGGACTAAAGTAAACAAACCTTACGGACATGTGTAGCGAGATGGTCTATGTATAATGTATACCTACGTACTACAAAATGTAACGCCTCACAAATGTTGTTTGTAGAACATTACCCGAGGGTTTTGTGTAATGTTTTTGTAATTTGCTCCAATAATTTCAGCTTCTTATTTGAGAAGGAAGGTGTCGTCACCACCTAAGTTCCCCCTTCCTTGACCTGTTTGATTTCGTGGCATGTTTCCCTGGTCTGACCGGACCTCATTTAGGCTCTACCCAGGACCCAGTAGATCATCCAATTAAGGTTGTTCCGGTGACACCAATAGGTACTGCAAAAAGCCTTATCAATCATTTTATCACATTTTAAAGCTTTAGTGATAATTGATGACCTGTGACTTTATTGCCATTTTATGAGCTGGTAAGATGAGCACAGCGTGTGGTAAATCAACTTTATTACCCCCATACAGAGTTGGCTCTTGTTATTGTCCTGATGTGGACCCGTTACAATGTTGTTTGTCATTTGAGTGGTTTGGTCTTATAATAGGTACCTAGGTACGAAAATAGATCTTCAATTTCAAAGAGAAAACAAAAATTGAAGTACTTTCAAGATAATCTCAAGTAGCTAAATCGTATAAAACTACATAAATAGACACACTTACATATACCAATTTTATATAAAGATAAAAGTACTTCTTACGCATAGATTTTTTTATAAACAGGATACTTATAAAGTACTCTTACAGTACCAAAGCTAATCTAATCTTACGTCCTTCCCATCCTGTGCTTGAGTGGTGTTTGAAACAATATTAGAATATGAAAAGGCGGCCTGATTGATGGCAAACCCTGAGAGTATGGTGAGTCAGACGAATATTGTTTTCTTTTGTTGTGAATTTGATGTCATTACTGGCTGTGACCTCGACTTGATTTACTGTTCACTCTACCGCTTCTAATTTATACCATCTAACGTTTAAAAATCTGTTCTAAAACGGAACTAGAGAACATCTCTAAATTAAAACAAAAAAACATGTAAATTGGATCAGTGGTTCTGGAGTTGTAGGTGCTCTAACAGACGGATAGACAGACAGAGAGACCTTGCATTCTGTACGAGTGTGTCAAGATGTATACCCACTTACCGTTGTCATGACAATGGGGATAGGGTGATCCCATTTTCAGCAGCGAAGCTGTGAACTGTAGGTCAATGAACATAGGTACATTTCTAAACAGCTTTCTTGTATGTTTTCCTGCAATCTTATAATAGCCGTTGTTAGAAACCATTATTTTTACTTTCACGAAAACAATGTCTTTTACCGAACGTTTTTTGTGTACAGACTTTGTGTATTATGAATTTATGACTGTAGGCTTTGTATTGGGTACAGAATCGTTTTTCTTATCCTCAATTGCTACTCGTGGAATTTATAAGATCAGCCGGTCTATTTGTAAAAAGATCACTGTAAAACTTAGGTGAAGTGAGCTGACATTCCACTCCGTACAATGCGAGGTCAGCTTGTACTGGAAATGTATAGCTTGATGGGATTGACACTATTTACAGCTCACTTCACCTAAGTTTTCATAGTGAGATTTTACAGAATCGAACGTCTGATGGTAGGGATTGACACAATTGACAGCTCACTTTAAACTCACTTCACCAAAGTTGTCACGGTGAGATTGTTACAGAATAGAACCGCTGGGATTGGAACAATTGACAGCTCATTTTAAGCTTACTTCTTCTAAGTCCACGGTGAGTTATTTTCAGAATATACAATGTGGAAACGACAATACAACAATAAATGAAAACACTGGCAATACTACTGCATAAGAGTATTTTGGAACTATCAAATAAATCCTAACATGGAAATTAAAAAAGTCATTTTTTCATACAAACTAAATAGTAGTGATGGGCCGACTATAGGGTTTGCCAATCTTTGACGACCTTGTATATCAGCTGTTTAACAAACATAATAATTTTTATTATGGTTAAGCCTCTATTAGTGGATACTTATCAAATGTACAACCAACGCACCCTGGACATTTAGCCCCAGAGCCACCTTTCTAAGTGCCACCCACACAGTATGACCTACTCTGATAACGTAATAACTTAGTGTTGATACGTGAGAAAATCAACATGTAATATACAAAGTGTCATCAAAATAAATGTAATCCTGAAAAATAAAGTACGTGTGACTCCGGATTTTTAATTTGTCTGTCTGTGGTGTCTTGTTTATACCTTTTTAGTCGTAGTTGGGTTTTAGTTTTTATTACTTTTTTTTTTTTTTAATTATTTTGGGGTTATAATATATATATTTTTGAAATGTGCTCATTAAGCCCTTTCATTTGATACCCAACATTAAACAACGATTTAAACGAACGAACGAACGGTACGATTAAACAATTTTTTTTTTTAGTTCCTGACTTTATGTTCTCTAGAGGGCGCCATTTTTAATTTAATGTGACGTAACATAGCCTATAACCAGCGGACGATCAAGACGCTTCCAACGATCGCTCAGGTATCGTTGGAAGCGTCTTGATCCCTCCTATCATCTAAATGATAGGAGGGAACAGATGAACATACATACATACATACTTACATACATACATACCGGTCAAAATCATAACCCTCCTTTTGTCTTCGCCGTAGTCGGGTAAAAAGGAACACTGTACTCATCACACAGACCCGTCATTATTTACAACTTTGACTATAAGACCAACACCGAAATCGCGAAAAAGAAATCTGCTGTCCCCTACATTTTCTTGAGTTATGCGAACAAAAATGTGGAGAAGCTGTTTTATTTTTTGCGATTTCAGGTTCTTTCATTTTCGCAAATATCTCTATTTACCATCAGAACACTGAACAAAGTGCACTTATCCTAGGCCACATTAAACTTTTCTTGGCGTTAAGAAAAGATTAATTTTTACTTTAATTACACCTTGTAGACAAGAAACGTTTACAAAAATGATTAATGCTGGGTATTATACAAGACACTTAGGTCGATAATAAATAAAATCAACAAAGTCCTCCTCATCCTGTCCTTGACTAGATTTTGGAACAATATTAGCATATCAAAAGGCAGTTCGCTTATTTAGCCCGATTGATGACGGCCGAAACCCGTGTGCTGCATAGAAAGTGGTTTCGGTACCAAAATGTAGATGCATTTTGTTATGCATCACCTATTAATGTTAAACCGACAGTGTAAGGTTGGGAGCAGACAGAACTTGGTTTAAAATATTTGTTGCAATGTATTTTGTAGTGTCGAAGGCAAAATTGTTTTTTAAATGCCAATCTAAAGGTATTAACGTTATTGTTCTGGGTTGTAGAGATCAGATAGGCAGCCGTCCCATGTAAAATATTCGTGTTCAGCTGCATCCAGTTAACTGAAAGCCGACCGCAACATGCATAGTTGGGAAAAAGCTAGGCAGATTGATTTATTAATGTTAAACCGACAGTGTAAAGTTGGGTGCAGACAGGTGCTTTAAAATCTTTGCTGCAATGTATTTTGTAGTAGATAATGTTGAAGGCAAAGTTGTATTTTAATCGTCGATGGTGTATGGATAAACCTGTTAAGACGCCGTGCTCTTTCAAAATAATAGTTTTCCGTCAGGCAAGATCGAGGTCAAGAGTTTGCCCAAATTACAATAAAAAAAATGGAATCTGAAGTAAGTTACTCTGCAAGGTAGGTGATTCCGTAGCCGACCGTAGGCTGCAGCAACAGGCTTCATAGACATTTCATAGAAATTCGATTCGATTTCCTAGAAATACAATAGAAACCAGAGTGGAGAGCTCCTGGTTATGTAATAATAGCCGCACGGGTCGATCCATCCGGTTAAGCTCCGCATGTCGCGGTTGGTCCATGGATGGGTGACCATCTTTACATATCGAGACTCCTCCGTGCCTCGAAAAGCTCGTTAAGCCGTTGGTCCTGGCTGTCATTTGTGGATCTTTGACAGTCGTTACGGGTCGTCAGAAGCCTGAAAGTCTAAGTTAAGTTTTGTTTAAAAGCTCTATAAAATTCCAATAAATATTTCAGTATAAAAAAATCTTCGTAATTACGGTACCGAATGAGTCAGTCTACATAAATATACAAAAACCACATGTTTTTTTTCTTCACATCATAAGCAAAGAGATAACCCTGTGCTCCCGCTATGTCTAAGCATTAATCGAAATGAGTCACTCAATGACATAATGCACCACCGTTATGAGTACAATAAATAATTAATTCGATACGCAATGACCGCCTGACTCACTGACGGGATAGCGTCAAACCGCTCGTTCGCAAACAACCTATTAATTTATCTTTTATGCGAAGCTTTAATGCGAGCACACAAATATTTCAATGACGAAATAATGTGCAGAAATCCCATTTGCACCTGTACTCTAATTATTATGAGAGCCTTCAACGATTTGATCTAGATTGACTATAATATCAAAGCCTCTAGCACGAACGCGCGACCGAATAATACCAGCCGTTAAAAACCTCCAAGTAATGGGTACCCACACCATAACCCGTGTCAAAATATGAAAGAAATTGACACTTTATTTCACTATTTTCGGCTTTAATTCTAGTCAAACCAGAAGCGGCCATCCTTCCCCAATTTCACACGGGACGACTGACATCTGACCTCATCAACCCAATTACTAGGATATACGATATCCAATACATCCACTTTGATCTACTCGCACACTCTCATCCCAAGTCACCTATTCTAAATATAGGCCAACCTTTGCATAAGCCACTTTGCTTATCATCGCGAATCTCTTCCACACGTATCATAAGCATTTTCTGATGTCAAAAAACGTGAAAAGGAACTTCACGTAGGAAGCCAGTTTCATGGTAAAGTAAATGGAATTTTTTTGAAGCAGTGGGTTGTAAATTGCAGTAGTTTTTCAAAACGTTTTTGTATGAAAACACGCTATATACCGACAGGTCCTCACAATCTGTTACAGATATGAAAAGACATTCTTATGACATACAATTGTAAGTATTTATGATCTTGAACCAACCAATTGTTTTAATGTTATTGTTTGGCAAATAGAAAAGCCTGCAATACCCAAGGTCTTTCCAAAACGTTGACCATCTCAAGCATAAATTTTAAGACTTATTATGGCCTATTACATCAGGCGTATAAGACCAAAGCTAGCGTGGGCTGTTGGTTTTACCACAAACGCTTATCTAGTAATTTGTTCACAAAAAACAACTTTGCATACATGGACCTTCTGTACCTTATCTCTATTGAGTGATTAATTTATATTTATGTGAACATTAAATGCTGTGCGGTACTGCTATCATTGAAGCTATTACTGAAAGACCACTTAAAAGTTTTCATTGTTTTTTTATGAATTTGCAACAATGATTACTGAATAATTTATTATGACATTAGAATAAAATGATAATAAATGCAATTGTAATTATTACAAATCATACCATCGATTTGAGCTTTGCAACACTGACTAATTCCTATTACCAAGTGTGTGATTATGACAATAACAGGGTATGAATATAAATATAGAGTTGTCATGTAATTCTAGGTCTATGTTTAGCGATGGACACAATACGCTCATGTCTCGTACATAATAACAGAATTAGGTACTTATTTCAAGAATTTCTCAGTTGCAGCCCGGACCCTGGATTCATGCCCAGTTGATGGCAATAGGATCGCCCCATTACATGGGATTTAAACATAACTGGCGAAATGTGGGTGGCCACCTCTGCTAAACTACTGCTAAACAACTCTCTAACCTAACCTAACCCGTCGGGGAAATGTTATGTTATGTTATAAAACAAAAGACTATCGTAAATTGCCAAGAATTCGACCTGTCACGGTTTACGTAGGTCGATTATGTCTCATAGAATTAATCGTTTTCTATTAAAAATAAAATAAATCGGTCACCACACAAGGAGATCAGACAAGAGGTACCTAAAGGCTTATTTAACATATCCATAACAATGAGAAAGACAATGGTTTCACGTTACACCCCCGCATCTAATGCCATCTATAATAAATTATTTTATGTATTTATCATTGATATTGCCTTGACCAATATAATTATAAGAAAAAAAAAGGAAGTAGTACATATGTCGTGCAAAAATAATACTAAGTACATCGTGAAATCGTCACAGAATTAATTAATACATACAACCCAATTTTTTGGTAATGTGCTGGAAATTCCTGAACACTGATTAAGCTTGCTACGGCTTAAACTGATGTGTGGAAGCAATAAATACATACATTATATACGAGATTAACATCAAACTATGTTCAATTCTATCATGTTCAGCAAAAATCATAATATACTCCCCTAGTAAATTTTTCACGACGTACAGTATGATAATCCAAGAGCATGGTATTAGATATTGCTTTTCATTAACACCTAAATTGTGTGGGAGAAATCAGATATCCTCGACATGAGCAATACGCTAACACTAGGTACAAAACCTTGACCAATATTTATTTAGACTCTCGTTAGCTGTATAGGTTTCTAGGCAATAACGCCTCATGCCCATTACACTACTAGAGAAACATACGGAACGATTTTACGCCCGCGCCCGTATATTTATTCGCCTTTGAAATCCCAATGCACAAAGCTATAGTAAACCATGACGCTATAAAAATCTTATTCGTAATCTCTAAGACTTATACAATCCAACTTGCAGCGGCCTTGGTGGAAGTTTCCTATGTAGTATATTTTTATATTACGCTTGTTTTGAAAATGAGGTCAGCTCTAAAAATGCCAATCTTCAGACAGCAGAATTGCTTATCTGAATCTGATTTATAAAAAAAACAACCGAATTCCAAAAAAAAAAACTAAAAAAGTGAAAAATAACTGTAATTTCGGAAGTCGGTGTCTTTGCTTTTCAATTTACGTTTTTTGCCACCGACTTCCGAAATTAAAGTTATTTTTCACTTTTTTAGTTTTTTTTTGGAAGCCGGTTAATTTATGAAAATTACAAGATTTGGTGAGCAGTGGTGGCCCAGTGGTATCGGCCCCGACTTATAAAAAAATAAAAAATGAAAAATAACTTTAATTTCGGAAGTCGGTGTCTTTGCTTTTCAATTATTTTTTTTGTAAAAAGTTTTTATTTTTCACTTTTTAGTTGTGGTTTTTTTTCGTAATTTGTAACTTGATAGTATAAGCTGTGTTTCTGCTGACAATAATACAAATATAAAGTTTTTATTTTTCACTTTTTAGTTGTGGTACCTACCCCCCACAAATCCGAATACCACTACCTGCTATGTAAATAACAGTGAAGGAGTCAAACAGGATATCGTCTAGATAAACTAAGCGGGAAAAATACGTAATATTGAACCTAACTCAAAAATTACACAAGCAAAGTTAATAAAATGTATATGGGACCACCTCGGAAGCATGACCTACCAAACAAAAAAAGAATCATCAAAATCGATTCATAATTGGCGGAGTAATCGCGTAAAAAACATATAAAAAAAAAAAAAAAAAAAACATACAGACGAATTGAGAACCTCCTCCTTTTTGAAGAAGTCGGTTAAAAAGATACACAACATGACATAACTCAAAAGTGCTGAATGCAAAACATGTAAAAGAAACAAAAATATATATCAATCTGCCTCTATATTGGGGTCGGCTTCCAGTCAACCAGATGCAACTGAATACCTGTATTTTACACGGAGAGACTGGCTATCTGACCTCCACAATCCAGTTACGGAGTAACACGATACCCCTTGGTAAGAAACAAATATAAATACAGTAATATAATAGATGATAATCCATTTTAAATCTGTCACCTGTAATACAGGATACATGACACATACATATTTATTATCTTCATAAATCATTCATATCAAATCCAGACAACCCGAATGCAAAGTTTTATAGCCCTACATCGTAGCTGAATAAAAATGAATGAGTAATGAACGACACCGTTAATGCAGGTAGCCACAGCCAGCTTTGGTGATCGGTGCCATACAGTCTAGCTAATCAAACCCGCGACGCGACCGCGCCAAACGCTACCAAGAATATATTTACAAATATTAAACGTTGAGATCATCCACTAAGAAGTTCGCCGACGTATTCTGAGAACGGCTGCATATAAAATTTAATACAGAAGCACATTTATTATAAAATTGAGGACTACTGAGGACTTTAAATTGATATTGCTGTAATATATATTACATGGAAAATGGGACGTAACCGCATGATTTCAGGTCAATTTCATGGTTCCTGTTTTCGATTATTTCCAAGTAAACCAATTATATCATAGCTTAACTGTGCCATATTATTATATTGGGGTTTCTTTGAAAGTCGTTGATCCATAATTTGATATTCAACAATAATCGGAAGGATGGTTAACATCTGTAGATGACATTTGACGTTTCAGATTTCGAATATCATCTACTTCACTTTATGGTGTAGGTCGCAGGTTCAACAGAATTCCTATATTTGCTGCAAAAGCTGTTGGCAGTTATTTTATGTACTTATCATTAAGGGTAGATGACTTTTACGCAGTAATGAGAAAGTCGCAGGCCTCCTCTGAACCGAATACATAAATCTGATAATGTAATATTGAGGGCCATATACGAGGTAAATTATTTCTTCGTTTAAGGCAATTAATATTCCAGCTAAAATTATGATGATGATGATTAATTGTTTTGTAATAACTTAAAATTAATTAATTAATTTAATGAATTTTTAATCAGTTGTAAATTTTATATGGGTGTATTCCTGAATTTAAAATGATTTGATATTTTGATTTTATTCGATTATTAAGTACTTGCATAGTTAACGCACACCTGCTCTATAATACTCATTAGGTACAAATAAAATACCGGAAAGCACTGTCTGCGACGCGAATGGTTTTCAAATCTAGCTTGTAGAATACGTCTGTTTAAAAGTTCATACAGGTTTGCCTACACAAATGACTTAATTTTCTCAAATTGTATGTGTCCCATGTCCTTGATGACTCACTTCTCATGACAATGTTCTTATTTCTGCCTTGTTTATTGTTCTGAGTTCCGTCGGAATATCAATACTCCCATTTTTAGAAACTATTATGCCATGTAAGTACCTATTTATTTTCTTAGTATTTGTTAACGATATGGTGAAGTGACATCATTCGTGGTGTGTGGTTTGCTTTTAAACTATGAATTTATGTTAAAAAAATACTGTTTATATCTTTATTTAAATAACAATCTTCTTATATTCATAACTAGCATAAATAGCTCCATTTCTACAAATGTTTTAATTTATGAAAATTACAAGATTTGGTGAGCAGTGGTGGCCCAGTGGTATCGGCCCCGACTTATAAAAAAATAAAAAATGAAAAATAACTTTAATTTCGGAAGTCGGTGTCTTTGCTTTTCAATTTCCGTTTTTTTTTTTGTAAAAAGTTTTTATTTTTCACTTTTTAGTTGTGGTTTTTTTTCGTAATTTGTAACTTGATAGTATAAGCTGTGTTTCTGCTGACAATAATACAAATATAAAGTTTTTATTTTTCAATTTTTTGTTGTGGTACACAACCCACACAAATCCGAATACCACTACCTGCTATGTAAATAACAGTGAAGGAGTCAAACAGGATATCGTCTAGATAAACTAAGTGGGAAAAATACGTAATATTAAAGCTAACTCAAAAACTACGCAAGCAAAGTTAATAAAATTTATATGGGACCACCTCGGAAGCATGACCTACCAAACAAAAAAAGAAAAATCAAAATCGAAAAAAAAAAAAAAAAAACATACAGACGAATTGAGAACCTCCTCCTTTTTGAAGAAGTCGGTTAAAAACATCGTGAAGAAACATTATCCAAGTACCTACTAAAAATTCGAAGACATGAATGTGACATCCACCAACCCGCACTGGGCCTGCGTGGTGGATTATGGCCCGCTCCCTCTCATAGAGAGGAGGCCTGTGTCCCAGCAGTGGAGACATGTCTGATTGAAGCATGCTATATGCATGCTGCATAAAAATAACAAACGAATCTGTTTACCTTCGATTTTCCCGATTTGCTAATTATTGAAGGGGAATAAAATTATGGTTATTATTAGTAACGTGTAAATATTATATTATTATTATTCAAACAGAGAGACTTAGCCAGGAAGGAAGGAATCCAAATATTATTAAATCATTTCTGATAACACAGATAAGCCTGTTTACATTTAAATATAATTCAAACTGCACGGGTAAGTAAATTGATATTTTCCCGGATAATTATTATGGTATTACCTCCTGCCCTGATCCCAAATTATTTGGGGTTGGCAGAATATGTATTTTATTCTATTCTATTTATCGTCATCTCGGTAGTCACCCCCTTTCTAGCCATATCATCTTTAACACAGACCATCCATCGTTTCTTTGGTCATCTTAGCACCTAGATATATTCAAAAAATTAAATATAACTGGCGAAAATGTGATAGACTTAATACTCTGTAGGTGTATCCCCTTTGAGTTATACAGGGATGATTTCACGTTATGCCATGCATCTACTCAGGACGAAAAAGAAAAAGTTTCATGACCTACTTCGTGTTTGTGACTCAATCCAATTGCTGTCTACGTTAAAAAGCATAAAAGAAGAGATGACTGATGTACCCAACTATCGCTATGCTCGCTGATCGGAAATCCATCAAGTTCCGTATACAATTTTATGACGCCGGCAAACGCTGACATGTGAATTTTAGATATTGAAGACCGTAAAATTGTGCACTATTTTTTAGGCGAATGTAATCTTGTTTATTCTTGTCTCAAGGATGTACCTAACCCTGTGTCCACTGAAACAACTCAAGATTGCTCAAATAAAGCAATAAAGCTACCCAACCAATGTCTCTCCTCTTTTCATGGCATCAGAAAGCTGGGGATTTAGAATAGTTTTACTGTAGATTGTTCTTCTGCACACTGTATAAATTAAATAACTAATTATACATAATTTAAACAAAACAAAAGGACACTTAGTCGTCGAGGTAAAAATGCTGTGGGGGATGGGCCTCTAACTCTTTTTTAGCTTTTTCTAACTCTATAGCTTTTGTGGACATGATATAATATACATTATTCAGATTTGTTACAGTTGTAATGGCAATCATGACATTTGGTTTAAATAGGCTTATTGGACTGTAGATTTGTTGAACATTTTCTATTTTTTTAAGTACCTACGTGGTACTTGTTGAAAGGCCTACACTGTCCTCCCATTAACACTGTAATTCGAAAATATTGTAACAGCCAATTATTTTTAAAAGAGTAACCGTGGAGTTTCTTGCCGGCTCTTCTCCATAGGAAACGACCAATTGGAACCGTGCACCTAGCTTCTGACGTTTCATAAGTGCCCATAAAATATTTTGATTTTGTTTTTTTTTTTAAGATGTCTTCATTACCTACATAATACTCTTCTTAACGTTTCGATGGCAATCTCAGTGGCGTTCCTTCCATAGAAGCCCAAAAGCCCGGCTTGCCTTCAAAATTAAGCATATCAATAAAATAATAAAATAACACTATATAATAATGGTGTTACCATGAACAACATAGAAAATCAGTAAAACGCTCACTTGGCTATTTTTTTTAATCGTAAAAAACCTGTCTCTTTGCCCTGATTTTGACCCCTAGGCACGCCACTGGGCAATCTGAATAGAGTCGGCCCAGAATTTGGCTACGAATTTGGCACTTTTCAGTAGTGTCCATCAGTTCCCCCCATCAGTGGTTACCATCAGTGGCCCCAATTAATGAACCCGAATTAATTGTAGTTGAATAAATTAACTCACGATACATGGAACTTTATTATTCAGTCATTTGACAAATACGTTCAACTTCAAAAGTATGTACCCACCTAACACCTACAAAGAGTGAAGGGTTGTACTATTTGTCTCCAAACAAAGCGTCTAGCAATTACAAAGTGTAAATAAAAAACCCACACGTTCAAGTTTGAGATCCCTTTTAGAAGAGATTTATTCAAATCCGGGGAGCCAACTTTTTTGGGAGTGTGCGGAGCCTATTTCAAGTTTTCCTACCCTTTGTAGGGTTTTAGGTACCTGGTGAAATATGTTTGTTTAACTTTTTGGAACATAAAAAGTACAAAACACTTTCTTGCTTACTTATTTATTCGTTTAGTGTTAGTTAAAGTTGCGTGTATAAAAGTACCGTTTTTTGGTTGTATTTGGCAACGTGTTTCGGTATGTAGTACCTACAAGTCATTATTCATTTTGTATATTTGACACTTTTTTCTAAACTACTTAAATTATAATTTTTACGATAGGTGCTTTTAACTTAGGACTGCGGATATTATAATAATAAATAATCATTGGAGATTAGTCCGATAGGCTGCCGTGACCGTAATTTGGTCGGTCAGACATTATTATTTTTACAAAATGTTGCCAAAATATCTATCGATACAATGTAACTACCTATCGATACAATGTTACTATCTATCGATACAATATAACTACAGATTGTTTCTTTTTACTGGAACAGTAGTGGTAAATCCGAATCCGGGATACGGGGAAATTGTCTTAGGAAACATTTGCTCTTTTTAAATGAAAAATAATTGGCGTACTTACTTAATTTTACAGTCAAGTGTGAGTTGTAAAATTTACAAAAAACGGCTCTGTTTCATGTAAGGATCATCATTATTTTCATCGTACCTCTACCTTGGTAAAACATCTCGAATGTAGATTCAGAACAGAAGTAAAAAATTCATACCCAAAAAACAATTATCGATAATATAATACAAGGTCAAGTACAAGGAATCATAATTAAGATTCATGGGAAATGAATCTCTCAAAAATTATTTCTTTCATAATGAATTCTTTCTTTCTTTCTTTAATGAAGCAGAGAGTATTTTACACACCTATAAGCAGACTGTGAACGAAACCATAGCGCGCTTTTAAATTGATCATTGCCATCTATCGAGATTATAGGTAAACTTTTGATTGAATAGAACTATTAATTTTGGTAAATAAAACAGTGTTTGAATAAAAAAAAGTATTCTTAAGTTTTTGTAAAGCGTTATTTGAATTTGAAACTTGGAACGACCTACAAACAACTTTAGTACTAAGAATCAAATTACCCTTTGTTTTAGGCATTAGGTTAAAATTAAAGTAAAAGTTTTGTCCTTAAACTCCAGCATATTGAGACAGGTATCAAATGGTCTGGAAACCCTAGGGTCAAAGGGCTAGCTGTCCCAACTATTCAGGTATCGATTTCTTTAATAAATATCAACATTTTGGTTCAAAATAGGTTGGGAGGATTGGTTTATAGAGGTATGAGTAACATGGTGTAAAGTTCGCTCATCCTCCATAGTAAAGGGAGGATCCTTCGACCAAACGCGTGTTGTGTCTGGTGGGCCCAACGATTGATGTTGGGACGTTGTATATAAACTAGTCGTGTGGTAAACACTGCTTGCGCGATGCAGGATTTTGCGTGACGTCAGTGTGATGCGTAGTTCGCATGTCGCGTTGTAGATGCCGCCAGGTGAGTATCAATACTCCGAAGTAAGATAACTTGTTTGAAGGGTAACACATTAACTCCCTATAACATGCTTTATTCCTCACTGGACTCTCCGGTACACCCGCCCTGAGGGAAGCCGAAAGAAGTGGATACATAAAGCCACGAAGGATTTTCACACGACCTTCAGTAATGAGGTCCGTGACCAAGAAAAAGAACATGATTAATTTAATTTAACAACATAACATCACGCCCTGTTTCTCCAAAGGGTTGTGCAGACCTCTGCCTAATTTAATTTATAGGTAAATCAATAAATGTATGTAGGTACCTAAACAGTCAAATGATTTTGTCCAAAGACCTGCATTAACATTATAATGTGACTTGTTTCTATCGCTAAAAATAATATCACATTTTTAATGGTCCGGGTCAAAAATAGAATAATTCCTTAGAATGTCTGTAGATATAAATAATCTGAAACATAACCCGAAAAGCTGCCTCAGTCAAGAAGCTTTGTTCTTTTGATTCTGCAATGAATATAAATAAATCAAAAGTCCTCTCTGTTTGTCTTTGTCCCTAGCGAGTTAAAAAATTGAATATCTGAATAAATAATCTGCTGCTTGCTCCTGAATTTGCTGAAAAAGCGCTTCTGGTCCTTTGTGGCCTAAACAAGGCCAGGAAAACTCTTTCATATTTTGTAAATTATGTAAAATAAGTTGACCCAAAAAACTATGAAGACTGATGAAATGCCCTTTTTTCTTAACACGGCCTTGGCTCTTGTGTTCAGTTTCCAGTCTATTATTGTGAACAGTAGGAAGTTTTTCTAAGATAAGCTTTGAATGCTTACGATCTAAGTGCTACTTTATTATTCAAATAACATTTAAATTTCCTTTTTTGCTCTTCAAGCTCGTTTTATGTTCCTGTTCGCAATGAAATTCTTCTTTTAGATACGTACTTTTCGTCTGTTTATTTTGTGTTTACAAATCATAGAAAAACGTGCAAATCCTTTACTTTCCAATGGAAAGTTTCCTCAACGTTTCCGACTGAATAAAGATGATATTTTCCTGCCTTTGAAACTGTGGCAACACTGGCAACTCCGCTGACACCCCGCAGGTGGCTCTTCAATACAATAAGCTGGCTTTCTGTGCACCCCTGAGAGCATGTCCACGAATTTAATTTAAAACTTTCGTATTTTTATACAACTCCAAGGTATATTGGATAACTTGTTGAAGAATGGGTAGACAGATCTTTTTCTGAGTCTAGTCTCAACAAAAAATATCAGGTACAAAAACAAGTTTTATTAAAACTTATATTGCTAAGAAGAAAATATTACAAAACAAATCTTGGAGCAAAGCTACGTTGTTATTGTGACTTTGTTGTTGAAAAAACTGAAATGGCGACGACGCGCGACGTCCCTATTTACTCCCATATTTTACAACGATTCTTGACACCGACAACAAATATAAAAACCGGTCAAGTGCGACTGGGTCTCGCCTGTTATAATAGTATGACCGTTTTACTTTCAGCACCCTAAATACGTAACACACTTTCAATAAAAATCCTAGAGTTTTGAACGATATTCCTAATCAATTATTTATCATACTCCTTTTGCTGAGTTTACGTTTATACCTACTTCTGGACCTACTTGCGAGTACTACGCACCTGATCTTTCTGAAGAACATCACCTACGGTATCAGAAAATCTTACCTACTTATTTTAATTCCCCGTATGTGTGTAACCCTATCGTGTTACCCAGTAACTGGGTTGTGGAGGTCAGATAGGCAGTCACTCGATGTAAAACAATGGTACCTATTTAGCTGCATCCGGTTAGACTGGAAGCTGACCCCAACATGTTGGGAAAAGGCTAGGCAGATGATGATGTGCGTAACCCTAAAAACTTACCTACTAGTTGGGCAGCCATCTTGGTGCCACCTTTTCTTTACAAAGTAGAGTACCCTATTAAATGTTTACTTCCAGTTTCTCACATACATTTTATTGATGCGATTACTGTTACGAGTTTGTTTGGTGATGTAAAAATATTGGGGGCATTATAATAAATTGGGATGTTCAATAAACTTTTCTCGGGTTTGAATAAAATAACAATACGTAATGTTTTATTACGGACGCAATAATTCAGAGGCAAAATTGGTTATTACGTGTTCTCGTAACATCTGCTCCAATCTAGAATGTTTTTTTTTTTTCTGAATTTTCTTTTAAAGATAAGTTTTTTTGGATATTGATAGGAACTAGGCAAGTTATTATGAAACTAAGTTTAGAACCTACAAGATGTTTGTTCATTCGATTTTTCTTTATAACGAAATATTTGATCTGAATAGAAAGTAGAAAAGTATTCAATGATACGATGGCAATAGGTACCTACCTACATAAAGCTACTTCCAAATCAATCTGCCTAGTTTTTTCTCAACTATCGTTGTGGTCGACCTCCATACTAACCGGATGCAGGCTGGGTATTTTACATGGAGCGAATGCTATCTGACCTCCACAACCCAGTACTGGGTAACAATGATACCCCTTGGTAAGACTGTTTGTCTGACTATTGGGCTTCTGGCTACCCGTAACGACTGTCAAAGATCTACGAATGACAGTCGGGACCAACGGCTTAATGCGCTGTCTGAGATTCTCGATATGCAATGGATGGTAACCCATCCACATACCGACCGCGGCAAGTGTAGCTTAACCTTCGATCGACCCGTACGTCTGTTAATATTTAGCCAAGACCCCCTCTTTTTTGAACTAATTTCAACAGCAAATGAAAATTATTTACGGGTTACAATAAGATCACAATATCTAAGATAAATAGCAGTATGTATGAGGAACCATTTGTCGTCTCAAGAAGGCAACTGAACCTCCTATGATTTATTACACGTCACACGAGATTAACTACGGGATAGGATGTGATCAATTTATTGCTAAGCACATCTCTGATATTCTAGCCGTGTGTTGTGATAGTTAGGTATAACCTGAAAGTCAATGCATTAAATACAATCACAGGCACTTTTTACCCGACTACGGCGAAGCAAAAAGGATAGTTATGATTTTGACCGCTATGTATGTATGTTCATCTGTTCCCATCGTAACATATATTTTTTTTACCAAGCACTAACGCTACTCGTTCTTTTAGAAATGAGACGAGATACAGACTTACTTTATATTTTACGTCAGAAGTGAAGAGGATCTAATGTGCCATAACTGTCCAGCACAGAAATGGAAATAAAGGCTTTAATGTACTGTCGAGAGTACTTACAATGACATATTTGTTACATTGCCTTTATTACAATAGAAAGTTTCTCACTGAAAAATGTGGTTTTAGCAACTTTAGCTCTAGAATTTTAGCTCTTATTACACTCAAGGGCTCATAAACGCAATTAAACCTTATTTTTCCATTTGAAAACAAAAACGAAACATGTTTTCATTTATCTCGCGAGGTTTACATATTTGCTTAATTAAGTTTCAGTCCTCCCTAAATGCTTGTCTCTTCACTTTTCCACTTGAGCGAAAATAGTTGTCCGTGTTGACACGTGCCGCATATGGAACATCGAACAAGTAATTCAATTTTGAAGAAGTTGTACATATTGAAATGTTCCAGTTTTCAAGCACCATTACATCAGGGACAAAGATCTGTAACACGGAAACTGTGTCATAGAAAATAAACGGTTTTGTGATTGTATCAAAATTAAAATTATTCAAAATAAAATCTCTCGTTCAGTAACTAACGGAACTTTACTCTAAGAAAGGGAAACTGAAGGAAAAGATGGGAATATAATGCCAAAAACCATATTAGGTATATACAAGTATCGCTCTACCCTTTCGAGAATTTAACGTAATATCGTATCCTAACAAGGATTTGGCAGAAGTGTACCCATAGTAGGTACATCCACATTTCGCCGTCCCATGAAATAACCGGGCACAAATCTAGACTCCGCGGCTGGTAAATTCCCAATGGAAAAACCCAATATCGCTTTGCGTAACCTGGGAATCGAACCCAGGACCTCATGTTCTGCAGTATCGCTTGCGATTGCGACCCCTACACCAACGAGGGCGTCCGTTAGAGAATGTATAGTCTTGAAAACCAATACACTATAACATGTTATACCAATTGTCGATTTGCAGATACTTACTACAAACTGTGGTACATTATTTCCTCGTCCCTCCCATCAAGTACATGAAACTAGGTTCAGTAGTTCCAGAATTATAAGTTTTAGTAGTATTGTTTGTGAAAACGACGGCCTCAGCACCGCATGCTCGAAATAGAAGCACATAACGTATTTACGTCATTTAGAAACATAGCTTTAGCTTTTCATACAGGGTGTAAGGGACAGCCCTCCGCAGACTGATGGGATGAATTCAGTATATCATACTAAGGCGATCGGTACATGAAATTCTTTCAGAAACGTTATGGGAATCCAATAAACCTGATTTGTATTTTAACATCCATTGCTGGTTTTTTGATTTTAGCTGTTTTATTTACATAAATGGAGTGCTGCGTACACACAATGTAATTTTACATTGAAATAAAGGAATAGTAACTGAAAAAACGAAAAAAAATAATGAAAACTTTCCTGAGAAAATATCGAGGGGAATATGATTCAAAATAAGGAGCTGAATGCCCCCTGTTAATTTGCGGTGGGTTGTCCCTTACACCCTGTATATCTTGAAACAATCCATTTTCTTGCTCTTATAATTCTCGAGGGGAATTTTTGGAGGGTACTCTGTGACATCTCTACTTACCCACTTCTAGTAAGTAAACTTGAGTAATCATGCCTTGAAGGTGTTGGTGTAATATCTTAAGTTTAAGATGAAAATTCGTAGGCCAACGTCAAATAAATTACACTGGGGAAATTTTGACTTGGCAAATTCTTCACAACAGCAAAGTAATAGTGAATTTAAGACTGCCCTGTATATCATCGCGCCTCTATTCACCAAAGAGGTCTTCTGTATACATTTTGTCTGCCACTCGCAATGTCAAGTGAGTAGGTACAGTCACGGACTTTAATTGACGAGCCACCTGGCACTGTTCGTTTTAGCCGTGTAATGCAAATCGGGTTTATTCGGTTCCCGACACGGAAAGTCATAATGTCTTCGTATTAGTAGAAGAAAATGATATTTAATAACTTTACCGGTTGGCTAACCTGAGAGCCAGAACTACAAACTTGACAGCAGAGTGACTACCCAAAGTCAACCAATTGCAGGTCTAGCAACGATTACACAGTAAACTAGCAACGATTGTTTAAGCGTAGCGATAGTAACGTTACCGTACGGAGAAATATTAATTGTCATTTCGGCAACTTCGAAATTAACGTCTCTGACATCAACATTTCAACTGTCACTGTCTTCAGTTATGTTTTCAGAATAACCGAGTTATTGAGCTCTGATTCAAAGGAGGTCAGTATCAAATAGATTGGATAACCTTAAGGCAACATTTTATTTAGTTTTATCAAGACTATTTCCGATTATAAGTAATTTAGTTCTCATCTTGTTTACGAGCGTGCGGTTTGAGTTCGTGTTTAATCGTGTAATCTCGTGAATGTATGAAACTGTAAAATTGAAAAGTTTGAAGGTGGCTTATCAATTAAAGTCCGTGACTGTACCTACACCAGACTTTTTATAAAGCTTATTGGAATTTCTAAAAAAATTTATATGAGATTGAACTTAAAAATGTCTATTAGTAACTAATCCGGAGTTCATGAAAAGGCCCTTTATCAGAGCAATCTTCATACTCAGATTTTCTTGATATAAAAATCAAATATGTACGTACAGTTTGATTCAAACTTAATGGCGGCTCCGAACATGAGGCGAGTCGCTGTGCAGTAATGTGCAGTAATAATTTCATGTGTCACCGGGGTGAGGGGTGGGGCATTGAACATTACCTAACTGCTTTCTTACTGCAAGCCCAACCTAGAACTGCACTATTTAGCTTTAATCACATTGAACAGACTTCAGACTCCCGCAGACAGCCGCGAAACAACGACGGTGCGACGCGATTCTGGTAAAACAATTTCCATGAAGTTTCATAGACATTGTTCTACTAGAGTCGCGTCCTGCTGTCGCGACGCAGCAATCTGTGGGGCCCTTTAGTGGGCCTAAAGGGTCCCACAGATTGCCGCGTCGATATTCCACGGTGTTTCAAACTCAAATCACAAATGACTGAAGCTACCCGGAATACCACAGCACTAGTAATTCAATGGTAGTCCGTTCTTTATCGTGGATGATCGGTTTTAAGACAGAGAACATTAATATATGTATAAACATATGGTTTATCTCCGTGGGGGTAGGCAGACACTACAGAACGCCACCTGCTACGATCCTTACATACTCGATCCTTTTACTTCGTTTGAACTTACTTCTAGTTTAAAAGGTTACATTGATCACAAAGCAAGCTTTCAGAATTTAGTTTCTCTCTCCAACTTTAAAGTAATTCGATATTCCATCTTCGTCTCGCAGTTCCGTATCTCACCGAATGATTTTAATTAAAATCGCAGCGTTGGATTCGGTCCGTCAGTGAAACGCCAAAAGTGAACGTAGGAAGAATTTTTAATTATATTACTGTTTAAGACTTCCTGAATAAATGGTTGCGGTATTTATGATCTGCTTTTAACGTATTTAAAGCGAAACTAAGTCTTCTTTCTTTCGTTTTCATGTGGTTACTGATTAACCTGTTGTCAGAGTTTTTATACCGCCTATAGGCCTCTGACTTGGCTTCACATGCCGCCGAGAAATATCTATTAGGCATGACGGTTTCCTCACGATGTTTTCCTTCACCGTTTTTTCCGGATTTGGATGAAATTTGGACCATGAGTAGACCATGACCTGGAAAAGGATATAGGATGCCTTTTATACCGATATTCCCACGGGATAGAGTGAAACCGCGGGGCGCAGCTAGTGAATGAATAAAGTAAGAATCCACTCACTAGTTTTCCAGTAAATCCGGGAATATACTTAGTTATTATTGAAAGTAATCGTTGTCAGATGTCCGGTATACAGTTAGCACAAGTGTTTGTGACAAAGATATGAAGCGCTTCAAGCTCACTAAAGCGAAGAACTCGATTTGGAAGCAATTTGGCGCGAACGTCGCTTTTAGCTGACGTAGAACATAGCTGGCTGGATAGTTATGCTGGAAATGTACTGGGGAAATGAAAACCGAAAATACTTTAAAAAAAAAATACATGTCTAGGCATATTGCTTTAGGTTTAGAGGCCTTCCCATGTAAGATATATACCTACATGGGAAGGATTGCTCAGTTCGTCCAACCAATTTTGAAATAAAGAAAATATCCAAACATTCTTTTACACAAAAAAAAGCATTCAACACTTTTTTAAATGGCTGGACGTGACATCAGCCCTTTTGTAAAAGAAACTGTCAAACAAGAGTGCTAAAAGATTTTATTGTGAAACAATAGACTTCCTTAAAAGGCTCACTATTACGTAATGAATCATCGGACAATATATTTAAGTGACAAGCTACCTTAACTAGTGATGTATCGTAAACTTATGGATCGTAAGTATAAATATTTATACCATTTTTTACAGGTAAAATTGAGTAGAATCGAGATATTACAATATATTATTGCATCGGCAAGTACCGAAACAAAAGACTTGTAGTAAACCCTAAAGAATCGTATTGATTAAAATATAATAAATATACCGTCTTTTTGATGGTTTTAAGATGGAGATAAACTGAACAAGGTTTAAGTTTACATAGATAGGTGAAGGCCTATTCTGTTGTGTGTAAAGTGGGTACGAGAAATTCTATGATACACGGCATTCACCCCTCGGAGCCATCGCAGCTGACAATTCATCCGACTAGACACAAAAAATTAAAATACTTAGTAATAAGTTAACCAACAACAGCTTCTGTAATACAATTTACCTTTATAGGTAACAATTAGCCTTGGAATTTCATAATTCTCAAAAATAAGCGTAGGTACTTATCCACTTATTTTTGGTTCTTATTCAGGTTTCATTATATTCATCGTGGCTATAAAAATAAAATACTACTTCAAAATTGCTTATGCTCACAACTTCTATAGGTACAAATAACATCATCAATCATCCAGCTCATGCAACCAAACGTTTCTGCATCTATTGTTTTAACTGCTGCATTAGTCACTGAGAGGAATCTATCGGAAATTCGCTGCCCATTTAACTATAAATTAAGACTTACAACCTAACGTATTTGCTACCAAGTCAACTACATATTGGTCGGTAAATTCAGAAACTAACGGCAGGATCGGTCCCGAAATCGTGCAAAAAGGAGTTCTTTGTTAGAAATTGCCTTCGGCAGCAGAATAAAGGTTTTGGAATGTTCTATATAGTGTCGGTAACTACGTGTGATTCGGTAGTGAAGAGAATAAGCCAGTCAGCCAGGCTGGTGCATAATCAGCCTATAATGTTCCCACTGCTGGGACACAGGCCTCCTCTCGGTAAGAGGGAGTGCGCCGTAATCCACGACGCGGGCCCAGTGCGGGTTGGTAGATGTCACAATGACTTCGAATTTTTGGTTCTAAGAAATGCCGTTTCCTCACGATGTTTTCCTTCACCGGTTGTTGGCAAGACCTTTAAACTGCCTAGTTTACGCCGCACGTAGAATATAACAATAGCCTATTCCAACAGACGTCTATTAATGTCATCAGAAAACTATTATACCTAGGTACTTCGAAAACTTCTGTGACTCTTCCCCTTCACTGACAGAAACAATAATTCTATCCATTTAAAGGTAGTTAGGTAGGTTCTTAAAGAATTAGTGTATTCCACACCATATTTACCATATAAAGCATTTCTGATGCATTTTTAACGATACACTATTGCAGACAGACGGGCATCGTTCATCATAACTGAATAGCCGTGCAGCCATTAAACCGTTTTCACGGGTCGTTAACCTCACAAAAATATTTTTGCAGGAGATTTAAGGCTGAAAATGCGCTTTATGGAGTGCAGAAAGGAAATGGCCGAGCGGGTCAAAAGCGAGGGAAACGGAACTTTCACATTCGTCCCGAAAATTTGTTCAACGTTTTAGCATAAGATTTTTATTTTTCATCCAAGAAATAGGTCTTTACATGTCCGTGGTTGTCGTGAAAGGTGACTACATAAAGAGAATCAATTTCAAAATCTGACAAAGCATATTTACTTTATAGTATTTCTACCTTAACCGTCATATTCAAAAACAGTTCAACCAAACTTCAGTGAAAATCGTTTACAAAAACAATCTGTCCTCCAATCCGATTGATGGTGCAGGGTTTAATGCAAAAGTCATTGGAAAGGAAATAACGCCGAATCAATTTGGGATGGAAAGTGAAAAATAAATCGCAGGTACAGCTGCCCCACATTGCCGTAACTCGATATCGGCATGCCCCGAGCGATGCTCTGACCGAAATGTTCACATTATCGGGAATTTACGTAGCTGCACGGTGCACGAGATGTATCTGTTGAACTTAGATATTTTATTCCTCAAACTGTTGGAGATGGCAGCAGCAAAGAATACTTAGGTATTTACTACATAAAAATTAAAAATCCGGAGTCACACGTGTTAGGGCAGAAATCGAACAGATTAAGTGTGACTACGGATTTTTTATTTGTCTGTCTGTGGGGTCTTGTTTATACCTTTTTAGTCGTAGTTGGGTTTTAGTTTCTATTACTTACTTTAATTTTTTAAATTCTTTTGGTGTTATAATATATATATATTTGAAATGTGCTCATTAAGCCCTTTCATTTGATACCCAACATGGTACGATTAATTTTTTTTTTTTTTTAACTTAATGTGACTTCACATAGCGCTTCCAACGATACCTCATTTGTCAAATTGTGATGAGTGGTTTAGAAGATAGGAGGGAACAGATGAACATACATAACCCTCCTCTTTTCTTCGCCATAGTCGGGTAAAAAGATCAAACATCAAGTAGGAAGGAACAAGAAGGAATATAATGGTTACAATAATGACCAACTGCAGTCATCGCGAGTATATACACTTCTGAACACTTATCCAAATAAATACAATATACATTGCACCTTCCTTGCTAATTCCAAGTCAAAGTCAAATCATTTATTTTAATTAGGCACATAAAAGGCACTTTTTAATGTCAAAAACAAAGAATAGATCTGATTCTAGTTGCCCCTTCCAAAAGGTAGTTTTCGTATGGAGAAGAATGGACAAGAAACTTCACCGTTACTCTTTTAAAAAGGTTTTACAATATTTTGTATAATAATTATTGTGATTCTCCAAAAGAACTAGCTATTAGTGCACTTCTGATTCAACTATGAACAAGTATTACCATAGTAATACGAACGAGTATTTAATATGGTAGCGTTGAGCTTAGCACATAATATGAGGAAGCTGATATCTCTGCTAATATAAAAAACTAGCCTTTTACGACACCCGTGGGAAGACGTCTTCTGTGCCGCAATCGGCCAACAAATTCTAGCTAAAATCTTTTACACAATATACACAATAAAAACCTATTTTGATGTATACTCTCAACTATAAATTCATTAAACGCGTTTACGATTTTATTCTACTATAAATAAAGTGGGTCAACTCTTATTCTTAATTTTTGGCAGAAAACAATTCAAAGCGAACAAATATAAATTCAGGGCAGATCGAGTGATTCATCAAACGTGTAATAAAAGCTTGCACCTACGCTAGAAGTACGGTAAACAGCACAATTGAACTACTAAATTAGCCATTACAACTATACTCCATTCCAAATAAGATTCGACATTTAAATAAACCTTTTTTACAGTCCGTTCAACCGATTTTGACTTCTATTGCTTTGGGGACATGACAGTTGGTATTATGTAACCTGTTTTGCTTTTAATGCCATCCTTATGCCTACGGTATAGAAGTCAAAATCGGTTGAACGGACTGTATAAAGGTAAGTTTAAATGTCTAATCTTATTTCAAATGGAGTATAGAGTGTTACAAGGATCTTTTGGCGCCTGAATGACATTGACAGGAGCGTTCTTGGTAAACATTTTTTAAATTGTCACAGAAATTAATTCGGGCGGCGTTAGTTCCGATTTTGGCCACGCGCCAAAAGAACGTTGTAGAGTGCGAATGTTGGCTCCACTGTTGTAGGACCAATACGAATACGCTACGCCGCTAAGGCGCTACCTAATAGGTCGGTTTTTTTAATTTAACGTGGATCCAACATTACTGCGAATGAACTATTTGATGAAAAGCACTCTAGCGTCGTCCTAAATAAATTCGCTGTCAAAGTCTAACTACCATGGACTGACGTGTGGTTGTCTGTACAAAACTGACGAATTCACACGTTTTCTCACAGCGTTGAACTCCATGGAGGTTAAACAAACATTTTTTGAAGATACAGTGACTCATATAACTGCATTTGATGATAAATAGCCGACATTTCGTCGGACAATGATCTGAAACCCAGTTACGTTCCGGGAACAAGTTCTTTCAAATAGATAGGGTTACATCTTACAGTGGATACGATGGAACGTTTGAAGATTATTGGATTTGTCTTTCAAAACGTTCATGTCTGAACTTAACCAGATAGGTAATACCAACATTTATTTCCAAAGGTTTGTAACAAAGGCAAATTTTATTTAAAAAAAAAAGGATTTTTGCGATCTGTTCATGACACAGTAGGATTTGATATATCCACCAGCGAGCGACTTAACCACCAGCTCTATTTCTCGTATCGTAACACAAGAATCCTCAATAAATTTACCTCGGTACATAACTCCATATCTTCAAGAAACCATAAAACAAACAAGGGATATTAAACTCACGCACGAAATCACACTCAGGGGTTGCAAAGTTAGGTTTGCCGGAACATATATGGCTGATCCGTTGTGGTTCCCATGGGCGCAGTACGGGAATCCGAACCTAAAGAGGGCTGTTACCGAACTGACCCTAAAACGATTTGTGTAAATTAGACAGACACAAAACAATCAGTTAGCTGGACACTGATTAATAGATATTTTACATAAGGATTTCTAAAAACGTGTGTGAGTGGAAATTGTGTTCGAGCTCATGGGTTTGTTAACGAGCTGACGAATACTAAGGGCCCAGTCAAACACCCGGATTTTCTCTTACACAGATCGCTTCCTTAAGTACGTTTCATAAAGGGCTATTAACGTCTGTTAGGCATCATCATTAATGTGTTAGTAAAGATGCTGACATGCCGATAAGATAATGCGGGATGACTTAATATTCCGTGTGGTCCCTGAATACATTTAGGTCACGCAAGTCTTTGTGAAAGTGAGGCAAGCGATTAAAGGCACCATCAAATTATATCCAATATTAGCGAGACATCTCGAGGCTTTGTAGCACCATTTTGGCACCATAATTTGCGCTGGAATATCCAGTTGATAGTCCACAAAATGTAAATAAAGAAGAGAAGGTACTGGCAAAAAAAACTCTAGTCCAAGAAATACCACAAGTGAATCTGTATTGTTCCCACACTAGTTTTTAGAGTCAATGGAGGTCAATAGTTAATGGGGTGCTGATTTAATCAGTATGAGACACAACTATTAATAGTGTTTCAAGCCGATCCACATATGAATTGCGTTTTGGAACGCTACTACAGCAGGGCAATTGGCTATCTTTGAATCTCGGATGCGCTAAGTTAGCCCGCGAAATTGAATTCTTAAATTTTTTGCAATTTCCAGATCAGTGTCAGGTTGTATGTTGATTTAAATATGAACGCAATCGTTACATATAGCTTTACAGAATCATAATCATTAGAATCAGCAACAAAACTCCTAAGTTCAAATGTCATGATTTCATGAAATAGTCAATACGGTAATATGAACTTAGATTGGTGATTTGATATTGATGATTAGTATGACTATAATTCTATAAATAAATATTTAATGCTGCTGCGAATCATATTTAGTTCAACATACAACATGATATTGAACAGCAAATTGCAAACAAATGTGTAAGAAAAATTGAATTTCGGGGGCTACCCTGACGCAAGGTGAAACTAAGCTCCTTTTCCGCCTACGTAAGCTGAAATCCTCGCTACTAATTAGGAAAGATAATGATGCAAAAGGAAATAAAACGAAAGAATTTTTGCTCCATGTCCCTGTTCTACTTATTAGCAGCCCTAAAGCACATAAGTCCTAGAAAGTGCTGAAATGTCACGTATACAAGAGAGTTCAGAGCTCTATTTATCTGAAAGATACACACAAATAACGGCTAATTAGGAGCTCATTTGATGCAAGACGGGAAGTATGGATGCGATAAGCACAAGAACATGAAAATGCGTTAAGTTTGCAAAATCTGTAGAACCTTAATAAGGAAGAGATGAAAATATAGATAACGATAAGATTTTAGGATTTCGACCATACAATTTTTATTTTTATTGTTAATATAAAATGTTTTGAGTTATGACGTTATTCCAATCAACAAACAACTGAACGTATTTGATAAAGTTAACCCGTGAACTTGATGTAGTAACATCTAAAGTATAAATAGCAATAATAGTATACTTGCTACTTCATACATCGCACAAAATATCTCAAACAGAGATACCTACTATGTGTCATAATTATGATCCAGAACCAAATAGAAAGAAAGATACAAGGGTAGGTACTCAAACCACATTTCGGTGTCATCTTCAATAATTGGAGTATGAGTGTCACTCTTCGTAATAATAACATCGCTGCGCTAGGCCTAATCTACGCACGAATACATATTTGCTGTGTCAACAACATACAAATTGTTGTTGTTAGTGGGTGTAGAATAGATGAGCTTAGAAGAACCGCTCCAACTCAGTCTTGTTGGAGTTTTCTGAACAAAAATCGAAGTAAAACCAAAGCCATCGGGGTCAAGCACTCGCGCAACTTTGACGGACTATCCAATCTATAAGTTTTTCAATCACCACCATAAAATTATTTGGAATATTAAGTATTGTTTTTCTAAACTAATATTATAAAGAGAAAAGATTAGTACTTTTGTTTATGATCACTAGGGTTTTTGTGTATTATCCAATATCGAGCCAATAAGCGTAATAAGTTTTTAAATGGCCGTGAATTCGAACAAATGGAACATTGACGACACCAAAATGATGGCCAGTACCTATGTAGGCATCGAAACTGCATAAAAACTTTTTCTTTGACTTATTTTGATGTTTTATGCTTTTATACCTCACATGGAATTGCACCGTGACTCATTTAGGAGTACGGGAGTGTGTTATTGCGTGGTCTTTCTGTCTTTATATTTATTGTAACGCGTGTGAACGTTTAAATTAGTTATCAAACGCTTGTGTTAAAGCATTACGTAGTAAGTAAATGAACACAGTGTATATTGTAACTAGGTAGTATAATATTTGAGTTAGTTGTTTGATTTGTAAGACTCCTAGTACTAATTAAGATTACATAGTTATTGTAGTGTAAGGATATTGTACACAGAAAATTTAATAGACCCCACAAAGACACCTCAAAAGTTGCAACATTAATCTAACAGAGATGTCTAAGTCTATACATTAAAACTTCATGCCAACACCTGCGCAGGTCAAACTATCATTCCATCAGGTCTCGCTCTATGCTTTCGCAAACTTATAGAGAACTACTCTTGTAGCCATCAAACTTTATACCAAGTTCTTACGTCAGCTAAGTGCAGAGAAACAGTAAAATTAACTAAATAAGGGAACTCTTTGTGAACTGTGACGTCATACTTTGTGGTAGTAATTAAAATCTTCTGTGGGACTAGTCAGCTTTGAGGTGCTTTTTGTTGCAGTGTTTTTAGGCATTTTTTCTAAGCCCTGTGAAAACCCTCTCTAATACCTTTGTATCTAGTTAAAGACAAATAAAAGCTGTTATGTGAATGGCCATCAGCATCGTCCTATCTACGTAGAATTACTATCCACACACATGGTGTCATGATCACAATAAGTTTGGCACACCATATGCTGACGAATGAATTACCGTCTCAGATATTAAACAATGCATCTTCTGATAACACAACGCCCTTATTAACATCAAACTATCAGTTCGTTGACCCCAAAACATCTCACCTAATTCCCATCTATGGTAACAACGTTCCATGTGTACTAAAGTATCATGATACCCTCTGAACCGAGAGATTTCGTGTGTCGACCCATTTATCGTGTTAAATGGTGTAACAGCGCACAGACTGTTTAATTGTCCAAATTGATATCACAACGCATTGTACGCTTTTCATTAGGATTATATTGGCAGAATTTATTTGCATGGTCAGTTTGCCTTGTGATTGAGGATATGAGTACCTACTGCGGATTAATTTGAGTTCAGGGGGAATTGGTTACTCTTCAGGAGGGATCTTTACCGGGGATCTTTACGTACTTTACCTACAGCTCCTGACATTTTTGAAGGGAATTAAGAATATATGAATGAAATTGATCAAATACAGTGTAATCAAACGGGAGTAATGCCCCAAGAAAGACCATAGGAAACAAAACCTGTTATGTTAAAGACTCAATAGTGCAATACAGCATGCTTTTAATTCTGATTCTGATCAATCTGATATTATTGTAGCAAAATTATTAAAGCATCATGTAATGTTTTTTTTTTTCCAAAGTTGGATTAAAGAAGTCTGAGAAGCAAATAGAGTTAGTCAAACTAGTCTTTATTCGAAACCTTTTTTAAAGATTTCATTACGCATTCTGGCTTTACACATTTTTTCCTTTTTTAATAAAGTCTTGCGCAAATATTCTGATATCTTTCTTTAGACTACAATAGTAGAAAATCCTAAAGATATTTGGAAAATAATATTTTTACGCTCTCATAACAATGAACGTTAAGAAATAATGCTTTTTGTCCATTAGTCGTAATTAGATTCTGGCGTATAGTATCAAATTACTTCATCACTGTTTTGCTCTATATTTTAGATGAGACTTCTACAGCTTTAGCAACTTGTAAGCAAGTTTTCTTGTACAGAGAGTAATAGGTAAGTCTAATTATTTGTTTCAAACAAGAAATTCGTATCTTCATTTTCCTTTCACGTTTGCGACGCAATTAGGTACCTACTCGTTTGATGAACGCGAATTGTTACCACCTTGTATTTTCGAACTTTTCAAGCTCTGACAGTCAACTGACACTTTTTCGCTGGAAAAATAACGTCAGTTCGTAGTCCTGTCCTATGTCACATACATAAAGCTGAAATTGACAGCTTTTCAAACTTTTCCCGAAGAGAGAGAAATTGTAACACCCACTTGACACCTTGACGATAAGTTGGAAGTGAAATAAAAAATCGAATATATTCTATTCGTTGAATCCTACTAATATTTGGAATGATGTTTGGATGTTTCAATCAAGCAAAAATGGCTGAACGAATTTGGATAAAATTTGGCGCACACATAGTTTATAACCTGGATTCACCACGCGCAAGCAAAAATCAACTGGGAATATATTATCTACTAACAGTGACCTTAAAGTTCATATTCCAAGGAGAATGTTAATCGCCTACGAGAATCATAATAGATATAGCCTTTAATTTAACTGTTAATAAAACTGATATAAACAATTGCTATATAGCGCATTAGGAATAGTGTCACGCGTCAATTAAACACATTTGTACAATTCGTTTAGTAGAGACACGAAGGGACGGTTGTGAAGGGCTTGGTTCTGCGGTGAATAGTCTTCGGAAGAAGATGAGGACGTTAATTAGGTGTATGGAGGGAAGTCTCGTACTTACTGGCGTATATGCTTGGCTATATAGCCTAAAGGTCCTTAACTTAATGTGGGTAGTTCGTTGTATGTAAGTATTAAGTGTTTGTGTAAGGAAAAGTGTCTCGTAAATACATCTTGGAGGTATTTCTTTTTCTGTTTGCTATGAATAAATCCAGTTGCTATAAGGATTCTTTTCTCTTCGTCTTCTTTTTTTTATTCCAATTTGGTTATCTGTTAAACTAATTTCTTCAAGACTAATTTGAATATTAATTGAAAGAATAATCTAATTCTCAAGCTCATTCTTTTGGCTCCGTTATCGACATCTACTTTCCAAATAATATCTCTCAATCAAAAATCTAAGCTCCAATATTTATTCGTTCTACTAATTTTACCAAAATTGATCACCATATTACGGGCCGTACCTTTACCATTTCCTTACAAGATCGTTTTATCTGCTAACCATTTTTCATCGGCCCACCTGAACATTAATCAATCTTTTCTTATAATAGCCAAATGTAAACATGCCTACCCTTTTAGCAGGTATTTATTAGGAGTTATTTGCTAATAGCCTTCGTTCCCACGCTGGCTAACGGCCTTAGCAGACGATGGACTAAAATCATTTGTGTAATTGACGTAAATGACACAATCTTGCCTCTGACGTCAGAATTTTCGTCGAGATAACAAAGCAAGGGTAACAAAAAGAATAAAGATTGAATAGAAGAAGCACGTGAAGTAAGGACGTAACATAAAATAACACCACTCCTGTATTTCCAAAGAGTATGGCAGAGGACTCCCTACCCATAGCACCCACATTTCGCCAGCTATGTTTGAGTCCCATGTAACAGGACAAGTAAGGACGTATGCGCAATAAAGCTAACATTTTGATGGTATTGTACAATAGTAGTTTAGTAGTGTATTTCTACAAAATGGCACGGGAGTGCAGTGCATAGGTACTTCAAAGAAAAACATCGGAGACGTCGCGGGTCGACGAGCCATCTCTGACGGAGACGATACAATCATGCATAAGGGCAAAGGAATTACCTAATGGTGATAATAAGGTCAACAGAAATGAGTTAGTGAGTCATCTCCATGTATTTACAGTATTTTGTAATTAGGTGAAGATGAAGGTACTTTATGCATAACACATAAATTAGTGTTATTTTACAGCAATCGTAAATCGAACTGTAAATACTCAAAGTAGTGATGTAACGCTAATGCGCAATCGTAAAAATATATCACAATATATCATAAGTGTCTTTCTGTCAGTAAGCGGTGACAAGACCATGAAATATAAAATATGTGAGTGTTTTGCTTACAGCACTAACACCTACATATTTTCGAGTTATATCGTTTATTAACGTTCCGTAGTAAAATCGTTCATTATGGGCCTAAACATTTTTATCTCTTCAGCATAAAACAACAGCGTAATCTGACGAAATATAAAAAAGTTTAAATTTTTAATGTAGGTACGCCATAATGCTATTTACTAAAAATTTATGAAGACACATTCATGAAAAGCTCGCTGTGACAATGTTTAATGATCTTGTCAAGCAAATAGGGTCAGTCAAGCCAAAAGCTTGTACGACCAATATGTAAGCCAAGCAACAGATTTGAATGACATCAGTATTTCCCTGAACCATTATTTTAAGCGAAATACAAAAGCGCTATTTCCCGAACAAGTAATTCCAGTGTGCGTGTAGAAAGGATGGCTTCAACTATACTAAAATTATTTTAGTGTCTCATAAAGTCTTTCGCAGAATTAGGTAGCTTATATTCCCTCAAAATATTCTCACTTTTACGTGCCAACATTTTAGCATACGCTAACTGAAGTGCAGACGACGCGAGATAGACACTTTATGGTACACGTTAAATAGAGTGTTACGAGAATTGTTAGGAATAAAAACTGTTTGTACTTGTGAGGGATAACTGGAAAACAATATTTCTCATATTATATTCTAGCTATAGAAACTTTCAATATCACCTAAGTATTTTTCATTTATTTTTCGTGTGTTTTGGAACTAAGCTGGTGTCAGATTCGAGTTCTTATGCCGCACACGGGCCTCAGACTTCACATACCGTCGATAAATATATCTCTCAGGCTTTTTCTTTCAGGTTTCCTCACGATATTTTCCTTCACCGTTTTTGAAGCAATTGATAATTACCAAATTATGATTTTTATTATTGTACCTAAGTGTTAAGATTGAAGTTAAGTTAAGTTGCAAGTTCCTTGACTATGAATAGAACGACCACTCAGAAAATCATCAAGGTAATAATTGAAACTTAATTGCCGGATCCAAGAGCTTTAAGTTTACAGTTTGATGAGCCAACTGTCGATTTTACGATGGATACCGAACTAAATCCACTGAGTGATTATGTCCGCAAAGTGGCCAAAAAAGCCGAACGCTATAATTCAAACAAAACAGTCGTAAAACGACAATGACGTAATCCAGGCCAGTATACCCTGCAGGGCTTTATGGGTGTTTAGTAAAACAGGTCACCGGGATGGAGGTCGTAAAGAGAAGTTTCCTAGATTGGTACAAGTTGGGAGATTTTGCGGCCACAGGATTAGGAGGCGTAAAAGAAAACTGTGTTAATAAGTTCTTAGAAGTCTCTAGAGGTCTTCTTAATAAGATATCACTGATAAGTAATCATTTTGTTTCTCATATTCATATTTAATGCAAAAGTGACCTTTTTTTCTAATTATAGTAAGACCATATACAGAAAGAAAGCTGGTAGCCGGCGCCGATATACCAGCGCTAAAGCAAGCGGTTAGGTTAGTTAGTTAAATGGCGGGCGGCGCCAGCGCTGACCGGTGCGGGTCGAAGATTGTCGGAACTTGTCGGCTACATTCGGCGCTTATCGGCGCTTCCTATAAGCGCTGGTAGGCTGCCAGCTTTCTTTCTGTATACAGCTTTAGATTCTACGAATCAATTCTATTGTAATGTTTGCAGCGGACTAGGTTCGGTAGATAAGCTGTCAAAACATACTAAATAGACTAATTGACACACAACAGGGTTTTTTTACTTATTTATTGTATAAAACAAGACAACAACTAGCGAATGCATACAACAACAATTTCTGAAATTGCAGGTAACCATCCTAAAATCCAAGAGAATATATTGAGGAGGAGGTGAGTATAAATAAACAGAGAGCTGGATCCTATAAACTTATTGATGAAGGGCAAACAACTACAGTCGTTTCTATACATGATGATATTCTTTACACTTTGATTCACATCAACGATCAAATCTGAAGTAGTTAAAAGGGTTTTCATAAACACGAGAATCATAAAACAAAGACTTTTTAAACTTTTGCACTTCTTTGTACCAAGAAGCGTGAATTTGGACTTTAGACTATTTCGTTAAGTTTTTTAAAAACTCTTTTTTATTTTGTACTTTCAACTCCATAAACTTCGACGCTGCTATTAATTTTGCGTGCCCCAGAATTGTGCTTAAGCGTTTATTACTACGATAGTAACATTGTTATTAATGAAGTCTAGGTAGCTAGGAATTTATTATGGAATCATTTTCTAGATGTAAAGTACACTTTGCTTTACCAAACTAGGTATTTTTTTTATATTGGTACTTCTTAATAATCTAGTCTTCTTACATTATTTTTAGCGGAACTCACCATCATCCTCCTGCTTATTCCAATTTATTTTAGGCCATCTTTTTGGTATTTGAACTGGAACTGAAATGAATGTAAAAGTGACAAAACACATACCATTCATATGGCAACATAGGATTTTGAATATTATTCATAGCTAAAAGAAAGTGTCACGTAGTAGTTTTATGACAGCGCTCCCATTTTTTTTTTCTAATACATTTTCCTTGTAAGTATGTGCATTTATGTGCAAAATGTCAAGAATCGTTTTATTTTCGTTATTTTGGTGAATTGTCCCTTTGCTCAGATTGGCGAACCGTGGTTTCTAAATTTGCTAAACCCGAATATCTCTAGTACCTAGGTCCTTAACTTTGACTATTCCTTCAGAACAACTTGATCAAATATTACGGGAACAATCAGATGAAAGGCTCTCTATAAGGTAACTTTTCGCTTCACTTCAGTAGCAATTCTAGGTACTCCGCCAGTTACAATCCTAGCATCGTTGACCCATGTTAGTGCTTGACCTACTCCCTTTCTGTTTTCAGTCTACAACTTTTCTCTGCGGCCGTAATTAGCTTCGGTTAGCATCGTTAAGTAGTCGCTTATTAATGGTAATAATGTGATGATTTGAAAATGGTTCTGTTAATTAGGTTAAATGTACTAGCTAATTGTCCAGACCCTATTGGAATTTTTTGTTTAATTTGATAGTAGCTTGCCATTTGGCCAAGTTTGATATGATTTTTACGAAACTCAGTGTTTGATTCAGTATTTATTTTATAAGTAGGTATACCTCCTCCTTAAATTCCTAGTCACATTTCATGTTCACATTTCATATAATGCTCTCTCTCTTTACTTTGTTCAAAACCAAACACCCTTGAATACAAACATTGTTTACAACTTCACAAGTTCCTTTATGTTTGTAACAGACCACGTTGCGTAACGTTTAATTTTAACCAGATTATGTTCACAGATTCTCGGTAACTGCACGTTACGGATATTTATTAACTGATAGTTAACCCGTTGAACCGTTTTCACGTGTTGTCTAACCATTGCGTTAGTATTTATTTATGTTTTGTGTATTATGTTTACAGTATGGCGCGGGGGAAGACTGTGGAGAACTGCTGTTTCGTGTGTTATCCTATAATATAGGGCACATGCTATTGTCGTGTTCTCAACGGATCTTGTTTGTGTTATATTTTTATGGTCTGGATGACAGTTAGTTGCATTATGTTCAAAACTTTTTATCTTCTGTTTAAAATTGTATGGGCTTGAGACGTATCGGCCATAAATGGTAATAATATCATAATTATCATAATGGTAACGTTTATCATTTTACTTAATAATTATGTTTATTTATTATGATTAGAATGATTGGTGAAATTAACTGATAATTAAAAAGTTCTTTGCTAGGAATTTGATAAAAGACTAAGGGTGATTTCCACGATTAAATTAACGTGATCATCTCATCTAAATCCCATTCAAGAGCTGACATTCTTGAACTTGTTTGGATGAACATGATCAGCACGAGTTCATTCATAAAATTTGCCTTATAGACCAAAAACTGTACAGAAATCAATAAATATCTGTCTTACTTGCTCTGGCGAAACATTTACTTCAAAACATGTTGAAATCTCTATCTTCAGTCAATGTTTCATACAATTTTGGACAGGAACTAGAGTCTTCAACATGTTTTGTCGTGGATTTTTTGCCAGTGCAAATGCACGGTTATAACATACACAGCGTGTCCAGCAAAAAAGGCCATCGTAGGAACCCTAAACAGGAAATCTTTTTTTTTTTAATACCATTTTTTTATCGCTAGTCCATGTCCGGACACACTGTATACACCGCTCGTCTTTTATTCTCCAGGAATGTTAACAAAATTCTAAGTACAAAATAAATTAATAATTAATTTTATCTGTCAGTTGCCAGAACTTGATTCCGTTATCTAAATACAAAAGAGACATTGTCGGTGGCTACTGGTAAAAGGTTTTATCGCTTCACAAGCGTGTTATCATGGACAAACTTTTTTCTCTATTCAAACAAATAAACGGTACGCCTATGCACTGATATGAGTCATACAGTATAGTTTTATGTGGGGAACGATGCGTTAGAACAATCATCATTATTCTTGTCGGGATACAGACAACGCTTAGACTTTTAGTAACAGAACAATTTAATTAATATCTTTAGAAGTAAGTTGTCGATGGTACTTTTGTTTGAAGTGGTTGCTGGCAAAGAATAGGAAATCTTAAATTCAAAGCATTTATTCCAACTATACCATTTACAGGCACTTTTAAATTGTCAAAGAGTCGGTCAGTTAGTCAGAAAGTTGAAGCTATTTACCCATTCCAAAACGTAGATCTCTATAGAGAAGAACGGGCTAGAAACTACAAGGACACTCTTTTAAATATATATATAACAAAATCCTGGGTACTATAAATGAACCCCCTATATACTCATGGGCCTTAGCAATGAAAATTAATTAAGAAATAAAAAAAAGAGCCCAGTGCGAGTTGGTAGATGTCACATGTCTTCGAATTTTTGTTTCTAGGACATGCCTCACGATATTTTTCTTCACCGTTTTGAGAGCAGAGGCCCTAGTGTAAGTTACTTTTAACTATCTCGACTTTACGCATCGACCGCGTTCGGCGCTCTGATTGGCACTTCACTGGCCTTCACTGGTGAAGGGCCAATCGGAGCGCCGAACGCGTTCGATGCGTAAAGTCGAGATGGATAAATAAACTCGCACTAGGGCCTCAGTGGTGGTGAAATTATTTACGCAAAGTGAAGCCACGTGGGTTAAAACCACCTACAACTTGTAAGTCGGGGTCCTTATCACGTGGCCACCACTGCTCTCTAAGTTTATACAGCTCATGGCGAAAACAGTCGGCGAACTGTTACAAATAATCGCTTTCAAAATTATCATAATGCTCGAAAAATCAGTTCACAGCCCACTTTTCCTATCAGTACCTACTCATGCTAATCTAGCACTTTAGGATCGAATCGCCAATGAAGAATTCGTAATGATTTCTAATGGCCTTCGCCTTTGAATATTTAACACTAAATAAATAGGTGTCTTTCTCGGTTGGAATAAGAGACGAGGAGATTTTTGTAGCATTTACTAAAGGAGAGTTTAAAATGCGTCCTCGGGGAAATGCCTTCTTGCAAGAGCTTTGGACATTACTAAAATGATTATGATGACCAAGTAACATCTGACACAATTACTTACATATCTTTCACAAGCATGCAACACACTTAAATAACTTGCAACCTATATGTTGAACAGAATCAGAACAAGCAAATCAATTGTTGCAATCAGCGGCATGCGAAAGAAGAGATTGCGCCTGATGCGCTTGAGCACGCGATGTCAAGCTTCATTACAGTCTTGATAACGAAGCCTGATTAACTTAGGGCGGGTTACGTCACCTTACATACGAGTGCATGAAGCTTCAATGTGTAGATATTCTAGTACCACCAAAAAGTGTCTAACACTAACGAATGTTATATCTGGTCCTTTGTATACAGAAATACTATAAACATTATGAAGAAAAGCCAAGAAATAAGATATAATAAGGTCAGCAATGGTCGGTACAATTGTCAATAAGTACAGCAATGTATGAGAAGCACGATACTATTAAGAAGTCTCTGGTGTGCAAGTCATATAGAAATGACAAAAAATCGTTAAAGTACACAATACTTTCACAGTCAAGACAAACAATGAAGTTACAAAGTTGGTTCAAAACTTTCAAAATCAATTGCTTGATTAAATCCAATATGCTTCGACTTCATACTTTTGTAAGTGACTTTCTTGAAGTCATAATAAATGATACCGAATGTTTCGAATAAAAACCGACCACAAATAAATAAAGTCACTGATGAGTCAACGACTTCAGTGATCACTAAATAGCGTCTTAAATGCAAACCGTAAGATTCTTTGAAATGCAGACAAGCGCGAAAAAAATGTTTCTGTGCAAGTCTTTAATTTAAAATATACTTAAACGCCGCAGTGAAAGAACTTCCTGTATTTACTCAAGCGTTTACTTTCAGTAAAAATATACTGACGAAAGGAAGGGTCGGGACTCGGAGTTTTAAGACAAACTGGGGCGATGCATGTAGGTCAGTCCATGTGGTCGCAGGTTAAATTATGCATATAACTGCAGCGGCTGTCGATAACACGGTACTGACCGGGATAAAATGAATGAAGCCCGTCTTTCAAGCAAAAAGGCCGGTTTATATCAAGGAAAATGCCATCAGTAAAATCAAAAAGGATATGGTTTAATTTCGAAGATGTATTTTTGGCTAATATTATCATACACATTTACAAAGCAATAAGCTTTCTTTGTCAAAAAAGTTTTACTTACGTAAATTCAGCACAACTTAAAAGCCCCATTCACCGTAATTATTACGGCAATTCAAAAGTTGATAAAGTGCAATACACAAAGCACTTTTCTCCAATCTGGTTTCATGACTTGCGTAAAATTAAAAGGAGCGAAAGACGTGTTTCTATTGTTCAATATGAATTGCCAGCTATGTATTTAATGCGGCAACTAAGTAAAATGAATATAGGTTTAAAAAAAAAATAGAGTGGGTACCATATATAATGGGTTGGCAGCTAATAAGGAGTATCGTAATAAGTAATAGGTAGCATATTAATATATCAGTAATAAGCTCCGTTTTAATTTAAACTAGCATCAAGTTTTTCTTTTGGGAACAGAATTAATATCTAAGCGGAAACTTAATGGCGAAAATAAAATAGAAAATGGGCATTCATAAATAATATATTATTATTGTATTATTAGGGCAGGTTTAGATTTTCTATATAATCTAGTCGTTTCTGGCACTCGCCGGCCGCTGCCGCGGCAGCGCTCGCTTCGCTCGCTCGGCTCGTGCGTAGGAAGTCACAGTTTTAACCTAACCTAACCTAACCATTAAAAAAAAAAAAATTAACTACTCTAACTAGACTGGTAATATATTATCTTGGCCACCCTACTAACATTATTAGTCGCCAAGTCATTATTTATAGCTCCTCGCCTTATATTTTATTTGACTGGTATAGTTTATTTGCTACCTAAACGCAGCTGCTAGTTTTTAGTTTTTATAACACCTTTAATTTTCAACCTTACATAATATAATAGTGGCGAAAATATTTAATCGCTGGCAAGTTATTTTATTTGTTGCAAACATTTAGTCGACTTTTAAGTTATTAGTCACTCGGAAAATAATAAGCTTTTTTTATGTACTTATTTGGATGAGAATTCTTGAGGCGCATATCAAAATACTCTATTATGCCCAATTTGGGATTGGCCTCCGTCTGCTGAAGACTATTATTGCCTAAGATGACGATGATATCCAAATAGACTATAGGTTAGATCTACATTTACTGTTAAACTTGGCAATTGATGGCCTTGCAATTAATTCAAAGTCTTTAGCTAACCATCCGTCTATGCCCAAACTCAGCACAATGAAAAAGATAGATAGTCCTAGTTTGCAGAATTCCTTTCCAGAGGAAATTTACGAGCTATCGATATCCCGGAACTATTCGACAAGCGGAATTTTAAACAGAATAACCTGAATAACTAAGGTAATAAAATTGTAGCGTTCCATGTTGTACATAACAATTTATATATCTAACATTATTGTAACGTCTCTTTGTGAGACGTTTTGCAGTGGCGTGGTTTCAGTGTTCAGCGGAACTCCACACTTTCAGGAGTTCCGTAGCTTTGTCCTGTTATTTGAATGAAATAAACGTTTGTTATAACTTTGTAATGAGCCGGTATATGTTATGATGTGAGATATTTTCTGTTTTATCAAAAGTTTTCATGATGTTTATTAATCAAAATATAATAATGTAGGTATACTATGTCGTATAATTAGTATGAAAAAATTAAAGTGATAAAAACTAAAACCCAACTACGACTAAAAAGGTATAAACAAGACACCGCAGACAGACAAATTAATCCGGAGTCACACGTGTGACTCCAACTCCATAAATCGAACAGATTACGTGTGACTCCGGAATTTTTACCTTTTAAATCGTAGTTGGGTTTTAGTTTTTATTACTTTATTTTTTTTTAATTCTTTTGGGGTTATAATATATATATTTTTGAAATGTGCTCATTAAGCCCTTTCATTTGATACCCAACATGGTACGATAAAACTTTATATTTTTTAAGTTCCTGACTTTATGTCCTCTAGAGGGCGCCATTTTTAATTGAATGTGACGTCACATAGCCTATAACCATCGGACGATCAAGACGCTTCCAACGATACCTCATTTGTCAAATTGTGATGAGTCGTTTAGGAGATATGAGGGAGCATGAACATACATACATACATACCGGTCAAAATCATAACCCTCCGTTTTTCTTCGCCGTAGTCGGGTAAAAATAGGTTATGAAAGAGCTTTTTATGATAATCATTGCAAAATTATCATGATCATCTTCCTGGCCTTGTCTTATACTATAATGTTACGTACCTACTTCTTGACGTACTTCTTCCATACGGCCTTTTTTGCGCAGCCGTGAGGCACACTTTTCTGCTAATTTCTTATTTCGCACTTTACACTTTGCATTTGTTTTTTTTATCTGCTGTATAGTGTAGTGTGTGCCTTTTAGTCTGTGCTAAGCCTGACGGATATTTTTTTTATATTTTTTACCCAGGCATGATTCCTATTTGCGAAATTAAATACGAATTGCATAAATTCATTAGCCTACATCTATATTCAGTGTCCCATTATTTCCGTCTGCTTTCACACATATCACGTGCTTTGTAAAAACTTTCTGCAGTGAATATGATGATAAAGATTCCACAATTATGATTTTTACCATAGCCTATATAACAGTTCTCCTAATTTGTTGGTCCTTGGTTTCTTAAAACTCTACACTTTCATTCACAAGAAGCTCAAACAATATTGTCAAAGAAACATGGTAATATTTTACACATAATAGTGGTTTCTAGAATACGATTTCCGTCACATTTCCTTCTTGTCTAACTTTTCTTTTCTTGCGTCTTCAAAGAAAAGAAATAGGAAATAAGATTTCAAGAGTAACAATGCAGAAAGCAGGGTAATGTAAACTTTCTTTTCTATCACACACGTAATACATTTCTAGGAGTATTTGTTGTTGGTAGAGGTTGGTAATAGGTAAAATAAGGAACCTCAAAAGGATCAGTCTGTAACTCTGTAACTTAGACGACTATAAGCTAGCAGTATTTTTTTTTGTTTGACCTTTTCTCATCAAACCGCATGACAATTTTCTAGAACTTACTCTTTGCTGTATTAGTAAGTCAACAAGCCATAATAACAATTTTGGTCAGTGAGTCGTCTTAGGGGCTGTTGGTTGAACCATTTATTAACCACAGCGATGGTTTGACTTTGGTCTTTTCGCAGACTCTGAATATTGTCGCGCTTGAAGGCTCAATAAAGACTTACATGAATGAATGAATGAGCGAGTTCATTTTTCAAGTCTCGTTGATAACAGTCCAGCATTGTTGGAAGTCACACTCCTAACCCTCAATTGAAACTATGGTTCTTCTATACCTATCTATTTGTACTAATAATGAATACTTGAACTACTTATGTGTCGAATAGCTCGTATCCCACGCGTCACTCCACCTAGACGGTTCAAGTGCTTCAAGTGATTGTTCGGGCACCTTGCCTACAATCCATTTAATTTTAATGAACTGTACGTTGGTTATTTTTGGTTGCATTTGTAACCAACAATTGTGCACTACTGTCCAGGGTATCGGCATCGTGGCGTCATCAAAAGATAGCTCTGACAAGTTTTGTAGTACCAAGACGAGATTGAAGGAACTCATGTTCCTGTTATTAACAGCTTTATGTTATTCACATTTTATTATGTATATACTTACGGCGTCATATCAGACTAAATTGATTAAACTTTGAACGTGTGTTGCACAATCAATCACAAAAATAAATACCATAAGAGCTATAGAGTTTGGTAGTTTTCCATTCAACCGCTACTTAAATTAATCGAAGGTTTTGTTCTTCTGCATGTTAGTAAACTCAGCCGATTTGCTAGCTACTTTCAGTTGCCTTTTACGACACCCAAGGAAATATTTTTCGTACAGTAATAGGAGTCCAAAAATGCAGCAGAAGAGTCATACAACGCTAGTTTCGCATGAAAATAAGTGGTGAATTTTCCTCAAATTGGAAGTTTTCATGAGTGAGGCTGTTTGTAAGAGCGGGTGAAATAAAATAGGATCATATTATGAGCGAAATGTTCTCTAAACTTTAATTTCCGTCGTGTGTCTTTGCTCGGCGACTGCAATGTCTTATTTCTAGCGTAGGTCACATTTACTGTGGTAATCTTGAAAGCTGTAACTTTATCATATATTATGAGACAGAAACATAATTATAATGTTACTTATTTCAAATGAGTATCATATTATTATAATAAAGAAGAAATTAAGAAAAGAAATAAAACATATTAGACACCTAGTTTTTTGCTTTATCTAAAATAAACAATGACTTATATAAAGTGCATTAAAGTTAGAGAGTGGGGGCTCGCTACATCACAATTCAGTATAAAATATTATAGCAAGGCGTGACACCGTCTTGTCACATTTTAGCTCAATGTATCGCCGTATTCGGCCGTATTCTTTTGATTACCTAAAAATACTTACATGAAGGACAAAAAAAAATGAAGTGGGCCGTACGTAACAAAACCAGTAAAAGCTGATCTGTCATTCTATTGAAACTCCGTACCTACAAGTGTGTTACCACCACCAACGTGTGGTCGTACACTTCCAAATAAAACTAGCAAATTCTTTTACAAGAATCCTAATGGAAAGGACGACTTCTACATAACATTATCATTGTTTCTAGTAACTATGTGCGAGAGTTATTTGGCGTAGATGCCACCGCACCCCAGAACACGTTGACCTATCTAATCTAACTTGAAAAGTTAAACTGCTCTCTATATTACTCAAGACCTAGCAGTATTAGCAATAACCTTACCAATGGTAGAACTCAGATGATTTTGACAGTAATTGTGTGCCTAGATACAAACATAAAGTCACGCTAGTTCTTCTTATGGGGGTTGGTGGTAACTACAGAACTCCATCTGTGTGTTACGATCCTTACATAGCACTTCTTTTGCTTCGTTTACGTTCACCGTTCGTTGTACCTATATTATAACATCACGCCTATAGTCCCTGAAGGGTTAGTCAGGGGTCGAGCCTATGGCCTATTGCCATCAACCGGGCATAAATCCAGACTCCGGGCTGCTACTGAGCAATTCCAGATTGAAATTTCAATAACACTTTGCAAGACCCGGGAATCGAACTCACGACCTCATGCTCAACAGTAGCATGGCGACCACTAGATTAAGGAGGCAGTCGTTGTGCCTGCCTAACATCATAAAGTGCAATGATCAGGGTTGATAAGATACTGCCTCATTACGGCGCATTGTCTGGAATTGGTACAATATTGAAATCCTAACTTATCTCTACATATTTTAACCGACTTCTTCAAAAAGGAGGAGGTTCTAAATTCGTCTGTATGTTTTTTTTTTTTTTGTATGTTTGTTACGCGATTACTCCGCCAATTATGAATCGATTTTGCTGATTATTTTTTTGTTTGGTGGGTCATGCTTCCGACGTGGTTCCATATAATTTTATTAACTTTGCTTGCGTAATTTTTGAGTTAGCTTCAATATTACGGATTTTTCCCACGTAGTTTATCTAGACGATATCCTGTTTGACTCCTTCCCTGTTATTTACATAGCAGGTAGTGGTATTCGGATTTGTGTGGGGTAGGTACCACAACGAAAAAGTTAAAAATAAAAACTTTTTACAAAAAAAAAACAACCGACTTCCAAAAAAAACACTAAAAAAGGTGTCTTTGCTTTCAATTTCCGTTTTTTGCCACCAACTTCCGAAATTAAAGTTTTTTTTGGAAGTCAGTTGTTTTTTTTTTGTAAAAAGTTTTTTATAAAACAAAGTCCTCCGCCGCGTCTGTTTTCCTGTTCGCAATAAACTTAAAAACTACTGCATCAATTTTCATGCTGTTTTCACCAATGGATAGAGTAATTATAGAGGAAGGTTTAAGTATATAATAACCGACATCCACGCGGGCGAAGCCGCGGGCATCAGCTAGTAATATAATATTATAAATGCGAAAGTGAGTTTGTTTGTTTGTTACGCTTTCACGCAAAAACGGCTGAACGGATTTGGATGAAATTTGGCAGATGGGTAGACTATGACCTGGAGAAGGACACAGGGTACCTTTTATCCCGATATTCCCAAAGGATCGAGACTTACGCGGGTAAAACCGCGGGACACAGCTAGTAACAATATATATATTTTAGGGGTATGAGGAACAGGGTGTAAAGTTCACTCATCCACCATAGAAAAGGGAGGATTCTCCAACCAGACGGGTGTTGTGTCTGGCGGGCAACTGCCCAACGATTGATGTTGGGTTCTCGTATATATGTCCACTGCACGGTAAACTTTAATTGCGCGATGCAGGATTTATGTGACGTCTGTCTGACGTCAGGTCTTTGATGCGTAGTTCGCATGTGGCGATGTAGATACCGCCACAATATCATTAAAATGGAAGCATCTAGCATTGCCGATATTATTTTAGCCTGTTCGCAAAGCTATTTTAATCACAGTTTCCTGTAATATATTATGCTATCAATAATAAGTGTCAGACATACTGGAAGCTATCCGTAGGTAGATATCTAGCAGCACGAAGGTCAAAGGATATCCGTTCAAATTTGTGTGTAGAATCACTTTCATATAAAACCTGCTTATTTATGCACTTTAGAGACATTTATTGTATACTAGCGACCCGCTCCTGCTAATAAAACTATTAAATTGATACGTAAAATAATGATTTTTTGTGAATATTGTAAAATATTCACAAAAATGAAACACTCTGTACACGCACACTTGTCACACTTGTCTTTCTACGTTGAAATACAAGTGTGCGTGTACAGAGTGTTTCTTTTAAGTATCAATTAATTATTCTTTTTGTGAATATTTTACAATAAAAAAAATAAAAATCTTTTTTTTTATTGTAGTATTTTTTTTAGCATGTATATACGCTATACTATATGTATAAGGGAACACCCTCCGTTAGATAACATACTGTATGTAACTTTAATGTTAACACACATAAACCTTCCGGCATAAATTCTCTAAACGACGGTGAAAACCTCATCAAAATCATTGCGTGGTTTAGAAGAACAACGCGAACATACAGACAAAAATATAATACGTGTACATGTAATATGTAAAACAAACGTCCTTGCACACAATCCGTAGGAAAATACTACAGGCTCACGAAACAATCGTTTTGAAGTTATATTTTTGTAAGCCTGATTGCACAGCAGCTTTTGAAAATGCCTTCTTTGTTTGAACAAAAGGTACGTTTTGATTCCACTGCACTGCACGTGTCCCGATAGTACACAATTCACAACGTTGTAGAATACAAACAAACTGACTTTCGCATTTATAATCCTAACTTAATATTAGTGAGTTTGTTTATTTGTTTGTTACGCTTTCCCGTTAAAACGGCTGATCGGATTCGGATGAGATTTGTCACATGGGTAGACCCGGAGAAGACAAATTTGTGGGCTAGTAAATCAATCTACCTAGCCTTTTCCCAACTATGTTGGGGTCGGCTTCCAGTCTAACCGGATGCAGCTGAATACCAATATTTTACATGGAGCGACTGCCTATCTGACCTCCACAACCCAGCAACTGGGTAATACGAAACCCCTTGGTTAGACTGGTTGTCAGACTTTCGGGCTTCTGACTACTCGTAACGACTGTCAAAGATCCACAAATGACAGCTGGGATCAACGGCGTAACGTGCCGAAGCACGGAGGGTCTCAATATGTGAAAATGGTTACCCATCCACGGACCAACCCCGGCAAGCGTAGCTTAACCTGATGGATCGACCCAAGCGGCTGTTATTGCTTAGCCACGAGCTCCTCAACAACAGCTAGTATTATATATTATATAAAAGTTAGGATTAGGCTTGCGTTTACCTACAGTCGGATCAAGTAGACGTCCACTATTTTATTCAGCACTGGTCCTTTAAGCGAATTAGCTCAAACTAATATTGCTAGTGGTCCTAAGAGACGAGTGAGTATAATATCAACATAGGCAGGGGCATCTGCCTGGGTACTAATAACATTATGCTGCGGTCAACAATCCAATCAACGGGGGAGATTATGCCAATGTCTCTCCAGGATGGTTTGTTGTAGCGGTCTACTCTGGGCTTGAGTGCTAATGTATATTGAGATTATATGAACGCTGGCAATCATAAGCTGCATGAAGCTTCAATGAAGCTTAAAAAACCTAGATTGCTTTCATCTTGTTCATACTTTGCACTCAAAGGTTTCCGTACCGTATGATAGAGCAAAAAACGCCGAAAAATACGTTTCTTGTATATATATTTAACTCAGGGCCGTAGCCAGGAATTCATTTCGGGGGGGGTTATGGCAAACTTTTTTTTAAGAAATTAAGTACCTATTTCTGATTTCAGAGAGGGTAGAAAAAATTTAAATACCGATTTAAAAAAAAATGTATTTTCCTCTTTTTCGGAAATCTAAAAAAAAATATTGCGAGCGAAGCGAGCTTGAAATTTTTAGCATCCAGCTTCGAAAAAATTAGGATTTCTTTCTCTTTTACCGATCATACAGAAATAGAAGTAACTTTATCGACTTAATATGCAGAAAAGGATGCAAGAGCGAGCGAAGCGAGTTCGAAAATTTCGCACCCCGCCTGGCGGAGGCTGGGGAGGTTAGAATATCTAAAAAATGCTGAAGTTGCAGGAATTTATTCAATACAAAGTTAGAGTCGATAAAACTACAGTATTTAAGCCAAAAAAGCAATTTTCCTCTTTTTAGGAAAAGAAAAAATGGTTTCTCGCATTTCGGGGGGGGTTTGAACTAGCTTCCGCCCGCGGCTTCACCCGCGTGTTATGTCGCTAAAAAGTACCCTACGTCCTTCCTCAGGATGCCATCTATCTCCTTGCCAAATGTCGAAATCCGTTCAGTGCTTAAGGCGTGAAAAGGTAATATGCAGACAGACAAACAGAGTTACTTTCGAATTTATAATAATATTTTTCTATGAGATGTAAGAGAAATACCTACACAATCTGTGAAAATGTCAAGTATGAACAACAAGAAGAGGTTCATGAGATACAGCTCGCCGACAGACGTACGGACGGACAGTGGAGGCTTAGTAACAGGGTTCCGAAGGGTCCATCTTCAGGTACGGAACCCTAAAAAACAATCATTCAACTAAAGAAGATTTGCAAAAAAATCTAAGACGATATTTAAAACATAATACCAGCAATTAATAGAAGTCTAAAATAGTCAATGGACTTGGCTTCACATGCTGCCGCGTGTCTAGATCCACCTTGATCAATGCTCATGCGTCCTCTATGAGACCTATGAGAAAAGGCCTTTGCCCTGCAGTAGGACAATAACATAGATTGCCAATATTTTAATACCACTAAATAGAAACAGTTCCTCAACATTTGACCTACCCAATAAAGACAAAGATTTAGTTCCAAATAAAAATGAACATTTGTTTGGGGTAATTACTTGTCGATCAGTGGCTATCAAGGAAGACAGTGAGAGCTTAACCTAATTACTTCCTTGCCTGACAACTGACCATTGATGTTGAAAAGTAGCTAATAAACCTATTTTGGTTATTCCATCTTCCAATCCATTAAGGGAAATGAGCATATGAATGGAGCATTCATTTGCGAAACAACTTACCCCAATTTAATCATTGTGGAATATAATATATTTTCCTATCAGATTTTTTATGGGATTTTTTATCTAAACCAGGACATCGCAACACAATTTTTCGTTGTACGACATTCCGAATTTTGAACTATGTACGGAAATCATTTTCAAAAAAGTACGTCTCTAAACTTTTTGAAACATTCATAGCTGTCCAGAATAACGACCAAACCTGATGTTTTTTATTCATTTTTATCAGGAATCTGTCCGTTGCAATCAAATTCTGAATCTACTCCAGATTTTCCGCGCACAGAAATTTTCCGGAATGCAGTGTTGCATATAGAACGTGTTTGGTAATGCCATGGATACCGCATTAATATGCGAATTCACGTAGTGACAATTTCTGGTTCATTTCCAATAAATTCCGGAGGCCTAATAGCGGGGACTATGTACGACGTACCTATATGCCACATGGCCATGGCCAATTACAATAGATAGCTTTGCAGTTACACTTTGCTGTATCAACTGGACCGATAGTTTTACGTCCAAGACTTTTTTATGTCTCAATTTTATCACCCGTTGGACACACTGTGGTGTAATAGGGATAACCGAATAGCGAGATCCACTTGAAGCTTGTGTGAAAAAGGTTTTTTTACCCCTCGGATCGTAACTCTATTAGGCAGTGATGGCGTTTCAGATCAGAGATTAGGTAACTAAAGATGACAACAAAAACGACGATGTTATTTTACGCTTAATGAAGCCAAGTATTTACATTTTATGAGTGTAATGAAATTATTGTATCGAAATAAGACGAAAGAAATCTTTTATTATATGAAGTTCTAATGGACCAGTAATTTGTGTCAACAATCATTGACACAGACTCCCAAAATACAGCTCATACTCAAAAATATTATATAAAAGAGAAATGAATTCCCTAAATAGGTACTACAAATAAATTCAACTGGAAATTAGATTAAGTGTGGCGGGAAAAAATTGTTAAAATAAATCTCCTTTCGCATCGTGGCGGACATTTTTTAATTAAAATTCTGCTCCCGCGATGCACTGAATGGTTCCATTTTTAAATTAATTTCTTTCACCATCTTATCGCTGGCCTGACACCCGCTCTTTACATTAGTTAAATGAATGAATGAACTGTTTACTTGTACTTTACGTAATCAAGAGATCTCTTTCATCACACAAGTGTTTCGTAAACTGCCTGAATGGGTACTTACAGGCGCCAAATCATGTTGAATAAACGAATTAATTATTACGCGTTATTTTTTAATTTCTTTCTCTTCTAGCTGGCTATTCATTTGAAAACCTGAAACCAGGTAGAATGCAGATAAAAATGAGACCGCAAAGTAGAAAATTCTTGGGCTATTTTATCAAGTTGGACCGCAAATTCTTTTCGTTTTACCTAGGCATTAATTAAAAGAATAACGAGATAAACTTAATCTTTCCAACTTAATTATTTTAAGGAGCAACTTCTGGAGAGACCCCTGAATTAGGTATCTTCTTCGGCGTTTCCCAGCTTTGTTAGTTTCATCATGAAAACTATATAATTATGTTTTGTATGAATTTTTAATACATACACCAATTCACACCTTCTTCCCATGGATAGGCAGAAACTACAGAACGCCACTTGGTACGATTTTACCAACACACTCCTTTTGCTTGGTTACTTTCATAATCAGGTCATACACGCACGCCGGCTGCCAGTACTACCTACGCACCTGACCTTTCTGACGAACATCACCAATAAGGACACTTTGTCCTTCTGGGGCGTCCCATCTCGGCGTTTACACTCACATCTGGATAGTATGTAAAAAAAAATTTTTTGTCGCCTTTTTAATTTATTATCACTAACATAGATATCCGATCACTACATATTATAAAACAAAGTCCTCCGCCGCGTCTGTCCGTATGTTCGCGATAAACTCAAAAACTACTGCACCGATTTTAATGCTGTTTTCACCAATGGATAGAGTGGTTCTCGAGGAAGGTTTTAGTATATAGTTTGTCAAGCGGGCGAAGTCGCGGGCGAAGTCGCGGGCATCAGCTAGTAATAACCTAAAGTAATTGTATTGTTTCTCCTTCTCCCGACAAATATGTAGCTCGTCATACGAATTTTTCAAATTTGGATAGTGTGCAAGTCCACTTAACTACTAGAGATGGTATATAATAAATCTGGCTAGCCTTTTCAAAACTATGTTGGGATCGGCTCCTAGTTTAACCATTCGGTTAGACTGCTTGTCTGACCTCCACGACCCAGTTTTACACGATTCCCCTTGGTAAGACTGTCACGTTGTCAGACTTTTGGGCTTCTGTCTACCCGTAACAACTGTCAAAGATCTACGAATGACAGCCGGGATCAAAGTTTTAACGACGACGAGCTTTCCGAGGCCCGGAAAGGGGTCTTGATAAATGATATGGATGGTTACCCATCCATCGAGCTCGATCGACCCGTGCGGCTGTTATCATTTACCCACGAGCCCACGAGAGATGGAATAATCTGGACACAATTTACATTTTAATTCAACAATAATAGGTAGGTACTAGGCATATTCCAAGGCTATCTGAGTTAGCGTTACAGTTGGAAATACTGGGAATTTCAGAAATGTAAATTAGATATCTGTGAAGTGCTTTTGAATGTAAAAAGTTAGACCTCAAAGGTGTGCTTGTAGCAGTAATTTCATATGCCTTATTCATCTTCAGCCTAGCGTTTTCACAATCTAGACTTAAAACGGAGTGGGCCGTGGCCTGCTACTGGCATGGTAATGCTGCCTGCAGTAGCCTTAAAAAAAACATCCATACTTCTATACGAATATTGTGTATCTATAAGTGCGAAAGTTAGGAGCTTGTTGGCTAAGTAATAACAGCCGCACGGGTCGATCCATCAGGTTAAGGCTGATGCGCTAGGTTGGCCCGCGAAATTCAAATTTTCTTACGTTTTTTGCAATTTGCAGGTCAGTATCAGGTTGTATGTTGATCTAAATATTATTAGCGGCCGTAACAAATATGGATTTACAGAATTATAAACATTAGAATCAGCAATACAACTCTCTAAGTTCATGTAAGTGTATTGAATGAAAATTTCATGAAATCGTCAGTAATTAAAGACTAGGCAGATGATGAAGTGCGAAAGTTAAACATCTGTCTCTTTAAATTTTCACGCCTAAACCACTGAACCAATCGTTATGAAATTTTACAAATAGGTAGGTACCTCAAATGATACAAAATACACGCAGACGAAGTTGCGGACAACAGGGACTTATCTATAGAAATAAATAAAATTAAATTGTCTGTACCTAATCTAATATCTATAAAATATATTTATCTAAACAAATAAATATAACTGAATTGTCTGTTTGGAATGTCAAAATAACAGCTTTTTACTAAATGCATAGGTAATTATGGAAGCATAAAAAGTACATAGGTACTATAACAAACAAAAACTTTTTTTTCTACGGTCTGTTTGTCTGTCTGTTTGTTGCACCTAATCTCCGCAATGGCTGGACCAATTTTGACAATATGACGGGACTTTCACTGGCAGATAGCTGATGTTTTAATTGATGCAGTAACTTACTCTACATTTATTTTAGAAAAACCGCGGGGAGCAGCTAGTTAAAAAAAAAGTAACCTACTATCCATTATGGTAAGTTAATACTTTTTTCTGTCGTGTCTTTAAGAACCATCTCTTTTTACATACCTAAGTAATAATATTTCAGAAAGCCCTTAGGACCTTCGACTGTCTGTAACTTACTTTAAATGGCTTTTCAAAAGAACTTTCAAGCTTTACATGTCTCCAGATGAAAAGGGAACAATTTAGGCATTTGTTTCGGTAAGTAATCATAGGGCCTGTTTCACGACCTCGGGATAAGCTCCGGCTAACTTACCTACCTGAAAGATAATTTCAAAATGTCTGTTCTGTGTGTCAGTATGATACCCAACAGAAAAAAAAAACTAAAAGCAATATCCATAATCCGTTCTAACACTGACACTAAACTGGAGAATTGAAGTAGCTAATGTAGGTAACTAAGTGCAACCAGGGTAGGTTGCACTTCGGTACCTACATTACCTACATTACATTACATTACCAGTAACTACATTACATTACCCATTTCTAAAAAATTAAAATCGTGTTAGGTAGTAAAAATCCAGCAAACGGCTTAGTAAATGCCGAAAGAAATATTATTTTTCTGGCTACGTAGTTTTCTTCATTTTCCAATGGAACTCGCCACTCTAAAGGCAAAAACAAAGGCTTGCACAATGCAGAAATTACAAACACTAGAAGGATTTTATAGCGTACCTAGGTAGGTTACCTACTTTAGCTTTTAAATTAATCCTTGCAATTTTATGTCAAACTAGCTTCTGTCCGTGACTTTGTCTACGAAATTTCTGCTTTAACAAAAAATATAATCCTATGACACTAGGCAATAAGTACTGTAATTCATACAAGCTACTCATTAGTGAAAGAATTTTCGGAATCGGATATAATACTATTCGCTGACGACACTTCTCTTATTTTTTAAATAGATAGAAAAGATACAGATGTCTCACATGTCAACGATAGTCTGGCTACTCTTTCGGAATGGTTCGCAGCTAATAATCTTTTACTTAATGCGAACAAAACTAAATGTATTAGGTTCTCATTACCAAATGTACCTCAAGTGGGTCTAAATCTAAAACTTGATGGCAAGAAACTAGATGCAATTACAGAAACTATATTTTTAGGAATTACTTTAGATTCAAAACTACAATGGGGCGCCCACATCAGAACTCTTTCAGGTAGACTAAGTTCAGCTGCATATGCAGTAAGAAAAATAAGGCAGTTGACTGATATAGCCACAGCTAGGTTAGTATACTTTGCTTATTTCCACAGTATTAAGTCTTATGGCGTTCTGCTGTGGGGATCGGCAGCTGACGTAGATTCAATTTTCATTTTACAGAAGAGGGCAATCCGCGCGATCTATAAAATGAGTCCTCGCGAGTCCCTTAGAGACAAATTCAAAGAAATTGATATACTGACTCTGTCTTCTCTCTATATCTTTGAAAGTATTTTGTATGTTCGCAAAAACTTAGGACTTTTCAAAACAAGAAGCGATTTCCATATTATAAATACACGTAGTAGACACGAAATTGTCATACCCAAATTTAGATTAACTAAAACAAGCAAGTCATTTCTTATAAACAGCTATCTAATCTCACTATCCGCTTTTATAACAAGTTGCCAAAGTCGGTTACAGAACTTAGCGATGGAAAATTTAAAACCCATATCAAACGTGTCCTTATCAAAAAAGCATATTATAAGATTAAAGACTACGTTGATGACAAGGAAGTTTGGCAATAATTCCTTCTGCACATGTGGCTTCCCTGGTACCTTATAAACAGCATAATTATGTAAGAGTCTATTAACTGCTCCCAAATTACCATGTTTATTCTCTTTACATTCATCCTTGACATAATCATTGTATTTGACATTATTCCTATTATTATAGATACCTCCAATTTAATTTCAACTCCTAGTGGCTTTTGTGGACATGATAATTATTCAATTTGTTACAGTTGTAATAGCAATCACGTCATTTGGCTGAAATAGGTTTTTATTTTTATTGTTTGTCTTTTATATAGATTATTTTCTATTTTGTGAATATGAGAACTTTGTAGGCTTATTGGACTGTAGATTTACTGAACATCTATTTTGTTAAGTACCTGGTACTTACTTGTTGAAAGGCCTACATTGTCCTCCCATGCCTACTAACACTGTAATTTGAAAATATTGTAAAAGCCAATTATTTTTAAAAGAGTAACCGTGGAGTTTCTTGCCGGCTCTTCTCCATAGGAAACGACCAATTGGAACCGTGCACCTAGCTTCTGACGTTTCATAAGTGCCCATGTAGGTTTATGTGAAATAAAATATTTTGATTTTGATTTTGATTTTGATACCGGTTCTTTTTTTTTTTGGGAAATCATCAAATGACTTCTCCCGCTCTGGGTGGAGCGGAAGGGCGTGTCAGACTTTTACTGACTAAAACCCACCCGTGTTCCTTCAGTTGCCTGTTGCCAAGGTCCCGGTATCCCTTTCGGACAGTCCCGCAACCCTGGCAGGAAGATTACCCCCTACATACATTATCAATCTGCCTACTCTTTTCCCAACTACATACTTGGGGTCGGCTTCCAGTCTAACCAGATGCAGCTGGATACCAGTATTTTAAATGGATCGACTGCCTATCCAACCTCCACAACCCAGTTGGCCCACAAGACTGTTGTCATTGTCGCCGGTTGTAGTTTTGTTAAAAACTGGTAAGTAACCATTTTAGCGTTTGTAAGTCAATAATCAAATAAACTTGCAAAATGTCTCTCAAGCTAGGTAACTTTTACAGAGCGTTAAGTGAGTCGGGTTGGCGCCGCGACGCGAGGCCGAAATAGGCCGAAAGTCAAACCTTTTTCTAGACTAATTTTGACAGCTGTCAGTCGAAGGGCGTGTTTTCCGTTTTAGTTACTATTTATTGGATGGTCACCCATGCACGGACCGACCTCGCCAATATTGCTTAACTTGAAGATCGACCCGTTTAGGTGTTATTATTTAGCTACGAGCCCCTACATACAAACTCACGTACCTCTTTATTATATTAAGTACAAAACGGCTACACATGAACTGCCCTCTCTTTGTATAAAAATCCTATAATATGCGAGATGCAGCATAAACTGGAAATGTATAGCTTGATGTGTAGCCGTGTGTAGGTACTACTGCATCTAAGTAGGTACCTATCTACTTATACGGTTGTTGTTCACACTTTGTGTACATAACCAATTACTTACCTATTCGGAAAACTCGTGTTTAGGTAAGTTAGGTTATTAAGGGTGTAAGATAGAGGTGTCACACCATACTGTTTTATCGATGTCAAGCACACATTGTGTAACGATATTTTGCTGTCTATTAGCAAGCCCATAATAGGAAGCGCATACTACTTAATTTTTTTTAAAGCTGCTAAGTAGCTTGCAAAACGGCAGGGCTCAATTTTGTAAGAATTCGGTTGAAGTCATTATGATGATTTAAATTGTTATATTTTGTTTATGTTCTGTGCGTGCGTTAGGTAATTTTTCTAATAATAGCATCGGCATAGATAGATCGATAAGTTTAGTAGGTACCTAATAGGAAACGTTCAAAATATACAGAAAAAAAAGTTTTGCGAAGTTATACTTAAATAACTATAGGTAAGTACCTAAAAGTTAGAGATACTTATAAGATTACTTCACAAAGGTCTCTTTAAGCTTCTGCTTCTTTACCAATTTTAAGAGAAATTACAATTACCTAGGTATTTAAGTAGGTAGGTATGTAACAGTAGGTAAATGTTAGCTTTATGTCTTAGATACAATAACCTAACGATCCAAGAACGTAAATAGGTACAAATAGAACAAATTCAGGATTGTAGAAATGTAGAGTTGTTCCTAAAAATGACAAGAACAGAATGTTTTAGTTCATAGGTAAGTTTTGGGTAAGTACTTACCTACTTTTCTAGACGATTACCTAAAATATTTTTTGTAAATATTTCGAGATCACATTGAGATCCCAAAAATACCTACCTAACTAATCACTTCACATTAATATTTTATGTAGGAACCTAGCTATTTCACGAAAATCGAAAACCGTTTTTCGATTTTTCCGTCGACCAGTCCTAGAAAAACTGGGCTGTAGGTAGGTAGATACATCAAGGTTTTCTTAATTTCCTGGAAGAAGTCCTGTACCTAAACTCTTAAAATAAAATATATTAAAAAGATACTTACAATATCAAAGTTAATCCTTAGGACTTCTTTCGCACTTCTTAATTTTTCACATCAATCCACTTTCCAGATATTTTATAGTCATTAAATTTTATATAAATTACTGGCACACAAATGGTGTGTGTTTTTTTTCTAACACCCTATAGTCCAGACCACCTGTTCAACAATTCAACTTTCGATCTTGCAAGAGGAGACCCGACGACACACAAGCAGCGTCTAGCCGGCGTTTTTCAAATGCCGCTACAAACATTCCCGCGGTATCCATTTTCCCGCCAAATTAATGGTTAGCAGCACACCTCCGAATTCAGAAGGCATACTTAGCAGCACAAATTAAACGTTCAAACCGACTTTTTCATTTATCCGCATTATAACAGTTTCATTCATGTTTCAGTATAATCCAGTCAAATTCAGGAGACAGATCGTTCCAGGGTATTGTTGAGAAGAAGTTATAATTTTCATTTTTGTCATATAATAAAGCAATTACAGCGACATCTAGCGATATAGTAACACATTTTGTGGCACAGTTCACAACGACATCTATGAATAATATTGTATAATTGTGCATTCTAGTACCTACCTATATTAATTCTACTTTACTGTCGTGCCATCGACACGAAGAAGAAGAATTTAATAATGAGACAGAATAACAAGATAACAAAATAGTATTTTCTATTGGTGTATCACTAATGTAACAATTAATTTTTTAGTAACAAAAAATTTTGATTAGGCAACATTTCCCGTTCAAATTTTAAATAGCGATTTGTCATTGGTCGCCTATTTTTTTTCCTGTTGCGCTGTCACTTTGACGGCTAGTCTACAGAATTTGACAAAATGTTTTTTTAATTTTCGGAAAGAGATTCTTCATTCTTCTTTTTCGTCAAATTGGGAATTCTGACGAAATACTTGAGCAGTAAAAAAATTAAAGGTACACTACACAATTATTAGTTTAGCACAAGTCCTATCTGATCTAAAATCCAAGATGTTTCGACCTGTTTGCACAATCGGCCAAAGGGTTTCATTCGAGAGCAAAAGTAAAGAATTTATCAGGAACAAAGTGGTTCGCCCCGCTTCTATCTTGAATCCGGCAGAAAAAATTAAACTTTACAACAAGGAGAATAAGGAACTGTTCGGGCCTTTGCTCGAGACGAACAAACAGAAGAAACAGCGCGCACAGAAGGCGGGTGAGTGGTGATTTGTGTGTAAGGTTTCAGCAACCTTGCGACTGAGCGGATTTACTACTTTCTAAATGGCAGACAGCTGTATGAGGAAGCCTCTAGTGCCTCTCTAATGCACAATCTGATTCCATTGTCGGTAATAACTGGGTGTTTACATTCTCGTGTTGACTTTCGATCTCAATTTATGCGTACATACTACGTATCATAATATCGTCCGCGTAGCATACTTTGCCAATTAACATCATATGACATTTCAGTTTTGGCGCCGCGAGATACAGACGCGCACGCATAACGCCGCTTTTATCTGTGTGTTACAGCTAAAAATAGAGCTTCACATCAAAACAACGGCGCAACTGCTTCAAACGAAAATACATTGAAATTCTTAGAAAGTACAGAGAGAAATGGTAATAGACAGAGTCAGACGTTGACTGGCTATGTAAAGTATAACCCTGTGCTAGCTGTGAATGTGTTAAAGAACAAAATGTGGCAGAATACGAGGCACTGTGTGAATTTCGTTGGTGTTGTATTGAATAATACTGTGAGAGGTGTAGCTACATCTGCATCATGTAATGCAGCCCGTAGCTCTCCCGCACAGCCGGGGTATGCCAGTGAAGATAAAATCCTTCAAATAAGGCAGCATAAGAATGACTTCGCGCAGCAGTATCCTTCTGTTACCCTGATCTTGAACAAAACTATGACTGATGAGTCTAGATCTGCATTAGAGAAATGGAAACAAGAGAGGATCGCTGAAATGGGGTTAGAAGAATTCAATAAATTCTATGAAGGTATGTGTGACCCCATTCTCTTACATGTAGTAGTTTAGCTCTATTTAGCATGTTTAGAGCACTAGTATCTATTTCATCATTTTATAAGCCTGCCTACCATATGGTTGAAATAGGCATGACTATGCTTGCTGGATATCTAATAAATCATTTCATAAGCGGTAATAAAACAACATTCAATACTAGTTCTCAAATAAGAATGATTCATTAATACAGTTCTGAAACATAAAGCATGATAAAGTGTGCACATTACAAGAATACATAGAAATGACTGAATCTTGATTATTTTACAGTGGGGTTAAAATGTATCCCACATTTGAACTAAACCATTTCATCCTGACTCTTGAGTACTTTGTAGTTGCAGCAAATAAACTCAACACTCTTGAAGAGAGTCAGCAAGTTGACCTTCTCATTTTTTATAGGTTTAACTGATAAAATAAATAACCAAATCAAAGTAACAAAGACAACGCTACAATAAAAAAAAACAAGTTCAACGCTATCTCATAACAACAACACACTTGTTTAAATATAAACCATACAGTTATCTTTGGCACAAAACAAAACAATTTGTAAGCATGTTTGCATTTTCCTTCTTTTTTCCATCTGTCATGTATCATCTCCCTTTTTGCTTTTAATTAAACTGCTTCCTGAATGAAACTCAAAGCATTTATTCAACCAATTACAGGCACAACAATGAATAAAATGTTTAGTAGGGGTGGCTATAAACGGAACACAACAGCGTACCTGAGCGTACCTGACAGATTTACCTGTAAACAGCTATCCCAGAATGTGTATGTGATGAAACTGTTTGGTTATCCCACAGGGCTCTTCACAATATCTGTTCAGTGGGGTAATTGCGTAAGACACTTACAATAGCAATGGCTTCCATTTTGACAGTTCAAAAACATTCATTGTGTTATTTAAGTTGTTGAGCTGACAAATTTTTCGAACATACAAGGTGTTAGGGTAGACACTGTTATCCTTGAAACTAGTGGTTTGGTGTCAGTTGGTCCCATAGAAAAAGTATATTATATATACTTTTTCTATGGAACCAACTTTGAAATCGAAAAAAAAAAATCAGCTGTTCCATACATTTTGTCGATTTAAGTGAACACAAATGTATGGAACAGCTGATTTATTTTTCGCGATTTGCGCGATTTCAAGGTTGGTCTCATAGAAAAAGTATATTATAGATGACACCAATCCACTAGTTTCAAGGATAATGGTGTCTACCCTAACACCTAGTATATTAAGCAATGGATTAGCAATATCCTTAATGATGAGCTAAAATAATATAATTTAATTAAAATAATATAAGTTTCTTAATTGTTAATGAATAATGTACTTACCATAACACTTTTTTAATGCAAATATTGAGAGATTTTAAATAATTAATTACATATTATTATAAATGTTATTATTGTTGGAATAAAATTATTTCTGCATTCACTGAATGTGTGAAGATTTAAATTGAATGACATTTCTGAAGCTGAGTTTCTGTAAGTAATATAAATATCTTCTGACAAATCTTTTTGTTTGGCTTAATTAATTAGCTTTTGTTTGGTTAATCGAAATACCGGCTATTCAATTATTTAAGTTGGCATATTATGATTGACAACGGATTTGATTAAATATGTCTTTCAACACATACTTCCCGAACTAAAAATAAAATACAAAATCATGTGACAAAACTTCATGGCGCCAGAGACGACCGCCAAAAAGTACTACTCCAAAAGCTTTAGTTAGATAATTTTAATACATCACATGTCCTGTCTTGGCAGTAATAAAGGGCAGTTCAGACCAACAGCTCCTAGTTATTTATATTTGAGATATTTATAACACAAGAGGGATAAGGTGCATGTGTGCAGTTACTTCTTGTTGAAGTCTTTGCTGCTAATAATAAATTCACCTTTGAGGACATTGTTATTTAAATTGTGTGGTCAATGCCATTAGTTTTACACTGGTGTCTGAGAGCTTTAACTAATGCGTCTCCTCCTAAAGAAAGTTGTTTCCGATAGTAGAGCTCAGTATACTCTACCGTAGGTATGAAATCCGTCTAACTATGACATCAAACACAATTTTCTCAAATTAATAATTATCAAATGTTGTTACATGTTATATGTACTAGCATTACATCATATATGTATACGTCGTGGTCAGATATTACAATTGATAATTACATGAAGTGTTTGACCATTTCATGAAATGGTTGTATTGAACATCGACCGCTGGTCACCTCATGATGTGGTCTGGCCCGATCATTGAATACTCAACGATTGACGATATGTATAGTTACGCACGACTACTTCATGATGTGACCAAACATTAGACTCGCGACAATCTAAAAAGTCCGTTTTGACAGCTATAAAAATGCTTTGTGTAGCCAAGAAAAAAAAAATGGTTTCTTATAAACTGATTCTCGAGACATATCGATTGAACATACTTAGAGAGTTTGTAATCGACGACTTACCTACATTGCTAAAAACTGATTCTCAAGGCTTAACGTTTTGTTTACACGAACATGTACGAGAACGAAACGTCAAAAAGGACTTCTAAGATTGTCGCGAGTGTAGTATCACAAACATACATCAAACAGTTTAAGATCAAGGTCTTCAGCACTTGAAGCAATACAACATGCACTAACATAATTTCTATAAAAATTCAATAAGAAACAGCAATTTTCTTGTTTCATGGAATTCATAGAGACCCCGAATCGACAAACATAAGGATTTCGTATTTTCTTAGGTTTTTTACTATTTATATTACTATTTACAGAATTATAATCACAAAGGTGTGTCCAAACATTGAGCGGCAAGAGCGCGGCAGCATGACGCGGCATTTACAGGACACATTTCTGCCACGCTCTAGAAGACTAAACCGACGAATGTTTGGGCGGCATATCTGAGACACACCGCGCTCGTCAGTTGGCATCAGAACAAAAATGAAAGCGGTTGCGTGTCTCGAGTCCGCTTATAATTCGTCTAAACACAATTACTGACGAATGTTTGCTAGAAATGTTTGTGCGCGGCAGGTAGGCAGAAACGTTCGCACGCGGCAGTCGTTAAATCAAAGTGCAGGGGGCCGCGCGCGGCAGCCGCGCACGATTGCTGCTCAATGTTTGGACACACCTTTAGAATCATCAAACTAACTCGCTGTCTCCTAAAAGAGGCTATTTGATGATGATGAAGTATCAACATCATAATAAAATCAATATTTCTTGTATCATCCACAGCTCAAATGGCAGTCGGCACCAAATTCCACAGCACGCTAAAGAACTACTTCACCCAACCGCAAGCACAGCTTCGTATAGAGAAGGAAGTCGAAGGAGTATGGGTGTCAGTAGCAGATGTCCTGAAGAGGATAGCAGCACCGAAAGCGATAGAATCGAATGTTATACACCCTGTGTTGAAGTACAGGGGGATATTTGACGCCATTGCTGAATATGAGTGAGTAGAGAACTACTTATATATCCTAATTTTTCCGTCTGTCACCAGGCTGTATCTCATGAACCGTGATAGTTAGACAGTTGAAATTTTCACAGATGATGTATTCCTGTTGCCGCTATAACAACAAATACTAAAAAACAGAATAAAAAAAATACTTAAGGGGGCTCCCATACAACAAACGTGATTTTTTTTGCCGTTTTTATAGATAATGGTGCGGAACCCTTCATGTACGAGTCGGACTCGCACTTGGCCGGTTTTTTTGCAACAATCCTGCTTATTAGCGTATCGATGGCAATATAAATTGAGTTGGCTCAGCTTTGGGGTTCTCACAAGACAAATCAGAAATACTTTCCGATGTCTACCGCATTTTCACTGCAATATTTTTTGCGTCCGGCCAAACATCTCTGGACTTATGCTTATCGCCATCCTGCTAAATGACCGTCTTTAGAAATTTAAGCTGTTATCAATATAGACGTACTATATTTACAATTTTACACCAACAGGTATTTAGTACTATGAAGCCTCGTGTTTAGTATAATTAAGCATTGAGGAAAATTGTTGCCTAAAATACAATAGGTACCGAATGTTTACCGATACATCTTGGTTTAAGATAGTCAATAAAATAATATTCGATGAAGTCATTGTAGGTGCAGTTTGTTTTAGAAGCGGCTATATTAAGAAACATTGTTTGATATTTCTAAACATTATTGTTTTAAGATAAACACAGTCTTCATTAAAGAAATTAAAACCAAAAATATTATTGAAAAACTGTATTGCTTCTACTACTAAGACAATACTACATAGCCTCTTATAGTCGAAACTGCTTCGGACGGGTGCAATAGCGACATGTCAAAATATTGAGATTTTGGTGCTATATAAAAGTACAATATTAGTGTATTATACACATAAACCTTCCGGAATAAATGCTCTTGATGATGAAAGCTGCATTAAAATCCATCGTGTAGGTAGTTTAAAAGATCTAGGCGGTCACACAGAGAGACACGAAAACGACTTTGTTTTATACTAAACAACTTGTAAAAAAGACCTTTTCCGATACGTGAGGGTTTTGTTAAGAATCATACTGAGAGACTATTTAAGTGCATTAAAAAAAAAAACTTGCCGCATTTTTTTTCAATGGGGATTTTTTCCGGTTTACTACATGGGGCGCGGACGGCCGTCTAGCAGGTGTACAAATACAAATAATTACATATTAAGACCTCTGTAGAAAATTTGCTAATTTATAATGACATTGAGGTCATTTTGGTACTAATAACGTGAATTTTAAATAGTAGGTAAGTAATAACTTTCTTTTTTTAACAAAAAAATAACTTTAGTAATGTTATTGCGGTACCTAGGCGCCCCCTTTGAGATCGAAAAGGGTTTTTATTACATGCTGTTTGAGTGTCCATATAGATTGGTCATGCATGACTGCAAAACATTCTATTAATATTCGGTTAGTCAATAGCGCAACGATCTACTACAGGTTCATTTACATACACTTTATCTCGTGCTCCAGACATGTTGCGCAAAGTCGTGTAGGTGTGTTGGTTTGCGACCGGCTGTAGTTAACGGAGCATACCTACAATCTCGTTTGAGAAGCCCTCGGGCTAGGCCATGCTCAAGGTCAACAAACTGCGTCACTTATTAACAGGGAAAGTGGAAATGGTCCCGTAGAGAATTTAATTTAGGGTATCGTGGCCTCACAGTTGTCGCCGATTTATCCGAATAGGTTAATTATGCTGACCGTCCTTGTAGAAAAAATATTTTAAACAGTTGGATGATTGGAGCGCCCTGGAGAGCATTTTGAAGACGTGGCAGAGGCAATAACGAATTCCTGCCTTGTGTTATTTTTAACCCCCGACTGAAAAAGAGGGGTGTTATAAGTTTATTAGATACTGGTATTATCTGCATATAGGACTCTCACTAACACCTGGTTAAGTTAAATTGAATCTAAATTCCAAAATATTAGGTTATTTAATTGCCCAATTCTCAAACTGAGAGTTCCTCTAATGTTATCTAATCACATAACAAAATAATGTTTTGAACGGAATTTCGGATTTCAGGAAATTCTGATTCTACACAATGACCACTCTTCCATTACTGCTCTAAAATGACTGTTTTTTTTCGAGTATAGAATAGATTAACGGTAAAAGAAATCACGTAGGTACAACGTCATATATATTATCATAGTTTATCAGTATCGCCCACGAAATGTCTCAGATAAAGGAGTCACTGACATCCACGATTCGGAATAACTGATTGCTAATGTCAAGGGAATACTCAAGGTTATCTCGCTTTCTTAATAATAATCTATAATACAGAAACTCGTGCCAAAACTCTCCGAATACCTATGCAGTGAAGTGATAAAAAGATATTTCATGTACTATAACCTATTTCAGAATACCTTGATAGATAGATCTTAAATAGATCAATAGTTCTACTTATACAGTTTTTTCAGGATCGCTTTATTGATTTGAATGATGGCAGTACATGAGTACCTACATCGTTTCGCATGGTCGGTTGAGGAGTCGGTGTTGGGACTTTCTGGCCCTTTGCCCGAGGACTTTTTCTCTCAGTCCCCAAAATTGGGTGCCGGTCTTTGGGTTTCCCTCTCCCTCCCGCAGGAGAGGGTGGGAACGAGTGCTTTATTGCACACCTAATCACTGAGGGGTTTACCTCCCTTCAGGCTGATCTCCCCATCTCCTTCCGTATCGGTACGAACTATAGTTTACTAGCTTCCGCCCGCGGCTTCTGCCGCGTGGTATGGCGATAAAAAGTAGCCCAATGTCCTTCTCCAGTATGCCATCTATCTCCTGGCCCATTTTTTGTCACACAATCCGTTCAGTGGTTGAGGCGTGAAAAGGTAACATACAGAGTTACTTTCGAATTTATAATAATTATTAGTATGGAATAGTATGGATATGAGAATAGCTCTTGCTATCATAAAAATATTAGCCAGCCGGCAAGGTGGTAGCGACGCTGACTGCCCGGGGAGCCTCGAGACATCAGGGTCAAATTAAATTAACGTGCGAAACCCCACAAACGTCATGGGTATCGATATCTAAAACAATCAATCTGGCTAGCCTTTTTCCCAACTACGTTGGGGTCGGCTTCCAGTCTAACCGGATGCAGCTGAATACCAGTATTTTACATGGAGCGACTGCCTATCTGACCTCCACAACCCAGTAACTGGGTAATACGATACCCCTTGGTTAGACTGGTTGTCAGACTTTCGGGCTTCTGACGACCCGTAAGGACTGTCAAAGATCCACAAATGACAGCCGGGACCAACGGCTTAACGTGCTTTCCTAGGCACGGGGAAGTCTCGATATGTGAAAATGGTCACCCATCCACGGACCAACCCCGGCAAGCGTAGCTTAACCTGATGGATCGACCCGAGCTGTTATAACTTAGCCACGAGTTCCTCCGATATCTAAAAACAATGAAACTTTAAAAAAAAGATGTTACTTTTTTGGGGTCAACGACCGTATGTTGTGTCAATACCCATCACTTCTGTCGAGTTTCGCTAAATAAATAATATTTTACCCTGTATTTCAATATCGCCATTGACTTGTTATTGCGTTGTAAGAAGCTATTACAAATCGATACAAACAAAAGATACTTGCACTAATTAATTACTATTATTTACGTCTCAAATTAATCAATCGATCCTGAATTAAGTATGGCTGATAATACTTCTTACAATTACCCGTTCACGTCACTTAAATCGTAGATTATACATAACTAGTAGAAACGTAGTATTCTTACAAAGTGACGTCAGAACACGCTCTACAGAGCTACGACGCAATTCGCTTGTTTTGTTTGTTTCGTATATTTGTAAAGGGCCGAAACGATCAATTTCCAATTGTCAATTGTTACGTGATAAGAAATCTGACAATTGTATTGTAATTGATCTCTCATCCCAAGACAGAGCGATGTCAACAGTGACGTGAGGCTGGTTTCGTAAACATGACTGTGCGCACTTAGTGAGGTGTAGTTTGATTGTAAATGAGAGTGTAGGGGTAGTTTTGGCATGCTTCACTGTATTGTTCGCAGCGCTCTGTCTTGGTTTTTTTTTTTTGCCCTGAAGATTGATACACATAGCTGCGCAAATTGATCGTCTTATCAAATGCAATTGAAGCGATTGAAAATATTACTAGTTACTACAAAGAAATTGATCAATCGTAATTGATCGTTTCGGGGACCCCTTAATGTTCTCATCAGAAACAGCTAGACTGATATCGAGTGGGTTTTGGATTGGGTGGCCAATAATTGTCGTGCTTAAAAAACGTTCAAAATGTCGTAATTAATCTCTTCTCCGTGAAAATCAATGTAAAAAAAAATGGTCAATTTAAGGATTTTTTGATAGCTTGAGAATGAGATTACTTACCATGTAAACCTTCTTAAAACTACGGGAATTGCCCTCAGATAACAGTAATTAGAAATACTGCACAATAAACACACAATTTAACATACATCCTCTATTTTCCAGGGACAAACCAACATTAATCGAATGGAAGAAATCGGACAGACCTCGCAAGTCTATAGCGAACACTTACGACAACCCTGTCCAACTGGCCGCGTACTTCGGCGCGGTGTGCCACGACCTTAACTACAAGCATTTCAACGTTAAAGACGCGCTGCTCGTCATAGCCTACACCGACGGATCCAAAGCCGATGCCTTCCACCTCGCCCCTGAGAAACTAAGGGAACATTGGGCCCAGTGGCTGATTAGGTTAGAAGAGTACACAAAGAAGTTCGGAAATAATGAGGAAAAGAATTTGAAAGGCGGGAAAAGATTGTTTGAAGAAGATATCGGGAATCTCCAGTAAGTTACGGTATGTATTTGTGATATTTTTATGTATCTGCTAGAGTGGATGGCCACTCTAGCGGATACATAAAAATGGCCACTTTATGGATGGCTAGGTGGCCCGTGAAATTCAAATTTTCTTAAGTTCATGTAAGTGCATTGAATGACGATTTAATCATTCAATGCACTTACATGAACTTAAGGAGTTGTATTGCTGATTCTAATGATTATAATTCTGTAAATCCATATTTGTTACGGTCGCTAATCATATTTAGATCAACATACAACCTGATACTGACTTGAAAATTACAAAAAACGTAAAAAAAATATTGAATTTCGCGGGACCCCTTAGCGCACCTTTCTTAGACACCATTCATAGCCTTGGTCGAGGGGTATAATATCAAAATATCTGATAATTATCGAATTTTCGTACATCCGATGGGGCCGGAAGGTTCTGGAGAGGCGACCGCGTACCGGAAGACGTAGCGTTTGAAGGTCTCCCACCAGGTGGACCTTGTGAAGGCCGCAGGAATCCGCTGGATGCGGGAAGCACAGAACCGGTCGAAGTGGCGATACGTGTGGGAGGCTTATGTCCAGCAATGGGCATTTTTCGGCTAAAATGATGATGATGATCAACATACCGTTCATGATATAAGACAATAACATGAACTTCATGATATTCATCGTAAATAATAAGATAAAGCTTCTACTAAATCTCATGAAAAAGTCATTTTGTACGGGCACCGTGACCGTGACAAAAACGCGTGACGAACAGTAATAGTCCATGTCACACGGCGATTCATTACACGAATGTCTCGTTCAGATTAAACGTACCCTACGTTCGTACGTATGCTACGTTACGTAGTTTTGTATCATGAAATTCAATTCGAGTGTTTAAGACGCCTCAAATATTTGACAACTTATTTATTTTCTTTTGTCTTTTTCAGTGGAGCCGGATAAGAAACCGAAGATGGATATAATTTACCTAAAAATTACAGGTTTTGGTAATTATTACTGCACCCGCCTTTTCACATGTTATGTTTATATATTGCCTTTGTACTACACATTATTATAAAGGCATTATGTTAAGAAACTATCACCCAAGTTCAAGTGGCATTACAACTTTACAAATGATTCCTATTTTAAAAAGTTACACTAAACTTGGAAGTACGTTAAACGAATCATCCTGTAGATTTAGAATATTCCTAATGGAAAATTATTGAATGTAACATACTGATTTCAGACTTTTGATGGTTATAAGCTATTAAACTGTATGTATAGGCATGTACATTACTTTGCTTCAACGGTGACAATACAGATCATATACATAACTTACACTTAGTGCATATATATTATAAGTCTTCTTCCATAAGTAAATAAACCAGCTCCGACACAGCTTGAACTAATGCGTTACACGACACGTCACCGCATTATACAACAATAATCTGATTTACTGCATTCAATATCGATTCTTCGTTTTATTCAAATACAGCAATTTAAATGCAGACGTATAAAGTATCGTGTACCGTTTCGTATAGAATTTCATATACATACGAAACAATTTTTTTTTGGAACACAAAGGTAACGAACTTAAAATAGAGCAATGTACGGGACATTTCTAAAATATTCTGGCCCATTTGGATTTGGACATGTGACATAGTTGGCGAAATGCCTATTTCCATCGGAATTCTGACGTGGTCCAGGATGTATTACACTATAAGATAGTTTTCTTTTCTCATACTAGACGTGGCGTCAATATGAATAAATGACGAAATGCTATCAGCATTTGCGTAAGTCTCGTTGATGAAATTGTTATAGAAGTCTAACAGGAAAGCGATAGAACAAATATAACATTCATAAACAAAAATAATCAGTCTATAATGTTCCCACTGCTGGGACACAGGCCTCCTCTCTTCGAGAGTGAGTGGGCTGTAATATACCACGCCGGCCCATTGCGGGTTAGTAGATGTCACATGTCTTTGAATTTTTGGTTCTAGGACATGCAGGCTACAATGACCTCAGTAGTTTGAAACCAGTAGGTTGTTAAGTAATTCGGCTAGATAATGTTTTGAATGTATTTATAACAGACTGGGTACCTAAGTGTTGATGTCGAATGATTATCATCTTCATACAAATTACTGTAGATATGCCATTTTGGTTAGACTTCAACAGTCGATCAATGGAGAATCGCAAATATATATCGCTTAAAGCGCATACTACATAAATAATACACCTCGCAAACACATGCAAAACGTGTTCCAAGCGCTGGTAGCCGAATATAGACTAAGTAATGTAGCTTAGTAATAACAGCTACACGGGTCGATTCATCATGTTAAGCAACGCTTGCCGGGGCTGGTCTGTGGATGGGTGACCATCTTTACATACCGAGACTCGTACCTCGGAAAGCAGTTTAAGCCGTTGATCCCGGCTGCCATTCTTTGACAGTCGTTACGGATCGTCGGAAGCTCAAAAGTCTGACAACCAGTCTTACTAAGGGGTATCATATTGCCCAGTTACTGGGTTGTGGAGGTCAAATAGGCAGTCGCTCCATGTAAAATACTGGTATTCAGCTGCATCCGGTTAGACTGGAAGCCGGCCCCAAAATAGTTGGGAAAAGGCTAGGCAGATTGAATGCACTATTTATAAGGTTTATATAAGCCTTGCATAAAATGTCTGGCAAAAAAATGGTCTATCTACAGTTATATACATTGTCTCATTAGTGTATGTATCCACATTTACTTAGTTTACTATACAAAATTCAATACTTCACAGACGTGATTGGACAATTCTCCGGTAATTTAATTTAACAACTTAAAAATAATTTTTGATCACAATATTTTAGTAACTTATGATTATGACTCTAGTTTTCACATGGTTTTAATATCGGTAGTTCCTTCAAGCATTTTGTAAAGAACTCTTGCTGGCTATCACAATACTATGTTATCATAATTATGTGTATTACGTCTATATTTACTTGTTAATTTCACATGTTATAATAACCGATGTTTGCCATATTGTGTATTGATATTTAACCATTGTTTTTCTATTTAAATGTTACTTAAAGACTTATCAGATATTATCCATATAAATTATAGCCACTGATTCAAACGATTTTTCATGATTAATTGAAACGAGAAACGCGTAATTGTCAAGTTCTGAATCAGGGGAATGCAAGTCCTAGGACTATAAGGTTAAATTAGCAAATGTATGCGGCTATGTAATGTACTGCAGAACTGAAATACGGTCCTATGTTGAGATGGGTCCTTCGAAATGTTATCCATCCACAAAACGTCTCAAGAAACTATGAATAATGATCGAACCAAACTTCCAATAGTACAGCACGATGCAAATGTATGGCGTCTCGGAACATAAAGTGAGTTGCTGCGCTGTAACAAATTCACGTGTCAGCGGGGGTGAGCGCACTGCAGAGCCGCCATAAAGTTTGATGCTTAAGTACTGTAATTATTTGTTTTTTGTATCGAATTTCTACTGAATTTGGAACAGGTTTTAAATATGTAGAATTATCCTTATTTGCCAAAAATTGAGTTAGTACTAGTCCAATATTGGTCCAAATTGTGTTCAATTTATTAAAGATATCCTTCTGATTTATGTACCTGTGTATTCTTGTTCTTTGACCGCAAGTATCTTTGTTATTTGATTATTTTTTTGAACTTAATTGCTTCCTAAAAAGTTTCGAATTATTTTACAGTCGTTTTTTAAATGTTTTATTTTGTTCGTCTAATGGTTAGTTTCCACCTACTTAATAGCGTAACACTAAACGCCCATAGCCGTAATAACAATAAAACTTCTATTGTGGCTCGTTCAGTGTTCTTGTAAGTGTCGTTGTGTTATCAGCAGTGATAGCCTAGTGGTACAATTGGACTGCCAAGTCTCGAGTTCGAACCCAAGGTACGCACCACTGACTTTTCGGATTCATTTTCGTATTGTATTGGGTCCCCACCTATGAAATTGGCGGTTTTTTTCTCACAAATAGAGAACCTCGTCACTTCTATGATTTAAAATATTCATCAATTGCTTGGTATTATATCGAATAATGACCATCATAGACAACTACGTAATAGTAAAATAATGTTAATAGTAAAAAAAAAAAGATCTTCAAGCGTTTAAGCTGGTTCACAAGTTTGAGGTCTCTCAGATGAACGTAAGAACATCGAGCAATTTTGTACGTGGAAACTAAACCTTAGCGGGGCTAAAGTATGAATCGCGATACCGGAATAATATGTTCAAGATGAAGCTTCCTTAACATAAGATTTAAATAGCATTTATTACTTTTATGCCCAAAAAATGTTTATGTTTTTATTATGTTTACTGATTTGCCTAGATTTCTCTTGTAAAACGAATTTGTATCACCACGTTATAGGTAAAGTATTTTATTTAAATACCTAATTGGAAAAAAAATGGCTGTTTAATTATTAAAAGAAATGATTTGCTTTTGTTTAACCTAAAACAAATCATTTCGCACTATATTTAATCTTCAGAACTATTTAATGGATATGTGTATTGTACTTTTCTTAGGTAGGTATATTTTGTATAATTTTATGCGTTCTTTATTATTTGACTGCTGATACTTCTTAGCCGTCTAAAGTAAGGTCTGAATTAAGTTTATATCACTGTAATTCTCTGATATTAAATAATCTAGAATATGTTTATGTATTTATTTTTTGACACCCTATATTTATAATCCCAACACGATGTAGGTAACAATACTTAGTTTAGTTTTTATGCCCCTGTCTGGAGGCTTTAAGTTAGCTTAGAGCATCTCTGCAGGACAGTTCGGTTAAATAGTTAGTACCCCTAGTGGTAACCTAGGAGATGCCAATACAAAAAAGGTATCAAAAATGAAAAGGTTCTGATGTTCCGTAAGTGGATTTACGAACAGTATGTATCATCTAAATATAGTGTTTCCTCGAGAACGGAAGGACAGTTAATTTTCCTACAAATAACTTCACCCACGCACTGCCCGCCCCGTACCGTCTGAGGCGTGTTAGTGCGAAATTTAATAATTTACAATTTATACTATGATATTTAAAAAAATACCGTTTTATCATGTTTGAATTCATTAGTCACTCATAAATTATTGTTGATAATTCAACTATAATTATGAGTGACCAATCAATTCAAACATGTTTAATTTACTTTACATAAGAGTAACATGCTAACAATGCGTAAAATGAAACGTCAACCAGCTGTTATCGCATTCTATTGTAAATTCAAGTAGGTCAACGGAAAGAGCGCGTTCTACTACGACCTCTCTTTCCCACTCGCGCGATTCATAAACACACTAGCGCTGAATTTTTTTAATGTTTACCTACTTCTAATTTAGTCGAGTTATTCTTATACGAAAACAAAGTGAAAGCCCGGTTGGTCTTTATTAGAGTAGTTCCTTACGCGATGTTTCAAAGTCCAAGGGCACAAAGATTTAGGAGTAAACTAAGTTTGCTATTATCGAATTGAACAATACAAGTACGGATGTGTGGTGTGTGAATATTATTATTATTAGTTATCGGTGAAGTTTACTTCAGTTGCCTGGAGCGGCTCAAGTGTAATAGTTGTGTTAAACGGTATGTGTCGAAACTCGTAAATATTTTTATTGCTTAAAGTACAAAATTTTCGTAATTTTACTGAAAAATGTTGGCGACTTAATGTCTTACTGTGCTACTCATAATACTGCTTAGTTTTTTTATAATTACTTTTTATTTACTGCTTTCCGTTTGCTTCTTAGATTGATAGAGACAAATTAGTTTTTTATGTCAAGTACAAATTTATTTGCGAAGTTTTTAATTTTTGTTCAAGATTATCAGGATCTTAATAAATTAGAGTCGGTGTTCCAAAAATAGGATGTTGTTATTATGCGAAATATTTTTCACTTGTACAAAAATAATTCAAGGTTTTTTTTTTTGTAATTTCAAATAGTACAGTCAGTTGCTCAGTTCATTGCTGTTTCACGATTAAACTTTTTTTCAAGCTAATAAAGTAAGTATTTATATTTATTATTTTTCAGTCTCTTCCAAAGTCCAAAAATGGCCAATGCAGTCAGAAGCAAAGTGCTAAAAGTTATAAACAAGCCGAAGAATGGATCTATATCTGCAGTGGTTAGACAAAAGAGTTCCAGTGCTCCAGAAAAAAATATTCTAACATCTGTGTATAAAGATCTTCCGGTTACTAGTTACACAGCAAATGACTTTGTTTGGCAGAACTTGGACCGTTGGCCTGATAAAACTGCTACAGTGAGTTATCTTTATGGATTTAATACTTACCATTATAAAAAAATGACACAACATCATCATCATTTGCTTGTTTAAGGATACCAATTTATATGGGGTCAGAGCAATGTCTTTTTCTTCCATATTTCTCTATTAGTTGTCATCTCGGTATTCACGCCCTTGCTAGCCATCATCATCTTTCACACAGTCCATCCATCGTTTCTCCAGTCTTTCCCTACTCTTATAGCCATCCACAGTCATATTCAAAACTTTCCTCACAAAATTTTCTTCATTTCTTCATTGTGAAAAGTCACATGAAACCTATTTTTTTTTTATCTGAGCTATATCTTTTAGTAGGGTATAATGAAGCATTACTGGCTGGACAGAATCGCAAGAAATTTATTTTCATGAAAAAATATTAAATAGAGTGGACCTAGCTTTTATGCCTTCTTCACCTTAGATTGTTGTCCCAATTCAACTACTAAAAGTTGATAATAAATTACTAATATAAAATTAAATATTAATAGGTAAGTAGGTATGTACATTATACTTAAATAATATTAATATTTAATTTTAATATATCACTTTAATAATATACAGTATGTTATCTAACCGTTAACGGTGTCTACCCTAACACCCAGTATATTAAATCGCGAAAAAACATCAGTTGTTCCATACATTTGTGTTCACGTAAATCGACAAAATGTATGGAACAGCTGATTTTTTTTTTGCGATTTCAAAGTTCGTCCCATAGAAAAAGTATATTATAGATGACACCAAACCACTAGTTTCAAGGATAACGGTGTCAACCCTAACACCCTGTATTATATTATAATAAAATAAAGCCCCCCGTCGCGTATTTCTGTTAGCCTTAACGCGATAAACTCAAAAATTACCGAACGGAAAGAAGAAGGAACTAAGGAAGAAGGGAGGTTTAATTGCATAATTCATTTAAAGTTTTGTGTAAATTGTCTGAAGATGTCGGAAAAAATCATCCCGACTGGAAGCTTTACTGGCATGGGCCGCGTAAACCAATAAAGTTACACATGAACAATGCATTAAGTACGGAATGAATACATAGTTGATACTTCTAATCCCGGTATTACGTTCCCGTGGGATATTTTCCGATATTCAGAAGAAGCCGCGGGAAAAAGCTAGTTAAGTACCTATAAAATAAATAAATAGGATTAGGAAAATATGCCTAAACAAAAAAAAACTAAAATACAGACAAATGGTTAAATTAATTGAGCCATGAAAAATAAATGAACTGTTGAATAATAAAACTGTTAAAACATGATGTACTTAACCAATGAAAATTATTAACATAAAAAAAATTTAAAGTAATAAAAACTAAAACCCAACTACGACTAAAAAGGTATAAACAAGACACCACAGACAGAAAAAAATCCAGAGTCACACGTTTTAGGGCATACATCGAACAGACTACGTGTGACTCTGGATGTTTAATTTGTCTGTCTGTGGTGTCTTGTTTATACCTTTTTAGTCGTAGTTGGGTTTTAGTTTTTAGTACTTTTTTTTTAAATTCTTTTGGGGTTACAATATATATATTTTTGAAATGTGCTCATTAAGCTCTTTCATTTGATACCCAACATGGTACGATTAAACAATTTTTTTTTTAGTTCCTGACATTATTTCCTCTAGAGGGCGCCATTTTTTATTTAATGTGACGTCACATAGCCTATAACCAGCGGACGATCATGATCATGACGCTTCCAACCATACCTCACTTGTCAAATTGTGAGGATTGGTTTAGAAGATATGAGGGAACAGATGAACATACATACATACATACATACCGGTCAAAATCATAACCCTCCTTTTTTATTCGCCGTAGTCGGGTAAAAAAATAATTAATTATTCTGACATTATTTCATTTGTATGACAATATTTTAACTTTGACGTTTTGTACCTAATCCAATATTTTATGACATCCCATACCTAAACCTTTGCTATGCAAATAGGTACATGCATTTGAATTTGAATAATATTCAATAAGTACCTACCTAATGCAATATTTTGTGACATCTGTTATGCAAATAGGTACTTACTTACATGAATTTGAATAATTTAACTAATCTTTTGAATCATAATGGTAGGTACCTACAGACAGGTAGATAAATATTACCTCGTGTGATTCTATTCTCACGAAAACAATTGCCTATTGTTTAAGTTGTAATTAATTTTAGATTACTTGACACTAGGTGTTAAACAATCATATTTTGCCTTATTGCCTCTATAGTAACTATCTAACGTACCTACCTACTTACGTACTAAGTCGGTACGTAAGGTACTTCTAACTGAACAGACAGCTGTGCTGCATGTCTTCCCAGCTAAACCACTAGAAAGTGGTGAAGGGCAGCGATTTGGGGTACTCTCTTATTTAAATTTGACGTTCAACAGTGCTAATACTCAGCCTAATTTGAATAAGTAAGTAAATGATTTTAGATTTTTTTCATTTAGAGGTAACGTTACCTTGGTGCCAAGAAAGTACACAAATACTAGTCACAAAAAACAAATTGGGGTCATCGACTACTGGTGGTTGAAGTTGAAGTTGAACATTACTTGAAGTATTAGTTGAGAATGTTTTTTACAACCTACTTAAAAAAAAAACACTAGAAAGTGAAAAATAACTTTAATTTCGGAAGTCGGTGGCAAAAAATGAAAATTGAAAACCAAAGACACCGAATACGAACTAACTTTAAAGTCAGTTGTTTTTTTTTAGATATAGATACCATTTCGTCTGCGGAGTTTCGCTAGATAATTCAATTTGATCATATAGATTGCTATCGACACGCTATGAAGATTGCCTCATTGATTCTAATTACCTACCTAGTAGGTACCTACTGAGTCATTCCACCTAATTAAAATGCAATAAACAAGGTTCATTCAATGCAGTTGTCGCGAGGAGATTGAAAAATATCGGAACAAAGTAAACTACTTTAGTCGCTCCATTTATAGTATAATTAGCTTCATCCGGTTAGACTGGATGCCGACCCTATCATATTTGGGAAACGCCTAGGCAGTGTGACAGTTGCAGAACATTGAAAAAGGAACTTTATATCCTCTTTGTAGAGTGCAGTTTCGACTCTTTGTTCTCCAGGCCCTGTATCTGTACCCTACAGACCTTGTGAGCTGAGGTGGTTCATTGCCCTAGAAATACGCAGTTTTCGATTTAGATATAGGTACCTACCTAAATACGGATTAAGGCTCAAAAGCAGGTATAAATGACGGTATCGGACTAAAATTATCCGATTACTTCAGTGCCCTGTCATAACTTCAATAATATTCTAGATAAGAACCAAATAATATCGAAAAAAAAAACTTAAGTACCTACATACCTACTTTTTTATTTTAGCTGATAAAACCTCATCAAAATCTGTGGCGTGGTTTAGAAAAAAACGCGGCCATACAGACAAACACGAAAAGCAACTTTAATTTATAATATACTAACTTCCGCCCGCGGCTTCGCCCGCGTTGTATGTCGATAAAAAGTATATGCCTATGTCCTTTCTCAGGCTCTAGACTATCTGTGTACCAAATTTCATTTAAATCGGTTCAGTAGTTCTGGCGTGAAAGCGCGACCGACAGACAGAGTTACTTTCGCATTTATAATATTAGTAAGGATTTATAAAATTTATAAATTTATAATATAGGTACTAGCGACCCGCTCGTGCTTCGCACGGTTTTTACGAATTGACAAAACATCGAGATTTCTTAGTTATCTATAACTTTAATATTTAACCTTCCGGAATAAATTCTCTTAAGATGGTGAAAACCTTATCAAAATCTGTTGCGTGGTTTAGAAGAACAACGACATATAGACAAACATGAAAAGCGACTTTTATAATATTTATGTATATATATTAGAACTCCAAACGAATCAACGTCTTTTGTTTCATAGGTTTGCGCAGTAACAGGCCGCGGGTTCACGTATGCACAAACGCATAAGATGTCCATAGCATTCGCCGCCTCTTTGCGGACAAAACTCAAGTTACAGAACGATGACAAAGTTGCCATTATCCTGCCGAATCTCCCAGAATATCCTGTTACGATTTTGGGAATACTACAGGCTGGCTGCATTGCTAGTATGATGAATCCTGTTTATACTGCTGGTAAGGTACCTTATTACAGGCACATGAGACCGACCGACTCCTTGCTCTCCATATATCAGCATAAAGAAAAAAAAAACTTTGTGAAACCTAAAGCCTGTTTTTTAGTGTCGTAGACTTATCAAGTGATTGTTGTTTGGTTTTTCAATTTGAAGTTTGACATTAGTCAAATTGAAAAACCAAACACCAAGCATCTCTCAAATTAGTCTACGAGATTAAAAAACAGACTTTAGATAATATTCGAGATACCTACTACTTCATAACGAGAGGCCTTGGTAGATCGAAGATTGATTGAATCGACACCATTTTCAAATGAGCATGAGCATTGCACTGCATGACTGCACGAACTACTATTAGTTGCATCCCATGAGTTGGGTGCAAAGTCTAATGATATTGCGAATATAAACGTCATCTAATGTTTATTTATTGATGGTAGGTCGGTATAAATATAACATTATAAAGTCACAAATGCCATTAAAGGTCTGACTCATCTTCGGATAAGCTCCGATTCAATATAGCAGACAAGTCCGACGCGACGATGCGACGCAATTCTGGTAGAACATTTTCCATGAAGTTTTCACAGAAATTGTTTTACAAGAGCGCCTCGCACCTGTCTGCAGGAGTCTATACCGTGCAGAAAAATCTAAAACAAATGAAGATTTTATAAGCATAAGCATCCGCCTTTAATGTTCCCACTGCTGGGACACAGGCCTCCTCTGTTCGAGAGGGATTGGGCCGTAATCCATCAGGCGGGCCCAGTGCGGGTTGGTAGATGTCACAATGTCTTCAAATTTTTGGTTCTAGGACATGCCGGTTTCCTCACGATGTTTTCCTTCACCTTGTTGAGAGCAGTGGTGATGAAATTATTTACACAAAGTACAGCGCCTGGCTATGTTCGAACCCACGACCTACGACTCGTAGTTGTGCCCATTACCACTGGGCCACCACTGCTCGAAGAATTTATAAAAAACAATAATATTTTTCTTTTTCAGATGAACTCAAACGCCAAATACAAGTGGTCAGATGCAAAGCTGTAGTGACGTCAAAAATATCGTACGCCAACGTCAAACAAGCTTTAACAGACCTGAAGCTAGATATACCAATAATTTTAACAGACAATGATGGTCTACCAGAAGGTACCATAAAGTTCGCGGAGTTTGCTCAAGATTTTAGCCTAGATACTAATTGCTTGAAGTCAGTACATAGGGGGCCCAAAGACCTGGCCATATTGCCATTTTCGAGTGGAACTACTGGGTTCCCGAAAGGTGTGGTGCTGACGCATGGTAGTGTGGTTGCTATGAACCAGCAGATCGCTGACCCTGAGATTATTGCTATTAAAGAAACTACGGGTAAGTTTTCCGGAAGATTAATTTTGTTTTCATAACGCCATGACATACACGTCCTTTTGGCCTGAAGGGCTGAAGCACCCACTTTCGCCACTTACCTTTTTATAAGTTCTATGAAGTGGGCGGCGAGTATACTGAATCTAACCGGGCTCCAAGGTGCTGCTGAGAATTTCCTGATATTATAACTAAACCAGTAGCAGCCCGAAGTTTGGATTCGTGCCCGGTTGATGTCAATAGGCTCGCCCCCTTTTACATGGGACTTAGAGCGGCGACCACATCTGATAGAAGATGCGTCGGGCGTAACTTAGTTATTATGCTCGACGCACTAACGCATAATCGATTAGGTGTGTAAGGCTGAATGTTTTATTATCATCTTGTTAGTTCTGGCGTTACGCGATGCATCTTCCGTCAGATATGCGACCAATTAGGTACACCTCTGCCTAAACCTTCGGGGAACACAGGCGTGATGTTATGTTGTATAACCAAATCAAAGTACCTACTTCTTTTTACACGGGGATTAGATTAATAAACTCAACGCAGTTGCTGTCGTTTACCCAAAAAAGGATTGATTCATTGATAGCAACACTATTCTTCACGAGTCTTAAGATATTCGAAAAAGGAATGATCTTTTTTCTTCCAGCAACAAATCAGGCGGTGTTGCCAGCAATCCTGCCGTTCTTCCATATATTCGGATTCAATAGTCTCATGTTGAACCAGTTGGCGCTGGGCGTCAAACTGGTCACTATGCCGTATTTCAAACCTGAACTCTTCCTTCAGACCCTCGTTCAACATAAGGCTGAAGTTTTGTTCTTGGTTCCACCTATGGGTAAGTCAAACACATTTTTTTTTTACTGTACGAAACAGCTGTACTCAATCTCGAACGTACAGTCATGGCTATCGGGTATATCAGGAACCATTTGATGCAATTTTTCACTACTCATCTTTATTTTGAGAAAGTGAACGCACAACGCAATGCTTCACTGAACATAGCAATTGCTCTATAACACTTATTCCGTATTCTTGCCGGCTTTTCTCCATAGAAAAACGACCAACTGGAACCGTGCACCTAGCTTCTGACGTTTCATAAGTGCCCATGTAGGCTTATGTGAATTAAAATATTTTAAATTTATTCATTGCATCTTTGACAGTACTTACGGGTAGTCAGAATCCCGAAAGTATACAAAGGGCTATTGTGTTACCTAGTAACTGAGCTAAAAGTCACATAAATAAATAATAAATCATATATTTTGAACCAAAGACTTGTACTTGAACATTAATTTTATGAACCTGTCAAACTGCGTGACAGTTTGTCGGCAGGATAAGAAAGGCAGTCGCTCCATGCAAAAAAACTGGTATTCAGCTGCATTCGACTCGACTGCCGACCGAAAAGGAAGGCTAGTCACATTACCAATTGCAGCAGTACTTTAAGTAGGCAACTATGTTCCCTTTTAACATAACTACCTACACATTACAGTGGTATTCCTGGGCAAGCATCCTGCAGTGACTCCCAAGCATCTGGCGTCGGTCTACGGAATAATAAGCGGCGCCGCGCCTATCTCGAAAGAAGACGCCGAAGCTGTCCTGGCAAAAAATGTAAGTTTAAGCCGCTACCTCTAATCTCGCCCGCACCGTACTACTCGCGACCTGAGTGACAGCGAGACGGAGTGGGGTTCTGACGACTCTCAAGCCTCGAATAGTTTAGGTAAGTACTTAATTGCTTTCTACGGGGAAAATAATGATAAAAAAAATACATAAGACAAATCATAAGAAAATAAAATAAAAAACATAAACGGAAGATAAAATCCAAACCAAACTAAACAATCGGTTTAGAGGTAACATTGTTTTTTTTTTTTTTATATCTTGAAAATTTTATGTAATCGTGTTTTCACCAAACATAGGACCTAGCATCAATCCTCAACTTTAACATACAACATTTATTTCAAAATCAATGCAATTTGAGTTAGGGTAATGCCTGCCAGGGTTGCGGGAAAGTCCGAAAGGGATACCGGGACCCTGGCAACAGGCAACTGAAGGAACACGGGTGGGTTTTAGTCAGTAAAAGTCTGACACGCTCTTCCGCTCCGCCCAGAGCGGGAGAAATAAAAAAAAGTAGGGTAAGGCCTTATTTCATTGATAAGAACTGGATATATTTACCTTTATTTGATAATTCTACAGAAAGGTAGGCTTAGTATTTATTATATCACAAACATAAATATAGCATTATTCCAAAAATAAGTGTATTATTAATAATGTTATTATTGTATACAAGTGACGACGTTACTGAAGTAATTTTAGCCGCCGGCAAAATTATCTGCGAATGCGACCTACTTATCTCTCACTCAGTATAATACATAATAATACTTTATTATTCACTGCAAATGTAAAGTTTTTGTTGTTTACTTGTTAACTGGAGTTTGAGGAAATACCTACCTAAATACTAACCTACTTTTTATTTTGCTGTGTGGGTCGATTCATTAGGTTAAGCTACGCTTGCTGGGATTGGTCCGTGAATGGGTGACCACTGACCATCTTTACATACCGAGACTTCCGTGCTTCGGAAAGCACGCTAAGCCGTCCCGGCTGTCATTCATTGGCAAATACTGGTATCCACCTGCATCCGGTTAGACTGGAAGCTGACAGATTGATGATTGACTGGGAAAAGCTTGGTAGATTGATTGAGGTGCCTATGTGGGTTTTACGCTGTTTTTTATAGTAAAAAGACCCATTTAAATAAATATGAAACGTTGAAACGACCTCTAAGCGTACCTCCTTTGTGTACTTTGTTCAGAAATACCTGCAAAGATAATAGTTGTTGACAAAAAGATTAGCTTGTCTTACATAATTATAAATGCAAAAGTAATTCTGTCGGTCTGTCTGTTACCATTTCACGCCTTATCGACTGAACGGATGCGGATGAAATATAGCAGAAGGATAGACCATGACCTAGGTTAGAATTATGAAATTGAATTTTTATCCCGATAGTACGTTCCCGTGGAAAAAACCAAGGGGTATCACCTAGTTACTGGGTTGTGGAGGTCAGATAGGCAGTCGCTCCATGTAAAATACTGGTATAATTCAGCTGCATCCGGTTAGACTGAAAGCCGACCCCAACATAATTGGGAAAAGGCTAGGCAGATTGATCCAGACTTCTTTTCACATTTACTACAAAACATTTATTTTATTCGAATTTTTTTTTTCTAATCGACGATATGTTCTACCCATAGTACATTGAGCCCAGTTATCGGCTCCATGATAGCGATAATAATGCGATACCTTTGGCCAAGGGTAGGCATTGTAATTCCCAACTTGGGTCTGATAACAATATAATATTATGTGCATGCGCCGTAGTTGTAAATTCACGTTTGATAACAATTATCGCTATCTTTTGTTTTTAACCCCATGTCCGCTAATAACAAGTGCACTTGTCTGTCTTTCTATTAAAAATATGTATCAGAAAGGTGTGGTAATAATTATGGCGCTGACAACAGGCAAACGTCAAAAGTAAGCTAGACTTAAACAAAAAATTCCCAAATCTATGTAATTTGTGGTGGCGGAAAAATATATGTTAATCTTGAACATATTTATCAGAACATGGTTGTTATCAAAAAACGTTTTGAAAAAAAACAAACTTGATACAAATTAACGGTAAACTAACCTTGTACCTTGAGTTCTAATCCAAAATATTATCTTTATTGAATACCGACGTGCGTGGGTATTTAACTAATAATAACAAGAACGACTTATTTGAATACAGAACTTATTGTTTTTAATTTTCGATTATTCAAATCATTTTTTAATAAAGACCTGCCCTCGCCCTGCTGCGGGATTATAATTGGCTGGTATTTATTTATTTATACATTTGGGTCGAGTAGGTATTGAAGCTTTGTATGGGACAGTGGTTTTTTAGGGTTCCGTACCCAAAGGGTAAAACGGGACCCTATTACTAAGACTCCGCTGTCTATCTGTCTGTCTGTCCGTCTGTCTGTCTGTCCGTCTGTCACCAGGCTGTATCTCATAAACCGTGATGAGACAGTTGAAATTTTCACAGATGATGTATTTCTGTTGCCGCTATAACAAAAAATACTAAAAAACAGATAAATATGTAAGGGGGCTCTCAAGCAACAAACGTGATTTTTTTGCCGTTTTTATAGGTAATGGTACCGGTTTTTTTTAACTTACTATGTTTGAGACTATTGTTTAGTTAGATGGTCTGAACCACACCCTTAATATAACCACACCTTTCTGATACATGCTGTATATCCGATTCCAATTATCTTATAACCAACTAGCTTTTGCCTTCGGCTTCGCCCGCGTGGACGTTAAAAATTATCCCTCGGGAACGGACTACAGCGATAAATCGCAGATATCCTATGTCCTAACTCAGGTCATGGCTTTTTGTCTACCCATGTGCCAAATTTCATCCAAATTCGTTAAGCCGTTTTAGTATGAAAGGGTAAAAAACAAACTCACTTTAAAAAAATGTCGGTTGGTGTCGTGGTCCTTTGGACGAAGTTCATCCATCTAGTTTGGTCCAAAGCTTCAATTTTTTTGTTTTTTTTGTTTTTAATACAGAGCCTTAAGTATATAAGTTTTTAGCTTACTAAAGTCTTGAATCTGACTTTTTCGTTACGTGACGATTTCTGTTCCAAAATGATTTTCATACGTAGGTACTAAAGTCAACAATACCAGCTCTAGGCTAAAACTTATAACAAAAATCTTTACCATAGAAAACTCTTGTTAAGTTTAAAGAAATATCAATCTATTTCCAGAGAAACATCCTATTCCGCCAAGGCTATGGATTGACGGAGACCAACGGAGCTATTTCAGTGGGAAAGAACGATGACACCAACCATGCGTCAGTGGGTCATATCTTAGGCAACAGTGAGGTGAAGATCGCTGATCTGACCACGCAAGAAGCTTTGGGACCGGGGCAGGCAAGTATTTTTATAGTTTTCGTATTGGGACTCTTTGCCAGCACCTGTTTCCCGTTAGCTAATGACCTGCTCGCGTAGTATGACTACCGTAGAATCAGGTTTTGTCGACCGAAGAATAGACAAATGAGAGATTGTGATTGTTTATCTGTAATTTTGTCTATTCTTCAGTCGACAATACCCGTTTCTATTGTGGTCATGATAAGAGTGCTGGTGTATTTGTCCAATGCGACAGTGCGGTTATTTACCAATCCAAAGGGTTATTGGTAAAACACCAACAACCTCTTAAGGAGTCATTGTACTCATCATTATGAACAACTTTTACTATGGGAACAATTACGAAATCGCGAAAAAAAAAAGCTCAGTACATTTATGTTCGCATAACTCGTCAAAATGTACGGAATAGCTGTTTTTTTTTTGCGTTTTCATATTTGTTCTCATAGTAATTTAAAATTTACTAAACTACTTATAACATAATACGAACTTTAACACAATACAACACAATAACGTACTACCAACATTAATATATATTATTACATGAAATACTTTGCAAATTCACTCAAATGACACGTGAAAACATCATACCATGAACTTCGTTAATGATACGAATTCCCCGGTAAGTGTTTTGGCGAGTAGGTTGACAGCTTGACAGATGACAGCGGACGAGAGGTTCCCCCTAATCATAGGGGCCTACACCTCAAGCTACCCCTTCGGGGACTACAGGCGTGACGTTATTCAAGACTAAGGGTCAGCGCAGACAGAACGGAGTGCAGCGGAGGATTTTATTGACGCACTTGAAAATAAACTTTAAAATTATTAAAATAAAGTGCATAAATGCTTGAACCTGACAAAAAATGCTCGCACGTCCTCGAAGATACGCGGGAATCCCCGCGCGGCATACGCGATCCGTAAAGAGAATGCCCGAGACCGTGCGGGGATTATTCCTCTCTGTCTGCGCTGACCCTAAAGCAACTACTGTTTTCAGGAAGGTGAGATCTGGTACCGTGGTCCGAACGTAATGTCCAGTTACTATGAAAATGAGGAAGCGACTAAAGAAGTGTTGACTGAAGACCGCTGGTACAAGACTGGCGACATCGGGCGATACGACGAGCAGAAATACCTGTATGTTACTGATAGGCTTAAGGAACTTATTAAGGTAAATAGAATTTGTGATATTTTTTAAAAAAAAGGTTGGTAATTTTTTTTTTTTTTTGTGGGTGGGAAATCGTAAAATGTCTTCTCCCGCTCTGGGCGGAGCGGGAGGGCGTGTCAGACTTTTACTGACTAAAACCCACCCCGTGTTCCTTCAGTTGCCTATTGCCAAGGTCTCGGTATCCCTTTCGGACTTTCCCGCAACCCTGGCAGGCATCGCATCGGTCCTAACGGACCCCGTCAGGTGTGCTGACATCTCTTTGAGGCGCGCGTGGAACACGACGCGCCATCGACCCGGGCCTGGTCCTTATCGGACGGCGAGCTACCCATTGCTCGCCGTCCGCAAGCCCGCGCCTACGGTGGCCGGAAATCCGCCTGGGATTCCCGAATCATTCTCTTGCCCTTAGCCCAATTATTTGGGGTCGGCGCAACATGTCCCTTTCATCCATACTTCTCTATTATCCGTCATCTCGGTAGTCACCCCCTTTCTAGCCATATCATCTTTCACACAGTCCATCCATCGTTTCTTTGGTCTTCCCCTACTCTTATAGCCATCGAAATTCATACCCAAAACTTTACTCACGACATTTTCCTCATTCCTTCGCATCACATGCCCATACCTTGACGACCGATTTCTGCATAACTTTTCAGTCACCGGTGCCACTTTGAGACCTCCTTCCGAAAAAGGCTGGTAAACATTAAATCAATTTCACCACAGCACACGCACAAAATTGGTTGACATCAACATTTAAAATGAAAATTACCGTTCGAAAGATTGGCAGTATACAGATAAAGAATGTATTTAAAAACCTGTCTAACTCTATATGAAGTCATCCATGACGTGCAATGTGTGTGTATTTCTACATTTGTTATCTGTATTTTTTATAGTGTAAATAATAAACTGTATTCTGTGTATCTAAAGAAAAATGTAGTCCACGTAGTAATAAAAAAAATGTAATCCATAGTCATATAAAAATATCTCATTTACAGGTCAAAGGCTTCCAAGTACCCCCAGCCGAACTAGAAATGGTGTTACGAACACACCCGAAAATCCTCGACTGCGCGGTTGTAGGTATACCCGACCCGATCTCAGGAGAAGTGCCCAAAGCGTTTGTAGTACCACAACCCGGCCAAACAGTGAAGGAAGAAGAAATATTAGAACATGTTAATAGCAAAATCACCTTCTTTAAAAAGATAAAGGCAGTACAGTTTGTTGGGGAGATCCCTAAGAATGCCGCAGGCAAGATTCTGAGGAAGAAGTTAAAAGAATTGTACTGTTAGCATTTATTTTACAAGATTGTGCTGTTATTTTTATGCAAGCACGTATTGACTTCAGCGCATTTAGACTTTGTACAAAACTATTTGTTTTGATTTGAGTTTTATAAGTCGTAAGGTCGTAGAGTTAAGTTTTCCACTTTTATCGTTGCTATGAGGTACCAAATGACCAATGAACTACATAAATACAGTAATTACTGCTGTTTATTAATGCAGAATTAGTTACTGTGATACTACGAATAATATTATTCGTAGCTGTGATAGCACAATCGCGCCGGTACTAAGCCCAACAGCATCGATGTATAGTTCCGCAGCGCTTCAATAGATGGCGTTGTACATGTGACGCGCAATCCTGAATCGCGGTGTTAAGAGTCTCTGCGGCTGAATGACCCTCCTCGATTTTAGATTTTTCGGTATCGCTTCTCGGCCTTTTGGCTAAGATCAAAGTGTAGTATCTGTTCTTTTCAGCTTAATATCTGAAAGTTCCCTCACTGAGGGACCAGTATATTAAACTGATTTTTGTAAGCTGACGGGATGTTCGGGGCTCGCTCCACTCCCGTCGCGGGTCGGCCCGGCATTGCAGTGCCGCCGGGATCGGCCCACATAATTCCTCTATCTTTTCATCTTTCTAGATGACATATTGGACTGGTTTATCCTTTCAAAAGTAGTGCCGAAATTCGTATTGATGTGATTAGGCTGAAGGCTGATTTCAACGGATTATTAGGTTGCAAAAAACTTAACAGACAGACAGCTTTTTGACCGATAACAGTTAATAATGTATGCCAAGTCCATCATGTGCCATAATTTGGCTCTAATTTTATTAATGTTCCATTGAATAAACGAGATAAGTAGGTATACTAAGGGCTGATTTCATCAAAGTCGGATATCTTTTATCCGTGGAATAAAATTGTCGTCTGACAGTTTTCGAATGGAAAAACTTTCAAAAATTTATTTGCAGGATAAGACTTATACTCGGTATAAAATTTTGGTGAAATTCGCCCTTAATAATAAATACTGCGTTGGAAATTACCTAGCAGTGAAAAGGCAGATTCTATTATATTGTGCGGAATGTTAAGCACCATAAAGTAAATGCTCAATTGCAGCTTATAATTTTTCCTACATTGCCTCCCAACATTTTGAATGAAATTGACTGTTCGTAAAGGTGACTTAGTAAGATTCTTAGAAGACATTTTCGCAACTTGACCGTACTTGGTATGTTTTTTTAATTTATTTTTTTATAGAGAATAAAACATATCGGTGCATTGAAGAGTATTTACATTTTTACGAGGAAATTATACAAAGCTGTAAAAAATTATAGGAAGTTAGTACTTGTTTTATAATGAGACAGAATGTCCGTCAAGTTGTCATTGAGTTTTATAAAAATAATATTGTTTCAATTAGGAGTAGAAATAATTAATTATAAGGTTACATAAGTTGATAATTATTATTATAATTAATATGAGGATTTTTATGATATTATTTTGATATGCTAATAGTGTTCTAGAAGTATCTACTTAGTAGCTTGCAATAAAACTAGTCTTTAATGTACTTGTTACACAAAATAATTATCTACCTTATCGTCTACTTAAAATCTTAGCAGTTTTTTAATGGCATTTTCTTTCGGTAATGGGTTTTTTATTTAAAATCTATTTAAATGTAGGTAGGTATTGAAATTTTGTATGGAATAGTCTTTGTTTTTTTATATACTATGGAAAAGCATAAAATGCGATTTTCTGTAATGTATCTTGAAAACATTACCCTCCGTAAAGGGCCATAATTACGTTTTTTGGCTAGCAATTCAGTCCTATATAATTTTTATATTATAAAATGTTCTGTTGAAAGATGATGCACAGAAATAAAAATATTTCTGAGATGACGGCTAATAGAGATGTAAGTAGGGAGGAAAAAGACATGAGACCAACATCGTAAACGCGAAAAAATATTCAGTCGTCCCATACATTTGGGTCGGGTAGGTATTGAAATTTTGTATGGAATAGTCGATTTTTTTTTCAATGACCACACCTTTCTGATACATACTGTAATTGTATTACGTTGAAACTGATAGATGTGAACGTAGCTCAAACCTATTTTTTGTAGAGACACATAACTGCTTTAGTGAACACTAACCTTTACTCAGACCGTCCCGTCCATTAAAAACTTGTACCATGTGCCTTATAATCCATTTATATAAGATTTCATACATTCATATTAAATCTGAAGTTGTTATGTATGTATAAGTACTTTATTATTGTTATTTAATTATTATCTTTTTTAAATAAATTTACTTAATAGTTTGTGGTAATTTTATTAAGTTTAAACACCTTGTTTATAAGGTCTATTTAACACTTCTAACAAATACACTTCTAACAACTTTATGGTAGTGTAAATTCAGATGATTTTAGAGTGACTGTACTAGTAAAGAGGAACTCAACATCACCAAGCGGTTATCTAAAATATGCTGGGAGTTTGCCCTGAGCTTTTTCGGACATAATCATGCGTTCACCTAAGCATGGTCTGGAAAGGATGGTTGGAAGAAAAACATGCTCAAGGCAGAGCACCGGTAAGATGGTTAAACGCGATCAAGAAGGGTGTGGAAGGCAGCATTTATGAGGAGTCCACGCTGCAGAAGACCGCATAGCTTGGAGACGCGTCTTATGTGGTCGCGATGGTCAGCATTGAGGGAACGATGAACAAGTGAACGAAGTAGCTACTAGTGAAAAGTCATAAAAAAAGTTGTAGTGCAAATTAAATTCAATTAGGTACTACAATTTACGTTGCTCTGTAAATAAGGATTTCGTAATCAAAATTCCATAGTTTATGATAACAACAATGTTCTTATAATTTCAATTTTAGAACTAGTTTGAGAATATAAAATTCAAATTATGCTTAGTAAGGCGTGCAATTTTTTTTCAAAGAATTTGATATACTGACTCTGTCTTCTCTCTATATCTTTGAAAGTATTTTGTATGTTCGCAAACACTTAGGACTTTTCAAAATAAGAAGCGATTTCCAGAATATAAATTCACGTAGTAGACATGAAATTGTCATTACCCCCCCGATTAACTAAAACAAGCAAGTCATTTCTTATAAACAGTATCCGCTTTTATAACAAGTTGTCAAAATCGGTTACAGAACTTAGCGATGGAAAGTTCAAAACCCATATCAAACATGTCTTTATCAAAAAATCATATTATAAGATTAAAGACTACGTTGATGACAAGGAAGTTTGGCAATAATTCCTTCTGCACATGTTTCCCTGGTACCTTATAAATGGCATAATTATGTAAGAGTCTATTAACTGCTCCCAAATTACCATGTTTATTTTCTTTACATTCATCCTTGACATAATCATTGTATTTGACATTATTCCTATTATTATAGATACCTCCAATTTAATTTCAACTCTTAGTGGCTTTTGTGGACATGATAATTATTCAATTTGTTACAGTTGTAATATCAATCACGTCATTTGGTTGAAATAGGTTTTTTTACTTTATTGTTTGTCTTTTATATAGATTATTTTCTATTTTGTGAATGTGAGAACTTTGTAGGCTTATTGGACTGTAGATTTATTGAACATCTTCTATTTTGTTAAGTACCTGGTACTTACTTGTTGAAAGGCCTACATTGTCCTCCCATGCCTACTAACACTGTAATTTGAAAATATTGTAAAAGCCAATTATTTTAAAAAGAGTAACCGTGGAGTTTCTTTCCGGCTCTTCTCCATAGGAAACGACCAATTGGAACCGTGCACCTAGCTTCTGACGTTTCATAAGTGCCCATGTAGGTTGATTGGTTTGATTTTTTTCAAATCCGCAAATCGGCTTTTTTTCAACAAATACTGTCAAATCGAATGTACCAACCGGATCTAGTATGTAGCATGTCTAATAGGGCCAAGGACGTAGTAAGTACCTACCTACCGTCGGTACAATACTACCGATATAACTTGGCAGGTCTGAACATGGAGTCTGCGAACTTCGCGCATGTTCTCACTCACACTCGCCTCATGTCACCATTTGGTTCCTAACAGCCCTCTGCGCGATGTTCGGAACTGCCAAGTTATATTGACCGTGTGGTGCGTAGATACCTACAGTTTCTGCTAAAGTTACAAGAAAAATGGAACTGGGGGTTTAAAACGGCCACTTTGGCAGAATCATAGTAGGAAAATATTATGAATCATCGTAAAATGTTTGTAAGTTTTCTATGGAGATTCGTAAAATGGTCCACAAATTATGAATTGCCTTTGTGTCAAATTATAGTACTTAACTGCTAATGATAGCAGCTGTGAATAATTCAGGAAATGAATTGCTTTTAGAGAAATTGTTAATGTCGCAGTTTTAACCCGTGTTATCGTTTCGTAGACTTCAAAAACTGGACAAATAACTACCTACTTAGTTATTGCCGTAAGTATACAAAAATAATCAGAAGCACGTTTTAAAATACGACCTTTACGTTATATAACACAGGTCGGGTACTTAATTTTATTTCAATGCAATGAACCTTCAAAGTGTTTACCTAACGTTGTTAACCGGTTCTTCACCTCGTAAAACCTTGTATCTATTTTAGTTCGATCTGTGGGTAATGTAGACACACCCATAGCATAGACAAGCTATGTGCAGAAGGCCGGCTTTGTACAACGAGTAAACAAAAACATGGGCACGCAAACGTAGATGCGTACGTGCGGAGATCTCAAGCCGTCGTGGGCCTAAAACGGTCACATTACCAATTCCTCTAAAAGCATTTAATTTCGTGAATTTACAGCTGTCATTAGCAATTCCTCTACTACTACACAGTCTACTTAGTAGGGACTCTTTCCAGTCAGTGCACCATTACCTGTTTTCCATACCTGATTGCATAGGTCAAGCATTATCTTCACCCCTGGATCCCCTAGGTACTTAAGCTCTTTAGCAAAAAAATTGTCTCCACCGGCTGATTTGTTTGATTTAAGTTTGTCCAGTGCCCCTCGGATTTCATATTCGGGGATGTCTGGTTCCATGCATTCTGTGGAGGTACATGGAAAACTGTCAAACAGATGAATTATTTCGTATTATGATTCTGCCAAAATGACTGTTTTAAACCCCTGAGCACTCCTAGTACCTACGTGAAACGTGTCTTGTAACATAACATAAAATCACGCCTGTATTCCCCGAAGGGTTAGGCAGAACCCCAGTACAATTAGTACACCTACATTTCGCCATAATTATATTTAAGTCCCATGTAATAGAGGGCGAGTCTATTGCCATCATGCAGAGTCCAGACTCGGGGCTGCTACTGAGAAATTCCTGAATGAAAAACCCAATAACACTTGCCCCGACCCGGGAATCGAACCCAGGACCTCATACTCAGCAGTAGCGCTTGCGAGCGATAGACTAACAAGACAGTCCACGTGTCTGTGTACACACGGCTACACATCAAGCTATACCTATATTTCTAGTATAAGCTGACCTTGCATTGTACGGAAATTCTATACAATGCGAGATCAGAATAAACTAGAAATGTATAGTTTGATGTGTAGCCGTGTGTACCTACGTACGTTTTCGCTCATTGTATGAAGCCGATCATCTATACAATACCTATCTATGTTGTGCGGTTACTGGCCACGGTGGATGGCCCGTGGCCGTCATGCTCTCGTTCTCGACCTTGGTATTCGCATTAACTACGTCATTTAAACCACGCCCACGTAAACCCAGCTGTCGTCTGTTTACTTGATATTTTTTTAACGAGGATCTCTTCTTGGGTTATAATTATAAATACTAACCGCCTTATTCATAAACGTTGCTAAAGTTAAGTTATTAATTAGCAACTGCTTAACCATACATTTTCGATGTTTATGAATAAGAGGGTTAGTTTCTAGTGTTACAACCCGTGCGCATTAACAATATTAACATGGCACCTGGCTCAATGACATTTGCAGCTCCCCTCGCTTCCCCGCACGGCGACGGCGGGGCGCCGCGCGGGTAGCGGGGGGAGTATTGAGTTCCGAGCCAGGTGCTATCGCCCGGCTTTATATCGGTTTGCGTGCCCCCAGCGCCTGGCATCGAAAAATCTAAAAATAAATACCTTCAACAAAGATGGTGTGCAAAGCGTAATTAAAAAAAAAAAAGATTAAATGAGTGTCGTAAATATACGACTCTGGCGAAATGGACACGAAAATATTTGTCGGATAAATCCGTCGTAAGCGGTTAAAAGGTTAATGCGCACGGGTTGTAGAATAACTCTCATTTGCCTACAATAGTCTGATTTGGGCCAAATATTTTTTTACTTGTTCTATAATTATGTAGACCTCATATAAAACCATATTAGGTATTTATTATGGCTTACCATGAGGTGAAATCTGAAGGGAAAGTGAATTACAAACTATCTGCGCCCCGCGGTTTCACCCGCATAAGTCTCGGTCCCGTGGGAATAGCGGTATGAAAGGTATCCTATGTCCTTCTCCGGATCATGGTCTACCAATGTGCCAAATTTCATCCAAATTCTTTCAGCCGTTTTAACGTGAAAGCTTAACAAACAAACTCACACTTCAGCTATCGTTCCTTAGCGTCCACCATAAAACATGAGGCAATTATAGCACAATGCAATGTAATTTATAATGGTGTAGGTACAGAATAAAGAATATTCTTTTCTGTTATTTTTTTTTTGCGAACTGTACTTACCCTTTCATATTTTTATAGCAACACTTTCGGATTTAGAATTTCTTTTCAAATAATACTTCATTTTTATTATGGTGGCTATCTATCTTCATTGGGGCATGGACTTTGAGCTATTGAATTAATTTTTGAATATAAATTCGAACTTATTTTTTTCCGAAATACCTACGTGTGTAACGGAATGTTTCACTGAAATAAATTAACAATTAGTTGACCTTATAACTTAGTAAGTCATTCGTCATCAGGCTCGCATTTAAGATCATGAGCATGAGATCATCACTATTATGTTAAAAAAGAACTCTTAGCAGCAAGCGTAAGGTTGGATTTGGAATACCCCTTTTAATAGGGTTGTGCTCCTAGATCTTTCAACATCTCCTAAATATAGGAGCATTTCTTCCAGACGTGCTTTTAGATCTTGTGGGACGTGTAGGTCCCTATACAAAAATTGCACCCATTAATCTTTTATCAGCAGAAATATGTCTACTGCAGGACATACCTATAGCCAAAGAATCGCCTCACCAACCGATCTTGTGCAGTGGGTGAATGCATAAGTTATTTCGATATAGGACCTAATTTAATAAATTATAATAACAGCGACCCCCAACCCTGCTTCGCACAGTTTTTACGACTTTACAAAACATCGAGATTAGGTCATTAGCATAATCAGCCTATAATGTTCCCACTGCTGGGACACAGGCCTCCTCTCTGTGAGAGGGACTAGGCCGTAATCCACCACGCGGGCCCAGTGCGGGTTGGTGGATGTCACATGTCTTCGAATTTTTGGTTCTAAGACATGCCGGTTTCCTCACGATGTTTTCCTTCACCGTTTTGAGAGCAGTGGCGATGAAATAATTTACACAAAGTAAAGCGCCTGGCGGGGTTCGAACCTACGACCTACAACTCGTAAGTCGTGGCCGTTACCACTGGGCCACCACTGCTCCTGATTACTGATTAGGTCATTAATATTAATATATTAGACTAGCTGTGCCCCGTGGTTTCACCCGCGTAGGTCTCGATCCCGTGGAAATATAGGGATAAAACGATAAACTAGAGTAGGGAACGTCGCGGCGGCGCGACGCCGGCGTCGAACGGTTCGCGTATTGCATTGTTATACTCGTCATAACTTCGAAATTAATTGTCCGATTCGAATGAATTAAAAAATATTTTAATGCTACATAAATACCCTTGATGTTAAAATTATTCATTTGAATAAGAATTAATATTATGTTGATAAACTCCTTCACAAATAATGCATTAATTTCGAACAAATTTGATTACCTTAAAAAAGGTTATAGTGAGTCAATCTTAAAAGATAGACATATGCTGTCGCGGACTTTTTTTTGGAACTTTTAAAGAGGAACAATTCCATCATACATGATGTTTGCGTAACTTAAACCGGTAACGCAGCGCACGCAACGGAAGCTCCCAAAAAAGAATATTTTTTCCCTTTTTTGCAACATTTTTCATGTATGCTCCGCTCCTATTAGTCGTAGCGTGATCTTATATAGCCTATAACCTTCCTTGATAAATGGACTATCCAACACCAAAATAATTTTTCAATTCCAACCAGTAGTTCCTGAGATTAGCGCGTTCAAACAAACAAACAAACTCTTCAGCTTTATAATATTAGTATAGATGATTAAACCTTCCGGAATAAATCGTCTTACTGATTATGAATATCAAAGTTCGTTGCGAGTTTACAAGAAAAACACGGTCACAGAGACAGACACGAAAAGCGTCAATTTTTTTCAGTAAATATTATAGTATGTAGGTACTTATATGTTGCAGTAAGATGGTTGAAGCCGTGTTATACTTATATCCCTAGGGATATAGCTATATACCGTAATATACTTAGTTCTAGATGTAGAGTAGCTAGGAAAACGACATGTGTTTACTTATGGGTTAGGTACATTATGACAGTAGCACCCCGCGGCCTTGTACACATTCCATATCGTAGTGCTGAGTGCATTGAACTTTGCGCTTTCGCGAACTATTTTGAACCTGCTCTTGTTTTATTAACGGAACACTCTAGTACATTTGATTTGGTGGGTGTGTCATAGATAAAAACGTTTGTTTTTACGTTGTTAGAGAACGCTTTATTTACACGAAATTAAGTATGATATTTTTTTTCCACTAATTTAGTCGTTGCATTGGCGACTGCAGAGTATGTTTCATCAAAACCTCCAAAACAATTTAGTATAACAACTAGCTTTTGCCCGCGGCTTCGCCCGCGTGGATGTCGGAAATTATCCCACGGGAATGTGCTACCGGGATAAAAGTATCCTATGTCCCATAACCCACGTGGTCTGTCTAGGCGACCTAGGCGTTACGGCGTAAAAGTAACAGACATGAGACAGCCAGTAACTTTATATATTAGTGGTAGTCCATATCTATATTGTGGTGATAGTGTGGATAGTATGGACAGCAGTATGAAAGATTAATGAAAAAATATTGTATAAAGATTAATGAAAAAACTATGGCATATTGTATGGACGATGGAAACTAAGGCGAAAGCTTTGCGGGAGCCTGCGAAATTCAAATTATCTTATGTTTTTTGCTTTTTACAGGTCAGTATCAAGTTTTATGTTGATCTAAATAATGAGTCGCAGTTGTTTTAAATATTTATTTATCTAATCTAACTAATATTGCAGGAGTTGTATTCCTGTATCTAATGGTTATTATTCTGTAAAGCTACTATTTGCTACGATCGCGAATCATATTTTATTCATATTGACATTCGAAACTTACCCATTAAACGATTTAAAAGCTGTATTAAAACCAAACTTTGTAAAAAAGGGTACTATACAATTTCAGATTATTTAGAAGACAAAAAGCATGGGATTGAGCTGCTCGCTCTGCTAACATTTTGTCATTTTGGCATTGTGACATTTTGAATAAGTACAAAATATACCTACCAGTTTTATATACAAATTCACATTATTGAATATTATATGTAGGATATTGACAAATGATTACTTTGTAAAGTATTGAATTATTGTGAATGTGAGGATGAATGTGAATTTTCGTTCTCAGTTAGTTTTAACAATGGTCTGGCAATTTGAGAACTTTATGCGGCCTACACAAATGTCCTTTCTTTGGTATTGTTCGTCGAGTCGTTGAGCTCCTTAAGTTCTGAGCTGAGCTCCACTATTACTGACAAATGCTTGCAGTGACAGGACAGGTTCACTCAAATCTGTGTGGTTCATTCCTCAAAAGACCATTTCAGACTCTAATCTACATGGCCCTCATAGGGCCTGACCAATATGCCAATATCTGACCTAGGTATGTCCGGACTTTAAAAGAGACTGAGTTTGTTTCGGCCTTTCTTCTCAGAGTAGTCAGATAGGAAACGCCGACCTCATCTAGCTTAATTTTACATTTTTTGATATTATTACGACGTGTAAAAGTGATTCCAATAACCTATTTACAGAATAAACAATTTCATTTTAACATACAACCTGTCTGACACTGACTTGCAAATGGCAAAAAACTTAAGATTTGAATTTCGCGGGCTACCGGCGCATGCCCCTTAAGAAAATCGCATCATTTGCACAACGCCATCAATCGAGTAAGTACTCACTGGTAAACTCAAACTCTTCGTTCCAAGCCAAGAGCCAAGTAGTAATAACTTTTGATTGAGTGGACAGATTCTCAAGATACCGACTATGACTATATTCTCAATCCCTTAACGCTCTTGAAGAGAGTCCCGCAAAAATGTCAATAATAAGTACTTACATGTGAATTTTAAAATCAAGAGGGTAAAGAAGGGTTTTTACCCTCATGAGGGATGATTTTAGAAGAACATAACTCTTTGTTAGTTACAAAAGCATAAATTTTCACAGCCCTAAGTTAAAAAAAACTGGCCAAGTGCGTGTGGAACCATGCACAATGAAGGGTTCCGTAGTTGGGATGAATTAATTTATCAAACAAACTTTCGCAAAGTTTTATTGTCATTACGTCTATGGGCGTTTACTGTCCCTCAAAGTGTAGTTAAAAAAACATTGTAGTTACAAAACTTGTTCTCGCATACAGAATGTTTGGGTTTTTGCAACTGCACATGTAAGTTGGTCGATTAAAAGTTTTTGAGCTAAGTCGCGGACAGACAGACAGACAGACAGACGGACATGGCGAAACTATAAAGCTTCCTTGTTGACTGCGGAACTCTAAAAATGATAGGTTTCCCATAAAAACTTTCATCCCCTATATGTAACTTCAACTCAAGTAAAAATAACGCTCTTTAAAGCGTATTGTCAATCTTTTTACTCGAGTGGCCTGTGGGTGAGCTATACGCGACGATCCTATGACACCCTGCGGGTTCAATATAACAATGCTTTCAGAGTGTTGTCAAGGCTACCGTGGCGCTGCAGTGCCTCCTGGATGTTTGCAGAAGCCCACACGGACGGCTTCAAGGCCATAATTCGCAAAAAATCGGCTTCTTTACTGCAGCGTCTGCGAGGTGCTAAGAATGGCATTCTGAAAGTCATTGCGGCTCGCTTTGACTGCCCCATTCAAAAACACTGGGTAAGGGTTGTGAATGGTCTTGTATAGGTAGTAAGTAGTCTACATAAAGATGAGTACTAACAATACTAACATAATTGTAAGCTAATATTGTTGCTAATATACTAATAAGATATGGATTTAAATTATCTGAAATAAATTATTCTATTCTATTCTATTCTATATCCCCCCCCCCTTAAATTTGTTTTTGAGAAAATAATTGCCTATGATCTTCGCCCTGATGCCATCTATCTCTTTACCAAATTTTATCGAGATCCGTTCAGTGGATCAGGCGTGAAAAGGTAACATACAGAATTACAGACGGACAGACAGACAGAGTTACTATCGAATTTATACTTTTAAGCATCGATTAGTATGGATTATGTGTTCAATTCAAAATGAGCCAAACACTCGATAATTATGAATTCGGCGAAAGTCATTCTTCTACGGAGACTCTTAACACCGCGATTCAGAAAATGACGTTAAATGAACAACGCCATCTATCGAGCACGAAGTGATACTGTCAAAATATATGGGAAAACGTTCGAACACTCTGTAAGGTATGTAGAAAAGATGTAGGGTTCCATGACTGACTTGACCTGACTTGACTTGACTTGACCTGACTTGACTTGACCTGACTTGACCTGACTTGACCTGACTTGACCTGACTTGACCTGACTTGACCTGACTTGACCTAACTTGACCTAACTTGATTTGGATTGAGTTGAGTTAACCTTGAGCAGGTATATTTTATCGCAGCAGGTACATTGGTAGTTGAAAGAAAAGTAGATTACGTACCTTGCTAAAGTGAGTAATTAATGCACTCGTGTTTATTTATTAAGAGCGTTCGTGCCTTAATTACTCACTTTTTGCTCGATGTAACAATCTACAATTTTTAAGAAATTAAAATTTATCACCATTTTTTCATGATTAATATTTGTATCATGATTGAAAAGATAGATAGCGCCACCGATGGCACTACTACCAAACAATGGATTTGGAAAACTTGAATTAACCAAACTTTAGATTGGGTAAATTCACAATGTATCGCGTTATGTTTCCGCGCGAAGTATGTGAACATATGATGATTATGATCGTGTGTTACACGCGTTCTCACAAACCTACCTGATTTTACGCTAGTGTCATTTTACGACAATAGATTTCGTTACGTGTATCTACATTACGTACCTAATGAAAATTTCTTCTTGAATACTTTAAACTCTTATATCTTTTGATATTTTGAAGCGATTGCGATGAAACAAAAACTAAATGAAACATCGAGTTACACACAATATTTGAGTTTATAAGTTAACCATATTGATTTCGTACTTTTTACGTGATACTGGAACAATCAAACAAACGAACAGACAAACAGACAAACAGATAAACAGACAAACAGACAAAAATTCCAAAAATGGTAGAAATGGCATCTGTTGGTTATTCTTGGACACTCCAGCCAGGTTTTTTTTTTTTTTTCTTTGTACAGAAACGCCTCGTCTACAGATTTATTATATGTATAGATATAATACCTACTCAATACATATATTGCTTTGCACAATGTGAACTTAGGTGGTAGGTTCTGTAGTAGAGTTTGGTTTGCCGCTTTAATTATAGTACTGCACAGATACAGAATAATTATGTACAAGTATATACAGAAAGGGGGGAAATGATCAAAGGGCATCAAAAAAAATATTATTATTAATTTAAGTCAGTAAGAAATTGTAAAGAATTAATATTAAAAAAATAAACAATGACCTGATACAGAATTGCTCTCATATTATCTCTTAATAATACCTACTTTAAAGAACAATATCTTGACACTTTCTAAGGGCAATGCCTTTAGAGAGTCTTTAGTGAAACGAAACCTGTTTGGTCACCATCGCATCGCCAAGTCTGCACACGCAGACGTTCTCCTTAGAACGCATCATTCTCATAAGATACTGGTAGTTATTATTTGATTGATATGGGTTGCCAATCTAAAATGCATATTTTTATTTTGCAGATTATTAGAGCCACAAGCCGTAATAGCAAGTGAGCTTATTGATCCTATTTGCATCCGAGATCGTAGGTGAAGGAAGATGCATAACCGTTCAAAGTTCAAACCCGTGATTACAGTTCACTAGCTAGATAAGCATTCTTAATTACTTAGTAAGCAATTAGACCATAATTAGTCTAGTCTGGCCGTAAGATGTCTTAGTTTTGTTTTTAACTACAACTTGAAAGGTTTTATGTAAGACTAGCTTCCGCCCGCGGCTTCGCCCGCGTGGTATGTCGATAAAAAGTAGCCTATGTCCTTTTCCAGGTTAAGGTCTACCCCTGTGCCAAATTTTATCCAAATCCGTTCAGCCGTTTTAGCGTGAAAGCGTAACAAACAAACAGACTCACTTTCGCATTTATAATATTAGTTAGGGTTAGGATAACCTGTAAAACCTATCGTTTGATCTTATATCGTAAGCATAAGCAGCTACACGCTAATGAAGTTAAAGTTAATTAAATAAACTCTCACCTACATACGTAACATCACGCCTGTATTCCCCGAAGGATTTGGTAGAGGTCCACCTACATGCATTTCGCCAGTTATGTTTAAGTCCCATGTAATAGGAGGCGAGCCTATTGCTACCAACCGGGCACACATCCAGACTCCGGACTGCTACTGAGAAATTCCAGATGGAAAACCCAAAATTATTTCGTGATAAAAAGTATCCTATGTGTTAATCCAGGTTATTAACTATGTGTTTGCCAAATTTCATCCAAATCCATTCAGCCGTTTTTGCTTGATTGAGTAACAAACATCCAAACACACAAACTTTCACATTTATAATATTAGTAGGATGATTTCGAAACCAGTACATCATTCTTAGTAGTAGAGCTTGTGACTATTATAATATACTGGGTGTTAGGGTAGTTACCGTTATCCTTGAAACTGGTGGTTTGGTGTCATCTATAATATACTTTTTCTATGGGACCAATCTTGAAATCGCGAAAAAAAAATCTGCTGTTCCATACATTTGTGTTCACTTAAATCGACAAAATGTATGGAACAGCTGACTTTTTTTTTGCGATTTCAATATTGGTCCCGTATCTGTATAATTATGGTATTACTATTAGGTATTAATTATTGAGTAGGTAATTTATTGTGACGTTCTGCACGTGCATGGAGGCCGAGAACATTACATACCTGACTACATTAAACTAACTTCTGTACCGAGTTAATTACTTTTATGTAATTGGCTCTTTAGTCATTGGTTTTCCTTGGAAGGCTGTTTGCCATAATTATAATAATACAGCGGGGGTAAAGTCCGCTGATAGTGGTTATTCAGGTCGTTTAGACTGAATGTCGGTCACAGTAAATATTTAAGTACTCTGTTTGTTATCCTGATCTTAACCCTTGTACTTTGTACCTATTTTGGCTGATAGTCTGTTTTTCTTTCCAGAAGTAGGTATGTACCTAGTCTTACCTACTGAAAGTTAGTTTGATAAAAAGAAAATACTTCAGTTAATTAAAATGTAAATTTCGATTGTCTGAAAACACGAATTCTTTAAACAATGGTGGCCAGCGGAATAAACTTAGAAAAATAAATGTAAAACCTGGGAAATACACACAAGTTTTATTTAACTTTTTTAAATTTTAAAAATAACTATAAATAAGTAGGTACTTAGGTACTTGAATAGCAACTCGCGAATTTATCCACATCAGGCATTGCTCACCGTGCGTCAAACCAAACATTGTATTCAACGAAAATTATCAAGTTCAAAGTTTTTCGTAACTCGGAACGTTTTGTACGCACGACTATCAATCGCGACTCGACAGTCGTTCATTCGCTGCCGTCAAATTCGCGCGCGAAGATGCAAAATATGGCGCGAAAACTTCTCTTACGGGAAATCAAAAACCTGAAATGGCAAAGGAAATTGTCTACTAGTGTAGTGTTCAGAAATGATGATTTTATAATTAAATCAACCCTTCCTGATATTGTTGTGCCAAAAACAAGGTTTATTGACCTTTTGTTTGCTGATTCGGCTGGATATAAGAATCATGTTGCTGTTGTAAGTATTTTGTTCGTATTTTTTATTATTAGGCCTTGTATACATCATGTTTTCTTGGACATTAAAACAAGTCTATTTACAATTTCTTGTAGTGATGTACTCTATAATTTTAAATCGAAATTGTTATCAAAATCGACTTTTTAATTACAAAACTAAATCGACGATTTTGATAACAATTTCGATTTAGTTTTGTAATTAAATCGACGATTTTGATAACAATTTCGATTTAAGTAGTTTTGTAATCAAATAGACTTTAGCTACGCAGAAAATTATAAGTAGAGCAATTGTTATCAATATAATAAAATAATGGGAAGTATAATATAAGTCTATGAAAATCCAATTGTTCAGGTACTCTATTGGGTTTATCGTTCGGCCGTTAAAATTCTACTGATACTTACCGAAATATTACCTTTTTTACCCATTGGACATTGGACTTTAAAAATGTACCTATCGAATCTTGTTCAAACATTTTAACTAAGTATTGAAATCGTTTTGCAGAGTAGCAAAACATCTTACTCTTCAATTACTTGCCAATTGGGTTAAACAATTTGCTCCGCTTTGGAATTTGAACTAGTACGCATGATCGTTTTGTTATTTAACCGTCATTGTCTTATTGTTCGAAAGAAGACAAATGCGATATGTATTTAGTTTTACTCCTAAGAACCTACGTAATTACGTACTCCTTTATTTTATAAACGTTACTTGAAGCTAAGTAATGATTAGCGACATTTAATGACGTTTAAACGTCTCTTAAAACTTTTAAATCGTTCATGAATAATCCCACGTCTAAGATGATAGTGAGAAAAATATTCCCATGTTTCCACTTTTTATGTTCTTACAAGAATGGATGTAATATTTTTTCTTTTGATAATATTTTAGTTCCATTCTTACTTTACGTAAGTAAAATACTCTGACCACGTTCGTTACTTCTTTGCCATTTTTTTTTTTTAATTTCAACTACGATATTTTTAAGTCATCGTCCCATTTTTGCTCTAATAACCGACTGTTGGAAAAAGACATTTTCCTGAAAGGTATACCTAGTAATAGTTAAAACAAATATTATGTGACCGCACTAGTGACCACAGCGCAGGGTCAGTCGTCAGTATCGGTAATTATTTGTATTGATTTGTGGTGTACCTCATGGGAACAGCCACAGGTGTGACTTCGTTTACTATAAAATGGGGCGGCCTCTATGTGCATACAGTATGTTCCAAATGTCGTCTTCAAAGGTTTAGTCAGTCAATCTCGAACGTTGTTTATTCTTGTCTGCCCTTGGCCCTTGACCCATGTTAAGGGTTAAAATGTTTTTCTCTTCCATTCTCCAGTCATCTATTTATTTATAACATCCTCCTCACACAATCCATTCAATTTTCCTTTGGTCTCCGTGTTGATGGTTGGAGGGGGTCCTCCATCCATCAACACGGAACTAGTCTTTAATACCAGGTTCACACGGTTCAATTTTAGTTGATCAGCTGCTAAGTCGAAAGCGATTTGAACCTTCTGAACACACTGTCAATCAAATTAAATTTCAAATTCAAAGTGTTTTTCGTTGAACAACAAAAGTTGTTCAACAAAAAACGATTCGTACCTGGTTTACTTAATATTAATAATAATCTATTAAGAATCGTTTTGTTGTACTTACCTACCTATTAGGTATTCTTTAAGGTCCGTGTTTATTAAATTGGACGTAAATATATGATTTGTTGTGACTATCTCTTGAAAGTGTTAGCATTTCATTAATTTATCTATCTGTAATATGTTATCTTTCACTGCAGGAATACCTATTCCTACTCGTGTCATCAAATGGCGTTTCTTTTCTCTCTTATTATAGCTGTTTACTTCATTCACCTATTATTATTAACTTCGTTGAACTTATCCGGTTTTTCATCAAGTGTTTTTAATTCTGCCGCCTTTGTTCTCATCTATTTTACAAAGGAAACAATGCATAATTAATTGATTAAACATTTTATAAGCATGACACTTGTATTAGGGTTGGTAAAAATTACATAACCTCATTACTCCTCAATATTTTTTAATCAAAAAACTGTCATAAGATGTTGTTTTGATTACACAAATACGTCAAGGTCACTGAGGAGCGAGGAGCGAGGAAGAGCTCGTGGCTAGGTAATTAAATAACAGACGCACGGGTCGATCCATCAGGTTAAGCTACTATTCAGCTGCATCCGGTTAGACTGGAAGCCGACCCCAACACAGTTGGGAAAAGGCTAGGCAGATGATGAAATACGTCAAGGTCACCGTGGTACCTTTACTTTGTTAAAAATTTTGTCTTTACACAAATAAGAGTTTTAATTAATAAAAATAAGTTTTTTCCCCGAATAATTCTTAGTCAAGTCGACTAAGTATTTATTTGGCGCTGAGCACAACACTATTCACAATAACGTTTAGTTTTAACGTCGTGAACTTCGCTTATAAGTAAACGAAAGCATAAACAATGTATCCATGTCACCTAGTAACTACCGTATTCTAGTCTAGACTCTATGCTAACATCGAAATCTGAACTATAAATAAATTCTGTACTATGAACCTTACAACAATAAAGTTTAAATTATAACAGCAGCTGTTCCAATGCTGTTATCGTGAGACAGAATTTGATGACCATTGACTTAGCAGGATGGATTTTGATTGATCTGCTTCTTCTTCTTGCAAACAAAGCCAGCGATGGAGCGAAAACAGTTAAAATTTTACCGTATAAGTTAGAGGGAAGAGTTTAACAGCCTAATAGCTATGGTATCGTTTTGAACTTGTTCAGGTCCGACTTTCTAGAAGGTGGAGGTGCTATGGACCAATAATCTAGTGAAGGTCACGGGAATTTTCTGGATGCGGGACCAGTCATTGTGGTGATGCTCCCAAGGGATGGACTGTGTCCTGCAGTGGACGTCTTTCTGTTTCTTATTTTTAACCGACTTCTTCAAAAAGGAGGAGGTTCTCAATTCGTCTGTATGTTTTTTTGATTTGTTTCTATTTTACGCGATTACTCCTCTAATTATGAGTCGATTTTGATGATTCTTTTTTTTGTTTGGTAGGTCATCAGGCTTCAGAAGTGGTCCCATATAAATTTTATTAACTTTGCTTGCTTAGTTTTTGAGTTAGCTTTAATATTTAGTATTTTTCCCACTTAGTCTATGTAGAAGATATTTTATTTGACTCCGTCACTGTTATTTACATAGCAGGTAGTGCAGGTATTCGAATTTTTATGGGGCAGGTACCACAACTAAAAAGTGAACAATATAAACTTTTTACTAAAATAAAACAACCGACTTCAAAAAAAAACACAAAAAAAGTGAAAAGCAAAGACACCGACTTCCGAAATTAAAGTTATTTTTCACTTTTATTGTGTTTTTTTGGAATTTGGCTGTTTTTTTTTTTTTTTAAGTATTTTCGAGTCGTCAGTGGCGTTCATTAGATCCACAAAAGTGCACGTGTATGGACATTTGGGACAATTCAGCAAGTGCGTCTTGTTCTGGATAGATTGTGACGATAATGGCAACCCGAATATTAGCAATGATGATGAAATTCCTTTGTCTACCTCCATTAAGGAAACAGGTGTGACGTATGGAGCCTACATTTCCATAAATCACGAACTTCACTCTTCATTAACCCGCAACATCTTCTAATTGAAAGCATCATGTATTTAGCGCAAATGGTTCAATGAACTGAAAGCAGTACACGCTAACTCAATATTTCATTACTGTCTCGCGATATTTTATGTAACCTAGCGTAAATAGATATTAGTAATCCTTTGTAATAAATAGTCTATTAATACAAGCATCACATCTCTCATATATAGAAGAGTAACATTGAAGTCTATGGTTATCTACTCTTTTATTTAAATCTGAAAAAATTCTATGGAGAAAAAAATACAAAAATGTTCTTGTCCGTTCTTCTCCATAGGAAACTAGGTAACTACAACTTTCTGACCGACTTTACCCACTGCATGGCCTTTTTTATTTGTGCCAACCATAAAAAGAACAACGAGTTTTATCAGAGGTAGATTATTCCTAGTTATTTCCATCTAGTTCCATATTATAGCGCCATATATCGACTCATGGTCGCCATTGACGTAACTAAATCGTTAATATTAGATTTTGAACCAAGGTGGATGTTTTTAGAATTAGATGATGCATTTGGACTAAGACAAGGACAAGGTTGCTTGGCTAGATGAAATTGTGTTTTTTAACCGACTTCTTCAAAAAGGAATTGGATAGGTTAGAGGTGGTTGGGTTCTCAGTTCGTGTATATGTTTTTTGTATGTTACGCTATTTCTCCGCCAATTATGAATCGATTTTGATGATTCTTTTTTTGTTTGGTAGGTCATGCTTCAGAGGTGGTCCCATATAAATTTTATTAACCATATAAATATTACGTATTTTTCCCACATAGTATAATATGTACCTAGACAACGTTTTATGTGACTCCGTCACTGTTATTTACATAGCAGGTGCTATGCGAATTTGTGTGGGGTAGATACCACAACTAAAAACAACCGACTTCCATAAAAAATATTATTTAGTGGCAATGGCAAAACAGCCAACGGTTCATTGGATTTCTATGGAAATCTGCATTATCAAAGAAATCGTACGTACATGCGTTGTCATCGAAGATCGAAATGATATTTCTAATGTGTTCGAGCTGTAGGTATGATGAGATGGTCTGAAACTGCCAGAATTGCATGCTTGGTGATCTGGGGGCCTCAAACGGCTACTTCGGCAGAATCATAATAGGATAATATTATGAATCATATTAAAAATCGTAACAAACTGATTCAATTTATATTACGCAATTCATTTGTTTGACAGTTTTGTGTAGAGATTCGTAAAATGCTCCACAAATTATGAATTGCTTTATTGATGTTAAATTAAAATTAATTAATTTAAATTATGGTAATTTTATTAATTACTTTTAGTACGTCATTTTAATTCAGCTTTTTTTACATTAAATATGATTCGAATATGAATTGAATTGAGTACCTACCTATATATGATTCAGCTAATATGTGTCACCATTTTACGAAAACTTAGAGGAATTGCTAATGATCTGCTGGGAATTAAGGAACCCCAGATCAATGATCATCTGCTAGGGTTGCGGGAAATCCCAAAAGGGATACCAGGACCCTTGGCAACAGGCAACTGAAGGAACACGGGTGGGTTTTAGTCATTAAAAGTCTGACACGCCCCCGCTCCGCTCAGAGCGGGAGAAGTCATTTGAAGATTTCCCACCCTCAAAAAAAAAAAGATCAATGATCGTTTCTTCTCTATGCAAGTAGTCGTCTTTGTTTGCTCTGCGGCCTGACGGAGACAATAGGTGGCATTATTATTAACACCAGCCATTGTCCTCATGCTTCGGCATTACATAATAAGGGATTTCATTTATTAACCGACTTCTTCAAAAAGGAGGAGTTTCTCAATTCGTCTGTATGTTTTTTTTTTGTGTTTATGTTACGCGATTACTCCGCTAATTATGAATCGATTTTGATGATTCTTTTTTTGTTTGGTAGGGCATGCTCCAGAGGTGGTCCCATAAATATTATTAACTTTGCTTGCGTAGTTTTTGAGTTAAGTACATAGCTTCAATATTACGTATTTTTTCCCACTAAGTGTATGTAGACGATATATTCTTTGACTCCGTCACTGTTATTTACATTACTCCGCCAATAAATATAATTAATACCAGGTACTGGTATTCGAATTTGTGAGGGGTATGTACCACAGCTAAAAAGTGAAAAATAAAGACTTTTTACAAAAAAAAAAAAAAAAGTCGGTTGTTTTTTTTTTTTTGTAAAAAGTTTTCTTTATCAGCTTTTCCTGTTAAATTGGGCTTAGCTTGAATTATTTTAACCGTTCGTTGCGGAAGTATACCTAGGTAAACTGTAGGCTTTGGCTGATAAGTTCATGGTGAACGCCGAATTTTATGCAAAGACCGTGACTAATGTTGGAACTTGTGAATTTATTCACCTCGAGTTAAATCCTAATGTAAACATAGTGCCTAACGTAATATGATAATAACGAAGTATATGTAGGTACCCAACATACATAATTTAAGCAACATGCAAAAAAACACCGGTCAAGTGCGTATTGAACCACGCACAATGAAGAGATGAGGTTTGTTGTAAATTTTGTAAAATAGTTCAAAAACATGTTCTCCCATACGGAATGTACCTAAATATGAGAGAACATGTTTTAGAATCAGTCATAGATAATTGGAGAAACTTCTTTGAAAGAATTTACATTTCCTGAAGTAATTAGATACACTTGGTCGCTAGCCCACATTCGTATAGAGGCTCGTGCAGATTTGCGCGACTTGTCGCACGACGCGACACCGGTAATTGTTTTACCGTGAAGTTTCCTCTGAAATTGTTTTATTAAAGTTGCGTCGCGCCTGTTTGTGGGAGCCTTAACTCTGCCCCCGAATTTGGAGACCCGATGTTGCACTTTCCAGAAGACGCGATTCCCACGTGATTTCGTTGATTAACACTTGCTCGCTAGACCGAATTTCCTATTGCACTCGTAACTCGAATGCGGTGAAAGCGTGTACCTAATTGAGAGTGCAAGAGTGCAATTGCGCCATAATAAACTTTGTTTCAATCATAGATACGAGGTACTAAGCTATCATAATCAGGTATTTTTATCAAGTAGACACGTGAGACATTTTATTTTGTGTTTTCATATGAAAGGAAACCTATACCTTCTAGGTAAGGTTAGGTTAGGCATGTAGGTACGATTAATATTGTAGTGTAGATCCTACATAATACCTTTTATGAAAAGATAACGATAAAAATTTGAAAAAGTAGATAAAACCTCTTATAAACAAGTTATTTTTTATTTATTTTTTTAAACCCCGACAAATACAATAAACTTTAATTTTAATTTTTTATAGCTAAGAACACTCGATCATTCACATTTCAAACAAAACCAAAAAAATCAAAATTGGTTCAGCCGTTTGGCAGCTACGATGGCGCAGACAAACACACTACACGTTAAACTTATCACACCCGTCTTTTTCCGTCGGGGTTAAAAAGGCTACCTATTACAGTGCACTGCTCCGTCTTTTTCCGTCGGGGGTTAAAAAGGCTACCTATTACAGTGCACTGCTCGATTAAGGCCCAAAACTTCTTCCAAACGAACTCGGTACCTACGGCATTCGTGGGCTGCTGCAGCTGAAAATCAGCGTCAGGTAGTATAACTTGGGTTGTCATCTAACATGTTGGGCTGATATCCTTTTGGCATTATAAGCGTTTTTTTTCTATTTTTAACCAACTTCTCCAAAAAGGAGGAGGTTCTCAATTCGTCTGTATGTATTTTTTTTTTTTTTTGTATGTTTTTTACGCTATTACTCCGCCAATTATGAATCGATTTTGATGATTCTTTTTTTGTTTGGTAGGTCATGCTTTCGAGGTGGTCCCATATAAATTTAATTAACTTTGCTTGCGTAATTTTTGAGTTAGCTTCAATATTACGTATTTTTCCCACTTAGCTTATCTAGACGATATCCTGTTTGACTCTTTCACTGTTATTTACATAGCAGGTAGTGGTATTCGGATTTGTTTGGGGTAGGTACCACAACTAAAAAGTGAAAAATAAAAACATTTTACAAAAAAAAAACAACCGACTTCCAAAAAAAACACAAAAAAAGTGAAAAATAACTTTAATTTCGGAAGTCAGTGGCAAAAACAGAAATTGAAAAGCAAAGACACCGACTTCCGAAATTAAAGTAATTTTTCACTTTTTTAGTGTTTTTTTTGGAAGTCGGTTGTTTTTTTTTTTGTAAAAAGTTTTTTTAGAGTTTTGTGTCTTGGAACCCTTTTCTTATATCACCTCGTTGTACGGTACGTCCCGTCTGTCAGTCTGTCAAGACCCTTTTTCTGATGAACACGTGGAATCAAGTTAATATCAAAGGTCTACCTACGGTCTTTTGGAGCTCTAAAAGAATCATAAGTCAACTCAATAACAAAATACAGTCTTTTATGCGACATTTATTTTAGTTCTCGCAAATAAATCAAGGTACTTCCCGTTGACCTAGAATCATGAAATTTGGCAAGAAGCAAGGTCTCATAGCCAGCACAAGTTAATAAAAAAGTCCGAGAATCGTTAACTTATAGTTTTGTCAAACAACTTTTTTTATTTTTTGCGATTACAAACTTACGTTTGCAGTTGGATAATTGACCGTGACGTTTAAATCAATTTATGGGAGAACAATGTTTTTCAACTAAAAGGTTATGTTTGCTTTTGGGATACATTTTATCTCAATTAGGGAAGCCATCATCAAGCGTGGTCCAAAAAGCGCCGGTTTTTTTAGGGTTCCGTACCAAAAGGGTAAAACGGACCCTATTACTAAAACTCCGCTGTCCGTCTGTCATCAGGCTGTATTTTATGAACCGTGATAGCTAGACAGTTGAAATTTTCACAGATGATGTATTTCTGTTGCCGCTATAACAATAAATAAAATAAATATTTAAGGGGGCTCCCACTCAACAAACGTGATTTTTTTTGCTGTTTTTATAGATAATGGTACGGAAGCCTTCGTGCGCGAGTCCGACTGGCACTTCGCCGGTTTTTTTTAATAGTTGTAAGGTTTTTTTTCAATAAACGCGCTTTATAGCCGGGGAACGGGTGTAAGAGAAACGCAGGTGCTTCAGAATTACACTATAATCGTTTAGATACAACGAGTTACAAAATCTCCTTACAAGCAAACAGATCAAACAGAGCTTCTATCATCATCAAGCAGAGATTTTAAAGCGCGCGCACACATTCACTCGCTGACGGTAGTTCACGGCTCACTGCCTCAGCGTTGTCAAACAATCTCCCTTGAGCTTTCGCGGGCGCCCTCCGACGGGCGGCCGGGTAACCACTCTGGGTTGCCATTTATACACTCCCATATTAGGGACCTATAATAGGGAGTGCAGTGGCCTGTGAGTTGTGACTGAGGACAACCTGCGCTCATCCACTGCCACACATACTTTAACTTTACCCATCCCATCTAGAAGACCATCTCTAGAGTATTCTTGATACTGGATCACGGATCACGTGTAAAAATTTAACAGGAAGAATTTTTCACAATCTTCCGAGAAATAATTTTGCATTCAAGAATGGAGAGCAGTGTTTGCCAACTTTGTTACTTATTTCCATTTTTAAAACAGCTATTATCATTGAAAAGACTGGTTAATACCCATATTAAGAATTTTAGTTATACTGTTTGTCTGTCTATGTCCTTTTTAACTGAGCTAAGGACGAACAAGATTCACGGTTAAAATGTACATTAAATGAAGGTTTTTCAAGTGGTTAACATCTCATTTGCAAGCTATTATCGCTTAAAAACATAATACGGAACTTGATACAAGGAAAAACCCGACAAAAATTCCAGTCTGGTTTAGGTAAGTACCATGTAAGTACTTACATTAAACTACTTCTGTCTACCCTTCGGAGAAAAATGGCGTTATGTCAAGTAGGTATGTTAGACACAGTCAATGCCACCAATGAAGAAAAAAAAAAAGAATTGCATAAAAAAAAATGTAGTTCGACAATTTTCCGCTGGACTGCAGTGGTGGCGCGGCCTCTAAATCCTATGACTTACTTAGTGAAAAATGAGAAAATTGCGTATACCTAAATACTTATACAATAAATAAAATGTTTCATTTAGGTCTAATTACTCTTCTAAAGTCAGTTTCTATTAGGTTTTGCGGCAGTTTTGTGGTTTTTTGTTAGTTTCTATTAAATATGTCTCATTTTGATGAGTTAGATACCTACTTACTTATAACATAATCGTGTTACAACTAATTAAACATGATAAGTAATTAATTTTGTTATTAAGCACCTACCTACTTTTATAATTATGAAGGTCATCTGCTACACTTTAAATTATTTATTAAATAAATACATTAAAATTGACATTATTTATTTATTAAAGAATGATCTATAAATACTTAGGTATTATTTCATTCATAGGAATATGTAAAATATAAGTTTAGTTTTAGTTTAGGGGTATGAGGAACAGGGTGTAAAGTTCACTCATACTCCATAGAAAAGGGAGGATCCTCCAACCAGACGGGTGTTGTGTCTGGCGGGCAACTGCCCAACGATTGATGTTGGGTTCTCGTATATATGTCCACTGCATGGTAAACTTTAATTGCGCGATGCAGGATTTATGTGACGTCTGTCTGATGTCAGGTCTTTGATGCGTAGTTCGCATGTGGCGATGTAGATACCGCCACATTAGTTAGGTTCACACAGATTAGATTTTAGGTGGTTTTAGGTAGGCACATTATTATGTTCCCATGAATTCGTACCTAATTTTCATCTGAAATCATCATCTGCCTAGCCTTTTCCCAACTATGTTGGGGTCGGCTTCCAGTCTAACCGGATGCAGCTGATTACCAGTATTTTACATGGAGCGACTGCCTATCTGACCTTTACAACCCAGTAACTGGGTAATACGATACCCCTTGACAAGACTGGTTGTCAGACTTTCGGGCTTCTTCTGACGACCCGTAACGACTGTCAAAGATCCATGAATGACAGCCGGGACCAACGGCTTTACGTCGGCCGACGCACGGAGGAGTCTCGGTATGTAAAGATGGTCACCCATGCACGGACCAACCCAGGCAAGCGTAGCTTAACCTGACGGATCGACCCGTGCGGCTGTTATTACGTAGCCACGAGCTCCTACTGAAAATTTGAAATCTTATTAGAATTTATCTTGAAGTCGACTGACTTCAAGATAAATTCTAATAAGATTCCTAAGAGCAGGTAAATAGACTTATTTACCTGCTGGTGTAGTTATTGTATTATCAAATAGATTAGCGAATTATTCAATAAGAACAAACCAACTATCGAATTTCTCTGTAGTAGCAATAGCAGCCCGGAGTCTTGATTACATGGGACTTAAATATAACTGGAGAAAAATCACATGATTTCTGCCTAACCCTTCGCGGAATACAGGCGTGATGTTATGTTGTGTTAACTTAAGTAATCGAGTCCATAACAAAAATCTCCGCTCCGGTTAATTTGCATTGGACATCATAATACCTACCTACCTACTTCTGGTTTAAGCCTCTATTAAGAGCCTCTCAAGGTGTAAGTCAAGTCTCTTGATAGGCCATTGGCCGACATGTGTAATCTCGCATAATCAGCCTATAATGTTCCCACTGCTAGGACACAGGCCTCCTCTCTGTGAGAGGGAGCGGGCCGTAATCCACCACGCGGGCCCAGTGCGGGTTAGTAGAAGTCACAATCATGTCTTCGAATTTTTGGTTCTAAGACATGCCGGTTTCCTCATGATGTTTTCCTTCACTGTTTTGAGAGCAGTGGCGATGAAATAATTTACACAAAGTAAAGCGCCTGTCAGGGTTCGAACCTACGACTTACAACTTGTAAGTCGTGGCCTTTACCACCGGGCCACCACTGCTCTATGTAAATCTCGGCTTTACAAGTATTCACATCGATACTATTATTTACATAACTGATTTACTAGACGTGGCTTCTCAATGACTGGTCTATCAACGGACTCCGAAGTTAAAATTACCTTGTAACTAGCTAGATCTCTTAGTCAGTAGACCACATCCATTGTTACATTGATCGATTGTATGTACAAAGTGTTTTTGTATGGGTTATTTTTGCAATGTAAATTGGAACAGTCAACAGTCATGATTGAATGTTGACATACTCAATTGTGTGGATGCGTAGACTTTGATCAGCAGGGTCAGGGTCAGTTGTACTAATATTGTTTAGATTTTAGGGTTCGTTTTGTAATGCATAAAGACTCTATATGAGACTAGTTTGGATCGCGCTAAGTATGTGAATGGTGTTCGTTAAGACAGAGTAACATTCAACAGTGCAAGAAGAGTCAATAACGATCAACCAAATCCAAGGTTTGACGTCATGTCTTTCGGGTGTAACAACAACTGTATTATATTATATTCGTTTTATAAAAACCATACTTACTCTACCTGGCAATGACGCGACATACAGTATGTTAACTAACAAAGGGCGTTCCTGTTAATCCGCAATAGGTTGCGTACATATAGGATTAAAAAACAATATTAAAAAAATTGGGAAATATTCACAAAAGTATTAAATTGATACGTAAAAGAAACACTCTGTACACGCACACTTGTATTTTAACGTAAAAAGACAAGTGCGCGTGTACAGAGTGTTTCTTTTCCGTCTCAATTTAATATTTTTTGTGAATATTTTACTATAAAAAAATAAAATAAGTAAACCTTTAAAAAAAATAAGTAGAGTTTTTTTTTGTGGTAATATTTTTTTTACACTATTGCAGGGTAACGGGAATACCCTTCTATAGATAAAATAAAGTATATATGTAAAAAAAATATGTCACATTTTCACGACAGGTGCTATTTAAAAAAGCAGAAAATGTATGAAAGAAACTTGTCAAGTTGTCGCCTGTCACCTGTCGGTGAATAAATAGGCCCCAGAAGACCAAAAGTCTAACTCTAAAGTCATGGAATATAGCAGCTAGGTTTCACTGTCGTCAATTCACCAACTGATTATTACGGCCAGCGATGTTTAAGGGCCATATCACACTGGCGATTTGCGAGCATGTCTCCAGCGAGGCGATTGTTTAACGAGCTCGCAGAGTATGCGTAGCGAGGACGCTACGTGTGCGTAACGAGTTCGCCGCGTTTGCGGAACGAGAGCGAATGACCTGAGTGAACAAGAGAGAGCGAGACAAGTTTACAATATTGTGAAAACGCGGCGAACACGTCACGTGGTCGCGGTTAGCTCGCTCGCACCCGCGGATAGCACGTTCAGAAATTGCTTCCCTGGAAACACACTGGCAAATTGTCAATGTGATAACGCTCTAACATTTTAGTTAGATCGTTCTGCGCAGTTCTTAGCCACGAGTATCTCACGTCGTAGACTAGACTGCATTTAGATCCGCTAAATGAATCATCTCTCTAATAGACTTTCCGATATCGAGTGTTATATTTATCTAGGTTACACACTCCAGACTACACGATTAATTGCAAACTAACACGCTATCACGACATCATGAGTGAGATAACATTGAAATGTCAATAGCTTGAGCTAAAGGTGATCTTCGCATGCTTTGAGTAGATTTAGAAGGTAGTGATAATTAGATTCTGCTAGTTTAAAGACTATACCTACGTAGTCAAAATGTATGGAACAACTGATAACCGCCGCAAAATTTCAACGCTGTTTGGTCTAGAATCATAATACTGTATTCATGGCAACAATTTGCGCGTCGATGTCCATTACATTCTGTATTATCTGGCTGCTATATGATGAAGCCTACCTTATTTTTATTTTTTTATTTTTTTTCCGGGGTGGACAATCATGAGGATGTCCTCCGCCCTGCGGCGGGCGGAGGGGTCTGTCAGACTCTTACTGACTAAAAACCACCCCGGTGTTCCGACTCACACCTACGCCGCGCCGGGGTCGCGGGAACGTAAGAATCTTAAACCTCATGCATGCAAAGCTCCTAGCACCATGCTTCTACTGAAGCAAGCTATAAAGACTTCCAGACTAAAAGAGTGCCCGTGGAGTTTCTTGCCCGTCTTCTCCATAGGTACCTTACTACGCTTTGGAATGGGCAACTAACAATTCAAAAGTGCCTGTAAATTGTTTAATTGAAATAAATGCTTTGAGTTTGTGTTTGAAACCTTGATACACTGATGAAAGGACAGATTTTTAGGCTGTGATCATGGTTTTTACACGAAAACATAGTGCTTCGATGAAATCACAAATGTCATGCATGATTGTACGTCAACATTCGTGCTTGCCGGTTCATGATGCGATGCAATAACGGTGCCAGCGCAGTCTGTTGTTATTTAACTGATTACGTATTGTCTGTAGTAACTACCACGTGTTTCATGCTTCACGAAGTCTTGTTTTGTATCTGCGAAGGTATACCTAGTATTGCAGAAGTAATATTGTAGTTTATTTTCTATAACAATTTACTTGAAATTAGACTTGATTCTTAGGCTAGGCGCAAACGAGCCACCGACCATAGCCACCGGTAACCCAAGCACAAGCAGTTCACATGCTTTTTCATACGTTTTGTATACATTCGTTGCACACGTGTGGCCGGTGGTGGCCAGCCGCTACAGTCGTACTCAACACCGCAGCAAGAGACGACAGCCACCGGTGGTGATGGCCGGTGGCACGTGTGCGCCGTACCGTTAAGGCTCGTGCAAACAGGCGCGATATCGCAGGCGCGACAGGCAGAGGTACCTTTGTCGACAAAGGTACCGCTGCCTGTCGCGCCTGCGATTTCGCGCCTGTTTGTACGAGCCTTTATTCATAACTAGCTTCGGCCTGCGACTTAGTCAGCGTAAAATTTCTTGTTTTAACATAAAACATTATCCTATGACACTCGGAAATACTGTAGCTTCCCATTAGTAAAAGAGTTTTCCAAATCGTATGAGTATTACCAAAGATTATCCCCTACATACAAACTCACAAATTTTACCTCTTAGTAGGTATTAATGAAGAAGAGTACCTAGTTTGCTTATTTATAAAATTACAATTCAATCGTACAATCTTGGCGAGATTCTTTTAGAAAAATCTATTTACTTATCTCGTTTCGGATGATAAAACATGAGCTAAGATTATCCACGTGTGTGTGTTTGGCTTATCACAATTTGACACTAGAATTTAAATGTTATCTTAGAAAAGCAAGGAAGTAAAATGCCCTGTCAAACCGCGAGCTACCCTGGTCGTCAGGTAGAAGATACAGTACTACTTCCACCATTGAAAGTGAACGCGATCAAGACTCCTAAGCTGCGTTCGTGATATTATGATAATATTCCATAACAATAATAAAATTGACAGCTGTTGAACGCAGTTTAGGTGTGCTGATCGCGTCCAGTAATCCAGTTTCATTGGTAAATTCCGCCCCAAGGAAAATGTTTCCAATGTCAGACATCTTTGTCTCTGGCCGACTGGATTGTCAAAAATTCAAAATAATTCCTCGGATAAAGATATCTCTGGCGCTAAAAAAAATCTGCTCGTAGTTATTTACTGAATTGGCCTCAAATGTCCCAGCTGGGACTTCTGATCTGGGGATGTGAGGTGATGCACCTAGGCCTAGGGTCCAATTCGACTTCAAAGTAACCAATAGCAACTCTAACTTTTCTTTCTGCTTTCAGGAAAGTGCTGAAACCAAAAAATCCTACACGTACGCGCAGCTCCAAAAAAACATATCAGTCTTCGCGACTTCACTAATAAAGAAGTTCAGTTTGAAGCCAGGAGATGTCGTGGCGGTCATGTTGCCGAATTGCCCCGAGTTCCCGGTCGTGGCGTTCGGGAGCTTACAAGCGGGATGCGTGCTGACGACTGTAAACCCTATTTATAAAGAGTGTGAGTTTACTTTTCATTGTTATTGGGTTGAGAAGGGGACGTTTTTTATCACATTTTTGAGCTGCGTAGTAAGTAGTTATTACTTTATTATTTACTTTGCGGCAGTAGCATTTTAAGTAGTTATCAAAATAACAACACGATCGTTAAAACATTATTTCAATGCAAACCTTTTGTCAGACAGAGATGACTGTTTGTGTGCTAAAAACTTTACGAATACTATAATAATACCCAAACCCATCCGCCTGCCGCACATATAAAACTTTTTCTGAAATGTCCACTTTTATGACTTGAAAATGTTTCAGAAGACTAAATACATGCCTGAAAATATCAACATTATCGAATAGCATTGCAAATAAGCAAAACAGATATTTTTCTTAAAAAATTACTATGGAGCTGACATGAAAAAGTCTTATATCTCCGCTATCATATAATTGGCCCTAATTTCCTTGCTAGTGATTAATCCTTGAATTATTTTTAAAAAATTGACATACTCCCGGAAAGGGCGAGAGGTGAGACTTTTTTTTTTATCTTTAAAAATTTAATATTTTTTAATTATTTTATTCCATCAAATGTTTAACTTAATTTATGGTTAACATCTACACGGACTACTTAAACGATGAATCTGATCACTATTTTGAATAAACACGGTACAAAGTCATTAAAAAAAAGTTTCTAAGATCTAATTATCTAACGACCTTAAATTGTCGTCCTTATTTTATGTTTATGTGGTTATATGTGTACGGTTCGTACACTTGCAGAGTTGTTGTTGTTAAGGTTGAAGCGCGTAGAGAAAAGATCACTTAGTTCCCGTTAGGTTTATTACGTATAAATAGTGTTCACAAGTAATATTGTTGACGATTCCTTTCTCTAATGTTAGTCACCGCGTAGCAGTAATCGCACTCGCTGATTTATTGTAATGTATGTATATTTATAGTAATAGAAATGACGCACGTCTGGTGCAAACCACCGCGTCAGCAAAACATGTACAGTGTAAGACTGTACAATATGTCTATGAAGATCGATTTTCAGCCCACTGTGTGCCGGTACTATGACATGACCATAGACGTTAGTAAAATGTATCATTGCCGAAATGCCCCAGATACTAAGATTACTAGGGATTCAAGGGATTTAATTAGGCCAATCACGGCCGTTCAAAAATTGCCAACGCGGACGGTATTTCACGTCCACACGGCGGGGTATTGGTAAAGTTTTCAACTAGCAATAATCGCACCTCGGATTAACCTCATTGGTTACGATATTGCCTCTGCGCAAAGTTAACTTAGTTTAAATTTTTGGTTGACCCAATCAAAGCGCCGTAACGAAACCATAGCGAGATCTAATTCGATCCCAACGCCATCTATCGAGGAAGGAGGTAAACTTGTACGTTGCTTGTACATACATTTTCATACCTCATACATTTTCGGTCCCACCAAGGATAAAATAATTAAAAATATAATTATGACTTCATATCGCAGTGATAACTATAAATGTATTTGGCAGATTGCTATAAAATTCCTAATAAAAAACAGCGTTGTTAGATCGAGTGATTAATACAACAATGCTAAACTATTTATTTCTAGACGTTAAATAAGTCTCAAGGTAATTTTATCAAATTCTAAATAAACAGAAATCGTTTTAAAAATGAGCAAAATAATGTTATCAAAATTGCAAATAAGTAGAGGAAAAAATTCTTTAAATTAAAATGCGGATGCTAAACAGACGCTTGTTCTTAGGAACAAGCGTCAGTTTAGTTTTTCAATCTAAAGACTAAACTGAACTATGCTTTTGATCACGAAGTGTTGCTTGCCCGTGCCCTACTAGGTTTCTATGGAGAATAACTTAGGAAGAGCTTTGGAATGGGCGACTAGCTTCATCTTTCCAACTGATGACTGATGAACTGATCCGTTACCAAACAAATTGTTAGGTACATCGTAGCGTAGGTAAACATACAAAATGTTCATAATCACGTAAAATTCTACAAGTCATTCAGATAACGTCAGTAGGGTTTGTGAAGTTAAGTTGTGAAAGTAACGAAAGAAAATTTGATTAAGTGAATATTTTAATAGATGCTCGCTAGAACGGGAAGCGTTCTACAACAGGTTCTACACAGGGAAGCGTTATTGGCCCACCACTCTTTCTAGTCTAAATTAAACCACCCTATGGTCCCTAAGGTATCTGGTATTCGCTTATAAATAACCTACATCACGCCTGTAATCCTTTAAGGGTTAGGCAGAGGAATACCAAAAAAAATATTTGGGAAATATATTTGGTACCCACACATTTCACCAGTAATGAATGAAGTAATAAATGATTGATTCATTAAAGTTTCAAGATTTCTCAAACCATTGACTATTATCTATGTATATACTCGAGTTGCTACGGTCCCCGTAATAATTATTCTAAATCAGTGTTTTACAATCTTTTTTAATACGCGTCCCCTTTAGAAGTTAAAAAAATTCTAGCGACCCCCAATGACTGGACCGGACCTAGAAACACTTTTAGACACCATTTTTTTTTGCCCACGACCCCCCGTGTAAGCCTTCCCACCGTTTGAAAAACATTGTTCTAAAGAACACTTATTTTTCTTTTAGTCGTTACATACCTACTGAAAGTATGTAGGTATGTAACGACCAAAAGGCCAGAAACATAAATATTGAGTACAAACCCACATAATCTTCAAAGTTTGACGTAGAAACAGGATAAGTCATTGACATAGCTTAGTTTATCTACTCGTCAAATTATTTACATTGCAAAACAGTTTGATAAGCGACCATTTTATATATATTTTCGGTATTTTTTTATGTTAACCCAGAAAGTAAATGATGAATTAAATCGTAGTGTTCGATTCGAGCACCGTAGGCCTGGTCCTGGTAGAGCAGTGGTGGTCCAGTGGTAACGGCCACGACTTACGAGTTGTAGGTCGTAGGTTCGAAGCCTGACAGGCGCTTTACTTTGTGTAAATTATTTCATGACCACTTCTCTCAAAACGGTGACGGAAAACATCGTGAGGAAACCGGCATTATCCTAGAATCAAAAGTTGAAGAAGTTCGTCCGCGTGGTGGATTACGGCCCACTCCCTCTCACAGAGAGGAGGCCTGTGCCCCACACAACAGAATTCCAAACAACTTTTCAGTCACCGATGCCACTTTCAAACTTCCTCTTATATAAGCATAATCAGCCCATATTGTTCCCACTGCTGGGACACAGGCCTCCTCTCTGTGAGAGGGAGCGAGCCGTAATCCACCACGCGGGCCCAGTGCGGGTTGGTAGATGTCACATGTCTTCGAATTTTTGGTTCTAGGACATGCCGGTTTCCTCACGATGTTTTCCTTCACCGTTTTGAGAGCAGTGGCGATGAAATAATTTACACAAAGTAAAGCGCCTGTCAGGGTTCGAACCTACGACCTTCGACTCGTAAGTCGTGACTGTTACCACTGGGCCACTGCTCCTCTTATATACTAATTTCTTATTCTATCCATTCGTGTAATACCACATATCCCTCTTAGAATTCTCATCTCAACTGAACATTATTATCCTTTTGATCATGATGTCCAAGAAAACTCGAAAGAATCGAAGTAGGGACCAAAGAGCAATTGATAAAGATCATGTTTTGGCGCCGTGCTTCTGAGATTAGATAATAATATTTTCTATATTATCGCAGGTATTTATTGCACATTACGATAAATGCGCCGACGAATGACACCAGCGGCGATGATAACACTTTTACAAGCCTAACAATAGGAACTGATAAGTTTTTATACTTTTATCATGTCATTACCCTATTATAAAACAACGGAGGTATTTGATAATGCGGCACTTGTATTTTATTAATTGTTTTTTTCGCAGCACGTTATCAGGCAGTTTTATTTCTGCGAAAACTTCAATATAGGGTAAACTCACCAGTAACTGGCCACTTAAGGTCATCGGCTAGTTCATGTCAGTGTTATGCCAAAATGTGTAAAGAAATTAATATTCTTATACTACCTTTGCTTAAAGCGTCTTTTCGTTTATCGATATTGATGGGTAAATTATTAAATAAAACAGGATTACATAGAAATATTTTAATTAGTTGAAAAAGTAGTTATTTCAAGTAGTAATTAGCCATAAAATTTAGAAAATAGCCATCATAAAACTAATTACTGGCCATGTAGAAATAATCATCAAAAAAATAAAATAAAGAAAAAAGAATATTGGAAATACACTGTACCAATACCGCAACATCTTTTTCCATCCAGCTTTTATTGGACGAAAAGCTGCAACGTCTGCTGGTTATGCAATCGTTCCGAAATGGATTAGGTCTTGGATTTTTCTTCAAAAAGTCTTGAACACCAACCTGTATATCCTCTTTTTTTTTCTGGGAAATCCTCGTTTAGCTTGTTGTATAGGTAATGAAGTCACCCAACTCATTTTCTTCAGCTTCAGTAAGCACTGGATCAGGTCCAGACTTAAACTTAGTGTTAGGATTTCGAATTTTAAGTTGGATACTACTTCTGGGCACTCCAAATTTTTTAGCGGCTTGACGTATCGTACCTTCATCGTTTTCAATAAATTTGATAGCCTCTTCTATTGCCTCTTTGCAGTATTGGAGTTTTTTTAATACAATATAAAGGGGTGGCCAGTAAGTGATATTCCATAGTATCACTTACTGGCCACCCCTGGCCAGTTACTAGTAAAAGTGTGTATTTTTTTTTGTTTTTTTTGTATGGTATAGAACACCTTATGCGCCTCCTTAATACGTTTCATTTTTAATAAAATTCGAATATAAGGTTATAACCCAGTAACTGGCATGGGTGGCCAATAATTGAAAATATGCGAAAATGGCGATCAAATACTAGCCACCCTCCCAATCTCGGTTTACAATTGATGCCAATACAATAAAACTTTAAAAAAGGATCACTTACCTTCTATACAACAAACCAAATACAATCGACTCACGTTTACTACACAAAATATCACAAAATTTAATAAAGACCTAGAGCGTTACGTTAAGATTTTTTTAAGAATTAACCATTCATCTCAGAACATGAACACCGACTGTCACAAAATGGTCGTTATTTTTGGCGCTAATATCTTAATAGAAAAAAACGTTACTAGAATGGAAATCTATTTGAGTATGTAATATCAAAGACAAATCATAGATGGCGTACTGTAAGGATAACTCTTAATTTATGCAGTTGAAGTGGGTAGTGGCCAATTAATGAAAGCGGCCAGTTATACCTCTGTTTACCCTATTTATATTTTGTAATACAATATTATGTATCAGAAAGGTGTGGTCATTTATGGGTGTGGTACACATCATCAAACTAAACAACTTTCTCATTGGGACCAACTTTGTAATCCTGAAAAAATAATCTACCGTTCCATACATGACGGACGAGTAGGTAGGAACTTATTGAAGTTTTTTATGGGACAGTCGGATCATTTTATCACGCTAACAATGTTGATCCAATGGAGAAACAGTTTGATGGTCTGTATTTCTGTAAATATGACCAGTGACCTCACCTTTCTGAGAATAATATTTATGTACTCTCGGAGTACAGTAGTGTCGAACAAAAGTATTGTAGAAATAAAGACATGTCGGAGTTCCGTAATGTCGAAATAAAATCTTGTCATAGTTGCGTTTGTCGAAGTTCAGTTTGGTAGTCATGTACTGAATATATTTATATCTTATAATAAATGATTGTGCTTGAACAGTTACATTTAGGTTTTTCTCTAGAATGTGAGTCAAGTCAATTATTTGCAGAAGTCTATGATGCAACAGAAAATAAACTGACAGTAACAATATGTACCTACATTTTTTGCTGCATACCGTTTTGCTCCTTGCACTTTGTTTTCTTTGATTATAATTAAATGAATGACCCCCAAAAATCTTGATGATTTGTCAAGTCGTAAAAACCGTGCGAAGCAGGAGTGGGTCGCTAGTTAGATAATAAAGCAATTTTTTGCGCTGCCAGGGGGCCAAGTCTACTAATTTATAGGGATGGGCCGAAATTCGGTTCACATTCGGTTCAACCGAATTTCGGCAGCTTGAACCAAACTTCGGCATTCGGCCGAAATTCGGTTCAGATGCCGAACATTCGGCACAAGAAAAATAATACCTACTTGCACTATTTTGACTGAAACTAAATTAAATAGAATTAGAATAGCATTACTGTAAAATAAAATTATGTCTTTTACTCACTCACGTTCATTTATTTTAGTTAGGAACATTGTAAATGTAAACCTTATATTAAATCAGTTCTTCTTATTAGTCTAATTATCTAAATCTCTGCCTAATAAATAAGACATAAAAATTAGATATACTATTACAAAAATGAAATAAGCTTAGTTTTCTTCTAACAAACATCTGGAGTGTCGCTCTCAAGAAAGCGCGCGAAATTGAACCGAAGTTCGGCCGAACTTCGGCCAAACTTTTAATTTTAACCGAATGTTCGGCCGAAGTTCGGATTCGGTTCAAACCACATTCGGCCCATCTCTACTACTAAACGATGTTCAATCAGTGCAATGGGTGCACAGGGGGCCAAGTCTACTAATTTACAAACGTGTCAGTGGTCTCACAATGATCAGTAATTGACAGATATGCCATATAAAATCTGTCAAAAACTGATCATTGTGAGACTAGGCAAGTAATATAATAGAGGCTGATCTGTAAATAAAAAACTTTTTACAAAAAAAAAACAACCGACTTCCTTTTTAGTTGTGGTACCTACCCCACACAAATCCGAATACCACTACCTGCTATGTAAATAACAGTGAAGGAGTCAAACAGGATATCGTCTAGATAAACTAAGTGGAAAAAATACGTAATATTGAAGCTAACTCAAAAATTACGCAATCAAAGTTAATAAAATTTATATGGGACCACCTCGGAAGCATGACCTACCAAACAAAAAAAGAATCATCAAAATCGATTCATAATTGGCGGAGTAATCGCGTAACAAACAAAACTTCCTCCTTTTTGAAGAAGTCGGTTAATAAAATACAAATAATCATCTGCAACGTGTAGTGATATTTAAAATAATGTAAGTAATGAAATAGACGTTTATTTGGATTTAGATAATGCCATAATATTTATGGCTCATTAAAATGCTGACCGTGATGTTACTAGATAAAATATGTCTTAGTCATTCCAAGAAATAGAGGTTTAGCTGTAGGTAAAGCGATAAAACACTTGCTGGTGACATTTTACTAAGCGACGAATAAGTTGGCTTATGATATTTGTTAAATTATCAACGATTGTGTTGTGCAGGTCTTAAAATGTGTTAATTCGCAGAAGTAATTTTTTAAACATAACCTCTGCCAAACTGCACACTAGTTTATTGGCAGATGCAGCTCCAGTGGCCCTAGTGTGAGTTTCTTTTAAACATCTCGAATTTACGCATCGTCCGCGTTCGGCGCTCCGATTGGCCCTTCACCAGTGAAGGCTAGTGAAGGGCCAATCGGAGCGCCGAACGTGGTCGATGCGTAAAGTCTAGATAGTTTACCCACAGATGTCAGACACGGCAACTCGGTACCACAACATAATTATTTATTTCTTATCGCCGTAGGTGGTAGAATGGTTGAACTACAATTTTAACGGTTTCATCTGTCAACGGCTTCGATCAATAAGTGCATTATCGATCGATGACTGCTGGCCATAAGACTCTCCAAGCCACAAGCAGCTATACCTACCTAAGGCTATTCGGCTATTTAAATAAAATCAGCAACAAAATTCTAAAGACAGTAATTGTCCATTAAAAAATAATAAATTTTGCGGAACTAATGAACTACAAGAAACGGTTTTGCTCGTTAGAATTACAGAATATGTATAGGAATAAGTAGTCATGTCCCACACATAATATTAATACTATGACATTGATATTGACAACGAGTGTCAAGTTCCAAGGAAAAAAAAAACATTATTCTAATGCAAATATCATTGCGCAATAAGTGGAGTCAACTTACATAATTATATATATATTTAGTCGTTAAGAAAAACTATTTCGAACAATTTATACCTAGTTTGTGTTTATTCCCACATAAACATTTGTGATGAATTACTATGATAGCTACTTAGCCGAAGCTTATTATTACTTGCTTATTCTATGGCTATTTATTTATTTTATTATTTATGACACACAGTAAAATACATAGAGATACAGTTAATTAAGGTACTGCATAATTCTTAAGAAATTTCTTCCAAAAGACCTGCGAAAGACAATAGTGTGTGAGAACAAGAAGAGAAAAATATGAATATGCGAAATCTTAAACTAAAATATACCTACATAATTATACATATAACAAAAAAAATGTACATAAAGCTAAAATATATTATAAACTTATACTATATAAATACTCACAGTGGATGTTTATATTTATTTACAGTCGAACTTGCCCACCAAACAACCATCACGGAGCCAAAAGTCTTTATAACGTTACCAGAATGTTACGAAACCGTCTCGAAATCCCTGAAAGGAGCAAAGATACAAGCCAAAATAATCCTAGTTGATAATCCCAGCAAACCAGTTCCTAGTGATGTAACAAGATATTCAGAAGTAGCAGAATCGGGTGAAGCAGATTTTGATCTATTAGATAAAATAACAAGGAAAGGAGATGATGTGGCTTGTATACCATTCTCAAGTGGAACTACAGGATTACCTAAAGGCGTTGAGATTACTATCGACAATCTATTGGCTGGAATGGAGACTATGCACCAAAAAGAGAACTGTTTCCCGAATATTGCACACGGTAAGGTTGATTTTCAGATTGTTATTACTGAGAGCAGCGGTGGCCCAGTGGTAACGGCCGCAACTTACGAGTTGTAGGTCGTAGGTTCGAATTCAGACAGGCGCTTTACTTTGTGTAAATTATTTCAAAACCACTGCTCCTGTGAAGGAACACATTGTGAGGAAAGCAGCATGTCCTAGAACCAAAAATTCGAAGATATGTGAAATCTGCCAAACCGCACTGGGCCCGTGTGGTGGATTACGGATCACTCCTATTCACCGAGAAGAGGCCTGTGTCCCAGCAGTGGGAGGATTATATGCTGATTATGCTTATGCTTAATGCTACTATTAAAAAGGGATCGCTTCGTACACATTAAATCAAGAATAAGAAATTAATCATTCATTTGTTACTTCAACTATGGCCTCTACATAAGTCTCATTGCATATTTATGAAGGTACACAAGTAGGTACGAAATAAATTTTAGTAATTTCTTTACAATTATAATCTTTTGATAAATTGCCACCGGCTCGACTGACAAAACAAATAATCAAGAAGTCATTGTAACGCATGCGGGCATTAGTTAGTTTTAGATATTATTGTTAGGCGCTAACCAAAAATTTTGGGGTTATAGAAAAATAATATGAATGCGAAAGTTGCACACATATGAATTAAAACAAAAGTCACTTGTCTCTGATAGTCACAGATAAATGTTTGATCTCTGTAGTATCTACCAACCTAAAATGAATAAGCGACTCTTTTCATGAGATGACATGTGACATCCACCAGCCTGCACCGGGCCCACGATGTGGATTAACGGTCAACTCCCTCTCATAGAAAGGAGATTTGAAACATGTTGTTCATGACGCTCATCTCTCGCTTAGCTATATTATGAACCCAAGCAACTTCATTAATTATTTCTGCTATTTTCAGGTGATTTCCAAGATATTCTCCCAGCATTCCTTCCGTTCTTCCACATATATGGTCTTGTGATTGGCCTCATGGGACACCTGTCTAAAGGCTGCAAGTTGGTCACTATGGCTAAGTTCTCTGCGAGTACGTATTTGGATATCTTGAAGACTCAGAAGACTACCTTGCTTTACATCGTACCTCCTGTTGGTAAGTACTTACATTTGTTTTGTCTTTTATATGGTCTATATTATAGTCTTTTCTTTTGTCGTGACTATATTATAGATGATGCAAAAGATCATTAAAGGCTTTGTAATCTCAAGGATAAGCAGGATCATTGGTATCTTCATAGACAACTTTCAAAATATGATTCTTGTTGCAGTATATTTTGTAAAGCTTAACTGTCTGGCCCAGTAGCAACTATAGTTACTTAGCGAATGGGAAGTTTTATAATAATAAATATAATCTCTTAACAGTATTCATGTAATATACCTACGTAAACTGTACAAAGCGAAAACCATTCTTACATTAATATGATAATGTATGTATCCTCAGTTTTTTGCATAATTTACTTGAATTTGGCTATAATTTTTTTTGTTTTTTTTTTAAAAACATTACCCCACACTAGGAATTTCTTCCTGTATCGTGGGTGCGTTTACAAACATAGAAACTCACATACACTAACACCCAGACCCGGAACAACTACTTGCAGATCATACAAATATTTGTTCCGTGCGGGAATCGAACCCACGACACGTTGCGCAGCAGTCCATCGCTCAGCCACTGCGCCAACCGTGTCGTCAAAATAATATCAAAATAATATATTTTTGGTGTAAAGTTTTTATATGCCTGCACGCAGAGCATCAACAAATTACTGTTTTTGTAGTTTTGTGTTTAGTATAATATATTATTTAAATATCAAAAACAAAAAAAAAAAAATACCGGCTTTGGGTATTTTGTTGTACCTAACTTATAAAATCACTTCAATAATTTATTTAATTCTCCTTGCAGCGATCCTCCTAGGCAAGCACCCAGATGTGAATGAAGCTCACTATCGTCACGTTAGGCACATAGTCTGCGGCGCCGCGCCATTGGCTGCATCAGATGTTGAAGCTATCTTACAAAAGAGTAAAGTAAGTTTACCAGATTTTAGGTCGCTTTGATAATTTTCATTATCAATGAGCAATATGTGACAAGAATAGTTAAAATTATCCAACCAGCCATTGGAATGCTAAGAGGGTATAAAGAATACCACATACATACCCAGATACGCGTAAAAAACATGCAGTCGTGTAAAACAGAGGCAAACTAAAGAAAAGATTAATGGATTTCATCTTTTCTTTAGTCTTTAATCATCTTTCAAGATTATTATAATAGTTAAGAAGGAAGAAAATTCTGAGAACACAACGGATAGCGATATAATATGGAAGACCAAGATGTGTTGCGCTGACTCCAAATAAATTAGGATGCAAGATGATGGAAAAGATGAATGGATAGGAGGGGAGACTTGGAATTTGTCATGAATGAAAAGAGAGTGAATGATAAGGTGACGGCTGACAAGAGAGAACGGAAGAATAAAACCTGAGACGCCGCCGCCGACCCAATTAAACTAAGCAGTCAGAAGAAGAGGGATAATTTATTATGTTTGACATTTAATGTGACAGCCTCTATATTTATCGTCCACTTATATGTTATGTCCATTGAACTTATGACTTCTTTGTTTTGATGCATTGTTTTATTTGATCTTATCTTTCGCTTCAGAACACATTCTATTGTTGTCGATAACTCTTATCTGGTTTTATGAATGCCTCCAGCTCGTGCCTGTACGACCGTCCGGTAAGGCACTATCTACCAGATAACTCTCGTCATTAAGCCGGTATATATCTAGGTTGGAATAACAGGCCATAAATGTCAATATTCTTAGATATTTTGAAATAATTCAACTATTTAATCAAGTAACAAGTATTAAAAGATGGTGTAACTACCCTTTGTTTATCTAGATATGAAAACTAACCAACCTAACATAACCAACCTTTGGACTCATACCTAATTGCTTGTTAAGGAAAATAACGTTACCAATACCAAATATGCTCTTGTCCTAGTTATATAAATCAAGATCCATCAACTTTAAGTATGGAGACGTGCCGTTTACTATATTATGATAGGGCAATAGGTTCGTCCTTGGCCTAAAGGCCTTTATATTATATTATACATTGTAACAGCGAATCAGTTTTCATGCCTCCCCCTTAAGACCTAATCCAAATAGTTTTTGATAGGTATTCGGATAGTTCATGAGAGGTACCTTAAAGAATATGAATTAAAAATCTAAAAAATATTTATAATTATTCGAAATGTCGCAGGTTAATGCTAGTATATAATATAATAACAATGTTATTAATACTGTGTCAGTGGTTCTTGAGTTTTAGAATGTTTTTATCGTGAGGATACGTTTGAGTAAGAATTTAGGTACAGTAGAGAAAACCATAGAAACTTTGAATGGTGGATTATAATGAATAGAAAATATAATTATTATATGACTAGAAATTATGTGACTACTGAGATGACGGGTAATAAAATATTTGAAGAAGAAGATAGTACCCCAAATACATTGGTATTTGGGCAGCAGTCTGAATTGGACCGATGAACTGGTGAAGATCGCGTAAATTCACTCAATACCTGAAGACCAGGGCTGGTCGTTATGGAAATGCTTGGGGTAGGCCATGGGTCTAGCAAAATGGACGTTATGTGGCTGACAGATGATTCTTCTATGAAAAAATTATCTTCTTGTATCTTCTATTTCCAGCATGCCATCGAGTTCAACCAAGGCTTCGGTATGACTGAGACGACGTCACTAGGTACATCTACCTTCAAGGGCACACAGAACGTGAACTTCAATGCCTGTGGTGTTCCCATGGCCAGTGTCCAGCTGAAGTTTGCAGATCCAATCACTGGGGAAGCCGTGCCTGTTGGACAAGTAAGATAGTTTGAATAGCAATGAAATTGAACACCTCACCACCATCATCTCACCTCATGCTCAATCAACATGAGGTTTTGGGTTCGATTCCCAGGTCGGGCAAAGTATTATTGGGTGTTTCCATCAGGAATTTCTCAGTAGCAGCCCAGAGCCTGGATTTGTGCCCGGTTGATGGCAATAGGCTCGCCCCAAATTACATGGGACTTAAACATAACTGGCGAAATGTCTTTACTATAGGTACTCCTCTGCCTAACCCTTCAAGTATCATGACGCATGTACATTGAATGACGAAACCTTGCCTAAGAGGAGCATGGGACCGGTCGTTTTGCGATACTTGGCGAAGGAGGCCCAAGTCTACCTGTGGACAGTTTTCATCTAAATGATGACGATTGTGACATTCGGAAACATAACGTATAAAATATGGATTAGAAAAAATAGTTACTTTTTTTACGTTGCTTTTTATGGCAATGTGGTTTTAGAGGTATGAGGAACAGGGTGTAAAGTTCTTTCATCCTCTATACTCTATAGGAAAGGGAGGAACCTCCGACCAGACGGGTGTTGTGTCTGGCGGGCAACTGCCCAACAATTGATGTTGGATTTTTGTATATATACCCATCGCAGGGTAAACTCTAATTGCGTGATGCAGGATATATGTGACGTCAGGATTTTTGTGTGACGTCAGGTCTTTGATGAGTAGTTCGAATGTGGCGATGTAGATACCACCACGTGGTTTCTCTTTTCATTTTCATCAGGAACGGAATGGTTTCAAAAATGTTCAATAGGTACATAAAATATTATCAATATTTAATTTTGTTTCCAGTCTGGAGAAATGTACATCAGAAGTCCAACTATAATGAAGGGATATCACAAAAATCCTAAAGCGACCGAAGAAACCATGACCAAGGATGGCTTCTTCAAGACTGGTGACCTTGGCTACTTCCAACCTGGTGTCGGATTATTTATTACTGATAGGATTAAGGAACTTATTAAGGTAAGAGATGAAAAGCGTTTGATACATTATTGTTCAGAGAGGACGCTTCTGTATTATGTACTCTTTTTCGGAAACTGAAATTATTTTCTGAGCTTTAACTGCTTCTTTTATTTAAGGCTCTATTGGGTCTGTTATTGTGAGGACTTCGCAGTTTTTTTTTTTTGCACTGTCAACCCACGTCTATGGTAACAATGACATTCACAGCTTCTTTATGTCCTATTAGTAAGAGCGGTTTTCGTAGTTCAAGTACTAACACACACATGTGGTTGGCTGTACCGATGATTATTGCTACCTGTCTATTTGCATATACTGCCTGAACCTCTCTATCATGAACGAATTTCAAGAAACTATCCAATGCGTATCTAACCTCATTTCCTTCACCATCAGGTAAAAGGCATGCAAGTTGCACCAGCTGAACTAGAAAGCCTCCTACGGTCACACCCTGCAGTACAAGACGCGGCCGTCATTGGCGTCCCTCACGAGTTCTTCGGCGAAGTACCCAAAGCATTCATCATCAGAAAGAATGGTTTGAAGATTACTGAGGAAGAAATCCAAGACTTTGTAGCGAGTAAAGTAGCTGTGTACAAGAAGATTGAAGAGGTCATGTTTGTTGATGACATTCCTAAAACCGCGTCCGGAAAGATCTTGAGAAAGGAATTGAAGAAAATGTACGCGTAGACGAAATGGTTTGCTAACTCAACTCGCTTTTTGTGATTTAAAGAACTGAAGCCCTAGACAAAGTGACATTCTATCAGCGATAACGATGATGGAAAGGGTAAAAATGTATAGGACTGACATAAGCTATCGAAAAGCTTATGTCAATCCTGTTGAAAGTCGTTGTTGAAATACGAAACGCTTTCGAAGCGATTGTCACTTATCTAGGCCCTCAGGCTTAGGTTCGCTTCGGCGAAAGATTTTAATGGAGCACTCCTTGAGCTAATAGTTTTTGGGGAAACCAAAAATATGTTCCTTCGGTATTTTTTTAGGTAAACTGAGAAATATAGATACTAATAAAATCTCGGGTGATCTCTTCATAGGAAAAAATCACTTTGACAAGCCTTAGCGAATTTATTAGTTGGCTCTAGTTCTGTTCGAATCCTACTACGTATAGTGGAAGAGTTGGCAATTTGTAAAGAGCCTTATTGTTGTATGTTTAGTAAATGGGACGTTGTGGTTACTAAGAAATTGTTGAGTAATTGTAAAGTTTATCAAGTTAAGTTGAGGTGGTTTAAAAATGTGTCATACTTTATGTATTGTTATTACGTAATTCTCTTTTTGTTTGTTCCCATCCACGGCTGAGGGGGTATCTCGTAGTCTAATGTCAGTTTAGCAATATGGTTCCCTGCATAACAATATTTTGTACCACTTCCTAGTATGTAAGACATGATTTTTGTACCACCTCGTGTTGTAAATACTTTTTAATATTATAATTTTAATGAAGAAACATCACAAGAAAAAAAAAATGTGATGTGTGTAATGTGTATGGTCTTTAGATTATAAACCAGATTCAAGATTTTTTTTAAAAGATTTATTTTTAAATATTTAAAGAGCACTCGGGATCTAGAGAGCTGAGGGACAAACCTCGAATAAAGACGTTTTAATCTTTGATTTAATTTTTATTATTGTTTGGTTTTTAAATATTGATCTCCACAAACAAATGACAGCTAAAATGTCTGGTTGTTGTAAAAACCTCAGAGCAACTAATTATAATTAAAAAAAAATACAATGTGTAAAAATCCGTTTAAAAAAAGAAAATTTTAAAGAGTGCCTTATTCTAAGGAGAGTTATTATCTATTGATAATGTGGGTAGGTGCAAAGTACTATTAAGGTACCCTAATCGTTTGTATGTTCTAGTTTTTAAAGAATAAATTTATTTTTCAATAAACTCCGTCTTTATTTCAAATCCTCCCTAGAAATATCCATAAAAGTCCCCAAAAAAAGTAAGCGAAAAATGGTAGAGAAACCGTGACGTCGTGTCACGTTTTCTCGACCATTTTTCGCTTACCTTTTTTGGGGAATTTTTATATAAGTAACTTTGGCAAAAGCTAACTAATGTTCAAAGTCTACTTAAGTGAAAGTGCTGTTGCTATTACATGTTTAATATTTTAGTAACAATAGACATTAATTTAAGGAAAGTCCTATGGAATTGTTTTTTTTTTTTTTTTTTAAACTTTGCCCCACACTAGTAATTTCTTCCTGTATCGTGGGTGCGTTTACAAACATAGAAAACTCACATACACAAACACCCAGACCCGGAACAACTACTTGCAGATCATACAAATATTTGTTCCGTGCGGGAATCGAATCGAATTTTGATTACGATGAGTAGCACTATAGCAGTCCACTGCAGGTCCAGCGCCTCTCCTATTACCTACATGCCATTTAACTTGGTCCTTGGCTTGGCTGTTACCAGTCATTCTGCAAAGTCCGTCGTCGAATCGGCAAATGTAGGGTCATTTGTTGTTTCACGGTCTCCATCTCCACCCGAGAAATTGGTTGCTGATTTTGTGATCGTGAACTAAGACAGAAAGAAAGAAAGAAAGACAATTAATGTGTTTAATTACTTATTTACATCCGAAGTGTTATGTCACTGCACTATAAATTAACCTTAGCATTGACTCTGAACATAAGTTTACGATAATGAGCCGGAGATTCGAACTTTATTTACTTTACAATACCTACCTACCTATTTATAAGGTGATACTCATTCCTTACGATGAACTTTGACCATAAACCTACGTCATAGATAAAACTAAATTGACCTTAATTGGCCAGATCGAGAAAACTTCATGAACATTCCGGTGGATCTGATAACAATATTTTGTCAACATCAAAATATTGGTGTTAGTAGCGCCATCTAGTCGTTTGGGTCGTAAACACTGTTTAAAGCTTCTGAGAAGTTGAACTAGATGTCGGTAGTGAGTAAATAATGTAGAAATAAATAATTATTCATTCGAGTCAGTAACACAGGTACCTAATAATTCATAATTAATTCCTTATTCACTATTGAACATCACAATGAATGAATCCCAAACATAATAATATCACTGTTATTAGGTAGGTACCTACAATATTCCTACCATGATCTTCTTTATCTTAATACCTACTTCATCGACCTACAGTTAGTGTCCACTGTGGGTCTAACAAGTGCACAGCTGCTGTTAACACTACTGTTAACCTTTAGTCATTGCTTTATCACAGTACAAACTCCATTCACATTACCTAATGACATGTCGTAATGTGCTTAAACAAATTGTAAATAATGCGGAGTATGTAATGAATGGAGTTTTTAGCTGCAGAGACACTGCAATCGGTCGTCCGCGCCGTATTAACCAATATAATTAACCAACCTAAACGTAGTTTTCGATACAATCACATCTATGCTACGCTAGCGTAGCACCTGCGCCTACAAAACGTCTACGCGGCGTAGGCATATTGAACGAGGGCCTACGCTGGACCTACGGCAAATGCAAAGCGACTAAAAGCGCGCTGTTGGATTTTCAACGCTCGGGGCAGCGTCGATAGTTGAAAACCCAATAGCGCGTCTTTATTTAGGCATTCATTTATATGTCGCCTAGTGTATTTTCTTTTCCATTGTGTAGTCTTCCGTAAGGACATCTGTCTTGTGCTCATGATGATACTTACAAGATCACACTATGCTGCTTGCTTATATGAATTCGAATATTAGTACATTTAGTCACACTTCAAATAGAATTCAAGGATTGAAGAATAAATACGGTCTCCATTATTTTTGACACTGCAATTTATCCACTTAACACTCCATTTCTTCCTCCTCTGTGGCACATTAGTGATTACATGACAGACTTCACGCATAACATTCGTATGCGGCCAACGTCGTACGTAAACTATCGGGGCACGCAATCGGTGCCCCGTGTTCCAACTAAAGACACCGTGTAGGTTATGTTACGGAATCTGAATAAGTAGAAGTACAGAAAAGTCGCTAGCTTGACAAGAAGAATATAACTCGGCTGTAATATAGCACATCGTGCTGAGCTGAGGTGTAGATAAACTCCTCGATAAAACAACAACTCACAAATTATAACTTTTGTAAATAGGCGATAGGTACAAGGTGGTACAAGTTTACTTGGATAGGCACTATGGTAGGGAAATTCTGCATCGCAAGATCTGCTTTCCACATTCAATAGTCGGTATTTATTGTGGAAAGCAGCCATTGGCTAATATTTGAACTGCAGACTACCCTGGGGTGCGTCTGTGGACTTATACATATTTATCTAGAGAATCTCCGCTTGTGGACCCTTTTTTACTGCACCGTACGTCACCTTTGGTCGTTTACTGTAGTAGTCGTCGTGAGGAATGATCAGTGGAGGACGATTATGATTGACATGAAGTTTTCTTAAACACTCTCAACTTGTTCTATCACGATATTAACATAATTATCTGTGGGTTCAAAATGCCGTTTTCCAATTTCAAGACACTGTGTTTGTCACTAATTACTATGTATAGGCAGATGTTAGCGTTAGACGTATTTTTATGGAAATTAACCTGTTATGAAATGAGTGGGTGGAGTTTTTTTATGCTTACATATTTATAACCCCGCCGCCGCTTATTTATAGCCCTCGCGGTTTAAACCCGTATAAGTCTCGATCCCGTGAGAATGTCGGGATAAAAAGTACCTTATGTCTTTCCAGGTTATGGTCTACCCATATGCCAAATTTCATCACAATCTGTTCAGCCGTTTTAGCGTGAAAGCGAAACAAACAAACTCAATTTCGCATTTACCTATAATATTAGTTCAATATAGTCTGTTTTGAACGAGATAACACTTGATTAGATTGATATAATAATCATCATCTGCCTAGCCTTTTGCCAACTATGTTGGGTTCAGCTTCCAGTCTAATCGGATGAAACTGTATTTTACATGGAGCGACTGTCTATCTGATCTCCATAACCCAGTTACTTGGTAAGACTGGTTGTCAGACTTTCGGACTTCTGACGACCAGATTGATATAATAATATTGTAGGTAATCAACGCCTAACGTTTTGTCGTCATGTTGAATAACATTATGCAAATAAGACGATCCAACCAAAAAATATAATTGCGTAATAATTTATTACAGTTCCAGATATTTTATCGCAAACAAAACTTATGTAAATGCGTGAAAAAGAGACAACGAATTTTCCGATTCTCCATTTCGCAAATTCGAATATAGAGCGAGACAAAAGATACAGAATAAATAATTATTTTAACCTAGCTAGACCTAGAGCTAGACGTACAAAAATATATCCACTCTATGACCACACCTCAGACCAAATAAACCACACCAACTAGTTCAATTCAAATACCAGTCACACCCACGAAAAATACAACCATCTATTTTTAGGTCCACAAAACACTTGGACGTCGTCGCAAGTAAATAAAAGCGCCGTGTAAACATGTTTTTAGATAGCAGCCGATAACTAACTGTCTCTTAATTACTACGATACCAACCTCACGTCATTAAACAGTTAACTAAGTTCTATTTATTCTTTAGTAGAAAACGATACCTCGTCGCGAACGGCCGTCCCGATATTTCTGTTCCTCGAATTTAAATATTTATAACAAACGTCTCTCGCGCGTGGTTCTGTGTCATAAACAGTGATAATTTAATGTTTTAAAGTAGGTATTATCATTTATATTAATGTAGGTAGATGATATGGATATTTGAAACTTTAAAAACGTTTTCTATTTCAACTTTGGCCGCTATGCATAGCTGTCACCTAGTAACATATGTAGTGAGTTTTAGTCAAAACATTAGGTTTTATCGCTCTAATGTCATTGCAAATGGAATGACAAATAGATAAGTCTAGGCGTTATCACTTCCTCAGTGCAATGTTTTGAACTTTGACTTGCCAATCGGCATTGTATGTAATTTTCCCGGTAGGGGTATGTATGGAAAATTGTAGAATTGGGATGGTAACAACAATATACGATACCTACTAATAAGTATGCCTGTAAGTGTAACTGTCATAGAAAGGCTAAACTGGTTTAACTTAAGTGTTTGGATCACTAACTAATGACAACAACTTTAGCGTAAAATAGAGCAATATAATAATCGACACAGAATATTGCCACATCATGAACCTCTTACAATGGTTTTTGAACAAGTCCACTCATTCTTATTAATCTTAATAAAATCTTAATAATAAAACCAGTCTTAATCATCCCATGGTCACAAAGCTGTTCTTGTTAGCCTTCCCATGCTGAATTTTGCTGAATCTTATCGATGTTTACCTACAACGGCTCAGGATACAGCAGCGCACGCACTGTATATATAAAACTGTCGATTTCCTTTTAGAAGTCGATAAATAACAATAAAAATTCTATTGTGTCTCGTTAGTGACAGTAATATTTGAGTTTTTCGCACCATAACTTGGTGCCAAAAACTCAAATATTAACTGTCACTATTGTAGCTATACCTTTGCATTCATTTTTCTTTCATTTGTTTTTCCCTTAACTGTGCAAAAAAAACTCAAACAAAACGTCTATATTGAACTTTGCATAGTCAAATAATTTATTTCCATTAAAAGGACACTTTTGAACGTCAAAATTTAGAAAAAATAGAATTAATTCTTCCATAAAGCCTCCGACTGTTATTATTATCATACACGGCGGTTGTGACTCGCGCAACACAACAAACATTGCCACATAGAGGTCAACGTACTTACCTACTTACTACGAATGAAGTTGCATTGTTTCTGACCTTCATATTTTATTTTTCGTTATATAACAGAATAGCCTAACCAGAATGATAAAAGATGTTCCTGGATTTCTATGAAAATATAATTATAGATCTCCTAATAACAAAGCTGAGGAATTTGTTTTTTTTTGTTGGTTTGAACGCGCTAATCTCTGGAACTACCAGTCGGATTTGAAAAATGTTTTTGCATTTGATAGCCCTGTTTTTGAGGAAGACTATGACTAGGACCCTTGGGAGTCGAGCAAAAAGAAAAAAAGGCAGAAAGAACGAAGAATGCTAAGCAAAAACGAAGTAATAGCGCGGGCAGACATGCGAGGCGACGGCGACGCCGACAGCGTAGTAGGCTTGCAGAAAACTATCGATGTATCGATATATCTATATTTTTCGGCGATATTTATTATTTCGATATATTGATGTATCCATATAAAATATCAAGTATCTATCGAAAATGTATTAAATTCAATATATTTCCAATAGCAACCGTTCGTTGCCACCGCCACTGACTAAACCGCTGGAATTATTCAGAGCCGTAAAATGTAGACTTTTTTTATCCTAATTTGGTATTTATAATAATAATATGAATGAAAAACAAATCCAATTGAACTTCACAAAAATCTTTTAAATATTTATTATAAAAAAAATATAAAAATATCACCGCTTAATCGGTCCTTTTTTTTTTCGATATATCGAAATCGATATTTTTTTTAAATATCGATACGATTTACATACTATCGATTCTTTTTGGCACTTCTTGCATCCCTACAGCGGCAGTGTGGGTCGGGGGAATGTATGGTTAGATTGCCAGTTATAAAATTCATATATTAGTGCGCAAGTTAAGGCTCGTGCAAACAGACGCGAAATCGCGGGCGCGACAGGCAGCGGTACCTTTGTCAAAGGGTGTCGCGCCCGCGATTTCGCGTCTGTTTGCACGAGCCATTAACCGGGTAAAATCCAGACTTCTGGTTGAGACCTGGTACTTTCTCAAATTAAATCATCATCATTAGCATATAGCCGTCCTGCTGGACATAAGCTATATTAATAAGAGGAAACTAATAAATAAAAAACATCTTTAGGTACAATGACGGACAAATTATTATCAATGTTGCAGTACTTGCGGTTCAAAAAGTAGATGCAGATGCAAAACGTTATCTACGATAATAGTGGTTATATAATTTTTTATCTGAATGTTTTGTTGAATGTATGGAAGAGTGTAACTTTTATATTGCGGAGAGATAACAAAGGATTAAAATATTATGGTTACTGCAGATACTGTCACATCTTATGAACATACTCGCTATGTTTTATATTGCTATGCTTTTTTCCACAGTTATGACAACTACTCTGAAATCATCATCACCTCTTGCTTTAATTTCTTATATATTATTTATAATTGGCACAGCACCTACGTTTTTTTCTTCCATATTATCTCTATTACCCGTCATCTCAGAATTATCTTTCGTCTTAACCTTAGTTAAATCATCTTTCACATTATAATTTTTTTCGTTTGTCTACCTCTTTTCTTATATCTCGTTATCCATATTCAGAGATTTTAAATTTACAATAAGTACCTACCTACAGTCTTCTCTCGTATCTTAGCACTTTATTAAATTTTTGAGAGTTGGTCCCATATGAGAAGTTCTTCAAATTCATGAATACGTGTTTCATACGAATGTCGCCCTAACGGTAAGAGAGTATCATCGTCGTCTGTCGAGGGTCATAAATATATGTAGGTAATGTTCAATTATTATCAAAATTAATTTTCACATTTATTATATATATATATTTTTTTTGCGATCGTGTTTTTGCAAAAAACAAAACAAATTATGCGTCTCGCCGTACCTACGTTTGGCTAATACTGAATATCTTTGTTTCGTTTCTTTTGTCCCTACTGCATAATGTGTGACGGATTTTTGTGTTTGGCAATTCAACCTTTAAAAACTTGAAACTTGCCACGAATACTTATTTTACTTACGGTAATTATAAAGACAAAAGAAAAAAGAAAAAAAAATTAGATATTAAATAAAATATAAAGATTATAGATGGATTAGATTATTATTAGATAAAGTTAACCTTATAGATAAAGTTAGCCTTTTACAAAATTCCTTCAATATGAGTGTCCTCTCACTTTAGAAGTTCCTTTGTTTAAATGAACGTGTTTATTTTTATAAAATGTATTTATAACTAAATGATAACAAACCATTCGCTTTGTTTTACAATTCACTTGAAACCTCTTTGTTGCATGCAGTTGAGGATCATAAAATACAGCAATGTTTTGCGTACATTTATTCTTTTAAAAACAAATTGTAACCTTATCATTAATGTAAAATTCAAGGTTACTAGCTTCTACTTACTATAATAGGTAGGTACTTAACTCCTGAATATTGGGTAATGTTTTTGGCTTTAAATTCCGCAGTGTTAAGACCTGAAAGTCAGTCGAAACTACGTAAAGTCGTAAAACCTACCTAGGTATTTGTTACAAGGATAAAACTAAGCATCCTATCCCAATTTAGGATACCAGTGGCGGCGCAACCAAGGTCGCACTGCCAAAAAATTTATGATTGATTGCGCAACTGATCGGACGCCTGTTGAGATAAAAACTGTGTATATTTTGCTGGTAGCGCGACCATGGTTGCACCACCATGGTGTCCTAGTAAGATCATTAAATATTTTAATCGTCGACAAGATAACCAATTTTTGTCGACTTTTGACCCGACTGCCAAGGAAGGGTTATGTTTTTAACTATATTATACTATATTTTAATTTCGACAAACCGAAAAAAAAAGTAGTTTTAATTAGTATTTGATCTTCGTCAATTAATACAGTTTGTACTTACGAGTAACCGTGCATTTGCACTGCCGAAACATTCAAGACAAAACATGTTGGAATCTCTAGTTCCTGTCAACAATTATATGGAACCACGGATATGACAGAAAGTAGAGATTTCAACATTTTTTGTCGTAATTGTTTCGCCAGTGCAAACGCACGGTTACGTTCATCATACATCTAGAATTACGACAGTTCCTATTTATAGAATGAACGGGGCATATTCATCTGATAATCGTAAAACGCAGTAGCTATAAACGCTATAACTCGTATCTTGCAAAATTTAGTCATTTATGTACATTTTGCATGTTATAGCGTTTATACTTCGTTCAAAATCTTCTGTATTTCATAAGCAGAAGATTTACTTTTTAGCAGACGCGATGTTGACAAACTAAACTAAACAGTTCAGTGCATCTTTTTCTTTCTATTTCATTATGAAAAGGACAGAAGATAAATTTTAGTTTAGTCCTGCCAAATTAATCAGCGCCTGACGTAAATTGACGTAATTTTAGGTAGGCAAGTTTTAAATCGCGTCTAAACTTGTATGGAGTAGTGACAGTTTGACAGGATTAAACTAAAATTTATCTTTTCATTTTTCATTTTGGATCTATTGAGGGGTAGTACGAGACCAAAGAAAAGATGTATGGATTGCTTAGGTAAATTTGCTTACATAAGTAACTTTCAAGAATTTTGTTGAATTAAACTTCTGTTCACAACTTTCCTTTTACTGCTTGCCCTACGAACGGTCACGGTCACCGTAGAAAAATAATCAATGAATACGTTAGTATACAGTTTTCATGTCTTTGCATACGATGCAGACGTGTTGCAAATTGTAACAATAGCATTACGCTGCATTTATACACAATTTGTTTTTTAAAGACCTGTGTAATCTTAGTTATCATTATAAATAGATCTTGATAGTAACAGTGCATTTTAAATGCAGGCTTGTTTTTTTAGTTTGATACGCTAACAGTTATCTTCCAAAAAGAACACTACAAAGATTTAAGTATTTCACTTTATTAGTCCAATCTTGCTTTTTCCGTGAGTAAAATCTTCAACACCAGAAAAAGATAACAGCTTTTGGATATGTAATAACTATGGTGATTAACAGAGACTTATTTAATAATAATGGGCATTATGTAAATCCGTGATAACCTCATGCAATAGTATACATGCATTCACTTGATGTTAGTTTAGTTCAATGTATATTAATGTAATATGTTCCCAAGTCTCATCTTCCTACGCAACATCATGTGCAGTAAATTCTTTTTCGCTAGTTATTCACAATGTAGTTGTCAAATCCTTAGCTAAGTCAATGTCATTAAGTCAATCGGGCCAACGTTCACTATAATGTTTTTCTGTTGTAACTTGTTGCATCATCATTATCGTGCCCTTTTCCCAATTTATATGGAGTAGGCGAAGCATGTCGTCTTCTTTCATACTTCTCTATGCCATTCTCACCTTTGACACAAGACATTTTTTCTTTAGCCTCCCCCTACTCTTAAAGCCATCATTCACATTCATACTCAAAACTTGCCCCATTACATAATAATAGCCGCATGGGTCGATCGATAAGGTTAAGCTACGCTTGCCGGGGTTCGTCTGTGGATGGGTGACCATCTTTACATACCGAGACTCCTCCGTGCCTCGGCAAGCACGATAAACCGTTGGTACTGGCTGTCATTCGTGGATCTTTGACAGTTGTTACAGGTTGTCAGAAGCCCGAAAGTCTGACAAACAGTCTTACCAAGGGGTATCGTATTTCCCATAGTTAGGTACTGGGTTGTGGAGGTCAGATAGGCAGTCGCTCCATATAAAATACTGGTATTCAGCTGCATCCGGTTAGACTGGAAGCCAACCCCAAAGTATTTGGGAAAAGGCTACGCTGATTGATTTTTGTTTGTTAAATATCAATATATAGTTAATATATTTGTCCAATGACAACACATTTAATTTAATATGTTAGGCAATATTGATTTAGATTTGGGTAGGTATATTTCGTTTCCCAAAAACCGTAGTTTTTCAACCATGAAATAAAACAGAATATTGACTGCAGCATTAATGATAATGCTTTGTATCATTACTGCTATCTTTACTTTGGTATCGTTGTTGGTTTGATATTTATCAGAACACTATTATTTAGTTCATTAAAATTCCATTAACATCGCGGTAAACATTATTTAAAAATTAAGCGTCGTCTAATTTATAGATTACTTCAAAAACTGTTGGTAGGTAGTATATTCTACCTATATGTTCGCGATTACTCAAAAACTACTCGCCCGACACGCTTTTAATTTTAATTACCTACTATTAAACTGATTCTGTGAGAATGTGTACTCTCTTAGTAATATTTAGATACCGATATTAGGGTAAAAGTTTGATGAGCCATGTGATGAAATGATAACAAGGGCAAATTATTATAAATAACTAATTTATTTAGAGGATTATCGTACCGGGTTAGCACACACATGACAGATCGGACACACGAGAGTGTTCCATTTACAATTATATGTCAGATTGAACTCGTGCAGGGTCCAAACTTTCATCACCATGTGTATGAATAGTGAGTAATTTCTTGCCCGAAATCATACAGTAGGTTGCACGAAAACTTTATATTAAATACGTTTCATTCCTATATGTCCGATTCTCATGTTCCGTTGTACAAAAGATTCCACACAGTAGGTACAAAAATTAAAAAAACATAAGTATCTAGATCTGAATTAGCTGCTAGCAATTGGTCACGACATTGAGTACTGTAATTACGGTCTTCCTTTCGTTGTCTCGAACAAAACGAAGTTTTCTTGCGCGTACGTATAAAACATTAAGCTGATGATTTAGCTTCATTGTATTTTTTTTTAAATATCATTAGTCTCTACTGTAATTCTTTTATTTTATTTTATAATTATTAAAATTAAAATTGTGATTATGCCCCCTCCCCTTTTATATACTTGCATATTATTATTATTATTTTAGTGTTAGATATACAATAATGTATATTATTGAATTACTGTAAATAAAATACATGCTTCATTGATTAATTTAATATTAATTCTAGTGTTAGTGAATCAATTGTAGTTTTTTGCGATGAAAGCCTCCAGTAGCAAATCACCCCAATATGACCACTGTTAGAAAACTCTCGTATGTGTCCATTATTACGAGTAGTAGTTTTAACGATAAAAGTCTGGTTAGTGTAGGAACCGACATTGTAGTTAGTTTTGCAACAAAAAAAAAACCTAATTTGCATGCTGTTTCTTAAACTCTTAGGGCCCTACCACAAAAACTTAGACACTTGTTCAACACGTATTTAATGTCAGTTTAATGTCAAACTCATACAGAAATGTCATGTTTAAAAGGTGTTTAAAAACTAAACAACTGATAAACACGGTTTTGTGGTAATATAATATAAGGTTCTATTCCATAACTACTCACTTTTCTTATAAATGTATACCTATTTTATTTATTATCTTGCTGATGATGTATGGCATTTGGACTATCATTTCTCGATCTCAGTAGCAAACATTTTTTAGACTTTAGATCCAAATAAAGAATATTGTCATGTCATGCAATAAAGAATTGAGTATTGCGTTCTTTCGAGAAATCTTATATTCTATATCATCTCACTTTTCTTATCAATTTTATATTTGGTCTTTGGAGTATCATTTCTCGATCAGAAGGTAGCGAACTAGACTTTACCCTTACACTTTACACCTAAACAAAGTTCATCCTTCACTCCTCTATTCAACTGATATTAAATCGTTATCAACTATAAAAATATTCATATCAGCTACTATCAACAACATTATATCATTATAAAAGTTCCAGTCTTCGATGAGTGCAATACAAAGCAGGACAATGGTAGCCAAAAATTTGTTCACGGTGAAAAGAACTTTAAATTCAGTGAAACAGAGTTCAAAATATGCAAGTGTTGTGGTTAGGAAACACAGTGTATGGACCCAGGATAAAGTGATCAAATCGCCGTTCAAGGATGTAGAAATTCCAAACTATACCTTGTACGATTATGTTTGGCAGAATCTCGACAAATGGCCCGAGAGGACAGCTTCTGTAAGTATTTTTTTTCCTTCCTCAGGGTTTTTCCATGTGGCATTGCTCAGCAGCAGCCCAGAGTCTAGATTTGTTCCCGGTTGATGGCAATAGGCTCGTCCCCTATTACATGGGAATTAAACATAACTGGCGAAATGTGGGTGTACAGTACAATAGATAGACTTATGGCTAATCCTTCGGGGATTACATCGAAGAAACTTGTAGTTTATTATTTTTATTCCATGTTTCTTAATTTCCAGATATAAAAATATCTTATACATCTTACTACAATAATCTTGATAGAAGACACGAACGTTATTAAGGCCCGTATTACAGAACCTCACTCAAGACTCAAGCATTACTTAAAACTCGTTTACAGCCTTTTGATTGGTTGAAACTAGTTTTAAGTAATGCTTGAGTCTTGAGTGAGGTTCTGTAATACGGGCCTCAGTGTGTTAAGTATTCGCTAGGCCGGGGAGACGATTATATGATTTGTAAAAACATTGGACTAAATATTCCTACGATTCGAAATTGAACCGTAATCGCGCCAGCCCGACTCGCTCTTTGTCGGTTTTCACTAACATTCAGCTTTAAAATATATTATACGGAGGGGCCGTATCAAAACTACGCTCAAGCGACACGCGTCTTGCAACAGCGACTGCGGAGAAAACAAAATATGAAATAAATACCACTTGCAGAGTGAAGGACGGAAACAAATGACGCGCGCGCTTGTCGCAATTCGCATAATCGCTCGAGGCCATGAACAGCATGCACCATATTCAAGGGCTATCAACATTATTACAATACTACTGTGCTCTGCCTAATCCTTCGGGTATTACAGGCGTGATGTTATTTTTATAGACATTATAATAACCAGAATAATTTGGAATTCCAGGTCTGTGCTGTAACAGGCAGAGGGTACACCTACGAGCAGGCGTTCAAGCTATCTAACAGATTTGCAGCGAACCTTAGGACGAAGTTCAAGATTCAAGATGGAGACACAGTCGCAGTAATGCTACCAAATGTACCGGACTTCCCTCTGATTTCTCTGGGTATATTAGCAGCTGGAGGAGTGATAACCAGTATCAATCCAATTTATACTGCCCGTGAGTACTTCGATATTAGACATGCGTCAGTTAAATCAAAACGTATCTATAATCCGATTTCAGTCACAAATCGTATCAAACTAGACAAACCGATTTCACAAAACCACGGCAAGAGAGATTTCCGTAAGCAAGTACTTGTTTATTTTTGGATAGTTTGATAGAAGCACATAGACCAAATAATATTACTAGAGACGATCGAAACTGCGAGCCTGCGATTTTGAAAACGATTTCAAAATCTCAAATCGGATAGTTAACTGTTTGTGTAAAAATCCAAAAACGCACAACGCACAAGACTTTATGTCATAGTACTTGAATTTTATAGCCAGAAGCAGGATGAAATACTTGCGATTGGAAAGGCCTATAGACTGCTAAAGATAATGATGATCTAGAAAAGATGTCAGAGATTTGTTTTCTATGTCTAGAAATATGTAGACGATGCTAAATATTAAATACACAATGCATATTAGTTTGTTGTCCCACGATCTGCAATTCATCGTCTTTTTATACGATAGGGAAAATAAATATGCGGATTATGATAATTCCAATATATAACACTTACGTAAATCTGCAGTCAACAAGCACGTCTATACCTGCAGTGTTAATACCTACGTATTAATACTGCAGAAATATTGACACGATTATTGTTATGATTGCAGATTTATGTAAGTAATTCCTTCAATATCGAAGTCATATTGAAAAGAGAGAAAACCATTAATTCACAAGAGAGAAGCAAAAAGCCTTTGTCCTTTAGTAGGACAGTATTTGGTTTGGTAATTTAATTATTTATACAACCACGTTTCTACTTTCAGATGAAGTACAGCGCCAATTAAAGATGGCAGAAGCAAAGATAATCGTAACATTACCAGAGATTGTGCCAACTATAAGGGAAGCTTTGAAGATCGCCAAACTTAACATTCCAGTAGTCGTAGTAAAAACAAATGGAAATCCAGCTCCTGAAGGAACAGCTTTATTCAATGAACTAAGCGAAGACATACACACTGATAAGTCCGTTTTGAGACAAGTAAGGAGGGATACCAGCGATATATGCTTCCTGCCATATTCTAGTGGTACTACAGGGTTACCGAAAGGTGTAGAACTATCGCATAGGAATATTATTGCTAACTGCGAGCAGATTAACGACCCACTCATTGCAATGCACCATGAAACTACACGTGAGTTCATGCTATAATTTTAATGCTATCAATGATACCTATACTCCATTCATTACCTTTAATTATCATGACGTCTTCGTCTCATTCGATTTAAACTTTAAAAATCCTTCTAATATTATAAATGTGAAAGTTTGTGTGTTTGGATGTTTGTTACTCAATCACGCAGTAACGGCTGAATGGATTTGGATGAAATTGGGCACAGATAGTTTATAACCTGGATTAACACATAGGATACTTTATATCCCCACGATCCCGATATTCCCACGGGATCGAGACTTACGCGGGTGAAACCGCGGGGCGCAGCTAGTACTCCATAATCTGTGCGAAAGAAGAAAATCATATTCAATTTTTTTTCTGTTTGATTCTCAATTTTTACTATTTTAAGTCACGTCAACTACAATATTTTTTCTCAAAGTGGCCAAGTACCGTATTTTGGATCAAACAATTTTACAGAAATATTGGCCTTAACTATTTCCTTGGTACTTATTCCCTATTAATTAAATGATGTAAAATAGGAGAAGATAGCTTTGTTCTTCTATTAATTATCACAACTTTGCGTTCAAAATGCTCCCTTGTAAAATCATGATTTTGTAGATAACCTTTTATATTTTATGGCCGTTGAGTAGAAAGTTTTCTACTGGCGATTCCAAAATCAAATTGTCTTCACTACCTTAGACAAATGTCAATTGTCAGTGTGATTTTGACAGTTTGAGTAAAAAACTTTCTTCCGAAATAGTCTACTTAAAAAAAGGCCTAGACAAAGGTCGTTGGAAACGAAAGATAAAATGACAGATTTCTACGGTGCGATGTCAAAAATAAAAAAACGAAATGTCACTTTGTATATAAAAAGCTATATCTATTCTTCGTAGAGATAGAAAGCGTCATGCTACGCGTGCTGTTTAAAGTCATTGTAGAAATACGAAACGCTTTGGAAGCGATTGTCACTTGTCTAGGCTCTAAGCACCTTAATTGCGTAACACACGATCAATAACAATCCGTTTCATTTTGACAGTTCAAGATCATTCATTGCGTTAGTTACTTTGTTGAGCAAACAAATTTTTGCACATATGAAGCAATGTATTAGGAATATCCTTCAAAATTATTCAGATTGTGATTGATAGTGAGTAACGGTGCGATTTAAGCTGGCCTCTTATTCTGTTCAAACTCCGTACCACGCTAGACCAGCTTAAGTTAAAAGTGTTATCACACACGTGCGGTAGACTGTTTATCTCTCGAGCTGCTAGCTGCTGTTGAAACTACCCTCGCGACCACTCGAATGACTGCGTCAAGGTCTTTGACCGTCAGACTCTAATTTTGTATAGCAACAAGCACTTTATGTCTTTAACACTTGAATTTTATAGTCTTCCATTCTGCCTTTTTCAGCCACTCATCAAGACTCTGTGATGGGGGTGTTGCCATTCTTCCACATATACGCGGCAACAGTGCTTATGTTCCACAAGCTATCCGTGGGTGCCAAGCTAGTGGCGTTGGCTAAGTTCCATTCGGAGTCGTTCCTGAAAACTATTGAGAAGCAAAAGACTAACATTTTGTTTGTTGCACCACCTTTGAGTGAGTATTTATTTTTCTTTATCGTGTTCAACCTCCTGTAGGCTTTAGAATGATTGGAGATATGATATGCAATATATAAGTGGTCGTAAATATGAAAAGTGATATGACATAAAAGAAAGATACCGCAGTGACATAACAGAAGATTGTGGGATCAAATTGTTGGTATTGTTATTGCAAGATTTGAAGATATTTTGGATAGTGCCTATTTCAAAATGATTTGACAAGTTACATAAGCTCTAATTTTAAAAGCGTAGATAAAACGAAATGAATCGATAGGTAGAAGTAGAATCTAATAAGATTGTCACTTGAAAACGAGACACAAGCGCCTTTATTTGGCGTTGTGGAAAGTCTAGGAGTATGGTGTCGATATGGACCATGAAGCGACAGTGATCTGCCAGGACGCCTACTGGCCTAGGAGCTGCTCAGTATTTCCTATAATGCTGAGAGAATTAGTTCTGAAGTCTGTAGTGTTTAGTAATAACAATGAACAGTGTGGACGTTATATTATGGAATTATTCCTCTAGTTTAACCGCATTTTGCGCCCACAGTAGGTATATTTGACACCATGATTCTCTAATCACGATCATAAGTAGAGAGATCAGTCAAAATATAAATTTGCTATAAAATAGCTTTCTCTGAAACTTAATAACTTATGTAAACAAACTCCGAGTTACTTTTTGTGGGTGTGTCTACACACATTTACCCGTGAACGTGTGAGTGCAGTTTATTAATAACTTAGTACTCACACGAAAGGCACGCACACACCTCCATACCTACTTGATTTGTTTACTTCAAGCGATTCGCGATTACTTTTGCACAAGGTCACTGCAAACTTGAATGTCCGGGTTTTATAAAACTTGTACTATTAAATCGATGGACCTGTTGTTTAAGAGTGAGACTATGAGAGTAAGTCTGGTAAGACCTCCTGTGTACACTTTGATATTGTCATAGTAAGTTGTTTTTCATACTTTTTTTATGTTAACCTATACTGTCCTACTGCTGAGCAAAGGTCTCCCCCAAATCTTTTTTCCTTGACTTTTTATTATAACTATAGATGAAAAATCTTATTACAATATAACACTAAATTAAATGACTACCTAACTAACTATAAAAATATATACAAAAACAAAAGGACTCGTCCGCATCGCTGTCAAGCGGATACGTGCCCATGTTGAATGGCAATGCTAATTTTTTTGGCCAAAGAACGGGCCGGTCACGTGATGTCTCGACCATTCGGCGAGAAATTTCCTTACAAAGGAGACGCGCACTCGGGCCCCATGACCCGACCGTTTCGACTTTGTAATCTTCGAAATCTTTTTTTACTTGCACCAGACATCCCGCTAAAACATCTGAACGGATTTCGATGAAATTTTGTTATTTATTATAAAAAAAATTCATCCGTTCAGTTGTTTTAGCGTGAAAGCATAACAAACAAACTCACTTTCACAGTTATAATATTATAAAGTTATGATTAGGATTGTGAGTCCAGGTTTCCTCAGGATGCTTTCATTCACCGATGTCAGTGATGTCCAAGATAAACTTAGAAAGTTAAGTAGGTATATGAATTGATAAGTCACATTGATACTTGCCCGGATTTTAACCTACAATCAACCTTGTGCATGACAGGGGAGGTGTTATATCTGTGCCAGACACAGCAACACACATTTGAAAACTTATTCGAACACATGTGAGGCACGGGTGTTTGGGTATTTGATCTCACATTTAATAACGTACCTCACAAGTAGTGTTGCCAGGTCTGATTTGTTTTAAATCGGGGCAGAAGGTAAAACAAATCGGGATTAAGGGTTGTAGTCTTTGTAGATCGGGACACAAAAAAATACACTTTGATTGTCTTTGAAAATATTGCGCCATTTTTGGAGCGGCGCCGGCGTCACGTCTTTATTTTGCACAGCTGCCTTCACTACTTCTTTGACTTCACATTCTTCTTCATAGAGGTGATCCATGTCGAAGAACGTTAAATTTTTTTTTTCAATCACGTTAACCATATACGCGTAAGTGAATGAGTCGTCTTGGACATGTATTGATTTATCGGGACACCTGACAACGCTACTCACAAGTTTTCAAACAAGTGTTCAAATAAGTGTTCACATATGTGACTGTGTCTGGCGCCGGCTTTAATCTCTGAGCCAACACTGCAAGACACATAGTGCAAGCGCTAAAATGCTACGATTTCCCTAAGCTAAAGGCTTTGCTCATTTCAAGTTTTAATAATGTTTCATAACATCTCCCTGTCCTGTATTCCATTCCAGTTCTCATGATGGGCTCTCATCCAGCGGTCAATGACAAAACCTTCGAACATGTTGATTCAGTGTGCAACGGAGCGGCTCCTTTGACAGCCAGTGATGCCGAAAGATTCTTGAACAGGGCTAAGGTACGGAATTTTCTACTATCTCATCATCTGCCTAGCCTTTTCCCAACTACGTTGGGGTACGCTTCCAGTCTAACCGGATGCAGCTGAATACCAGTATTTTACATGGAGCGACTGCCTATCTGACCTCCACAGCCCAGTAACTGGGTAATACGATAACCCTTGGCAAGACTGGTTGTCCGACTTTCTTCTTTTATTTTCTTTTTTTGTCGGAACTTTCTACTATCTTTAGTCTTTATTGTTCCTCACGTCAGTCGGCGTCGGCGATGTCATATCGTTTAGCTGCTCGAATTTACATATTTCAAGAAATATAAGTATGCGTCTACCTTGTTGGTCTAGTAGTCGCTTCTTGAGATCCTGGGTTCGATTCCCAGGTTGGGGCAAAGTGTTATTGGGTTTTTCCATCAGGAATTTCTCAGTAGTAGCCCGGAGTCAGGATTTGTCTCCGGTTGATGGCAATAGGCTCGCCCCCTATGACATGGGACTTATCTCGCTCGCACTATACTACTCGCGGACTGAGTGAGAGCAAGACTGAGCGGCGGAGGGCTCCAAGGCGACAATCGTTTAGGTTTTAGGTAATTTCTTTTTACGACGAAAATAAAGATAATAAATAATAAAAATAGGTATATAAAAAAAAAACCCGACTGCAAAAACCTATAACCGAAAAGAGAAAAACAAGCACGGCGGGCAAAAACAAGTTACACCATATTTCAGGTTATTAATTTGTCACCGCCTGCAATACCTTACAAAAACAAAGTTCAATGCTTGTATTTCCCTTTTCGGTTATAGGTTTTTGCAGTTGGGTTTTTTGTTTTTTAAATACCTATATTTTTTTATTTATTATCTTTATTTTTGTCGTAAAAGAATTTACCCAAAACCTAAACGATTGTCGCCTTTGAGCTCTCCGCCGCTTAGTCCGCGAGCGTCAACTACGAGATCCCCTAGTACTGAGAAGCTAGTACTGAGAAGTTCGTAATAGTAGAACAACCCAACAACATTTTGGCCGACCTGGGTATCGAATACTCCCCCATGGCTGCACAGGAGACGCTAGACCAACGAGGTTGGCAACAAGCATTATGCTAGTCTTTAATACTTGCTTGTTCTCCTTTTTCAGCATGAAATAGACTTTAGACAAGGCTATGGTCTTACTGAAACATCTCCAACAGTCACCATCAGTCCTAGAGGATTGAATCGTTACGAAGCAACAGGTCCTCCAGTAGCCAACACAGAACTCAGGCTCGTGGACCAGGATCTGAAGAACTTGGGACCTAATGAGGTATGTAAGACTAAAGACACTTTGAACTTTAGCAGGCCTAGTGGGGATTGATATAAAGATTCTAATGTCGTTTTTGTGACAAACGCACGCAAAAAGAGAGCGGTGGTTCTGGAGAGCAGTGGTGGCCCAGTGGTAACGGCCACGACTTACGAGTTGTTGGTCGTAGGTTCGAATCCTGACAGTCGCTTTACTTTGTGTAAATTATTTAATCGCCACTGCTCTCAAAACGGTGAAGGAATACATCGTGAGGCAACCGGCATGTCCTAGAACCAAAAATTCGAAGACATGTGACATCTACCAACCCGCACTAGGCCCGCGTGGTGGATTATGGCCCGCTCCCTCTCACAGAGAGGAGGCCTGTGTCCAAGCAGTGGGAACATTATAGGCTGATTATGTATTATTTGCACGCAGAAAAGAATCTTCATATCACTCCCGACCTATTGCATATTTGTATTACGGAGTTTCAATAAAATAAGGGTCATACAGGTTTTGTTACTACTGAAGTGCGGCTTACCGCTCTCACACCATCAGTATTATTAAGTAACGTAATTTGTAGGTACACACACGCAAATTGAGTTGCCATCATTAGCCCATCAAGTCACTGGCTGGAGATGAACGTGGGTAATATTGTGAAATTGGTGTAAATGATCGCACTTGATTTCAAATCCTGTTGAAAAAATAAATTTGTGACGGGATGTGCAGTTTTAGCTAAGACAATGCAGGGTGTCCCTTGAATCAAATCGAATAGGCGGCGTGGGCAAGGTTATTTCCAAACTTTCTAACCCTGAGAATGTCGGTGCAATTTTTCACGGTTTAAAAGTTATGACCAACTTTATATTAGAGTTTTTTTTTTTTTTTTTTTCAGGGCTTTTTACTGTAGTCAGCCTTTCCTGTGGTAATACTTTTACGTAGGTAGAAAGCATGTGTTCAATAAGAAACAACCTTTACTGCAATAGCTTTGATCAGGCAAAGAATTTACTCAAATTACGAGCGATTTTCATGGGCGCTAGCGAGAAAAAATTCTCAGAGTTACAAAGTTTGGAAATTACCTTGCTCATATTCGATTTGATCCATACTTCCAGGGACACCCTGTATATCTTATCTTTCTCGTAGTATACTTACTTACTTAAATGATTACGATGCAGACATCGTATAGAGAAAGATAATATCTTTCTCTTAGTATACTTACTTACCAAATATTATATAGTTATAACAATTTCTACGGAACTATTATGCCGCAGTTTGCATCTATTGATGCAAATTATTGACAGTCATGCAAATGATTACGATGCAGACATCGTACCGGTATTATTGTAATCAATATTCTAGCTATGTAGCCGAGGATCCAAAGGCTCCGAAGCTACAACCAGCTTCGATTACGAATAAAGGATAAAATTAAGAATTTACTAATAGAACAACTTATATTTGAATAAGAGGGACTGAAATTCTTTGGATAGATAGAAATAACATTAAGGGATCTCGCGCACTAGACCGCCACGACTCTGTCCAATCGTGGCCGTCTAAAGGTATTGTATGGTGTGCGGCTAGTGGCCGTTACGACCAAGTGCGCGATTCGTATCGGTTTCTCGGTTTCTTTAGTTTACCTGGTTGCGGTCGTGGTCGTGACCGTCTAGTGCGCGAGATCCCTAAGAGTTTTAGGGGTATGAGGAACAGGGTGTTAAGCTCACTCATCCTCTATTGAAAATGGAGGATCCTCCGACCAAACGGGTGTTGTGTCTGGCGGGCAACTGCCCAATGATTGATGTCGGGTTCTTGTATATATGTCCATTGCACTATAAACTTTAATTGCGCTATGCAGGATTTATGTGACGTCAGGTCTTTGATGTAGGTAGTTTGCATGTGGCGATGTAGATACTGCCACAGAGTATAGTAGAGTAGAGTGAAAAGTAGTAAAAAGACAATAGCGCGGTGGCCCAGTGGTAACGGCCGCGACTTACGAGTTACAATGTCGTGGGTTCGAACCTTACCAGACACTTTACTTTGTGTAAAATTGATTCATCACCACTGCTCTCAAAACGGTGACGGCAAACATTGTGAGGAAACCGGCATGTTATAGAACCTTAAAATCTTTAGAAGCCTATCTATTAAATATTCTGTTATCACTATATGGACTCACGAAATCATTATGTTACCTTATAGCTGCATGACTTATTCGATTATTTCATAATTTAATTTAAGTAAACTGTTTGTATTCTTTAAACCGAAATATTGTTTAAAAATCTTGATCAAAATTCGATGGAAAACTTTCATGAAAAAAAAAAATTCATATATCTTAAATTTATATTCATCTGAAATCTTCCAGACTGGAGAGATCCTCATACGAGGTCCTCAAGTGACTCGGGGCTACAGAGACAACCCTCAAGCCAACAACGAGTCCTTCACCGCAGATGGCTGGTTCAAGACCGGGGACCTAGCCGTCGCTGATGAAGACGGAATCATCACTATTGCTGATAGGCTTAAGGAACTTATCAAGGTAAATGATGAAGGTAGAACATCTTTTACATGTGGTTGTTGATTATGTACACATAAATACATAAAACCATGCCTTTTTCCCATGGGCTACTGGCTCCTCCGAACCTTTCATACTCCTTCCCTTTTACTTCGTTTATGTTCATACAAATCTGCTTATCATAAACGCACGCCGGTTGCGAGTTCTGATCTTTCTGAAGAACATCAACAATAAGGTCGATATACAGCGTGTAACAAAAACCCTATGCGATCCGTGAGGGTGATGTTAGGAATCATACTGAGAGTCTATTTATGTGGTTTTATTTTTGGGAAAAAGTAAAAAAATTTTTTTACCGATTTATTACATGGGGCGCTGGCGGTTGTCGTCGTCAAGCGGGTGTCTACAAGTCATAACATATAACCTCTGCAGAAAATTTGCTAATTTATAATGAAATTGGGGTAACTTTGGTACGAATAAAAACTTTTTCCAAAAAAAACAACCGACTTCCAAAAAGAACACTCAAAACTGAAAAATAACTTTCGGAAGTCGGTGTCTTTGCTTTTCAATTTTCGTTTTTTGCCACCGACTTCCGAAAGTTATTTTTCTTTGTAAAAAGTTTTTTTCACTTTTTAGTTGTGGTACACACAAATTCGAATACCACTAGCTGATGTAAATAACAGTGAAGGAGTAAATGAAGACATCGTCTAGACTCTAGATAAACTCATTGGGAAAAATACGTTATATTGAAGCTAACTCAAAAACTACGCAAGCAAAGTTAATAAAATGTATATGGGACCACCTCGGAAGCAAGAACTACCATACAAAAAAATAATCATCAAAATCGATTCATAATTGGCGGAGTAAACGCGTAATTAATATACAAAAAAAAAAAAAAAAAAAAAACATACAGACGAATTGAGAACCTCCTCCTTTTTGAAGTAGTCGGTTAAAAATATGAATTTCAAATTAAATAACTTTTTTATTTTCAATAAATTTTATATTTTTTATGGTACTATTGTTATTGCAGTACCTATGTGCCCCTTTTGGATCGTATACGGTTTTTCTTACATGCTGTCGTTCTAGCTAGGGCATTCCCTCACGGCGTTACCACTTTTTACCCGACTACGGCGAAGAAAAAAGGAGGGTTATGATTTTGACCGGTATGTAAGTATGTATGTATGTTCATCTGTTCCCTCATATCTTATAAACCACTCATCACAATTTGTATGTAACAAGTGAGGTATCGTTGGAAGCGTCTTGATCGTCCGCTGGTTATAGGCTATGTGACGTCACATTAAATTAAAAATGGCACCCTCTACAGGACATAAGTCAGGAACTAAAAACAAAAATTTGTTTAATGGCACCATGTTGGGTATCAAATGAAAGGGCTTAATGAGCACATTTCAAAAATATATATATTATAACCCCAAAAGAATGAAAATAAAATTGAAGTTATAAAAACTAAAACCCAACTACGACTAAAAAGGTATAAACAAGACACCACAGACAGATAAATTAAAAATCCGGAGTCACACGTTATCTGTTCGATTTATGCCCTAACACGTGTGACTCTGGATTTTTAATTTATGTGTCTGTGTTGTCTTGTTTATACCTTTTTAGTCGTAGTTAGGTTTTAGTTTTTATAACTTTATTACATCTGCATGGTAAATACAATTTTTGTGTTTATAATATTGAGCAAGGGTCTTAAAGAAACAAAAAGGTGGCATACTGGCGAGCAAAATAAAGGTCAAGTATCTTTCTTACCTCCATGCCTTTATCTCAGTACATTTAGGTTTGGCTCAGTATTGAAGTTTTTAAGGGTAGCTAGTTTATATTGCAGCAACTGGCGCCTGATTTCTACAATACATGGCAAACTAATATAATTTACTGCGAAATTATGTTATCAATGTACTGGCGTTACTGTCTAATAAGTACCATTATACATGATAGACTCGGGAAAAATATTTTGAGTGCACTAAAACAATGGATTGTCTTTCACAGGTTAAAGGCTTTCAAGTGCCTCCAGCAGAGCTAGAATCCCTTCTACGCGAGCATCCATCAGTCAACGATGCAGCTGTCGTTGGGGTCCCCCATGAGTCCAAAGGCGAAACACCAAGAGCGTTCGTAGTACTCAAGGATGGTCACAAATGTACAGAAAGACAACTTAGCGAGTTTGTCAATGAGAAAGTGGCAGCATACAAACATGTAGACGATATAACGTTTATTAGTAGTGTTCCTAAAAGTTCAGCCGGGAAAATACTAAGAAGGGTTTTGAAGGAACGGTACTGTTAGGAGTAAAATTATAAAGCAGGGTATAAATCAGTCAAATTGCTTGTTGTAAATAGTTTTTAAGATCGAGAAATTATATTTTTAGATCAAATGGAAATATTTTCTTGAAGAAATGGTGAATTGTGCAAGGTATTGGAATTTAATTATTGTAATATCTATTCGTTGTTAGTATTGCTGCTAATATATATTAAAATAGTGGTATGTTATTGTGCCAGGAAAATATGCGAAGAGGCCTTTTTTTAAGTCAACGATATTTGAGATTTCGAAACGAAACATTTTAAGCAGATCAAACACTTCATTTTTGTGTTTCATTCAACATCTTTCACGCGAAGCCTCTCGATACAAACTATAAATTCAATTATGTAGGCTTTCGGCACTCTGTATCTTCCACTCGCATATCGAATGATCGAGAAATGAAATGAAAAGAGCAGATGAACGTTAATTCCTATGAAATTTTGTTGGTGTCGTGTGAACGTGGAATGAAAACAAAATTAAATATTCATTCGAGCGAAGCGTTCCGACGCTTCGCTCGAATAAATATTTAATTTTGTTTCCAGTTTTCACCAGCTTTAGAAATAGAAATATTTACATGTAAAACTTTAAGAAAGCATTTCTAACAAAAAAAAATTCAAGCTTTAATAAGTAAAAATGATACGTAACATTGGATTAAACGAACTTATTATTATGTAATTATATAAAATAAAATAAAATTAATGATGTACTCATTGGAATAAAAGACATGTAAATGATGACTGTATGCTATATACGACCAAACAATAATTCTTCAAAATAAAACTTTTTAGACTTTTCTTTTTTTTTCGTCTTTTTGAGACGTTGTTTAGGTAGTAATTTGTTATTGGTTGTAAGTAAGTATGTAATTTGTTATTGGTAAAAGAATATAAAACTATTTCATATAACCAAAATGTTTTATTTACTAACAATGTTTTTTTTTTAAATAATGATAATGTTTTGATAAACACTGCACCTGCACTGCAATTTCATTTAAAAAATATTGTAAAGGTAAAAAGTACCAGGCATGCGCAGAAAATGAATTTATTAGTCCCTCATTGTCTTTCCTGCGTTATTGTTCGCCGAGTCGTTGAGCTCTTCAAGTTTTGAGTTGAGCTACACGGTTACTACTGACAAATGCATGCACTCTCTGTACAGATCCACTCAAATCTGTGTGGTATTCATTCCTCATACAAAATCTAAATGGTCCACACATGATCTGACCATGAAATTATCTGGACTTTAAACGAGACTGTAACCTCTGAGTTTGTTTCTGTTTTTCTTCTCAGAGTAGTCCGCAAGGGAACATCGACCTCATTTAGTTTTTCAAATATTTATTTGTAAAACTGTTTGTATAAACCTACTTGCAGATAATAAACATAATTTATCATACCAGAGGGTCAAAGACTCATGCGTGGCTTACCTACCATTCGAATCACATGACACGCACTGTCTGGCCGCACCTTTAAATGCATGCCTACCTACGTGATAAGAATAAATAATATAATACTACTGGAATTGTCCTTATCATTCTTTGACTAATCCATAAACTAATATATCCATAAACTAATAGTACCTAAAGCATAAACTAATATCTAAATAATATTTAATTGGTATTTTGATAAAAATAGATACAATATTTAAAACTGTTAAGTAGCTTATTATCAGTCACAAAAAATATATATTATATTATAGAATTATATAATGTCATTATAAATTATAGAATTACAAATATAATGTCATTCAACAGGTAAAAGACACTAGTATAACACGTGGATGGTAACAATTTGACTCGTAGGGATGAGGCGTATTTATTGAAATGCAATTCTTGGAATTGCCGCGCTGATGACAGCGCATGAGCATGCAAGACCGTTTAGCTGTACTGCATGATGTGAATGATGGATGGCAATGAGTATGACCCTTGTCAAAAAGAGAAACACCTATTATTTACATTTACTTTGAAATATAGTTACTTCTCACTCTGACTAACGCGGTTAAACTACGCTAAAAAGAGAAGCACAGTATTTACTATCCCTAATACAGTTGGTGGTTTTACAAGAAGAAACATCTTAGAAAAAGTGACTCCCTGGAAATTAGGTCAAATTATCTGATAATAGTAATTAGCATCTGCAAATAAAAAAAACACAGGTGAAAGTTTAAAAAATAAATAAACTACTTTACTTATATTGTTATATAAAAAAAAACATTTGTTTGTGAAATGTATTGAAAAAAACAAAAAACCCGACTGCAGAAACACATAACTGGAAAGAGAAAAACAAGCGTTATCCTATCCTAACTTAATATTATAAATCCGAAAGTGAGTTTGTTTGTTTGTTTGTTACGCTTTCACGCTAAAACGGCTGAACGAATTTGGATGGACACAGGGGTTTGAGGGCAGCACACTTTATATCCCGATATTCCTACGGGATCGAGACTTACGCGGGTGAAACCGCGGAGCGCAGCTAGTAATAATATATAATTATTATGCATTTTATTGGACAAACCCGGGTGAAAAAAAATTGGCGATACCAAAATTCTGTATAGGTAATGCTTGTTTTTCTCTTTTCAGGATAAGTGTTTTTGCAGTCAGGTTTTTTTGTTTTTTCAATACAATTCACATCACCAAAATATCCGGTTGACAAATGACCATGTGACCTTGAATACACGAAACAAACACAATATCCTTGACAAATGACCACGTGACCTTGAATACACGAAACAAACACAATATCCTTGATAAATGACCACGTGACCTTGAGCACACGAAACAAACGTCAGACGAAAAACTACATATCGGACGTCTCAGTCGCTCGTACACGAGGTTCGGACGGACGCGTTCGCGTGGCACTCGGCAGTGCCGCGTCAGTCGCCGACTACGGAAGTCGTTGACACGTGTCGTGAAAATGATGATCGACGAAGGAAAGCTAATCGAAAACGTTCGTGCTCACAAATGTTTATATAATCCTACGGTTTACGAGTACAAACTTGTCCACGCTAGGCAAGCAGCGTGGCAAGAAATATCGCGTAACGTGAAAGCATCAAGTGAGTGAATTCTTTGATACCTACTGTATTACCCAGACTGCCAAGGAAGGGTTATTGGTGTTTATTTTTACACCAGTCCAGTAAAGCCAAAAGAGGTTATGATTATGATTTTAGCCGGCTATATCAGTTCCCTAATAAATCCTAAACTACTCGTCGTATTTTGACAAACGAGGTATCGTTGGAAGCGTCATGTTGTTCCGCGGGTTATAATAAGCTGCGGCCTTCATGCAGAAAAATATCGATAACCTCGATACGATATATAACGATACTTTTTGGCACTTCTTACATCCCTATTATGCTAAAATGGCGTCGTATAAACCACCCCGCCACGAGCCCACGATCTAGCTTACGGTAGGAAATTCACGATCGACACCGACATAAAACCATTAGTAATACCGGCTATCTAATTGCGTAACTTATTTTCGTAACCGATTATGACCATTGTTTAATTTTGACAGTTCAACAACATTCATTGCGTTATTTACGTAGTCGTAGAACAAAACATTTGAGGACATTGACATCCACCATCACGGGGCGGATTATGGTCCGCTCCCTCTCACAGATACCTGACCCATATGACCTGTGTTCTAGCAGTAGGAACGTTATTATTGGCTGATTATGCTAAGTAGGTACCAGCGGCGAGGGGTCAATTGTTATGAGAGGGAAGCCGAAGCAGTGCTGTTCATAACTTATGAATAAAGTAAACATTTATTTATTAAAACTTTACGCACAAGTAAAAAAAATACTGTACAACGGCGGACTTAAACATGAATTATTAAAATTAAAAGTCTTTCCGCAACTGAATTGAACACCATCTATCGCCAAAGTAGCAGAACCAAAAATAGGTACGCATATCATAACTTTAAATCTTTTACAGATATAAACTGAAATATCATTTTGAAAATTAATAAAGGAGTTTATAAAATACACTTAAACATGTGAAAACGAAATAAAATGTGCAATATTCCTCCATCTCGTTCTTGGTGACGCATTTTTCTATATCTGTCTCTATCGTAACCCGATAAACACCGGCTTGCTATCTAACGTCCTTATCAAGCGGTGCCACGTGACCTCATGACGGGATCGCTATTTGTATGAATGTTTAGTTCCCGATTCTGACGTTTTGGCGCCGGGTATTTTAGGACATTTTTTGTTGTTTAGTAATTCAAAGCCAGAAATAGGCGTTTTTGTTGTTTGAATGTTATGGTGAATTAAATACCCTGTAACTATATTTTTTGGCAATAGTAGACGCTATTGACTGTGCCATTGTTCAATAGCGGTAGACTTGCTGATGCGAACCTCCAAAGGTAAGCCGGTAGGAATCGTGTTCTATGGACCTTTCGCCACTGGTAGGTACCATATGCTTAATAAAATGATGGTTTTCTTCAGTTCCAGATTGCAGAGCAAAATGGCATCAATTGCGTAATGCTTTCTTGCATGCGTTAACCAGACGAAAGTCAACAGATCATGTATCGAAAAATTTTAGGAAATGGAAATATGAAGATGAAATTAAATTTTTATTACCATTCATGTCACAAGGCATATGGGACGTAGGTTCAAATTCATCGTCGTTAATTTCGGTGGTAACTGAAATTAACGACTCGGACGAAGATTTATCTGAAACACAATATATTGATGAGTCTACAAATGGAGAACACACGCCGGAGAGAAACAAACGGAAAGAAGACTGTCACGAAGAGTTGTCACAGGTATACAAAAAAAAAAGGCAGTGTATAGAAGTACAAGAAGATGAGATTAATATAGTTCACACAAGTCACACACCAGAGAATAACACAAAGACAGTTGACTTTCATGAGGAGATGTTTAATATAATAAAAGAAAAAGTGCAGAGAAAAAAAATAGATAAAGATGAGATTGATTTGTTATTTGAAAGTTTGGCAAAAGCAGTTAAGCAGTTACCAAAATTAGAACAAGTAAAAGTGAAAACTGGTATGACAAAAATAGTATATGAAGCTCAAATGCGTTGTGAAAGACAATAAAGTTCAGAAAATTGTAAGTATAATTTTTTTTTTTTTTTTTTAATTTACCTCTCCTATCAACTCGCCTCTAATATAGAAACTCCTTAGCATACGTGCCCACCAGAGATTTGCGAGGAATTTGAGTGACGCGAGGAGGCTAAGCGGAGCTGTGCGACTGTTTCCGTCAAAGCTGTAAAGATGGTGGTGCTAAGATCCTTAGCGCACTCTGCTGTGTGGAAGCGGTGTGAGTCTGGGTCAACCAGTGCGCTTAAAACAATCACTTTGGCAGAATCATAATAGGAAAATATTATGAATCATCTGAAAATGTCACAAACTGACAATTCATAATACGATCTGCGTGCGATTCATATTACGAAATAATTAATCTGTTTGACATTTTTCTATTGAGATTCGTAAAATGGTCCATACATTATGAATTGCTTTTGTGTCAAATTAGAGGAATTGCGAATGACAGCTGGAAATTCAGGAAATGACCCGCTTTTAGAGGAATTGCTAATGTGGCCGTTTTAGGCCCCCAGGGATGTACGTAGATGCGGAGGGATGTGTGCGATATCCACCAATAGGCTTACTCCATTTACCTAGCCTCGCACAGCGTAGCTCTATTTGAAAAGGGCTTAGCAGAGGTGAGATCTTGTACATACAAAACAAGTGACCCGAGAAATGTGTGCGACTGTCAGTCGCGACTTACGTCACGTCTATAACTACTTTTCTTAATAGGAGGAGGTCAAACCACAATGGCCATTCCAGTTACTATAAGGGCCAATTTCTCGAACGAAAATAATCGCAAAATTAATATGACAAAAGTTTCGAAAGATTTAAAAAAGACTGGGTGACATTGACTAGCCCAAAGGCTTGAAAGCGTAAAGGGCTCGTAAGTTGAACATACGAGCTCTTTACGCCTTTTTAGCTGAAAGAAAATAGATATAAAATCTTCCCCTAGCACACATGTTATGATGAGCATTATTATTAGAAGAGTAGGGCATTAGTGCGTTGCGTTGCGTCGTTTCAACGGATCAACGCATCGTATGCCACACCTGCGTTGCGAGTAGTGGAACACTGTCCGTCGTCGCACCCGAGCTCCGACAGCGAAGCGCAGCGTCCCCCGCTTTTTCTCTCTTCCGTCGATCCGTTGAAACGTCGCATGTGACGACGCAACGTTTTAATGTTGCATGTAATTTAAAATATAATTATGGAAAACGACGCAGCGTTGACGCTGCGACGACGCAACGCAACGTAACGCACTAATGAGGCAGAGCTCTTAAAGTAAAATTTAAGACTCAGGTGATTTAATTACTCGCGCACATCTTGGAGAGGCGCGAGGAGATGAAACGCCGCACGGTGGATCGAAAATCGGCTGTAGAAGACATAGGATCTCGATTTCTTAAATGTTATTTTTTTTGCTGGAAATGACTTCTGCTGATCATTACTATGTACAAAAATGACACCCGAGTTAATTCTGCCCAAAAACGAAGGTAATATAATTTTTTTACGAAAAATTTGTATGAAGCTAGTATGAAAAATCGAATTATCTCCTAAACGGCCTGTTTAACCGTAATATCCTTGGAGGCGGTCATAGTGCTAATTATTTATGATATTTTGGTTGCCGATTTGACGAAAAATTTAATGCCGTTTTTTTAAAAAAATCGTCAAAATATTTTTATTTATTTTTACATGTAAAACGATCCCTTTTAGTGTCCAAGTTAAAAAGTTCGATATGTTATTAACCCAAATATTAAGATCACACAAAACAATAAAAATTAAATAAAAAATGGCTGTTTTTTGACACATTTTTATTAATTTAAATAAAAAAAGATTATCAAACTCTTATTTAAGTAACATATAAAGTTATAATATATACAAAATAATTTAATTTAAGGAATTAATACTTAGCATTTGTAAAATAAAGTAAAATAAATAAAAAAAAAGACAAAATATCATTAAATATTACAAAAAAAAACCAAACCAAAAATATGTTACTTAAATAAGAGTTTGATAATCTTTTTTTATTTAAATTAATAAAAATGTGTCAAAAAACAGCAATTTTTTAATTTAATTTTTATTGTTTTGTGTGATCTTAATATTTGGGTTAATAACATATCGAACTTTTTAACTTGGACCCTAAAAGGGATCGTTTAACATGTAAAAATAAATAAAAATATTTTAACGATTTTTTAAAAAAAACGGCATTAAATTTTTCGTCAAATCGGCAACCTAAATATCATAAATAATTAGCACTATGACCGCCTCCAAGGATATTACGGTTAAACATGCCGTTTAGGAGATAATTCGATTTTTCATACTAGCTTCATACAAATTTTTCGTAAAAAAATTATATTTCCATCGTTTTTGGGCAGAATTAACTCGGTGTCATTTTTGTACATAGTAATGATCAGCAGAAGTCATTTCCAGCAAAAAAAATAACATTGAAGAAATCGAGATCTTATGTCTTCTACAGCCGATTTTCGATCCACCGTGCGCCGGGGCGTAACTCCGCTGCCGCGAGAAATCGCGGCACAGCGGATAGAGCTCCGGCAGGATCTCATGGCGGCACTGGGTTGGGACAATCGCACTCTCCATGAGTGCGATTGTCGCAACCCAGTGCTGGGCACGCCACAATTGCGGTGATAAGTCCCTTCTTTGAGGAGTAGCTGGAGAGGCGCCACGGCGTCCTCACCTTCCACCTGACGCAGGTCCTCACCGGACATGGCAGCTTCGGGAGGTACCTGTGTAGGATTAGGCGGGAGGAAACGCCCGGGTGTCACCACTGTGCGGATCGTCCGGAGGACACGGTGGAGCCTACGGTGGAGGTGTGCCCTGCTTGAGCGGAGCACCGCCGTGTCCTCGTGGAAGCGATTGGCGGCACTGACCCTCGCGTCCGGCCCTGGTCCAGGCCATGGTACGGAGCGAGAGGGCATGGGAGGCGGTCACCTCCTTCTACGAAGCAGTGATGCTCGCGAAGGAAGAGGTGGAACGCGTGAGGGAGAGGCAAAGCTTGCGCCCTCACGCACCTAACCGCCGCCGCTGGAGACACCCTAGGCGTCGGGAATCCCTGGCGGATTCCCGGCCACCATAGGCGCGGGCTTGCGGACGGCGAGCAATGGGTAGCTCGCCGTCCGATAAGAACCAGGCCCGGGTCGATGGCGCGTCGTGTTCCAGGCGCACCTCAAAGAGATGTCAGCACATCTGACGGGGTCCGTTAGGACCGATGCCTGCCAGGGTTGCGGAATAGTCCGAAAAGGATACCGGGACCCTGGCAACAGGCAACTGAAGGAACACGGGTGGGTTTTAGTCAGTAAGAGTCTGACACACCCTTCCGCTTCGCCCAGAGCGGGTGAAGTCATTTGATGATTTAACACAAAAAAAAAAAAAAAAGTTGATTTAATTAATTATCCTATAATAAAAGATCTTTTGAAAAATTACAAAAGAATACACGGGAATTTGGTGCTAATGATCCAATTCAAGTAGTTTTTAATTTTTAAAAGTACCTACTATTCAATAGTAAAAAAACAAAAGTTAAATGCGAAACCAGTAAGGATTAGAAGAAAGGAGATTATTTATATGCGGTGTAGTTCAAAATGCATGAGAACCTAGAGAAAAAAGTTGAAGTTACTGCGGAGAACCAAAATGCCTTTTGAAAAGTCATTAAATAAGTTGCACTTCTGTAGTTTTTCTGTCGATTGTCTATTATGTAAATAAATGAATTCACTGTACATTTTGGGTACTAGAAGACGCTTGACACCGACTTCGTGCACACCGCACTCGAATAATATTTACTAGAAATAATTTAATTTTAACTTAAAATGTTTACTAGAATGTTTCGTTTTAAACCTCGATTTAGGAATTCAGGTATAAGTGTGTGTGTTAGAGAAAAAAGTGTATGGAGTAGTGATATGTTGATTTCTTCTCCTTGCAAGGATATTGAGATTCCGAAGTTGACTGTGGACCAGTACATATTCAGGAATTTGGATAAATGGGCTAGTAAAACTGCTGCGGTAAGTACCTACCAGTTATCATGTAGCCTAGGACTAGGAGAACTTATTTTAAGGAAGTACTTATTTGCAATGATTATACAAAATCAAGGTTGGAAGGGTCTAATGAACTTACCTTGTAACAATTTCTTCTAGTAAACTTTAAATTAAATCACTGTTTGTAATATTCGATATTGTTCCAAAAAAAGGCATCGTAAGTCCTTTGCAATGCCATGATTTCAAAAATGTTATGAAGAATCATATGAGAATTAACTAGTTGGCAATAATAGTAATTCATTTTATGAAATGCACTATAAGGTAGCTACCGATAATTTACTATCTCATCACAATCATATTGTTGGTGATTTTGGTTCGATCAAAGTTCAGTCTACTTTAAACGAGTTTGTTTATTTATATACTTGCTCATACCGATATGAGTGCTGATAACATATCAGTCTCAAGTAGGTATCTTACCATACTTTACGAATAATTTTGTTTGCAAATGTGAAATACAAGGGCAGACATGCAATTTAATGCGGTATAAGGTCAAACGCGCAATAAGTTTAGACCGCTTTTTGTTCGGAAAACCGGAAAGAGCCCTCTGTCGGCACACCCACGCGTTCCGGTTCACCGACCAAAAAGGGTACTAATGCCAGATTCCTATAATCTACGAACCGTTATTGGTTATTAAGACTCTTTACCAATAATGAAGCAAAGACCTCGTAGCTTTGCATAGTAAACCCTCTCTAAAAAAAGTTACCATTGGTAAGTAAAACGATTCGTTTATTGTTTATAGGAACCGATTAATAATGAACGCTATGATCGCTTTTGGTTAGGATGCTGGGGTAGACTTGAACTAATCGAAAATCGGGCTTACCTATGCTTCTGTGAAAAAAGTGCTGTTCACCGAACCCGCAATTGGTGACGAGCATGCATAGTCAGATTTATGATCTCGAATGAAGCAAAACTTCAAAAGAAGTAGGTACCTTTTGTAAGGATCGCAGCTTTAGACTAAATAAAAAGGAAGTGCCTCCGTTACCGGCGCCGGTTGCTGAATTGGCTGCCGGCGCTGACTATGGTTGTCAATTTGACATAAATAAAAAAAACGTAGTATTTTATTTCCATATTCAATAATGTCCCTATTCGAGTAATAAAGTATATACTTCCCGGAACCGAACTAGTTAGATTAAGTCAAATATTTGTAATCGCAAAAAAAGGTTTGGTTAGGTTAGTTATGTGACCCCCTACGAAAAAAATATTTTAGTTAGGGTTAGTTCCTTTTTGGCAACTGAGCCGATGTCGACTATTTTAGGGTTAGTTAGTTGGGGTTCTGAATACTGGAAGAGTTTCCATAAACGCCAGGCCGCTGGTGTGCATTATGGGAGCCGGCGGTGACATTACTGCTGGCAGCCGAGTTTTAAAACATCGGCTGCCGGCAGTAATGTCACTGCCGGTTCCCAAAGGCGTTATTTTTGGGAGGCAGCGTAGGCACTCCCTAATAAAAAACCAAGACAGAGCGCCGCGGACTATACAGTGAAGCATGCCAAACTACACCTCCGTTCTGTGGATCTACGCTTACACGCACAAATTTACAACCATTTACAATGAAACTACACCTCACTAAGTGCACACATGTTTACGAAACCGGACTCACGTCACTATTGACAACGGTCTGTCTTGGTTTTTTATTTAGTCTAAGATTCCAGCAAGTTGCGGTCTGTAATTTTTTTAGGAAAAAGGTGTGAGTAAGGTAACCGACATAGCCCGAAGAATTGCCAAACTTAATGGCAGTGGGCAGGTATATTCCTCGTAGAACAGATGGCCGATAGGGCCAGAAAGTTCTAAAGTTGCGGCCGCGTACCGAAAGACGTAGCGTTGGAAGGCCTCCCACAAGGTGGACCGATGACCTGGTGAAGGCCCCATGAATCCGCTGGATGCAGGAAGCACAGAACCGGTCGAAGTGGTGATGCTATGTCCAGCAGTGGACGTCTTCCGGCTGAAATGATGATGATGATGACTGCGATGGGAATCGTTTAGAAAATAACTATTATTTTAACTCTAACATTTTTATCTATGTAACCGGAATCGTCACCTATAAAAATCAATTTTTCTTCTAGGTCTGTGGACATACAAACAGAAGTTACACGTACGAGCAAGTATACAAGAAATCAAGAATATTTGCCGCGAATTTGAGGAGACAGTTCAAAATAAAAGATGGCGACACTATCGCCGTTTTGTTACCGAATGTACCAGAGTACCCAATTATCACCTTCGGCATACTTGCTGCCGGTGGCGTAGTAACGACTATGAACCCTATTTATACTACGTGTAAGTTCATTTTTTGTTCTGATTAATAAAAACCAGCCAAGTGCGATTCATAGGTACTCGCACACGAAGGGTTCCGTAGCACCATACAATAATTAGCAAAAAACGCCGAAAAAATGCTTTTCTCTCGTAGATACCGATAAAGGACTGTGGACAAAATACACCCAGCTCCGCCACCGTAAAACCACTGTAGTTTAGAAGACATTAATTCTCCCTTTACTTAGGCCAAGGCTCATCCAAATATGTCCCAGGGTTATTCCACTAATGTTTGGTTAATAGCGACCTGCCGCCCTGCTTCGCACGGTTTTTACGACCTGACAAAACATTGAGATTTCTTCATTATTATTACATAAGTAAGTTTGATATTAAAGTCTTCACCACCATAGAAACAGTCGCCTGCTAGATCTATACAATTATTATATTAAATTCTCATTTCGTGTTTTTCTATGTAACCGCGTTGTTCTTTTAAACTTCGCAACGGATTTTGATGCGGATTTCAACATCATAATATATATAGAATATTTATTCCCAAAGGATTATAAATGATAAATCTAATATTAAACTAACGTATAAGAAATATCGATGTTTTGTGAAGTCGTAAAAACCGTGCGAATAATACATTATTTCAATGTAAGACCAAAGTCCATGTTTCGTTAGTAGCTAACTAAAAAAAGTTAGGAACTTATTAACTATAAAAGAATCGAAATATATTATTCAAGGTGTTATAAATGAGTAGGTATACCTTCTCTGATTGAACAGTAGTATTGTGTCACTAATGCAAAATAATAAATACGTAACACAAGTTTATCAAATGCACTCCTCAATGACATTAATTGAACACATTGTCGTGCCGTCGACACGACGAAAAAGAAGAATTACATTAATAAAAAAAACTATATCATTCCGTGAATTGAATTTTCAGATGAAATAGAAAAACAAATCCTTCTATCAGATACAACACTCATCATCACAAATGAAGACCTAACACCAACAGTGAAAGAAGCTCTGAAACTGGCAAAGAAAGACTCTCCAATAATATCACTGAACATGACCCAGAGTTTACCAGAAGGAACCATTTCTTACAAAGAATTAGTTGAAGATAACCACACAGATCTAAGTGTGCTGAATGACGTTAGAAGAAGTTATGATGACGTAGCATTTTTACCGTATTCTAGTGGTACTACAGGATTACCAAAAGGAGTGCAGTTGACACATATGAATTTTGTATCCAATTGTGAACAACAGAACACAGAGTTAAGACAATATGAGTATACTACTGGTACGTTTCTAGTGTATTAGACCTGCTGGGCCCTATGTTACATAACAAAGTATAAGGAACATCGACGCAGAAACCGTTACCATGAATTCAGTACATGATCCTACAGTCCTACACCCAACCGTGTTGAAGGTTTTCGTCGGTAATAAAAATGTATGTATAATAAACTAGCTCCGCCCCGCAGTATCACCCGCGTAAGTCACGAGTCCGTGGGAATATCGGGATAAAAGTATCCTATGTCCAGGACACAGTCTACCCATGTGCCAAATTTCATCTAAATCCGTTCAGCCGTTATAGCGTGAAAGCGTAACAAAAAAACAAATTCACTTTCGCGTTAACATATTAGTTAGGATTAGGATATCACTAAATGTATAGAACAGCAGATTTATAACGGTACTGTCCATACATTTTGACCAAGTGGGTATTGGACTTTTGTATGAAACGGTGTTTTTTTTTTTATAGTCGGCTGTTTTCTATATTTGGGTGGTTTAGAATTCTGTGCTTCATGGTAACTGTTTGCGCGTCGATGTCCCTTGCACCGTGTATGTATAAACTAAGCCAGCTATTGAGTTCAATCGATTTGGCACATTTTAGAATCACGTTAAAGAGCCTGAAGGCCGAGAAGTTGTGTGGAAGTTGATTGTCATGGTATCCTAACTTCCTAACTAATATTATAAATGCAAAAGTGAGTTTGTTTGTTTGTTACACTTTCATGCTAAAACGGCTGAACGGACTTAGATGAAATTTGGCACATTGGTAGACCATGACCTGGAATAGGACATAGGATACTTTTTATCCAGGTATTCCCACGGGATCAAGATTTACGCAGGTGAAATGGCGGGGTGCAGCTAGTGGTGTGATAATTATGGCTATTTGATACGGCAAGCACCTATTCATGTGGATCACAATTAGACCAAAAAAGCGATAGGTGGATTTTTTAAAGATGATAATTATTATCTATGAACAGGTTGATTACTGAGTTGATGATAAAGAGGAGATTGTTATTTATCGTTACTTTCACAAATTACCCAAATTCGACTTGAAAATGTAAGGTCGTACCTTATTTTCATTTATACATTCCAGAAACAAATCAAGACAGTACATTAGTAGTAGTACCCCTGTTCCACTCCTATGGTCTGAGCATCTGTATGCTGCACAAGATGTCTGCTGGCTTGAGGCTGGTGACTCTGCCGAAGTTTCAACCAGACATGTTCCTGAACGCATTACTTACACATAGGCTGCGGTTACTGTACTTGGCACCGCCGATGGGTAATTTGTTATTTTATTTTTATTATGTAGAATAATAGTTGAAATATCGAAATAGATTTCTCTGAAATGACCCAGTGGTTAAGGCCTCACCTATAAAGCACGAGGATATATGTGGGTACATATCCGGGCAAGTACCAATGTAACTTGTTCAATTGATAAGTACTTTCCGAGTTAATCTTGGATATTACTGACATATATGAAGGGAAAACATCGTGAGGAAACGGACATATGCTCCCTTATTTTTGTTAGTTTTAGTTTTTGTTTATGCTAAACCCGAAAAGGAGTCATTGTACTCATCATTTTGAACAACATTTTCTATGGGACCAAAAAAAACTGCTGTTCCATACATTTGTGTTCACTTAAATCGACAAAATGTATGGAACAACAGTTTTTTTCTCACGATTTCGAGTAATTTTTTATAGAAATACTTCAAAACTCTTGGAGTTTGATTAAAACTGTTTAACATGTGCAATTATTAGGGTGCAGCCAATCGATTCTGTAAAAATGTCACCGTGAAAACAGTTGAAGTGAGCTTAAAGTGAACTGGCTGCTCCGCCTGATGCTAGGGATTGACACTATTGACAGCTCACTTCACCTTAGTTTTCACGATGAGATTTTTGCAAAATACATCGGCTGTTCTGTTCTATGCTCTATCTTCTCTCTCTCTCTTGTTTTTACCAGACTGCGGCGAAGCTCAAAAGTTTTTAACTTAATTGTGATGGATATGAGAATAACTTCCACCATTTTCTTTTCTTTTCAGTGTTGTTCCTCGGATCATATCCTCAAGTCACTGCGAAGCACTTGGAAAACATCACTAGCGTGACGTCAGGAGCTGCACCCTTGCCTTCTGCAGACATCAATAGGCTTTTCGAAAAGGCACAGGTAAATATATAAATAAATACATAAATTAAAATTATTCAGTTTCAACATGATCAAACCATCAAAGCAAACCTGTTGAGCTATTCACAAGAGGCCGACATCCTAGCTAGCAGGACATAAATTTGCAGTCACAGTCCATATGTACCTTACACTTCTTACGCCAAGCAATTTTCCTTGCAATTTGTAATAAAGATTTTGAGATAAAATCCTTTTCATAATTAGTATAATTTCGATATTATTATGTTCGTGACACCACTATGCTATATCGATCAATACTTGAGGAGAAAATGGCTTGTTAAACTTGCGTTAGTTTTACGTATAGGCCGTAGGAATCCGCTGGATACGGGAAGTACAGAACTGCTCGACTTGAGCTCCCCCAAGCACGTGGCGGTGCTTGGGGGAGGCCTATGTCGAGCAGTGAACGTCTTTCGGCTGAAATGATGAAGTATAACGTATAATGCTCTTACAGTATAGTACAGACCTTATTGTTGAAGGCCTTCAAACGGTGGTCCGAATTACCTACATAATACACGCCATCGGCACTCGTGTATGACTAGATGATGTATGAACGGGGGCGAAGCAAACGAAGCACAATTATGTAGGAATCGTAGCATGTATCGTTTTCTAGTTTTTCCCTACTCCTATGGGAAAAAAGCGTGAGTTCTCAGTGGTGGACTGAATAGTCGTTGTTTATCTTGTTACCTATCGGTTAATATTCCACTAGCCACTGTAGATACTGTTTAATAGGGGGTAATTAATCGTTGACCCGTTGAATTACCTCATTATAAATAGTAACTGTTAGCAGTTCAGAATTTATTGTAGTATAAGGACAGAATTAGTTGATATGCGCTCTTTACTGCTTGTGATACCTTGCCTCGCGTCCTAACAAAAGCGATAATAAGCGACAAAAGCGAATATAAAAGATCGTTGCATTCATGTCACTCATTTGTTCGGAAAACCGGAAGGCGGCCACAGGCTCTTTGTTCATACCGCCACCGCAGGAGACGCCCTGGGCGTCGGGAATCCCAGGCGGATTCCCGGCCACCAAAAGCGCGCGCTTGCGGACGACGAGCTACCCATTGCTCGCTAAGGCTCCATAAGGACCAGGCCCGAGTCGAAGGCGCGTTGTGTTCCACGCGCGCCTCAAAGAGATGTCAGCACAATTGGCGGGGTCCGCTAGGACCGATGCCTGACAGGGTTGCGGGAAAGTCCGAAAGGTATACCAGGACCTTGGCAACAGGCAACTGAAGGAACACGGGTGGGTTTTAGTCAGTAAGAGTCTGACACGCCCTTCCGCTCTGCTCAGAGCGGGAGAAGTCATTTGATGATTGATGTGCGATGACGTGTGTATACAATTAAAAAAAAGAGTCTTTGTACACACAAGTTTTTCTTGCCATGTTTATTCGCCGTGTGTACGCACGGTTGTCAGTGTTGTATGGATCATTATGAAAGCGTTTTTTCTACGGTGCGGCTTATACACTGGACCGTGTAGAACCGTGCCGTGTACAAAGGGACTCAGGCGCGCGTTGCCGAACAAAATGGAATCGACGATCGCTTAGGTATAGACGCTGCTTCAATCTAGCCACTAACATTTTCTGTTCCAATTTTCAGCGTGATATCCAGTTCTGCCAAGGTTACGGCTTGACAGAGGCATCTCCTCTGGTCAGTCTAACCCCTCTTGGGCAGAAAACGTACGAGGACGTCGGGTATGCACTGCCGAACTTAACGATGAGGATTGTGGATGGAAACACGAAGAATTTAGGACCTGGTGAGGTGAGGGTTCAGAATTTTTATCCTTTTGATGTTCATTGGGATGGATCAGGGGATTTCATTTGCCGAAATTGATGATACCTTTACCTGTAAATGCTTATGGGATAAAAAAAAACAATTTCCTGCAGCCCTGTCCCTTGCAGCTATGGAAATACGTACATATATTTCAGTTATTTTTTTCCAAAACGGTATATTTCTGGTAATGTTGTGTATGAACTGGACTATAGGTTTTAACCGCGTAGTACCGAAGTTCTTCAACTTCTTTTAAATGAGGTATTAAATACCTCCCTTACTTTTTAACCGACTTCATAAAAAGAGGACACAAAAAGGAGGATGTTATTATGTTCGTCTGTATTTATTGATTTTTACTATATTTATTTCGTACAATCTTATGCGGCTTTTGGTATTCGCATTTTTTTTGCTGTATCTATTTATCTAAACCTCCAAATATACTTCATATATTATTTCGATACTTGATAATCTTCTAATACCTATATAAAATTCTCGTGTCTCAGTGTTAGTTGCCATACTACTCCGAAACGGCTTGACCGATTTTTATGAAATTTTTTATGTATATTCGGTAGGTCTGAGAACCGGTCGTAATCTATTTTTCGACCCGGGATCGAGACTTACGCAGGTGAAACCGCGGGACACAGCTACTATATTTATACTATAATACATTTCCAATTAATAAAAATACAAAATTTTCCTCTTTCAGGTAGGAGAACTCCTGGTGAAAGGCCCAAACGTGATGAAGGGATACCTGAAAAATCCTCAGGCCAATAGCGAAGTGTTTGTGGATGAAGAGTGGCTCAGAACAGGTGATCTGGCGAAGGTCGACGAAACTGGACTCATCACAATATCTGATAGGCTCAAGGAACTAATCAAGGTAGATTGTGTTCTGAAATTTAATTCAATCAAATCAATCTGCCTAGTCTTTTCTCAATTATGTTGGAGTCGGCTTCTAGTCTAACCGGATGCAGCTGAATACCGGTATTTTACATGGAGCGACTGCCTATCTGACCTCCACAATCCAATAACTGGGTAATACGATACCCCTTAGTAAGACTGGTTGTCAGACTTTCGGGCTTCTGACGACCCGTAACGACTGTCAAAGATCCACGAATGACAGCCGGGACCAACGGCTTAACGTGTTTTCCGAGGCACGGTGGAGTCTCGGTATGTAAAGATGGTCACCCATCCACGGACTAACCCCGGCAAGCGTAGCTTAACCTGATGGATCGACTCGTGCGGCTGTTATTCCTTATTTATTTATTTATTTACATATACTTTACTGTACACCAGAAAATACATAGCGAAAATAAATTAATTTAACACTACAAAACATACAATGGGCGGCCTTATCGCTTTCTGCGATCTCTTCCAGGCAACCAATTCAGGCAATTCGTTAGGTCGTAGCCACGAACTAAAAAGACTATGGAATAATAATCTACACTCATCCAAAGATGCATTAGGGACTAGCTAGAAGTTGATATTACGATGGAGACGAATGAGTGAACGCCTGTAAGAAATATAAAATTATTTTGTTAAACGGATGTATCAACTATTACAATTTAAGGAGGCGCTAAAACAATCATCATTGGCATCGTTCATTATAAAATCAATTTCCTGCTAAGCATTCATAATTTAATATTTATGATCATAATAATTATAATATAGCCATTGGCCGTCCGTCTGTAACGACAACTATTTTTCTATTTTAATTATTTAAAATTTATTCAATGAGCTAATGTTATTTCTGGACCTATGCTTATTAATTGAATCTATTTTTATATCCACTAATAGAATACAACTGATTTTTTAAAGTTATTTTGTCTAATAATGATTGAGTTATTTGTAATTTGTTCTTACTATATTGTGAGAACCTAAACTATTCGAGGCTTAGAGCCGCCAGCACCCCACTCCGTCAGACCGCGATTAGTATGATGCGAGCGAGATAAAAAGTGAATTTGAGCGGAGGTAGTATATCCCTTTATTTTTGGTTAGCAGTCAATTATTTAATAAAATGTCTCCTTTTTTTCAGGTCAAAGGCTACCAAGTCCCACCAGCTGAATTAGAAAATGTTTTAAAAGAACATCCAGCAGTATTGGATGCTGCTGTTATTGGGGTCCCTGATGCAGCCACAGGCGAAAGACCAAGAGGGTTTATAGTCTTACAACCAGGAGCAAAGGCAAATGATAAAGAAATCATTGAGTTTGTCAGTAAAAGAGTCGCGCCATACAAGAAGATCAATCAAATCACCTTCTTGAATGAAATACCGAAGAATCCATCCGGGAAAATTCTTAGGAAAACACTGAAAGAAGAGTATTATAAATAGATTTGGTTGTTTGTTTACATATATCTAATCTCTTCTTCGGTGGTGACTAACCGGGTGTCAGATTTTTTATGCCGCCCATGGCTCTCTGACTTGGCTTCACATGCCGTCGAGAAATGATCTTCAATCTCACAGGCATGCCGGTTTCCTCAAGGCGTTCTAATAAATTGGAAATACTGATTTTGATAAACTGTTTATTTTATTCATGGTCTTGTAGTTGATACGGAGGACTATTTCACCAACCTAACTATAGTTGGGTCGTTTTGAACTCATTTTTTTTCTCTGTCGCTCTCTAACTCGTTAGTTTTACGAAGCTCGCTAGTGATATGGGTACCTTATAGTAGCGACTGTTTTGTTACTGAAGTTGATTAATAATAACAGCCGTACGGGCTAAGTAATAACAGCCACACGGGCCTTCTTGCTGGGGTTGGTCCGTGGATGGGTGTCCATCTTTACATACTGAGACTCCTCCGTGCCTCGGAAAGCACGTTAAGCCGTTGGTCCCAGCTGTCATTCGTAGATCTTTGACAGTTGTTATGGGTAGTCAGAAGCCCGAAGGACTGACAACCAGTCTTACCAAGAGGTATCGTGTTACCCAGTAACTGGGTTGTAGAGGTCAGATAGGCAGTCGCTCCATGTAAGATGTATTCGGCTGCTAGACTGGAAGCAACATTATTGGGAAAAGGCTAAGCAGATGATGTTGATGACTCGACGATTCAGTTCAAAACGGCTGAACTGTAGGTTAGAACCTAACCTATAGTTCAGCCGTTCTGCCTAACCGTTACGATACTTATCACTTTGGCGAGAACATGTACCATAGGAAACACCAAAGCGTGGAACAATAAAACTATACTAAAACGGAACAAAAATCCTGCTGTGATCACAAATTCCTCTGCAGCAAGTAATACTTACCTTGAAGTACTGGATGTAGTTAGTTGTAGCTGGTCTGGAAAAGGGAACATGCCTAGATACATTTTGCAAATAAGTAAAATTACAAATAACCAGGGGGCCTAAACCGGACACATTAGCAATTCCTCTAAAAGCAGTTCATTTCCTGAATCCCAGCTGTCATTAGCAATTCCTCCAATTTGACTTAAAAGCAATTCATAATTTGTGAACAATTTTACGAGTCAAACGGATGAATTATTTCGTAATATGAATTACTAAGATATTTTTATCTACACCCATGCTATAAATCCTCTATAAAAGTTTCAGAAACAGTTAGCTTATTGCGAACTTTAAAACACTGGTTGTTTTAATGTTGTCATAGTAACCATAATATCATCCAAACGGGTGTTATAATGTTGTACTAAATTTCATAATACAACTCATTTCATAAAAAGAATATGCAGGCACGTTTAACTAACAAAGCACCGTAATATAAAACAAAAAAACATCTATGTTATTCGAATTCGAATTCACGTGCGTCGTATCTCTCCATCTTTGTTGATATTAGTATTGCAAAGTACCTTTTATAGAGGATTCATATCATGGGTGTAGATAAAGTCTTGTATGCAACTGTAAATAATTAGGTATTAAAACACTCATATGATACTATTATCACATTCGGCTTCGCCTCTTGTGATAAACACACATTCGTGTTTTAATACCCCGTATTATATAACAGTTGCATAAATAACTATTATGATTGACAGTTTGTGGCATTTTACGATGATTCATAATATTTTCATATTATGATTCTGCTAAAGTGGCCGTTATACGCCACCAGAGGGCTGGCTCGTTCTTTGGCAAAAGAATTAGCATTGTTATTCAATTCGTGGCACGGCCTACCTAAAAACGGGCAAGAATCTACTTCTGTGGGTATATTATAATAAACAGGTATGACGAATGAACCTACGACCTGTCCGTCGCCAAACTGTCGCAGACAAGGCGTCAAGTTGGCGTGACCATAGAATTTTTTAATACCTATATTTTTATAGTTATTAATTGGAAAAGTTGAAAAATATTCCGTTAAAGTAAATCTAAATGTATAAATTTCGCGTAAATTAAAAAAAAAAAACATTATGAGAGTGACCAATTATAATTAGTATTCGAAATTAAATAATAAAGGATTGCACATTAAAATTCATGATATGTTACAATAACAATCATTAGCATATTTATTTGTAGCAAATTTTACCTAAAGCGACTAAATTGGAAGATTATTGGCCGCGTTCACGTGAAATATGGTATGGATTCACGTGCGTGAACGATTTTTAGTCGCGCGACACTATCCACGACACGAGATTATTAGGTACCTACTACATAGAAAGATGATAAAAATCTTAGTCTTATTCTGGATGAGCTTTTTAGATGAGAATCCAGGGTGAAATCCTAAACTATATAACATAACGGGCTAAGTGATCCAAGGAGTAATGAACTCGACATTGAAATAAACTTATTCTGCACTTTTAGTTTGTTTGAAAAAGGTCCCCGTTTATTCGGGAATCATCTCCGATTTTTCTGATTCAGCATGGGAGGAAACGCATGTGACTAAAAGAGTGATGAATATAAATGTTGATGAATGGAGCGGGAGAGGATGAACAAAGAAAAGAGGGATGGATTGTGTGAGGAATAATAATAAAAGAGAAGGGAGTATGATAACGTGACGGTTGACAGGGGAGAGTGGAAGGAGAAAACGCGTAGCCGACCCCAAGTAACATGGGACAAGGGTAGATGATGAAGTCTCTAAAGTAATGGCTCTGATTATCGATCGCCTGCGCAACTAAAAAAAACGCAACATAATAGCGATCTATTTTAAAAAAGGTATGTTATGTAAATAACTATAAGCTCGCGAACTCACAATTTACATAAATCTATTGATATGCAGGCGCCACCATTCCGTATCTGATTATATCTGAAATTATACAACAGACGATTTATTAACACTAATGTATTCAGTAGGTAGTTAGTAACTATCAAAACAACGAGATATTCCGGCTCAAAACTTATTAGCATACGATTATTATAAAATAAATTTTATATTTGTTCTTTTTATCGAATACTTTTACTTCACATTGTTTGACTGGCGCCATCACAGACTGTTATTGATTTGTTTTTCTAATACTGGTCTCATGCTGGAGAGGGTACAAAAAAAATTTATAAGATATTTATATATGCGCTATTACGGAGTCTATCCCTTTTACCCGTTAATGTATCCAACCTTATTTATTCTAGGTATGGTAGGATACAACGAACTAAGGGTTAGGAGGGATCTTGCACTCGCCTCATATATATTTAAAGTACTGAGAGGGAAGGTGCATAATGCAGTTGTTTTAGGCCAGGTGAGTCTGTGTGTTCCGGACAGGTACGTGTGGCGACGACGGCAGCCACGACTGCTGGTGGAACCGCGTGCTAGGACCAACCTTCTGAAGGAGGCGCCGCTGACGCGTGCACTCCGCACGCTCAACCTCATAGCGAGTGAGACAGACCTATCCTGTTGTTCTCTGAGTGAATTCACAAGGAATGCTTTGTTTGTTATTAGTTATAGGTATTAGTTATAAGGAACAATTATGTTAAGGCACATTTACCGCATTGGTTAGCTGTAAGGGTAGATGTATGATGATAAATAAATAAATAAATAAATAATCATTATCATCTTCCTAGCCTTTTCTCAACCTCGTTGAGCTCGTCTTCCAGTCAAACCGGATGCAGCTGAATACCCGTATTTTACATGGAGCGACTGCCTATCTGACCTCTACAATCCAGTAACTGGGTTGGTTGTCAGATTTTCGGACTTCTGACGACCTACGTAACTAACCTAACGTACTTTCCGAGACACGGATGGGTCTTGGTGTGTAACGTTGGTCACCCATCCACAGACCAACCGCGGCAAGCGGAGCTTAACCAGATCGATCGTCCCGTGCAGCTGTTATTATTTAGCCACAAGCCTTTTTTTATTATGAATATAGATAAAAATATTTACTAGATTTCTCCTTGATGTATGATACCTACGGACGATGGACAAAGTCACATTTACATAATCTTTTGGCAATACGATGAATATTTGGAATTTTTGGTAATACGGAGCAATAAAAGATCGATTTTATTATAGGATCCATTCTGTTTATATGTTAACTTTATGGATCAATAAAGACATCAATAATGGCGCCTTTAGCGGCTTATTATCGAGGAAAACGGATTCAAATCTGATGATATATGTCTGTATGGTAGATTGGTGACAAGGCCTCTTTAAGGAATCTAATCTCCGGTCGTGTCGGATTACCGTCCCATAGCACTATGAGAGTGAGGGAAGAGAGAGTGAACCTATGTTTGCGTATACACATGTTCACTTTATATCTCCCGCGCGACGTCGACGACTATAGTCTCTGCCGAGATTGTTCGCCATGGCCAAAATTGGGTCTGGAGGACTAGTATTATTGAATAGCTTCTGCCCGCGGCTTCACCCGCGTGGTTGTACGAAAATATCCCACGGGAACGTACTACCCTGATTAATAGGAAATAGGGTCGGTCCCCTCCCCATACAAACGCTCTCGCCTGTTTTCTCTCTGGTTTATGGCCTTAGAGCAATGATTTTTTACACTAAAATAAATATCAACTAGTTCTATTCTATGCCCCTATGTTTTCCGTTTTGATGATACATTATCTGTAGAAGCACTAGAACCCTCAGAAAATGCTCAAAATTGCCTGTTTAGACCTATTGTACAAATTTGACAACTATTAATGAAAAAAGAAAAACATAGGGGCACAGTAAATATCCTTCTTATTCAATTTACAAAATATCTTTCAAATTGGTTTGATATTGGAGGAGGAAATAGACGAGAGCCGAACCTCAAATTATGACTTTTTGTATGGAGAAAAGACCAACCCTATTTGCTCTTAAAAGGACCTATTTGCTCTTAGAAGGTGTTAAGAAAGTGGTTGGGACAGACTGGCGGCGGAAGGTGGAGGACAGGGTGTTGTGGCGCAGCTTGGGAGAAGCCTATGTCCAGCAGTGGACTGCGATAGGCTGAGTTGATTGACTGGAATTAAGTAACGAAAAATTGAATTCACCTAGAATAATTATAATAAACCATATTTAAAGGTAAAAAAAAAACTGATAATCATAATAAAAGTTTTAAGTAAATACGTATAGAGGAAAACAACAAACCATAATCACAAATTAGGTTTTGTTTTTTGACAGTGTAGACATAAAAATACATTCGTAGAAAAACATACCCCCCTAGTGCGTATAATTTTGTTAGTTTTTTTTCAGAATAAATAAAATGGTATAATGATGATTACTTAGTTTATTTTTTTTTATTCTGTGCAAAAACAACAGGAAATATATACCAGTGATATGACATCGCATCAAGGTATTTTCTTTAATTTTTTTCTTTTATTAGATTTTGTTGGTGAACAATCATAATGAGCAAATATTAAGTAGGTAAGTAGCTCATGTCCTGTTTGTCCATTGGGGTGGAGAGGAGCGGAAAAGTAAAAAGAACTTATATTATAAATTATTAAGTTTGTTTGTTACACTTTCACGCTAAAACGGCTGAACGAATTTGGATGAAATTTGGAACATGGGTAGACCATGACCTGGAATAGGACAAAGAGTACTTTTTATTCCGATATACCCACGTGATCGAGTCTTATTCGGGTGAAACCGCGGGGCGCAGCTAGTTCACGATAAAAAGATAAAAAGACAGGCGAAAAATTACTGGCAAAATTCCACAGAAATAAGTGTATAAAAGGCGTATTATGTTTATGTTGCAATATTCAGAAACCTCCAATTAAGCACGATGGTCTAAACTTACTGACACAAAATCAAGGATAATCCTCAGAGCAAATAAAAATCCAAAACAGAGCGCTGTCAAAAGTGACGTGAGGCCCGTTTCATAAACATGTGGGCACTTAATGAGGTGTAGTTTGATTGTAAATGTGTTCGTATGAGCGTGTTTGCACAGAGGTGTAGTTTTGGCATGCTTCACTTTATTGTTCGCAGCGCTCTGTCTTGGTTTTTTATTTGGTCTGAGGGATAATTATAATGATTTCAAGATTGTCTGAGCTAGCCTCCAGGAAAATATACAAAAAAGTAATTCTCGAAATATGCCCACCAATTTAAGTTTTTAAAACCAATCCTACGTGTTTAATATTTAGTATAGTAACGCACCGTCCTCTGTTTGAATATTATTCAAATTATACTTATTAACATATTGATTGACAATTATTAACTCATAAAACAGCTGGAGCTTCGTATTTACAGCGCTTTACATTATTAAGCTGTGAACCTAATAATATATGTCAGCCATTTTGATTTTTGAAATAGAAAATAATAATTGATTGTTGAATAAAATAAAACAAGCCGTCGCGACACTGTTTTGAGTTATAAAATAAAAATATCTCATTAGTTTCGTTGATTGCAGTAGCAGATAACATTTAAGTATTAATTGGTAGCTTCAAACTACTACACTAGGTCTTTATTTTATAAGGACATTTATCTAGCAATGGCATTGGGGCTCTGGGCCAAACGATAACAGTCGCACGGATCGATAGAAGGTTAAGCTACGCTTACCGCTGTTGGCTCTTGGATGGGTGACCATCCATTACATATCGAGACCCCTTCGTGTCTCGGAAAGCACGTTAAGCAGTTGGTCCCGGCTGTCATTTGTAGTTTGTAGGTCTTTGATAGTGGTTACGGGTGGTCAGCAGAAGCCCAAAATTCTGAAAAAATCCCAACATTCCCAAAACCCTGATATCGTGAAAAAAAAAACTGTTTTTCCATACATTTTGACGAGGTATGCGAACATAAATGTAGGGAACAGCTGATTTTGTTTCGCGATTTCTCGGTCCCGTAGTGAAAGTTGTTCATAATGAAGAGTACAATGACTCCTTAAGAGATTTCGTGTATGAAAACATACACCTTATATGTATAGATAGCTACGCGTCTTGTCCCTTTTTGACCCTTTTCAGCCTTACCATTCTTGGCCTTTAGAGTAACATCTCGAAGACACTCAAGAATAACTAACGTAAATAGATAATAAATCCCAACACTAGGATGAGAGTTTGATAAACAGAATATAAATATTTCGTTAAAAAGTTCGGCATGGTAACAAAAAGTTAATGGAATTCTAGTTTAGTTGGTAAGTATGTGTGGGATTAGCCAGTCGTGGTTTTCCCATCATTTTTTTTTAAAGCAATTCCTTTGTCTTATCTTTTCCTTAAAAGGTTGATATTTTATTTTGATTCCTTTGTTTCTTTTTTAAGTCTCTGTATTTTTGTATTTTTCATGCAGCATTACTTGCATAGACTGCATTTGCTTCCAGTCTTGCCTTGTTATCATTGGCATAGTAGTAATCTTACTTGAATTCTTATGTTTGCAAAGTGTTAAACAGGCCATCATCTTGATTGGTGCTAGACTAGATATTATGGTTATATTCGTTCCAGAGAAAATGTCGTGAGGAATGTGGTTGCCGTAAAGAGTAGAGGAAGACCAAAGAAACGATGGTTGGACTGTGTGAAAGATAATATGGCTAGAAACGGGGTGACTACGTAGATAATCGTTATAAGAGATGTATGGAAGATAAATTGGACTAAGGGCAAGAGAATAATAATGGTTATCACTCCAGCCTAGTTGTAAAGTAAAACTTTTAGAAAAAATACAATAGACGTAGATATATTTAGTAACCTATTCCGCTTAGCTATTCTTCAAGAGTCATAAAGAACCCTGTAAGAAATGGACACGTGTTTCACCTCTCAACGAGGCATCCTCAAGATGATGATTGACCAATTGCAAACCAGAACACGACATGTTGCCACACCGAGCGCTGGACGCAGAGACAAAAGAACAAGTATAAGAAAGATAATTATGCCAGAAAAAATGTTTCTACAAACACTAATAGACCAATTCATTGCTTTCATCAATTTAAAAAGTGGATACTTGCATGTCCGTGTCAACTTACGGCAAGGTCGTTCTCCATAGAAACAAGGTCCTAAGGAATGTTTGGACATCATGCTATAAATCAGACGGAATAGACATCGTAGTTACCAAAAGCGTGTTTGAAAACATCAATATTATTTATAACACGATCATTAGATGAAACAAAAAACCAGTTTCGTCAGTCAATTTAGCTTCCTCGTTGATTTATTGAAAAGAATTTTATATCAAGAATGGAGAAACATATTTTCTACAGTTTGTTGGTCACAATGTGGAGATTATTCTTTATTGCCCGGTACAATAAAGATAAGATCGATGAAATTCTTGATGAGATCGTAAAATGTTCTATAGATTTTTTTCTGATAATAAATGGGAAATGCTGATTTAATTAATCTATTTTGGTAACTGTTCGGTTAGACTCGCGTGACGTTTGCAAATGTGGCAATAAGCATTGCATCAAGCTATTGGAATAATGGGTAGACCATTGGAAGGACCAGAATTCGAAAATTCTTAGGTGAAAGCTAATAAGGAAGAGAACACATCTCAGTTTTCACGGTGAGATTTTTACAGAATAGCACAACTGATTATTAGAAAAATCTGTAGTATTTCAGCATTAAGAATTGGCAAAACTAATGACGGAAAATAACAGTGCAGACCGTGACTGATGACGTGTTGTCTAACGCAGGTACCAGCCCGTCTATTCCTTAAAAATCTCACTGTGAATACTTAAGTGAAGTGAGCTGTCAATAGTGTCAAATCCCTCATTGCTATTCTGTAACCATCTCACCGTGAAAACTCAGGTGAAGTGAACGCAGATTGAGCTGTCATTGTCATCGATGCCTACTGATGCTAAGGCAGTGACAGTTCACTCCAAGCTCACTTCGCCTAAGTTATCATGGTGAGATTTTTACAGAAAAGCACAACCTAGCATTAAATGAAATGAAAATTCACTTCACCTATACTCCATTTGAAATAAGATTAGACATTTAAACAAACGTTTATACAGTCCGTTCAACCGATTTTGACTTCTATACCGTAGGCATAAAGATGGCATTAAAAGCAAAAAAGGTTACACAATACCAACTGTCTACTGCAGCTGCCATTTGGCATGCCACTAACGCAATACAAGTCAAAATCGGTTGAACGGACTGTAAAAAAGGCTTATTTAAATGTCTCATCTTATTTCAAATGGAGTATAGCATCAAATGGAATGAAACTTCACTTCACCTAAGTTTTCTCGGTGAGATTTATACAAAAGGCCAGCTGGTCTAGGCTGGGCAGTGATTAGAATCACTTTAAAAAATTCAGACGAGGAATGCAGAAAACATTTTTCATTGAACTTTTAAATAAGCATGATTGAGCAAGCGTATATCCCCAGTCATCTCAAAACCATGTTCAACACACTTTACTTTAGCGCATGTTGACCTCTTGACCTCAGTTTAGCCTTCCTTACTGCGATTTATAATTTTACGTATAAATATAAATACTCAATCAATGACATGTACCTACATAATTTTGAAGCAGATTAAGCACGATAACTCCAAATTATTTCGGTTTTTACGGAATGTCTTTGAGAGAAAACTTATTTATTTATTTATTTATATATACTTTATTGTACACCAGAAAATACAAATAGCGAAAATAAATCAATTTAACTACAAAACATACAATGGGCGGCTTATCGCTTTCTGCCATCTCTTCCAGGCAACCTTAGAATGGACAGTGATTGCGTGGACATAAAAAATGGGGTTGTCAATAGTGCAAAATAATAAGTAGGACTAAACTACCTACTTATAAGAGTTAAGATCCGTGTTAGGTCACAAAGGTGTTTAATGTAAAAGTTTGTATTCCAGTCGCATTTGGGCACAGTCCAGTAAGTAAGTGGTCAATTACGAGATGTCATACCCAAAAAAAGAAACGCATTTGGGTAGACTACAATAAAATTATGTACGCAAATGAAACCCAAAGCTAACTTATTACATTTTTCCGGGAAATTCCGATTTTGATTTCAAGGTCCGTCAATGGTGTTATTACATGCTTCAATATCAAATGCCCCCAGTAGCTCAGATATCTAAACGAATGTTTTCTTTCAATACGGCTCGAAAGACGTATTTTTAGGCCTGACACTTCAAGTCAAAAATCAAGGCAACAGGGGGCCTAATCCGGCCACATTAGCAACTCCACTAAAAGCAGTTCATTTCCTGAATCCCAGCTGTCATAAGCAATTTCTTTAATTTGACATAAAAGCAATTCATAATTTGTGGACCATTTTACGAATCTCCATAGAAAACTGTCAAACGGATGAATTATTTCGTAATATGAATTACACGCAGATCATATTATGAATTGTCAGTTTGTGACATTTTACGATCATTGATAATCAATCAATCTGCCTAGCCTTTTCCCAACCATGTTGGGGTCGGCTTCCAGTTTAACCGGATGCAGCTGAATACCAGTATTTTACATGAAGCGACTGCCTATCTGACCTCCACAACCCAGTAACTGGGTAATACGATACCCCATGGTTAGACTGGTTGTCAGACTTTCGGGCTTCTGACGACTCGTAACGACTGTCAAAGATCCACAAATGACAGCCGGGACCAACGGCTTAACGTGCTTTCCGAGGCACGGTGGAGTCTCGATATGTGAAAATGGTCACCCATCTACGGACCAACCCCGGCAAGCGTAGCTTAACCTGATGATTATTTAGTTATTTATATATATATATACTTTATTGCTTTTTTTAACCTGATGATTCATAATATTTCCATATTATGATTCTGCTAAAGTGACCGTTTTAAGCCCCCAGGCATTAATTAGACGACAAGGCTAGTGTAATTTTGAAAACAAACCTTGTTTTATTTATTTATTTAACATAGCAATGAGATTTATCAGTTCTGTTTATAACAATATGTACACAACTACACATCAAGCTATACATTTCCAGTATAAGCTGACCTCGCATTGTACGGAAATCCTATACAATGCGAGGTCAGCATAAACTAGAATGTTATAGCTTGATGTGTAGCCGTGTGTACCTACGTGACCTATTTATAATCTTCACGGGTCGTAGAAACAAGAGTTAACAAGTTATCTCGATGTCTCAAAATAATAATTGTTAGCATCTTAATTTAATTGGAAACTATTGATGTAAAAAAACAGGCATCTTTTGAAATGAGGCCCGCGTATGCCTTGTTTATTTTATATCCAGCACCCTAATTGCGTTACATACTTTCAATCACGATCTGAATGATTTTGAAGGATATTGCTAATGACATGTATTGCTTCATAGGTATTAAATTAATTAGTAATTCGGGAACTTGTGCAGGATTTCAGTTTATACATTAAGATTTAAAAATACAGTCATGGTCATGTCATTTGTCTGCTGAACTGTCAAACTGAAATTGTACTGTTAGTTTGTTAAGGGTGTACCCTTCCTCAGATTTTATCTCTCTCGCACCATACTACTCGCGATCTTTTTACGGTGAAAATAAAGGTAATAAAAAAAAAAAAACCATAAGACCTGCTTTATAGTTAGTTCAGTTACTATGCAAAGTTTCATGATCTAATTTGAAGTATTTTTTTAATACCAGCGGCTTATAGTTCGGTTTAGAGGTAACTTTGGATTTTTTTTTATAGAGAAATTTTTATTTATTCGTATTTTTGCCAAACACAGGACCTAGCATCAATCCTCAACTTTAACATAATACATATTTATTTCAAAATTAATGCTGCAGTATTTTCGGCATAACGGAGGATCCTGCTAAGCAATTTGAGGTAGGGTACGCCCTTAAGTAATTACCTCGCGATAAACGAGTATTGTAATAATCATAATTTATGAAAGAAAAAGGGAGAATCATAGGTTTTGTTTAGTAGGTTCTACTTAGCGCTTACTCCATAGAATAGTCGTGAGTTTATGTACCTATATACTCATTTCTTCATGGCTAAAACTATATTTCAAGTAAACAATGTCTAATGGCAAGGTGACTTTTGTGATATCATGAACTTAAAAACTTGTTTTCATTATCTATTATAAACTTATAAATAACATGCACTTTATACCAATATTGAACTTTTGATCTTGTGTGTACATAAAACCTAGTATTTTCATCTTTAAGGTTGAAAAATAAATAAAATACAAACGCATTATGCTGAAACCCACTTATATGATATTAAATAAATAATCATTTTATTAGAGTACCTAGACAGAGGGTTTTCTTTTAGGCTTATAAACTGGCTTCTAATGCGGGGCATAGACGTTCAAGTAATTTGATCAAAGGCTGCTTCAAACAGTTTTATCAAGTTGGCATGAATGTGTGTGGGAAAATTTGAACAAAATGAGTTGTTATATGGCACGAAGAAATAATATGAACTCTCGTATTTCTATTTGATCAAACTGTTTGAACCAGCCTGCTTGATCAACTTTCTTGAAAGGTTATGGCCCACATTAGTGTTCAAAAATAAGGTTAACATTATTTACGATAAAGGAAAACGTATTGAGGAAACCTGTACTTAATTACCAACTTACCGTGCCCAAGCCTGGTAAGGATCTTTATCCTGCAGTGGGGCAATAACAAGCTCTGAAGGGCTTGCTTGACTTTCACATCCTGTAGGACAATCAAGCTTTCAAGCATTTTCGCATTATTGAAAAGTCATCAAGTAAGTAAAATTATTATTATTTTTTAGTTCACCTTCCGTATTAGGTAAAAAATAAAATTCCTATAAGAAGGAAGATGAACTAAGTACAAAAAAAAACACGTTAAAAAGTAAAATTATGATTTACATTAATAAGCGAAAAAAAAATTAATTCTAGCTGTAAAAAAGAACTGCCTGATCTAGGTTTATGAAAACCTGTGTTTCAGGCCATCAATTTACATCAAACATTTTAAAAAGAAGACAAAAAATGAGCTTGAAGTGAACAGTAACTGTCAAATCCCTAGCATCAGATGGGAATGGAATGACAGTTCACTTCAAACTCACGTCACCTAAGTTTTCTTGGAGAGATTTTTGCAGAATAGAGAGGCTGTTCGGATAAGGTTGTCCTGTGGGATGGGAATTTTTCGTTTTACCTATTACACGATGAGATTTTTGTAGATTACTGGTAGCAGTACAGGTATTCCGAAATGAGTGGATAAAGGAAAAGTTTCCTAATTTGCTTCATAGTGCATAAAGTGTCTCCCCCGTACCCAAGGCTTGTGGAGTTTGACACCGTTATTTTTATTGCATAGGCAAAAACGGATGACAAATTGGTATAAAGGATAAACATGAGTGATCTCACTAGTCGTGAACGAGACTCCGTTCACGTGTGTAGTTATACCTTACTCTACTTACTACTTCTTAAGGTGACAAATAACTGTTCCTATTATTTTCATTAAAATCGGTTATGTATTTGAGCCATAAAACCATACCGAATTTAAGACTTTCGCATTGAAAATATTTGCGGGAATTACCCAAGAAAATTCCAATCTACCTTTCGACTTTCGAGTAGCATATACCTACCTACTCGCACGCTTTCGCAGAATATTATATCACAGTGAAGCTTGACGCTGACCTCTACTTAAGCAGCAAGAATGTGGTAATACATGGTTAATAAAAACATGACAACAAACGAACAATGTCTTCGCGAAAGAAATAAAAAATTGCCGATATGGCGACAGCTTCTCCTTTTAGTAAAAATACTTCACGGATCTATGAGAACATTTTATGGAAATAAAAAAGTTTGTTTACATTTAAAGTGATGAATCACATGTAAATCCCAAGTACGCATTCCGACGCTGCCTGCGACCTTCGTTAGGCTTCCTACACACCTTACGACTGAACTATGTATGTATTAGTCGTTAATTTTGTCTGTAAATAATGATCTTTTGTCGCATTCGCATGCTGCTTATATTAAATGTCTTTGAACCCTGGAAATATGAAATGTGTTAATAGATTCCTTGTTTATGTGTCACTTAAACATTGTAGTGACTCTTTAATTTTTAGCACTAAAACTTAGCTCATCATCATCATGATTGTTTCATAGGTAACTACTTATGTTTGGTGATTTAGTATTTATATAGTTTTTTCAAAAAAAATAACAAAAACTTTAAAGCTTATCCAAAAACTTCTGGTTTAAGAACTTTTACTATCTTTCTTTTTAAAAACAGGGTTACTTATTAATAACTGAAGGTGTTACTTTAGATTATCTACTTATTATTTTTCAACTGATTAAAAGATGATGCTTACTTTTAATAGATAATACGCAGATAAGTTTTATTTTTAAAGTATGTGTTAAATAGACACTGAACACATGATTTTAATATTCAGTGCCGATCACGAAACCAACTTTTCACTATTGCGAAATTTCAGAATTACTTATTTGACTACAATTCTTAATTTGTATAGGTTATTTAATGGTGCTGAGATAAAAGTAAATAATAGCATAAAATATCTAAAATCGTGAGTGTGTGAGCGGTTGTTTTGGAACAAAAACAAGATCATGGCCGGCGGGCGGTCATTCGGACTCTCGGATAGCTCGAAACTACACATAAATAGCGGTGCGATACTAGTCATACCAAAACGTGAATTTAATAATATAAAATATTGTTTATTTTTTATAAAACTAAACAGTTCTACTCAGCCGTTGAGTGAATTGCGGTGGTTTTAGCATAATTATATCTCATAAATTTAGACTTTTTCGCACAAAATGGTGTCAAAAATGTTACTATTTGCCTTGATTGTTGGTACCGCGAGTGCAGCAACGTGGTTACGCAAACTTCCCGAGAAACCGAGTGAATTAGGTGAGTTTTGTTTTTTTTTGTTCTCCTTTTTTGACTTAAGTAGCAAAAACATCCTGGTGAATGCTAACTTGTTTTTAAGCTATAAATAATTAATTTGTGTTAATGTTAATTTATTTTGTTGTTAATATCTTTTGCCACATTATGAAGACAGAGCTATACAAAAAATATAATAATATGAACCGAAGTAAACAGTGAAGATACTAAAGAAGTAATAATTTAAAAAAAAATACTGTCAGCTGTGAAATTATTTTATGAATAAATAAATGAACAAATAAACATAACCTTCAAGCTAAGTATATAAACTGATCATGAGACCAACGTGTGTTGTGTGTGTAATGATTAATGAAACTAAATTATATCCAGAATTTTTGTGATGACGCAAATTATAATTTTCTGTTTAGTTTTGAAACAACTCTGATTTTTAATTGTGTGTTACTGTGCGGCATCAACCGGCTTCATAAAAAGACTGGTTTCCTTTTAATCGACTAATAAACAAAAATGTTATGTCTTAGTTTTCTGATTAACGTTTTCTAAAAGAGAGCCCAACTGTATCAAGCATAATTTACAAATAATATTTTGATCAGATACCACAGTCTTAGATTAGTTAAACAACATGCAACATGAGTAATCCAACATACCTAACATTGATTCTTCAACATTTTCAAATAAGCGAATTGTATTCGCACTGATAACCATATAAATAGTTTAGTACCTACCTACTTAAGAATATTTCTGGAATACAATAGAATGTTGTCTATTGTTGTTGTAGGTGGATAACAAACAAAATTGGCCAAAATTAAAAATGCATCTCTACAACATACAGGTCTACAAAAATAAGAAAAGAATATTCGAAAATGGAACAAAAAACTAAACTATGTACAAGAACTAATGAATTTTCATTTTATTTTCAGCTCACAAAGAAGGCTGTTATATTGAAGAGATTAACGACGTGGTTCCCTTCGAAACTGAAGTCACTCCGCAGGGATATTGCTACACGATATACTGCTCAACCAGGATGATTGACTACGCCTCGTAAGTAACATTATCAACTACTGATAAGCTTGCAGCTTGACTGCCTCGTTGGTCTAGACTGGTCGCAAGCACCACTGCTGAGCAAAAGGTACTGGGTTTGATTCCCAGATCAGGCAATGTTATTGAGTTTTTCCATCTGGAATTTCTCAGTAGCAGCCAGAGGGCCAATTCTCTTACTTAAAAAACGTTAACATTCAAGTTGAAATCCGTCAAACTTGTCAAAAATGTTGGTAAATTGATGGTTTTTTGACAGATTGCGAATGTGAACGTTCTTAAAAATAAGGGAAGTGCCCCGCTGCGGAATCTGTATTTGTGCCCTGTAGATGGCAATAGGCTCGCCCCCTATTACATGAGATTTAAACTTAACTGGCGAAATGTGGGTGTACTATTAGATTCACTTCTGCTTAACCTTATGGGTATTACAAGGGTGATGTCATGTTATAAATAAATAAATGTTATGATAAGCTTGTTTTGTTAGCAGTCCATTGAAAAGCTGCTAAAACCTTGGGTTGAGCTTGGGTTATAATAAATTTTATTGATGCTTAGAGTCTTAATACATTAGGTTAATACTGAATGATTATATTGTGTTATTGAATGATTTCAATTTATTTCTATGGAAAAAAACAGTTCTTTTTCAAGCGTGTCGCTGTCATCAACAAAAATCTAATCAAAGCTATTTTTTTCTTTCAGATGTGGCGTCGTATCTACTAAGGATCCAAAATGCTACGTCACTAAAGAGGATCTGAGCAAACCTTACCCAGAATGTTGCCCAGACATCAAGTGTGATATCGACAATAATCTGTTTTAAATAAGTTACTGTTAGAATAATTTAAGGTTATGTTAAAAATCGTGTTAAAATCCTGGCGTTATTGATTCTTGTAATTTGAATGTGTTATAAATAAAGAAAGGGATTGTGCTTTGGAAGAAATTCATATGTGCCATATATTTATCGAATACAGTAAATAGATTAAAAAAAAATAGAATAAGTTGAAGATGGTTCAGAAAAAAAATATCGAGAAAATAAAAGAAATTTTCGAACAAATGAAATGAACGAGCGAAAGTGTGTTTCAGTAATGCCATGATTTTAACACAACGATGTCTAGAGTCATTTATGACGAATAGATAGAGTTCCTTTTCAAAGGGTTTGGGTCCAAACTCTAGAAGCTATCTTGCCACCAAATTGTTGATTTAATTTATTTTTATTGAATTAGAAATTACTTTAATTACTGTGAGTGTTTTATTTTTGGTAAAAGGTTTTTGGAATTTGCATCCTGTACTATTGCGGTCAATCGATTCATAATGCAGTTGAGCAACTCTCTCTACTAAAATGATTTATTGATCGAATATATTTCACAGTTACCCACGTTAATAAAATAAGAACAACTTTAGAAATGAAAGTATACTCTACAATGTAATATTCTTTTATTCCACAAATAATACCAATTAACCGTTCGAATTAAAAATCCATTGTGTCTCGCATGCATCTACGTTCCGGCTACATAGGGTTCATTGCTTGTTTTTTTTACCCGACTACGGCGAAGAAAAAAGGAGGGTTATGATTTTGACCGGTATGTATGTATGTTCATCTGTTCCCTCATATCTTCTAAACGACTCATCACAATTTGACAAATGAGGTATCGTTGGAAGCGTCTTGATCGTCCGCTGGTTATAGGCTATGTGACGTCACATTAAATTGAAAATGGCGCCCTCTAGAGGATATAAGGTCAGGAACTAAAAAAAAAATATTGTTTAATCGTACCATATTGGGTATCAAATGAAAGGGCTTAATGAGCATTTCAAAAATATATATATTATAACCCCAAAAGAATTACAAAAAAAATTAAAGTAATAAAAACTAAAACCCAACTACGACTAAAAAGATATAAACAAGACACCACGGACAGACAAATTAAAAATCCGATGTTCGATTTATAATAATTTAACACGTGTGACTCCGGATTTTTAATTTGTCTGTCCGTGGTGTCTTGTTTATATCTTTTTAGTCGTAGTTGGGTTTTAGTTTTTATTATTTTAATTTTTTTTGTAATATTAAAAAATAACAATAAAAGTGCTACAAGGATCTTTTGGCGCTCGAATGACGTTGACAGGGGGGCGCTGTTGGTAAACTTTTGTGCAATTGTTTTGTGAAATGTATTGAAAAAACAAAATGGCGGTGTTAGTTCCGATTTTGGACACAAGCCAAAAGAACTTTGTAGCGTTGCAGAATCGTCGACGACGAATATAAAAACAGTCAAGTTAGTCTCTGCCATCTCCTATAATGATAACAACCGTGACGGCTGAGAATGTACCACTGATTAAACCGAATGTACTAATTTAAAACGACATGTCATAATTTAAAATAATGTTTCTCGCTGCATCAGACCGTGAATTATTAAGATTTATAAAATTACTTCGCGAGTAACATACTGTCGACTTGCTCACTTACAAATCAACATGGTAACAAAAATTAAATTGAAGATATCTCAAAGTAACATTCAGCTGAATCGACTGTAAACTACAGAGTATAGAAAAGTAAATAAAACGTTTAACGTGAGATAAAATGTATGTTCTCTGTAAATAGTCAAATGAGTGCTAAATAAAACAAAATCTTTTACAAAAACAAATCCGGGAAACCACATTTTACACGTCTTACGACGTATACGTATACGTCAATTTATTTTAGTTTTTATCGTTTTATTGTCAAAATAAAAATCGCATAATCGCAGGGGAAGTCGCGCGTGTGTCGAATGTGAATTTGAATAATTACAAGATGTCAGCCATCAAGCTTCATTAAGATTCGAGCAAAGTGTGTTAAATAATATTTGCTGTTTCTATTACCTACCTTTTCAAAAATCATTATGAACATTGGTGGAGATAGAATAATGGTTTCAAATATTTTAGTTTTTTTACTAATTGTTGGTACGAATGCTATTACTTGGAGCAGTAAGTTACCGAAGAAACCCAAAGAATTTGGTCAGTGTTATTTTAGTAGTAAATGTTCTGCTCTTCTTACCACGCCTTTTCGAAAAACTTTTCCACACCGCCACCTAGAATAATTTATCTTTTTGGTTTGGAGTTCCAGAAGGTTCAGAGTTCTGTATTTGGTATTTCTATGTCGTTGCATCATCAGCCTATAATGTTCCCACTGCTGGGACACAGGCCTCCTCTCTGTGAGAGGGAGCGGAACGTAATCCACCACGCGGGCCCAGTGCGGTTTGGTAGATGTCACATGTCTTCGAATTTTTGGTTCTAGGACATGCCGGTTTCCTCACGATGTTTTCCTTCAGCGTTTTGAGAGCAGTGGTGATGAAATAATTGTTTTTTGTCGTTGATCAGCTATATCTAATTGCATAACACATTTTCATAAAAAATTAAGACTAATCTGTTTCATTTTGACAGTTCAACAACATTCATTGCGAAATTTACGTTGTTGAGCAGATTTTTTTTCGAACTTATAAGCAATGGTTTAACAATATGTTTCAAAACGATTCAGATTCTGATTGATCGTGTATTACACAATTATGGTGCAGACTAGGAGACTTGTCGCCTTGTAAGGAGATCGTACGGTTTCCCCGTAAAACCATAACAGACACCGCTCTCTGCGTCTGCGCAGTTTTGTTACGTTTGTCACCAGCAAGGTTTCTGACCACAAGGATGCTCCATACAGCTTAGAGACATGTACCGTTTCCTAAGCTTTTCAGTATATTTTTTAAACTACGCTGTCCAACTCCTAGTCTTCCCTATACCTCTCAATTTCTATTTATCTGTTGCCTTCTTCAGCCGATCAGTTAAGAACGCGAACGTTCCTTAGGCTTGCCTCGGTGACGACTCCCGTCTGCACCCACTGTGTCACTTGGCTCATCTCTGTCTTAATGTGTGCCATACGCGTCCTATATCTAACCCTGTGGCCACGTGCTAGACGATCAAGCGACACGCCTCATGCGACAGGGACAGCGGAGATAACAAATGAAAGAAATTGTTTAGAGCCTGGCTCACAGAGACATGACTTGCTAAGCGACGGACGGAAACAAGTGACGCGTGCGCCGGTCGCTTGATGCAAGTCGCATCTCTTGAGGCCTGTAGGATTTTCTTATATAAGGAAGTGTATTTTCTTACCAAACTTGTACAAATTTTAGGTAATAAAACGGGATGCTATATCAGGGAAGTCGACGACGTGATACCCTTCACCGAATCTATCAACGCTTTGGGATATTGTTATTTGATTCATTGTACATTCAAACAGATCGATTACGTTTCGTAAGTAATCAATTAAATATGTTTTTTAAATAATTCAAATGCTTTTAAAACATATCCTCTGTGTTTTTATTCTATAATTTCTATACCAATGGGCAACGGTTTGGTAAATGAGTTAGCTTTTATTTAACATTAGAAACCCGAGGTATATATCTATATATCGTATATCTTCGGAAATACGAACGCGCAAAACTTTTCATAACTTTTGAGGGACAAACGACGAGTTGCGGCCAGAATGGGCCCCAACAGAGATAAAGTTTTATAATAATGTGCAATGATAAGTGCACTACTATAAAGCGCAGCAGTAAAAAACAGAAGTTTTGCCTCTATCTGGAGTCAAGCTCAAAACACGCACAAGGCGCGTGTCGGGCGCGGGTCGGGACGGCAGTACGGCGGGCTTGTATACAATTATTATTCCTTGTATTATTATGGATGTCAGCACACGAAAAACGTGCGTGGCCCCCCATCGGCCATCTGTTCTGCGGGCAATGTTCCCTATACCCACTGCCACTTAAGTTTGGCAATACTTCGGGCTATGTCGGTTACCTTAGTTCTCCTACAAGGCCTAAGGCTAGGTAAGGGTTCTCTTAAGGTTCTGTAGTGCCAACCACGTACCGGAAGACGAAGCGTTGGAAGGTCCCCCCACAAGGTGAAGGCCGTGGGCTTGCGCTGGAAGCGAGAAGCACAGACCCGGTCGAAGTGGCTTGGGGGAGGCCTATGTCTAGCAGTGGACGTCCTTCGGCTGAAATGATGATGATAATGATCCATAATCCATGTAATACAAGGAATTACAATAAAGTCCGCCATCCTTCCGTCCCGACTCTCGCCCGACACGCACCCGATTTGTGTGTGTGTTTAGCTTTACTCTATGGTGTGACGTTGAGGTGCTGAGCCGATCCACTTCTCCACAGAAAGGAGGCCTGTCTCCTAGCAGTGCTTTATAGGCTGATTGCATTATAGGCTGATTTGACTTAGCTTGTATTTTTAGATGCGGTGTTACGTCTGGAGATCATGATAAATGTCAGATCACTGAAGCAGATATTAACGAACCTTACCCCAGATGCTGTCCAATGGTTAGGTGTTACGAAAATAACGTCCCCTGGGTGGAACAAAAGAATGGGACATCAAGGAGAAATTCATAAAAATGAGGAATTGTAAAGTGATTTATTAATTGGTGTTACTATTTAAAAAAAAAAACTACTTCTTTATATATACAATAATTTTAATGAAATAAATCAATTTTCAATGTAACGAGTTATGACTATTTTTTTGCATATAGTACCTACCTATCCGTAGAGTTCTTATGTTAGATGCCTGATAGTTAAAATTAAAGTTTTTTGTCTTATTTACTCACTCCGCCGTGCAAAAAAATAAAAAATAAAGCTGGCCTTATATTTTAAGCCTCAAGTTCAAAGTATAACCACCGACGAGCCGTCGACAAAGAGACAATATTTGTATTTTTTTGTAATCAACAAAATAAAAACGACTGAACCGATTAAAAAAAAAAAAAAAAACAAGCAAAATGCCTAATATCACTAAGCAATATCATCATCATTTCAGCCGAAAGACGTCCACTGCTGGACATAGGCCTCCCCCAAGCACCGCCACTTCGACCGGTTCTGTGCTTCTCGCATCCAGCGCATTCCCGTGGCCTGAGTAACATAGGCTATTATTTATAAAGGTTTCACGCGGGCAAAGCCGCTGGCGGAAGTTAGTGTCAGTTTATAAAACTCCCATTGTATGTGACAGTAATAGTTCAACTAATGTTTAACAACCATCCAGCAGTACCTAGAATGCGACAAGGAACTTTTGGCGCCTGAATGACATTGAGAGAGGGATTGTTGGTAAATATTTGTGAAATTGTGTTGACATAACAAGATAGCCACGTTAGTTTCGATTTTAGCCAAACGCCAAACGAGAAAAAAAACAAAAGAAAAGAAAAAAAAAAAATTGGGACACGCATAGGAAATACAACCTGCCGCTACAATGGCGACATTAATTTAACACACGTATACAATTTCGCGTATTCGTTTTATGAAAATATTTGAATTTCATTAAACGTTATTATTTATTGATTTATTTTAATTTTCTAAATTACCATCCTGGAGCAACCTGTACTTAAAGAACTGTAGCGAAGAGGTCATTTGCCGGGGTCACGGATCATATGGTAGGCGAATAGAGGAAAGCCGCGCAATTTCTTAGAAGTTATGCCGACAACAAAGCATAGTACCGAAAAGCCGAAAGAACGTAAGCCAGCTGGTAGGTAGCTTCATGAGTGATCTTAATTTTGGTTATGTTTTTGTTCTTTAGTTTGTTTGAAAATTAAAATTTTTCAATTTACGAATTATTTTATTTTATTATAATTTTTATGTTGACTGGCCACTAGCCCTACCCGTGTGTTAAATTAATGTCGCCATTGTAGCGGCACGATGTATAGTCATAAAAAAAACAAACATTAAAACTAACAAAATAAATAAAACAAATAATAAAACATAAAAACTTTTTACAAAAAAAGAACCGAGTTCCAAAAAAAAAAACACTCAAAACTGAAAAATAACTCTAATTTCGGAATTCGGTGTCTTTGCATTTCAATTTTCGTTTTTTGCCACCGACTTCCGAAATTAGAGTTATTTTTCAGTTTTGAGTGTTTTTTTTGGAAGTCGGTTTTTTTTTGTGAAAAAAGTTTTTAAGCAGTGGTACCTACCACACCACACAAATTCGAATACCACTAGCTGATGAAAATAACAGTGAAGGAGTAAATGAAAATATCGTCTAGATAAACTAAGTGGGAAAAATACGTAATATTGACGCTAACTCAAAAACTACCCAAGCAAATTTAATAAAATTTATATGGGACCACCTCGGAAGCATGACCTACCATACAAAAAAAGAATCATCAAAATCGATTCATAATGGGCGGAGTAATCGCGTAACAAACATACAAAAAAAAAAAAAAAAAACATACGGACGAATTGAGAACCTCCTCCTTTTTGAAGAAGTCGGTTAAAAATAAAATAACGTGTAACAGGAAAATAAAACCTGAAAGAACCTTGCAGCGTTGTTGTCAACCTGCCCGAATTGCATAGGCTGCGTTTATTCTATACAAGCTGATGCCCGTCTCTTCGCCCGCGTGGATGTCGGTTATTATATACTAAAACCTTAGTTAATTAATTGATTCAGGCGTGACTTTGCGGAAATCCATTATAAAATACAATAGACGTAGATATATTTAGTAACCTATTCCGTTTGACTATTCCACCAGTATGCCAAGGTCGCCTTTGTTGCGATTGTTCGCCCCTTATCGCGCTTATCGCACTGATAACGATTCTAGCCAATCAGCGCCGAGCAGCAATCCTATATAAGTGGGGGTGACGGGCGATTTGATTCACTTTGCGTCCAGCGCTCGGTGTGGTAACACGTCGCGTTCTGGTTTGCAATTGGTCAAATGTCATCCTGAGGATGCCTCGTTGAGAGGTGAAACACGGGTCGATTTCTTACAGGGTTTTTTAGGACTCTTGAAGAATAGACAAGCGGAATCGGTTACTAAATATATCTACGTCAATTGTATTTTACTAAAACCTTACTCGAGAGCCACTCTATCCATTGGAGAAAACAGCATGAAAATCGGTGCAGTAGTTTTTGAGTTTATCGCGAACAGGACGACAGACAGGCGCGGCGCGCAAATGATAGGTACTGAATTTGTCGAGCTCAAACTCAAAGCATTTATTTCAATTAAACAATTTACATCCATTTTTAACTATTCAGTCATTGTTGCTCATTCAAAAGCGTAATAGTTGAATTTATACTTACCTAGGTATTATTATGTGAAAACGATGTAAAAGTTGTGCACGTTAAACGCGTGCAGGGTAAAAAAGGGTAAATGTCGTATGTATCTGAATGGTAGGTACTCGTATAGAACTTCATAATAGACCTATGTATGGAAGAAAGTTAGATGAATATCAATCTTTAGGTCGAGCCGTGAACTGAAACCAATGAACTAATCTTTTCATTTATATTACTGATTAAAGATTACAAATTAATTAGTTTTACTCAGAATTTCATTGTGCACTTTTAATTTAAAAAGGCAAGTTTTTAATCCAAAGAAATAACTTCACAATTTCCAAGCTCTCATAGATTTTTTAAGGAAAAATGTGTCAAAGCGTTTTTTCATTTGTTTTATTAGTCGGTACAGCTGGTGGTGGAATTTGGAGTGATGTCCGAAAACAATCTTGGATACCTACAAAATACGGTAGGTTTTAGATCGAGTCCTAATATTAAATTCACAAAAATAATTAGGGATTCTGGGCGTTCTGCTACAATAGTGATTCTCGACACTTGATATGACACCTTCATTTTTATGTTTTGGAGCTCATGGCCAAGTAATAACAGCCGCATGGGTCGGTCCATCAGGTTAAGCTACGCTTGCCGGGGTTGGTCCGTGGATGGGTGACCATCTTTACATACCGAAACTCCTCCGTGTCTCGGAAAGCACGATAAGCAGTTGGTCCCGGCTGTCATTCGTAGATCTTTGACAGTCGTTTCGGGTCGTCGGAAGCCCGAAAGTCTGATAACCAGTCTTGCCAAGGGGTATCGTATTACCCAGTTACTGGGTTGTGGAGGTCAGATAGGCAGTCGTTTCATGTAAAATACTGGTATTCAGCTGATTCAGCCGGTTAGACTGGAAGCCGACCCCAACATAGTTGGGAAAAGGCTAGGCAGATTGATAGTTATAACTTTTTTGTTAAAATCTTCAGTACTTATCTATCTCCAATGACGGATTGTTTCGTTTACTTGTTTCCTCTTTTCAGCTGATACAAAAGGTTGCTACATCAATAAAGTCAGCAGAGTTATTCCTTACGGCGAAACTATCCAGGTTCCTGGATACTGTTATGTTATGAAGTGCACCCCAAATGGTATCTCCTACAATGCGTAAGTTCTATGAATTTTATTTGTAATGCCTGTAAGATAGAATGCTGAAATGAAGATGCAGATGGCGGGACGAGCTGGATATGTTCCATCAAAACTGGAAAAAAAATCCTGTGATACCTACTTTTAAACAACTTTTCTCAGCGTAGAAAACGTCCAAACCATGTCCCGTATGTTGGATTGTTCATTGTCGAACTGCACTTCTGAGGACCTAAAAAGGCCACTGATGCCGCGATTGGCGTGGGCTACTGGGCCCAACTCATCTATCATAATATAAGATCCTTATTTTTGCCATCGACTTGAAAAGTAGAAGAAGCATAGAATACTTTTTTTTTGTTTTCGGTGTGGATAATCCTTATGGATGTCCTGGGGTCTGTCAGACTCCTACTGACTAAAAACCACCCCGTTGTTCCAACTCACATCTACGCCGGGGGTCGCGGGAACGTCTCTGTATCTTCCATAACCCCCGACTGGTCCGGCCCGCGACTGCAGGACTCGTCGGGTCAGGGGGGGAGCGAGGTGTTTGACTCCCCCCGCGACGTTTAAGAGGAACACTACCCGCCGCCACCTCGGGTCCTGATGCTTGATGCCTAAGCATACAATACTACTTCAAGGTAAACAATAATAGCTTCCTCATTTGCAGATGCGGTCTAGAGCTAACCGATGACATTGAGTGTGACTTTAAGGATATTAGGTTCTTCAAAACTTACCCCGAATGCTGTGCCAGCATTAATTGCCTCCAACGACATCTTAAGAGGCTAAGCCAAGGCGTATTGACTCTGGAGAGCCAGCGAGACCCAGTCAAACCTCAGAGTCATTTGCGCAAGTTGCATTCTCAGCCCACCGATGACGTATTTTAATTTCAAGATATTCATTTGAATAGTGAATTGTAAAAGATAAATAAATATAATATAAATAAATTATGACTTTAAGTGTTTCTATTGAAATAAACATAAATTATGACAACCTACCCTTTTGCCATCCACCTAGTTAGAATATAGTTTCTACTGTGTTTATCATACTATGGATCTGCTATAGTAGTATGACTTTTTAATAAGAACTTATGATTGTTTAAGAGATCAATGACAGTGGTATATTATATCTTTGGGTATATTTTTCCTATGCTCAAGCGTCTGCCTTAAGACAGGACAGGGTAAACACCGTTATCCTTACAACCAGTGGTTTGTTTTCATTTATAGAACGTAAAATCAAAGGAAAATGGCAACTATTCTTAAAAGAAAATCTACATTTTATCACAAGAGTATTTCACCCTTTCACCCTAGGGCAACGAACTTGCGTCTCAACACAGGTGGGTGGCGCGGGACGTGACCTGACCAGCCGCAAGCGCGACCCCTCCCTCAGTCAGTCAGCTGTTTAACAGCGGAGGACCAGAAATTATGGTTTTGGTCCTTGACCAAACCAACAACCAGACGCATTTCATTGGAAAAGTATTGTCATGAGTGTTTCATATATTTTAATGTCAGTCGGTCCAACGCCAACGGGAAACAAAAAGTAAACTACGAATCAACTACATGCGACAAGCACAACAATAAAATTTAATATACAAAAGTGATGTAACTATGTATTTTCATAATAGTTTTAAATAAATATTTCTGTAGCAGTTATCAAAAACTTGTTATAATCAATTATAACAAATTCAATTACAAAAACAAGTACCAATTAATTTGCATTAAGGTTATTGCTCGAAGTAATTTAAAAAATAAATAACAAAATGTAGATATTACTTATTAATACCCAATGGAACGTGGTGGGTTTAGAATACAAACGAACCATTGCATTAATTGCTGATATTAAGGTATTCTTTGAAACCCAAAGAACGAAAACTTTCAAGTAAAAAAAATATAATTTGAAATAGAGATGGCGCAAAAAGTGATTGTTTTTGTTTTAATCGTTGGTTTAGTAAACGCAGTAATGTACCAGGAGAATTTGCCAAAAATACCTGATCATCTGAGTAAGTTTTTAATTAATATGTTCGTACTGTTTTCCATTGCTAGTTCTTTTGACGTCATCACTTACCCCATAAAGACCTACAATGTGAACTTTTCAAAAATTACAAAATTGACACATTTTCACGTCAAATTGTTCCTTTGCCGTAATGTTGGCTTCTCCATAATAATAATATAAAAGTACTTACTCCTGGACACGGCATAGTGAGGAGGTTCCTCTCTCTAGAGCCCTGACCACCGGCAGCTTGGACCCTGATCCTGATGCCGGTGGGCTACTAGTTTTTAATTTTTTTTTGTTTTTTTGTTTATTGTTTTTTATAAAAATATTTAAAAATGTAAAAAATATGTAGAAAAAAATAAAATAAAAAGTTAATAAAGTACTAAAATTATAAAAAAAAATAAAAAATGGCGGATTGTCACCTGTTGCCTGTCGGTTGTCATAAACAGCTCCAGGTCGTCAGGAAAGGGTTTTGCTCGCCAATAGGTAGGTACCTACAAAAATCCAAAATTTTATTAGGTGTCAGCTGATGTACGCGTAAGGTGGAAATCCATAGGATTTGTGGTTCATCTTCTTGTTCTTGTCGCTGACACGACAGTTATTCATTTCTTTTTTAAGTTTGGGTTATAATATACCATCACTCCTGTATTCCCCGAAGGGTTAGGCAGAGGTGTACCTGCAGCACACCCATATTTCTCCAGTTATGTTGAATTCAAATGTAATCGGCGGCGAGCCTGTTGCCATCAACCGGGCACACGTCCAGACTGGGCTGCTACTGAGGAATTCCACATCGATAAACCCAGTAACACATTGCTTGACTTGGGAATCGAATTGACCAACTTCGCAAAGCTTCATTACCTAGCTATTTGAATGATAAACGTTAAAACCAAAACGTTTCAGTACCTAAACTATTTAAACTGATCAAAAAATCTGAAAAACCCGTCGGCTTCCAGTCTATCCGGATGTAGCTGAATACCAGTATTTTACATGGAGCAACTACCTATCTGACCTCCACACCCCAGTAACGGGTAATACGATACCCCCTGGTAAGGTTTCTGACGACCCGTAACAACAGACAAAGATCCACGAATGACAGCCGGGACCAACGGCTTAACGTGCTTTCCGAGGCACGGAGGAGTTTCGGAATGTAAAGATGGTCACCCATACACGGACCAACACCGGCAAGCGTAGCTTAACCTGCTGTTCTTAGCCACGAGTTACTAACTAAATTATTCAAACTAATCAAGAGCTCCAAAATCTGACCGTATTCCACACCGGATCTACTGATACAAAAGAATGTCCAATTTACCTCTAAATTGGGCATTCTTTTGTATTTTGTGTCGACAAAGCAAAACATTTCCATACAAAATGAGGTATTTTGTTTATTATTTGTAAACAATTCGGGGTTTTTCTTAGGAATGTTGTTCCGTTAGTCTGATTCAACAAAATTGAATTGATTTCGTTTATTTTATGAGGTGGGAGCGCTTCGTTAACTGTTTGAATTTCTTGTTTATTAAGTAAGTCGGAGGATTGTGTTCTATTTTTATGAACGCATAATTTTGGACTATTAATATACTTTCGTAAATAACGCAGTTGAGAAAGTGAGGTTTGATGGTTTGTAACACGATGTTTTTTTTTTTGTTACTGTTAATATTAGACGTCAATTTCAGTATGAATCTTAATTTAAGAGAAAAGATTTGTATGTAATGAATAAACTCAAAAACTACAGGATCGATTCTGAAAATTCTTTCACCAGTAGTATGCTTATTATCACTGAATTACTTAAGCTATAATTCCAATCCAACTCCATCCTGAAGACCATAGCGGGGAGGTACAAGTCTCCTTTATTAGGTGATATTTCGAACAACAGCCTTGTTTCCAAATGCATAATACGTTTTCTAAGTTAGGTATAAGTTATCGTTTTGTTTACTAACCCATATGGATGTTGTTTGCCCGAAATAAAGATTATTTTATTTTATTTTTTATAATTTATAAAGGCATCACGCGGGCGAAGTCGCTGGCGGAAGCTACTTACAAATAAACCTGTATAGTTACACTTAGTTTGTATGAAAAAGGGCGAAAAACACTTTTGGCAAGAACATTTTAGCAAAAAAGTTATTAAAAAAAAAAAAAAAAAAAACATTTTTTATTAGGGTGACTAATATTCTCGTTTTCAACTTGAAATATTTTATTAAGACGTTGAACAAATAAAGTTTATTAGCTTAGGAGTACCACAATATGGGTATGTTTGTGTAGCTAATCTAATGAAAACATACATTTTCAACATTCGCTTCACAAACAAGCTCGTTAATTCCATTAACATAACAGCAACAAGTGAATTTTAACTTTGTTCAGAAAGTTCAGTTTGAAGAATAGCTAATTGTTAAGAATATGCTAATCTCAAATATAAACATCATGCAAATATGTCTTTTAATGTGTTTTATTAAATAATGATTACCTACTATTTTTTACCCGACTACGGCGAAGCAATAACGAGTGGTATGATTTTGACCGGTATGTATGTATGTAAGGAGCTCGTGGCTAAGTAATAACACCCGCACGGGTCGATCTATCAGGTTAAGCTACGGTTGCCGGGGTTTATCCGTGGATGGGTGACCATCTTTACGTGCCTTGGAAACCACGTTAAGCAGTTCGTCAGAAGCCCGAAAGTCTGACAACCAGTCTTACCAAGGGGTATCGTATTACCCAGTTACTGGGTTGTAGAGGTCAGATAGTCAGTCGCTCCATGTAAAATACTGGTATTCAGCTGCATCCGGTTAGACTGGAAGCCGACCCCAACATAGTTGGGAAAAGGCTAGGCAGATTGTATGTGACTCCGGATTTTTAATTTGTCTTTGTCTTTGGAAGGTGCCAAAATCGTAGCCAAGTCCTGAGCCGATACACACGGTAGTAAAAATCGTCACACAACACTTTTTACTGAAAATATATTTTGGTTTTTTAAAATAAAATCTGTTATTCATTAATAATGATTTAAACATTCGTCATCAAAAACGAAAATACTGCGAAACGCTACATAATTTGAGGTAAACAAAGCCTTCCATTTACGTAACCATGGTCGAACAAAAATATGAAATTGATACATCAGCTGTTTTGTCATTTAATTCGACAACGCTCATTATAACTAATGAGATTCATAAAGGAACATGATAAATACATAGCGCTGAATAGCTGCCCTGTAGTTATTTTATACAAGTATTTATTACTGGGTTTGTTCAAAAACTTTCTGACTGTAATATTTTGTTCAGCATTTTTTTCTTCTTTTCGATGTACCATCGTAAACTACAGCGGGCCGCACCGTACTTTTTTGTATATAAATGCGTTGCGCTGCAGCCTGTTTCGCCTGTTATGTGCACTTAGCTAAAATAGCTAACCACTTTTATTTAAGTTTTTAAGCTAAGGTCTTTCTAAAGTTATTTTTAACAGCAACTTTATTGTAACGAGAACAAAGGTCACTGTGATTTTGACAGACTAGTCAGTGAGAGTAACCCGACAGCAACCTTATGTATTTTAACGAGAACAAACATCACTGTGATTTTGACAGACTTGTTAGTAACCCGACAGCAACCTTATTTTAACAAGAACAAAAATCACTGTGATTTTGACAGACTTGTCAATAACTCGACAGCAACCTTATTGTAACACGAACAAAGATCACTGTGATTTAGACAGACTTGTCAGTAACCTGACAGCAACCTTATTTTAACAAGAACAAAGATCAGTGTGATTTTGACAGACTTGTCAGTAACACCACAGCAACCTTATTGTAACAAGAACAAAGATCACTGTGATTTTGACAGACTTGTCAGTAACCAGACAGCAACTTTATTGTAACGAGACCTAAGATCACTGTAATTTTGACAGACTTGACAGTGGCAGTAATTCGACAGCAACCTTATGTATTTTAACGAGAACAAAGATCACTGTGATTTTGACAGACTTGTCAGTCACACCACAGCAACCTTATTGTAACAAGAACAAAGATCACTGTGATTTTGACAGACTTGTCTGTAGCAGTAACCCGACAGCAACCTTATTTGAACAAGAACTAAGATCTCTGTGGTTTTGACAGACTTGTCAGTAACCCGACAGCAACTTTATTGTAACGAGAACTAAGATCACTGTGATTTTGACAGACTTGTCAGTGGCAGTAATTCGACAGCAACCTTATGTATTTTAACGAGAACAAAGATCACTGTGATTTTGACAGACTTGTCAGTAACCCGAGAGTAACCTTATTTTAATGAGAACAAAAATCATTGTTAGTGTCGTCAGTCAGTCCAGTTAACTAACCTACCTGTCTATTTTCGGGCCAGTAGCTTCCCCCGCCTGACGTACAGACTGCCGATCTCGTCTACAAGAACATCAATTGCATTAACATTGTCTGCATTAATTACAAAAATGTGATAATTTATCAGTCGCACGAAATGGCTATTAGCTGAGATTTTCGTTGTGTGCCAATCTGCTAAATTATAATTTCCGTAACTGTTCATGCCACCTATGGTCGTCGAAAAAAAAAACAATTTTTAAAATTATTTAAAGAAATGTCAGACAGACAAATAAAAATTAAGTAGGTATTTTATACGTCGACCCGCAAAAGCCTTCTTGACGATGTCAAGGTCCCACAAACACCTCCCGAGGTCTTCACAAAAAACTTTTGTTGTATGAATTAAAATTGCTAAAATATTATATAATAAACTTGTTTCTAATTGTGGAGGAGCTCGGGGCTAAGTCATAACAGCCTACACGAGTCAATCCATCAGGTTAAGCTACGCTTGCCGGGATAAGTCTGTGGATGGGTGACCATCTTTACATACCGAGACTCCTCCGTGCCTCGGAAAGCACGTTAAGCCGTTGGTCCCGGCTGTCATTTGTGGATCTTTGACAGACGCTACGGGTCGTCAGAAGCCCGAAAGTTTGACAACCAGTCTTGCTAAGGGGTATCGTATTACCCAGTTGTGAAGTTCAGATAGGCAGTCGCTCCATGTAAAATACTTATAATCAGCTGCATCCGGTTAGACTGGAAGCCGACCCCAACATAGTTGGGAAAAGGCTGAAACTTGTTTCTAATTGGATAATCTCCTACTCATGAAGCAGATTAGTGGCTGACTGGCTAACGGACAAGTGATAACGCCTTAACCATTGAAGATAGAAATATAAAATCGGTGAGAGCGCCAAGAAATTATTAGGGTTCCGTACCCAGAGAGTGCCAACGAAACCCTATTATTAAGGTTTAGGTTCAATTCTAACGGTAATTTAACCATTATTTGACATAAATGTGTCAAAAAACGCTCTGTATTTTCACAGTTGTGACAATTGTGTGACCGTTCACTGCTTTCTTAAGAAACTGGAGCTTTGGCCCAAACCGTCTGTCTGTCACTGGGCTGCATCGTCATCACTAAGATAATGTTAACCCTGCTGCCTCTACTATATGAGTGGAAGTGGGCCATAATCCACCGCATAAACTCAGTACGTGTTTGTGGATGTCACATGTCTTCCTCATGTTTGCAGAGGGTCATTATAGTCTACAACCCGTGTGTCCGATGGGAGACTCCATCGGACACGCGGCTCTCCCCAATTTTTTTATAACCCGCTCACATTTCCTTTTCATACAAGTATTTATTATAATGCGTGGAATAAGCACGCTTGCCCCGCGTGGCGCGTTCCGGGAACGCGTGCGGGTCAATCTCCCATGCGTGATGAAATCCGCATGATATTAAAAACACCCATAAGTAGTTCTATTGCTGAATATTCGAAATTCCTTCCATATTTTCTCACCTCCGAGTACTCTGTGCAAATTGTAATGCTTCTAAGAAATAGACTCAGCGGTGAATTTAAGTTTTTTATTACGTAGAAGATATCTTGGATTAAAACGTACAGTTTTCCAAAAAAAACGCGTTCGTAGAAACACCAAACCTTGGCTGTTCACGTCATAGTCCATCAATCATAGTTGGAGGAAATCCTCTTCCGTCTCTAATTAAACAAACAGATTATGTACACAGTTTTGTATACTTAATCATTAACTTTTGGCAAAATACTTCGATTCTGAATCATCGGCGTTACGTCATCTTGGGTAAGAACGACTATTCGGTGAATCGGAATATTTGCGTTACATAGTTATTTTTAGTATAGTGATTTCGGAAGTCATTAAAAGTAGAAGGATGACACAATGTGCTCTTTTATAATCTTTCATCGGCCCAACTATACTCGTACGTCGTCGGCCAAACTTGGCCAATCGAACCAAACATAATAATTATGTTAGGTTCGTTTGGCCAAATTATATAATAAGTAAAATATGAGTGCGTACACGTCGTCAGACGATGTTGGTTGATCTAGAGCTCACCCCTCATATACTTTGGACCTCACTTCTCGGATTAGAATCGAATCCAGTGCGCAAGCAGTAAATCTGTTGTTTCTTTTTTTTAGATGACCAACAAGGTTGCTACTTCAAGGATTTGGATAAAGTAATACCATTCAATACAGTAATACCGGGGCCTGGTTGTACGATGACAGAATGCCTCCCTGATGCGATAGTGTATACCAAGTAAGTTCTAATGAGCCCAAACTGAAAGCAATGAACAGCCAGAATGCCGATCGCCAAAGAGATTAAATATACTATAGAGAGGCTATCAGTCTGTCATAGAAAACTGTGTCCTATGTCTCAGTGACGCCACCTAGCGTAATATATTTATTTATTTATTTAATCTCCCTTACAACTATCATTACAGGTGTATTCACCCAATTCGACAGTGCGGTCCTTAAATACTAACTTATTTACAATTTAAAATACATTTGATATACTAACTTACAATTTATATTTATACGAACTTTAACACAGACAACACATAACATACTACCTACCTTAATCTATATTATAACATAAAATACATAACAGTGTCTTTGCGAATTCACTCAAATGACACGTGAACACATCAATTTTACCATGAAGTTCGTTAATTATACGAATTCCCCGGGTCGCCAGTGTTTTGGCGAGTAGGTTGGTCCTGGCTGTCGGCACGGCCAGCAGTAGCGGGCGCCGCCGCCTCCACACATAGTTGTCTGGTACGCAAAAACTCAAGCGCTGCAGCACTCCTGGATTATGCTCGATGCCACGAAGTAATTTACCTAAATACGCGACAAGTGTAAACTCCCTTCGCACCCTCAATTCATTGTACCCAACCATACCCAGTACAGAAAGAGTGGGGTACATCAACGGGTAAAACGGATATACCCCTTAAAGCTTCCTATACCAGTGGCGCGTAAACTTGTTCTGAACGCGCTCCAATATTACAGAGTACTTGGCCTCATGTAGAGCCCATATGACGGCACTATGTTCCAGATGACTCCTGACTAGTGCGTTATACAGGACCCTGACTGCTGCAATTTTGGTGAAGTCTCGTGTCTGTCGCGGTACGAATCCCAAGTTTCTGAAGGCCCTTTTGCAGATCTTATTTATATGATCGCGAAACGATAATTCAGGAGTAACTAAAACCCCTAAATCACGTACCTGTGTGACTCGTTGCACAGGCGCTGCGTCCACCACGTACTCACGAAGTAGAGGTACACGTGCGCGAGTGAAACTCATCACCGAGCACTTCGATACATTGAAGTAGAGCTTGTTCTCGTGACTCCATTCACACATAGAAAAAATCCATAATAGAAAATACTCTCTCGCAAATGCTCCTCGTGGGTGCCCTTACAAGAGTCGCGGCAAGCGAAGCCTACACGAGTGCAACCCATCACTTGATCGTTTCGGGGACCCTTAAGTATATTTAAATATCTTTGGTGACCGCCGATGCCAATATTATCGTGTCTGATTTGGACCTTACGCAGCAATTTTAACTCAAAAACAAAATATGGTCATCAGCCTCCTGGAATGGGAGCAGTATGATGAATGACCGAACAATGTGCTTTGGGCATTTCCAGTAAAGGTACTGTATGAACAAATAATAATATGATAATATGGCCCAAAGGGTTCTTAGAGTGCACACGCATTAGTTATGAAGCAGGGGGCGAGCCTATTACCATCAACCGGGCACAAATCCTAACTCAGGTCTATTACTGAGAAATTCCATTGGAAAAACCCAATAACAAATTGCCTGACCCCGGAATCAAACCCAGCACCACATGCTACTATAAAGTTCACCATTAATTGTAACCTTTTAGTGGTCCATATTAGTTGTAGAAACTAATCGGTGACTTATGAATTCATTTCCAGATGCGATAGGCTGAAGGTATCTGATCCAAGGTGCAAAATAGTTGATGTCGTGAAACAAGGGCTGATGTATCCAGAATGTTGTCAGCGGATCATATGTGTATAAAACCTGAAACGAATTAATATTCTACTAAAAATGAATATTATAAGAAATATAATGTATCTTGCTTTGTTCAATTTTTTTTTTCCCACATCATCCCGTTGCTTTTATTTAACAGTAATTTCATTCTGTGAGCTATGTCGCCGACTTTAGTTATTATGTCGGATCATCCTAATAGTTACCTATAGGTGATATTGAAACTTTCATAAATTATACGTCAACAACCCGCATTTCTGATAGTAGTTCTGCGAAAAAACATATTTATCAAACAAAACATTAAGTCGTATGTAAGAGGAGATTAATTCTAGGAAAAATAATAATAACATAGGGCCTTACCACAAAAACGTACACACTTGTTAAACGAGTGTCTAATGTCAGTTTTAAGTCAAACTCCATACAGAAATATCATGTTTAAAAGGTGTTTAGGCTAAACAACAGATAAACACGGTTTTGTAGTAATAAGGATAGAGTTTAAAAATGTTTTAGATAATATTTTGCGTGTTTCCCCGTGGACCCGGTGGGTTGACCGGGTCCACGGGGATTTTTTTTCCCCGTGTTCCCATGGCATTAGGGATTGTTCGCTGGAATTCTGACTATATCGATACAAAATTAATTACAACCATGGAACCTACTTAGGATTAAGTACAAATCTATAATAACAGCATAGGTAGCTACGTCAAAAGAGAAATCATATTACAATCTTTTTCCTATGTTGCCATAATTAGTAGGATCTTTATCATTGTTCTCTTTTGTCATTTTGACTTAATTATTTAAAAGCAAGTACGCACTAAAATTAAATATTTTTTGGGAAAATAAAGTACCTAATAAGAAAATTTGGTAAAATGGAAAATAATGTATACATAATTAAACGAAAGAAAGGTAGTGTTTTGATACAAAACACATCAATACTACAAGCTGTTTATAAAAATAAAACATCTCTTTGGAACTGTTCTTTAAAACGGAAAAATCAGTGCAAAGGATCTATAACTATTAACTAAGTGCGTACCTATTGGTTTTTTTCTGAAATTTTAATGCTGGCTGTCGTATAGTAGTATAATTAAACATTTACTTTAACGTTTGTATTCCCATTCTTACAGGAAAAGATTGTAATAAAAAACATATCTCATACATGTCCGGATATTAAATCAATTGAACTAACCGAATCTCTAGATAGGTCCATCTCACGGTAAACTCTAATTGCGAGATGCAGGATTTTGTGTGACGTCAGGATTTTTGTGTGATGTCATTTGTCTTTGAGCCGTAGTTCGCATGTGGCGATGTAGATGCCGCCACAGTTCTAGGTATGTTTTTGCTTCCAAGGATGGAATAATTTTTTTGTTCCCAAGGCTCAAATTATTTTTACAATTCATGTGCTCGAAAAGAGCGTTTTCAAAGCAGCCAAATTGTGCGGCAAACATATATTCGTACTAGTGCTTTTTACTTTTCAGTCGTCAGCCCGACTTTGTTTTTGTTTAAAATCATACGTGTGAAGGACCTTCGGCCCTGACGCATACGGCGGTCGTCATTTCACAATGGATAGTAAAACATATGATACACATGCGTAAGATGATTTCTGTCTCGTGTCAGCTGATAGACTCGCTCGCTTCACTCGCTCGTGAATCAAAATGCCACTCGTCGGAAATTAACTACTTTCCGCACTTATTTTAAAATAACTAGTTTGCTCATAAATGAGTAAACTTTATTTTATGTAACTGATGGTTTTCATTTTCTATCGATATACTTAGTCAGAAGTCCGTACAATCCCTAATGGGACCACGGGTAATGACAACACTCAATATTTTTATGATACCTATTTAATTAATCAATCGTCGAAGTGTGGCCCCATCTAACTTGAGAGATACCTATTGTACTAAACTATTCAAGTTTCCTAAATTAGTCTAAAGGAGAATGGGCCCCTGCTTATGGGGTTCTGCCCTGAAGCCCAATAAAAATAAGATTTATACCAATGGAAAGAGCTTTTCAAGAGGAAAATTTCCTACTAACATAACTTTTGCCAATTGTTAGTCAGTTCGGAGTAAATGACCTAAATAGGTGTGAATACTTGGGTATCGAAGTTAAGGAATTTTCTTAGCCCAATAGCCATAAGATATATACCACTGAAAAGAGCTTTCCAGGGATAACCTTTGCTACGAACAAGACTTTTGCCTATTATTAGTCAGTTCAGAGTTAATGACCTAAATAGATGATGAATTTCTATAATGCTTAATTACTCACATTTAGAGCTCTGTAGCTCCTTTCGTACTAACAATCGAGAGAAACGTCATATCACGAAATATTTCCTTTGAAGGGATCTTTCCTTTGGCATATATCTTAACTCTATTGGGGGATGCGGCAGGCTTAACGTAGGCTTAACGATCTGTACGGCTGATTAGCTCTTAAAAACATTGTTCCCAAAACGGCATCTAGGAGGCCAACGTTTTAAAATGTCCATTTATAGGTTTGCAAGATCATGTTTGCGAGGCTCAAAGTTAATAAAAGTTATTTAATTGTCTAAATACCTGAATTTCACTAATGCTTAATTACTCACATTTAGAGCTCTGTAGCTCCTTTCGTACTAACAATCGAGAGAAGCGTGCTATCACAAAATATTAGCCTTGAAGAGATCTTCCCATTGGCATATATCTCAACTCTATTGGGGTAACCGTCAGGCTTAACGATCCGTCCGATCGACCGACTCTTAAAAACATTGTTCCTAAAATGGCATCTATTGGAGACCAATGTTTTAAAATGTTCACTTATAGGCTTCAAAGACGATGTTAGCAGGGCCCTGAACCATTAAAAGTTATTTAATTGACGAAATACCAGAATTACAATAATATTTAATCACTCACATTTAAAGCTCTGTAGCTCCTTTCGTACTAACGATCAAGAGAAGTCTTCAGAATAAGAAATATTCTTCTTGATGAGATCTTTCCATTGGTATATATCTTAACGCTATTGGGCTCCAGGGCAGAAACGCCCAATCTCCTTTTATCTAATTTATCTAATCTAACTAAATTGTAGGTTGCAGTGTGATCGGTGTTTGACGAGTTCGCTGCCTTTTTTTTTGGCTGGGATATTATCAAATATCTTCTCCGCTCTGGGCGGAGCGAGAGGGTGTGTCAGACTCTTACTGACTAAAACCCACCCATGTTCCTTCAGTTGCCTGCATGTTGTCGGAGGCGCCGGTAACCCTTTCGAAGTTTCCCGCGACCCTGCAGGCATTGGGCCTAGCGGACCACGTCAGTTGTGCTGACATCTCTTTGAGGAACGCGTGGAACACAACGCGCCGTCGACCTGGGCCTGGTCCTTATCGGACGGCGAGCTACCCCGCATCTACGGTGGCTAAGGTGGCCGGGAATCAGCCGGAGATTCCCGGCGGCCAGGGCGTTTCCTGCGGCGACTAGGGGGGCAAAATTTACCTCTCCCTCACGCGTTCCGCCTCCTCCTTAGCGAGCATTACTGCTTCGCAGAAGGAGGTGATGGCTTCCCATGTCCTCTCTGAGATCCATGAGATCACCGCCGCCGATCGCCTCCACGAGGACGCGGCGGTGCTCTGCCCAACCTGGGCAGACCTCTACCGTATGCTCCACCGTGTCCTCCGGGTTGTGGATCACCCGGAGGACACGGTGGAGCATACGGTGGATGACACCCGGGCGTTTCCTCCCGCCTTAACAGCCGAAACAGGAACCTAACAAATTTTGCAGTGTCGTAGAATAAGTTCGAAGATATCTGACATCCAAAACCCGCAACTTCTCATATGATTGATTTTGCGTCAATTTTTGTTAGAAAATAGATGTCTCAAGTTCTCAACATCGTTATAAGTATCCGTTGAAACATCACAAATGTGGAGGCACCACAGTTACACGACGAATCGTAAAACGTCAAAGAAAAATTGAGGGCTTCCAAAATACTATCACGAATCACCATTACAGATTTGTATGTGAACAGACCATTATACGCAAAAAAAACAATAAGATATGCAACATAATAATTGTTATTATTGTTTTTGTATGTATCAGTAGCACGCCAGAGGTTAACGGTGTTTTTGCAACTAGTTAAGTAGGATCTGAATATAAACACAAACGTTCCAAATAATCTTCAGTCCAAGAGTAATCGTCAGCAGTGTCTATATTTTAGTAATCATGTGGAAAATAATAAGTCTATCTGCTCTCCTAATCGTCGCGCAGGCAGCGGACATACAGGATTTCTATGGGGACTGGATTGAGGTCGCTTTTTATCCAGTCTCTACCTACATCCCTTTGTGCATACGTTTCACGTTCGCTAAAAGCACAGAACATGTGCAATGTACTTATGCTGATGGAAGAAACCCAACTTTCGTTCAAGCCACTATAATGACAGAAATTGGAGAAATAACACGCGGTCATCAGATGCCGTTCAGGGTGGTAGATACGCTTGCGGAAGTGATGCCGGCGTTGAACATCAGCGTCAAATGTGGTGACAAGGAGGTTCGTGCTAGTGACCGCGCTGTTGTAAGGTTGGTGAACGAAGACTATTTCATTTTGTATAGTAATATTCCGGCGTCCATGGAATATACTCGTAGTGCGATAGAACAGAACTCAGCAATACTTTTTGGAAGAAATGTCGTCCCTTCAAATAAGTTATCTGATGTTATGATAAGTATTGAAGATTTGAAGAACAGACGAGGAGCCCAGATGTGTGTGACAGAAAATTATAGTGGATTCAAGAGTACTGACAACGAAGTTGCTAATTAATCAGATATTAATTTAAAACAGAAATAAAATGTACGCAATCGATTAATGTTTCCATTGCATGCCTTATTGAGTTATGTATGTAGTTATGTAAAATAAACGTGTTCTATTAGTGTTGACTAATTTATTTTTGTAGACAAAAGTTTTTTTTTGTTATCTATCGATCTCGAATGACACATGTGGGATTCTAGCAGCTCCTCCGTGTAAAACCGTATTGGTTAATGAATAACAGCACACCCGTTATATACCTATTCCCCGGAGGGTTAACATGACATTACCCGTTGAAACATCAGAAATGTGGAGGCACCACAGTTACACGACGAATCGTAAAACGTCAAAGAAAAGTTGAGGGCTTCCAAAATACTATCATGAATCACCATTACAGATTTTTATGTGAACAGACCATTATACGCATAAAAAACACAATAAGATATGCAAAATATTATTATTATTATTGATTATGTCTTTATCGGTAGCATGCCAGAGGTTAACGGTGTTTTTGCAACTAGTTGACTAGGATCCGAATATAAACAAAGACGTTCCAAATAATCTTCATTCCAAGAGTAATCGTCAGCAGTGTCTATATTTTAGTAATCATGTGGAAAATAATAAGTCTATCTGCTCTCCTAATCGTCGCTCAGGCAGCGGACATACAGGATTTCTATGGGGACTGGATCGAGGTCGCTTTTTATCCAGTCTCTACCTACATCCCTTTGTGCATACGTTTCACGTTCGCTAAAAGCACAGAAAATGTGCCATGTACTTACGCTGATGGAAGAAACCCAAGTTTAGTTCAAGCCACTATATTGACAGAAATTGGAGATTTAATGCACGGTCATCAGATGCCGTTCAGGGTGGTAGATACGCCTGCGGAAGTGATGCCGGCGTTGAACATCAGCGTCAAATGTGGTGACAAGGAGGTTCGTGCTAGTGACCGCGCTGTTGTAAGGTTGGTGAACGAAGACTATTTCATTTTGTATAGTAATTTTCCGGCGTCCAAGGAATATACTCGTAGTGCGGTAGAACAGAATTCAGCAATACTTTTTGGGAGAAATGTGGTCTCTTCAAATAAGTTATCTGATGTTATGATAGGTATTGAAGATCTGAAGAACAGACGAGGAGCCCAGATGTGTGTGACAGAAAATTATAGTGGATTCAAGAGTACTGAAAACGAAGTTGCCAATTAATCAGATATTAATTTAAAACAGAAATAATTGGTACGCAACCGATTAATGTTTCCATTGCATGCCTTATTGAGTTATGTATGTAGTTATGTAAAATAAACGTATTTTTATTGGTGTCGACTAATTTATTTTTGTAGACATAAAAGTTTTTTTTAGTTATCTATTGATCGCGAATGACACATATGGGATTTTAGCAGCACGCCTAATATGTAGATACCTATTCCCTGGAGGGTTAGGCAGAGGTGTGTCATTCCACCTACATTTCACCGGTTACTTAGGTCCCATGTAACAGGGAGTGAGCCTATTGCCCTCAACAGGGGCACAAATCCAGACTCCGAGTTGGTACTTGAAAATTCATATTGGAAGAATCCAACTTTGCCAAAACAGCCCTAGGGTGAGGAGCCAGACCCAGAGAGATACATAAACCCGCAGGGCAGCAAGTGGCGAGCTTTTGGGTAGTAGCGACTCCACGGACCCTATCTCCCGGGAGAAGTCTTGTTCCTCACCTCTTAGCTTGTTTTTATTGGCCTGCTGAAGTGAACACTGACGAGGAACAGAGCTCCCACCTCTTTCTAAGGGGAACAGAGGAACGGCGCTCCCACCTCCTTTAAATTTGTCTAATGAGTCTCTGTGAGTTGGCTTTGGGCCCTCGTATGCATGGATCCATGGTCCCGAGAAAAAAAAAGTAACTAATTGCTTTATTTTCAGGCAACTAAGGCCCATAGGTAAAACACACAAAATAATCTTACAAAATAATAAACTGATACATAATAAAAACTACACTACAAAATGTATTTACTACGTTGGGTCGGCGAAATAATGCGCTGAGTCGTGGTGTCATGTAGCCTTCCGCGAAAACGCCGATATACGACACCCGTCGGCCAAAATTCCTCCTTCATGAAAGTCTCGAAAAGAGCCGGCACCTCACCACAAAAGATATGAAGTTGATCTTATGGCGCGACTCCAACTTCTCGACTCTCAAGAAGTACTTGGTCTTCATCCTGATGTACTACACGACTTCATCTACCTTCTTGATGTGATGTAAATGTAAGAAGAAGGAAGCCTTCTTCAACGGCCTGTCCTTGCCTTGTTACCGGTGGTAACGAGCTTCGAACTGCTTCGGAGGGCCTTTGGGCACCTCTGCCGTTCAGCGGCAACCTAATAATACGAGAGGTCGAGAATCGAATTTTACTGACTCGAAACTCAGCTGCGATACATAGACCGCGCCCTGACGTGTGTTGACATTGGTAGCGGGCTCGTGTGACCCACATACCGTGTTGCGTACATCTGCTATCTCAGTACGTAGATCACTGATGGTGGATTGCGATGCTTCCAACTTCAACTGCATCTCGACCAAGAACGTCGAAAAATTTGCGACGTCGATCGACTTCAACACTTTTATAATGTCTTGACGTCATCGACTACCCGGCTCCTGTGTAACCGATCAATTATTATGACTTTAGTTAGGAGTTCCATCACTCGTCACTAGATGGCATTACTGATTTTAAAATAAATCAATCCGATAAAAATATGTACAAGTTTTTATTTATAAAAAAATTAGTAAAGCTACTGTTTTTGTTTATCTGTATGTTTCAAATGTGTGAAATAAAATTTCTAGGGGTTACAAGAGGCTGCATGATGAACCTTGCTTATGCATGTCGACCTAAAACTGCTTATGAATTAAGAACGCTTTTTTATACTCTCGCTCGAACTAGTGTTGTTATCCTACTCCCACGCAAACGGAGTCGCGAGCGCAGAGTATCATATGTTATGTTTATCAGTATAGGGCAAAGTTTATTACATCCCAAATTACACACAATCATGACACATGCCTCAGTGTATGTGCTACTTTGCGTCAGTGATCTTTTAAGCATTAAATCATGTGGCAAATAATAGTTTTATCTGCACTCCTAACCGTCATTCAAGCAAAAGGTATACAAAATGTCTATGGAGACTGGATGATGGTTGCTCTATATCCACCTTCTTCAAACGAACCAGTTTGCATACGCTTCTCGTTTACAAAAAGCCCTGTAAGTGTGCAATGTATGTATGCCGATGGACGAAAAGCAAATTCAGTTCAAGTTTCCATGATGACAGAAACTGGAGAATTATTGGAACGGTATTCCATGCCGATGATGGTAGTTGATACCCCTGCAGAAGTAATGCCAGCGTTGAACATCGGCTGCAAATGTGGCAAAGAAGAAGTCAATGACCACGCCGTTGCAAGGTTGGTGGACGACAATTACTTCATTATGTATCACTATGTGCCGCCATCTGCCGGAGCTACTCGAACTAACAAAGAACAGAACGCTGCGTATCTTTTTGCGAAGATAATTGTGTCGGAAACGAAATTATTTGACGTTATGACAAGCATCGAAGATCTCAGAGAAAGAGAGGGAGCTTTAATGTGTGCGATAGAAAATTATGGTGGGCCTAAGTGATAAAAATACTGTGATGACTTTGATGATAATGTGATTGATTATTTACGCCGCCATGAGCATTTATTGTGCTGCCCAAACTAACTAAGTAATACGATAGACGAGAGATTGATCAACTGTGCAACTAATTGAATAATAATAAAAAAATATCGATTAAACAGTAAAGTTCGTTTTATTAACTCAATAGAATTTGAATCTTAATATGTCATATATTATATTTATGTCAAGTTTGCCAATTTTTCCAAAGTTCGTCCGAGGTAGGTATGTAAATGAGTTGGATATTTGTATTGGTACTGCAAGTCACGTGAGTGGTGTCGCTTCACTTGCATAGACTCGCTCGGCTCACGAGGTCAAGCATTCCTGCGTTCCAGGTTGCAGAGTATGAGGCGACAGGCATTTGAGAAATTTTTGGTTTTTGAACCAAAATTCCTGCCTGTTCACCACCAAAGAAAATAAAAATGTGAAGAAATAATAACTATGTTTTTAATGGTATTTTACTTTTACAGTCGAGAGAATGTTCTTGACACCTTTCAGTTTCATACTAACGAATATGTGTTTTGCGAACTTGATCCTTATTACTACTAGAAATTGTTCAAATATCAGGTGTCAGGAACGCATTCTGTCGACGGCCGGACTGTAAACATAATTATTATGAAAGACTAGGTAGGTACGCTGTACTAACTACTGTGACGAGTGACGGTTGGTGCTACGGGTGATTTCTCGCTTCCGCTCGTAGTTTAGTCCAGTGTTGCCAACCCTACTGTTATAAGATCTACTATTTTTAATCGACTTCTTCAAAAAGGAGGAGGTTCTCAATTCGTCTGTTCTATGTTTGTTACGCGATTAATCCGCTAATTATGAATCGATTTTGATAATTCTTTTTTTGTATGGTAGGTCATGCTTCCGAGGAATTTTATTAACTTTGCTTGCGTAGTTTTTGAGTTAGCTTCAATATTACGTATTTTACCCACATAGTTTATCTAGACGATGTATTCATTTACTCCTTCACTGTTATTTACATCAGCTAGTGGTGTTCGAATTTGTGTGGGGTAGATACCACAACTAAAAAGTGAAAAATAAAAACTTTTTACGAAGTCGGTGTTATTTTTGTAAAAAGTTTTTTCTATAACATTCCTGTTTTCTGTTTTAGTGCAAAATTCCACAGTTTTTTGTACTTTAGGCGCCATCTGAAATTGAAACCAAAATGCTCGTTTCTTGCTTTTCGTGTGGTTACCAACTAGATCTACCTTTTCTGGTGTTTAATCCAAAATTTAAAGAAAGAACTCTATTAGTACTTATTTTATGCGTACCTACATTCCGAGGTCCGGACGTTTTTAAATGTTAAAAAATAATTCAATAGGAATCATCACATTATGTCAATAATGACAAATTGTATTGTAAATATTGTATTAATACTAAAACTTGGCAAAGAAAAAAAAAGACTAATACAAAGCAAAAAAATAAATGTGAGTTTGTACAAAACTTTATTAAGTCGACCAATCAATATTTGTATTTTAAATATTAGTTTTCAAACTAAAACAAAAATTTACATGGCAGTATTACCGATAATTATTTTTTATTCCGTCAATTTACTCGTAATCGGACCCACTACAAATAGTGAATTCAACTAATACTTTTCTTAAAACTTTTACTTTTACTTTTCAAAAATGTATATTTTAGTGAAAAATACTTAAAACTATCAAAAAAATTAAAATATTAATAAATTAAAATGCACATTTTATGCTAGACAGTAACCTACTGTATTTTTATGGTTGATTTGCTGTTTTTTAAGGTTGGCAACACTGGTCCAGTCCATGATGGAGACCGAAAGAGCGAGCGACCCTTCGTTCTGCGAAGGAAATGGATGGGTCATCACAGTTCTCGTTCCCAGAAAGGGAGAGACAGGCTACAACCTCTAACGTAGGTAATTCATGAGAAATTCCATAAAATAAATCTGGGTACAGTACGACACAACTTAGATTTTGAAAATTTGTATTAATTCATTTCAAATAAACGAACGTATTTGGTTATATGACTTTACAAGTGTTTGCGTTCGTTTAAAGGTAATTTTCATCTGAAGCGGTAATAAAGATTGTAGATTTTGAAAGCGCGCTCGGTTAGTATGGTGATCGGTTTTACGAATTTTGCCGATGCTACAACTAAGTTGGGTCACGTAGACTATAATAAACACTTCATGAATAAACATTTTAATAACGAATACCTTCCAGTTTGCTTCTTATTAGTAACTTGGGTATAATTTTGTGTGTTACCCCAGCAAAATAATGTCGAAAATAGTAATTTAAATCTTATAGATAATTAGTTGCCCACATTTTTAAATTTGTTGCACTTACACTGGAGTAAGCTGCTGCCGCTGCCGCGGCAGCGGCCGGCGATGTGCCAGACGCAAATCGCTTTTGTAAAAGGAAACAGTTAAGTGAGGTTAGGTCGCATTAAAGATAAAGTAAAAAAAAAATAACAATAACTACCTGTATATAATTTCCACATCATATTACATCATTATTAAACGAAACCCTACTAGAATTGGAAAACAAAAAACAACTAAATGAATATTAACTAAAACATTCTGCTACTTGAAAGTTGGCATTTAAAAGTGTCATTATGAAAAGCAGACCAAACGTACAGTTGGTAACTGTAAGGTTGAGAAATAAAACAAAATTATATGATAAGCTGGCGAATGATTATTCGGCAAAATAATATTCTGCGAAACGTTAGTTGCCAAGTGAAAATTTGGCAAACAATTTTCGGCGAAAGGGCAGAGAACCATTTTCGACATTATTTTGCTGGGGTAACGCACACGGTATAATTTGGCTTGTTCATAAGATTCTTTACGACAGAACAAAGCCTATATCGCGGAGCAGTTGAACATACTGTACCTACCTATGGCAGAACTGCCTTCCAGAAAAGTTTAGCGTAGTTCTGGTCCTGCTCAGTGCGAGTAGATCCTATAGCTCAATACAACAAAAAATGATTGTCATCTACCAATCTGGCTACGTCTCGGATCGTATATTCTTTAGCACCACTTGCAGATGACATTCAACGGAGACATCACTTCGGCAGGAGTATCGACGACCAGAGGGCACAAGGGACAAGTGACAATCGCTTCGAAAGCGTTTCGTATTTCTACAACGACTTTCAACAGGATTGATATAGGCTTTTCGATAGCTTATGTCAGTTCTATACATTTTTGCCTCTTCCATCATCGTTATCGCTGATAGAATGTCACTTTGTCTAGGGCCTCTGAATTCATATTTTTTGACAACCTGTTGCCGGTGCTTTATCGCTTGAAACCCGCTTGTTTTTAACCAGCACTCTAATTGCGTAAAACACGATCAATCACAATCTGAATTGGTTTGAAACAAATTGCTAATCCATCGAAAAAAAAAAAATCTACTCAATAACGTAAATAACGCAATTAATTTTGTTGAACTGTCAAAATGAAACAGATTAGTCTTAATCGATTACGAAATGTAACGCAATTACATAGCAGGACTTTATTTCTCCTATCATTACACAAACATGCCACGTCTTCCGGAGATTTTGCAAACGAGAAGTGATAACATATCCCGACAGTTGATACGGCTGGCTAAACAGCAACTGGCACCCATTCTCCTTAGAAATTCTATATGTCTGTTGCCTAACGAGAATTAATATAGACAAAGACAAAATTACATTCATTCGTTGGACATGGTAGGTACAAAGTTGGTTAGTGTTGTTCAGGACAATTATAGACGATAATTATAATGATTAAATTCCACATGATGATTTCTCAATGAGATATTACTGTCTTTGTAAATTACTGTGGCGAAGACTGTAGCACTTGTAAAACGGAAAAAATTAAGGAAAAGTGTTTATATTAGGATTTTAACTGACAACCTTTGACATGTACTGATAAACATAATTAGATACTACATGTTGTTATCTTGCTCTGTTAGAAAAACACCAAAAAAAATGCGTCTTTATAACTAAAATAATTGGATGTAGTTTATAGCCACTGTAGATACCCTGTCAATATTCTGTAGCGATTTCAACCTTCCCCTTTAGCAAAACAACTTTTATCTGAATTCATCTCGTAAACCCACAAAGAGATTCAATGTTAGTTATGTTATCAATAACATTAATTTTTTCAACAAACACTTTTGTAACTACAATTTAAAATTGCTATTAAATACATAATTGTTATTTTTAATATAATAATTATTTTTTCCTTTATTTCTTTTCAAATACAGTCATATTTCTTACATTTTGAAATATTTTCATAAAAAACATTTAAAAATATAAAAATAGTAGTCCGCCGGTATCGGGAATAAGATAATATTATAATCATTATTTTAGTTAATATATTTATTTTTTAGGATAAAGTTGATCATATATTTCTCGGGCACACAACCGTGACCAGTTCCTGTGTTTTAGTTTATCAATGTGTGTCATGTCATGCTCTAATTCTGAAGCACTTGGCAATTCGCGAGCCATCAAGAAAACTAGGGTGTCGTTTGTGTTTGTTGTCAAGTAACCTAGAATATAGTTCTTGTTCACAATTTCAATAACACTTCGATCACTAGATGTATAATTTGCGTAGCTGCAAGATACGTTTAGGAGAGGCAGATCACCCACATTATCAACGACTAACACAGGTACTGATAGCACTACTGGATTAATATTTACAATGCTAGGCTGGACACGGCTTTCGCGTTCAAGCAGGTCAACTTTCACTAGTGTGCAGTTTCTTCCATCTGTACAGGAGCATTCAATGTTACGTGGATCTTCAGAAAAAGCAATGGCTCCGCACGCTGGTTCAGTTAGAACATCATTTGGATACGCCAACACAAACGAGTAATTTCCATAGATGTCATTCAGACAAGCTCCTTGAACGACACTGAGTAACGCTGCTAGAATGATTAAATTCCACATTTTGAAGAATATTCTTGTTGCAAACGAGTGATGTAGCTCCTTGTCAAGTTTGTACTAAGATTTATAAGGATGTGATACATTAAGACGTGTGTGACCATTGAATGACCACTGAGTGGCCACTTAACCTTTGCCATTGCAATTTAATGATTCATTGGGTGCTATTATTTCGGTTTGCGCTGTTTAAAAATAGACTATATAACAATAGGTGACAAGGAAATGGGAACAATGAGAAAAGTCGAGCACGGATAAAAACAAAGTTTTGTTCTGACGCGGAAAGAAATAGTGAACAAATTTCTTAATGATAATATTATAATAAATTATGTTATTATATTTTTCTTAAACACTAATATTTAATATAAATTGACTAAGCAAAAAATTCACACATTTTTACCCGACTACGGCGAAGAAAAAGGAGGGTTATGATTTTGACCCGTATGTATGTAGGTATGTATGTATGAATGTATGTATGTTCATCTGTTCCCTCATATCTTCTAAACGACTCATCACAGTTTGACCAATGAGGTATCATTGGAAGCGTCTTGATCGTCCGCTGGTTAAAGGCTATGCGACGTCACATTAAATTAAAAAAGGCGCCCTCTAGAGTACATAAAGTCATGAACCAAAAAACAAATATTTTTTAATCATACCATGTTAGGTATCAAATGACAGGGCTGAATGAAAAAAAAAATTAAAGTAATAAAAACTAAAACCCAACTACGACAAGAAAGTCAATCAACTAAAATGGTATAAACAAGACACCACAGACAGACAAATTAAAAATCCGGAGTCACACGTAATCTGTTCGATTTATGGCCCTAACACTTGTGACTCCGGATTTTTAATTTGTCTGTCTGTGGTGTCTTGTTTATACCATTTTAGTTGATTGACTTTCTTGTCGTAGTTGGGTTTTAGTTTTTATTACTTTAATTTTTTTTGTTTAATGTGTTAGTAAGTAATTGTTTCATGATATAATGTACGCCTTTTTTCCGTGCTCGGGATGCTGAGCTACCTGGGCTGATGAGCTACGATCCTGACATAAAGGAGTATGTAAGGATCGTAGCTGATGGCGTTCTTTAGTGTCTACCAACCCGAGCACGGAAAAAAGGCGTACATTATATCATGAAACAATTACCTACTAACACATTAAACAAAAATTTATTCGATTTGTTTACTGTATTGAATATTAATTAATCTGAACTATTTGACTTAATTTGTAAATACTTGACTTAATCATTAATTATGTATCGGAATTATATTTTTTATTTAATTTTTTTACGCCGCCGGCAAAATATAGTGTAATTGAATTGTTACTGAAGAGGACCAAGTATATGTGAAAATCTTTTAACCGTCACTGTGGTGAGACCACCTGTCTCAAACCATAAATAAAAAAAATATTCATTCATTTCAATATTTTGTCCTATATATTAATCAATCAATCAACTCGGAAGAAATTGTTGTAATATGGTCGGACGCAGCCTACTACTTTTTTTTTACTCAAAGACAGCATTGGCTTTAAAGGAGTTTATCATCCTCCATACCGTCTAAAGTAAAAAACCACATGCAAAAATAATATGGCGCAAATTGAAAACGGGCTCCGTTGGACGAACGCCGAATTTCAAACAACTCGGCAATTTATTTTTCAATCGATCCCCCTCTGTTGCAAAACGCGGCGTTGCGGCCAAAAAGGTGAACGTTTCGGCTATTGATAGGACTTTTTTTATTTTTTCACCCCCGCCCCGTACACAGCTCTGGTTTCAATTTCGCGGAATTTCAGAAACGAAAAATTCGTGTGTGAACGTTATTAATTTAGTACAGTTATCCAGTTTTTTTGTGCGCTCCAATGATCTCTATGAATTGGGATTAGATTGCGGAAGTCGTAGATATGGTTTTGTTTGCGAGTATTGTGTGTTATTTGAGTGAATTCAATGTATAGTCGTCCTCGGAATTGCTTTATCACCGTAAGTTTGGATATTTCTTGCACGACTATTCTATTCAATTTTTTCTCTATGGCAATTTTGGTGCCGATGTCGACAATTCTGCCAATGTTAGAAAATGAAATGGAAAAGCAAAAACTTGCACGTCATAAAACGATAAGATCTATTTTTCTATGTGAGACGGATAAAAAGTTTCAACCTTAGTGAAGTTACAATTTACTGGGAATTGTTGCCAAACATGGTAACGCAATTACGAGGTCGATTATACCTACTGTGATGTTGGGGTAGCTTTGTTAGCTGAAGGCATCCTGCAATGGCTTCTTTCAATTGACTTTATGACAATTGATTCTTTGACATGGTCTCATTAACCCTAGAGTTTTGGTATACCAAAAGGAATACGTTGTTTCAGGCAATCAAAGTTCAAGACAGCACTTGTTTTTGGTAAGTTGAGAGTAATGCCGACACGGTTGGCGCAGTGGCTGAGCGATGGACGGCTGCGCAACGTGTCGCGGGTTCGATCCCCGCACGGAACAAATATTTGTATGATCTGCAAGTAGTTGTTCCGGGTCTGGGTGTTAGTGTATGTGAGTTTCTATGTTTGTAAACGCACCCACGATACAGGAAGAAATTCCTAGTGTGGGGCAAAGTTTAAAAAAAAAAAAAAAATGCGTTTCGCCTTGTGCAATATATTTTTGCCTTTAACGGTAGTCTGGCGCGCGCGTGAGGATGTACCTTATTAAGATAAGCAAAAATGTATGTATGTACCTAACTGGACGGGTTCTGCTTGTTGACTACCGATATAATTTCGTTCGTTTACACTTCTAGATCAAAAATGTGATGATTGCTAACAATCGGGGGCGACTGGGGCCATCTAATGTTCAAAGGGGAGAGAGGGTACACTTAGGTAATTAGAGGCAAGATCCAAGGGCCGAGCGGGGTATACCTACACCCTTAGTTGCACTTTCGAATCTTCTTTTTTACCCGACTACGTCAAACTCCATAGGACGGGTTATTTTTTTATTTATTTATATGGGACTACTTCTTTTTGCCTTTTCCTTTTGAATGTCATTCCCTGCTGAGCATAGAGGGGGTCCTTGGTTCGATTCCCGGGCTCGGGCCAAGTGATATTGGATTTTTCTATGTGGAATTTCTCAGTAGCAGCCCGGAGTTTGGATTCGTGCCCGGTTGATGGCAATAGGCTCGCCATATTACATGTGACTTAAACATAACTGGAGAAATGTGGGTGTTCTATAGGTACACCTCTGTCCCAACCATTTGTTCTATTTAGTAGCTAAAGGTTAGTAACCTATTCGCCCTTACACTGCTGTAAATCGTGTTATATATTTTTATCAGCAAAAAGTCAAGGGTCAGCAGTCAGTGGCCATAAAATCTGCTCCACACCCTAATAATTCTTAGTTCAAACTTGACACGAGGCTACGTCAGTCGTCTCCAACTAGTAGACAATCACTATTCAGTGTTAAAAATGTGGAAAGTCATAATACTATCAGCGTTAGTGAGTGTCCTTCAAGGAGCTAATATTAACGAAATCTATGGAACTTACACGGGTGTCATGGTGTACCCAAATAGTTTAGCAGCACCCTTATGCGTTAAGGTTGCCTTATCTGAAGATCCACGTAAAATTCAGTGTTCTTGTTCTGACGGAAATAACAGTACGTATCTTGTGGTAATGAGAATCTTAGAACGCATAGCACCGTTTCGGAAGATAAGTGACCCAGAGCCGTTAACAGAGTCTGTGCGAGTTGTTGACAATGGGATTGATTTGTTGTCCCTCTCGAACGTCACCTGTAATTGTGCTGAAAAGGAGTACCATATTCGTTTTGCTGTAAAAATGTGAACAAAAACTACATGCTGGCGTACGTGTTAAATGAATTTGATGATAAATATGTGGAAAGGGATTTTTTGTGTGCGCGGAATTTACCGAGTTCTGCCGAATTGGAGGTTGACATGACACTCATTGATGAACTAAAACATAGGAACGGTTCAAGGATGTGTACTCGAGAAATATATGAGGAGATACGTCCGAAAAATTAATTGTTTTTTTTTTTATTGTATACAATAAACTTTTTTTTGTATAAGCGGGTTTTTTTTGCTATCCATACGAATAAATTCATTTCGTGTTCCTATGGTGATAGGCAAAAGATACACAGATTCTTCTTCTGTCAGTCCTTGTCAATTTTACTTTCCGTCACGTTTTCATTCACTTCCATAACTTATATCTTCTCCTGCCTTCTGGTTTTCGAAAGGGTCCTCATTCACCGCCAATAAATAATACTCTGGACTGTTAGTTTGTATTACGAGTGATTTTCAATTTATGGGTGGCCTAAAGATATTTTTAGTGTTGATTGGGCCATTTCAGTTAAATACCTACTTTTACTTTACGTTTTATTCAACGTATAAATTGTATTGTATTAGTATTTAGTAGACATTATAAAATAACGTTGGAACGCCGACGTCTCTCTCTCGGAACACGGAGTAAAGTTACATCACAGCGTTTTAAACTAATACAGCTGTTAACGAACACAATTTTGAAACCAGATTTTTTATTTCAATTTTATAGTGTACGTATAATACACCCACATACAGAAACACGAAGTTTGCCGAGGGACATGAAGAAAATAGTTGTACTGTATCTTGTTGTACTAGTGGTCGCAAGAGCTACTGCTGAGCATGAGGTCCAAAAGTTCAATTCCCAAGTCGTGCAAAGTGTAATCGTGATTTTAGCATCTGGAATTTCTCATAGCAGCCTGGACTTTGGATTTGTGACCGGTTGATGGCAATAGGCTCGCCCCATATTGCATGGACTGAAACATAACTGGTGAAAAATGTGGGTGTACTATAGGAACCTACACCTCTGCCCTACCCTTCGGGGAAACACGGCGTGATGTTATGTTAAGAACGTACCTACAATTTTGTAAAATTTGTTCTACTTAGTAGCTAAAGGTTGTATTGTTATCAGCAAAAACTCAAGGGTCAGCAGTCAGTGGCTATAAAATCTGCTCCACACCCTGATAATTCTTAGTTCAAACTTGACACGAGGCTACGTCCGTCGTCTCCAACTAGTAGACAATCACTATTCAGTGTTCAAAATGTGGAAAGTCATTATAGTATCAACGTTACTCAGTGCCCTTCAAGGAGCTAATATTAACGAAATCTATGGAAATTACACGGTTGTCATGGAGTATCCAAATACTTTAGATGCACCCGAATGCGTCAAGAGTGCCTTATCTGAAGATCCACGTAAGATTCAGTGTTCTTGTTCTGACGGAAATAACAGTACGTATCTAGTGGTAATGAGAATCCTAGAACGCATAACGCCGTTTCGGAAAACAAGTGACCATGTTCCGATAAAGATGCCTGTGCGAGTCGTTGACAATAGAATTGATTTGCTGTCCCTCTCGAACGTCACCTGCAATTGTGCTGAAAAGGAATACCATATTCGTGTTGCTTTAAAAAATGTAAACAAAAACTACGTATTGTCGTACTTCTTAACTCAACTTGAGAATAAGGAAACGGTTTTTTTGAGTGCGCGGAATTTACCGAGTTCTGCCGAATTGGAGAATGACATCAAGCTCATTGATGAACTTAAAAATAGGAACGGTTCAAGGGTTTGTACTCGAGAAATATATGAGGAGATACGTCCAATAAATTAATTGTTGTTTTTTTTTTGTTTAAAATAAAGTTTTTTTTTTTTTTAAATTGCCATCCATTCACATAAGTCCATTTCATGTTCCCATGGTAGTAGGTAAAATGTTATACAGATTCTTTTGTCAGTCCTTGTCCCATTTTACTTTCTGTCATGTTTTCATTCACTCCCATTACTTATATCTTCTCCTTCCTTCTGGTTTTCGAAAGGGTCCTTATCCACCACCCGTAAATAATACTCTAGTGTAGACAGTTGGTTCGTCTTATGGGTGCTGTTAATGAACACAATTTTCTTTGAAATCTGATTTTTTATTTCAATTAAATGTTGTAGGTACCTACCATACACCCACATACAGTGCACACGAAACCCGAAGTTTGCTGAGGGACATTAGGAAAATAGTTGTACTGTACCTCGTTGTACTTGTGGTCACAAGAGCTACTGCTGAGCATGGGGTCTTCAGTTCGATTCCCAGGTCGTCCAAAGTGTAAGGTGACTGGGGGTAAGATAAAAAACGGGGATAGATAAAAAAAATATAATAACACCGAATATCAAGGAATTCTTTTATTACTGGCAATATCGTTGTAGACACCATTTTGTGTTGCCCCACCCCACAGTCTGCGTCAGTCGCTAAGTGAGAGCGCGCGTGTGTTTTTCATCTGGAATTTCTCATCTCAATCCGGAGTTTGGATTTATGCCCGGTTGACAGCAATAGGCTCGCCCCTTATTACATGGGAAATAAAAATAACTGTCGAAATGTGGGTGTACGATAGGTACACCTCTGCCTAATCCTTCGGGAAATACATGCGTGATGTTTTACTATAGGTTGCTATGTGTAATTAAATAGTTAAGTAATTGTTTCATATTTCAGTGCACCTTGAAGGTTATTATATTATGCCTATCCTGAATAGAGTTTTGCCATATAATAATCCATTTTCACCTCGAGACGGAAAAAAATGCCTTCAATACCTTTGCCAGAAAGATAACTACTATATATATTTATGTAAGTTCTTATAATAACATATTTTTAATGTCTTGTTCTTGTTGTTCTTGATTTACGAACTGTAAGTATTTCTCCTAAGATTAGATTAGATAATTTATGAAATATATTTTTTGTAAGCAAGCAGGAAGTTAAAATAAGTATGTGTTATTAGCCGTGTGTACAAAAGTTTAAGTTTATTTTTTAAAGAATTGATAATTGAAATATTTGTAAAGAGTAATCTCTGTTATTTTCATGGAATAACTTTTTTTTCTAAAGCACCGAAAGCGACACAATTTATGCAAAAAAAAAATTGTGTAGTCACATTAAATATCTATCATCAAAAAGAGACCAGACTGTTGAGATCAGTTTTCTTTGTGTATAGGCTTCACAGACGTGATGGATATCGATATCTAAACATGAAAAACAAAAGGTTGCAAAAAGCATTTACCCATTACGTCTTCGAAGTTTCGCTAGCGAATTTTCTTTGACTCAGTATAATAATGTGGGGTTGAACCCGGGGGCGTAAAGCCAAAAAAAAGTGTATGAACCAGCGCTCTAGGCGTTGAGTCGCAACATTATGCGTCCCAGTTTTTAAGGATGTTATGAATTTTCTAATGGACAAAAACTGTTACGAATTAACTGTATGAACCAGCGATCTAGGCATTGAATCGCAATACTACGCGTCCTCCTTATTAAAGATGATATGAATTTTCTAATGGACAAAGATGTTACGAAGTAACTCATGGTTACCGAAACATTTATTAAAACATAAAAAATAACATTGTTCAGTGCTTTTTAGCATTGGGTCTATTTAATTGAATACTTTCACTTAAACAATGGTTTTAAAGTAATTTTCATCTGTCAATTTCATTTCTTTTTCTCGTAATAACCGAAACAATCACTGATATTCCGATAGTTTATCACGAAGTAATTGAATCATTACGCGCCGAGGTCAATGTCATAGTTCAACTGGCCAAAATAATAACAAACGAATGTAAACTATGATGCAATACCTGTCTCGCTCTAACTCACTCCATATTCGGCACAGATTTATTCCTAGACGCCTTACCTTCTTTTGGGACAATCATGTTGCGGTATTACGCGTAGCTTTAGAAAAGTGTTGAGAGCGAACATGATTCTCGTTTTTATCTGTTGCAAACATGAGGACCAACTCTGTGCTGTAAAAACCAATCAACTAAGGTGCTGGCTCGAAACAGATTTGTATAATTATTTTAAAAATTATACAAAGCAGGACAATGCTATTCAGCATCATCCAGTGTTGGCTCATGTACCTACAGATATTGGCTTCATGCAACCCGGGGTGAAGCTGGTGTAGGTAACAGTATTTTTACCAACACTTATCTAAGTGGTTTCAGTTGTGGTGCTATTGGTGAAGGCTGTGTCATAGTTCCTGGTGATAAATTCCTGCCCTACCCAGAGTGCTGTGACCAACCAACGCGGCAACGTGATGAACGTAATGAAATCAACCATAAGTTTATTGTTAACTAAAATAAAAATAAAGAAGGTCATCTTGTTTCTGTTAAATATTGCTACTATTTTAAAGTGTATTTTAGTTTATTAACTTCACTGCAAACAATCATGACTATTTTTTTTCTACTTTTCAGCAGCTTAACGCCATCTATGATACTTACACGTAAACTGAATAGTGGACATTGGTTCGTCTATGTCACTGCAATATTCGTTTGGTATATTGGCGGTAGTAAATCTTTTTTCAGCATGAGTAGAGTTTTGAAGCACTTGGTTATGTCAAGTAAAGAGTAATGCACTACCTCAAACGTTGTGCAACATATTTTTGCCTTTGACGGTAGACTGGGGTGCGATTGTACCTAGCCATTGCCAACTCTTTTTGAGAAAAATAACGTATTACGTTCTTTGAATAGGAAAAACATTTACATAAAAATATTTTTTGTTGTGATATTTTTAAAGATAGTTTTAAAACCAAATTTTAGACTTAAGATAAGCAAAAATGTATGTACCTAAGTGGACGGCTTCTGGCTTGTTGACTGCCAATATTATTTCGTTGATAATATACTGCTAGATCGAAAATGTGATGATTACTTTGTTGCACTTTCGAATATTCTTTTTTACTCGACTACGGCAAAGTCAAAAGGACATTATGTCAGTCATTCATCAGTCATTTGACTGATATATATATCCCTTCCTTTTGCCTTTTCCTATTGAATTATGAGTTTGTTTTGTCGGTGAGGTTGCCTTGTTCTCGGAATAGTCGGATAGGAATAACATTATTTATAAAAAAAAAATGTTGACGAGTAAACATTTTTGGACAAACCTACTTACAGACATAACATCATTATTATTGGCAGTCTATGTATGCATGTTTGTAAATTCATAATGCACAATAATAAATTATGGATAATTTTCGAACCAGTTCAATAAAAATAATGTTTTAATTTACATAGATATTTGAAGTACGCATAATGTTGTTATGCTAATAAATATTTATTAAATAGCACGAGTATTATTATAGAATATTGGTTCTACAGGTTGGTATTATTCTCTCTCGTCCAGTCTCGCTCGAGAAGTCGGTTAAGTAACTTGTGTGTTTCAGAATGTATTGTATATTTGTTTTTCTGTGTGTTGCCGTATCTATTAGCACAGTGCACAGTGCAGTAGGCATACAATTACCAGTTGAAAAACCTCAGGAAATGAGTATGTTATTATTTTTTATTTTTTGCGTATATGCTTGTTTGCAAAATGCGTTTGGAAAGCACTTTGTCTGCATTGTATTATTTCTTAACCCAAATAAACACCATGAAGAACGTATAATACTGCCTCTTTGATCTAGTGGTCGCAAACGATATTGCTGAGCATGGAGGTCCTGGGTTCGATTCCCGGCTCAGGCTTAGTGATATAGGGTTTTTACATGTGGAATTTCGCAGTAGTAGCCCGGAGTCTGGATTTGTGGCCGGTTGATGGCACGGTTGATGGGATAGGCTCGCTATATTATATGGGACTTAAACATAACTGGAGAAATGTGGGTGTACTATAGGTACACCTCAGTCCCACCCTTCGGCGAAACCAGGCTTGATGTTATGTTAAGAATGTGCCTGTATTTTTGTAAAAAAAAATCCACTTACGTACTAGATAAAGGTTAGTAATCTTTTCGCCTGCAAATCGTGTTTTATATTTTTATCAGCAAAAAGTCAAGGGTCAGTGGCCATAAAATCTGCTCCACACCCTGATAATTCTTAGTTCAAACTTGACACGAGGCTACGTCAGTCGTCTCCAACTAGTAAACAATCACTATTCAGTGTTCAAAATGTGGATAGTCATAATACTATCAGCGTTAGTGAGTGTCCTTCAAGGAGCTAATATTAACGAAATCTATGGAAATTACACCGCGGTCATGATGTATCCGAATAGTTTTGACACTGCACTCTTATGCGCTAAGGTTGCTTTTTATGAAGATCCACGTCACATTCAGTGTTCTTGTTCTGACGGAAATAACAGTACTAATGTAATGAGAATCCTACCACGCGTGGCGCCATTTCGGAAGACAAGTGACCCGATAACAGTGCCTGTGCGAGTCGTTGACAATGGGATTGATTTGTTTTCTCTCTCGAACGTCACCTGTAATTGTGCTGAAAAGGAATACCATATTCGTGTTGCTGTAAGAATAGTGAACAAAAACTACATACTGGCGTACGTGTTACATGAATTTGAAGCTAAATATGTGCAAAGGAATGTTTTGCTTGCGCGGAATTTACCGAGTTCTGCCGAATTGGAGGTCGACATCACGCTCATTGATGAACTTAAAAATAGGAACGGTTCAAGGATGTGTACTCGAGAAATATATGAGGAGATACGTCCAAAGAATTAATTGCTTTTTTTTTGTATAAAATAAACTTTTCTTTTGTATATGCGAGTTTTTTTTTGTCATCCGTACACTTAAATCCATTTCATGTTCCCATGGTGGTAGGCAAAAATGCTATACAGATTCTTCTTCTGTCAGTCCTTGTGTCCCATTTTACTTTCTGTCCCGTTTTCGTTCATTCCTACATCTATCTATTTAAGTTGAATAAAACGTAAAGTAAAAGTAGGTATATGAACAATTTAACTGAAATGGCCCAATCAACACTAAAATATCAACAATGAACATCATCTGTAGGACACCTACAGGACGAATTAACTGTCCAGAGTATTATTTATGGGAGGTGGCTTCGAAAACCAGAATGCAGGAGAAGATATTAAAAAGCTGTGATGTAACTATTACTCCGTGTTCCGAGAGAGACACGTCGGCGTTCCAACGTTATTAATAATGACTACTAAATACTAATACAATTTTTAAACCAATTCAGCTGAAAACGAACACATTTTTTTTAGAACCAGATTTTTTATTTCAATTTCTAATGTTGTACCTATAAAAACCCACATGGAGCACACATTTTTTTTTTGAGGGTGGCACATCATCAAATCACTTCTCCTGCTCTGGGCGGAGCGGCAGGGCGTGTCACCCGTGTTCCTTCAGTTGCCTGCTGCAAAGGGTGTAATGTTTGCGGGAAAGTCCGAAGAATACCGGGATTCTTCGGACTTTCCCGCAAACATTACAGTACCAACATATGAAACACGAAGTTTGCCGAGGTACATTAAGAAAATAGTCGTACTGTATCTTGTTGTACTACTGGTCGCAAACGCTACTGCTGAGTAGCGCGCTGCTGCTTCTGTTGTGTCTTGAGTTCGATTCCCAGGTCGTGCAAAGTGTAATTGTGTTTTTATCATCTGGAATTTCTCATAGCAGACTGGAGTTTGGTTTTGTGCCCGGTTGATGGAAATAGGCTCGCCCCCTATTACATGGGACTTACAAATAACTGGCGAAATGTGGGTATACGATACAGGTACACCTCTGCCTAATCCTTCAGGAAATACAGGCGTGATGTTATGTTTCAGTATAGGCCCATGTTATTAATTGCTGTGTGTAATTAAATAGTTATTTTTTTCATTTTTCAGTGCATCTTGAAGGTTGTTATATGCCCAACCTGAACAGAGTTTTGCCATATAATAAGCCATTTTCACCTCGAGACGGGAAAAAATGCCTTCAATACCTTTGCCAGAAAGATAACACAACTACTTTATTTACGTAAGTTCTTATACTAACATATTTTTTTAGGGAGTACCTCTGCTGCCGGCTCCCAAAAATAACGCCATTGGGAACCGGCAGTGACATTACTGCCGGCAGCCGATATTAAAAACATCGGCTGCCGGCACCGCCGGCTCCCATATTGGACACCGGCGGGGCGGCTTTTATAGAAACCCTTCCAGTATTCCAACTAACTAACCCTAACTAAAATATTTTTTTCTGCATATTCTAGTCGTTTTTGGCACTCGCCGGCCGCTGCCGTGGTACCGCTCGCTACGCTCGCTCGGCTCGTGCGTAGGGAGTCACAGTTCTAACCTAACCTTTTTTGCGATTAAAAGTATTAAACCTAATCTTACTAGTTCGGTTTCGGGTAGTACTTTATGACTTTATTACTGGAATATGGAAAAAAAAATGCTCTATTACATGTTTTTTAAATTATGACTACCCTGCCTATCTACTCCATACGCCAAACTGACAATCAAAGTCAGCGCCGGCAGCCAATTCGGCAACCGGCGCCGGCAGTGGCGGCACTTCCTATTTTTTTTTTGTCTCATGAACTGTATTTCACCTAAGATTTCAATAATTTATTCAATTTTTTTTTGCAGGCTGTGTGTTATGGTAATTATGTTGTACTTTTAACGACCGATGTCGATATTTAAACATTAAAAAAACAAAAGATATCGAGACTCATTATATCTTCGAAGTTTCACTAGTTAATTTACTCAGTATAATACCTAATGTGGGATTGACCCCGGGGTGAAGCTGGTGTAGGTACCAGACCAGGTATTTTTACTAACACTTATCTACGTGGTTTCAGTTGTGGTGCCATCTCCGTTGGTGAAGGCTGTGCCATAGTTCCTGGTGATAAATTCCTGCCCTACCCAGAATGCTGTGACCAACCAACGTGTAATGAAATCAACCATAAGTCTATTGTTAGCTAAAAATAAAGAAGGTCATGTTATTACTGTTAAATATGATTACTATTATAAAGTGTGTTTTAGTTTATTAGCTTTTTTTATTCGATAAGCATTGTAATTTATTATGGACGATGCAAACATTCATGACAATTTTGTTTGTACTTTTCTGTAGCTTAACGCCATCTATGTTACTTATACGTAAACTGAGTAGTTCACAGTGGTTGATGTAGACGTCACTACAATACTCATTTAGTAAAGTATAATGAAAGCAGAAAATTATCTTTTTTCAGGATGAGTAGAGTTTTGAAGCACTTGTTTTTGGCAAGTAAAGAGTAATGCTCAAAAAAAAATCCTCTAACGTTTCGGTTTGTCCAACCTATTAATTTTGCTTTTGACGGTAGACTGGGGCGCTCGCGGGGTTGTACTTTAACGGATACACAATTAAGCAAGCAGATAGGCAAAAATGTAGGTACCTAAATGGACGGGTTTGCTTGTTGACTGCCGATATTATTTCGTTCATTTACACTTTAGATCGAAAATGTGATGATCACTTTGTTGCACTTTCGAATCTTTTTTTTTACCCGACTACGGCAAAGTCCCCATCCTTTTACCTTTTCCTTTTGACCTCAGATGAGTTCGCTTTGGCCTTTCTTCTCAGAGTAGTCGGGTAGGAAACATTATATATAAAACCAAATTGTTGACGTGTAAAAGTGTTTGGACAAACCTACTTACAGACATCATGTTAGCAGTCTATGTATGCATGTTTGTAGGCATTTATTAAATTTATAACTTAACTTATAACTTAACTAGTTTAATAAGAATAATGTTTTAATTTACATAGATATTTGAAGTACGCATAATGTTAATTTGCTAATAAATAAATATTTATTTAATAGCACGAGTATTATTATAGAATATTGATTCTGCAGGTTGAAATTAATACTTGACCAGTCTCACTCGAGAAGTCGGTTAAGTAACTTGTGTGTTTCAGAATGTATTGAGTATTTGTTTTTCTGTGTGTCGCCGTATCTATTACACACGTACAGTGCACAGTGCAGTAGGCATACAATTACCAGTTGAAAAACGTCAGGAAATGAGTATGTTATTTTTTTTATTTTTTGCGTTTAAGTTTGTTTGCGAAATGCGTTTGGACAGCACCTTGTCTGCATTGTATTATTTCTTAACGTAAATAAACACCAAGAAGAAGAACTTATACGAGGGGTGTTCAATAAAAAGTAAGAATGAGTATGTCGCAATTATCTGTTATTAAATGTTATGTCATTTTTCGACGTAGTCACCTTTCAGGGTTATATCTTTTTTACACTTTGTATATCTTTTTTCTAAAACTAAAATTCCCTTTTAAAAAAATCTTCTTTCTGATCCCTTAAAAAATCGTGTCGGGCGGCGACTACTGCGTCATTATCTTCAAATTTCTGACCCCGGAAATGTTCCTTTAACCGCGGAAATCGGTAAACATCACTCAAGTTCAATCAGAGCAAGGTCCGGTGATTATGGAGGATGTAACTTCAATTCGAAACCAGCTTCAATGACAGCCATCGCAACTCAAAACTTGTACGCGGGGGCGTTATCTTGGTGAAACAAACAAACAACAGCATTGCTATTCTGTAACAAACTCACAGTGAAAACTTAGGTGAAGTGAGCGTGGAGTGAGCTGTCAGTGTCATCGATACCTACTGATACTAAGGCAGTGACAGTTCACTTCAAGCTCACTTCACCTAAGTTTTCACGGTGAGATTTTTACAGAATAGCACAACAGAACACGTTCCGAAACGACGCAAACAAATGACGTCTATTTTTTTTAAACAAAAGAGAATATTTGTTTTTTTTATATATATATCCATATCATAACTAATGTAATGTCTAGGCTATGCCTGCCAGTATTTTTCTTTTTTCTTTCCAAGAAGAATGTATCGTATTATAACTATTTATCGAATACCCCTCGTAATACTACCTCGTTGGTCTAGGGGTCGCAAGAGCTACCTGCTGAGCATGGAGGTCCTGGGTTCGATTCCCGGCTCGGGCTAAGTGATATAGTGTTTCTATGTGGAATTTCTCAGTAGTAGCCCGGAGTCTTGATTTGTGCCCGGTTGATGACAATAGGCTCACCATATTACATGGGACTTAAACATATTATAACTGGAGAAATGTGGGTGTACTATAGGTACACCTCTGTCCCATCCTTAGGGGAAACAAAGCGTGATAATATGTTAAGAACGCACCTATAATTTTGTAAAATTGGTTCTACTTAGTAGCTAAAGGTTTGTAACCTTTTCACCCTTACGCTGCTGTAAATCGTGTCATATATTGAATATCAGCAAAAAGTCAAGGGTCAGCAGTCAGTGGCCATAAAATCTGCTCCACACCCTGATAATTCTTAGTTTAAACTTGACACGAGGCTACGTCGGTCGTCTCCAACTAGTAGATAATCACTGTTCAGTGTTCAAAATGTGGAAAGTCATAATACTATCAGCGTTAGTGAGTGTCCTTCAAGGAGCTAATATTAACGAAATCTATGGAACTTACACGGGTGTCATGGTGTACCCAAATAGTTTAGCAGCACCCTTATGCGTTAAGGTTGCCTTATCTGAAGATCCACGTAAAATTCAGTGTTCTTGTTCTGACGGAAATAACAGTACGTATCTTGTGGTAATGAGAATCTTAGAACGCATAGCACCGTTTCGGAAGATAAGTGACCCAGAGCCGTTAACAGAGTCTGTGCGAGTTGTTGACAATGGGATTGATTTGTTGTCCCTCTCGAACGTCACCTGTAATTGTGCTGAAAAGGAGTACCATATTCGTTTTGCTGTAAAAAATGTGAACAAAAACTACATGCTGGCGTACGTGTTAAATGAATTTGATGATAAATATGTGGAAAGGGATTTTTTGTGTGCGCGGAATTTACCGAGTTCTGCCGAATTGGAGGTCGACATTACACTCATTGATGAACTAAAACATAGGAACGGTTCAAGGATGTGTACTCGAGAAATATATGAGGAGATACGTCCGAAAAATTAATTGTTTTTTTTTAATTGTATAAAATAAACTTTTTTTTGTATAAGCGGGTTTTTTTTGCTATCCATACGAATAAATCCATTTCGTGTTCCTATGGTGATAGGCAAAAGATACACAGATTCTTCTTCTGTCAGTCCTTGTCAATTTTACTTTTCGTCACGTTTTCATTCACTCCCATAACTTATATCTTCTCCTGCCTTCTGGTTTTCGAAAGGGTCCTCATTCACCGCCCATAAATAATACTCTGGACTGTTAGTTTGTATTACGAGTGATTTTCAATTTATGGGTGGCCTAAAGATGTTAATTGTTGATATTTTTAGTGTTGATTGGGCCATTTCAGTTAAATACCTACTTTTACTTTACGTTTTATTCAACGTATAAATTGTATTGTATTAGTATTTAGTAGTTATTGTTAAAATAACGTTGGAACGCCGACGTCTCTCTCTCGGAACACGGAGTAAAGTTACATCACAGCGTTTTAAACTAATACAGCTGTTAACGAACACAATTTTGAAACCAGATTTTTTATTTCAATTTTATAGTGTACGTATAATACACCCACATACAGAAACACGAAGTTTGCCGAGGGACATGAAGAAAATAGTTGTACTGTATCTTGTTGTACTAGTGGTTGCAAGAGCTACTGCTGAGCATGAGGTCCAAAAGTTCAATTCCCAAGTCGTGCAAAGTGTAATCGTGATTTTAGCATCTGGAATTTCTCATAGCAGCCTGGACTTTGGATTTGTGACCGGTTGATGGCAATAGGCTCGCCCCATATTGCATGGACTGAAACATAACTGGTGAAAAATGTGGGTGTACTATAGGAACCTACACCTCTGCCCTACCCTTCGGGGAAACACGGCGTGATGTTATGTTAAGAACGTACCTACAATTTTGTAAAATTTGTTCTACTTAGTAGCTAAAGGTTGTATTGTTATCAGCAAAAACTCAAGGGTCAGCAGTCAGTGGCTATAAAATCTGCTCCACAACCTGATAATTCTTAGTTCAAACTTGACACGAGGCTACGTCCGTCGTCTCCAACTAGTAGACAATCACTATTCAGTGTTCAAAATGTGGAAAGTCATTATACTATCAACGTTACTCAGTGCCCTTCAAGGAGCTAATATTAACGAAATCTATGGAAATTACACGGTTGTCATGGAGTATCCAAATACTTTAGATGCACCCGAATGCGTCAAGAGTGCCTTATCTGAAGATCTACGTAAGATTCAGTGTTCTTGTTCTGACGGAAATAACAGTACGTATCTAGTGGTAATGAGAATCCTAGAACGCATAACGCTGTTTCGGAAAACAAGTGACCATGTTCCGATAAAGGTGCCTGTGCGAGTCGTTGACAATAGAATTGATTTGCTGTCCCTCTCGAACGTCACCTGCAATTGTGCTGAAAAGGAATACCATATTCGTGTTGCTTTAAAAAATGTAAACAAAAACTACGTATTGTCGTACTTCTTAACTCAACTTGAGGATAAGGAAACGGTTTTTTTGAGAGCGCGGAATTTACCGAGTTCTGCCGAATTGGAGAATGACATCAAGCTCATTGATGAACTTAAAAATAGGAACGGTTCAAGGGTTTGTACTCGAGAAATATATGAGGAGATACGTCCAAAAAATTAATTGTTGTTTTTTTTTTTTGTTTAAAATAAAGTTTTCTTTGGTTTTTTTTTTAATTGCCATCCATACACATAAGTCCATTTCATGTTCCCATGGTAGTAGGTAAAATGTTATACAGATTCTTTTGTCAGTCCTTGTCCCATTTTACTTTCTGTCATGTTTTCATTCACTCCCATTACTTATATCTTCTCCTGCCTTCTGGTTTCGAAAGGGTCCTTATCCACCACCCGTAAATAATACTCTAGTGTAGACAGTTGGTTCGTCTTATGGGTGCTGTTAATGAACACAATTTTCTTTGAAATCTGATTTTTTATTTCAATTATATGTTGTAGGTACCTACCATACACCCACATACAGTGCACACGAAACACGAAGTTTGCTGAGGGACATTAGGAAAATAGTTGTACTGTACCTCGTTGTACTAGTGGTCACAAGAGCTACTGCTGAGCATGGGGTCTTCAGTTCGATTCCCAGGTCGTCCAAAGTGTAAGGTGACTGGGGGTAAGATAAAAAACGGGGATAGATAAAAAAAATATAATAACGCAGAATATCAAGGAATTCTTTTATTACTGGCAATATCGTTGTAGACACCATTTTGTGTTGCCCCACCCCACAGTCTGCGTCAGTCGCTAAGTGAGAGCGCGCGTGTGTTTTTCATCTGGAATTTCTTATCTCAATCCGGAGTTTGGATTTATGCCCGGTTGATAGCAATAGGCTCGCCCCTTATTACATGGGAAATAAAAATAACTGTCGAAATGTGGGTGTACGATAGGTACACCTCTGCCTAATCCTTCGGGAAATACATGCGTGATGTTTTACTATAGGTTGCTATGTGTAATTAAATAGTTAAGTAATTGTTTCATATTTCAGTGCACCTTGAAGGTTATTATATTATGCCTATCCTGAATAGAGTTTTGCCATATAATAATCCATTTTCACCTCGAGACGGAAAAAAATGCCTTCAATACCTTTGCCAGAAAGATAACTACTATATATATTTATGTAAGTTCTTATAATAACATATTTTTTATGTCTTGTTCTTGTTGTTCTTGATTTACGAACTGTAAGTATTTCTCCTAAGATTAGATTAGATAATTTATGAAATATATTTTTTGTAAGCAAGCAGGAAGTTAAAATAAGTATGTGTTATTAGCCGTGTGTACAAAAGCTTAAGTTTATTTTTTAAAGAATTGATAATTGAAATATTTGTAAAGAGTAATCTCTGTTATTTTCATGGAATAACTTTTTTTTCTAAAGCACCGAAAGCGACACAATTTATGCAAAAAAAAAATTGTGTAGTCACATTAAATATCTATCATCAAAAAGAGACCAGACTGTTGAGATCAGTTTTCTTTGTGTATAGGCTTCACAGACGTGATGGATATCGATATCTAAACATGAAAAACAAAAGGTTGCAAAAAGCATTTACCCATTACATCTTCGAAGTTTCGCTAGCGAATTTTCTTTGACTCAGTATAATAATGTGGGGTTGAACCCGGGGGCGTGAAGCCAAAAAAAAGTGTATGAACCAGCGCTCTAGGCGTTGAGTCGCAACATTATGCGTCCCAGTTTTTAAGGATGTTATGAATTTTCTAATGGACAAAAACTGTTACGAATTAACTGTATGAACCAGCGATCTAGGAATTGAATCGCAATATTACGCGTCCTCCTTATTAAAGATGATACGAAGTAACTCATGGTTACCGAAACATTTATTAAAACATAAAAAATAACATTGTTCAGTGCTTTTTAGCATTGGGTCTATTTAATTGAATACTTTCACTTAAACAATGGTTTTAAAGTAATTTTCATCTGTCAATTTCATTTCTTTTTCTCGTAATAACCGAAACAATCACTGATATTCCGATAGTTTATCACGAAGTAATTGAATCATTACGCGCCGAGGTCAATGTCATAGTTCAACTGGCCAAAATAATAACAAACGAATGTAAACTATGATGCAATACCTGTCTCGCTCTAACTCACTCCATATTCGGCACAGATTAATTCCTAGACGCCTTACTTCTTTTGGGACAATCAAGTTGCGGTATTACGCGTAGCTTTAGAAAAGTGTTGAGAGCGAACATGATTCTCGTTTTTATCTGTTGCAAACATGAGGACCAACTCTGTGCTGTAAAAACCAATCAACTAAGGTGCTGGCTCGAAACAGATTTGTATAATTATTTTAAAAATTATACAAAGCAGGACAATGTCGGTGTACTATTCATCATCATCCAGTGTTGGCTCATGTACAGATATTGGCTTCATGCAACCCGGGGTGAAGCTGGTGTAGGTAACAGTATTTTTACCAACACTTATCTAAGTGGTTTCAGTTGTGGTGCTATTGGTGAAGGCTGTGTCATAGTTCCTGGTGATAAATTCCTGCCCTACCCAGAGTGCTGTGACCAACCAACGCGGCATCGTGATGAACGTAATGAAATCAACCATAAGTATTGTTAACAAAAATAAAAATAAAGAAGGTCATCTTGTTTCTGTTAAATATTACTACTATTTTAAAGTGTATTTTAGTTTATTAAATTTAATGTTATAATGCGATAAGCATTGTAATTGAATAGGGACGACTGCAAACAATCATGACTATTTTTTTTCTACTTTTCAGCAGCTTAACGCCATCTATGATACTTATACGTAAACTGAATAGTGGACATTGGTTCGTCTATGTCACTGCAATATTCGTTTGGTAAAGTATATTGGCGGTAGTAAATCTTTTTTCAGGATGAGTAGAGTTTTGAAGCACTTGGTTATGTCAATTAAAGAGTAATGCACTACCTCAAACGTTGTGCAACATATTTTTGCCTTTGACGGCAGACTGGGGTGTGATTGTACCTAGCCATTGCCAACTCTTTTTGAGAAAAATAACGTATTACGTTCTTTGAATAGGAAAAACATTTACACAAAATATTTTTTGTTGTGATATTTTCAAAGATAGTTTTAAAACCAAATTTTAGACTTAAGATAAGCAAAAATGTATGTACCTAAATGGACGGCTTCTGGCTTGTTGACTGCCGATATTATTTCGTTCATAATATACTTCTAGATCGAAAATGTGATGATTACTTTGTTGCACTTTCGAATATTCTTTTTTACTCGACTACGGCAAAGTCAAAAGGACATTATGTCAGTCATTCATCAGTCATTTGACTGATATATATATCTCTTCCTTTTGCCTTTTCCTATTGAACTCAGATGAGTTTGTTTTGGCCTTGTTCTCGGAATAGTCGGATAGGAATAACATTATTTATAAAAAAAAAATGTTGACGAGTAAAAATTTTTGGACAAACCTACTTACAGACATAACATCATTATTATTGGCAGTCTATGTATGCATGTTTGTAAATTTATAATGCACAATAATAAATTATGGAAAATTTTCGAACCAGTTCAATAAAAATAATGTTTTAATTTACATAGATATTTGAAGTACGCATAATGTTGTTATGCTAATAAATATTTATTAAATAGCACGAGTATTATTATAGAATATTGGTTCTACAGGTTGGTATTAATCTCTCTCGTCCAGTCTCGCTCGAGAAGTCGGTTAAGTAACTTGTGTGTTTCAGAATGTATTGTGTATTTGTTTTTCTGTGTATTGCCGTATCTATTAGCACAGTGCACAGTGCAGTAGGCATACAATTACCAGTTGAAAAACCTCAGGAAATGAGTATGTTATTATTTTTTATTCCTTGCGTATATGCTTGTTTGCAAAATGCAAAAAGCACTTTGTCTGCATTGTATTATTTCTTAACCCAAATAAACACCAAGAAGAACGTATAATACTGCCTCTTTGATCTTGTGGTCGCAAACGATATTGCTGAGCATGGAGGTCCTGGGTTCGATTCCCGGCACAGGCTTAGTGATACAGGGTATTAACATGTGGAATTTCGCAGTAGTAGCCCGGAGTCTGGATTTGTGCCCGGTTGATGGCACGGTTGATGGGATAGGCTCGCTATATTACATGGGACTTAAACATAACTGGAGAATTGTGGGTGTACTATAGGTACACCTCAGTCCCACCCTTCGGCGAAACCAGGCGGGATGTTATGTTAAGAATGTGCCTGTAATTTTGTAAAAATCCACTTAAGTACTAGATAAAGGTTAGTAATCTTTTCGCCTGCAAATCGTGTTTTATATTTTTATCAGCAAAAAGTCAAGGATCAGTGACCATAAAATTTGCTCCACACCCTGATAATTCTTAGTTCAAACTTGACACGAGGCTACGTCTGTCGTCTCCAACTAGTAAACAATCACTATTCAGTGTTCAAAATGTGGATAGTCATAATACTATCAGCCTTAGTGAGTGTCCTTCAAGGAGTTAATACTAATGAAGTCATGATGTATCCGAATAGTTTTGACACTGCACTCTTATGCGCTAAGGTTGCATTTTCTGAAGATCCACGTCACATTCAGTGTTCTTGTTCTGACGGAAGTAACAGTACTAATGTAATGAGAATCCTACCACGCGTGGCGCCATTTCGGAAGACAAGTGACCCGATAACAGTGCCTGTGCGAGTCGTTGACAATGGGATTGATTTTTTTTTTTTTTTTTTTGTCATCCGTACACTTAAATCCATTTCATGTTCCCATGGTGGTAGGCAAAAATGCTATGCAGATTCTTCTTCTGTCAGTCCTTGTGTCCCATTTTACTTTCTGTCCCGTTTTCGTTCATTCCTACATCTATCTATTTAAGTTGAATAAAACGTTAAAGTAAAAGTAGGTATATGAACAATTTAACTGAAATGGCCCAATCAACACTAAAATATCAACAATGAACATCATCTGTAGGACACCTACAGGATGAATTAACTGTCCAGAGTATTATTTATGGGAGGTGGCTTCGAAAACCAGAATGCAGCAGAAGATATTAAAAAGCTGTGATGTAACTATTACTCCGTGTTCCGAGAGAGACACGTCGGCGTTCCAACGTTATTAATAATGACTACTAAATACTAATACAATTTTTAAACCAATTCAGCTGAAAACGAACACATTTTTTTTAGAACCAGATTTTTTATTTCAATTAAATGTTGTACCTATAAAAACCCACATGGAACACACATTGTTTTTTTGAGGGTGGGACATCATCAAATCACTTCTCCTGCTCTGGGCGGAGCGGGAGGGCGTGTCACCCGTGTTCCTTCAGTTGCCTGCTGCCAAAGTGTAATGTTTGCGGGAAAGTCCGAAGAATACCGGGATTCTTCGGACTTTCCCGCAAACATTACAGTAACAACATATGAAACACGAAGTTTGCCGAGGTACATTAAGAAAATAGTTGTACTGTATCTTGTTGTACTACTGGTCGCAAACGCTACTGCTGAGTAGCGCGCTGCTGCTTCTGCTGTGTCTTGAGTTCGATTCCCAGGTCGTGCAAAGTGTAATTGTGTTTTTATCATCTGGAATTTCTCATAGCAGCCTGGAGTTTGGTTTTGTGCCCGGTTAATGGAAATAGGCTCGCCCTCTATTATATGGGACTTAAAATTAACTGGCGAAATGTGGGTGTACTATAGGTACACCTCTGCCTAATCTTTCGGGAAATACAGGCGTGATATTATGTTTCAGTATAGGCCCATGTTATTAATTGCTGTGTGTAATTAAATAGTTATTTGTTTCATTTTTCAGTGCATCTTGAAGGTTGTTATATGCCCAACCTGAACCGAGTTTTGCCATATAATAAGCCATTTTCACCTCGAGACGGGAAAAAATGCCTTCAATACCTTTGCCAGAAAGATAATACAACTACTTTATTTACGTAAGTTCTTATACTAACATATTTTTTTAGGGAGTACCTCTGCTGCCGGCTTCCAAAAATAACGCCATTGGGAACCGGCAGTGACATTACTGCCGGCAGCAGATATTAAAAACATCGGCTGCCGGCACCGCCGGCTCCCATATTGGACACCGGCGGCGCGGCTTTTATAGAAACCCTTCCAGTATTCCAACTAACTAACCCTAACTAAAATATTTTTTTCTGCATATTCTAGTCGTTTTTGGCACTCGCCGGCCGCTGCCGCGGTACCGCTCGCTACGCTCGCTCGGCTCGTGCGTAGGGAGTCACAGTTCTAACCTAACCTTTTTTGCGATTAAAAGTATTAAACCTAATCTTACTAGTTCGGTTTCGGGTAGTACTTTATGACTTTATTACTGGAATATGGAAAAAAAAAATGCTCTATTACATGTTTTTTAAATTATGACTACCCTGCCTATCTACTCCATACGCCAAACTGACAATCAAAGTCAGCGCCGGCAGCCAATTCAGCAACCGGCGCCGGCAGTGGCGGCACTTCCTATTTTTTTTGTCTCATGAACTGTATTTCACCTAAGATTTCAATAATTTATTCAATTTTTTTTTGGCAGGCTTTGTGTTATGGTAATTATGTTGTACTTTTAACGACCGATGTCGATATTTAAACATTAAAAAAACAAAAGATATTGAGACTCATTATATCTTCGAAGTTTCACTAGTTAATTTACTCAGTATAATACCTAATGTGGGATTGACCCCGGGGTGAAGCTGGTGTAGGTACCAGGCCAGGTATTTTTACTAACACTTATCTACGTGGTTTCAGTTGTGGTGCCATCTCCGTTGGTGAAGGCTGTGCCATAGTTCCTGGTGATAAATTCCTGCCCTACCCAGAATGCTGTGACCAACCAACGTGTAATGAAATCAACCATAAGTCTATTGTTAGCTAATACTCATTTAGTAAAGTATAATGAAAGCAGAATTTTTTCAGGATGAGTAGAGTTTTGAAGCACTTGTTTTTGGCAAGTAAAGAGTAATGCTCAAAAAAAAATCCTCTAACGTTTCGGTTTGTCCAACCTATTAATTTTGCTTTTGACGGTAGACTGGGGCGCTCGCGGGGTTGTACTTTAACGGATACACAATTAAGCAAGCAGATAGGCAAAAATGTAGGTACCTAAATGGACGGTTTTGCTTGTTGACTGCCGATATTATTTCGTTCATTTACACTTTAGATCGAAAATGTGATGATCACTTTGTTGCACTTTCGAATCTTTTTTTTTTACCCGACTACGGCAAAGTCCCCATCCTTTTACCTTTTCCTTTTGACCTCAGATGAGTTCGCTTTGGCCTTTCTTCTCAGAGTAGTCGGGTAGGAAACATTATATATAAAACCAAATTGTTGACGTGTAAAAGTGTTTGGACAAACCTACTTACAGACATCATGTTAGCAGTCTATGTATGCATGTTTGTAGGCATTTATTAAATTTATAATGCACAATAATAAATTATGGAAAATTGTCGAACTAGTTTAATAAGAATAATGTTTTAATTTACATAGATATTTGAAGTACGCATAATGTTAATTTGCTAATAAATAAATATTTATTTAATAGCACGAGTATTATTATAGAATATTGATTCTGCAGGTTGAAATTAATACTTGACCAGTCTCACTCGAGAAGTCGGTTAAGTAACTTGTGTGTTTCAGAATGTATTGAGTATTTGTTTTTCTGTGTGTCGCCGTATCTATTACACACGTACAGTGCACAGTGCAGTAGGCATACAATTACCAGTTGAAAAACGTCAGGAAATGAGTATGTTATTTTTTTTTTTTTTTGCGTTTAAGTTTGTTTGCGAAATGCGTTTGGACAGCACCTTGTCTGCATTGTATTATTTCTTAACGTAAATAAACACCAAGAAGAAGAACTTATACGAGGGGTGTTCAATAAAAAGCAAGAATGAGTATGTCGCAATTATCTGTTATTAAATGTTATATCATTTTTCGACGTAGTCACCTTTCAGGGTTATATCTTTTTTACACTTTGTATATCTTTTTTCTAAAACAAAAATTCCCTTTGTCAAAAAATCTTCTTTCTGATCCCTTAAAAAATCGTGTCGGGCGGCGACTACTGCGTCATCATCTTCAAATTTCTGACCCCGGAAATGTTCCTTTAACCGCGGAAATCGGTAAACATCACTCAAGTTCAATCAGAGCAAGGTCCGGTGATTATGGAGGATGTAACTTCAATTCGAAACCAGCTTCTTGAATGACAGCCATCGCAACTCAAAACTTGTACGCGGGGGCGTTATCTTGGTGAAACAAACAAACAACAGCATTGCTATTCTGTAACAAACTCACAGTGAAAACTTAGGTGAAGTGAGCGTGGAGTGAGCTGTCAGTGTCATCGATACCTACTGATACTAAGGCAGTGACAGTTCACTTCAAGCTCACTTCACCTAAGTTTTCACGGTGAGATTTTTACAGAATAGCACAACAGAACACGTTCCGAAACGACGCAAACAAATGACGTCTATTTTTTTTAAACAAAAGAGAATATTTGTTTTTTTTTATATATATATCCATATCATAACTAATGTAATGTCTAGGCTATGCCTGCCAGTATTTTTCTTTTTTCTTTCCAAGAAGAATGTATCGTATTATAACTATTTATCGAATACCCCTCGTAATACTACCTCGTTGGTCTAGGGGTCGCAAGAGCTACCTGCTGAGCATGGAGGTCCTGGGTTCGATTCCCGGCTCGGGCTAAGTGATATAGTGTTTCTATGTGGAATTTCTCAGTAGTAGCCCGGAGTCTTGATTTGTGCCCGGTTGATGACAATAGGCTCACCATATTACATGGGACTTAAACATATTATAACTGGAGAAATGTGGGTGTACTATAGGTACACCTCTGTCCCATCCTTAGGGGAAACAAAGCGTGATAATATGTTAAGAACGCACCTATAATTTTGTAAAATTGGTTCTACTTAGTAGCTAAAGGTTTGTAACCTTTTCACCCTTACACTGCTGTAAATCGTGTCATATATTGAATATCAGCAAAAAGTCAAGGGTCAGCAGTCAGTGGCCATAAAATCTGCTCCACACCCTGATAATTCTTAGTTTAAACTTGACACGAGGCTACGTCGGTCGTCTCCAACTAGTAGATAATCACTGTTCAGTGTTCAAAATGTGGAAAGTCATAATACTATCAGCGTTAGTGAGTGTCCTTCAAGGAGCTAATATTAACGAAATCTATGGAAATTACACGGGTGTCATGGTGTACCCAAATAGTTTAGCAGCACCCTTATGCATTAAGGTTGCCTTATCTGAAGATCCACGTAAAATTCAGTGTTCTTGTTCTGACGGAAATAACAGTACGTATCTTGTGGTAATGAGAACCCTAGAACGCATAACGCCGTTCCGGAAAATAAGTGACCATGTTCCGATAAGGGTGCCTGTGCGAGTCGTTGACAATAGAATTGATTTGCTGTCCATCTCGAACGTCACCTGCAATTGTGCTGAAAAGGAATACCATATTCGTGTTGCTTTAAAAAATGTGAACAAAAACTACGTATTGTCGTACTTCTTAACTCCACTTGAGGATAAGGAAAAGGTTTTTTTGAGTGCGCGGAATTTACCGAGTTCTGGCGAATTAAAGAATGACATCAAGCTCATTGATGAACTTAAAAATAAGAACGGTTCAAGGGTCTGTACTCGAGAAATATATGAGGAGATACGTCCGAAAAAATAATTTTTGTTTTTATTTTGTATAAAATAAACTTTTCTTTGTACATGCGAGTTTTTTTTTATTGCCGTCCATACACATAAATCCATTTCATGTTCCCATGGTAGTAGGTAAAATGATATACAGATTCTTTTGTCGCACCTTGTCCCATTTTACTTTCTGTCATGTTTTCATTATTTCCCATTAGTTATATCACGGATATCGAGGGATATGGCTTGGAAGCGTGGTACATGTCGCCTGAACTTGGTCAACCTAGGTGTATGTTTCCATCGAAACGTGTCACTGTCATTTCGTATTTTTACAAAATGCCGAATTGTTCCGTGCTTATTTGCAAAAATAGGACAATTACAACAAACCTTAAGACAAGTGGCGTGTCCTACCACCGATAAGTATAAAATCAAAGCATTCATTATAATATTTAAGTATTTTATAAATATTGAATTGTAACATTTCAAAACGATGCATTAGTGGTGTGCAGCGCTGAGATATGGATATCGATAATTGTTAGTTGTTCTTACGGATTTATATACTAACATTTGCTTATTAATCTACGCAAATAAATCGAGCCACTTCCTTTTTTCACGTTTAATGGATACTATTTTTGGTAATATGGAACGTATCCATTCGAACCATATATCGCCTAAAAGTTTATATTATAGAATAACCTTTACAATGAGGGTAAATTATTGAATGATAAATTATTGGTTCTGAAAGAAAAATGGTAATGTTGAGAGAAAATTTAGTAGGCTTAGAACAGTCTAGAAATTAAAAACGAAATTATTGCAAAAATAATAATCTTAATAGCTGGTATTACCCCCCCCGTTCCCTGATGCATTTTTGTAGTTTTTTAGTCATCGATTTGATCAGCGTTACGATGACATATTGTGGTATGTTCTCCCACTCTTCAAGCACAGCGACTTTAAGCTCGGGATAGGATGAAACAGCGGGAACCCTGGCTTGGACTCTCCGTTTTAGCTCGTCCCATAGGTGTTCGATCAGGTTCAAATCCGGGCTTCGGGCTGGCCACATCATTTGTTGAATCCCGATCGCCGATAAGTACTCCGTAACGATCCGCGCGGTATGATGTCTCGCATTATCATGCTTAAACAAAAAAAAATCTCCGATAAAACCAGCATACGGAATTACGTGGTCTTCGAGAATGTCAGTTATGTATCGGTCAGCTGTTGATCGACTACCACTTCCATCGTTGACGGGGTCGACGAAGACAATTTCCGTTTTTCCGTCGAGAGAAATTCCTCCCCACACCATACAAGAACCACTGCCTAAACTTACAGTTTCTCGAATGCAACATTAGGCAAATCTTTCACCAGGTCGTCTATAAACTCGGTTTCTCCCGTCATTGCTAAAAAGACAGATTCTCGACTCGTCAGAAAATAAAACTGACCAACAATCTTCTAAAGTCCAATTAACGTGTTCTTGAGCAAACTCCAGGCGAGATCGGCGGTGAGTTACAGTTAATTTTGGGCCAGTTGGCGGTTTGTGTGATGTTAAATTTTGTTCCTTTAGTCTTCTTCTCACTGTCCACCTACTGATTTCGACACCTCGTAAGTCACGTAACGCTAGCTGTAGCTGAACAGCATTAAGACCACGGTCACGCAACGAACTGGTTGCAATAAAGCGGTCGTCACGTTCTGTAGTTGCCCGTGGTCGCCGTACAAAAGCACCAGTCTCCAGATACCTGCGGTATACCCGCTGTACCTTTGAACGACTCAAATGAAGTCTACGTGCCACTTCACGTTGTCCGTGTCCAGCCTCAAGTAAAGCTACAACTTGGGCAGCTTCCGTCGGTAGTATCCATTTTATCAGGCTATTTGATTTCACAGACACCGATACAGTCAACAATAATACGTCAATATGGGTATAATTTACAAAAACCCCCAATATAACCTTTTTTTAATTGAGTACAATCAAAATGTCATAAGCAAATTAAATGCGATAATTTTATTCTACCCTTTAAACTTTAATTAAAAATGTAAATTTGACTACTAACTAACACTAACATTGTAAAGGCTATTAAACAACCTTTTAGGCGGTATATCTTTCGAATCGATGCGTTCTATAATACTAAAAATAATAACCATAATGCGTGAAAAAAGGAAGTGGCTCGATTTATTTGCTCCCAAGTGTATATTAATTAATTTTATATTATAAAGCTGAAGAGTTTGTTTGTTTGAACGCGCTAATCTCAGGAACTACTGGTTGGCATAAAAAAAAATATTTTTGTGTTGGATAGTCCATTTAACGTGGAAGGTATATAACATCACGCTACACTACGACCAATAGGAGCGGAGCATACATGAAAAAGTTGTAAAAACGGGAGAAAACCTTTTTGAGAGCTCCCGTTGCGTGCGCTACGTAAACAGTTTAAGTTACGCAAATATAATGTATGATGGAATTGTTCCTCTTTAAAAGTTTTCAAAAAAAGTCCGCGACAGCACGTCTATCTTTTAAGATTGACTCACTATAACCTTTTTTATGCTAATCTTTGTTCGAAATTAATGCTTTATTTCCGAAAGAGTTTTATCAACATAATATTAACTCTTATTCAAATAAATAGTTTTAACATCAAGGGTATTTGTGTATCAGTAAAATAATTTTTAATTCATTCGAATCAGTCATTTAATTTTGAAGTTATCACGAGTATAAAAATGCAATACGCGAACCGTTCGACGCCGGGCGCCGCCGCCGCGCCGCCGCGACTTTCCCTACTCTAGAGAGGAGAGGATGGGCACTCGAGTAGACCTAGACCTGGAATAGGACATAGGATACGTTTTATCCCTATATTCCCACGGGACCGTGATCGACCTACGCGGGTGAAACTGCGGGGCACAGCTAGTATAAAATAATATTATTGGAGTTTGTTTACTCCTTAAGAATCGATTTTCATATTTATTTATCATAGTGATAACCTCCGATAGAAATCAAGTGGAATAAAATACTAAACGTGATCTCCAGTGGTTATACTCCGTCTTAAACAAAAGCAGAACCGCCGCGAAGTGAATACAAATAATTAGTGACGTGAGAGTGTTGGTATCCATCAAGTATCTACAAGAACAAGATTAACAATTTGAGGTTAGAAAACACAAACACAAAAATATACTATCATTCAGTGACACTGACACTAAACGTCAAACGTCAACGAATCTGGAATCTCAATATTGTTGCCAGTTAAGAAAGCATTTCTACCATATTCTTAAATTACGTTTAGTTTTACACAGACAAAATACTTCAAAACATATAACACTGGAAGGCCAATTCCAAACATTATTCGAAAAACTTAAGATCGAAGTGCAAACCCAAAATGCTGAATTGAAGAACTCGATTACGAAAAGTATTATGGACAAAATGGATGAAAAATTAATACCTATTGTGGAAGAAAATAAAAACTTAAAAATTAAAGTAGAAAAATTAGAAAAAGAGATAACGCATTTTAAGAGGATTGAAAGAAGCAATAATATCATTGTATTCGGCTGAGAAGAAATAGAAAAATCCTGTTATGAACTTATACAATAGCTTAAGGAAATCTTCAATCAGGATTTAAATATTAACATAGAAGAGCACCAAGTCAACAAAATCCATCGCTTAGGAAACAAGGAGAAAGCGAGGAATAAACTGAGACCGGTATTGTGTTCGTTTATAAATAACTGGAAGAAGAATGAAATTATCAAAAACAAAAAGAACCTTAAAACAATCTACATAAGTGAGGAGTACTCAAAAGAAGCGTTGGAAAGAAGGAAAGAGTTGCAGGCAAAATTAGTTGAAGAGTGGAAAAAGGGCAATACGGCATACTTGAAATATGATGAACTAATAGTTAAAGACAACAATATTATACTACTCAAGAGAAAAGGAAAAGGGAAATATCGGCTCCACCCTCCAACTACAGTAACCAGCCTAAAAAGCAACAAGCAGTAAACACAACCAAGTCTAACAGAACCAATGCTTTTGACATAATGCGGTCCAGATCCGGCTCCCTCTCAAGTATATCAAACATTAAATTGCTATTGGTTTCCCTTAAGAGCCGCAAACGGAAACCAAAACCTACTAAAGAAACTGCCAACAATGAACCAACAAATTACCAAACTCCCCCAAGCCGACTGGTCCTCGTGGGGGAAAGAGACCACAACCCTCCAAAGCCAAAGATTAACAAGCACCAGAATCCAGTAATATTCATTGCATCCCTTAATGTACTTACCCTGATGAACGAGGAAAATCTTACTGAACTAACTAACGCGCTAAAACAAATCAAATGGGACATCGTTGGCCTGAGCGAAGTGAGAAGAAAGGGCGAAAGGCCATCTTCTCATCCAGACTACTTACTGTACCAGCTAGGAGAGACGATAGGCCATTGGAATCTCAGAGCGCCTAGCGATTATGAACGTGAAACTAACGGGATACAAGGACCCTTGGTCTATTGTACAGGTTCACTCACCTACAGAACAGTCAAATTTAGAAACAATAAATTCTTTTTACCGAGATCTAAATGAAGCCATCCAAGAGCACACCCATAAAAACCTTATAGTAATGGGAGACTATAACGGCCAAATCGGAGCAAGACGCCCAGGTGAAAATACAATATTAGGACAAGTTTAATATAGCAACAAGACTAGGACTAGGAATGGGGAGAAAATTACAAACTTTGTGCTAGAAAATAACTTATCAATCCTAAATACTATGTACAAGAAAAACAGAAAAAACATGTGGACCTGGATCTCACCCGATGGCAAAACAAAAAACGAAATCGATATGAAATTGCCGTTTAAACGTACTGGCCACTTTGAATTAAAATTAAATTTGCATCACGGTGTGAGATTCCAGAGTGAAACTTTTTTCACAAGATTCGATTTTTGTTTTTGCATTCAGCTTTTAACAATAAAGATAACTACAGTAGGACACAACTTAGATGTAGCATAAATGTGAAAATTTGCATTAATTAATTTAAATTTTACGGATGTATTTGGTTATATAACTTTACAAGTTATTGCGTTTGCGTAAAGATCATTTTCACCTAAAGCAGTAATAAAGATTGGTGATTTTGAAGGCGCATTCAGGTCGGATTGTGATCGTTTTTACGAATTTTGCCGATGCTACATGTGAGTTGTGTCGTACTGTACTTATATTGAAAATTAGAGTCTTTTTTTAATACAAGTTCCGACGTGGAACTAACGCAGCGGAAACAGTTCGCAATATCAATGTTGTTTGGAGAGGATACGGCTAATGAACGCACCGTGCGTTTTTGGTTTAATCGCTTTCGTAGTGGAAACTTAGATTTGAAGAATGAACCCCGAGAAAGGCCACCCTCTAAGGTAAATAACGATGAATAAGATGTGATGGTAGAAGCCGCTCCATATCAAACTACCAAGGAACTAGCGGCACGGTTTGATGTTAGCTTAAGCATATCCAAAATAATGACCAATTTGCATCAATCGGTGAGACAAAAAGCTTGCAAAACAGGTGCCCCATGATTTGACTAATCTGCAGAGAGAACCGCGTGTTGAAGCTTGCCTTACCTAACTTGTTGACCCTGTACAGAAATGAAGGGGTTTCAATACAAAATGCCTTCACTCAGTTTGTTGAGTCCAGGTCCCCATAGTTCTACCGCAAAGGCATAAATGACCTTCCCAGGAGATGGCAGAAATGTGTAGACAATGGGGAAAATACTTTGATTAAATAAATATATTTTACCTCAGAAAAAAAAATGGTTTCCGTTCTTCATTAAAAAACGGCAAATTCATATTTAAACCCCTAATATGTTCTAATATCTCATATGTTCTCGCTGCTGAGGTGAAAAGTTGTATGTGTTACACGAGACCAAAGATATTTGCATCTCGTGCCTTTGAATCCCTCGCTGTGCTCAGGATTCTAACCGCCTACTCGGGATTCAAAATCAACACTCGCACCAAAAAACAACTTTGCTCTCTTGTTGCACAAATAACTATTTTCTTTCCAGGGAGAATGTCGTATCGAATATCGTATTATCACTATTTATTGAACACCCCCCGTAATACTATACCTCGTTAGTCTAGGGGTCGCAAGAGCTACTTACTGAGCATGGGAATATAACCCAGGACGGGTTATATTCCCGGCTCGGGCTAAGTACCTAATATAGAGTTTTTCTACGTGGAATTTCTAAGTAGTAGCCCGGAGTCTAGATTTGTGCCCGGTTGATGGCACGGTTGATGGGATAGGCTCGCCATATTATATGGGACTTAAACATAACTGAAGAAATGTGGGTGTACTATAGGTTCACCTCTGTCCTACCCTTCGGGGAAACAAAGCGTGATATTATGTTAAGAACGTACCTATAATTTTGTAAAATTTGTTCTACTTAGTAAAGTAGAACAAATTTTACAAAATTTGTTCCTTGCTAAAGGTTAGTAACCTTTTTGCCCTTACACTGCTGTAAATCGTGTCATAATTATATTCAATATCAGCAAAAATTCAAGGGTCAACAGTCAGTGGCCATAAAATCTGCTCTACGACCTGATAATTCTTAGTTTAACCTTTGGTATGGAACGTGGATCCCGTTGAGAAACAATGGATTTTTAATTGTGTCTGTAATTACGGCATACGACGGGTTAAACTTGACACGAGGCTACGTCTGTCGTCTCCAACTAGTAGACAATCACTGTTCAGTGTTCAAAATGTGGAAAGTCATAATACTATCAGCGTTAGTGAGTGTCCTTCAAGGAGCTAATATTAACGAAATCTATGGAAATTACACGTTGGTCATGGTGTATCCAAATAGTTTAGCAGCACCCTTATGCGTTAAGGTTGCCTTATCTGAAGATCCACGTAAAATTCAGTGTTCTTGTTCTGACGGAAATAACAGTACACATCTTGTGGTAATGAGACTCCTAGAACGCATAGCACCGTTTTGGAAGATAAGTGGCCCAGACCCGTTAACAGAGCCTGTACGAATTGTTGACAAAGGGATTGATATGCTGTCCCTCTCGAATGTCACCTATAATTGTGCTGAAAAGGAGTACCATATTCGTTTTGCTGTAAAAAATGTGAACAAAAACTACATGCTGGCGTACGTGTTAGATGAACTTGATGATAAATATGTGGAAAGGGATTTTTTGTTTGCGCGGAATTTACCGAGTTCTGCCGAATTGGAGGTCGACATTACACTCATTGATGAACTTAAAACTAGGAACGGTTCAAGAATGTGTACTCGAGAAATATATGAGGAGATACGTCCGAAATTTTTTTTTTGTTTTTTTATTGCCATCTGTACACTTAAATCCATTTCGTGTTCCCATGGTGGTAGGCAAAAATGTTATACAGATTCATCTTTTGGCAGTCCTTGTGCCCCATTTTAATTTCTGTCACGTTTTCATTCATTCCCTTATGTTATATGTTCTCCTGCCTTCTTTCGGAATTTCGAAGCCACCGCCCATAAATAATACTCTAGACAGTTAGTTTGTCGCCGACAGATGTTCATTGTTTATATTTTTAGTGTTGATTGGGCCAGTTCAGTTGAATAGTTCATATACCTACTTTAACTTTACGTCTTATTCAACCTATTAATTGAACCTGTTAATAGTTTAAGTATTTATTAGTCATTATTAATAATATAGTTACAACCCAGCTTTCCAAACCAACTTTTTTTTTTTACCTACTTCTTTTTTTCTAATTAAATGGTGTTCCTTTATTACACCAAAATACAGTACACATGGTAAATATTTCATTTTATTTTAGTAGTTCATGCAGGGAATAAATCTTAGGCCGAATAGTTGGAGCTAATTCGTGAACTCCTTCGTCACTCTCCTCTCTCCGGCCCTTATAATATAACTGCCTTGTTGTACTAGTGGTCGTAAGAGCTACTGCTGAACATGACGTCCTGAGATTCCCAGGTCGTGCAAAGGCAACAGGCAACTGAAGGAAGACGGGTGGGTTTTAGTCAGTAAAAGTCTGACACGCCCCTCCGCTGCTTCCAGAGCGGGAGAAGTCAATTGATTGACCCTCAAAAAAAAAAAGGTCGTGCAAAGTGTAATTGTGTTTTTTTCATCTGGAAAAAACACTATTTGCCATTTCTCATGGCAGCCTGGAGTTTGGATTTGTGTCTGGTTGATGACAATAGGCTCGCCCCCTATTACATATGACTTAAACATAACTGGTGAAAAACATTACACTCCTTTTTGGGCAGTCGTGTAAAAATGTGGGAGTACTATAGATACTCCTCTGCCTAATCCTTCGGGAAATACAGCCGTGAAGTTATATTTTACTAAATGCATAATAGGCTATTGTTGCTGTGTTTAAATAGTTATTTGTTTCATTTTTCAGTGCATCTTGAAGGTTGTTATATGCCTATACTGAACAGAGTTTTGCCATATAATAAGCCATTTTCACCTCGAGACGGAAAAAAATGCCTTCAATACATTTGTCAGAAATATAACACAACTACTTTATTTACGTAAGTTTTTATATTAAAATACATATATTTTTTATGTCTCATATTGTTTTATGAACTCTATTTCGCCTAAGATTTAAATAATATATGCAATTTTTTTTTTTGGCGAGCAAGAATATTAGATAATTACCTATGTTGCACTTTTAAAACCGATATCGATATTTAAACATGAAAAAACAAAAGATATCGATTTCCATTAATTTGATTTGACCCAGTATAATAATGTGGGGTTGACCCCAGGGAGAACCCGGTGTGGTAACATTATTTTTACTAACACCTATCTACGTGTTTTCAGTTGTGGTGCCATCTCCGTTGGGGAAGGCTGTGCCATAGTTCCTGGTGATAAATTCCTGCCCTACCCAGAGTGCTGTGACCAACCAACGTGTAATGAAATCAACCGTAAGTCTATTGTTAGCTAAAAATAAAGGTCATCTTGTTACTGTTAAATAGTACTACTATTTTAAAAGTGTATTTTAGTTTATTACCTTCAATATTATAATTCAATAAGCATTGTAATTTATTATGGACGACTGCAAACAATTATGACAATATTTTTTATATTTTTCTGTAGTTAACGCCATCTATGATACTTATACGTAAACTGAATACTTCACAGTGGTTGCTCAAGATGTCACTACAATACTCGTTTGGTAAAGTATAATGTAAGCAGAAAAGTATCTTTTTTCAGGATAAGTAGAGTTTTGAAACAATGAAGCATTGCTGTTTTCATTTGTGTACAAAAAATGGAGTCTGGAGGTGTCATATTGATACAGAAATTGATTTTATTGAGATAGTGACAGTAGCATCCAACAACGGTGCTGTACGCTTAAAAGAGTGAGAGCAAATAAATTAATGTATGTAACGGTTTTTTTTTTCAATGCACAACTGGGGAGCTCTTTGTACGTGATGATCAGGCCGAAGGTGGAAGCGAGCTTCACCCGAAATCCTCAACCACAGAGGAACTGGCTGCTTACCTCTAACTGCCGAAACATAACAATGCTATGAAACATTGTTAATATAGCGACAGACTTAGATGGGTTCGATTCCCGGGTCTGGCAAAGTGGTATAGGATTTTTCCATTGTTTTAAGTAACAGCTCGGTGTTTGTTAATTGGCTGTGTGATACCCCCGTGACGCAGAAAGGACGCGCCTGATCTCTCTCCGGGCGTATCGGATTATTACCGTCCCATCGGACTATAAGAGTGAGGGAAGAGAGAGTGCACCTGTGTGCGCTCCCGCGCCGAAGGCAGGTCTCCGCTGAGAATGGTCGCCATGGCCGAAATCTTACTAGTACCTACTTACTGAAAATTGAACTATGAACTGTCTAAGCCGAAAAAATCTCTCATTACGTACCTCGTTACCATACACCGTAAAGGAAGCAATAAAAGGATTCTTCTTGGTAACGTTCAATAAACTCGCTAACTGCCAGACGGTATTTTATGATTATTGCAAAGCCCGCAGTGGCCTATTCTTACCCAAATTATGCTATTGGTTTTAATGCGCGGTCTAACAGCCAATCTTTGCGGTGGAATTTTTTAATTTTGTTTTCTTCTCTAGTGCTAAAAAGCCTCATTTACACGGCGCAATTTAATTGCTTGTGGCATTATCATTTATTTATTTATTTAAACTGTTCGCACTCACAAAGAACACGTAATCTGTTCGATTTATGCCCTAACACGTGTGACTCCGGATTTTTAATTTGTCTGTCTGTGGTGTCTTGTTTATACCTTTTTAGTCGTAGTTGGGTTTTACTTTTTATTACTTAATTTTTTTTTAAATTCTTTTGGGGATGTAATATATATATTTTTGAAATGTGCTTAATAAGCCCTTTCATTTGAGACCCAACACGGTACGATTAAACAATATTCGTTTTTAGTTCCTGACTTTACGTCCTCTACAGGGCGCCATTTTTAATTTAATGTGACGTCACATAGCCTATAACCAGCGGACGATTAAGATGCTTCCAACGATACCATCTATCATTTGTAAAATTGTGATGAGTCGTTTAGAAGATATGAGGGAACAGATGAACATACATACATACCGGTCAAAATCATAACCCTCCTTTTTTCTTCGCCGTAGTCGGGTAAAAAGGTACAAAGGCGGACTTAATGCCTCATAATGTTTTATAATTTCAGCTGAAAGACATCCATGGCTGGGCAAAGGCCTCCCCCAAGCACCGCCACTTCGACCGGTTCTGTCCTTCTCGCGTTCAGCGGATTCCTGCGGCCTTCACCAGGACATCGGTCCACCTTGTGGGGGACCTTGCAACGCTACATCTTCCGGTACGCGGTCGCCACTCCAGAACCTATCGGCCCCATCGGCCATCTGTTCTGCGAGATATGTGCCCTGACCAATGCCACTGAAGTTTGGCAATTTTTCAGGCTACGTCGGTTACCTTGGTTCAACTACGGATCTCTTCATTTCTGATACGATCACGTAGGGAAACTCCAAGCATAGCCTCTCCATTGCCCTTTGGGTAATTTTAAGTCTTCTAATGAGGCCTATTGTGAGCGACCACGTTTCAGTGCCATAGGTCATCACTGGCAACACGCACTGGTCAAAAACTTTTGTCTTGAGACACTGTGGTATATGAGACGACAAGTATCATAAGTTAACGTAACAATCAACGTTAAAGTTACACCATATAAACAGACAATTCATTAATTGTAGCTTCAATTTTTATTGTATGCTACAGGCAAGAATATTGCATCGTGTAAATGGGGCATAAGCGACGGTTTTCTTTTTGATCGTGTATCTACCACAAAATAGCTACCTTCTCATACGGCTCTGTCGTTTGGCACGTTCAGATAACCAAAGGTCCACACTGAAGACTGGAGCCAGGGTCCCTACCGAAAACTGAAACACATAATTTTATACAGCGCCATTAAAAAATTCACAAAACAATAGTTATTTTGACAAAACAATCGAATACTAACAATTTTTGATTCCCTATGAGCCCTTCCTTTATATATATTATTATATATATTCCTTTTTTATTTTTATATATATTCCTTTTTATTTTGTCCCTCTATAAACATTTTTTTTTTCTTTTTCCATTAATAAAGGTTTGATTTATTAGCATTTGAAAGTACCATGAACTAGCCTTTTAAGCTTTCAAATCAATCGTTCTCAATTGCTATTCAGCAACGAGCCTGTCATGGAAACCAAGAGCATTTTTATATCTGACTGACATTTATATCACTTTATGCCCTCTATCCTGTTCAACGTTATGATTTCCAGTTACATGGACGTTGGTATTGCCTCAAGGCACCTCCAACAATAACTGATTTTCTTAAAGGACGTCACGTGACAGAGATGGATGGTTGTCCTTTTTGTAGTCGATTTGTCATAATAGGGTAGATATTTACTTATCAACAGAATTCCCTAGGGAGTGAAGTGGTTAATGCTTAAAAACTGTCTTCGTGGCATTTATTTTAGACTAGCTGCGCCCCGCTGTTTCACCCGTATAAGTCTCGATTCCGTGGCAATATTGGTATAAAAAGTATCCTATGTCCCAATCCAGGCGATGGTCTACCCATGTGCCAAATTTTATCCAAATCTGTTCAGCCGTTTTTAGCGCGAATGCGTGAAACAAACCAACTACAAACTCACTTTGGCATTTTTAATACCGTAACGGGGTTACTTTGATTCGCGGTATGACTTTGATCAAAACTTCGATTTCATATAAAATCGCGAATTGCGTAGAACGAAACGCAATTCGGTAGTTTTGGGGTTCCGTACCCAAAGGGTAAAACGGGACCCTATTACTAAGGCTCCGCTGTATGTCTGTCAGTCAGTCTGTCTGTCTGTCCGTCTGTCACCAGGCTGTATCTGACGAACCGTGATAGCTAGACAGTTGAAATTTTCACAAATGATGTATTTCTGTTGCCGCTATAACAACAAATACAAAAAACAGAATAAAATATTTATTTAAGGGGCTCCCATACAACAAACGTGTTTTTTTGGCCGTTTTTATAGATAATGGTACGAAACCCTTCGTGCGCGAGTCCGACTCGCACTTGGCCCGTTTTTTTTTTTTGAGTTAGCAACGCTGATGGTAATCTAGCTTACATGGTTCATAACAGATGGCGCTAGTAGTCATAATTTTTCTTTCTTTCTTATAAAACAATATTGGCGAGGCTGACTCATTGGTCAGTGATCGTGTGGAATCCGCATTTAACTCAACCCGTACTGATCCCCAGGTTGAGTTAATTGTTAATGGGTTTTTCTGTTAGAAAAACCCATTCAGAACCCATTCCATTCAGTAGCAGCCCGAGTTTTGGCTACCCCCATTCATCGTAATCATAATGAGCCTATAATATTCCCACTGCTGGGACATAGGCCTCCTCTTGGTGGGAGAGATTTGGCCGTAATCCACCACGCGGGCCCAGTGCGGGTTGTTACATAACACACGTCTTCGATTTTTTTGATCTAGGTCATGCCGTTTTCCTCGCGATGTTTTCCTTCATCGTTTTGAGAGCAGTGGTGATGAAATAATTTACACAAAGCAAAGCGCTTGTCTGGGTTCGAAGAACTCGTAAGTCGGGGCCGTTACCACTGGCAATACGTGGTAATACACGGTTGTATGTTGTACGCATTTCGTAGTTGGGTCCATAGTGAAAGTTGTCTATAATCATGAGTACTTTCACCTACTGAAAGGTTAACGGGGAATTAAAAATCACCGTGTATAATAAACCGCACCAAGACGTACATAACAAAATGGCTGATGCAACGAAGTACTAACACTAAGACATTATTTATATTCCGTCACTTTATTCACGGAACTTTCAGATTTTGTTTAATAGAATAAGACCGTAATCCGAGACCACAGTTCCAGAAAACCAAATACTTAAAAAAAAAAAAAAAAATGAACAAATAGTTTCACAATACAACTGCACCCAGAGGAAGAGCGAAAAAAAGAGATGCAAGATAACAATGATTTAATGAACGCGAAAAAGTTTAAGCATCCCAGTTTAAATGCCACCCGTGAGTGTACTGAGAGGACTTTGTTCGTGCATTTTATTCGACTTCAAATGTTTAGTCGCAGTGAGAGCGATCAGCGATTTGATTAGATAGATAGAAAGAATAATCTGTAATGTGTAACTATACCTCATAAATACACATCACAGATATAAATGTAGAAACTTTACAAGCGGTGACACAACGGCGGGCCTGACGGCGATCTTTTAAATATAACCTTTGGAAGGATTAAGGGAGAAACGAGAGATACTACTGCAGGTAGTCTGCGGTATACCATTTACATTATTCAGTTGGTTATTGGTAAAACACCAACAACCTTTTAAGGAGTCATTGAACTCATCATTATGAACAACTTTTATTATGGGAACAAATAAAAAATGAAATCGCAAAAAAAACAGCTGTTCCGTACATTTTGACGAGTTATGCGAACATAAATGTACTGAATAGCTTTTTTTTCGCGATTTCATATTTCTTCCCATAGTAAAAGTTGTTCATTATGATGAGTACAATGACTCCTTAAGAGGTTGTTAGTATTTTACCAATAACCCTTTATACAATAAACATTAACCTACTTATCTATAAGATAATCAGCTGATCTTCAATATTAGTATGTTTTAGTATATAGGCGATAATATATTTGCTCTTCTATCTCATCCATTTCTCGTCCATTCCCTCATAACTGATGCCGTCCATAGGCCCTTAATATCCAACGTGACGTGATCATAAAAGAAAGGTCAGTATATAAAGTTTTTATCTACTTCAGTCGTAAAAAGCGATTGACAGAAATGGTCGTAAGCAACAGGCTACGAAATTTTGGTGGAGTATCACACACTGCATCTAATAAGATAGAGGGCTTACATAGCTGCGTCCACATTTGTGTCATTTTAAAGACCAATATACCGTACAAAACAACGGTACTATTATATAGTTGGCACTGGACGCAGAAACCTCTCTCTCTCTCTCCAGCGCTCGGTGTGGCAACACGTCGTGTTCTGGTTTGCAACTGGTCAATCGTCATCCTGAGGATACCTTGTTGAGAGTTGAAACACGTGTCGATTTCTTACAAGGTTTTTTATGACTCTTTAAGAATAGGTTACTAAATAATCTACGTCAATTATATTTTATAACGGATTTCCGCAGTCACGCCTGAATCAATTAACTGTGTTTTAGCATGACAATAGCGATTATTGACATACCTAAATTTTGTAGCATTCTTTATTTCAAAAACTCAAATGAAGTCCGTTAACGTCCTGAGGGCCTAGACAAGTGACAATCGCTTCGAAAGCGTTTCGTATTTCTACAACGACTTTTAATAGGATTGATATATAAGCTTTTCGATAGCTTATGTCAGTCCTATACATTTTTGCCTTTTCCATCATCGTTATCGCTGATAGAATATCACTTTGACTAGGGCCTCTGAACCTTTGTCTATCGTGATCTTGAACATGTACCAATAACGAAAAACCATTCATAGTTTATTATTTGGGATCCTACGGAGAGATATTACGGAAAGAGCAATGACCGCTGTTAACTATAGTCACGCTTGAATTGTCTGTGTATCTCGAGAAGCCTCGGAATGGGTTACTGTGGTTGGCCACGTGTGTTTGTCACGGTTACGGTGTCTGGTCTGTTGAAAATTCGCAAAATTGGAACGTAGATAATATGCGTGTTTATTTATGCCATATGTATAAAAATATACCACCCTTTTGGGCTTCGCCGCAGTCAGTTACTAAGTATAAGCGGTATAACGTGTTGAAGTTCATTTGTGAACGAAGCTGTGTACCTAAATAGGTAAAACTTGATATAAATATACATTTATCTATCTACCGACAAACAAAGCTTCCGAAAAGCCTAAACCACCACTCTCAATGATTTAAAAAAATATTTCTGTTCAATATTTTGATCGCCAACAGCGAAACCAAACTTCATTTATTTGCACAGAGCGCAACGCAACGTAACAAAATGTATTTTTCTCGTATAAATACTGGCTTACGTGGAAATAAAAATACCTAAATAAAATTATTCGGATCAAAGGCCCATGTTTCACTGAAAAAGTTTATAGTTTTTGTTTTTTTTTGTGACTAGGAGTTTTTTGTGATACCTATTTTTTTTTAATGAAATTAACGTTTAGGTTAACCTTATGTTTGCAAATGGTGCTTACATAGGTACGTAAATAAATCATAGCCAACATTGGAGTACAGATACCACACATCATTGGTAACATTATTAATTTAACATTGACAGCGCCTTTTTGTCGTAGCAGCTTATTTTCGTAGTGCTATAGTTACCTCTGAGTTAACACTTATATACCTTTTATTTTTTTTATACCAAGAAAATAAAAATGTTTTTTTTTTAATACAAAATTTAATCTTATAACCGCAACCGCATTTTAACTAGAAAATACTAAGAGTAAAACGATAACTAAGACGATAAAAAAGATATCCGAACGGACAGCTTTAACTGAACGAAGAAAATATCTAGACTATGTTGGCATCTATTGATTATTCAAGGCAGCCATTTATATAACGGCATTAGCCAGTAGAAGCCAGTTGAAGCTTCCATGGTCGTAAAATACTGTAGAGTTGGTGATTAGAGGTTGGTCTACAGGAATTTCTCTCACCTGGAATGTTTTAAACCCTTCCCACGTTTTTTATAGGAACTTAATTTACCTATAAAAGATGTTATATCTGTTGAAATAAATCTGGACCTTAATTATAGGCATCATCGTCAACATCATTTCGGCTGAAAGATGTCCCCTGATGGACATAGGCCTCCCCCAAGCACCGTCACTTCGACCGGTTCTGTGCTTCTCGCATCCAGCGGATTCCTGCGGCCTTCACAAGGTCCATCTTCTTCTCAGGCTACGTCTTCCGGTACACGGTCACCACTCCTGAACCTTCCAGCCCGATCGGCCATCTGTTTTGCGAGCAATGTGCCCTGCCCATTGCCACTTAAGTTTGGCAATTCTTCTTCAATTATAGGCATATTCTGCTTAAATCAGCTGTTAGTACGTTCATGCATTACAAAATCTGCTCTGCCCTGCGTTGCGTGGACCTTCGTCACCTGCGTCTCAGCATACGCTTAGCCTAAGGGTTCCGTTTTTGCCATTTGGCTGCGGAACCCTAAACAAGGCTCTAATTTTCTAAAATATTCTCAATTTACCTATTTAGAGCCTAATACACGAAGAAGCAAGCGAATGTTATCTAAATAATTACTAAGGAACAGATATGAGGGAGGTTCATTACAGTTAGTCCTGCCTGCAGTTGACTAATGCACGTTATTTCCTTGGCCAGGAGTTAACTATGCCTGTGTTTTGCTCGTCTGTCTACGGTGTATGGTTTAGGTTATAAGCGGAAGCGGTGTTTGTAAATATCATTAAGATGTTTCTGAGGTGTTTTCTCCTATAAAAAATCACACTAAGGCCGTTTGTCGACCGCCACGTCAACTGGACATCAACGAGAATGAGATGATGGCGCCGAAGTAGCTATACAAACATTTACTATAACTACGTGTCCACCGCACACCACCACCGCTGCACCGGGATGTTAGGTTCGAATAATCTCGTTTCTCGTTGACGTCCCGTTGAAATTGTGGACAAACAGTGTATTTTGAATTTGAAAACAGGAAAATCTTTTTATTATGAAGGAATTCAAGATATATTATTTAATAAACTCTACAACGTATGACACGCGTCTTGAACGAGGCTCAGTAGACACGGAAGCATCGACAATTGTGGAGGCTAACACTGTGAAAATAACAAATCATTGTCATGAAACATAACATGAAAATTAACATTATAGGTTTCGACCTGATTATCACCCAAAGCGTAATCATACAACATGACTAGCAACAACAATAATAATAAAACTACAGCCATTTTATCCGTGTATATATAAAACATTGATCAGGCAGGGGCCATAGTCCTTCCATAGTATCTAGTCCACTATAGCCACCCAAACCCATTTAACCCAATATGTTTTGTTTCCATGTTCAGCAATAGTCCTATACCAACCGGGGGTTGTCCGTGAGTGCACTTGCATAATACATACAAGGATGATCGTCGGTTGCTGCCTCATTCCTTTTAACATTGTCTAAGGGGCCTCTGCGAGTTGGCTTCGGCCCCTCGTACGCCTTCCAAAAGACCGGGACCCCATGGTCCCGAAATATGTTAACACATTAAAACTACAGAATTCTAAGAGACAATACACTCTGTTATACATTCAATTTCATGTTTAGCATTGTGAACGAGTGGTTTTCATGACAAAACGAGCGGGAGAATGCTCAACGGAATACCATGTTTTTTTTTTTTTACATTCATCCCTAACAGACATAATCATAATATTATTTGACATTTATATACTTTACAGGCTTTTGTGGACATGATAATTAATCAGATTTGTTACAGTTGTAATGGCAATTATGTCATTTGGTTTAAATAGGTTTTTTTTATCTTTAGTATCTTATTTATCTTTTATATAGATTCTTTTCTACCTTGTAAATGTGAGAACATTGTAGGCTTAGCCTAACCTACCTGAAACTTTTTGAAAGGCCTACACTGTCCTCCCATAACTGTTAACACTGTAAATCGAAAATATTGTAAAGCCAATTATTTTTAAAAAGAGTAACCGTGGAGTTTCTTGCCGGCTCTTCTCTGTAGGAAACGACCAATTGGAACCGTGCACCTAGCTTCTGACGTTTCATAAGTGCCCATGTAGGCTTATGTGAAACAAAATATTTTGATTTTGATTTTGGAACATTATTTTAATAACTAAGAAGGTTTGGTTTAATTGGTCCAAAAAAAAATCGTCGCTGTCACCTACAACTTGCACCATGGACGTTTTCCGTCCGTCTATCTAACCGCTGCAATTTAAACCCATTGTCTTAATGAAACAGGCCGTTTCTACACATTACGCCCTCCCCGCGTCATTTATAGAACAAACAACGACTTACTGGCGAAGACTTGAAGAAAATTTAATTACGTGTGAATTATTTAACAATTTTGCATGAATATTTTAAAAGTTGGTCGTAACAGCTATGGTTAGGAGGTGGCACGGTCAGTTTGTTTTTTGCGGAGTTATGAATGAAATATCGATAGTTTTAAGTAGGTAGGTAGTCGTACATAAAAAAATCAACTAAAAAAGTAAATACATCACAGACCAACTAATAAAAAATAATTAAAAAAAAAAAAAAAAAATATAGTCACGCGTAATCTGTTCGATTTTTGCCCTCGTGTCACTCCGGAGTCTTAGTTTGTCTGTCTGTGATGTCTTGTTTATACCTTTTTAGTTGACTTTTTTGTCGTAGTATTTTTGTAGTAGGTAGTATTCTTTCTTTCTTCTTCCCATGCACTAACTGCTGAAGTAAAAGGCAAACTACACTGCTGCAAGGATATTCTGGCACTTGAACGACGTTGACGTGGGGGCGCTGTTGGTAATCATTTTGTGCGAGAAAATAACTTTGTACCGCTAATATTAAACCAAATAAAAACCAAGAAATAGCGCTGCGAACAATACGGTGAAGCATGCCAAAACTACACCCCCAGCCTTTGCATACACGCTCACACGCACACATTTACAACCATTTTCAATCAAACTACACCTTACTAAGTGCACACAGTTATGTTTACGAATCCGGTCTCACGTCACTGTTAACAGCGCTCTGTTTAGGTTATGTATTTGGTCTGAAGCGCTTTAGAAGTAACTGTCGAAGAATTTCAAGATTATGAAAACTAAAAGAGTGAAGTTAATTTTGTTTTCAGCCTGTATAATAATATTTTGCCCCAAAAAGAACATTCTCTGTCTAATTAGTTTAGCAACTCGGCCTCTCAAGCCTACAAATTATGTGCCTTCCTTATGCTAAAGATAATTTTCCCGGTGGTACTAAACCTTAAAACATGTCTGCTTTGTATTCTAAACGAAGCCACGTTATTTTCTAGAAATTTTAGAGAAGTACATTGTGGCGGTATCTACATCGCCACATGCGAACTACGCATCAAAGACCTGACGTCAGACAGACGTCACATAAATCCTGCATCGCGCAATTACAGTTTACCGTGCATATATACGAGAGACATATATACGAGAACCCAACATCAATCGTTGGGCAGTTCCCCGCCAGATACAACACCCGTCTGGTCGGAGGAGTCATCCACCATAGAAAAGGGAGGATCCCTTTTCTATGGTGGATGAGTGAACTTTACACCCTGTTCCTCATACCCCTAAAACATCAATGTCAACTTAGATTTTCTATAAACAAGGTATAAAAAGACACATCACATAGTCGTTAACTACGCAATCTGTATGATTTATCCCTAACACGTGTGACTCCGGATTTTGAATTGGTCTGCCTGTCATGATGTCTTGTTTATACCTTTTTAGTTGACTTTTTCGTAGTTGGGTTTTAGTTTTTATAACTTTTATTATTTTACTCTCCGCAAATCAGCCTATAATGTTCCCACTGCTGGGACACAGGCCTCCTCTCTGTGAGAGGGCGTGGGCCGTAATCCACCATGCGGGCCCAGTGCGGGTTGGTAGATGTCACATGTCTTTGAATTTTTGGTTCTAGGACATGCCGGTTTCCTCACGATGTTTTCCTTCACCGTTTTGAGAGCAGTGGCGATGAAATAATGTACACAAAGTAAAGCGCCTGTCAGGGTGGCCGTTACCACTGGGCCACCACTGCTCGTTAATAATTTTATTTTCATTTTTTTCACATTCATTCAGTTATCCATACTAATATTATAAAATTTCGAAAGTAACTCTGTCTGTCTGTCTGTCTGTCTGTATGTGTATGTATATCTTTTCACGCCTTATGCAATGAACGGATTTTGATAAAATTTGGCAAGAAGATGGCATCCCGGGGAAGGACATAGGCTACTTTTTATCGACATACAACGCGGGCGAAGCCGCGAGTGGAAGCTAGTATGAATATACTTTATAAAAACAATAGCAAAATTTAAAAATAGAACCATTTATACACTTTTTGTAGAAACATCGAAGAATCTACAGTAACAACATACTCATAACAGAAGATTTTCATTAAAAACATGATTGTTTTACAAAGTTTAACAGAGGCTCTAGATGTTACGCAATTAACTACTTGAGCGCATATTAGGGAACATTTTACTTAACATGAGACGCGGCTTCTTAAGAAATTAATAAAATAATAATTGCTCTCTTATGAAGCGGGCCGCTAACCTTTGATTATCTGCTTACTGACGGGGCCGTGAGGAGGGTAACAGCTTTTTAATATTTATGTTTGTTTTATGATTTTTTACGAATTGGTTTTTTATTCATATTTTCTTTGATTGGCATGAATTATATCAAATCAAATCAAAAGTCATTTATTCAAACTAGGCTGAGAATCAGCACTTTTCGTACGTCAAAGTTACATAAGACAGTCCCCCAAAACGCCCACCCTTCACCACTTCCTAGTGCTTTAGCTGGGAAGAAGTGGCACAACAAACTCCCCAGCAGCACAGCTGTCTGTTTATAGTATAGGAAAAAATATAAGAGTAATTCATGCTGTGGTAAAAAAGACAATAGCCAGTCAGCAAGTAGTTGTTGCATGCAAACAGGTTTTAGCATGACAATAGCGGTCCCTCCTAAATTTTTTGACATCATATTTCGTTTCAAAAACGGAAATAAAGCCCGTAATTCTCATATATCGATATCTATCATGATCCTCAAAATTTTTACTACTTAATGAAATACGATAATTATTTTATTGTTTGGGTTCCTACTTTAGGAGTATGAGGTTGCGTGTTCAGATCACGTCGGGGTCACCAATTTAGGAGTATAAAGAACAGGTTGTAAAGTTCACTCATACTCCATAGAAAAGGGAGGATCCTCCAACCAGACGGGTGTTGTGTCTGGCGGGCAACTGCCCAACGATTGATGTTGGGTTCTTGTATATATGTCCACTGCACGGTAAACTTTAATTGCGCGATGCAGGATTTATGTGACGTCAAGTCTTTGATGCGTTGTTCGCATGTGGCGATGTAGATACCGCCACACTACAAAGGGATATTAGTGAAAGGGCAATGACTGTTATTGCTATGCTAAAACGCGTTTACTTTATAGATGGGTTTACTACCCAGGAAGCACTGGACTTACCTTTTACTTACCTGACTTATGACATAATAATCTGACAAAATGTGGGTTAACTACCACACTTTTGCCTACGCCTTAATAGGCGGAATATTTGGCACAAAAATAAATATCAAAATATTTGTTCAGCAAGTCAACTTAACTTGCAAGAAAGTGTACGCAGCGATGAGTACGTACTTTATGTGAACTCCAGATTGTAATATCTGACTCACAAACAATTAGTTTCGATGACATAGATACTTATTACGGTGTGCTTATTAATTAATTAATACTGAAACATTTTAATGTTACTTGTAATACACTGTTATTAAAATGTATTTAATATACATAAACACCAAGCCTTCTTCGTCGTCTTCGTCTTCTTTTGAATTCATTCTCTTAATTAATAATTTAAGGTATACTTACACCTAAAATAATTAATTTAATTTTATAAATTAAAATTAATTTAGAGACAAAAAATTATAGACTCTTCTTCATCCTAGCCTTTTTCCAACTAGGTTGGAGTCGGCTTCCAGTCTAACCGGATGCAGCTGAATACCAGTATTATACTTGGAGCGACATGCCTATCAGACCTCCACAACCAAGTAACTGGGTAATACGATACCCCTTGGTAAGACTGGTGGTCAGACTTTCGGGCTTCTGACGTTCCGTAACTACTGTTAAAGATCCACGAATGACAGCCGGGACCAATGGCTTAATGTGCTTTCCGAGGCACGGGGTCTCGGTATGTAAATATAGATAAAATACTCTTTATTATGTACACCATAAAAAATACAGATATAAATGTAGAAATTTAACACAGGGTGACACAATGGGCGGCCTTATCGCTAAAAGTAAAATATAGACCAACCCCGGCAAGCGTAGCTTAACCTCATGGATCGACCCGTGCGGCTGTTATTACTTAGCCACGAGCTCATCAACTCCTAGACTCATCATCATCATCATAATCAGCCTATAACGTATAGGTACGTACTGTAGACCCTGTAGACGTTATAGGCTGTACCGGGTTGAATGAACTTCTCACTTCTCCATAGTTTAACTAATTACAATAACTCAAGGAATCAAAGATACATTTATAATATTCTAGTCGGCATGCCAGCCGACGGCCAACCCTATCTGTCTTCCTATTCTAAAATACAACCTGCTAGAACATTCGAATCAAGCCTTTCTTAACAGCCAGTACAATTGTAGGTTGCTTACTGTATAAAACCTTAAAGTACCTACGTTTACTTATATTCACGTCCCTACCGCTTTTAATTTGTATTTTATAAAAGCTCATGCAGTTACAACCTAAATCTGGTGTAACTATACTCTGCCTTCTCCTTCGGAAAGGAGAACCAGATATTCTATAATTATGGCTGGAACCTACAACGTGTTTGAGGAATGGAACTCTTTTTAACCTCAAGGTTAAAACTATGTCAATTTTTAACCGACTTCTTCAAAAAGGAGGAGGTTCTATGTTCGTCTGTATGTATGTTTTTTTGTGTATGTTAATCGATATTTTCGCCAATAGTAAACCGATTTAAAAAAATCTTTTTTAGTTCGAAAGGGGTGTTCCCGGGGTGGTCCCATATTTTTGCAAGTTTTTATTCTTGCAATTGTCTTCAAGATGAGTATGGAATTTAGGACTAAACAAAAAGCAGTAATCCTGCGGCTTATGTCTTAGTTGAAGTGTCTACTTAAAGTCAAATGAGGGTACCAAGTATGGCGGTCGTAAACGACAGGCGGACGTCTTTTGTTACGCCATCGCGCTGTAAACTAACGGCTTTTACTTCTGCTTAGCAATAATAGTAAAGCTCTTGATAGTATAGGTTACCATTAAAGGGGATGTGCACGGGTAGCCCGCGAAATTCAAATTTTCTTACGTTTTTGGCAATTTTCAGGTCAGTGTCAGGTTGTATGTTGATTAAAATAATGATTCACGACCGTAACAAATTATGATTTTACAAAATTATAATAATTAGAATCAGCAATACAACTCCTTTTTTTTTTTTTGTATGTTTGTTACGCTATTACTCCGCCAATTATGAATCGATTTTGATGATTCTTTTTTTGTTTGGTAGGTCATGCTTCCGAGGTGGTCCCATATAAATTTTATTAACTTTGCTTGCGTAATTTTTGAGTTAGCTTCAATATTACGTATTTTTCCCACTTAGTTTATCTAGACGATGTCCTGATTGACTCCTTCACTGTTATTTACATAGCAGGTAGTGGTATTCGGATTTGTGTGGGGTAGGTACCACAACTAAAAAGTGAAAAATAAAAACTTTTTACAAAAAAAAAAACAACCGACTTCCAATAAAAACACTAAAAAAGTGAAAAATAACTTTAATTTCGGAAGTCGGTGGCAAAAAACGGAAATTGAAAAGCAAAGACACCGACTTCCGAAATTAAAGTTATTTTTCACTTTTTTAGTGTTTTTTTTGGAAGTCGGTTGATTTTTTATTAACAGTAATTGTATAATATACATTATTATACATCTAACACTAAAATAATAATAATATGTACCCACAAGTATATAAAAAGGGGGGGGGGGAATCACGATAGCGCATCAAAAAATAAAATTCGTCCGCATCGCTGTGAGCAGAAAAAGTACCCAAAAGGCAGGCAGCATTGGCACGTTGTTAGTTAAGTTAGAATAATATCCAATTATCACGATTTCATGAAATAGTCATTCAATACGATTATAAATGAACTTAGAGAATTGTATTCTGTAATTCTGTAAATCTATATTTGTTAAGGTCGCGAATCAACATACAACCTGCAAATCGCGGGCTACCCTGAAGCTTTCGCCTTAACATAACATTACGCCTGCATTTGCCAAAGAGGTAGGCTGGCGCAGGGCTTGGTATACACGGCTAATATGCTGACCTCGCATTGTATAGAATTTCCGTACAATGCGAGGTCAGCTTCTACTGGAAATGTATAGCTTGATGTGTAGCCGTGTGTACCAAAAGTTCAGGTTCTGTATCAGTACTTAGCGGTTCTTGCCTTTTCGGTACATAATTACTAAGGTTCCAGGCGGGTACCTTTAAAATGTACTGGTATCAAATTCTGGTACCCGCCGCGTACCACAAATCTCATAACTGTACGAGGAACCTCGTATGGTTGGCAACCTTTATGTTTTTTGTCTAACGCCTATTAACTATCCTTGTTAGGGTTCCGTACTCAAAAGGTAAAACGTGACTTGCAATTAATCAAATACAACAACTTCACAGCCTAAAAAAAAAATATAATATCGTTTCACAAAGGCCATGACTAACATACCAGACTTGTTCTGTATCTAGCATTACATTATGAATTCTGTGTGTAAGCGAGATAGCAACATCAGTGACAGGTGCACCGAAGTACCTAGAACGAGGGTATAACAAAAATTTTATCGGTCGACAGATTTACGAGCTATTTGGCAGGGATCAGTCGCCCTCGAAAAGTATTATAGATTATCTACGAAAAAGAATTACTATTGGAGTATAAAATTTTGTTGGATTTATGGAACGAGAATGAATGAAATTGGAGTCTGGAGTATAAAGTATATTCATGATTTTATGTTCAGGTCTTTTGCCATAGCATTTACTCAGTCTGTTCTAAGATTGAACTTTAACAGTAAAGCCAAGAAGGTTTTTTTACTACTTACTTTACAGTAGAAAATTATAAGGTGTTAATACATTAAATAAAATTAAAAGACATTGCCAAGAATCGGCTCGAATTGTATGTAGTGTCCGACAGACTTTCTATAATAATGATAATTCATATTAAAAAATAGGAAGAATTATACAATATAAATAAAATCTGTAGAAGCACACCGTTATAAGTAATTTTAAATAGTTATTCAATTTAACAATACATTTCTTATCTACATTTTCAATTAAAAATGTTACCAATACCAAAATATAATAATATCTATACGAAATTGCACTTGCAAATCGATAAAAATAATATCAATATGAAGATACGTAAGTGAATTTATTACTTACATAAATCGTAACTCGTAATTATGTTAATAAATAGCGTTTAGTTATAATTTTTAATAAGTAGGTATATTATATTTTATAGTAATGTAATAATTAAAAATAATTTTTAATTTGATTATCGATATCGTTTAGTATAGTTTATTCCTAATAATGTAATTATAGTTATGGCAACATTTGATGTAAAACTCTATCTGGCATTTGTTAATGTCAAAAAGTTTGACTTCTCCCGCGTGTCGCGTGATAACACGAGCAACGAAGTATTTTTGTGAGTTTTGTTTTGTATATTACTGTGTTTCTGGACCCCGATTTTTCTACCATTTACGACTACCTTGGCTGTTGAAACTGAGGATAATGTGCTAAAAGTCATTATTTTAATTATCCATTTAAAGTTTATTTCATGATAACGTTCAAATCAGAAGTATCAAGTAGTCAACTTTAAAAAACTATATTAACTTTTTTCGGTGTGGTTCAAATAGAAAAATAATAATTATACTATCAAATTCTACATTTATTTTCCTTTTTTATGAAATATAGTTCATCTTTGTCGGTTCTGGCCGAGTCTTGTGGGAGACCCTGGCATTCTCCTTTACAAACTTTAAGAGGTCAGAAAACAAATAAAAACTGCTGTTCCTAAATATAAATACAGTTGAACTTAGCCAAAAAAAAAATTTCTAAACTGTATGGGACAGCTTTTTTTCACGATTTCAAAGTTGGTCCCAGAATAAAAGTTATTCAGTTCGATGGTCTAAAGCACCTCTTAAAGTTTGTAAACTTAATTTTTTAATACCATATTAAATCCAAAATTAGTTTTCAATTATTTCGATTTGATTGTTCACTAGCTTTTGCTCCGAGGTTTTGTCGCCTTGGAAATCGGAAAACTACATCATTTCGAAAAATTTAATAACGGGTTTTTTGCGTGTTTGATTAACAAATATCCAAATTCATAAACTCACACACATACTAACTTTCTTTTATATTAGTAGGATATGAAATTGTATGAGTAGGAAATAGGGTAGGTTACGGGATTTATGCGCCAAGAAGAGTCCTTTTAAAGCTAAGATTTATAGAAGTTCATGTCCAAATAACTTATTCAGTTCAGTAACAAAATTAGAGAGTAACCAGAGAGAGAATACCTCTAACGTGAGTAGGTACCAAGTAAACATGGAAGAATGTATCAAGTATGTCAGTATAATCCTGTGTGATCCAGTTTTCTCGTTACTTGCCAGTCTCCATACCGTGCAAACGCATGGTAAGACCCGTAATCCTCTTACACAAGAATACAGCTTGCTTAAAAATTTTATGTGTACCGAAAATATCTCGCGAAGCTTTGAAGAAAGAATAAAAGTAAAGCAGGGTTGACACATTATTAACCAACGTCAAAAAAGGAGGAGGTTATTATGTTTGTTCGTCAGTTATTAGTATATTGGTCAAATCTTGCAAGCTGAACTAAAACCACTTCCTCTTATCCTAAGGAGTAGAAAATTTTACATGTTGATTCAGTTTTGAAGACAATGCATTTCTTAGCACCAGAGTTAAGGAATGCTTGGCGCCCAATAGTCATATGACATACACTTATGAAAAGAGCTTTTCAAGGAGAACCGTTCCTACTAACACGACTTTGGACAATTGAAATGGAATTGTTTATTCTGTCAATAGGATATTGGAATCACTTTTAACGTCATATTAGAAAATATTAAAAATAAGCTAGACGAGGTCGGTGTTTCCTATCTGATTACTCTGAGAAGAAAGGCCGAAACAAACTCAAAGGTTGCAGTCTCTCTTTAAGTCCGGATATACCTAATCTTGGTCAGGCCATATGAGGACCATGTAGAATAGCGTCTGAAATGGTCTTCTGAGGAAAGAACCACACAGATTTGAGTGGACCTTTCCAGTGAGTGCAAGCATTTTTCAGTAATAGTGGAGCTCAACTCAAAACTTAAGGAGCTCAACGACTCGACGAACTATACCAAAGAAAGGACATTTGGGAAGGCCGCATAAAGTACTCAAATTGTCAGACCATCGTTAAAAATAACTGAGAACGAAAAAATATAAAAATAAAACAAAAGTAAAATCCACATAGTCCTACATTCACAATAATTAAAATATAATACTTTACAAAGTAATCATGTCATTTGGTATATAATATTCAACAATTTAAATTTGTATATAAAACTGGTAGGTCTATTTTGATGATTTTCCATATAACAAAATGTCACAAAGCTTAGCAGAGCGAGCAGCTCAATCCCAAGCTTTTTGTCTTCGAAATAATCTGAAATTGTATCTATTACCCTTGTTTAGCATCTAGGAGGGCAATGTTTTAAAATGTCCATTTATAGGCTTGAAAGATCATGTTTGCAAGGCATAAAATTAATCAAAGTAAAATAATTGACGAAGTACCTTAATTTCAATAATGCTTAATTACTCACATTTAGAGGTCTGTAGCTCCTCACTGACTAACAATCGAGACAAGCGTCATATTACGAAATATTCCCCTTGAAGAGATCTTTCCATTGGTATATTTTATCTTAACGATATCGGGCTTCAGGGCCGAAACGCCCATTCTCCTTCGATTTGAGAACAGACTTTAGTTACCCTGTTGCTTGTGAGACAATCTGAGAGACCTCAAATAATTTAGAATATTTAGACTTGTATGGGAAAAAAGTTTCGCGATTTTTTACTTTGGTAGCGGCTAGTCTATTCATCATAAAAACAGGCCAAGTGCCACGTGACCACGCACAATGAAGGGTTCCATAGTTGGTATGCATTTATCCCAAGAACAAATTTTACTTTCCAGTTGAAAATGAAATACGTACGATCAACTCTCCAACTGTAAATGTAAGTTTGTAGACTACCAAACTGAACTTCGACAAACGGAACTACGACAAGATTTTATTTCGACATTACGGAACTCCGACACGTCTTTATTTCGACAATACTTTAGTTCGAAATACCTTAAGTCCGACATTACTGTCATCATCATCATCAGCCTATAGCAGTCCACTGCTGGACATAGGCCTCTCCAATTGCACACCATTCAGCTCGATTCTCGGCAGCTCTCATCCAGCTGCTACCAGCCACCCTGCGAAGATCGTCGCTCCACCTAGCCTGAGGGCGTCCTACCTTACGTTTGCCGATTCGCGGTCTCCAGTCAAGAACACGTCTAGTTTAGTAATAGTACTAATGATAAGGTGTTTCAAATTAGTAATTTAAACTAGTTTGTAAGACAACAGAAGGTACCAATAGCAGTATAGTTGCACTTAATAACAAAAAGGTATTTTCTAGCACTAACAAAGGTAACTGCACAAAAGGGGCTAAGCAGAAATCCTTGAAATTATTTCATCAAAATATTCAAGGTTTTTCTTCCAAACAATTGGAAATTGAATTGTTTTTAGAAAAAACAATGTTTGACATTATTTGTTTAACTGAGCATTGGTTAAAAGACTATGAAATGTTAATTAATTATGAAAATTATAGTGTGGCCAGTTGTTTTAACCGAAAATCAATGCTGCGTGGTGGTTCACTAATCTTAATTAAAAGTTGTATTAAATCAAAAACCCGTAACGACATAGTTGAACTATCGGTTGAACATAGCATTGAGCTGTCTTGTGTTGAGCTAGATAAGCATGTTATAGTGTGCGTTTACAGACCCCCAAATTATCAAAACTACTCTTTATTTGAGTCAGTAATGGAAGATGTTTTGTCAAAACTTGCAACTGGGAATAAATCGGTAATTATCTGCGGGGACTTTAATATTAACATTTTAGAAAATAATTCTAATACCAGTAGTTTTTTTTTTTTTTTTAAATCCTTCAACTTGTCAAATGTGTTTGTAGAGCCAACCCGAATAACTACGACTACTGCTACATGTATTGATAATGTGTTTTGTTCCTGCGACTATTTAGATAAAGCCATCGTTAATTATCTCCCTTCTGATCACAGTGGACAAACAGTAACTTTTGAATCCAACTTACCCATAAAAAAGTGCAGATACAATTCAGACCAGTTACCGCTGTTAATTTAAATAAATTTAATAGCACTTTAGTTTGTAAATTAAGTAATCAGGACCTTTCAATAAACAATGTCAATATTCTGTATAAAGAATTCTTTTCGGTAGTCCAAACCGAGTTCAATAATACTTTTAAGAAAAGCACTAAAACTATCAGCCCTAAGTTTTTATTTAGTGATTGGGCAACTAAAGGACTCAGGAAAAGTAGGGAAAGACTTTTCGAACTGTATGGCCTTAAGCCTTATATTAACACGGGAAGTTTTAATAAGTATGTTGCTACTTATTCTAGAACTTTTAAGAGCACTTGTAAAGCAGCTAAAGCCTTATACATTAGCAACAAAGTTAAATCAGCGGACAATAAAATACAGACGGTTTGGAAAATTATCAATAATGAAACGAATAGGAGCAAAAAGCATAATTCCGATTACACACTGGAGACGTCAAGTGGTGGTCTCATTTGCGATAGCAAAGAAGTGGCTCAAGAATTTGTACATTTCTTTTCCAGTATCCCACTTAAAACTACTGAAACCTTAAACTCCTCGCCATCGCTCTCTTTTGATTTAGTAAGGGCGAACGTTCCAGCCTGCCTGATTGATTTTAACTTTAAGCATATTAACCCCGTTACAGTAATAAAAGCTTTTAAGCAAATTAAGATCAAATTGACCGAGGATCTTTGGGGAATGTCCATTAAAGTCTGTACCTCCATAATTGAGACCATAGCGCCTTACTTAGCCTTAATATTTAATTTGTGTGTGGATCAAGGAGTCTTCCCGGATTTAATGAAATACAGTAAGGTAATACCACTTTTCAAATCCGGGGACTGTAAAGACTCCAATAATTATAGGCCCGTATCCGTGCTGCCGGTTTTCAGCAAGGTGTTTGAAAAGGTAATGCTGAATCAAATGCTCAATCATTTTAACACAAATAAAATCCTTCACGACCAACAGTACGGTTTCACCAAAGGACGTTGTACGACTGACGCCGGTGTAACCTTATTAAGACACATTTTTAACGCGTGGGAAGAAGCCCAAGACTCCATAGGAATCTTTTGTGACCTCTCCAAGGCATTTGATTGCGTCGATCACGAAACCTTACTCTTGAAACTTGAGCATTACGGACTAGGTAAACTTGCGCTCAGTTTAGTAAAATCTTATTTAAATGATAGACAACAGCAAGTTCAAATAAACGGTATCAACTCACTAGGTTTAAAAGTAAAAATGGGTGTTCCACAAGGCTCGATTTTGGGTCCTTTCCTCTTTTTAGTGTACATTAATGATCTACTCCATTTATTAAAAAATCAGCCACACATGGTGTTATTTGCTGACGATACTTCCTTAATTTTTAAGGTAGATAGACGTGCTACAAATTTTGACGAAGTAAATAACGCCCTACTGCAGGTCTATTAAATGGAAAAAAGACTAAGTGCATAAAATTTTCTTTACCAAATGTCAAAAGTAGGGATTGTGAGATTATATTGAATCAAGAGAAACTAGAATTCGTCGATAAAACTGTTTTCCTGGGGATCACGCTCGACTCAAGGCTACAATGGGGTCCTCATTTAACATCTCTTGCAGGACGGCTGAGTTCAGCAGCATATGCTGTCAGAAAAATCCGTCAATTTACTGATGTAGATACCGCGAGGCTAGTCTATTTTAGTTACTTTCATAGCATAATGTCTTCCGGTATTTTACTATGGGGACGGGCAATTTATAATCTACGCAGGCGCGATTCTTTAAGGGAACTGTTTAAGGATATTAACATCATGACGGTACCTTGTCAATATATATATGAAAACATCTTGCACGTAAGAAAAAATTTACATCTTTTTAGTAAAAGAGGCGATAGACATAATTATAGTACTAGAAATAGGGACTTATTAGTTCAACCAGGTTTCAGACTGGCTAAAGTAGACTCATCTTTCATGGGGTACTGTTTAAAATGTTACAATAAAATCCCTCCCCACATACTTCAACTGAATGAGACGAAATTCAAAACTTGTATAAAACGCACACTATGTAGGCAGGCATATTATAAGTTGGAGGATTACATCTCTGATAAAAATGCTTGGCTTAATGCTGGTCCTGCTCCAAAACCACAACTAACTAATTAACATTCGAAAATGCTGTTGGAGCTGCTGAAGATTGTAAGACTATCTTTGCATTGTATAAACTCAATCTCTCCTTTGTATTATATAATTGCACAGGTGTGAGTACTATGTACTATAGAGCTACCATTTACCGGGTATTTTGTCTTTCATTGACTTGAATGTGCCCTGGCGGCTGGGAATGTCATGCTCACTCAAATGTCTCGCTGGTGGTGGCGTATGTGTTGGATCATTTAGCTCCCTTCAAAATGGTTGAGCTGAATGGTGCTGATCCATGCGTCATGTTCGTGAACGGGCGCCGTCAGTTGTGACTGGTCATTTCTTAGCTGTCATGGCTTATTTTAATTTTTGAATTGTGCTTATTTTGTAATTGCGGACGCTTTTAACGTGCTTTCTACATTGTTCTCACATGTATAATTTCAACATGAATAATGTAACCATTATATTGTAACAATATTTTGATTTAAAAGAGTGTCCATGGAGTTTCTTGCCCGTTCTTCTCCATAGGTACCTACTACGCTTTGGAATGGGCAACTAGCTTCATATTTCTGACTGACTGACTCCTTGACAATTCAAAAGTGCCTGTAAATGGTTTAATTGAAATAAATGCTTTGAGTTTGAGTTTGAGTTTGAGTCTACCCCAACGGTCATCAGTTCTACGGCTAATATGGCCGCCCCATTGCAACTTCAGCTTGCTTATTCTATGAGCTATGTCAACAACTTTACATTACTTGACATTACTGTACTCCGACAAAACGTTTCTTCGACATGACTTAACTACGAAATGACGTGACTTCGACGAGATACTACTGCGACAATAATGCTAGTTCGACATGATCCAATTTCGACTTACTCTACTCCGACTAGCTGCATAAAGGATCACTCGTGTCTCTGTCTGTCTGTCCGTCTGTCACAGCCAATTTGCTCCGAATCCAATGGACCGATTAACTTTAAATTTGGTACTCACATGTATTTCTATGACCCAAACACGGACATGTAACGAAAATAAATGGGGCACTTTTGGGGGGCAAATTAGAAAATAAAAATAAAAAGTTTTGCAAACTGTACCGTGTGACATATCAATTGGAAGGGCTTGTTGCGAGGCTCTCAAATACATTTATCTATAATTTTAAAATAAATACTTTTAAGGATATTTACGAACATAGATAAAAATTTACAGTACCAAACCTTATCTCCGAAATGACTGAGACAACAATTTTGAAAAAATTACAGTAAATATACTTATAGATTACAGGAAAATCCATAGGAAGTTTATGGTCTTAAAAAAACATGGTAAATTCATCCCAACTGGCCTTCATTGTGCGTGGTCCGACAAGCACTTGGCCGGTTTTTTTTTAAATATTCAACCAGCAATTTGCCCCTCCCCTTTATTTTTAATTTCTTTTTTTAATTTCGTTATTTAATCTTACATACTATACATATTTATTTTTAAAGAAAGATAGTCAGCTTTTTCAGTTAAATCCTTAAAGTGACTTTACCTAACTGCACCAACAATTTTGAGGTCGCTACGATTTTATAATAATTGAACAGAGCGACCCTGTAACTGACAAAAAAACTAACTGAATATCAACAGTATGTAAAGAAAATGAATAAACGAAACGGATTAAAATAACCACAGTGCAAGAGAATAAGAGATTAAACCAAGTAGGTAGGTACTATGTATTTCATACCACTACGTTATAGAAAAGTAATTAACCGCCAACATTAAAACACGATAACACACACACACACAATTTGAAATTATTCATACAGCGTCTCCACGTTTATCAGCATTGACTTCATTACCATCAACACTTGAAGCGCTGGACAAAGTAAAATTTATTCTTCAAATGTAAAAAAGAACTATGAATACATTATGGTCTTTAGTCAATTTGTTGGTTTGTACACAATTCGTAGTATGCAGAGACTTCTACCTCGGTATGTTCAGGCAAAATGATTTTCTAGTCGCCCAGGATGTTATATATAAGGCACCTGCGCCTTTTGGTTATACAACCGCATCATATGGAAGAGTTTTTAAATGTCCAGTAAGTTTTTCCGTAATTTTATTTCAGTACTAACTTCCTGCGACTATGCTCACGAGATAATGTAGTTTAGCAACATAGTAACGTGCTGTTTCTCAGATATTATAGAGAAATCAACTTTTTGTTTTGTACACGGAACAAAACAATGTTCTCACTGCTGGGACACAGGCCTCCTCTCTGTGAGAGGAAGTGGAGCGTAATCCACCATGCGGGCCCAGTGCGGGTTGGTAGATGTCACATGTCTTCAAAGTTTTCGGTTCTAGAACATGCCGGTTTCCTCACGATGTTTTCCTTCACCGTTTTGAGAGCAGTGGTGATAAAATACTTTACACAAAGTAAAGCGCCTGTCAGAGTTCGAACCTACGACCTACAACTTGTAAATCGCGGCCGTTACCACTGACACCATAATATATTACAATAATAGTCACAATTGTAAAACTTCCCTGTATGCTACGTACGTTTGTAGTTTTGTTCTCAGCAGTCAAAATATACAGAGAGTCAGGACGGTGACGCGGAAGCAAGCGACGTACAGCTGTTCGTGTGAGAAGCAGTTTATCCTGAGGTCGACATACGCAGCCTTCAGTGTCTGCCCCTGTAACTTATTGATTATCATCGCAAAACATATGCTGACAGAGCGCTTAAACACTGTCTCGCCAACGCCACAACCTGTTATAATTCCCACCTCGATGACGTTTCTCTGCAAAGACACGACTTTGACCCGGGTTCCGTAACACAGCTTCGGCGGAGTTAAGTTCCAAAGGAACATAATCGGGACACCGACATTCAGCTGGATAATGTGCGCCGGAAGTCCACTTGCCGTTAGCGAATTCAGAAATTCCACGGAATAATGTGTGGCATCATCTTGCTCCACAACAGTGTTTTTATACACAACTTATTTGCGAGAGAATACTGTGGTTGATCGCTGTAGCTTGATCATTTTTGGGCGTTAAAATGGCCCGTTCACACGGCCATGAACTCTCTTAGTACGGTATTCGACTGATGTACCCGTACACCAGTCGAAACAGATCTTCTAAAGTGGGAACAACTCTATCAAGAGTCTCTGGTAGGGCCACCTGGCCGCTCTCCTCTGTTAGAGTGCCTACACCAAGATTTAGAAGAACATCGGAAAATTCTTGAGCTTGCGAATTTGCCGCCTAGCCAAGCTCCCATGTTGATGGTCAAGCGAACTCTATTAACTCGCGACCATAGAGTCGGCCTTTTCAACGAAGTATTCACCTTGTCAGCCCTAGTTTCTCGCGTCACCACAGGCAGTGTTTGCATCAGCTGCTACTGTACCATAATGCATTGATCCCATACTATGATAGCGCAATTCTTAAGCATGCGCCCCTTGTCACTGTTGCATGACACCCCCACAAGTGTTTTGTTGCTCTCTAAATCAATGGGAATCTTAAACATGGCGAACGCTGTTTTGCCACCAGGAAGCAGTTTGGCAGCGGTTCCGGAAGACGCTACTGTGATTGCAATTTTTCCTTGCCTCCTGACCTCTGCAATAGATGTTTTTCCTGTTCCACCAAGAGCATCCAAGAAAAACATTTTACCCTGACTGAGTCAAACGCTTTGGATAACGGTGTTAAAAATGTCCCTTTGCTCTGAGATGAACAATATGAACATTGATACGGGGTCTTCATGGGCGGTGGTACTCATTGCGCCTGGATCGTAATTCGTTTCGGCGGCGTATTCACCCATTTCAACGGTCTTTATGTACCAATGATTGCGGACTCGGTAAACTCCCACAGCAAAACTGGGTTTGCGATTCCACAAAACACAAAAATGATAGCAATGCAATGTCGCAGACGACTGCGACTGTCGCTGACGCTGACCTCCGCCAGAGACGTGGTACGCAGGCTGCGCGGAATATGGGATATTCTGCATCAACGGCCCTCAGGAACGCAAATGACAGCCGTTGGGCTCCGTATTGTGTGAAGTAATAACATAATGTAAAATTGCTCATCCCCCATAGCAAATAGCGTGATAGTTTATACCGTACAGTATGATCAGACATATAGGGAATACCTATGCAAAATTTGAACAGAATCTATTCGGTAGAATTTGCATGATGCTGGAACCTACATTCAGACAAATATTCTAAAAACTACATATTTTCGGCATTAAAATCGATCCCAGAAATACTTTTTTTTTTCAAAAAATTTCAATATACCTCCAGTTTTGACTTCGCTACGATTTTATTATACGTATAGATGTATAGATACCTAGGTCGATATAGGCAAGTGCCTGCCATTCCTAATTTTGAATGCGTGTGTCTTATTGATGTCGCAATCTCTTTTTACAGATAACCTACTTCAGGGTGGTGGACCGTTTAGGAAGGGGCCGAGGCCCATATACTACAATTGTTCGCGGTGGTCTAAGGAAAAAATTTATAAGCGTTCGCATCAAATCAACCTACAGGCTTCCCGTTTCCGTCAATATATACGTTGGTTGTGAAAACAAGCCGAGCACAATCAGGAGCTCAATATGGACAACAACAACAACAACTACCACCAACAACGACACCACCACCACCAACAACAGCACCGATATCACCACCGACACCACCACCACCAACAACAGCACCGATATCACCACCGACACCACCACCACCAACAACAGCACCGATATCACCACCGACACCACCACCCCCAACCACAACACAGATACCACCACCGACACCACCACCCCCAACGGCACCAATCCTGGAAGTCTAAATTTTTCTGTTGAATAACCGTGAACGCAATAAAAACGATTTTGATAAACAACCAACAACACCAACACCAAGAACGACAACAATAACAACAACAACATGAACTCCAACAGAAACACCAACAACGTCGACAACAACACCAAGACCGACAACATCAACACCAACCACAACACTGAAGTGTTACGGGGTAGATATGCAATAAAAACGATTTTGAACTAAAGACTTGTATTACTGCCTACCTCGGCACTTCCTTTTAAAAAGGTACAATACAATGAACAGACAAAGGACAAGTTGTACAATTTAACACAAACGATTTTCTGGTAACTTAGAGAAATCTAGGTCTTTGAGGAAGTCTAAATTTCGGAGCAGAGTGGAGCGTGCGTTCGACATGGGGCAAGATCGTGCACTGAGGTCGTTGGCCTCCGAGAATCAAAATCTGCTCATCATAACTATGTACGTCTACGTACACGGTCCAATGCACGCTCCGTTTCTCTCATACGTTTAGTACATTCACTTTATTAGATGTGGAGTGTAAATGTAGGTAATTGTTAGAATAGTTTATAGATATTGTGTATGTTGTAAATATAGTAAATAAGTAATATTTCGTCCGTGTACTCTTGAGATCTTCTATCTACTTTTAAACACATTTTACAGGAGGAACGTAATATGGTTTTTTATTTTAATCGTAATTAGGAGTTTATAGTAAAATAAAGTTTTTCGAAAAAATGTTAGTTAAGAGGTATCAGAAGTTCACGGATGATTTGTAAATAATTGTTAGTCACGTTAAGCAATAGATAATGGTATTACTTCTCGTTTGATGTAAAAAAAAAAAAAGTCAAAGTAGAAATATGTGATGTAATATTATGTTATGAAATGTGCGTGTGTAGTGTTTACAACTAGTTATTAAATATGATTTTATATAATAAGCTAGGAGTGCTAACCGCTAAAACACCAATACCAGGGCCCTGTTTAAAGCCGACAATCCGACAAGTTCGACAATGTCAAAAAGTGACAATTTGACAATGTTTCTGTTTAATTAAACTTACAAGCGACAAAATTGTCATGATGGAAAATTCACAAATATATTATTCACAATAATATTTTTCTGTTTAACAAAACTTTTTGAGCGACAGGAAACAGGTGACAATTTGTCGTGAAAAACTTGTCAAGACTGCTTTATTAAACGGTTTACTAATGTTAAGCATAAAATAGATTGTCATAATTTACATTGGCATAACGAAATCCAGCATAATGATCATTACGCATAATATTATTAGGCATAAATGTTTTGCCATAATGTTAATTGCCATAAATACTGTTGGCATAACAATAATGCTGCATAATGTTATAAAGCATAATTTTATAAACGCATAGTATTCTTTGGAATAAAAATAATAAATCCAAAATAACTCACTCCTTTGGTTTTGTATTTTTGGTTTATGCCACCAAATTTCGAAATTAAAGTTAATTTTCACTTTTTTATTTATAAGTACTGTGAAACACTAAGCTATTTATTTCATAATTATTTGACAAATCTTAAATAAAATATACATTACGTACAAAAAAAGAAACTATAAAGGAAGAGCTCATAGGGCATCAAAAGAAACGGGGCGTAACTCCGCTGCCGCGAGAAATCGCGGCACAGCGGACAGAGCTCCGGCAGGATCTCATGGCGGCATGGAGAGTGCGATTGTCGCAACCCAGTGCTGGGCACGCCACAATTGCGGTGATAGGTCCCCTCTTTGTGGAGTGACGCGAGAGGCGCCACGGCGTCCTCACCTTCCGCCTGACGCAGGTCCTCACCGGACATGGAGCTTCGGTAGGTTCCTGTGTAGGATTAGGCGGGTGGAAACGCCCGGGTGTCACCACTGTGCGGATCGTCCGGAGGACACGGTGGAGCATACGGTGGAGGTATGCCCTGCTTGGGCGGAGCACCACCGTGTCCTCGTGGAGGCGATTGGCGGCAATGACCTTTCGCGTCCGGCACTGGTCCAGGCCATGGTACGGAGCGAGAGGGCATGGGAAGCCGTCACCTCCTTCTGCGAAGCAATAATGCTCTCGAAGGAGGAGGCGGAACGCGTGAGGGAGAGGCAAAGTTTGCGCCCTCACGCCCCTAATCGCCGCCGCTGGAGACACCCTGGGCGTCGGGAATTCCAGGCGGATTCCCGGTCACCATAGGCGCGGGTTTGCGGACGGCGAGCAATGGGTAGCTCGCCGTCCGATACGGACCAGGCCCAGGTCGATGGCGCGTACTGTTCCACGCGCGCCTCAAAGAGATGAGCACACCGGACGGGGTCCGTTAGGACCGATGCCTGCCAGGGTTGCGGGAATGTCCGAAAGGGATACCCGGACCCGGGCAACAGGCAACTGAAGGAACACGGGTGGGTTTTAGTCATTAAAAGTCTGACACGCCTTTCCGCTCCGCCCAGAGCGGGAGTAGTCATTTGATGATTTCACAACCTCAAAAAAGAAAAAAAAAAAGGGCCATCACAAGAGAAACACCTTTTTTAGTGTTGTTTTTTTTTAAGGAAGTGGTTGTTTTTTTTTTTCACTGTCTATCTTCTTGTTGTGGTACATACCCCACATAAATTCGATTATCAGTTCCTCCTTTGTAAATAACAGTGACGGAAAATACGTAATATTGAAGCTAACTCAAAAACTACCTACGCAAGCAAAGTTAATAAAATTTATATAGGACCACCTGCATGAAAGCATGACCTACCAAAAAAATAATCATCAAAATCGATTCATTATTAGCGGAGTAATCGCGTAACAAACATAAAAAATAAAAAAATAAACATAAATACGAATTGAGAACCTCTTCCTTTTTGAAAAAGTCGATTAAAAAAAAAAATATGGCAGAGAGGACTGTCCCTATATAATTAATTCCTGTCAGTTACATCTCTGTCACCGTATTGTGTTGTTTACTAACACGTAGTTTTAAGGAAAATGTTATTAAGTCTTTATGAGTCTTACCTCGAATTAAAGTTTTTGAATTTAAATTTGAAATGACTGCTGACGTATAACCAGTGAGAAGTACTTCTACTATAACTCCCTCAAGGCGCTGACAAGTACACCGAATACAATAGAGATCATTGAAATGGGGGTAGACATACAGGGTGTAACGGACAGCCCTCCTCGAACGTTATGGGAATCCAATAAACCTGATTTGTTTTATTACCTCACACGCAATGTATCGTTACCGTGGCACAACTCACATAGCCGCACTCCCCGTGGCGGGGGGACCCGCTTGCGCCGCGTTATTTATCAATGTAAATTTTGAATTTCACGCGTCATTGCTATAGTATTTCAACATCCATTGCTGGTTTTTTTTAATTTTAGGTATTTTATTTACATAAATGGACTGCTGCCTATAGAGAATGTAATTTTACATTGAAATAAAAAAAGAAATGAAAACAAAAAAAAAACCTGACAACCGATAGAATATGATTCAAAATAAGGAGCTGAATGCCCCCTGTTAATTTGCGGAGGGCTGTCCCTTACACCCTGTATTATTGAGTCATGTTATATTAGTCAGAAGTTACTTTTTATAAGGTTAAATAAAAACATGTCGTATTTGTTAGTATCAGTTATTGATATAATTAGGTTTCTGATAATTTTACTGGTAAAGTTAAGTGAAGTTATTACCTCCTACAAAGATCTTAAAGTTGAATAAAAAACCTTAATTAAAATGAAATAACCATTTTCAATTGAGGGTTTTGTTGGGTTTAGCCAGCATACGTATTTTACCTAGAAAGATAGGTACATGTCCCAAATATCAGCCTTTTTTTTTAGGGTTCCATCATCAAATGACTTCTTCCACTCTGGGCGGAGCGGAAGGGCGTGTCAGACTTTTACTGACTAAAATCCACCTGTGTTCCTTCAGTTGCCTGTCGCCAAGGTCCCGGTATCCCTTTCGGACTTTCTCGCAGCTCTGGCAGGCATCGGTCCTAGCGGACCCCGCCAATTGTTCTGACATCTCTTTGAGGCGCGCGTGTAACACGACGCGCCATCGACCCGGGCCTGGTCCTTATCGGACGGCGAGCTACCAATTGCCCGCTGTCCGCAAGCCCGCGCCTATGGTGGCCGGGAATCCGCCTGGGATTCCCAACGCCCAGGGCGTCTCCTGCGGCCAAATATCAGCCTGATATATGAACTAACAACCTATGAAACCTATGAAACTTCACTTGTTTAAACGCCCATTTGTTATTATATATTTTTTTTGTTTTTTTTGTAGTTTAACTCAGCTAATTAATTATTATGATTTGAATATGATAGTAGGACTATTTCCACCGACTTGGGTTAGCGTAGCGTCAAAGCCCTCCGCCGCGTCTGTCTGTCGTCCTGTTCGCGATAAACTCAAAAACTGCTGCGCCGATTTTCATCCTGATTTCACCAATGGATAGAGTGGTTCTCGAGGAAGTTTTTAGTATATATAATAACCGACTTCCACGCGGGCGAAGCCGCGGGCAAAGTGCTAGTACATTATAAAAATATCTTGCAAAAAGTTAGTCTTAGATAAGTACTTATCATCAGGGTTAGTTCTTCGCATTCACAATCAGTTTTTTGTACTACCGACCGATTTCTACTGAAAAGTAATGCGATGGTTTTTATTTGCGGGCGCCAGACACAGACATAATATTTGAATAAAGACTTTGACTTTGCTCACAAATTAATTTGAACGCATGTTTGATTTACCTGGCAGACATGCTTTGCAGCACGTTCGCTTCACAGTTCTCAGTACTATTTAGTCTGTGGTTCCCAGATAGACAACAAACAGGATGGACGACGATTTTGTGGGTGGTATTTAAAATTAAGCTATACATTCTGTCTATAAAAAAAACGTCTGAAAAAGTGGGAACTTTGACCTTCAATATCTCGCCAGATATGGTCCAGACCAAAAAAATTATCACACTGACGGGATGATTAAGTGATTGTCGGCTTCGTTAACCGCCTTTATCTAATCTTTTTACGCCCGTTATATGGATGACATTTACCTGTCACTGTTTAATAGCAGGTAGTGGTAGTCGAATTTGTGTAGGTACCACAACTAAAAAGTGAATAATAAAAACTTTTTACAAAAAATAGAACAACCGTCTTCCGAAATTAAAGTAATTTTCAATTTTTTGTGTTTTTTTAATTTTTTTAATTGACTGACAAATTACTATATTCTGATACAGGCATCATTGACCAAATTTCTTTTTCTTATTATGTTTACTTTTAGGGTTCCATATAGGTACATGGTTCTCCTTCAAACAAATCAATAAATTCCACGACACTTTCTTTGCTCTAGTCCATCTTGCGACTGAACAAAGCGACCGTGCCGCTCAGAGACCACGAGCAACTGAACTTTGTGCAACTGTAGCAGGCTACGCACACATTTGAACTTTGAACGCTTTTTGATGTGCGCTCAAAAAACCGACACCGAACGGCAGAGTTGAAATATATGATCAAACTTTGAAGAAATACTCAAATACTCGCCTCACAAGAGTGTTCAATCATTGTTGCTGTGTCTAACACCGGCTTTATAGTTATGTTTGCGTTCACCGCAAATAAAACTGTCTCTATGCCCTAGAACCAATTTGTTTCCGATGCAAACATGAATGTCCCGATTAAAAGCTTTTAGAGTTACCTCTTGTAGCTAGAAACTTTATCATTACAACTCTCTTGCAACATGGCGCCGAATTCACTTCTGTATTTACAAGTTAGTCGCAGTCAACTATAACTTCGTTTCTACCAGTGTCCTGTTCCAAATGAAATAAAACTGGACTTGTTTCTTTGAGATTTCTCAACTTTCTCTTTGAAATGTTCGTTTGTTTTCGCTCGGAATGCACCTCATGCCAACATCAGAGCAAAATCGTGACGCCTGGGTATGAATCATTACGTGTTGTTCTTGCTAAATATAGAAAATACCATACATGAACTGGGTTAATTATAGTACCTTATCATCAAATGACTTCTCCCGCTCTGAGTGGAGCGGAAGGGCATGTCAGACTCTTACTGACTAAAACCCACCCGTGTTCCTTCAGTTGCCTGTTGCCAAGGTCCCGGTATCCCTTTCGGACATTCCCGCAACCCTGGCAGGCATCGGTCCTAGCGGACTCCGCCAATTGTGCTGACATCTCTTTGAGGCGCGCGTGAACACGACGCGCCATCGACCCGGGCCTGGTCCTTATCGAGCGAGCTATCTATTGCTCGCCGTCCGCAAGCCCGCGCCTATGGTGGCCGGGAATCTGCCTGGGATTCCCGACGCCCAGGGTGTCTCCAGCGGCGGCGGTTAGGGGCGTGAGGGCGCAAACTTTGCCTCTCCCTCACGCGTTCCGCCTCCTCATTCACGAACATTACTGTTTCGCAGAAGGAGGTGACAGCTTCCCATGCCCTCTCGCTCCGTACCATGGCGTGGACCAGGGCCGGACGCGAGAGGTCATTGCCGCCAATCGCCTCCACGAGGATAATTGTAGTACCTACACCACACAAATTCGACTATCACCTGCTACGTAAATAACAGTGACGTACTGATGCTACGTAACTTAAAACATCGTCCATGTAGTGGTGGTGGAAAAAATACGAATTATTGAAGCTAACACCAAAACTACCCAAGCAAAGTTAATAAAATTTATAAGGGACCACCTCTGAAGAACAAACTTCCTCCTTTTAGAAGTCGGTTAAAAAACCGTTAAGATAGGGAACTGCTAATACAGTGCTGAGCAACGATTGTTTGATTAACACACTACCTACATTTACCCATTATGGATTGTACGTGTCAAATAACATTATGAAAATCGACCCACTAAAAAAAAATACGGTCCATAGAAAGTGAAAGACAATTATAATTGTATTAATACTATATCCGCGCACGACCTATTGAACCTAGGGTATAATGTTATGAAAAACAAACGGGAATAGAAATAATAAAAAATGTGATACGTATATATAAAGAGAAAATATCGTGTTGAGCTTGTAGTTGACATCATTTCTTTGGTTCGAACGGTCACTATGTGGATTGGTAATTTACCCCTGATACTCATTATGAGTAAAATGAAAGTAATGGAAGCATGGACTGCAAAAATTACGCAGCCTGCTGTGGCATTTTCTGAAGACGCAGTAATTTTAAAAGCCGAGGACACGTACAGAATCAGGACTTTTCTGCAATCAATGAACCGTTACAAAGAATATACAGCACCGATGAAAGATACAAGTAGTTACTGTCGTTCTTTTGACAATTGCTTCGAATGTGTGAAAAGTGTGTGGTTTCCATGTGGCTGGTGTCATAACTATGGATGCACAGACATTCCTGAAAAAAAATGTCCTTTTGCTGAGACTAAAGCCGAGAAATCCAATATAACTGGGGAAATAAAAGCTTGTCCACACGCTGAACACGAAGGACCTATAACAGTCCCAGGGGGGATAAGAACTAAGATACACGTTAAACTCTATGTACCAGATCCAGCACTCTATGAAAAAGAAATTAAATGTCAGATCAGGTTTAAAGACAGGACGACTCATCTTAAAGGAAGGATACTTAATGATGTCGTACATTGTTATCCTGTTGTGTTGCACTCGCATGCTAGACGATATGGTGATTTAGAAAAAGGTTATCTAACTCTGATTTGGGGTGGAGTTCAACCATATTCAAATCATATTCCGTTGATTGTGTACAATTGTGAAGTATTGGCCAATTACTGTGAAGCTTGTAGGCAAATCCCAGCTGCATATGGATGTGGATGGTGTGATCCAATAGGAAAATGTGTGATTGAAGAAAAATGTCCTGACATAAGCTTGACATGGACTATGAATAGGTTGTCTTGTGACCATCACAGAAAGAAACTGTTATACATTTAAACATTAAATAAGTGATAATATTACAAATTAAAAAAACTTCCGTACATATTATGATACTTTTGATAAGTTGTGGATGGCTTGCCTCCTAGTAGGAAGGTAATCTCCAACAAAATTGTTTCAGTGCTATGTGTAGGTTTAAATAATATGTATTATAATTAATTACGTAAATATAGAAATAGAATACTCATACATTAACTATTTTACAAATAAATGAACAAATTTGTAATTATTAGAGATAGAGATTCTAAGGGACCAAGTCGTCAATTTTAGAGTTATGAAACAGCGTTCAAAGATGTTAAAAAAAAAAATTCACGACTTGGGAATCGACTTCGGTTAGTAAATTAAATGTTCGAATGGTGTTTTTTTTTGCGACTGTTGATTGATTGTAAGGATACAATGTTACAACGCAAGTTCGTGTCTGCATAAAAAAATGTTGGATTTATTTACTTTATTAAGTTTCGCAGCTTTTGTAGTCACTCTTCGCCTTTTCTTATTTTAAACACTACCTTGTGCCAGCGACTTCTTTCGCATGAAAGTCGTAAGACGCGACAATATACTAAAATAACAGCCACATTTTATAAAGACCTGCCTCGTTGGTCTTGTGGTCGCAAGCGCTACTGTTGATCATGAGATTCTGGGTTCGATTGGTTTCGATTTCGGTCAGGCAAAGTGTTGTAGTGTTTTCCATCTAGAATTTCTCAGTAACAGTCCGAAGTCTGAATTTGTGCCCGGTTAATGGCAATAGGCTCGCCCCCTATTACATGGGACCTAAACATAACTGGCGAAATGTGGGTATACTATAGGTACACCTTTGCCTAACCCTTAGAGGAATACAGGCGTGATGTTGTGGCGGTATCTACATCGCCACATGCGAACTACGCATCAAAGACCTGATGTCATCCTGACGTCACATAAATCCTGCATCGCGCAATTAAAGTTCAATCGTTGGGCAGCAGCCCGCCAGACACAACACCCGTCTGGTTGGAGGATCCTCCCTTTTCTATGGAGTATGAGTGAACTTTACACCCTGTTCCTCATACCCCTAAAATGTTATGTTATTTTAATAAAACTTCCCTGCTACTATGTTATTACGTACTTTTGGTCTCAGCAGCCAAAATATACAGGACTGGTGACGCGGGAGTAAGAGACGTTCAGTTGAGAAGCAGTTGTCAGTTACTCTTCAGTCCTCAGTAGCTATTTGTCATTGCATGCGAAGTTTTTCACACTTGACTCTAACAAAAATTTGCACTATTAAAGCTTGATATTTCGCAAACGGATCCATGAATCCAAAAATGTTTGTTTTTTTCAAAATATTTTTGAACAACCATTCCAATGACCCCCCCACACTATGGGATAGAGGATAAAAAAAAATTATTTTACCACTTTGTCGGCGTTATTTATAATGTATATACCCATACCAAATTTCAGCTTTCTAGTACTAAGAGTCTCTGAGCTAAGCCGCGGACAGACAGACATAAAGATAGACAGGCAGACGGATATGGCGAAACTATAAGAGTTCCTTGTTGACTACGGCACCCTAAAAATGGAACGAAGTTTTTACTTCAACACATGGGAACCAAGGAGGTGACTTATCAAAGATTTTAGTTAATTTCGATTTGGCTTACAAATATAGCTGTTCAAAGTAAAGAAGAAACAAATTAACATATTGGCGCGTGAAAAATTATCGTTGTCCGTCATTGGTGCCGATTCTCTTGTACACCGAACTAAACTAACTAAACTATCACTAAAATTTCTTACTTTTGACTATGGGAATTTTGGAGCTATTCTGCCAAATAAATTCTCTCAAATTTAAAACTTATTTTGACACAACTAATATCGAATTTGACAACCGCGCGCCTCCACTTGGTACTTGTTTTCCCTACCCCGTCTTTTTTTTTTAGAACCATAGGCGCGCATGCACTGCCGCCTCGACGTGTTTTTGATGGAATTTTTCCGTTTTTGTATGGAAAATGACGAAAAATTATTAAAAATAATTACCAACATGTTGTCAAACTCAAAGCATTTATTTCAATTAAACCATTTACAGGCACTTTTGAATTGTCAAGTCAGTCAGAAATATGAAGCTAGTTGCATTCCAAAGCGTAGTAGGTATCTATGGAGAAGAACGGGCAAGAAACTCCATGGACACTCTTTTAAATCAAAATATTGTTACAATATAATGGTTACATCATTCATGTTGAAATTATACATGTGAGAACAATGTAGAAAGCACGTTAAAAGCGTCCGCAATTATAAAATAAGAACAATTCAAAAATTAAAATAAGCCATGGCAGCTAAGAAATGACCAGTCATAACTGACGGCGCCCGTTCACGAACATGACGCATGGATCAGCACCATTCAGCTCAACCATTTTGAAGGGAGCTAAATGATCCAACACATACGCCACCATCAGCGAGACATTTGAGTGAGCATGACATTCCCAGCCGCCAGGGCACATTCAAGTCAATGAAAGACAAAATACCCGGTAAATGGTAGCTCTATAGTACATAGTACTCACACCTATGCAATTATATAATACAAAGGAGAGATTGAGTTTATGCAATGCAAAGATAGTCTTACAATCTTCAGCAGCTCCAACAGCATTTTCGAATGTTAATTAGTTAGTTGTGGTTGTGGAGCAGGACCAGCATTAAGCCAAGCATTTTTATCAGAGATGTAATCCTCCAACTTATAATACGCCTGCCTACATAGTGTGCGTTTTATACAAGTTTTGAATTTCGTCTCATTCAGTTGAAGTATGTGAGATTTTATTTGTGTTAAATGAATGTGAATTAGGGGTTTAAGGGCGTCCTAAAGGGGGTCGAAATTTTCATTACTTTTGCGATAGGACACACCGTTTTCGAGATATAAGCAAAAGAAAATAAAAATAAACAGTACTGTTTTTTGTAACTGAAGTCGAGGTGTTGGTTTGAATTTTAGTTCATGACATCTAATTTTATTCCACACATTTTTAATCGCGATTAAATATAGTCAGATTTAGTTAGAGGATTTTAGATATAGGACAAAATTTTTGGTTAAATCGTCAAATTCAGAATAGCATTTTCACTAAACTAATTTCAGTGCCATCTTAGTGCTGTCAAACTAAATTATAGTTAAGTTGTGTCATTTATAGTCTATTTCAGAATGAGTTTGATCGTTTGACAGGACTTAACTAAATTTTAGTGCTTTTTAGTTTAGTTTAGAGAATTTTGTGACAAGAGAATCGGCACCATTGATTCTGGAATTTATAATTAACTAGCTGTGCCCCGCGGTTTCACCCGCGTAGGTCTGGGTCAAATATATAGGGATAAAACGTATCCTATGTCCTATTCCAGGTCATGCTTTAGCCGTATGCCCATCCTCTCCTCTGTAGAGTAGGGAAAGTCGTGGCGGCGCGACGGATAAGTGTGTGGAAAAGGGAGAGGGGGAGGCCTTTGATCAGCAGTGAGACAATACAGGCTCAATATCGATAGGCACTGATAATCCTAACTGATATTTATTTAATTTATTTATGTACACACATAATAAACAGACAAGAAGAAAAGAACAGAAAAAAAACATACAAAAGTGATGCTTATTTCTAAAGAAATCTCTTCCAGCACACCTGCGATAGGATAGTAGATAAGAGATGTAGACACCGTGTGTAAAATCCGTTAGAAAGTAAAATACATATACATATAATCAAAATAATTCACTTAATAAACTAAAACAAACAATATGATCATACACTTACATACACAAATATACATACATACCTACTTCATATGTCTCATCTGTTGGGGTCGGTTTCCAGTCTAACGAGATGCAGCTGAATACCAGTATTTTACCCTAATTTATAATGTTAATTTATAATAATTTCAAATCAAATCAAATCATATATTTCTCTGCAAACATGGGTATAGTAGGTACATAGGTGTTTTTATAATAAGTTCTCCATATTTTACCGTCACGTGGGCATGCAAAGGTTTACAATTAAAAATTTAAACAAATCAAAAAAAAAATGAAGTGGCAGATAATTGGAATAAAAAAATAAATAAAAAATTAAAATTAAAAATGTCAGTATGGTCACAGCAATAATAAAAATTAAAAAACAATATATATATAATAAAATTACAAAATGTCAAACGGAAACAAAGATGTAAGTAACATTATGTCAATCTAAATCATCATTAAGAAAATCGTCAATCATGTAATAAGTCTTCATAATTAAAATTTCGTTTAGTGCCCTTTTAAACTTTACTGTAGTCATATGTTTTATAATATTAGGTACTCTATTATATATGAGTGGGGCAATACCAAAAAAACTTTTTTGCATTAGCGCGGTTTTACATTTTACTTGACATAGTTGATTGATGGATTGAGTCCGTATTGGATTTTTCATGACTTCTGATAAATTTTTAAATAGATGTAGGTTACATTTCACAAACAAAGCTGTTTCCATTATAAATAAACAAGGCAAGGTTAAAAATTTTAACGTTTTAAAATAAGGAATACAGCTATCAGTTGTCTTAAGACCGCACATTGACCTGATGCATCGCTTCTGTAGTCTAAATACCAGCTCCCTTTCAGTCGACTGCCCCCAGAAAATAATGCCATACCGCAAAACAGAGGCAACCAGTCCATGGTACGCTGTTAGAAGAGCCTGACTGTTAACTTTTTTTGAGAGTTGAAAAAGAGCATACGCGGATTTGCTAAGTTTTTTACATAATTCTTCAACATGAGGTTTCCATGTAAGTTGGCTATCGATTATAATGCCTTCCCATAGCCCTTGTTATGAAAATGCAAATTTGAAATGAAATGAAATTGAAATGCTAACATTTGTGTCTTCACGGCGTTGATAAAAATGCATGACTTTTGTTTTGCTCAGGTTTATAACTAAATTATTATTGTCTAACCAATTTATAATGTCACTTAAGCAATTATTAATGTCATTCGTATAATTATTTGAATTAGTACATTTTATTATAGCTGTACTGTCGTCTGCAAAAAGCACCATTTTGTTGGTTGTTGCTCTCGGGAGATCATTTTACTCTTATCCATAATAATATTATAAATTCGAAAGTAACTCTATCTGTCTGTATGTTACCTTTTCACGCCTAAAATACTGTACGGATTTCGACAAAATTTGGCAAGAAGATAGATGCTACCCTGGGGAAGGACATAGGCAACTTTTTCTCAATAAACCACGCGGGCGAAGCCGCGGGCGAAAGCTAGTAATATTATAAATGCGAAAGGCAGTTTATTTGTTACGCGTTCACGCTAAAACGGCTGAACGAATTTGGATGAAATTTGACACAAGGGTAGATCATGACCTGGAGAAGGACATAGGTTATGTTTCATCCTGGATTGCAGACAAAATCGTGGGCATCAGCTAGTTATAAATAGTTTAATTTTCATACCTACATATTTTTTTTAACAAGTAGAAGTTAGTATTAGTAGTACAAATTAGTATTCAATCATTCAATTCAATCGCAGTCCACTGCTGGACAAAAGCCTCCAACACCCTGTCTATTTTCCACATCACTGCCCCATTCACCTTTATCGGTCCATTTAGCGGGGGGGCGTTCCACATTACGTACGCGCTACGTTACGTTAGCCGATTTATTAGTATTAGCTGGTAGTAAATAAAAAACAAATTACCTTCACAGTATGCAGCTCATTGTTACATAATCACTGATATCATGCTATTGTAATAATTGATCATGCTGCTTTGTTTACAGAAGTTTTAATTGAAAACATTTAAGTTATAAATAGTAAGGACACTTATATACATATTTAGTAAGGACTACTTTGCTGAAAGAGTTAGTTGTCTGTGGTGTGAATAATTATATGGATTTCACAAAATTTGTAAGTAGTTTCAGTTTTTATTGTTGGTGAAATTGTGACAAAAATAAACTCTGTCTGCCTAGCATTTTCGTAACTATTTTGGAGACATCTAAACGGTTGCAACTGAAGCCAGTATTCTCAATTCAGTAACAGTAGTAAAGAGTAGTAGAGTAGTCATAGAAATCATAGTGTTATTCAGTAGTATCAATTTTCCTATCTTTTTCAAAATAAATTCAGAAATGTGTATTTGCCTTTCAGGAGAAACATATACCTATGCTGTAAGGGTATAAAGAGTATCGTAGACTGAATAGCAGATATAAAGGACGATGTTAAACTTTAGTCAATTAGTTTGGATTATGCTCACATACATTAAGATAACTAAACCATATAACACGCAGTTATCCACAATAGATTCAGACCAGGCTTACTGCACTTCATTCAATAATTGCTTGGATTGTAAAAGAGCAGGCAATCAATGTGACTGGTGCCATGAAGTGGGATGTACGCACTACCCAACTCTTAATTGCCCTCAAAAAGTAATCCTCGATAACGCATATCACAAGAATTCTCTACTAAGATTTTGTACTGAAATAATATCAAGTGATCCCATATTTGTTCCCGCTAATATAAGAAGGTTTATTGAACTGAATCTGAGAATTGACGATTTAACACTTTATAAACGGAATATAATGTGTGAAATACATATAGAACAATCGATCGTACGACTTAAAGGATCATTCGGTGAAAGTAAATTGTACTGTGATATGACGAAATTGCGTATAAGTCGAAGTGTAACTTTGGGTTACGTGAGATTGCTGTGGGGCGGTGCTGAACCATATTCCAATATGGTCTTAATGGTGGTGTACAAGTGTGAGTATATGGCAAGAAACTGTATGGACTGTCAATCTTTGGATAAGAGATTCCACTGCGGCTGGTGTGAAGAAACTTCAAAGTGCAATTTACTTGAGCAATGTCCAAGACAATCACGTCAATGGGTAGACAGGAAAAGTTTATGTGGGAGATATCGAGACCATACGTCTTATTTGAACAAGAAGAGCAACTTACGTGATTTTATAGTGTATTCGTAGAATCATCATGACTTGTTAACTTATATTTGCGTTTTCGTGAATAAATTATATTCGTAGTTTGTACAAAAGACTGTGTTGATTAATTTACATCTTTATATAAAAACCTTTCGTGAAAATGTGTGGAACATTCTCATGAACCCAATTCGGTTGCAACAATGTCCAGAATATGTCGTGGCATTTCGTAATTACGTTGTGGTTTTTTGCATTCATGAAAGAACTACTGCTGAATTGGCGATGTGTTGTGTTCGCGTTATTTATCTTTAACAATAATGAGATCTAGATCAGCTCAGTGGGGTCCTTGCGTAATTAATATTATACAAGTCACTTTGTGGCCAGTTTAACTAACAAGTGCCACGTCACGAATTTTGCGTAAGTACTCGACAATTTGAAAAGACCTCCACGCGTTGTGGACTCATATATCGTTCGATATTTTTTTTCGGTCTAACATACTCGTGATTATGTATCTGGTCCTATCCAACAGGTATCCTTTCAGTTCTAAATCACGGAGGTTTTAATCCTCAATTCATAACCTGAAAATTGAACTTTTTTTTAATAAAACACCGAAGTGGACGACATTTGTTTTACCGCAAATGCAATATGTCTTCGGGAAGTTTCCAATTTACACAAACCTACCGGTAATCTGTGGAAACTTTTATCTCGAATTTTAAATATAATAGCCCGAAGTATCGCTCCAAGAACTTATACTTATACCATTATACTTTAAGGGTTGAATGATTCATTTTGTTTAAAAGTCTTTGCGAAAATCGGATAAATAAGAATTGGAGCATTTCACTAACTTTTTATCGAAGTTTTTGGGTCGGCCCCGGGTCTGAGATTATTATCATGTTTTTTACGTCGGTACTACACCAATTTTTTCTCAAGGAAGCAGATTTATTAATCATTTATATTAATAAATATAAATAATATTAATAATACCTACTGTTAAGATAATTTTGTGAAGTACCTCATATATTATCCGAAAGGTAATGCTCGATTCCATAACTTAACCTACTATAAGAAAATTAGTACCTGGCCGACCGAGCTCTCCTCGGGTGAAAATGGAGAAAACTAATTTTCCCAGATGTGAGACCTAGCTAGATCGATTTTTCGCCCCTTATACTATAACATATATAATGCAACTTGCATCGAAATTGTTAGAGCCATTTTCGAGAACGTGATTACAAAATATTTGCTCATTTAAAAGTATAGGATATCATTTTGTTTCTATATTATGTAGTTAAAAGTAAATCTACCTTGGAATTTTCTAGTATTTATTGATGTATTTAACTATTCATAAAAATATTATTTATTATTGAATAAAAATAGACGTAAAACCTTCACGCCTTTTTTTGTACATTATTGGACACAAAATCAGGTACGTACAGTAAATCTTGTACCAAATCAAATAAAAACACAAAAACAGAAAGGTATCCCGGTATTGAACCTTTTATCATAATGAGAATAGCGTCAATATCCGTAGGCTGAACACTTTCCTATCTGTGCCGAAACAAGATCTAGTAAAGCGGGAAAATTGAACAGATGCTACAGAAACGAGCGCCTCACCAGGTTACATTACTATTGGGAAAAGAAAGGAGTAGTTTGAACACCGAAACTGTTGATGCGCCATTTTTATTTTTTTATTTCGTGACTTCATCGTTTGTTCTACAAAATGAATGTCTAGAACAGGGTGATTCTCAAAACATATTCTTGATATTAACTATGCTGTAGCTGAAATAATCTGACTGTATTGTGCAGGCAATTGTGTATTTTTGTATTATTTAGAAAAAAAATAAACAAATTCAAAACCTTGTTCAATTTTTTACTGTTACATTTTTACAAACACATACGACTTGACAGGTACAGACCGCATGAAAGTGTTTTTCTTTTGTTGTTTTTTTTTAAAATACTTGGGACAGATAGTTTTTTTTTTCCAAAACACTGTCAATTTCCAAGTTGAACTTACTCAAAAGAAAAATAATTTGCCTCCTCCAGATTTCTCAAATCAAACAAGTAGTATCGGCTATACGGCATAAACGTCTGGACATTGATTTCTACAAATTGGCTCCGTAAGTGTATTGCGTTGTAAAAATCCTTTGCACTAAGTGGATCTTCTTCTTCATTACTAAGTGGATGAGCAAAGAAAAGAACTTAAGTAACCTAACAAGTTCCAATAATGTTTTCGACAATTGCCGGTGCCGTTTGTGGAATACCTCAGGAGCCATTTGCTCAGGTGCCATTTGCTCAGGTGCCATTTAAGCGGGTGCCCAATGTAGAATACGTCTGTTCAGACGTATTCCACATCTTCCATCATGTGTATCTTCACGCACACATTCACAGCATGTTTGTGTATACATAGTTACCACAAGCAAAGCGCGCGTCGCTAGGTACCTAAAAAAAAGACGAGTTCTGCTCATATAAGTACCTACTTAGTCAGTCTTTCTTTTTTTGGATGTTGTTCAGTAGATTTTGGTTATATGGCAATTTATATTGTTGTATAATTCGAGTCTTTCAAAAATAAATGCACTTATTAAATCGAGAATAAGCAAGTCTTTTACCAAAAACAGTGCGACAGCCTGGGCTATAAAAAATAACAATTTAAGGCACATAAGTATTCCGAATTAAAAATAATTTATTATAATTGACTGAAGAAAAAAACTCTTCCGATGGGCAAGACAGTAGATAATAATTTATTTCAAAAGCAACATGTAACAAATGAAATTAAAAGAAAACAATTAGTAGCCCCGGGTCATTTGTGACCCGCCTATAGGTGCTTTTACCTGAATAAAAATAATATTTACCCAATATTTTTTCAGCGTATAGAAATACCATATCGCTAACAGGCGTTACATAGGTTCTCATATGTAGGCCGTGATAGAACTGAAAAAAACTTATTACAAAAAAAAAGAGGGGTAGGTGCCACAACTAAAAAGTGAAAAATAAAAACTTCTTACAAAATAAAAAAAACAACCAACTTCCAAAAAAAACACAAAAAAAAGTGAAAAATAGCTTTAATTTCGGAAGTCGGTGCCTTTACTTTTCAATTTTCGTTTTTTGCCACCGACTTCCGATTTTTCACTTCTTTTGTGTTTTTTTTGGAAGCAGGTTGTTTTTTTTTTTGTAAGAAGTTTTTATTTTTCACTTTTTACTTGTGGTACCTACCCCACACAAATTCGAATACGACTACCTGCTATGTAAATAACAGTGACGGAGTCAATCAATATATCATCTACATACACTAAGTGGGAAAAAATACGTAATGTTGAAGCTAACTCAAAAACTCCGCAAGCAAAGTTAATAAAATTGATATGGGACCACCTCTGAAGCATGACTTACCAAACAAAAAAAGAATCATCAAAATCGATTCATAATTGGCGGAGTAATCGAGTAACAAACATACAAAAAAAAAAAAAAAACATACAGCCGAATTGAGAACCTCCTCCTTTTTGAAGAAGTCGGTTAAAAAGATAAACAGATTAAGTATCTTGACGTGCGACGCGAGGTTGTCGACATGTGGGATGTGGATACAGCAATCATTGTGCCGATAGTCGTGACGGCCAATGGCTTAATAGCCAAGAGCCTCGACCAACACCTGAGGAGGCTCTCGTTAGGCGGCTGGATCAAGGGCTTTATCCAGAAAGCGGTACTTCTGGACACGGCTCGTATCGTTAGGAGGTTCTTCTCTCCAGAGCCCAGACTACCGGTAGCTTGGTTCCTGTTCCCGATGGATGTTACCTGTTACCTTCTACCGCTTTCGAAATAATTCCAAGTCATGCAATGTGTGGGCCGAATTTGTAGTCCGTATAACGACTGTTCAGTACTTAACGTTACTTTTCTTGGAGTTTTTTTTTATATTATGATGATATAAATATGATATTCATATCTGTAAACTGGTTCAAAAAATACTTTTACCCGTCAAAAATTCTGTATTAAAACTTGATGAGTTCAGTGTTTAAAGACCGCAACAAACTCAAAGGTCACATTCTCTTGTAAATCCTAGACATAATCTTGGTCAGACCATAATATGTGTAAAGTTCCCCTTAGGTTGAATATCACTTGGTCGTCATAAAACGACAAGGTCTGTTTTTTTATGTAACAGATAGATAGTTTCATCCTTAATAACGTTTCAATATACTGGGAATTGTTGTCAAAAGTGGTGAAAGAACTACGAGGTCGACTATACTTGAAATAAATAAACGGTTCACCTATAAAGTAGGTATAAACTCACGACTAATCCTCTTATATTATACAAGTGCATACGAAAATGCACCCTCACGCAACATTAGCCGTTTCCCATTATGGTATTATCATCCCTTCACATCCCCTATTCTCTATTATTCGGAAAGAGTGAAAACATACAGGAAATAAAAGTGTGTGCGGCAACGCGACGACTTTTTGGCTAGGTCAGCAGGGTAATTGCATTGCGCTCGAATTTAAAACATTGTGAATCAATGGATTAGGCTGGATGTGTTTGGTAATTGCTATTACAAGAAGCATCTCAACTAGGTATCACTAAGCACTAAAACAATAACAAATTACGCTAAAATTATTTTTTGAGAATGACAGTAGCAGATTAAAATCAAAAGAACGAAAACCTAGCCTATTATTAGCTCAAAGAATGAGCATTACCATTCAACGTGGCAATGCTGCCAGTCTTTTGGGCACTTTTCCCAGTGACAGTGATTCGGACGAATTTTTTGTTGAATTAATGTTGTTTTCAAGAAATAAAAAAAACAAAAAAAATAGATGAAAAAAAAAAAAAAAACTAATGTGAGGCAGTCGTCCATGATGAAAAATGGCGCTTTTATTTAGTGACCAAGTTGAAAAATCCTAGTTTATTTTGATAAAATGTCGAGCAGTTCCGAGCAAGATACAAAACATGAGCAGTGGTGGCCCAGTAGAAACGGCTGCGACTTACGAGTCCTAGGTCGTAAGAATGGACCCAGAACTTGGTGTAAATAATTTCATCACCACTGCTCTCAAAACGGGGAACGAAAATAAACATCGTGAGGAAATCGGCTTGTCCAAAAACTTCCAAGAAATGTGACATCAATAAAACCCACACTGGACCCGCGTAGATTCTTATAGCCCATTTCCATTTAGAGAGGAGGCCTGTATCTCAGCAGTGGGAACATTACAGGCTGACTATAAACACATTATTAAGGCATGCAAGATATTACATTAAATTATACATTATAATCATCAGTAATACAAACATAAATAGGATATTCTATGAACATCAAATATTATGAATTCATTTTAAATCCATTATTCAAATAATTAACTCTCCAAATTCGAATTTATAAAGTGAAATTTACTATAGAATTTAGCGAGAGCACTAGATAGATTCACATAAAACCAAAGTGAGAGAGGGAACACTGCGTTTTCGGACCAAAAATTTCATATGTACATTCCCAACAAAGGGTGGAAGGAAATCGTTTATAAATAAACACATTAGTGTGAAAGCCGGATTTTGACGGTGTTAACAACAACAATAGTATTGGAGATTCATCGCGCGACGCAATACATTCTGATAGCTGCTTACGTACATGAATTTATGCCCATGTTGCTATGGAGTTATGAATATTCGATTGGATATCGATTGTGACGATACTAGTCTATATTAATATAATGTAATGCATTACCACTGTTCGTGTATTATCAATGATACAGAATTTCTGATGTGCAACGTGTCTTGGAAACTGAAAGACGAAATACAGTCCATTCGGTAATTTACCTCTGAGAACAGCAAGCCTGCGGCTTCCCGTGTGGAGGTTGGAGTTTATCCCTCAGAAACATACTACCGGGATAAAAAGTGTCCTATGTCCTAAACCAAGTCATGATCTACCCCTGTGCCAAATTTCATCCAAATACGTACGGCCGTTTTACCATGAAAGCGTAACAATCAAATAAACAGACAAACTCACTTTCACAATTATAATATTACTAGCTTCCATGTATGTCCCATGTACTTCCCCGGGATGACATCTATCTCCTTGCCAAATTTTATCGAAATCCGTTCAGTGGTTTAGAAATGAAAAGGTAACATACAGACAGACAGAGTTACTTTCGGATTTATATTATTTAGTATAGTTAGGATTATTATAAAATAAAACAAACCGGACAAAAAACAGTAATTATTTATTTTCCCCGAGTACATTTAAAATGAAAAAGAATATGTTTAACAAACTCTTAAGTCAAACAAGTATTGACTTACTTGTACAAACGCAAGCCCACGAATGAAGATATTTGAGGCTTGATATGGCCTTTGAGCAAACATCGGGAGATAGGATTGGATCAAATATTTGTCCAACACGAAGCAAATGTGAATGTTGGGTAAACTGTGCTTACGAGCTTGTGTTTAACTCATTCGGTGGAGTTTCTACAGATCTCCTCGCCACTCCAATTACAAAGCAAGCAAGGGGCAAGTCACATTTACTGACCAAATGACTGTAGAATGATATGGCTGATTTAAATATCCTCTGTGCCATTATTTAGGGAATCATTTTAAGATTTTTTCATAAAACACTTTTAAGGATCAAATACAATCCACTGATCTTCATGTTAAACTCATTAATATTGTTTTGTGGCGGTATCTACATCGCCACATGCGAACTACGCATCAAAGACCTGACGTCACACAAAAATCCTGATGTCACATAAATCCTGCATCGCGCAATTAGAGTTTACCGGGGGATACAAAAGTCCAACATCAATCGTTGGGCAGTTGCCCGCCATACAAAATAACCGTCTGGTCGGAGGATCCTCACTTTTCTATGGTGGATGAGTGAACTTTACACCCTGTTCCTCATACCTCCTAGTTTTAACTAAAGAACTTAACCGATTTATGATATTTGTCAATAAGAACGTACATTTTATAACATTCACATAAACGATACACGTAAGTGAATCTTCAAGTTAATCTCAGTGAGCTTTCAAACCAGCTGCAGGCAAGAGGAATCCGGATAGAACATGCCGTTATTACCACCAAGAAAAATAAAATAGGTAACCACAGGATGAGATTATGAAAATTTCCAATTGCGGTGTTTTCAAAACACCTGTGCCACTTCATACCTTACATTCAGAGTGCGATGCGATACAAAATGAATATTTGGCGGCAATTCCTATGCAGCTGCCAATATCAACTAGGAAATTCGTGAAAAAGCCGTTTCTCCAAAAATGTTATTCAATTTTGTAGGAAATTGCCGAGATACGGAGTTATTTTCCACAATTATACGAGTTTCGAACTTGTAATGACATTAATTTGTTTAATTTTCGTCTGAGTGATTTATGTTTGTTGATCTAATAACGAGATATTGGGTTTACTTTAAAAGTAATTTTATGTTTACGTCCATGGGGTAGTCAATCTGCCTAGCCTTTTCCCAATCTTTAATACTCGGTTTTCTCATAATATTTTTCCTTCACCGATCTCGGTTATGTCCAAACACAGAAAGTACATAATATCATCAGCCTAGCCTTTTCACAACTATGTTGGGGTCGGCTTCCAGTCTAACCGGATGCAGCTGAATACCAGTATTTTACATGTAGCGACTGCCTATCTGACCTCCAAAACCCAGTAACTGGGCAATACGATACTCCTTGGTAAGACTGATTGTCAGACTTTCGGGCTCTGACGACCCGTAACCACTGTTAAAGATCCACGGATGATCGCCGGGACCAACGGCTTAACGAATCTCGGTATGTAAAGATGGTCACCCATCGACAGACTAACCCCGGCAAGGGTAGCTTAACCTGATGACTCGACCCGTGCGACTGTTATTACTTAGCCACGAGCTTGGGGTAGTAATAAAACTGATAGGTACTGTTTTTTTTTTTTTTATAACATTGCCCCACACTAGGAATTTCTTCCTGTATCGTGGGTGCGTTTACAAACATAGAAACTCACATACACTAACACCCAGACCCGGAACAACGACTTGCAGATCATACAAATATTTGTTCCGTGCGGGAATCGAACCCACGACACGTTGCGCAGCAGTCCATCGCTCAGCCACTGCGCCAACCGTGTCGTCAAAACCGTGTCATCTTTGTCTGATTGTAATTATCGAGCAGGGTAAGCTACCAAATTAAATGATGCTTTCATTTTACGTAATTTTTTGTTACGATTTACGATCGTTCGCTAATTACATGAACATAATATGTATATAAAGAGCAGTGGTGGCCCAGTGGTAACGGCCACGACTTGCGAGTTGTAGGTCGTAGGTTCGAACCCTGACAGGCGTTTTACTTTGTGTAAATTATTTCATCGCCACTGCTCTTAAAACGGTGAAGGAAAACATCGTGAGGAAACCGGCATGTCTTAGAACCAAAAATTCGAAGACATGTGACATCTACCAACCCGCACTGGGCCCGCGTGGTGGATTACGGCCCGCTCCCTCTCACAGAGAGGAGGCCCGTGTCCCAGCGGTGGGAACATTATAGGCTGATTATGTAATATGTATACATACAAATATATCTACCTATTAAGTACCCAATAATATGGCTATTTTCAGTTATGAAGCAACGTAGATATATTTAGTATAAAACACCCCGTTTTTCAATCAAGAAAACTGATTCTCGACACGGAAATACCTACTACAATTTTCTAGCGATTAACTAATAATGCTAAACTCCAAAAGCAATCAGGTCTAGCACAAATATAAAAACCGGCCAAGTGCGAGTCCGACTCGCGCACGAAGGGTTCCGTACCATTATCTATAGAAACGGCAAAAAAATCACGTTTGTTGTATATGAGCCCCCTTAAATATTTATTTTATTCTGTTTTTTAGTATTTGTTGTTATAGCGGCAACAGAAATACATCATCTGTGAAAATTTGAACTGTCTAACTATCACGGTTCATGAGATACAGCCTGGTGACAGACGGACAGACAGACAGACAGACAGGCAGACACCGGAGCCTTAGTAATAGGGTCCCGATTTACCTTTTGGGTACGGAACCCTAAAAATGCTTCTCTGTTTGGCAACATTTTACCGCAGCACAAGGTTCAGAGTTCCCTTAGACCAATTAAAAATCCAATTTTCTTTCACTTCAGCTCTTATATATTTTCACTAGAGAACTTATAGTTTTAGCAATGCTCGCTGAAATAATTAGGAACCTATTATTTGACACTTAAAAGAATGGAATTACCACTTCAGGCACTTGTGAGTTTTCTTGAAATTCTTTGGCGCTTTAATGAATTTCTAGGTTGAGCTACGAAAACAGCGTTTTAAATACCTATGGGGATAGAAACATTTCATTTAGAAGCAGAGTGTACAAGTTTTCAAATAGCGGTAAATAAAAGCATCTATCGATGACAATGTTTGGAAAGATATGACAAAAAGATCGACTTAAGTGTATTTCCATTTTAAAAGTTCATTTTGGTTGTGAAAATTCAATTTCAAGCTAATTGTTGAATCCTGAAAAACAATATTTGAAAAGGAATAATGAAATCACCATGATAATTACGTTAGTGTCCTGGGAACGTCCCCCAAAAAGAAAGTTAGTGGTCTCAAACGAAATCTCCTAACGCTGGCTCACGAACGAATTAGAACTATCACAAAGGCACAGTTCTATCATCACTAGAGAATGAGAAGAAAACAAAATGCATTAGATTCGCGTTACCGAATGTTAGAAGTAGTGATTGTCAAGTTGTACTGAATAAGGAGATACTACAATTCGTCGAAAAGACGGTTTTCCTGGGGATTACGCTTGATTCAAAATTACAGTGGGGTCCTCACTTAACATCACTTGCAGGGCGACTTATTTCAGCCGCTTACGCTGTTTGGAAAATCCGCCAACTAACAGACGTGGATACCGCGAGACTGGTCTATTTTAGTTACTTTCATAGCATCATGTCTTACGGTATTTTGCTGTGGGGACGGGCTGCAGATATTGATTCTATCTTTATTCTGCAAAAGAGAGCTATCCGAGCCATCTACAACCTCCGCAGACGCGAGTCTCTAAGGGAACTGTTTAAAAAAATTAACATCATGACGGTACCTTGTCAGTATATATATGAAAACATTATGTACGTTCGGAAAAATCTACATCTTTTTAGTAAAATAAGTGACAGGCATAATTTTAACACTAGAAATAGGAACAAATTAGATCAACCACGTTTCAGATTGTCTAAAGTACATACTTCTTTTATGGGGTACTGTGTAAAATGTTATAATAAAATTCCACTCGATATTCTTCAACTAAATGAGAAGAAATTTAAAACATGCATTAAACGCACACTATGTAGACAAGCATATTATATGTTGGATGATTATATCGTAGATAAAAATGCTTGGCTTAACGCTGGTCCTACTCCACAGGCACTTGGGCTCACTAGTTAAATTTCATAATTGGAAGTGTTGCTTCCCCCTTTTTACTTTTTTTTTTTTTTTTTCCTGACATTACGAAATTATTGTTTATTCTTATTTAACTTATCTGAAATTAATATTATATGAATTGCTCAATTTCTTTGCAAACTAGTTTTGTATAATTTAGAAGCATTTTTTCAATTATTGTAAATGTGAGTACCATGGAGCCGTTTGTAGTATGGTATGATGTATGTTGACTTGAAATAGCATGGCAGATGAGAGTATGTCATGCTCACTTAAATGTCTCGCTGATGGTGGCACGTGTGTTGGATCATTCGGTTCCCTACAAAATGGTGGAGCTGGATGGTGCTGATCCACATGTCATGTTCGTGAACGGGCGCCGTCAGTTGAGACTGGTCACCTCTTATTTGCCAGAGCTTATTTTTAATCTTAAATTTTGAATTGCTTTTGATTCTTTTTTTATTTTACATTGTGTTTTACATTCTCACATATAGAAGCAACATGAATACTGTACCCAGGATTTTGTAATATCTATATCCATTTTTTAAAAGAGTGTCCTTGGAGTTTCTTGCCCGTTCTTCTCCATAGAGATCTACGTTTTGGAATGGGCAACTAGCTTCAACTCTCTGACTAACTGACCGACTCTTTGACAATTCAAAAGTGCCTGTAAATGGTTTAATTGAAATAAATGCTTTGAGTTTGAGTTTGAGTTTGACTCTAGGTCTACCTACGAGTTATTTATTTTGAAGGATACTTACTTATAAAGGCTAGGGTAAATTAGGGCCGGACATTCATTCATTTCTTAAAGCATTCAGTGCCGATAAATGATAAATGATTTATTTCTGTAAGTAGGTTTGTACAAACACTTTTACACGTCAAACACATTTTTAAAAATAGAAGAGGTCGGCGTTTCTTATCTGACTACTCTGAGAAGAAAGGCCGAAACAAACTCAGAGGTCACAGTCTCTTTTAAACTCCAGACATATCTTGGTCAGATTATGTGAAGACACATGGTCTTCAGTCAGTCAGATTGGTGTCTGAAATGGTCTTTTGAGGAAAGAACCGCAGATTGAGTGGACCTCTCCAGTCAGTGCACGCAAATGTCAGTGATCGTGCAGCTCAACTCAGAATTTAAGGAGCTCAACGATTTGACGAACAATACCAAAAACAGGACATTTGGGTAGGCCGCATAAATTACTCAAACTGCCAGACCATGATTAATTAAAACCAAGGAAAAATAAATAATAAAAAGAAAAGAATGATCCACATAGTCTTCACATTCACAATAATTAAAATAATGTAATACTTTACAAAGTACATAATTACATAATTTATGTCATTGTAGGTATACATAAAATGTCAATGTGAATATAAAATCCAGACATAATCTTGGTCAGATCATTTAAGGAACAAGTAGATTTGTCTGAGATGGTCTCAAAAGACCATCTCAGACAAAAAGACAGAAAGAAAGAACCATACAGATTTGAGTGGACCTGTCCAGTCAGTGCACGCATTTGTCAGTCATCGTGTAGCTCAACACAGAACTTGAGTAGCTCAACGACTCGACGAACAATACCAAAGAAAGGACATTTGGGTAGGCCGCCTGTAGTACTCAAACTGCCAGATAAATAAAATATATAATCCACATAGTCCTCAAATTCACAATAATTAAAATAATAATAATATTATACTTCACAAAGTAAATATTCATGTCACTATGTATGTATATAATAAAATACAAAGTTATCAAAAATAACAAAATTCAATAAGTAAATAAAAAAAATTGAAAAAATTGGAGCAGCTCAATCGCAAGCCTTTTTGTCCTCAATGTAATCTTTAATGGTATAAAACGCTTTTTGGCACAACTTAGGTTTAATAAATGTTTTGAATTTATTAAGGCTAAGATCTTGTACGTGGCTTGGAAGCTTATTGTAAAAGCGTATACATTGACTTCTGAACGAGCCACCTATTTTCTTGAGCCTAGTTGTAGGTACAACAAAGTTGTCTTTGTTCCTAGTATTAATATTATGGATATCACTGTATTTTTTAAACAATTTTATATTTTTATGGCCATATAAAAGATTTTCAAAAATATATTGAGAAGGCACTGTCTGGAATATTTATCTCCTTAAATTTCTCTCTGAGAGAGTGTCTCGGACTTAATTTATAAATTGATCGAACAGCTCTTTTGATGACGGGAGTTCCATGATTTTTGTTCACCCAACAAGCATTCAGTGACGATGACGCGAGTTCCATGATGTTCCATTTTGTTCACCCAAAAAGTGCTCAACGCGTCTAAAGAAGTTTTCACTTCAAATACTCGGTTTTCGTGGCTTGACACCGAGAATGGAGATAGTTAATATCTTCTTGGTAGTCGACAACCACTGCGCCCGAAGCGCTAAAACGTTATTCTAATTTTGTATTATTTTTAAACGTAGAACTTCACTTCCTCAAGACATATGATTTAACGCACTCCTATTTTAAATTAAAATTGAGTTCTCATGCTGTGCGATTTTTTAAAATATTTTTTTTCGTTTTTTTTTTGTGGTAAATAAAAAAAAAACTTGGCTGTTGCTTCCTGAATTACGTAAAATTATTTTGATAGTTATAAGACAGAGTAATTTTGTATGGCAGCTACAAGACCTGGTTGGGGCTCGCACAGACCAGAGAAGCGTGTCACAAAAAAGGCCATAGCATAATCAGCCTATAATCTTTCCACTGCTGGGAAACATTCACACAACTGCTGGGAAACATTAGTTACCTCCTCTTTCTGTGAGAGCAAGTCGGGCATAATCCATCACGCGGGCCCAGTGCGGATCGGGATGTCACATGTTTTTGAAGTTTTGGATCAAGGACATGCCGGTTTCCTCACGATGTTTTCCTTCACGTTCGTTTAGAGAGTAGTGGTGATGGAATGATGCACATAAAATGGAACAGGTCTTATTCACCAGTGGGTGGATTAAGGCTGCTAAATACGATGATTTGGTTCCGTTATCAGAAGTATGCCTATCCGTCTCTCATGGTCGATTGCTATAATTTACGGACCGTTATTGGCTAAAACGTTTACCTATAATGCAAAGTGCAAAGATGCAGTACCTTACGAATCTATTTATTTGCCCAGTTTGGCAATAGCTACCATTGATAAGGAATACGATTCGTTTTTGTTTTCCTTACCAATTGGAACCGAACATATTACTTATGTCCGGTCCAAACTTTTACTTACTGTTAAAATTAATTTTAACAAGAGAATCCAATAAAGAGTATTACTATTCTATTGATTAGATTATTCAAGAGCCTTTTAATGTAAATAAAGAACATTTTAAACCTGCAAGTTTTTAGCATTGAATTAAATTGAATAGCCTTTTAATTCCGCAACAAATGTCCAATGTTATTTGTTTTCTATCAATGAATTGTTTTCCATTAATTAAAAAAAAACGGTTTGCTATATTTATAGAGTACCTACTTTTAAATACCGCTCCTAACATGACCCTTGATAAAAGAGGATTCCACGTCCATTTATTTATGGTATTGATGGTGTCTATTTAAAAAACATATTTACTTTCCTTTTTTAAAACGTACTTACTAGAAGCGTCACCGATTCACAGCTTTTTCTCGTGTTTTTAAAACAAAAAAATATTATTGAGGTACCTACTGATGTGTATCTGAATTAATGCAAAGTATCAAATCTGTTCAGAATCGTTTACTGAATCGATTTCTGTTATTTTTTATATATGTAATTTTTTATCCCAAAAATGATAGAAAACTATTGTAGATTACAGTCACACTTCTGCTGTGCAGTTAAAACAAACCAAAATGTTCGAAGTACCTAATACGCTAGAAACACACAATGCGGGTGCGTGTCGGGCGCGGGTCGAGACGGGAGTACGACGGGCTTGTATACAATTGTAATTCCTTGTATTATTTTGGATGTCATCACACGAATCGCGTGCAATGCATGAGTCGGGCGCGGAGCGGGTCGGGAGCAGGAGCCGAGCAAGCTTTTCGTGTGCTGTCATCCATATAATACAAGGAATTACAATTGTATACAAGCCCGACGAACTGCCGTCCCGACCCGCGCACGACACGCACCCGCCTTGTGTGTGTTTTGAGCTTTATACGCGTGCGACTGTGTGCGTGCGTAGATAATTAATGTGCCCACAATTATCTCCCACAATCAGTGTAACTAAGTTAATAAATAAACAACGTTTTATACATAATAATAAAAATTAAGTGTATGTATTATGATTACAACATAATATTTTAATTGGGGTGTTTCATAAATACAATGTGCGGCTAGTTTACTATTATGTCTTAGTTATTATTTAGTACATTAAAACTTGTCAATTGGTATATTATGCGTTCTGTATGTATGCGTATTCCTACCTATACGTATACTTAGGAAAATTTTACTAACTAATACATGCTCCATACCATACTTATATAAACAACCAAAGAGTAAAGATAACGTATCGATAGTACGCTGATTTTGGTGAGCTGTAACTGATAGCCATGTGTCATCATTTATTCAGCCACCTATTTGAAAATAGGCTCGAACATAAAGCGACCGAAAACCGAATACAAATTGCCAGTAAGATACTCGATCATAGTTCCATCTTACAAACCTCTGTGACACTGTACACCGTCCCTATCAGAATTTCCTTTCGACAGGCGTCCGTCTAAATTCGACGCCTTCGTTAAATCCAGACGATATAATGCTGACGTCGATTCCACCTCATTTGCCACCAAAAGGGCTTCAAATAAATCCCTTTTTGACATTCTTTTTTTATTCTTGGCGTCTTCGTAATAATAATCCTTGGAAACAGGACAGATCGTATATTTTATCGGGGATCCAGAATACGGACATATTGGAACTTTCTTTTGTAATGAAAGGACTGCTAATGTTACAAAGGATCTCGTGTAGGCTACTGATTCTGTGATCAACGGACGGGTCGGCGTAATAAACCTTTTATAGGTTGACGTTTATAGTTTGAATGTGTTCTGGGTATTGGTTAGGCTGGAGTTTCCTAATTTTCTTTCTAGAAACTGACATATTTTTGTGGTAGGATCGCGTACAGCAACGGATTTTTATGTTCTTATGTTCAAAGTCAAATAATTTATTTCTATTAAGCACATAAAAGGCATTTTTGAACGTCAAAAGCAAAGAAATAGATCTGATTCTAGTTGCCCCATCCAAAAGCTAGTTTTTGTATGGAGAAGAATGGGCAAAAAACTCCACCGTTACTCTTTTAAAAATGTTTTACAATATTTTGTATACATTTGTTTAATGTTCGATGCATCCTTGAATAGTAACTTGGTAAATGCCTGCGCTCCCACTGTTAAAAAACTTTTTACTTTTTACAACTGAAATTACTTACTAGTTTTTGTATTTGGGTATGACTTCCAAAAGTATTTTAAGTAAATGACGCACAAAAAAAAGAGTGAAGGAACATTTCATTCAACTTTCATTAGTGAAATCCCAATTTTATATAATGAAAACTCTTCACTATTTTTTGTTCCAGAGGTGGCACTAATTCAATGAAACTTTTCGTTGACGAAGTGCATAAAAGTGTCTTTGAACTCGCCAAAGCTAAGTTATTTTTATCTTTGTATGTGGATTTGCCGAGTTTTGTAAAAATATTGTAGAAAAGTTTTTTTAACATTTTTTTTGCTTATTTATTTTCCAAATAATAGACAAAATAACAAACCACACACAATAAACTAAGAAATATTAATAATATTAAAGCCACGTGGTAGTTCGAAAAATAAACCTAAAAAACTCAAACTCAAATTCAGGACGTTTACTGTTTTTTAAGACAGTGTCAAAAACACATTTTTCACTACTTAACTGTTTCGCGTACACACCTCTATATTTTCAATTCACTCCAGAACAGGAGTATCCGCCAAACTTTTGATTCGATACGAAAGCTGAATTCGCGAGCAAAAATGTATAGAGCAGCTAAAACGGGCCCGTGTTTTATGTAACATGATCGACAGTTTAATTTAGTTGTCAGTTAGCGGCACGGCTTTATGCAAAGTGATGTATCGGATACTAAACGTTAGTTTTGGAAATGTGAAGTGGGTGGGAAGTATCCTATTTTCGGACGCCGCATTTTGGTTTATTTATTTATGGTTTGTGTAAATTGTTTCTCAAAAGATTAAAAGGGTCTTAGCTCCTGAAACTTGAGGTAACGTAGAAGTTTACTTATTGAGGAAATTCGCGAAATGATTGTATTTATGAGAGAATTAATATGCTATAAATAATCCTCTCGTAACCACAATCTTTTTGTCATTGAAATTAATAAACATTGCGTTGATCAAGCCGACAATCTTGAAATAATGGAATTTGTTGTTTTATCGCAATGACAGTAAATTGTGATTCTACGTTCGAGTGAGTGTGTTACGAAATTAAGTTAACATAATGACACGTAGAAAAATGTATTGCTTCATTTATCTGCCATTTTTTAAATCAAGACCGTTTGAATAACTGTCGTAAGAGGCAAACTTGAACTTTTTTATTTCGATAATAACCTGTGTCCTATGTAGATCCTAGTACAAAAATAAATATTTTGCTGTATCAATTTGATGCTAGCATTAATGAAAATTCGTCGCGTCAATATAACAAACACTATAAAAGTTTCAATAACGCACGATAAAGGCTTTGTAATATCACGCTTCGTTACGAACTGAATAACAAAATTTTAAAACTATCGAACGATAACCTATAAAATTCCATAGACTGTGACATCGGCAAATTTTATAGAAAATTGTAAAAAGTTTTTGACAAACGTTATTTGCTTACGGCAGAAAGCGGACTTTTCATTTTATTCTATTTTTTTACTCAGCACAAGGGGAAACTGTAGGTTTTCATTGGAAAAACACTATAGTTATACGACATGATGGTACGTATTAGAAAATAAAGATTTTTTTTTATTTCACCGTAACTACATATAATTAGACTTTGTCACAGTTACAGTTGTTATTTTTATTAAAAAAAATTAATTTACTTTTATGAGTCTGCATTTACCTATACAAGTACATACGTGCTATTGCCTTTATTCGCTTTTCAATTAGGCTGTATAATACATATCAAAACATATGGATTTATATTTGATCCGAAACACTTTTAAGATTTATGATGCTAGAATATTTTTGGGCAATGAACACACCCTTGAGGTAGCCCTGCATTAATTGCTATTAGACTGGATAAACTAAACCATAGGATCAGCCCTAATGACCGTTTGGTAAGCACAGTGAATACCCAAGTGCACAGACGGGCATTCATCACATATTAGGAACCTTACTAATTACTCTAGTGTGTCGAACCCTATCAAATGTCTTAGAGATATCGTCAATTACGACAAAGGTTTCTGTGGAAGTTAACCATTAATATTGAGTGACGTATAAGGTGTGAGCGTCTAATAATACGCTATCATTCATGTATTACTTATTCAGAGACGTATTCCAAGAACTTAGTGAAAATAACGATGTGTAAGAGTATCTTCTAAACGTAGGTCGCAAGTAATGAGAGATATGTACAGAGCTTTTTCCTGGAATATTAAAAAAAATCTCTTTGCGTTTGAAATTCAGGTAAAAACGTAAAAATAATAATTGATTCAGCATTTTATTTATCGAGCTAATGGTTAAAAGATTGATTCTTGGGAAAAACCGATTGATTTATTATTCAGATATTTTTAATTTAGTCGTGTAATTTTGCCACTGGGAGAGTTGGTTTTAATTTTTAAAACAACATGTTCTAAAAATATGACCTTCCACAAATGAAAGGTCATATTCTGTATGTACCTTAATATTTTCATGACATTTGGAAGAAACCAGTTGATTGTTGCAATTATCGTACAAGAATGCCTTGAGCCACTTGATCCGCTTTCACTCTTAAATTATAACCCGAAACTTTACCAGAGAGAAGCTAATCTGACGTGACATTGACTAATATAACTTTAGGCGATACCCTGTTCTTCACCTTTAAACTCAAACTCAAACTCAAAATCAAAGCATTTATTTCAAATAAACCAATTACAGGTACTTTTGAATTGTCAAGGGGTCGGTCAGTCAGAAAGATGAAGCTAGTTGCTCATTCCAAAGCGTAGTAGGTTCCTAAGAACGGGCAAGAAACTCCACGGACACTCTTTTAAACTGAATATTTATATATATAACAGAATATTTCAACTGAATTATGAATTTCTGGTGGAACATGAAACTTTCCAGTTTCAGAAAGTCTTTATTTACTAACTGTCTAGCAAAGCCTAAGTGTGTACTAGATATAGAAGCACCTTTTCATCCCTCGGATTTATAGTCCGATGCCATGGCAATTCAACAGGACCGGAGGGAGACGTAGGTATGTCGCGTCTCCGTCTAAATAAACATTTGCAGAAATCTGAAGGCCAATTTTCACATTTTAAAACGTTCAATACCTAGTCGAAATCTCATCTCAACGACAACCAACGTCAGAAACTTGTCAATATCTGGTAGTGACTGACCAGAGAACTCTTATTCTATCTATACTCCATTTGAAATAAGATTAGACGTATAGATAAGTCTTTTTTACATTCCTTTCAACCGATTTTGAATTCTATTGCGTTGGTGGTATGACAAATGGCAGCCGCAGTAGATAGTTGGTATTATGTTACTTTTTTTGCTTTTAATTCTATCCTTATGCCTACAGTATAAAAGTCAAAATCGGTTGGACGGACTGTAAAAGGGTTTGTTTTGATGTCTAATCTTATTTCAAATGGGGTATAGTGTCAAGCAATATGAAATGATTTAAGCTAATCAACGTTAGCCAATAACTATAATTATGAAGATAGATCAACGTACCTACTCAACTATGTATCTGTTATGTGAGTACATATATATATACTTCTCAACAGAAAAATCGAAACACTTCCGGTTTTATATTTAAATATTCTTAAATATACACATTTTTCTGATAATCCTTACAAAACATAAACTTGCAAGGTGTTTCGATTTTTCTGATGAGAAGTGTATACATACAGGGTTATTGGTAAAACACCAGCAACCTCTTAAGGAGTCATTGTACTCATCATTATGAACAACTTTTACTATACTAACAAATATGAAATCGCGAAAAAAAAAACCGCTGCTCCGTACATTTTGACGAGTTATGCTAACATAAATGTACTGAACAGCTGTTTTTTTTTCGCGATATTTGTATAATTAATAATAAGTAGGGTAGACTAAAGACTTAGTTTAAAACATTAACGACTGCTGGTTCAGTCCAATATATGGTTGTTCGTATCGGTTGCGTTATTTCATCTCCAACCCCCTTCGGTTATAACAGTATCTCAACTATGCAAGTATCTAATATAACCCGAACCTAAACCTATGCATAAGTGAATGCAATTATGTATTCTAGGATCGTGGGCTAATTTTTAACCGACTTCTTCAAAAAGGAGGAGGTTCTCAATTCGTCTGTACTTCTGTTTTTTTTTTTTTGTATGTTTGTTTGTTACGCGATTACTCCGCCAATTATTTTGATGATTCTTTTTTTGTTTGGTAGGTCATGCTTCCGAGGTGGTCCCATATCAATTTTATTAAGTTTGCTTGCGTAATTTTTGAGTTAGCTTCAATATTACGTATTTTTCCCACTTAGTTTATCTAGACGATATCCTGTTTGACTCCTTTACTGTTATTTACATAGCAGGTAGTGGTATTCGGATTTGTGTGGGGTAGGTACCACAACTAAAAAGTGAAAAATAAAAACATTTTACAAAAAAAAAACAACCGACTTCCAATAAAAACACTAAAAAAGTGAAAAATAACTTCAATTTCGGAAGTCGGTGGCAAAGAACGGAAATTGAAAAGCAAAGACACCGACTTCCGAAATTAAAGTTATTTTTCACTTTTTTTGTGTTTTTATTGGAAGTCGGTTGTTTTTTTGTAAGCCAAAATTGTCGTAAATGCCTGGAGCTTTAATACGTGAAATTGATTATTTACCCATGGTACAGACTAAAGATTTATGCAAGGAGTATGGTGTTGAAATAAAATAATTATGTATTTGCAAGGACGGTTTCCTTGTGGTTTCCAGAGAAAGGTTAATTATCGAACACAAATCAAAAACGTGTTTTCTGGATTGTCCTGTTATTTAGATAAAAAACTTGAAGATGATAATGTAACAGCTATTCCATATGTTGCTAATATAATATATAATATAATTTAATAATCCTACTTCCTACTAATATTATAAATGTGAAAGTTTGTGTGTGTTGTGTGTTTGTGTGTTTGGATGTTTGTTACTCAATCACGCAAAAACAGCTGAATGGATTTGGATGAAATTTGGCAAGCAGATAGTTTATAACCTGGATTAACACATAGGGTACTTTTTATCCCGATATTCCCACGAGATCGAGACTTACGCGGGTGAAACCGCGGGGCACAGCTAGTATATTATTATAATATTTATAATTTGTAAGGGTAGGTACACAGGTGTCCGAATGAAGAATGGTCATTGGTCAGTCTCCGTTTTTCAAAGAAAACAAATCAACACGCTTCAAGTTTACGAACGAATTTACGATTGAGGAATGAGGAAAAACAAACAGTAAATTGAAACAAAACTCTCAACGAAATCTTTCTTTACAAGAGTCTATTAAAAATCGCAGCTGTGAATGTTAAAAAATCCTGCAATATTAAAAGTCCAGATGACAAAATGTAATAATTTTATGAATCCTTGGTGGATATTATTTTTAATGCGACAAACAATGCGATGGTATCTGCTGTTGTTTGTATCCCATTTTTTTTTTACATTCTGTATTTCCTTTTTTCTTGGCGTAATTGTGACTTCAGGCTTCCATGATTGGCAAAATCCCAGTTACTTTTGTCCTACCCGTACATCATGACACTCATCTACCACTTTTGAGACCGCAACACTAGATTGGCAATTTATTTCAAAATTTTCATACACAAAATTCGATTTGAAATATATCTTCCTCTGTATAAGCTGTAGTAAATCTTACACGCCATACTTCAAACCACCACCACCACAAACTTACGTATCCAAATCAAAATCTGGATTTCCTTCAACCGCAATAACGTATCATCAACAAGCGTTAAACCTAGTTTAATACTACTAACCGTCCGTAATAGTTTTTAAAGTACTAGGACCATAAGCCTTCCTTGTATCTAAACATCAGTGTAAGTGCCCTTAACGAGGGTAATATCCCTCCGACATTATCCTTTATACTAGCAGTGTCCGGATATGAAACTTTTCATAACCACTTAAGTAGGTATTTAGAGAAGACCCTGTTAATTATTTAAACATAATGTTTGACCTCTGAACGTAGTCCACCACTGTAGCAGTAGGGAACTTTAATTATCTCGATTCCAACCCTCGTTTTAACGATCCCCAAGTGCGTAATTGCTTACGTAAGGGTGGGGAATGCGAACGTAGAGTGACTGAAAAAGGCTAGTTTTCGGAATTAAGTATAGAGTAGAGAAGGTAGCGTGTCAGTATATATTTGTTTTATTCATTTGAATGCCAGGGCTGGCCAGGGTTACGGGAAAGTCCGAAAGGGATACCGGGACCCTTGGCAACAGGCAACTGAAGGAACATGGGTGGGTTTTAGTCAGTAAAAGTCTGACACGCCCTCCCGCTCCGCTCAGAGTGGTCAAGTCATTTGATGATTTGCCAACATCAAAAAAAAAAAAAATTTGTCACAAACATTTGTGTGGCCCTGGCTCTTGTACTAGGAGTTCCTGTATCACAAGATCCATTGATCTTGCTTCTTTTTTATAGCCATCCACATTCATACTCAGCTCTTTTCTTGGCACATGCCCCTCATTCCTACCTCCGCATCACATTTTATATGAAGACAATCGGCCGAGATCTCGCAATTAATGTACTGTGAGGTTTTATGCAATATGCAACCTCATGTGGTACTGGCTAGCTAGCGCGTAGCCACGTGTGTGGAACGTTCCGACAATTTGATTCAAATAGTTAAGTAGTGACATTTTGTTGAGGGGGGCTTCACTTTAGACCGAGCCACCAAAATGTATATTGTATCAATCTTAAATAATAAACCCTCTAGAACCCCCTTTACCTCTTCCTCTTCATAATCCTCCTCCTCACACCCACACACACGTAGCTAACGCTCCTAAAGCGTTACAGTACCCTCGTACTATGTCCATACAATATATAGCTATTATAAATAGTATAGACGATACGTTATGTCTCATAGTACGTACCATCGTAATCTATGAACCTTCCAGTCAATTCACTGGTCTGTGGTCGCCAACCAATTCTACATGATTAATGTTAATGAATGTCTTAGTTTGTTGATCAACTTGTTTCGTAGGCAAACCTCTGATGTGAAATTAATTAATGAGTTTTGAGCACTAATTATAATGCTGTACTTCGCTAGATTAGCTTTCATTTTTTTTCGGAATCTTCATTAGAAAAGTCGTAAATCAATTTATCACTAAGGGTTTTACCAGGTTTAGACACGTCTTGTTCAACGCGTGTTTAATATCAGTTTTATGTCAAACTCCATACAGAAATGTGTTGAAAAGGGGTTTAGGCTAACAACAGATAAACAAGGTTTTGTGGTAATAAAGTAGAAATCTATTTTTTCTCGATTTCATTGAATGACACGACGTATTCTCCATTGATAGTCGAAATCACAATAGAAATCAAATTCTATTACGCAATTATATTTCCCAAACTTCCAAAATTACCCGATATCAATCACGTTTAACAAAGCAGGAATTTTCCCAACACACTGTCACCGAGAGCGACGATATTTCAAACAGGACAATAGCTCCAATAATGTCCAGGCCGCCTGATCACGCCTCTTCGGACTTTGGATAGTGGAAACCCAGCCATTAGTCCAAAACCCATAACTGCTTCTGACTTTTCTCTGGACAAAAGCTTTTAAACATTTTCTCTGCATCTAATTAGTACCAAAATAGTCCCGTTCCAATTTTGAACTTAACGGCTTTTGTGAAATATAAAATATGGCAGCCATCTAAAGAAAATTATTGGCACATCTTTTACAAAACATTTGGGCCATGAAATAAACAGGGGGTTATGATTGTCTATTGTTTTGCAAACAATTGACTGAAAAACTTTCGAATTATTAGTTAAAAAAAGGTTTTGTTATATATATAGAAAGCTAAATAATTTGTGTACTTAATAAATAATTACTTTATTTTGCTACTATTTGTGTACTTAATATTGTAAGCTGCTTACCACGATAAATAAAGAAAAGTAGGTAACCAAGTGTGGGCATTATTAGCTACTTAATTTTATTTGGAACTAGCTGAGCCCCGCGGTTTCACTCGCGTAAGTCTCGATCCCGTAGGCATATCGGGATAAAAAGTATCTTACGTCCTATTCCAGGTCATTGTCTACCCATGTGCCAAATTTCATCTAAATCCGTTTTAGCGTGAAAGCGTAACAAACAAATAAATTCACTTTCGCATTTATATTATTAGGATAGGATTAGGATAGGATTAGGATAGGATTAGGATAGGATTAGGATAGGATTAGGATAGGATTAGGATAGGATTAGGATAGGATTAGGATAGGATTAGGATAGGATTAGGATAGGATTAGGATAGGATTAGGATAGGATTAGGATAGGATTAGGATAGGATTAGGATAGGATTAGGATAGGATTAGGATAGGATTAGGATAGGATTAGGATAGGATTAGGATAGGATTAGGATAGGATTAGGATAGGATTAGGATAGGATTAGGATAGGATTAGGATAGGATTAGGATAGGATTAGGATAGGATTAGGATAGGATTAGGATAGGATTAGGATAGGATTAGGATAGGATTAGGATAGGATTAGGATAGGATTAGGATAGGATTAGGATAGGATTAGGATAGGATTAGGATAGGATTAGGATAGGATTGGGATAGGATTAGGATAGGATTGGGATAGGATTAGGATAGGATTAGGATAGGATTAGGATAGGATTAGGATAGGATTAGGATAGGATTAGGATAGGATTAGGATAGGATTAGGATAGGATTAGGAATTAGGATAAGATTAGGAGATTAGGATTAATGTTCTTTATTCATAGAAGTGATTGACATATTTCCTGAACTTTTTGATTCTATATGGGCGCCGTTATTGGTCAATGTGGACTATTCGAGGCATACACTAAACTGATAAAGTATCAAGCTACTGACAACCCGTGTATAAATCCAGTCCAAAAACCACTTAACACTTCACTCGGAAACCGTTACCCAGAATGCACCAACAGTAATCTACACTTCAGGCCAACAAGAAGTGTAAATAACATTTCTAAACGCGACATTACACTAAGCGCTCGAACCGTAGCTATGCCAAATCTCTCGATATCAGTTGCTTATTCAATCGGCGCGATTTGAGCCAGCGAGCGAAAATACAGTTGGGTGCACTGAACAATTTACAATTCACTTGTGCCCGCCTCTGTACCGTGGGGACAATGGGTGTGTGTGATTTGAGGTTTGATTTTAGTCTAGCGCCAGCTTGGCTCGCATTGTCAAACGATTTCGGTGACTGGGTGAATTTTTTTGTCCGAATTTTGATTAAGTTTTTGTTCACTGATTGGTCGTATAATATTTAGGTTAAATTGGTCTGTTTTACAGTTATTCACGGCAATATAATTATAATGATGCAATTTCCTTTAATTTTATGGAATTTCATTGCTAAAAGGTTTTTTTTTTCAAGCACTAGTTGCACAATGTAAATGTTAGGTATCGGTAAGTATAAGGTTTAAAATATTATTACTCGACTGCCTCGTTAGTCTAGTGGTCGCAAGCGCTACTGCTGAGCATGAGGTCTTGGCTTCGATTCCCAGGTCGGACAAACTGTTATTGGGTTATTCCTGTCTGGAATTTCTCAGTATCAGCCTTGAGTCAGGATTTGTGCCCGGTTGATGACATAGGCTCGCCCCATATTACATGGGAGTTATACTATAGGTACACCTCTGCCCAAGCCTTCGGGGAAACAAGGCGTGATATTATGTTATGTATTGAATGTTTGAGTATTATTTAATTGTGTGGTTTAATTTTTTTTTTTACCCATTTTATATTTTTATTTAATGTAAGTAATGGAATATGTCCGAAATAAATGAATTAATAATTAATTAAAGTGTAGTGTGACTTTTATGTAGTGTGACTAATGAATGAATTAATAATTGTGACTGAGTGACACTTTTTCAGGCTAGAGCCCCGCTACCAACCTTCCAGTCTCGTTTCTCTCTAGAAAAAGAATAAAATAAAGGTGATGTACCTACCAATTTAATAATTGCATTATGTAATTACACCCTTGCAAGGCCCATGTGTACGTTCAGATATATGTCGTAATTATAATTATTAGTATGTACCTACTAATTTACCTCTTGTGAAGTCATGTGTTTAGATGAAATCCAATTAAAATTATACACGCCTGAATACACCTGAATGAGGTACTAATAAATTAAGATAATTATTGTGGCTTGAATTACAAACCTTAAGCTGCGTCTACGCTAGGCCGAGCCGAGCACTGCGGAGCACGAATTAGCGTAGCGCGCTCGTTCGAGGCCTACTTCGGAGCCTCGAACGAGCGCGCTACGCCGAGCATGAATTCTCGTAGCGTAGACGGCTACGCTACGAGAATTCATGCTCGGCTCATGCTCGGTTCGTCTAGCGTAGACGCAGCTTTAGGTGTTTTATTAGATAAGTAGGTACATTTTTGTGACGTCAAAAAGGATAAGTATTTAAAAGGAAAAAATCTTCTAAGCACGACAGATGTTTTTTTTTTCTAGAGTATATACAGCTTGTACCTAACACAGCCGTTATCTACGCATTCTGTACATCAAACAAGTAAGATGGGACTTTGTTTGATGTACGCTTTTTTCTAACTTTCGATTCTAACTGCAGAAAAAAACCAAACCTACTAATTTATAGTGCATTCAATCTGCCAAGCCTTTTCACAATATGTTGGGGTCGGCTTCTAGTCTAACTGGATGCAGCTGAATACCAGTATTTTACATGGAGCGACTGCCTATCTGACCCCCACAACTCAGTTACTGGGTAATACGATACCTTATTGAGACTAGTTGTCAGACTTTCGGGCTTTTGACAACCCGTAACGACGTTAAAGATCTATAAATGACAGCCGGAACCAAGGGGTTAACGTGCTTTCCGAGCGGGGTCACGATATGTAATGGCTGGTCACCCATCCAGGGACCGACCTCGGTGAGCGAAGCTTAACCTTCAATCAACCGTGCGGCTCTTATAAGTCACGAGCCCCCTTACGTACACGAAAACTGCAAAGCAAAGTAAAGTTTCTTATTATTTTCTGTAGTAATATAATTATTATTATCTAGGAGGAAATAGATTCCATTTGATCTAAATTCAGTCCAAAATGGTCAACTAAGAGTAGCTTGGTACCTTCGGAGCGGCACTATCAAATTGGGCATCAAATATACATGTGTGCACCTGCCACACCGTTCTGGGTCGTAATGATACCTCAATGTAGATTGCTAAGCGATCGCCACTCGCCACAGAATGTAGTGCCGATTGACGTAATATTGTGATATTCATGCGATATTTGTAATGTATTAGGTATAATTAAAATGGTGACTTGACGAGAGGTGTGGGTATCGACTTAACGAAACCAGTGTCTTCTCGAAATAAAGTAAGATTGTTTAGGCAATTTTTTTAAAACCTTTTATTTTTGGTTTTACAAAAACGCTGAAAGACATATACAGTATGTTAAGTAAAAGAGGGCGTTCCCGCTAACCTACAAAAGTATAGCGTCCATACATGATTTAAAAAAACCAGTAAAAAAAAAATGTTTTTTTTAATTGTGTATTGAAATATTCACAAAACTATTAAATTGATACGTAAAAGAAATACTCTGTACGCGTACACTTGTATCTTGTATCAACGTAGAAAGACAAGTGTGACTAATGTGCGTGTACTTGTCCGTATATGAATTTAAATTTTTTTCTTTTTTTTTTTCTTATTGATATTTTTTTAGCATGTTGTATAGACGCTATACTTGGAATCTTCATAATCCCTAACTTAACAAATGATGGGTTTCTCCTTATAAGCTTTCATCTCCTCTATCACTCCCTATAGAATTATTTTTGAGACAAAAAGTAGCCTTTGTCCTTCCCCGGGATGCGATCTATCTGCCTAGCTCATTCCCAACAATATTGGGGTCGGTTTCCAGTCTAACCGGATGCAGCTGTATACCAGTGTTTTACATGGAGAGACTGCCCATCTGATCTCCACAACCCAGTTACTGGGTAACACGATACCCCTTGGTAAGACTGGTTGTCAACCTTTCAGGTTTCTGACGATCCGTAACAACTGTCAAAGTTCTACAAATGACAACCGGGACCAACGGCTTTACGTGGTTTTCGAGGCACAGAGGGTTGGTATGGAAAGATGGTCACCCATTAACGGACCAGCCGCGGCAAGCGTACCTTAACCTGATCGATGCAATCTGTCTCGGATGCAATCTATTTCCTTGTCAAATTTCATCAAAATCCGGTCAGCGGTTCATGTGTGAAAAGGAAACAAACAGAGTTATTACTTTTGAATTTATAATATAAAACTATACATCTAGTATGGGTAGTATGTATGGATGAATAATTCATCAATGAGAATGCGTACCCCGATTTATTATGATTAGTTACGTCAAGGACATAATAATTGTAACATTACCTTTTTCCTGTAGATAAAAGATGACAATTTGACCTCTCGAATCGGAAACAAGGAAAAAGTCGAACCAATAAGAGTCATATAATACATAATTTCTGACAAAATATTATAACGTAATTGAAGATGAGGGCAACTACAAAAGAGAATGCTTAGTTGGCATCTATAAAAAGGCGGGTCTGATTAATGGTTTTTTGTCCGTGCCCGTCCTTCTCCGTTAATCAAGTAAATAGTAGACGAGCGCCTAAATTAATTTCAGGACAAGCATTTCGGGTATAAAGCTGAAATAGTGTTTGACAATTTATTAATTATTTAAGCAGTTATTATCATTATTTATAATTTATCATTCAGTAATAACAGCCGCACGGGTCGATCCATCAGGTTAAGCTACGCTTGCTGCGGTTGGTCCGTGGATGGGTGACCATTTTTACATACTGAGACTCCTCCGTGCCTCGGAAAGCCCTTTAAACCGTTGGTTCCGGCTGTCATTCGTGGATTTTTGACAGTCGTTACGGGTCTTCAGAAGCCTGAAAGTCTGACAACCAGTTTTACCAAGGGGTATCGTAATACCCAGTTACTGGGTTGTGGAAGTCAGATAGGCAGTCGCTCCATGTAAAATACTGATTTCAACTGCATCCGGTTAGACTGGAAGCTGACCCCAACATAGTTGAGAAAAGGCTAGGCAGATTGATTATTTATCATTAAGCCTGACTTCCAGGTTCGATTCCCAAAGATTCGATTCGGGCAAAGTGTTATTGGGTTTTTGCATCAGGAATGTTTCAGTATCGGTCCGGAGTCTGGATTTGTGGCCGGTTGATGGCAATAGGCACTTCCCATCACATGGGGCTTAAACATAAGTGGCGAAATGTCGGTGTACTATTAGGTTCACCTCCGCCTAACCCCTCACATGCCTATTTTTATGTTATGATGTTATTATCATTATTAGATACATAAACTCACGATAGGTAGAAACTAAAGAACGCCACTTGCTACGATACTTACATACTCTTGCATCATTTACGTTCATACATATGCAGGGCTAACATGACAAGCGCGAGAACGCTCTCTTTCTCGTTTTGTCGAAATTTGTCGTCGATTATGACGTCATTCTAATCCCTAACATGACCGTTACGCACGAGTAAGCTCGAAAAAGGCACTTTGACACTTCTCTATCTCGTGACGAGATACCGATGTAGCAAATTATTAAAAACAAATAATTTTTATGATAGCAACATCAGCTTGAGGTTTGGTTTCATTCATTCGATTTTACGCATGAAATTAGTATGTACTATTATTAATTTTACGTCCACCTCTTTTGTAACCGACTCTTTTGAATAAAATTAAATATTTTCCTTTGGCATACCGAAATTAAAATAAAAAATGACGGAAATGAAAATGTGTGGCACAATATAAGTTTAAATATCATTTCTTTTTCGATAAGTATTGAGATCCTAAATGAAGAAGTATAGAATACGATACGATTAGAATACGTGGATAATAATGCCAATGAATAATGCCACCACACTTGCCAAAAGGACTGACGTTCAGTTAAATATGCAGCTGGGGTTGATTTCGCTATTATAACCACAAAACACTAAACGTAGGTAATCACCATCCCATAAATAATGAACTGGCGATTTTAGTAATTATGTTGCGAAGGTATGGTATGGTACAGCCATAATCCCTATATTTCATGAATCACCATAATTGGCAAAGTGACTGGTTATTACTGAAAGTGATGTATTGAGTGTAGCTCATCTACTTAATAGTGCTCCCCTCCGCCACAGTTTCTCTCGCGGCTGCCGAAAGGAACTTTCGTTCCAATATACATAGTAGTTTAAAACTAAGTTTTTTCATTATTATATATTACATATTATATTGCAAAATAAAATGATGACTAAATAAGTACAATTTAAGAAACTGCCATGTTATAATGTTTTTTTTTTTTTTTGTGTAATAATTTTGTCTACTCATCTCGTCGTAAAAATCGACAACGAGTAAATGACAGATAAATAAGAGATATTTCGTGTTGAACTGTTTAAAGGCGAGATAACTTAGGTGCCATGTTAGGGTTTGCAGAGAAAACATCAAGTTTGACAGAACGAGTCGAGTATTTTGTATGGCAGCGCTGTCAGAAAACGAGAAAAGTGACGAAATAGACAAAAATTACTCACTCTCGCGTGAGTAATTGTCGCATGTGTCATGTTAGGCCTGCTGGTCATACACGCACGCCGGTTGTGAGTACTACGCCAATAAGGCATGTTCTTCTAGGTCGTTGGTCCCGGCGTTTCAACTCTAACTCAAACTCAAACTCAAAGCATTTATTTCAATTAAACTATTTACAGGCACCTTTGAATTGTCAAGGAGTCAGTCAGTCAGAAATATGAAGCTAGTTGCCCATTCCAAAGCGTAGTAGGTACCTATGGAGAAGAACGGGCAAGAAACTCCATGGACACTCTTTTAAATCAAAATATTGTTACAATATATTGGTTACCTACATCATTCATGTTGTAATTATACATGTGAGAACAATGTAGAGATCACGTTAAAAGCGTCCGCAATTATAACATGAGAACAATTAAAAAAATAAATAAGCCATGGCAGCTAAGAGATGACCAGTCACAACTGACGGCGCCCTTTCACGGACATGACGCATGGATCAACTTAGAGGCCCTAGACAAAGTGACATTCTATCAGCGATAACGATGATGGAAAAGGCATAAATATATAGGACTGACATAAGCTATCGAAAAGCTTATGTTAATCCTATTGAAAGTCGTTGTAGAAATACGAAACGCTTTCGAAGCGATTGTCACTTGTCTAGGCCCTCAGATCTGCCTTGTAAACACCTTTTGTTAGGCGCCTTTTATTTATCCTCTCAATATGACCAAACCATCTTAGCATATTCTTTTAATTTTTTATCACTACATCTTCTTTTAAATCGTTCCGTTGCCATATTATTATCATTATTATTAATGCGAAACTCAATCTCTCTCTGTTAGTCTGACGTTTACAGGCAAAGTCGAGTAATTTCTATTTAACCTAACACACTTCGAAACTTATTTATAATTAAGTAGGTACCTATTTTATTAAACTTACATAAGTTGGTTTTTTAATAAATAAATAAATCTAAACCAAACCAAAAAAAAAATATCATCATTATAAAAGTATATTATTAAGTATGATTGCAGTAATTTTTGTATTTTAATGAACGGCTCGCCAGCGCACACTTAATCCAAAGAGAATTTCGTTGTATAGCTAAAACTAAACTGTAAAAATAGGCTAATATAATAAATAAATAACTCAGATAAAAATAATTATACCTTTTATAATAATATAAAGCTATTGAAGACCAACTAATAAAGGACTTTCTTAAGACAATTTATTAACCAATATCACTTTTCTTCTACTCGTACAATGCGAATCCATAAATCAGAACGAATTGAACACCGTTTAAAACAAGACACATAAAATGGCGCACAATTAAGCGTAATTTATAGGATTTACGAACTTTTGTTCAGTACATTTATATTACAAATGTATATTTTAGCGGAACACTTTTGTATCAAGTAATGAGTGAGGTTAAGTTGGGGTTGCCGCGGTGTTTAATAAAACTTCGGCCAAATGCGTGTCAGACCACGCACAATGAAGGGTTCCGTAGTTGGGATGAATAATATCCCAAGAATAAACTTAATATATTGATGTTGCGCCTTTTGCAGGTCACACACGTTACGATATACTTGCGTATAATTTTATTGGACTTGCACAAGCTAGGAAAGACCAATATTTAAAAAAAAGTTGTCCTTGCTTTGCTGGGTGGATTATTTTCTCATGGCAGTCGAGCGCAGTAGAAACCAATTCGTTGGTCTATATCGCTTACGTTTGCTGTTTTCCTTATCTGACTTCGTGACTACGTGCCGCGCATTATAAGTAACGAGTATGCTACGATTTATTTATTTTCCATTCTGTGTTATTATTTCAAAATCAATAAAATGTAAATCAATAACAGACAGCATTCATGAATTGCGAAAACAAAGCCACCCGCGTGGTATGTCGATAAAAAGTAGCCTATACCTTCCCCGGGATGCCATCTATCTCCTTGCCGAATTAAGTCGAAATCCGTTCAGGGGTTAAGGCGTGAAAAGGTAACATACAGACAGACAGACGGACAGAGTTACTTTCGAATGTATAATATTAGTATGGATGGGCCAGTTCTTTACCTCGATCTCGAATGGAAAGCGGAGGTCTATGATGGAACGAGCAAGAACAGAATAAAATACTCTTTATTATGTACACCATAAAAATACAGATGTAGTTTAGAATAGGGTGACACAATGGGCCAGACCAGAAGATGCCTGTTCACTCCTTTGAAGGCTGACTGGTTATACGTGGAAGGGAACACAGACGCTGGTAGACAGTTCGACACTTGGCCGTGCATAATATGTGTGGAGGAGAAGCGCTGAGTGCGACAAGTCGATATATCGACCTAGTGCGATTGGTACGCAAGACCGATGGTGAGATATAAAAAAGTTTTGAGTTAACATTACATAGTTTTCTTTAAACCGTGAATAAAATATGTACGCAATTATAACCTAAAACGAATTTAATGAATTTCACTAATTTCCATGTTTTGCGTGTGTTGAGAGTCAAGTATTTTTGATAGTTGTCATGAAATTGGTGGTATAAATATGTTTTTGCCTCTCCTACATACCTAACTGCTTTGTCAACTGTAGTACATCCGCCCTTACTGCAGATCGTAGCAGCTGATACAGCGGAGCTAAAAGATTTGGCTCGTGACTTCCTTTGTTTAGTTATCACACTGTGCCGGTAGATGGCGGTAGGTTTATTTCAATGGCCAATTATAATTTTTAACCGACTTCTTCAAAAAGGAGGAGGTTCTCAATTCGTCTGTATGTTTTTTTTTTTTTGTGTGTATTTTACGCGATTACTTCGCCAATTATGAATCGATTTTGATGATTCTTTTTTGTTTGGTAGGTCATGCTTCAGAGGTGGTCCCATATAAATTTTATCAACTATGCTTGCGTATTTTTTGAGTTAGCTTTAATAATTACGTATTTTTCCCACTTAGTGTATGTAGACGATATATTGTTTGACTCCGTCACTGTTATTTACATAGCAGGTAGTGGTATTCGAATTTGTGTGGGGTAGGTACCGCAACTAAAAAGTGAAAAATAAAAACTTTTTACCAAAAAAAAAAAAACAACCGACTTCACAAAAAAAGTGAAAAATAGCTTTAATTTCGGAAGTCGGTGGCAAAAAACGAAAATTGAAAAGCAAAGACACTTACTTCCGAAATTAAAGTTATTTTTCACTTTTTTAGTGTTTTTTGGAAGTCGGTTGTTTTTTTTTGTGAACAGCCTTTAATCAAGAATACGACATTTAATTTTCATCTTTAGATTTTATAATATTCTTAGAAATTCTGGGTTTTGTTCTATTACCTTATTGTTAAATGATGATTCACACAGTCAAAGAAGAAACCGTGTAACAATTTTTTTTCACTTTCGTCCATTCAATTTTCTACGGTAACGCTAGCTATCTTTATGTCTTCTAAATAGACGAAAGCCTCTTCTCGATGGATAGTTCGTCCAACATCGATCTTTTGCGCGATGCTGCAGAGTCCACGATAACATTCTTAAACCAACACCAAACGAATGCATCACAATTATAGATGTCAGACTTTCATAGTCCAGTCTTTTCATTTCTTACTTCTGTTCTTTACCTGTATTGTGGCTCCTTCTCCTTCCACTACAGCACTCGCACGGTTCACAGCTTAAACTGACATCTAAACTCTTAGATTTCTTTACTGAGTTATTTATTAGATTCGACTACAAAGAAGGTTTGAATCAACGGTGGAAAAACTCTAATCTAAAACTACTGAAAATGTGGAATACCTTTTGTTTTTTTTTTCGTCATCATCTGCCTAGACTTTTCCCAACAATATTAGGGTCGGCTTCCAGTGTAACCGGATGAAGCTGAATACCAGTATTTTACATGGAGCGACTGCCTATCTGACCTCCACAGCCCAGTAACTGGGTAATACGATACCCCTTGGTAAGACTGGTTGTCAGACTTTCGGGGTTCTGACGACACGTAAGAACTGTAAAAGATCTACAATTATCAGCCGGGACTTAGCCAGAGCTTAACGTGCTTTCCGAGGCACGAAGGAGTCTCGGTATGTAAAGATAGGGGTTGGTCCGTGGATGGGAGACCACCCATCCACGGACCAACCCCGGCAAGCGTAGCTTAACCTGATGTATCGACCCATGCGGCTATTATTACTTAGCCACGGGCTCCTTTTGTTTTCGTTAAGGAAATTTTTTGGCACTCATTTTAAGAATTTATCAATTCAAAATGTAGAGATATTTTTAATCAAATAGAAAATTGTGGAAGACAAATAATCCAAACGAAATCTAAAAGAGAAAAATTTGAAAACATATTCTCGTCTAGACTTCTCCAGCATCATTCATTGAAACCAAAAAGTGTCAAAACCTTCTAGAACTGAATAAGAAAACGTGAATAAAAAATTCCCATGTAATAATCGTTCGGCATGACAAATGGTACATTCCAAATAGTTTTCATCGACCGTAACATAATTTCGATAGTCATATTTCATTTCTATTCGTCTTGACAGCCAAATAATCGTGGTTAGTTCTAACAAATGGACATCAATTTGTTTCGTCTCCGAAATTGTTTCAAATTAATGCAAGATCTAATGGAGGATTTGGGATACAGATAGTGTCTATCTTAACCCTTGAACTTCAGATGTCGAACTACTGAATGGATTTCAACTAAGCTTAATTGAGAATGTCGGGATTAAACTGAAGAGCCGTGCGCTTTTGGATTAAGAATAGATCATACGGTGTCACTGGCTGGTGCTTCGAAATTTTATAAATGGAATGCATTGAACTCTCACGAGAAAAGAAAATAAGTGGATTAAAGCAAAACTCCTTGTGATAATGGTCTCGGAAAATATCAACTAGCAAACAAACGGTTATTTGTCAGAAAGCAAACCGGACACGAGGTTAGAAATTTATCCTTAGATAATAATAAAACATCAATGCTGTGCGAAAAGTATATGGGAGTAGTGGTAGCCCAGTGGTAAAGGCCGCGACTTACGGGTCGTAGGTTCGAACCCTGACAGGCCCTATAATTTGTGTAAATAATTTCATCACCACTGCTCTCAAAACGGTGAAGGAAAACATCGTGAGCCTGGTGACAGACGGCCGGACGGAAGGACGGACAGCGGAGCCCTAGTAATAGGGTCACGCGTTACCCTTTGGGTACGGAACCCCTAAAAATGATGCAGAATTAGTATGAAATGATCTGCTGTCATATAATAGTGATATAGATCAACATTAGTATAATTATCATTACATTATAAAGCATCCGAAACTCTAGACGACCAGCAGATAAAATTGTTATAAACGTTTTACCATCAAAAAACAGAAAACAAAAAAAGTGACTTCGTTAATAACTCGTAAATCTTGTTCCAGTGTTCGTGGGCCATTAAAAATCTGTCGAAGCAACGTAATGGCGCCGGGATGCAGCGAGCAATTACTGTCGCTCACTCGAATGCACCAGTCTCAGCGAAATTCGATATATCTATTCCATCGAATTAGCTTTTTAAGGGAGTCCCTTTCAACATTGTATGAGAGGATGCTTTGAAGAATTTATTTTTACACTTGATTTGTTTTCAAGTACGCATCAATAAGGGTTCGCTTTTTAATTTGCGATTGAATGACGACATCATTATTTTTTTATTTGTGCGCTGTACTTGACTTTGTTATCTATGTTCAGGAGTAAATCATTATTGCTAAGCACCTATGTTTTCTTTTGTGACTGTTGATTAATCATTCATCGCTTACCTACAATATTGAATGTTGTTTTGTTTCTGTAAAGATTTCAATTTCGATAGAGTTTTGTGGTACAGTAATCCAGGAGTAGGTGCATCGTCTTCACATATAATTATTAAAAAAATCATGAATACAAAATATTGTAAAACGTTTTTAAAAGAGTAACGGTGGAGTTTCTTGCCCATTCTTCTCCATACTAAATCTACCTTTTGGAAGGAGAAACTAGAATCAGTTCTATTTCTCTGTTTTTGACGTTCAAAAGTGCCTTTTATGTGCCTATTTGAAATAAATTATTTGACTTTGACTTTACTATAATATACCTAATGTTTTGGACTGAGATTGATTCTGGGATCAATACGTAGACTAAATTTTTAGGTCAGATATAAAGTGTCATGGATTCCTCAATAAGTTATACAACATTAGTTTTTGTTTATGCTAAACCCGAAAAGGGGGGAGGGGTGGGGGTATATAAAACAGCTGTTCCATACCTCAAGGTATGGAATCGCTAAAAAAAAATCAATTTTTTTTAGCGATTTCAAGATTGGTCCCATAGAAAAAGTTGTTCAAAATTATCAGTACAATTACCCCTTTTCGGGTTTAGCTTACAAAAACTAACGTTGTATATAAATCATGAAATAACTACGATATCTTTGATTGCATATCTAAAGATATCCCCATGTACCCATAATTTCCTTGCAAATGTGACGACAAAACTATCACTTTTATAGTCCCATAGACAACAACTCCACCAGCCTATCTTGGGAACTAAAAAATATTTACGAATACAATTGTCGATGGTACTATTGGAAACGCTTCCCGTACCATTATCTGTCCACTAACTAGTTATAATAATTGCATATTTACCAACTTTATTGGCCACAGTTGGACTCCGATAACGTACATAAAGTTGAATGGGTTATTCCATTTACATAAACGATTGGGAAACAGTATGATTGAGGTCGTTGAGTGTATTTGATTATAATTATACTTCGATGTTTTTCTTAGTTTGTCATTTTTATTCTAAGGCTGTGAGGAGGAGGTCATGTTTTAGATGGATTCCTTACGCGTCAAGATTCTTCTTTACTTCGGACATTGCTTCAACTGTCAATCAGTACGAATGACATGGTAGATGTTACGGGCTGAGAACTGGCGTTTGTCAATCTAGGTGTCCTCCAGTGCATTATTAAGCTAACCTAACAACGTTGAAGTAAAAGAAGAACTACATTCAGATATACTCTGGAAATCAATCAACGTGAAAGTCCAGTCAGACTTCTTTAGGCATCTCGAAAAGAAAAACAAAACAAAAAAAACTGTTGAGAGACCAACCGCTACGGAACAATATTTTACTTCTGATTAAATTCACACCAACTTCACAGCTTGAACAAAAAGAGGATCAGCTGTTCATAAAAAAGTGAAGCCCTATTGGAAAAAACGTACAATAAATCAATCTAAAAAGTATACTCATTTGTTTCTCGGCGTATTGAATTTTCGCGAGCCAAACTGTATTGTTACTCGGTGTATTGTTGGGAAAAGTTTTGAGGCCCTTATTTTTTATTGTTTTTCGAACCTCGTTAAAACTATCCGTGGATGAATCGCATTTTTCGACTTCACTTTTCGACGGATTGATGCAAAATACATAGAAGATTGATTAGTTGGAATGTTTAACAATCTTCTATGTATTTACATAAAAACAATAGAGTTGTACTTTGTTATAATTACTAAACTTATGCTAGTTAAACTTAAGTTAATTTCCGATCAAATATTATGTTCTTTGCTTGCTTTGATTATATTAATAGCAGCATGGTTTTATGCGCTAAATCTTATGTTATTACCACCTAAGAATCAAGAATGTGTTGTGTTTGTTTTAAATCGAGCAATAACGGATTGAAACGGCGATCATTCGAAAGGGCCTCAACATAAAATTATGTTACTTTAGTTCCTTTAGTGTTAATTGCCTTGAAGGCAATCCTACTTATTAGCCGCCTTTACACGACACGCTTTCACTCGCGATCGGAGTGTGCACGATTGAACGCGAGAAAGCTTGTACGCGCAATCGTGTGTGATTGCTTTTATCCATTTTTATGTGCCTTGATTATGTTCGAAGCGCACAGACTTGAACACATGAAAGCGCGAACGGGCGGCACGCGCGTGCTTTCTCTTTCTCGTTTTCTATCTTTACACCCGCGTTCTTTCCTGCGTGAAAGGCCTTTCACGCGTTAAAGCGCGTGTCGTGTAAAGGCGGCTATTGGCGACGGGCACCGCGTTGAATATTGTTAGAAGCCGCTTTTTTGCCCTAAAATGTGCCAATATCGTTGCACCAGAGATCTCATAGCCTTCTCGAACTGTCTACTGTCTACTACCACAGTACCAGTATATTTTTTTAAAGTTTGACACGCTATACCTGTCCAATCAGAAGAATTTCATTTAAAAAAATATTCCTAGTCACAAAAGAAGTCAGTAAAAGGAAACATTTCGAAACAAAAGAAATTATTGTGTGGTATCAAACCGCCTATTTAACTTTCCAATATGGCCGCGCGTTTCCGAAAACGGACGTCCTGACTTTTCCAATTCACTATTGCAACTAATTAAAACTTTAGTTTAATCCGAGATTCCCATTATACTTTCAGAAATGGCGACGGGTTAACCTAGAACTGCCGGGAGGGTGATCTCATTGGATACTTTTACACCGTCATGTAATATTAGAGTAAAATTAGTAGAAGAAAGCGCCACATAATGTCCGAATGACGTCACTGAAACGTTTTGCGTTTTTTCACACGGTAAAGTCAAACACCGCTGCCATTATTAATTTTCCGTTCCTAAGCGGCCACCGGTCTTCTAGAAAACCGTAGCTTAAGGGAATAAGGTTGAACCATAAAGGCTTGGGATGTACCTATATTGTATACCCTTGCAGTTGACCATCCCAATATATGGGGTCGTGCATTTTTTTTTCCCTATTATATTTTTTTTTGCTGCCTTTCAAGACTTATAGGAATTTGAGGGCCTACACGGTACGGTTAAAGAAAGTTTGACTGTTTTTACTAAACTTTAGCATTACATACGATGATTACATTAATGTAGCCCCGTTTTTAGCAAAGATATTTGCGGGCATCATCATAAGTAGGTAATGTCAAAGTAGACTGACAAGTTCTCAACTTCAAATTCAGAAACCATGACCCAGTCAATAGATAATTAATTGTGTTTCGAAATACAAAATAATAATTCGCTGCACTTCGGTGTGTAAGGCATGCTTAATCCTACGTAGCAGAATGAAAACAGCAGGACTTAAATGGTTTTCTCTTTGGCGAGCCAATTTAGTAATGTGCTTATTTTCACCAGTTGACGTCTGATGGTAGATTCAGTTGTTCAGAGCACCTAGACTATTGTAGTTATGGGATTCAAAAGTGGCTTTAATGAGTTTAAACTAAAGTAACCGAGAGTAGATTTTGCTCTTTGAAATTCGACTTTAATTTTCAGTTGTAGAGCTGAATATTGAGCTGTCAGGTTTGAGGAAAAGTTTTGAAATGTTTTCTTAGTTGCTAAGACCGTTTTCTGCGAACATGGTGGCAAAAAGAGGAATGATAGAGCTCTTTGTTAGAGGTGGTAAAACTAATATCAAGTTTAAGGTTGATGGTGCGATGTTATTTTCGTTCGCGTTCAGTTTTCTTGCAATAAAATTTTAAATAGTACAACAATTTTCCGAAGACAAATGCTCATCCGCTCTAAGGGCCTAGAAAAGTGACAATCGCTTCAAAAGCGTTTCGTATTTCTATAACCAACAGAGCATCTCATTCGCAATCTGTCAAAAATACAATCAATTTATCAACATTTTTGACAAGTTTGACAGATTGTGAACGTTTTTTTAGTACGAAAATTGGCCTTCAGGATTGACATAAGCTTGTCAATAGCTTAAGTTAGTCTTATATATTTTTGCCTTTTCCATCATCGTTATCGCTGATAGAATGTCACTTTGTCTAGGGCCTCTGGTCGGGTGATACAGATGCAGCTGCGTTCTTTAAACTTGCGTAGAATAAGGAGCTACAGTATTTAAAAATAAAAAAAATGAGCCTGTCTAGTAGGTAATTTACTAGGAAGTTATCCAAAGGTAAAAACAAAGGTAAAACATGCCTTAAAGACTCTTTACATTCTGGATCAGAATCTGCAAATAGAAAAAAAAACACGTTCGCTATCCTCGTTCGAAATTCAAAAGTGGTGCGCCAGTAGCTAAAGTTCAGTTGTTATGAACGTACGTGACCCTCCATACTTTGTGGTTGATGTCCATAATAACCGGGTAAACGGTGTACGTACCGGTATTTTTTTCAGTAACATGACGTAGCGGAACAAATACGTGCGTTATGTAACTTTATGTGAAGATTTACTTGCCGAGTTATAAGTTTTAAAGGAGTTGTGTGTAATTTTAAACCTGGCTCATTAAACATAATACTATTTTATCTATTCTATTATATCTCTCTCGAGCAATACTTCTAAAGCGAAGTATCTGCCTGCGTGCACGAGGCATTGTGACACGTCAGTGTCGGTCCATATGTCCCTCAGATGGATAGATGTTCGTGCCTCACTGCAATCGATTCACATTTCAGCATGAACCTCCGGGGTAATTGCATAACACACAATAGCAATGCCTTTTATTTAGACAGGCCAACAATATTCACTGCGTTATTTTCGTTGTTCAGCAAACGAATTTTCTTTTTTTTTAATTATGTTGCAATAATTTTCGTGATTAGACTAACTAATATTATAAATGCGAAAGCAATTTTGTTTGTTTGGTTTTTGCTAAAACGGCTGAATGGATCGGAATGAAATTTAGCACATGGGTGGACCATGACCTGGAATAGGAAGTAAGATACTTTTTATCCCAGTAGTACGTTCCTGTGGGATAATTTCCGACATCCACGCGGGCGACGCCGCGGGCAAAAGCTAGTTAATAATAAATTTTATAAAATATACTTAATATAAAATAGCTATGGTATGTTTATCGTGAAGTGTTATTAGATATTGTAAATTGATGTTTTAATAAATACTGAATCGCAGAAATATGTAAATAATTATGATGATGTCATAAGAATAAACTACACTTAGCAATTTCCTTTGAAATCTTTCGGATTGTGATTGAAAGTGTGTTCGCAATTAGGGTGCAGGTATATTCTGGTTACAATCACCTCAGAATAAAATTGACTCCGGAATCGCGTCTACCTAAATAAAACACAAAATCTAGGCGAAAAAGGCTCGAGATTGATTGCTCACGCTCACGATTTTTCTAGCAAAAAAATAAGTAAAATTCGTGTGTGTATATTTTGTCTATGGCTCTCAAAGAGCCGTTTTTCCTTGATGCTAATGAAACAAAAAGGTTTTAGTTAAACGAATGCACAGTATTTTATGGAGTTGAAAGCTTTCCTCTCAATCGCACCATTGTTTCAGAAATGTTTGTTTACTTTCACCCTTCCATATAAATTGACGTAATTTTTTTAAGTAATGTAGTACGTAAAATGCTTTTGTTCCTATTTATAAAAAGTTCTATGTGGGTGTTCGTACCTTTTTTATAATTGTTTTAAAGGCCAATAAAAGGTCAATTATTTGAGTGAAAAAAATTTTTTGTAACATTATTGTTTACTTATGCTCGGTTCCTATAAACGAAAACAAATCGTTTTACTTACCAATTTTTTAATTTTTTTATTGCTAAACTGAGCATATAATTCGTAAGTAAATTTTACCTGTGATAGCTACTTTCATAGAGGGTCACGACGTCTTCGCTGCATTTTTGGTAAAGATATAAGTCTTATTTTTAACAAATAACGGTCCGTGGATTATAGCGATCGTTGGAATCGACCATTTGTAATAGAGCCTTTTGTGAATGACAACACCGTGCCTAAGTAAATACGTGTTTCTCCCGCCATGCAGCGTACTTGCATTCCGGTTTGTCGGTGTAGGTAATTACAAGCACAAGATACATTGGAATGTCTCTTGTGCTTGTAATTAGACACAACGCTGGAGCCTTGCCTCTGACATAGCCTCTGGTATTGCAGATAAGAAGAAAGGAAGAGCTTGTGGCTAAGTAATAACAGCCGCACGGGTCGATCCATCAGGTTAAGCTACGCTTGCCGGGGTTGGTCCGTGGATGGGTGGGACCATCTTTACATAGCGAGACTCCTCCGTGTCTCGGAAAGTACGTTAAGCCGTTGGTCCCGGCTATAATTTGTAGATTTTTGACAGTTGTTACGGGTCGTCAGAAGCCCGAAAGTCTGACACCCAGTCTTACCAAGGGGTATTGTTACCCAGTTACTGGGTTGTGGAGGTCGTATACTTGCAGGTATCCATGTAAAATACTGGTATTCAGCTGTATCCGGTTAGACTGGAAGCCGACCCGAACATAGTTGGGAAAAGGCTAGGCAGATTGATTGATTGATAGATATATATTGGAGATAGGTATCAACAGGCGGTGATGACCAGTTAGGCTTGCTGTACACGACGACGAACTGCATGTTTGTGAATATGATACGAATGAATATCGCACATGCGCCGCACCGACGCCGCACCGACGCCGCACCGACGCCGCACCGGAGCCGCACCGGAGCCGCATGTACTGTGTACTGGCATTGAGGCCGAGTTAAATAGTGACAATAAAGCAACGATTACAGTTTAGTAAAGCTTCGCCAACGAAACATGTGGTCCGGTGCCGGTGCGGCTCCGGAGTCTTACCATCGGTGGGCTGTCTGCTTGTTTACCAATCAATTACATAAAAATGTCAAGTATATTTTTGAGTATTTAATAATAAATAAACTATGTTCAACAATACTTTTCTTTTAAAACCCTTTTCAATATCTTTCCAGCGGGATTCTTCGGTAACGCGTCTAGGAACACGACTTCCTTCACTCGCTTGTATACTGCAACTCTTTCTGATACAAAGGAAGTTACACCATTTGCATCTAATTTACGTCCGTCTTTTAAAACTACGAAGGCTTTGGGAACTTCTCCCATTCTCGCATCAGGGATACCGATTACTGCTGCATCTAGAATATCCGGATGCCCTTTTAATACATTTTCCAATTCGGCTGGTGGTACTTGGTAACCTTTCACCTGAAAACATTGCAAAAGGTTTATTAACATTTCAATGTCAAACAATGTTTTGAAAACAGACAAAACATCTTTTTTATTTTCATTTGGATAAGCAGTTAGGCACTATCTACCTAATTCATTGAAAAATGTAACAGAATTTTTTATAAAAGAGTCTGCCTGATAACGGATGTGGCACAATGGGCTAAGAGTGTGGTTGTGCATTTATTTTATATTTCGAGAAATTATCGTAGAGGCATGGTTAATTAGATTTTCCTGGGATCATGAACTTCCAATTAACCACCTCTGCGATAATTTATTCCATCATAATCATACTCCCACTGCTGGGACACAGGCCTCCTGTCTTCGAGAGGGAGTGGGCTATAAGCTACCACGCGGGCCCAGTGCGGGTTGGTAATGTCACATGTCTTAAATGTTTTGATTGACTTCTGACTTGACTTTGACTTGCTGGGTTTCTCACGATGTTTTCCTTCATTGTTTTGAGAGCAGTGGCGATAAAAGTTATTTATATAAAGTTAAGCACCTGGTTTTGTTCGAACCCACAACCGACTCGTAACTTGGGGCCATTACTGGGCCACCACTGCTCCTTCTCCAAATCCCATTAAATGTTAAAATTAATATTATACAAACACTTTTTACGTCAATCAATCAAATAAAATACCTTAATTAGTTCTTTGAGGCGGTCGCATATCGTAACGATTCCATTTTCGTCGATGCTTGCAAGATCACCGGTTCCATACCAGCCATCTTCTGAAATAGATTCCTTTGTGGCTTCTGGATTATTTCTGTAGCCTTTCATCACTTGAGGACCACGAATAAAAAGCTCTCCCATCTGTAAGTGAATGAATTTAGGTATGACTGAGAAGGTACGTCTCTCTCGTTATCATCAGCCATATTTTAATTTCTGTGGGCGTACTATGGGAAGTGTTGGTTATTGCGCAATAGAAAATCCGTTTGCAGTTCAAATAATAATTTTAGGATCAAATTACACTAGCAATTTACACACTGTTTATACACGACACAACTATACAGATCGCTTGGAAGTTTCTAAACGTGTTCACAGCTTGAAAGCCACCGACAATTCCAGCTTTATGTTGTAGACTCTGTTGAGCGCCACTAGGTGGCGCTGGCGCCCCGATTAGTCAATTCAGTGACGTATTTCCGACATGTATTTAATTAGGTGCGATTCTTATTTGAAAGAGGATTTTGAAGAGTTTTTAGACTGTTCAAATCCAAAGTCTAAATATCTTCGTTTTACTTATTATATTGGGCTCGATATCGCCTGATGGAAAGCGATGAATGACGTCAATAAATATTAATTACATGAAAATGTATGTACATTTTCATCTAATTAAAATGGCTACAGTAAAATTAAATTGGTTTTAATTAAGGAAATTAACGAAGCCACATGACCGAGAGAATGAGGAAAATAAAATTAGAAAATTATGTCGAAAATGGTGGTAAAGGGAATATAGCTCACCTCATTAGGTCCCAATGGCCGTAAATCTTTGTCTGCAACTCTCAATTCAGTATTTGGCACAGCATAGCCAGCTTTGGAGTAGTCATTAGACCCTGGTAGCATTGCAGTTACAAGTGGCGATGCTTCTGTCATCCCATAGAGTTGTAAAAAGTCCATGTTGTGCTGAAAAATTAAGAATTAATTAGTAGCTTTTCCCGTGGCGGTCGGAGATTATCCCAGGGAAACGTTGCTGTTACTGTAAACCTGCATCATCTCACTGGTGGGCAAAGACCTCCACCCATGACTTCCAGCTCTTTCGATCCAGTGCTCATGTGGATCACTGTTCGTTTTTTTTGTTCAGCTTGTCCCAACATCTTCAACGGGGTCTGCTGAGACGCCTTCTGGCTGTGTCAGGGCTCCCCATAGTGGTGAATTTGGCCCATAGCTAGGGCCATACGGCAGACGTGGCCAGCCCAGTCCCACTTCAGCTTAGCGACTTTTTGAGCAACGTCAGTAATATTAGTTTTGGATACGTACTACTTGGATAGTTAATTAATTCAGGCGTGACTTTGCAGAAATCCATAATAAAATTCAATAGACGTAGCCACACCGAGCGCTGGACTTTCTGCGTCCAGCGCTCGGTGTGCCAACACGTCGTGTTCTGGTTTGCAATCGGTCAATCGTCATCCTGAGGATGCCTCGTTGAGAGGTGAAACACGTGTCATTTCTTACAGGGTTTTTCATGACTCTAGAAGAATAGCTAAGCGGAATAGGTTACTAAATTATATCTACGTCTACTGAATTTCGTACTACTGGGATAAAAAGTATCCTATGTCCTGGCTTGACCTGTCATGGTGTACTCGTGTGCCAAAGGTAACCGATAGAGAGTCATAAAGAGTTACTTTCGCATTTATGCAAACCCATTAAAGTCGCTTTTCATGTTGTTTGTGGGACCGCGTTGTTCTTCAATGATTTTGATGCGGTTTTCACCATTATTTAGGGATTTATTCGGAAGGTTTATGAGTATAAATCTCGATGTTTTGTGGTATCGCAAAAACCGTGCGAAGCAGTGGCGGGACGCTAATTATAAGTATAGAAGCATAGATTAGTATGAATTAAGAAAAGTTGGACTAATTATATCTAGGTATATTTTTTGTCGTGGGTGTTAATAAAATCACAGAAGGATACGAGGCTATTTTGGTTTTCCATCGTGAGTAGGTAGTAACTTGTCTTCAAATTTTAATAAAAAAATAAATAGCCCATTTAGGAGAAAATAAAACTCAATCTAGAAAAAGAACTTTGAAGGATATTAATGTTACTAAGTTTCGACTAATTTTATTATGCAAAGCAAGTTTGGATTATTTTTGTTCTCTTCATTTATCTTCGAGAGAATAGCTCCGTGAGGATTTCTTCAGTTTAGTATTTTTGAAAATTTTGTTCATGCTATTTATATTAATGGTGGCTTAGTATTTAAAGTTGTTTAATTTACGGGTCAGTTGGTTTGTAAAAATGTCGATCGCCGTGTCTGCTAACATAAGCAATGTCTAGATACTTTTGAAACGAGTTCGTAAGTAATATTAAATTACTGGTTGAAGAGAAACTTCAGTTGGACGACTAGTGGGATCATGAAAAAATATACTTAATACATAAAGCTATACTCTTGAGACAATTTTCCGCGTAAAAAAAACAATTTAAATCATATTTATTATTTATCTCTATTTTTTACAAGTTTACCGCTGAAAGTGTAATCGCAAAGTAGACTTAACGACTAGAAGAAAATTATGATATAAGTACATCTTACCTTAACCTTTTCTAGTACTTTAGTAACGTCATTTCTAGCTAACGGTGCAGCCCCAGAAGTTAATGTTTTCATTGACGCCAGATGCTCTTCTTTTATCCCAGGATGTGAACCAAGAAACAAAACTGAAAACATTTCATACATTTAGGTCATTTGAACGAGAAAACTCGAGGGATATTGCGAAAACACGAATAATTAGAAAAGTATGATAAAAAATCTAGTCACAGTTCACGCACGCATTTGAAGTCTCAGGTCGTGGGGTTGGTCAGAGTTCGTAAGAACTACTTCCAAGTTGCTCGCAGATTTTGTTTCACCATTTTCTAATTATCTGTGTATTCGCAATATCCCTAGGGTTTTCGCGTAAATACATACGAGTGCCTGCATAATGATAAGATTAATTGCGTATGTATAAAATTGGAGTATGTTAGCACTTTTAAATATTTAGGCCTTAATATTGATACTAGTTTTAATTGGAAAACGCACGTAACTGACATTATGTAACAGATTGAGATCGGTATTGGGGAAGTTCTATCAGCTGAACAATGTGGTGAATAAGCAGACGCTATTGATTGTATATTATGCAATTGCCGACTCACTAATCAGCTATGGAATTATTGTGTATGGGCGAACATTTAAAACGTACTTGCGAGACATTTAAAAAATACAGATAAGACTAATCAAGTTCCTAGTCAACACAAACGTAAAAAAAAAATGTAACAATGAATATGAAAAATTATTCCCGATTTGTAAAATCCTACCTAATCACCAATCATATATAATGTATTTATGCATAGATGATTACTTACTTAAAGGGGGAGCAGCACATAACAGGTTTATCTTATGATTTTTCAATGTATCAATGAACGAGTTTGGCTGAAACTTAGGCACCGTAACTATTTTATATCCCACTGATAGTTTGTGCCACATTACTACAGATTGTCCATAAATGTGGTAAAATGGCAGCACACCCAAAGCTATATCTTGATTGGTTTCTGTAATAGAAATTATGCTGATTAGAAATCTTCAACAAAGTTTATTTATAAGTATACTTGCTGTTTCATCCGACTCACGGAGCGGTTTTCACCCACGCCCGCCGCTTCTGTAGGATGTAGATTTATATGCAAAAAGTAAAAGCACATTTCACGTCGCGTTTTACACCCGCAGCGCGGTTGTTTGCGGGTCCCGCGGCACCGGGTGGCGGGCAACTTGTAGAATCGCGCGGACGGGCGGCAGCCACCCGCCGCGCCGCCTCGGCGGGTTGCGCCCACGCGCTCTGCGATCGCTTGGCGGGCGACCGCAGTAGCCGGCGGGGCGGGGAGTACAGAAATCCGACGCCATTTTGCATAACCACCCGTCTTGCGATCATCGTCCGCCAAGTTTGCGGGCGATGATCTCAACCACAACGGCTGCATGACCGCGCAAATCACCGGTCTCGTGAGTTTAGAAATAAAACCGTAGTTCCACCACCGCGGCGGGCGCGGGTGAAAACCGCTCCGTGAGTGGGAATATCGATATAAAACAATATTATTTATAAATGACTAGTTGATAGACTGATAGACTGTTGTCGTCTGCGATTTAGGATGAAAAGTGTGTCCTTCTTCAGTAGGTACATGGTCTACCCATATGCTGAATTTCATCCAAAGCCGTTCAGCCGTTTTAGCGTGAAAGCATTACAAACAAACCAACAAAGACTTTCTTATTATAATATTAGTTAGGATTGGGATTTATAAAAGGTACACCAACAGCTTCTGTGTAAGTGCAATAACAGTTAGTGCAATTGCAGTTAGTGCAATGGAATCGGATTCAAAACATACATGTTATAAAAATAAATGTAACAATGGTTGTACTCGGATGATGGATCGTTTACTGTCGAGTTTTATTTTAAAATTACTTGTATCCTTCTTGTATTCTTTATCAGTATTAAGAATCCTGCGATGACGTTGCAACGTGGTTCTGGTATAACAATTTCCATGAGTTTTCATAGAAAATGTTTTATTAATACGTAAACAAATGACCACTTCCAGCTGCTTCGATCCAGGGCTAATATGGATAACGCATTTGCCGTGGATCGAAAGAGCTGGAAGTTATGGGGAGAGAGAGGCCTTTCTCTGGCTGTGGGATGATACAGGTTAAAGGCTATTACATACTGGCGCGACAAGTCGCGCGACGCAACGCCGCCGCATTGTTCGCCGTGAAGTTTTGTCAGAAATTGTTTTGTTAAAGTCGCGTCGCGCCTGTTTGTGGGAGCCTTAACAGTAACAGTAACGTATTTGATTGCTTAACTTACTTGTAGTTTCGACATAATGTCGGACACTGTCAACATCTTGCTGCAGACAGTTGACAACGATATTCCTATGAGTCAACTCCACGCCTTTTGGAAGACCAGTAGTGCCACTAGAATATGGCAGAAAGGCCACATCTTCAGATTTTCTTGCAACTGCTTTAAGAACACTGTGATCAACATTATCAGCTAGTGCAAATTCTTGGAATGAAATAGTTTTTGGAGGAAGCTCACTGTCAGCTTCTTTGACAGTGATTATTGGTAAGTCTTTCTTGGCCAAAAACAAAGCTTCTTTTAGAATAGGTATAGTTTCCGGTACACCGATCAAAATTTTGGGATTTGATTGTTTTATTTGGCGCTCCACCTCATCTGTAATCAAATAATTTACAAAGATTTAAATCTGTTTCAGAAGTAGATTAGATAGAGAATTTATTATAATTGCACGTTGATAGTGTTATCTTGAAATTGTTACATGATTATAGCGTTTATGACGCCCGATGACGAGCATTTATCAAGGTGTTAAATAATACAGATTACAATTATTACGGTCGGCGTGTAAGATATTTATATAAGATATAGATAACCTGTAAAAATATGTAATTATAATTTTCAATGATAATTGAAAATGTAATTTTACATTGAAATAAAGAAATAGTAACTGAACAAACAATTAAAAAATGAAAACTTTCTGAGAAAATTTCCAGTGGAATATGATTCAAAATAAGGAGCTGAATGCCCCCTGTAATTTGCAGAGGGCTGTCCCTTACACCATGTATATCCAGTTCCGCAGTCACTTAGTTTAACAGAATACTTACATGGAGTATATATAGGGTTGACAGTGGTAACTTCAGCACCGGACTCCAATGCACCCAGGGCTGCCAACGCATACTCAGGAGAGTTGGGCATCATAATACAGATAACATCGCCATCCGTAATTTTCAACTGTGTACGAAGTTTTGCGGCGAAATTCCGTGAGTATTTGTACAACTGATGGTAAGTGTATGATCTGTTTGTTATTGAACATACCTAAAATTAAGAACTATTTTGTTAAATTGTATGTGAAACTTAATAAAATCTGGAAGGGACTTTGTTAAAAAAAAATATATTTAAAAAAAAAAAAAACATACAGACGAATTGAGAACCTCCTCCTTTTTGAAGAAGTCGGTTAAAAAGGGCATAAATCCCGAATTCAGGATCCTACTGCGTCCCAGTGTCGTGCGTTCAACGTAACAGTTTTACTTGAGATTTCTAGACTAACGAGTCAATCAGAAACACTATTATTTTTTAGTCTTGAGCAGTGGTAACGGCCCTGACTTACGAGTTGTAGGCTGTAGGTTCAAACCCAGACGGCGCTTTACTTTGTGTAAATTATTTAATCACCAATGCTCTCAAAACGCTGAAGGAAAACATCGTGAGGAAACCGGCATGTCCTACAACCAAAAATTCGAAGACATGTGAGATGTATGGGCCCGCGTGGTGGATTACAGCCCACTCCCTCTCACTGAGAGGAGGCCTGTGTCCTAGCAGTGGGAACATTATAGGCTGATTATAGCACCAACTGCAAGACAAAGGCCGCCGCTCCCCCCTTCCATTTGTTAGGCCAGTCCTTTAGATACGAGTTTAGTAAATCACTTGTTACCAGCCTATTATTCCACTGCAGGGCATTGGCCTCTTCTCATATAGATAAGGTACGACCATTAATCACCACGTTTGCTCAAGATGGGTTGCCGATTTCAGACTTATATCTTTAATACTCGGTTTTCTCATAATATTTTTCCTTCACCGATCTCGGTTATGTCCAAACACAGAAAGTACATAATATCATCAGCCTAGCCTTTTCACAACTATGTTGGGCTCGGCTTCCAGTCTAACCGGATGCAGCTGAATACCGGTATTTTACATAGAGCGACTGCCTATCTGACGTCCACAACCCAGTAACTGGGTAATACGATACCCCTTGGTAAGACTGGTTCTCAGACTTTCGGGCTTCTGACGACCCGTAACGACTGTCAAAGATCCACAAATGACAGCCGGGACCAACGGCTTATCGTGCTTTCCGAGGCACGGAGGAGTGAAAGTAGTAAGTACATAATATATGAATTGAAAAAGTCACATTGATATTCAAGAAAATACATACGATTGCTGTTTTATCTGCCCACCGCTCCATGTTCTCCCAGATGTGCTCTGGTACAGTTCTGCTTGGTATATCCACATCTTTATGAGGTGATTTGACGATATTATCAGCTGTCCAAAGACTACTATGTTTTGTATGAGTCAAGGAAATGCTTCTACATGTTAGTAATCTTTGGACTGTTCTTGATAGAAGGTTTGTTGTAGCCATGGTTTTTCTGGAATGTAAAGTAGTGTATTAAACTTAAGGGGAAATATACCAATTTTCGTACAGCGTAGGAACAAATGGAACGCATGGAAGCATAGGAACAAAGCAAACCTGGCAAGGTTTGCTTACTCTGTGTTGACGATTTCAGATCCTTAAATGCCCTATTTTAAGTTCCTGAACTACTATTATGGTAAACTAACATTTAACAATACTCCAAAACCTTTTCTCGCGAGAATTATCAAATATTAGCCAAATGTTGTTGGTACTAGCAATCTCAAATTATCTCGGACAAAGTTTTCTTATTATTTAAATGTAACGAAACTACTGAAAAAACAATACTTACTGCGGAATGTCCAATCTCTAGTTATGTCTAGCGACTAATCAGATAGTTAATATTAGTTGTAAATGATTGAGTTTCACTTTGTCTCAAGAAAAAAACTGTATGTACATACCGATTCAAAACTTGTTTACAAAAAAAAACCAGATTCTATGACTTTACGTATTGAAGCGAAGTGATGACTTATACAAACTTAATAACTGTTATCACATTTCACACACACTGCTCTTAAATTCTTTATTATAATCACAAACAAAACTACACCGACAACTGACCTCTGTGACTGATAAGAATATATTATTATATTTTTAAAAAAACAATGCGATTCTGTGTGAACATTGCGAGTGGCAGCGACCAACTGATTCGATCATTTCATTATCATCATACGCACGTTTCTGTACCTACATCGTCCAGGGTCGACTATGCTACCAAAAAAACCGGCCAAGTGGGAGTCGCTCGCACACGAAGGGTACCACCGAACAGTATTCAACACTACATTTTTTTTAAATACAAAATTCGTTTCTTGTTTGCGGACCCTCTTTTGTTAACTTTATTTTATTTTTATTATTTGTTATGATAGCGGCCAAGCGTCTACCTGTTACGTACTACGGTTCAAAAGATACAGCCCTTACAGACGGACGGACAATAGAGCCTTAGTATTACGGTCCCGTAGTCTTTCGGTACAGAACCCTAAAAATATACTGGTCTTAAAAACACTATTCTTGATTATACCAAAAAAAACTGTGTAAGTACAGTAGGTACACATGGCTACATATCAAGCTATAATTATATTTCCAATTTATGTTGATCTCGCATTGCATAGGATTTCCGTACAATGCGAGTTCAGCTTATACTGGAAAAGACGTATAGCTTGATGTGTCGCCGTGTGTACATGTAATTATCTGTAGATACACAATCTTGTATCTGTGTTTTGCTTTGATATTTATCTTTGCATTATTATATTTATATTATGATAGGGTTTTAGATTTATATAGATCATGATTCGAAACACTTTGACTTCGGGCTGGCCTAGTGTATACGGAGTTTCAATACAATTCGAGGCCAGCTTGTCCTTGTTCTGTTACTATCGATATGCGATATATTGTACGACCATAGATTCCTATTTCTGCCGTCAAGGAATGGTAATGTATTTAGAAGGGTTGGCTACCGGTGCTTTATCAGGTATATGAGGCATTTCGCTTTGTTTATGCGCCTACGCACAAGCTTAGTAGAGGGCCTAGAGAAGTGACAATCGCTTCCAAAGCGTTTCGTATTTCTACAATATATAAGAGAGATGTAGAGAATAGATACAAAATACTACTAATACTTTAAAACCTCTGAGGCCCTAGACAAAGTGACATTCTATCAGCGATAACGATGATGGAAAAGGCAAAAATGTATAGGACTGACATAAGCTATCGAAAAGCTTATGTCAATCCTGTTGAAAGTCGTTGTAGAAAAACGAAACGCTTTTGAAGTGATTGTCACTTGTCTAGGCCCTCTGGTGTTGCAGATGTGCATATGACGGTGACTACTATAGATGGGCTTCTAACTTATTTACCATGTAATCCCATAATCAGTACTCAAAGGGTCTTCTCAAGGCACCAAAATATCCCTGTAGCACTCTAGGTACATTTGAAAGAAGGACGGTTGCCATTCAGAGCACTAGTATTCGTCATTAACGCCGGTAGCACACGCACCGACCGCCGCCGCTTAGAAATCATAACAGCGAAACCGCAGTAAAGAAAGAAAGAAAAATAGATTTATTAGTCACAGAAACTCGGCAGTGCATTTGTACTGACTCGCGTCATGTTCCGCTACGCGAATCCGACCCACTTTTCGAAAAGAAGTTGGCATAATGATTTCGCGACGGAGGTGTGCTACCGGCGTTAACCAGTAGCACACCTCTGCCACGAAATCATAGCAGCGAAACCGCAGTCCTTCATTTGTATTGACTCGCGTCACGTTACCGCTACGCGAATCCGATTCGATTAGCGGAACCTGACGTGTGATAACAACAATTGAACTACTGCGGTTTCGCTGCTATGGTTTCGCGGCGGAGGTGTGCTACCGCCGTTAAGATGCCAACTTCTTTTCGAGAAGCGGGTACTTTACAAGTTTCCAATAAATTACATCTCCCAAGTTTAGTAACACCTTTCATATTACTTACCACTAACAAGAAGTGGTTCTTATTGGAACACTCCAAGAATTAGTTCTACTTCGATATTTAAAGTCCACTAACAGCACTCCAACTTCCAGTTAGCTAGTTTTCTAACTCGGAAAGTATGACTCGCCCACATTTATATGCCAAAGACTTAGGATCGGTTTTATAAAGTTGATGGTAAGGGGCAGGACGTCTATGGAGTACAGTAAATATAGTCTGTGCAAAGACTAATCGATTCGCTTAAAGTAAAAATGTAATACTAATATTAGAGACGATGCCGATGTCTACATGGTTAAATAAATCCTAATACCGGGTACAGATTGGTGAAACGTAACATGAAATGTAACACACGTTGAAACAAAGTCACCTAGTTATTGTGTTACGTAATTATTTTATCACTAATCTGTACCCAGCAATTACCTAATAGACAAAATAATAACAAAAATGTAAAAAAAAACCAGTAAATTTATATTCTTCGAATAAGTCATTAGTTAGTTTTTTCTTAAAATCTAAAACTCAAGTTACGTTAATTTGTTTATGAAATAGGACAAGTAAAGCAAAATACATTTAAGACAGGACACAGCACAGGAGACAGGACAGCACAGGTTGTATTTTGACCTAAAAGGTATGTATCTAAAGTGTATTTAATTATTTCATAAACAAATTAACGAATTTTGAGATTTAGATTTTATGAAAAAAAAAAACGGAATACTAACTTACTGGTTTTTTTATACATAATTATGTGTTTCTGATAAAGATTTCGTGACGTTACACATGCGTTACGATTCGTAACTTTCGTTTGTTTACCAACTATGAAAAGCGAGGAAAAATACACTATAAAAATAAAATAAAATACCATAATACCATATCTAGTTGCATGTGTACTCTGAGCATATTAACAACTAGCTCTAGCCTATCATCAAGTGATTACTGTACTACGCTCGGACGGAACATGTATCAAAGGCAATTGACAATAACAATGCGGCTCCCAGCCATTATACAAATTCTAAACTAAGGGCAATTTCTCGCAAACATTTGATGTAATAGGGCGTAATATAACACTGGTGGTGATTTGGCCAATTATGTGGCTAACTATTAACGCAACTATTAAAGTATCGCGTTGAATGTTTCTATCTATCTATTCTTGACTTTGACTTCTATTTCGTTGGTGGCATGACAAATGGCAGTTGCAGTACACAGCTGGTATTGTGTAACCTTTTTTGCTTTTAATGCCATCCTTATGCCTACGGTATATAAGCCAAAATAGGTTGAACGGACTCTAAAAAAGGTTTATTTAAATGTCTAATCTTATTTCAAATGGAGTATAGTTAGCTATTATTATCCCACAGCAGGGCAAATACACTAAAAAGTTTTTCACACATTTCTAAGGTGTTTTAGAGCTTTAGCGCACTAACGATTTGCCAGCGTAGTTCAAGCGAGGTGATCTGTGAACGTGCACTCTGCGACCGGGTGCGAAGCGAGCTAAACTCGACTACGCGACGGCGACGTGTTCTCCGCTGATTATCTCTAGGCTGATTATGCTTCACCACTGCAGTCTAGCCGTGGCATTCTCCTTTCACTCGCTCATATAAGACTCTCTAGTGCCAATTTTACTTTCCCCATGAGGTAGCGCCTTATAATCTTCTAAACTCATTGTGCCTACATTAAACTTCGATAACGTGAATCTATTTAGAGTACAGCTGACTGCTCCGATTATGACACCGACTAAAGTCTGTACGGTACATTAAACAATCGGCTCTCGCGATTCCGCCTGAGAAATGTTACTTAAAATGGCGAATCTCTTAACATTGTTTTCAAGTCCTTAGTTATTCTAAATAGGCTTGTCGAATAATTTAACCGTTAAACTTTTCGAATTTTGTGTCATTACTTACTCAATTAGTAAAGGTTGTGGAGGTGAGAGGTAGCTAATTAAACCATTTGAATGAGATCTATTAAAGATCTTGATCTTCATTAATTTGCAAATTATTCCTAAGATTCTATTTTACCAATATAATACTGAATAAAATATGTATTACTAGCTGCGCCCCGCGGTTTCACCCGCGTAAGTCTCGATCCCGTGGGAATATCGGGATAAAAAGTATCCTATGTGTTAATCCAATAAACTATCTGTTTGCCAAATTTCATCCAAATCCATTCAGCCGTTTTTGCGTGATTGAGTAACAAACATTCAAACACACAAACACACAAACTTTCACATTTATAATATTAGTAGGATTATTTTTATTTCTTTTATTTCAATAATATACATGTCATATCGTTTACATTTTTAAATATTTTTATAAAAACATTTAAAAATGTATTTATTATTAAAATCTATTGTCATGAATAGGTAGATAAATTATGAATTTGAAAAAGAAAATATATAATATTTGGTAGGACTAAATATTTTATTGTTATTTATTTTCCTATCATTGAAAGTAACTCATCATCTGCCTAGCCTTTTCCCAACTATGTTGGGGTCGGCTTCCAGTCTAACCGGATACAGCTGAATACCAGTATTTTACATGGAGTGACTGCCTATCTGACCTCCACAACCCAGTACCTGGGTAATACGATACCCCTTGGAAAGACTGGTTGTCAGACTTTCGGGCTTCTGACGACCCGTAACGGCTGTCAAAGATCCTCGAATGATAGCCGGGACCAACGACTAAACGTGCTTTCCGAGTCTCGGTATGTAAAGATGGTCACCCATCCATGGACCAACCCCTGATGGATCGACCCGTGCGGCTGTTATTACTTAGTCACGAGCTCCTCCTATAATTGAAAGTAACTATTTACTAAATATAGGAACGGTATTTTTGTTTCAGTTTCAGTTTAAGCTAAGCAAAGTTTTTTTCAGCTCAGCAAACCTTTTTTCAGCTAAGCAAAGTTTTCAAAATAGGTAGCCTTTTGAATGCAAAAATCTATGTCAATGTCAACCGGCTAAAGGCCAAGAACTTGAAATTAAAACAACAGAAAAATAAGTAAACAACATGTTATTAAGTGGGTAAAGAAAATAAAAAATATAGTCTAGAAATATTACTAGAGAACGTTCATCACTTAGATTACGGGCACCGTTGTTGTCAGGCGGGGAGAGGAAAATAGAAAAAAGTAAAAATATTTGCATAAACTTTACCTACTTAGTCGTGGACCTATTAAACTACGAGGCTTATTTGTGACTTCTATTAAACTTCTTCAACCTTTGTATAATAGCTGACTTCCACTTTCCATTGAACTGTTTTTTTATTGGAAACATCTTGTAGACGCATTTTGAATACAAGCATATTTTATCCGCTGTACGAAAAAGGTAGATTAAACAAAAACTCTTTGTAATTTTCTCACTGAGTGCTCAAACATCTTCTTATATCGAGAAGAAACAAAAAATGAACACCAGTATGATACTCATTTATAGGGCATAGCATGTGATGTGTAGAGCAGGTCACGGCGACAGTAACAGTTGGCTCGCATATGATATAAAATTGTAATTATGGCACCTCACTAATTTTCGTCTCATTTTGACTTACCATTACCGGTTCTACTAATATATTATTTATCATTTTTAGACTCAGTTGTATAAATTCTTACCAATTGTTACCCAGTTACTGTGTTATGGTGGTCAGATAGGCAGTTGCTTCATGTAAAATACGAAGCCGACCCCAACATAGTTGGGTAAAGGTTAGGCAGGCAGTTTTATAAATTCTTTGAAGCTAAAAACTACACTAAAACGTACGTTAACACAGAAAAACAAACTGGCAATTTGCTACGTAAAGAAGGTATCTAAATAAAATAGACTCAGCGTGTCTGGGCGCATATTGCGTAAATCTTGTAATTTTTTCACCCCATTGGGCGCCCTTCATTATGATCGTGCTTAATAACTCGCTGCCCGGGCCCTATAGTAAAGGTGCATTTACATTTTACTAGAAATCGCAGGCTTCAACAGAAAAATACACAAATGTTTTCGTGATCAAACCCATGTTGATAAACACAGTGGCGATGAGGTTAACACACCTACATGACGTTCTTTGAATATACAATATATTTTTTAATACTTAACAATTTATTAATCAATCAATTTATTTAATTAAATCAATTGATTTAAACTTCTCAGACACAAATATTACCTTTCGCGCATTGCGCATTCTCTATCTATGTTCTATGTTACGGGTTTGGTTTCCGCACTTAGTCCCTAAGATGGACCATTGTGCGTGGGCCATGGCGGCCGTTGGGGGTTATTCCATCCAGCCCACCTCCCTCCAGAAGTTTACCAACTCTACTGGTTTGCACAGAACCTCCGTGTAAGATCTGGGTGACCCTAGGGTTTCAGTTCTAATCTGGGCGACGCCCGTGCATTCAAAGAGCACGTGCGCGACGGTTTCCTCGGCCTCCATGCACGCTCTGCACAGAGGACTGTCCGTTATGCCTATTGTGTGGAAGTGTTTGTTCAGCGAGCAGTGGCCTGTGATGGTCCCCGCCACCAGACGCAGGCCATTCCTGTCCAGGCGTAACAAACGCCTGGTAAGCCTGCTGTCCAGAAATGGAATAGCTTCCTTGGACTGCCTGCAGCCCGGTGCCGAGGACCACCAGTTCGCCGCTTGGGTATGGGTGAATTCCTGGAGCCACCTGCGTATTTGGTTAAAGGGGATGGGAACGATGGGCTCGGGCCCACAAACTGAAGTGCTAGATGCTCTTCTAGCAAGCTCGTCTGCTGCGTCGTTGCCCAGCGATCCACTGTGTCCTTTAATCCATTGTAGTGTCACCTTGTTGCAACCGGATACCGTTACACGTTCTAGTGCATTGTGACATTCTAGTGTAAGCTTCGAAGTGATGTATTTTTTCTGTAAGGATTGGAGAACTGAGGCACTGTCGGAGAGTATGCGTATGTTGGTAGCCGTAACTCTCCTGGCTTCTATGGCATAGGCCGCCTGTATGATGCCCACACACTCCGCCTGATAGACGGTGTTGAACATTCCTAGCGGGCTGGATATATTAATGTTGAGGTCGCGTGAGAAGACTCCGACTCCGGTGCCGGAGTGGGTCTTCGATCCGTCAGTGTATACTCTCATCTCTTTCGGTCCTGAGTAGTCATTCTGTTCCTCTGTGAGTGCTATGCTGTAGTGTCTGTGAAAGTGGTGTGTCTTCGGGGCTTTGTCGCAGGGTGCTGACATCATTGGCTGTCGCTTGACCGCATCATCCTTTATGCGTGTGTGCTTAACTCTGGAGTCATTTGTCAGGGTTCCTGATAGGTGGAGCCTAAAAGCGGCCAGGGCCGCTTCCTCTCGTACAATGAGGTGCAGAGGCGGTAGTCCGAGCATCGCCTGTAAGGCGGCAGTAGGTGTGGTTCTCATACTGCTGGTGATTGCAACGCATGCAGATCGCTGCAGTTTTTCGAGGTCTTTTTGGGCTGTGCTCAGGTCTGTCCTGGGCCACCAGACCAGTGAGCCATATGTGATAATCGGTCGGATGACAGTGGTGTATAGCCAGTAGGTGACCCTGGGGCTAATTCCCCAGTTCCTTCCAAGCAGTCGTTTGCACTGCCAGAGGGATACGGTGGCTTTTGTTACGGTATAGTTAATATGTTTCGCCCAGTTCAGCTGTTTGTCCAAGAAGATGCCCAGGTACTTGGTTTCAGTCGATAGGCTTAGGGTTGTCCCGAAGAAGCGGGGTAGTTGTAGCATTGGTAGTTTCCTCTTTTTTGTGAATAGGATCAGCTCAGTTTTTGTAGGGTTCACCGTTAGTTGGTGTTTATTACACCAGTCCTCTACTATTTTCAGGGCTTGGTGCATGAGGTTGCATATAGTGTTTTCATGTGTGCCGTTGATTATTATGGTTATATCATCCGCATAGCCTACGGTGAAGTAACCTTTGTCGTTAAGTGCCCTGATGAGGCTGTCTACTACCAGGTTCCATAGGAGCGGCGAGAGGACTCCCCCTTGGGGGCAGCCCTTCGCCACGATGGCCCTAGTGGTGTCATTCACGGTCACCTGTACAGCTCTCAGTCTGAGCATGTTGGTGATCCAACCGCTCAGGGTCGAGTCTATGCTGTGTCTGTTGAGGGCCGTGGTGATGCTTTTGAAGCTAGTTTTATCAAAGGCACCCTCAATGTCAATGAAGACGGCCAGTGCTGAGCATTTGTGGTCCACTGCACATTCAATCTTGGAGATCACGCTGTGCAGCGCGGATTCTGTTGATCGGCCAGTGGAGTACGCATGCTGTTGTTTGTGAAGTGGTTTTGCCAGGAGGGGTCCGTCCCGGATGTGTCTGTCGCAGAGTCTCTCGAGGGTTTTGAGTAGGAAGGATGTGAGGCTTATGGGTCTGTAAGCCTTGGGTAGTGTATAATCTGTTTTACCAGGTTTGGGTATGAAGATGACTTTCACTTCTCGCCATGCAAGAGGAATGTATCTTAGTGCTATACAGGCTCGATATATCTCCACCAGGCATGGTGCCAGATGGTCTACCCCCCACTGCAGTAGGGCTGGAAAGATGCCATCTAAACCTGCAGATTTGTATGGCTGGAAGGAGTTGATAGCCCACTTTATTCGGTCTTCTGTTACTATGTCGAGGGCTCTAGACCAGTCTTGATCCGTTGGGGCCCATTCTGGATCCACGTCCCACGTCCTATCCTCTAGGAGTTTACATCCTGGGAAGTGGGTCTCAAGAAGGACCCTACTGGTTTCCTGATCGCTAAGCGTGTAGGAGTTGTCGGTTTTTTTCAGCGCACCAAGGGTTCGGTCCTGATCTGTTGATAGGATTTTCCTTACCCTTGCGGCTTCGTTGTTTGTTTCGATGGATTCACAGAATTTCCGCCATGCTGTTTTCCTGGCGGTTCTGATTTGTTTCTTGTATGTATATTGGGTTTCTTTGTTTACCTCCCAGTCGTTCGGGAGTCTGGTGTTTTTGGCTCTGTTGAAGTTCTTCCGTAGTAGGTCTCTTAGCTTACTGAGTTCTGCGTTCCACCAGGGGTTTTTCTCCCCCTTGGCTCTTGGCGCTCTTAGTTTACAGCATGCATGGTATGCTTCGGTAAGGTACTCTGATAGTTTTGTTACTGTGTATTCCAATTGTGTTTGGTCTCTTATGGTTACGCTTGATAGGTGCCTCGCTAACAGGGAGGCCAGCAGACTTTTATACCCTGGGACGTCAGTGCGCTTAGGGTTCCGTTTTGGTGCTGGTTTCCTTGTGTTGGAGGTCAGTGTAAAACGGATTCTTCTGTGATCTGAGCAAGAAGGTTCGTCCGATACGTGCCAGTTAGTTATGTAATTTGTCACATTTTCAGTAGCAAGTGTTAGGTCAATAATCGTTTGTCCTCGGACTGTAACCCAAGTGGGTTCAGAGCCGCGGTTTATGATGTTAAGGTTAGTGGAGAATAAATAGGTGGATAGTACCTCTCCTCTGGAGTTTGGTGCCTCGCTGCCCCAGAGCGGGTGGTGGGCGTTCGAATCGGTGCCGATGATCAGGTCTAGCTTGGCGCGCTCACAGTGTTGTACCAGGTCGGCCATTTCTTTTGGCGGGCAGTCCACGCCCTCGCCTGGCATGTATACCGAGGCCAGTACAACATCTGGATCACTGCCTTCGGTTTGGAGCCTGACAGCTGTCAGGTCTCTGGAACAGAATTGGGTGAGTGGTGTGATGGGAATGTCTTTGGGTATGTAGACGCAGGTTCGTGGCTTGTCTGAGCCGTGTGTGTCGAGGACAAGCTTACCTCCGATATTACTTAGTCCGCATATTCTATTGTTTCTGATCCACGGCTCTTGGATCAGTGCTATGGTTCGGGGTTTTACCTCCAGTGCCCTGCGCAAGCTGGCCGTGGCAGTCTGGCTATGCTGGAGGTTGGTCTGTATGATGTTTAGGGGCGATGGTGGTGTTGGGGTGTTAGTCGGAGATGGATCCATCGGACAGCCCCTCCGCTACCTCCTCTCGGTACGTCCCCTCTTGTCTCCCACCCGGTGGTGAGGCTAGTAAGCGCTCGCTCCAGGCAGGTGATTGGGGCGGTGCTGTCTCGATGTCGACATCGGCCATTGCCGCTCGGGCCATGTCCTCCTCGAGTTGGTCGATGTCGGTGTCAGTCGTCTGTGCCGTGGTCGGTAAGGTCGTCTTTCCGTCAGTGTCGTCGGTCTGGGTGTCAGAGGGTCGGGTCGTGGGCCAGAAGCGCACGTATATCGACCCTAAGAGGTACGATATACGTCGCTCCCGTCCCAGGACCTTTTCAGCTTCCTCCGGTGGCAACCCTAGCGTGAGGTAAGTCCCGCTGTTGTCGCCACCGACGGTAGTCGCCCTGTATAATGACCACCTGCCAATGTCATACCAAGTATTCTGACGAGTCAGAATACTATGGAGCCTGGCCACGTCACCTCTGTAGCGAGGGACGAAAAGCGAGGCTCGGACACGGGTGGGCACGTCAGTCTGCTTCATCACTGTAAGTCTCAGGTCAGTGTCTGGAAGTTGGATTTTGGGCACATTCTGGGTCAGCCAAGTCAGGGCAGAGTCATCCTCACACCACATCTGCACAGTGCCTTCCGCTACCCGAGGGTATCCGCGGAAGGCCGGGAGTGGTGTGGACGGGTCAGTGTCCATTAGTGCGTTCTCCAGCTCGGTCTTTATGTGTTCGGCCTCGGCCTTAGTCAGGTCCCTACTTGGGTGGGGAAAGCAGACTGCTACGGCAAGCCGCGCAGGAATATCCTTCGTGGCCCGCGCGTAGGTCCTCTGTTCCCCCTGAGCAGGGTCAACCCTCACTCGCTTGGCGTCCCCCTGCGACGTGCTCGGCGAGGCCGTGTCGTCAGGGCGCTCCCTCTTCGTCGGCCCTGTACCGCTTGGTCCAGGCTGCGACTCGGAGGTGCCTGGCTGGGTGTATTTTGCCGGCAACGCTTTGCGCGAGGTTTTGGCGCGCTTGCCCCTAGAGTGTCTGGGTCGAGGCCGGTCTGTGGTCATGTCGGTGTCAGTGTGTCGGGGTCGACTGGCGGCCCCGGCAGCCCCTGTCACGGGCGGGGGCGCTTCGCGTTGGGTTGCCCCTTCGCGTATCTGCCCCTGCCCGCTTGGGTCCGCGTCCGGCCGTTTTTCGCGCTGGGTTTTCCCTGCGCGGACTGGCGGTCGGTCACGTGGATCCGCGTCCGGCTGCTTTGCGCGCTGGGTTGCCCCTGCGCGTACTCGCAGCTGGTCGCGTACCATCTCTTCAGCGTCCGATCGCGCTTCGCGCTGGCTAGTGCCTTCGCGGGTGTCGCACTTTCGGTCGCCTACTTTCCTCTCCCGGGCCAAGACTTTTCCGCGCTTCTTCAGCGGGCGTACTTTGCCAACTTCAACCGGGAGAGTGGTAGAGCCACCAGGTCTGTCAGCCTTCCCCGTCTCTGTCGGTCTGTGCTCGTCCTGGTCGCTGTCTGGGTAGTTGATGCTACTCCGCACGATGCTCTGTTGCCAGAGGCTCGTGGGAGGCATGCTCTGTGTGGTCGGTACTGGCGCGTGGATCGCAGCCGATGTCGTGTTGGAGGGCGCGTTATTCGCAGCCGAGGTAGTGGGTGTGGGCGCGTTAGTCGCAGCCTTTGTGTTGGGCGCTTGGTCAGCTGCCGGCCGCGCTAAAAAGCGCGGCATTAGGTTGTCAATGTCGCAGGTAGTGCCCCCTCCCATAATACGATGGGGGCTAACCGCCGTAGCGGTGTGGGATTCCCCGGCTTGGCCGGGACCCACCTGGGTAGGTTTTAAACTATGCTGCTTCATTTTGGGGGTTTGGGTGGGCTTTTTTGGAATCGAGGTTACCCCTCCTCTGGGACCGACGGGATAAGGGGATAGGAGGGAAGGCTTTGGGTGGATAAGAGGTTTGGGTTGTGGGGGACACCCTAGGTCTGGGAGTTGGCCTAGGGATTTTAGGATCGACAGGATGCGTATGGAAAGGGGGGGATGGTAGAGTTTGGGATTTGGTACACACGACTTTCCACCGGACCGCTTGCTCCCAGCACATAGCCGATCTCGCCTTCCACAGGGGTTCCGTGCAAGGTGAGGGCAGCCCAACCAGGAGCCCGCAGCCCGATGCGCAAGCCGCGTGTAGGGGAGTATGGAGAAGGGGGTATAGGTTACCCTAGGCCTGGGATTTGACTTTTGGGAACTTCTCTTGTCCGGGATCTTTAGAAGATGCTCCTGACACGGGGTCGCCCACCAGCGGCCATTGTAACCGCTGGTGGTCGGTCCCGCAGTCAGGAGTTGGGCTATCCGCAACCTGCCCACCCGCTCGGTTGCATGAGAAGAAGTGCCTGACAGACCGGGTCGCCCCACCACGAAACTACGCATAGATTTGCGTTGGGGCGATCCGGACTCCCCCGAGTTTTTAGCGCATTCTCTACCAGAGATATAATGGCAGGTGCTCTGTGTGAGAGGAACATAATAATTATACCAATATTTCGCCACTTATGTTTAAGTCCCATGTAATAGGGGGCGAGTATATGCCAGCGAACGGGCACAAATCCAGACTCCGGGCGGCTAATGAGAAATGTTACCTTACTAACCAAACATGGAGTCGAGAAAAAAATAAAAAAAAGTTTTTTTTGTAAGTCTGTTTTTTTTTTTGAAAAAAGTTTTTATGTTTCATTTTTTAGTTGTGGTACTTACCTCACACGAATTCGAATACCACTACCTGTTTTGTAAATAACAGTGATGGAGTCAAAAAGAACATCGTCTACCTATACAAACTAAGTCTACCTACAAAAACTACGCAAACAAAGTAAATAAAATTTATATGGAAGCACCTTTGAAGCATGACCTACCAAACAAAAAAAGAATCATCAAAATCGATTCATATTTGGCGGAGTAATCGCGTAACAAACATATTTTTTTTTAAACATACAGGAATCGAGAACCTTCTCCTTTTTAAAGAAGTCGGTTAAAAAAACAACCCTCAGGTTGCCCAACGATTTACAACGAAAATCTGTACAAAGTGTAAAAGTCCCTTTAAACAAGCTTTTTGGAGAGCTACCTATTAATATTCTTAGCTAGTCCTTACTACAGAATAAATTATGTTTTTCACGAGAACGGGTAACAAACCAAGTTTATCCAGCTAAATGTACTTAAGTAACTTGGTAATAACTTAGTTTTGAAACTTTTGCATCTTCGGTCGGATCACCGACTTGGTAAAATAATATTTTTCGTTTATTATTAAAAGTAAAAAACGCTGTGTTGAGTAGTAGTAGCTAGTGTTGCGAGCCTTGCGTAAAAAAATAACGGAGATACCTATTGCTAATTTAAACTTAAGTGGCAGTGGGCAGGGCACATTGCTCGCAGAACAAATGGCCGATGGGGTCGAAAGGTTCTGGAGTGGCGACCGCGTACCGTAAGACGTAGCGTTGGAAGGCCGACAAGATGGACCGATGACCTGGTGAAGGCCGCGGGAATACGCTGGATGCGAGAAGCACAGAACCGGTCGAAGTGGCGGTGCTTGGGGGAGGCCCATGTCCAGGAGTGGACGTCTTTCGGCTGAAATGATAATGATGATGATGATAACTGCTAGTTTGAAAGTTGCGCGCAGTGGTTGAATAAACTGTGCATCGTTTAGGCGATTCCTTTCCTCATAGACAAATCTTTGTTTTAGTCATCATCTGCCTAGCCTTTTCCCATCTATGTTGGGGTCGGCTTCCAGTCTAACCGGATGCAGCTGAATACTAGTATTTTACATGGAGCGACTGCCTATCTGACCTCCACAACCCAGTAACTGGGTAATACGATACCCTTTGGTAAGACTGTTTGTCAGACTTTCGGGTTTCTGACGACCCGTAACGAATGTCGAGATCCACAAATGACAGCCGGGACTAACGACTTAACGTGTATATAATATGATACCCCTTGGCAAGATTGAAATCTTTGTTTTAGTACAACGGTTTATTATTTCTCGGGTCGAACCCGGGACTTCATGCTCACCAGTAGCACTTGCAACCACTAGACCTACGAGGCAGTCCGTGCACAGTTGCAATACGTGCAACTATAGCCTATATTATAATATAAAGCCTTTATTCGGACAGGTATAAAAAGTACATATTATTTTTTAATTTTTTTTAGCCTATATTATGGGTTATAATAAAAAGAAGACAAACGTAACAGCATTGCTATTCTGTAACCATCGCACCGTGAAAACTAAGGTGAAGTGAGCGTGGAGTGAGCTGTCATTGTCATCGATACCTACTGATGCTAAGGCAATGACAGTTCACTCCAAGCTCACTTCACCTAAGTTTTCAAGTTTAACGTTTTTTTTTTTTTGCTAACCTCAGAGTCAAATAATTTATTTCAATTAGGCACATATAAGGTACTTTTAAACGTCAAAAACAAAGAAATAGAACTGATTCTAGTTGCCCCTTCCAAAAGGAAGTTTTCGTATCGAGAAGAATGGACAAGAAACTCCACCGTTACTCTTTTTAAAATGTTTTACAATATTTTGGATACATGTATATCAATTTTATAATTATATGTGAAGACGTATATTTAAATAAAAAGTCTTCACATATAATTAAATTAATAATATACAGTAGTACTTATCACAATAAAAAGAATTAAAAATGCTGCAATGACAAATAATTTTATTAAATCGTTTTAGATAGATTTCAACGAATCACTGCAGCTGCACTGCTTCCTATTCTTTTATAAGATCGATAGCCCACGTCTTGGAAATTATTTTGTCCCCAAACATTTTGTCTTGAGCTGCTTCGAGATTTGGGGCGGTATCAGAGTAGATAAATCAGCTGACAATACATTTTCCCGTGAACTTTGGTATGAGATGGATTTCACGGACATTTTGTCTTTCCACTCCTGTGGATTTTACTACGAAACAATTCTGTTGTTTATATGTTTATTATTTTAGAAGGATCTCTAGACTCTACTTATCAAAATTTTACGCTTTTTATATAACGTCGTAAAACGTAAACAAGATTTATTTATTCGTATAAAGGCTTATACCTCAACATATACACAGCATTAATTCACAGACTTTGTCACAATTAAAGATCTTGCATGTATTTAAATTTATAGGAAAGCACGGCACCAAATTATCACAATCAATTCAATTTAACGTTCTAAAAAAACATACAAAAAAATATAAACATCAAACAATGAAAAAATCATGTTTTTTTTTCTAAACTTACTATAACATCTATAACATACATACACTATAACATCTTTATACTACGTTATAGTTTACAAATACTGTTTTTTATAATAACACTTCATTATAATAAAGATATTTTTCTTCAATATACATAGGTAATTTACCACCGAATTCAACTGATTAACGATAATAAGTTCATTTAATAAATATTAATCGAATAAAAGGGGAATATACATAAAATCACACTCATTCAAATTTTCGATAGCTGTCTTCAAACGAACATTTTTTTTAAATATTTATAAGGCATAACGAGGAATAAGGAAGACCGGGTAACAACTTGTGTCAAGCTCCAGACTCTTGTTATTTTTAAAAGTAATGTGGTAACAAAAGCAGCCGTTTCGCACGATCGAGCGGTCAGAGTCAACGTGTTCTCGGTGTTCTCGACCGGCGTCCGTCCGTCCATATTAATGGACAGCCAACCGCGGAAACGCCAACCGCAGGATAATCGACTTTGTAATTACATGGATCGCGTTACATAACACTTTTTTGTTTTGATCAGAATTGTGTATGAAGATTTTGGTAGAGGTTCCAAAACATTTATGTAGGCATAAATAAAATTTTCATCTCGGCAAAATATGTAAATAGACGAATTTTTTATTTGTAAATGAATTGCTATAGTATGAATAGATCTCTCCTATTCTATCGGAAATGCCGAAATTATTGTCTTGCTAGGTAATTGATTAAAATAAAAACATCAGTCTAATATCTTCATAAATTCTAATCTTAATTATTTTAAATCTTTGTAGTGTTTTTTTTGGAAGTTGGCTTAAAAAGGAAAAACAAAAACTTTTTATACATACACAAATTCATCATCATAAATAACGGTAACAGGAACTTAAAACATCATCAGAAAAAAACGTATTATTGAAGCTAACACAAAAACTACGCAAGGCGAGTTAGTAAAATTTATAAGAGACCACCTCTGAAGCATGACCTACCAATCACAAAAGACCAAGAATCATCCAAATCAATATATAACTGGTGGAGACATCGCGTAACAAAAAAAAAACCATACGGTCGAATTGAGAACCTCCTCCTTTTTAAAGTCGGTTAAAAAGAGAAAAACTAACGTTTTTACCCAACAGCAACATTATTTCATGACAGAATCCAATAATACTATCGACTAAATACAGTTTAGATTAGTCGTACTCGTCGCCATCTGGATCAACTCTGCGGTCACACATTCGACATAGTTTGTTCTCTAGTCAGGTCGCGTTATAAACGGCAGTCAACCGCTTAACCACCATCCAGAATGTAATTATACGCAACGGATTACTTCACAATCTAATTACTTAGCAGCTGTTTTCCGTAGCCGAGAGGATTACAGTACAACTATTTTCTTAATGTCTCTCGGGAATCATCGCATCACGAATACAAACGAATGCTAATTTCCATGTCCATCAATTATTGGATTTATCGTGTATAATAATTTGAATTCAGAACTAAGTACTTTATTGTTGTTTTGTTTTGATTTCCGTGTGAACTATATACAGCTATAAAACTATTTTCCTTAAACTATTTCCTCCCATTTAAAAAATAAATTACAACAAAAAGAGTTTAGTTGTTAATCAACTCTATAAGCTTCCAAGTCGATTGAGAGCGTCCGGTCTGCACCAAGTACAAAGGGCAACTAATAGACATCCGACAACTGACGAAACACGAAGTTTGTCGAGGGGCATTAAGAAAAAAGTTGTACTGTACATGAGTTTCGGTTGGCGTGTGCTTGAGCTAAACTGTTAATTGTTAGCTGTGAAAATAAGGTAATTGTTTAGGTTTAGCACTTTGGGTGTGAACGATGATTTTGTTCTCAACAGAGGTGAGATTACAGATGTGAGTAGGTGCATTGAGACTGTGTGTACACTGATTATTAGAAAAACTGTATCGCTCTTTGAAATATAACAGTCTCATAGTCAAAATAATTCATACCGTGCCCTGTTTATGAAAACTTACAAGCCTTGTCAAATAAATTAAATGTCATTATTTAGTTCACAAGTACTCATATATTTACACTTTTATTCGTAATTTTGTTTGTCAAATATTTCTTTGTAAGTTGCAACTTGTAGAAAATCATAACAAATCCTGAGAGTGTCCGGCGGAGTGACGTAACTGAAAACCTCTTAAGGGATCATTGTGTTCATCACTATATAACTAATTTTAATATTGAGTATCGAAATCGCGAAAGAGAAATCAGCTACTATAATAAATAGACTCGAAAAATAATATTATGCTATTTGATTCCTCGTCTTAACGCTAAATATATTTTTTAGAGATTGACATAAACGTATTTTCAACAGTTAATGCAGTAATATCAGATCACACTTTCACATCATTTATCAATTGGGAGCACAAGCAAAATGTGTAAACATTCATTTCCAAGACAATATTTACATAATTTAAAATCTAACAGTCTTCTAATAATAATAATAGTATGTAAAAATATATAAAAAAAGGGGAAAGAATCGTAAGGCATCAAAATAATTGCCCGCATCATTGCCACGTTATGGAAATCCTGAAAATAAAATGTATAAAATAAATAAACGGAATGAAACTAATAACTCCATTCCAAATAATACTTAGACAAATTTTTTGAAGCACGTAATTCCTTGCTAGGGTTCATTAATATGTCAGGTTTCAGATTAATGAGGGTCTTAATTAAAATCTGTACCTAAAACTATCATGTATGTAGGATTTTAATTAGAGAAAAGTTTTAGTTACTAACAAACCCACCCGGTCTATTCTCTAAAAATATCACCGTGAAAACTTAGGTGAAGTGAACTTTCATTCCATTTGGTGTTTGGGATTGACACTATTGACAACTCACTTCACTTAAGTTTTCACAGTGACATTTTTACAGAATAAACCTGCTGAATTTGTTTTACTAACACCCGGTTACTGTTTTTTTTTTTTTTGTATTTTGTGTTTCTGTGTACTGTGTCCAAATATAAATATGATTCATTCTTTTTTCTTGTCAGAATCTACTTTAATATAACTTAAGGGGGATATGGAAATGTAGCCCGCGAAATTTTTTCTTAAATTTTTTTGCAAATTGCAGGTCTGTATCAGGTTGTATGCTGATCTAAATATCAAATATATTTATAAAATTATAAACATAAAAATCATCAAAACATAATAGTGTGCACTAAACCTGAGAAAATTTTCCTTAATAAACAAGTTGCCAAAACTCTTTAAGTCTTCATCAAATTAAAATATAGACACAATATTGAACTTGGATTTATTATAATCCAGGGATTTTCTCTAAGCAAAATATAAGTAATAAAAAGTTGTGATGTTTGCAGATAAAACTACAAAACTGTTTTTCTTGAATCTTATTAATTTCAGATTGATTTTCAAATAAAAGATAGAAGTAACAATATTGCTGATCATAAAATAATGTTAGCATTTCCAAGAAAAAGCAATACCTAACAGGATTAACTATTTATTGGAAATTATTGTGATACAGACTATTTTTTTTACGAAGTTTCTTTTGCGGCTGTTGTAGTCCAATGGCTGAGACATTGGCATTGCCATTAACCGGGCACAAATCCAGATTCTCGCTGCCTAATTGCTTTTATCGATTGCTTCATAAAATATTGACATGAACAGTCGCGAGAAATGAAAGAAATGCCGCATAGCTACATACCTACCTAATAATAAACAAAATCTGCTGCCTGATACCTTTTTTTTTATTTAATAATATGATCAATAAAAATTAAGTAAAATTCTAAGTAAAACATCTAAGCAAACATCTAAGTAAACATCACCTTTGTACGTTCTTTTTTCTGTTCTTTTCTTCTTCTCTGTTTATTATGTGTGTACATAAATGGTTAAATAAATAAATAAATAAACATCATCATTATCACACCATCACACCTGCATTCTGGTGGGTTGGATGTGTGAGGTGTACCTCGAATTTCGCCAGTTATACAGGCGACGTATTGCCATCAAACGGGACTCCAGGCTGCAAATGAGAAATTACAGGTGGAAAATCCCAATTACAATTTGCCCAACCGGGAAATGAACCCAGGACCTCATGCTCAGTAGTATTACAAGAAAGAAAGAAAAAAAATACATTTATTCAGCACAGACTAAAAGACACACAATATACATAATATACAGCAGATAACAAAATAAAAATAAATAAACAAATAAAAAGGTAAAGTAGGACATTATCAGGGGAGTGTGCCTCACGGCTGCGCCAGAAAGGCCCAGTTCAGCAAAAATGCCAGACAACTAGTGCCTGACGCTGGTTTTCAACCGGACCCGAAAGTGAAGTGACGGATGCAAATCAGTCCGCTTGCGACCTCTAGAAGATTCTTCTGACAAGCATTTAAATAAGGTTAGCCAGCATTTAAATAAGGTAGCTCCATACAATCGCAATAAGTAAGGCGTGTTACACGATTACTGAGCTTTAGTAATAATCGAATAAGCAAAAAAATCGAAGCATGTCGTAACGATACTCCCGAAGTTTTACTACACACTGCTGACTACTTAGGTAAACTCAAAGAAAACACAAAATACGTTTATTTGTGGCAAATATGACGCTAAGAAAGGACAAATACTTATACGAAAATAACAAGTTGGGGGTAAATATGCGTCAATTCACGCAAAACGGCCATCGCTCAGCATAATGCTGCGAACCCAATGCGAGACAGAGCCCCAGCACTGGTTTTCAGTGACAGCAGGCGTTGACGTCATGACGTGCAATTGGTGCAGCATATAATGAATTATTAATAACAAAATAAAAATGAAAAAAATAATAATATTAAGATGGTAACATTCGCGACTCACGCCTAGCGTTTTCCCAACTATGGGGTCGGCTTCCAGTCTAACCGGATGCAGCTGAATACCAGTATTTTACATGAAGCGACTGCCTATCTGACCTCCACAACCCAGTAACTGGGTAATACGATACCCCTTGGTAAGACTGGTTGTCAGACTTTCGGGCTTCTGACGACTCGTAACGACTGTCAAAGATCCACAAATGACAGCCGGGACCAACGGCTTAACGTGCTTTCCGAGCCAAGGAGGAGTCTCGATATGTGAAAATGGTCACCCATCCACGGACCAACCCCGGCAAGCTTAGCTTAACCTGATGGATTGACCTGAGCGGCTGTTATTACTTAGCCACGAGCTCCTCTCCGTTCCGCGACTCACGCGGCAGACGCATATTGCATCTGTGCGCGCAGCTGTCCTAAACTATTTTGAAAAAATCATTTATTTATGTATTATTAGCCTATGTTGTCCAACTGCTGGGCAAGTGGGCAAAGGCCTCCCTTTCTTCTTTTCACTCCTCTCCGTCTTGAGCTAGTGTGGACCAATCTTGTCTGTAGGTGTCAAGTTTCTCCCGCCATCTTCTCCAAAGAAATTATTCCATCACTTAAAATTAGAGTATGGCCTATCGTCTACGATGCTACTCAAATCATAAAAAAAAGGATTTTAATATAAGCATTTTTAAGACTTGATAATAAATGATTTTAGTAGTAGGTACCTTCTACGCTTTGGAATGGGCAACTAACTTCATTTTTCTGATTGACCGACTCTTTCAAAAATTCAAAAGTGCCTGTAATTGGTTCAGTTTTTATAACATACCCTAAAGCGTTCATAAAAAATCTTTTAAAACCACACTTTATGCCCGAAATAGGTTGTAAAAAATAATCCGCGAATCTTCTCAAGTATCCATATTGGATATAAAAGAATATTTATGCAGACGGAACCCATCAATCACCGTCTAAAAACATATAAAAATAAAAACATAACGACAGCGCTGTCATCGGTTTGATATGTAATTCAATTTGGACGCGAACCAAAATTGTTTTGTTTTCAATATAAAATTGTTGAACGATTGAAATCGTGTTATTATTCCGTTTGTTTTGTTTTTTGTAAAGGGTAGTACTTTTGTTACTTTTCGAGTGATGCATGGCCAGTGTCTGTGGGCTTCAGATAAACTTTCAAATTGATTCGACAGTTTTCTATTTAATCAATAAAACTTTTCCGGTGTCTTTGCTTTTCAATTTCCGTTTTTTGCCACCGACTTCCGAAATTAAAGTTATTTTTCACTTTTTTAGTGTTTTTTTTGGAAGTCGGTTGTTTTTTTTTTTGTAAAAAGTTTTTATTTTTCACTTTTTAGTTGTGGAACATACCCCACACAAATCCGAATACCACTACCTGCTATGTAAATAACAGTGAAGGAGTCAAACAGGATATCGTCTAGATAAACTAAGTGGGAAAAATACGTAATATTGAAGCTAAGTCAAAAATCACGCAAGCAAAATTAATAAAATTTATATGGGACCACCTCGGAAGCATGACCTACCAAACAAAAAAAGAATCATCAAAATCGATTCATAATTGGCGGAGTAATCGCGTAAGAAACATACAAAAAAAAAAAAAACATACAGACGAATTGAGAACCTCCTCCTTTTTGAAGAAGTCGGTTAAAAATAATCTTTATTTCGGATAGTAAACAAAAAGATTACGTTAAGTTAGTTAACTTAGTATCTATTTGGAAACAAGGTGAAAAATTCGTTTTTTTTGACCTTGGAATATCTAAAGACGCGTACACCCTACGAAAAGTAGGTTTTGAGACAAGTTTTAGGCTGTCAAAATAAAGGTTTATACAAGTTTATAGCTGACTATCTCTCATTCCGAGGTGAAACCCTAATTTTCCTGGACTATTAGATGTAACCACTTTTAATCTCATTAAAAGAGAACAAAATTATTTTTAATAAACCAATTATATAAAGTACCTAATAAAATTATTTTTAAACATATTTTATTGACCGAGCGAGCGTAGCGAGCGAAGCGTCTCTGCATCAAGTCTGGCAAAATCGTTAAGTTTGTCAGTTTGTATGTACTCGGCCACAGGTCGTATTTTACAACCGATCTGGACGAAATTTGGGGTTATTCCACTATTTCCCACTGAAAATTCCCACCAAGGGGGTTGGTGTACAGGTATAACGAATTTTTTGTAATTTTTTGTCGCCGGGGATTTTTGGTTGGAGGGCTACTTCCTCCAAAATGGGGCAAAAAGGGGCTCCCTCTGCCTTATAAGATCCGATAAAAATGGTTCTTTTTTTTATTTGATAGGCGGTAACCAAATGTAGGTCTCAAAAAAAATTGGTGAAGATCTGATGAGGATCTTCGGCATGATGAGCAGAATAGCTATTGATTTCGATGTCATGTTTTTTGACAGGAAAATAAGTAAGACAAATCATGAAGAGCGTTGTTATAATAAAATATTTTCGAACGCTTAGATACGAATTTGTGAAAACGTAAACGAATATCCGTGGTATAACGAATTGAGTGCGAACACTGAATACGTTTTTCTCCGTTTAATAGGTAGTGTTCTGGTGATACCGCATTGAACGCACGAAAAATCCCAACAAGATCGGATTGTTTGTTTACTTACGTAGCTGCGCTCCCTTTGTACTTGGAAGGTCGGGAACATTTTGGTGCGTTTTCGTATGATTGAAATTTGTATGAAAACGCGTGCAAAGTGCGCGCGGCCTAAAACTACAAGCTATCGTTCATGGTTTCTTCCTGCAGGTCTGCTCCCTAAACACGAATTCCAAAGATTTGACTGAAGTTACAGGCGATTCCTACTCTCCTATTAAAGTTTGTGTTCGCGAGGTCTACTGTTCGCAGAACTACTAGTTTAGATTTTTGTAGAAATATCACAGCAGTCAGAAAATTTCCGTACACCGCGAACGTAAATAAAGAAAAGTCGCCCTTTTTTTCGTCACAGCGCTCGACTCTCCGATCTCCGTATCAGTGTGTAATCCCTTTAAGCGGATCCTTCAAGTAATTTTCCACTTGATCAGTCCACCGACTTTTTTTCTTCCCTTTTTCTGTTTCCCTATCCCAAGTCAAGTGTAAACTTATTGGCCTGCTAAGAATTCTAATAAAAGTTAGGTACATCAAGTTAGTAAGACTAAGTGGCTCTTTACCTCAGCCGATACTGAAGTGGATCGCAATGGCACTTGATTTAAATACAGCCCTATTACGTGATCTGACTGCTAAAGATTCCCTTGTTTATTTGTTTTTTGTTTATTGCCTTCGAGATGTAAAGTAATTAAATCAGCAACTGCTTGAGATTAGAATAATGATTCGAGTGTTTTTGAATTTCTTTGAAAGTTATTTGAATTTTGTTCGATTCTATTTTAGTAGCTCTCGTTGCCAATTATTTATTATTGTTGTTCTGTTCATTGTTGTTATTGTTGAATTATTTTTTAGTAAGTAAATTACCTAATTAGATTAACATTAATTTTTGTCAATTTTCAGAATTCTTTATTTATCAACCGGCCTTTTTCTCATCATAATATTTCCAACAAAATATAACCATAAATAAACAAACAAATTATACATAAATAAATAAACCAAAATCCCCGTTTTAATAAGAAAGCGTTGGTTATTCATTGGAATATTCAATTGGGAGAATGTTCGTAGTAAAAGTCTGTTATTATCAGCCGTTTTCAATTACAACCCTCTCAGAAACTTCGTTATTTAGACCTTTATAAGGCTGTTAATCGTAATGGGCGAAGCGGGAAAGATTGATATGGTTCATTGGCGGATATTTTGTTCTTAATTTTATTTGATATTGAATTTTTGATCAATTTTTTTTGTTAATTGTGAAACCCGCGACTATTTCTAACTATAGAAAAGCAATGTTTTCCTGTCACTTTTTTCTTGTCCTATTTGAGCTAAAATGTAGGTAACTATAAAAGGCTATTAAGGATTTAAACGTTGTACCTGAGAAGCGCTTCCAGGCATAACATTTTCAATTGAAAAACCCTCACAATAGTCGGTGTACGAAAATATTTTTCAAATGAATCCTCTAAATCCATCGAAAGCTGGTATGATATTTCTTGTACCATCAATAATAACATCATTCCGCCATCTGCTTATAACTTCAGCGTAATAACTCGAATCTATCTCAGTTGTTGAACAATGTTTAGGTTTGAACACAGTTGATCCGGCCGGAATAATCCTTTCCGACCGTGATGTACTCCTATCTAATTGAAATATAAAGTATCTTTCGACGATATTGAGGGTATACTTATCTCTATTGTACTCTAGATTTCGGACAAAAGTAATAGAAAACCAATTGTTTGCGAGATTTCATAGAGGGGGACATTAATAAATTATTATTGCTATCATTCTTAATAAACGGTAACGGAATGCGGAAAATCAATATACAGAGGTGCTCCACCGTTTATTGCGCACTACAATCATACGATTTCCTGGGCGTAGTGATTTATGGCGATACTCGATACTTTTCACAATAATGAGTTAACTATTTTAGAGACCGAAATTGATAAAAGGAGAATATTGCTTATGTCAGTATGAACCTTAACGGAAAAATCATAATTATCATTATGATAAATTCCAGAAACAGACAACTCTTTCAATGAAAATAAGAATCAACGAATTGCAACGCGCGCTCTTGATCTAGATACACAGATGATTTGAAGAAAGGAACCAAAGCAGATTGGTTGTGAAAACCAGGGCACCAAGTGTTGTAGGAGATTAAAGAAGCTGATATCCTACCTTGTATCAGAAAGAAATAATAAAATAAAAATCTAGTAGTTTACTGAGATACAAAAAAAATAGTTTATTTGCACCTTCAAGTAATAAATAAAATATGTATTACAACAAAATAGGCGGTTAAGGTAAGTACGGTAGCATAATAGAGTTTCAGCCAATACCTAAGCTAAGATAACTTAATTACTTGTAAATATAGGTATCAGCGCCCACCCTCGTTATCATTAATAATAAGACACTGACAAGAAGTGATAGAAGCGATGAAAGACGAAGAACTGTATAAATATTTAGGTTACAATCAAGCACGATTGTTAGAACATAGGACTATTAAAGATAAACTAAAAACAGAATACAATAGTAGAATACATTCGTTATGCAAAATGCACCTATCTAGTAAAAATCTATTCAAATCCATAAATACGTTCGCGATTCCTATACTTACTTATTCTTTCGGTGTAATAAAATGGTCTAACACAGAATTACATGCTCTTGAAGTTGAAACAAGAACCACACTAACACAACATAGATATCACCATCCCAAGTCAGCAATAGAAAGAGCAATAATGTCCAGAAAAGAAGGTGGCTTTAACCGAAATATCACATCTTCATAAAAGACAAGTCATAAACTTAAAACAATTTTTCATGCGGAAGAAAAACACCAGTCAATTACACAAAACAATTATAGAGATAGATAAACAGTATATACCACTGAACCTTAGCGATGATAGCAATATTGAGACAGTAGATAAAGCTAGACATAGAGAAGAGATACAGAAGTGGAGGCAAAAAGAACTACATGGAAGACATCCCAACGATTTACACCAAACATACATAGATAAAGAGGCTTCTAACAAATGGCTAGAGTTAAGTGAGCTGTTTCCTGAAACAGAAGGGTTTATGTTAGCCATTCAAGATCAAGTCATAAACACAAAAAATTATAGAAAATACATAATAAAAGACAGTATAGTAAGAAATGGTTTATGCAGAAAATGTCACACCAAACCTGAAACAATACAACATATCACAGGAGCTTGTATCACACTAACCCAAAACGACTATACGCATAGACACAATCAACTTGTTAATATCGTACACCAAAAACTCGCAACTAAACTTAAACTCATGCAAGATCCCTACACACCATACTACAAGTACACGACTAGACCTGTTTTAGAAAACCAATTCTACAGAATATATTATGATCGCACTATAATTACAGACCACACTATATATAACAACAGACCTGATATAACACTTGTTAATAAAGTAAGCAAACACACATTTATAATAAATATAGCAGTCCCAAATACTAATAACATACAAAAAACTATAACAGAAAAAATCAGGAAGTATACAGAATTACAAGAGGAAATTACCAGAGTTTGGAAAATGAATACAGTCACTATAGTCCCAATAGTAATATCAACAACAGGTGTTGTCCCGAAACAAATATTCAATAGTTTGAATGCACTCGATCTATCCAAATACACTTACCTTACATTACAAAAAGCTGCCATATTAAACACTTGCCGCATAGTAAGAACATTTTTACAATTAGACTTAGATAATAATTTCACTGCAGTACAGAGCAATTTACCTTCCCAGAATAACAACTAGAATCTCACCTTGGTTCATACCCGTGAGATTCTGAAAATACCAGGAACTAATCTGAGAAAAATAAATTTGAAAACCAATATAATAATGAAGCAAGTATGGCAAGGCAAAGAGCTACACGGACGATTTTTCCGGGCTCTCCATGGGCCTGAAGTAGACTTTCTGGCGTCTGTATCCTGGCTACGTTTCGGCGACCTCTTCGGGGAAACCGAAGGTTTTGTCTGTGCGATTATGGATGAAGTCATCATGACGAATAATTACCGGAAATATATTGTCAAGGACAAGAAGGAAACAGACAGGTTTTTTACGATTTAAAAAAATAGCCTACTGAGCGATTTACGGATTTTCTATTTTGTTCATGGTAACACCATTATTATATAGTGTTATTTTTATATTTTTATTGATGGGCTTAATTTTGAAGGCAAGCCGGGCTTTTGGGCTTCTATGGAAGGAACGCCACTGGTTGACATCTGTCGGGCATGCCACTGTCTCGGTGAATCAATCCAACATATTGTTTCCGGTTGTTCTCGTCTTGCTAACGGCGAGTACTTGCACAGACACAATCTAGTAGCTAGGATTATCCACCAGCAACTTGCCTTGCAGTACAATCTTGTGGAGTATGAAGTACCATACTACAGGTATGTGCCCGACCCAGTTCTCGAAAATGGTCACGCCACATTGTACTGGGATCGATCTATCATTACTGACAGGACTATTGTAGCCAATAAGCCTGATATTATGGTGATAGATCGACGAGAGCGCCGTGCAATGATTGTTGATATCGCTGGGCTCTCATTGCGCGGCTGGGTCAAGGGCTTGATTCAGATAGCAGTACTCCTGGACACCGCACGCATAGTGAGGAGGTTCCTCTCTCTAGAGCCCTGACCACCGGCAGCTTGGACCCTGATCCTGGTGCCGATGGGCTACTAGTTTTTTTTTTAAATGTTTTTTATCAAAATATTTAAAAATGTAAAAAATATGTATTGAAAAAGGAATAAATGTAAATAATAACAGACAACATAGGACTTTGCACTGCAAAACATTATTAAAAAAAAATATTTACAATACTATGCAATAGTAGACTTTATCTTTTAAACTAGGACTAGCCTGTATCTTAAAAGATAGGGTTCAGCCAAATGGATTCTATTTATATTACAACCAAAAACTAGTGAAGACAGTGTCAGAGCTTTGTACTAACTTCTGTACAGAAAAATAATTTAAAATAAAATAATAACAAATAACAAAAAAAAAAAAAAACCTAAGTAACACAAGTAGTGTAAAAGACAGCAGACATGCAATTGTATGTATGAATGTGTAGAGGAGTGTGGGTGTGTTTTTGTGGGGAGTGTGTGGGAGTGTGGAAGGGGGGGAAATGATACCGTGAATGTAATAATAAATATAAATATAATTGGATATAAATTGTGGGATGTGATCTTTGAGTATGTATGTGATATTATTAAGAGATGTAAGTTAGCAGATTCTCTGTTTCGGCATAGTCCTGTTGTAACAGCCATTGAGTTATTTCCTTCTTTAAAATGTGTCTATTTAAATCTAATATGTTTAGCTTTTTATGCAGGTTTTTATATAAAAGTTTACTTAAAACGTAATATTGATGTTAGGCAAAAGAGGTTTTATGTTTCACGCCTGACGGAATATTTGTGCGCTTTTTAGGGTTAGATTTGGGCATTGATCTATGAGTCCTGAGGGCTGACTGCAGACGTCAGGACCTCACAGTCCTCGTAGAGTTGTTTAGTTGGATAACGGTATGGTTTTTTACACATAACCTTTAGTATACCATTAAAGGAGATGTGTTTGTGCCCAAACTTATGGAATAGATTAAAACGAAATACAGAAACGTCTCGCAGCATCAGCATAAGTGATAAACTGAACAAAAGTGAAACGTATAAAATATTAAAATTAAATGGATACACAAACAGATAGACAAAAAATATCTGCCTAGCCTAGCCCTTTCCCAACTATATTTAGGTCAGCTTCCAGTCTGACCGGATGAAGCTGAGTACCGGTATTTTACATGGAATGACTGCCTATCTGACCTCCACAACCCATAATTTAGTGGTAAAACTGGTTGTCAGACTGTCAGGCTTCTGACGACCCGTAACGACTGCCATAGATCCCCGAATGACATTCTGAGCCACGGAGAAGTTTCGGTATGTAAAGATGGTCACCCATCCACGGACTGACCCCGGTAAGCGTAGCTTAACCTGATGCATCGACCCGTGCGGCTGTTATTACTTAGCCACGTGCTCCTCCGTAGCCAAGAGCTCTTCCTGCGATAGACAGAGACATCTATCTATCTAGTTAGGGATTTGGTTTCCGCATTCAGTCCTTAAGGTGGACCATTGTGCGTGGGCCATGGCGGCGGTTTGTGTATCCCTCCAGAAGATAATTTAATCTCCTAGTTTTTTCAGAACATCTGTGAAAGATCTGGGTGACCCGAGGGTTTCTTTCCTGATCTGGGTGACGCCCGGAGACATTAATTCAATATCCAAGCAACAGACGATTCAAGGTGGTGTTTATTATGCCTCGGGCATTCTCTACCAGCCAACCAAAGGAAATCATTGCCCTCAGTTCAGTTAGGCAGCTTTTGAAAGCCTGTAATATCTATAACCCAGGAATTCCTCGATTTTAGGATAGTAAAATTAAACTAAAAAGGAACCGAACTAATTGCTTAATGTTTCACTGTTAACTTGGCATTGTTTCAAGTTAACGCTACAAAGTTAACCAGTACAATTAACTGGAAAGCTTACTGAATACGTACTGTTTTCGCAAATCTTGGATTGGGTTGGCCACTTCTGAGTTTTATTTTTCTTTTCCGTTCTTTTAATCCTAGTGTCTCTTGACGAAGGAGATTCTAAATCACGCATTTAAGGGGGATGCGCTAAGGTGGCCCGCGAAATTCAAATTTTACGACCGTAACAAAGACGGATTTACAGAATAATACTCTTTAGAATCAGCAATATAACTCCTTAAGTTCATGTAAGTGCATTGAATGACTATTTCATGAATTCATCGTCCAATGCACTTTCATGAACTTAGAGAGTTATATTGGTGATTCTAATGTTTATAATTCTATAAATCCATGTTTGTTACGGTCGCTAATAATATTTAGATCGACATACAACCTGATGCTGACCTGCAAATTGCAAAAAGAGTAAGAAAATTTGAATTTCGCCGTCTACCTTAGCGCATCCACCTTAAGTTGTATTGCTTTTTATGGATTTGAGTTGTGCGTGACTCTCTTGTTGAAAGACACTGTAAATCACGCATTTAAGTTGATAATTGATAATGTTTATTTGCCAAAAACAGTGCTTTAAATTTCCTTATAGTCTACATTAATACATATTTAAATAAGACGCAAAGGAAGTACTTTGCTTATGAACTCCACACTAGGACGAGCCTGTCTCGTGGAGTCCTTGGGTGGTATTGCCATACGAAAATGCGCATTACATTATCGTATCGTAAGTTGCATTGCTTTTATGGATTTAAGTCGTGCGTGACTCTCTTGTTGAAGGAGACTGTAAATCACGCATTTTAGTTGAATGGCTTCTTACATGGATTCGAGTCTTCATTCTCTTGTGGAATGATTATTTAGATTTTATAGACATGGTCTCCACCATGTTTATAAAATTACTGATTATGCTTTTATACTGTATGTTATTTCCGATATTGATTCTGGCCACTTTTCTGAGCTCTACAGACAGAATTGACGATAGATTTTCTGATAAGACTTTTTGGGTCGAGTTATCTAGAAAATCTTGAAAAACACCAACATTTATTTATTTTCAATAAATAAATGTTGGTGTTGCCACCAAACCTTTACAAAACGAGATATAAAAAAACTTTTAAGGTAATTTAGCCAAGTCTCTCAGAAGTCCTAAGAATGGTCTGTCTACCGAAAACTAAGCTAATGAATGTTATAAATTCTTTGAAAGACCCGACGAGTACATCTATTTGTTAAAACCGATTGGGTGTCACTTTGAATTAATTAGTTTTATTATGAACTGACAACCCTCTGACAGATTTAATAAAGGGTCTCCAAATGTCTCAAAAAACTTGAAATTGAAAATTATATTAATTGTTTAATATCGTCGTTGGTGGTTTCAGAGTAGAATTAAAATATTCTGGAAAAAAAACAGGCGAATCGTTCTTGAAATGTTGCATTGGAAATTCACAGTTACTGAGCTACACTGGGCTACGAAGCAATACGCTGAACTACGCCTCGCTACGCCATGCTACGCCGAACTACACCAAGCTCCGACGAGCTACACTAAGCTACCCTGGGCTACGAAGCACTACGCTAAGCTACGCCGCGCTACGCCACGCTAGGCCGAGCTACACTGAGCTACGCCGCGCTACGCCGCGCTACGCCGAGGTACACTAAGCTACGAAGCACTACGCTAAGCTACGCTGCGCTACACCGTGCTACGCCGAGCTTCACCGAGCTACGACGAGCTACACCAAGCTACACCGAGCTACGACGAGCTACTCTGAGCTACGAAGCACTACGCTATGCTACGCCAAGCTACGATGAGCTACGCTGGGATATGACGACCTACAGCTAAGTAGAGCTACGCTGGGCTACAAACCACTACGCTAGGCTACGCCGAGCTGCAACGAGCTACACCAAGCTACGACGGGCTACTATGTTCTACAAGTTACAACTCATTACGCTAATACAGCGACACACCGCAGAACGATGCCTTACGACTCATTACGCCGCGCTACGATGAAGCTATCGAGGGAGTTGATATAAAATTCTCTAATCATCTCACACTGAATTATATTACAATAAATCAACATAACAAATTACTTCATATGGCTATTAAATATATCAACAGTTTCCTCATCTGGTTTATCTCAAAACATGCACATAATATAGAAAGTTAACATCAAAGTTAGAAAGTTGTCATGTACCAAAAAAAAACTTTACACAGGTATATTTCAGGAGGTGTGGAGTTATTTGTTTACACTCCGTACCCCCCCATGGAGTATCTCAACTGAAATTTATTGGGTATAACTTATTTGATAACCTTCTTCTAAGGGATTTTACTGTACGAAAATAATATTAGATACAATTGATTTACGTTTATTCTTCTCCATTAGGTGTTGTTGAAGTGTTAGCGATTTATTATTGAGCAGGAAAATGTAAATATGCAATGGTTGTGAATGAGTACTGAAGTGGTGTGATTTATTTAAGTAAATTATGTATGACATTGGTTTGTGGCCAAGAATAAATCAAACTTTTTTCCCTGGCATGTTCTACATCACTGAATACTTGACAAAAGAGTTTTCAGTTGAAAAAAATATCTTGGTGCACGAAGCTATTGTTTTTTTTTTATTTATTTTTTTAACCTTTTTATCCTCAACTTGTTGGTCTATTGGTCGCAAGCGCTACTGCTGAGCATGAAGTTTTGGGATCAATTCCCTAAAAGTCTTATTGGAAAAGAAAAATGCGTTTACTGGCATTACAGCAAAAAAATTAACAGTAAAACTAATAAAATTGCCTTTGTACGTATTTTTCTGTTCCTTTCTTGTCTGTATTTATATGTGTGCGCATAAATAGTTAAATAAATAAATTTAAAAAACAGAAACCGATGATTATAACGCCTCAGCTCAGCATTATGTCAGATGATTACATAAGGTGTGAAACTGATTTTCAGCTGCAAGACACGAGTGCCACGCTAGAATAATAAACACATAGGGATAATAAGAGCATAAATTAAAGGTGTTAAAAAAAAATCCTCATAATGGGTTTTTCCATCAGGAATTTCTCACTAGCAGCCCAAAGTATGGATTTGTGCCCGTTTGATGGCAATATGCTCGCCTCCTATTACATGGGACTTAATCATAACTGGCAATTTTAATGGGTAATACAGTTAAAAACGGACTGCTGACGATACAATTTGCTTCATTTATGTCTGTGTCGCAGATGGATTGTCGAATCCGCTGTTTTTCATAAACGCTAGCTGTTTTACAAAACAGCTCCGTTATTTAAAACAGCTGAACGGCGTTTAGCGATTTTTCATAATTGCTAAACTAAAACAGCGTGTAATGACAAGTCAGATTTTTTATTTTTATTCTAAACTAGCTGATGCCCGCGGCTTCGCCCGCGTGGATGTCAGTTATTATATACTAAAACCTTCCTCGAAAACCACTATATCCATTGGTGGAAACGGCATGAAAATCAGTGCAGCCGTTGTAGAGTTTATCGCTAACAGACAGACAGACGCGGTGGAGGACTTTGTTTTATAATATGTAGTGATGCTGTCCTCGTCACAGTTTTAACCTAACCTGTCAATCGGTTTGGGTGCAGGGTTGAGGTGATTAGCTTAATTACTGCGACCAATTCGAAATTAGAAGCGACACCAAATGCTTACGGTGACTGCCGATAAGCCATTCTGCATTACGTCTAAACTTGGGTAGCAGTTTTGTTAAAAGTAACGCTGTTTTCTAAAACAGGTAGCGGTTATGTAAAACAGCGGATTCAAAAATCTATCTGCGACGTAATGTACTACAAAATGAAAATCAAATAGTGTAACATGCTGTTATCATTATCGTTGTCCCCACAATTTGTGCTGAGTTCGTCAACACATCATTTATGCGGCATCGTTTATAGGATGTAAGAGGATTTCTATTTAATTACCACGGAATTTGGTGGTCTTCTACCAGTTCTCCTTGTTGCTTGTTAAATTGGCAACAAGTTGACGGGTAATTACATTTAATTCAGGAAATGACTTTAGGGTTTTTAAATTAATTATTATTGCAGCAAAGTAAAATCACGTTATTAGAAAGCAAATTGCAAATAAATAAAAGTACTTTACTTATTAATAATAATATAACTACGTGCCCATAGATTATTACCTACCTATATAATTATCTCCTTACTAATAAACGTTGTATAGAATACGTTTATTAGTAAGGAGGTTAATGTTTACAAAATATTGTAAAACATTATAAAAGAGTAACGGTGGAGTTTCTTGCCCATTCTTCTCCTTTAAAACCTACCTTATGAAAGGCGCGACTGAACCAATTCTATTTTTGTAAATTTTGACATTCAAATGTGCCTTTAATGTGCCTATTTGAAATAAATTATTAGACTTTGACTTTTACCAGGATTATCAATGAAATGAAAGGCTTTTATAATCAAGCGCGTAATTATTTATTTCAAATGAAGTCAAAATAATCTAGCTATAACATTTTACATGTTGATGCGATCTGTCAGCTCTTCAAGCTAAGTGCCTATATTATTTTCTAATCTTATTACGAGTGAGTGTTTGTTTCATAAAATTATGCCATTAACTGATAAAATATTCATGAAGGTTGCATAGTAAAACTAAGAAAGCTAAAGGCTCTACAGTACCTTGCATTTAGGGCCTTTGTGGAAATATTGCAACATTTATTCACTAACTAGCTGCGCCCCGCGGTTTCATCCGCGTAAGTCTCGATCCCGTGGGAATATCGGGATAAACAGTTTAGTAGTTCTTATGTCCTATTCCAGGTCATGGTCTACACATGTGCCAAATTTCATTCAAGTCCGTTTAGCCGTTTTAGCGATAAAGCGTAACAAACAAATAAACAAACAAACTCACTTTCGCATTTATAATATTAGTTAGGATAACTGTATCTACAGTATATATTATATAAAAATCGGTTTCCAAAAACAGTGAATCGTTGAATGCGGTATTTCCAGACGCTACGGTAGGTATGTCTTGTTGATCATAACTTTACGCATAAATTGCTTCATATTTTACGGAAATCCCGGTGGTTATTTGAGTGTAAAATCGAAAATACTTGGTTGGTAATACCAACCGCCTAAATGGATTTATAAGAATTGAAAGAATTAATATAAAATACAAAATTCTTTCAAAAACAAATATCCGGTAAGGTAAGTCCTCATCCGTAATGGAATGAGACAAATTTCCAAGATCTGCGGAAAGCAATACGAATATTAGAAAATCCCCATACGGCGATACAGTTGGGCTATGAAACATGAGAATTTATTTCATGTTGCGTTATTATTCCTGGCATATTTTAGGTTTATCGCGGGAACAGGAGCGTTAAAAGAAACTGTATGGTTACTGAGAAATTTTTATTTCGTTTTTTTTTATTTTTATGTTACGTTATTTGCTCATTCATTTGTTTTTGCTATACTTTCTGGCCTTCGTGATTGGCCAGATCGATTCATGTAGATTTTAGTTAAAAATGGCTCGGAAAAGTTATCTTATTTCATGAACATCAATCTTAGGCCTCGTTTACGGAGACGCGGGGCCTTGGGCGGCGCGTGCAGCGTGGCGTTTCGCGGCGCGTCGGACGTTTTTTCTGTTTACGGAGAGGCGACGCGTGAAGCGGCACTTACCATCGCACTTGTAAACACAAACATTTGGCAATGTACGATGTTGTTCATGGAGACGCGTGGCGGGCACCGCTGTGTGCCCCGCCGCGTAAAACGCCCCATTTCAAGCAAACGCGTGAAAAAACGCTTCTCCGTAACCGCCATATGTTTGAATTCAGTGCGGGCCGCGCCGCCCAACGCCACGCTCGACGCCCCGCGTCTCCGTAAAAGAGGCCTAATCCGTACATGGTGTAATTTTTATGCATTGGATTGTAGGTTTTTTTATATATTGTAAGTATATTATTTATATTTTATATTATATAAATATTTAATTTAATAATTATTATTGCGAAAGTGAGTTTGTTTGTTACTCGTCACTCTAAAACGGCTGAACGGGTTTAGATGAAATTTAGCTAATGCGTAGACCATGACCTGGAATAGGACATAGGATACTTTTTATCCCGATATTCCCACGGGATCGAGACTTACGCGGGTGAAACCGCGGTGCGCATTTAGTAGTTGATAACATGATAAAAGTCATCATACTGCAAGAATTGTATCTTTACCGTCGGTCTTCAAAACGCTTAATGTTTATGTCACTTCATTCATTTTACGGTCTACCGAATTCAATTCCCGCCAACGTCGAAGCCTTAAGCTCAAGATATTATTTCTGGATTCCATCGGAAACATACTTAACAGATTTGAAAACTTTATCTGTATTTTCTGTAAGACATTGAATTACTCGAGCATTTTTAAATGATATTAGTAACTTACCTGCCCACATTTTGTTTCTTAAGGCCTGAACAAGTTGGTAGTCTACTTCCTTTGGCTTAGCGGAGTTTGCTTTGATATTTCCGCTGTACTTAAAGGCTTAATATTCAAACAAGCGTAAATTACGGTTCTTATTATATTCGTTCGCTCATTTTGCGTCGAGTGTGGCGCAAACCGCAATTTAACTTACTTTGAGCGGCATAAATTACGCTGGATTAGACTCGCGTTACTAAAACCAGAGCCTTATTTTAACTAACAGTCTAACACCTAAATATAATGGCACAATTTGACTTTCTAAAATATTTTCTATAAGAGAGCACGGCGCTGCACCACCCAGGCAGGACAATGCTCGAGGGTGTGAAGCGCCGTGTCCTCGCTGCAGCCGCACTGGTGACACACGGGACTCGCCTCCCGTCTAGCCACCTTGTGCAGGTATTGCCCTGACAACACCTGCACCAGACGGAAGGACAACGTCCCATGTCTCCTCCGTGTCCACTCTTCCAGGATCGGCTGGATGGCCCCCACAGTCCAATGACCAGCACTGGGCGTCTCCAGCGTGAGATATAAAACCTAACCTAACATAGCCTATCCAAATCTAACATAACCTAACATAATCTCCGAACCTAACATCAAGTTAACATTATCGGAACTGAATAACCCCGGGACAGATTTTTATGAGCCTGAGTAAAGGGAGAAGTGATGTCTTCAAAACTACAGTGGTTTCATCTGTGGCGGAGCTGGGTGTGTTTTGCCCACGATTCTTTGTAAAATTAGCATAGATAAAAGCGATTTTGTGTAAACTGTTAGCTTATATTTGATGAATAAATGAATACTGAATATCCAACTTTTACATCATTATAATAAAATTATTCCTTACATGAACAGGCAACGCACTTGATCTGTAAAAGTTCATTTTACTAGGTTACCCGCAATAAATTACCTTAAAAATATAGAAATAGATTTCAAAGTTCCTTGTTCCGGAAACAATCTATTTTAACGAACTTCGATTTAAAAATCCTTATACACATGAGCGTCTCACTTTATCATGGAAACGTAAATTATGCTGATCTGGCCCTGACCTTCGCAATAATTGGCCTAAAAAAACGAACGCCTAAAAAAGATTTCAAAGTCTCAGAAACAATCTCATAAAACGAACTTCGTTATATTACATACCTACACTTAACTCACGTTGAATGGCCTAGATTATGCTGGTATATTCTGGTCTGGCCCCGACCTACGCCGGGCCAATTATTTGGCCCAAAAATAATCGAACGCATAAAAAAATTCAAAGTTCCTCGTCGCAGAAACAATATATTTTAACGAACTTCGTTATAATAATATACACGGCTGGCGAGGGCCGTTCCGCCATTATTATTATATTTTCGCAATCAGTACCCCCTCATTACGTATTCTCGTCGGCCTAAGGTCCCGTAGTTGTATCTTAAGGTGGACAATAAAAATAGATGAACCCTTTATACGGGCCCCTGTAATTTGTTTTAAGCAAAGTGCTTTCGTCGCACATTGCTACGAGTTTTTGGACGTAGAATTGCTGGAAAGGAACGATATCGTGAAGACTTTTTACTATGACTGATTGATATTTTTGGAGGGGGATTAACCATCCTAACTAATATTATAAATACGAAAGTGAGTTTGTTTGTTTATTTGTTACGCTTTCCTGCTATAACAGCTGAACGGATGTGGATGAAATTTCATCCAGGAGTAGATCATGACCTGGATTAGGACATAGGATACTTTTTATCTCAATATTCCTACGAGATCGAGACTTATGCGGGTAAAATCGCGGGGCACAGCTATTCAAATAATACTTTAGGAAATCTTTAGATGTGAAAAATGCGTAAATAATATTTTGTAAGTTAATCGTATACTATCTTGCTATTAAAGTAATAAAAAAAAGACGTAGGTAGGTATTTATGATGCTGGTGGTTGATTGACTGGATTAGCTTGAAAGCGCCATTGCTGAACGGTTCAAGTCCCAGGTAAAGCTAAGTGTTACTGTGTGAAAAATGCCCGAAGCTTGGAGATAAACCCGATTTATGGCAATAGGCATATAGACATTATAATTATTTATTTTTGTCATTATTGCATTTCGTTCAATATTTTTATTACCTAACATGACCAATATTGCATTTCTATTTAATTTCATTTTTTTTTTTTTTATTGACGTAGATACTACTGCGTTATTATAAATTAATTTACGTGATTGGAAAAAGCCTTCCATACATGTATATTTGTATGCCAAATGGCAAAACATAAAGAAACTACGATAAAACCCCTCCGTATCAAAACGTTCTAATAGCAAATGGTCCTATTAGCAAAACGACCCATAATCAAAACGACACTTTAGCAAAATGATCTATTCGCAAAACGTGCTAAGAGCAAATGGTCCTATTAGCAGAACGTCCTATTACAACTGTAACATCTTGCACACTGCTGTAACCTATGTTTACAAATAAAGAATATTGATGAATAGGCTATTCCCGTATTAAGGCTTACGCAGACAGGCGCGACGCGATACCGGTAGAACAATTTTCGTGTTTCAAGTTTTCATAGAAATTGTTCCACCAGACTCGGGTCGCGCCTGGTTATGTGAGCCTTTATGTGGGGCATAGCTGGCGAAATAGAGGTGTACTTCACCTCTGCTTCCCTCCGGAGAGTACAGGTATGTTGATATATCTCTTCCAGTGTCCATATCTCGAAACTTGCCCCTACAACGTAAGTACCACGGCACGTGGTTAGCGTTACGCGGTAGCAAACTTTTCGTGTTCAGCCACGGTACATTTTAGCTTAATTACATTTTCACAATGTACACTTACTTACCTGGCTAGTAATTTTACAGAGGGTAAAAGGGTATTTATTACAAATTACTTGAGCTAGTTTGGATTTGTATAAAAAAAGTTTAGATTAAGTTCTGTTAAATTCTACTCTCGTTCTGTAATTGTCTTTTAAACTTTTTTAAACTTGAAAATTGATTTTTAATCTAGTTGCCAGCAGATAAATACGTTTATTTTACAATTGACTGTTTTGCATCCTTTAGAACTTATATTTAAAAAAAATTACAAATCCAAATTAATAATATGTACAAATACAAATTCCAAGCGGCGGCGCGCGGTGGCACGACACAGGCGGGGCTTGGCTTTTCTGAACACCTCCAGAACCTACCTATTATGGTCATAAGACACCAATGAGGTTGTCTGCTCCAAATTGAGCATCATTTTATCGCTCAATTAAACAACTAAGCAACAGAAACTGCTATGAAACCGATTAAATAAGCAACTAAGCTCAGAAGTGACTAGATTTAACCCTATAAATGCTAATTGCCAACGATAAACTACACGGCCACATCATCCATAACTAAATTACGTCCAAACCAGGAGTAGTAAATCATTGGCACGTTTCAAATTAATTCACTGCTGTACCTGAGACTAATCCGTGACGTAATCAGCTGCTTTTGTGACCGAAATTGAGTAGTGATAAGGATTTGTTTCGTAAAGTGTTTTAAAAATAGAATATTAAAATATATTATTTGTATATTGCGGGATAGATTTTTCAGAACTGGACCCTAATTGCGTAATACGAGATCAAACACAATCTGAATCGTTTTGAAACAGAATGCTAGTCCATTGCTTCAAATTTCGAAAAAAAATCTGCTCAACAACGTAAATAACGCAATGAATGTTGTTGAACTGTCAAAATGAAAGAGTGTAGTTTGGAGATCAGGGTTTCAACGGATTGTGGATTAGCTTAAGCCACTCAGTTTAATTGAACTTTGTACTAGTATGTAGGCTTTTCTTCAATAATCATTTTTTAATTTTTATTTTCATTTGAGTTATAACTACGTTTGACAGCTGTCAGTTGAAGGAATATGGAACTACGCTTCGTTTTGCTATTGAGAGCAGTAGTGGTTACGAGAACTTGTGTCTAATCGCAGTTGTAGTCGTAGCTCACCTCACGATCACGCATTAACTAGCAGGGCCTCCAACCGCGGATTAAATTTGATCGATGTACCTTATCGGTGATCTCCCAAGTGGCGTATAACCTTCCACTCTGCCCTGCACCACTAGAGGCTCAAGACATGCCAAAGAACTCCAGTATTCGAGACTGTACTAGTGCTGATAAAGGCTATCTATCGATATTGTTGATTATCGATTGTTATCGATCATTGCTAACTACTAGCAGAATGCTAAACAATTCCAAATGACTCGGATTTTCATCAAACATTCAAAATACATACGAGTAGCAGGTAAAACATTTATTATTCTTTCCTACTTCTGATGGAATTAACATTTCCTAATTATTTAGTAACATCCCTATCCCAATTAACTACTAACGGATTGCTTAGTAATTTAGCAGTGTATCGGGATTTCATTAAAACACTACGTACATTGTAGTGGTCTGTCAATTAGGCACAAAATAGTATGCCACATGTTCCAAATTGGAATGTTAAGAGAGTTTGAGAAATGTTTTCTTTAAGATGGTAATAGCTTGGTTCAATAGGGTAACAATAACAAAAATAGCTGTAAATAGTTTTAAATTACAGGAGGTTTTCATAAAATATGAAAACAGATTCGGTATTGATCAAACATAGTTTCTCAAAGAAATTGGAATTGCAGGCAGGCAGGTGATTTTCAGATCTAGATAGTTTTTTTTCTGAAATAGAAATAGTCTAAAACGGCCACATTAGCAATTCCTCTAAAAGTTCAATTCATCATATTATGTGGACCATTTTACGAATCTCCATAGAAAACTGTCAAACAGATGAATTATTTGATAATATGATTTGCACGCAGATCATAATATGAATTGTCAGTCAGTGACATTTTACGATGATTCATAATATTTTCCTATTATGATTCTGCCAAAGTGACTGTTTTAAGCCCCCTGGAATTAGAAAAAAAGGTTTGCGAAAACAGTTATTCGTAATTTTCTTTTTAGATACTAAATTGAAACAGGACAAAACTGGCTTACATGAATGTTATACTGAAATATTAAACAAATAGGTACATTTTACTGAAGTCTTAATTGAACTCCAGTCGTTGGTGATTGACACGTACACTGCGGCGATCAAAAAATGTGAAGCTTGAAAACGTCAGGCACATGTGTCTGACGTGGTGGTCAACCATTTTTTGTTAAAAACTTCATCAGCAATAACACAAAGTATGTTTTGTTTTCTTGTGGATACCAGCGTGAACCCAGCGAGATATTCTCCGTAAAAAAACGAAGATCCAAAAAACTGGTAAACTGCTTCTGAAAAATTTATGATGAAGCTGTGGGAACCCTGAAACCAAAAATAATTAAGGTAATATAGCATAATCAGCCTATAATGTTCCCACTGCTGGGACACAGGCCTCCTCTCTGTGAGAGGGAGTGGTAGATGTCACATCTCTTCGAATTTTTGGTTCCAGGATAAGCCGGTTTTCCTTCACTGTTTTTAAAGCAGTAGTGATGAAATTATTAACACAAAGTAAAGCACCTGTCAGGATTCGAACCCACGACCTACAACTCGTAAGTCGGAGCCGTTACCACTGACTATCTACTTCCTAAATTAATTATTATATTCAAAGATATAATACACAACATTACTCAATAATAATATACCTTTCTCAGGACACATGTACGAATATCTACATGTGGTTTGAGTGTCCCTGATATTACGCGGTTAAGACAAGGCTTCTCAATCGTGAACTCCCATAACAGATTCTTTTGATCGTTCTTCATTTTGTGAATGACGACTTTCAGCTGTAATCAAATGATTATGTTCCAAAGTCATGCCTTTTCCCATGAAGGCAGAAACTGGAGCGAAACCGTGGGCTAGTGTAGTAATATAAAATATTAATGTATCAGTAATAGATAAAACTCAGACCAAATAAAAAACCAAGTCAGAGCGCTGTCAAAAGTGACGTGAGGCCGGTTTCGTAAACATGTGTGCACGTATTTTGGTGTAGTTTCATTGTGAATGGTAGTAAATGTGTGCGTTTGTGCGTGTATACACAGAGCGGTGGTGTAGTTTTTGCATGCTTCACTGTATTGTTCGCAGCGCTCTGTCTTGGTTTTTTATTTGGTCTGAGCAATAATAATACAAACTTCAATCATCCGAACGGCTTGAGTGAGCGTGACGTTGACAATTCCCTTATATGTATTTTGTTCACATACCAGAACTGCACTTATGTTTGCTAAATTGTTTTCCGAGTGTAAACATGCGCCAAAGTATTTGAGGCCGACGACGTATGAGCCCTGAAAAAAATATGTAATTTCATTCTATTCTTGGAGTTTCCCTACGTGTTCGATTAAAATATGGAGAGATCCGCGGAGACCCAAAAAGCCAACATAGCCTGAACAATTGTAAAACTTAAGTGGCAGTGAGCAGGGCACATAGCTCGCAGAACGGGGCCAAAGGGTACTGGAGTGGCGACCGCGTACCGGGAGACGTAGCATTGGAAGACCTCCCACAAGGTAGACCGATGTCCTTGTGAAGGCCGCACAAATCCGCTGGATGCAGGAAGCACAGAACCGGTCGAAGTGGCGGCGCTTGGGGAAACCTAGGTATATCCAGCAGTGGACGTCTTTTGGCTGAAATGATGAAGATGATGATGATTTCCAGTCAAGGCCATTAGGCCGTTATTATTAAGATTTGCCGACGATATTATTTTAATTTATAGTAATTTATTTGTTCGTACTAGAGCCGATTAAACCCGATTCAGCGACTACTAGCCGAGCATGACAGTTCAGGGGGCCGAGGGAGGACAGGGGGAGTATTTTAATATTACATCAGTGTAGGAAAGAGATGATGCTCTACACGAAGTATAGCTCCATCTCTTTCCCTCACGAAGTAGTTTTAAAATAATACTGCTGTAAGCGGTGGTGGTAGGCCCCCTGGTTTGTACACAATCTACTTCAGAAAGAGGGCAAAGTACACCTAAAGAAGTTTTCACTTTAAAAACCGGAAATTGGTCACAATGGAGAAATATACTCAACCAGGCTAAGGCTCATCTATAGCTTTACAGCCGAGAACATCTGATGAAACCTGAATAAAACTAATGCAGGAGCGTGAAGACAGGCACTAACATAAACAGGCCTACCAATGAGTGAAGCTGAGCTGTGGATGATGATGATAATGATGGTGGAGGGTGGAGTCAAATTATTTTCTCCGAGCCTCCAGTGACGTCATACAAGAAGAAGGCGATCTAAATCAATATTCCAAAGCAATGATGACACTGACTGCTCTTGAAAGCAGTTTTGATGATCACGTTCAGTTCTGTTTTGGTTTCAGTTTTTACGGTAGTCCAGGGGGCTTAAAACAGTCACTTTTGCAGAATCATAATATGAACATAATTATGAATCATCGTAAAATGTCAGAAACTGACAATTCATAATATGATCTGCGTGCGATTCATATTACGAAGTAATTCATCTGTTTGACAGTCTTCTATGGAGATTCGTAAAATGGTCCAATTACTTTTGTGTCAAATTAGAGGAATTACTAATGACAGCTGGAAATTCAGCAAATGAAATGCTTTTAGAGGAATTGCTAATGTAATTGTGTAAAGACCCACAGAAATGCTGCACCCATCAGAAAGTTGTACGAAAATAAAATATAAAACACTCTTTCATACTTACGTAAGTATCAGAATTTTTTGGTCCCGCCATTAAAAACTGTATGGAATCCACATATATATGTGATAATGTCATCAATATGAATAAATTCAAAATTGACATTACGCTAGCGTTTGCTATGGAGCATAATACGAAAATAATGAACACAATAGTTACATGAACTGAAATAAAAAATAAATATGAATTTAATGAGGATATGGAACTGACTATTAATGATGACAATTTAATCGGTAGAATTATGTGATTACCTGATTACTTTGGTGGTGAGTTTTATGGGTTTCTGATGAAAAACTATGTTATTGTATTATCTAATGGATTTCCTAGGTAAATGTTTATAATTATGTGAGTCCGCGAGGCATCTGGCATCTATTTTCTTAAACGCAGTATCATCAAGAAATTAAATTTTGTACTACGTACATTGAGATATTTTTGAATATATACTATCTATCTTCAGAGATTCATAATTATACATAAAAATTCAGTACTACAGAAATTATACATAATCGGTCTGCATAGATGCATCATACTAGGAATCTCTTTTATTCAGTTTAAAAAATTGTTAGAAATAAGTAACTTGAATTTTAAACGATAACGAACTCAATTAACCTCATGGCTGCACAACGAATGGAGTCTTCTAATCTCAAAAAAGGAAAATTGTTGTAAACATCAAAACGTTTAAATTAATAACGATAACATCACGGCTCATGAACGCAGTGATAGCACAATGTTTACCAATCTCGGCTAGCATTGTAAACAGAGTCCTATAACCATTTACATAATATGTGCTCAGTTTTGCGGCTTTCATTTCGTCAATGGAATTTCAAACTCCAGTGCAGCTATTATGAAAGCATTGAGTTTAATTATTAAGATATCTAATTAAAAAGTTATTTTGATAATTTTTCTGCTCTATTCATATTTATTAGTTTAGGAGCTCGTGGCTAAGTAATAACAGCCGCACGGGTCGATCCAGCAGGTTAAGCTACGCTTGCCGGGGTTGGTCCGTGGATGGGTGACCATTTTCACATATCGAGACTCCTCCGTGCCTCGGACAGCACGTTAAGCCGTTGGTAGTCATTTGTATATCTTTGACAGTCGTTACGAATCGTCAGAAGCCCTAAAGTCTGACAACCAGTCTAACCAAGGGGTATCGTATTACCGAGTTACTGGGTTGTGGAGGTCAGATAGGCAGTCGCTCCATGTAAAATACTGGTATACTGGTATTCAGCTGCATCCGGTTAGACTGGAAGCCGACCCCAACATAGTTGAGAAAAGGCTAGGCAGATTGATTCATATTTTATTAGTCACGATGTTTTTTCCTTCACCGTGGTCAGGAATGTCCAAGTTAAACTCACAATTATGAATAAATTGAAAAAGTCAATTTGGTACTTGCCCAAAATCGCCAATCTGTCGTATGCAAGTGTCGGCGTCGTGATCAATGCTCGTGCCTTTTCTGTACGAAGAGGCCTATGCCCTTTTTTTTTTTGAGGGTGGTAAATCTTCAAATGACTTCTCCCGCTCTGGGCTGAGCAGGAGAGCGTTTCAGACTTTTACTCACTAAAACCCACCCGTGTTCCTTCAGTTGCCTGTTGCCAAGGTCCCGGTATCCCTTTCAGACATTCCCGCAACCCTGGCAGGTAGTAATAGTTGTAGTCCTGTTGTACCCTTTGGGTACGGAACCCTTAAAAGAAGAATGAATTGTATGAGCGATAGCATCACCGTAAAGAGAGTGAATGATAACGGCACAGCGGATAGGGGAGAATCAAAGATAAATACAGTAAGATGAGACACGGAGAGGAAGATGAAAAAAAAGAAAAAAAAGAAAACATAATTATATTCCCAAAGAAATAAAACCGTAACCGTGGATTATTTGTAATGTTTATTAAACTTTCTTAGAAAATATAGCATTGATATGGATACACATAATATTGCCTTGTTTTGCCAAAGCATTCATTTTGAACGAATACTCGCCATAGAAGAAAGAACTTCCAAAGAATGAAATTGCAATCTCAGTGTAGTTAGTTTTGTAGTTATAGTCACCCTGCAAAGAATAACACTTATTAATTCCTTCATAATGTGCTTCCAGTGGAAAAATATGACTTTCTAACAGTACGTTTGACCCTGTTATCTTCCTATAAAGGATACTTAGGTCACAACGCTGCTAAGCAAGTTAACATTCTAAGGATAAATTTCGCTAATGAAATTGAACGCTATCAGCACGACTTAACCACGTAAAAGAGCTGTCAGTGTCATCATTGTTGTAGAATACTAACTGATGTGCAGGGCTTCACTCGCGTAGGGGTATAAAAAATAGATTACGGCCGATTCCCAGACCTACCGAATATCCAATTTTCATAAAAATCAGTCAAGCTTTTTCGGATGAGTACGGCAACTAACACTGTGACACGAGAATTTTATATATTAGATTGACACTGACAGCTCTTTTACGCAGTTTGATAACTCATCATAGTCATTCGCCGAAAGGCGTCTGATTGCTGGATTTACGCCACCTCCAAGCATTGACAAGACACTCGCGCCGCGGGCGTGGTGACGGTGCGGCGCGGGCGTTGCGCTACTCCTTTCATATTTCATATAAAATGAATTGGAGCGACGAGGTGCGGGACATAAACAGGTGGCGCGGCTCCGGCAGGGGGGCCTTTTCCGGCACCATCGGCCCTTCGTTCTGCGAGCAAAGTGGAGCAGGACACATTGCTCGCCGAACGGAGGGTCAGCTGCCATTTTTATAATGCGATCCAGTTTGCGATTGCGATTCATTGAACAGAAACGTTCCTAGGAAGTTTGCTCTCCTGAGTGAACCAAATACTTAGAAAACGAGTACTAAACCTCCGGGCCAATGTAAGTAATAAAATCTTATATTCAGAACATGCATACAAACCGGAGGAACTACACAGTTGTGCATATTACGATAATATTGTTCCAGTATCCCAGCGATCACAAAATGCTGACATGGCTTGTTCACTTTGTAGTTCCATAGTATATTCTTTTGATCTCCTTTTACATTCCATACGGTGACTTTGAGCTGCGGACAGTAAAATATTTAAATAGACAATATTACAGAGAGAGCAATATTTCTTTCTTTCTGATGGATTATTCGTCTTCTCATTTTGAGCATTTTCATCAACTTTTTGCCTGAATTCCAGTGTTTAAGATCGCTTATCTACCTCCACTACCCAGTTACTGGATAACATGCAGGGTTCCTGGTTACTTTGAGCGCTAAAAACTATATTGGTACTTAGAATCAAAAAATCAAAATTAAAAATAATTTATTCAAACTAGGCTGAGAATCAGTACTTTTCGAACGTCAAAAAATTATACAAAACAGTCTCCCAAAACGCTCGCCTTTCACCACTTCCTAGTGCTTTAGCTGGGAAGAAGAAGTGATGCAACAAAGTCCCCAGCAGCACAGCTGTTTGTTCAGTTAGAAAATCTTGATGTGACGTGGTGTGTATAGTATACCAAGTCACACAACTGAAAAGACAAAATTAAAATATTTTTTCACCTCACAAGCTCGGAAAGATTCTGTTTGTCATTCGAAATCTGCGTGGAAATGTGCATTTTCCCCGCTAGCGTGGTAAGAGTTTTTAAAATTCGAACCTTTCTATTCAACAATTTTCTATACCGCCGGGTCGACTGATAATGCATCAATACCTATTTTATGTCAGTGCGCCAACCTCATTTTTAGTTTAAGAATAATCGCACTGGCCAGCACGAAAAAAAATCGCTCAACGCGCCTAAAGAAGTTTTCACATAAAAAAAACTTTATATTATTTTCTTCTGTATATTCAATTTACTTTCCATCATTTGGGTTTGTTTAGCAGTGCAGAGTTAGTGCAAGCGGTACATAATGCCGAATTGAGCTTTCTTCCGGAAAAATTGCGCGAAAAGTACAGAAAAACTTAGGTACAATATTTTTGTCCAATGCATGGAGACACCTAGCATTTTCCTCGCTGTAGTGAGGTGAAAAGTTGTGTGTTTCGCTCGGCAGCAAAGTTTTTCTGGGTCTCGTACCTTTGGAACCCTCGCAACGCTCAGGATTCTATATTTGAACTATTCGCTTCGCTCATGGTTCAATCCTAGAATCCTTCGCTTGCTCAGGTTTCAATACAGGTACTCGCGCGAAAAAACCACTTTGCAGCCTTGCATAACAAATAACTATTACCTTACCTCTTCTATTTTAGCAGGCATGATAAATGAAACATTGTAAGTAACAACAGCTCCGTATTGATCAACGTTGAGTGTGGATGATGATAACGTTACATTTTTTGAGCGTGGACCTGAGCATAGTTTGTAGTTGTAAAATTTGCTGTTGAAGGGACCCTGGATAAAAAATAATTTAATTCATTATTCGATTTTGAGTTTATGGTCAAGGGGATGAATGAAAAGTATGAACACAAGTTAAATTAAACCAAAAATTTAAAAAAAACCCCCGACACAAACTTACAAGGCATCTAATAAAATATATTTTTTTATAGCTAAGAACACTCTCGATCTAGTTACCTTTCAAACAAAACCAAAAAAAAACAAAATCGGTTCAGCTGTTTGGCAGCTACGATGGTGCAGACAGACACATAGATACACACGTTAAACCCTCTTTCCCCTCTTTTTTCGTCGGGTTTTAAAAGGGAAGAGTGAAGAGGATGAAGAAGATAATTTAGGATGATATTCAACAAAGAAAACATAATTATATTCAGAAAGAAAAACTGGAAGGAACTACATAGAGAAAGTGAATATCTGGAATTGAAACTTGCTGCATGTATACCAAGCCCAGCTCATAAGGTGAAGAAGTAGGATGAATCAAACTTGCTATATAGATCTTATGGAACAACTTGCAGCATTTGAAACAAAGGCAATAGGTACATATTTTTTTTTTTTTTTTTAAGTCTTTTAGTGTCGTGGCACACCCAGTTGGAACGAAGTTCCTATAGCTGTACATTGAGAAAGAGCCATTAATAGAGAGCCATTTTAAGTGACAAAAGTTATTGTTTGTTGATTTTAAAAACAAAAATGTATGCGTTACTGGACGATCGTGAAAATGTGGGCCGAATGGATGCCGAGGCACACATACGTGAGTCCATCTATGCCTGATTGCGGCCAAGCCTTGTATAGTACTTTTCTCAAATAATGCGCGGAAATTCAAACTGAATAAATTAAATAATAAAAATTCCAGAATCAAAACGACAATGTTTCACGCGCCAATATGTTCATTTGTTTCTTCTTTACTTTAAACGGCTCTATTTGCAAGCCAAATCGAAATTTAAATAAAATCTTTGACAAGTTAGCTCCTTGGTTGACATTTGTGTTGAAGTGAAAAAAAATCATTCCATTTTTAAATAACACGACAGATATGACTTTTTGATTATGACTGTTTTCATAGTAATTTATTTGGCCGCTAAACACGACATTATATTGATTTTCATAGTAACATTGCCGGCCGTATATTCACTTGTTTTTTACCAGTACAGCAATTTCGATTGATATCGAAGAAGGTTGTCAATATAATGCTCGAAATGCCACATGTTTACGAACAATAATTTGACACATGAAACTGACTTTTTCAGGCATAACTTTTTTTCGTTACGTGAAGATTTCCAACAGTTTCATCCTACCGCAAGTCGCTTTAAAGAACTTCGTTTCAAAAATAAAAGTAAAGTCTCGTACTAATTTACTCACATAGTTGTTCGCATTTTTTGTCATAGAAAAATCCAAAGAAGAAGCACGCGATATAAAAATTAAAATCAGAATTCTTAAAACCAACGTAATACACCAGCTTATGCGATACATGGCGCGCTAAATATGAATTTAAATTACCATAATTTGTAACTTAATATTTTTATAATGGATCTCTCATGTAATGGTTATTTAATATAAATTTTTGGTGCGCGCGCAATCACTGATTCAATTTACTTACTCGCTTGCGAATTTCATTTACATGAATTAATTATGGATACAGGTAAATTTAACTTTACCGAAGATTAGTCTTTTTTGCAGGGGTGATTCTTTTATGAATAGATGGATGAATGACAAACTTATACTTTACAAGCCTCTGCTCGTGACTCCGCCGACCTGTAATTTCTTGTTTTAACATAAAATATCATAACAAACCTTTATAGTTAAAATATTAAAAAGTGTAATATAATATTGTGAGTTTATTTAAAAAATAATTATTTATGTTATTCCATGTTGATCAAATGGTTCTCAGGTAAATATACAAACGCTGTATGTACTCGTAATTTAAACATAAATGCATAGAATCTATGTTGGTCTAGAGATAATATTGCTTACAATCTATACTTTGTAAACAATAGTATCTACATCAACATGGATTATATGCATAATCAGCCTATAATGTTCCCACTGCTGGGACACACGCCTCCGTGAATTAATTAAGTTCATTCCTCCTATGGAAGAGACCATCAGCAGATAATTTGTCTAAGGGCAATTCAACAGCTTAATTTAAACCAGTAATAAATCCTTGCCTAATGCAAATGTCTTTATACAATAACAAATGTGTTCATACATTATGGCCGGTCATCCATAACTGATTCAGATTAGAACTAATTGCAGGCATGACATACAACCAACAGATATCAGTGAGCTATTTGTTATTTCAATTAGAACATTAAGATCGTAATTGAATAATTTCTAAGTGCCGCCTTGGTTTCGAGAAACCTCTTGGATACGGACAACAGGGGTGAAAAAAATTATTTTATGTTCTTTTTGCTAATTACCTACTCAAATAAAACCTGGCGTGAAGAAATTTTTGGTGACTCCTAAGAACACTCGCAGAACCAAGGGAGTGACAATTTTATGCTCCCTCACCATAATGTAACATTTAAGATGAAATTTTGAGTATTACGTTACAATATACTGCTTCCTCTGACTGCCGAGCATTCGCTTGTTATGTAATACTGATATCACAAGTTGTAACAAAATATTACAAACATTGCGCACTGTAACGCTCGGTTCTCCTCTCTCACTGATGTAATGCTCGACTGTAACGTTACATTACAGGTGAAAGCTCCCGGTGAGGGAGCGCCGCCTTTATAACTGGAACACAGATTGCTGCTAACTGAGAATTACTGCTTTAGAGAGCTATCGATATTATTCGCATGACAACCAAAATTAACGGCTTGACCAGGTATCCCAAAAGGGTCTTAAATTACTATAAAGAGTCCTTAGAAGGATATTCATTTTCAAGTTTATGATAAAACTCAAGCTCGTTTCCCGTAATATATTCTAACACAAAATAAATCATGCATAAAATTAGTTTATCATGAATAGATTTTCGGCTTACGTTCGTTATTAAATCATGCGTGTCTATAATGACTAATTAATAACGCTTGTCGGCCATTGGATCATGTTAATGACGTTGTATGGACTTGATTATAATTAGCTTTACAAATTCGTTCCTTTGTTCGGTTGTCAAGGTATCAAACGATGTCCAAATAATATTAGTAATAGTTCGTACAAATAGTCTATAAAATAAAATATTATTAAACAGCACGTAACAGATAGGTGTGGTCTTAATTTAAAAAACAAAATTAAAAATCGAACTAAACAACTTTCTCCATGGGACCTGCATCGCGATTTTTTTTTAAACTATCACCGATCCAGTAGGTACGATTGAAGTTTCTATAGGACAGTTGATATTTTTTATTACCACACCTTTTTGATACACGCCATACCTATAGATTTTTTTTTTTTTTATGAAATCGAACGCTCTTTAAAAATACGTCGGTCAAAAAAGAGGTTGTCAATTCAACCGTATGCTTTTATTGATTTAAAAGTTATGGATTGTTAGTGTGTTATCGAAATTATAATTACTAAAACAGCGATAGGAAAACATACCAAACTGTATACAACGTCTAGAGTAATGACTTTTTCATTGTGTTGTGATCTTAGTTTAATTCTTATTTTTTCTGCAATACTTCCTTTTATGTCTAAATGCTTACCTACTTGTTTCCTTCAAATTCTCTTATAATTAGGTACCAAATGCCTCTGACTTACATTGTAAGCATATATCGAACTAACTCGCGTTCAAAATAGCTAAAAGATGCAATTCTACCCACAATATAAAACCTAGTTTATAGGTTGCATCCGACCTCATTTTTGAAAATTGTTTGGAGAGGAATATTAGTGTAGCTTCGAGTAACAACTAGCTACGTATTTATGACGGTTGGCGTTTTTTTTAGTGGCAAAGAAAAACTTATAGCGTTAATTTTGTTCGAAATTTAATTAGACCGTATCTTTGCATCTTATTAAAATGATCCTAAAAATAGAGAGACGAGCGTAATATACTTAATCACTAGGTCTAGGAGCATGAAATTTTGCACAAGAGTTCCTTTAATTTCGAAAGTGAGCAATATGGGCAGATTTTTGTCAATTTGTCCCCTAAAAGGTTTAAATAGGGGACGAAAGTTTCGATGAAATTTCATCGTTTTTGCCGAAAGGAACCCATCGAATACACGGCTTGTCTACTTAAGGCCCTACCCTACCTCAAATTGCTATTGCAGCATTAATTTTAAAATAAATATTTGTTAAAGTTGAGGATTGATGATAGGTTATATGTTTGGCGAAAACACGATAACATGAAATTTTCTCTATAGAAAAAAAATCCAAAGTTACCATTAAACCGAATTTTTTGAATACCAGCGATTTATAATCGCTGAAAATTTCTTCAAATTAGATCATGAAACTTTGCATAATAACTGAACTAACTATAAAGCAGGTATTTTATGATTTTTTTTAAATTACCATTATTTTCACTGTAAAAAGCAATTACCTAAACTATTCGAGTTTTGAGAGCCGCCAGCCACCACACTCCGTCTCGCTTTCACACAGACCGCGAGTAGTATGGTGCGAGCAAGATAAAATCGAGGGTAGGGTTAAGAAGTTTTAAAATAATTCATTCATACACTGACATAACGTACATTCTAAACTGCTGTCTCTAGAAGCATGAAATTTTGAACAAGTAATCCATATACAGGGTGGCATCGACGCGCAACCTGAGGGTCCAGAATCATGTACTGTATCCATGGTCCAGGTTGTCCTTCGATGTCTCTGCCATCTTTTATAGCGAAAATTAGCAATATGGAAGGATTTTTGACAATTTGTCCCCTAAAAGTTTTAAATAGGGGACGAAAGTTTCGATGAAATTATATCGTTTTTGCCGGAAGGACACACGGACACACCCATCGGATACATGGCTTGTCTACTTTAGGCCCTACCCTACCTCAAATTGCTATTGCAGCATTAATTTTAAAATTAATATTTGTTAAAGTTGAGGATTGATGCTAGGTCCTATGTTTGGCGAAAAAACAATAAAATCAAATTTTCTCTATAGAAAAAAAAACCAAAGTTACCTTTAAACCGAACTATAAATCGCTGGTATTCAAAAAATACTTCAAATTAGATCATAAAACAGTGCATAATAACTGAACTAACTATAAAGCAGGTTTTTATGATTTTTTAAATTACCATTATTTTCACTGTAAAAAGCAATTACCAAAACTATTCTAGTTTTGAGAGCCGCCAGCCACCACACTCTGTCTCGCTTTCACACAGGCCGCGAGTAGTATTTTATTTTATTTTATTTATTTGGGAAGACAAACAATTGTACAATGAGAATTTCATAATAAAAAAAAATAAAAAAAAACTAAGGTTGGTTACAGTACAATCCACTGCGTTTCCACGGATAACAAGAATCAATTATGGTACATTGAAGATACAATATTATGAATGTAATAAAAGCTGGAATAAAAAAAAAAAAAAAATGTTACTACAATATTATGGGGGTACCAAATTAAATTAAATCAAATTAAAATGTATAGAAAAAAAATATAAAGATAAAACATATATAGAGTGCGTCCGAACAATAACCGTTACTTACGACAGTTTGGTTACGATTAATAATATAAGACCAGAACCAACGAAGTAGATTGCCTCTAATGCTGTTGAATGCAATTTTCTCCAATAAGATTTAATGGTCAACTCTATCAAAAGCCTTTTTGAAGTCTGTATAGACAACATCCGTTTGCATTCCCGCATCCATGTTCTTAAACAAATTATCTGTAAAATTCATTAAATTTGTTACTGTTGATTTCTTTTTAACAAATCCATGTTGCTGGGGTAACAAATTTTGTACGATAAATGGATAAATTTCGTCATGTACAAGCCTTTCTAATACTTTGGCGAGGGTACAGAGTAAAGAAATGTATGGAGTATGGTGCGAGCAAGATAAAATCGAGGGTAGAGTTAAGAAGTTTTAAAATCATTCATTCATACACTGACATAACGTAGGTACATTCTAAAGTGCTGTCTCTAGAAGCATGGAATTTTGAACAAGAATTCCATATACAGGGTGGCATCGACGCGCAACCTGGGAGTCCAGAATCATGTACTGTATCCATGGTACAGGTTGTGCTTCGATGTCTCTGCCACCCTGTATAGTGAAAATTAGGATTATGGAAGGATTTTTGTAAATTAATTCCCTAAAAGGCTTGAAATGACGACACGGTTGGCGCAGTGGTTGAGCGATGGACGGCTGCGCAACGTGTCGCGGGTTCGATCCCCGCACGGAACAAATATTTATATGATCTGCAAGTAGTTGTTCCGGGTCTGGGTGTTAGTGTATGTGAGTTTCTATATTTGTAAACGCACCCACGATACTGGAAGAAATTCCTAGTGTGGGGCTACGTTTTTGAAAAAAATAATAAAAAAAAATATATATATATAGGAGAAGAAAGATTGTATGGAATTTCATCATTTTCGCCGATGAGAGATCCCATCTGGCACACGGCTTGTGTGTATATAAATCAGTGAGAACGTTGTAGGCTTAGCCTAACCTACCTGTACCCTATTACCTAGGCCTACGTGTTTTGTTTTTTTAATTTTTGATTTTGAAGTCTTGGTCAAGGCAACATATCGATTAAAGGTCATTCAAGTCAGTGGCCAATTTCCTTAGCAAACACCGACATCCTATAAAAACACAAGTTATTGATGGTCACTAGTAAATGTATCGAGTCATTTCGGATAAGTGACGAATAATTAATTAAAACGTTTAATTAATTACACGGCTAAAAGCGTTGTTAATAAATTATGAAAGGCCTTGTACTGGCTCTTTGCTGTAGATCTCGTTATTGGTACACGGGCGATTTTAAATTGCCAAATGGTTGCCGACACACGGTATTTTATCCTCACGGCTTATATAATAATAGCTTCCACCAGCGGCTTCGCTCGCGTGTTCCTTACTTAATATAATAAATTTGAAAGTAACTCTGTCTGTCTGTCTGTCTGTCTATCTGTCTGTATGTTACCTTTTCACGCCTAAACTACTGAACGGATTTCAACAAAATTTGGCAAGGAGATAGATGGGATCCGGGGGAAGGACATATGCTACTTTTTACCCGACTACGGCGAAGAAAAAAGGAGAGATTGGAACAATAAAATAATATGAGAATGCAATCCATGTCGACGTATGTTTCTTAAGGGATGTACTGATGCGTTCGGCGACTTTTTAACCGACTTCTTCAAAAAGGAGGAGGTTCTCAATTCGTCTGTATGTTTTTTTTTTTATGTTTGTTACGTGATTACTCTGCTAATTATAAATTGATTTTGATGATTCTTTTTTTGTTTGGTAGGTCATGCTTCCAAGGTGGTCCCATATAAATTTTATTAACTTTGCTTGCGTAATTTTTGAGTTAGCTTCAATATTACGTTTTTTTCCCAATTAGTTTATCTAGACGATATCCTGTTTGACTCCTTCACTGTTATTTACATAGCAGGTAGCGGTATTCGGATTTGTGTGGGGTAGGTACCACAACTAAAAAGTGAAAAATAAAAACTTTTTACAAAAAAAAAACAACCGACTTCGGTTTTTTTTTTTTGTAAAAAGTTTTTATGTCGTCCAAAGTTGCCCGTATATCTCTACCATTTGGCTTTGTTTTTGCTCCGTGTTGCACATCAAGTATTTATGTTTTGATGTGTAGTGGAGGCAATCTCTTTGTGATCTTAGTTTTAGATAATAGTGTTAATTAGGTAGATATAACAAGGGAACTGGATGACTGTGAGCCCGTGGGTGTAGTGTGGGAGGGCCCTGAATGAGTTTACCTACTCGTCAACGCCTGAATTATTTCGTGAAGGATGGTAACAATACCATCCTTCACGAAATAATTCAGGCGTAGGAAAATGTAGGTGTAAAAGTATCTCCTGCTTTTCTATACTCAAATGCTTGTTTAATCTGCCTTGACTTTTCGCAAAGTCGGCTTCCAGTCTAGCCAGATGCAGATGAATAGGTACAAGTATTTTACTTAAAGCAACTGTCTTTCTGACCCCCAAAACCCAGTTTGGAACTGGAAATGAAATAAAATTGTTTATTATGTAAATAGGATATCGGAATCACTTTTTCACGTCCGTCATATACAAATATGAATAATACGCTAGTTGAGGCGTTTCCTGTCTGACTACTCTTAGAAGAAAGGCTGAAACATAATCAGAGGATGCAGTGTCTTTTAAAGTCCAGACATAAACTAGGTCAGGGCATAATTATGAGGACCATGTAAATTAGTGTCTGAAATGGTCTTTGAGGAAAGAACTACAAAGAATTTAGTGGACCTGTCCAAATCAGTGCAAGCATTTGTCAGTAATCATGGAGCTCAATTCAGAGGGCCCAGACAAGTGGCAATCGCTTCGAAAGCGTTTCGTATTTCTACAATGACTTTCAACAGGATTGACATAAGCTTTTCGATAGCTTATGACAGTCCTATACATTTTTGCCTTTTCGATCATCGTTATCGCTGATAGAATGTCACTTTGTCTAAGGTCTCTGAACTTAAGGAGCTCAAAGACTCGTTCTACAATCTAAACATGCTTTTTCGACTGCTTACACTGATCGTGCATACAAGGTTGCAAGTGCCTAACTATTTCGTAAAGACAAAAAAGATTTATGAAAAAAGAACTTAAATGTAAAATTACGCAAAATAATTTTAATGGGTAATACTAACGTAATAAAGAACTGCTGACGACGCTATTTTTATTAACGTTACCCTTTTCTTGGCACCTTATTAGTCATTGTATTTTGAATTTTACTGTGCCTCGTTTAAACTCTTACAAAAGTATAATCAACTCGAGTAACATACACTACTGATGCACATCTCTTCTTTTTGGTGGAATTTTAAACACCAAGAGTAGAAAGAAAAATTGTTTATTCTGCACAAAGAAAACGCACACACAACAAAAAAATACACCTATACAAAAGTAGCCAAAAGCCTCGTATTCGACCTATAAAAATATTTGACAATATTGTTCATACTTATTCTAGGTACTAATTTAATTAGTAGGGACCAATTCCATTCTGTCTATCCAGTAGGTTTTCATTATTGCCTATACGTCCTGTTACGGCATTCTGTCCATCATAGGTCGTTCTATCATCCCACGTTATATTATTATGTATACAAATGTACTTCAGCAATACACAGAACCTATTCTATGTTAACTGACAAGTGATCAAAACTAGTTAAATAAAAGCTACAGCGAGTGAAGTGTCAATCTTAATGTGGTTGATTAATTCTGATACAGTGACCCCTTTCATTGTAAATTGAACGGTTGATAAAGTTCGGTTTATCGTGTTGAATCATATCAGGAACCGTCTTTTAACCCGCAGAATTGTACTAATCATCAAGTTAAGTTGTTCTGCGGGCTAAAATCAATTAATATGGGCATGATTATAGAATAGGATGTCTTTAATCAAGTATCATGACTCAAAAATGGTTAGTAAGAACTCACAATTCACAAAAACAAACAAAAAGTATCACCGTTGTGGCAACTCATGTGAGATGGCACAACAGTGACCCACGAAAACACAGTCTAGGCGACTTGAAATCATGCTTAGGATACTGTTGGAGTTACTCCACACCCTGCGCACCATGAAAGCGCACCTTTTGCGCATGGTTGCGTATTATGACAGCCTGTGTAATGAACACAGAATATAAAACAAAAAAGAAACAATCATTTTATCTTCATTTCTTGTTGATACAAATGAGGACTCCACTTTCTAACCCAAACATAACTGAATAAAATTACATTTGAAACAAAATCTTCATGTAGAAAGAAATAAAGAATAACGTGTACACAGTTCATGAAACACAAAATACAAATAACAAAATAAAGAATAAAAATAATGTTTTTACAACAATTTGTGCCTCACGGCTGCGCCAAAAAGGTTCATTTCAGCATTAATGCCAGACAGAATATACTGTCTGACGCTGGTTTTCTAATGAACCCTTACTTATGTAAGCACTGGCACCACTAACTAATCTCATCTAAACGCTCAACAGAACAGTAAAGTTATCAGGTGCAACACAGTGGCGTCTTAATCTTTAACGAGTTTTCTTCTGCCCATCTTTCAAACTTTTACGTTCCGATTATACTTCTAATTAGCTAACACTCTTAGGTATTTAGGTCTTCTATATTAGTTGGCCCGGAGTCTGGATTTGTGCTCTTTAAACAATAGATTCGACCCCTATCCTAACTTATAATTATTAAATTATCCTATTCTAATATATAAAATTCTCGTGTCACAGTGTTAGTTGCCATACTCCTCCGAAACGGCTTGACCTATTTTTATGAAATTTTATATTTTATTCGGTAGGTCTGAGATGGGGGATCGAGACTTACGCGAGTGAAACCGTGAGGCACAGCTAGTATTATATATATAATTATAAATGCTAAAATGAGTCTGTTTGTTTGTTACGCTTTCACGCTAAAACGGCTGAACGGATTTGGATGAAATTTGGCACGGGGATAGACCATGACCTGGAACATAGGATACTTTTTATCCCGATATTCCCACGGGATCGAGACTTACGCGGGTGAAACCGCGAGGCCCAGCTAGTTATAAATAATTAAGTGTGGGTGTGCATTATACATCTGTCTTTCACTTCCAGGAAACCTATCCTATACAACATTAAAACACCGGCCAAGCGCAAGTCGGATTCGCATACAAAGGGTTCCGTACAACCGTACAATATTAAGCTAAAAAATTCCGAAAAAAACACGTGTCTTGAAGTGAAACCCATTGAATTTTTAACTTTAAAACAATATATTATTTGTTGTTATAAGCAGCAATAGAAATACATAATCTGTGAAAATTTTAACTGTCTACATAATAAGGTTCATGAGACTGTTCGCTGACAGACAGACGGATGGACAGCGGAGGCTTAGTAATAGGGTTCCGTTTGGTACCCTTTTGGTACGGAATCGTAAAAAGAACTTTAAATCTGGGTTCTAAAAGACTAAAATTTTGAAAAGTCAAAGGAATTATTAGCAATTGTTAGTTTATATATATCGGAGTTTGTCTGCTGACAATATTTCTATCACATCGAAAAAGAACTACGTGTGTTAAAGTACCAGCAGTAACGTGTCAAGTTTTAATTTTAAAAAAGGACAAAATTAGTATTTATCTGTGATGTTCGATACTTAAAACTGAAAGACGTTGCTGAACGTTGTCAAGGAATATTAGAGAAGAATACGAAACGTGTTTGGAATAAATTATTAGAAGTTTATTTTGTCTTGGACTGAAATCATTCGCTTGTGGCGGCATCTACATCGCCACATGCGAACTACGCATCAAAGACCTGACGTCACACAAAATCCTGCATCGTGCAATTAGAGTTTACCTCGCGATCGACATATACAGGGTATATGGGTGAACACCTTTGTCACTCAAACCATGGGTAGTTGACTTAAATATAAAAATAAATTACCGAGTAACAACAAAGAAAAACATTATTTTCATTAAAAGATTTTAAAAAGTTTCTATCCGACACCGTGCTCGCAAGCGAAACAGCTGACTGACTGAGGGAGGGGTCGCGCTCGCGGCCGGTCTGGTCACGTTCCGCGACCCCCACCCGTGTTGAGACGCAAGTTCGTTGCCCTAGCGCATAGGCGAGTCGAGTGTTAAATGTAATTTTTAAAAAAGAAAGAGGAAAGGCGTAATATTCCATTGATTTTACGTTCTATAAATGACACCAAAACACTGGTTTCAAGGAAAACGGTGTTTACCCTAACACCCTGTATATAAGATCCCGCAATCATTCGTTGGGCAGTTGCCCGCCACACCCGACACCCGTCTGGTCAGAGGATCCTTCCTTTTCTATAAATGATGAGTGAACTTTACACCCTGTTCCTCATACTCCTAAATGTTCACGGGAGGCGCTACAGTTGGCTGTCATAATATTTCCGACATATTTTTGTAATGTTGTCTATCAGATTAATTGTAGTCATAATAATTTTGTGAATGTCCAAAATTATCTAGTACCGGTACCTAATACCTCCAGTACCTAGGTACACTGCAACTATTTTCTTAATGTCCCTCGGGAATCATCGCATTTCCAAATAAAAACGAATGCTTATTAGCTAAGTGCTTTATTGTTGTTTTGTTTTGATTTCCTTGTGAACTTATATAGAGCTATAGGTAAAACAAGAATTTTTCTTAAAATATTTCCTCCCATTTTTAAAATAAATTATATTTAGTTAAAAGAGAGACAACTGTGATTGGGAGCGTCCGGTCTGTACCAAGTGCAAAGGGCAACTGATAGAAATCCGACGACTGACGAAACACGAAGTTTGCCGAGGAACATTAAGAAAAAAGTTGTACTGTAAGTACATTCGTCCAAGTCGTAAACACCTGAAATACAGTTTAGCAATAATTATTGATATACCGTAAATCACATCAGAGAATCCTTTAGGTACATAGTTACTAATACACAATCTCGCATACGTAAATACCTAAATTGACCAAATACAGAAACTAATTCGCTGCCTGAATCAAATGACTATTGGCTTTACCTAGACTAGAACATTTAATTGCTACGGAGCTAAAATCGACGAAATATACCAACAATATAGAATGCACCGAACACGCCTACCCGAATTTTCGATTGACTATTTCAGCACGGGCACAAAGAGTTAAAGTGGGCCCAAAATCTCCACTAATAGTAATCTGGTAGCTTACATACTTAAGAGGCTGACAACAGCTAAAGCGCGGTCACTGTCAAACTGCATAAAAAAGACAGAGAAGCGCGATGACACAACCCTGGTTGCCTGTTGCCAGGGTCCCGGTATCCCTTTCGGACTATTCCGCAACCCTGGCAGGCATAGGTCCTAACGGTCCCCGTCAGGTGTGCTGACATCTCTTTGAGGCGCGCGTGGCACGACGCGCCATCGACCCGGGCCTGGTCCTTATCGGACGGCGAGCTACCCATTGGTCGCCGTCCGCAAGCCCGCGCCTATGGTGGCCGGGAATCCGCCTGGGATTCCCGACGCCCTGGGTGTCTCCAGCGGCGGCGGTTAGGGGCGTAAGGGCGCAAGCTTTGCCTCTCCCTCACGCGTTCCGCCTCCTCCTTCGTGAGCATCACTGCTTCGCAGAAGGAGGTGACCGCCTCCCATGCCCTCTCGCTCCGTACCATGGCCTGGACCAGGGCCGGACGCGAGAGGTCAGTGCCGCCAATCGCCTCCACGAGGACACGGCGGTGCTCCGCCCAAGCAGGGCACACCTCCACCGTATGCTCCATCGTGTCCTCCGGACGATCCGCACAGTGGTGACACCTGGGCATTTTCTCCCGCCTAATCCTACACAGGTACCTCCCGAAGCTGCCATGTTCGGTGAGGACCTGCGTCAGGCGGAAGGTGGGAACGCCGTGGCGCCTCTCCAGCCACTCCTTAAAGAGGGGACTTATCGCCGCAATTGTGGCATGCCCAAAATTAGTTGTACTAAGTTTTCAAAAAAATATCTAACTAGCATAATTTTATATCATATATTTTCTGTTTAAAACGCGTTTAGCTCCTGTAGTCCTCTTAACACAAGCTCATATGCACTGTGCAATATAGGTATAAATTTCGAACAAACTAAGCTAATTTTCGTGCCTCTATTTGCCAATTTGCTCGACATAGCCCGAATAAGGTAGGTTGAGGTGGAAACTACGTTTCACAAAATGTATTGTTTAGGTACAGTCAGCGAAATTAATTGTTTAACAAATTGACACTCTGAGTCAATTTGCCGCGATAGAGTAATTTGATAAAACTTTCAAACTATGAAACATATAATTTGAATATTACGGACAATTGAAGTTGGTATTTGAATTTGCTAAACAATTTGCGTGCTACAATATCATGTGATTCCTGTCAAACGAATAGCCAGGTTTTGGCATGCATTATTATGTTGGGAAAACAATTTGCAACAGCATTATGCTGACCGATTAACAATAATGGTAACTTGTAACTCGTAACATGATCAGTTTTTTTTTTCAAATGTCTTTTATAAGATTGTAAATGTTAGAGTAAAATTAGTTAAAAATTGTCATCTGATTGACAAATACATACATTGATACATAGCACAGAACTTCATGAAGTGCTGCCGGTCTATTCTGCAAAAATCTCTCCATAAAAACTTAGGCGAAGTGAAGAGGGCTTGAAGTGAGCTGTCAATAGTGTCAATTCCTAACAACAGGTGGAATGACACCTCGCTTCAAGTTTAATGTAAGTTTTCACGGTGTTATTTTTTCAGAATAGCAACTGCACCCAAATTGCGTGTTACATTCGGAATGATATTCTTTTCATTTTGACAATACCTACACGCTATAAAATAATGCGTCGAAGTGACATAGTAACCTTATTAGCATAAAATTACACTGACAAACCTGGAACAGTACCTATTATCCCAGCAATACTTTCTCTTTTCACTCTTTCGAAAGGAACAATACCACTAATACGAATTTTCCTGTCGTGAAGTAGCATACGTCTCTTGCAAGAAGGAATTCGGAAAGTCTGACGTTCAAATATACTGAAGAGATTATCGTGTGAGTATCCAATTTAATATACCGCTTACAACGTTGCTGCGGTTGCCCCTAATACATTCTTCGGTGGGGCCTGAAATGTTTGGTGCAGAAGTCTTTTCGATGTTCAAACTCAAACTCAAAACTCAAAGCATTTATTTCAATTAAACCATTTACAGGCACTTTTGAATTGTCAAAGAGTCGGTCAGTTAGTCAGAGAGTTGAAGCTTCCCATTCCAGAACGTAGATCTCTATGGATAAGAACGAGCAAGAAACTCCAAGGACACTCTTTTAAAAATGGATATGGATATTACAAAATCCTGGGTACAGTATTCATGTTGCTTTTATATGTGAGAACAATGTAAAACAAAAAAGAATCAAAAGCAATTCAAAATTTAAGATTAAAAATTTTGTTCTAAATATAACGTCAGTAGGTATATGTACTTTTTGCTGAAAATTTGACCTTTAAGAATAGAGTACCTACTCTTTATTATGTACACCATGCGAATTACACAAAATGTAGAAATTTTACATAGGTGTCACGATGGGCGGTCTTATTGCTAAAAGTCACTCGTCACTCGTTACTCGTTACTCGTCACTAGTTTTTAGATAAATATCAATGGTCTAGAGGCCCTAGAAAAAGTGATATTCTATCAGTGATAGCGATGATGGAAAAGACAAAAATGTATAGACATAAGTTTTTCGATAGCTTATATCAGTATATAAGCTATCAAAAAACTTATGTCAATCCTGTTGAAAGTCGCTGTAGAAATACGAAACACTTTCGAAGCGATTGTCACTTGTCTAGGCCCTCAGTTCACTTTAATAAACAATTACCTTATACATTCAAAAACGCAGCAAAAAATAATCAAATCTTTAAGAGAAAGGAGTATTTAAATATGACCTAACTATATTGTAAACAAAATTAAGGTCTAAAATAACTTCAGAAATTGAGTCAGAAACAGACTACATCTTGAAATTCCTGGTTCTCAAACTAGTTAAAATAAAGACAGGCAATTACTCCAGTCATGAATAGAACACTTGGAAATTACAGTCCGACTTAAAACATAAGGATTGAGAGATTTTTACACTGTACGGTTTGATGTTGCCTTGCGATTAATCGGTTTGATGTTGCTTTGCGATTAATCGGTTTGACATTCGCAATTTCATTTCGCAAGTTTGGCTCGTGACTAAGTAATAATAGCCGCACGGGTCGATCGATCAGGTTAAGCTACACTTGGTCAGTTCATGGATGGGTGTCCATCTAAACATACCGAGAACCTCCGTACCTCGGAAAGCACATTAAGCCGTTGGTCCCGGCTGTCATTCTTGGGTCATTCTTTGACAGTCTCTAAGGGTCGTCAGAAGCCCAAAAGTCAGACAACCACGGGTAGGTACCTATAGTTTTACCCAGTAACCAAGTAACCAGTTACCCAGTAACTGCCTATGAGGACAGATAGGCAGTCACTCCATGTAAAATACTGGAAGCCGAGCCCAACATAGTTGGGAAAAAGCTAGGCACATTGATTCGTAATTTTAATCATGACGTAATTTTTAAACTGCAACTAGAATTGGTTTCGATTGACATTGACTATACCATTTTTAAATAAGATTAGACATTAAAACAAACCCTATTACAGTCCGTTCAACCGATTTTGACTTCTATACCGTAGGCATAAGGAGAGCATGAAAAGCAAAAAAAAGTTACACAATACCAACTATCTACTGCGGCTGCCATTTGTCATGCCACCAACGCAATAGAATTCAAAATCGGTTGAACGGAATGTAAAAAAGGCTTATCTATACGTCTTATCTTATTTCAAATGGAGTATAGTCGATGTTGGTCATCTTTGAAAGTAATAGATAGTCCATCGATGAAAGTAAATTAACCGTACCTACTGCATCGGTCTGAACGGTCCACCCAGTACGGTTGACGTTGACCGACTGCAATCGTTTTTAATGAATCATCATAAAGTGTAAAGTGTGTCGCAAATACACCAATACGTGGCCCTCAATGCCTTGTCATGCGTGTGTGCAGGTAAAATCCTTAATTTACACAAACTTATACGAAAATTGCTGGCAGTTTTCACGGTTGTCTTTCGTTTTCTTTTACTTAAGAATATCACAGATCCCTTTGAAAGCCTTTTTCAAACAAAGCTGTTTACAAAGTCGAGCTAAATCTAAGTCGTGTTATCTTCCAGCAAGCCTCACAGTATTAGACAGATTACTCTCCAATCATTATCAATAAAAAATCCACAACAAATCGTATCGCAAGCACAGAACAAGACTCACCACTAAACGCGAGTGGGACCAGCGTACAGTCGTAATAAAAAGTAGCATGTGTACATATTTACGTCTCGAGACTCGGGAACCTCTCTCGCCTTTATTATTTACGCGCCGCGACAGACGTGTTGACACTGGTTAAGGAGTGGTTTCAATGATGGTGTTCCTGACGTCACATGGGGCCGCACACCATACCACGAACGCGGGCTTCCGGGCCTCTGACTTGCTCGCTGACGCCGATGGTGAAAATTAGAATCGTATCTTCAGATTAAAGTGATGAAAAATCTGATACCTAATGTCAACTGCATGTCTTTTACCGTTAAAGCTGGGCACGTTTGGAACCTCAAAAATACATCAGTCTACTAAATGGACCAACTGTTCAATTTCATTGGTTAAAAATGTAGTTACTTACGTTGACAACTTCGGGTGATTTTCAGAAAGCAGCATGAACTAACAGGATAGTCATAAAGCATGTTGTCAGTTAAGTTCTTTGTTAGGCTTAAAGTCAAAGTCAAATAATCTATTTCAAATAGGCACATTAAAGGCACTTTTGAACGTCAAAAACAAATAAATAAAACTGATTTCTAGTTGCATTGTACTTTTTCAGGGATGTCGTCTAACGCATTCTAGTTGTATAATTGTTTGGCACGTCTATTAATGTTGAAAGCTACGACTCTCTTTAATTTTTTTAAATTTATCTAGAAGTGGAAGAGGAGAGTACTGCCAAGTAGGTGTTTAAAAAAAAAATGCGTTTTTTTTGTACATATCATCATTTCCCCGAATTTTCAAACATTCATTCTAAAATATCTTCAGGTATCTTGAGAGTCGCACCAGTGAAACCGTACCTACCATGTACTTCAAAATATGAAAGGTGCCCGATGAAGTAGCGTTGTGAGTCGCCCACAGAGAATATAAACCGCACACCGCGTGCATACCCGTCCCCGTTTTACGGGGATTGCATTCAGACAAAGAATCTACACGTTTTTCACCCGCGTTTCGGTGAAAAATGAAAATAAACGCAATAATGAAACCAGAAAATGTTTCGAAAAATGCTCAATTAATCGAACGGGTGAAAGAAATGAAATATGGAATTCGTGTGAAATTTCGTCATGGAATATTTAAATTCTGGGGATTTTCTTCTTTTAATATCATATCACTAGTTCACTAGCACATTAGGGCTCACTTACATTACAAATCTCTAAATACGTTCATATTCATATTCATTTATTGCATTTCATGTTGTTTACAGGTTGTTACATTATGATAGTTCCAAACAATGAACCCTGCTAGGGCACAGCAATGTATAGGCGACAGGTTTTAATTAATTTAACATGCTATCATTATTCATTATTAATACAATTTGTTGTTGATATAGATTAATTTAAAAATTATTAATTATTATTATACATTATGTCATTCTTACAAACTAAATAAATAAATTATTATTTTCTGACTGATGTCTTATAGAGTACCTAGTTATGTATGTGTAATGTGTTCGAGTCGATAGTAATTTATTTATTTCTCAGTTAAAAATTATTTTAGGCTATAATATGATTTTAAGTTTAAGAAGTTTTGTAGGTCATTTTTTACGATACGTTTAGAACTAAGCGAATTTAAAACACTATTAGTTTCTGTCAATTGTTTGAAGTTGACACGACAATAATAATTGGTTGAAGGAGAGAATTTATTCAATTTTTTTCAATGTGTAGCACTAAATAAATTTTGTATTTTGTGGTTCAAGCAGGCCTTAGTTCCAGCGAAAATAGAATATTGAGTAAGCCTTGATTTATTTCCAACAATAAAAAACAATTTGAATAAAAAAAAATCTTGCAATCCGAAAGTGAGTTTCTTTGTTACGCTTTCACGCTAAAACGGGTGAACAGATTTGGATAAAATTTGGCACATGGGTAGAACAAGACCTGGATTAGGATATAGGATACTTTTTATCCCGATATTCCCACGGGATCAAGACTTATGCGGGTGAAACCGCGGGGTGCAACTAATATAGAAATGATCGAGATAAGACTTAGATCGCTCTACGCGTGGTTATTGTAGCAGACATATTAAGGATTATGTCAAAAGGGATGTGGAGTAGCGTCGTGTCTGCTTGTATCATCAAAATTTTGTCTGTCACTGATAATATTCATTGCTATGTACACGGCTACACCAGACGGATATTAAATAGGCTATCAATGAAAAATATTTCAGATAATCACAATTCTTTCAACAATTGATTAATGCTGTGGTGAAGGCTTGTGCAAAAATTACCAGCAATATTAATAACACATCACATAACATCGCGCCTGTAGGTATTGCCCGAAGGGTTAGGCAAGGTAACGGGAAAATCCTAAAGGGATACCGGGGCCCTTGGCAACAGGCAACTGAAGGAACACATGTGGGTTTTAGTCAGTAAAAGTCTGACACGCCCTCCCACTACACCCAGAGCAGGAAGTCATTAGAAAACTTCCCACACTCAAAAAAAGTAGTGGTAGTACCCTGTAGTACACCCAAATTTTTCCAGTCATGTTAAGTCCCATGCAACAAAGGGCGAGCCAATTGCCATCAACCGGGCACAAATCCATACTCCGGGTAGCTACTGAGAAATTCCAGATGGAAAAACCCAATAAAACTTTGCCCGACCGGGAATCGACCCCAGAACCTCATGCAGTAGCGATCACGTGTATGCGACCACTAGACAACGAGGCAGCAATATTAATAAATCCACTATTAATCCGTTTAGCAAGTTTAATATTGAATATGCTGTGATTTTCCAAAAACTAAAAACAAAAGATTTTTTACAACACGTGTAATATAATAATACCATTCATGCAGAACAAAAGCAAAATTTTCATTTTTTTTTTTTTATAAACAAAGGTTTTTAACAAGTCCCACTGGCTATTTTGCGATTCATCGAAATACAAACATTGGTATGAATAACAATTTTACATTTGGTGCAATATGAAAGTTTTAACAACAGTCTATTGCACATGATTCGAATCGTCCATGCGTACGCAGAATTTCAATATCCGTCCATGGGTTTATAGAGGTACTTCCATTCCGTAGGCTGCTTACACACTCGCGATTATACGATATTAAAATTCTACGGTTTAATATTGCATACATACTGATTAAAGTTTCATCTTTTCTCTCATGCATGTTTGAACGCACGTCGTAAACGGTGAAGTGGCAAAAATGCAATATGTTGTTCTGGATTGACAAGGTACAGAGATAAAAGTAGGTTTCGTTCTGCATTTTAGAACTTTAATATCGTGGCTCTTTTTAATTAATATTGTGTTATGTAATATTCGACCTCATTTAGTTTTTAAATTATGATTGACGTGTAAGGGTCCATTCGGGGATTACAGGCAAATTATGTGTGTGTGTGAAAATGTTTTTACAAACCGACTTACAGAAAATAAAATAATTTCATAATTACGTTTCATTGTATTATTATCTTATGTACGTATGTTGTAACAAGTTTATAAAAAATGCCATAAGCAGATTTTTTTTCTTGCAATACTAACTAGTACAGATAATAGTTTAATCTTGTCAGTATTTTAACCTGGGCAAAGTTTACGAATCATATGATGAATTTTCTAATTGCTGTGTTTTTCTTATCTTAGTAAAACGACGGCTGTCTTTCTTAGCAAACTTCAGCACAGACAAGTTTTTAGTTTTCAATTAAAGTACCTGTATTTATCGTAGGTTAATCAGAAGACGCCGACAACCTGGCCGCTATTTATACAGGGTGTTAGGGTAGACACCGTTATCCTTGAACCTAGTGGTTTGGTGTCATCTATAATATATTTTTTCTATGGGACCAACCTTGAAATCGCGAAAAAAAAATCTGCTTTTCCATACATTTGTGTTCACTTAAATCGACAAAATGTATGGAACAGTAGATTTTTTTTTTCAACACCCAGTATACATATCTGACAAAGCGGCTGCACTGAAAACCAGCGCTGGGGCTCAGTCTCGGAAAAAGTCGCAGCATTATGCTGAGTGATGACCGTTTTGCGTGGATGAATGTGACACATATTTTCCCCCAACTTATGCTTTTTGTGTTTGTGTTCTTTCATTGCGTCATGTTTGACGCAAATAAACGTATTTCTTTTCTTTCTTTTCCTTCTTTATTTAACAAAAATGACATAATTAACACATTTTCACGAAATGTACTGTGTAATAAAACAGAAAATATACGTTGGAAACTTTTTAAATTGTCAGATTGTCGCCTTCAGCTGTCGGCTGTCACCTGTCGCCTGTCGGTTAAATTACCCGCAGTTACAGTTACAATTATTTTACCAGCATATATAAAAACTTCGATTATTTGTTCGAATCATTCGATCCGATTTTTCTATAGTTTGTTTTGACAATAGTCCTACTACGTGTTGCCAGCCTAAACATCGTTTTGACATTTTAATATAAATTTGATATTTTACTGGCATCTCTAATATTAGTGGCATTTGAATATCGAGTGCGATACAAGCTAGTTCGGCGATGGTAGTAGGAAATTAAATGGTTGAACTCTATTTAGTTTCAGTACTGAATGGAACGTGAACGAGGAATATAGTGCCGGTTAGTATTCTGCACTAGTGTTATAAGAATCAATGGAGGAATATTCACAGAAGGATGAAACACAGGTCGAAACAAACTGAACTGTATTATGTTTTTAAACTAAAACTCAAAGCATTTACTTCAAAGGTGAATGCGCAAAGGTAGACCGCGAAATTCAAATTATCTTACGTTTTTTGCAAACTGCAGGTCAGTTTCAGGTTGTATGTTGATAGAAATATGACTCACGACCGCAGCCGCGGGCTGTAATCTACCACACGGGCCCAGTGCGGGTTGGTAGATGTCACAAGTCTTTGAATTTTTGGTCCTAGAACATACCGGTTTCCTCACGATGTTTTCTTTCATCTTTTTTAAACAAATTTGCTTTTCGATAAATATTAAAAACACCATATAAAGGTACTCTCAGCAACAGAAGTCGTTGGCATTACAGTCAGTTACAAAAATCGGAATGGATATAATATTTTAATAACACAAACTCTGTATAAACTACTAGCCTTGACAGTTCAAAAGTGCCTGTAATTGGTTTTGAAATAAATGCATTGAGTTTGAGTTTGAGTTAGCTTGCCCTTTGCCCGCGACTTCGTCCACGTGAAACTTCTTGTGCACCGGGCGATGCGATGCGACGTGTTGGGAACCGCGTCGCATCGAATCGCCCACCCGTGCTATTACTTCGTTTTCCCGTAGCGTTCCTCCTGACTTTTTTCTTCTTAATCGGCTCCTAAGGGTCGTAGCATGATTTTTAATAACCTTCCTTAAGAATTGGGCTTTCGAATGCAGAAAGCTGTTCCAGAGATTAGCGCGTTCAAACAAACAAACTCTTCAGCTTTATTCTTAGTATACTTATAGGTAACTCGAAATGCCGATAAGCAGTGTATTGAATTTATTGTTGGTCAACAAGTTACATATTGTAAAGTTTTTGTATAGTACAATCATCGACAGTACAATTATTTTCCATTATAAAAAGAAATATAATTTTATCGCTGACTGTACAAACCTTTCTGATCACTATCAAACATTACATACATAACTCCAGATTGTTCCCACAAAAAACTCTAACAATAATAAGTCCTTGTCTCGTTAACTCATACGATATCCGCACTTTATCACCCTCCCTACCTACCCCCATTATGTCGCGGAAACGTTTTTAGTTCAACAGATCACAAGAAAGAACGTACGGGGAAGGAATTGCAATTTAACCATACCAAAAACTCAAGCGAAACTAGTCTTTAGTTTGTCACAGTAAGGTTTAATAAGGGTGTATCATTTAAGTTGGTAAATTCAGTCACAAGATTAAGAGGGATCATTGATGTGGTAATTGTATCTATGAGGAGTTTCATGGAACTATTTCAATGGAATTCCTTTATTATATTAGGTTGTAAGTAGGGTTTTCTTGCTAACATTGTTCTGCGTGGTTAGTGTGTTGCAATATGAAATCTGTACGAGAGTTTGGATCATGTTATTACTAGCTTTTGCCCGCAGATTCGCCCGCGTGGATGTCGAGAACGTACTACCGGGACTTTTAGTTATAAATTTTCTTAAAACTCTATTGGTTTACGCGGCCCACGCCAGTCGCCATGATTTTTTCGGACATCTTCAACAATCGTCGTCATATTTCCGCCAACTTGCACAAAACTTTAATGAATTATACAATTAAACCTTCATCATGAATCACTCCGTCCATTGGTGAAAACCGTATGAAAATCCGTCCGGAAGGTTTTGAGTTTATCGCGTTCAGACAGACAGATGTGGCGCCCCCTGCCGCGTCGCGTTTGTTTTATAATGTAGTGATACTGGTAATTGAGGTTTTATCTATAGAGAGATTGTGAGGTGAGCTACGAATACATTAGCAAATAGACTCATGCAATTTATCGTGACCACGACCACTCCGTCAAGAACGAAGTTATGAAGAAGAACAAAAATAAGTACAGTCACGGAAATTCATTGACACAATACGTCAATTTACCATTTCGTACAGCTGTCGAAGAATGACAGTTGTGATTCGAATATTTGAACAATTTAAGTTGGTCGTCAATTTTTTAAACAACTAATTTCCCTGACTTTACATAAATTAATTCCATGTTTTTATTACAACCACAAAAGTATTAATTTTATTTATTACTAGCTGTTACCCGCGACTTCGTCTACGATCCACGATGAACAGTAGTCTATGTCCTTCTCCAGGGCAAGGTCTATCTATTTGCCAAATTTCATTCAAATCCGTTCAGCCGTTTTAGCGTGAAAGCGTTACAAACAAACAAGCTCACTTTCACGTTTATAATTAATTAGTTAGGATTATATACAGAATGTAAGGGTAAACACCGTTGTCATGCAAACCACGGGAAGTTGACTTAAATATAAAAATAAATGGCCAAGTAATAACAAAAAAAAAAACGATTCGATTCGATTTCACTAAAAGATTTAAAAAAGTTTCTATTCGACACCATGCTTGCTAGCGAAACATCTAACTGACTGAGGGTCGGGTCGCACTCGCGGCCGGTCAGGTCACGTTCCGCATCCCCCAGCCGTGTTGAGACGCAATATCGTTGCCCTAGCGCATAGGGTGAAAGGGTGAAATACTCTTATGGTAAAATGTAAATTTTCTTTAAAAAGAAAAAAGTTGTAATTTTCCATTCTATAAATGAAACCAAACCACCGGTTTCAAGGATAACGGTGTTTACCCTAACACCCTGTATATTAAGGACAGCAAATTAGACATTAATAACAAATTAAGTTTGCACTTTACGCAAAAAGAATAGGTACTATTGTAAGCCTTTCAGATCTAAAAAACATTAATGTCAATGTTCCAAAGTGATCTACAGTAAGTACCTCGATATCATTAATTCAGGTCCAGGATAAAAGATGGCGCCACCGAGTTTAGGGTACGCCGTTCAAACGAAAATTAGGTAGCCTTAAATCCCTCGAGAGTAATTTTAACTAAGCTTTTACTTAGAGGCCCGTTTAAGTTAAAACCTCTTGTTGCAAGGCAAACACTAAACCCATTTTATTACTTACGTGATGTTTGAATAAGTCATTGGCTGATAGAGTTGAAATTGGTGTAAATAATACGGCATAAGTTTTATTTTCTGAAGTGGAAATAATTGCAAAAAGAAGAGAACCAGAGGAATTGCAGCAGCAACACTACAAATTTAAATTTCTGAATTACTTTACAAACGTATTTTTTTGTCACTCAAAACCCTTTTTACCGTCCGTTCAACCAATTTTGACTTCTATAACGTAGGCATAAGGATGGCATAAAAGCAAAACAAGTTAAACAGTACCAACTGTCTACTGCGGCTGTCATTTGTCGTGCCAATAACGCAATAGAAGACAAAATCGGTTGAACGGACTGTAAAAAAGGCTTTATTTCAAATGGAGTATAATACACTAGGGGAAACTTCAAGACTTGTTTTCGTCTTTTACACAGATATGACTGTTGGATGTACACACCTCACCTACTAATGGCTACCAATGATTAAGTAGACCGTGATATGAATGGTGAGACCATTCATATCACGGTCTTGAACCTTCACAACCTAACTTAAGACCGCTTGCATCGCAAATCACTAAATGCATTGTACGTTAAACGTATGTAAATGATCATAGAATAGATACACAAAACCACACACCACAATCACCAATCACATAATTCTGTCTCTTTCATCTTCAAAAGAGTGACAGAAACGGAACGATACTCCAAATGCACATACAGTAACATCTAACCCACAAAAATCATTACAACCTACACCAATTTATTATCATCATTTTCAGCCTGTCCAGTTTCTATCGGGTCTATCATAGGTCATAGATCATAGGTGGTAGGTATACAACCTAGAATGTTGGTGTTCTTGACGTCACGTTTCGGTGCCTGCCCTTAATTTAACTTACCCCGGAAAAGGTAATATTATTATTTTAGGGTCTCCCATAATTTAATCAATCTGCCTAGCCTTTTCCTAACTATGTTGGAATTGGCTTCCAGTTCCAACAGGATGCAGCTGAATACTAGTTTTTTACATGGAGCGACTGCCTCTGACCTCCACAACCCAGTTTCTGCAACCTAAACCAATATCATCACTTATCCAAATTCCATTGAAACTTTTTACAGCACCATCTAAAACTTGTGTAATCTGTTTCACTGGGAGCACTAATTGCGTTTCTAGTACTTCGGCTTGTTTATTAAGGTCCTCAAACTTTGTTATTGGCTTCTTAATGTCCAACTTTGTTGAAACAGTAAGGCTTAGATGATCCCGTTTGGTGAGTGCCGAGATGTTTGTGGGTTTCATGACATATTTTTAGGTGCTCTTGAAGGAATAAGTACTACAAATATATTATCTTTAGTAACTAATTCAGTTATTGTTTCTGTTATTTGTGCCTATAAACCACTTACATCTTTGTTACTAACGGAAAACGTAATTTTATTCCTGTTGTATGTTTGTTGTTCATTAATGTTTTACTTTAAGGTGCTCTTGAAGGAATTAGTCCTACAAATATTATCTTTAGTAATCAATAGTGATATTGTTTCTGCATTGTGCGCTTATAAACCAATTTTCTCTTTATTAGGAACTGATAACGTATTATTTCCTGTATTATGTGCTTTATTCTTTTTCTTGTTCATGGTATGATATATTTTAATTCTTGTGTACGGATATTTAAAAAAATAGTTTTCATCTATCTAGTTTTTAAATAATTTTTCGAAATTATAAAAAGTAAAAAAAAAAAAGTGTATTATGTATTCAAATTAAAATGCATGAGCTGGAATATTTAGTTATACTAGATAAAATTCTCGATCATAAACAACGTGAATTTAAAACCTAAAATTAAATTGTATAAATTCTAAGCCGGATTACAGTTAGACCTTGGTTTAATAGTTGTTATAAAATAACAGAGTGAATTTAAGAGATAACATTTATCTGAAAATGCAACCATGCATTTGCATAATTAGTTTTAAAACGATAAACCTTACTATATTTTTTTTTAACCAACGAAATTGACCTACCTACTTCATAATTATTTTATTCAATCTTTTTGAGTCAGATTCCACATCTGCTCGGATAAAACTTTGTACTCGTAAATTGAGGCAAAAACCTTTAGTTATAAAAAACATCAAAGTAACAAAAACTCGTCAACATTTTTTATCCCATCACTCGAACAAAAATTATTTCCGAATCATGTGTCCAAAATATACTTTTAACGTCAGCGAGCGTCCCTCCATGTAATGTATTTATAAGTACTTACTTGATTTGTTGCCTTTAATAACACGCCGAGTGTAATACGATTCCTCACAATGCTTTTAATTCTGTTTGTAGACCATTTATTATCGTAATATTGAGCTGCGAACACCACAATGGAGCTTTAAGTTTAGGGGAAGCTATACTTGCATGGTATTGACATTGGTTATTTATTCGACATTGTTAGTTGTAATTTGGCTAGGGAAAAAGTTTTTGGAGTTTACGTATTTTTTTTATGGAAATATAAAAAATAAGCACTGGTGTCATCGATCATTTTTGTTGATATAATATGATAACGATTCAACCGACATAGGGGAAGAAGTTTTTTTTTCTTTTTCGATTTTAAAAGAGTGTGAATTTTCATTTCGACTCTTCTCCATAGGAAACGAACAATTAGAACCATGCACCTAGCTTCTGATATTTTGTAAGTGCCCATGTAGGTTTATGAGAAATAAAATATTTCGATTTTGAATTTAGCAATTTGGTGTCGCGAAACTAAGAAAAAACCAACAAACCGATCAAATTAATAAATCGCTGTAAGTAAAAGAAAATGACAATGGAGACATTAGGAAAAAATTACTGAATCTCATGGTAAATTACCGATAAAATTAAGCATTAAACATTTACTATAGAATTGTATGCTACATTTGCAAAACATTTATGACTAGCCTCTCAGACTTTGATAATTATAATCTTACATTACAGTAACAATAGACAGCAAAATTGAGTTAATATTATTCTATATACGAGAAACGATAAATCCCTCGCAAATCTTGTGACTGGATTCTTAGCAATATACAGAGGGTTATTACGCATTACGTTAAGTCAAAAATGAAAGTGTCATTTGACATTTTATATTTTAATTTCATACGTATTAAAATATAAAATTTCAAATTACTCGAAAATGGTTGACATTGACATAGGGGACATCAGGGGTCATGTGGTTGCAAATGACCTCTCCTACATCCCGATATGTAAACAATAACCTTGTAATTGTATAGAAGGCATACGATTTTACTAAATTTCCCCCTTTCAGTACAAACTTAGCAAATACTATTTGTCTTCATTAGTTAACGTAATTAATCCTTTAAACAAATTCTTACTGACATTGTTTAACTTATCGCTTAGCACCTTGTTATACTTCTTAACTTAGTTTTATCAGGATTGGGCGAAAGGTTCTTTTTTAAATCCGCTTATAAAAAGTTCTTGGAGAAAAAACAGCACAATCTCGTTCAGTTTTTTTATTTCATATTCTATTCAAAATTATAGGGTCAGATTCATTCAGAGAATCTCAAAACTATAGTGTAACGTGAAATATTTTTAGCCCAAAATATCATTTCTGAAACTGATAATTGTATTATCCAAGAAGAGATCAATATTTCATGCAATGACCATGGCCAGCCTGAAAAAATCGCCGTCGAAAAATATTTTGAAAGAATGAGAGGTCAGTAAATGCAAATTTTTAAATTCGCATACAAAAATATTATTAAGTCGTTAATGTCCCGGCTGTCATTCGTGGATGTTTGACAGTCGTTACGGGGCGTCAGATGCCCGAAAGTCTGACAACCAGTCTTACAAAGGTGTATTGTATTACTTACCCTGTAACTGGGTTGTGGAGTTCAGATAGGCAGTCGCTCCATGTAAAATACTGTTATCCAGCTGATTCCGGTCAGACTGGAAGCCGACCCCAACCTAGTTGGGAAAACGCTAGGCAGATTGACGAAGGTAAATTATTATAATGTAGTTCTGAATAAGGTCGGACTAAATTACACCAATATAGACTAAGTAAGACTAAGGAGATAATAATTTTAGGTTCATCATCATTTCAGCCGAAAGAAGTCCACTGCTGGACATAGGCCTTCCCCAAGGACCGCCACTTCGACCGGTTCTCTGCTTCCCGCATTCAGCAGATTCCTGCGGCTTTCACAAGGTTACCGATCCACCTTGTGAGAGGCCTTCCAACGCTCCGTCTTTCGGTACGCGGTCGCCACTCCAGAATCTTTCGACTCCATAGGCCATCTGTGGGCTTAAAACAGTCACTTTGGCAGAATCACAATAGGAAAATATTATGAATCAGCGTAAAATGTCACAAACTAACAATTCATAATATGATCTGCGTGCAATACATATTACGAAACACTCCTTTTGGTTGACAATTTTCTATGTAGATTCGTAAAATGGTCCACACATTATAAATAGCTGTTGTGTCAAATTAGACGAATTGCTAATGACAGCTGGAAAGCTCAGGTAATGAATCGCTTTTAGAGGAATTGCTAATGTGGCCGGTTTAGGCCCCCTGTTTTGCGAGCAAGGTTAAAGTAAATAAAACAAAAGCCAGCTTTTTTCATTCCACAAATGATAATCAAACTCTAACCGACAATCCTTCGCAAACAAAATCGTTCCCACACAAAATATTCATGAGTAATTTAGAAGTACTACGTTTATATAATCGAACAATTCAGTGTCTTGGAATTTCTGAACAACAACTCCGTCAAACAAGACTTTGTCGTCTTATTTCATACAATTTACATGTTCCTAGTTTTAATAGCAGGCAATTACTCGACTAGTGGCCGTACAATAATTGCATAGCAATTATCGATATTGAGGATAGCTATTGACAATTTTCCTTCTTGTTCTATTGTTGCATTTGTTTTTCTGTTGCTGTGGTCCAAGTCTTTAGTATTAGAGTCTGTTTTATTCATTTTACTTCTGTTTCTTGAGTTTATCTTCTCCATTGTATAAAATCACACCTGTAATCCCCAAAGGCAGATGTGTAATTGTTACGTTTCACCAGTTGCCAACCGGGCACAAGTCCAGACTCCAGGCTGCTACAGAGAAAATCTGATGCAGAAACAAAATAACACTTTGCCCATACTTTTTTTTTGCGGGGAATTCCTTAAGGGATACCGGGACCCTTGGCAACAGGCAAGTGAAGGAACACAGGTAGGTTTTAGTCAGTAAAAGTCTGACACGCCCTCCCGCTCGGCACAGAGCGGGAGAAGTCATTTGATGATTAGCCAAACTCAAAAAAAAATATACAGTAGCGCTTTGTGAGTACTAGAACAACGAGGCAGTCATCTTTTTCATTGCTTACAGGAATTACAGCAATAAGGGAAGCTGTGTAGGTTCTTGTTTTTACTGTACACGCGTAACTGCTGGCTTGCTTTTGAGACCATGGCATGTGATTCATGGTGTGGACCTAGTAAGCAAAGCGTCAACCAACATGTTATATTGGATTACCCACTACCGATCCGACAGTTACTGGTCTGGGTCCACGTGTCATTTTCGTGAACGGGCGCCGTCAGTTGAGACTGGTCACCTCTTATTTGCCAGAGCTTTTTTTAATCTTACATTTTGAATTGTTTTTGATTATTTTTTGTTTTACATTGTTCTCACATATAGAAGCAACAAGAATACTGTACCCAGGACTTTGTTACATCTTTATCCATATTTTAAAAGAGTGTCCTTGGAGTTTCTTGCCCGCCCTTCTCCATAGAGATCTGCGTTTTGTAATGGGCAACTAGCTTTAACTTTCTGACTAACTGACCGACGCTTTGACAATTTAAAAGTGCCCGTAAATGATTTAATTGAAAAAAATCTTTTTAAAAACAAGCTTTTAATGAACTAAAAAGAGTTTACCCAGGTCCACCTTCCGGCTCCATCTTCAGACTCTTAACACCACATAGTGTCAAACCACTTGTTATATATAGCTAATGAGCCCAAACATGATGATCCTATCTTGTTTGATTGAGGAGTCCCTATGGCCAACTTCCGGCTCCATCATCAGACCAGTTCCATGGTATCATTTTTTCAAAATGTCTCTGTAGTTACATAAGTATGCCAAGTTTCAGCTCAATTGGACGTCAGGAAGTGCTTGAAAAATAGATGACAATTGGAGTAACCGGAAACACATACGAACAGAGCAAGCTAATATAAAGCTTGTAATAAATGCTTTGAGTTTGAGTTTGAAACGTTAATGTTTGCAGTCAAACAGAGTCGACCACGGTACACTGAGAATTATTTTATTTATGATTGAATATAATATGTTCCTCAATGTTTTGGAATGAATTGCCTCCGTTTTTTATTGCTTTGCAGCTTTTTCCAGACATGGACACAATGAAGTCTAGGGTTAGCTGCCCTGAGGGCGTAGACAAAGTGACATTCTATCAGCGATAACGATGATGGAAAAGGCAAAAATGAATAGGACTGACATAAGCTATCAAAAAGCTTATGTCAATCCTGTTGAAAGTCGTTATAGAAATGCGAAACGCTTTGGAAGCGATTGTCACTTGTCTAGGCCCTCTGGTTTCAGCTTTCATTCCATAACTTGAACCAAATACAATCTAAAGCCTTACTGTGTAGTGAATTGAGGACTTGAAAATAGCCGTCCAGTTCAGCGTGCTATGCAATATTAATCGCAGGGAATTTTGGATCGCTGCCATTAAATCATTGATGTTTAATTGCTCCAAAATGCGAATGCTTTTAGTTTGAATCGGTGATATAGTTTCATTTGCAGTATTAATATGGTGATTAAAACGATTGGTGTCTGTTGTTTTTCTGATGTATATTTAGCTATTTCGACGAATTCATTTCGTGTTGGATGTATTTTTTGAAAACTACCGATTCATAATTTTTTGTATTTTGTAGGCAGCACGGTATGATAATTCGTCCATTTTATTATTGTTTTTTTTTTTTTTCCCCTAGTAATAATATTGTGTTCAAAAATTTTCACAGCTTGGATGGCATAATACCTTTTTATACGTAAATTAAACTCAATTGCCCCGATTGTCACGCTCAGCAGTCGAGCGCTCGAGAACAACGGTTCTCGTGCGTTCGACTGCTGAGCGTGGTCCTGGGTTCATTTCTCAGGTCGGACAAAGTGTTAGTGAGTTTTTACATTAGGAGTTTCTCAGTAACAGCTCAAAGTTTGGAAGTCGGTGTGATATCCCCTTGGCTCGGATAGCACGTTAAACCGTTGGTCCTGCGTCTGATTTCTCTGCATTCATATCGGATCGCCGTCCCATCGGACTATAAGAGTGAGGGAAGAGAGCGTGCAGGTATATTCATTTATTCTTCAACAAATTTACATTTGTGTCGAACACTGATTTTAACAATAAATGTAACACAAAAATTAACAATTATCATAAAGCCAGGAAAAAACAAAAAAACGAACATACAAACACTATTCCACATTGGTTACAAAATTATTAGTCATAATATTAATTATAATAATAATAACACGCAAATGTCTCCAATGTCGCAATGCCCTCTCATACCTGTGTTGGCACACACATTTGCGCAAAATAATTTAACTAATATGTCTCATTGCTAGGCAAAACATTATTCAAAATTGATACTTCTGAAAAATTCAATCAAAAAACTTTCACGAAAAAAATAATGACATAGAGAGAGCCAAATATGAAAAAAAAAAAAACTGAAAATTCATCATCAAAAAAATAAACACGGCCGTATAAATAACGTGTTAGGCTGAACGTTAACTCGCAAATGGAATTCATCCCCTCAAATCGCGGCAGAAGAGCACTTAACATACGTAACATATTCAAACACGAAGGGGACTTGACAAAATAAGTTATTTAGGTGCTCATTATTTTGGTGATAGAGGTGTTCGGCGAAAGAAGGTGTAATAACAGTAAATGGTACCCATCATGCGGCGAGGCATTAACATCGCTGAGATGGGAATCATGCCTGCGATGGGTACTACTATTGTATGACGGAGTTTTATCACTTTGGGAGTGTATTTTTTCTTTTTGTGTAATGGTCTGAGAAATTGTTTGCCAGTTGCATGAAGTGGCTATAACACGGCAAAGTAACGTGTTGTCAATTTGCTTATCAATTAATTTTCCTGACTGTACCTCATCATTCCATCTGTGATCATTCCATTGAAATCTTATTCTCTCTCCTCTTTCCTTCTTTTGCTTTTATATTGATTACTAAGAGGTTTCGTATATTAATAACTATGTTCAACGAAACTAAAATGCAGCATGGATTCATTGTTTTATTAAGAGGATGTTGCGGCCCGGTCGTCTCACCCATTAGTAACCATACCACATCTTCATCATCATCTCCATCAGCCTGGAAAAATTCACTGCTCTGCTGCTTAATCAGCGGTAGATATCAATGGATATTCCCATTTTCACCTTCACAAATAGATATGTGTTCGCAGTGTGGTATCGTCGGGAGACAAGATTTAGACTGAGAGAGAAGAGAGACATTTTGAAGCAAGCGTGGCAGATTATGAGTTATAGTCTCACTTGCTGGATGGAAAGAAAGAAATAAAATTGGTTTTTTTGTCACAGAAATATGTACCTAAATACTAAAATAATAAGTTTATTCGAATAAAAAATACCAAAACAGATCATAATCACGAGTACAGAACAGAAATAGTGACAAGGTTTCCACTCAGCATGAGAACTTACTATGGGGGGGACCACCAAAGCACAGCGGTGATGGGAGGCTTTTAATAGTTTCCCCCCTAGAAGACTGACAAGAGTTGAGAGCCGAGCACCATCAAGCTACCGCGCTGATGGGAGCCTGTTACTGTCAAAAGTAAAGCGCCAAGCTTTTGTTAAAATATGGGCTCGTATTTCTTGTGTTCAACAATACAAAAACCGGTGGTAGTGTCTCTAAGGTGCCGTGCCGCACGAAGTAAAATACTTGTACTTATTACCTCGGCATTTTTAAGGTACAAAGCTTCGTCTACATTTTTTGCACTTTTACTTAGCATTGTTACTTAAAAAACAAAACTGTCAGCGCCTTTTTTGTTTTTTGTGTCCCGTTTTCCGGATTTTAAGGATTACGTATACGAGCTTGGGGATTTTACGTATCTATTAACATAATATTGTCATGCTCTTATGTAAAACAAAGGAAAATCGAGCTTACTTGATTCTTGTTCACAAATGTGGCTGTGTCCAATATACTTATTTAAACGGATCGAAAATGATCAAACCTGAAAAATTATAACTACATATTATAAAACAAAGTCCTCCGCCGTGTCTGTCTGTCGTCCTGCTCGCGATAAACTCAAAAACGACTGCACCGATTTTCATGCTGTTTTCACAAATGGTGTTCGAGGAAGGTTTTTGTATGTATATAATAACCGACTTCCACGCGGGCGAAGCCGCCGATATCAGCTAGTTTATAATAAAAATTATTTCGCGTGGTATTTTATTTTATTCCCGTTTTTATTTAGACTTTTTTTCGGTTTATTATTTGTTATTTTTTTATTTATTCTATATTCGGGCTTCAAAAGCTCATACAGTAATAACTTTCTTGATCTTTACTACTCCCACTGAAAGTGGTTGAATATGCTTTGTAACATGTTACGAAACAAATTTAATAGGTAAACAACACTGATAATTGAGTTTTATAACATGTTTTATAATATGTTTTTCTTTCTATCTTAACATAATGTGATAGATACTGTGAACATAAAATCACGCCTTTATTCCCCGAAGGGTTGGGCAGAGGTGTACCTTTAGTACACTCACATTTCGCCAGTTATATGTTTGAGTCCCATGTAATAGGGTGCGAGCCTATTGCTATCATTCGGGCACAAATCCAGACTCCGGGCTGCTACTGAGAAAAACCCAATAACACTTTGCCCGACCCGGGAATCGAACCCGGGACCTCATGGTCAGCAGCATCGTTTGCGACCACTAGTCCAACGAGGGAGTTGCAATGTAAGATGTAGTATATCGCTGTCATCATCATCATCATCATTCAGCCAAAAGATCGCCACTGCTGGACATTGGGCCCGGATGCATCGCCAAATAACCGGTCTTACCAACCCGGTGACGTAATTTTAGTTATGAGACACGGCTCTTTAGGATATACAGTTCAGCAACTGGATTGGTGAAAAAGAAAGGAAAATGAAACAAAATACGTATGTTGTTTCAATTTCCTTTTTTTTAACCTGTTTGTGTTAAAAACCGGCCAAGTGCGAGTCGGCCTCGCGCACGAAGGGTTCCATACCATTATCTATAAAAACGGCAAAAAAAAATCAAGTTGTTGTATGGGAGCCCCCTTAAATATTTATTTTATTCTGTTTTTTTTTGTATTTGTTGTTATAGCGGCAACAGAAATACATCATCTGTGAAAATTTCAACTGTCTAGCTATCACGGTTCGTGAGATACAGCCTGGTGACAGATGGACGGACAGACAGACAGCGGAGCCTTAGTAATAAGTTCCCGTTTTACCCTTTGGGTACGGAACCCAAAAAATGACGTAAAGAAAGAACACAAATACGAAAAAGAACAAGTTGGGGGAAATATGCGTCACATCGACGCAAAGAGACCATCGCTCAGTATAATGCTGAGTCTCATGCGAAACAGAGCAACAGCGCTGGTTTTCAACAACAGCCGGCGCGTTATTATCGTGATGGCGTCGACCGGTGCAGCATAGTATACAATGAGATAATAATCCCATCAGCGGGCCAATGACTGAGCTCTCGTGACACGACGTCACCATTCCTGCCCCGCGTATCCTCAGATACCGTTACAGTTAAGGAGTAGGCCTGTATCAGATAGATTTTCAGATAATTTTTAAATTTATTGCCTTTTTTATTACAAGCTTTATATTAGTTAGCTCTGTTCGTATATTTCCGGTTACTTCAATTGTCATCCATTTTTTAAGCACTTCCTGGCATTCGATTGAGCTGAAACTTGGCATACTTATACAACTACCGAGACATTTTGGAAAAAAATATATGCCATGGAGCTGGTCTGATGATGGAGCCGGAAGTTGGCCATAGGAACTCCGCAATGAAACAAGATAGCACCATCGTATTTGGACTCATTGGCTATGTATTAAAAAGTGCTTTGACAATAGGTGGTGTTGTTCTGATGATGGAGCCGGACGGTGGTCATGGGAAAATCCTTTTTAGTTAATTAAAAGCTTGTTTTAAAAAAGATTTTTACTCATATTTTATTGTCATTCGTGTTTAAATGCTGGAGCATTACCACTCTAATTGTGCTCTAATTCGACAATGTCTTACTCAGATTCCAATTCGATATTATCTATAAATTCAGCACCCTTAAAACCGCAAGGTCTAGAAAGGGGACACTTCACTTCACCCCCGGCTTTGCTCTCGACAAATTAAACAAGTTGGCTAACTCAAACTTTGACAAATCCGATTTCCTGTCGCTCTTTTAGAAGTTACGAGTCCATCCGTTGGTGTGATGGAGCTTAACTATTTTACTTACAGTAGGGATTTTAAGGCATTTACAGTAAAGTCTACAAAATAATATGTATGTATAATTGTAAACCCTTACAAAAAAAAATCTGTTTTCTTTGTTTCCACGGAAATAAGCTAGGTACTGAACAAATTAAAAGATTTTTATTTAGAAATTGACACATGGTAATTCATCAATGCAATACATGGGAGAAAACTCACCCCCTGTTTCAAGTATAGCACAAAATTAAATTTTTCGTCTTCTACTTAATAAATAATAAAAATAATCCTATTAAATTCAGCCCAGTAGCGGTCCGGAGTCTGGGTCTGTACCCATGGTGGTGATGGCAATAGATTCGCCCCCAATTACATGGGACTTAAACATAACTGGCGAAACGAGGGTGTTAATGGTACACCTCTGCCTAACCCTTCAGGAAATACAGGTGCAATATGTCATGTGTACAGTATTAGAAAATCTAAGAAATCTAGACTTTCATTACTCCCATTGTTAATTCATTAGTTTTATAATATCCAGAGAAACTGCTAACTCCGCAAGTATCCTCACAAATAGTACTAGAAGACGTTCTAATGACGTAGCAAATCGTATTAGTCCCCTAAAACAACTTACTAACGTTGGTACTACGAAATACTTGATATTATGACAGTCGCAACTCGTATATAATTCAAAGATAATTACCGGCAAGATGAATGTTGTAATTTTTGTGCCTAATATGTTCTGTCTGAGTCACATTATTTATGTTATTATATAAGATGTATTTTATATTAGCAGTGACTTTTCTTTGTAACACAGGTACTTTTATAAAGTTATTTGGGCATTTTTAAAGTTAGCTACTTGAGCACACTCAGTTGTCCCGCAGGGTTGCGTAACGCACTAACACAGGGATCACCAAATAGTTTCATTGGAATTTAATTTTTTTTAAATAATAAGACTGTCGCGATCCTTTTGGTAGACGATTAGTCATCAATGAAGAAGTGAACCGAAAAGAACTTGAATATTTTTTTATTATATGTAATAAACAAATATGTAATGGACAAAAATAACAAAGTAAGTACGTTAAGTATTGATGTTAAAGTTTTTGTTATAGTTTTTGAATTTTAGTAAAACGTTTTACTGTATATTTAAGGTTCGCACAACATTGGACGGCTGTCCGTATCCGGACTGCGGTCCCCCATTTGGTGACTCCTACACTAACAATTCACAGTTCAACAACATTCATTGCGTTATTTACGTTGGTGAGCCGACAAATTTTTCGATCATGATTGTGAAGCAATAAGGATCCATTGCTTCACAATCATGATCGAAAAATTTGTCAAATCATTCAGATTGTGATTGAAAGTGTGTTACGCAATAAGGGTGCCCTTTCTAACCAGAAGACCAACAAAGCAGTCATAAAAAAACTTTTATTAAATTTCCGAAATCCAACGGATTGAAAAGTCATAATCAAAGATGTTAAGAATAACACGAGTTGCGCTATAGACTGCCATCTCTTTGAAAACGCGCCCCACTCCACTGCGCTCCGTACTTAAAAGTACAGCTTAGAGTACAGTAATCGCGGAGTGGGGTGCGTCTTCGTGGATTGCACTATATCTATACGTGCTTCTTGAAATGAGTAATTGTATAAACCTAGAGTTATCCAACCTCAGAATAATTACTTCTAGATAACTAAAATAACCAGAATCCTACAAATGATTACTCTCCCAAGAATATTAAGTTAGATTACGAACGTGACCTTGTGTATTCTGAGAACCTAGAACTAAGTGAATTTACTGTATCATAAACTGACACACACAATATAATATATAATATTACGCAACATTACTCTCCTAATGTGTATATCGAATCTTGTCTACAAGATTCGATAAACACAGTACGGTACGTGTGTACTGATATATCAGTACACACGTACCGAACTTGGTGTTAGTTCCCAGAGGTAACAAAACTCCATTATAATTCTCTGTCATTAGTAAACTTTCGGAATCAGTCTCGTATATAGTTACTGGTTCCCTTTTGTTCGGCTTATTGTTCCAAATTTCAGTATTAGTTACTCCATGTATGTGATGTGGATTACGTTATCTAAGTTCGGAGATGTGACGTCATACTCTTTGATTTAAGTACTTGAAACTATAGTACTAAAACTAGTTCAAAATACAAGTAACTACACGCCGCCAGAATATAATAAGATTGTTGTAGAGGTTTTGTGAGTGAGTTCGTGCGGGGAAGGACTAATACGAGTATCATATCTGTTTCTGCCAAGCCATATTACTGTGATCAGCTCCGTTGAGGTGTAGTGGTAAGGATTCCAAAGCCTTTCCAAATACATTACAGCTCTCAATTAGCATGCGTCCGTCTCATTTATTTATTTATCAGTCTTCTAATTTATTTCATTTTTATTTGGTCTGCAATACAATTTATACACAATCACACTAATTATATAGGTATATAAATGTGTACTTCGTTATTATTATTATGTGGCACTTATTTTGTTTTATTTTATTTAAGTAGGTATGCATACACACATCACAATATAAAACTGATTTGCATCCGTAACTTCACACTTTCGGGTCCGGTTGAAAACCAGCGTCAGGCACTAGTTGTCTGGCATTTTTGCTGAACTGGGCCTTTTTGGCGCAGCCGTGAGGTACACTCCCCTGATAATGTCCTACTTTACCTTCTTATTTGTTTCTTTATTTTTTATTTTTTATCTGCTGTATATTATGTATATTGTGTGCCTTTTAGTCTGTGCTGAATAAATGTATTTTCTTTCTTTCTTTCTTTTCTTTCTCAACGAGGCCTCAAATCTAGTTTTACAAATGTCCATAAGTGGCCCTAAGTACTTTCCATCAGATGAGTCGTCTACTTGATTGCCAGTATAGTAAGTATACAAGTAAAGAGTTTTTGTTGTTTTAGTTAATAACTAGCTGCGCCCCGCGGTTTCACCCGCGTAAGTCTCGATCCCGTGAGAATATCGGGATAAAAAGTATCTTATGTGTTAATCCAAGTAATAAACTATCTGTTTGTCAAATTTCAACCAAATCCATTCAGTCGTTTTTGCGTGGTTGAGTAACAAACATCCAACCACACAAACACACAAACTTTCACATTTATAATATTAGTAGGATTAGTAGGATAGTAGGATTACAAGTATATTTGTTTTTAACCGACTTCTTCAAAAAGGAGGAGGTTCTCAATTCGTCTGTATGTTTTTTTTATTGTGTGTATGTTACTCGATTGCTCCGCCTATTATGAATCAATTTTGATGATTCTCTTTTGTTTGGTAGGTCATGCTTCAGAGGTGGTCCCATATAAATTTTATTAACTTTACTTGCGTAGTTTTTGAGTTAGCTTCAATATTACGTATTTTTTCCCACTTAGTGTATGTAGACGATATATTGTTTGACTCCGTCACTGTTATTTACATAGCAGGTAGTGGTAATCGAGTTTTTGTGGGTACCACAATTATTAAAAAGTGATAAATAAAAACATAAAAAAAAACAACCGAGTTCCAAAAAAACATAAAAAAAGTGAAAAATTACTTTAATTTCGGAAGTCGGTGGCAAAAAACGAAAATTGAAAAGCAAAGACACCGACTTCCGAAATTAAAGTAATTTTTTACTTTTTTTATGTTTTTTGGAACTCGGTTTTTTTTTTTTTTTAAGTTTTTTTATTTAACGATTACAAGTAAAGAGTTTTTGTTTTTAATTTAGTATGTTAATAAATAAAAATACACCTGGGCTAATTCAATATTTTGAGATTCAACATTTCGGAAATTCAACTTTGTGGTCTGGATGGGAAATTCAACTTTTTACAAATTCAACATTTTGCGAATTCAACATTGTAGTCCAGAAGGATACATATCACTAATCATTATCAGAAGTTACTTATTTGCTAGCTTAAAGAGGTGGTAACGACAATGACCCATAAGTATCATGAGCAAAAGTCACGTCAAGGGGTCGCTCCCCAGTTAGAAATCCCAAAAGAACTAGGGGCTTACATTGTAAACCATGAGGTGGAAAGGCTCCCTGGAGGTTTGTAAGAACCATGCGTTACATGGTAAAATGCAGGCTTAACATTTTTTATTGTGAATGTTATTCAGTGCATACGTTCTCTATATGGAGCTGAATTAATTAAAGCTATGAAGTTAGTGATAATTTTCTTAATTTGGATCATGATGTTAGAAGCTTTAGTCGTTAGAAGTATAGGTCGTGTTGGTGATTCTATAAATTAATTAGATTAGTTTTGACTACAACTCCACCATACTCATCTACCTAGCCTTTTCCCAAGTATGTTGGGGTCGGCTTCCAGTCTAACTGGATGCAGCTGAATACCGGTATTTTACATGGAGCGACTGACCTCTAGAACCCAGTAACTGGATAGTACGATACCCCTTGGCAAAACTGGTTGTCAGACTTTCGGGCTTCTGACAACCCGTAACGACTGTCAAAGATCCACAAATGACAGCCGGAACGATCGGCTTTACATGCTTTCCGAGCACGGAGGAGTCACGGTATGTAAAGATGGTCACGCATCCACGGACTAACTCCGGAAAGTGTATCTTAACCTGATGGATTGACAACTCCACCATATTATCATTATTAAAGTTAGCTATGACCGCGAGGTCTTTCACAGTGTAGGTGCTATTACTAATAGAGCATAGGAAATCGTGACGCATCTTCTATGATGTGGCTTCACAGTCGCATTGTAGCTCATCAGTATTTCCAGTCTTACCAAAAACAGCCCATCTGGCTTTGTAGTCGGATATGATAATGATTTATCTGAATAAATCCTCAGTTATATATAACTGAGTTATATATAACTGAGGATTTATTCTTATTTTTTATTTTTTATTTATGAGGATTTAGTTATATATAACTGAGTTATATATAACTGAGGAAAATAGAATCACAGAAAACAGATAAGCCAAAGTAATATCAACATTATTATAGTTCCAGACTTCAATAATACTCGTAATATTCAGTTTTGCATACACATCGCAATGATGACTGTTTCAGACTACGCTGAAACGTGAAATTGAATTTGAACTAGATTCTAGAACAACTAGTTAATACCTATTACCTGTTGCGTAGGATCCCAAAGATCGTTTGATATCTGTTTTGTGTTATATTGTAACTTGGAAAATTTCCTAATTTATTTGGTCCAGTCACCAAATGAATTAAGAAATGTAAGTTAAAGGAATTATGGTGTTTGGTCATTAACATTATTTTTCAGTGACGGCCCAGCTCTCATGCACGAGGTTGTGGGTTCAAAATTCGTGAAGAAACCTGTACGTCTATTCTGTAAAATTCAAACTACAACTCGCATCTCACATCACTATTCACTCTCACTTCGAATTTTGAATCGGGTTTGAGTGCGAAGTGAGCGTCGAAGTGACGGGAGAATTACCTTACTGAATGCCAGTTCTTACGTCATCTCATACTTTATCTGTTAAAATCTCACGGTCAATTTAGTTCAACTCGCTGACATGCTCGCAAGGGTAGCGCTAGTGTATAAACCAAGTTTTTAGAATGTCAATCAAGAAACTCACAGTGGATTCAGATTCGAAGTTTAGAATGAGGTCTTGCAGAATCACACCCCTGGACTTATAGGTAGTTAATATAAGTTTGAAATCGCCAAAACGTATTGAGCAAATGTGTGGTGATCCATGCTCTTGCCTTCTCTATTTGAGAAGAGACCTTTGCCCTGCAGTGGAACACTAATAGGCTGGTATTATTATTATTATCATTTATTTCTCGTATTTTACGATAGCAATGGTTAAGATTGGTTCGTTTATACCTACTTAAACTGTCTTAATAAAAGCATTCGGTTCCATATGACTCGACCATATAACTCTGTAATTAAAATATTCAATTGGGTTGAATACATCTCTCCCATTTTAATAGTCCACTTCGTTATCTTTTTCCATGACATTAATATAATAAACCGGCCAAGTGCATGTCGATCCACGCACAATGAAGGGTTCCGCGGTAGTTGGGATGAATTTATCCAACAAACTTAACATTGTAGTTGAAAAACTTGTTCACATGTTTTTGCAACTGCAAATTTAAGTTGGTCGATTATTACTCGGTAACTTGTGGAGCCTACGTAGCGGTGATAGTTTTCCTTTTAATTTCGTTATATATACTACTTCCGTGAATTTTTTCACATACCCAAAACCAACCATTTAGCTGGCAGGGGGGGGGCCAGTTGACTCAAACAAAAATTATCACTTTAAAGCTTAATATTTCGCAAACGGTTCCCTGAATCCAAAAATGGTTTTAACAAACTAAAAAAAAAAAAAAAAACTTTTTGTTTACCACTTTGTCGACGTGATTTATATGTATACCCATACCAAATTACAGCTTTCTAGTACTTACAGTCTCTGAGCTAAGCCGCGGACAGACGGACATGGCGAAACTATAAGGGTTCCTTGTTGACTACGGAACCTAAAAAATGTTTTCTGTCTGTTAGACTCTTAATCTATTTTCTGATTACTTGGGTAAATAAATAAATAAATCGCTACAAAATTCATGATCTCAAAGGTTTTATTAATATTTTATCGTCTAATCCAAATTCTTAAATTCAATATGTACAATAATTATGATTACTATAATACAATTTTTACTTCTTTCACAGACATAACTCACAAAAAATCGGGTACATGCATCTAAAGTGTAAACATACATTGAGTGTTCAATTTCCGCATTTGCTCATAAATCTGTATAAATAGATATTTCTTCCATGTCTAGATGTTTGAGCGTATGATTTGTGTTTGTAATAGCATTTGTGACATGGAAAATTATAGTATGGCCACAACCGGCAACTTTTATTTTTCTATTTGTCTTTATCATTTTCTATACCATTCAACGGTTTAATCCTAGGGTTTCTATTATCTGTTATATTAGTGTTATTTAAATAATGTGTGTCAGCACTCATTAATTGGTATTATCATCTATGTTTACATAATTCTGTTTAACGCTAAGACTAATCGTATTTGTACATAGGAGATCAGCGACAGTAAAAAACTAAAATTAGACGAAAGAAACAATCAAATAATCTTTACTCACAACTTTGCACTCAAATGATTTATTTTCCATTATTTGCTTTTCGAATACGTCTCTTTCAAACTTTTGTGCAAAGTTTATATCTAAAAGCCTTAAGCTTAAAAGATCGAGCCGCCGATCTCTAAAACTTTTGGTCACGTAACTATATCTACTATAATTTCTGAAAAGCTGTTTGGTTGAATTTATTATGACCTTTGGTTGATATTCTAACATAACCAAAAACTTTCGGGTGCTCTTACGTTTCAAGACTTACTTTTTACCGAATATTAAAAATAGATCCTACACAATTGTAAACTAGTTTGGACATTTACAAAATCTTTACGTCTTTTTGTTCTTCTCAAAAAGTTGGAATCAATCCAAGATCACATTGTGAACGCTTATGTTATTGAAATTACAATAGATCTATCGTAGAATTTTTGACACTGGTTTTAATGATATATGACACTGGGTTTAAATTACACTTACTAAGAAATAATTTAATTAAATATCTAAACCAGTCTTTTCTCTTAAAGTCTAGAAATCAAGCATATAGCAGAAGTATACAATTACAAGCTCTTAGTGCTGAAATATGCGTTAAAATTCAATTCAAATTCAAAAAATATTGGGGCTTCTGATTTATGACCAGCTTTACACGGAAAAATATGCGTCGTGATAATATTATCACTGATTAGACCATTAAAGGAGAGATCGTTGCCAAAGGACGCGAAATAATAGGTTCTATAACCGTTACGCAACCTACTGTAGAATAAGCAAGGAGATAGATATCTTTCCGTGTAATATTAGTTATCTGCTTCTTGAACTTTTTCGTTGATTTCAGCACTACTATCATACATAGCATCACACGGGTTATAATTTTAAAATACACTTATTGATAATAACGTCAATACGAAAAATAGTTTTGGCAAAATCCGTATGCTAGTATTTGATTGCCAGTAACTTTCGTCTTTTGATGAGAGCATCAAAGAATCTTCACCACTTCGAACTAGCTCGCGAGGACAAGGCAAAGTTTCTACAGGCATATTTACTATTGAGAGTTGATTGGCCTCAACTGGTTGCACGGTTGGTTCGAGTTTGTATTGATTTGTATCTTCATACAATTCTTCATCGTTGGCATCTTGTTGAAGTACCTCAGCATTTGTTTCTATCTCGTACAATTGTTCAGATTTCGATGGTTTGGGGTCGTTGAAGGCCGAATTCACATCATTTGATGTACTTTCAACTGTTGCACCAGGACTCATGACACATGTGACGCCATCTAAAGCCATCCTTAGAGGTTCGCTCTTTGTTTCATTCCTCAGAACTTGTATCCAAGATAGACGACAGTCGCAACTTAGATTATTACCTGTACAGAGAAAAATAAATGTTAGTTACAGCTCTATTTTCGTCACAGATATTTGGGAAAAAACCTATGAGATCAAACCCGAAATAAATAATTCAAATACATCAAACTCCGAGAGTGGTTTATCAAATGAAAATATTTTTTTGCGACTGAAAAGTTATAATAACATAATATCATGCGATTGAAATTTTATACCCTAGTATGTTTACGTTTTATGCGCGAGTGATAGGTAGGGAGGAAGCAAGGGGAAGGGCTGATACAAAAGTCTTGACTTAAAAATAACAAGTGCTTGCTGCAGTCTTGTATAATATAGTGAGAGTTATTGAAGAATATGTGAATCGATAAAATATAGATATAGGTTAACCAGTTATAAAAAATATAGGACTCCTATTCACATGACTCTTTTTATTTTAACGATGGGTTCCACCAGTCGTCGAACGATAATTGCAAAAGATGCGTTCATTCTTTTGTGAATTGTTAGTTACCAAAAGAATATTATAGTTTTTTGGCTTGTATATGTTTAGTTTAAAACACGAATCGCAGTACCCCATTAATCATCCAGCTACACGTGCCAATTTAATCAAAATGTTCAACTGAAACATGTTTGTTTTTAATAAAACTACGCCATTGTACAAAAATCGACTTATTACTGCATTTGAGTCGATAAAGGGTGTTTTTACATTCATTAATTGTCCTTAATGTGAAGGGTGCTTTAGTAAGGGGATTAAATACAGCAGGGAATTCCCCATTGTTTGCACAAAACACTGTTATTTAACTTCCCAAGAGTTGCTGTGTTCTATTTATTCGAAAATAACATGTTGCCAACAAAAATAGACGCGTAATATCATTATAATGGCAATGTAATGTCGTTATCTTGAATAATGGCATTGACAGTGACAGAATTGAATATGAATTTCCTGCTATAATCCAAATAGTGGTGTTTGAAGTTATTATAATGTAATTGCTGAGGGGAACGTAAATTATATACATGAAAAATACTGAAGGGTCAGTATGAAAGGTTCGTGCGGACGGGTTACGGGTCGAATGTTAGTAATTATTTTAGTAAACTAGTATATAAACCAAATATTTCACATTTGAATATAATTAATTTATTTCGCAGTAATAACTCTTTATTCGACAAAACAAATAAAAGGTAAAACTCACCGCTCAAATACAGCACAGCATTCTTCATTTTCAAATTTTCCAATATCGGCTTTATTGTCTCGTAAGTAAAATGTTCTATCTCATTGTTCCTAAGATCCAATAATTCAAGACCGCGCACACCTTCTAATAGCCCCTCATTAATAGACTTCAATTTATTCCCTGTCATAGATAATTTCTGTAACAGAGCGAGACCATCAAAGGCCCTTTCAGATAGGAATTTCAATTCGTTATTATCCAAAAGTAGCTCGTTAAGATTCCACAGCTCTGTGAAAGTTAAATCGCCTAACATTGACAACTTGTTGGACCGCAGATCCAATCTCGTCAGATTAGCTAAGCCCCTGAATGTGTCTCTAGTCAGCACCGTAATTGAATTAGCCTCCAGTATCAGATCGTTTAGTACGGTCAGATGTTCAAAACAACCGTCGTGCGCCAGATTGATACTGTTAAAAGACAAATCCAAATATTTGAGACTCGACAAATCGACGAACACGTCCCTTTGCACTTCTGTTACTTTATTCTCTTTTATAGTTAAGTTTACGAGCGACGGGAGATTCGTGAACGATGAGAAGTCCAATTCGGTTATTTTGTTGTTCATCAGAGTTATTTCTTTGAGTGTGGTTATGTTTGAGAATGTTCTTTTCTCAATTTTGGTTAGTGTAGCGTAGTGTATGAAGAGCTTTTGTAGCCGTTTCATGCGATGGATCACGTGAAATGGAATGAACTTAAGTGCTCCGTCGGATCGAACGTTGAATGTTAGCCTTTCCAAATAAGGCTGAGAGTTGAAAGTGGACCATATTGGATCTGTTTCATCAATACCTCCGTTGAAAACCCAACAATCGGCTTTGGTCGCTGTTTTGACTTCAGTGCTTTCGCAATAGCAATGTACTTTAGATTCTCTGTTCGTTATCTCGCATATGTTATCTTTTACTTGCGTTCCATGGTACCTCCTTTCAGTTTTATCCCTGCGTTTTTCATTTAGACGGCTTTCAGTGTAGGATATTTGCACTGAAGTCAGAGCCAAAGCTAGGAGTAAATATTGGACGACGGTCTCCATGTCCCCTTGCCTTTTCACTAACCTGGAACAAACAAAAAATAAATTAAAGAGTTGCTTTGACAGCGCTTTAGCGGGTTGAAAATAAAGTAACAACATTTTTTTAATGTTTTAATAAAACGTTTGACTTGGAAGATGCTTTGTGAATATTAAGATCATGTACCTCTTTCTCCGTATTTTTTTAATTTTTTTTATTGTCTACTACTTTATTTTTTTCAGTTTAGGAGCTTATCAAGCTCCGAAAATGGAAAAGTTGGTTCATAATATTCTAGGCCAAATAAAATACACGCTTCATAGTAGCCGCATGTTGTAAATTTACATAATCACTTAAACAGGAGGCTTTAAAACAATGACTCAGCGTTTGGCTGCCTACTTTATTACCAAAACTGATCGTAATTCATTCGCCCAATGACTTGTTGGAGTGGGTATCGGATGTATCGCCTGCACTCAGCCTAATTTGTGGGGAGGCGTGTAATGAACGCACCGGAACATGTCACGTGACTTTGAGTCATTTATGCTGCGTTCACCCTCTGTAAATTCGTTTTTTTACTATCATTTTTTGACGTAATTGCTTTGATAATATGCCTTTCAATGGCGATGGAGGAGGGGAAAAATGAAATGTAACGTATGGTTTACCGTTAGCACAACGTTTTGTGTCATTTTGTTTATTTAGGATAGCTTTCATAGTAATATCCCAGACCCTTTGAAGTATTTGGTACATTACAAAAAAAAAACAACCGACTTCCAAAAAAATCACTAAAAAAGTGAAAAATAACTTTAATTTCGGAAGTCGGTGTCTTTGCTTTTCAGTTTTCGTTTTTTGCCACCGACTTCCGAAATTAAAGTTATTTTTCATTTTTTTAGTGATTTTTTTGGAAGTCGGTTGTTTTTTTTTGTAAAAAGTTTTTATTTTTCACTTTTGACGTGACAACGTCTTATAAATTGGTTTGCCGGGTGACACTTCAAGAAACTGCGTTACGCTCCGCTCACGTTATGCGCTCACAATGAGAGCGAGTGAGAGGCACGCGTCCCTTCCACTCGGGCATGGTTAGCCCGCCTAAGAGCGAGAGAGACAGACATGTATTGCAAGTTATTGTATGTATATTTGTATATAATTACGTATGTATGTGTAAAGGTAAAAATAAAATTTTGTTAATATGAAATTCAGTGCGAGATTCTTTGTATAAATTAATGTTTTAAATATAATTCTTTGTATAAATAAATGTTTTAAATTGTTACTATTATTTCATCCTTCTTCCTACTATACGAATGAATATTCACATTAAAATTATTTTACCACTCAAAGTCGTTGTCACGTAAAACTTTCGCCCGTATACCGACTTTACAGGCAACCAATTTTTTTAGTTGTGGTACCTACCCCACTCAAATCCGAATACCACTACCTGCTATCTAAATAACAGTGAAGGAGTCAAACAGGATATCGTCTAGATAAACTAAGTGGGAAAAATACGTAATATTGAAGCTAACTCAAAAATTACGCAAGCAAAGTTAATAAAATTTATAGGGGACCACCTCGGAAGCATGACCTACCAAACAAAAAAAGAATCATCAAAATGGATTCATAATTGGCGGAGTAATCGAGTAACAAACATACAAAAAAAAAAAAAAAAAAAAACCATACAGACGAATTGAGAACCTCCTCCTTTTTGAAGAAGTCGGTTAAAAATAGACATTTTCAAAAGTCATCATTAGAATTCGTAAAATTCAATACCTTCAATAAGTCTTTAGTGGTGGTGAAAGACAACCGAAGTTATTTTTTTTAATACCTATTAGAATTTAAAGTAACTCATAAAAACTCCAATATTCTACAACGATTTTTTATTACATTCATTTTCTCCAGATAAATTAACAAAACACAAAAGCATTGTCGTCAAAAGAAAATTACACATCGCGAAACTAGCTCATCAGCGTGTTTAATTAAAATCTTTTCTCTTTTTCACGCGAATGAGGCCAGTAATCAGTGTGAGCGTGACAAAAAGCGTTGTGTGCAGACTTTTTGTTTCTTCCAAATGGTTATTAGAGATTGAAATTTTAAGAGCATCCCTTGACGCGCTCGCGACGCTTTAATTAAAGGGATTGTTAGATCGAGATGCTAAAGTTCGGCAGTTAAGTCCTTTGTTATTGTAAAAAGTTTAATATCGTGCGAAGATTCGCGAATCATGTTTGCTTTTTACTTTTTAAAGCTGCTTTGTAGAAGTGAACGCCTTTGTCTTGTGAGTGCCCTCGAAGTTCTTGTCTTGAAAATGTTTTCTTCATTTTGATTATAATGTTAGGTATTTATTAAATTACTAGCTTTTGCCCGCGGCTTCGCCCGCGTGGATGTCGGAAATTATCCCACGGGAATGTGCTACCGGGATAAAAGTATCCTATGTCCCATAACCCACGTGGTCTGTCTAGGCGACCTAGGCGTTACGGCGTAAAAGTAACAGACATGAGACAGCCAGTAACTTTATATATTAGTGGTAGTCCATATCTATATTGTGGTGATAGTGTGGATAGTATGGACAGCAGTATGAAACTGTCGGAAAGATGAATGAAAAAATATTGTATAAAGATTAATGAAAAAACTATGGCATATTGTATGGACGATGGAAACTAAGGCGAAAGCTTTGCGGCGGGAGCCTGCGAAATTCAAATTATCTTATGTTTTTTGCTTTTTACAGGTCAGTATCAAGTTTTATGTTGATCTAAATAATGAGTCGCAATTGTTTTAAATATTTATTTATCTAATCTAACTAATATTGCAGGAGTTGTATTCCTGTATCTAATGGTTATTATTCTGTAAAGCTACTTTGCTACGATCGCGAATCATATTTTATTCATATTGACATTCGAAACTTACCCATTAAACGATTTAAAAGCTGTATTAAAACCAAACTTTGTAAAAAAGGGTACTATACAATTTCAGATTATTTAGAAGACAAAAAGCATGGGATTGAGCTGCTCGCTCTGCTAACATTTTGTCATTTTGGCATTGTGACATTTTGAATAAGTACTATGGAAAATCATCAAAATATACCTACCAGTTTTATATACAAATTCACATTATTGAATATTATATGTAGGATATTGACAAATGATTACTTTGTAAAGTATTGAATTATTGTGAATGTGAGGATGAATGTGAATTTTCGTTCTCAGTTAGTTTTAACAATGGTCTGGCAATTTGAGAACTTTATGCGGCCTACACAAATGTCCTTTCTTTGGTATTGTTCGTCGAGTCGTTGAGCTCCTTAAGTTCTGAGCTGAGCTCCACTATTACTGACAAATGCTTGCAGTGACAGGACAGGTTCACTCAAATCTGTGTGGTTCATTCCTCAAAAGACCATTTCAGACTCTAATCTACATGGCCCTCATAGGGCCTGACCAATATGCCAATATCTGACCTAGGTATGTCCGGACTTTAAAAGAGACTGAGTTTGTTTCGGCCTTTCTTCTCAGAGTAGTCAGATAGGAAACGCCGACCTCATCTAGCTTAATTTTACATTTTTTGATATTATTACGACGTGTAAAAGTGATTCCAATAACCTATTTACAGAATAAACAATTTCATTTTAACATACAACCTGTCTGACACTGACTTGCATATGGCAAAAAACTTAAGATTTGAATTTCGCGGGCTACCGGCGCATGCCCCTTAAGAAAATCGCATCATTTGCACAACGCCATCTATCGAGTAAGTACTCACTGGTAAACTCAAACTCTTCGTTCCAAGCCAAGAGCCAAGTAGTAATAACTTTTGATTGAGTGGACAGATTCTCAAGATACGGACTATGACTATATTCTCAATCCCTTAACGCTCTTGAAGAGAGTCCCGCAAAAATGTCAATAATAAGTAGGTACTTACATGTGAATTTTAAAATCAAGAGGGTAAAGAAGGGTTTTTACCCTCATGAGGGATGATTTTAGAAGAACATAACTCTTTGTTGGTTACAAAAAGCATAAATTTTCACAGCCCTAAGTTAAAAAAAAACTGGCCAAGTGCGTGTCGAACCATGCACAATGAAGGGTTCCGTAGTTGGGATGAATTAATTTATCAAACAAACTTTCGCAAAGTTTTATTGTCATTACGTCTATGGGCGTTTACTGTCCCTCAAAGTGTAGTTAAAAAAACATTGTAGTTAAAAAACTTGTTCTCGCATACAGAATGTTTGGGTTTTTGCAACTGCACATGTAAGTTGGTCGATTAAAAGTTTTTGAGCTAAGTCGCGGACAGACAGACAGACAGACGGACATGGCGAAACTATAAAGCTTCCTTGTTGACTGCGGAACTCTAAAAATGATAGGTTTCCCATAAAAACTTTCATCCCCTATATCCCCCCCCCCCACTTAAATTTGTTTTTGAGAAAATAATTGCCTATGTTCTTCGCCGGGATGCCATCTATCTCTTTACCAAATTTTATCGAGATCCGTTCAGTGGATCAGGCGTGAAAAGGTAACATACAGAATTACAGACGGACAGACAGACAGAGTTACTATCGAATTTATACTTTTAAGCATCGATTAGTATGGATTATGTGTTCAATTCAAAATGAGCCAAACACTCGATAATTATGAATTCGGCGAAGGCATTCTTCTACGGAGACTCTTAACACCGCGATTCAGAAAATGACGTTAAATGAACAACGCCATCTATCGAGCACGAAGTGATACTGTCAAAATATATGGGAAAACGTTCGAACACTCTGTAAGGTATGTAGAAAAGATGTAGGGTTCCATGACTGACTTGACCTGACTTGACTTGACTTGACTTGACCTGACTTGACCTGACTTGACCTGACTTGACCTAACTTGACCTAACTTGATTTGGATTGAGTTGAGTTAACCTTGAGCAGGTATATTTTATCGCAGCAGGTACATTGGTAGTTGAAAGAAAAGTAGATTACGTATCTTGCTAAAGTGAGTAATTAATGCACTCGTGTTTATTTAGTAAGCGCGTTCGTGCCTTAATTACTCACTTTTTGCTCGATGTAACAATCTACAATTTTTAAGAAATTAAAATTTATCACCATTTTTTCATGATTAATATTTGTATCATGATTTAAAAGATAGATAGCGTCACCTATGGCACTACTACCAAACAATGGATTTGGAAAACTTGAATTAACCAAACTTTAAACTCTTATATCTTTTGATATTTTGAAGCGATTGCGATGAAACAAAAACTAAATGAAACATCGAGTTACACACAATATTTGAGTTTATAAGTTAACCATATTGATTTCGTACTTTTTACGTGATACTGGAACAATCAAACAAACGAACAGACAAACAGACAAACAGATAAACAGACAAACAGACAAACAGACAAAAATTCCAAAAATGGTAGAAATGGCATCTGTTGGTTATTCTTGGACACTCCAGCTAGGTTTTTTTTTTTTTTTTTCATTGTACAGAAACGCCTCGTCTACAGATTTATTATATGTATAGATACGTTTATAACGAGTAATATGTAGCTATAATTATGAAGGCAGTTTACATATTATGCTAGGAAGTTTTGTTTTGAAAATGTTTACTTCATTATGATTATAATGTTTGGCTTTTATTAATTTACACGTTTATAATAAAATAATACGTACCTATAATTATGAAAGTAGATTACATATAGGTATATTATTATGATGATGTACTAAAATATTTGAATTACAAAAAATAATACGCACGATTCGTGAATATCTTAGTGTTTGAATTGTAGAGTAGGTACCCAGTAAAATTGCATATGGTTAAATTGAATATGAATATCTACTTTCTGGCTACCTCTTAAAAAAAGCATTACAAGCACCTCGTATATATAATGAAGAAAAAACAGAATCCTTTTCTTACATTTCAAAAGAAATCGAATTCTTAAAAATCATTACACTTTCCACGGCGCGATCGTACACGAACCGTACTCGATCGGACTTTTTTTTAAATTTAATTCTGTCCGGAATAGCGCCCGCAATACCTATTTGGAGTGAAGTTGTAAAAAGATACTGTTAGAAGTCCAACGTTTCGTTTTGGAACCTTTTTTTGCTTGTTTTACTTTTATTTATACACTCTTGCGAACAAAAACTGTCTATTCTTTTTTAATAACGTCCCTCTGTTTGTTTGATTTATGTTTCGAGTATATTTACAGAGGACAGAAACAATAATACACTTAAAAACTAATACCGGTCTTTGTATACTTCGTTTGCTAGCATAGAAAATGTTTATCAACATTATTGGGTACTGTTTTTTGTTATGTAAAAATTATGAGTGAAACGGTTTTGCTAAAATTATAATTTTCCTATGTGTTCTAAAAGTATCCATATATATTCTGAGGAAAGAAGTGAGAAATCTTTATGGTTTAAAGATGAATATGAGCACAATTCCAAACCATTTTGAGCAAGCGTGCAATGCTCGGACTTTCTTTGTTTGAGAAGAGGCCCTTGTCCTGCAGTGGGACCATAATAGGCTGGCATTGTTATTATTATTATTATTTGAGCTCATTAGATACACTATGTTGATCAGTTTTTGCTATAAATAATTATCACAAAATGTAAAATTAGATTTGGAAGGAGGCTCAACCCTGGCTTTGGAATTTACCTATTGTTATAACAACACGATGTTTCAACTAAATTTTCGTCCTATTTCGTTGATTTCCTTTACGGAATACCTACATTATTTACTTCGCAAAGTATCTGCCGTAAATATTTGGTCATGAGTAGTGTTAATTTAATCAGTTTTGAATGTAGTGTAGTAGTTGAATTTACGCTTTAGTAAAGAAGTGAAAACTATTTATTTTGCTGAAATTCGTTCGAGCGCGATTCCACGAAATAAGTATGTAGGTAGGTTTATTCACTTGGTAAGAAAAGTAACTTGTTAAATATTTGCTTTAAAATTATAGATTTCTTAGTAAGATAACTTAGCTAAAATTCCGAAATATATTTATAATAACAGACTGATGTCTGGGGACCTGCTGATAAAATCGCTTTACCTAAGTTCCTTATCGATTTTAATTTACTTTTTATATAGATGAACTAATATTAGGGATATAGGTTGAGTTTAAATCCATAGTTATATACAAATTACAACCTTCATTCTTTGACAGTTTTATGAAAGGGTATAACAAGGCAAATTGACGTTTTATTCGATAAACAATTAATAAAATTTGAGACAATGATGCCATCTACCAATTAATCGGCCCACGTTATGCGGCGATGATGATAATAACATCGTCCAAATAAACATGGTAGCTAAAATCTGTAACCAGTCTGGAAGCACTTTACATTTTATTCAAATGTAAAGTATCTGACGCCAGAAGCGTCAGTTATTTTGAGTTTAATTAATTATTCATAAAATATGACTTCATCTACATATATTATAAATATAACAAATTATTATGTTTTGTGAGTGGGATTTGACTGTATCCATTGTAGAGATCCAATATAATAGGTCTTTACCTATGAAATTGCCGTTTTGTATGAAAAAATTTAAACGAATTTTTTTCATGATTTTTTTATTTGTATTAATCGAAGTAATCACCCATGCAATCAATGCATCTTTGCCATCGCAGTGGCAGTTTATTGATGCCCTTCTTAAAGAAATCAGCTGGACGGGAGGCAACAAATTCTTCAAAGGCATTTTGTACTGCCTCTCGGGTATTGAATTTTTTTCCCGCCAAGAAGTTATCCAAATTCTGGAAAAAGTAGTAGTCTGTAGGCGCAAGGTCTGGTGAGTAGGGCGGATGACGGAGAGCTTCCAACCCCAGTTCTTGCAACTTGGAGACCGTCTGCTGTGCAGTATGAGGTCGCGCGTTGTCGTGCAGGAGCAGCGGAGACGAGCGATTGACCAATGCTGGTTGGAGATGCGCCAGCTTCTCCATCATTGTGTTCAGTTCTTCACAGTACACATCTGCAGTAATGCTCACCCCGTTTGGTAAGAAGCTGTGATGAATCACACCGGCGCTAGACCACCAAACAGTGACCATCACTTTTCTAGGGGTAAGTTTTCGTTTAGGGCATTGTTTAGGTGCTGAACCAGGATCCAACCAACTTGCTGAGCGCTTGCGGTTATCAAACAGAATCCATTTTTCATCGCAGGTAACAATGCGGTTCAAAATTCCTTCATTTGTGTGTCTGTTGAGCAGTGCAAGGCACGTCTCGACGCGTACTTCGCGCTGGCGATCATTGAGTTCGTGGGGCACCCATTTGTCAAGCTTTTTTACCTTGCCAATTTGACGCAAATGGACCAATATTGTTTTGACGCTAACGTCGAAAGCTGCTGCTAATTCAGCCGTAGATTGTGTATCATCAGCTTCCACAATCGCCTTTAATTCGTCATTGTCGACCAAAGTCTTCGGACGACCGCGAGGTTCATTTTTCAGGTCGAAATTTCCAGAACGGAAGCGAGCAAACCAATAACAGGTGGTGCGTTGGTTTGTAGTGTTAGCTCCGTAAACGTCGTTGATGTTGCGTGCCGCTTGTGCCGCGTTGCTGCCATGACGGTACTCATATTCCATAATTACTCGAATTTTTAACGTATCCATGATGACGAAAAAGATTGAAATGCGATGAAAATGTAACACTAATCAATAAAGAAATGACTACTTTTGGAAAAAAAAATCCATGTTTTTAAAATAAAATTAATTTGAAATTAGAATTCTTAGCCAAACAAAAATTATTTTGATTTGAAATGGCCAGTACTGCAGAACGGCAATTTCATAGGTAAAGACCTAATATTAGTGGACGTATTAGACTTCCTAAACTAACCATTATTTGATTGGTAAACGTATGAATGGTGGCTATGTTCATCAAGAGTCGCTGAAATTAACGTTTTCATATATTTTGTTTTGGCAACATCAAATTAATGGCAGAATTTTGTGGGGTCGGTCCGACACCCCAATTGCGTAACATACTTTCTTTCACAACCCGATGGATTTTACTATCCATTGCTTCATATGTTAAAAAATCACCTTTCACGCTCGACAACGATAATAATAACGCAATGAATGTTACCGAATTTTCAAAATTAGAGGCATTGCAATTGTTATTGTGTTACGCCATTATTCCGCAAGTTTTGCTTTATATCGATAGTGTATGACGTTATTTTTAGTGTTACATTACAGTATCTATTCTTAATTGAAAAGCAGAAGGAAAACTAAAGCCGCAAATAATAAACGTAGGTACTTTTAAAATTGAAGTTTTCACGTCACACAAATTACCTAAATTCAAGACTTGACAAATTTGTGTCATTTTCTAATATAATGTCCGCTTACAAGTAGCAGTCTGCATTGAAATTAGTTATTTTAGATAAAATCAATAACTTTGATGTCCAGACTCGGACGTTACCTATATTGAAAAGCTAATATGCAGCAACTGTTACTGATTTAGACGTTCATTTCAGTGACGACAGTAAATTAATATTGTAGGCGTTTCATTCATTTCAGTGGCTTATGGATCATTGAAACTATAAATTGAACAATAATAATGGTTTGAGCAAATGAATGAACATTAATTTTATGTTCACTGTTCGGTTACATGACTTGTGAATTAATGTGGCTGTTGATGAAATATTTGAATTCATTATACAATGACATGATGTTTGGAAGATTAGATTAGAAATGATTAAAATGTAGTTGAAAGTTAAAGTCTTTGAAAGCGAGCTAGGATAGTATTATCATAAACAGGTTGTTTTATACAAAGTAACTGTCTCATTATCATAAACTACTTGAGAAACTCAAAACGGCGGCAAACAAAAACGTAATCCTAACAATAAAGTGAAACAATCCGTAAAATTAGTTTTATTTCAATCTAAAAGCATCTACTCGAAATTATTAGATTAACCCTAAACTAATAAAAACTAATGAAACAGAAAACATTGTAAAAGAAAATGTTTGTTACGAAATTTCTCACATAATTTCGGGAGACAAGTGTGTAAAATCACTGCTTTGATCTTTGTCACGCTCGCAAAATGCGACATTAAAATAATACGAGGGAGCTACGTGCTTACTTAATGTTAAGCTCTAGTTCCATTAGGCGAGCGCCCGAACGTTTGGTCGTGAGCTTTTATCGTAGAATTTGTTTTGATAAAATATTACGTCTTTTCGGCTTTCGAGGGCACCCTTTCTGTAAAATTATTGGCGATTATATTATAACCTGTTTATGGTCAATAAACAATTCATTCGGAATTTTATTGTTTAGGTTATATTTTGCATTTATTTTGCTGAGATTCAACTTACCTACTAGGTAATAAATATCAGTTTACCGTGAAAGAATATCGTAATAACTTTTTAGTTCTAACTTATTTTTTTGAAATGTTTTTTATTTTCTTCGGGTAAGTAATTGTTGTTGGTAAACAGATGTTGCAATGCAAGCACATAAGTGATCTTGAAATATCTTATTACTGTTTTAATTCGTTGATCATCAGGTCAGTTAATGAAAATTACTTAGTTCCCTGTTGCCACAGGGTACTGAGTAATTTTCATTAACTTCAAATGAACGTAACACCAAAAATATACATTACACAAATACAAAACGTTCACGCAGGGAAATCACAGCCTAAATTCAATTAAGAGGATTCACTGACATTACGAAAATTCCCGAAAATACGCAAACACTGACATCGGGAAAATACCGGGAATACTCGAAATTCTCGCAAGTACATGGTAAGCCTTATCTTTTTCTACTTAGATGGAAATCGTCTTAACCTTATAGAGTACGTTAATCCTTTAAGAACATTGTCTTTTACGCCAATTCTGAGCTGATGCCGGGGGAATCGAAACGTATCCTAATAATAGGATCTTTTTAGGATTAGAATGTAATACAAATGAAGGTTTTTTTAAAGAGATTGCTAAAATATTTTATATGTACTTTCTTTTTTGTGCGACAGAAATTCATGATTAAGTCTTAAATGCTTAAAGTTCTTGAAATTGGAGTTTCAAGTGCTTTTATTTGTCTTTATTGGCCTTATTAGTCGTTAGCCCTTTTGGGTTATACTAAACAGTTTATAGACCATATTATTGAATTTAAAGTAGGCGCTTGGAATTTGTTCGCAAAATTACTTAAAATTTAAATTTACACATGAAAAAAATAATATACCTACTCCGAAAAGTAAAAAAAAAAACAGGCAATCAAATTCAAAGAAATAATAGTATCAACAAAAACTCTGTAAATCTCACTGTGCATTCGCACAAATTATCATCACCTCTGCTACCTGCCTATTTATTTAAACCTCTACCTTTTTCAAACAACCCAAAGAGATTTTTTTCTAACAAAATCCTTCAAAGGTATCACTAGGCACGTTTACCTGTCACCTGTATAGGGATAGAACTTTACCTGCGGGTAGAATTCTTTGGGTTTTATTCAATTTCTTTAATAGGTAGGTACACAGTGCGGTTCTGTAAAGTAATTGTGTAACGAGAACTCTAAAAGTATCTTTTGTAGTCTTTTTTCTTGTGACGAGTGTCACTTGTTTAGATAGGTTTGTAGGGAGGCTGGAACCAATCAATGATGAGGACAAGGGGAATATTTTCTGAGAAGCCAGCACGTTTCGGAATAAAAACTTGTATTGTGTAAATAAATCATATCGAGGATGCGTAATAAAAATTAAATTAAATGAACAATTAAAATTAACTATTAAATAGTTACATGACGTAGTGAGGACAATATAGGTAAGATAGCTACACAGCCTACTTCAAAAATGCTTGATTGATGATTAATAAAATACAGGATATTGTTCAGTTAATTCGTTATATCAATCAACTACCCCAATGGTCTTCTGATTTTCAAAAATAGTAAATAGGTACCCAGTAGGTATTATTGAAAAGTATGAAAATACCACCAGAGTTGAAGATCCGAAAACGATACACAACACTCCCTTTAAGTCGAGAGCAACTTACAAAAAACAATTACTTCACGTCCGTACTCATTACATAACAGTAAAGATAGGCCATAACATTCCCCATAAAGAAGACCATAACTTAGTCGATGACGTAATCAACGAGATACAGAAGGAACCTTGACCTCTCAAAGTAGCTGTATAGTTTACTAAATGGCATCTTTTATCACCGGGTGATATAAAACAACTAGGAGATGAGCAGTCGGTAGGCGGCGAAATAGTTATATATATTATAGCAAAAGTTATTACCAAAGTTAAATTTGGAGGCAGATGGAACACAAATGTTTAAAGTTTGATGATATTTTTATACATAAAAAGTAAAAAGAGTCGTCTATTATGCGTCTTTGGTGAGAGGATATTTAAATGACAATGATCATTCACAAAATCAGTCTCGGATAATCATAAATGAAAGAAGGGCAAAGCATGACGAATTATTTGAATCGAAGGAGACCGAGGGCAAGCACGAAGCCTGCTTGCTACCTGTATTACCTGAAACCAAGAAACATGAAAGCCTCAAACAAAAGAAATAGAAGTATCTTCTCACTAAACGATACTCTGTGAAACATAAATGAATAATGCTACCTGCTATGTAAATAACAGTGACGGAGAAACTTAAAACATCGTCAACATTATACTAAGTGGGAAAAATACGTAATATTGAAGCTAACTCAAAAACTACGCAAGCAAAGTTACTAAAAATTTTATGGAACCACCTCTGAAGCATGACCTACCAAACTAAAAAAGAATCATCAAAATCGATTCATAATTGGTGGAGTAATCTCGTAACATACACACAAAAAAAACATATAGACGAATTGAGAACCTCCTCCTTTTTGAAGAATTCGTTAATAAGAAACATCAAAATCAATTCATAATTGGCGGAGTAATCGCGTAAAAAACACACGGATTCAGAACCTCCTCCTTTTTGAAGTCGGTTAAAAAAGAACTCTTCGGTAGTATCGTCATTTTCATTTGAAATACTACAAATGGATTCTCCAGGAAAACCCAAAAAAATAAAGGCGGTATTTATAAATAGGTGCGATATGAGAGCGGTAGCGTCTCGTAAGTTCCTGTCAGTGACACTGGGCTATTCGTATGGATGCATAATGGAAACCGCCTTTAGGCAAATTTACGGCTAGGACCGGGCATGCATGAATGGGCACGGGTTGGTCAGGTCCGAACTATTTTGGGAAGAATTGTTTTTAGTTAGGAGAGTCAAGTTTGGTGTAGGATTCCTTTGCTTGTTTAACAGTTGATTTGATATTGGTGAAATCATTTACTCATTCATCTTGGAATTGCTTTTTTATATAATTCGGGTGTCAATAAGTTGCATGTTTAATAATAATTTTCCATACTTAACCTATATTTTCTTTATCTAAAAACTTATATACCTACTAATAACTGCGCCCCGCAGTTTCACCCACGTAAGTCTCGATCCCGTGGGAATATCGGGTTAAAATGTATGTCCTATTCCGTCCGTTATGTCCTATATCCTATTCCAGGTCATGGTCTACCCCTGTGCCAAATTTCATCCAAATCCATTCGGCCGTTTTAGTGTGAAAGCGTAACAAACAAACTCACTTTCGCAATGTGTTCTTGCCTGTTCAAAAAAGTTAATTCATCGGCTGTAGGTTCACTTCAAAGTTTCGAACTACTTTCTAACGGACCCGTATCTATGTTGACGGATATCGTTGTTGTAGGCACGACCTACCTTGAAACCTTGATTCACAAATAAACTCTGGAATCCGCACACACCCTACGTGACTAACAGTGTGATTATTTTGGCGAGACTAGCTAAAGGTTAATCGTTGCAAAAAATTGTGCTCGCAAGGTCTACTGGTCACAGAACTACTAGTAATATTAAGTTAGGATATATACAACTTATATAAGTTTGATAGTAATCATGTTTTGTATAGTTTTATCGAGCTAAAAGCCACGTAGGTACTGCAATAACTTTCTGGGCTTAACTTGGAACATTGTATCGATATTTATAATACATACCTAACTTTAAATTTTATACTGTAACAGGTGGAACAAAATCGAATGCACTTTTATAGCCTCTGAAATACAGCCATTTGGGATTCCACATATTATATAATATATGTATATAGGTAAAATACTCTAGAAGATTTTCATTTATAAAATGCATTGATATATTGAATTTTTGACGTAATATCAGGGCATTCTGGCAGCTTTTTTGTGTCATGTCAGTTCGAAAACTTTTATATTCCTAAACAAGTATAATAAAAGTATTTACCATGGGCAAAACCATATTATTATTAATAGAAAGCAGAATTACAATGTGACCATTACCAGCTAGATTGTCTAGTAAGTCTTAGGTGTATTTGAACAAAATAACATTCGTCTTCTGTTTAGCGTTCACTTTTCTGCTGTTTCTCTTTATGTTTATAGCGATTCAACTCATCAAGGCTTAAAAAATTCACAACGCCAAAACGGCGGCAAATTTCTTAGTAAAATAACTAAGTATTACAATAATTTTAAATTCTACACAAAGAACTAGCTTTATCTCTGATGGATGCCGCAAAGTTAGAGCAAGTTAACTTGATGAATGACTTACTAAGTCTTATTAAGTGAATTAAGTAAGTGTTGAAATAGACGAGTTGATACTTAAGACAATTAAAGCTTTTGTGATTAAAGAGATAATAAAAATTGTTGGTCTTTTAACATTAGACGTAATTTTGTGTTATGGAACATGTTTTAAAAAATAATTCGTTTTTAACAGACTTCTTCAAAAAGGAGGAGGTTCTCAATTCGTCTATGTTTTTTTTTTTTGTAATTTTGTTACGCGATTGGTACGCCAATTATGGATCGATTTTGATGATTCATTTTTTGAATGGTCATGCTTCCGAGGTGGTCCCATATAAATTTTATTAACTTTGCTTGGGTAGTTTTTGAGTTAGCGTCAATATTACGTATTTTTCCCACTTAGTTTATCTAGACGATGTTTTCATTTACTCCTTCACTGTTATTTTCATCAGCTAGTGGTATTCGAATTTGTGTGGGGTAGGTACCACTACTAAAAAGTGAAAAATAAAAACTTGTGTGTTTGCTTTTCAATTTTCGTTTTTTGCCACCGACTTCCGAAATTAAAGTTATTTTTCAGTTTTGAGTGTTTTTTTTTGGAAGTCCGTTATATATTTTTTTCTATTATTTTTTATGAGATTTTAAAAACTTAAGGCCTTTTCCAATGCGGCTCTAAAACTCAGGACCTGAACGGATCATTATCATATTATTGTGGCGGTAGCTACGCATCAAAGATCTGACGTCACACAAAAATCCGGACGTCACATAAATCCTGCATCGTGCAATTAGAGTTTACCGCGCGATGGACATATGTACAAGATTCCAATATCAATCGTGGGGCAGTTGCCCACCAGACACAACACCCATCTGGTCGGAGGATCCTCCCTTTTCTTAAGTGGATGAGTGAACTTTACACCCTGTTCCTCATACCCCTAAATTATCATTAGGTATAATCACAAATACATATTTTTATGAAATAATTATTTATTTATTTAATTTTGATTGGATTATGTATTGATCGATTTATTTATGATTAGCTCACTATTCAGTTAAAAATTTGCAAACCAAAATCAATCTGATGATTGAATAAGTTATAGTTCCATTCATTAAACGTTTCTATTGAAATAGACGAGTTGATACTTAAGACATTTTTTATCTTTGATCTCATTTTATATTTTAATTAAGATTTTTTATAATTGTCTGCAATTAATTACCTATTCAATTTCCATTAACAACACTAGTAAAAATGTAATTATGCATCACAACTCAGGTCCCTAAGATACAGGCGTTGCCTAGTTTGGGGACCACCGCATTACCAAAATGAATGTCACCAACAGTTACAGATAGAATTAAGTAATGATGAAATAATTTTATAGTAATTATTGTTACAATGTTCAAATAAATTTTATTATTATTATTATATTTATGTTCTTTATTTTTCTTCTCTTTTGAGAGAGTTTACCTACGATCTTACACACGGGCCGGAACCAAGTGTGTAAGGTTTAAATTGAATAGGTGGATGATGATAATGTAGAAGAAGTCAGGAACTTTCGGGTGATGCGACAGGTGTTAAGGATGGTGGCTTTTTGGAGCATGTAAAGTGTGTGAGAAGGCATGTGTAGAGTGTTAAGACTTTGTGTAAGACCCTTTGGCACTACACCGGTAGACGAGAGTACTATAGGGACGATATGGACGGTTTGTGCTTTCCATTGCGTTTTTATTTCTATGGCGAGGTCTTGGTACTTATTAAGTTTTTCCGATATTGTAGTTTGAATGTTGTGGGAGTTAGGTATAGCTATATCTATCAAGTAAACTGTTTTATTAATTTTGTCGTGAACGGTGATATCAGGTCTATTGTAATGTATAGTTTTGTCTGTAATTATTGTTCGGTCCCAATAGATTTTCTGATTCCTGTTTTCTAAAATGGTTTCAAGTTTGTACTTATAATATGGAATCATCTCACCTATAAGTTTATATTTGTGTGCTAAGTGTTGGTGTATGATTGCGGCAACTTGGTCATGTCGGTGTTTATAATCTGTCTGTGCGAGTGTTTTACAGGCCCCTATTGTATTATTTTCAGTACCTATTATTCTTTAGATTCCACGAAAAAAGTCAAACATCGAACAATTTTAAAATTACTAAATTACCCTTATACATTATTCAATTATTAATTTACTTCAATAGGTACGTATATTTTATCATCCCACCATCTTGTTGAATGTTAAATATTAATAAGCTAAGAAAAGAACTTCTAACAGATTTCTCTCTTTGTTTCGAAATTATTAAATAACTTTAAAATGTAGTAAACACGCCTACATCAACACTGCTTTAACGGCAATAGAAAACTTATAACTTCAATAAACTTTTCGCGAGTTCAATTCATTGTATAATGGCAAACTTTCATAAGAATTATTTTAGTTTTGAAAAATCAATAGAAGACGGCGGTGCTGAAACTTTCTGCCGATCAGCATTAATTATTCCTCTTAGAACCGTCATTTTCAACTTGTACCTGCCAGTTTATTAATGAAGTATTTAATGTCTACAAAACCTTTTGAAGCTTGATTGAACATAATATATATTAAAATTCTTATAATATAGACACAGTCGTTCTATTGTAAAATTGGAATTTTACGGTAAACCGAAACTTTGATTGAAATAAAACACAATACGGACTAATAAAGCAGTTTTAAATTTTGAAACGGTTTTATTTTACTTTAGTGTTTCATTTAAAAACCATTTGACTTTTAATTTTGTTATCAGAATTCCAATTTAGATCTGTCATAAATTGTGTTGTATCAGTGTAAAATTGTAGACTGTTACAAACAATGTGATTGCTCGTACATCATAGTACAAAGTTTGAAATATATCTCAGTTCTCAGGCCATCCGTCATCAAGCTATTGTATCTCGTATAGAGAAATAATTCAACACTGTAAAGGAAATTTGACAGCCGCATTAAAACAAAGAACTTTGGTCCTTATTCATTTGTTGTTAGAGTTGTTATCTCGAATTGTGTTTTTATGGCCCTACAGTTATAGTGAGGGTCTTCATCAGAGTAGACGGAACTCGATTGAAGCTTCCAGTCTTCGTTTTATGTGCTGTTTGCCAGTTTTATTTCTAAAAGCTAGGATGGCAAATGGCGGAATAAAGACACATTACATGTTTTAAGTCACAAAAGTCATGAAACAGAGGACATAATTAATTTCTGTATTTTATGACTGGTCTTTTGTTTTCAGTTTTGTCTACATATATGACTCTTTCGTTTTTAGGTTTGGGAAAAGTAGTGTTAGAAAAAAAAAAGTTAAGTTAGTTTTAGAAAAAGTAGCTTTGGAAAAAGTAGTTTGGGAAAAAGTAGTATGTGTGAGTAAAAATCATAATATATGTAAAATGTAACGACATTTTTCTTGCAGTAGAAAACAGAATGATACATTAAACTTCGGAAATGATCATCCAAAAATAGAAGTAGAATTAATGATGTAACTTGAGGCAAAGCCGAATTAACTTGTCTAAAATAGCTTGCTTAAATTGCGTTTCTGTTTCAAAACAAAATATTTTCTTCACTTTAAAACTCCTGCAGAAAGGCGCGACACGACTATAGTAAAACAATTTCTATGAAAACTTCATGAAATTTGTTCTACCAGAATCTCGTTGCGCCTGACTTCGAGGGCCTTAACTTGGTTCAAAAGCAAAAAATGAAACGGTGTTTATGACTTTCTTATCGGCATTAAAATAAGAATAAATCGTCATTTAATATATCAATTAATTCAGATTAAAATACTAATGCTGAAAAGCGTTGAAAAATATTGCGCTCATTAGATACCGCTCCTGTAATGCCTATTTACGCAAGGTTTAGTCTGCAAAATGGTCCAGGAACCAATCTGGTACACAAGGCATAAGTTTACAGCGATAGCCGTTACTATAAGCAACACGATCAAAATTACATAAATATTAAATATTTTTGGGCGACACACAGGCTGTTGTTATCCTACCAGATATCAATGCAGGTCCATTCTCATAATATTTATCCTTTGATATTCACTCATAATATTGTTTACAATCCTAACTTATATAATATCCTAACTATTATTATAAATGCAAAAGTGAGTTTGTTTGTGACGTTTTCACTCTAAAACGGCTGAACCGATTGAGATGAAATTTGGCACATGGTCAACCGTCATAATGAAACAAATTAGTCGTAATCGGTTACGAAAATTAGTTACGCAATAGCTGGTCAGGAGCAAAACACTCGCAATCTGAAAGAACTCACATACTTCTAAACTACAAATAAACTAAACAAGACATCTCCCTAACAAACGCAAACAAAGAAACCCAAATAAAAGCACAGACGGATCCTATACCCACCGCGCGTACCTCGGACCACACCTCGGGGTTTACCGCCTCCCCGAAGCCTCGCGAACTAATAAACGAGTGACACTAATTGGTGTTGAGCTTCCCCGTCTTTGTGGACGACCACTCACAATGAAAATTCTTTAAAAAATCTCTCGAAATACCTCTCTGCCGTATTTCTTCCGCCATTTATTAAAGGCCAGAATATTACACATAAAGAGCTTGTCTTTACATTTTTTTTTGTAAAGAAATTCGCGATGAGACCAATTTCATCCAGTGAATGGGAGTAATTGACATTTTTTTTCGGTGCCGTTATGTCTTTGTGTATCTATATTGGATTAGGTCCGTCGAAGTACTATTACAATATGTATCTTAAAAGGCTGTCTGAAACTTCGTGAATCTTTGAAAATATATTTATTTTTCGAAAGGTACACGCAATTCCCAACTATATAACAAGAAATTCCAAAAAGCAATAGTAATAATACAATTCCATGGTAAGGGACTTTGAAGATTATCTTAGATGAGAACTGAATAAGTAAGTAAGCTCCTTGAGAACTCCTACACAAAGAAGGTAACGTTATATTTATCTTCTATTAATTATTCTGTGATTTATGTGTTCCAATATAATTTAATGCGAAAGTAAGTGTTCTTATGTTAGCTACATTGTCACGGGCGTATTTTATTACTCCGGTAGATGGATGGATTGTAAATGAGAAGTCACGATTCATCATCTACCTAGCCTTTTCACAACCAAGTTGGTGTCGGCTTCCAGTCTAACCGGATGCAGCTGAATAACAGTATTTTACATGGAACGACTGCATCTGACCTCCACAACCCAGTAACTGGGTAATACGATACCCCTTGGCAAGACTGGTTGTCAGACTTTCGGGCTTCTGACGACCCGTAACCACTGTCAAAGATCCACAAATGACAGCCGGGACCAACGGTTTAACGAGCTTCTCAAGGCACGGAGGAGTCTAGGTATGTAAAGAAGGTCACCCATCCACAGACCAACCCCAGCAAGCGTAGCTTAACGTGATGGATCGACCCGTGCGGCTGTTATTACTTAGCCAGGAGCTCCTGTGGAGTCAAGATTACAGGTAGTAATATGTGATGAGCTCATCCGGGGATGTACTTCCACCTTACACTGCAGCCACGCGTTGCTGTTTCAAGGTTTTGGTTAATTATTGTGGATACCAGTGTAATTACAGTAATTACAGCTTTCTCTGGGATGTTACCACACCCGAAAACCAGGCAGGGGTCACCACATACCATCTAATGGGCCGGTTGTTTGCCAACATATTACATGACATAATTTAGTTTGGTAAGCAACAGAAGTTATGTACTTCTGGAAATAATGCCCGTTTTAAATAACACTTGACGACACCTAAACGTTTATAGAGATATAATATGAGGAACAGGGTGTAAAGTTCACTCATCCTCTATAGGAAAGGCAGGATCTTCCAATCAGCCGGGTGTTGTGTCTGGTGGGTTACTGCCCGACGATTGATGTCGGGTTGTATATATGCTGGTTGTACGGTAAACTTTGCTTGCGCGATGCGGGATTTTGCGTGACATTAGTGTGATGCGTAGTTCGCATATGGCGATGTAGATGCCGCCACAAGTTATGTCAAAATATTTTTGCACAAAAACAAGGCGCGTATTTTTAGACATTTACGAGTGGACAGGTGTTAGTAAAAACGAGCATAAATAAGAAATACATCATAATATTATTATCAACTACTGAATATGAGACACCAATCTAACTGAATATCACTCGAAATAAGTTACACACGATTACACGATACGTACGATATATACGATTGTCCATGATGAATCAGGATTAATATCGGTTGACAGATAATCTCTATGTCCTGTGTCAATGAATGGAGCAATGAACTCGTAAAGAGGTACAGTCAACCATTTTGAAATGGAATCAATGTTATAGGCAAAGCTTAGTCAAGTTTGTGATTTTGAAGCTCTACAGAGAGATAAAGATCTATAAAGTAGGTACAGATTTCAATTAAATATCTTAGCGTAACCAGTGGATATTTTTGATTTTCTATAATTTTGGATGGATATTTTTGTATTTTTATAATTTAATTCGAATTATAAAAATAGTGAAGGCCTACATGCGTTTATTGTACTTCAATTTGAGTAAAATGTATTCATAATTATAAGCAGTATTTATAACGAATGATTTTATGAAGACAACATTGACATAATAATAAAATAACATATAAACAATAATAAAATAAGTCAAAACTGTATATTGAATATTTTTGAAAAAAAGTATTGGCTAAGAGTTCTGGGAACGATTCTTATGCCAAAAATATAGTCACTACTACTGTTATTTTAATATATCTGTTGTCTTACGACTTCCTTGCGATCGAAGTCGCGAGCAGAAACTAATAGTATAATATACCTACTTTATCAATCATAAAAAGCATGTACATACAAGTTGTAATTGAAAATCCAATAATATATTTTGAAGGTACTTAATAACCCGCTCCATAAATAATGAAACCGATTCGTAACTTACTCATTTAAAATTCTTCTTTCTAATCAACTACATTCTCAAATCTCACATCTACTGACCAAATCTCTACCAACTCAAGTTCCCATTTTAATTTATAATCATGTTCTAAGTGATTTGCGTCCAAATGATTGACCCATCGCATTCGACTCTTGAAATTGCAATCTTCTGTAACTGACTGTTATAGCTAATATTACAATTGACACCCAGACAGACAGTGCGGTACAGCTAGATTCGTATCCGTAATGGCTTTAGGACTAAGAATAGGCTCAGTGACTGGTTCCGATGCAGGATGAACAGTCAAACAATAGGCTTGGCATATATAGCCACATTCAACGGATATGCACGTATATAATTATACTATTATAGCATATATGATAGTGTATAAATAATAAATAAATATATAGTGTATATTGTGCATTTAGGATAGGCTGATAGGTGTAGACTGCAATAGATGAGCGAAAATTACATGTAGATCTAATAAAATAGGTATAAGGAATTGAATCGATATAAAATATCAAATCGACAGTTTTGATGTTAAAATTATTGTGCACTATGAATATATTTGTTGACTCTTTCCGATAAAGGATGAACGGACAGCCAAACAATAGGATTGGCATATACGTATACCCATAAGCACCTAAAGTGTATAATTATGCAAGTGCATATACACTAAAAGTCTAAACCTGAAGCTATATATAAGTATATATAGCCTGAATACCTTCAGTGGGTGGTGCTACATGCGTAGGACACACTATATAAGAAATTAAATTAATAGAAAAGATAAAATATTTTTATTTCTTAGCACCAGCATCGGAGCAGTCTTTAAAAAGAATGTGTGACTGGATCCGATGCAGGATGAACGGACGCCCAAATATTAGGATTGGTATATGCCACAAATTATAGTATAATGCAGGAATTAACATATCACGATTAAAAATTAAACGAAGCTTCAGGTTAAGACTACCTTGCTGAAATAGCTGAATTCACATGTGGACTTTCCTCTAAGGGATTGAATCAATAAAGTATTCGTATGAAATGGACACTTGGTGCAAATATTGTTGTTACTAAGAAACAAAACAAATAAATTCATTTTAGAAATGAGGTAGTAAGGTAAGGTAACGAAATAAAATGAAAGTTAATTTAAAAAAAAACTCAAATATTCATTATGAAATCAGGAACAAACAGTATAAATAATGATTGCTTGAACTTAGAACAACTCGACGCGCTTTCTTATTTTACAAAAAAAACATAAAACAAGTAAACAAAATTACATTTTGTGGCTAAAGCTGAATAAAACATGTAAAAATTATATATTTAGGTAAATAAATAAATAAAAAATTTGGACATCGTTGAATGTAGCCAAAGGACTGAGTGTAAACAAATTATACTAGGTAGGTACCTCAATTTTGTCAGAACAGAATTTAAGACAGACAACGAAAATCTAACAAAACAAAAAGGTAAACTAAATAAAATCCTCACCTCTGAAAATCCCAACACGTTCCAACCACTTCACATAAACCCACAGAATAAATACTTGAAAAAAAAAAGGATCAAGTTCGGACAACGATGCGACGAATTCGTAAAGTTGAAGTCACTAGGGGAGCGAACGCGCGTGCTTCCCTTATCGGGTGCGAGATGACAACTGGGCTGAACGACGCGGGGCGTGGATTCCCAAAACTAGAGGGGAGTGGACGCGTTTAGGGGCTGTAATGGACAGCCAAGGTAATGTAAATAATTTAGGGTGAACTCCAGACAGATAAGAGGATTTGCTATGATTTTCTGAATATGACGAAATAACATGCCAAAATACCCTTCTCCAATTTAGGTTTCGTGAAATCTTAGCAAGTAGGTTTATAGATAATATGTTCTTTTTTTCGCTGTCTCTTTGAGAAAGGTTTCTATTTTCATCGAGTTTTCAAAGTTTTGGGTTGTTAAAAGTTTGGATCGTTTAATAGCAAACGTGTGTATTAAGTTCAGCTGTTACATTTTATGTAGGACTATATAATTTATTTGTTCAAGATAATTGAGCTCTACCGTCAAAGGTTACTTTGATATCAACTATCTATCAAATTTTCTTTTGAGGAAAAATATCAGAGCCTTCAATTTCCATCAAATAAATCATCCTCAACCAAGATCTTAGCCACGATTTATTTACTGCTCGTAAAAAGAAACACGGCACGAATAATTAAATTGCTCATCTCGGGTCCTAAGTAAACAAATCAGTTCATATATGCTTAAGGCCTGCTGACCGGCAAATTAGCTGAGAAACATGTTCCAATGTTTGCTGGGAAAATACTGGGTAATATATCTTGGAGGCCACATGATTAGGGAGGTTTATTAGTGACTATATACTTTCGACTACCGGTACTAATGATGTCCTCTGGGATCTACGGAGCGCTCCGGTAGGATTTTTTAGTACCTGGCAGGAATACCAGCTTACTCTTCGATTTGGTGGCATGACAGGTGCAGAGAACTGTTATAATAAAATCGATGCCGATGTCAGTGTCAGAGAGAACAAAATCTCAGTAAAAAGTAAGAATTGGTTGTATTTGCTACACAATGTCTAGATCTATAAAGTGCTATTCTGTAAAAATCTCATCGTGAAAGCTTAAATGAAGTGAGCTGTCAATCCTGGTGGGTGACAGTTCACTTCGCCGAAGTTTTCACGATGAGATATTTGCAGAATAGACCAGCTGTTATGATAAGTTTAATCTAAAGTAAGTAGTAGTTGATTTTTGTATATTTGTTAGTTACGCTTTCACGCTAAAACAGCTGAATTAAATTGGATAAAAATTCGCACTTGTCCATAACCTGGATTAGGACATAGGATACTTTTTATACCGATGTTCCCACGGGATCGAGACTTATGCGGGTGAAACCGCGGGGCCCAGCTAGAGGATAGTAAATTAGTCAACTCAAGATAATAAATTAGTCATTTAGACAAGTCTTTCCCTCTCCAACAAACCATCTGACACGCGTGATGTTTGAAATAGGTATGAAATTAAAGATACAACCAACTAACCAATTAATTTGTCCAAACTTCAGAACCACTTTCTCTATTAACGTTATTACATGACTAAACAGCGTAATAAAAATTCAATACAATATCCTTTCGGTACAGAATTAATCAAATAATGCTATGTTTGCTATCAGGCGGGCGTATAGATTGTTTAATAACATTATTGAAGGCAGGTGGCGTTTGTGACTCATCCGTTTATGACGGCGCCTTAGGGTTGGCTCGTGTCGTCATGCATGAGTCTATTTATATTCTTTATTTCAACATTTTGGTTGGTTATACTGAAAAACCTATATTTTCGGGATAACTGAGCTTAAGAGGCTGTCTGGCCAACCGTTAAAATTATATTTTGAAAAGATTTGATGGGCGATGAGAAGGTATCCAGCGAAAACTTAAGTACAAAGAAGTTGTTGGTATATCAACTTCCACTTTATCCAAATGCATTTTTTTACCTCTACTTTTGCCTTTTCCTGCATAGTATTCCAACCTGTATCTAAACACCAGCCTTTTTAACAAAAACCAAATTAATCTTTACGTTAGCAAAAAATCCGTTTCCCAATAAATATCTTGACTTGACATCCCTAACATGTAGGCCTACATCAAGGGTAGGTGTATCTAAACAATGGATATTTTGGCTAAATTTGATTGTCCTTATCTTTCAAATTATCAGAATTATAAAGCAGAACTCCGACAGTCCGACGGTAATCTAATATTACTGTATGGAAGCATTTGTTTAATGTTGCAGCTGGCTGTAGTTTCTAGTTACGCTTCGCTGGAAAATACTGGATCACTGGAAGGGCACAGAATGTTATCCGTTTTGCAGTAGTTTAAGCTGTTCGAACAATTTCGCTTGTTTAATTTAATGTTAGTTATATTTCCTATGTAGGTAAATAAAATTCGTCAAAGTTATGAAAATCAGCAGCTGTCGGCGTAGGCTATCTTAGAAATTTTAACTTATACATATAAGACGTCGATTAATGATTAAAGTCGATATTTAACGATGAGGGTGGGACAATCTGTCCAGATTAAAACGCTCTTTAAATAAATAAAGAGTAAAAAACAAACATACGTAAAATAGCAAAGCTAAATAAATATGTGCATAAAATCTTCGTATGCAAATTTTCCTCCAGACTCATGTTAAACCTGTCAGTCATTCCAATCTAATTTCCTATCATCAAACGACAATACAAAGTACGAAATACTAAAGTACTGTTAATTTATTCATACTAAACGTAACATTTCTAGTTCTTAACAATTCATTCAACACGAGAGTGGCTTTATGTAGTCATGTCCGAAATCTTACGCCAAATTTCCTCTTTCGGAGTAAGCAGAGCGTCAAGTAGTCACGCACAGGTAGAATTTGTTCTCTTGTAGGACTTTAGTAGTATAAATGTATGTCCAAGTCACGTCCACTAGCATTTTAAGGTGCAATAAAAGTAGTTGCAACTTCTCTTGTATGTTTTAGGATGGCTGTATACATATCTTACTCTAGTTTTGTCGGTTTTGTTGTGACTGTTTCCCGAAATTTTGTTTGCCTAGATTTTTAACAGAAAATTGATTGAATGTCATCACGTAAAAAACCTATCGACGGAATTCTGTAGGCGTCATAGTTCTGTAGATTTCGCAATGAGTGGGCGAGTGGTATTTCAATTGTATATTTAGATAGATTCTACCAAAAGATAAGTGGGCGGTTTAAATAGCAAGTCAAACCAAAGGTATCAGTTTTCATTACACAGAAGCGTACTAATAGAAACATTAAAGAGAATGTGCTATTAAAATTCAATAGTTCAATCTAATAACAATGTACAGTCGAGTTCATTAATATATTGGCCCTTTTAGGCTTCAAAAATATATGAACGTCAAAAAACTTCATAATATTGTAACACCTATAAGCATCATTAAAATGTGGTCAAGATTTAGATTCATTAATATGTGATTGCTTTTTTTCAGTAACATGTGTAGCCAAAGGCACATTATTATATGAACCACTTTAAGATCATATTATCTGAACTGTATCTATAATTATCTGAACTGTGTGTACCTACTGAATGTAGGATTCACAATTATGTATCCAAACATAAATACAATAATATCTGAGCAAGTTAATGTAATTAAAATTCAATCTCATTACTGCGTCATAAAGATGATTTTACTAGCTATCTTAAAATTTCATGGTCAAGGAGTTTGCAACATTATTATCAGTATTATAATCACTGGCTAGAATAACTTCAAATGGCGTGTTTTTCGTATAAAATGATAACTGACGCACATGTCATTCAACGATTTACGATACAATATAAACTAGATCTTATTTGTTCGAGCAAATAATTGACTTTACCATGCATGTAGAGATAATTAAGAAGCTTAGCCTGCTCAGATATTTTTAAAGCCAATACAGTTTAAATATATTTTTGAAAAGGGTGATCACATATTATTGCCTAATTCACAGCATATATTATTGAACCTTTCACATAAGGACATATTTTTGATCTATAGGTTCTATAGAATTTATTGAGCTTTCCAACGCTCACAATATTTTGAATCCTTGACAGTGCCAATATATTAATGAACTCGACTGTACCACATAGTAAACAGTTTACATAATGTTTCAACGGCACGGGAACTGCAACAGAAATAGCAAGTGTCAATTTGCCAGCCACATATTCTGTCAGGGAATTGATGGCTCTTGTAGCCGACGACATCTCAATAGGAAACCGCAAACCAGTAAATGAAGTTTCGGACGTTCTCAACCAGGTAACGTGTCGATGAGTAAAATATCGGACAGACTGCATGCTAAACTAGACTTTAGGTTAGACGTACAATTTAGGAGAATCAATATTGTACGATATTTTTACTTTGTTCTCATTCTGCTCTGACCTTGTTGAAAAGAAGCACCTATTATAAATATTATCTCTTCAAATTCTTGAGTACCTTTTTTGTCTTCTTCTAAATGTTTAGCCTACATTTTATTAAATTCAGTTGTGTTTGTTTCAAGATCTGAATGTACTATTATCGTCCATTGCTCGTCTACCCTCTCTTTCCTCGTTTTCATTTAGACGCCCAGGTTAATTAATTTAATTCACAAGAGCCGCATCTAATTCCGCAAGTACTGCAATAAACAACACAGGTATATTATACCCTGTAAAGAGCCCAGCCTTTTGTCTCAGTAAATGTTCTATAATAAGATCTTAACGCCAGTTTTATGAGGATCCTTCCAACTACACTTCTTATTGTGTGTAGGAACAATGAACCTTTAATAGTTGTTGAATATTAGCGCGCCGTGTTTAGCGTAGGTATCCTTTGTTAGCGTTTTACCTGGCTTCACTTATTCTTGTTTTTCTATTGTTTGGCCTTTTTTGTTGTAAGTGTTTATTATTTTATAATGTAACTGTGTTATTGATTCAGGGGTTCGGTTGAGGGGAGATACCTACAGAATTGAATGTTGTTGATTTATTTTCATTTCAATACAATGTGCGAATATTTATTGTGTGAGTAGCGATGAGTCAAGAGTAGTGTAAGCTCAAGTGTTTGCTTATTTTTATTTAAATCTGAATATTGTTACAATTTCAATATTTATTCAATGTACTTTTCACCGGCTACAATTGTAATTGTAATTTTAGTATTTTGTTTCACTGTCTTTGTTTAAAGTACAAATACTTCATTTTTTCATCTCTGGAATCGTACCAGTACCTACTAATTTCTTAGTATTATAACTCCTTCAACAACTATTGTTAAATTAAGTACAAAGAAATCTCATCTCCTTATATCCTACATTTCCAGGAACCGCTTTAAATCAAACCCAATCCTAGTTTCCATAATGAAACTCAGTTACCTGTCACAGAAAACAAACTACAAAAGTGTTCTCTACTAAAACGCATTGTCCTTTGCACTCCAAGTCTCCAAGCGCTTTTATTACTGAACAGCACGCAAAGAACTTATTGTTTGGCACTTGAGAAGTCGGAATCCCATTGTGTTCTTGAAAGATAGTTTGCGGAAATTTTATTGTTTTCTTAAGCTTTTTACTAGAGAATTTCATTGCCGGATAGTTAAGCTGAGCTATTTGCAATTACTTGTTTTCTGTGTGATCAGCATTCCGAAGTATTTTTACTGTGAGTCAGACAATGTCCTGGGGATCGTCTTTTATTCATTCCTGAATAAAAACCACGTTGATGCAAATACTTTGACGAAAGTTCCTGTTGTATTATTTATTGCATAATTACCATGCTTTACTCCAACACAACATTAGTACATATTCATCTGCCTAGCCTTTTAACAACTGTGTTGGGGTCGGTTTCTAGTCTAACCGGATGCAGCTGAATAACAATATTTTACATGGAGCTACTATGACTGACGATCTGACCTCCGCAACCCAGTTACTGGGTAACACCATACCCTTTGGTAAGACTGGTTGTCAGACTTTCGGGCTTTTGATTACCCATAACGACTGTCAAAGATTTAAGAATGACAGCCGGGACCAAAAGCTTAACGTGTTTTCTGAGGCGCGGAGGAGCCACGGTATGTAACGAATGGTAATCCATCCACGAGCAGATTATTTAATACTACTAATTTTAAAATGTAAGGTACCAAAATTTGTAAGCCTGGCCAAATTGCGTCTTGACCCTAGTATTTTCTATTAGAGCACTGGAGAATCTGTTACTTTTCTTTTGACGTAATAATAAAACCAAAATGGTTCTGATGATGACGTCATTGTATGTGAAAGGAAATGAACCTTCAGCTTCAAAACTATTCTACTTGGAGTTAAATATTCCCTTGCGTTGGAGTATTTTTCTCCCCTTCATTCTTACACCTTGTCGAAACTATTTACACCAAATTAATAGTGCAGTAAAATACAAAAAATACTGAGAAAATCCTATCAATGTGATACCCAATCGTGTTAAAAATGAACAATAGGGGAAAGGGCACCGTAATGATACTTGAAAGCAATGACTTAGCCTCTTGATTCTACCTATGAAGCCCTTTTATCCTTTCCCCTCATTTTGCCTTATTTGTTGGGGCTAGCTTGCTTTCATTATCGTGTCATTGGAACTTCGGTTTAATGAAGCACCTTCATAAGTCATTTCCAATTCCCGGAATGTGTGTTTTTCTATTGACATTATTTCTGACGACACCTACAAATATAGCGTATGTCTTGATTAACGTAGCGGAACAGAGAGCCTAGACAAATGACAATCTCTTCGAAAGCGTTTCGTATTTCTTCAACGACTTTCAACAGGATTGACATAATTTTTTGCCTTTTCCGTCATCGTTATCGCTGATAGAATGTCACTTTGTCTAGGGCCTCTGGTGGTTTTTCCAGGGTCCGTCAAACTTACATTACTACAACAATCTTTTGGCGCTCGGATGACGCTTACAGGGGGGCGCTGTTGGTAAACATTTGTGTTTAAACTGTATTGAAAAACAAGATGGCGGCGTTAGTTCCAATTTTGACCACGCGCCACATGATTATTGTACGGCTAGTTATAAGCATTGTGTAACTAATAACATTACTATAAAATAAATTCGTATAGCCGGTGTTTTCATAAAAAAAATTGATCGTATTTCTACAAATAAACATTTAGGAACTCTGAAAAAAAAACAACTAACTTCTTTCTTTCTTTTGAAACGAAATTATTCTATTTTGAAATAATATTCCTATGCTGTATATCAAGTCCATACTATTTCGGTACTGGTCTGGTATAAATACACACTTATTTTGACCTTCGACCAATCTATATTATAATAGCCTAACTACAAGCTTCATTTCGAGATATCCCAAAAGTAACCGGAAACTTCCCCACCGTATTAACGACCACTCTCAAACATCGCGCTATTACAATAGGGTACCGAACAAAAGTCGTGGTCATAATCAGACGAGTCTTATCCCACCCATTAATGCGAAATATCTTTTCAAAGAGGGGAAATAAAAAAATCAAAATATGTTATTAGAAATCTGTTCGCCCCTAGTTATGAAATTATGTTAATGTCGAACCAATCCCCAAAGCAATTTTGCACTTTACTGCTAGTCTATAAGGTCGGTTATCAATTGTTTAATTGGACAAAAGAACGTCACGGTGTTATGGTTCTTTTGATAAAGAGATTATTATGAGAAAAATCTCCCATGGAGTTTTATTGTCTGCAATGTTTGGACTAAAGTAATATAATATGAAGCTTTGGTGAAGTTTAATAAATGTTCCATACACTTTAATGGTGGGTATATCGGATTATTAATAAAGGTGCATTGCAAATAAAAAATATAGTATATTTGATTTTTATGCGGATCTAAGGGTGCGCACACGTCAGGGACCGAAAGCGAAATGTGACGTTTAATTGACTGTTCAAAAATAATATTGCGACATTACTAACACAAGAGATCATCATCTATTTTAGGGTCGGCTTCCTAAGCGGATGCAGCTGAATACCAATATTTTACGTGGAGCGAACGCCTACCTGACCTCCACAACCCAGTTACTGGGTAACATGATACCCCTTGGTAAGACTGACTTTCGGGCTTCTGACGACAACGACCCGGAACAACTGTCTAAGATCTACAAATCACAGCTGGGAAAACTTAACCTGCTTTCCGAGTCATGGAGGGGTCTTAGTATGTAGAGATGGTCACCCATCCACGGACCAACTGCAGAAAGCGTAGCTTTATCTGATCGTGCGACCGAGACACAAACAGAAGAGTATTAAAAGCAAGAACGAGCATTGATCACCACGCTAGCTGACTTCTTACAATCTCAAACCGTTTGGTTTGAGCCCAACTTTGTTTACGATATTTGCTTTGAGATACTATAATTCTTATAAACGAGGTCATCATGAATTTAAATATTAATGATCTCGATCATTTAAATACTTCTTCCTTTAAATAAGACGAATTTTAAAATAAAGATGTTCCCAGCATAGACAGGATGGGACCAAACTTAATTAAAAACCGAGAATAAATAACAAACATGTAGCAAACTACTTTTTTAATTACACACACATACATTTACAATATTTATTCTAGTTCTACAAACTAGTGGTAGTATGCGAGATGATTTACCTTAAAACAGGTCATTCGCCAACGCAGTTTAAAACTAGGCCAATGAGTGCCGTAATTTATGTAATATTGTTGAATTTTTAAATATTTTTTGTTGGGAAAACCGGGGTCTTCATCAGGAACTTTAATAGATGCACCAGGTACTTGGTTACTTTGATGCTCTGAGGACTTCATCAGCTCAGTTCAGAAATTTCCACTTGGAGATTGATATAAAAATTATAAGATAAATATTACGGTCCCGTTGCAAACATTGGGACAGAAAAATATGGAAGGATTGGCAATTTTGAATAACAAGCCTTTCTAATATAACCGCTGTTACGCGGTTTTCGAAACGGTCATTTTAATTCGTACTGTTTTGCAATACCTACAGAATAGAAAAGGTTTTTCTTGTACCGATACCGTCTGGTTTTTGTTTCAGAATCTGGGCCATTCCCTTATTTTTAAGAACGTTCACATTCACATCTCGTTCGAATCTGTCAAAAAAAACATCAATTTACCGACAAGTTTGACAGATTGCGACTTGAATGTGAACGTTTTTACCCGACTGCCCCAGAAGGAGGGTAATGTTTTTCGAGAGTATGTATGTATGTTTGTATGTATGTTTATATGTATGTTTGTATGTATGTTTGTATGTTTGTATGTATGTTTGTATGTATGTTTGTATGTATGTTTGTCTATTTTTTTGGCACGCTCTGTAGCCTAAACGGCTTGATAGATTTTAACATACGGGGTGTCGTTATGTTCGTCTTAATTGTGAGAGTGACATAAGCTATATTTTTTTTATATATTCCGTCTGCAAATACAAAAAAAAACGGAGGGGAAGGTTTAAAAAAAAAAAAATTACTGCAATATTGGTATCAAACAAAAGCTAGTAATGAGTTAATTCCAAATATATATATTAATAAAACTAAAAAGCTTGAAATAAAACAAATTATTTAAAAAACATTAACGGTGTTTTGTTTTTTACATAATTTGTTTTATTTAAGTAAGAGAATTGAATTTGGCCCTCTGTCTTTAATTTGACAGTCTTGAAATCTCGTTTCGAATTTTGACAAAATAAGATCACGATTCCTCAGCTTAAAAGAAACCATTTGTCTACAAACCTGCTTACAGGAATCAATAGAAAATTAATTTCTTAGAAAGCACAACATCACCTATACGAAGAATTATGTACTAATTAGTTACATAACACACAACGGAAATGTCAGTATTATGTACATCACAATTACTGTTGCCGGAAATGTTTAGTTTGGCATCAATCATTTTATCTCTCATGACAAGTTAACTTATGAGTAAATTATGCTCATAATACGTTCAGTAGTAAATTGTGTACAGGTACATGATGATTTAACTAAATACTTTCTAACTAAATGTATAATAGGTATTTAGCAGATTTACTTATCGAATTATAACACACTAGCTGCGCCCCACGGTTTTAGCCACGTAAGCCTCGATCCCGTGGGAATATCGGGATAAAAAGTATCATATGTCCTATTCCAGGCCATGGTCTACCCATGTTCTAAATTTCATCCAAATCCGTTCACCCGTTTTAGCGTGAAAGCGTGCCAAACAAACTCACTTTCGCATTTATAATATTACTAGCTGCGCCCCGCGGTTTGACCCACGTAAGTCTCGATCCCGTCAGAATATCGGTATAAAAAGTATTGTATGTGTTAATTCAGGTTATAAACTATCTGTTTGCCAAATTTCAAAAACCGACTTCTTTGAGTGTTTTTTTTTTTGGAAGTCGGTTTTTTTTTTGTAAAAAGTTTTTTCTTCTATCTAGTCCACTTCACACGCCATCATCTTTTACAAAATCAATTCGTCTCTTCTTTGATTTTCCTCTTTTTTCTTTTAGTCTTTTGTTTTTCACCAGAATTAGAATACATTCGTACAGTACTTTTTCTAGTCGCAGTTCACCGTCAGTGAATTCTTGATCGCAAAACAATCAAACTGCTCTATAATCGAGCCCCTCTTTTACTATTCCAACTAAACGGCGACTAGATAGCTCTCGTACTTCGACAACTATACACTGCAATACTGTTAAATAATACATTCGAAAAACTGTCCAAATAAACTGACGCAGATACAGCGTCGAGCGAGTGCGACATAAATAATCTGAACAGAACGGTGTCCCTAATTCCCATAAATCGAAATATCCGTGGGGCCACATCGACCCGGCTGCGGTGATAACGCATATTTATGGTGATGATGCGTCCACTTTGTCTGCGGATGAAAGTAGCCTTGAATGTTGGTTGGTCTTTTTGAAGTGGATTTCGTACTGAAGGACCAGGACCCTTGGGTACCGAGAGTATTGGAACGTTTTTTTGTGCATCGGAGACAAATTCACTAGCAAAGATATTTTTGAATTTCGAAGAGTTTGGGAAACTGCTCGACTCCATGTTTCTACTTGGAAACACATTTTCAGTAATGGTAGAAAAGGAAAAGAAATTGGTTTTTTGATGGACACAAATTATGAAGAATAACTATTTTCTTAGCAGCTCGTATCACCAACGGAGACCAAAAATATTCTAGACCTTTCCTTAGTAAAATATTATTTCGATCATAACAGAGGCGATGTTACGTATGCGCCACGCGTTCGTTCTAGAGCCTAAGATTCTAATTTAGTAAGATTCTAAATCACAACGTAGTCCATATATCCTGGACGTACCCCTTTCCCAGGTCTCGCCTCATCACTTGGACTTCTGGCAATTCAGGAGGACCAAGAGCTTTAAAAATTGAAAACGATACTCGTAATTGGTATCCGGAAACTATTTTTACCGGATATTCTCATCACAGACTGTAATTCGAAACTGGAAATGTAATTCCCTGTAATCTTCAACAAGTGGAAATCGAATGAGTGCCCATACAACGAGTAGCAGAAGATACTCTAATAAATAGAGCGATGAGGTTGCTTGCCACTAGGGTACAACCAGTTGAGCCTATTGCTTAATACTGTAAGGTCATAATAATCTAGTAGTATTGGATTTGTATTAGCTAAGTACCACGAGTCCACTACCTAGTAAACAATAGTGAATTATTTTTTTAATTATGTATTTTGTTTTCTCTTCTACTCTTACACTCGTTGTCTACATCTCTTCTATCTAATTTCCTATCGCAGGTATACTGGAAGAGATTTCTTTAGAAATAAGCATCATCTTTGTTCGTGTCTTTCTGTTCCTTTATTATTGTCTGTTTATATAAGGGTGCTTAAATGGTTAAATAAATAAATAATAAAACTTTTGGGCGATTAATAGGACCAACAGTAGTCCAATAGAGGTGAAAGTGTCCACTTACCTTTCAAAATAATTACTGTCATGGGAGTTTATTGCTACATTTCTTCCCATCACAAACACTAGAGCTTAAATTGTTTTCATGATTGGACTATCAGAGAGCCTCCCATCTTGACACAAGCTACCGTGGCTGACTTGGAAAACCTTGAATAGACTTTGTACCCAAGTCAGCCGCAGTAAAGGCAATCTCCGCAAGTGGGGGAGATCTCCGGTGCATATGCGGTGTCTGTCCACAGACAATGGCCCTCCTTCCATCTTGTGTGGCATACCCTGTCACCGGCACACATAAGAACCTAATAGCTGCGTCAGGGTTCAGGGAATGGTATTAGTGTTGCTGAATTTTGGGGTAAACAAAAAAAAAAAATATATATGTTTTTTTGCCATCGACACGCTAAGAAGAAGATTGATTTCTTTAATGTCGAGATTCGAATTGTTTTTTTTTAAATCTCCTTTGAATAAACTAAATAATTTTGCAATATCTCTGTTTATTTCCCAAAATCGCAATGTTATGATCCCAACAACTTTATGTGGTTTTCCTTATAATATATTTTATATGATAAATAGTATACTATCGCGTGTAAGGAAACGTGTGCGTGTGTTATTTATTGCATCTCAATGTGTATTTATTCCCCTGAAGATTTTCATGGGATTGACTACAGTTCTGTTTTCCTTGTTTTCATATTAATATGCAATAATAGTGGAATTAAATTATTAAAATACGTCGTCTTTTATCATGTTCTTTAGTAAGCTTTCTCTAAGAACTGTGCTCTTACAGGACTATTTCGAAGCTTACTCTTCTCTCTTTGTTCTCTTCTTAACATTAATTAAGAAAGTTGAATTTTAAAACGTTTATCGATATCATTCATTACGAATCCTTCATCCTCTATGTTTCATCTTTGGTGCGTTTCGAGGAATACTTTATGTGCGCTTCATTTGGTGCGTTCTAAAGTAGGTGCGCTTCTCGGAATACCCCTTTCATCGTCTGTGACCTTTAATTTAGTATTCACTATAATTTACTATCTTGATCGATAGACGTCAAAATTAGCGTCATATATTCGGTACATTATACAAGAAGTTGTAGACTGATGAGTCATTCATGGGCTGCCATGAATTCAAGTATGTCAGTTGTTTAAAGCATCATCACCATCACCATTTAAGTACCATCTCCATTTAAGAAAATCCACAATAGAACATAAAGCTCCACGATCTACAACAAGCGTCGCTCCCCTCAATTCTAGTTCATTCATTTGAAGCCCACCCATATCTTAGCATCATTCATTCAATAACTCAAAACGTTCACCGTTAAATTATGCCCCGAATGGGCAATGTCTATCGTTACGTCACAGTGAACGAATAGCCTTCTCTGGGCCAGCCGGCGATTCGTTTGCGGTATTTGCGATGGTCGTGCAACGGTATTTCACAAATATTTGGATTTGTAAAATGTTGTGGCAGATATTGCGTAGTATTTTGAAATTGAACTGGTAGATTTGATGGCATTTGTTGTAGATTTAGTTGTGGATTTTATTGATTTGGTGGTCCTAAAGCGTGATAACCGAATTTCCGAGCAAATTCGGAAATTCGGTTATCACGTATTTTATGTTTTTTTGGTGGAACAAGCAGGCTGCCTTCCTGATAGTAGGTGTTTTCATCGCTTATGGATATCTGCAATACCAAAGGCTTCGCGTTGCAATTCTAGAGACAGGAACCACATTGACGTAATATCTGCAACTAGCGACCTTCTCCTGCTTCGCACGGTTTTTACTACTTGACAAAAAATCGAGATTTTTTAGTTATATGTAACTTTAATACCTACTAATTAATGATACACTTAAACCTTCCGGCATAAATTCTCTAATCGATGGAGAAAACCTCATCAAAATCTAAACGAAAAACGACTTAAAAGACAATGCCCAGAATCGGCTCGAATTGTATGTAGTGTCCGACAGACTTTCTATAATAATGATAATTCATATAAAAAAAATAGGAAGAATTATACAATATAAATAAAATCTGTAGAAGCACACCGTTGAAAAGTAATTTTAAATAGTTATTCAATTTAACAACCCATTTCATAGCTACATTTTCAATTAGAAATGTTACCAATACCAAAATATAATAATATCGATACGAAATTGCACTTGCAAATCGATTACAATAATATCAATATGAAGACACGTAAGTGAATTTATTACTTACTTATATCGTAACTCGTAATTATGTTAATAAATAGCGTTTAATTATATTTTTTAAATAAGTATATTATATTTTATAGTAATGTAATGATTAAAAATATTTCTTAATTCCATTATCGATATCGTTTAGTCTATTCCTAATAATGTAATTATAGTGCTGGCCACACTTGATGTAAAACTCTATCTGGCTCAAACTCAAACTCAAACTCAAAGCATTTATTTCAAATAAACCAATTACAGGTACTTTTGAATTGTCAAGGGGTCGGTCAGTCAAAAAAATGAAGCCAGTTGCCCATTCCAAAGCGTAGTAGGTTCCTATGGAGAAGAACGGGCAAGAAACTCTACGGACACTCTTTTAAATCAAAATTTTGTTACAATATATTGGTTACATCATTCATTTGAAATTAAACATGTGAGAACAATGTAAAAAAGAAAAAAAAGAGACGTGCACGTTAAAAGCGTCCGTAAAGATAAAAAACAATTCAAAAATTAAAATAAATTAAAAATAAGCCGTGGCAGCTTAGAGATGACCAGTCCCTACTGGTGGCGCCCGTTCACGAACATGACGCATGGATCAGCACCATTCAGCTCAACCATTTTGAAGGGAACTTAATGATCCAACACACACGCGCCACCAGCGAGACATTTGAGTGAGCATGACATACTCTCTGCCGCCAGGGCACATTCAAGTCAATGAACGACGTACCTAGTAAATGGTAGCTTTAAGGTAGGTAAGTACATAGTGCTCACATATGTGCTATGAAATTATACAATACTAGGAGATTGAATTTATACAATGTCAAGATAGTCTTTACAATATTCAGCAGTGGCATTTGTCAATATCAAAAAGTTTGATTTCTCCCGCGTGATAACAAGAGCAACGAAGTATTTTCGTATTTTTGTGAGTTTTGTGTTGTTTATTACTGTGTTTCTGGACCCCGGTTTTCTACCATTTACGACTACCTTAGCTGTTGAAACTGAGCTTAATGTGCTAAAAGTCATTATTTTAACTAATCATTTAATAGTTTATTTCATGATAACATTCAAATCAGAAGGATCAAGTGGTCAACTTTAAAAAACTATATAACTTTTTTTGGTGCGCGTCAGATATAAATAATGACTAATAATACTTTAGGGGACTTGACTTACTTGAAGGTGGTGACCAGGAATGCGCGTTCGCTGCATGCCGGTGGTCAGGATACCCGTTGACGCCTCGGGTGTTGGCTTGGCTGTGTGACTCGCCTCACTGAAAGCTTACGGGAGTGATGATTATGACGTCACGCTGGAGTAGTTGCACGAAGGCTGCGTTGACGTTCATATTCGGGGTCACCAATTTAGGGGCATGAGGAACAGGGTGTAAAGTTCACTCATACTCCATAGAAAAGGGAGGATCCTCCGACCAGACGGGTGTTGTGTCTGGCGGGCAACTGCCCAACGATTGATGTTGGGTTCTCGTATATATGTCCACTGCACAGTATACTTTAATTGCGCGATGCAGGATTTATGTGACGTCTATCTGACGTCAGGTCTTTGATGCGTAGTTCGCATGTGGCGATGTAGATACCGCCACAATACTATCAAATTCTCTATTTATTTTCCTTTTTTATGAAATATAGTTCATCTTTGTCGGTTCTGGCCGAGTCTTGTGGGAGACCCTGGCATTCTCCTTTATTTATGTATAGATTATTGCACCCATACTTTTCAAAAAGCAGCATTGCTGTGCTTGACGGCAGAAATAGATAGTACGTCCCCTTTCAAAAAGAACTCAGTCCAGGGTCCGATTGGCAATAATGGTAACACATAGTTGACGTGATTTTCTCAGCAAACATGAATACGAATTAGATGTAATAGAGATCGATTTTTGATATCCACCAGCAATCGATTCATTTCCTCATCATGAATCGATTTTAATTTTTTTATCTTTTCTCTCTAGTTTAACCGTTGTTATAGAGATTATTATTTCATGGATTCAATTTTATTCTAGGACCGATTTATACTCGCCTCATTCTACTTCACATCAAGATATCGATCGAAATTAAATTCGATCTTCACAATTAAATTCAATGCTATTATTTTGAATGACCAAACCTTTCACGGATCACATAATAATAAGTGTTTCTATACCAGTACCCCCAGTACAGTTGCGTACAATAGTACAACACAAATGTAATCTGAATGTCGCTAGGATTAATCTTTGTATCGTCCATTGTACGTAAATGTAGCTACAGGCGGAAAGGGATTATTACACGACTGTCCAAAATGGAGTGTAATGTTTAAAAAAAAAATTGGTATTCATGTTTCGAATTCGTTGTCTGTTTTTCTTTGAAAATGTGTATCAAAATGTCTATCGATAAAAATTTGGGTGTGTTTGAAAACCGGTGTGCAAAACCCACTTTAGGGGGGGGGGGTTGGGGTTATATTTATTTTCTTACAAAATATACATAATTATAGAAAAACATTTACTTTATGATAGAAAACTAATATTACGAAGATTATAAAATAATATGAATACAAACATACACGCTTTTCTATTCTTATGTATCTACGCGACGTTGCCAGCTAGAGAAATAAAAGTTTTTTTTTTCAGAGACTTTGATACATAGAGATTTGGTACCTACTTGCTCATCAGGCCACTTGAATGAAGAAAATTAATCATGAAAGAATAACTTATAAAATTATTGAATCTTTCGCTGCATTCAAAGAGTGAACTGTTTTTAGCACACAATCATTTATATTTTTTCAGTCTCCTCCATTGAAAGAAAATAAATAATGTATACAAACTAATTAACACAAGCTGACTGTGCATCGCGTCGCTTGTTACGATTTCATTTTATCGCCGCCATGTTTCCTATTTGCTAGCTTACTCGAAGAATTAAATAGGAAATATTATAATGTGTGATTGCATAATATAGAACTATGTTATCTATGTAGGTACGTCTTGTGGCGTTCTATTTTTAGGGTTCCGTACCCAAAGGGTAAAACGGGTCCCTATTACTAAGACTCCGCTGTCTGTCTGTCCGTCTGTCACCAGGCTGTATCTTATGAACCGTGATAGCTAGACAGTTGAAATTTTCACAGATGACGTATTTCTGTTGAAAAAATGAATAAAATAAATATTTAAAGGGGCTCCCATACAACAAACGTGATTTTATATATAATGGTATTGCCGTTTTTATATATAATGGTACGGAACCCTTCGGGCGCGAGTCCGACTCTCACTTGGCCGGTTTTTCAAATACTTGTGTTAAGCTTATTAAAATTGATGTCTTTTTTATTTATTTTCTGTATCTGACGATAATAAGCCGTTAATAATAATAATTATAATAAGCAGCCTGTAGTGTTCCACTGCAGGGTAAAGAACTCCCTTTCTTTTTTCCACTCAACTCGATCCTGAGTCAATATGGACTAATCCCTCCTATAAGTGTCAAATCCGTCCCGCCATCTACTCCTGGGCCATCCGCGATGCAGCTGGACGTTTTCTGGAATCCATGTTACTATGGTGGTTTTACCCCACAATGCATCCGAAATGCGGCAAACGTCAACGTGTCCGGCCCAGTCCCATTTGAGCTTGGCTGCTTTTTGGGTGCCGTCTGTGATGTGTCTTAGAGCACAGTATCGTGTTCTGTATCCGGTCGGTAAGTTTATGTTTATTATTATTATATAGGACATTATCTAACTGCTTGAACATCGAGCCATGTTGCCAAACATTGTACTATCTAAATTGATTTGTAGATATATATTTTAGTCTATCATGTAACCAATCCTAACTTTAATATATTATAAATGCGAAAGTGAGTTTGTTTGTTTATTTGTTTGTTACGCTTTCACGTTAAAACGGCTGGACGGATTTGGATGAAATTTGGCACAGGGGTAGACCATGACCTGGAATAGGACATAGGATAGGACTTTTTATTAGGACTTTTTATCCCGATATTCCCACGGGATCGAGACTTACGCGGGTGAAACCGCGGGGCGCAGCTAGTTACCTATAAATATTACGTACACGTGTTCCACTAAAACTTATATGTAGGTACACGTAGGTACAGACCTAAATTTTTATCTTTATTCGACTGGCACGTGTAAGGAAGAAAATACTTCGTAACTTCGATTTTCATTGCCATGGACAGAATCCAGTTTCTATGCCAAAATGTACTAACCCACAATCTGCGATTACGCTACACAAATAAAATATTCCAAGTAGCAAAAACAGTTCAAAATTGGAATAAATTAATCAATTTTGAATGTCTCGGTCTTTTAAGAGAACATTCAAAATTAATTCATTAATTTATAATTCATGTATTATTTTATAATTTAATTTATTAATTATATAATTCAGAGAATACTTCCTTTATGTTACATACTCGTTATAACAAAAACATAAAATAACAAAATGTGTAAGTTATGTTAACATTGTTAGTACCTATACCTAACCGATGTTAATGGCTGTCCTTATCTACAGATTTTGAAAGGAACAGGCAAAATGGGCAGCAATTAGGATACAGTTGCGCCTGTTTCGTAGATGGTGCAGCAAGGAGGAAAATGCTTTGAATATTTATGGTAAAAAAATATTATATTATAATATTCAAAGCATCTTCAATCTTTGAGTCTTCAAAGCCATCAAATTACTTCAGAAACTAAGAGAAAAAATATTTATTTGTGTATTTATGCCTATGATTTTATTAAGACTGAGAACAGTTATTAGAGAGGCAAAATGAAAAGGAAATACATCCAACAATATTGTTGCTCTAACAGATCAATCTTCAGAAAATAATCTCAATAATAGCATTAATGTAATAAGGGCTGAAAGTTTGACCCTCATCGGATGCAAATAAATCATTTTGATCGATGTGATGAACTCACGTGCGAAACAGGGATGCATTGTTATGTACCCTTGTCTGTTGTGGTCCAAGTGAGAAGTAGACAATTTTGTTCAAATATAGAACACTTCTATAAAGGAATCCCAACCCAACTCAGCCTATTGCAGTCCACTGATGGGTCCTCATAATGGCCTGACCAAGATTATGTCTGGACTTTAAAAGAGACTGCGACCTCTAAGTTTGTTTCGGCCTTTCTTCTCAGAGTAGATAGGAAAAGCCGACCTCATCTAGCTTATTTATTTTAATACGACATGTAAAAGTGATTCCAATATGCTATTTACAGAATAAACAATTTAATTTCTATTAATTTCCTGAAAAAAAAAAATCTATTATTATTATTTCGTAATTTACAAACATCACTAGTCTCCTAATTTGGACCACAGCCGTTATACAAAAGTCATTCATTCGGAAGAAGAGTTTCCTTTGTGGCCCAACCCCAAATAAAGCTACATTTTAAACTTATAATAATAAAGGAATTGGAGCCGGATTAATTGTGCTATTTTTGTACTTCGAACCTTTTTTTATGTTCTTTCAAACGTAAGTAATATGTTGTTGTATGATCTTCAAAGTATTCAGGAATTGTTTTGTAGAAAATATTATTGAGTTTTAATAGAAGATTTTTTTATGCGATGTTTTAAATGTTTACTCAGTCGTCAAAAACATCCACAGAGTAGGCTTTACTGTTATTTTATCAGGATTGCGCGATTAGTTTCAAGCACAGCCAGAACTTTTGCTCTTAATCATGACCTGCGGGGTAATTCAGTAACATACTTACAGTAGCAATGGATTTCATTTCAACCACATTCATTGCGTTATTTACGTTGTTGAGCAGATACATTTTTCTCACATATGAAGCAATGGATTAGATCAATATTTTTCATAAAAATTCTGATTGTGATTGGAAGTATGATACGCAATTAGTTTCCTAGTTAGAATTTACCGCAAAATACTCTTTTAAAAGCTTTGTCTATCTTTCTAAGGCCTAAATTGTATTTTAATGGCATAATTATAACCTTAAAAAGAAAGATTTAGGTAAATTAATAAACTAAACTGAAGATTTTTAATATTATCAAATCCCGGTGGAAGTCGCTTTTCATCATAAAATTAAGTCTGATCTCAAATCTAATTAGCGAATACCACAAAAGCCCTCTTGAATTTCCTAATTATAAGCTAGGTAGGTAATTATAAGCTACCTTTTTATAGGTACTCATCACCAAAGACATAGAACATAATTAAATAGTTACCTTATTGGTGATGTTTTCAGAAAGGTCAGATTCGTAGTAATCGCCACAGACGTGCGTGTATGATCAGATGTAGGTATGAACGTAAACGATGCTATACTCGCGACAATCTACGAAGTCCGTTTTGACGTTTTGTTCTCGTACTTGTAATAAAACTTTATGTCTTGAGAATCAGTTTCAAGCAATGTAGATAAGTCGTCGATTACACTCTCTAAGTATGTGTAATCGATATGTCTCGAGAATCAGTTTATGTATAAGAAACCAATTTTTTTTTTCATCGCTAAACAAGGTATTTTTATAGCTGTCAAAACGGACTTCTTAGATTGTCGCGAGTCTAAAGGAGTATTTAGGGGTCATAGCAGGCGGCGTTTTATAGTTTCTGCCTACCCCCATGGGAAGAAGGCGTGAGTTTATGTATGTATGACGTATGTATTACGTAATCAGCAAGCTTTTAATGAAAAAAAATAGTTTAACATTACAACATTTACCATTAATAACCAGAACACACGTACCTACTCGTAATACACCACCGCAATAAAAACTCATACGGGTCTTATCTACAAATTGAATTCCTTTTATACGCCCCCAAAACCAATATCCTAAATACTTAAATATGTTTTTTTTATTCTTACCTACGTTGGTCCGTACCAGACATATTCTATAATTCGCTACTTTATCGCTCTCTCCACAACATTCTCGATAACCCAAACTATGTTGAAACAAGACCCGTGGACATATTTTTTTATATTTACAATATTTTCCAAAAGGGCTGACAGGCTTCCAGTAATATAAAACCATTTTATTATGGCATTCGCATGTGTACCTGTGGATAATATAGCTAATGTTACAGATGCGTCACTTGAAAACGTTTTTAGTTTTGATGTCAGCTTTTGCGTAGACACCCAGCATGCCTCACAGAAGAGCAGATCAAATTAAATTGTTGTAAAAGCATTTGAATTGAATTTAAAGAAAAAAGACAGCAAAGCTAGAGACGTAACAGAATGAAGGAAAGAGTAAAAGAGGAACACTTTCTAAGATGGGAAGACGGCTTGAAAACTACTGCGGGAGGGACATGGATGATACGGCATATGCTAAAGAGCAAAGCAATCTGGAAATTTCTGTTATATATAACTAAAGGAGATCATTCACCGTCCATACATTTTTGGGCTATATTTGTGAAAGTGCCGGCCAAACAAAAAAAAAGCTATATTCCGAAAGAGTACGTGTTTCTCTTAATTTTTTATTAACACAAGCTATTACTTTAATTATATAACTATTAATTATTTTAACTAAAACATACTGAAAACAGAATTTTTCAAAATCGTTTAACAGCGCAGGGAATTGCCCTACAGATTTGGTCTGATAGGGAAAAGTGAAGAGGTAACATGTTCTAACGGAATATATAAATTTTTTTGTTTGGCCGGCTCTTTCATAATTTATCCCAAAATTAATGATGTCCTTTAATTTAAATAAATTGTAAAATGAGTTTTAAGTGTGCTAATAAAAATTGAATTTGAAATTCAATTGAAATTACTATTCATAAACTCAAGGAGAATGATGATCTGAAAAAGGGGTTCAAGGTGCAAAAGCTGAAAACTGTTTCGTTGTCGTTTTCAGTACCTACATACCTACATTGTTTGATGGACCGAGGCTTTCGTCGGTAATGTTTTAGATAAGCTGTGCTGAAGTCGCATTTAAAATACTTACCTTAATGATTTTTAATAAATTACGAAGCCCAATTAAAGCCTATCTACATCATTAGGTCTACAATTTCTTACCCTAAGGACCACTTAATTAAAAACTTCAAGGTCAGTCCCTACTTTTAGAATATTAGTATTTTATTCATTAGAAGTCAGGCGTTGGTCGGTACCAGATAAAAATACTTTGCATAATTTTCTCATTCACATTAAAACAAAGGATTTAATCCCGAAAAAATCGTTCATTTTGACAGCTGATATGCGCGGAAATATTTTATTGTATTGCTTTGAAAGCTACTGGGATTAATACACCAATGGCTATTGGCATCAAAATGGATTATTTCGGTCGATTCAATTGCATGCGCGTGTAAAACGAAGTAAATATCATTTCATCCAGGTTTTATTTCATGCAAGTTGGTGCTTTGTTTCAGGACCATTTAAAATATAGAAAAAAAGAAAGCAAGGAAATACTTTTTTTTTATGGTAAAAAAGTGATGCAAAGAGAAAACACAAAAATAACAAATTGGAATATTTTTTTGCATTATGCGTCAGATCCACGCAAAATGGCCACGGTCATTTCATTTCATAAATTTCCTTAAACATGATGATTCATGCATAGACTCAATACCTACTCGAGCAGAGTTATCAAGATGGTTTGGTACTGAATTGGCTACGTTTGCAAGAGGACCGGTAGGCGAGTCCTTAAATTTAGACCGCGTATCGCCAACCTAGGACCGAAGCCTGAGTGGGGGGACAGTGTTGACGGGGAGTTCTTTATCTTCAATGATTTATTATAAATAAAAATACCTCATGACTAGCATGCTAGACATATTATCCGGACTGCAATGTGGTCACGCGGCTGAGTGTCACCCAATCTGCAATCCTGTTTTTGGCGATTCTTGTGAGTTGGAAGTCACCTTAGAACTGTGAAAGCTTAGTTTTAGAAAAAAAGAAATAAGAAATATTTAATTGATCATCTAATCCAATCCATCCAATTTCATCACAGTTATTTGGTTATTTAGAATTTTTAGGACACAAAAATATAAATTATTCGAGATATACAAATAGAGGCGCATTCATTATATTAGAATAATCAATAAACAATACAATACAGTATACTTTTAGGAAAGCAAAATGGGAATTATTTGAGGTTCAATTAAATACATGCCCATAGTTTTCTTGGCAACCATCACCTCAGTACATGCAGTTATATCTACCAAAATATTTTCTACTCTATGTCCCACATGTGCGTGAGTTCCTGGCATAAAGAACGAAGCGCGAACATTCAGGCTGCATTACTAGCTAATAATTCAACGCCGGTATTTACTGGTTAGATGCGTGAAATGATAAATGTTGTTCCTTTGATATAGTAAACAGACAGACATGTACCTAAAGAATTGTTTCCGTGATGTACTGGATGATTAATAACATCTATTTGTAATTTTGAAATGTTTTGTTGGAGATGATTAAGGGAGAATAGTTAAATTAATCGGCCAACTTTGCGAAAAAATATTGTTATTTACATTATTTGTAAATAACAATATCGTTTAGCAAAGAAATAAATAAATAGACTAAAGAAAAAAATATATAATCATCGTCTTTAAACTGCCAATGTCACTGTCGTCGTATTTGCATTAGAAATTGTAACAAGAACATGTGATGTGAACATATTTAAAACAAAATAAGTAGGCATGAAAAATGGTACTGAAAAGTCTTGAGAGAAACAATACCATACATAACATAACCAAAATAATGTTGTATTAAAGAAAATGTTCAAGTAAAAGCTGAAGCTGAGAGTTATTGGATAATTGCGTTTTTGACATTGGCGAATAATTAATTTTGACATGGATTTAAAACTAATGATTACCTACCTAATTATATTTATATATTGATATTGAACTTATTTTAAATAACAAATCTTAAAATTAATTGTACCTACTTAATTAAGAAATGACATTTGAATATTTTTACACCATATTTTATGTATTGAAGACGGTATAAAACTATATTCTTACGAATACATAAATTCTAATTCTGATTCCAATTCTACGTTACGATGTAAATAAGCTAAACTAAAAAATAAATAAACCTTTTAATAGGACCGTACCTATCATAAAGTTTCAATAAAATGCAGCAAAAAATCTCTGCACCGCAGCGGCCAATTTTCCTATTACTTAGGTACCCAGTCTGACCGAAACCCCAAAGCAACTTAAGTATGTAAATAATAAAATAGAACCAATATTTCCAATTCACCAATAAGTATCTTAGTTTTATACCGCATGTTTTCCGAAGCAGTTAATATAAGTTTTATAGCATTTATTTTATACTTGCGCGCAGAAGAACACTGAACGTCTTTGCTCGACTTATGTCGATGTAACTTATTGTTCTTTAATATGTATACGAAAACATTGGACGTAGACACTTATAAGTAACGAACTTATAACTTAATTAGCTCTTCTTCTACTTCTTCTTCGTGTTGCTGGCACGACAGTTATTCATATTTGGAGCGAAAAATCGTTAAGGAAAGCTATGTAAAGTCTGTTTTTTAATCTCGTAGACTAATTTGACAAATGCAAATATCAAACTTCAAACTGAAAAAACAACCACAATCACTTGAAATGTCAAATTAGTCTACGAGATTAAAAAATAGACTTTAGAAGTGTATGTTTTTTTTGTCCTCTTTATATCATTATTGTAAATAAGCTTACAACTTAAAGCATCTTCAAATCGCAGAACCAAGTACCTCAAAGTCTTTAACTTCTTACAAAATATCCCAAGTCCTAAGCTTACCATTCACACCAATACACCAGTTTGTTAGTTTCCTTTGAGGATTCGGTTTACGACTCCACCGTATAGAGCCATCGTAAACTTAAAGAAACTACGACGAACGAACGTTTGGTGTATCGTGAAATATCCTATTGGTACGTACGATATCTGACGGCTACTTTGTTTCGTCTATATTATTGTGGGTTACTGTAATAGACTTATAGATATTTTTCTTCGGATTCAGTGGTTTGGAACTTGTTGATTTTGTATGGAGACGATAGGGAAAAAATATGGCTGGTTTTACTATGTAAGATAAAGAGTGGTAGTTTTGTGCTTCTGACGAAAGATACACAGTCATGAGAATAAATAGGTAGATAGATACCTTACACTAAAGACTCCCGCAGAGAGGCGGGGACGCGACCGCGTCACGTGATTCTGCTCTGGTGGAACAATTTCTATGAAAACTTCACGGAAATTGTTCTACCGGTGTCGCGTCGCGCCTATCTGCGGGGGCGTTTACGCAAAATGCATAAGCGATTTTGGACTCACATAATTATGTGTGCCTCGGCTTTATCAACGCCTCGTTGCAGCCAATGCTTGTATGGTACATTTTTCATGCGCCAATTATTCATTTGTTTCTTCTTTACAGCTACATTTGCAAGCCAAATTAAAATATTTGTTAAGTTACCTCCTTGGTTGACATGTGTTGAAGTAAAAAGTTCGTTCCATTTTTAAATAACACATCAGATATGAGTTTTCATAATAATTTATTAAGCCGCTAAACACGACAGATTATGGATTTTCATAGTAACATTGCCGGCCGCATCGTCACTTGTTTTTTAACAGAACAGCAATTTCGATTTATCTCGAAGAAGGTTGTCAAAACAATGCTCGAATTTTCAAGCATTTTTTAAGAAAATGATTATATTTATTGGGTGTCAAAAAGTATTATTATGATGTAAATAGTGTAACTATATGAAGGCTATATTGTAAGTAGTAACACTTGTTTCACACTCAAAAGCGTAACTGGATTCACCCTATTGAATATCTCCACCTTTATTCAATGTTAGGTACTCATTCATCAAGTACCCTCCAGAAGTACCCTTCAGAAGTCTGAAGACAACACGACCTCAGTAGACACAAAATTCCCATTACAACATCTAGGTATGATACACGGGTCACATTACCCACATGCATGAAGACACATGTCATTCCCTCCCCCCGTAATACGTGTGATGTTGAGCTGCATTCCCTTTGTTCATGACTTAATTATCTACGCCGAAATAAGCCGATCACTCAACGCGCATCTTCACGCTAAGTAAACAGGGGGGATCGGGGATGTGGATGTATGGGGACTGAATGGGACAGTGTGATTAGGATATGTCGTTGAGCGTACTTGGTTGCAAATTTAATACGCTTCAAAGTCAGACGACATTCATAGTTCTGCGGTTCAACATTCATATTGGGATGAAAAAGGTTTTACAAAGGGATTTCAACATAAAAGGTACCATTAATACTACTCCATTTGAAATAAGATTAGACATTTAAATAAACCTTTTTTACAGTCCGTTCAACCGATTTTGACTTCTATTACGTTGGTGGCATGACAAATGGCAGCTGCAGTAGAGAGTTGGTATTGTGTAAACTTTTTTTGCTTTTAATGCCATCCTTATGCCTACGGTATAAAAGTCAAAATCGATTGCACGGACTGTAAAAAGGTTTGTTTAAATGTCTAATTTTATTTCAAATGGAGTACTTATAGTTGTATTTGCTAATCTTGAACAAAAATGAATAATATTTTGCACAAAGGTAAAACTGGGCGTATATGATACGCCCAGTTTTACCAGACTGAATGTGTAGAGAAAAATATACCTTTTAAGCGATTTTGAATGCGTTCTGAGCTGGACTTTAGCTTCTATTATCATCATCATCATTTCAGCCGAAAGACGTCCACTGCTGGACATAGGCCTCACCCAGCACCGCCACTTCGACCGGTTCTGTGCTTCTCGCATCCAGCAGATTTCTACAGATAAAGCTTTATATTTAAATGTAGCTTCTATACAAAGATTTATTTCTATGTAGGTGTTGCATTGAGTTTTGAAGCCACTTCTAGTTCCTCACTATCTACACAAAGGTATATGAAGGCAGTTGTTTAATTTAGCCATTGATTGCTCATTGTTCGAGAGCCCGTGATCCGATGCACCCATTACCCGGGACCTGGGAGCATTGTACCGGCTTGTTCTCTGTTTGATTTAGGGGTGCATAAGGTTAGCGAAGTGACGCATTTAATTAAGTTTGAAGAAGATATCTTTTTTAAAAATAAAAGGGGTCTGTCAGATTTCGTTTGCACCGGTGGAACGGATATCAAATTGTAATTATGTATGCGCCAGAGTGACTGATGTCAGAATAATTTTGTTTGTTTAATTTTCCTGCAAAGAGATTTATTATTTTTGAGAGTAAAGGATAGGTGATTTTATTGTTTTATCAAAAGTCGTGGACATATCTACTATGAAAGCCTGACGCGTCGAAAGCGTCTCACCCATTATTAATTGTCTTATATATCGATAGCGGAAGTATCAATTAACGTAAGGGACATTTTGGCGAAAATGAGTTATATATATCATTGGATTCAAAATTTCCAGCTCTATCGATTGGTATTATTAAAATATCTCTATCGATGAAAACATTTCCCTTACAGTATACATTTTTGGACTGCGTAAAACGATTTATGAACAAAAAAAATGATTTAACGGACATTAACATTTTTCATTATCAGAAAAATAAAGTAAGTCATATTTTAAACAATTCAAATTTAATTTTATGTTCTTTATTTTAATTCAGGATATGAGTTTTTAAAGAATTATTCCCTTACATTATTTTTCCACAAAACTATCTTTATTTTAAGCTCCTTAATGTAATAATTCGTATTTGCTTTACTTTATTTGTTTAATGTTGGTTCATACCAACATTAATCATGCAAAGAACCAATTTCCATGGTGTTGAAATACCATCAATTTTAGTAGATAATCTATAGTAACATCAAATTGCAACACTGTAAAAGTCCTTTACAATAGAATTACATATAATCTTCTATTTCTCTTGCTGCTTACACTATCTTTGACGGTTTACACATAAAATATTAGTAACGTAAGGGACAACTAAACATATTTTTTTAATGTAAAGGACATGCTATATTCTAAACCACTGGGTATTCGTAAATCTTTTGTTTATAGCATGAAAGACTATGAAATACTAAGAAACTTTGCTCTAGACACAATTAAAATTGGAGCAGACAGCAAAAAGTTATAGAGAGATTTAAAAAAAAAAAAGTTTTTTGGCTCTCCTGAAAAACCGTGTTTTGTCCCTTACGTTAATTGATACTTCTGGTAGCTATATAGGTAGGTACACATTTTATTGTTACCTAGAGTCAAGCGTGCTACTTCGCTGAGGGATGATTAATCATCTACCACGTAAGAAAAGCTCCAGAATAGAGCCAAATATCAATCAATCATAGATTTACAATTTTCAAACAAAAACACCAGTTACCTACCACAGTTACTTTCTTCCTTTCAAAACAACTCTTCCACTAAAATAATATAAACAAAGTGTGTTTTAATGTCAACGCTGCGGCATTTAGAACACCTACTCGCTTACCTGAGTTTTTATTGTCTAAACGTGAGGTTCCAGCCATAGAATACTACAGAAGGTCTGCTCCATAAACCGATCGAAAACACGCTCGCGCACACAAAGACGTACGGCGTCTCAGCTGAATGCCAGCCGCGAGTGCACTCGCACTCGCTGTGCGTGACGCGTGTCTAGGTGTGCGTGCGTTTTCGCTCACTATCTGGAGTCGACCTTCTGTAAGTACTTATCTATTTTGTGTTTCAGCTAAGAAATAACGTGCCTTAGAATTCTTGGAGGCTACACCGCGTATTGTTTGAGTAACTATGATACATATTTCAAGGGAGTTTTTGCTTATGGTTTCGTTTTGCTTGAGGCAAAAATGTGAGTTTTTGTGTAGAGAATTTTAGCGGGTAACTTTTTTTGTCCTTTCGAGTAGGCAAAGCTAAGAATGTTGCCTGACCACGTGACCGGTAAGTAGCGGTTCTTATTTGGAGTTTATGGAGTTCTGATTTTCCATAAATTCCGAGTAGCTGGTAGTGTACCTAGTAAAGGTGGGTACTACTTATACTAACAGCTACTACAATCGTATGCATAATTAAGACTTCAAGTAGAGCATATCCCGATGATTTCAAAACCATGTTTCTTATTTTAAAACACTGAAATATGTTTCAGTGTTTTTTCTAATGCTTGTTTTCACAAACACACATTCTATGATTCTGTGTTCAAAAGAATGACAAACACAAGCATTAGAACATCATATCAAACACAACATTCCAAGGTTGGTACTAACATTTTTGGGAGATGTCCTAATAAGTACCTGTACATAGGTATTTTATGGCATCCTTTGAGTCGTAACCCTGAAAACTCATCTTAACCCCACCATACTGAGTCCAGGTGATAAGTATTTCACGACACAAACAGACACAAGTTTACGATATTTTTTATATTTAAAGATAATGTGCGACATTTCATTCTGTACATTCATGCTTCCGTAGAAAAATGAGAAGAGTATTTTGTTTGTGAAATACATGCCTGAGGCACGACAAATATAGGCTTAGAAGCTCTATTCTGAATCAGAATAAGAATCTCAACAAGACTTTTGTTTGTTGTATAAGTTTATTTTAATATAAGATTTATTGGAATTCCGTAAAGTGCAAAAGTTAACTTGCCATCCGATTGAACGAAAGCTAATACAGAATTATTATAGTGGATCTAGCTTCAGAAAGAGACTGTCACACGGAGGTATGAATGTCAGAGTCGATGAACATGGAGTTTTATGCCAGTTCTTCTTAAGAAACGAAAAATTGTAACCGTGAACTTAGCATCTGACATTTCATGTGCCCATGTACAGCGGGGTAATTCCCATAATTTTAAGAATGTTCACATTCAAGAATGTTCGCATCTCATTCGCAACTTAGATGCGTTGCTTGTCTCTACTCTGTGGCGAGACGTTCGTAAAAATTCGGAAACACGAAGATTACCGAAGAGCGTTCCTTTACGTTTTTTAACTAGGATTATGTTAAATATTTTAAATTTTTCGCCCAACCAAGCCAAACGTTTTCAAAACTCGTGATACATAACGGTTGGTAGCTACTGTGCCTTCTGTTTATTTTAATTTTATATGACACTAAAGTTCACATCAAGGTAGGTGGGAATAAGTGTTTTGAAACCTTACATTTTCTTCCAACCCTAATATTATCATACACATACAATTTACATACATCTACTTATCTCTCGGATTCTGAGGTAAGAGAAAATATAGAATTTGGGAATCATCTTCTTATCAGCATACGAGTGTCGTTAAATTCGATTGAAAGAAAATATACTGTTTTCTCTAAGAGAATAGGCATAGGTATTCTTTATCAATCCTTCAAGTCAATGAATATACTGATTCTCGTGAAATACGGCTGAAAATATTCCTACCTAATAAACACTTTCCTCTTTGTGAACAGTCGGGGAGCTTGATTATTGCCCAGATTGACAGAGTACGTCATAACTCATGTTATAGCGATTTCATAGGATAAATGTAAATACTAGCTGCAAAATCAAAATCAAAATATTTTATTTCACATAAGCCTACCTGGGCACTTATGAAACGTCAGAAGCTAGATGCACGGTTCCAATTGGTCGTTTCCTATGGAGCAGAGCCGGCAAGAAACTCCACGGTTACTCTTTTAAAAATAATTGGCTTTACAATATTTTCTATTTACAGTGTTAATAATTATCGGAGGACAGTGTAGGCCTTTCAAAAAGTTTCAGGTAGGTTAGGCTAAGCCTACAATGTTCTCACATTCACAAGATAGAAAAGAATCTATATAAACGATAAATAAGATACTATAAATAAAAAAACTATTTAAACCAACTGCGCCTCGTGGTTTCACCCGCATAAGTCTTGTCTCGGGTTATAAGGTATACTATGCCAAATTTCATCTAAATCCATCCAGCCGTTTTAGCGTGAAAGCGTAACAAATAAACAAACTCACTTTTGCATTTAAAATACCTATTATAGTTAGGATTAGGATTTATAGATAAAAAATTTCTTAAATATGCTTATCAGTCAAGTTTCTGGTTCCATATTCTTTAATTACAAAGTGCAAGTACACAAAAACTACAATAAACAGAACTGGACTCGCATGTATACGTATCCTATGTATGTATGTAGGTACCTATACTTGCGTAGTCAAATCAAAAACACAAAGTTACCAAAACATTAAAAAACAAATAAATATTCAATTAAAAATTCAACTTAAAATCAACATTGTACAAAATATTAATGAACACCTGAAAAGAGGAACGAAAATGCAGTATGCTGCAGATTTAAATTCCAGAAATAATTAAATGCAGAATACTTTTGTTAATAACATTTTTGAGGATGGTGACAAAAAATTTCGTATTAAAATTCTTTCTTTAATGTCCTCATAACATACGTAAGTAAAGAGCAGGTATTACACCAAAACTCCATATAACCCCCAATTCCCTATAGCTGACGAGTATTGGCCTGAGTTACGAGATGTAGCGATAGCGAGATTTATTTGTACACTTGATTAAAAAAAAAATCAAGCACGTTCTCAAATTCGGAGCATTTTCTTCTATTCAGCATTAACATGCACTTTTGAATTGTCAAGAAGTCTGTCAGTCAGAAAGATGAAGCTAGTTGCCCAATGCCCATTCCAAAGTGACATAGGTTCCTATGAAGAAGAAAGGGCATGGAAATCCATGGACACTCTAAGCACTTAATCGTAAAACCAAACAAGGTGAACTTTAAAAAAACATGTGTACATCCAATAATTATTTTACTTTTTTCCGGGATAAGTTATGGACCGGCACACAACAGTGACTACGAGAACGTAAAAAACACCAATATTCTTAATTGGCATTCTTGTGGTTTGAATACATTGGTGAACACTTCCGATACTGCGAGCTGATGATGGACGTGATGCACACTGTTCAGACTAAAAATGAAGCAAATTAATTTTATTTTACCAATTTCAGTCAGTTCACAAAGGAGCTAAGTACAGTCACGGACTTTAATTGATCAGCCATCTGGCACTGTTCGTATTTTAGCCGTGTAATGCAAATCGAGTTTATTCGGTTCCCGACACGGAAAGTCATAACGCCTTCGTATTAGTAGAAGAAAATTTTACCGGTTGGATAACCTGAGAGCCAGAACTACAAACTTGACAGCAGAGTGATTATCCAAAGTCAACCAATTGCAGGTCTAGCCAGTATCCAAGCAACGATTGTATAAGCGTAGCGATAGTAATGTTAGCGTACGGGGAAACATTAATGGTCATTTCGACAACTTCAAAATTAATGTCTCTGACATCGACATTTCAACTCATTGTCACTGTCTTCAGATAAGTTTTCAGAATAATTGAGTTAATAAGCTCTGATTCAAAGGACCTCCTTTATCAAATAGATTGGATAAACTTAATGCAAAAAAAAAATATTTTTATCATTGAGAACTTATTAGTCAACCTCTATGGATAAGACTATTTCCGATTATAAGTAATTTATTTGTGATCTTGTTTACGAGCGTGCGGTTTGAGTTCGTTTTTAATCGTGTAATCTCGTGAATGTATGAAACAGTAAAATTGAAAAGTTTGAAGGTCATCAATTAAAGTCCGAGACTGTACATAATTTATCAAAATTAACAATATAACTAATTCCGTCTCATTACAGAACAAGTTCTAACGTGAAACTAATGTTTGAACCATCGAGATATTTTTGAACTTCGGAATTCATTCCAACTGTTGTAAGTAATAAAAAAATGACTCGATTTTAAAGTCAGTTTTTTAATCATTACTTTAATAAGTCGGAATATAGGTTAATATTCAAAATCGATGATTGCATTTTAGAGTTAAATTGTTAATAAATCGTCTCTCATGCCTTACCCCACACCGTAATAAGGGTGCAACACAATAGCATGGGGTGGCATAATTTCACGGGCCGCTGACACCGTCGTACGCTCAATAATATGTACAATGTTTACAGAGCGGCTTTACTCGGCTAACATAGTTGTTATTCGATGCTGGTCTAACCAATTTTAGAAATAGTGGTAAATCTGGGTACGTCGAGATTTACAAAAAAGCCATGTTTTTTTTTTTTTTGCCCATACACAAATGTAAAATATCTGACACGATTGTGTGTATAAAGCTAGGAGGAGAAAAACAGAAATGATTTTTTGATGACATTTATTTATGACAGTTAGTAGCTTCATAATAAGAATATTTTAAACAAATCAAGATACTTGACTTGGCTCACAAGGTTGTTGACATGTGGGATGTGGACTCTGCGATCATTGTGCCGATAGTCGTATCAGCCAATGGATTAATTGCCAAGAGCCTCGACCAACAACTATGGAGGCTCTCGTTGGGCAGCTGGATTAAGGGTGATTCAGAAAGTGGTACTCCTGGACACGGCCCGCATTATTAGGAGGTTCCTCTCCCTGGAGCCCTGACCGCCGGTAGCTTGGACGCTGTTCCCGATACCGGTGGGCTATAATTTTTTTATATTTTTAAATGTTTTTTTTATTCTAATATTTAAAAATATAATTTATAATGTATAATAAATAAATATTATCTTTCTTGTGATCAAAACAATGAAGGACCTACTTATCATCCCAAGGGCCTAAAGTGCGCTGATTAGCATATGTCAGGAAGAAGGGTTAGCAACATCCTTCCGTCTGCTAATTACATCCAACTGTGGTCACTTATAATCACAACCAACTGTGGTCTCTAATCCGTCCTGCCTAAGGACAGTGTAATTGTGGCAATTTTCTCTTTGACCCTCATTGTAGAAGTAGAGGTCATTGGATCTTTGTAGCCCATCTCAAAAATACCCGTTTACTCCCTGAAATTATTCTTTACTAGCTGCGCCCCGCGGTTTCACCCGCGTAAGTGTTGATTCCGTGGGAATATCGGGATAAAAAGTATCCTATGTGTTAATCCAGGTTATAAACTACCTGTTTGCCAAATTTTATCGAAATCCATTCAGTAGTTTTTACGTGAAAGAGTAACAAACATTCATCCATCCATCCATCCCTACTTACAAACTTTCGCGTTTATAATATTAGTTAGATGGACCAAAATCTGACATAAATATAAAATGTTTTATTACCCTGGTCACAAAATAAAATTAGATTCTACTTAAAGCGTCTTCAAGCCATAATTTAATTTCAGGTAATTTATCATTCTAAAAATATTACGCTCTCAAATAAATTATCCAGATGATGATCCATGTCGACGTATTTTTGATGCTCACTTACCCTAACGAAGAAACAGAACGTGACGACACAAAATATAATGGCCGCCAACACTTAGGGGAAGTTCCACCCCCAGGCATAAAAATCAAATTAATATTATGCTAGAACATTTTATCACCCTCTTATCTTACTTGCACACGACTGACGTTATTTTATACTAAGGTCTGCTTTTTAATCTCGTAGACTAATTTGACAGGTGCAAATGTCAAACTCCGTAGTGAAAAAACTAACAACAATCACTTGAAATGTCAGGTAATACGCTATCTGTGTGTCAAATTTCATCCAAATCCGTTCAGTCGTTTTTGCGCCAATCCAAAAAATACATCCAGACAAACGGACTAAAATTCTTCGTTACTATTTTGTTATAATCAACTACAAAGTTAAGTTTGTTCTTCAATCTGGGATCGGGAATCGACTCTAATAAAAGTTCATTTTCAACTTAAAAGTGAAGTTTGCCTTCAAACATAATTATTATGTATTAAAAATACTCTGATACACTCAGCTGCTGGTCAGTACTCTTTCAAAAAGCGTCACATCACCCAGATTTCCATATTCTGCATCCAATATATTATGTAGTGGTCATTCCTATACATACCATCAACAAAATAAATTAAAATGCCAACATTACCAAGAAACATCCTTAGCTCTTCAAAAGTAGGGTCAGAAAATACGAAAAATGTAGTCGATACAAAGGCCTTTGTAGCTAGGGGAGATAAAAGATTGTCCGTCAAAGTTATCAGAGCAAGGGGACACGAGGTAATCCCAACAATAATACTTGTGACGCACTTATTGTGAAGTGATTGATGTGATTACATTTTATAATCCATTTTATTATGTCATTGTGTTTGATTTTTTTTGTTCGCTGAAGTTTTTGAAAATGGTGTTGAAGAAATTAGATACGTTCTTTTAAGGTAAATTGTATCTTCGCAGGATTTTTATTACCTTTGTTATGTATGTACCTCTTTGAAGCGCATATAATTGAAAGTTCTTGTCTACTTTACTCTCTGTAATTTTTAACATTTTTCTTATAAAAATTTTAACACGAGACAAAATTGAATAGGTCAGTCACCTACAAACTCAAACTCGAGGCATTTATTGCAAATAAACCAATTACAGGCACTTTTGAATCGTCAAGGGGTACCCCGGTAGTATAAAAAAAATGGTTCTACAACAATAGCACTTGAATTAGTGTTATAATTTTAGGCTAAAGGAGATGGATAACTATCCCATAAAGGTTTGGCCTAGAAATAAACACAAATAAAACAAAATATTGTATGAAGGTATAACAGTGTTTTATAGCCCTGTATATTTTTGTTCGTCGTAAAACTTTGTGAAGGAACATAAGACCCTTCTCAAATCTCATGTCTTTAAAAAATAAATTCAAACCTGTCGATCGCGCTGTAATCCATGTCACCCATGTCCATCCATGTCCAAATTACCATCATATTTCCACAACTGACAACATAAATATCTCCCCAAATACTTGATTCAAAATAATAACCTTTAAAATAAAATATTTCCTGCAAAGTTTTGTCAACTAACGAAAGCTGTGGTCGGATTTCACATATTATCACTTATTTTTTAAATATAATAAATTATCTCTTGTCTGTACTAGGCCAGACTTTATCCATGTCCTTTGAAGATAATAAAAACGATATCATCATGAAATTAGTTCATTTATGAAAATGACAAGATAGACATAAATAACTCATTAATAAAGACTAAAGTAAGCATTTGGCAAATGTTGACGTACAGCAGGCCGTGGCCAATATGCCAATATCAGCCTATAATGTTCCCATTGCTGGGACAGAGGCCTCCTCTCTGTGAGAGGGAGCGGGCCGTAATCGACCACGCGGGCCCAGAGCGGGTTGTTAGATGTCACATGTCTTCAAATTTTTGGTTCTAGGACATGCCGGTTTCCTCACGATGTTTTCCTTCACCGTTTTGAGAGCAGTGGCGATGAAATAATTTACACAAAGTAAAGCGCCTGTCGGGGTTCGAACCTACGGCCTACAACTCGTAAGTCGTGGCCGTTACCACTGGGCCACCACTGCTCACCACACTGCAGGCCGTGGGCGCTTCTAAAACTCCGTTCAATAAAATGGGCGGCTAAAAGGGAGGCCAGCGTATATTGGTTTTAAATGCTTATATACACCTTAACACATCAGCTGAAAAAACTTTCCTCAGTGTTTACAGCGTGGGCGCAGCGAACCCCCAGCAACATGATTGTTTGTCATCTAAAAATATTCCACTTTCAAATTCACGTAATTTCCATTACGACATTCATAGTACGAATTATTAGATCGAATATCTTACGGCAAGATTCATAAACCGCACTGGCACAAGTAAGCGATTCATACGAATTATTAACTTTACTTAGTTGCCTGTATTGCTCATATTCTTATAAGCGAATGTAAGCAAGCATTTCATGCGAATAATCAAATATGTACTATATAACAATAAAGTTCATAATATTCGTATGAGACTCTTAATTTTCAGCAGTGTAACGTCAAAGTGCGGTCTGTAAATCTTGCCCTTATTAAAGACTATGGAACAATGAGGTTATTTTTGGTTGTTTGTTATCATAAATGAAATTACTGTTGTCGTTTATCCAACAGTAAATTAACTTAAGCGCTCAAAGACTTAACTTAATTTAGTCATTGGAATAATTATTAAAGTTCATTATTTGTACTTTGAAGTTTGAAGGGGCTCGTGTCTAAATGATTATAGCTGTAAGGGTCGATCGAAGGTTAAGCTACGCATGCCGCGGTCAGTTCATGGATGGGTGATCATCCATTACATACCAAGACCCCTCCCTGCCTCGGAAAGCACGTTAAGCTGCCCGGCTGTCATTTGTAGATCTTTGACAGTCGTTACGGGTAGTCAGAAGCCCAAAATGTCTGACAACCAGTCTTACCAAGGGGTATCGTGTTACCCAGTAACTGGGTTGTGGAGGCCAGATAGGCAGTCGCTCTATGTAAAATACTGTTATTCAGCTGTATCCGGTTAGATTGGAAGCCGACCCCATCATAATTGGGAGAAGACTAGGTAGATTGATTGAAAACAATCATGGACTTTAAATTTGGGTAAAGCGTGAACATAATAATAATTCGAACTATATTTTTGTTGGTCTGATCCATTCTATTTCTATTTTTGTTATTCTATTCCATTTTTGGCTTTGTCTTAGAACAATATCAGCAGTTTCTCATAATAGAATTGCGAGAAATATATAAGTTATTATATAATTAATATATTTTGTGGACTAAGAGAGAGCCTTCGATTCGATTGAGACATGGGATGTACTGCAGTCTCTTCAACGGTGCCAGATCAACTATCGGTACATCGAGGTGCTGAAGTGTCTATACGAAAACGCCGTTTCCAGGACCAGACCTCGAAACCTATCATTCTGCAGCTAGGTGTTAGACAGGGAGACGTTATTTCTCCGGAATTGTTCACCGCTGCACTGGAGGATGTCTTCAAGGTTCTGGACTGGAAAGGGCTAGGCATCAACATCAATGGCGAGTACATCACTCGTCTTCGGTTTGCCGATGATATAGTCGTGGTTGTGAGTGAGGACTTCAGTATAATGCTCGATGACCTCAGTAGAGTTTCCGAAAGAGTGGATTTTAAAATGAACATAGACAACAACTACTGCTCCTTAGCAGTAGCTGTAACTTATGTGTATTTTGTTTCGTACACTTATCTATCTGTCTGACTTGCACTTTATCAATATTTTGTGTATTTATACAAGACAAAGGCCATGTCAAATGCCCATGAAGATCTTAGACATGGGACACACTATATTTATCGGCAGCTGCATAGTACAATCCATAAGCTTCAGATTTCCAATAGTTAGTATACAAAGCCAAACATCAATCATCGTACGAAATTCCTCATTATAATATGCATTTAATATGGCGAGTGCAAGAACTCGTCAGTGTCGTTCGGGACACGAATGACAAATGACACGATCGTTTATCTTCCTATCTGTCAGCTGAGCCAATCAACGCACATGTAGTACTCGCTTTAATTTCAAATCAACAGCAAACCAATCTAATCACAACCTTAAACCTCACATAATAGAGATCATCTAAACTGTATTTTACATTTTTGTCAATTCATTCTAACTACCAAGTGCATGTGAGCTGCAACAATGTTCTGCATTCAAATGTTTACTGAAGAACTGAGGGGTCTTTCTAAAATGGTTCTAACATGGAAGGTCGGTTGTCATGACGACGGATTGACGGTCAAGCAATCGCTAATCGCCAGCAATCAATCAAGCATTTGAAATGGGACGGTGCAAGTAGTTGTAAGAATAGCTTTGAAATATTCCAAATGTATTGAATGGGATATTAGGGAGGGGTTAAACGTTGAATCGTGATGGTTATCTGATGTTACCATTAGTTGGAATATTAAAGCGTGTTGTGTAGGTAAGTATTTATCTACATTCACCGTGTAACGGAAAGGGTATAATATTTTCTATACCTACAAACGGAGTGAAGAGTATAAAGAATCTTTGGTAAAAGTATCACCTCAAAGAACATATTCCTTTAAGTCGTTAGTTCACACCCCTTTCGCAGCTAGGTAGTTATAGAATTTAAAATATTACTCATGAAAACCAAAAATATTACACCACAAGTGGACAAGTACTATTTTAAGATCTAGATATACTCCTATCACTCAGAATAACGATATGAATCCGTAATAAAAACGTAACTCCATCTGCATAATGTCAGGACTTGATGTCGTCTGTAGGTCTGTTACTTTTTCACGCCTGAACGGGCTGAAATGATTTCGATGTTTCGATGAAATTTGGCACACAGGTAGGCCATAACCTGATACTATGATACTTTTAATACTAGAAGTCATTTCCGCGCGAGTGAAGCTACGGGCAAAATCTATACTAGGTGGAAATGAATTACAAGTAACTTTCTCATCAATGGAAAAGTCCTAACTCTTTAAAAAAAATTATACCTCTACTGTAGAAGTTTGGTTAAATAGTCCATTTAAGGTGTGTCCGTATGTCTATGCTCGTCCGATCTGGAAGCAGAGATCTATTTGCAGCAGTCACATGCAATGGGTTTCATCGATCAACTGAACAGCTGGACGCTGACCTAAGATAGGTTACTGACCTTTAAAATTGAACCGCTCAAGTGTTTTTTTTTTCAAAGAGTATCTAGCTATGGAGTTTCTTGCCCATTTTCTTTCATACAAAAATTAAATTACCTTTTGGAATAGGCATCTAAAATTAACTCTATTTTTTATGGTTCCGTAGTCAACAAGGAACCCTTATAGTTTCGCCATGTCCGTCTGTCCGTCTGTCCGTCTGTCCGCAGCTTAGCTCATAGACCGTTGGTACTAGAAAGCTGTAATTTGGTATGGATATACATAATATACGACGCCGACAAAGTGGTAAAAATATTTTTTTTTTTGGGTACCTCCCCTACACTTAAAGTGGGGATGTTTTTTTTTTTGTCGTCAATCCCTTGGTGTGGGGTATCGTTGGAAAGTGTTGTGAGTTTGTGAAAACCATTTGCGGATTCAGGAATCCGTTTGCGGAATATTAAGCTTTAACGTGCTATCTTTTGTAAGAGCCAAGTGTTCCCCCCCTGCCAGCTAAATGGCTGGGTTTGGGTATGTGAAAAAATTCACGACAGTAGTATATATAACGAAATTAAAAGGAAAACTATCACCGCTACTTAGCCTCCACAAGTAACCGAGTAATAAACGATCAACTTAAATTTGCAGTTGTAAAAACATTTTGCCATACATTCTGTATCGGAGAACAAGTTTTTGTTTGTTTTATAAATTCATCCCAACTACGGAACCCTTCATTGTGCATGGTACGACATGCACTTGGCCGGTTTTTTTCATGTAAATTTTGACGTATAAAAGTGCCTTTTTAAAATGGTCATTTTTGAAATGAATTAATTGACATTAGAGTTTGACTTTACTAATGTTTAGTAGTGTCATGAAAATTTACTGTTAAGCATCTTAAATTGTCCGTATATTCAGATCACAACTATCATTCTTTTGACTGTGAAATACTATATTTATTAAGGAAGCAAGTCCCAATATACTAATCACAAACTAAATATACACAATACGCTATAGCACGGCAAATCTACGTAGAGGATCAATGGACTTAACAATTAATTTCCCTGACTGAGTACAATGAAGCTGGCTTGGAATCGATCGTTTTACAAAAAGACTAAACCAATAAAAAAAACAAAAATAAAACATGCTTGTAGAACTTTTATCCCAACAAATATCATAAATGCGAAAGTGAGTTTGTTTGTTTGTTGCGCTTTCACGCTAAAACGGCTGAACGGATTTGAATGTAATTTGGCGCATGGGTAGAACATGACCTGGAATAGGACATAGAATACTTTTTATCCCGATACTTACGCAGGTGAAGCCGTTGGGCACAGGTAGTAAATAATAAATAAAATCGTTTTTATTCGCGAATTGGTAAACACTAGCTGATATATGACTAGCTGAAATGTGGGTGTAGGTAACACCCACATTTCATCAGTTATGTTTAAGTCCCATATACAAGTGGGCGAGAATACTGTTATCAACAGGTCACAAATGTAGACTCTGGGTTGTTACTGAGAATTTCCTAATGGAAAAACCTAGTACTTAACACTTTGCCCGCCCCGAAATTTTAAAACTTTATTCCTAGAAAATATACACACATAAATAAGTCTTCAAAAGCTTTTATACGGACAAAAAAACGTAAAAATTCTGATGATTCAATTTACTCTATAAGCTAAAAACTCCTTTCAATATCCAGTTTCTATGATGTTATTTTTGCTTATAAATAAAGGCATTAAAAACTTTTATGTATCCAAAAATATACCCTAACTAGCTGCGCCCCGTGGTTTCGCCCGCATATGTCTCGATCCCGTCGGTGTATCGGAATAAAAGTATCTTTTATCCTAACCCAGGATATGGTCTCATCCAAATCCGTTCAGCCGTTTTGGCGTGAAAGCGGAACAAACAAACAAACTCACTTTCGTATATATATATATATATAATTACTAATATTATAAATGCGTAAGTGAGTTTGTTTGTTTGTTACGCTAGTTAGGCTTAAGAATAAATTGCGCATAAATTAACCCAATAGGGTCTGTTGCTTTGATGAAAAGTACCAAGATTTGACGAAAAAACCATAAATCATCAAATTACAGCAGTACTTGCAAAAAAAAAGTAAGTAATTAAATTATGACTGAAAAAAAACCTTGAATCCAAATAGAAGATGGCATCCATTAAGTGTTTCAAATATTTTTTATTCAACCTTAAAAAATATAATTTGAGTGGTACGCTCTTTCGCGTTTAAGTAAAAGTAATCAAGAGAAGCGACAATGATTAAATAAGCTTTCGCAGTATATTTTTCATTACTGTGTAAAAAAAATAATTAACTTTTTTTAATACTGGTCGACCAATGGCACTCTTTTTAACCGACTTCTTCAAAAAGGAGGAGGTTCTCAATACGTCTGTATGTTTTTTTTTAATTCTTTTTATTATTTTTGTGTTTATGTTACTCTATTACTCCGCCAATTATGAATCGATTTTGATGATTCTTTTTTTGTTTGGTAGGTCATGCTTCAGAGGTGGTCCCAAATAAATTTTATTAACTTTGCTTGCGTAGTTTTTGAGTTAGCTTCAATAATAACGTATTTTTCTCACTTAGTGTATGTAGACGATATATTGTTTGACTCCGTCACTGTTATTTACATAGCAGGTACAACGATTCGTATTTACGTACGAATTCGAATTTGGGTGGGGTAGGTACCACAACTAAAAAGTAAAAAATGTGGAAGGTGAAAAAAACGAAAATTGAAAAGCAAAGTCAGGCAAAAGCAAAGCAAAATCCCTCATGGGGAATTTTAACGATAAAGTGGTCGTACAGAATTGCAGCGAACCGGTAGTAGGATCCTACGGGTTTGGCAGTAGGAATCATAGGGGGCAAATGCTTGTCAACTTCCTTGAGAAGGAGGGGCTTTTCTTGATGAATTCCTTTTTTTAAAAACAGCCCCAAAGGAAGTGGACGTGGCGAAGCCCCGACACTATGACGAAAAATGAGATAGACTTCATCATAACGGATAAAAAGCATATATTCAGGGATGTCTCGGTGATCAACAGGTTCAATACCGGCAGTGATCACAGACTTGTTCGAGGCTCTCTGAATATCAACTTCAAGCTCGAGCGAACTCGTTTGATGAAGCCTAGGTTCCGCCCAAATATGCTCCAAACTATGTTGGGATCTGAAGCGTTCCAGTCAGACCTGGAGAACCGATTCGCTGCCGTGGAATCCACAAATGACGTCGACCAGGCGTTCGACCAAATGGTGGAAATCCTCAGGGAAGAAGGTACGCGATTTTGCAAAATGCGGCGTAAGGGCAAGAAGTCGAAACTTTCGGAAGAGACTCTGAAGCTTATGACGGAACGACGTGAAAACCCACCTATCACTTCGTCAGAACAACGGGCACTCAACAAAAATATTAGAACATTGGTACGACGTGACCTCCGACGCTGCAATACACGCTCTATAGAGAAAGCGAGCAAAATCGGGGGTCGAAAGTGTTCGTCCAATCACTCGGGAGGAGCCACCTAACGAAGCTGACCACATCTAGTGGGGAGACCGTCGTTTCGAAGCCGGAGATCCTTTCGGAAGTCGAAAACTTCTACGGCCAGTTGTACGCATCGCATGCATCTCGACCTGATCCCGAAAATGAGGATTCCAGAGCCACCTTAACCCGCCATTTCACGGAAGACCTGCCAGAAGTCAGCCAAGATGAAATCGAGGCGGCTCTTAAACAGCTTAAAAATGGAAAAGCCCCTGGTGAGGACGGGATTACGACTGAGCTCCTGAAAGCGGGAGGAAGTCCTGTACTGAAGGAGCTTCGGGAGCTTTTCAACTCTGTCTTGTTCTCTGGGAGAACTCCAGAAGCGAGGCGAAGGAGCGTGGTCGTTCTTTTCTTTAAAAAGGGTGATAAGACCCTTTTAAAGAATTATAGACCCATTTCGCTCCTAAGCCACGTATATAAGTTGTTTTCAAGAGTCGTCACGAATCGTCTAGCGCGAAGACTCGACGAGTTTCAGCCGCCAGAGCAGGCCGGGTTTCGAGGAGGATACAGTACCATAGACCACATCCACACAGTGCGGCAAATTATACAGAAGTCCGAAGAGTATAATCGGCCCCTATGTCTTGCTTTTGTGGACTATGAGAAGGCTTTTGACTCTATCGAGACCTGGTCTGTTTTGGAGTCTCTGCAGCGATGCCAAGTTGACTGGCGATACATCCAAGTGCTGAGATGTCTTTATGAAAACGCGACTATGACCGTCCAAACTCAGAACCAGCAAACTGAACATATCCCCCTGCGTCGAGGTGTGAGACAAGGGGACGTAATTTCCCCGAAATTGTTCTCTAACGCATTGGAGGATGTGTTTAAGACGCTGAACTGGGAAGGACGCGGCATTAACATCAACGGCGAGTACATATCACACTTGAGATTTGCAGATGACATCGTCATAATGGCTGAGTCGCTGCATGACTTGCAACAGATGCTGAACGGTCTAGTTGATTCTTCTGTACGCATTGGTCTCCGGATGAACTTGGACAAAACCCAAGTTATGTTCAACGACCACGTTAGTCCGGGACCGATTGCTGTCAATGGCGGTGCTCTTGAAGTTGTTCGTGAATACGTTTACCTCGGGCAAACTCTGCAGTTTGGTAAGAACAACTTTGAGAAGGAAGCTAACAGAAGAATTCAGCTGGGCTGGGCAGCTTTTGGGAAGCTCCGTCGAGTATTCCGCAGAGCCTAAAGACTAAAGTCTTCAACCAGTGCGTCCTGCCTGTCATGACTTACGAAGCCGAAACGTGGACACTCACGGTACGACTGGTCCATAAATTCAAGGTCGCTCAGCGAGCTATGGAACGAGCTATCGTTGGAGTATCTCTGAGAGATAGAATCCGGAATGAGGTAATCCGGCAGAGAACCAAAGTTGTTGACATAGCTCATAGAATAAGCAAGCTGAAGTGGCAATGGGCCGGCCATATTAGCCGTAGAACTGATGACCGTTGGGGTAGACGTGTTCTTGAGTGGAGACCGCGAATAGGCAAACGTAAGGTAGGACGCCCTCAGGCTAGGTGGAGCGACGATCTTCGCAGGGTGGCTGGTAGCAGCTGGATGAGAGCTGCCGAGAATCGAGCTGAATGGCGTGCAATTGGAGAGGCCTATGTCCAGCAGTGGACTGCTATAGGCTGATGATGATGATGATGATGAAAAGCAAAGACACCGACTTCCGAAATTAAAGTTATTTTTAGTGTTTTTTTGGAATAAGGCTGTTTTTTTTTTTGTAAAAAGTTTTTATTCACTTTAAGTGTCTGTTAGACAGCTCAAGTTAGAATCTACGTCAAAGGTGGGTGGGTCATGCTTGAATCAATTTTTTCCTACAACGACAAGAAAGAACATCACCTTTCTGTTCCGTTCTTGACTGCATATAATATGTGAGTACACAAACAGTCAAATGCATGAATAAATAAAGGGTCTCTTGGAAAAAAAACAGGACTGGACTGTCCTATCTTCTCAGAAAACCTTAAAACGTATTCAGAATTCCTACAAAAGAACACAACCTGTTCACTCTAGCAATAATAAATTCTAAACGCGTATATTCCTGGGAACCTGCAGTCATCGCGAGTGATAACAAACTGTCAGGCTGTAAAAAACCCGACCTGGAAACATCAGCTGAGAACTTTCTTTTACAATATCGTGAAACTAGTTCAAACATATTTCTTTGAAACGGTGCGAACGAAAGGAAAAATGTAGAGTGTGCTTTTGCATTTTATTTTACAACTTCTTGACTTGGTTGGAATCAATTAAGGGTAGTGTAATGAAAGTGGGAGGAAATTGAATGTTTAAATATTGTTCAGTGACGGTAATTACATTTTGTCTTAGGTTTTATTTTTGTAGGTTTGTGGGAAGAAGGACAACTAGTTAGTCGACGGAATTGCTGGTTATGGTTTCTTTAACACTCTTAAATCATATTAGAAAAGGATATGAGGAGGCTAAGTAATAACAGCCGCACAGGTAAATCCATCGGGTTAAGCTACGCTTGCCGGGGGTGGATTTTTACATACCGAGACTCCTCCGTGTCTCGGAAAGCACGCCGTTGGTCCCGGCTGTCGTTCGTGGATCTTTGACAGTTGTTACGGGTCGTCAGCAGCCCGAAAGTCTGACAACCAGTCTTACCAAGTGGTATCGTAGTACGCAGTTGGTTTGTGGAGGTCAGATGGGTAGTCGCTTCATGTAAAATACTGGTATTAAGCTGCATTCGGTTAAACTGGAAGCCGACCCAAACATAGTTGGGAAAAGGCTAGGCAGATTAATTGTAGATTGATATTAGAAAATCATACTGGTATTCAGCTGCAGTTGGGAAGATGCAAGTTTCTTGCGATTTTTACACAACCATGGTGGAAATGCGCTTGTAACAAAAATTGTCGGCATATAAACTTTTTAAATTACCATAAGTAATCATTAAACTGCTTCCACAATATAGAGTTTTTCTTCGCTTTGCAACTAGCGAATCTTCACACATTCCGAGTCACTACCTTGTAATGGCCATCTCGAAACATTAAACTAACATCTTAAGACCTGTTTTTTTATAGACTATCATAAGAACATTAACAGGCGGTCTTATTGCAAACGACGAGTGTTAAAGAGGAAATTTTCAAATATCTACCTACACTGTATAATAATAGGTACGTATTTTGTGCAATAAAGTTTGAAAAGTAGCATATTTGGTGGTAGGTACGTTACGTTAAATGATGTTGATTTAGATATGGTATTATTTTTATTTCAAGTTTTAGAATGATGTTAAAATAATCGTTAGTGAAGAATTAATGATCATTGAAAATTCGAAGACATGGACATCTTCCAACCCGCACTGGGCCCGCGTGGTCGATTACGGCCCACTCCCTCAGAGAGGAGGCTTGTGTCCCAGCAGTAGGAACATTATAGGCTTACTATGCTCATGAAATAGCTAAACATATTTAATAAATGTATTGCAACTTTAACACTCATCAAACATCCTCAAGAATCGCTACACAAAAACGAAACATCCCGTAATACAGCCACGAACTTCACTTTTGAATTTTTTATAACGACATGCATACAATACGTTTATAATGTAGCCAACCCCAAACTGCTCTTTGTAATGCTTTTTAACCCGTTTTGTGACTAAAATAGACGGTAAAACTCTCCGGACCACACATTATTTTCATTATTTCGGGTTATGACAAAGCGATGCAAATGTGTGTAATTTATGTTGCAAATTCACTAGCTCGAAGAGCGAGTGTGCTTTTCGTACAAAAACCTTACAAGGTTAGGAAAAATGATTATGTTTTTTCGTCGACTAACGCTGAAGGACACATGACACTTTTCTGGGCGGATTTCTCATTTATGAAATGAAAGGATCGATCAATCTACCCCGGCTATCAAAATCTACTGTTACAAGACGCAACTTTGTCTCAAATTGTATAGATATAGGGTTTTCCAATTAGAAAATTCTCAGTTGCTACTGAGAATTTTCTAATAGGGAAACCCTCAATGGCAATAGGCTAGACCCTGTTATACGGAACTACTAACAGAAGTGGCCAAACATGGGTGTTCTACCTCTGGCTACTCCTTTAGGAAATACAAGGTTCATGTAATGCCGGGTACAATTGATGTTACTTCAATGTTACACAAATGCGCAGTCCACAATGCAACATGAAAATAAATGTAACACAATCAAGGCGAATTTATTTTAATGTGTGTTTCATGTTACGTGTCACCTTAATACTTATATCATGGACAGATGGATGACCCTTGTAACACCGGTTTTTCCTAGCATGGAGTTCATTGATAATTGATTTTGTAACGCTAGTTTCAGGCCGCGACTTCATCAGCGTGAAATTTCTTGTTTTAACAAAAAAAATATCCTACGACACTCGAAAATACAGCCCATTAGTGAAAGAATTTTCGGAATCGGATCAGTAGTTCTGAAAATTACACCCAACATACAAACTCACATAACTCTCTATAATATTAGTTTAGATAAATATGTCCTCTATTTCATTTTCAATTATAACATAGTAAATCTTTTTATTAAAAAAAAAAAAACATTAAAAACATTACACTCCTTTTTGGGCAGTCGTGTAAAAATATAAAAAATAGTAGCCAATCGGCATCAGAAACAGGGTCGAGGCTGCCGGTGGTCCGGGCTCTAGAGAGAAGAATCTCCTCACTATGCATGCAGTGTTCAAGAGTAGTGCATTCTGAATCAAGCCCTTAACCCAGCCGCGAAATGAGAGCCTCCTGAGGTGTTGGTCGAGGGCTCTATTAGGCCATTATCGGTAACGATTATTGATACAATAAAATCGATTGCAGAGTCCACGTCCCACATGTCAACAACCTCGTGTGTAAAGTCAAGACGTGCCCCACTCCGCTCCGCTCTGTACTAAAGTACAGCTTACAGTACAGTAATCGCGGAGTGGGGCGCGTCTTCGTGGATAGCAATAACTGTACATGATTTTTTTGGATAAATATTATTATTTATTTTATTTATTTAAACGTTTAACGGACCACAGCTATCTAAAGTATTAGTAAATAAAACCTAAAACAGACTAATGTTTGTATCCTAATGATAATCTTATGTCTGCAGCCAGACTACACACTATCCACGTAGTATATAGTAAGTACCAGACGGATGAAGTGACGCAGTCCAGATCTGATCCAGAGACGCAGCACCGGACAGTCCCATCTACCGCACAACGCGCTCAGGATGCTGTGGTAGCTGGTACGCATTCTGCGAAGGATCGGGCCACACCGGTTTAGGATGATGGCATGAAAGTCATCACTCCTCGCCTCAGCAAACATCCCCAACGGGTACAAACACGCTGGAGCCCCCCCAGCATCCAGAATTATTAATGGTTGTACGAAATACCGTATCCATCTTTCCTAGTTCTTCAGCAGCAGCATCTTTATTCCACATTGATGTAACGTCTGTTGCTGTGGACCCATTATTCGCGGATCAAATGGCCCATTTTCCTCGGGGCCCAGAGACATCGTTAAACAAAATTTTATTCTCACAATACTAAAAACTTGGTGCCCCGGTATTACTTATTAAAACGCGTTCGTAACCGGTTTGATGATTACGTTTTAGTGATATAAACGGGGAAACTGCGAATATTTCGACTGTGGTTTGGAGTTGGACCAGATTCTTGTTTATGTTATCTTGAGTGAACTGAATTATACATGGCTCTCATCATCATACATAGCTCGACTTCACCCCCTTCTGGGCATACGATTTTTTTTTCTTGTGCCAATCCTCATTCTAATTTTTTTTTTCGCGTTGGATATCCTCATGGATGTCCTTCTCCCACGGGTGGGTAGAGGGGTCTGTCAGACTCTTACTGACTAAAACCACCCCAGTTTTCCCTCGGACACTTACGTCGGGGGGCTGCGGGTGCAGTTGGGACTTCCGCTGCCCCGGACTGGTGAAAGCCCGCGCTTAGCGGGCCCTGTCCCGTAGGGGGAACTCTTCCTGTTACGTCTTAGAGAGGCGCGCGTGGAACACTATGCGCCTTCATCTCGGGTCCTGTGAATAATCACGCTCCTGCATCAGCCTCATCTAGGTTCTACCCAAGATGGTAACAAGGTCGTTTGCCCATCTCGCCCCCTGACGACCAACACTTTGCCTTCCAGTTCTTGGAAGCCACTCGGTCACTACCCCACTCCACCTGTTAAGGTGCAGTGAAAGGAAAAATTATGGAACTCAAATAGATTTGAGTTCCATAATTCCTTTTTGGAATGTCGACATGACCTTCTCTAACCTTCTCTAACTGCTCTAGTTGAGGATACGATGCGATTATTATGAGGAACGGCATAATAATACAGAATAATGGGGAAATACACAAACGAAACCCCTGTATAGATTTGGTAGGAAGGTAAACGTGAGGCTAAAACGTACGGTAGCTAATTGTACCTTTCTGAAAGACCACCTGAGACATTCTGGACAGTTATCGTAAAATCATGATATAAATCATTATAAAATCATGATAATAATATACCTAAATAGAGATGCAAAATGGGCTTTCTGATGAAACCAGTAAAATCTTCATAACTGTGTTTGATGTACCATTCCGAGCTATTATACTTTTTATGAATATTAATGTGGAATATGTGGTTTAGTGCGACGTTACTTGTTTATGTGTAGTCAAATTGTGTGTTGAAATGCGGATTTTTTAAGGGCTAGTAATAATCGTTAACATTTTAATTATTTGCAGGCTTTTGTTTTAATGTCAAGTACATAATGGCGGCCATACACGCTACGGTCTACCGAAGAGGTTTACCAGTGCAGGTGTGCCTGCACAACTAGACCGGAGTGTATTATAGACCTGTGCAGCTCTTGGAACATGCGATACGCCGGTCGACCTGCGCAGGCGCCGCTGCACGGGTAGACCGTATGGTCGGTAGCTTGTATGGCCTACATTAGACAATGTGCCCACTAGAGACTGAATAGTTTTGACAGCCTTAGATAAAATCTTTTGTTTTGTACCAAAACAGTTTTTGACTAAGTCTGAGACTTTTTCATAATTATTTGAGTTTTGATTCATATGCGCGCATTACCTGAGTCGTGCTACACACTTATTCGGCTCGGCATCAGCAAAACCGAATATACATTATTTTGCCGAATTTCCCGCATTTCGAACAAATGTGGAGCACCCGTTAGACATTACAAGAAATACTTACTGTGAATTGTAAAAATATTGAAACGAGGAAGTGATGATTTTTAAACTTTGTAAAAAAAACGTCACCTTCTCTTGCTTTATTTAAAACTTGTATACGTGGTTCCAAGAAAAATTACTTGGGGAGCCTATTTACAATTCCTTCCACGAATCTTTATGCATAAAAAACAATTTTCCGTGCGTTATTCTCGCTAAAACTTGAAAATGGCTCGACCGATTGTGATCAGCGCGCGCCGGAGAAGGTTCGTAACAAAAAAATAATGTTAAAAAGGCATTGCAAAGCATTAGCTGATCAATTATAAATACGAATTGCTTACTACACTGGGGGGACTCGACGACGCTTCTTAAGCTTTAGCATCTGACATTATCGTTATAGACCCCTCTTTTGCCCCCCTCAATTGTTATGAGTTTTAAGTGCATTACACCAAATAATGTCTGTCTCAACATTTTTTAAACATGACATAAAAATTATCGCTCTTACTTAAAATTTAACTGTTGAAATAAATAATAACGACACAAAATTTTTGTAGCCGTTTATTAAATCTATACTGCGTACATCTTTTGCCCGCATCACTCATTTTATGCAGCTTGAAATTCCACTACTGAATAGTAGTATTAGAACTTGAATAAACGGCGGTGCTCAAAGTAATCTCAACCTCATACGTCACACATTGGTTGTTCATATAGGTAGGCACAATAGTGTATTAAATTTTGTTGGGCCAAAACCTCGCCTCTTGGCTCCTATGAGCCTTGGAGGTCGCTATGGCTGCATTTTTTAGGGCAAAGAGCACAGGGGTCTTACTCAAGACCTATCCCAAACGGCTCATTTTTAAGAGCCACACCCCGGAACTTAACTACCCAATAAAGAGTGTCCGTCGTTACCGTTTACCCCTACCATTTGTCGTCTGTTTACCACTATCATGTCATCATTTCATCGGCCGAATTTTACTGTAGCGTCATATGTCAAGCGTCACAGGAACTCGTGGCTAAGTGAGGAGCTCGTGGCTAAGTAATAACAGCCCGCTTGGGTCGATCCATCAGGTTAAGCTACGCTTGCCGGGGTTGGTCCGTGGATGGGTGACCTTTTTCACATATCGAGACTCCTACGTGCCTCGGAAAGCACGTTAAGCCGTTGGTCCCGGCTGTTATTTGTGGATCTTTGACAGTCGTTACGAGTCGTCAGAAGCCCGAAAGTCTGACAACCAGTCTAACCAATGGGTATCGTATTACCCAGTTTCTGGGTTGTGGAGGTCAGATAGGCAGTCGCTTCATGTAAAATACTGGTATTCAGCTGCATCCGGTTAGACTGGAAGCCGACCCCAACATAGTTGGGAAAAGGTTAGGCAGATTGATTTTCATGAGTCAAGCGTCACATTTTTTTAGTAAAATATTAAATACTGGGGGCCTAAACCGGCCTCATTAGCAATTCCTCTAAAAAGCAGTTCATTTCCTGAATCCCAGCTGTCATTAGCAATTCCTCGAATTTGACATAAATTGTGGACCATTTTACGAATCTCCATGGAAAACTGTCAAACAGATGAATTAATTCGTAATATGAATTACACGCAGATCATAATATTATGAATTGTCAGTTGTTGACATTTTACGATGATTCATAATATTTTCATATTATGATTTTTCTAAAGAGACGGTTTTAAGCCCCCTGCTGCGTTACAAAATTTTATCAACATTGCGTGCGTGATTCATGACCCTTTAATAGTATATCTACTCGTAGTACCTACTGCAAGCTTACCAAACAAACTAAAAACACAAATATGACCACGAAAAACACGTTAGATTGACTGTATCCAACTCGGGGTCGCTACACTACCCACTACTTGTGTACCTCGGGACCGTACGGTAAAACCGTCCCGCGGGACACCGGACACGCATTGCGACAGAACCGTGTTCGGACTGGTACACTGAGAGCGATACATTTTATAGCTTTCTGCTCTAACTTTGATGGATTGAGTTTGTGTGTTGATGTTAGTCGATATCTATCGGAATTCTAGTCTCTAAGGGGTTAACGCCTTAGAGACTAGAATTCCGATAGATATCGATGAAAAGGCGTAAACGAAAAATGTGTGTTATTTAAATGCACTGGAAGAAAAGGTATTGTAGTTTTAATAGAGTAATGAAACGCTTATTCACGCCCAATAAATTGTAAACCAACCGCAAAGCTAGTCAGCATAAGAAACTTTCCTCAAAGTTTCACTACAGCAATATTTTCAAAGTATCCTTTCAACTTCAACTGTATTCATAGTCGCTCTGTCGCCAAGTCCGCACAGAGCCCCGCTCACAGAATTCTTGAATATTTCAAAGCATTACACTTCGCACTCAAAGTGTTCTTATTATTTATTCAAAAAATTAAGCAACGCAGTCTCATGTTCATATTTGAGTACTTCTTTCATTTTTTTTTTCTTTGCTAATCAAGAACGGTAGTGGAGGAGACGCAATATGCGTGACATAAATAATTCAGGTATATTTCTTGATGAAAAGCGAAAAATCATTGAATTTGGCAAATGTACTCTGAATTTGTATTCTGTTGGCACTAGGACAACTTTTTTATGAGTTTACCATTTTCTAAGTAGCTGGCACACAGAAGAATCTTTTTAATATTACTAGCTGTCGCCCTCGACGTCATCTGCGATCTAGTATTAGTAGCTTATGTCTTTCTCCAGGTCATGGTCTATACATACGCCAAATTTCATCCAAATCCGTTCAGCTGTTTTAGTGTGAAAGCGTAACAAACAAACAAACTCACTTTCACAGATATAATAATATAGTTAGGATTTAATACAAACCCAAATACTACTTTAATCATCTAGATTAATTCCAATAATACATTTACCGATTGAATTCATCCCAACAATAATTTGAAGCAAAATCAAATAATTAAGTTTAAAACCAATACCAAAGCAACTTTTCAACGTCTATTATTGCCTTAAATCAATCAATTTCATCTGTGACGAAAACAATATCCTGTATACACTTTTGATAAATAATAAAATATTTAATATCATTAGCTGCCAAGACGCTCAAGACATTATCTCGAATTGGTAAACAAGAAACATTTTCAGCTCTGTCTTGATATTAACCAAGTTTTCTCTTGCAAACATTCTGGAAGCCATTACCCGATTAGTAATATTTGATGGTAGGTACGTCACAACATTTCTGTCGTTTACCAAGAAAGTTATCTAATAATATCTCCTTTCATCATCTAAACTCCTGGTATTCTTTTTATCATTCGGTTCACCGAAATTGAAATTTACCTTGGAATTTTAAGATTTGGTTTTGCTTTTAGCTACGGATTTGTCTCTTGTGCTTCTCATAAGCTCAATTTTAGCTTTTCAACTGAATTTCGATCCCTACTTTCTATACTTAACATAACATAATAATCCAGCAATCCCGGGCAGGGTTAGGTAGAGGTGTACCTATAGTACACACACATTTCGCCAGTTACGTTTAAGTCCCATGTAATAAATAGTAGCCTATTGCTATCAACGCACAAATCCAGACTCTACTGCTACTGAGAAATCCCAAATGGAAAAACCGAATATCACTTTGCCCGACCCGAGAATCGAACCCAGGATCTCATGCTCAACGCTAGTGACCACTAGACCAACGAGACAGTCTTCCTGTATACCCTTCATAACGCAAATTGGCTGTGACAGACGGACGGACAGACATACGAGTGATCCTACAAGGGTTCCGTTTTTCCTTTTGAGGTACGTAACACTTAAAAGTTTTATTTACTTTTAATTCACTTTGGTATTAATTGAAATGCCCTTTCGGTCATCTTTGCATAATATATAATACAAAATTTCGATACTAATCTAATTTTCTTAAAAATTTTCGCTTCTCAAAGACGAAAAGTAGATTCGTCTGATGTGAATGCTTTTAATTTCGAGATCATAATAATTATCCTGTCTCCTATTGTTTTAATTTATATTCTTTTCGCGTTATTTTTGATCCAGCCATCGCTAATTGACTTCCCGGAAAAAAATCGTTAATTATTGAAACGGCATTTTTGAGTAAAGACGCCTAATTACTGCGTGACAGTTTACAGGTAGAAATGAACGTTACATTTTTTTCTTCATAATATAAATGTCTTTTATCATTATAGAATGAGAAACTGTTTACTTATTTTCTTTTAGAAATATAAGGACAATCGCATTTTTTTTAAAGAAATTCTACATCTTTTATTCATCATCATCGGCATCCCTGTTCTGCCCACTGCTAAGTATAGTCTCCTCCCTCTTGTACCATTGGTTAATTTCATATGTTGTTACAATTTATTGCTCGCGGCTTCACCCGCGTGGACGTCGGAAATTATGCCACAGGAACGCACTACCGGTATAAAATGTGTCTCCTCCTCATCCGCCACGTGTACGGCCAACGAAAGGAAGGTAAGCCGTTAGGTGAGGTTTCTATCCTCTCTAACGAAAGCCCTGACGGCTTCTCGCTGAGCCTGTATGGACAGGCATCTACACAATTGTGCAAAGGAAGTACATTTCTTAATTTTAAGTGTGATAGTGCTCTGAATTTAACAGTGCGTGGACATATATTATTAGTGTCTAACAATTATATTTGTTAACATATCAGGTAGTTTCAATTTACTCTATACACTACCTACCTAATCGTTAACGGCCTGCGCAGTCTACCAGCAAAGCCCTAGCCGTTATAGTGGCTACTACAAATTTTATCTACATAATTTTTACATTACTGAGAACATTACAAAACTTCAAACCTTTCCAAGCTAGATACCAAAACTCAAAGTCTTACTAGAATGAAGAATAAAATCCATAGACGAAATACGTTCCCCTCTAAATTTTAGAGCATGCATTTTCTCCGCAAAAGAATCTATTATAACAAATAGCCTCTTAGGGTTCGCCTCGGAATATTGTTACGTGTTTACTTGGCTGTATAATAGTGCTTGCAACCGCCAGACGACGCTTTAGGCTTTAGACACACGATTGATTTTCAGTTAAAAAATATAAGCGGCATTGTTTGGTCCGGTGACTTTGCTAGAGGAAATATTTAATTGATCCTCCAAAAACTGATTGATCTTCTACTGGTAATTGCCTTTTTTTCTCCTCTAAAAACTTTGCAGCATAAATAAAATAAGTTTATTTCATATCATTTTGGCTTCTAGGAGTCTCCATTTAGGCATTTTAATAATGATCGCCTTTATTAATAAATGCGGCGCTTTTTGACGTTCTGTACTTTTTGAAGTTAGTTGCAGTAACTTAGCTAGACCCTGACCAAATGTATTAGGTTAGGCTATAACTGTGACCAGACAAGCGCGAGCCGAGCGAGCGAAGCGAGCGGTGTATCGGCTGGTGAGCGCTACATCCAAGTTGGTCGCAGTTACTAGGCCTTGCACGTCACGAAAAGACGATCGAGTATATCAGCGCATCGTTTTATATTTTTACGGAATCAAAATGGGTATTATTTGGTGATCGATTCAATATATGCCCTTTGATATCTACAGTATAGCTACTTGGCTACAACTAGGTACTCGTTTCGTAAGAATAGGCTTTATAATAAAGAGCATTCAATTAGTGAAGACATCCCTATCTACATGTCCTATATAACTACATGATTCACTGATTTTTATTATTGATTTTAAGCAAAGTAAGTAAATTATTGAAAAATTGATGGACTCTTCGTAATCAAAGAGATTTGATTTGAGTCTTTGACAAAGAGTTTTTAAAGTATTTTCTGCGCGGACATCTATGTTTCTGCGAAACCTAGAGTTAGGTAAATCATTAAAAAGTTGACATTCAAATTCTTATTATCGTGCCAATATGAGAGAAAGAAAAGACGTTTTAAAGAAAAGAAGAGAAACAGTAAGCACTAAATACTTCAGTAATTCTTAGAAAAACATCAAAAGAAACAAATAGGACCAATTTAAAGTGTCTAATATAAACTTCTAAGTGGTAAAGTCTTATTCTGTTAGAAATCTTTTTCAACTTGTCTGATTTGCCTTAAGAATCACCGCCGTCTCTCGACATTATACGTCACTAGTTCAGTCCCTCGGTATTCTTCGCGTGGATTTCTAATAATTATGTCAAACCCGATCAATAGGTATATCTACGAACAAAATCACTGGAATCGGATAGGTACGTGGTTATCGATTTTCCAATAATAAGCTCGCAAACAGGCAGACTTAGAGTTCTCACCGTTCATTCCAATATTATACGCATCACGAGATTTCGCTTAGGATAACCGAAATCTCGCTCAGCTTCACACATTCCTCGCTCACATGCTGTCTTCAAGCAATTCCTCATACATTCTCCCTTTTATCCCCGCTCATCTCAATCGAGCTGTTATAAAACAGTCTGCCGTCTCTCAGACAACATCCTGTGAATTATTGGGAGCCGGTGAAACCCGCCCGCCAATATTCAATGGTACGCCCATTTCAATTTCCTGCCAGTTTTCATAACCGTTCCCGTGTAGGAACGTTATTTTCCAGTTAAAATTTAGTTTGCGAGGTGAAAGCCTTTTGGATACTGATTGGAATGAATTAATGTAGACGGGGTTTTTATATATTTTCTTTTTGTGAATTTTCCGGTGAAAAATTTCTGTTGCGGATCTCGATAATATTCCATCACCATATAATTGATGATTGGTGCTCGCAGTTGAAGTTGTTAGCGTCTGCATGGAAATTGTGACATTTGAATTATACCAAAGACAGTAATATACAAGGAGGATTGGAGCGTAGATAGATGTGTATATTTATGACACAAAATTCACCTTTGTCTCGGAATTTGTGGTGACTAGAATTTCGAAACTAACACAGGCCCTAGTCGTATCCAATTCATACGATCTAAGGTTACATAACATATTACTAAAATTGCCTAGTTTCAGTACCAATAAATTGTTAGCACAAATAAATATAAAGCCGTGTTCTCATAGTCATAAATGAATCTAGGTTGCGGCCGGCCACAAATAAAAAATTCATTGTATTGCTATTGTAGTCATCAATAGTCCGCGCTTGCGTCAGACGTCTGAACTAATATTTTATTTTATAGTTTTTGTGAGATCTAATTTCAGGTATCTTAGTTGTTTTGTTATTGTATATGACCCTGTTTACTGAGGGCCAATTTCACCAAACTCTGTTCGTGATTTAATGCTATGTTTAGCACTTTGATGTCCCATTTGGTAATTAACAGAATAAGGCTGTATGGCGAAATTGACCCTAAGTCCAAATTAAATCCGGATAACTTTTCTGGTAGTCACGAACATAAATATACAATTACCATGGACAGTTCAGCAATAATATCTAATTTTAAATTCCATTAATGTCTTTCGTGAAAATGGCGGCAAATATATGTAAACTTTTGTGGAAGGCATAATGCAAGTGATATCACAAGCATATGACATCGAAGGAACACCAAAACTAGCTGACGAAACAAACGCTGCCAAAATATAGGATGCTGCATCGGCTCAATAAAGACTTGTCACCTCTTTGAATTCCTCGATTACCTATCTGACCTCTACAACCCAGTTACTGGGTAACACGATAGCCCTTGCTAAGACTGGTTAGTCAAGTGTCAGGTAAAAAATATTTTTATCATCCAGGGCATTATGATTTACCATAAAAACTTTTTACAAAAAAATAAAACAACCGACTTCCAAAAAACACTAAAAACGTGAAAAATAACTTTAATTTCGGAAGTCGGTGTCTTTGCTTTTCAATTTTCGTTTTTTGCCACCGAGTTCCGAAATTAAAGTTATTTTTGACATTTTTAGTGTTTTTTTGGAAGTCGGTAGTTTTATTTTTTTTGTAAAAAGTTTTTATTTTTCACTTTTAGTTGTGGTACCTACCCCACACAAATTCGAATACCACTACCTGCTATGTAAATAACAGTGACGGAGTCAAACAATATATCGTCTACATACACTAAGTGGGAAAAATACGTAATTATTGAAGCTAACTCAAAAACTACGCAAGCAAAGTTAATAAAATTTATATGGGACCACCTCAGAAGCATGACCTACCAAACAAAAAAAGAATCATCAAAATCGATTCATAACTGGCGGAGTAATCGCGTAAAGAAACGTCAGACGAATTGAGAACCTCGTCCTTTTTGAAGAAGTCGGTTAAAAATCACATTTACTGCTGAATCGTTGTTCAGCAGAAGTAAAGTGACATGTGTCTATTTGTGTGTGACATGTGCATGGCCTATAAACCTATATGACCTGACTAATTTATGGACTCATTAAAGGCTGCTGTATTATCGTAATTAACTCGTCGAGCTGTATGATTCAACGGTAATGAATGACATGCTTGGTAGCCATTGTGGATTGATAATCATCGTGAGATATATTATCTGATTTATAGGAAGTATTGGACTCACAAAACGTAACCTAACGCCTTAGAGGTATTCCCCAATGGGTTATATAGCAAAGGTGTATAGAATGTCTGAATCCATGAAAATAATTTGGCCTTAGCAAAGATGAAATACATTTCCTTTTTTGTGTAGCCTTTACTTTCCCACTGCTGGACAAAGGTCTCGGCCAAGTCTGTCCAGGAAATCTTTTCCTCCGCCACGTCAATCCAATCCAGTCCTTGCGGTATGCGTCAAGGTCATCTCGCCAAATCTTTCTGGTCCGGCCGGTTCATCTTCAGGCACCCATTGTGTGGGGTTTTTGCCCAGCAGTTATTATACATGCGGCTGATGTGACTTGCCCAATGCCGTTTCAGTCTGAGCCTTCTCGCCTACGTCCTTTATACCCGTTTGGATCGCAGCGTGGTGTTCCGAATTTTGTCGTGTCATTTTTTTTACTACAAATACGTAAGTTTATTTTTTTTTTAATTCCCTCTAATTCCCCCAGTTGCATTAGCCATTTTATTTATTTTTGTCAAAAGGTAAGCCCTCATTTCAAACCTAATTAGTTCAAGATGAAGAAAGAAAGTTTTCCTCAAAACCCTGAATATGAAATAGCAAACATTGTAATCCTGTACACCAATTCTATTTACACTACCGCCCACCTAAGTACCTTAATAGCTCCAAAATTCTGAGTAGGTTTGCCTAAAGACCGGGAGTCGGCCTTGCGCAAATATCCCGCTATTTTTCCCGTGAAAATCCGACGCATTTTTTCTTCCGCAGTCGCGTGTAATAAAAGAACCTTATTGGTATTTTTGAGATTCCGTAGATTAAAGATTAAAACGCTTAGGCTATGCACAGCACAGGGGGCTTAAAACGGTCACTTTAGCAGAATAATAATATGAATCATCATAAAATGTCATAAACAGACAATTCATAATATGATCTCCGTGTAATTCATATTGCGAAATAATTCATCTGTTTGTCAGTTTTCTATTGAGATTCGTAAAATGGTCCACAAATTATGAATTGCTTTAAAGTCAAATAAGAGGAACTGCTAATGATAGCTGGGATTCAGGAAATGAACTGCTTTTAGAGGAATTGCTAATGTGGCCGGTGTAGGCCCCCAGATCTAGTCAAGACGGTTTAAAGTCTGTCCCTTTATGGAAATAATGTCGAAGCGCATACCGCATTTCATCTTCTTCTTGTATTGTTAAGAGCTTTGCCGTGATAAAAATTTTAGCCGGCTTGGTGGTAGAGAGGCTTACTGACCAGTAAATACCCCGGACGTACATTTGTGAGAATCGCCTTTTGTGGAGCACCCCATGATTTTATACTGAAAGCTAAAAGTTTTGATTCAATTTATTCTTACTACAGCTGAGTACCCTTAGTACTATCTTCTCTCACACTTTACCGGTTTTTGTATTCGTGTAAATATTAGAAGGGGTTTCAAATATTTTATCGCGGCCGCACACAAACAGGGTTGAAAGCATTACGCTGTAAGATACACGTTGTCAGAACGTGATGTCTTTATAACAAGCTTATTGTTTTGGAGGGGGCGCGGAAGGGGGGCGGAGTGAAAATATTTGATATGTACGCGTGGCTTGTAATTTAGCTGCACTCGAGTTAAAGATTCCTGTATTATTCATCTTTACGAAACTGGGATTACGTGATAGATTTGTCAATGAAGGAAGTCTTTGCAGAATCAAAGATGTTCAGGGTTATTATTATGTAGGAAAATTGATTTGTGATAAAATATCCAAGACATTTTAAGTTGTGCAACAGCTGTTCTATGCTGTAAAAATCTCACTGTGAAAACTTTGGTGAAGTGATCTTGATGTGAGCTGTAATCTCACTTGATGCTATTGACATTATTGACAGCTCACTTCACCTAAGTTTCCACGGACTTATTTTTACAGAATAGGCTGATAAGGTGGGTATAAATATGTCTCGTGCAGTAACTAGACATATTCATAGCTACCTTATCAAAGCTCAAAGCAATTTATAGACACGAATAAATGGTTTAAGCAGAGTTCAAATAAGTTTCTAGTAAGTTGATGCTTTTCTAAGTTCTAAATAAAATAATCAGCTTATCTCGCAGAGCAAGTTTTGCGGATAAAATAAAATGATCTATCTCATGGACTGAAACTCGTTTAGAACACCCACAGTTACATAACATCACGCCTGTGGTCCCCGAAGGTTTAGACAGAGGTGTACCTATAGTAACCCACATTTTGCCAGTTATTTTTACCCGACTACGGCGAAGAAAAAAGGAGGGTTATGATTTTGACCGGTATGTATGTATGTATGTTCATCTGTTCCCTCCTATCTTCTAAAGCACTCATCACAATTTGACAAATGAGGTATCGTTGGTTATAGGCCATGTGACGTCACATTAAATTAAAAATGGCGACCTCTAGAGGACATAAAGTTAGGAACTAAAAAACAAATATTGTTTAATCGTACCATGTTGGGTATCAAATGAAAGGGCTTAATGAGCATATTTCAAATATATATATATTATAACACCAAAAAAATAAAAACTAAATTAAGTAATAAAAACTAAAATAAAATAAAATTAAAAATCCGGAGTCACACGTAATCTGTTCGATTTATGCCATAACACGTGTGACTCCGGATTTTTAATTTGTCTGTCTGTGGGGTCTTGTTTATACCTTTTTAGGCGTAGTTGGGTTTTAGTTTTTATTACTTTTTTTTTTTATGTCCTATGTAATAGGGGGTGAGCATGTTTCCATCAATCGGGCACAAATTCAGACTCCAGGCTATTACAGAGAAATTCCAGCTGGAAAAACCCAATAACACATTCCCTGACCAGGGAATCGAACCTCAAGCAATGCAGTAGCGCTTGCGACCACTAGACCAACGAGACAGTCTACACATACTTACATAAAAAAATTCAACATACATATTATAAATTAAAGCCGCTTTTCGTGTTTGTCTGTATGTCCGCGTTATTCTTCTTAATCGCGCAACAGATTTTGATGAGGTTTTCACCATCGTTTAGAGAATTTATTCCGGAAGGTTTATGTGTATAATACGTTATTGTTCAAGTTACATATTTTAACTAAGAAATTTCGATGTTTTGTCAAGACGTAAAAACCGTGCAAAGCAGGTGTGAGTCGCTAGTGTTATTATAGTATCACTAGCGATGGCTATCATTAATATATGCCCATTCTATGAGTCTAATGTTACTCGAAATAAATGAATTGAATTTGAATTAAGAAAAAATCAGAAAAAAAATTCACTGCAGATTGGCTTTACAGCATTTTGTACCTACTGATAGTAGTATTTTCGAACACATTTTAGTACAAAAATAAAACTAAATCGCTCAATTTACTCTGGAAAAATCCGCCCAAACATCTGTACTTAAAAAGTAGTACAGCGGGCGAAATTAAGCGGACAAGCAAGGGTCGAATTTTGTCGAGCACACATATACAAGGGTTGGGTCGAAACCCAATTAATTCCTTGGGCACCTCGGCCCCGAACAAGTTTTTACTTGCCCCGGAGCTCTGAACGAAACTCAATCTCCACGATATATCGGTCTAATGACTCAAGTATTTTTGGGCTAAAGGACCGGGAAAAGAGGCCGTTTTAAAATTGCGTCGTAAGATGTTTTTTTGTGGGTAAAAGGGATTACTTTAAGAAGTTGGGCGGTAATATCTTCGTTTGTGAATACTGGATTTCGGTAATTCGATTGCGAGTTGTTGGTATGGCAACGAGTGTCTTTTGTAGCGGTTTTAGGTGAAAAAGGCTGCCAAGCTAAAATGGGATTGGGCGGGTCATGTCAGCCGCATGCATAGCGACCGCTGGGCAACAGTCTCCACACGGTGGGTGCCTGAGGATGGAAGGCGCCGCCGAGGCCGGCCCAGGAAGAGATGGCGAGACGATCTAGACGTGTACCGCAAGGGTTGGATCGAGGTGGCCCTGGAAAAGGATGTGGATGAAAATAAATTGTTAGTATTATTTTAATAAATAGGTTAAAACATGAAAAATGGCTGACAACCAATGTGTACTGCATTAATCACAATTAAATGCTATGTGCTGTATAAGAATTCACTCGAGGTACATAAATCCGTAACAAGCTGACATGAGCAGTTTTTGTGTTTAACAAGTCAGCCATAGATCCATGTAAAGCTTAATAGTGGGACACGTGCGCAATTGCCTGTGTAATCTGTATTGCTGTTTAGGATTCTCAAGTATACCGCATAAATTTTTCGGCAAATACCGCCAGTTCTTAAACGAAGAACTGGCGGTATTTGCCGAAAGCTTTCCACATTTCTAAATACAATACCGGCCGTGGCTTTTAACTGTTATGAAATACGTACTGGGCGCTAATGATAGTCTTTCAGGATCCCATATAACAGCATGAGTCCAATAATTGCCCATGCTAGTACAAGTATTCAGCCCCAAGCAGGATCAAAGGTCACATGTCACCTAATTTATAGCAGTTTGCTGTATTATAGCATCATATATAAATTCACCCATAGTGATCATGTGGGCTAGATAAGTGCTATTATAAGACTGCGTGTAGCAAGCTGATTAACACTGTAAAAGTTCAACTATGTTCAGCAAGATACATTATTTATTATTGTTAATTGAAGTCACAGAATAATTGATTGCATTAAAGCAGTCCACATGTTTTTTTTTTAAATGCAAGCATTTTATGGATATTTTTTTGGCCTTTAATTCAGAATATAGCTGCTTTCAGTTCCACAAAAATGCTATTGATTTTGAAATGCTGATTAACACCTCTTTTAACGCTCGCAACATTACAATGTTATTTCCGTGGTAGTTAATATAGCCAAAATACAGCTGTAAGCGTAATTTTCAGCTTTTGCAGTTCGAGTGAACTCTAATAAGTCCTCATAAATGCTAAAGTTACCGACGTGGACCCTATGTGATATCCAATAATGCAGTTTTGTGCTACTTGGGATATTTCGCTAGTTATGTTTAAGTCCCATGTAATGGGGAGTGCCTATTGCCATCAAACGGGCACAATTCCAGACTGCGGGCTGCTTTGATCTTAATTATACTAATATAATACTTATTATTATACTAATATAATACTTATTTGACTGCCTCATTGGTCTTGTGGTTGCAAGAACTACAACTGAGCACGAGGTCCTGGGTTCGATTCCCAGCTTGGCCAGTGTTGGTTGGGTTTTTCTATAAGGAATTTTTTTGGCCGGTTGTTGGCAATAGGCTCACCCCGTATTACATGGGACTTAAACATAACTGGCGAAAATGTGGGTGTACTATAGGTACACCTCTGCTCTACCCTTCGGGGAAACAAAACGTGAAAAATGTATAAAGAGGTAATATGTGTGCGTTTGTATTGTAGGGGGGTAATCTTCGGAACTGCTGTACCGATTCTGAATATTCTTTCACTAAGGAAGCTACAGTATTGCCGAGTGTCATAATTTATGCAAATAAATAAGCAAAAAAAATAATTAGAAACAACATTCTTTTCTCTCTTAAATTCTTATAATTTAAATCTAAGACCCATATTTTAGAATGATAGTTGAGATTATTATGTAATCTCTCAGTTGTAAATCAAGATTAAAATTGACAAAAACTACAGACTTAAGAAAATGAATCCAATTTTTTTATTAAAAAACTTAACCCGTCGACCGCGAAGTTGAATAAAAGAAACAAAAATGTACGTAATCTCTGTGCATACATTCCAGCAAACATTTTGGTGTCAACATACTTTTTACTGACGTCACCTTACGTTTCTTTTGTTCTCCAAAACATACGGCATAATTAAAATTTTAACCCGTCAACTGCGCTTAAAAAAAAGTCGGCGAGATGGGTCGGTGCCCAACGGAGTGTCGTGATATTTTAATTCTAACCCCAAATTGCTCGGCCGTTTCGACCTAATTGCCCCGTGTAATTTCACAGCTTTATAAGGGTTAATTTAATTTATCCGACAATACACTGTGTTGGATGATTACGATGAAAATTTTAAATATTAAACTTGTTTATGACAGCCGATTTATGATTAGGTTTATTTAAGATTACTTTTTTGCCACTGTTATTATTTTTAAGATATTATTTTGATACAGGAAAAACGAACCAATTTTCAGTATGTATAGCTACGATAGGTAGTAATAGATAGTTTATTGTAACTAAATCACTGCGAGCCTTATCAGAATACCAGCGCTGCGACATTTATTTTTAAATGTCACAGCATCATGCTGAAGTAGGAGCCTTTTGGCCTCGTACAGGACTTTCTGCTTTATTTTTAAATTTACTTAGATTTTTTTTATTTTTTTTACCTATACTTCTATACTACATATATAATATAATAATAATATTATAAAGAGGAAAGATTTGATTGCTTGTTTGTTTGTTTGCATTGAATAGGCTCCGAAACTACCGAACCAATTTGAAATATTCATTCACTGTATGGAAGCTACACTATCCACGGCTGACATAGGCTACATAATATTTTCAAAAAATTAGGGCTCCTCACTAAAACTCCAATAATGTAACCAAAGGTGTATAAAAATTACCTAAAGTAACCGTAGATAAGTACTTAGTGCTACCCGTGCGAAGCCGGGGCGAGCAGCTAGTTTATTTATATTTTTAAGAGTGTGTTTTAGGTGTCTGGTGTGAGTCCTGTGTGAATCAATAAATACCTTTTCTTTCATTTTTTTCTGTAACGGCAATTATTCAAGCTATGTCATAAAAAGATTCGTTATAAAGCTAGTCAGTTAAGCTAACTTGTGTTCATACGCAGCGGAGACAATGATATGCAAACAATAAGAAGATTAACATAACTAATACTATATTCACTAAGAAACTTCAGTCGTATAGTTTGAACAATAATTATTAGCCGTCCTAAGTGACGGAGGATGAAGTGAAGTCTCCTCACTTAATGCTAGTTTCTCAAACACATTTAAGGAACTGATCTTATACCCATTGGAGTAATCGGATAGTGTAAGTGATAGTAATTACAAAATTGTTTACCGTTCGTAGCGTCCGCGTAGCTTCCGTCGCTCCTCGTAGCACTTGGCCGGGCTACGCCGTAGCGTGGTGCTACGATCGAGTTCGTTTAAAACTTAGTGTACTTTACTAACTATTTATTAAGTTAGGTTATTTATTGTGCAAGTTCATACATTCAATTTCTAAAATTAGTTTCGAATGGAGCGAAATGAACTCTGGGACGTAGTTAAATAACACAGTGAAGCTAAATTTATGATGAATTTGTTAACAAATATTACCTCGTACTTAATGTAGAACATTTTCGTTGAATCAACTATGCTTTGAATCAAAATCAGTTAATCTACAAACAGTTTATCCAATTGGAAAGCTATTAATATTTTTATTGACAGATACCATTAAATTAATCTTTGTTGATTGATGAACGGCCGTCATAACATGGTCGCTTTACCTGAAACTTTTGTACTTTGTTTTTATTACAAGCTGCTAATTAGCTTGCTTTGTTCGTATATTATGTGTTTCCAGTTACTCCCATTATCATCCATTTTTCAAGCAATTTCTGGCATCTGATTGAGCTGAAACTTGGCATACTACATAAAAACTTGAGGCTTATGTTTCAGTGTAGGCAGGACGATCACGCCTTAAAATTTTCAGAAAATATTAAAATTCTATGTTTACGTAGGCTTTAAATTAAATTAAAATCGTTTATTTCAACCAACAAAAGGGTCATAGACACAGATTACAAATAAATAAACACACAATTAAAAGACATTAAAACACACAATTAGACAGAACAAATTAAAGACTTCGATTGCTCAGTATGTGAACCATACAGCAATGGTTCAGGTACCGACAATCGAACCTCTGCGCAAATGCCCTCAGGATGCCTTATTTGGTACTTTTTAGTTTATAAAAACCTTGTTCTTAAAAAGAGTTTTACCTATATGTTATTTTTTACCTTTCCCCGTTTATGAATGCTCAGTTCCTATAAAGGAAAACGAGTCGTTATGCTTACCAATAGTAGCATTTTTTATTGCCAAATTGGGCATATAAACTACTATACAAAACTATGAGGTCTTTGCTTTATTATTGGTAAAGATAAAAGAGTCTTAAATTTAACCAATTACGGTCCGTAAATTATAGGAATCGGCCTTAAGTAAACTGAAATGAACTGAAACTTACTTTTACAGAAGTAAAAATATATTTATTGGTGAATTGCTGGTCTCTCTATAAAATATTCCAATCATGGATTCTAAATTCCAAATACAAATTAATATTTCCTAGTCAGATAACATTTTTGAAAGGGAAGAAAAACTTTCCAATCAATCAATTCAGCCTATGGCATCTACCAGGCTGCGCCACAACAACTGTCTTACGCATCCAGTCTGTCCCACCCACTTTCTTAAAGTTGTCAATCCGTAGAAGCTTTTGGCTAAGGAAAAATTATTTATTAGGTATTGTTTAAGAAATTGTGACACTTATTTGTTTTTGTGAAGTCTTCATTTATTGACATTTTAATATTATTATTAGCCATTAGAGTTTGGCATGAAACTGTGACATGAACTTACCTAGACTTTATATTTTTATTTTCATTCTATTAGTGCTACATTTTTATATTACCTATTACTTCAACAATTTTCTACGCCTTCTGGTGGGACGTAGTATGGACCAACATTTCTATGTAAAACATCTGTATAAATTAACCCTATGTTCACAAAATTAATAAATGAATTGAATTGAATTGAAAAAAATTGCCTATTAAGTACCTTTTATTACAGGTTTTTCAGGAATATTCAATGTGAATGTAGATTTATTAATTTCTACTAAAGCTAAATAATATTTAAGCATCTAACTTTTTTTTGCAATTTTTCAAATCAAAACAAAATTAGCAAATAAAATCGCAATATTTCTTAAAATCTCAATTATTTCTTATTTGCCCCACTCGGCCCGCATTTCTCGAGATATAAACATAAGGAATCATGGCTCGAGAAAACCGAGCTGAACTAACTCCAATTCCTTTCAATTACTCTCGGCTCGAGACCACAGTTTACCATGAGAATTCTTCGCTCTTATAAAACGTATATAAAATCCATTAAATTATTTTAAATTAGAAATATATTGACGATAACTTTTTAATAAAGGAATTCGGTTTTCCAATTAAATTTACAGATTATGAAAAAGTTAATATTTATATTTACTCATCTGATTAATTTATAACATACTAGTGCTTCGCACGCGTTTTACGATTTAACAAATTATAATTTCCAAAGAGATTTCGTTATTACATGCAAGTTTAATGTTAATGTATTATACAATAAACCTTCCGAAATAAATTCTAAAAACAGAATTAACAGAGTAACTATAGAATTAACAGAGTTAAGCCAAAGTACCTACTCGTAAATGTGAATTTCAACTTAAAATCGGAAATATCGAATTACTGTTGTTAGACGTGATATAATATTATATTTTAGCGTTTCAAATAAGTTTTATACTTTTACGAAAATATTTTTATGACAGCCTCGTTGGTCCAAGGATCGCAAGCGCTACTGGTGACGACTGGTGTAACGCATAAATACAGATATATACATACTTTTTATCAAGAATTTTATATATATTTATTTTTGTTTTATTTCTATGTACTTACTTTCAACATGTTCAGTCGCACTCATTTTCGTAAGATATTCTGCTTACTTATTATTTTCACATGAGAGGACGTCATTACGTCATTCGCGAGGTTTTTGCTGAAAATCAGCGCTGTTGACGATAGGTTCGTCTGAAGTCACGGCATTAAGCTGAGCAATGACCTATTCTTGCACAGATGCGACGCACAGCTTATTGTTCTTGTTTATTGTTGTTTCAAAGATGGATAATTTTCCACTCAGTAATCGGCATTTCGTTTAATTTGTGATTGTTTTGTTTGTTTTCATTTGGTAATGTCACAACACATTACGCAAGTAAATTGTCTTTGGCCTCTCATCCACAGATAACTGTTTATTGCTCTCATCAAGCAATAGACTACCATTAGAATAGCAATGGTCAAACTTTTATAATTTTCTGTTTTAAATATGAGGCTTTTGGTTAATTTGTGCATATAGTGAATGTCACTCATTATTTTGTATTGTGCGTTTAGTTTGTGCAGAATAAACAATTTTTCTTTCTTTCTTGGTGAATATGACGTCCTAGGTTTGATTCCCAGGTCGGACAAAGTTGCGGGAAAGTCCGAAAGGAGCCCTTGGCAACAGGCAAATGAAGGAAAACGGGTCGGTTTTAGTCAGTAAAAGTCTGACACGCCCTCCTGCTTCGCCCAGAGCGGGAGAAGCCATTTGAAGAACACACTCAAAAAAAAAAAGGTCAAGCATAGCGTTATTGGGTTTTTCTCAGTAGCAGCCTGGAGTCTGGATTTGTGCCGGTTTGATGGCAATAGGCTAGGCTTGCCCCCTATTACATGGGACTTAAATATACCTGGCGAAATGTGGGTGTACTAAAGGTACACCTCACGCCTTTTTTTCTCGAAGTCTCGTATAAATATACCATAGTATATTTATACGAAAACGTTCGTTGACTTTGACTGTCAAAAGAACACGTGAAAGAATCATGACTCCTTACTACAGTCAATTTAAAACGAAGTCAGTTTCCCATTACATTTCTTTTTGTCAACAAAATAATATTCCTTAGTCTCAAATTATTTACTGTGACAACTATTATCTTTTGTTTTTTCTATTTAAATAATGGTTGTGAACACGCACGTGTAAAAAACTGAGTTATTATTGAGAAAATAACCATGATAATGACTAACACGCTTTTTGTGTTAATTGCCGACGTTTTTTGTTATTTTGGCTACTATTTCATGTCTTTTTATGTACTTAACAAAAATCATAAATTCACTGACACAACGCACGGCCTAAATCGAAGGAACTAGAAACATGAAATATTTGTAAGGAACGATTTTTGAAAATGACTAATATTATAATGCGAAAGTGATGGGTAGTTTGTTTGTTTGTTACGCTTTCACGCTAAAACGGCTGAACGGATTTTAATGAAATTTGGCACATGTGTAGACCATGACCTGGAATAGGACATAGAAATACTGAATGACACGTAAAAAGGTGCAACTAGTAAAATAATAAAAAATATGTAACAGATTTTTTTAAATATTAAAATAAAAACATATTTCTCAACTAAACGCGTAGCTTATATAAAATTAATCGCAAAAGATTGCGATAAAGCACAACAATGACTTTAAGTGGTCCAGTAATGGCTTAACAAATCGTTATTACTATCAAGAATAATAACTTCCAGCAAAACAGCGCTGAATTATGAAGTAATGAATATTATTCATAATTTTATAGCGTACTACATTTTTAGCGGTAATCGCTTACAAGACAACTTGACGATGTAATGGGCGAGTTTTTCTAGTATCCTAAAGTGGTCAGGAAGTAGTTGTATTTTCCAAATTGCTAGAGAAAATGGCCATGATTTTTAATTTACCTACATTAAGTGTCAATTATGTGAGGAGATGAGGAGCTCGTGGCTAAGTAATAACAGCCGCTCGGGTCGATCCATCAGGTTAAGCTACGCTTGCCGGGGTTGGTCCGTGGATGGGTGACCATTTTCACATATCGAGACTCCTCCGTGCCTCGGAAAGCACGTTAAGCCGTTGGTCCCGGCTGTCATTTGTGGATCTGTGGCAGTCGTTACGAGTCGTCAGAAGCCCGAAAGTCTAACAACCAGTCTAACCAAGGGGTATCGTATTACCCAGTTACGGGTTGTGGAGGTCAGATAGGCAGTCGCTCCATGTAAAATACTGGTATTCAGCTGCATCCGGTTAGACTGGAAGCCGACCCCAACATAGTTGGGAAAAGGCTATGCAGATTGATTGAAGTATCAATTATATAGAGTCATCCAGACCGTATCGGCCATGGCGGCCAATCTCAACGGAGACTAGCCTTAGGCGCGGGAGATATTATAGTGCACGTGTGTGCTCAGAAATAGGTCTCTCTCACTCTCTCTTTCCTCACTCTCATAGTCCGTTGGGACGGCAATCCGACACGACCGGAGAGAGATCAGGCGCAGGACCAACGGCCTAATGTGCTTTCCGAGGCACGGTGGTATCACACCGCCAATTTCCAAACTCCTGGCTGTTACTAAGAAATTCTTATTGGAAAAACCCGATAACACTTTACCCGGGAATCGAATCCAGGACCCTACGCTCAGCAGTCACGCTTGTGACCACGAGACCAACGGGGCAGTTCAATTCAATCAATTATATATCAAGTATACGTAGCAATTTAAATACTAAACCAAAATATCTTTGATTAATGAACACGAATGAAAACTCGACTGACTTTAAGTTCGACGTCAAAAACGCACATCTATCAAGGCGCCTTTTAAAAGCTCGAGTGACTACTCTTACTTACAGACCGTTCACTATAACTTGTCCCTTGCCATCATAAGTGTAACTTACCCCTAGTTTAAAAAAATACAATACATGTAGACATATTTAGTAACCTATTCCGCTTAACTATTCTTGAAGAGTCATAAAAAACCTTGTAAGAAATCGACACGTGTTTCACCTCTCAACGAGGCATCATCAGGATGAAGATTGACCAGTCGCGAACCCGATCACGACGTGTTGCCACGCCGAGCGCTAGACCCAGAGATCAGCTGCTGCTGTTGCTGGGCTGCAAAGTCACACCTGAATGTATTAACTACCTCTAGTTTGTAAAGGTAGATTTGTCACCGTTAAAGAATTTTATTATAGTTCACACTAATCAAAACAAACAAAGGAAAGTTTAACCAACTAGCGCACTGACTACGTAACAGCAGTATCCGCTTTCAGAAAGACGTGGTTTTGATCCCATACGGAACGAAGATCTGCATGTCCTACTTTTGTTCTGCCTCAATGTATGTGCATTCGATTTGTGTATGTAATGCGCCGCTTCGGGTGCTATGATTCGGTGCTTGAAATGCGACTGATTAAGGCGTGATTATGGATGTGACTTTGTAATGGGAATGAATTAGAGATTGTGGCGCTGAGGTTCTGAATTTGAATATGAGTTTTTTTTTTTGTGGCAGCCGATACTGTATGCTGCATTTTCTGATGAGGTGTGGGGTACCTTTAATAAACTATGCGATAGCATATTACTGCTTAAACACTATACAACTGTTATAAATGTATTAATTGGACAAATATTGTGTTGGGATCAGATTCCAGTTTACTGAGCTGGGCTAAATATCGGGATTTTATTCGGATCAACTGCCATTTGACCTCAATTCGAATTTCCGATATCCTTAGGATTACAGACGGTTTGACTACCGACTGGCAACAGAATAGAATATTATTAATTGTTGCTAAAATAAAGCCGTGATTCACCGTTTTCGAGTACCTATCCTGCTTTCAGAGCTAGAAAAATGTATCGTGTGTCAAGAATGAACAATCATCAATCCATCGATCAACTCAGGCCTATGGCAGTCTACTGCTTGACATAGGCCTCTCCCAAGCTGTGCAACAACACCCTATCCTCCGCCTTCCGCATCCAGTCTGTCCCAGCCAATTTCTTGAGATCGTCGTCGGTCCATCTAGCTGGGAGGCGCGATACGCTTGCCGATACGCAGTCACTCGTCAGCCATCCACAAATTGTCCTTAACAACTACAGCTTAACCTCAGCGATCCATAGATTTACGTGGTTATAATAGCCTCAAACCATTATAATTAGACTATAAATTAACAACGAACCAAATCTAAAAATAAACATCGAATTTCGACAAAAAATCTGACGTTAACATTTTCAAGGATATTTCATGCATACTTGAACACCACTACCCTTGAGATTCCTTAATAAAAACTTCCGCATATGGTTTAGCGATAAGAAAGCTATTTTAATATACTTTATGTTTCTGTCAGTGTTTTAAAACTTCTCGCCCCACAGTGACAGTTTTAAATTGCATTTTTATGCGACACTTTAAATGGGGACACACTTCGATGTAGGCTGTAACGCTTGCTCGACAAATTGAAATATTATTTAGATAGGACAGTATTATCATCATAGCTTTTCTCTAGAGGAGTTTAACTTCTATAGGTAATTTAGGGGTATGAGAAACAGGGTGTAAAGTTCACTCATCCACCATAGAAAAGGGAGGATCCTCCGACTAGACGGTTGTGTGTGTGGCGGGCAACTGCCCAATGATTGATGTCGGATTCTTGTATATACGTCCATCGGGCGGTAAACTCGAATTGCGCGATGCAGGATTTATGTGACGTCAAGATTTTTGTGTGTCGTCGGGTCTTTGATGCGTAGTTCGCATGTGGCGATGTAGATACCGCCACAGGTAAGCTAATTGAAAATTGCACGTCTCTCCAATGTTTCTTCCATACACAATCCATTTAAAAAAAACGTTAAAATACTGTCGTTAAAATGTTCATCTGTTTCCTCCTATCTTCTAAACCACTCATTACAATTTGACAAATGACATATCGTTGGAAGCGTCTTGATCGTCCGCTGGTTATAGGCTATGTGACGTCACAATAAATTAAAAATGGCGCCCTCTAAAGGATATACCACCACGGTTACGTCAAGACCTAAAAAAAAAAAATGTTTAATCGTACCATGTTGGGTATCAAATCAAAGGGCTTAATGAGTACATTTAAAAATATATAATATTATAACCCCAAAAGGATAAACGAAAAAAAAAAGTAATAAAAACTAAAACCCAACTACTTAATCTGTTCGATTGACTCCGATTGTCTCCGACTGTTCGATTGACATGTGTGACTCCGGATTTTTAATTTGTCTGTCTGCGGTGTTGTTGCTGCTTGTTTATATCTTTTTAGTCGTAGTTGGGTTTTAGTTTTTATTACTTTAATCTTTTAATCGTATAGGTATCTGCTGATCCATTCATGATTTTGAACTTATTTACTTACAAATTATTCGTGTAGGAGAATAATATTTTCTTTGTGGTGTCAGTTAATTAAAGCGTTCAGCTTATTATTTCTTAGCATTCAACTTTTCAATTGTTTATTATTGCGCGAAACTCGAGAAATTATAGTTCTTGAAATTACTGTGTTTGAAAATACGCTTGGTTTAAACTTTTGTTTGAAATGGAAGTTGTTTTGAATTAGATTGGGTAAATATAAAAGCAATAAATTTTAGGTCTAGGGGTTCAATCATAATTATTAAACTAAGGGAATAAGCTAAAATAGGCGCAAATGTTCGCTCTCGAGAGCAGTGGTGGCCCAGTGGTAACGGCCCTGACTTACGAGTTGTAGGTCGTAGGTTCGAACCCTGACAGGCGTTTTACTTTGTGTAAATTATTTCATCGCCACTGAAAGTGTCTGTGAATCTAAAATGGTGAAGGAAAACATCGTGAGGAAACCGGCATGTCCTAGAACCAAAAATTCGAAGACATGTGACATCTACCAACCCGCACTGGGCCCGCGTGGTAGATTACAGCCCGCTCCCTCTCACAGAGAGTAGGCCTGTGTCCCAGCAGTGGTAACATTATAGGCTGATTATGCTGGTCGCTTTCATTCGGAGATATAAGACAGTCGTATCAAGCACAAATCCAAACCCCGAGCTGCTACTGAGAAATCCCTGATCGAAAAACCCAGAAACATTTTGCAGCAGCCTATCACCACCGCCAACGCTTACAGCAGTATTATTTTAATATTACTTCGTGGGAGGAAGAGATGGAGCTCTACGTTCTGTAGAGCTTCATCTCTTTCCTACACTGAAGTGCACTGGAAATCGAACCTATTCCCTCATACTCAACCTGACTTGATTTCCGTACGTCTTGTTCGGGTGACCACTGAAAATCAGCGCTGTGCTGTGGGTCCCCATAGCATAGCATAATGCTGAGTGGAAGCCTTCTTGTCACAGTCATGACGTGCACTTGCCTATTATTTATTTTTTATACGCGCTATCTAACTAACCAGATCAACGAGGCAGTGATAGCTAGACTTCAACATTTATAATCGAGTCCTTACCCATGGTGCCATGTAATAAGGGGCGAGCCTATTGCCATCAAACAAGAGCAAAATCCACACACTGTACTCCGCATTATTCCACTCTGATTTCTCCTTTATAAGAACTGCCGATCTATTCTGTAAACACCTCACCGTGAAAACTTAGGTGAAGTGAGCTGTCAATCCTTAGCGTCAGCCGGTCAATTAATCTTACCGTGAAAACTTAGATGAAGTGAGCTGTCAATCCTTAGCGTCAGCCGGTCAATTAATCTTACCGTGAAAACTTAGATGAAGTGAGCTTGAAGTGAACTGTCACTGTCTTAGCATCAGAAGGCATCGATGACAATGACAGCTCACTCCACGCTCATTTCACCCGCAAGTTTTCACGGTGAGATGGTTACAGAATAACAATGCTGGTGAAGTGACAGCTCACTTTAAGCTCACTTCACCTAAGTTTTCACGGTGAGATTTTTACAGAATACCACTACTGGTCGTATTTCATAACAATTATAATCCCGATATACCTACAATTATAAACAAAACATGAAAAATTGCTTGTAAATTTTAAGAGCGCACTAAAACAACCAGCTCATAAACAGCGGTCTTAAAATAGGGAAAAAAAACTTTATTTACATTTGATATATTTATTAGAAGTGGTTATTTCCTCCTTACTTTTTATTTTTATTTTACAAACTACCCTGCGAAGAACGATTCGTTTTATGTGAGGTGTCACGCGATACTACATAGCTTTTTTTGTTTGAGAACTTTTATATGGTCTTTTTATGGGACTTTTGACTTCAACGGGTTTTTCCACTTTATGATTTTATTTTGTGTGATGATTTTAAGAGCTGTATGCTATCCCTTTAATTTTATGATATTAAAAATTCAACAGTAAAATCCTTAGCAAATTGGTAACGTTTAATTATCACGAAGAATATAATTATACACTTGTGGGGTTGTGGAATCGAGCCACTCTACATTTTTTGTATAAAGGTCTGTACATACTTTTAAGATGTTTGTTGATTCAAATTTGGAACAATGATGACACCAAAATGTTGGCCAATACCTATTTCGGATTCAAAAACTGCATAAAAACTTATTTTGGCCCATAATTTATCTTGATCTTTTAGACCTTTATCCCTACATGTAAATATGCACGGTGGCTCGATTTAGTATCATTTTAGAGAAAAAAAACACCGTCTAAACCATCAAAATGTAATTACATCTTACTTCAGATGAAAAGTAAATACGTTCTCCAGCATGAGGTTACGAGTTTAATCTTCACAAAAATGTTAGCAGGATTTTTTGTTAAAGAAACCCAATAGCAATCCGCATTTGGAATTGTGCCCGTTGAATGTTAATATTCTTTGTCACGGAGTCCATATGATGTGAGAAAACAACATTACGTACATCTGAATTCGGGAGGGCTCCAAACTACATGGAAATTCGGAAATTTGGCAGGTCAGTTGCATGAGCTCAAAGCTAGAGGCTGGAGTTGTCTCAACTATTGTCTTTTCAAAATTTTGCTAATGTAGCCTTTTTGTTGCCAAATAGAGGCTTGTATCAACTGTTATTTAATTTTGTTATTTAATTACCTTAATATTTAAGTTACTCGTAGGTAATTAACAGCTTTTTTAGGCAGACTTTTGAAACTTGGTAACAAAATCACTGGTATTATAAACCAGACTTTCTTTGAAATATTTTTCGGAATAATTGATAAACTGTTAAATGAAAATTATGTCTAATTTTCGCTTTCAGAATAAAACTATTGTCTGGTTAAAACTCAACCCATTGTACCTATACAATTAGCCGAATATTGTAAATGTGCTAGGTATTTATTTATTTATTATTTATGTACACACAGTAAAATACAAATAGATATGACATAATTATGATATGAGTACAAAGGTAGGTATATTATAATTAAGGAGTATGTAAGGAGCGTAGCAGGTTCTTTAAGCATTCTATAGATTTTGCCTACTCCCATGGGAAGAAAGCGTTACTTTTTTTATATATTTATAGTACAATTTTGGTATAGGTATAATAAAGTATAATTATTCTATGTATCTATCGTAGGATAATTTGATAATTCTAATGTTCGCAAAAACACGGATAATTACACAATTGTGAAGACATTTCTACGAGCAACTTGGAATTAGAGCTCGCTCGGCTCGCGCGCGGTTGGTCACAGTTCTAACCTAACCTATTTCACCCAGTTTGAACTGACGCATCATACTATTTACCGCAGAAATGTTTTCATCATTGTCGAATTATCCGTGTTTTCGCAATATCCTAGGATTTTCGCGAAAATTTGAATTATCAAATCATCCTCCGACATAACCAACCCGAGTTATACGTAGCTTTTCAGAGTAAAATATCTTGCAAATGATTATATACATATTCTACTTCCATACCAAATTAGATTCAAGTTCATTCAAGCGTTTCCAAGCGATTGACTGCCTTACGTCCTAGCGTTCATAATATTACTTATAGTTAGGTAGGTATATATCCAAGCGAGTGTATTATTAATATTAGCAAACCTATATAATGCAAACTACATAGTAGTAATATGAATTAATTCACCAGAACGCACATTCAATATAGGAATAGTACTTAATATCTTTTCTAGACGAACTACAGCCGTTCGGATCATTAAATTGACAGTTACATTTCATTTCGACGACACGGTTGGCACGTGCCGTGGGTTCGATTCCCGCACGGAACAAATATTTGTATGATCTGCAAGTAGTTGTTCCGGGTCTGTGTTAGTGTATGTGAGTTTCTATGTTTGTAAACGCACCCACGATACAGGAAGAAATTCCTAATGTGGGGCAACGTTTAAAAAAAAAAAAAAAAAAAATTAATAATAATATGCATAATGTTTTGCGCTATACAAATAATTTTCCATAGACATAACATTTTTTTTTCCAAAAAAGTATGTGGTTATAAGAGAACACACCTATAGTCCATACAAAAAAAAAAAAACTATAAAAAACCGGCTAAGTGCGGGTTCCGTACCATTACCTTTAAAAACGGCAAAAAAATCATGTCTGTTGTATGGGAGCCCCCTTAAATATTTATTTTATTTATTTATTTATTTATTTATTATTTATGTACACACAGTAAAATACAAAGAGATATGACATAATTATGATATGAGTACAAAGGTACTGCTTATTTCTTAAGAAATTTCTTCCAGCAGACCTGCGAAAGGAGAAATGAGAAAGAAATGTAGACAATAGTGTGTGAGAACAAGAAGAGAAAAACATGATTATGCGAAGTCTTAACTAAAATATTAAATATACGCAAGAAAATTAACATATACTTAAATAAATACATAAAGCTTAAATATATAAACATAAATACACTATAGGTACCTATATAATTATATACTCATAGTTGAGAGGAAAGATAATTTATTCCGTTTTTTAGTATTTTGTTGTTATAGCGGCAACAGAATCACTGTGAAAATTTCAACTGTCTAACTATCACGGTTCATGACATACAGCCTTGTGACCGACGGACAGACAGACAGCGGAGCGTTAGTAATAGGGTCTCGTTTGACCCTTTGGGTACGGAACCCTAGAAATTACTGCCTTAAAATAATTTACCACTGAAAAGTACAGTAAACAAGCCAAGCAATAAAGTAACTTTATACTCCTCTACCAATATTAATTCAAGCTCTAAAAATTGAACACATACGAAGTTCTAATAAAACGGTTACATGCAACATATTACCATCACAACAATGTAAGTTCTATAATTGCCTGCCTATTGCCCAAGTGCAGTAAAACTTCCCCGATAAATTCATTGTTCTGATGCTACGTGTGTATAAACCCATCCTGTTATATGGAATGTTCTCGTAAAACCGATCGAAATGGAGAATGTATGAGGAAGTTTATCTGTATGTGTGTTTATCTTGTAAGTCTGTCGTTAAACCAATCAATTTCTGGAAATAATTTAAAACTGTTCAGAGATTAAAGGGTAGGTAATCTGGCTCTTTTGTTGCATTTGAATAACTATTCAGCACTATTTAAAATAAACGAATCGATTCAACTTCTTCGCCAATTAGCAACATCCTTCTATTAAGCATAAAATGCTTCTGACTAAGTAATATAGAAGTATATAAAACAGCCGAACGGGTCGATCCATCAGGTTAAACTACGCTTGCCGGAGTTGATCCATGGATGGGTGACCATCTTTGCATACCGAGATTCCTCCGTGCCTCGGAAAGCACGTTAAGCTGTTGGTCCCGGCTGTCAAACGTGGTTCTTTGACAGTCGATACGGGTCGTCAGAAGGCTGAAAGTCTGACAACCAGTCTTACCAAGGGGTATCGTATTACCCAGTATCTGGGTTGTGGAGGTCAGATAGGCAGTCGCTCCATTTAAAATACTGGTATTCAGCTGCATCCGGTTAGACTGGAAGCCGACCCCAACATAGTTGGGAAAAGGCTTGGCAGATTGCTTCTGACACCAATCTGTCTTCCCGGCGTTTCATATCCAGGGTTTACACCCTTTAAACAAGTAGTGATACTTATGTTCACCAAGTCTTGTAAAAACTTTTCAAAAACATGGGTATAAAACATGAGAACACGTGAACAAACATGTGAACAAAACATGATAAGTATTTTTTCTACTATTTTTACACACATCTAGTCTTAACAATTTGCTTTAGGTGTAAACGATAATACACACAACATGTTTACAATACACATGTTTTATACCTTTGTTGAAACACGGAATTGTTTAAAGGGCAGGACTGCTACTCGCGAGGTACCTAGTTAAACATAAAGCATTTTCATAGTTTACAAATAATCTTCAAATGTAATTTGCAGGCCCATGTAGCGAAATAACCACTTCCTGATAAATAATTAAAATAATGACAATGAATGATGAGTGAAGCAATTATTCATTATAACCTCAGTAGTGACGAAATCATTCACACATCCCTGCATTTCCACGAATTTTGATACAACTCAAATAATGTTCATGTTCGACAGTTGTGCAAATGTGCACCTGTCACGTGCTGACATTCAATAATTATCTGTTAGGTATTGGATCAATAATTATGTTTCGTGAGAATATAAAAGCGTTTTAATTATTACCGGGCCGATTTATTGAATTTTATTCCGAGATCATTGATGAATGGATATTTACAACCAATTCAATTTACAATTGCGAATAATGTATCGCAGTTCACTTTAGGTATGATTTCCGTTTCATTAAAAATACTTCAGTTATTTAAACAGCCGGGTAGATAGATAGAATAAATAATTCGTTTATTTTGACTGTTACGTATTTTAAATACACACTTTACTTATTTATTATAATTATTATTTAAAAATATATTTTTTATGTAAATAAAGGAAATAATAACAATGAATTAATTTATTAATATGTTACCCATTGACAAACATAAATTGATAGAAATCTTTATATAAAACCAAATAAGATCAAAAAAGATCAAACCTTATAAAATCATTTAATATAATATGAGATCAGATCATATTAAATGGAAACAAAAAAACATAACCATTCCTTGGTATTCCGGGTAATTAATCAAATTAAATGGTATCAAAAATGTATGCATGGTGCAATTTAAGAAGTAGGTATTCTAAGCAATAAGATTCAATGAGAGAGAGTTCTAGGGTCATGTACTCATAAGTTTTAGCCAAGCCAAGCAAGAGTGTACATTATGCAAATAAATAATAGGTGTTTTCCATGAAAATAAAATAATGATGACTTTCAACGGGTTGATCCTGCCAAGGTTTAAAAGAAGATGTACCTAGTCAAGATGGTTGGGTCATATTGAGAGAATGAATGAAAAGAGACTAACAAAAGGTAGGTGTGAGTGGAAACGCCGGTGTTCTTCAGAAAGTTCAAGTGCATTGTACTTGTAACCGGCGTGCTTATATGACCACATACAGTATGTTAACTAACGAAGATGCTAAAAAATATTACAAGTAAAAAAAAAAAAAGGTAAATAAGGTTTTTTAGGTAAGATAAGATAATAATTATATATATTGATATTGTGATATATTCACAAAAAAACAACTATTGAAACACACACTCTGTACACGCACACTTGTATTTCAACGTGGAAAGAGAAGAATGGCAAGTGTGCAGGTACAAAGTGTTTCGTTTACGTATCAATTTAATATTTTTTGTGAATATTTTACCATAAAAAATAAAAAAAAACGTTATTTTTTTAATGGTACTTATTTTTTTTTTTTGCATTTTGGGACGTTATACTATTGCAGGTTAACGAGAACGCCCTTCGCTAGATAACATCTATACTAATATTATAAATTCGAAAGTAACTCTGTCTGTCTGTCTGTAAGTTACCGAACGGATTTCAACAAAATTTGGCAAGGAGATAGATGGCATCCTGGGGTAGGACATAGGCTATTTTTTATCGACATACCACGCGGGTGAAGCCGCGGGCGGAAGCTAGTACTTCACTCATACTCCATAGAAAAGGGAGGATCCTCCAACCAGACGAGTGTTGTGTCTGGCGGGCAACTGCCCAACGATTGATGTTGGGTTCTCGTATATATGTCCACTGCACGGTAAACTTTAATTGCGCGATGCAGGATTTATGTGACGTCAGGATGACGTCAGGTCTTTGATGCGTAGTTCGCATGTGGCGATGTAGATACCGCCACAATAATAAAATTATTTTATAAAACTTATTAAATTTAAAATTTATCATCATGTATGTATGTATGATCCTACCGAAACATCCTACCAACCTCTTTCAAAGTAAAGCAAGATGAAAACGCTAGTTAATACTAAAAGTACTAAATAAAATCGTAAAAAATCCATCAGATACCGCTCCGGGCTTTACGACGACGTCGAGTTTTGACACTAAAATTTTTCTTCGGTTTTTATACCCGGATTTGCCATCGCAGGCCTTTCATGGAAGATTTGACAATGCAAATGATCCATTTAACTTGATAATATCTCTTTGTCAGCATTATCTGGACAAATGATAGTTTGAACAATGAATTTTGTTAACGCAGCGTTCTTTATCAAATTATTAATTGTTGTTATGTAGGCATATTCTACATTTATTGTAGTCTTCTCAGAATTTAATAAACCTCCATTTAAATTACTAAAATATATGTTGACTTTAGCCTCATAAATAATAATATTAATTAATTTCAGATGCAAGCCAAAAATAATAGTTTTAGATTTGAAAATGTAATATCCACATAAACCACAACTCATTAATTTCACTGTTAATTGATATATATTCATTCAATATACTTCTTTACATTTTACTATACCCAAATAATTCATTAAAATCAAAAACCGACCCAAACGAGCAAAGTTGTGGGAAAATGCAATATTTCCACAAAAAGCCAATAACCATCCACCACCACCCGTTCTGTATGTGCGTGCAGTAAATCCCGGATGGCTCATATTATACCTAGTGACGTATGTGCCACTTTCAGATTCCTCGAAAACTATAGGTACTCTATGAGATGAGTTGAGATCAGCCAATAAGGTGATAATTGTACAAGTAAATGTGCTTGTACCTTTTTTAGTTTATGGAATAGGATTTACCATTTTTGTGCATGTTTTTTTACTTTATCGCCTAACCTAATGCAAAAGGAATACACGATACAATGAAAATTTCTCGATACAAAAAATTGCCAAGTTCAATTTTTTTTTTTTGAGTTTCAATGCTACCACACATGGTCCTTATGAGTTATTCAATGTTTACTTAAAAACAGAGAGTAATCGTATCGTATCATTGAGTGCATGCTTACTGATCGGTAGGCTTTCTGTTCACACGCTGCGGTTTTCAGAGTCACCGAGTACAAGGCGCCTAGTATTTGGCTGATGACGTGTGTTATAGGGCACTGAAAAGTCAGGGTTAGGTTTAATAAGCTTGTAACAAGTTTTACGCGATTGTTCACGTGTACATAATCACATTTAAGTCATGTTAGGTTAGAACCATAGATATAAGAAAGAAGTCTGTTCTACTAGCTGATGCCCGCGACTTCGCCGGCATGGATGTCGGTTATTATATGCTAGAACCTGACTCGAGAACCACTCTATCCATTGGCGAAAACAGCATGGAAATCAGTGCAGTAATTTTTGAGTTTATCGCGTACAGGACGACAGACAGACGCGGCGCAGGACTTTGTTTTATAATATGTAAAGATGGTTAGAACATTTGAAAGATACGTATGTTCGTTAGAAACCGCTCAGCTTAGCTTGAATTGTGCCAACCCCAACAAGCATGTAGCACCCTACCACCCATATGACATATCAATTTCTTTGACCACAATTTATGTGAAAGTAGCTTTATTTCAGAAGTTGTACAACCTTATATCTACTTGAATTTTCCGTCATCAACTTATCGATCGCATGTCTTAAACTTAAAGATAAATTGATGTTGAGATGTTTCACCGCTAAGTAAAAATGTCTGTGAAATTGACGCGCGCTCCACGTCACTTTCAACTTTTTTTTTAATTTTTCGATGTTACCTACTGAGTAATTTTTGGTTTTGACGGATTTTTTTGACGAGAAAACTGCCCATAGACGATATTAGTCCTTGTTAGAAGTAAAAATATTTTACAAAAAAAAAACAACCGACTTTGAAAAAAACACTAAAAAGTGAAAAATAACTTTAATTTCGGAAGTCAGTGTCTTTGCTTTTCAATTTTCGTTTTTGCCACCAACTTCCAAAATTTAAGTTATTTTTCACTTTTTAGTGTTTTTTTTTTTTGTAGAAAGTTTATGTATTTCACTTTTTTGGTTGTGTTATCTACTCCACAAAAATTCGAATACCTGCTACCTGCTATGTAAATAACAGTGACGGAGTCAGTTACAACATCGTCTACATAACTAAGTGGGGAAATCCGTAATATTGAAGATAACTCAAAAACTGCGCAAGCAAAGTTGATACAATTTATATGGGACCACCTCTGAAGCATAACCTATCAAACAAAAAAAGAATTATCAATATCGATTCATAAGGCAGAGTAATCGCGTAACAAACACAAAAAAAAACATACAGACTAATTGAGAACGTCCTCTTTTTTGAAGAAGTCGATTAAAAAAACTTTTCGGAAGTCAGTGTCTTTGCTTTTCAATTTTCGTTTTTTGCCACCGACTTCCGCAATTAAAGTTATTTTTCAGTTCTGAGTGTATTTTTTGGAAGTCGGTTTTTTTTTTTGTAATAAGTTTTTATTTTTCACTTTTTAGTTGTGGTACCTACCCCACACAAATTCTAATACCAATAGTTGATGTTAATAACAGTGAAGGACTAAATGAAAACATCGTCTAGATAAACAAGTGGGAAAAATACATAATATTGAAGCTTACTCAAAAACTACACAAGCAAAGTTAATAAAATTTATATGGGACCACCTTGGAAGCATGACCTACCATACAAAAAAAGAATCATCAAAATCGATTAATAATTGGCGGAGAAATCGAGTAACAAACATACAAAAAAAAAAAAAACATACAGACGAATTGAGAACCTCCTCCTTTTTGAAGAAGTCGGTTAAAAATAGAGATTCAAGTCGCATAAACAGGCCAGCCGGCAAAAATGTTAGACGTTGTTCCTGAAGGACGGGTGATATCGCGGCAAACATGTCAGGCAGTCCTCATCTGCTACTGAACCAATAGACTTAAGAAATAAAAACAGAATGTTTCAGAAGCCACTTTAACCTTCTCATTTAGCGGCTAAATCAAAGAGTTCATGCAGCAAGCCAGCCTCCTGGATAAGGCATGACCTTGACGAAGAAGACGAAAGTACTCAAAAAAAAGGCCAAGTGCGAGTCGGACTCGCGCAAGAAGGGTTCCGTACCATTATCTATAAAAACGGCAAAATCACGTTTGTTGTATGGGAGCCCCCTTAAATATGTATTTTATTCAGATTTTTTGTATTTTTTGTTATAGCGGCAACAGATATACATCATCTTTGAAAATGTCAACTGTCAAGCTATCACGGTTCATGAGATACAGCCTGGTGACAGACGGATAGACAAACAGCGGAGCCTTAGTTATAGCGTCCCGTTTTATCCTTGGGTACGGAACCCTAATGAGCTCTGGGAACAGATTTTGCGCGGTTTTTCAAATGAAAATAGAAGATCATAAAATAAATGAAAAACTGAATAAAATAAATCATGTTGCAGCCATCATTTCGGTCTAACACCGCATTTTTTCAATAAATAAGTAAACGCTCAGTTGCACGGATAGAAGCATCTGATTCACTATTCTGTTACGAGTATATCATAACCAGGTCAGCACAATAATAAATTTCCCCTTGCATTATTAGAGCCAATCTCCCAAGAAATGAGGTAGTAGATGAATCTAGGAATTTTTGTACTCTATTCTTGAGTAAATAATGCAAAATATAATTCAGACTGCGCAGCTTTGTTGGAATTTCCAATGTAGATCGTAGCGGAAGATCTACAATCATCTACATATAGAAACGTTCTAGTCTCGGTTTGTTGGTCTCTGAAAACTTAATATTGTGGTGTACTGAATATGAGCTTCATCAAGTATAACTTTAATACCATTACGGCAGCGTTTTAAATTGGGGCAGCTTGGATTACAGATTTTTAACCGACTTCTTCAAAAAGGAGGAGGTTCTCAATTCGTCTGAATGTTTTTTTTTTTTTTTTGTATATTTTTTACTCGATTACTCCGCCAATTGTGAATCGATTTTGATGATTCTTTTTTTTTGGTAGGTCATGCTTCCGAGGTGTTCCCATATAAATTTTATTAACTTTGCTTGCGTAGTTTTTGAGTTAGCTTCAATATTACGTATTTTTCCCACTTAGTTTATCTAGACGATTTCCTTATTTACTCTTTCACTGTTATTTACATACCAAGTAGTGCTATTAGGATTTGTGTGGGGTAGGTACCGCATAAAACGAAAATTGGAAAGCAAAGACACCGACTTCCGAAATTAAAGTTATTGTTTCTCTTTTTATTTTAGTCTTTTTTTTGGAAGTCGGTTTGATTTTTTTTGTAAAAAGTTTTTATTTTTTCTTATAGAAAGCTTCATGATATCCCTTTGTTCAGACAAGGACAAGAATCAAGTATGTTAGTCTTCTAACGAGCTGACTAACTGTTCTCAGTATCAATAAACACGGGTCTAGGCCTGATGACGGTAATACCTATTAATCGCTTTAAATCTTCACGTAGAGCATTAGATTCCGAAGTTACCTGCATGTCTCTGAATCACACGAATCCAGAGTAAAGATATTCTAGAGATATTCTGTATCCTTTTGTAGACTTCTATAGAATATCTAAACTCTGGATTTGTTAGAGACATGCATGGAACTTCTAGTTTAATTAGATCTCATCTGCCTAGCCTTTTCCTATGTTGGTTCCAGTCTAACCGGATGCAGCTGGATACCTGTTTTACATGGAGCTACTGCCTATCTGACCTCCACAACCCAGTAACTGAACTAAGACTGTCAGACTTTCAGGCTTTTGACAACCCGTAACGACTGTCAAACATCCACAAATGACAGCCGGGACCAAACGGCTTAACGTGTTTTCCGAGGCACGTAGGAGTCTCGGTATTTAAAAATGGTCACCCAACCATGGACCAACTCTGGCAAGCGTAGCTTACCCTGATGGACCGACCCGTGCGACTGTTATTACTTAGCCACGAGCTCGAGCCACGCTTTTAATTATATCTAAGTAGTTAAAAATAAACGGACAAAATAATATCAGGAATAATGGTGAAACTGATTGGATGAAACTCCCCTCTGAATGCAACTACTCATAAATACGGGTAACCTGTTCCTCACTGGGATTACTGGGGACTGACTGAGTACCTACTACCTACGTCAAGAAGAATTATCAATTAGTGTTCTGATTGAAACTTGCGTGAATTGGTAAGGACCCTAGGGGTGATTAAAATTCTCGGCACTAGTAAATGAGGTTCGTTGATTCAGTGTCAGTTATATATTAGGTCTTTACCTATGAAATTGCCGTTCTGCAGTACTGGCCATTTCAAATCAAAATAATTTTTGTTTGGCTAAGAATTCTAATTTCAAATTAATTTTATTTTAAAAACATGGATTTTTTTTTCCAAAAGTAGTCATTTCTTTATTGATTAGTGTTACATTTTCATCGCATTTCAATATTTTTCGTCATCATGGATACGTTAAAAATTCGAGTAATTATGGAATATGAGTACCGTCGTGGCAGCAACGCGGCACAAGCGGCACGCAACATCAACGACGTTTACGGAGCTAACACTACAAACCAACGCACCACCTGTTATTGGTTTGCTCGCTTCCGTTCTGGAAATTTCGACCTGAAAAATGAACCTCGCGGTCGTCCGAAGACTTTGGTCGACAATGACGAATTAAAGGCGATTGTGGAAGCTGATGATACACAATCTACGGCTGAATTAGCAGCAGCTTTCGACGTTAGCGTCAAAACAATATCGGTCCATTTGCGTCAAATTGGCAAGGTAAAAAAGCTTGACAAATGGGTGCCCCACGAACTCAATGATCGCCAGCGCGAAGTACGCGTCGAGACGTGCCTTGCACTGCTCAACAGACACACAAATGAAGGAATTTTGAACCGCATTGTTACCTGCGATGAAAAATGGATTCTGTTTGATAACCGCAAGCGCTCAGCAAGTTGGTTGGATCCTGGTTCAGCACCTAAACAATGCCCTAAACGAAAACTTACCCCTAGAAAAGTGATGGTCACTGTTTGGTGGTCTAGCGCCGGTGTGATTCATCACAGCTTCTTACCAAACGGGGTGAGCATTACTGCAGATGTGTACTGTGAAGAACTGAACACAATGATGGAGAAGCTGGCGCATCTCCAACCAGCATTGGTCAATCGCTCGTCTCCGCTGCTCCTGCACGACAACGCGCGACCTCATACTGCACAGCAGACGGTCTCCAAGTTGCAAGAACTGGGGTTGGAAGCTCTCCGTCATCCGCCCTACTCACCAGACCTTGCGCCTACAGACTACTACTTTTTCCAGAATTTGGATAACTTCTTGGCGGGAAAAAAATTCAATACCCGAGAGGCAGTACAAAATGCCTTTGAAGAATTTGTTGCCTCCCGTCCAGCTGATTTCTTTAAGAAGGGCATCAATAAACTGCCACTGCGATGGCAAAGATGCATTGATTGCATGGGTGATTACTTCGATTAATACAAATAAAAAAATCATGAAAAAAATTCGTTTAAATTTTTTCATACAAAACGGCAATTTCATAGGTAAAGACCTATTATATGTATTGTACAGTACAGCCACGAGCATGAATATATATAAGGTACAAGGTAATGTATGAAAATGTACACTTTTCATAAACGAAACCTTTTAAGGGGTGAACCTGAAATCGCGAAAAAAAGATCTGTTGTTCCCTACATTTTGACCGAGCCGATTTTTTTATCGCGATTTCAGGGTTGGTCCCATAGTGAAAGTTGTTCATAATGTTGAGTACAATGACCCCTTAAGAGGTTTCGTGTATGATAAGATACACCTTATATAATCCAGGTTATAAACTATCCGTTTGCCAAATCCATTCAGTAGTTTTTATGTGAAAGAGTAACAAACATCCATCCATCCATACTTACAAACTATCGCGTTTATAATATTAGTTAGATATATGGCAAATCGAGATTTAATTAGAATGTCAAACTCAAACTTTAAGTATTTATTACAAATCAAGCAATTACAGGTACTTTCGCATACATAGTCAAGGGGTTGGTCGGTCAGAAAAATCAACCTAGTTGCCCATTCCAAAGCATAGTACGTACCTATGGAGAAGAACGGGGAAGAAACTCCGCGGACACGCTTTTAAATCAAAATATGGTTATAAAATACACGTTAAGTCGTTAGTCCCGGCTGTCATTTGTGGATCTCTGACAGTCGTTACGGGTCGTCAGAAGCCCGAAAGTCTGACAAACAGTCTTACCAAAGGGTATCGTATTACCCAGTTACTGGGTTATGGAGGACAGATAGGCAGTCGCTCCATGTAAAATACTGGTATTCAGCTGCATTCGGTTAGACTGGAAGCCGACCCCAAGATAGTTGAGAAAAGGCTAAGCAGTTTGATTGATGATTAAAAAATATGAGAACTAATGTAATGAAATTTTACGAATACTGGCTTTCATAAATTAGCTTAGCACAACAGAAAAACACAGAACGCGCCATTTATCATTTCAATGAATTCTTTTTTAGGAATTCAGAGTATCTCTTAACAAAGTTGTATTTTCCAAGTGTTCTTTTAATTGCATTTTTATTACATTTTCTTTCTTTCATTTCTTACTTCACAAATGTGAAATGTTTTCTAGCGAGACCTGTAATTACAACAAAAACTACATCTTATGAGAATGTTCCATCATTTTAAGTATTTTATTTTTATTTCTGCTGAATGGCATCTTTTTCATATTTTTTTGTAGACGTTCAACACATCTATCATTAATCAATTTAAGAATTGTTTATTGATTTTTCTTGGCGTTTCAAATGGTGGACACATTTAGCAATTTAAAACGAATTAAGTAAAACATTTATTACGCTGCTCAAACTTGAACATTATTTTCAGATTTTAGTAAAGTATATAGGTACTTGCAGAACTGGTCGAAAAGGCGGTGCATGGGGGAAGCCTATGTCCAGCTATGGAAGACTTCTTTTGGCTGAAATCATAATGATGACGATGAAATTCAGCCAAAATCGCAGTCACGTAAAATAAAATATTGCAAGGAGGTCTTCTAGTCGTAAAAAACACTAAATTACCATCTCATAAATAGGTAATTTTACCTTACTGAAGGAAAACCATGTTCGTATTGTCGTCCTAATAAATTCGTCAAAGTTCTCACATAATATGTATAATAGAACAAAACTCGACAAGTTTTTTCCAGACTCTCGGTCCATTGAGAACAAAACACTGCAAATATTAGCTCTTGAGTTTAAACAATGTAAATAAAAATGCAATTTTTCAACTGAAAAATGAGACGGCTTTGAGTTGCACCGTTTTTAGGAACAGCACTTCGTTTCACCACTGAATTGAGTCGCGATTTAGCTGCGCTACGAGTTTCTATACCACTACTACTATCCTGCTATCCCTCACCGTGATAACTTAGGTGAAGTGAGCTGCCAATAGCGTCAATCCCTAGCAAGAAGTGGAAGGCCAGCTCACTTCAACCAAGTTTTCACTGTCACTTTTAAAAAGGCGTTGCAATTTCAAACACAGGTTTAGCTATCTTTATTGTCCACCCCCTTCTATTCTATCTGTTCCTGGTACTTGTTTTTGTCTGCATAATCAGGCTATAATGTTCCCACTATTGGGCTTTCTCTCTTCGCTAGAGAGTGGGTGTAATCTACCACGCGGGCCCAGTGCTGGTTGGTAGATTTCACATGCCTTCGATTTTTTGGTTCCAGGACATGCATTTAGTTAGTATGGCAAAAAAATATGAATACGACGGGCGACGTGGGGCCGGCCTATGTCCAGCTGTAGACGTCTTTCGGCTGAAATGATGATCATTAACCATCATTGTAACAATCCCAAGAAAAACTACAAAAATGGGCATTGTATAATCTATTACATACTGCAAATAGTACGGCCCATATTTTTACTTTCAAGAACTGGGCTCGAGCGGTACAGTCCACACATCACGCGACACAAACACTGTGGAAGCTCAACGAGCAGGCAAGCTTGCTATCGACGCTTTTTGTGCAAGTATTTATAAAGTGAGCTACACTTAGTATGGGAATAATGCATTATTATGTCGCATCTGGTAGAATGGAAGTGACGTCAACATGTCTGGTAAAAGACACGAATAAACTGTAATACTTTATTTTTAACAAGAGTATTAACGACATTTTTATTTATATAGGATTGGAAGAAAGGAGGACTTTGCATTTTATGTCTCTCATCAAATCTTGTCATATGACCACGGGCACGCCATAGCGCCAGGTTATTTCACAATTTAAAATGTTGTTGTTAGTTTAGCCATGAAGGTCAGTTAGAATAACTGGCTAACAGTCACAGCCACTTGCAGAAACGAACTTTAACTTTTAAATCTGTAATTAAAATAAATACTAATCTTCCATTAACTTGTTTTAACTTGTTGCAGAAAGCAACATTAGAATCTATTTGAATGGTTAGACTTGTTGGAGATCCGTATAAATAAACAATCGACGATCTTGTAAGGAGTTCTTTGTTGTTAAGGTTCATACAAGAAGATTATGAAAAAAATGATCGAAATTCATGACAAAAATGCCATTAATCTATTACAATAAAAAGCTATTTCTCTGACATGTACAAACAAAACCCCTATTAACATAAAAAGAGTAATGTCCTGTCGTGATATTTATTTAAAAACCATTATATCGGACATCGGCATAGATGCACTGCGCACTGACCAGAAGCCTGCATTAGGCATCGTAAATATAAATTTATGGCCAGCAATAACTGGTGACCAAAAGGTTGGTAAACCGTGTTTATTAGAAGGGTTCCGTAACGACAATATATGGCTGGAAAAGTGTATAAATTATATTTAGCTTTATGCCTTTTTTATTCTTGAATGGGTGAATAAAATTTCATGTGATAATGTGATCGTCTTATCTTTTATTTTGTTCTTGTTTATTTATGTTATGGAAGTTATTGTTAAGTTTAGTAATGTTAGGACGGGTCAACCTTGGGTCAAGAAGGTTAAGAAGTCATGTTCTTACTAAAGCTCTTGTGATAGATACAGGGTGTAAGGTAAGATTACACTTTGTGCTCAAACTGAAATTACGTGATTAGGGAATGAAATTACGAATTTGCAGAATACAAAAAAAACTTAATTTCTTACTGAATTAACTTATGCAATTTATTGTACATATTTATGTAGTCATCAGTTTTTCTTCTATCTGATGTCAGAATTAAAATGATTATGTACATAAATACGTAATTATTAAATAAAAATTACATTATTACGTATATCCTAACTTACGTTATTGATTTTTTTATTCTTCAGCTGACTTAAGTCAATGATTAATTACATTTAATAATCCCAAGACGAAAATGTATGCTACTTTCCCCTACAACTTTGATGCAACGTACGATAAAAACACGCGAAAATGTGTACCCAAGTATATGGACGAGAAATATACAGCCTATAAGCTGCTTATCGTTCCCCACAAGTGATGTAACAAAGTTGTGCCTGCAGAAGTAGTGTTGTTATTTACCTTTGACTTCGTCGGGATATTATGATTATTAGAATATTTTTTTATTTTTCCTCGGATTATGGAAAACGGTAGTAAGGGATACTTTTTGAGTTGGCCATTCGTTTTGTACACAGAAAAGTAAAAAAAAATATTTATAACTTTACACGTAACGTCTTAAGAACCATTCCGTGATCTCTTTTAGACAATCAAAGAGCTCAGTTCTCTTTAACTCAAATACACTTCTCATCAGAAAAATCGAAACACTTCCGTTTTTATGGTTTCGAGTTTCTAAATATACACATTTTTCTGATAATCCTTACAAAACATAAACTTGCAAGGTGTTTCGATTTTTTTGATGAGAAGTATATTTCGTTATTAGCAAACTAGAGGATTTGTTACTGAACGATTCGTAATTTTATTCCAGTAAACGGATCTAAAAAACCTCCCAAAACAAAAAACCAGCCATCCAGCACAATTCAGACCAAAGTGTGATGTCGCATGTATGTATGCAAAACATTTCCATACAGGCCTGAAAAACAAAAACTACAGCCACACAGCATTCATACAACGTGCAGCAATTCTATTTATACGCGTTACATTGCTCGTTTATTTCGTATTCGATGGCGAGGTTCGGTCTGAGCGCGCGTTGAACCCTAAAACCTATGCATTTGTGAGCACAATGTGTAAACGTTTTTACTCCTTTTATCTTGCATAAATAAAGTTGTGGGTTTTTGTTCATGTTTTCTAATAGAGGTGATTATTTAGTAGGTGCACAGGCACAATATTTTTACATGAAATAATACCTGCTGGGTATACCGATATTTATGATGGGACTTTCCAATTGTCGTCATTAGCCGCAGGCTATTCTGTTTCATAGACTTATATCTGTTTTATTAAGATTTTTTGTTTGGCTTCTAAACAAAACAATGGTGGTTACTTTATAAGAAGTAACCACCATGAATCTAGCTTTAATCATAGCTGCCCGAATCAGAGTAGTTTTGGTAGGTAAGCCATTACGGTGTCATCTGTCACCACAATTTCGTTGATCAGATGCATGGTGCATCCAAATTAATTGCATAATGATAGCAACAGAGAATTTTGCAATTTATTGATCAGTCAAACGTGGAACAGAAGAACACAATGTCCGATGTAAGTAAATGTAAATCCGGAGTCACACGTGTTAGGGCATAAATCGAACAGATTACGTGTGACTCCGGATTTTTAATTTGTCTGTCTGTCTTGTTTATACCTTTTTAGTCGTAGTTGGGTTTTAGTTTTTATTACTTTAATTTTTTAAAATTATTTTGGGGTTATAATATACATATTTTTGAAATGTGCTCATTAAGCCCGTTCATTTGATACCCAACATGGTACGTACAATTTTTTTTTTTTGTTCCTGACATTATGTCCTCTAGAGGGCGCCATTTTTAATTCAATGTGACACGCTTCTAACGATACCTCATTTGTCGAACTGTGATGAGTGGTTTAGAAGATAGAAGGGAACAGATGAACATACATACATACATACATAGATACATACATACATAGATACATACATAGATACACACATAGATACATACATAGATACATACATACATACAAACATACCGGTCAAAATCATAACCCTCCTTTTTTCTTCGTCGTAGTCGGGTAAAAATAAGTAGGAATTTCACTATCTAAATACCCAGAACGCCATCAAATTATATAAAAGTTCCTAGAACATCATCATCTGTCTAGCCTTTTCCCAACTATGTTGGGGTTGGCTTCCAGTCTAACTGGATGCAGCTGAATACCAGTATTTTACATGGACTACATACAGCGACTGCCCATCTGACCTTCACAACCCAGTAACTGGGTAATATGACACCCCTTGGCAAGACTGGTTGTACGACTTTCGGGCTTCTGACGACTCGCAACGACTGTCAAAGATTCACAAATGACAGCCGGGACCAATTCCGAGGCACCGAGGAGTCTCGATATGTAAAGATCACCCATCCACGGACCAATCCCGGCATGCGAAGCTTACCCTGATGGATCGACTCGTGTTGCTGTTATTACTTTGCCACGAGCTCCTCAAAATCCAAGAACATAGTTACTGCAAATTCAGCCTTTTCCTGGAAATTGGGAACCTTCAAACATTTTTTAATTTTTGCTGCCTCAGCATACGTTGCATACCTCCAAATGCATTCTTTGAACCGGATTCAACTAGAACTGCATACGCCATAACCTTTTTGATATTTTAATGCAACATCAACATTGTTTTACGAGGAACGCTGTATTTTCAGTGTTTCTCTTGAAAATGTTAGTACAACGCCATTTGTTCGCTAAAATAGGAAGTAAACTTGTTTTCTTCCTTCTTTTGAGTTCGTCCGTAGAACTTTTCTTTTACTTTTAAGGCGATGCATCAAGAACTTGTGCTGTTTGCGGCGAAACTGCCTAATCGTGTCGTGAATCTTTTAGTTTATATCCTGGACTTTATGACCCGGAAAGGCTGTTGCTAATTACGGTTTAAAGGAAATGTAGTGGCTACTGCTTCATTGGTTTTAATTCATTTGTATACTTATTTTGTAAAGATTCACGCCTGCTAAAACGTACATTTTTTGACACTTAAACGTCTTTTAAACTCTGCCTTCTCTTTATATCCTAGAAAGTATTTTGTATGTTCGCAAAACCTTAGGACTCTACAAAATAAGAAGCGACTTCCATAATATAAATACACGTAGTAAACATGAAATTTTGATACCTAAATTTAGATTAACCAAAACTAGTAAGTCATTTGTTATAAACAGTATCCGCTTTTATAACAAGTTGCCAAAGTCTGTTACAGAACTAAGCGATCGAAAGTTCAAAACCTACATAAAATGTGTCCTTATCAAAAAAGCATATTATAAGATTAAAGACTACGTTGTAGACAAGGAAGTTTGGCAATAATTCCTTCTGCACATGTGGCTTCCCTGGTACCTCATTAACGGCATAACTATGTACGAGTCTATTAACTGCTCCCAAATTACCATTTTTATTTTATTTTTTTACATTCACCTTGACATAATTATCTTATTATTTGACATGACACACACATTATTTTTATTATCTTACTTATCTCTCGTATAGATTCTTTTTCATCTTGTGAATGTGAGAACGATGTAGGTTTAGTGGACTGTAGTAGATTTGTTGAACATTTTCTATTTTGTTAAGTACTTACCTGGTACTTTTTGAAAGGCCTACACTGTCCTCCCTAATAACACTGTAATTCTAAAATATTGTAACAGGCAATTATTTTTAAAAGAGTAACCGTGGAGTTTCTTGCCGGCTCTTCTCCTTAGGATACGACCAATTGGAACCGTGCACCTAGCTTCTGACGTTTCATAAGTGCCCAGGTAGGCTTATGTGTTTTTTTTTTCTTTTTTAACTTTAATCCTCGTGGTGTACTATAAAAGTACACCCTTTTATATATCGATAATCGGGAATTGTGTTGTTGCTCCTTTTCTTAATTGTTTTCGATTTTTCGTGTTCATAATTACTATTCTATTGTTTAATTATTTGTACTGCTATCATGTCGCGTGATAACGATTCTGTTATTTGATTTAGGCACTTCTACGATTTTATGAATACATTAAATTAATCATGTTAATGTATCGAATGGCTTGCTTGAAAGATTGGTTATTCATTATCATCTGCATATACCTACAAATGCCCTTTTGTCACAGTACGAACAATATCTCCGTGACAGCTGTGCTATCAAATAAGTCGTGTTGTTCAACTAAATGTAGGCCAGATCATCTGCTGCGAAAACAGTTTTGTAGGTCAGATTGTAGGCGCATTGCGTTGAACTGGAAATGGCTCGTAAGCTGTTACTAACTAAAATTGTTTACGTACCACTAGTAATAAGGGCTTCTAAAATCGTATGCTTATCGCAGTTAGTTAGAACTAAATAATAAAAAAGCATAGTGTAAGCAAACAGTTTTTGTAATTAACACTCATTTTGAGAAGTGCTATTTTGAGAATTGCACATTTTGCGAAGTGCGTATTTTGCGAACTGCACATTTTGCGAAGTGCACATTTTGCGAAGTGCACATTTTGCGAAGTGCACATTTTGCGAAGTGCACATTTTGCGAAGTGCATATTTTGCGAAGTGCACATTCTGCGTCAAGTGTACATTGCGAAGTGCACATTCTGCGTCAAACCCTGTCAATGGTCTGTTTTAAAAGCAGATTCTTTTAAATGGATCAGAAATAATATACTTGTGGATGCCACGTACAGAGTGCTTTCATTTTATTATTTGAATACTTAAACCCGAAAATTCTAACTTTAATTTAATCACCTTATAGAAGTTTTTCTTTTGAAAATTGAGGTTAATTTTAATAATTACTAAAAAACTTGCTTTGCATGGACTTTTTTGTCTGAAATAAATGATTTTTTATTTTATAAATTCGATTTAGGTACGTCTATGATTTTTCAAGAATTTTATTCAAACAATAATTGGCGGATAAAGTGGCGAGTTAGGTATAAAGTTGAAACCTGTTGATGATGAATATGTTACTAATTCCCTTTCGTAAGTGATTACGTGAGAATTTAATCTGTACACTGTACAGAGTTTGTTTGCACTTTCAACAATACTTTTGGAGCAGACTCTACTCGCATATAATGGTGAGAGCCTACCAACCGGGTGCATAACTGGCACAGGGCGGGTGTACTATAGGCAAACAGCCATGATGCTAAATTATGTTGCGTTTAGTCTATTCAGAAGAATTCTGGTAATTACAGTTTTGTTTAAAGGACACTGTTGTTCATTACTATAACGTCATCCTTTAAGGTATAATTCTGGACAACGCTGCACGCGGCAGTGCCGCCACGTCACTACTGGCCACATTTTCTACAGGTTTATATTTTATGAGATTACAATCCGAGCACAGCAACAATGTCGCGCAGCATTGCTCGAATTGTAATCTCAAATGTATGGGAACCAGTAGTGACGCTTCAAACAACAGTAGTGACATGGTAGCACTGCTGTGATAGTACTGCCGCTCGTTTGGAATCATACCTTTTTAGGGGTATGAGGAACAGGGTGTAAAGTTCACTCATCCCCCATAGAAATGGGAGGATCCTCCGATCAGACGGGTTTTTGTATATATGTCAATTGCACGGTAAACTTTTAATTGTGCGATGCAGGATTTATGTGACGTCAGGATTTTTGTGTGATCTTTGATGCGTAGTTCGCATGTGGCGATCTAGATACCGCCACACCTTTAGTCATTCTTTTACGATAGTCATCGCAATATGAAGTCACTTTACCCCGTAGAGTAGAAGTCTAAGAGAAGGTACCATTTAGGTACAGTGACTTCTCATTGTTACCAATCTAATCTGATTTTGATTTTGATGAACGGGAAACATAATAGTGTCTTATGTGTGCAAACCGGTATAGGAAAAGGTTTTCTGAAGTTGATTATTATAATCACATTATATCTAACACCCCGGTGTAACACCCTAAACTCAACAAAAATGGCTTAAATGACATTTCTACATCAATAAACGAATTAATCGACTGCCTCGTTGGTCTAGTGGTCGCAAGCGCTATTGCTGAGTATGAGGTCCTGGTTTCGATTCCTGGGTCGGGCAAAGTGTTATTGGGTATTTGCTTAGTTGCAGCCTGGAGTCTGGATTTGAGCTCATTGATGGCAATAGGCTTCAATGTAATATTATAGGGGTTACATGGGACTAAAACATAACTGGCGAAATGTAGGTGTACTGTAGGTACACCTCTGCCTAATCCTTCGGGGAATACAGGCGTGATGTTATTATGTATGTATGTATGAACAAATTACAAACACAACTACATACACAAACGAAATACACTTAATAGCACAAAGTTAATAGAAAACGTCTCAATCTCCTAAGTCCCCGTCAGGAACTTAACATGTCTGCGGTCACCCTGAGGCGTTGGGGCTCATGTAGGACTAACGTATTCAAAACGGACCGGTTCCTGTAAACACAAGGGCCGTTGTTACGCTGTACTGAACATGTTGGGGACGGTCTGTTTTTGTTTGTATTTGATAGATGCTATACTCCATTTGAAATAAGATTAAACGTATATAAATAAATAAGCCTTTTTTACAGTCCGTTCAACCGATTTTGAATTCTATTGCGTTGGTGGTATGAAAAATAGCAGCCGCAGTAGATAGTTGGTATTGTGTAACTTTTTTTGCTTTTATTGCTATCCTTATGCCTACGGTATAGAAGTCAAAATCGGTTGAACGGACTGTAAAAGGGTTTGTTTTAATGTCTCATCTTATTTCAAATGAGGTATAGGTGACTATGATAATGTGTACCCTGGGATACATTTTGTAATTTTCTACAAAAAAAAATGCAATAATTTGCCAACACAGCTAAATTATGTGGAAGTTACGGGCCTTCTTGGGCAATCAGGGCATTTGCCCAACCTTGGGGATGTGGCAAGGACTCTAGTAACTAGCCGATACTTTTTTTCTTTTAGCTCGGTGATTTTGTTGAGCTAGGTTTTTATTAATCATCCCAGTTATATGGCCAACCCGCTTGTCAGTCATTTTATTTATTCAATAGTGTTAGTAAATGACATTATGTTTTGTAACAAATATGAATATGTAACAAAATTCTAGCCTGTAACATTCTGTAGCTAGTCAAAAAATCATGTGTGTACCGATGGCATATAATTATATCATTCATGTATACAAAATATTGTAAAACCTTATTAAAAGAGTAACGGTGGATTTTCTTGCCCATTCTTCTCCATACGAAAACTACCTTTTGGAAGGGGCAACTAGAATCAGTTCTCTTTCTTTGTTTTAGACGTTCAAAAGTGCCTTTTATGTGCCTATTTGAAATAAATTATCTGTCTTTGACTTTTGCATTTTATTATTTATTCAGTTCGCCAAACCCAACCAACCTATAACGCAACCCACATTCAAACACTAACTCCCAGCGGATTAAGGAAATATACCTTCCATTTGTCACTCAGAGAGGGCTTTGAAAGGGCCCCATTGTTTGAAAGACACTTACACACAAATCAGTGGATAATAACTCTTGCCACATCCGTCCTCTTGTCTCAATTAAACTATTCAAGTATTGTAATACGTTGGTCGGAAGGATTTCTTAACTATATGGGTTACTTTGTTGTTTGGGCGGGTTATAATAAAGGTCGGTAATAAAGACTTGATTTATAATGTGGCTGCTTGGTTATGTAGTTGTCTCTATTATGTGGATGAAGTGTAAGTTTGGGATAGAAGAGGATAATAATTCTTAGGAAGATGACTGTCAAATGAGTTTTTGATTATACAATCTCTGTATTTGTGACTCTTCCCTTGACTAGAGGGCTGGCTTATTGTTATGCCAAATAATAAAAAAAATATGGGAAAAGTGCCCAAAAGGCTGGCAGGATTGGCACGTTGGATGGCAATTCTTGGGAATTTTTCCCATTGACAACTTATTGACACCCAATGAGCTCTCCCCCTTTTTTATATACTTCAAAATCAATCTGCCCTTTTCCCAACTATTTTGGGGTCCGCTTCCAGTCTATCCAGATGCAGCTGAATACCAGTATTTTATATGGAGCAACTGCCTATAATCTGACCTCCACAACCCAGTAACTGGGTATAATACTTGGTAAGACTGGTTGTCAGGCTTTTGGGCTTCTGACGACACGTAACGACTGACAAAGACCCACGTTTGACAGCCCGGACCAACGGCTTAACGTGCTTTCTTAACCTGATGGATCGACCCGCGCGGCTGTTATTACTTCTCCACGAGCTCCTCATAAGTTTGATAAATATGCCGTCTCTAAATATGCCTCTTATCATACCTAATATTATAGATAATATAACTAGAACTCCATTTTTAACATCTTTATTCCTGCTTTATTTCTTACAACTTCACTTACAAACATCATACAAAACAAACTGAACTACAAAAATGTGTGTAACTGTAGTTAATGTGCAAACTAAAACAATGAATAGTCACAAACTTATTATATCAGCTAAGTTCCGCTCGCAAACTTCTTATGCATTAACTATCTGACAGGGCTGGCACAGAAATTGTTTTAAGTTAAGTTTAATATTTAAACATCTTTTAATGGATGCGACGTATTAGTGGAAATGGGTACAGAGTATTTTCAGTAAGAAGAAAATTTACAGAACCATATCCCCTTTTTATGTATATCAAAAAGATTTTTCTTCTTCGATATCAAAAAGGGTTACTGAATCTTATCGAATCCCATTTGGGCTATCTAATTAAAATAATAGAGGCCCTGGACAAAGTGAAATGTAAAGGACTGACATAAGCTATCTAAAAGCGTATGTTAATCCTGTTGAAAGTCGTTGTAGAAATTCAAAACGCTTTGGAGTCGATTGTCACTTGTCCTAGACAAAACTTAAAATAATATAATCTATGCTAATATTATAAAGAGAAAAGATTTTTATTTTGGTGAATAAACTCAAAAACTACTGAACCGATTTTAAAAACTCTTTCACCAGTAGAATGGAATATTATCACTGAGTAACTTATGCTATCCTAACTAATTTATAAATGCGAAAGCGAGTGTTTGTTTGTTACGCTTTCACGCTAAAATGGCTAGACGGATTTGTATGAAATTTGGCACAGGGATAGACCATGCTCTGGAATAGGACAAAGGATACTTTTTATCCCGATATTCCCGAGGGATCTAGACTTACATGGGTGAAACCGCGGGATGCAGCCAGTAATTTATAAAGATATCACGCGGATGAAGGCGCTGGCGGAAGCTAGTATAATAACATTTTAAGATGAGTGCGACAATGTTTGACTCAGAATTAATTCATATTATTATTTATTACTTTCTTAAACTTTCTATCAGCAGTAAACAGTAACACGAACATTGAACTTGACATTAAAAACGCCTTGTCCGACTTCCGTGATCAAAACACACAAACTTTCCGTAATATAAAATGATATCATCAAAGTCACTACTGAAACTGGAATCATACGAGATTTAACCTGTAAAGTATTGAGCGAGAATGCGCGCGGAATATATTTCAGGTTTTCAGGTTGATTCGGAAACTGTCGCTTATAAGCGACCGTGGGATTAAATCGGAATTGAAACCTGTTTTAATATTAACATGAGTGGCGATACGTCGCCTGCACTTGGACAACAACCCTCGTTAAGAGTTGGAAGCGGCAGTGAAATAAAATAATAATATTTTTTTTATTTTCGGAGCAATAAAATATATTGTAGGTAATGTATGTTTTTCGTGACTATTTGGAAGGCTAACTGAGTGATGACATAGATTCAGTTCTGAAGTTATTGAGTAGGTACTTTTCATCCCAGTGTTGAACCATTTTTTTATTAAAAATCAATTCGAGAAATGTTTATTTATTTGTACAATAATTTCGTTACGCCTCCACGCACAATATTCAGGGTTGCGGAATAGTCTGAAAGGGATACCGGGACCCTGGCAACAGGCAACTGAAGGAACACGGGTGGGTTTTAGCCAGTAAGAGTTTGACACGCCCTTCCGCTCCGCCCAGAGAGAAGTCATTTGATGACTACCCAGCCAAAAAAAAAAAAAAAAAAAAGGCGCACAATAATATACTAAACAATTATGTACAGCTATCACAGAGAATAGACTTTTTGACACTTTTAAAATAATGTTAATTTGATTAGCTATCTTGTCAGTGTTCCGCAAATTACGTAATGGATTTTCAGCATGTGATAACGGCTGAATTGTTAAGAGTGATCAGTTTTTGTGAGTTTTGTGTTTAAGTGTGTAAAAAAACAGGTCAGCCGCTGAACAGGTCAAGATAATAATACAACATGGGTATACCACAAAGGTAAGTTTTAAAAACCATTTAAATTTAACTATGGCATTCACAGTTACCTTTAAAAGCCCATTTTCTCACTACCCTAAATGCCAGTTAAATTCTATTATATTTAAATGAGATTATCTAATGAACTAAAACATAGTTTAACAGAGACACCCCCAATTAAATAACTACCCTCATTTTAGTTTTCAATAAAACCCAAACTCACCCAGAAATTAATTAAAATTGAAATATATTGGTACCGCATCCTAGAGATGACCCTAATCTCCAAACAATTGTTGGCAACTCAACTACTGATCAAACATAAAACTTTGCTAGCTTGTATGAGTTTCAAACCACATTTTAACTATGATATCGTAAACTAGTAATCAAAGTACTTACCTACATACGTTTATGTAATTTCCGGTGTATACCAAGCTAAGGCACTGGATTTTGGGAATAATATTAGGTAAGTATTTAATTTTGTGACGTTAAGCGGTATTATGGAACGAAAGGAAATTGGCACCACGTACGCGATTTAAGTTTTGTGGAAGTGTGAGTTTAATGGGTTGACGAAAACTATTTTTATTGATTATACTGAAAAAGGATTATACATTATGACATAATACTAGTAGATGTTATATCTGAGGAGCTCGTGGCTAAGTAATAACAGCCGCACGGGTCGATCCATCAGGTTAAGCTACGCTTGCCGCGGTTGGTCCGTGGGTGGGTGATCTTTACATACCGAGACTCCTCCGTGCCTCGGAAAGCCCGTTAAGCCGTTGGTCCCGGCTTTCATTTGTGGATCTTTGACAGTCGTTACGGGTCGTCAGAAGCCTGAAAGTCTGACAACCAGTCTTACCAAGGGGTCGTAGTACCCAGTTACTGGGTTGTGGAGGTCAGATGGGCAGTCGCTGTATGTAGTCCATGTAAAATACTGGTATTCAGCTGCATCCAGTTAGACTTAAAGCCGACCCCAACATAGTTGGGAAAAGGCTAGACAGATGATGATGTTCTAGGAACTTTTATACTTTGATGTCGTTCTGGGTATTTAGATAGCGAAATTCCTACTTATATATCAGATAGGCAGTCGTTCCATGTAAAATACGGGTATTCAACTGCATCCGGTTAGACTGGAAGCCGACCCCAACATGTTGGGAAAAGGCTAGGCAGATGATGACTAGTAGATGTTATATTTGAAGCTTAGTTTAGTTGTAAATGCCTATGGGCAATTTTTTTTGTGCTAATACTGGATTAGGATTAATCACAACTAACGAAAAAATATAAATAATTCAACATACCCTTATAAAGTAATGACGCCTGTAGTCCCCGTAGAGACAGAGCTTTAATTACATATTAGTACACCCACATTTTTCCAGTTCCGTTTAAGTCCCGTGTAAGGGGGCGAACCTATTGCCATCAACTGGGCAGAAATCCAGGGTGCGGTTTGCTTCCACGCGCGCCTCTAAGATATGTCAGCACAATTGGCGGGGTCCGCTAGGACCGATGCCTGCCAGGGTAGCGGGAATGTCCGAAAGGGATACCGGGACCTTGGCAACAGGCAACTGAAGGAACACGGGTGGGTTTTAGTCAGTAAAAGTCTGACACGCCCTTCCGCTCCGGCTAGAGTGGGAGAAGTCACTTGATGATTTCCGACCCTCACCAAAAAAAAGAAAGGGTGCTGGTTGCTACTGAGGAATTGTTAATGGAATAATTGTCCGACTTGTGAATGGAACCCGGAACCTCATGCTCAGCAGTAGCACTAGTGAACACTAAACCAACGAGACAGTAAAGAATTCAAGTGAAAGTAAAAACGTAGCCATAGTTCGTAATAGAATCTATAACTGTTAAATGTTTGTATTCAGTTTTTTAGTTAAATGTTATGTTCTTGGATTTGCAACAAGCAATTTTTTTTTTTTTTTTTTTTTTTTTTTTTTTTAACATAAAAATACACCTTAAAACTATAAAAACCGAAACAATCAATAAAATGCCAAAAGGGCCTCAGCTCAGCATACTGTCAGATGGCAACACAAAGTGTACCACCTGACGCTGATTTTCAGCTGCAACCCACGAGTGTCATACGCTAGAAAAATAATATAGGTTATATTAAACAATTAAAATCTGATATATAAGATAGAAGAAAAACAATATATAAAAATACCTAATTAAATGTGAATGTTTATAAATAAAATATAATATTTAAAATGGCAACATTCCGTTTAACCGGCATGGACTCGCACGCCGCCGGCTTAGAATAATCTGTGCGCAAAGCTGTCAAAAATAAATTATTAATTTGTCTGTCGTTTTCAACGTTTTGACATCTGGTTACTTAATTATACGCAATACATTAAGATGGAATTCATTATGATGTAATAACAAAGAATGTGTTGAGTGATTGTGTAGGTATTATTCTTTTCCTAAACAGTGTTTGTTGAGATTTTTATTTTTTATTTTTATTATAAATAAATACCTGAACGTACCTACAATAATAATTAAAGACTTTATTCATAATAATCATAAATTAAATCCCAATATCCACGTCTACTACAATATAAAGCCATTAAACAACATTAAAAACCACGAAAATTAATAACTTCAACCACGAAACCACTTTAATAAACATTTAAAATCATACCATAATTACATACTCATTAATTCTCCACTCTATCAACGCTTTATCACCTAATAATCGACAGCAGAATTTAAATTTTGATTAAATTATACAGAAAATTTGCATCAACATGTGTGATGTTATTACCTTAATTGACATAGAGTTTTTCGGCCTCGTCATGCTGGATTAATTATATTGATTCCAGTTCGTTGAAGTTTTAATTTGGTAGGATATGGTAGGTTTAACGAACATAATCATTGGACGCTGAGGTATTACAAATTGTTAAGCTTACTGATGCTGTTTTTGGAAACGTTGAATTAATTTAAATGTGTTTGACTTTTCATGTAACTTTATCAATAATTTACCCACTCTTTTTTTGATTATGATTTATTCATTTTCATTTGGACTACAGTTAAGTACCTATTCTACCGATACGAAGAGAATGCTACAGATACGGACACTTTAAAAACGGCCACTCTCCTTTTTAAAAATTTCTGAGATATAATATTTATTTTGTACTTAGTATTCTTTTTCTCTTGCTGTACGTACATATTTAAAAATGGAACGAACTTATTACTGAAAACACATGGCAACTAAGGAGGTGACTTTTAAAAACAATAGTGGTTTCATGTATTTATGTCACAAAATCAAGATTTTAGTAAGTACCTAACTTGATAATTCACACAATTTTTGTGGGAAAAATTTCGCAACACATGTTACTTGAAGGCTTTCCTATCAATGTCCAAAGCTGGCTTCAGTAGTCGAGTCGTTCTAATTTGGAGAGCCCGTAACTAGTTAGGACCATCCGATTTTCTTTTATTTTTATTCAACATTTTCCATGTTTTCGCTTCGTTTGTGGAAAGTCGAAAGCACACATTTCTTCATTTGTTTTTTTTTATTTTGTAACTGTCGTAAGCATCGGTACATTTGATATGAGCTTGTTACGTTTTATTTCTTGCTGTATTTTTTTTACTTATCCTAGGCTTTGGTGATTCATAGTTCCAGTTGAACTTGTTGTGTCTTCGTCTGGAACAGTTAGAAAAATAATGTAATGTTGCTATAAAAAGTGTTTAGTTTTACAGTGAAATAACCAATTTTTTTTTAAAGTTATTTGTCGTTAGACTCTAGTATTGAGATCGTAAAATTAAAATCTTAATAAAAAGATCTAACCAGAGCCAATGGAGACTTATGTTTGTCACAATTCGGATAAGCGAGATAAACACGTATTCTTCCTCAAACTTAAATCGTGAAACTTAAAATTGGTCCGTCCCGTTATGAACCACGTCCGAATCGCTGTTCATCAAAAAGTTCAAACGACAAACACCGCGGGACATCGCTCGGAAAATCCATCGTTGTAGAATTCATTAAAGAACAAGCACTGAGTTACCGCTTACTTTATACACTACATTATTCTGTGTACGTACATAAAGTATCCAAAGATTCAAAGTACTTGCACAACGAAAATTTCACCAGAATTTTCGTGAGATCACCCATTCAAAAATAAACTTTAGCTTTCATAAATAAGGTTGGTATTCGTATGTGGGTGCACCGTTTAGGTACCCCTGATCGATGCAACGTTGCATTCGCTTGAAGCAGACCAATTTACTTGATTTTGTTCAAGGCGAGTTTGGCCGGTTGTTAGCTTGGACTCAATTTCTCGGAGCTATTTATAATTGCCTGTCTCCCGCCTGTGGATTTAATCATTCGTGTCCTGATGAGTTTTTGATGAGGTAAACAACTTGGTTCGTGTGTAAACAACTTCATGCATGATGGTGCATAGTCTGCTGCCGTAACAGAAACCTATAAATGTCCACTGCTGAACATAAGCCTAATTACCTGTTGGAATTAACGATCTTAGGGCGATCGCAGACAACCGACTTAGAAATTTCAGTCGCCTGTAATCGTTGGTGACTAAAAAATTAGTTTGAATCACTAAAGGGTTTGTAAATGTAAAGGTATATTCACATTGTTTTTTACTACAACTAAACTGTTGAGTTAGTTGTCTGCGGGAAGCCTTAAGCAAAGATAAATGAGATAAAGAGAGATGTATTTTAGTAGACGTATGAAAGAGAGAGGACGGTCGTTTAGTTGCGAATTGGTCGAACAATTTACTTAACGTTAACTGTTTGCTTTTATTTAATTATTTAGAATAAGAAATACCTTAATCATGACACTTAGATATTTGATAATAGTATTTATCTATCTATCTAGTATTTATATTTTTATTAGATTATCAGCAAATGCAATATATATTTAAGGTACGAGGAACAGGGTGGAAAGTTCACTCATTCACCATAGAAAATGGAGGATCCTCCGACCAGACGGGTGTTGTGTCTGGTGGACAACTGCCCAACGATTAATATTGGATTTTTGTATACACATATGTCCATCGCGCGGTAAACTCTAATTGCGCGAAGCAGGATTTTTGTGTGACGTCAGGTCTTTGATGCGTAGTTCGCATGTGGCGACGTAGATACCGCCACAATATTATACTTACCCAATTGCAAATAACAGTCGCTCTGATAATATCAAACAAAGTGACCACTAAATTAATTGTATTAATAATTATCTTCATGATTGGGATGTGGTTAGCGACAAAGCGAGCAATGGTGGCCCAGTGGTAACGGCCGCGATTTACGAGTTGTAGGTCGTAGATCCGAACCATGATAGGCGCTTTACTTTGTAAAAATTATTTCATCACCGCTGCTCTCAAAACGGTGAAGGGAAACCGGCATATCCTAGAACCAAAAACTCGAAGACATGTGAAATTTACCAACCCACACTGGGCCCGCGTGGTGGATTACGGCCCATTCCCTCTCACGGAGAGTAGGCCTGTGTCTCAGCAGTGGAAATATTATAGGCTGATTAAACCTCCAATTGTCATTAACGAGACACAATAGAATTTTTGCTATAGGCCAAAGGCCAATCGACAGTTGAGCGGATAACCGCTCTTGAGTGAACCTGAGATACAGGTTTATTCCCAGTTCAGGGAGAATCCAATCTTTATATACCTTAACCTGGCCCTATTTTATAAACATTTATGTGAATCAATTATTGCAATGGCTAATTTTATTGATAAACAGCTGTTGCTCGCGGCTTTACCCGCGTAGCTGACGGAAATTATCCCACGGGAACGTGCTACCGGGATAAAATCCTATGTCGTAACCTAGGTCATGGTCTAACCGTATGCCAAATTTTATCCCAATCCGTTCAGCCGTGAAAAGGACAGACATACAGACCGAGTTACTTTTTAATATTAGTTGGAAGTTTTAAGTATGAATGGCTAAGAGTTCATCCAACTTGCCTTAATACTATTCTCGTTTATGTGATAAATAACCGCTTAAAACTGGTACTATCATTCCCTGTATTTTGAAGAACATTGGCATTCTAATGTCTGAATCTGTCAAAAACAAAGCACCTACATTTAAGAGAAGTGTTAGACAATAGACGCCTTTACACGACACGCGCTTTCACGCAGGAAAGAACGCGCGTGTAAAGATAGAGAACGAGAAAGCACGCGCGCGCCGCCCGCTCGCGCTTTCATGCGTTCAAGTCTGTGCGCTAAGAACATAATTCAAGGCACACACAAATTGATGAAAACAATCACACACGATCGCGCGATGCTTTCCCGCGTTAAATCGTGCAAACTCCGATCGCGAGTGAAAGCGCGTGTCGTGTAAAGGCGGCTATTGATTGTCACTGAAATAATAAACCTCCAACTGTGACTAACGAGACACAATAGAATACTAATTGTTATCCGCCTTCTAAAGGCCCATCGACAGTTGACGGACGACTTGAATTTGAATGTTTTTAGTACGAAAATTGGCCTTTTGGGTCTCCAAAAATAATGTTTATACTGTCTTTCACACCTTGCCGAACATCCCTTACAATTAATACCAGTACCGCAACGTATTAGTTGTCAATAAACTAGTGTCTACTGCGGTTTCTGGTGCGAACAGATAAAACCACAAACCTACACTATATATCCTGAACGTATAGCTGTTACCACGCGTATCACTTCCTCTATTATGATTATGTACAGTCGAACAAGCTATTTGGTATACAGGAAAAATATACAGTATATTATCTAACGAACCTACAATAGTATAGCGTCTACACATGCAAAAAAAAAAAAATATCATTGAAAAAAAAAAGTTTATTTTTATTTTTTTATAGTAAAATATTCCCAAAAATATTAAATTGTTACGGAAAAGAAACACTCTGTACACGCACAATTGTCTTTCTACGTTGAAATACAAGTGTACAGACTGTTTCTCTTACGTATCAATTTAATAGTTTTGTGAATATTTCACTACTTACACATTTAAAAAGTTTTAATACTTAACATTTTATTTTTATTTTGTTATTTATAATTTTACGTAGGTACTATACATATTTATTTTTAAGTATAATTATGTAAGGTCCTACAATTACCTCCGTATCAAAACGGCCTAAAAGCAAATGGTCCTATTAGCCAAACGACCCATAATCAAAACGACACTTTAGCAAAATGGACAATTTGTATATAAAATAGGTAGTAAACAAAAACTTATATAAAAAGTAACACAAAAAGAAAATTGATGTCTTCCCTATACATTTTCATCACAGATTCATAACATAACGCAAACAAAAAACCTCAATGAAACTTATTTCTGGAACTCGGCCGGGAATAACTGAAAGTAGGATTATCTTAGACTTAATCTTACAAGAGCTCCGAGGAAGAGGATCATATTTTTTTTAAGTCAACAATTTTGATAAACTCACTTCCTTTTCCTGTAAACTAGCTGGGGACCGCGAGTTCACTTGTTTTTTAAGTTGATTTTGTTTTACTTTTCCACCGTTTTCTGTATTGTTAGGGAATTTGTAGCATTGTTAGTTCTCCTGGGATTCTGTGAGGTATAGCTGTCTTTTGTAATATTTGACGTTCAGAAGTAGTAACGTTTTTACTATACTCGGAATATTTTTACTAAAAGGTTCTTTGAGTTAGCCTTTATTTATTTATTTTATTATTTTAACCAATAATGTACAGACATAATAAACAGACAAGGAGAAAAGAACAGAAAAATACATACAAAAGTGATGCTTATTTCTAAAGAAATCTCTTCCAGCACACCTGCAATGGGAAAGTAGATAAAAGATGTAGACATCGTGTTTAATCGTGTGTTTAATTTAAAAACTATTAAGGTCTTCGGTTTATAGGGTTCCTCCGAGTTTTGACATAATGTCAGTACTCGGAGAGGAGGCCTGCGTGCCAGCAGTGGGAATATTATAGGCTGATTATGTATTGTATGTTAGATCTCAGTGACACACAGATCGCCAGTCAGACTAAAAGCATATTTTCATAAATTGTAACTTGGTTGATAGCTACGGTAGATCTGCCTAATGGACAATGGCGAGTCATATTTTACTACAAAATGTACAAATAAAGGATACAATTTTTACTGATGCTTAACACCAAAGTTATGAGAAACGGAACACTTAAAATGAGGTCGTTAACAATGAGCTTGGGTAATTAAATTGCACTTTTTATCTTAAATGAAACCCAGAAGCATGGGTTCATTAGTTAAACAGAGTCCGAAACTCAAAAACTAATATTTTATTAGGAGAACAGGTTTTTTTTGTCAAGTTTATTACTTCTCCACAGAGTTTTATCAAAACCTGTTCAAAGGTTTAAGCCAATACTTTTACAGAAATACTGTCTTTCTTAATTTGTAAAGGAAAAATAAAAACAAACAAACATTCCAAATATAAATAAATCAATCACACAAAAAAAAAAAAACACCTGACCACAAAGTTTGAATAAGGAACGGAAGAAGTCTGACGGGAAAAAATAAAATTTACACTTAATTTTATTAAAGCCTCCTTATCCGCTTTACTTTTATGGCAGCATAAAAATTGCTATAACTTATACTTTGAAGAAAATTGCAATTTCTATCTTTTTCTATCAAATTTTTGTATTCCGGGATCTGTTCTTGTTACTAAAGCTGATATCTGCATTGCTATTCTGTAACCATCTTACCGTAAAACTTAGGTAAAGTGATCGTGTAGTGAGCTGTCATTGTCATCGATACCTACTGATGCTAAGGCAGTGACAGTTCACTCCAAGCTTACTTTACCTGACATTTTTACAGAATAGCATAACAGATGCTTCACTGAATGTAGTGAATGGTTCACTCGAGGTGAATGTTCATTTTTATTTCATTTTAGATTAGTTTACATGACACTGTCAAAATTACTTATGATGCTGCACCGGTCGATTTCATAACTTCTACGTCCGCTGTTGCTGAAAACCAGCGCTGGTCGAAGCATTATGCTGAGCGATGTCCATTTTGCGTGAATGTGACGTATATTTTCCCTTTTATTATTCCTTTTAGTGTTTGTGTTCTTTCTTTGCGTCATGTTTAACGCAAATAAACGTATTTTCTTTCTTTCTTCTTTCACATAGGAATAAACGTTCATGTGCTCCTTTCATTTAGTTTTCGAAGCATAGGCGAGTTAATTTTTTTTTGGCATATTTCACTTCTTTTCATTTTTGATTCGTTTTGTGTTCAGACGTTTCACTTTATGTGAAAGATGAAATTAAAACGAAAAACAAAAAGTGAAGCGTCTTTTGTCCGCTTAAAAGGTGCTGTTAATTAGTACTTAGGATGTGGTCTGGCATGGCCAGTGTTCCCCGAGACGATGGTTCCCTAGGGACACATTGCCCTATATAGAGCCTGTTCTCACGACCGACAAGATGCATATTCATAAGGAAGTAAAACCACTAACTTTGGAGTTCAATGGACTACAATCTAGACTGAAAATGAGGGAAATCGTCAGACAATTGGCAAATGAGTTTTAAGAGAAGCCTAAAACCAATGCAAATCGATAGAACGACCTATTGCGTAAAAGTATTATCAGTTTTATATGTTGTCTAATCTTGACTTCCTGTACATTTTGTTGTTGTTATATATGTAAAACAATTACATAGCTGACTTGAAAATTACATAGTCATAAATAGGTACTTATAGAATACAAAAAAAATAAAAAAGTAATAAAAACTAAAACCCAACTACGACTAAAAAGGTATTATCAAGACACCACAGACTGACAAATTAAACATCCGGAGTCACACGTGTTAGGGCATAAATCGAACAGATTACGTGTGACTCCGGATTTTTAATTTGTCTGTCTGTGGTGTCTTGTTTATACCTTTTTAGTCGTAGTTGGGTTTTAGTTTTTATTACTTTTTTTTTGTATTGGGGATATAATATATATATTTTTGAAATGTGCTCATTAAGCCCTTTCATTTGATACCCAACATGGTACGATTAATTTTTTTTTTTAGTTCCTGACTTTATGTCCTCTAGAGGGCGCCATTTTTAATTTAATGTGACGTCACATAGCCAGCGGACGATCAAGAAGCTTCCAACGATACCTCATTTGTCAAATTGTGATGAGTCGTTTTGAAGATATGAGGGAACAGATGAACATACATACATACATACATACATACATACATACATACATACATACATACATACATACATACATACATACATACATACATACATACATACATACATACATTACATACATACATACATACATACCGGTCAAAATCATAACCCTCCTTTTTCTTCGCCGTAGTCGGGTAAAAATAAATAGGGCTTAATACTGAGAGTCACGTCTTAAACGAATATAAGTATTATCTTCCAAAATAACCTATCCAATATGACTGGCCTAACTATTTAGCAAAAATCTCACCGTGAAAGCTTAGATGAAATGAGCTATCAATTAATAATGTAAATCTTTAGCATCAGAATTTTTGCAGAATAGGCTGTTTTTCGACTGGTATTACATCAGCTACTCTGTAACCACCTCACCGTGAAGACTAATGTGAAGTGAGCGTGGAGGGAGCTGTCATTGTCATCTATCACTGATGCTAAGGCAGTGACAGTTCACTCCAACCTCACTTCACATAAGTTTTCACGGTGACATTTTTACAGAATAACACAACGGTTCTTACAGTACATGAAAATATCCCTAGCAATATGTAGAAATAATATCCTACCGAAATACATCTGAGCACAAAAAGGCGAGACGCCATTTTGTGATTTTTTTGTATACTACAATAATGTTTACAATTCAATCGTTTATTTATAAGATTTTGAATGATCCTCGTCTTAGAATAGGTCTTTGCTATTTTCTCGTTCGTGTGGGAAGAAGCATTGAGAAGCTTAGAATTGTATCCCGTTGTATGCTGAACTTAGAAGCTTCATTATCAAGAGTATTTTTGTTGATAGTTTTGCCAAAATGTCAAATAAAAATAAATATAAGTCTTAAATTATTTTACAACACTGGAGCGTAGATCTTTTAGTGAAACTGTTTTTATCTGCAGAAGTACCTACACACTACTAGATAATATTTTATCATAATAATAGTTTATGCCGTTAAGCCGTTGGTCCCGGCTGTCATTTGTGGATCTTCGACAGTCGTTACGAGTCGTCAGAAGCCCGAAAGTCTGACAACCGGTCTAACCAAGGGGTATCGTATTACCCAGTTGCTGTGTTGTGGAGGTCAGATAGGTAGTCGCTCCATGTAAAATACTGGTATTCAGCTGCATCCAGTTAGACTGAAAGCCGACCCCAACATAGTTGGAAAAAGGTAAGGCAGATTGAATAATAGTTTATGCTAATAGTAGTACATAAATATTTAATTAACTCTGGTTGAAGCAATGCCGATGAAATTACATGCACATGTGACTTCAACTTTGTATTTGGGTTACAACTAAGGTTTACAAGCGCAATGCTATGAACGATAATATGTAAAAATTCAATACTATTTTGTGTTTCAGATGCTCTTTTATATGCTTCTAAAGACCTACATTTAAAACCACATATTCGCAGCTAAATGAATCCATATGAACTGAAACGGCTTAATTAGAACTAATTATAATAACAATGATAGGAAAATTAAATGCAAGCGGGCCGTATTAATGTGACCTAGAATAGTAAGGAGCTGCGGCCCCGGCCATAAGCCGCACCGCACACAGCGATCAAGTTGGATAACTAACTAGTAGGTATACAGGGTGTAAAATACCCATCATATAGCCGTCAACTACGCATTCTATACTTTAAATTAAGTAACATAGTGCAAAAATAATTGCTAGGAAACGACTTCTTTTTTTGGTGTGAAAAATCGCTGTTTACGATTATAGTGCGCAACGTAACGCACGCAAAACATTGTGTTTATTGGTGCATGCAACAGTTCAGGGTTCGTGGGGTTAACACTTCTATTGTGTCTCGTAGTGACACCTAAGTACAAAACATTTTTTTTTTTTTGAGTTTTGGATATCATAAATGACTTCTCCCGCTCTGGGTGGAGCGGGAGGGCGTGTCAGACTTTTACTGACTAAAGCCCACCCGTGTTCCTTCAGTTGCCTATTGCCAAGGTCCCGGTATCCCTTTCGGACTTTCCTGCAAAGTACAAGACATGGAAAATAAATAAGACGAGAAAGAAATGAGTAACGAGAAACCTCCCAAGGACAAAGCTGAAAATGACCCATATGCCGTCAACACCCATGCTCTTTCAAACCGGAATTCGACAACGCCACGGCGGCAGAAAAAGCTATGGTGGGAAGTACTTCATCACCATAGTGGAGAAGAACAAGACCACCACAAAACCACCACTAAGTTTTCATTGCATTGTACTTGTAGTTATTTTTGTGCTTTGCTGTACATCACTACATATTATAAAAACAAAGTCCTCCGCCACGTCTGTATGTCTGTCTGTTCGCGATAAACTCAAAAACTGCTGCACCGATGTTCATGCTGTTTACACCAATGGATAGAGTGGTTCTCGAGGAAGCTTTTAGTATATAATTTGTCAAGCGGGCTAGTTATAATTATAATTGTATAATGCAGCGCCAACCCAACTCACTGGGGAATCACTGCAGACAGTTCCGACTCACTGGAACATCCACTGGCCCTGGTCTCAAGATGCGTCGACTCAGCTTTCTATCGACCTCCAGTCTCCGGAGGTGTGATCTGTTGGGGTGTGATCTACAACGCTACGTAAAAATAGTTATTACAATACTGCTAGCAAAATGATCCCAATCATATGGCACAGAAACTAACACTCATAATCAGCCTATAACGTTCCCACTGCTGGGACACAGGCCTCCTCTCTGTGAGAGGGTGTGGGCAGTAATCCATCACGCGGGCCCAGTGCGGGTTGGTAGATGTCACATGTCTTCGAATTTTTGGTTCTAGGACATGCCGGTTTCCTCAAGATGTTTTCCTTCACCGTTTTAAGAGCAGTGGTGATGAAATAATTTATACAAAGTAAAGCGCCTGTCAGAGTTCGAACCTACGACCTACAACTCGTAAGTAGTGGCCGTTACCACTGGGCCACCACTGCTGAACTAACACTCAATTATCCAGATTGTCAGACCATAACATTATACATAATACACATATTATACCAACCAAGAGATTGTTGCAAACGTACACAATGTTGTGTTGTGTTGTGTTATGGCAGCCTCTGTTTGTATCGCTCTGTTTGATTTTAGAAAACAATGTATTGGTATTGTGTTGTATTTTAATTTTGTAATGCTTCAAGTGTTTGCGGCATTGCGGTAGTTTGAAACAATAGTAGTGCGGCTTTTATTGTTTCTATAGCTGGACTAAATTACTCGAATTGGTTGCAAGATTTTTTTTTGTCTTTATAGGAATCATTGTTGCTATATTTTCATTAAGTCCAAGAAAAAGTAAAGGAATATAAAAATAAATCATCTACCCCGAATGAGTTGAACAGTTTTAAATCCAGGATAATGTTCTTGAATTTTTTTTTTACAATAAAAATATTCTGCCATTCCGTCACGCCGGTAAGCCCCGAGGGCTAAGGCAGAGGTGGAGCTACCCATATTTCGCCAGCTATGTTAAGTCCCATGTAGTAGAGCGTGCGAGTCTATTGCCGGGCACAAATCCAATCTCCGGGCTTCTACTGCAGAAAATTAAACTCTTGCCCAGCAGAAGCGCCTGCGACCACTAAACCAATAAAGCAGTAGAAGAATGTTGCAAACAAAACATTTTTTTTATCGTAACTTTTTCACACAATATAAAAACATTATATACCTATAGGTATATTGTTTTTTTTTTGTGTATTTTTTTCTTTCTATAAAATTTCCACGTCTCAGTACAAGGTGATCCTAACAAACCAGCGACATATTTCGATATAATGAATTGTTTCCGGCGCTGAAATGTGCCACGAAAAACGTGTTCACTGTCCTTAAGCAACTGCTAATAACTGTGACATGGCTAATATTAGATTACAGTTTTATTTTATTTTGTATAGCTTCATTAAAAATACACTCGCAGTTACTTAAGCTACGGTTATTTAGTACAGCGGTGGCCGCCACATAACGGCCGCAGTGACAGCTGTCACGAAAATGATGGCAACTTTGCGGTGTCAAAAATGCTCTCTAGGAAAACACTCTAACTTGCTTTTATAAATAACGTTTCAGTGACGTCATTCGCCGACAAATTACGGACGCTACAGCTATGTCATGTTCGATATCCACTGTGGACAGGATGGTTGGAAAGCAAGTATTTTTATTTTAATCTTTTTGATGTTATTATAAATATATTTTTGAACTGTGCTAATTAAGCCGTTTCATTTGAGACCCAAAAATACAAAAAAAATATAATAACCCAAAAAGGATTAAAATAAAAATAAAAGTTAAAAAACTAAAACCCAACTACGACAAAAGTCAACTAAAAAGGCATCACAGACAGGCCAATTAAAAATCCGGAGTCACATGTACAAACAAAAAAAATACAAATCTTTTCTCTTTATATTGGTGTAGATTTAAATTAAGTGCATCAACTTGACAAAACTGGTTCTTTACGGTATTCTAAAGCTTATAAAAAACGCAAGCCCGTAAAAAATAAAAATACTTTATAGATAAAAGAATTTAAAAAAAAACTCACGTAACCTTATTCTAAATTCCTTCACTGAATAAAATTCCAAGTAAACTAATCATAATGTTTCATCAGAAGACTTATGTTAATTAATTTTCTTTTGCCAAGAAACGCAGCTAAGGAGCGGTGGTGAGGGTAAACCAGTGAGCTTGGCACTTGCCGGAAAACTTATAATTACCTATGAAACTACGGTCACTACATAATTTTTATGAGCATAATGGTTGAGCCTAACCTATATAATACAGCGCTCCCTTTTTCAAAAGTAAACAAAAGAAAATTACATGAACGTGAATAAACGCATTTTCCATTATCAAAAAACATGCCTAAAATTCCGTAACGAAAACTACAGTGAACTAATTAATCAAAGCAATTATAAAAATGTTAGAAGAAAGTAAAAACGAGTCAGCGATAAAGTCCCTTTAAAAAAAAAAATACGGTGTGACAGTATGCAAATAGGGCACAAAAATTGAGGAAAGCTCTGTGTTTTTAGGGATCCGCGTATGGTAAACCAATGTAAATATTGGTATGAGGAAGTTACAAAGTTTTTTTGGCAAACCTGAATACATATTCCGTTTTCAAAGGATTTTTAGGACTGTTTTAAAAAGTTATGTTTTTGTTAGCAAAATACTTTTTGCTGAGTTTTGTTTCTAATTTGATCGTAAAACTTCTTTTTGAGCGGTTTCGTTTAATTTTAAATACTTTGTTACAATTATTTTTCTCCCAATACCTGGTAGGAACTCGCAACTACTACAATAAATAACTAAGAAGGAGGTTTCAAGAAACCATGCCTGCTTTTGAGAATTATATATAGTTATGATAGGCCGTAAATTGGAGGAGCTCGTGACTAAGTAGTAACAGCCGCACGGGTCGCTCCATCAGGTTAAGCTACGCTTGCCGGGGTTGGTCCGTGGATGGGTGACCAACTTTACATACCGAGACTCCTCCGTGCCTCGGAAAGCACGTTAAGCCGTTGGTTCCGGCTGTCAAACGGGTCGTCAGAAGCCCAAAAGTCTGACTGGTGGTCAGACTTTCGTCGACTCGTCTTACCACGGGGTATCGTATTACCCAGTTACTGGTTTGTGGAGGTCAGATAGGCAGTCGCTCTATGTAAAATACTGGTATTCAGCTGCATCCGGTTAGACTGACAGCTGACCCCGACATTGTTGGGAAAAGGCTAGGCCGATTGATAGGCCGTAAATTGGACTAGAAATGCGCCTATTAAATTGCGGTACTCACCAACATTAATATTTTATAATAATCAAATAAAACATACATTCTTTAATCAAACCCTAACCCAAAATTTCACACCCTACAAAAAACGAGACGAACCACAATTCTAAACAAATAATTTAATCTCTATACGGAACCCTACTTCATAATTCAGCGTAAGTCAACCTAATTAGCGTGTTGGAAACAATTTAGACGCGCGTGTACGCAAATGTACTTTAATCATGTGATTATGATATATCATGGGACGCTTTAATTGGGTACAGTCGCGCACTGCATGTGCAATACGAACTAATTATTGAGAGTTATGGACGGGACTGGTGTTGCTGCCTTAAATTGTTGAGCTAGCAGTATGAGGCCTGTAAGTTTTATGCTGAGTACGGGAACGGTTACCTTAGTTGGAAGTAATGGGCCAACAGGCTAGCTTACTGACAAGCTTACATTGACGGCTGGGACTAACACTGCTAATGGAAAATTGCATCAGTTCACCCAAGAGCCATGATAAAACAAGGGAGACAAAGAATTGTGTGATATCGTAACTTACTCGTAAGTGACTCACTCTTTCTAGCTAGGGCATATCAATCTACCCAGCCTTTTCCCAACTCTGTTGGAGTCAGCTTCCAGTCTAACCAAATGCAGTTGAATAGCAGTATTTTACATGGAGTGACTGCCTATCTGACCTCCACAACCCAGTAACTGGGTAATACAATACCCCTTGGTGAGACAGGTTGTCAGACTTTCGGGCTTCTGACAACCCGTAACGACTGCCAAAGATCTACGAATGACAGCAGGGACCAACAGCATAACGTGCTTTCCGAGGCATGGAGGAGTCTCGGTATGTAAAGATGATCATCCATCCACGGACCAACCCCGGCAAGCGTAGCTTAACCTGATGGATCGACCCGTGCGGCTGTTATTAATTAGCCACGAGCTCCTTTCTAGCTATAATATATCTAGGCATAACGCAGTGGAAAAATGAAATATGGCAATAGAATCATGGATAGTAGAAGAAGACGAAACACTCAATTCTTTAGTATTCACATTTTGAATCTAGTTCGGGAGCGACGGAAAATTCTCTGATAAATACGCTCTAAATTAAACAAGTCTTTCGTAAACGATGCTCGATCCCAGCTAGTACCTAATCGCTTTATAATGACTCGTGGTTTGTAAAATGTTGATCGAAATACAATTTTGAGTATGGAAACGCGTGTAGGTATTCATCAATCAATCAATCGACTCAGCCTTTTGTAGTCCACTTGTGGACATAGATAGATAGTTAAAAGATATATGCACACATAAGCCTCTCCCAAACTGCGCCTTGTAGCGGCGCTGCTTGGGACTGGATGCGGTACTTCCGCATCCAGTCTGTCCCAGCCAGTTTCTTAAGAAGAAATTCGGACGGAGAGACTTTTGAAAATTAAGTATTTGAAGAAAGTATCGTTGTCGCGAGCGCTCGCGTTCAGTCGCTATTCGTGCGATAAGGACAGCTACAGATCCGACTGAATACCCTAAGTAAAAAGTCATAATTCGAGGTTCGGCTCTCGCCTATTTCCTTCTCCAATATTGGATCAATTACATGATATTTCATAAACTGAATAAGAAAGACATTATAATGTGTCCCTATGTTTTTCTTTTTTCATTAGTAATTGTCAAACTGGTTTTGAGCATTTTATTAGGGTTCTATAGTGCTTCTACAGATAATGTATCATCAAAGAGGAAAACATAGAGATACATTATAATGTCTTTCTTATTAAGTATGATACGTATTTATTTTACTGAATTTGAAACAGAGTTGATATTTATTTTACTGTAAAAAAATCATAGCTTTAAGGTCATAAAACAGAAAGAAAACGGGCGAGAGCGTTTGTATGGAGAAAATACCAGCCGCATTTTGCTCTTTGGTACCACACCACGCTAAAGTTTTCATACGATAGCATTATTTCTGTTGTAGGCAACCTCTTCCCACCCTACACCACGCTTTCTGTTGTAGGCAACCCTAGGAAACAAAGTAGCCTATTCTCAGTTGAGAGCCGCAATGCGTGAGTTAGTTCTTTGTTCTATTTCGGTTATATTTCATGCACTTATGCGGTGAAAGTTTGGAATAGTTTCAGCTCAATGCCAACATGTGGTTCCATGAGCTACTTATATATGTAATTAGGTTAACTATGTTTGTTTTCTGTAGGAAAAGTAGCTTTTTCTTTCAAGTGGGTTATAACCAAGCATGCTATCAAGATTTGAGGTTAGTTTTTTTAATTCAATGGAAATGAGGGTTCTAAGTTGACCAAACGTTCAAGGTGGGTTCACCGTAGAAGGTAGTAGAGGTAGCATCGTCAGAGTTGTATGTGATTGCATTATAAAAATAATGAGGTATAAAGAATTCAGTTAGGTACAGTCGCCAGCACATCAAGCTACTACAATCTGTCAAATTTCTTTAGTAAATTTTAAACTTTATCGCTAAAGCATTAGGTTCAAGGTTGATTGGGAAAGTTTGACAGTTTCTGGTAGCTTGATGTGCTATGTGTCACGGGTTGACAAAGTGAGTGAGCGATCACAATAATATCAAAACTGCATGCAATCGCAGCGTCTAATCATCCAGTCTGGGGTAGTATTATGAAGTATTAATGCCATCATTATTCCACTGCGAAAACAGGATGGAGCTAGCGGCCTTGTCTAGCTCCGTCTCTCTCTCACACTGGAAAAATGGTGGCATTAATACTTCATAATACGGCACCTGGTACCCATTTTACAAAAACCCAATAAAACAAACAAAAAACCCATTACCATTACGAAAAACAACAAAACATTTTTTTTTAATTTGTTCCTCTTCGTATCAAGAGAAACTTGGTAAACTAAAATAAAACCTCGCAGTACGAATGTTTTAAATTTCGCGATAACGTCCGAGTGGTACAAAGTTGAGCATATAAATTGTATACAACATCTAACTTTGACTTTTTTACTGCTGGCTTCCCGTATGAGATTGTAGCCCTACATCAGTTGAGGGTACTTGAGGATTTATTTATTGCATTCCACGATTGACTCCTGATTTTTTGTGTTAACAAGTTTTGGGTGCGATGAGAAATGGGTTTGAGGTTAAAGTGTTTGGAAGTGATCCGTTTTGGAGTTACGTTGATTATGAATTTGCGAAATGATTTCGGTTTTCTTTGCTTGTGGATGGACATTGAGTAAGTTATGTAGTCGTTTTTGAGCAATGGAAAGGAAAACGAGATTTTTAATGTTAGGTATTGATGGGAAAATGAGCTGACGACGTCTGTTATTTGGCGCTGCGGATCGTAGTTATTTGGCTATCAGCGCTGTGCTGTGGGTCTCCATAGCACAGCATCATGCTGAGTGGAAGCCTTCTTGTCACAGTCATGACGTACTAACAGCTGCCGACTATTTCTGTTTTGTATTTGTGATATTAGATCTTAGATTGTTTATTTTATTGAATTGTTCTGATACTCGAGTTAATTATCTTTTTCTATCCACGTGTTTCTGTGACAAATAAACTTTTTTTTTTTTTTCTTGTTGACACACCTGTCTACAATACCGGTGGCATCGTAGGTATAAACGTTGCCATTCTAGAGGCAAGAGAGATCTGAAATGTCTCATGATTTCATTTGCACATTGAGAGTGGCAAAAAGTATTCGCTATTAGGCCTACTATTGAAGCAGTGTTAATTTGCTGTTTTTAAATACAGAATGTGTTTAGTACCTATACTGGTAATAAAGAAATGAGCTAAAGAATTTTTTTTTTTTTTAATCTAAATGCCTTTTGTTTTGACCCAGACTTCTTTATTCAGTAAAAACACAAGGTAGGCTAATTATTCAATCTAGATAACAAAATGTATTCAATGAAGAAATTATACAAAGCCCTGGAAAAATTACAAGGTTTTATTCATGAAATCAAAGCGTAACGATAGAACAGGCCTTCAAATGAGCCGTAATCAAATTCGCAATCATGAAATAAATATATTTTACCTATGGTAGGTTGATCTTAGATAGGAATATTTATATAATATTTTCTCAGTCGAAACCTCCCGATCTAATCTGTAAAAATTTCACCGTGATAACTTAGGTGAAGTGAACTTTCAGCCCACCTAATGCTAGGGATTGACACTATTGACAGCGCACTTCACATAAGTTTTCACGTTGAACAAAATAGAACAGCTGGGTCTTGATATGTGCCCAGTGTATGGCAATAAGCACAGTCCCTATCACAATCTGGCGAAATGTGGGTGTACCATAAGAGTACACCTTTGTCAAACTTTTCTTGGAATAAACAGGCGTGATATTTATTTATTTATTTATATATACTTTATTGTACACCAGAAAATACATAGAGAAAATAAAAAAAATTAACACTACAAATTTACAATGGGCGGCCTTATAGCTTTCTGGGATCTCCTCCAGACAACCTTAGAATGGACAGTGATTGTGTAGACATAATAAATGGGGTTATTATTGGTGCAAAATAATAAGTAGGTACTTAAACCAGGTGATACTATGTATCAATCAATCAACTCAGCCTATCGCAGTCCACTGCTGGACATAGGCCTCTCACAAGCTGCGCCACAACATCCTGTGCCTTCCGCATCCAGTCTGTCACAACCACTTTCTTAAGTTCGTCGGTACATCTAGCTGGGGGGCGTCCCACACTGCGATTGCCGATACGTGGTCTTCGATATAGCTAGCAGAGTAAGCAAACTGAAGTGGCAGTGGGCTGACCATGTTTGTCGAAGGACCGATGGCCGGTGGAGCAAACAAGTCCAGGAGGGAATGCTATGTATGTTTGTGACTAACCCTCTTATCTAAAAACGTTGCTTAAAATTAAGAGACTCATTACTTCGCGATCGTACTTCGCGGCCGGTCACCTAAACGCTGGTCAGACCAAGTAACCGACCTCATTGGAGTCTCTGTTACGACCGCCCTGAGAGAAGAGAGAAGCGGAGAACCGAACGAAGTAGAAGAACATGATACATAATACCACGAATGCCTTTCAGGGACACGACCTTCAGTAATGAATTACGCGACCAAGAAGAAGAAGAATCATTACTTAACTTAAGAGGAAATAGGGTCGGTCTTTTCTCCATACAAAAAGTCATAATTCGAGTTTCCCCTCTCGTCTATTTCCAATTAGAAATTATTATATTGGAAAATTTTAATATTGGACCAATTTGAAAGATATTTTATGAATTGAATGACAAGCATATTTTCTATGTCCTTATGTTTTTCTTTTTTCATTAATAGTTGCCTTTTTGTACAATAGGCCTCTGGATGACAGCAGTATAAACGGGCAATTTTGAGCATTTACTGAGGGTTCTAGTGCTTCTGCAGATAATGTATCATCGAAACGGAAAACATAGGGCATAGAACTAGTTTATATTTATTTTACTGCAAAAAATCATTGCTCTAGGGTCATAAACCAGAGAGAAAACAGGCGAGAGCGTTTGTATAGGGATGGGACCGACCCTATTTCCTCTTAAAGCAAGGTTTATAAATATGGGGTAAATGTGTTATATGGTACCTAATACCTACTATAAATTCCTTGTTTTATTTTGAAGCATAATTATTCACTCTTACCCACGAACGCATGATATTCGTGAAAGTATTTGCTTCCCCCCGAGACGGTTAATTAATAGTGTTCGTAATATGAAGAGACTAGTCATAATTCTAGCATGACAGGTCACCCTCCCCAGTGTATATAGTACATTCATTAAAAATGCTATAATTTCGGTTCTATGAACTTGCATTTTGTAACGAGAATATTTTAAAAAGAGTAATTACTGTTGAGTGTTCTTAAATTAATATTAAAGTTGTTTTGACAGTGGGTTTATAAGCGGAATTCTTTTTTTTTTAATGCTCTATTAGCTACCTACCGTTAAATATTATAGCCTATCATATTATAGAATATCCATCTGGTATTAGGAAAATTCAATGGTGTTATAAATCACACAATGACAGACTGACTGTGTCAGACTGTGCAACTCGCAGAACAAGGATTCGCCGCGCCGCCGAAGCGTCGCGTCGGACAGTTCTAATTGTTTTTTGGGGAAAGGTGACAACTTTGATACATTTATGTCTACATAGAGTGTCACGCTGCAAAAGCCTTTGTTATGCTGGTGTGCGTGACAGCTAAGTGTAACACTCGCGGCACGTCATTGTGCTTTTCTAGTGTGCGTGCATTTAGCAGCCAACAGTCGGACGCTATTTTTTTCGACGTGTACACAGCTTTGACTTCATATCTTTGGTAGACAATGCCACCTCCAGCAGCGGCCACCGAGGCGTCACCTCGCTCTGTGGTTCAACTTAACGTGATCTCTTTATGAAACAGATAGTTTTTACTACTAAAAATATTCACAGATCCAATAATGACTATCCTTCTATAAAGTATTCCTACTTTTAAATAGATTTTATGAATTACTAAACTACCACGCAGGTACACATACCAAATTAATATGGTTGACACGTTAAGCAGATTCAATTACTACTGAAATTATGTTTGGTGGTGATCTGGCTGGCGGGTTAATAGTTGATGACATTATTGCAATATATTTTGCCGTAACCTAACGCCAAATATTTAAAGCTCAAAACACACACAAAGCGGGTGCGGGGCGGTAGCGGGTCGGGTTGTTTTTATTCCGTGAGCCGCGCTGTTCATCGTCTTCACACATAGCGCGGGCGCGGGGCGGTAGCGGGTCGGGCGCGAACATATCTAAAATCTTCATAATCCAGAGATCCATCGCCAAACAGCTTTTTTTTTGTTATTAGGTATACATAAAACAAAAACCTATTATAATAATAATAATAATAATAAAATAACCCCACCGCCGTATCTCTACGTTGACGTCGTGGTGGGGCTTGCGCGCTCTGAACTCTGGGTCTGTGCCGGTAGAGTTTACTTTGCCGGAACTAGAGTTCTAGAGTGAGGAGCCAGACCAAGAGAGATACAAAAACCCGCAGGGCAGCATGTGGCGAGCTGTTGGGCAGTTGCGACCCCACGGACCCTATCTCCCGGGAGAAGTCTTGTTCCTCACCTCTGGCTTGCTTTTATTGGCCGGCTGGAGTGAACACTGACGAGGAACAGAGCTCCCACCTCATTCTTGCCTTGATTGGCCGGCTTGAGTGGAGATTCGCAAGAGCAAACGTGCTCATAGGACGGAAGTATTCCAGTAAGATGCTGGTAGGGATCTTGGTGATTGTCCTGATAGCCGTGGAATACCTCTCCGCTCCTTTTAAGCACCTCAGGACATGTTGCCCCCTTGTCGCTACGTCACTATGTGCTAGCGACCGTTTTCGGGGGCCCATTATTGAGTGTGCAAGTCACCCCCTGCCATTTTATCTGTGTATTTCATAAACATTGGTCAGGCAGGGGCCATAGTCTTTCCATAGTTCAAGATAACCAGTTCACTTAGCAACCCAAACCCATAATCCAATATTTTTGTTTCCATGTTCTGCAATAGTCCTACACCAACCGGGGGTTGTACTTGGCTGCACTTGCATAGTGCGAACAGGGATAATCGTCGGTTGGTCCTCATTCCATTTAAAATTGTATAAGGGGCCTCTGCGAGTTGGCTTCGGCCCCTCGCATGCCTTCCAAAGGTCCGGGATCCCAGGGTCCCGAGATGTATAAACATCTATAAATAATAATAAAACTTTATTTACAGAAAGAATACAGAAACACAATTAAAATATACATAACAGGTTGCAAAATCTGTACAAAACGTATAAAACCCTGTCACTTAAACTAGGATGGCCTGTATTTTAAGAGACAGTGTTCGGCCAAATAAATATTGAAAACATGATTAATACAACACATGAACGGTGTTAATAGTATTAAGCTTCTGTAATATTGATATGTGTAGTGTAAAAGGAAAGTGTAGTGTAAAGGAAAGTGTAGTGTAATTTAAATTAAGTGTCGTGTATCAACTCGTCTGAGTCTATTATAATATAATTCAAATTATATTATAATATAAATAATAATTACTAACTAATTACAATTTATTATGCCTGCCGTACTCCCGCGCTCGACCCGCTCCCGATACGCACCCGCCTTGTGTGTGTTTTGAGCTTAAATTGCATTGATATGATATACAAATTTTCACGGCATAGTACACAGACGTTAGTTATTTTTTTGCAGATAGGTAAGCGTGAAAGCTGGAAAAATTACTATCGCTCCATAAAATATATTCTTGGTATATTCTTGGTATATTGTATATTCACGTAAAACCTTTTCGCTTCTCATCATTTATCCCGCCTTTACCCAACTATGTTGAGGTCATCTTCCTATCTGACCTGATGCAGCTGAATACCAGTATTTTACATAGAGCGACTGCCCATCTGTTTACCGCAACTCTGTATCTGATACGACTCAGTGTATGATTCTCTTATATTCAGGAGGATATATTTTTTTTTATAGAGCTCTACTCGCTCATAGTTAATAAGTCACAAAAATAATGTTCAAGTTCAAGAATTAACTCGATAACAATTTCAAAATCACTAAAACTATAGGAACCAATATCCATAATCCCACTTGTTCTATGAAATAGGACACAATAGCATAAAGCTAGCATTAAGCGTTAATTTGTCAATGGCCACTCAATGGCACTAGCTAATTCCGTGCACATGAATGGACTTGTCCTATTGTATTCATCAGAGAATGGACATTAATACTGTACCCTTTGAATGATTACCTAGTATCAATAGATCTCTTTGAGGAAGACAGCATGTCTGCGGGACAGGAACATTCATTGATATTCTGCAATGATTACATACCTGCATACGTAATCAGCTGGTATTGTTCCAACATCTGCATCTCTGGTGGCTTATAAATTTTTCGTAATTAAAAATGATCAAAATCTAGTTCCAATCTCACCTCAGAAACAATCAATGTCAAAAACTTGTAAAAAATTTAGGAAAGTTTGAGGTATTTTTGATAGATTGAGATTACAATACGGATTTTCTTTAAAATAAGGGAACTGCAGAGCAGTGGTGGCCCAGGAAGAGCAGTGGTGGCCCAGTGGTGACGACCACGACTTACGAGTTGTAGGTCGTAGGTTCGAACCCTGACAGGCGCTTTACTTTGTGTAAATTATTTCATCACCACTGCTCTCAAAAACGGTGAAGGAAAACATCGTGAGGAAACCGGCATGTCCTAGAACCAAAAATTCAAAGACATGTGACATCTACCAACCCGCACTGGGCCCGCGTGGTGGATTACGGCCCACTCCCTCTCACAGAGAGGAGGCCTGTGTCCCAGCAGTGGGAACATTATAGGCTGATTATGCTAAGGGAACTGCCCCTCTGATTTGTACCTCATAAACAAAATGAAAACTTGAATGATCATCTTCATTGGCATTCGCAGAAAAAATTATAAAAACGTTAAATCCAAAATTAATCCTAATCATAATCAATTCTCTCCTTTACCTCCATTGTTTTTAAGCACAGATTACAAACAAATGCCTCCTCTCCACCACGCGGGTCCAGTGCGTGATGATGGATGATACGTCATGTTCTGTAAATTTTAGACATAGCTAAGACATGTTTTTGTTTCATTTTGTTTGTTGTCATGTTTCATTATTTCAGCTGTATCTGGTTAGACTGGAAGCTGACCCCAACATAGTTGGTAAAAGGTTAGGCAGATGATGAGCTAAGACATGTTTCCTCGCGATGTATTTACAGTTTTTAGAGAAGTGTCCATGATATAAAATTGGAGTAGAATCTCTGAATGCATCACCGTCGCTATAATTTTATATTACGAAAAACAACATTACTATTTTAATGCGCTTTTATAAATTCTATCAATTATGAATTGCAGGCAACTAAATGCAAGTATTTCAATTCCATTCAAGATCTATGGAGTCTTTCTGAACCCATTATTGCACGTCATAATAGGGCAATTGGAAGCACTTCAACAAACTAACAATGTTCTTAGTAAGCTCTTTGTACTCCTTTCAACAACACTGAAATTCTCGCAATAAGGTATTGTCATTTTACTTTCAGTAATTTTAAACAAAAAATTTAAGTACTTTATAAAGAAAAATATCAGTATAATGAATTAAATTAATCACCGTAAAAATAAATAAATAAGTAATATTATAAGTATATGAAATAAAGTATGGTTAACAAAAAAACACAGAAACCTACCAAATGTATGACAATTTCGAAACCGTCACGGTATTTAGCTTAACATCCATATTTATATTACAGCGACACGTGAAATTCGAAACGACCGACATTTACACCGACTGACACCGCGAAGCCACACTATTGCTTGTCTGATTTGTAATCATCATTCGATCGTCCACGGTTTTATTTCTTGTATTAAAGTACTAACTAGTATTTATTGTTTGAACCTTTAAAACCAGCGCGATACAAAAACAATCAATTTTTCATTTTACGCAAAACAAAACACGGGAATAAAAAAAAAGAATAATATTTTGAATGAAATTGAAGTGTCTGCATACACCTTGACTACTCATTTCGTGTTTTAGACTTTAATTAAAGTGTTACTGTTAGGGATGAAGAGTTCTTGAGGCGGGAATGCGAATCATAAGGAAGGACGCCCACAAGCTAGGTGGAGCGACGATAGGATGCGATAGGAGCGCGCAGTAGGATGAAAATAGAGGACTAATTTAAATGAAATGCGATTGAAGAGGCTGATATCCAGTAATAGACGGTTATAGGATGAAGACTGGTTACTGCATTCGACACATTTAAAAACTATACTAACATTGACGTTAAAGGTGTCGATGTAAGATACAAGACTAATAACTGTGACAGTGTCTCTCACACAAGGACTTTCATTTGAGTCTTCATAAATACTAGACATTGCAAGAAGTGAAGAATATCTTTAGCTGCTGAAAAATACACCAACTTCTCATCGGATTCAAAAGCCACAAAATGAAACCATACTATCGAGTTCACAATTAAAATAACAAGCTAAAGTCACCATTGCTGCATTTATGGTGAAGATGTCGGTGTGTAAGTACGACGTCATTTACACCGACACCGCACTTTTATTCAGTCGCATTGAAGCGGAGAACAAGTTTACTCGCGTTAACAAGCTGCGTTAGATCGGACGTGATTCCGCGCACGCCAACTGATTTATTTGTGTTCCACTTGGGCTTCATTTTGTTAGCGCCCGACCCCCTTTTTTCAGGTTATGTTATTGCTTACCTTTTGTTTTTTAGTGTATGTTAGTTTACATTTTTGTGTGATTGAGTAGGATGTTATTTCGGTATTTATTTTTTAACAATGTCAGCAATAGCTTTATTATGTTCATTCTTTTTCTTTATTTTTAAACATTACAGTTATTTGTAATGGGACTAATATTTTAGTGTTTCTGCAGCTATGGTTTTCTGAACGTGCATACTTATGTTGTATGTATATGCTCAGATCCGTAAATAAAGTATAATTCACTAGACACACCAATATAACTTTGTCTAAGATCTAAAGCTACCCTTGTAATCCACATAATTACAAATACATTTAAGCGTAATACCATCTTCCCAATTTATTCGTCTTATTTTATTGTTCGGTTTATCGTTTTCGATCTCCTATAATTCCACCCTGAACATTGTAATTGGTCCCTGACCGTACTTCATAAGGTGGAAATGTAGAACATTATTGTTTATTTCCAGTCCTCTGGAAAATTTCATTTCTTTATTTACCTAAACGTGTATTCTTACTATATTTGCGTGATATTTATGATAATAGAGTAAAAATATTCCATTATGTAGTCATTTACTTTTATCTATCTCTAGTACTTACCAGGTTACCAATTTCTTCTAGAACAACGAACAATATTTTATTCGTAACTATGTGCATATGTATTTAGAAAATCCTGTCCTTATCAACTTCTTTCGTTTCTGTTTTTCTCTATCTCTATTCGACTTTATTTTCTATATACTCTTGGCACCGCACCGACTCCTGAAACTGTTTTATACTGGGACCAACTTTAGCTAACACTTCTATACTAGTAATACTTACTAGTTTAGGTGTATGAGAGTTGGTTCCACTTCTACAATCATTTGTCTCTCACTGATACAACGTGACTGATTCAACATGGCAGATGGTTTGGTCTTTTCTCCTTCAAGATAAAGGATTTTAAAATTACGGAATTTTAATTAATTCAAAAGTCATATCCTCGTTACGCAAAAAAGTGTCCCAAAACACACGAAAAACATTCATAATGCTCTTTCAAACCATTTATGAACGGCTATCATAAAAACCATATGAAGGATATGTGAGATTTCATAAATCGTTACTACCATTGTAGTCTGTTTCAACTGAATCGCTTGTGATAAATGTATTGCGATCCTCTAGGACAATAGATGCTTTGTGGATATGATTAATGACAGTTTTAAAAAGCCCGATTTGGGTCCACCCCTAAATGGCAATAAAAAAATATGTCCTCGCCAGACTTCTTTCTACCGGACTGATAACAGATTGCGCTTGTGGACTGATTAATTGATATAAATCGTGTGGTTTTAAAATATGTGGGGAATGGTCGGTGTTTCGAAAGACTGGATCGTGCGGTACTTATTTTGTTTTACGTAGTGATACTGTGTTATGTACTCATGTAATTAATTGTCGTTGGTATTCAGTATTGCTTTATTGCTACGCTGAGACTTCTCAATTACCAAATGTTTTTTTTTGTGAACATTGTCATTAAACCCGATCGGTGATCAAAATAACTTTATTTAAACACTCAAAAAATTCTGAAACTTCAGAAAATCGTCTTGAATTTAATCATAAAACGGCCTCAGTACGCGACAAAGAAGACGGTGAGAAAGGTCATAATAACTAAAAACAAAAAAAAAACTGGGAAATCATACGTGTTAAAAACCATCTGCATCTAATAAAATACCGTGAAGATAAATATAGGGAGGTACATAACAACCCCGTTTAAATTCTCTGACAGAAGTAGTTAATGTCTGACACGGTACAATTAAGTCATTGTAAAACGTTCTGCTTTAGCAGCACTCGGCGGCATACGGCCTTGAACTTATAACCGTGACCTTTGATTATGCTGAGTTAAATTCAAACCTAAGGTTGAAATGATATGGTACAATTTAGATTGTGAGGAAATGTTCCTTTTTGTATAAGTATTTCTGTCCATGTTTGCATGTTAATGTTCTAAGAAAACTTATGACAAAAACTAAGAACTAACCCTAGATCTCATTTTGATATCTAGTTGTTGAAGTTTGTCTTGTTAGTTACATCATGATTTTGTATTCTTTTCTAGCTTGTAGCACTGTATTTAGTGGCATCTACACACGCTAGTTTGTGAAAATATTGGTGCAATGTGGTTTTCTATAACAATGTGTTTAAAAAACGGGCTTGAACAAGTAATGACAGTGATGAAAGAAATGATTTACTTTTCGGAAGCTACGCATTGTAATAAAAAGCCAGACCTCAAACATAGAGAATCTAAGTCCTACATTGTAACATCTCACACTCCGTGTATCTACCCATGTTTACAAATAAAAGTTTCTTATTGTTATTCAGCTGCACGGGTCAAGCCATCAGGTTATGCTACGCTTGTCGGGGTTGGTCCGTAGATGGGTGACCATCTTTACATACCGAGACTCTTCTAAGCCTCGGAAAACACGTTATACCGTTGGTCCCGGCGTCATTCGTGGATCTTTGACAGTCGTTACGGGTCGTCAGCAGTCCGAAAGTCTGACAACCAGTCTTACCGAGGGGTATCGTACTACCCGGTCACTGGGTTGTGGAGGTCTGATAGGCAGTCGCTCCATGTAAAATACTGGTATTCAGCTGCATCCGGTTAGATGGGAAGCCGACCCCAACATAGTTGAGAAAAGACTAGGCAGGTTGATTTTTTATTGGTTTACAACAACTAGAATGTTAAACTGAGGAAGGATGAAATAAGGCAACGTTACGGTTTAAAAGATGATGTAGTGGTATTTTTTTTAAACTATGCTTTTCTTATTTGGTCATATAATATAGAGGATGAATGGGAGGCGACTATCAAAGGGTATTTAGAAGGTAGATGTGAGTGGAAACACCGGGAAGGTCATAAATAGTGACCTTATTGGTGATGTTTTCTTCAGAAAGGTCACGTGCGTAGTACTCGTAACAGGCGTGCGTGTATGACCAGATGTATGAATGTAAACGAGGCAAAAGGAATATGTAAGGATCGTAGCAGGTGGCGTTCTGTATAGTGTGAGGCTATGCATTGTATGCGGTGAAGTTCTATTGATAGCCCCATCAAAGCTAAAGCATTGCTACACAAGTTTTGTATAAATAAATAAAAAATATAAGTTTAGGTTAAGGTATTTATCTATTTTATTTTATTTTTATTTCTTAAGAAAACTTACAGCTAGGATACAGATATTTGACAGTTAGTGAAAGAAGGCTAATTAAAAGTTTTCACTGACAATATTAGGGTAGCACTAGAAACAGAAGACAGGCAAGCGAAAGTAAGAATAAGTAAGCAATCGGAGAGAATTAAGAAAAGACTGAACAGGTTTTATTGATCTTCAAAGAAGTTTTTACACAGTATTTTTTAAAGTTTAAGAACACTGCTGGAGAATAAATCTAGATCATAAACACTCTGACACATCGAGTTGTATGCCCTGCTAGCTCTTAACCTATAAGAGGGATATAGCTTTTATCGCACAGAGGGAATATACAGAGGTTGATGATTCCCTTAGGTGAAGGATGGAACACGCAGCCCAATTTCTATGAGCCTATATCACCTGAAATTAATGGATTATTGTTATTATTATGAAGCATCATTATCCTTCTATAAAAACTAAAAGAAAAACTGGCCTGTAACTCGCACTAAAACACCAGTCAATCCATTGATTGAACGGCCCATAGTAGAAGTTTCTGAAGACCGACAGGACAAAGTTTTTAGATGGCCCAACGTGGCCCAACGACGCGGCGACGAGACGGAAAATTAACGGTAGGAAATTTTATTATTTACTTACCAACTTTGAAAGTAAGCTAAAATGCTTTTAGCTGTAGTGGGGACTTCGGGAAGGATTTTATTCTGTTTATTGTTTCTGGACTTTGTTTTGCGAGGCCGTACTATATTTGGACATTTCACGCGTCCTTTGTTATGGCAAGGTGGAGTTTTTTTGTTTTATTCTGCGTAGTTACTACAAAAGAACATGGAGTAGTGAAACTTTCCTTTCCTTATGCTGAGTTATACAAATTCTCATTGTTCGTACAATATTTCATGAAGAATCTAGAATCTAAAAGGTCATTATACAATATGTTTAACTTTTATAAGGAGGTGAAACATAGGTTTAAAGAACTTTATTTCTCATAAGAACATTGTTCACTTAAAATGAGATTAACAAAAAAATCTTAATAAATTAAAATACAGCTTTGAGCTTTAGCATAAGGCGACAATTTTCATACTGTTATAACTACACATTAGAAATAGTGACGGTAAATATGCGATTTTAGTTTTTTTTTTGTAATTATTTAAGTTGTTACACATTTTTATGTCGTTCGGCAGGCTGTTGTAAAGTTATACTCCCTCAAACGGTATGTTTTTTTTTGCCATAGGTCAGTGTACGTGGTCGAGTTGTCATTAATTTGTATCTGTTTCTTAAGTAATGTTTAAACATGTGATGAAGGCAAGGATGAAGGCATAAATAAACAAAGTATTACTATCATTGATTCCTTTATTTATGAGTCACACCCTTTTATTCTTACAACAATTCAGCATTACGATCATTCCCTTATAGGAACACGTTGCATTAAATATTCAAATAAATCTCTCACAAAGTTAAATGTATGCCATTGTGCCAAGTCTCTTCCCGAAGAAGAAAGTTCCAAAGTTGGATTCGCACTTTCGATAATCCGTTGGTAGTTCGTGTAATAGCCGCTGTGAAATCGACTTAGTTCAACTAGACAAGTAAATCTTGAAGTCAAATATCATAATTATTCCTCTCTTAAAACTGTATCCACTAGATATTCCAGACCTTTCTGAAAGAAAATTTTCTTTTCATAATTCTCAAGCAAAAATTTCTTCTGTCATATCTATTTAAAATCTTACCTTTACCCTGTTTATTTACGTCCATTCCATCCAACAAAATGTAACGTTTTAACTTTTCTAGCAAATAACCTTTCTCTGACATATTAAGGTTAAAATCTTAAAAGCAGACAGCGAATTAATTTTCCTAAAAGAATTACGCAGAAAAGTTTACCTCGATTTACAAAAATGAGCTCAGAATATTAAGATCCACGATACACATAACTACTGAGATTCTCTTGTTCATTTACATAAGCTTGCGTAATAATCGTATCGCAATGTAAACGATAAAATATCTAAATCCACTCCCAGAAATCCTGCCTCACGTTTATCCGACTGACGGAACCCATAAAAAGGGGACTCTGAACAATTATTTTTACATCAGCACCGGAACCATTCCGGACACGATAAAGAATCTCCCGGAAAAAGATATTTATTCCACCAAGCTAACGTGTTCCTCAACAGATTTTTCGGGGATCTATTTTGGACTTTAGCTATCCAGAAATAAGGTTTTGTATCTATTAAGATCCACATTAAATGTAACATTGTTGTGGAATGTTCGGAACTATCGGGTGTGAGCGCAATAAAACACCTTAAATCGAAGCGCGAAATCACTGACTAATTGTTAGTCTTGTTCCGATAAAATTAACTACTTTCGTGCGAAAGGTTAGTGAAGTTTGGAACTAGGTGTCGAGTTTTAGTGGTGTTTGCGTCAGCTAACGTTTAGTGGTAGAAAGCTCTGGAAGTTTTTTGAGGCCGTCTCTTGTTTCCAGGCCCCTCAGTTGTTAAACAAGTTAGATTGAATTATTGGAGACCAGACCTGTCTAATATTAAGTTTTGTCGCAAGCGATTTTATTGAAGGAATTATCTAAAATTAAATTCTATTCAGTGAACCGATTTAGAGATAACTATACAAAAATAGCAGTAGATATCATCGGTATTGATAATGAAGTCAAATAATGTTCTAATAAAAGGATTAAACATTCATTCTGAATACCTGTTATCATCTTGGTCATTCAAAACCATTTCATCTCCAAAGAAAGACCAATCAGAATTTACACAAACCGAACATAAAGCAATGCTCACCATAGACAAGAAACGCCTACATACATATTCAAAGCCAGTACTATCGCACAAACAGCTTTCAACGAAGACATGGCTGCCATACTTGCCATTGATTTATGAAATTGTGTGGCACTGGCCGTCAGTCACTCCAATTATGTGAGAGCATACCGTGGGCCATACATCAATCTTATAGACAAGGGAACAAACACTGCTCACGGTGATATTGCATGCATTAATGCGCTCGGAGATAGTGGTGTTATGAGAAAAGTTAAATGAGCATAGTTTATTGGTTGTGGAACTCTTCGGTGGATCGTTAACATAATGCTTGTTTATGTTTTCGATCGTGCAGTTCTGTTTAGTGTTAGTCTTTTGGTGTTGTGGATGGATTTTCAAGCCCTGTTGTAATTTGTGGGATTTTCGTGTAAAACATTTCTTAGTTAAGTGTTTTAAATTCCTGAATATAGTGATTTTGCTTTTGATAATTATGTTATTTGTTCGCCGGTAGTTACCAATTGCTTGTATTTTGACATTTTCAAATAATTGAAAATTGAATCCATTAAAGAAAATAATAACAAATAAGACGTTCCTTGAGTAAGTGATAACGTCAAAATACAAGCAATTGGTAACTACCGGCGAACAAATAACATAATTATCAAAAGCAAAATCACTATATTCAGGAATTTAAAACACATTATCCAAAATATATTCTGATTTTTTATACATGCATGCAAACTCATGGCTATATTATCCCATGGGGGTAGACAGAAACAACAGAACTCCATGTGCTGTAATTCTGATATACTCTTTTTGCTTTATCCACGTTTTCTGATTCTTTATTTCAATCTCAATAACAATCTAAAACCATTTCTAAGTCCGGTTCACCTGCAGTGACTTCTGCAGTGAAAATCGAACAAAATAATGAGAACAATATTTTCTAGGGCGTTCGCTGCAAAATTATCGGGCTCAGTTCGCGGGCGAAGTGTGATATTACCAGTTAGGGGCGGTTCGAACCGATTACAGCGACAAGTGCACGCGCACCAACCGTATCACGCTATTATGAAATATTATGATTATTATGTACTATGTGACTTGTGTTACGTTTTTTAAGGAGCTTCTCATTGTTGAGTCGTGATTTTGAATAATGTGTGAATGATGGCAACTTTTTTCTGTTTCGTAATACCGTACCTACTTCTTTCTTGTGTCCTGTCATCGATGACGTTTATTTGTGGGATTCCATTCTCTAATCATTATTTTATTTATATACTTCGTACTGTGGTTTTAATCAGTAGGTGCATCTTCGAAATTTTTAAATCTATTAGTCTGTAAACATCCTGTTGTATTTACGTTTTCGCTGAGTATTTTCATTTTCTAATAATCTCCCTTTTCCTCAAACCAAACTCAAATTAAGAGATCTCACTAACTCGCACTTCAGCGAGTGCACTTCAATTACTCTTAATTTGTGAATTTTATACGATATTGGATTTCGTACCGTTGATAGCCAACCGATTAATGTTTAAGTGGTAATAAAGTATTAATCTGACGAAAATCAACGAAATAATGAATGTAATCCTCATTGCAATATTTAAAGCTTATTTTAATACAAAGCACGAAACTTCCGATCTCCCCAGGTACATTTAATGAAATTAATAATTACGTATGAAACTTCATTTACATAATGAAAACACAGTTTCGTAGAAATATGAATACTTTTATTTTAATGTAGGAATTATGGTTTGTGAAATATGAATAGTGAGGTGAGGTGTATTGTTATTCTTTTGTTTAAAAGTGAGATCGAATAGTGTCCGATTTTATCCTTTAGGGTCAGTAATATAGAAATGATGCACAGTTATCGTCTTTTTTTTTTAAGAGCATGAACATATTATACTTATTAAGAATATTATATGTAGAACTTTATATGTAGTAGCGGCCTGACTTGTTGATGTGGCGAATGGACAGACTGCCAATTTGAGAAGTCTGTCATTCGGTTCTTAAAAGAATTCTTATAAGCGCTGTCTCAATTTAAACAGCATCGTGGAAATATGCACGAATTGCACATGATTTTTGTATGGACACTTCGTGCTTTGCAGACCTCATAATATGTATTTTGTATTAAAATCCATGACAAAGGAACAACTGCGGAATGATGAAATGCCTAGTAAAGGAAAAGAGTATCTATTTTTTTAATCTAAATGGCATTATGAATAATAATATTATTTTACGTTTCCCTAGATGATCATTGTAAAATCTTTATTTTATCTGTATAAAGCCGTATTTTTACATTGGCTGTGCTATCATTATTATACAAAGGTGATTGAATAAGACGTATGACGGTAATGTATGAAAATATTCAATCTAACGCTCTAGTTTTTGTTTGTTTAGGACCATAAAGGCGCTGTAGCAGAATTTAATTGTTTATGTGCGCCTAATTCAATTTGTTATAAAAACATCGTGTTTTTATTCCGTGATTAATTTTTGTTCAAGTTGTGTTTTTTTGTAGATTTATTACGTAATTATATTTTAAAAACATTATATTTGTACAGAGTTTTTTTACATTAATTAAGAAATATATTTCTCGAATTGGAATACGAATATCTGAAATCCCTTCACTCAAACATTTCAGTTTTTTATTTCATTTCAATTTCCCCTTAAAAGGGAATGTCAAAAACAAAATCAACAAAAAATAATTGGTAGCCCGATACTGTTTGTACTTGATAGGCTTGCGAAGTGTTCTCTAATTGTGCATTATTGCGATCTGTAAACCCGATACATTATCGATACATGTGCGTATCTGTGGTTACACAACTTCGCTACTTGTGTCTCGCTGTAGCGCTAGCTCCCTATATCGTATCCATGTTGAGATTTGCGCTCACAGCAAGACTGACGCTGACCTGTCGCTTGGGTGTTCGCGTGCACCGTGCGTTTAGTCGTGCGACTCTCCTAGCCTGTCGCAGAGCCGCAAGGCTCTGCAACTCAACGCCAAGTGTGCGGAGCTTTAAACAAAATATGTGAAAATTGTTGGCCGCAGCCTGTCGTTCCGTCTAGTCATTGAGCTGTCGCAATCGCATGCCGCATAGTGTGCGACAATGCAAGGCAACTTAGATAATGACGTCATATCTTAGTTGGTATTAATGTCTACATCCTTCATCGCTCCTGCAGCATGAATATTGTGCCTTTTTTTTTTTTCTTTTTGGGTGGGAAATCATCATATGACTTCTCCCGCTCTGGGCGGAGCGGAAGGGCGTGTCAGACTCTTACTGACTAAAACCCACCCGTGTTCCTTCGGTTGCCTGTTGCCAGGGTCCCGGTATCCCTTTCGGACTATTCCGCAACCCTGGCAGGCATCGGTCCTAACGGACCCCGTCAGGTGTGCTGACATCTCTTTGAGGCGCGCGTGGAACACGACGCGCCATCGACCTGGGCCTGGTCCTTATCGGACGGCGAGCTGCCCATTGCTCGCCGTCCGCAAGCCCACGCCTATGGTGGCCGGGAATCCGCCTGGGATTCCCGACGCCCAGGGTGTCTCCAGCGGCGGCGGTTAGGGGCGTGAGGGCGCAGGCTTTGCCTCTCCCTCACGCGTTCCGCCTCCTCCTTCGCGAGCATCACTGCTTCGCAGAAGGAGGTGACCGCCTCTCATGCCCTCTCGCTCCGTACCATGGCCTGGACCAGGGCCAGACGCGAGAGGTCAGTGCCTCCAATCGCCTCCACGAGGACACGGCGGTGCTCCGCCCAAGCAGGGCACACCTCCACCGTATGCTCCACCGTGTCGTCCGGACGATCCGCACAGTGGTGACACCCAGGCGTTTCCTCCCGCCTAATCCTGCACAGGTACCTCCCGAAGCTGCCATGTCCGGTGAGGACCTGTGTCAGGCGGAAGGTGAGGACGCCGTGGCGCCTCTCCAGCCACTCCTCAAAGAGGGGACTTATCGCCGCAATTGTGGCGTGCCCAGCACTGGGTTGCGACAATCGCACTCTCCATGCCGCCATGAGATCCTGCCGGAGCTCTGTCCGCTGTGCCGCGATTTCTCGCGGCAGCGGAGTTATGCCCCGGCGCTTCATCTCCTCGCGCCACTCCCAAATGTGCGCGAGGACCTTCGCCTCCAGATCCCATGGCGGTAATCCGGCAAGGAGGCTCGCCGCCTCACGAGAGACCGTGCGGTATCCCCGGGCCAGTCGAATGGCCATGACCCTTTGGGACGCGTTCAACCGGCGGGCTGGCCGCAGCCTAATGGAACGCGCCCACACCGGTGCCCCGTAAAGGGCCATGGACCGCACGACCCCCGCGTAGAGCCTCCGGCAGGAGGCGTTTGGCCCCCCAAGATTGGGCAGGAGCCGCCCCAAGGCGGCCCCGGCCCGGTCCAGCCTGGGAGCCAAACGACGGAAGTGCTCCACGAAGTTCCACCGGCTGTCGAGGACGAGTCCTAGATACTTCATCGTCGACTCGACGCCGATGTGAACCCCTCCTACCGTGATTTGGGAACCCGACAGTGGCGCGTTCCGAGGGCCATGAAAACACATGACCTCGGACTTGTGCAAGGCCACCTCGAGTCCCAATTGCCGGATTCTATTGACGATTGTCGCAACCCCGCGTGTCGCGAGTTCGGCCGCCGCCTGGTGCGACCTCCCTTGCGCCAGGACCAGCGTGTCGTCAGCGTAGCAAACTACACTGACGCCGCTAGGGAGGTCGGCGCGCAGCACCCAGTCGTATCCGATGTCCCACAGATGCGGCCCTAGGACCGATCCCTGTGGGACACCGCACGACATCTCTCGCCGGTTCCACACTCCCTGGTGACCGGGGTAGATGACAGCCCTGTCCGTCAAATAGGCCTCGACCACACGACAGAGGTAGGTCGGCATCCGGTGGTACCGGAGTGCCTCCCTTATGCAACTCCAGGGCAGGGTATTGAAGGCATTGGCGATGTCTAGAGACACCGCCAAGACGACCCCACCCCGGGCCACAGCATCCCCCGTCGTGAGGGCCCGTACGCGCATGATGGCGTCCACCGTAGAGCGCCCTCTGCGGAAACCAAACTGGCTCTCCGCCAAATCCGGCCCCACCCGCACCAACCGCCCGACGAGGCGGTTTGCAATTACTCTTTCAAAGAGCTTGCCCACCTCGTCGAGCAGCACGATGGGCCGATAAGCGGACGGAAAGTCCGCAGGGCGCCCCGGCTTCTTTATGAGGACCAGTTTCCCCGTCTTCCAACGAAGTGGGAACTGGCCCCTCTCCATGCATGCGCTCAGGAGACCCCTTAGTCGAGGCCCGAGAGCCTCCATGGCCAGGACCCAGGCCTTCCCAGGTAAGCCGTCGGGTCCTGGGGCGGTATTCTTGGCATTCAGCCTTCGTACCGCCACTCTCATTTCTGCCTCGGTCACCTCCGGAGCATCGTCGTCGTCGTCGGCAGTGTGGTCCGCATCGAGCACCGCATTAGGCGGAGCCATGAGCGGGGAGGCATGTTCCCCTCTCGAAGGGAACAGAGCGCTCACCACGTCCTCCACAAGCTGAGGCCGGAGACTCTGCGTCAGCGGGGGAGCCCATGGGCGGAGTTTCTCCCGCACCATCTTGTATGGGCGTCCCCACGGATCTGCGTTCAGAGTCTCCAGCGTTTCCTCACGGGCCAGTGCCCTGGCCCGCAGGATCTCCTCCTGGAGGGCGGTCTTCGCCGCTCTGTACCCCTCGTACAGCTCCGCCTGAATGGCTTCCGTATCCGGAGGGCGGATACGGAGCCTGCGGTGCCTGGCGTACCGGCGTCGCGCAGCAACGCACGCATGGCGCAGAGCCGTCAACTGCTGCGACCACCAGCTCACCTGGCGCGAAGCACATCCGGGCTGGACACGGGGCATTGCCACGTCACAAATATTGGACATGGCCTCCCGGAACCACTCCGCCTCGTCGTTGATGTCGGCAGGCCTGTCCGGTGATGACACCCAGGCCTGCACGATCGAGGCTTCCAGGAGAAGCTCCCGGTCCAGCTGCTTCAGCGCCCACCGCGGACCACTCGGGGCCTGTCGGACCGGCGCGCTCGAGGACTGGGCGGAGACGTCAAACCGGATATACCGGTGGTCGGAATACGTCTCCACCCCCTCCATGACGCGCCAGTCAATGACACGCGGAGACAGAGCGGGGCTGGCGAACGAGATGTCCACCACCGACTCACCCCGCATCCGCACACACGTGGGGACAGAACCCCGGTTTAGGACGACCAGGCCTGTCTCCAGAGCCCAGTCCTCCACCATCCTGCCCCGCGTGTCCGTATACCGGGAACCCCAAGCCATATTCTTGGCATTGAAGTCCCCGTGGACGAGCACGGGGAGGGAACGGAACCCGACGACGACGACTTTCAACTCCGCAAGGGAGTTGTGGAACTCGGCGAGAGTTCGGTTCGGGGAGAAGTACACCCCTACCACTACAATCTCCCCGAACCGTGCTGCCACGCAACCCCGTCCTCTCTTGACAGCCTCGAGGGACGGGGTACCGGCGGCGGCCGACGAAATGAGAGTCACTGAGCCGCTCAGGTCCTCCACCCAGTCATCCCTGGGCGGGACAAAGTACGGCTCAGCAACCACGGCGATATTAATCGACCACTGCGCCATGCTCTGGAGCAAAAGATCCTGAGCGGTGGCGCAGTGGTTGATGTTCGCCTGGAGGAGGCGAAATGGGGCCATTATTGGCACTCCATTTCAACCCCCTCCCGAGACCCATGCGAGGGCCCCGCCGCAGCGGCAGCGGCGGTGACGACGACGGTGGTGGAGGCGGCAGCGGCGGTGGCGGTGGCAGCGGCTGCGGCGGTGACGGCAGTGGTGGCGGTGGTGGCGCAGGGCTTGGCCCTGCCCCTGGCTTTGCCAGGCTTCGGTGGAGCGCAGGCCTTACTCCCGATCCGGTGGTCGGCCGGCTTGCCTGCCGCCGCACATACGACGCAGTGCGGCGTGGCCTTGCACGTGCCGGCCTTGTGACCGGGCTGACCGCAGCGGTAGCAGGCATCGCTGCGGTCAACCTCGGAGGTGCATTTAGCTCCCACGTGGTCACCCACATGGCAGCGGAAGCACCTCCGAGGTCTGGGTTCCAGCAGTTTGACCTGCGCAGAAACCCAGCCCACCAATAGCCGTTGGCCCTCCCCAGCTATTTTCTTAGCCGCCGCCACGGGGCAGCTAACCGTAACGGCTTGCATACCCCTGTAGTCAGGACCGATGGTGCCCACCTTAACCTGCTCGGCAGAGCACCCCCCAGTCCCGACGACGGCGGCCACCACCTGTGCCTTCGTCACCGAGTCGTCCAAGCCCTGGATACAGATTTCAGCGCACTTAGTGGGCCTGGACACTCGGGCCTCGTCAGCGTTTAGGGACGCCCTGAGCTTTTCAGCCAGGGCGTCAGCGGCCGGGCCACCAGCCGAACCGGGGAACTCCAGCATCCGAGCCCCTGTGGCAGCAATCCTCAGTCGGATGCCACTGGCCGCACCGAGTTCCCCAAGGTCAACCACCTCCGCCACTTTGGCGAAGACATCCTTATAGGACACGCCCTTCTTTGCCGCTTCCGGCTGTAGCGTGACCACTACAGCTGCGGACTTCGGGGCGTGGAGCCTTGCCGCGACGCTTCGCTCTTTGCGCCGCTGCCGCCTTGCCTTCTTTTTGGTGGCCGCCCTTGCCTTCTTACCCGCCCTCCTCTTCTCCCCAACCACTTGCCATTCGGCATCGGCTGGGGGGGATATAGGAGCTGCGGGTGCGGTCGAAGGTGGTGGGGGCCGACGTTTAGCCACCTTGGCTAAACGGGCCGGGGCCGGAGCCGGGGCCGGGGCCGGGGCCGGGGCCGGGGCCGGGGCCGGGGCTGGGGCCGAAGCCGAAGCCGGGGCTGAGGCCGAGGCCCGAGCCGGCGCCTGCTTAGCCGCCCCGCCCTTCTTTGCCGCCCCGCCTTTTTTCTGCCCCGACGAGGCTTTAGCCTCAGCAGATCCGGCGGCGACGACGGCATATGTCGCCTCCTTATGCTGGCCGGAGGCCGGCTGTCTTGCCATCAAGGGGGGGCGCAGGACGATGGCCTCAAGGGTGGAGAATCTTCTCCGCATTTCGGCCATCTCCCGCTGCACCAGGGACAGAACCCGGTCCCCAGCAGCATCAGACACGGGCCGTCCCGGCCCAAGCTGCTCCCCCCTCTGCGGCACCTCCCGGGGGCCGGCTCCTCGGAGCAGAGCCAGGTCCGCTCGGAGCTCCGCGTTCTCCTTTTGGAGGAGCTCCATTGCGGCCGTCAGGCGTGCGACCTCCGCCCGCATCTCGGACACTCCGTCCGACGGAGACCCTCTGCGGGAGGCCTCCGCTGCCGCCATTATGGAGGCCGTGGCCTCTGCTATGGCTTTGTCTTTCGAGGTCTTCAACCTCTTCAAGGCCACATTGTTTATGGCAGAGACCACGATCTCTGCGAGGTTAACTGAGCCCTGCGTATTGGGGCCACCAGTGGCGCCCGGCCCACCACCCGTTACCTCCCCGGGACCCGCGGCCCGCTGAGTCAGCCCGGCTGGGCTATCTAGGCCCGCATCTCCGGCCTCCTTCTCCTTCGTGGCGAGCCCTCTACCCGCCCCCTTCACGCGGGTTCCACCCCTGCGGCCGGAGTGGATCTTCCTCCGGCTCGTGGTCTCCTCGTCCGAGGATGACCCCGTCTTGGGGCGCTTCCGGAAGAACTTTCTCCCGGAAGGCCCCACTACGACCACTTCCCGCTCTACGCTCGTACACGAGCTAGAATCTCGATGCCGCGTCGGACTCCGACCGCGCATCACCTCCTTCCTCTCCCTTTCCCTCTCCCTGTCTCTCTTCATTTTTTGTTTTTTTTTCATTGTTCACCATATTTGTTCCCACGAGTAAAAAACTTTAACACTTGCTCAAAAAAATGTGGTTCGCACTAGCGACTGATTCCATAGCTACCCATCAGCCAAGCTATCAACCCACGGTGCGCCGCCGCTTGGAGGTTTGGGGTAATTTTTTATAGAGGATTTCTTCCTCGCGGCCCGGGCGGTTAAGACAAAACCCTCGACCCCCGTCAAATGCCAGAGACATGACCTTGACAGTCTTCGGGGCTACGAGACCAACGGTGGCAGAAGGAAGGACTTCCTCTTGCCTGCCCGACGGCAGGGTAAGTGCACGCCGGGCCCGCTCAGACGCTGCTAAACGTGTACTCCTCCGAGTACACATTAGAGCGTCCCACCGACAGGATATTGGCATACGGGCAATGCCTCTCCACTAGGTACTGTGCGTCCAAAAAACACTAAAAAAGTGAAAAATAACTTTAATTTCGGAAGTCGGTGTCTTTGCTTTTTAATTTTCGTTTTTTGAAATTAAAGTTATTTTTCACTTTTTTAGTGTTTTTTGGAAGTCGGTTGTTTTTTTTTTTTTTTGTAAAAAGTTTTTATTTTTCACTTTTTATTATATGGAAAAATACGTAATATTGAAGCTAACTCAAAACTACACAAGCAAAATTAATAAAATTTATATTGGACCACCTCGGAAGCATGCCCTACCATACAAAAGAAGAATCATCAAAATCGATTCATAATTGGCGGAGAAATCGAGTAACAAACATACAAAAAGAAAAAAAATAACATACAGACGAATTGAGAACCTCCTCCTTTTTGAAGAAGTCGGTTAAAAATAATATAAATCGGACATGTATTTATAATGTTATTGTTAAATTCAACTTAATTCCGCGTATACCTACCTAATTCAATCGACCGAGCCCTGTTCAGTTGGTAGGTCGTTTGAATTTTACATGGAATTAAGTATTTTTATGTTCACTGTAACTTTCATTGCCAAGCCACGTTCAGATTCCACGCCTAATTTAACTTACAAAACTGTTCGATAAATAAAAGGAAACATCGAACATAAACAACATTATTGTTTTAAAAGTTCAAAACAAATTCCGAGCACGCTTAAACCCTCTAGCCACCCAGAAATCGGATACTTGGAAGTTAGGGCCTCAATTCACCCGCAGGGCACCTCAAACTAATAAAGGAAACATTTAATTAATGTAATTCAAAGTTTGGTCAGTCGTAAAGTTATTAAATCAAAAGGTCAGGACTTGAAGAACATGAGATTAGCCTTCTGCACATGTTAACTAGTTACACACATATTGGGTAGGGTAACCATGTACTATTCAAGGAATACCTTTAATTTCATTTCAGTTTAGTTTTTTAAGTGTTGTTGTTTGTTAAGAAATATTTTGATCTTCCATCCATTCTATCCTTACATAATACCAAATTTCAAACTCCAAATTGAAAAAACAAACAACAATCATATGAAGTGTCAATGATCTAAAAAAATGCGCATTGTCTTCGGAACATGTAAAATGTCAACTCCGTACGTTATGAGGAAGTGGTTTTAATTCAGCTTGTAAGATTTTCCCTTAACACACTAACATGCATTGCAAGTTGAATAAAAGCTTTTAAAAACGAATTATAATCCTTACTAATTTGTCAAATTAATGCTCTCTTTCTCCCTCTCACTTTGTTGTGTCAGACAGGGACCACAATGATCATATCTTTGTAAAACCTACCACCTAAGTTCACATTGTGGTATATAATAAATATATTATTGAGTATATTGAGAAAAACGCGAGGCCTCATAATATCTCTGTCCATTCGGGCGCTTATAACTAAGCAAAGACTTATCCTACTTACTTGTTTTTTTATTTCATTTGCAATATAATTATACTTAAAGGTTTTAGTAGATCATTTTCTTGCGATATCTTTTCTAATAATTTAATCAGTTGTGAAACAGGCCTTCCCTTCTCTTTCAGTACCTATCAATAAAGTGCAATAGATAGATATCATTATGTAAGTTAGGTAATTTAAGCTAGCAAGTACCTAGGTAATCTAAGACTACTAAATTCGTATTGTTTTCCCCATTTTCCATTCTATCAAACTTGAAAATTGCAATAAATCATCTTCTACCAGCCAATTTCATGGACACAGTAACAAAACAGCAAGTCACACGTAGGGTCTACATGAAGGAGCATTAAATTCGGTTAATGCCCGGACAAATCGCTCAAGTTTACAAGTGGGGTCCAAGAGACCCAGCAATAGCACAAATTGTTACCAACTCACGACACTGGAGGGTTAAATGGACTCCGTGTTTTGATTCGGACGATTTATGGTGTTGTAGTTTATTAAGTATTGATTTTAGGTGCAGATTAACTTAAATTATTTAATTATATCTTTCAAAATTTTGCTGAATATTGAAAGATATAATTAACTAATCATAAAATTTAAAGTTAGCGTGCATAAACTGTGGTAAGAAAAATGGTGATACTTAATTATATTATTTGTACTAGGAGAGCCTTCATTCTTAAAATAATATCTGAGGTAGTTAGTTACCTTAGATATTATTTTACAATACAAGTTTACGTTACAATACAAGTAAGGTAGGTACTACAAGTAACTTTCTTCGTCAATCACTGTCTATTCCTGTGTACTAAAAATAATGATAGACTACACGTTAGTGCCAGCGCTAAAATTTTCTTTGAAGTCGATGTTCGTCTCGACTCTCGACAGAAAATCACCAAAGCATTTTATAATATTTCCTTACTTTGCGCAATTTTCTGTCTATTCTCGGAGAGTAACATGGATATTTTAATTAAATTTTTAACGATGAAAATAGGTTCTGAAGTAACTTAAAATAAATAATAATTATGTGGATATATTTTGTGGTTGCTGCTACAAAGTGAATTTATGAGCACAGTAATTTTCACACACCAGTTTCCTTAAAAAGAAACCGTTAAAAATCCTCTTTTTTCGAGCAAAAAATCGCTCCATAGTGGGATTTAATTTCAAAGCTTCTCCATAATACAGTGGACTCGAAAAACCATTTTCTGGTCCGTCAGTCAGCCCACATCAATGCAGCGAGCGTTCAATTATTCAACTGAAACTACATCGATATTATTGTATACGTATAGGATTGACACGAATCTAAATATTTTGATGGATGAATAGAAATATTTTAATGGATGGAATTTATAGGAATATTTTTTTCAGGAAGCTATTTCACATTATTATTCAATCTAAAACTGAAAACTTGTATATGTCTGAGGTGAATCTACTTTCAAAGACTTTGAATGAGTTTGTTCTTAAGAAAGTATTCAACTTATCAAAGACTTTGTAAGTGGATTCTTGAGTGAGACTGAAATCTTTTGACGTTACGTTTTCTAGATATTTTCTGTAATAATCATCATCATCAGCCTGCAACAGTCCAGTGCTGGACATAGGCCTCCCCATTTGCACGCCATTCAGCTCGATTCTCGGCAACTCTCTTACACCTGCTACCAACCACCCTGCGAAGATCGTCCTTCCACCTAGCCCGAAGGCCTTTTGTTTGCCGATTCGCGGTCTCTACTCAAGAACACGTTAAACCCAACGATCATCGGTTCTACAGATCATATGGCCGGCCCATTGCCAGTGTTCTAATATTTTTGTTGAGTGCCCGTTGTTCTGACGAAATGATCGATGGGTTTTCACAACGTTCCGTCATGAGCTCCAGAGTTTCTTCTAAAAGATCGGACTTCTTGCCCTTCTTGCCTGAGGATTTCCACAATTTGGTCGAGCGCCTGGTCAACGTCATTTTTAGTTTCCATGGCAGCAAAATCGGTTCTCCAGGTCTGACTGGAACGCTTCAGATCCTAACATAGTGTACAGCGTAGAGGCGGCACGATTCAAGGATTATTGTATCCTCTCTGCCGACTTCATTCAACCCAAGAACGTACCACCAAATTTTTCCAAGCTCTTCCTGTAGCTGCACTAGGTGTTCGTCGAGCCGTAACCTGCGTCCGCTAAATGTCGCCAAGATCAGTTGGATTTGGTGGCCGTTCGTAACCCGGGCATTCTTCGCACCCTCTACCTTGCCGTTACCGTGACCACCGCCAAATCAGGAATAGCAAGCTGCAATCACTAGTCTGCGCCATGTTTAGAAATGGATATACCGCCATTTGACGGTTATCAGAGCCTCGTTTGCTATTCAGCAGGGTGCACCACGAGCAGTTGAGGTTGATTTGGGGCACTGAGATTGTAAGTGAAAGTGTTTTACAAACCAATATATCAGGGGATATTTTCTGTAAGTATCCACAAATCTGACGTGCACATTGCACAAACACGCAAGCTTGGAACAAATGTCTGTAGGCCAAAATATAAGAACCTCTTTGTTTCATGCTGTGGATTCAAACTGGGCCAACACAAAGTCAAGCACTTAGCCACTTAGCCACTACGCCAAAAGGCTCGACAAATATTGGCTCCACATAGCTTTTGAGGGAACTTTGCGAATCTACATATACGATGTTATCAGTGTCCATAGGATATGCTCATACCAAATCAACAGAGATAAAGTGGTCACTAGAATAAAGTTGCCTTAGGCAGATTTACAAATTCAAATTCAAATAATTTATTTTCTCTTCACAAACAATGTGATCTTATAATTTAGACATGCTTAAAGACCTATGTGACACTAGTTTGTGAGAGACTGGTGTCTGCACTAGGTATACCTGTATAGCAGATCACCAATTAAAGCAGGTGAGCGGAAGTGTACCTACTTAATATTAGACAGTATAAGTCCTATGTATTAAAAAGCAAGCCTTCTCCGCTAAGCGGACACAAATCCAGGGAGTCCGGGCTACTAACTCTTTGCTGACCTGGGAATCGAACGCAAAACTCCACGCTAAACAATCATTTCAACCAGCAGAACAACGAGGCATCATGTAATTTGAACAAAAATGCAACGTTCCAAATTACCTAATTTAAAAATCAATCTAAAACAAAACACAACCGCATAACATGCAATAACACTGCATTTTTATTTTTATTTTCTGCCAGTATTACTAAAAATTACTTCGAGCAAGTGTTCATTACGATAAGCATATCGCATGGCGTCATTACCCCACAACACCCATCGATTACACCGCAGAAAACTATTAAGCACCGTGCAAATTATACAGGCAACGGTTTGACGTGTACTGGCTAAATTGCGTTTAACTGCTGATAGATGGCGCTGCACTAAATTATGATTGAAGGAACAAACTGAATCGCGCTAACGATATTTGCAATTTTAATTTTCTGCCTGTCATTTTTTTTCTTTATTGGTTGAGGGTGAAGTGACAGTTTTTAAATTTCTGCTGTTTAGGTGCTCTCGTACTGTTATTTTATCCGTTTAGATTCAGTTTTTAGTAACAAATTTTTAATTGAATGGAATAGTTTGGTGATAACAAGATCCTTAAACGTGTCAAAGTAGCATTCAGTGAACACAGAGCTCATTCAGATATCTTATTAGTCTGTCTTTATAATTATTTATATCAGTAGTAAAGACCATCACTCTATGGTGTCCTTATTTAAAACTGAAACAGGTATATATAGGGTGAAATTAAATCCATAGGGTACTGATTGTACTCATCATTATGAACAACTTTCACAATGGGACAAATACAGAAATCGCGAAAAAAAAAACTGCTGTTCCCTACATGTTCGCATAGTTCGTCAAAATATAGGGAAACACGAGGTCAATGGTAATGACGGTTGTCAATGATGTCTTATGTGGATGCCCATGAATTAAATTTCACCCAGTATTATACAGGTATATCATCATCATAAATTATGATGATGATACTCTACATCCTCATTTATTAGATTTTTACATCACCACTGACTCAGTCTTATCTAGTTCACTAAACTAACACGTTCCAAACGTGATTCCAAACCCACTTCCAGAATTAAATCCGGCCACCAGAGAAAAAATATTGCAACGATAACGCTAACTTTGCATTGCAAGAAGTGCAAGCGTTGCCAATTACGAGACGTCGTCTGCAAGCCTTGAAATCGTCCGGAGCTTAACCACAAAATATTAAAGAAGGTCGACTCCGTAGAAAGAATAAACACGCACTCAGGTCTCGATCACGGCCTCGAGCGATACGACTTGCGTCAAGCGACACGCGCACGCGTGTCACCTGTTTCCGTCTGTCGGTCGCTCCGCAAGACGCGTCGCGGTGCCTCGTGGCATAGCGTGCAGCCTATGACCACGGCCGCCATTGTCACAAGCTGCACGCTCAAGCGACACGCTTCTTGCTACAGCGACTGCGGCGTGAATAAATGAAAGAAACATGGCGTCTCATACACACGCGTCTACGTACGCGCACTCGCAACTGGTTTGATGTCGCCGTACGTACGCATTTATGTGTGCGTGCGCTTGTTTTCCACCCGTTATATAGACTTGGCCTTCCGTACGACTATTTTGTGTTAACATCCTCCCGAATAGAAGCCAGTTAATGGCCGAAGTGATTTATCGATTAAACGCCACACAAGTTTACTGTTAGCCAAACAAATAGATCTTCGTTGATCCTGAATGTATGTATTATTATTACGGTTTGGATACATGAGTTACAATGGTATAGATTTAGAAATTAAATGGGAGAAATATGGGTAGATTATTTTAAATTTAATACCGGGCTCGAAAAAAAAGCACTTCTGTGATGCTTCAACAAAATTCAAAATTGGTAAATTTTGTCTCATTGCAGATGAGCAGGTTCAATGATTATTTTGAACTTAATAATCTATGATATTTTACTATAGTACATTGTGATACGAGTGTGCTCTTTTGGATATTACAGTCAAGGCGGTATTATGCGCGCGAGCCGTAGGCGAGCGCGATAAGGTAGCCGAGAGTGTAATAATCAATGCACACGCGTTTCATACGACGTTTTTCAACACACTTGCGAGGAATAAAACAGACTTGTTGTAAGAACATAAACTACATTAACGTAACTATACATAGAGATGATAGATTTATAAAGTTTAACTGACCTTTGTTGCCAGGTTCTGACTATCCGGAGTTCTAGGTGACAATACTTTATTTTTTTTGTATTTTTTATTATAATTAGCCACACAACAAAAACGATAATAAATATAAATGTAAAATGGCGGGCTTGTTTTGTTTTTCTACAGGTATAAATAAAAGCACTGTCAAAACCGTTAAACAGCCTGCCAGTTTTCGAGTCTTCACGATTGCGCGCTCACAACATATCTGTTTAATATAATATCATTGATAATGATCATTTCTCCCTGCCACATTGTGTGAAGATTTTTTCCATACACCCATAACAGTTGCATCTTGTCAAATGCTTATTTTCCATTCCATTATTTACCCTATTAATTAAATAACTTCATACCATACATTTGCCATTCTTTAATTGAATTTTCCAACATCGACGGATTTAAACGAAGTCCATTAGATATTTTCACCGACCTAAAAATATGAAAGCATAAGTCTGGATTAGTCCTTTTTTCTAGGACACGTCAGATTACAGATTACCATACTGACCTCAAAATATAAGTGGTGAGGCAAAGACGTTTTCTATTCTAAGTTGGGTCTGAAGTAAAAAGGTTCGAAGCTTATAAATTGAGAGGGGGTACCTACTATCGGGTGGGGTGTGACGAGAAAGGAGACATTAGTGAAATTATTGACCTCTTCTCGAAAATTTAGAGAGACCTCGATTTTGTTTTGTTTTTCCTTAGTTTGAATTCAGAAGTAGCAGTTTTCGTCGTCTTCTGTCGAACTTCTTGATTTAGGTCTTTCTCATGTTGTTTGTTAATAACCATTTGTTTTTTTAATCCAATCTTATTTTTGTCGATTGTTTGTTATTTTTATTTTTTGTGTTGAGTCCTTTTTTGATTTGTATTTATTCAAATTGTTCAATTGTTTAATTGATATACCTAACATGTCTTATGGACCGTGAAATGGACATCAATAATAAGTCTCTGGATATTTGTAATTAAATTGATATTGCAATATCTTCAGTAACAACTCGAAACATCTCAATAACAACGGTCATAATTATTATGAATTCCCCGCAGAGCAATGAATTACGCGGTAATTATGAAACAAATTAGATTACCTACCTATAACATTCACGTACTTCGAGACGTTGGTGTTCTTATTCCGTAGAAGTATCTCGATGTTAAAACGAGATTATAACAAAAAAATAGTCCTTGCAATGTATCTGTCACAGTAAGATAGTTAAAGCCGTGATGTAGTTATATCCCTAGGGATATCTAGGAATATAGCTATATACCGAAAATAGTTATATAAAAGCGGTTCATAACTGTCTTACTAGGAATATAATTATGAGCAAGATGTAGTAAGTAATTTATTTATAAGGGTACTCCGACCAAATAGGTTCGTTTAAGTTAGAACTGTGACCAACTACGTTGAAATTGGTCGCAGTAACAACCTTAGGGCACTCCGATAGTCATGAACCGCTTTCTTATAACTATATTACGGTATATAGCTATATTCCTAGGGATATAACTATATCACGGCTTCAACCATCTTACTGAGACATATCCTAAAAATAGATATTATGTAAACCACTTTCTCATTCACAGAAGTAGTTAATATCTGCTGCCAGTCACCACGAAAGGCGGGACCAGGGACACAGCGGAGTGGCCCTGCACGAGAAGGTTGGTGTGGTAGTGAGCCCGTGTAGTGATATAATCAATTTAAATACGGAATCAACAGGATTCTACAACCTGTATAAAACTCTTTACTGAAATGATATTGCCATGTTGAAGGAAGAGCTTTGACAGGTTGTATAGCATCTAATAGACAGTACAATTTTGTCTTGGTTTAAGGTGGATACAAAGTTTCTGTAAAGTTCATGTAAGTGTATTGAATGAAAATTTCATGAAATGTCAGTCAATACACTTACATGAGAATTATATTGCTGATTCTAATGTTTATAATTCTGTAAATCCATATTTGTTACGGCCGCTAATAATATTTAGAGAGAACAAAATTAAAAACTGTTCCTTTGGCCACAACTTTACTATAAGTACAAAAAGTTGAAACAAAAATTAATAAAATCGGGCAATCTGTTGTATCATCCCATCGATCGCTCACAGAATATTCCCTCCAGTAATAGCTCCGGCTTTCCGTTCTGAATAATTTATCAGGAGGCAATTAATTATGAAAGTGGAGAACATAAGTAGCTCATTACGTGAACTCAAGTGGCGCTAGAATTTATATCATATAATACCTTTATAATTACGAATACGACTTCTATTTGAAAGATATGTGTACTGCATTAATGGGACCTGCGAACTACGCATCAAAGACCTGACGTCATCCTGACGTCACATAAATCCTGCATTGCGCAATTAAAGTTTACCGTGCAGTGGACATATATACAAGAACTGGTCAAGCCTGGTCGGAGGATCCTCCCTTTTCTATGGGGATGAGTGAACTTTACACCCTGTTCCTCATACCCCTAAATTAATATGGTGGTTAAATATAGCGGTTTTACAAATCCTACCCCAATACTGTTCGATTCAAAGTTAATGGCAGCTCGGAAGATGAGGCGAGTCGCTGCGTAGTAACAATTTCGTGTGTCAGCCGATTAGGTACTGCGCAGCAAGGAAGCCAACTTCCAAGCCGCCATGTTTGAATCAAACTGTACTTGAACAAAACTAGTTTAAAACAAGACATCTCAAATAAAACTTGAAGAAACGGAGCCGCATGAGACTAAAAATTACTTAAAATTATTGAATTTTGTTTAGACAATACCTACTTATTTCTGCAATCCCAATCCTATCCTAACTAATATTATAAATGGGAAAGTGAGTTTGTTTGTTACGCTTTCACGCTAGAACGGCTAAAAAGATTTGAATGTTATAAAAGCGAATCAGCAAATCCTGTCAAAGTTAATACTAAAATAAAACCATTTTTTAAAACATTTATCTAATTATCTTCAAGCTTGATGGAAACACGAATACATTTCAGTATGTCTATTTTTCCCTGGCCTTATTATCTTAGAGCGTTGTGCCTAGAATTTCCACCTGGGACTCAGTCTATCTAAGTAATGCGCACCAAATAGACAGGTACAGAAGGTAGGCTCTATACAACGAACAAACACAGGCGCACGCACACATAGCTGCGTATGTTCTGTTCTAAAGGTTAAGCCAGACGAGCGGATTTTTTTGAGTTGTAAGTTGCGTAATTTCTGCTACATTCGGTTTCATACAAAAATCCTGTTTCGTTCACACGGCGACGAAAAATGATTTGTCTGCCGACTCACGCGCACAATCCCGGCTGAATTGAGGTCTTGACGAGAGGGGGGCGAGGGAATCGACAGTCACTATCCATTGCACTACTGACTGAATAAATTACGCTCGTCTGGCGGCCCAACAGAATTTCTGCCGAGCAGAAATTACGCGACTCACAACTCAAAAAATTACGCTCGTCTGGCTTCACCCTAAAAGTGTCTGATGAATTGTAAACAAATGGATCAGAAAACGTATATGTGGATGCTAATTTGTTATGTTACTTACAAATTGAGTGTTTTGATTTGTATATACTTACCCGAAATTCTAATTTTAAATCACCTTAAAGATGGTTTTCATTTAACAAAGGTTAATTTTATGATCTTAATTCGTCGAGGATTTTTCAATTACCTACAATTTAAAAATGTTCATGGTTGTTTGTGGAGCCAACCTTCTGTACCTATCTATTTTTTGTATAATTAGTTCGAAGGATTTGTGTCCCGTAGGCGTACGGACGGCTATGATAAAATTGATGCTAGGAACTGGCCGCCTTTAGTACCGACAACAAACTTTTAATATACAGGGTGTTAGGTAGTGTCATCTATAATATGCTTTTCCTATGGGACCAACTTTGAAATCGCAAAAAAATTATCAGCTGTTCCATATATTTTGTCGATTTAAGTGAACACAAATGTATGGAACAGCTGATTTTTTCGCGATTTCAAGTTTGTTCCCATAGGAAAAGTATATTATAGATGACACCAAACCACTAGTTTCAAGGATAACGGTGTCTACCCTAACACCCAGTAAAGTGATCTTGAAGCCAGTGTGGCTTTATGGAATTCAACTTTGGGTCAGCACTTGCAACTCTAGCATTTATATTTAGCATCATACAGAGAATGTCAAGGTCAATTAGTGACGTTTCTTGGCTTGTCACGAACGCTGAAAAACACAAGGAGTTATCTATGAATACCGTCATGGACGAGATCAAAAACATCACCGAAAGATACCAGCAAAGACGGGAAAGGCACCCCAACGATCTGGCTTCTGCACTGAAAACAAGAAGTTACAGGAAAAGACTTATAAGGAGAGACATCGTGTAGTCCACCCACAGGCAGTCGCTCCATGTAAAATACTGGTATTCAGCTGCATCCGGTTAGACTGGAAGCCGACCCCAACATAGTTAGGAAAAGGCTAGGCAGATTGATTGGTCTATCCTTGTGCCAAATTTCATCCAAACCCGTTCAGCCGTTTTTGCGTGAAACCGTAAAAAACAAACAAACTCACTTACGCATTTAAGTATAATAGGTACTAGTTAGGATTAGAATAGTATTCCTTAATTAATAAAGCATAATAGAATTGCTTAGGTTCTATATAAAGCTGGGCAGCTTTGTCCTTGTTAGTGCCTTTATTCATAAGATTTGCCTTTATTTCATTATTTACGGTTATTTTCTCCTCCAGGAAGCATTGCTCTGGTTGATTGTTTGCCTAACAATAGTTTTATGTCATACAATTTTTTGTAAAATCGGGGAAACTGGTTCATTTTTCATTGAAAAAATATATATTTTAATCTTGCGGGATTGTAATGAGAATTTTGTAGTAGATAAACCCAATAACATAATATTACTCAACCCGGGTATCGATTACAAGACACTCCGTAGTCGTGTCTATGGCCACAAGATAGACGAAGCAGTTTCATTATAGCTAATTGGCTTTGTAGAACTATTTGTAGATTCAATTCATTGGGATCTTTGTAGTGTAATATTTCGAAATTTTAAGTTAATAATACACTATCGATGGTTGATAATAGCGCAGATACCTGGGTGTAATTATTAATTACGTACCTACATCCGTACGTATAAAATATAATTGCGCTGAAAATTAAAAACCAAAGGCACCGACTTCCGAAATTAAAGTTATTTTTACCCGACTGCCCCAGAAGGAGGGTAATGTTTTCGAGAGTAGTTATGTTTGTATACTTGTATGCTTGTATGTTTGTATGTTTGTATGTTTGTATGTTTGTATGTTTGTATGTTTGTATGTTTGTATGTTTGTACACACATTGTAACAAACATTGCGGTTTCGAGAATATACATACAGGGAAGTGTTAATATTTTGTACTTTCTAAAATATGGTTTACATGTATCAACCGTTTTTAACCCAAACATAGATCTAATACATCTCTACATCATATGTATGTATGTCTATTTCTTTGGCACGCTCTGTAGCCTAAACGGCTTGCTGGATTTATATATGGAACATACGAGGTTTCGTTAGGTTCGTCTTAATTGACATAGGCTATTTTTTTTTTATATATTTCATCTGCAAATAGAAAAAAAAACGGAGGGTAAGGTTTTTTTTAAAATAAATTATAACAATATTTGTATCAAATAAAAGCTAGTAATGAGTTAATTCCAAATATGTATAGTAATAAAACTAAAAAGCTTGAAATAAAACAAATTATTTAAAAGCCAAAAAACACGACTGCAAAATCCTATAACCGAAAAGAGAAAAACAAGCATCGGGTTTTTTGTTTTTTAAATAATTTGTTTTATTCACTTTGTATTATGAAGTTGGTTATCTTTTTTTTTTATAATTATTGTTCAAAAATGTAACGGGTCATTTCTGTAAAATATTGAATGATACCTATAAATATACAAAACGATTTAAATGAATGTATTTTGCAATTTAAATTCCGATTTCGAGAACTTTTATTAGTTTATTTATTCAAATAAAGGTAAGATAAAATAGAATTAAAGTTTAACTCACTACCTATGTTTATTTTATATCGAACAATATTTTTTATTCGGTAGAGCTGAACTATAGTACACCCATATTACACAATTTTTAAGTCCCATGTAAAAGGGCGCGAGCCTTTTGCCATCAACCGGTCAGCAATCCAAAATCCGAGCTGTTACTGAGAAAATCCTGATGGAAAAACCCAACACCACTTTACCCGACCCGGGAATCGAACCCAGGACCTCATCATGCTCAGCAAAATATTTTAGTCGTAAGGAAGTCTCCACTTTTTTGTCTCTGTTCTTTGAACTTTAGGTAGATTAGCTCTATCTATTCCGATCACTGGTAATGACACATAATATTACAAAGAAAACTCAGTTTTTTGTCAAGTCCTCAAAACCGTGCAAAGCAGGGACCGATCGCTCAATCAATCTGCCTAGCCTTCTCCCAACTATGTTAGGGTCGGCTTTCAGTCTAACTGAATGCAGCTGAATACCAGTAGTATTTAACATGGAGTGACTGCCTATCCGACCTCCACAACCCAGTAACTGGGTAACATGATACCCTTTGGTAATCAGGGACCAGTCGCTATTGGTAGACAAATTAAATCAAAAGACTATGAAATAGGTCCCGTATTGATTCTATCATGCTTGCGAGGAGCTCGTGGCTAAGTAATAACAGCCGCTCGGGTCGATCCATCAGGTTAAGCCACGCTTGCCGGGGTTGATCCGTGGATGGGTGACCATTTTCACATATCGAGACTCCTCCGTGCCTCGGAAAGCACGTTAAGCCGTTGGCCCCGGCTGTCTTTTGTGGATCTTTGACAGTCGTTATGAGTCGTTAGAAGCCCGAAAGTCTGACAACCAGTCTAACCAATGGGTATCGTATTACCCAGTTACTGGGTTGTGGAGGTCAGATAGGCAGTCGCTTCATGTAAAATACTGGTATTCAGCTGCATCCGGTTAGACTGGAAGCCGACCCCAACATAGTTGGGAAAAGGCTAGGCAGATTATTTTTGTTTTTTTATTCTATCATGCTTGATTAATAACATGACAGTTGTAAAATGTTATACGTATGTGCTTACTTAGACTTCGAGAGTGCTTCCGAAAACTAACTAAAGTTGTAGGCTTTCAAGTTTAGAAGAGGAGTTTGACTAAGTGAACTAACTAAGCTTACAAAGTGACTTAATGTTAATTAGAATTGCTTCTGACTATGTACATGAGGAGATTATTTGAGATAGCTGAAAGCTGTTGATTTTTCGGCGACAAATTGGGAGACACTATTAAAATAAAGTTCATTATTATTACGTTTACAACTTAAATTCTCAAGCCAAATATAAATAAAAATTAAAATTCACTTATTCAAGAAAATATTAAAAATACCTATTTTTAGACAGTAAATACGTCTCATCATCATCATCAGCCTATGGCAGTCCACTGCTGGACATAGGCCTCCCCAATTGCACGCCATTCATCTCGATTCTCGGCAACTCTCATCCAGTTGCTACCAGCCACCCTGCGAAGATCGTCGGAATACGTCTCGTCTTTGTGTATTTAATTTAATCACCACTGCTCTCAAAACGGTGAAGGGAAACATCGTGAGAAAACCGGCATGTCCTAGAACCAAAAAAATTACATATGACATCAACCAACCCGTACTGGGCCCGCGTGGTGGATTATGGCCCACTCCCTCTCACAGAGAGGAGGCCTGTGTCCCAGCAGTGGGAACATTATAGGCTCATTATGTATTGTATCTTATGTAAATAGGTCTCATGACGTGTTCGATAGGTACACACGACTACACATCAAGCTATACATGTTTAGTTTAAATATGATGATCTGGCATTGTATAGGATTTCCTTACAATGCGAGGTCAGCTTATACTGGAAATGTATAGCTTGATGTGTGTACCAAGAGTCCCCTCCCTTTTAATGCACTACTTGGCACCTCTGATTGACAGTTAGGACATACAACGTGCTCTATCGTCTAAAATCGCCACCAAAAACGGTGATCATTAAAATTGTATCAATGATTTTCCTTTTCTGAGGCAGAAAAGGAACTCCCTTGCCATTCATTTGGACAATTACAGGCTTTTAATGAATGACAGGTACAAAGTTCATAACGTTTTGTATGTGAATTTGAATGGGAATTGAATGATTTGCATTACTCGTAGGTTGCATATATAAGCATATTATACTCTTAAGGGCATTATGGAGAAAGCCTTTTTAACAACCTTGATAACAATCTTAAAACCCCATTCAATTTTTTTATTATTCTTTTGTTATAACTTTTTATATATTTGTAATTGAAATCAGATCTTAACAAAATATAACATACGATCTAGTATTTGTAGATTGTAGTACTTTTAACGTTCACACGTTGTATTAAAGATAGGTACATAAGCTATGCAACAGTAGGCCAGAGGAGCTCGTGGCTAACTAATAACAGCCGTACGGGTCGATCCATCAGGTTAAAGTACGCTTGCCGGGGTTGGTCCGTGGATAGGTGACCATCTTTACATACCGAGACTCCTCTGTGTCTAGGAAAGCACGTTAAGTAGTTGATCCCGGCTATCATTCATGGTGACATTCGTCACAGTCGTTACGGGTCGTCAGAAGCCTGAGTCTGACAACCAAGGTCTTACCCAGTTACTGGGTTGTGGAGGTCAGATAGGCAGTCGCTTCATGTAAATACTAGTATTCAGCTGCATCCGGTTAGACTGGAAGCCGACCCCAGCATAGTTGGGAAAGGCTAGGCAGATTGATTGAAGCTATGCAATAGTAAAAATATTTTGTAATTGTTTACAAAGTTTCAACTGAAAAAATAGAATAAATTCTTTCACTGAAACATTTTTCTTTTAAACCAGGAACTCCAAAATTCCATCGTTTACCATCCAATCACGATCCTACATTAAACTATACAGAAAAAAAACCGTTAACACTGACAGGTAACAAATCGGTATGAACGATACTGCTTTGTTGTGGCAAGTCGACGTGTTAACAATAAAGAATCTAATTAATCACTGTATAGTAGCTAACTGGTTTACTGTCAATTTACATACTGTACACTGTTTCGGAATTAATATTCTGTTAAGTACCTATGTATGTGTAGAAGAAAAGATGGGTTTGTACAATATTTTTTTTGGTAGTAATGGATTTTGCTGGCGAAAAGGCTTTATCCATTTCGCCAACAGTATTAAAAATAGTTTTTTTCTCAAACATGCTTGGAAATTCGAACATTATGTTGACAACCTTTCTTCGAGATAAATCAAAATTGCTGTACTAGTCAAAAACAAGTGACGATGCGGCCGGCAATCGTACTATGAAAATCCATCTTTCATGTTTAGCGGCCAACTAAATTACTATGAAAACTCATATCTGTTGTGTTATTTAAAAATGGAACAAAATGTTTACTTCAGCACATGGGAACCAAAGAGGTAACTTCAAATCAAATCAATCAATCTATCAAAGGTTTTATCTCGATTTGGCTTGCAAAATAGAGCTATTTAAAGTAAGGAAGAAACAAATTAACATAATTGGCGCGTGTGAAAGTGTCCAAAGTATCCATACACCTGCACTTCTAAGGGCCTAAAAGACGCCCCTGGTGCCACGATTAGCGTGGCCATCTAATGAGCCTAACTCATCTTGATCTTGATGACCTTTCTCGTAGACTAGAAAAGAAGATTTTTGACGTCAATTGACATAAAAAGCGAATGAACGTTCTCGACGACACAATCGGAAATGTGTGACAATGGTCACACATTTCCGATTGTGTCTATGTGTCTAAGTGTGATTGTAAAAACTTATCCGAAAAGAAACGTGCTCGATGAGTAAATTATGTTTGTAATGTTTCAAACAAATCAATTGCTTGCAAACCCTAAATAAAATAATTTCATCGCTCCTCTTAGTTTCGCGGGATTACAAACAGCTGACGCCCAAACACTTCAACTCCACCTTTATTCCAAAATCAGGACAAAGTCCTTATTAAAAATTTATAAAGCGTTTTAATCACGCGTCCTAATTAAAAACTCTCAACTCAAAACTTCAAGAAAGAAAATTGAAAACGGGTTTGAAAACTGGTTTTAAAAGTCCTCGCCGATTTGAGTAGTGATAGTTAGTCGGTAAAAACTTGCCAACTTTCTACTAAATCACCTCGTTAATCAACCGTTTAAGCTCAGCTTAAACTATAGTTTCAAATTACACAAAGTTTGATCCACTCTACTATGGAGAAGGATTTTAGTTCCAATGACGTTTTTTATAGACGTTAAAGTATTAAAATTATGGACTTCCCTCAGGCAATTTTATTCTTTTCTCGTTGGCTCCGGCTTTGAATATGAAACTCTGGTTTATAGCCACTCGGGGATGTATCAAGTTTTAGTGTGAAATTTTAAATGTTTGCATCGTGTGTGTCGTAATAAAAATGAGAATACTAAATGCAGTACTCATTTTGAAAATGAGAAGCTAAAATGGTAAAAAGTACTCGGATTAAATTTTTCTGCATTATATAGTTTTGCCTGTTTGTCTTTTTTCAGCGAGTGACTAGTATTCACGTCGTAGTGAAAATTTCAACTTTATTTTTATATATTTCATACCCTTGTTTTGTCTAGTGATGATGGAGATATTTATCTGATATTTATTAATTAATAGAAATAGTTTAAAATAAAAACAATTAAATTATTTTTTAACTACACCTACACCAAAAATTAAAGAGCCATATTATTATGGGGTTACGAACTCCATAAAAATGTGCAGTCTTCTTGTAATTTTATTTCCATTCCCTGGAAATAATGCATGTTAAATTATAAGCACAAAAGTGCTGAACTGTAGAAGGGTAGTGAAGTTTCCAGAAAAAAAAAAAGTTGACACCAATACAAAAGTTGTCCCGACACTTCACAATATAGGTTGTTGGCTCCGGACTACCTGTGCCTCTATTCTGGAAGACATCGACAACAAAGTTAATGAAAATGAGAAGCTAGGTAGGAAAAAAATGTGAAGCAAGTTTTTTTACCTACTGTGACTTTTGTATTTTGCTTTTCATAAAACATTTTATTCAATTTTCAGTTACAAAACATTTGAAGCTTTCTACTTACAGTAAATGAAATTGATACCATGTAACGGTTGTAATTTGGATCAGAATGCATTGATTTTTTTTTTTGTATCCAAAAAAGAAACTTTAACTCTAGCATTTTTGCAATCCACTGGAACACTAGATAAAACAACAAATACAAATTCAGCACACAACAAGCTATCATTCATAAAGATAAACTGTTGTTCGCAGCGCGTCGACATTCAGATCCATACATTTTTACCACATCAGCGCCTTTGACGGGCGCTCGCTCTACAGAATAGGGACACTAGTTCGGCCAGGAATAAATTGCAAGTTATTTTCCACTCCGTCGCCGACCATATTGACGTTGACACTTAACGGCACATAAATCTCCCGGTAGAAATAATTAAACAAAATCGTTGGATAGACAGTTTTGAAATATCGAGGCGTTGTTCGAGTTTTTGGTCATGTTTACGCAATTTGGTAGTGGGGCTTACTGGAAAGGCCATCCGACTGTGACATCGTAATAAGGTATTGTCCTATCTTACTACCAGCCGCACGAAGCTTCGTTGGGAAACTTCAACTCCATATTGTATGACCCATTGAAGCGAGCAGTGTGAAAAAACTTATTAATTTAGATGCTATGTAACATAGTGTTGGGTAACTCAGCACGTGTGCTAGCGCAGTAGCTACTCACTTGAATGAAAAGAGTCACTCATTCATTTTATTTTGATGTGCTAGCATACACCACAGTTACACACAGAACATTTTGTACTTGTGAGTTATGAACGAAATGAGTCAGTCGATCGAGTCACTCACTCTTTTTGTGTATTTTGGTCATTGATGTCTTCGTTCACTGTTGATAGCACAAACATATACCACGGATAGAACTCACCGCGCGTCTGCCTACTCAACTGCGTATGTGTGCCGTGTCGTGTCGAATTGTCGTCACTACTCACTACACACCACACAACACAAACGCGACTGGCGCGGTGACTCGGCGAGTCGGCGAGCACGTGACTCACTGACACAGTCTCAGCAAGTTCGTGCTCACAAGCCACCGCAACCTCGCCTCATTCGTGGTAGCACAGTGTGCTAGCACACTTTGCAAAAAGAGTGCCACTCACGATAGTCATTTTAAAAAGGTGTGCTACCCATCTCTAATGTAACAGGAATTTTCATCATGTAAACATCATCGTATTAGAGATTTTGGTTGAAGTTAGTCAGAATGGGATATTAATGGTACCTTCGAGGTACCTACCTTATTTTTAATTTTATCATGTTGAATAACTTCATGCAACCTTTTTCGATAATTTATTTTAGGTAAGTACCTTTTCATCTTTCTGACTCGTCTTTTTTTCGATGTCGCTTTTATTTTACAAATAATTCACCAGAATTTTCTTTAGTATCATGACTTAAAATTTACGGCACCCAACGGAGTTGTTCAGCATCAGGCATCAGGCGACTGCGGGACGATTAAACCACATGAGAAAAAAGACTTACCTCTCTGTGTAAAGTTCTGTTTTTTAGACGTTTTTTAAAGAAAACAAGTTATAAAGTTATAACTTTTAATGTTATAACTTAATTTTAAATACCCCCACAAACCCTGAACCATTGCATGCAACCTTATACACGATGTTTTGCGTGCGTTACGTTGCGCACTACCGTAAACAGCGATTTTTTACACCAAAAATAAATACCTTTTCCCAGCAATTATTTTTGTACAATGTTACTAAATTTGATGTACAGCATGCGTAGTTGACGGCTATGTGATGGGTCTTTTTACACCCTGTATAACGTATGAATAAAGGTTGACTAGGGAAAGAATCTTATAACAACGAAGCATTTTTTTTTTTAACAGAGACATACAATCGTGGCGTTCCATATTTGTCTGTATGGCTGCGTTTTTCTTCTAAACCACGCAACAGATTTTGATGGGGTGTTCACCATCGTTTAGAGAATTTATTCCGGAAGGTTTATGTGTATAATACGTTAATATTAAAGTTACATATAACTAAGAAATCTCGATGTTTTGTCAAGTCGTAAAAACCGTGCGAAGTAGGAGCGGGTCGCTGGTTTAGGATAAAAAGATCCTTGTTCAACGATTTAATATTTGTTTGTACCTACTGACCTTTTTATTATCTAATCTGCCAGTAGAATTAAGGTTCTTACATACTGGCATGAATGGTCGCGCGACGCGACTTTTAACAAAACAATAGCTGAGAAAACTTTACGGCCAACAATGCGGCGGCGTTGCGTCGCGCGCTATGTCGCGCCAGTATGTAAGAGCCTTTAAATGGGATGTAACAAACCAGGGCAAAAAAAGAACGAATAATGCTCTGTAAAAATTTAGTGATGAAACGATAATAAGAGTGTTCCATTCACAACTATATGTCAGATTGAACTAGTGTAGGGTCCATACTTTCATCACTTAGAAGCTAAATATACCGCAGTAATTTCATATCAATACAAACCATGGGATAAACATAAATATTGATCTAGCTAAAGTTAAGAGCAATACACACGTACATAATTAATTATTTATACAGCAAAGTGGCACGGGAATGACGGGAACCGGTCAAAAGGGTTCAGTTCCCCCAAAATTTTCGGTATGACAAATATGTCCAGTGCGTGACGAATTCAATATGAAGGGTTCGTTTGGGGTTCCGTACCTACCTAAATTGATACGAAATATTTATGGAATCGCCCCTCGCTGTGTTTCGTCCAGAATGGTAGCTGGACAAAATTATTTTCTGTTGTCAGTTTCTAATAGGTCTGACTAATTTTAATATGAAAGTTTTTTACTTTCGAAGTACTTGGATCCCTACGAAAAAATAACATATTAAATAAATAATAAGTAAAAATCTTTATTGCAGATCAGCTGCAAAAAACACAAAAACACAATAATAACAAGAAAAAAGCAACAATAACAATAAAAAGCAATAGAAAAATAAAATAATACATTTTAAAGACAAGTAATTAGGACTAATAAACATACTAATACTAGAAGATAAAATCATTACCATGATCTTTGCATAAATAACCTATAATTACCGACTCAATCAATCTACCTAGCCTTTTCCCAACTATGTTGGGGTCGGCTTCCAGTCTCACCGGATGCAGCTGAATACCAGTATTTTACATGGAACGACTGCCTATCTGACCTCCACAACCTCGTAACTGGGCAACACGATACCCTTTGGTAAGACTGGTTGTCAGACTTAATTCATGTCATCACTAAAGTCATCCTCAACAGAATCCTCTACACAAATAATCGTCCAATACTGCTTGAAGCTTGATTTCAGCGCCCGTTTCGGTTATTCCCACGTGCTCCTCTGGTGGTAAACAAGCTTTCATGACTTTTCGTAAGCTATGAAATGACGGAAATACCTTTTGGCCAGCAAGAATGCTGTCCAGTGTCTGTTTTTATGTGTGCACGTTCTTCGATTGCGACATACTAATACTGACTAAAATACTGAATGTAAATTAATTTAATTAATTAAATAATAGCATTTCCCCGTAGTAATCGAATCCATGAACACTTATTTACCAAAACGTCTCAAAACCACTTATAAGACGATATAGTATTAGAAACTGCTAAAATGCAACGAATTTTGTTAACCCCAGACCCAAAAAGAGAAGATTTGTAAGTTTGACCGCTATGTGTCTGTCTGTCTATGGCACCGTAGCTCTTACACGGGTGAACCGATGTGAATGCGATTTAAAAAAAAATTGTAAGCTGGTTCTTAGCATGTCTAAGAACCATCGCTAGCACACCTGCTTACTCAAACCTGCTGCTTTATCAAAATCGGTTCAGCCGTTTCAAGGTCATCAGCTCTTTTGTGTTAGAAAAAAAAATGTTCTGTTCCCTACATTTATGTTCGCATAACTCGTCAAAATGTAGGGAACAGCTGATTTTTTTTCGCGATTTTTGGTTTGGTCACAGTGGAAGTTTTTCATAATGATAAGCAAAGTCACGTGTTTAAATATCGGTCACTAATTTCCAGTCACCCTATATACCTATGCCAGATTATAGAATTCTTGGTCTGATGCTGCAGCCAGTAAATCCAGAACACTGTTCACTCGCGGCCCGCGAGTGAACAGTGTCGCGAGTCGCGGGGTATTTTTAATTTTTAATTTAACTTTTGTATTGCACCCGATTGTTTTACATACTTTATAGGTACTTGCCCAGATTAGCAATGTTTAAAATGTTCCACGCCAAAACCGATGTAATACTCAACTAATGCTGTATATTATACCCTCACTAACTTCCTGGAAATGTTAAATTTGTTTTTGCCCAGTTAGGTTGTTCTAGACGAAATACTGTGCGGTTGTCTGTTTTGCATGTAGGTATTTCTAGCTCAAACATTTTGATAGGAGCAGTTAAGCTGAAATACTCAGCATTGTTGTTTACTAATAGTCATAGTAATTTATTCATAAAAACAATAATTTGTATTTACAAGTAACATCATAACTTTATATTAGGTACATAATACTTGCATTTTTATAAAAAAATATGCAAATATCGAGTCTGATACAACTTTTTTAAGCATTTATTTAACCTTTAAAAACAAAAGTTATGATTAATACTATTTATAAAAAAAAAAAAAAAATACTTTCAGTTCTATTTCCAATAATTCTTTTATTAAAATAAAAATATATTAAAATAAAAATTCATGACATCAATGTGATAGATATCAGTAAAAAGACCAAACTTGAACTTTGTTCTATTATCATTACTTACTTCAAAGTTAAATTGAATTCTTTTTAAGACAAATTGAAAGAAACTTCTTTCAAACATCAGTTTACAAAGTCAATGACGACGTAACAACAACATCTCCAGAAATGGAGACAAAAATTTATAAAAAGAATCTTTCGATCGTCGAAAGAAAACATAGAACAGCAAACAATAACCGAATAACTAAAGAAGATAGATGTCACGTCACGCAGGGATGGTGAACCTACATGACAAAAAATTGCGCAAATAGGTATAATTTCATTTTAATTGTCTTTAAAATTATTCTGATCTCGATTCTTCTTATTTATGTTGAGATATTTATCAAAATTTTTAAATATTATACATAAGTAGCTGCGCCCCGCGGTATCACCCGCGTAATTCTCGATCCCGTGGGAATATTGGGATAAAAAGTATCCAATGTCCTATTCCAGGTCATGGGTCTACCTCTGTGCCAAATCCATTCAGGCGTTTTAGCGTGAAAGCGTAACAAAGATAAGATAAGATAAGATATTTTTATTTCGCAAATATGGGTACAGTACATGGTGTAAAAAATAAAATTAAACAAGTTCAGCCACATTTTACCACTAGGCATGCGAAAGGTACAAGACCAACAACAAATACAAAAATAGAAAGATTACAGGCACACACATTAAATCAAACATTTTTCTTCATTCCAACATAGATAGGCATATTCATAACAAAACAATTACACAAATGCATTTTCCTTTTCTGCTAAAAACTCTGAAATATTGTAGTAGGCTTTATTCACTAGAAATGTTCGTAGCTTTTTTTTAAATAAAGGTAAATTTAAAGATTTCCAAGATTTAGGTAACTTATTATAAATGAATGGAGCCATGCAGAAGACACTTTTGCGCATGAGTGCTGTTTTTGCGGGTTGCATACATAATCTACTATTATCGCGCCTATTCCGAGGAACTATGTCTGCAAGGCGTGTAAAACGATTTGGGTTACTTTTTACAAATACAGCTACTTCAAGAATGTAAAGGCAGGGCAAGGTTAATATTTTGAATTCTTTGAAATACGGAACACAACTGTCGGTAGACTTTAATTTAAACATAGATCGTATGCACCTTTTTTGGGCTTTAAATATCGTTTCCTTCTCAGTTGAATTGCCCCAAAATATTAGACCATATCGTAAGTGGGATTCTGCTATACCATAATAGGCAATGAGTAGTGCGTCTGTAGATATTATCGGTGATAGGGAACTTAAGGCAAATGCTGATTTATAAATTTTCTTACTTAAAATATCTAAATGTATTTTCCAATTTAACTTTTTGTCTATTTGGAGTCCTAAGAATTTAGTATTTTCAACTTCTTCTATGATATTGTTATTGTGGTGTATTTTAAATTGACTTTTCAAAGGGTGTCGTTGATTAAAATAAATTATTTTGGTTTTATTTAAATTAATGTTTAAATTGTTATCATCTAACCATTTTATAACTGAAGCTAATGTGTTGTTAATATCATTCTCATAAGTTTCTGTGTTTCTACAGGGTATAGTCACGGTGCTATCGTCAGCAAATAATGTTAGTGGATGTTGTATGCATTTTGGAAGGTCGTTTATGTACAATATAAACAATAGAGGACCCAATACGCTGCCCTGCGGTACACCAAAAGTGACTTCACGTTCTGATGATCGATGAATTTCTTCTCGATTATTTGTTAAATTATTTTTTTTAATTTCTGTAATTTGTTTTCGTTTTGTCAAATAGGATTGAATTAGTTTTAATATATTGCCTCTAATGCCGTAAGCTTCGAGTTTGTTTAAAAGAGTAGGAAAATGTACGTAGTCGAAAGCCTGCGTCATATCGCAGAATATCCCACAAACAGGCTTCCGACTATCTACGGTTTTAGTGATATTGTACAGGAAATCGTATATGGCCATATTGATTGTATTATGTTGTCTAAAACCCTTCTGTTCCTCACATAATATGTGATTTTTTTCAACATAAGTATATATTTCTTGATTTATGTATTTTTCGAATATTTTTGAAATTATTGGGATTAACGCGATAGGTCGATATGATTGCATCAGCTCTCTATTATCTTTTTTAAATAGTGGCTTTATAATTGAAGTTTTTAGAGCATCTGGATAAATACCCGCGCTGATACTGAGATTGATTAAGTGGCTGAGGTGTCCGCAGATCTCCAATGCTACGTGTTTTAGTATTTTTGTATTAAAACCGTCATGGCCTACGCTATTAGTGTTTTTTAAAGAAAGTATATGTTTGTGTATATCATGTGGACTGCAAGGAGACATGAACATTGAGTTACTAACACTGTTTGTCACATAGGATTTAGGTTTGCTATTTGCAAGAAGTTTGGCCTGAATTTTATCAATGAAATAATTGTTGAAAGCTTCGGCAATTTCTAGAGGATTTGTTATAGTCTCATTCTCTACTTTGAAAACAAACAAACTCACTTTCGCATTTATAATATTAAAAGTTAGGATTTTGGTTTCAGTGTGTCTTATGAGAGTTATTACACCTATTTGATCGCGTTAACGTATACCTGCTTCAATTTGTACTGACACTGAAATATCGCCTTCAGTTGATAATAGTTTGTTTTGTCATATAATAACGGCCCTTATGGAAATCTGTTATTTTCATCAGTATTTGACATTATGGTGTCGAAAAACAATCTGTACCTATTTGGACAGTCGTTATTAGGTTTAAGTTTAATGGAAAACATTTTTTTTCCATACAAATTGACCTAAAATGTTCTCGATATCATGATCGAATAGTTATAAAAACTTGCACTAGGCATACAGTTCGCCTTTCCTGTTCCCAAGCACACTAGCAAGACACGTCATAGGCAAAAAGTATATTAAGTGTCGAGTTTTTAGTGAGAGATTATTAAGTGTGCTACAAGGATCTTTTGGCGCCTGAATGACATTTGTCATTGTCATGGGAGCGTTGTTGGTAAACATTGGTGAAATAATGAAAAAACAAGATAGCAGCGTTAGTTCTAACTTTCGCCACGCGACAAAATAACCTTGTAGCATTGTATTTGAAAAGTTTCACCATCCCTGTCCTTTAGTGTGACTATTTTAGATACGGCGCTTCGTGCGTTACAATGCGTGTCAAGTATGAAACGCTCCTTAAATATCATCCTTTACACCGTGCCGTAATGTCCTATGTTTATTTCGGTTAGACATGCGAGGTTTTGTTCGTATTTGGGTTTAGATAAGTTTGAAAGCACTAACAAACAAAAGAATATTTACTCGGTTTGACATTAGGTAAATTATAATTTTAATATTTTTTATGCTTGGTGATTCAAATGTTTTACATTATTTCTAAAACTAGACTACATAGAACAATTAATCAATCTAAGAGCAGAGACGAGGAAGCCTAAATAAAAACTATTTTATTTTAAAAACCAACTTGTTGAAAATCTTAAAGTGATTTTCAACAAGAGTTTTTAAAACAGTTTGAACTTGATGAGAATGAATACTAAGATCGACTACGCAGTCGAAAACATCGATTTTAGTATTCACAAAAACATTATCCGATAGCAATCGTATTTACAGAGAGGGTATTTTTTTTTTTTTTCAAATAAACGCACTACATCAATTTGCCGTTTTAAAGACATTGCATACAATTGCCAAAGAATGACAGCTGTTGTGACTTGAATAAACGGAAGATCAAGCCGGTAGCCAGATTGGTAAAAAAAAAAAATCTCTGACGTCACGTTACGCGTCCCTCTTTCCCCTTATACTATAAAAAGTCCGCCATCTTTGTAACCCCATCGAAAACTAGTTGAAGTCATAAGTAAGTAACGTTTACCTGCACCATTTCAAAAGTTATCTCTATTGCTCAAAGCGGCAGAATTTATAGTGCTTGCATAGATTGCCTGCTTATTTTCTCAGCGTTGCCCGCGTTTCTTAGCAGAATTACTTATAAAGTTCATAGAAAATGTTTCAAGTTATACTGTACTGTAGTCGTGTTTTAGACGCTTTGTTTTTATTATTAAATACTTCATTTTAATATGCTCTAACTTCTGACGAGTACGCTTGTTAAAACGCAAGACGTTGAAAATGTGTTAGGTTTTGATAGGCAGTTTTGGTGTTCCTTTTTTTAAATTACTAGACTAGACATGAAACTGGTCACTGTGGGCTAAACAAAAACGTACAGTCGTACTAAATAAACTATGCGCTTCTGCAAAATTCGCTAATGTTCAGAATCACAAAATAGAATCATAAAAGTATATTAGTGTAGTTATTTAATTCATTTTTAGCTACAAATATTTAATTTTCGAATTCGTTGTAACTAAAACTCCAACACGAAAATTAAAATCACGTAATTTATATCAACCCTCTACATAATCAAAATAATAATATAGCAAAAATAGCTAAAGACAAAACACATTAAGAACATAAATAAATTCCTTTCCATACTGCCCTTAAGCAATTCGATCAAAATTCCGGTGTAAATGCAGAACAAAATCAGAGCCGGCGCGCGTTGTCGAACCATCTTCACGCACGTACAACGACAAAAATGTCCTCCCTCAGAGGTTCAGTAGACCGAACGCTAGGAAACGCACATCACATATTGATACTGATCCGATACTGGAGGTAAGTATATGATATACTATGTTTTTATCTCGTTCCGCAATTTGTCGGTGTTGAGGAAATCACTCCTAAGTGAGAAATAGAGCCATTGTGTGGTTGAACCAGTCTTACCAAGTATCTTGTTACCCAGTAACTGGGTTGTGGATTTCCGTTATAGGTAGTGGCTCTATGTAAAATACTGGTATTAAGTTGCAGCTGGTGTAGGACTGGAAGCCGACCCCAACATAGTTGGGAATAGGATATGCAGATGATGAGATGGTGATGTTTTTTTCAACAAAAAAACGCAAGTAAACACTCAGTCTTCTGGGCAAAGGCCTCTTCTCTTGATTGTTTATATAACATAAACAGCCTATGGTCCCACTGCCGGGACACAGGCCTCCTCTCTTCGAGAGGGAGTGAGTTGCTCTACCACGCGGGCCCAGTGCGGGTTGCTAGATGTCACATGTCTTCAAATTTTTGGTTCTAGGACCTACCGGTTTCCTCACGACGTTTTCCTTCACCGTTTTGAGAGCAATGGTGATTAATTATTTACACAAAGTAAAAGGCCATCCACGTAGCGTTGGAAGGCCCCCCACAAGATGGACCGATGACCTGGTGGAAGGCCGCGGGAATGCACTGGATGCGAGAAGCACAGAACCGGTCGAAGTGTCGGTGCTTGGGGGAGGCCTATGTCCAGCAGTGGACGTCTTTCGGCTGAAATGATGATGATGATGATGAAAAGGCCACCTGGGTTCGAACCCACGACCTACAACTTGTAAGTCGGGGCTGTTACCACTGCGCCACCACTACTCTCTAATCTTGTTGTTATGTAAGATATAGAAATATAATGCTAATGATGTTTCGAAACGTCGCGGGAATGATGTACACTGTATCAATGGTCATGCGATCATTGTAATACCAAATTGTGTGGGTTATTCATTTTGTTATTCTTCATAAAACCGAATTGTTGTTGTTGTGAATTTTCTCCGGTAATTCTGACCACAGATCTGTCCATTAATTGGGTCGCTGAACGACGACAAAATACTGATCAGGACGGTTCAAAATTCATTTATTCAAAGTGGGCTTAAGTGGGTGCCACAGTATCAAAGGACAACCACCAAAATTGACTTCAGCGCTTCTTATTATCTACGTCTACGAGTGAGAGAGAGAGAGAGAGAGAGAAAAAGCATCGCAATGAAATAATCATAAGCAACCTACTGTTTTACTTTTCAGCCACAAAAAAGCCGCGCGTACTTTTAGGTTTTTGTTTTAAACATTGGTTGTTATAGCGTGTAACAAAAACCCTGCACGATCCGTGAGGGTTTTGTTAAAAATCATACTGACAGTCTATTTATGTGTGTTTTTTTTTTTGGAAAAAAGAAAAAAAAAATCGTCCAATTTTTTTCAATCGGGGATTTTACCGGTTCATAACATGTGGCGTGGGCGGCAGTCGTCTAGCGGGTGTCTACAAGTCATAATTTATGACCTCTGTAGAAAATTTGCTAATTTATACTGTTTGGGGAATTTTAGTACAAAAAATGTGAATTTCAAATTGCAATAACTTTTTATTTACAATTTTTTTTTTCTGTTATTGTTATTACAGTAGGTGCCTATGTTATACGGATCGTTTTGTTACATGGTGTATGCCATACGTAATGTTCCACTTGTACTGAAAAATACGTGCACTGGCTGGACATATTCACTCTAAATCTGAGTGGTTCTTTCCTCCAAAGACACTAATCTGCATGGTCTTCTGCAATATTATGCCTGGACTTTTAAAGAGACTGTGACCTCTGATTTTGTTTCGGTGTTTTTTCTCAGAGTAATCGGATTGTCGGATACGTAACACTGAAATAATCTAGTTTCAAAAAATATAATTTACTTTTAAACTAATAGTGTTTTTTTTTAACCAATTGACAGATAATAATGTCATTTATCATACAGTATTTGGCGTAACAGATGTAAATAAATATACGCTCACTTGTAAACAGTAAGGGTAGGTATGTAGCATGGTTACAATTATTATGTTCAAGGGTGGTCGTGTAATCCGTGGGTAAACAAAGTCCAGTCAATACCCCACAAGAATGAATGGACTCAAACTTTCTGTTTACCTACCTAATATATGGCCACAAACGCACAATATTGATTCTGATAACCAATCAGGAGCGTAGACGCTACACGCAATGTTGGATGTCACTCTCTGACACAGAAATTGCATGTTTATTGATATCATGTGGGTTTAGGTACGGTTTAAGTAGGTGAATGATTTTATATTTCCTGTAAGAATGTTTTCTGAAGGATAGGTATGACGTCACTGTTTGGAGAAACGATCTTTCAAGGTAATATGTATAGCTAAAAAAAGAAAACGAAATAAACGTTTTTTGCGGTAAACATGACCCAATGAAAGAACTCAAACACAAAAAATAACAAGTTGGGGGAAAATAAATAGCGTCCCATCCACGCAAAACAACCATCGCTCAGCATAATGCTGCGACCCTATGCGAGACAGAGCCACACACAATTAGATATAAATAAAATACTAGAAATTAAATAAATATACATTAAGTATACAATTTTTTTAACATAATAATATATAATATTTAAAAAGTGGCAGCATTAATTCATTTTATTTCCGTGTCATTCATTCATTCATTCATACCTACTTAATCCTTGCCGGATTAAGGCTGTCACAAACAGGCGCGATATCTCGGGCGCGCAAAGGGCTGCGATGCCTGTCGCGCCCGCGATATTGCGCCACGAGGCTTTAAAGACTGAACAGCAGACTAGATGCGAAAGCAATATAGAAGCTGGTTTGTGTTACCCCTTGAAATAATAGCCTATGAACAGCTGTAAATAACGTCATAAGCATAATCCATCAGCCTATATTGTTACCACTGCTGGGACACAGGCCTCCTGTCTATGAGAGGGAGTGGGCTTTTAATCTACCACGCGGGCCCAGGTTGGTAGATGACACATGTCTTCGAATTTTTTGGTTCCAGGACATGCCGGTTTCCTCGCGCTGTTTTCCTTCACCGTTTTGAGAGCAGTGGCGATGAAATAATTTACACAAAGTAAAGCGCCTGTCAGGTCACTGGGACACCACTGCTCTTAATTAAATAGCGACAGCCTGTAGCAAAATAATTCCTTAGATGGAACAGCGAAACTTACCATACGAACATAGGGCAAAACATCTATACCTCTAACTTTATTTACAATAACTATTTTCAACTTTTTTCTTATTACCAAAAACCCGTGTTTATCAGTTGTTTAGCCTTAACACCTTTTAAACATGACATTTCTGTATGGAGGAGCTCGCGGCTAAGTAATAACAGCCGCAAGGGTCGATCCATCAGGTTAAGCTACGCTAGTCGGGGTTGGTCCGTGGATGGGTGACCATCTTTACAATTCGAGACTCCTCCGTGCCTCAGAAATCACGCTAAGCCGTTGGTCCCGTCTGTCATTCGAGGATCTTTGACAGTCGTTACGGGTCGTCAGAAGCCCGAAAAACTGACAACCAGCCAAAGGGTAATACCCAGTTACTGGGTTGTGGAGGTCAGATAGGCAGTCGCTCCATGTAAAATACTGGTATTCAGATGCATCTGGTTAGACTGGAAGCCGACCCCAACATAGTTGGGAAAAAAGGCTAGGCAGATTGATTTCTGTATGGAGTTTGACATAGAACTAATATTAAACAGTGTTGAACAAGTTTTTGTGGTAAGATCGTAAGACTTTAACTGCGTTCAGAAACAAAATACAATCATTTTAACAAACCGCCTCTCTTGTATATTGGCAACACCATCTGTCTCAGACTCCGAGGTTCCGGGTTCGATTCCCAGTGGGGGCAAAACTTTCTGCTCGGTTGGGTTGGTGGTAGGGCTTCTTCTACGTCTGCCTGGCTAGCTACCACCATCTTACCTAAGTCTGTCGCTATAACAACAATGTTAACAGCATAGTTGTGTCAGCTGTAAGAGGTAAGATAGCCAGTTCCTCTGTAATTAAGGATTCCCGGTGAAGCTCGCTTCCACCTTCAGCCCGATCATCACTTACCATCAGGTGAGATGGAGGACAAGAGCCGGGGACGCTCTTGTGAATAAAAAAATAAAACATTTAGATGCTCAGTAGACCTACCTGAAACAGACAGCAGTACATAACATGATGAATCCAAAAAAGGTGCAAATCCATTGATCAAATAAAAAGTAGTACGTATTTGCACTAAAAGTCAATACGTCGTTCAAACACAGCTCAAAACGAACACTAAAGCTAAAGTGTTGCACATATTTGCGTTTCACGTATCGCGAAAAAAAAGAACTTAACAAACAATGTGCATTTCATCATTTTAATTCTAGGGAGATTTTATATTTACTGACTTAAAGTATTATTATTTACATAATAAAGTTCTTAAAATAATAATAAAAGATATTAAAAAATCATAGGGTATCAAAAAATTCGTCCGTATTGCTGTCAATAGGAAATGTGCCCAAAAGGCTGGCAGCATTGCCGCGTTAAAGGGCAATGCTGATTCTTTGGCCAAAAATTAGGCCAGCCCCTCTGGTCACGTGAAGAGTCGACCAACCGCGCTTGGCGGTATCTCGAAAATCTAAGTGGGCACTCGGATCCCATGACGGCTCAAACAATAAGATTGGAACATAATTAAATAGAGTACAAAAAAAATTCGTGCAATGAATATTCATCAATCCTATCACTGAATTTGAGCAGATTACAATATCATATTTTATTCTTTTTATTGAATAAAAAACAGAATTCATGGGAATATTCATTTTTTGTTAAGTAAGTACTTCAATATCATCTGCCTAGCCGCTTCCTAACAAGGTTAGACTCACTTCCTGTCTAACCACGACTATACAGGGTTATTGGATATACGTCGGCAATCCGGGGATGTAGGAGAGGTCATTTGCAACCAAATGACCCCTGATGACTCCTATGCCAATGTTAACCATTTTGGAGTATTTGACATATTTAAATTTAAATATATTGTTATTATTATTTATTTATATTTAAATTTCATTCATTTTAAAATATAAAATGGCAAATTACTCCAAAATGGTTAACATTGGCATAGGGTTTATCAGGGGTCATTTGGTTGCAAATTACCTCTCCTACATCCCCTTAATGGATTGTATACATGAATATCGAACCTAGGGCGTTCGTCAGTCACGCTTGTGAGCACTAGTAGTCTAGACTACTAGTACTAGTAGACTCGACAAAATTATATTAAAATCACCTACTAATAGTCAAAAATCGTCATAATTATGTTGTTTTAAATAATGGTCATCATTAACTGCCTGGTTGCACCCCCTGCAGTTTCCTCCATTTTGTGCCTTGCTTCCCAGATCTGTACTAATAGCATTCAATCTCTATCTGCATATCTTGCAGGTCAGCGATCCGTCTGGTTGTCTGTCGCGACTACATCTTTCGTCAGCCTTTGGGTCTAGACTTGACTTCAATCCTGCCGTCGACATACGCGTATAAAAAGTGAGTTGATTGTCATAATTACACACTTGCTTTAGGATTAAATAAATATGATCGCAGCATCTATTATACATTGTAACAGCGAATCAATTTTCACACATCCCCCTTAAGACCTAAACCATTTTTAGGGTTCCGTACCCAAAGGGTAAAACGGGACCCTATTACTAAGACTCCGCTGTCTGTCTGTCTGTCCGTCTGTCACCAGGCTGTATCTCATGAACCGTGATAGCTAGACAGTTGAAATTTTCACAGATGATGTATTTCTGTTGCTGCTGTAATAAAAAATACTAAAAAACAGAATAAAATAAATATTTAAGGGGGCTCCCATACAACAAACGTGATTTTTTTGCCGTTTTTATAGATAATGGTACGGAACCCTTGGTGCTCGAGTCCGACTCGCAATTGGCCGGTTTTTTTTTTGATATTCGGATAGCTCATGACCAAAAGATATGCCTTAAAGAATAATGAATTAAAAATCGCGACTAATTAAAAGGTTATGCAACAACGCGAAACGCGGGTATTCTGCGATAGCACACGCACTAGCACAATATAATTGATTTTGTAAAAAGCACTCAATAACATCAAGAACTTGTTGAACTACCGGTAAACAGCTAACAATAAAAAAATATCGAGCACGTCAAATTAAGAACTTCTCGTTAACTGTGAGCAGTCGAGCAGAAAATTGTATTAGTATCGAAGGAGACGTTATTTTTAGGGTACCGTTACGAAACTCAAGGGGAACCCTTGGAACTACTTAAAAAAGTATGAAACAGGAAGAAATTTAAATTAAGTGTTACGAAGTAGACCGCAGAACAAACGGTTTTTTCTTCGCTCCCTATTTTGTTGCGAAATCTTGGGATAACGTGTTTCCTGTATTTTAAGACGTAATCGGTGTTATTGTGAAGCAAAAGTGTGACTTAATGCCGAAAATAAATTGTAAAATACTTTCCCCAATTTATTTTTTTAATACCTTGTTGGTCTGGTGGTCGCTAGCGCTACTGCTGAGCATGAGGAGTTGGTTTCAATTCCCGGGTCGGGCAAAGTGTTTTTGGATTTTTCAATCAGAAATTTCTCAGTAGTATCCCGGAGTCTGGATTTCTGCCCTGGATGGATCGATGGCAATAGGTTCGCCACCTACTACACATAGATGGCGAAATGTAGGTGTTATTATAGTTACACGTCTGCTAATCCTTCGGGAATTGAAGGCGTATTTTTTTTTTTATTCATTATTTTTAGTGCAAATAAATGTTTTTCTTCATTATTTCGTTAACACCGTTTTATGTAATATAATTCTCGAATATTGTTTACAGTGACATCGCTGCAGCGAGCGGGATAGTTCTGGAACGATGCTCGCGCGGTGTTGGATAGTTTTGCGTTACGAAGTAAAACTTGTGAAACTTTCGAGGAATCATAAATGCAACACAAGTGAATACCCAGTTTTGTAGGATTCCTTCTACGCTAAGGGCATAGCTTGGAAGATAAAACATCCATAAAAGTAGGTAGGAATAAAATTTGTAGCAGCCAGCTAGTACTATTCAGAGTCTTCATAATATCTCCTTTATTCATTAATACATACATAAACTCAAGCCCCTTCCATGGGGTAGGCAGACACTACAGAACGTTACGTGCTACGATACTTATATACTCTTTTTGCTTCGTTTACGTTCATACATCTGGTAATTTATATATTCATTAGATAAATATACAAATAAATTACATTTTTAAATATCACATATTTAAAAATTTAAATATTCAAAACTTGCCTCGGTAACTAGGTCAGGTCTTCAGAGTAAGAGGAACCCATACAATATTCTTTAGATAAACAAATAAATTACATTTTTAAATATCACATATTTAAAAATGTAAATATTCAAAACTTGCCTCAGTAACTCAGAGCAAGTGGAACCCCTAACAGTTCCTACTTACGAGCCGTGTCCAGAAGTAAATACGATAATACGATATAGTTACATAGTTATGATGCATGAACGTAAACGAGGCAAAAAGAGAGTGTAAGGATCGTAGCAGATGGCGTTCAGGGGGCCTAAACCGGCCACATTAGCAATTCCTCTAAAAGCAGTTCATTTCCTGAATCCCAGCTGTCATTAGCAATTCCTCTAATTTGACATAAAAGCAATTCATAATTTGTGGACCATTTAACGAATCTCCCTATAAAACTGTCAAACAGATGAATTATTTCGTAATATGAATTATACGCAGATCATATTATGAACTGTCAGTTTGTGACATTTTACGATGATTCATAATATTTTCATATTTCTGCTAAAGTGACGGTTTTAAGCCCCCGGTAGTTTCTGCCTACCCCCATGGAAAGAACGTGTGTGTTTATATATGTATGTATGTACGTACATAGTTACTAATCCACTTGAGTACAAAATCTAGAAACTACCTCTATTGCTAGCCACAAACATGACAAGGCAACCATAAATAAGTCAAGACCCGATACGTAATCAAATATTTAGAAGCTTTCCCCAAATAGTGCCTTCATAGGTAAATAGCACAGTAACAGACCAAACAACCTACCTGAATATTACACACGCACCTTAATTAACACTTGACGTACACATTCGGAACGTGAGAAGGGTAATATTAATGAATATCATACAAATTATTCAAACAGACACTTCTAAAGATGGCTGATTAATGAATTTCCGTAGAAAGTCGGAGAAATGAACATAGGTAACGATAAAATTGCAGAGAGCGTATGTCTCAATTTTATTTATGCCAGTAAAAATGCGTAAAAATTCTTGTACATTTTCATTAAAGTACGGTATGATGAAAATGTACAGTAATTTTTAAGTACGCACTTCTTTCTGAAAGCCTAAGTTGAGTATCTAGTCGAGCTACTTTACGATTTCTGACTCTCTCTGGCTCCACTTGCGTGAAAAATATTTAATTTGGGTACTGAAATAAATGCTCTGGCCTCTGTTTATAACCGACTTCTTTAAAAAGGAGGAGGTTCGCAATTCGTCTGTACGTATTTTTTATTTTTTTTGTATGTTTGTTACGCGATAACTCCGCCAATTATGAATCAATTTTGATGATTCTTATTTTGTATGGTATGTCATGCTTCCGAGGTGGTCCCATATAAATTTTATTAACTTCGCTTGGGTAGTTTTTGAGTTAGCGTCAATATTACGTATTTTTCCCACTTAGTTTATCTAGACGATGTTTTCATTTACTTCTTTACTGTTATTTTCATCAGCTAGTGGTATTCGAATTTGTGTGGGGTACGTACCACTACTAAAAAGTGAAAAATAAAAACTTTTTAACTTTTTTTGGAAGTCGTTTTTTTTTTGTAAAAAGTTTTTTTTGTAAGTAGAGTCAACCGCACGTCGTAATATTTTGACATCTAAAAGGCCGTAGCCTCAGGTCAGTTTTTTTAAATTATAGTGTTACCGCTAATGTGTACTTCGCTGCTAACTCCTCCGTCATGGATTCTCTAGACATAGATAGATTGACCCTCACGCCTTATTCCCATGGGTGTAGGCAGAAACTACAGAACATCACCTGCTACGATCCTTGCATACTCCTTTCACTTCGTATACGTTCGTTCTGGTCATACAAGTACGCCAATAGATTTATTTGATATAAAAAAAATGATTTAATTAGACATAAATCCTTGAACTTAACTCACTTAATGTATCTATTCAGGCAAGTATAACAAAGATTTATCAGTTGCAAATAAAGCAAAAATGACAAAATAAATGTAGAAAAAACCACGATTGTAAACGGAACCCTTCTCACATTTGTACAGTTCGTTCCATCCCACTTTCCGTATCATTGGCGACGCGAATGCCTTTACAAGCGATATGCTCCCCCGTTACAGATACTTACTACTTAACGTTAGCAATCATTTATTTTGAGTTAAAAATGTATATTTTTTAAATTAGTTAGCTCAGTTTTGGTCGCTATCACACCTAATGCAGACGACTGTGGTGCCCAAAATTTGAAAATTACCCGATTTTAGCTATAAGGAAACTCTGACTCTGACAGTTAGTTCCTGTTCTTACCACCCTTCTTTAATATCAATAAAGATAATCTTTTAAAATGGCTTCCAAGCATAGCATTACCTACTGAAGAATGGATACACAGCGTAATTAAAGGAATTTTGGCAACTGGATAGTATTTTTAGGACGTGAGCTATTCTCATATTATTCGCTTCGAAACGAAAATAAAAAATGAAAATTATAATAGAAAAGCATAGTCCTCGTGACGTATGAATACCGAAAGAAGAAAGCCTACTTCGAACCTGTTTGAAAATGGAACAAAACCTGTATCTAGGTGGAGCGGGAGGGCGTGTCAGACTTTTACTGACTAAACCCAACCATGTTCCTTCAGTTGCCTGTTTCCAAGGTCCCGGGATCCCTTTCGGACTTTCCCGTAACCCCTGAAAAACATGTATATCTTTTTTATTGTTTTTTGAGGCTGGGAATTCATCAAATGTCTTCTCCGGCTCTGGGAGGAGCGGCAGGGCGTGTCAGACTTTTACTGACTAAAACCCACTCGTGTTCCTTCAGTTGCGCGTTGCCAAGGGTCCTGGTATAGCTTTCGGACTTTCCCGCAACTCCTGAAAAACTTGTATATCTGAGGACGTTTGCATTGCATTCGCATCTCATTCGCAATCTGTCAAAAATACAATCAATTATACAATTTGACGACACGGTTGGCGCAGTGGCTGAGCGATGGACTGCTGCGCAACGTGCCGTGGGTTCGATTCCCGCACGGAACAAATATTTGTATGATCTGCAAGTAGTTGTTCCGGGTCTGGGTGTTAGTGTATGTGACTTTCTATGTTTGTAAACGCACCCACGATACAGGAAGAAATTCCTAGTGTGGGGCAAAGTTTAAAAAAAAAAAAAAAAAACAATTTACCAAAAATGTTGAAAGGTTTGGCCGTCTGTTCAGAAGCATTTCAAGCAACGCTTCCCGGTTTACAGTCGCCGTTAAATAGGTAATTCGTTCCGAAGCAATATGGCTCAGTTACAAACTAAGTTTGCGTAGATCGGTTCAAGCTGGATCAACTACAGTGAATCTTAGGAATGAAGTTATTTGGAGCCAGTTCAGTTACTCAATCGTTGGAAAATCAACTGTAATAATTATAATTATTAATTCGTTAAATATGTCAATATATTTGTAACAATTATATTATTTTATCATTTTTGCAGTCTTAAAAATAAACGAAACAAAACTGAACTTATTGTTTGCGATTGAATTTTGATCAGAAATATACAATGTAAGCCCGATGGGATTTAGTCCAACTGTTACAAATTATCTAAAAACAACTTCTGTTTAAAATATTTTGAAAGAACCAGTCACATTTCAGGCATATGCGTAGGCCTGTTAAGTGTTCAGACAATGATTTATTCGCTATCTAACAAGCATTACCTAATTCTTATATCACCCATACCTACTTTCCGACCACAACAGCTTCCTCCAAGTGTCCAAATCCTGATATCGTTGAAATGTTCAGCCTATAAGCTCCTATACATTGTAGGTTACCAAACAGGGAAGGCTTTAGACCTGTCGCCGCTGGCTTAGATTTAACACATTGTAGGCTGCCCTCAGTGGCATATTTTTTGCGTATCAGCGGTCAGATTGCGTTCAATTTTGGAAGATGCCTTTGACTTGAATTTTACATACATGTTGTAAAAAAAGCTCATTATATAAGCATTTTGTACATCAAACTCCAACTTTGATTTTTGGTGTGAAAATTCGTTTACGGTAGGTAGTGCGTAATTTAACGCTCGCAACACATTCTCCTCTTGAGTGCTAGCAACAGTGCAGTGATCATGGGAACATTTAAAGTTAAGTTATAATATATAAAACCAGTTTTCGTGAAAAAAAAAAACGAATACCTTCATTAACTCCGTAACCAGAAGGTTATTGTCCAGGACAAAAAAATATCATAATAGCGGGAAGACCGAGTGACTTTCGGGTTCATTAAGGGTATTTTCACCCAGATTTGATAAATTAATGTTGTTGAATAAAAGTATGAATAGATACATAAAGCATACTTTTATATAAAGTCAATTACATTACATCGTTTTTTAAAGTCATTACTAAACTTAACTTAAACAAACGTTTATAAATAAACCCCTTTATTACTATTGTTAAAGAAGTTTAAGAAACGCGTTCTCGAAACTTGTTTAAACACACAGTTTCTTTTGTCATGTGAGTCACTCCGTGAATTTCAGTTCCTAGGAAAACTTTCAGAATGACTTTACTCGTTTTAACAAACAAACTTCTGCTCTACGACTTCAAAAAAATGAGAAAAAATGTGTTTCTATATAAAGCTACTAGAACACGAGTTTGTTACGTCAGGATGAGGATTTTTGCTCTTCATTTTGTTCGAAAAGTAGTAACTAGTACAAAAGTTCAAAGTTTAATTCGCAGAAGTCATTGTTTTATTAACCGAACATTGCATTCAAGCACTTTGTAAAGATTTTGTACATTATTAAGCAAGAGCTGCAAGTAAGCTATAAAACCTACGCTTATACAACGTGCCGCTACAATGGCGACATTAATTTAACACACGGGTAGGGCTAATTAGCCAGTAATTATAAAAATTATAATAAAATAAAATAATTCGTAAATTGAAAAATTTACATTTTCAAACAAACTAAATAATAAAAACATAACCAAAATTGAGATCACTCTGTGTAAAAGATTCATTCATGAAGCTACATACCAGCTGGCTTACGTTCTATCGGTCCGATTCTTTGTCGGCATAATTTCTAAGAAATTGCGCTTTCCCTCTATTTGCCTACATATGATCCGTGACCCCGGCAAATGACCTTTTCGCTACAGTTCTATAAGTACAGGTTGCTCCAAGATGGTAATTTAGAAAATTGTAAATAAATCAATAAATAATAAATATTTTCATAAAACGAATACGCTATTTCGTATACGTGTGTTAAATTAATGTCACCATTGCAGCGGCACGTTGTATATATGCGAAAAAACAAAAGTTCTCAAATCGAGCAATGTACATTAAATATCGAGAAAAAGTAATAAATACGTTGTGGAACGTAGATATTATTTAAAATTAACTGACCCGACAGACGATGTCATGTCAAAATTTCAATATGATCTTGAGTTTATATAAAAATAAAAAAAGCACTTCCAGTTTTTCCATAATTTTCCAATTCTCTTGACAAGTTTTCCAAGTTTTCTTTCAATAAAAACCTAATTGTGACTAATACAATCAATCTGCCTAGCCTTTTCCGAACTATGTTGGGGTCGGCTTCCAGTCTCACCGGATGCAGCTGAATACCAGTATTTTACATGGAGCGACTGCCTATCTGACCTCCACAACCCAGTAACTGGGTAATACATAACCCCTTGGCAAGACTGGTTGTCAGTTTTCGGGTTTCTGACGACCCGTAACGACTGTAAAAGATCCACAAATGACAGCCGGGACCAACGGCTTAACGTGCTTTCCGAGGCACGGAGGAATCTCGATATGTGAAAATGGTCACCCATCCACGGACCAACCCCGGCAAGCGTAGCTTAACCTGATGGATCGATCCGAGCGGCTGTTATTACTTAGCCACGAGCTCCTCCTAATTGTGACTAATACGAACATTTTAAAACAAAAAATAGTCAAATTGGTCCGTCTAGGCTTTCTCAAGTGATGCGCTTACCAAAGAACAGGATTTCATTTTTAACCGACTTCTTCAAAAAGGAGGAGCTTCTCAATTCGTCTGTATGTTTTAATTTATACATGGAATTCTTGCTATACCTTTTATTTTATAAGTAAAAAAAATATTTTTACAGAAAGACATACATAATTAGGTACACAAGGATTACAGAAATATTGAACAATAGAGCCACATTAAAGGGCGAACTGATGCCTCCTAAACTGGGCCAAAAAAATGTGTTTTAGGAACCAAGTTCCTCAAGGAATAATCGCATACAACTGGTACCTGAGTGTCATGGAAAGCATACTCAAAAGAAAACAGAATTCCAATCACTAACTTAAAACATTCTTCGAAACATCTTCACCCCACCTTATTGTTTCGTTCACCCCATTGTAACAGACCGAAACCTATTTGAACCTAAAATCTAATTATCTCCAATAAGAAATTACAAAGTCATTCAATTTCGTAAATCGTTTAAACTTTCCACTAAAGATCTAACACCATTGAAAATTAAATGTTTTATTCATAAGTGTTTAAACATTTTAGCTCCAGAATAAAAATGGTATCATGATTTATTACCGTGGTGTTTCGCCTTCGGGTATTTTATGTCGCAGTGATGCAGGGCTTATGGTAATGAGTGTGTCATTAATTCAGTCTATGGGGTGGTGGTAAAAGCTTTTAAATTTTAGTGCGAAAGGTGTTTTGTACTTACCATAAAAGAGCGAGTAGTTTTAAATAGTGGGTCGAAACGAAATTGAACTATAGTGTGTTCCAAAAGTAATAGATGAAAGTGTAAACAAAACAAGTTAAATTCTTACGCAATCACTTGCTAAAGAGGTTTCAACTTTAATCTAACCACTCTTCACGAAAACTAAGGTTAATTATTTAATCTCAATATTGTCAAATGAAAAACCTATTTATGGCGATTTAATTAGAATGTCGGGTTTAAGTATTCTAGTAATTAAATCAAAACACTCAATTCGTTGAGCAGTAGTGGCCCAGTGGTAACAGCCATGACTTACAAATTGTAGGTCGGACACTGAAAGCTCTTGAACGCGATTTTTTTATGTTCTGACCGCGTTCAATTTCGTTAGTGAAATCCACCCTTAATAATTTTCCTAAATAAAAGTCTGTCTATCCATACCATAAATCGTTTGAATACCCCATTGAACTCAAGCCTTTGCCAAAGCCATATACATGGACACACCCTCTTTCACACACATATACACAACAACAAAGAGATCCCCAAACCGACTGTTTTCATATTTCAATCTAGCCATATAAATAGATATAAGTGCCTATAAAATAGTGTGCCGATAAAATGCATGCCCAAATCCCGGGGAGAATCACAACGGTTTAATATCGGAGTCATTGTGCACATTTGGCTCAACCGACATTACGCGATGCCATTCCCTGTGGTACTGTAATAGCGGCATACTTAAAATCATTGGCATCTAATCTCATTTGATGTATGGCTATTTAAAACGTTTGATTATGATGATGATTTTTTTATTATATAAACACCCAGTTCTACAAAGACAAACATAAATGGCCCATTACATAATGGATCATTCATTATCATCATCATTTCAGCCGAAAGACATCCACTTCTGAACATAGGCCTTCCCCAAGCACCGCCACTTCGACCGGTTCTGTGCTTCTCGCATCCAGCTGATCCGCTGATTCTGACCGCGTACCGGAAGACGTAGCGTTGGAAGACAAGGTGGACCGATGAATGGATCATTAACGCCAATGATTTCATTAATTTCATCAAAGAACCATTAAAATCGAGTCTAATGTTGTTTCTGCAACAAGTTAATGGAAGATTAGTATTTAATGACAGCTTTAAAAGTTAAAGTTCGTATCTGCAACTGGCTGATGGTCTGTGTGAGGTCGTCGAAAAAAAAAAAGTCTAGTAGTATGACAACTCTTTTCTGGCACAATAATAATGAACAAAATGTTAAATACCTATATGTAGTAGGTAGTCGCCACACTCTCATAGTCTGATGGGATGCCAATCCGACACGACCGGAGAGAGATCAGGCGCAGGGCAACGACGGCTTAACGTGCTTTCCGAGGCACTCGTATCACACCACTTTCCTGTCTCCGCACACACTTCTTGTGCACTATAACATCTCCCACGCCAAAGGCTGCCCGGAGAACTATTATTATTAGGTAGGTACCTATATAAATACAACATTTTGTGATTGAGATACCCTAATAATTATCATTCAGAGGTTATTCAATTGATAAGTGCAATAATAATTATCATTATTTTTTAGTACGCTTGGTTAGCCAACCTTAGAAAAGAATAAAAACACACTTTAACCACAATCATAAGAATAACAGAAAATACCAAAAACTTCTTAATTAAACTTTAACACAGCGGCCTTTCAATCTAACAAAAGATAATTAACAAAACTTTTAAAACACTATTTAATAAAAGTGAATTCCATTAGAAATACAATTAGTGAAGTTAGTTCTAACGTTCCAACTTTGAGTTTAGACAAGTTTTTGTTGGTAAATGCAATTGGTACTGTTGTGCCATTTATGATTCAAAAGCCAACGTGAATGGTACAAAATAGATATCTACAGAAGGTCGGCTCCGTAGAACATACGCAAACGCGCGCATACATAGACACGCTTCACGGATAAGTTTGAGCGCGTTAATCGTCAAGTTCATTTTTCTGTTCGGCAAACCCGAACTTCGTTGGTTTCGCCGAAAATAATTATGACAATCACGTATTCACGCGACGTAGACGATCGCTTTCAACACTCGATCGCTTTCGATTAGGACAAGGCCAATGTGTGCGTGTGCCTGTTTTCACGCGTTGTATGCAGTGGGCCTTCTGTGCTATATATGTATCTTGTGCCAACGGGATATTGTTTAAATGAATTATCCAATTAGTTTAGAATCCGCGTCGCATTGTGTTGGGTTTAGCTCGAGTGTGGTCTACGCTAAAAGAGCGGTCTTTGCTATTGGAAATGTATTGTTTTTTGTTATTGAAGTATCAATTTTATTGTTGATAAGAATATGGTTTCATTTTTGTTGTCATCCTTTGAATCTATCATAAGTGATAATTTTTTTCTCTTACATAAATGTCACACTTTCAATGGCTACCATTTTGGAAAATATCTAAGAAGATGAATTACAATCGCTATGATGGTATTTGGCTATCAGCATGTGTAGTGAGTCGTTCCGGCCGGCACAGAGTAAAAAATTGGATACATTTAATTCTTGGACCAGATTTATAATGTTACAGAATGTTCACCTCTCGATGCCGAAAATAACTAGCTAGCCTAGTACCTAACGATAACAAAGTAACTAGGTACACAAACAGTACCAATTTATCCACATATTATTTACGAAAATTGTAAGCATTAATAATTCAGAAGTCAGTAGGGTAGAGTTTAAATGAATTATCCAATTAGTTTAGAATCCACGCGGCATTATCTAGGCTTAGACTACAGTAGTGTCCCTAACCGTTGAATATGTGAGTGTAATTCATGAAAGTTGTTGCTAATTCCTTGTTTACTAGACTTTTCTGAGTTGTTTTGGGCCACTCATTACTAAATGCATGAACAGCTTCGTTTTTAGGGTTCCATAAATCCAAATGGAAAAACGGAACCCTGATAGGATCACTCGTGGATCTATCTGTCTGTCTGTCCCGTCTGTCAGAGTCAATTTGCTCCGAATGTAATGGACCGATTAATTTGAAATTTGGAACCCATATCAATATCTGTGATCCAAAGAAGTGTAACGTAAATAAATAAATTTGGATTATGACGGTCACTTTTGGGAAAATAAGTTGCCTGTATTGTGTCCCAATAGCGAGGAAATGGCCCCTTTTCCTCCCCTCTCTATTTTGTGCGATCTTTGGCCATATTGCTCCGCAAACATGCTGTTCACGCCTTCATCACCACGTGCACCGCGGTCTACCGCCACGGCGGATGTCCTCAGACGTCAGTGAGTGCCAACTTTATCTTTGCCCATATCTCCGGGTATACAGGGTTATTGGTAAAACACCAACAACCTCTTAAGGAGTCATTGGACTCATCATTATGAACAACTTTTACTATGGGAACAAATATGAAATCGCGAAATAAAAAACAGCTGTTCCCTACATAATATGTTCGCATAACTCGTCAAAATTTACGGAACAGCTGTTTTTTTTTCTCGATTTCTTATTATTATTCCTTTTTTTTTGGGTCTGAATTTATCAAATAACTTCCCTATCAGCCTGCCATTCATAAAAGCATACTTAATATCAAACATTTTCCACTGAAAATGATGACGCTATACAAAACATTTCCACATTAAATAAGCCATTCAAAATTGCCGTCGAAATGAAAGGCAATCTAGTTCAGCAATGTGACAGCCCAACAAAGCTTCGTAAAACAATGATGGGTTCGTAGAGAACTGACATGTCACCGGGATATAATAGTCTGCCTAAATCGAAAGCCGCCACGCTAACGACTCTGTTAATAATTCTAGTGGACACTTATGTTCGGCTACTGGGAATTGTCAAATGTGTGAGGTCTTCGATGTGATAATTAATTCAGAACTCGAGAGAGAGTTCATGATTTAAGATATAATATTAAGCATTATTATAAAAACAATGACGAAAGCAATTAACTCGTTAGAACACTTATCTAATTATGGTAACTTGGCAAGCCTAAAAAATATCAAATAACTTTGCTAACGGCTATGGCGTAATGCACAAAGTTAGGTCGGTAGATGAGCAGAAGGATTCTTCTACCCGTTAAATATTATTGGAAAATCCTCTCATAAATCAGAAATGAGAATCGCTACTTAGTGCGCTCTGCAAGCGTTGTAATTAGCTGCATATAATATTTAGTGTAGAGGGTTAATTTAAATTAACTAGCTGAACTCCGCAGACGCGTTGGTTTTAAATGAAAAATTATTTAAAAAATAATTTGATGTTTTTTGTGTGGGGTGTCCGACCGCAGTTATTGTAGTTACTTAAATGAAGTACCTATGTTTAAAAAATCTGTTTTTTTTTGTCTAAGTTTCACAGATGTGATTTGTATCGATATCTAAAAACGATAATACATGGGAAAATAGTTTTTCTCATCTTATACTTCAAGCAGCGGTCGTTAACCTCCCAAAAAAAACATCAAATGTTTTTATTTTATTGCGTTCAGATATTGATACCCATCGCGTCTGCGCAGTTAAGCTAGCCAATTTATAATAACCCTGTATAGCACCATAGTGGTACCTTACCTCCATGGTTTAGCCTAAGTTCTGTAAAAAACTTTTACGAACCGGAAAATATGTTCGACCCCTCATAACCATGCAAAAACTCTCTAATTATTGATCGAGTTGTAGCACCTATAAATACGGCAGTTACGGCACCCTATCAAAATTTCAATAAACTCCACACTGACAGTGTTCCGGAATTGACCCCACTCCACATAGTTATGAGCGAATAAACAATGGCCCCGTAAGTGAATATATAATATGTTTACATCGCATAGGTAAAGTAAATACGTTGGGGTTTCAATATTAATTATTCCTGTGTGTGTTTATTGATTAGAATCTTGATTTGATGCATATCTTTGGTAAGGTCTTAGCCTAATCAATAGATTTTGGTGTACGTACTTAGTTTATTTCTAGGTCATCTATACTTAGAAACCTTTATGGCCAGTGTTAATTATTTTGCGTAGTTTGATTGAACTATTGAAGAGACTTGCTGTATCATCACATCACTGACACTTGCCACTTACTTAAGATGTTTTTTTTTTCCATAAAACGTTAATTTGCAATATCTGGAAGTGGGTGGAAGGGATTCTTTTTCACACAGTTTAATTATTCTTCTAATATAATAATAACAAGAAACACAAATGAAAAATTATAATAATATACGACACGGCACGAATAGCGAGGAGGTTCTTTCCTCTACAGCCCTGACCACCGGCAGCTTGGATCCTGATCCTGAAGCCGATGGTCTACTATTTTTTATATTTTTAAATGTTATTTTTGATTTATATTAAAAAAAAATGTAAATAATATGTATTCAAAATTAAATAAAGGGTATAATATAATTATAATTATAGGATAAAAACCTAATAATATATCATAATAATAATAATAATTTACAGCGAACCTGAAAGCCGAGAAAGAGAAACAAATAAAATATCTCGACTTAGCACACGAGGTTGTCGACATGTGGAATGTGAGCTCGGCTATCATTGTGCCGATTGTCGTAACGGCCTGATAGCCGAAAGCCTCGACCAACATCTCTCGAGGCTCTCGTTAGGCGGTTGGATCAAGGGCCTGATTCAGAAGGCAGTACTCCTTGATACGGCTCGCATTGTGAGGAGGTTCCTGTCTCTGCAGCCCTAACCACCGGTAGCTTGGACCCTGCTCCCGACACCGGCGGTTTTCTATTTTTAAATGTTTTTCCTCATGTTTAAAAAAAAATATATATTTAATAAATAAACGAAGTATAATTATAATTTATACTACACAATCGGCCATACATTTCACCGATAACAGCTCAGCTCATAAAACCAAGAGTTTATGCCACCTACCACAATTTGACCATATAATAAATTAACTCAAGAAATCGACTAAAGCGCATAAATTCTCATTCTAATTACATAATTACAGCAACCGCGATTAAACCATAAACTTCACGTGTTCCCATTCGCAATATAATTGCCTACATTAGCGATACACATATATTTAAAAATATTTGCTGGCATTAGTAGCTTTTTCTAGTTATTGTTGTAATTGATGGAAAGCATTCGCTTGCATGTGCACGAAGTGCCTTGCATTTGTTACTAGTTTTACAGTTGTGAATTTCAATATAGATTATTAAGCTTTTAAGGGCATTTCTGTGAATTAAAAAGCCATAATAAAATTATCAGGTTATCGGTAATTGTTTTATTACGGTATTTATACGGTATGTTAACTAACAAAGGGCGGTCCCGCTAACCCGCAATAGTATAGCGTACATAAATGCAAAAAAAAAAAAAAAAAAATGTTTTTATATACAAAATATTCACAAAAATATTATATTGATACGAAAAAGAAACACTCTGTACACTGATATTTTAACGTGTCGTTCAGTGTTTCTTTTACGTATCAATTTAATATTTTTGTGAATATTTTGTATATAAAAACATTTCTTTTTTTTAATGGTTTTTTTTTTGCATTTATGGACGCTATACTATATATAAGTGTACAGAGTGTTTCTTTTCCGAATCAATTTAATATTTTTTATGAATATTTTACTACAAAAAAAACTTTTTTTTCAATGGTAATATTTTTTTAGCATGTATAGACGCTATACTATTGCAGGTTATTAGTAACGCCCTTTGTGAGATAACATACTGTATTTCGTATAAGCCAGTATAAAAGCTCCCTAAGAAGGAAATTGAAAGTCTAAAGCCCTGTTTAAAAGCGCATTGTGACGAGCGTTGATAATCAAACTCATCACTTCTTTATAAGGTGTATCTTTTCATACACGAAATCTCTTAAGGGGTCATTGTACTCATCGTTATGAAACACTTTGACTAGGGACCAACCCTGAAATCGCGAAAAACAAATCAGCTGTTCCCTACATTTTGACGAGTTATGCGAACATAAATGTAGGGAACAGCTGCTTTTTTTTCGCGATTTCATGGTTGGTCCCGTAGTGAAAGTTGTTCATAATGATTAGTACAATGTTTCCTACATAATACACAATCCATACTATACAATGCCGTTAATTAAAGTATCTCTTAGTGTGAGAAAACAGGCATTATACTAGAAGGTAGGCATGGCATCTGCCTTCTCTCTTATTGTCACAAACGGCATGTCTCATGTTGTGATTAAATATTAGCCAGTTAGCCAGTTAGCGAGTAGTGGGGCTTAATGCCCAAATGTGCGTCGGACGAACATACATACATTAACGTACATTGAGCCATAAGACGTTTGACGGATTAACTGTCGCTACTCGCGAATATGCGCATCGATTCACGGGATATTGAAGTTCAGTTTGACAATCATCATCAGCCTACAGCAGTCCACTGCTGGGCATAGGCCTCTCCAATTGCACGTCATTCCGCTCGATTGACATCCAGGTGATCCAACCATCCTGCGAAGATCGTAGTTCCTACTTAGATAAATGCAGAGTAATTTTTAAAAACCAACTTCAAAAGTCAGTAATACCCGTAAAAACACATTATAAAAGTGTTGTCAACGCTTTGTAAGCCTTGGTATTTTTTTTACATGAACGAAGGATATCTTAATTTATAATCTGACCTAGCTAAGTATAATTTTATGAATTTAATTTAATAATATTATGGCACCTATCCATTTCATGACGAAGCGGTTGGTCATTGCCCTTTGAATGTCAAACAAAGGGCAATGACCAACCACAACAATTGCACAGTAGACAATAACACAGAAGGTCATCTCCATACAATGCACGAAATCAGACGCATGCACACGAATTAGAATTTTATCATCGTCGAGAGTTTTATCAAACTCAGGGGTCAGTGACAACTGGGCCCGAGTCAACTCAACCAGAATAATAATACCAGATACTACGTCGTCCAAACGCCTAAAAAAGTGGATTGTACCGTCGGCATGAAAAGTATCGACCTCTTAAAACATTGAAGATTTTTTAAATTTTTTGATAGATTTTATTTATTTATTTTTATAAATAAATGTCCCAAACTCACGACAACCATTTTAATTTAATTTATTAAAATAAGATAAGAATTATTTTGCAAAAACTTACTAATAGTTTTACGTAATTCAAATATGATCGTGAATGTGCTGTACTACCTCACCCCGCGTCCTATTTAAAAGCAATCGTCCCGCCAAAACACGATCGTTTGAACTTATTGTTCGATGAACCTGAACGCATGGTCGCGCCGGCAGAGGGCACTTTCCGGTTTTCCAAACAAAAGTGACATATGCATGAGATCGATCGCATATTCGCACGACGCCGCCGCCGACGCACAGTGGATCGTCCCCATAGAAGAGGTTGGACATAGGCAGCTTGTGAAATCAAAATGGATATAAAAAAATATAAAAAATGCTATCATATTCCTTTACCAAAAACCTACAAATATTGTTCTGAGACTTTTTCTAATTGGATTTCAGGAGAAAATCGATAAAAAGTGTTTTATTTGTATGGAAATGGACACTTAAACTCCCCTACCGCCTGAGTTTCGCATTGTTTCGAGTAGTAATTTCTAAAATTGGTATCTACCTACTAAGTGCCACATTTTGTCCAAAGACACTTGGTGCCCCAATCCTGCCCTTTCTGAGATATAATCGATTTTCTTTTTATCATAAGTAAATACAATAGCATGACAAAATACCATGGAAACCATGAATTTTCATTTGGCTTGAATCAAAATATCGTATGTATGTGTATCTAGGTACATTTACTTCCAAAATAGTGCGCATTATTACAATATTATTTGTATTTTTCTCATTATTATAGTACTAGCTGCGCCCCGTGGGTACATCAGCGTAAGTTTCGATCCGGGGGCAATATCGGGATAAAAGGTACTCTATGTCCTTCTCCAGGTCATGGTCTACCCATGTGCCAAATTTCATCCAAATCTGTTCACCCGTTAACAAAGAAACTCACTTTCGCATTTATAATATTGCGATGCGGCCTAAGACGCGTACTTACGGCGATCGCAGCCGAATGCCAGTCGCGAGTGCGGTTGCACTCATTGTACATGAACCGTCTCTATGTGTGTGTACGCTTTCGCTCGCTGTTTGGAGCCGATTCTCTGTATTATTTTGTGATAATAATTTAGAAATTAAAGAACATTACATAATGACTTATTTTTACGGGAGTGACAATGGTGTTATTTCGAGAGTTTTTTAAAATATATCAAATAAGATTGAATGGAGTGAAGACCATTTTAGTCAATCGGAGTTAAAAAATGTGCCATTTTTTTTTTCCTAAAAATAACCTTTGCTTTTAGATTCTAAAATAATAATAAAAATATAAATATATGGAACACTGATGATCGCAAAAACAACTTTGAATCGGTAATCGTGGCATTTAAACCTTAAAATTACCTACAAATAATATAATCTATACCTACGTAATTCGTAAATATTATATATACCGGGGTATTTAGATATAATATCCGTCACATTGGCTTGACCTTTACCGCTCACCCGTAATACCCTTTAATAGGTTATACAAGTAATATTTTGGGTATTTAAGACGTATAACTTTCACCAAAGAATTTCTCACTGACTTTCAACCAAAGTTGTAATTATATTATAAATAATATTACAGAATAAATTCGAACTTTATCATAAAAATAAATTACAGTATTCGCATGACATTCTGTCGTGTTATCGAAATAGAAGATATTATTTCATTTATCAGGGTTCCGTACCCAAAGGGTCGCCGTCCGTCCGTCCGTCACAGGGCTGTATCTTTTGAACCGTAATAGGTAGCTTGTAATTTTCACAGATTGTGTACTACTTTGGCCGCTATAACAAAAAATAAAAATAAAGTAAAAAATAAAACTGATAAGACACGCATATTTAAAAAAAAAAAAAAAAAAAAAAAATATTGTTCGATGGTACGGAACCCTTCCTGAGGGAGTCCGACTCGCACTTTGCCGATTTTTCAAACTTATGTTTGTACTTTTTTTTTAATGACTCATAAATGTTCCATTGCATTAAGTACGTCCGTATAAATTTCTGTATGGAGCGGAATTATTGGCGATAATTCGTTTAAAGCTGGCTCTTCATGAAAACAATTAAATCCGTTGTATCAATTTATAATGAACTAGCGACACGCTCGGAGCTTCGCATGGTTTTTACGATTTGACAAAACATGGAGATTTCTTAGTTATACTGGGTGTTAGGGTAGACACCGTTATCCTTGAAACTAGTGGTTTGGTGTCATTTATAATATACTTTTTCTATGGGACCAACCATGAAATCGCAAAAAAAAATCAGCTGTTCCATACATTTGTGTTCACTTAAATCGACAAAATGTATGGAACAACAGATTTTTTTTTGCGATTTCATGTTTGGTCCCATAGAAAAAGTATATTATAGATGACACCAAACCACTATTTTAATTTTTGAATTGTTTTTATGTTATAATTGCGGACGCTTTTAATGTGCTTTCTACATTGTTACATTGTTATATATAAATGTTATATATTTGTTAGTGATATTTATTTTAGGAGTATGTATGTAAGTATATTCTCATATTGGATGTTTATATTTAAATTAGTGAATTGTTTCTTGATTTATGTATTTTGTTTCTCTTCTACTCTTACACACGTTGTCTACATCTCTTCTATCTACTTTCCTATCGCAGGTATGCTGGAAGAGATTTCTTTAGAAATAAGCATTGCCTTTTACTTATTTTTCTGTTCCTTTCTTCTTGTCTGTATTTATATGTGTTTACATAAATAGTTAAATAAATAAATAAATTGTTCTCACATGTATAATTTCAAAATGAATGATGTAACAATATTTTGATTTAAAAGAGTGTCCATGGAGTTTCTTGCCCGTTCTTCTCCATAGGTACTTACTACGCTTTGTAATGGGCAACTAGCTTCAAATATCTGACTGACCGACTCCTTGACAATTCAAAAGTGCCTGTAAATGGTTTAATTGAAATAAAATTTGTTTACTTCAGTGTAGGAAAGAGATGAAGCTCTACAGGACGTATAGCTCCATCTCTTTCCCCCACAGTAATATGATATTAAAATACTACTGCTGTCAGCGGTGGTGGTAGGTCCCCTGGTCATACACCCACGCCAGTTGCGAGTACGGACCTTTCTGATGAATATCACCAATAAGGTCATGATAAGTCACTACCTATGTGTCTATAAGTCTAAGGATATTGTATACTTAATTAAAATTATCTAACATACACAAGTTTTAATAAAAAAAACAACTTCCACCAACAATATTCAACAAAAAGATTTCCGATTTCCAAAAATAAAACCTAGCCATTTCCTGTCTGGCAATCAGCAAAGATAAACATATGAAAAATGGAAAAATATTTTAACAGAAATATCTCAAAGATGTTGACTTGAATTTCATATTTCGAATCTTTGAGATCCTCCGCTGCGCGTAGTTCCTATGGGATGACAGAATATCTTTATTCTATCATTCCGGAACAAAACTGCGGACTAAGGATAATATTTTTATGCTCTTAAAAGTGTTTTTACTTTAACCTTCCCTTGTGGTTTTGAAATAATGTACGTGAAATAACTATGTCTCTCGTTTTGGACGTGGATAATAAGATCTAGATAATATTATTAATTTTGGTGGGTACAAGTGTTATAAAGTTTATTTATTTATTAAAACCGCAATTATAAGTAACGCCTTTACCGAATCAAGGCGATGTTATAATTCACAATATGTCTACACTTTACAAAAAATAAAATGACCTGTACGCAAAATTACAAAGAATTATCGAATAATATAACAATTATAAACATGACAACGTTTAGATATTTTTCAATTATTATTTGTGCCATTTGAATGAATCAAGTTGAAGTTGATAACATCATTATAGTCAAGTTGTATAAACCAGAGTCTAGTAATTTCTTTAGTATAAGACATTTGCTACGCTTTTCGTAGCACTGTGCTACGAGGCCTACGACGCTACACATCCGTAGCAAAGTAGCACTTTTACGAATTCTATCCTCGGAGACTGACATAGATAAATTCTTTTCATAATATAAAATGCATTTTCTTCTTAATGTATTAAACTTTTCTTATCTTTCGCAACATCCCACAAACATGCTGAACATGAGGATTATAATATTATTACAATGTTTTTCCCCTCTTGGGCTTTTAAATATTTTTCATACTTGACCTATTTTAGACGTTGAAAATAACTAGATAATGAATTTATCTATAGTTATAGATAAATTGTAATAATAAAATGTTACAATGTAATATTCGAAGTTTTATGTAGGTGCAATCTTATTCGTGATATTAAGTTGTTTATAAAAATATTATTTATATCATAATCATTGCTTGCATTTTTTGTTTTTTTTACGAAGTATTTAAATATGACATGTTTAAATACTTTGTAAAAAATAACGTTGATTAATTATCGTTGATGTCGCTTCTGCTGCTTTAATTTTGTTAATATTTATTGTATACATTTTTTTTTTTCAATGATTTTTTAGATACTAATAGCAGCGACAGCTAAGTAATAAATATTAACAAAAATACAACTAAGTAATAAATATCAACTACAACTACAAATTCCTCGAACATCAAAAAATCGTGCAGATAAACGCAGGCAACACCAAAGGACGAGACCAGTTAAACAATAAGTTTGCAGCTAATATCCAGTAACAAGTCAGACTAATTGTCGGTTGGCGTGCGAACTCCTTAGTTAAGTGTACCTTCGTACAAGTTGCTTTGCTTTTTTGCTCTTGTCACTGGTAACGTATCGCTCGGGTTTCACTCTAAATATGGTACACGATAAGGGTCATTTTTTTTGTTTTTTACACGACTTTAGTAAAGGAAGGGATGTTTAATATCAGTCTTTGTTAGTAGGTTGTTTCGTCTTTAAGGTAGGAGTGTGAATGGCTTTTTTTTGAGGGTGGGAAATCATCATATGACTTCTACCGCTCTGGATGGAGCGGGAGCGCATGTCAGACTTTTACTGATTAAAACCCACCCGTGTTCCTTCAGTTGCCCGTTGCCAAGGGCCCGGTATCCCTTTCGGACTTTCCCGCAACCCTGGCAGGCATCGGCTATAGCGGACCCCTTCTCTTGTGCTGACATATCTTTGAGGCGCGCGTGGAACGCGTCGTTGAATCGGGTCCGGTCCTTATCCGGTCCTTATTTTTTTAAACTTAGTCTTTAAGGGTAAAGACTAAGTTTTTAAAAGCAAAAACAAATATGAAGGCCCATAGTACCTAAAGAAAGTGAAGTTAGAAAATCTATAGAGGTATGGGGAACAGGGTGGAAAGTTCTTCATCGTCCATAGACAAGGGAGGATCCTCCAGCCAGTGTTGTGTCTTTTGGGCTACTTCCCGAAGGTTGCCGGGAAATGACATAAAAAAAAAAGATTCCTTATGCCGAGGGGTATCCGAAAATACCCCAATGTATGTTCTGCAAATCCGACACGTAATTGACTTACTTCGAAGAAAAGTTACGGAACTTTTAATACACGTGTTCCCCACTTGTCTAAGTAAAGAAATAAGATACATTCATTAGCATCTTCCGAGAACTAATAAGAACAAAATTCTAAGTAATTAATCTAATTAAAAGCACATACAACTGCCATGTGATGTGAGTTTTCGAACACTCCTGTTTCGACTTTCGGTTGCTGTAGCTGTTAATTGGTATGTCGAAAAACGAGTTTCAGTTATACGAACTTTCGAACAGGAAAAGTCACTTTCGAATTTCGAAAGAGTTGGTGGCTTACTTTCAAACCTTTTTTTTTTCGTCTCAAGTACCTATCTATAGGATTAGGCAAAATAAACTTTATAGGTAATTCTTTTTATTACGTGGATAAAAGTTTAGACAAAAAGCCTTTACCTAAGATAGTTATATACTTGCAATCGTTAAAATAATGTATGTATGAATGAAATGAAATGATATTGTTTATTCTGTAAATAGGATATTGAAAATCACTTTTACACGTCATATTAAAAAAATATTAAAAATAAGCTAGATGAGGTCGGCGTTTCCTATCTGAGTACTCTGAGAAGAAAGGCCGAAACAAGCTCAGAGGGCACAGTCTCTTTTAAAGTCCAGACATAATCTTGGTCAGGCCATATGAGGACCATGTAGATTAGAGTCTGAAATGGTCTTTTGAGGAAAGAACCACACAGATTTGAGTAGACCTGTCCAGTCAGTGCAAGCATTTGTCAGTAACCGAGGAGCTCAACTCAGAGCTTAAGGAGCTCAACGACTCGACGAACAATACCAAAGAAAGGACATTTGGGTAGGCCGCATAAAGTTCTCAAATTGCCAGACCATCGATAAAACTGAGAACGAAAAAATATAAAAATAAAAACAAAATAAAAATCCACATAGTCCTCACATTCACAATAATTAAAATAATACAATACTTTACAAAGTAATCATGCAATTCTCATTCATTAACGGTTTTGGGGCACATAAAATGGCGCTGTATGAGAATGAATATTTTTATTGTTCGTGACAATTTTACTAAAACTTAACTTTATAAGTAACTAATTATTTTAGTTATATGGATAAAAGTTTAGTTATAAAGCTTATTGTAACTAGGATAGGTATATACTTGTAATAGTTATTCGTATATTTATGTTCTTCAAAAAGGTCAGATGTCAGATGTACCTAGTACTCGCAACCGGCGTGCGTGTATGACCAGAGGGCCTAGACAAGTGACAAACGCTTCAAAAGCGTTTGGTATTTCTACAACGACTTTCAACAGGATTGACATAAGCTTTTCGATAGATTTTGTCAGTCCTATACATTTTTGCTAACGATTTCAATGAAAGTTGCATAAATAGGATTTACGGGGGCAAAAAATCGATCTAGCTAGGTCTCATATCTGGGAAAATTCATCATCAGCCTATAGCAGTCCACTGCTGGACATAGGCCTCTCCAATTGCACGCTATTCTGCTCGATTCTCGGCAACTCTCATACAGTTGCTGGGAACATTCGTTTTCTCTATTTTCACCCGAGTAGAGCTCGTTCACCCAGGTACTACTTTACTATCGTGAATTTGCTCCTTTTAAGCCTATTATTCAACTACTGCACTAATCCAATCATCTGACACTTTCATAAATAAAATCAGCGTATAGTGTATGTCGGTTAAACATCGGCTTCCAATGATTTTCAAATAAAAGAACATTTCCCACCTTATTTTACATTGAAAACGTAACAATTTCCTTCCAAATAGCACGGTAAGCACCTCACTAAACTGCGCGTCTGACGAATTCAGTTCAGAAAGTGCATTGCCAAGCAAAATGCATGTAACTACCAGTAAGGCGACACGGAGAAATATGGTCCCCACTTCGGCAGTTTGCGTGGAAAAGCTGCTCTTGAATTTATGTATATCTGCCCAGATATTGTAGATCAAGGAATTATTGCTAACTGAATGGGTTATGGGATCTGGTTTGTTTATCGCCTGAAAATATTATGTAAGTTATTTCAGAAAGAGATGTATTGCTAGTCCAGGTTCTGGAAGCTGTGGTTTTTAATTATACACTATGGACAAGGATACTTCAACTAAACTAATTAGTTTCAACTGTAAGTCTTTTAAAAGATCTTTTGAATGTGTTAATATGTTAAGCAGTGATGCTGATGTGATAAGACTTCAGGAGGGACTACAGGTGAAATGTTACAAGGTCGTCCGTTCGGAGGCGTAGCCTTACTGTGGCGGAATACGATATTTGACTCAGTGACTGTAATTCCATGCAGTAGTGATCGCGTTATTGCTATTAAGGCTGCCAATATGTTGGATCGATCTAGCTTGATTTTTAATGTATACATGCCGACATGCCCGCCCTACAATCTATTAGAATTTGTGGACTGTTTAAGTGAAATAGCGGCCATAATAGAAAGTAGTGATACTGAAAATATTTACATATTAGGGGATTTTAATGCACACCCTGGTGAACTATTTGGAAAAGAAATGTTAAATTTTTGTTCAGAACAAAAGTGGTTCTGTGCTGATTTAATTAAGCTGGGGTTTGATTCTTATACCTTTATAAGTGACGTGCATGGAAGCCGGCGGTGGCTTGATCATTGTTTGGTAACCGAGGCCGCGTTGAAGTCTGTTACATCCGTTAGGGTACATTATGATATTTACTGGTCAGATCACTTCCCCCCAATGTAATATGATGAGGGCTAGGCCAAAGTCGACTCGACTACATGAGTTTCAAATAAATAAAGTTACGTGGGGTGAACGTAATGTAGATCAGATCGAATTGTATACCAAAGAATGTAATTCTAAGTTAAGGCAAATTGATTTTCCTAGTAAATTAAGTCAATGTTGTGATAATATGTGTGATAAACTAGAACATAAGGAAGTCATAGATAATTTATATCAAAAAATTGTTTTAGCGTTACAGGGGGCTGCTGAGTCCACATATGATTGATAGTCACTGTAGGGGGGGAGTCGGAAAAGGTCGTCCTATCCTGGGGTGGAATAAGCATGTGAGAGACGCTCACCGGATTTCTAGGCAGTTGTTTATATATTGGGTATGGCATGGGAAAACACGCACGGGATATATTTATAATGATATGGTTGAGTCCCGAAAGATCTTTAAACAAAAACTTAAGGTTTGTCAAAATAAACAAGACCAAATAAAAATGGATATATTGGCTTCAAGACATGAAAAGAAAGACTGTCGCGCGTTTTGGAAACACACCAAAAAATTAAACCCCAAGCCTAGCACTCCAGTGAGTGTCGATGGGGTAAGCACGCCCGGGGATATCGCAAACCTGTTTAAGGACCACTTTAAATTGCAACTACCTGCAAGCTTGGGTGGTAACGGTGGCACTGCTAGGGCTGTCGTGTTAGAGGTGCCTGCTCGCATTACGGCTAAGCAGATTAGTTTGATACTTAAAAATATGAGACGAGGCAAATCTCCGGGACATGACAGCCTTAGCATAGACCATTTTGTACATGCTGGACCGCATCTCCCTCGTCTGCTAGCGTTGCTGTTTACGTTCTGTATCCGACACTCCTACCTACCTGCTGAGTTGATGAGGACGGTGGTTGTACCAATATTGAAAAATAAAACTGGTGACGTCAGTGATAAGGCTAACTACAGACCAATCTCATTAGCGACTGTTACGGCTAAAGTACTTGACGGTGTGTTTGAGAGACAACTTAGTAAACATCTTAAAATACACGATGCTCAGTTTGGATTTGGACCGCAGTTATCGACTGAGTGTGCTATTTTGTCCCTCAAGTATACTGTCGGGTATTATACTGAGAGAAGTACGCCGGTATACGCGGCGTTTTTAGACCTTTCCAAGGCTTTTGACCTGGTTAGGTATGACATACTGTGGTGCAAGATGCGAAGCGAGAGTGCCCGACGCTTTAACAAATATGTTTCAGTATTGGTATGGCCACCAAACAAATCATGTTAGATGGGCCAACGAGTTGTCTGAGGAGTACAGGTTGGAATGCGGGGTGAGACAGGGTGGATTAAACTCGCCAGCGCTTTTCAACCAGCACGCATGTCGGCTGTTCTATTGATGGTCTGTGTGTTAACAGTATTAGCTATGCGGACGACATGGTGCTGCTGAGTCCGTCAATTAGCGCACTCATAAAGTTGTTGGCGGTCTGCGAGACTTACACAGAAGCGCATGAGCTTGTGTTTATAGTGCAGAAAAGCAAACTACTGGTATTTATATATCCCACCGGTTATGCCAAAAGGTGTGGCCTTGAAAGGGTGCTAGATTTTAAGTACTTAGTGCACATAGTTACTGAGGACTTGAAAGATGATGCCGACATGGAAAGAGAACGGAGGGCGTTGGCTGTCCGATGCAATATGTTGGCCCGCAGGTTTGCACGTTGTACACCAGAAGTAAAAGTAACTCTTTTTAAGGCTTTTTGCCAATCGTTGTACACGTGCACTCTGTAGGTTCGATATACGCAAAGGGCATACAACGCCCAGAGTTCAGTACAATAATGCCTTCAGAGTGTTGTTGGGGCTTCCACGTTACTGCAGTGCATCAGGAATGTTTGCCGAAGCACATACCGATGGGTTCAATACCATCCTGCGAAAAAGGATTGCGACCATGATGCGCAGAGTGCGTGGGAGCGTCAACGGCATTCTGAAGGTCATTAGCGATAAGCCATGTTGTACCATTATGGCGCATTGGGTGCATCTACATGTGCATGTACCCGGTGCGTCAGGTGAGTGCAGCAGGTATTTGAACTGATTTTTATGTTTGTATTATACCTAATTGTTACTAACATAGTTTTTAAGTAGTGTGTATTACTAACATATATGGATCAAGGTCCGAATTAAAGGCTTTTTCTAAAGTTATTATTTTTAAATACCTATTAGAATATAAAAACATATAAAAAATAGGCATATTTTTATTTTATTATTATTTACATTTTTATAAAAAACTAGCTGCGCCCCGCGGTTTCACTCGCGTAAGTCTCGATCCCGTGGGAATATCGGGATAAAAAGTATCCTATGTGTTAATCCAGGTTATAAACTATCGTTTGCCAAATTTCATCCAAATCCATTCAGCCGTTTTTGCGTGATTGAGTAACAAACATCCAAACACACAAACTGTCACATTTATAATATTATAGTAGGATATTAGTAGGATATTTATTTATTTTATTTATTTATTTATATATACTTTATTGTACACCAGAAAATACATAGCGAAAATAAATAAATTGAACACTACAAAACATACAATGGGCGGCCTTATCGCTTTCTGCGATCTCTTCCAGGCAACCTTAGAATGGACAGTGATTGCGGACATCAAAAATGGATATAATAATAATACCTTAGAATGGATAGTAGGATAGTAACCCAGGTCAGGGCTCTAGAGAAAGAAACCTCTTCACTATGCGCCCATCCGCGCAATGAGAGCTTCCTGAGGTGTTGGTCGAGGCTCTCCGCTGTAATTGAAACTATTGTTATGCTTTATTACTTATATGCATATATACTATATATACCACTACTATACTATATATAGTAATGTTATCTATACTATAAAGAACGGTAATCTATTTATTATTTTTTCTCACAATTTACTACCCTTCCAGGTTAGATACGCTAATTCGACCAGCACCCTAATTACGTATCACACTTTCAATCACAATCCGAAGGATTTTGAAGGAATCCATTTAAATATTAATTGATATTGTTGAACTGTCAAAATGAAAGCCATTGCCATTGTAAGTGTGTAACGCAATTACCCCGCAGGTTTGCGACTACTGGCTTCCCTCGAGGCGACTGACCTGTTTGAAATGCTTGACATGAGCTTTATTTAAAAGTTTCTCAGTTTACGGAGTACCTACAGACTTTAAATTGAACTCAGACTTCCATATAAACTCTACAAACAACAATCGTCGACTCACTTTTATAACAAGCGTTAAGTTTGCTTAGATAACGAAGATACCAGGAATTCTCACAGTTCCCAGACAGTCATCTTTACAAAAATGTTTAACTAAATAGGTACTTATTTATTTTTTTGTTTTCGTATTTGTGTGCGAGCGTAACATACATACATAACATAATCAGACTATAATGTTCCCACTGCTGGGACACAGGCCTCCTCTCTGTGAGAGGGAGCGGACCGTAATCCACCACGCGGGCCCAGTGCGGGTTGGTAGATGTCACATGTCTTCGAATTTTTGGTTCTAGGATATGCCGGTTTCCTCACGATGTTTTCCTTCACCGTTTTGAGAGCAGTGGCAATGAAATAATTTACACAAAGTAAAGCGCCTACAACTCGTAAGTCGTGGCCGTTACCACTGGACCACCACTGCTCTAAGCGAGCGTAAAGGCTCCCACAAACAGGAGCAATATCGCGGGCGCGACAAGGGTAGCGTTGCCTGTCGCACCCGCGATATCGGTCCAATTTACACGAGCCTTAAAAGAGGTAGGACAAAGGCCTCTTCTCATACAGAGAAGGGCGAGCATTGTTCACCATGCTGCACGCACTTGCTCAAGATGGGTTGGCGCCTCAATCAATCTGCCTAGCCTTTTCCCAACTATGTTTGGGTCGGCTTCCAGTCTAACCGGATGCAGCTGAATACCAGTATTTTACATGGAGCGACTGCCGATCTGGCCTCCACAGCCCAGTTACTGGGTAACACCCAGACTTACTCACAGAAACAGAGAAACTCAGAAAGTACATAATTATGAATTTAAAAAGTGTCATTGGTACCTGCCCGGATTTGAACTCACAACTTCAAGCATGAGAGGGGAGGGCGGGGTGATAACCACTGGTTCATCATATGGATGTTGAATCTACATCCGTATGATGAACCAGTGGTACATTCTAGATATTACTACATATTATAAAACAAAGTCCTCCGCCGCGTCTGCCGTCTGTTTGTTCGCGATAAACTCAAAAACTACTGCACCGATTTTCATGCTGTTTTCACTAATGGATATAGTGGTTCTCGAGTAAGCTTTAAGTATATATACCCAACATCTACGCGAGTGAAAGCGCGGGCATCAGATAGTATTACATAAATCTTAACAAAATTCCTTTGTTTACACGTCACAATGTTTCAACACTCAATAACCATCTCATTTCCTATACAAACATGTACTGACCCACTTGGTCAGTCATTTTAGGTAGTTTCACAAGATTTACGGACTGAATTTGAGCTTTACATATGATTAATAGCTGCTAACACATTGTGTTGGTCGATTAGAAGTCGTATGCTTGGTCAGGCTCAACATTTACAATGTTCGGGGCTGACTGGAGATATTTTTTATTTACCGGTTAGTGATAAATTACTTCAGGTTGGTGAAAAACGTAACGTTTAGAATGATTTTTTCCGTTGCTTCGAAAATAGAACTACCCTTAAGTTCTGAGTTGAGCTCCACTATTACTGACAAATGCTTGCACTGACTGGACAGGTCCACTCAAATCTGTGTGGTTCTTTCCTCAAAATACCATTTCAGACGCTAATCTACATGGTCCTCATATTGCCTGACCAAGATTACATCTGGACTTTAAAAGAGACTGCGACCTCTGAGTTTGTTTCGGCCTTTCTTCTCAGAGAAGTCAAATAGGAAACGCCGACCTCATTTAGCTTATTTTTTTTTTTATATGTCTTGTAAAAGTGATTCCAATATCCTATTTACAGAATAAACAATTTCATTTCATTTCCCTATAGAATTTTCATTTAAATTTTTGCGACATGTACAATAAGTAGTATCCAGAGGTAAAAAAAAAAGAACAACAACTAATTCTAAAACTTTATAATTATTATGTGCGAAACGAGTATTTTTGATTTGATAATCATTTGAATTTACGTTACGTTTAACGTGTCGAAGTTCCATAATGTCTCGAAATAGCTCAGTTTTTCAATTGAATAAATATTTGTAACTCAAAACAAAAAAAAAAGTTTTTAAGTCATAATTGTATAATTTAAGAAATTATTAAATTATTTTATTCAGTCGAGATAACTTAATATATATTGGGTAATCTTCTTACACAAAATTAAAAAATTTTGGCAATTGTATTATTGAAATAATAATGGATTATTTCAGCTGGGAATATCCTCTAAATGGCTTACAACGAAAAGAAAATCAATTGTTAGTCAATAGATAAATTATTTGGCTTGCAATGTAATATAATAAGTGATTAATGCAAAGAGCTTCTGACCTCTTGAAGCCCTAGCCCCGAAGCCGTTCTGATTAAATTGGTAATATTTCATAAAAACATTTAATATCATCCATCCATTTAGAAAATGTTTCTATATTTCTTTTATACGTTATCTTAGTTTTACTTATCTATAATAATACATATTTTTTTCTGTCTGACTTTACATAACTGAAGGACGTAGTCGTCGCCCACACGCTTAATCTCGTTTCTTTTATACCTAATTAACTATTGAATTTAATTTAAATTAAATAGTCTTAGTACCTATTTAAATATAAAAAAAAACAGATAGTTTATAATAAAAGTGAGAAAGACTTGTCTGAGTTTTTTATTTGGTTTTGTTCTGGCATTGAGTAATACCTACAAAATGTTTCATACAAATAAAATTATTATTTAGTCTATTTTTGATATTTTTTTTTAAATATTATAGCATAAGAGAAAACATCAGACTGTTAGCAAAAGAGAAAACATCAGACTGTAACATTGACAGAATTGTGGTGGCCACCACTGCTCTTTTCTATTAAAAAAGAAAATGTATTATGAACGTTGCGTTCGCAGATATTTTTCTTTATTAGAGTACTTATGTTTGTAAAAATACTTTTCAAATTCAAGTCAAGTTTGTTTACCTTTTTTAAATAGAGTCAGCGAAATTCATTGCTAAGCAAATTGATACTCTACAAGTTTTGTTTTTCGTGTTGTTTTTTTTTTATTTGCCGTGTTGTAGCTATGTAATACAACTGTCTAAGAATGACAGTTGCGATTTGAATATACGAGTAAGATAGATTTACATAATTATACAAACAGCGTACTACCGAACTTTATATTATAATATTTTTTTTATATTATACTATTATAAATGCGTTTGTAACGCTTTCAAGCTAAAACGCCTGAACGGATTTGGATGAAGTTTGGCACAGGGGTAGACCACGACCTGGAATAGGACATAGGATACTTTTTATCTCCATATGCCCACGGGATCGAGACTTACGCGGATGAAACCGCGGGGCGCAGCTAGTATACAATATTTTATTATTTAGCTATGCATTAGCCGGCGCCATTTTAAGCGCCCCACTAAGTTGAAGCACAGTTCGGTAAGTAATTTGGGTGTATTAAGCGAGTACTGTCTAATGAGGCTAGGGGTACCGAAGCTAATTTGTGCCGCTACTTGATTTGTTATTATTACATACTCTTAACATGCCAACTGGCTATAATTATGTCACAGTTAGATTGCGAGCACCGTTAACTAGCCGTTATCTATCTAGCGAGATTATAAACTATCGAAAAATAGTGAAAATTTGTGGCTAAGTAAAAACAGCCGTAAGGGTCGATCGATCAGGTTAAGCTACGTTTGCCGCGGTTGTTTCGAGGATGGGTGACCATTTTCACATACCAAGACCCCTCCGTGTCTCGGAAAGTACGTAAAGCCCCCCAAGGGCTCCATTCGCGGCTCCCGCGGTCCCGCGGGTCCGGGCTGTCATTTGCACATTATTACGATTTAATTATTATTATTATTATTTATTTGCAGTTGTTACGGGTCGTCAGAAGTCCGAAAGTCTGACAACCAATCTTACCAAGGGGTATCGTGCTACCCAGTAACTGGGTTGTGGAGGTCAGATAGGCAGTCGCTACATGTAAAATACTAGTATTCAGCTGCAGACTGGAAGCTGACTCCAACATAGAAAAGGCTGGGCATATGATGATGTTTCATAATCATGCGGAGACAATAATATAGCTTTACAAAACGACTTGACTGCGTGGAGGTCGAAAAAAATGTATAAAAACTTTTTCCATGAAAAAATACAGAAACATAATGCGCTAATTTCATGGTGAACAAGGTTTTTTTTTTTGAGGTTGGTAAATCATCAAATGACTTCTCCCGCTCTTGGCGGAGCGGTAGGGCGTGTCAGACTTTTACTGACTAAAACCCACCCGTGTTCCTTCAGTTGCCTGTTGCCAAGGTCCCGGTATCCCTTTCGAACTTTCCCGCGACTCTGCCAGGCATCGGTTCTAGCGGACCCCGCTGAATGTGCTGACATCTCTTTGAGGCGCGCGTGGACCACGACGCGCCATCGACCCGGGCCTGGTCCTTATCGGACGGCAGCCACAAGCCCCTACAATTAACTAAAGAAACAATAAATATCAGAACAGTTGCAGGCCGATGCGAAATGCGATTAGACTACTCAGTTACAGCCTCTGAGTGAGCAATAAATATGTATTTTTCAATTTCAAACATAATTGGAAGCTTGGAGCAATACCAGCTTATAGCATTGTCAGTAATACAATAGTTGGCTCGCCAACAGCCAGTGTGGAACACGGATGGCAATTCTGTGTACAGATGTGCGTGCCAATTTTATTAATGTTGCTGTTCGAACTAGGAAAACGAGCAAAAAAGATTACGACAACTTATTAAATAAATCAATCACAGCGCCAATTAGCTTTGTCCCTAAGTATATTTTGTAGATTAAAAGATTTCTGACTGCCTACTACAGCTGAGCCTCAGACCAAATAAAAAACCAAGACAGAGCGTGGTCCACAGTGGCGTGAGGCCGGTTTTGTAAACATGTCTGCACATATTTGGTGTAGTTTGATTGTAAATGTGTGCGTTAGAGCGTGTATGCACAGAGCGGTGGTGTAGTTTTGGCATGCTTTTGCACTTTATTGATCGCAGCGCTCTGACTTGGTTTTTTATTTGGTCTGAGTGCTGAGCATGAGGTCCTGGGTTCGATTCCCGGGTTGGGCAAAGTTATTGAGTTTTTCCATCTGGAATTTCTCAGTGCCAGCCCGGAGTCTGGATTCGTGCCTGGTTGATGGCAATAGGGATTTATCCCTATTACATGGGACTTAAACATGACTGGAGAAATGTGGGTGTACTATAGGTACACTTCTGCCCAACCCTTAGTGGGAATACAGGCGTGATGTTATGTTATTAAAAGATTAATTTTCGATAAACAATAATATTGTGCTTACAATTGCTGGCTTATACACTTTTGATGGTTCGCCATCCCTGGCATGGAAGATTACTTCTATTGCCAAAAACAAGTCCATAAATAAAGCTGATGTAGCGATTTCAGTACGTACTGGTTGTTTTGTCGAGATGTCATAAATATGACAACATAAAAGTGTTAAATATTTCTAAGAAGTCCGTTTTGACTTTTCGTTCTCGTACATATAATAAAAGTCTTGAGAATCAGTTTTAAGTAATGTAGTTATGTCGTCGATTACAAACTCTATAAGTATGTTCAATCGATATGTCTCGAGAATCAGTTTATAAGAAACCAATATTTTTTTTCATCGCTACACATTTTTATCGCTGTCAAAACGGACTTCTTAGATTGTCGCGAGTCTAAGTATAAATTCAAACATAGATATATTTTGTAAATAATAATCAGTTTATTGACTCAATTACTTACTATAGGATTTATATAAAGTATTTAGGGTCTTAACTTACAAAACTTCATAATAAACAAATTAATATTCTCGTCTCATTCTCACATTTATCATCGTCCCCTTTTCTCCTCTAATTACGTTCACAAAATACTGTCGTTAAGTTACAAATCTCTTAACACTACTGCTTACGTCAGAGCCAATATCAGTGTTAATGTGTAGACCATCTGGCACCCCTCATCCGTCGCTGGCGTGATGATAATCGAGCGAAGCTAACGCGAGCCATTCTTTGCCCTTTAAATAATGTGTCATGTTAAGGGGGAGCTGTATTATTTTATTTATTTATTTATTTATATATACTTTATTGTACACCAGAAAATACATAGCGAAAATAAATAAATTTAACTCTACAAAACATACAATGGGCGCCCTTATCGCTTTCTGCGATTTCTTCCAGGCAACCTTAGAATGGACAGTGATTGCGTGGACGTGAAAAATGGGTTGTCATTGGTGCAAAATAATAAGAAGGTACTTAAACTTACCAATAGATGCAATATACTATAATAGATATATATATATATATAATATATGCTATATAATAGATATACTAAATACATACAATCATACTGACTTTAAAATAATTTTTAATAAATTTTTTAGGTCTTCTAACAATTGCTTACATTACTAGAATCTTTAAAAAACTTGCATTTAAAATTTTACACAGTGACCACAATATGACAATAAATAACATAACATAACATCATGCCTCGTTTCCCTGAAGGCTGGCAGAGGTGTACCTACAGTACACCCACAATTTACCAGGGGGCGACTACTGCTATCAACCGGACAGAAATCCCGGCACGGAGTAAATCCCGGAATTACTCCGTCTGGTAAATACCAAAAGTGTTCGTACTTAACGGTAATATAGTAAAGAAAGTCTTTTATTTTCTTAGTTTATTTATTCTTGGGAAAGCTCTGTCTTTAATGAGCTTAGCCCTTTGGATAATGTTGTTAAAAAAAAACTTGATTTGTTTCTAGGCTTATTAAAAAAACAAACTACGTCCCTTTTTATCTTTATAAAATTAATTAATGTTTGTTTTGACAACTGTTTTTTTTTATCATAACATCGTTCCGTTTTTATTTATTTATCTACCTAATATAAAACTCAGAAATAACCACGTATCCTGATTGTCATTAATTAAACGCCACGTCACTTAAATAATTAGTAGAAAGTCGAAAATAATTACTATCATGGCGGACAATCTGACAGGTCATATTACAAAGTGTAAACAACGGCCGCCCAATTTGACCGTAAACAGTTGGAAAATATCAGAATAATTGAAATTTTCCAAAGTCAAATCAAATAAAGCAGCTTTTAATCAAACATTGCTGAATCAAAATAATTGTGACCATTTAATACGATACCGTTAAATTATTTCCGTCAATTGAACGAAAACAATATTCATTGATAATTGCATTTTGTGTACTGGATCCAAAAATATACTAGTTTATTTGTGAAAATAATAATGTTGTGTTTTAATTGTTTGTAGTAGACAAAACAAAAAAATCACACTAATAAATACTTTGACTTTGACTTTGAAAACAATAATTGACTAACCCAAAGGTACGTTACACTAAAACTATAATTTCCATATAGGTAACACCTTCACATCGCAATCTCACTTTCTATGAAAAATAAAACCATTCAATTTACCATTTACAATCCTTTATTTCCACTTGCCTTCTTTCTTCAAGATGAAAGTCAAAATATATTCGCTAGCACAATAGCACTTCCCCTTAAACTATACATTTGTAGTAACAATATTCGTTGCACGTCGTTTGCAGCCCGCCTGCCTCGAGAAATACTGTGTCACACCTACAAATATAATATTTTGCAAGTGTCGCTATTATAGGGGAATATTCTAAACGTCCAATTTCACTGTCAAAGGAACTCTATAAATTAAATGGTATTTTGATATTAAATTTTCTAAGAAGGGTGATATAAACGTCTCAAGTGGCATGGGTTTTAATAGCTGACTGCGTGTTATAGCAATTTGTATATTACATACAAACAATTAGGTACTATTTGCGACATGTAACACCGACCCCTAATAAATTGAGATAAGGGCCGCGACAAAAGATATTCGCGTTTTATATTCGTTTTGACACTTCTGTCACACAATGCCGCAGTGACATGAGTTAATTGTCATGGAAACGCTATTTAATAATGTGTGAGCTCACTTTTCTCAGTATTATAGATGTTATGGACCAAGTGATTATTAGGGTATTATTAAAAATGCCCGGGCAGTATGATAATAACCAGTATGATAACAACTATTGAAATAATCAAATCAGCCGGGCATTTTTTATTATGCTAGTCACCTTTGGGGCAGCACAATTAAAACCAGGTTTTATTTATATTATTTTAATTTCAAACGTAGAATCAATATTTAAAATCATATAAATTATTTCCATTCATAGACACTCTGCTGACCTATGATGACTTTACCATAATTAAATACCTGTGTATTATTAGATTGCCCAAAGACCACACGGCAATATTTATAATGATGAGGCAATGTGATAAATAAGGAAGTTCAAATTATAATTAATTATTTTGCCCTAAGTAGCTTGTTATTATTCATAATGCGCGGGCATTATGGAAAATGCCCGTATTTATTACTTGGTCCATAACATAGACACTTTGACTAAGTATAATGAGGGCAAGTCTAGTGATTTAAATATTTGGTTAGTACGACTCATTTACCTGCTCACAGAGTTTGATTAATCCGCTAAAGTTGTTCATCCCATTTACTAGGTACCTGCTCTCATTGACAAAGTACCCCCTTATACTCTCCAGACAAACTACACCACCGTAGTGGTGCATACCCATGCATCTTATTCAGATTCTGATATTAATGCGAGCCCAGGTGTTCGTGCAAGCTGCGCTAAAATACTTTAAGACTTAATGAGGAATTTATACTGTGCACGTGGAAGTTTGGAATATTCTCTATTTTAGAGTAACATTGAATATGGTGTGGTATATGTTGTTTTGGAAGACTGGCGCGAGGAACTCTTGAACAGTTAGAGTGAGTAAAGGTACCATTCCGTGGCCGACCGCAGGCGGCAGCAGCAGGCGACGTGTCGTTGTGACACTAATGGGGGCTTAAAACGGTCACTTTAGCAGAATCATAATATGAAAAAATTATGAATCATCGTAAAATGTCACAAACTGACAATTCATAATATTATGATCTTTTTTTTTTTTTTTTGGGTGGGAAATCATCATATGACTTCTCCCGCTCTGGGCGGAGCGGAAGGGCGTGTCAGACTCTTACTGACTAAAACCCACCCGTGTTCCTTCGGTTGCCTGTTGCCAGGGTCCCGGTATCCCTTTCGGACTATTCCGCAACCCTGGCACGCATCGGTCCTAACGGACCCCGTCAGGTGTGCTGACATCTCTTTGAGGCGCGCGTGGAACACGACGCGCCATCGACCTGGGCCTGGTCCTTATCGGACGGCGAGCTGCCCATTGCTCGCCGTCCGCAAGCCCACGCCTATGGTGGCCGGGAATCCGCCTGGGATTCCCGACGCCCAGGGTGTCTCCAGCGGCGGCGGTTAGGGGCGTGAGGGCGCAGGCTTTGCCTCTCCCTCACGCGTTCCGCCTCCTCCTTCGCGAGCATCACTGCTTCGCAGAAGGAGGTGACCGCCTCCCATGCCCTCTCGCTCCGTACCATGGCCTGGACCAGGGCCGGACGCGAGAGGTCAGTGCCGCCAATCGCCTCCACGAGGACACGGCGGTGCTCCGCCCAAGCAGGGCACACCTCCACCGTATGCTCCACCGTGTCCTCCGGACGATCCGCACAGTGGTGACACCCAGGCGTTTCCTCCCGCCTAATCCTGCACAGGTACCTCCCGAAGCTGCCATGTCCGGTGAGGACCTGTGTCAGGCGGAAGGTGAGGACGCCGTGGCGCCTCTCCAGCCACTCCTCAAAGAGGGGACTTATCGCCGCAATTGTGGCGTGCCCAGCACTGGGTTGCGACAATCGCACTCTCCATGCCGCCATGAGATCCTGCCGGAGCTCTGTCCGCTGTGCCGCGATTTCTCGCGGCAGCGGAGTTACGCCCCGGCGCTTCATCTCCTCGCGCCACTCCCAAATGTGCGCGAGGACCTTCGCCTCCAGATCCCATGGCGGTAATCCGGCAAGGAGGCTCGCCGCCTCACGAGAGACCGTGCGGTATCCCCGGGCCAGCCGAATGGCCATGACCCTTTGGGACGCGTTCAACCGGCGGGCTGGCCGCAGCCTAATGGAACGCGCCCACACCGGTGCCCCGTAAAGGGCCATGGACCGCACGACCCCCGCGTAGAGCCTCCGGCAGATAATATTATGATCTGCGGAATAATTCATCTGTTTGATAGTTTTCTATGGGGATACGTAAAATGGTCCACAAATTATGAATTGCTTTTATGTCTAATTAGAGGAATTAGTAATGACCGCTGGGATTCAGGAAATGAACTGCTTTTAGAGGAATTGCTAATGTGGCCGGTTTAGGCCCCCTGGTTTCTATGTATTTCTATGAAACCGATCGATACCTTCGGAAGGTATTTCATAGAAATATAAAACAGTCGTGTCTTAAAATTAGACTAGATCATAATCCAGTCTACTTTTTAGTCCCGAAATTGATCTTTGACTCATAAAATACTGGGTATTTATTACTAATATCAATAATGTTAATTGGCAAAGAGACGATCTAGACGTACTCGTAAAATTAATTATTTATTAATTTTACAACTACGTCTAGATCGTCCCTTTGTTCGTCTAAAACTTCTAATTATTATAAATCAGTGATATTGACGAATTTTAATTAAATGAACTAAATTGGTTTGTTTTTGAGGTGTTGGATATCTTGTTATGAAATATATTTTTGCTGAAGTACAATATTGCTGAAATTCTGTTTGAGATGCCTATGAAATGATAGACATTTTTCAACATTAATTTAGTCTAGGCTATGACAAGAACAATGATTTTTTTTATCATGGTGTCTCCTTTATAAAAAACTATTTTTTCAAACATGTTTGGAAATTCGAGCATTATTTTCACAACCTTCTTCGAGATAAATCGAAAATACTGAACTGGACAAATACATGCTACCTGGCCCGCAATGTTTGTATGAAAATATATATTATTATCTGTCGTGTTTAGCAGCCGAATAATTCTTTAACTCATATCTGTCGTGTTATTTAAAAATGGAACGAACTTTTTACTTCGACACAAATGGCAACTAAGTAGCTAACTTAAACAAAGATTTTATTAAATTTCGATTTTTCTTGGAAATAGATCTTTTTAAAGTGAAGAAGAAACATAAACATAATATTGGCGCGTGAGAAATGATCGTTTTTCGGTTTAATTCTCTTCCAGAATCCCTTAGGTTAAAAACTATCTAGATTATGCAATCATGTTTGTAATAAGCATTGCTATATCGCAGAATATTAAACTCTTTGCTTCTACAGATAAAACTCAAAACAGTTCGGAAAAAAAAAATGCGTGTTTCAATTGTTTCTCATTATGATTTTCATCAATTATCATGGACTCTCTGTAAACAACTGAGAAATGTGTTCGATGAAAAAGGTTCTGTATCAGTATTTATTTTATAAACGAATTCAGCAAACGAATTTATTCTTACCTGTTTCAGCTAGGTATGTTTTTTTAAATTCCTCTTTTCATTAAAACACACTCTTACTTCTAAGAGCAAGCTGCGTCGTTTTCTACTACATATTACTGCATTAAAAAACATACCTACAGATCGAATTGAGAACCTCTTCCTTTTTCGAAGTCGTGTAAAAAGCCGGGTCGCATCCTTACCAAAACCGCAGTTGCAGCAAGTCTTCCATATCTTAAAGTTTTCATGTCTTTATATTCATAAATTACTTGCTTTGTGCACGTTCATAGCAAAGTTTCGCGCAAAACCAGTATACAACACTTGCGGTACCCTAATACAGTTCCTTGCTAAGGATGTCGAAAGTGGCTTTACAAAATATAACCGGTGTATATCATCGTTATCCTGAACCAATTTGCTAGGGGAAACGTGCCACGGATTAAATCAAAATGTACGAAAGTTACTCAACAAATTCCACCTTTTTTTATCAATCCCTAGGATTTCGGAATTGGTCAGCGTTGTGGATGTGAATTATACTCGTTCTAAATTGGAAAACGGAATTTGTTGCCGGTTTTGAGTTTTGACTCGGCAATCTTCGTTGGGATTAGAAGCGGCAATTTGAATGTAAAAGGGACCTACACAAACGTTTAGCTTTTGGAAAAGGTTAACAGCCAGATTTTCCGGAAAGGGTAGGCAGAGGAACAGGTATCCTTAATTTGGACAATAATAAACCATATTTTTCATTTCGATGCAGAGTAATGTTAAATGTGAACCTATTTAATTTTTTCTGTATTGTATGCCCCCGACGCCTTAATAAAATTGGGCATATCCCTTGTCTAAGTTATAAATAACTTAGAAAAGGGGTACCCAACTAATAAAAGCGTCCATAGTTTCTTAATTAGGTCATTAAAAACACCACTGTCTTACCTAAAGGACCGTGAGGAAACCGGGACATTTCAAATAAAAAATCAATCAAAATATTTTATTTCACATAAACCTACATGGGCACTTATGAAACGTCAGAAGCTAGGTGCACGGTTCCAATTGGTCGTTTCCTATGGAGAAGAGCCGGCAAGAAACTCCACGGTTACTCTTTTAAAAATAATTGGCTTTTACAATATTTTCAAATTATAGTGTTAGTAGGCATGGGAGGATAATGTAGGCCTTTCAACAAGTAAGTACCAGGTACTTAACAAAATAGATGTTCAGTAAATCTACAGTCTAATAAGCCTACAAAGTTCTCACATTCACAAAATAGAAAATAGAAAATAATCTATATAAAAGACAAACAATAAAAATAAAAACTATTTCAGCCAAATGACGTGATTGCTATTACAACTTTATTTAGCTATTTTCTTCTTCATCATGTCGATGGCACGTGACAATGAATTAGATTTTGTTGGCCCAAAACTTCGCCTCTTCCCCGGCTGCATATTTTGGGGTACAGAGGGCAGGATAAGTGGTGGGATATAGTATGCGTCACAGCTCCACATCCTCACCCTGCTGCTGTACCGTCGAGGTAGCCCGGCAGAGTACTTAACGAGGTTGTAGTTACATCTTCCCACTTATTATAATTATGCTGCTGATCGACGTGGTGGATGGTGCTGATCCACGTGTCATGTTCGTGGACGGGCGCCGTCAGTTGAGACTGGTCATATCTTATTTGCCAGAGCTTATTTTTAATCTTAAATTTTGATTATTTTTTGTTTTACATAGTTCTCACATATAGAAGCAACAAGAATACTGTACCCAGGATTTTGTAATATGTATATCTATATTTAAAAGAGTGTCCTTGGAGTTTCATTCCCCTTCTTACGTTTTGGAATGGGCAGCTAGCTTCAACTTTCTGACTAACTGACCGACTCTTTGACAATTCAAAAGTGCCCGTAAATGGTTTAATTGAAATAAATGCTTTGAGTTTGAGTCATGTTCGAAGGTGATTTAAGGACAGGGCCACTTCAAGTGGGCCAGGGAAGGTTGGACCCTGCGGGAAAATGCTGGCTTGGTGGTAGGTACACCCATTTCACCTGGACTTATACTAGCCTGATAACGATGGTGTGCAGTGATAGTGGTGTGACCGTCGAACTGCCAAGTCGTAGGTCTCGAGTTCGAACCCAAGCACGCACCTCTGACTTTTCGGATTCATGTGCGTATTGTATAATTATCACTTGTTTTAAAAACGGTGAAGGAAAACATCGTGAGGAGTATGGCATGCCAGAGAGACATTTCTCGACTGCATGTGAAGCCAAATCAGAGGCTCTTAGGCGGTTTTAAAGGTTAGTCACTAACCACACGAAATATATTATTTGTTTTATTTTATTAAGTGAATTGTTTTTGATTTTATGTATTTTACTTTCTCTCGAATTTTTCACAAGGTGTCTACATCTCTTATCTACTTTCATATCCTAGGTGTGCTGGAAGAGATTTCTTTAGAAATAAGGATTGCCTTTGTACGTTTTTTCTGTTCTTTTTTCCTTGTCTGTTTATTATGTGAGTACATAAATGGTTAAATAAAATAAATAAAGAAGAAGACCCCGGGTTTTTTTGCACACCTTTGTTTCGCATCAAGACAATAATTTACAAGCTGACACTATAACTAATTGTTTATTCACAAACACATCCTATCCCACCTATATATCTGCAGTAGTAATTCCAAGAGGTGATTCCATCGACACTGCAACACTGGATCATGACAAACTGGATGTGTGCCAAGTCAATCCGTTAGTGTTAATGGCACGTCCACCTGTATATATTATGTGGTGGTACTTGAAATTGAAATGGAGGTAGTTATCCGGAGTTATGGAGGGACTTGACAGTAGGTTTTGGTAAAGTTTTTGTTGTAAACTGTTTTTATTTTGGGATATAGTGTGTTTAGGGTCAGTTCAGACCTCGATGTGAAGCTACACGACGCTGCGCGCAGTTTTTAACAATTATCGAATTTATTTTCTTCACGAAAAGGTATAATTTCAGTGCGAGTGTTGACACATGTCAAAGAGCTGAGATGTGCGGTGCTGCGCAGCGTGTGTACCTTATTGTGTAGTAAATATATTCGATATGGTATCGGATCATAATAACTGCGCGACGCGACGCGCAAGTTAAGCGGTGTTTTTTTGTTTTCTGTAGCAGTAATCTTAGGCCTTTTTGACCCCTGCCAGGGTTGCGGAATAGTCCGAAAGGGATACCGGGACCCTGGCAACAGGCAACTGAAGGAACACGGGTGGGTTTTAGTCAGTAAGAGTCTGACACGCCCTTCCGCTCCGCCCAGAGAGGGAGAAGTCATTTGATGATTTCCTACCCAAAAAAAAAAGGCCTTTTTGACTGCCTCCTTGGTCTTGTGGTCGCAAGCGCTAGTACTGAACATGAGATCCTGGGTTCAACTCCCGGGTAAAGTGTAATTGGGTTTTACTTTCTGGAATTTCACAGTAGCAGCCCGGAGTCTGGATTTGTACCCATAATAGGGATACTAGGGAGCGAACCTAATATATGCATAATAGGGAGCGAACCTATAGCCATCGGTTGATGGCTAATCTGTTATAGCGCGATATATGGGTGTAGTATAGGTATACATCTGCCTAACCCTTCGGAGAATACAGGCGTCTTAGACCTAAAATCAAACGCTGCTGAAAATTTATTCCATATTATTAACATCAGCTTAACCATAATATTTTCTTCTCTATAAATAAATCCTTTAATAGATTAATTTATTTTATAAGTTTTTTTTTTTTTAATTTATAATTTAAGTGCCTTTCATACGAAATATTTCCTCAATATTTACCCAGTGGCCCAGTGGTAACTGCCACGACTTACGAGTTGTAGGTCGTAGGTTCGAACCCTGACAGGCGCTTTACTTTGTGTAGAGAGCAGTGGTGGCTCAGTGGTAACGGCCACGACTTACGAGTTGTAGGTCGTAGGTTCGAACCCTGACAGGCGCTTTACTTTGTGTAGAGAGCAGTGGTGGCCCAGTGGTAACGGCCACGACTTACGAGTTGTAGGTCGTAGGTTCGAACCCTGAACGGTGAAGGAAAACATTGTGAGGAAACCGGCATGTCCTAGAACCAAAAATTCGAAGACATGTGACATGTGACACCCGCACTGGGCCCGCGAGGTGGATTACGGCCCGCTCCCTCTCACAGAGAGGAGGCCTGTGTCTCAGGAACATTATAGGCTGATTATGTATGTTATGTATAACTTTTTCTACACTTTATTTTGCGCTTATAATAAGGAAATGAAAATACTGTGTATTACGCCCGATCCTAAGAGATTCAAACTTCTCAGTAAGTAGGTGCGTACCTGTTGAGTTTATAATAACAGGTAAAAGTATCGAACTCCTGAATCAGATAACTTAGTTTATAACAACACAATTCACAATTTTATAAGAGTTGTTATAAGTTTGAATGTTGAAGACCAACTTAACTAGCTCCAATACTCCAATCTAAGCGAGTAAGCGTTGTTAGGTGGCGGTTATATAGAAGGCAGAGAGGGTTAAAAGCTCCCACAAACAGGCGCGACTTTTCGCGCGACGCGACGCCGCTGCATTGTCCGCCGTGAAGTTTTCTCAAAAATTGTTTTGTTAAAAGTCGCGTCGCACGACAAGTCGCCAGTACGTAAGAGCCTTGATACAATATTAGCTGCGAGCAAAATCCGTTCGATAGTTTTTGAGTTCAAACTACCTAACGAATTTTTATAATTATTCATTATATATATAGTTTTCACCAATTAACGCAGTGATTCGTGTCGAAGGAAAACGCTTAAAGCCTCTCCCACGCCGTCGCGTTTTTATCACGCGATATTAACGGAAGCGTTATTGCGATCTGCGTTTTTATCGTGCGATATTTCTAACGTGTTCTTCACCATAGGCGCGTTTTGATCGCGCGTTAGTAACGCAGGTGTGTGTAAGATCGTATGAGTCCTAATACAAAATGTTTTAAGAACACTTATCGGATTATCGCAGGACGGAGAAACGCGCGTCCTACTACTCCTATTGCGGCGTTATTATCGCAGCAGTGTGTAACTTCGTGGCGGTCCTAACACAAAATGTACTGAAACACAGATATCGCAATAACGCTAGCGTTATTATCGCGCGATGAAACCCGCGTATGGGGGAGAGGCTTTATTGTATCAACATCATAATATTGTAAACAGTAATACTTACAATATTATGACTGTACTTTTTTACTATCTAAACTTTTCATCTCTTTCTTTCTTTTTTATTTCTGTTTTATTTAATAGGTTTTTTTGCAGCTTAGGCTGCCATCAGACGGACTGAATTCTTGCTGTTTGAATGCAGATTAGTACGATGCAATACTCGTAATGTATTGTAACTGCATTCAAACTGCAAAGGAGAATGGGCCCCTGCTTATGGGGTTCTGCCCTGAAGCCCAATAAAAATAAGATATATACCAATGCAAAGAGCTTTTCATTGGGAACCTTTCCTACTAACATAACTTTTGCCAATTGTTAGTCAGTTCGGAGTAAATTACCTAAATAGGTGTGAATACTTGGGCATCGAAGTTAAGGAATTTTCTTGGCCTAATAACCATAAGATATACATCAATGGCTTTAGCTTGTTGAGGGCAACCTTTTATACTAACATGACTATTGCCAATTGTTAGTCAGTTCGGAGTTAATGGTAATAAATAGGTGACTACTGGGGCACCGAAGTTAAGGAATTTTCTTGGCCCTATAGCCATAACATATACACCAATGAAAAGAGCTTTTTGAAGAGAACCCTTGCTTCTAACATAATGTTGCCAATTGTTAGTCAGTTCGGAGATAATGATCTAAATAGGTTATAAATTGCGCACCGAAGTTAAGGAATTCTTGGCGTCCAAAGCCATATGATACATAAATGTTCGCTTATAGGCTTCAAAGATGATGTTAGCAGGCCCTGAACCATTAAAAGTTATTTAATTGACGAAATACCAGAATTCTAATAATATTTAATCACTCACATTTAAAGCTCTGATAGCTCCTTTCGTACTCACGATCAAGAGAAGTCTTCAGAATAATTCTTCTTGATGAGATCTTTCCATTGGTATATATCTTAACGCTATTGGGCTCCAGGGCAGAAACACCCAATCTCCTTTGCAGTTGGAGTATAGTTGAAATGCAGTCCGTCTGATGGCAGCCTTAGGCCGTATACAGAAAGAAAGCTGGTAGCCGGCGCCGATCTACCAGCGCTTATAGGCGCTGGTCCATTCTGGTAACAGTTACATAAAGCATAGTTAGTTTAATGGCGGGCGGCGCCAGCGCTGACTGGCGTGTCAGAACTTGTCGGTGACACTCGGCGCTTGTTCATATAAATGCCTGCGCCGGTTACCTGCGTGGGCCGGTTCCTATAAGCGCTGGTAGGCTGCCAGGTTTCTTTCTGTATACGGCTTTAGTGTAAGGCCATACTGCCACAATGCGTGACTGAACGCGATCCGATTTCTACTTTCAATCTACCCTTGCCGTCTCATCAGCGCTGCTGGCTGTGGGCGTTTCTTACTACCTTAACCGATTCTAGATTTTAACGAAGATTAAAAACCTTTAGGTACCCACTTCTATTTAAAACTAACTTCTTTAGTAAATCATCATCTGCCTAGCATTTTCCCAACTATGTTGGGGATGGCTTCCAGTCTAACCGGATGCAGCTGAATACCAGTATTTTACATGGAGCGACTGCCTATCTGACCTCCGCAACCCAGTAACTGGGTAATACGATACCCTTTGGTAAGACTGGTTGTCAGACTTTCGGGCTTCTGACAAACCGTAACGACTGTCAAAGATCCACAAACGACAGTCGGGACCAAGGGTTTAACGTGCTTTCCGAGGCCCGGAGGAGTCTCGGTATATCAAGATGGTCACCCATCCACGGACCAACCCCGGAAAGCGTAGTTTAACCTGATCGATCGACCGGTGCGGCTGTTATTACGTAGCCACGAGCTCCTCTCCTCTAACTTCTTTAGTAAATAAAATAAATTCAAAACCACTTCCTGTAAACCACCCAAGTAACTTTATAATATCGTAATCTACCGTTCATCTACTCAACAATTGAACAAAGACAATAAATAAAGTGTTGTTATTGTTGGTTACTAGTGGTTCGCCCCTGTTCCACCCATTTATTATAGTTAAAGTGCACTCGAGTGAACGAAATTGTTAGCTAAGTAACATAACAAAGTTACATTGTCATCGAAAGTTTACATTGTGTTAATGTGTTCCGTATATGGCTTTGAATCTACAATGTGTTACTAAATGAATGCACAATATGAAAGTAGTTTGTTCAAAATCGTTTACTAAATCGATTTCTGTAATTTTTCATTTGGGTATTTTTTTTTCCCAAAAACTACGTCAATGTATTGACGTAGTCACAATTTCACTATAGGTACAGTAAAAAAAATTAAGTAATAATCCGGAGTCACACGTAATCTGTTCGATTTATGCCCTAACACGTGTGACTCCGGATTTTTCATTTGTCTGTCTGTGGGGTCTTGTTTATACCTTTTTAGTCGTAGTTGGGTTTTAGTTTTTATTACTTTTTTTTTTTTTAATTCTTTTGGGGTTATAATATAATAGATATATTTGAAATGTGCTCAATAAGCCCTTTTATTTGATATCCAACACGGTACGATTAAACAATTTTTTTTTTAGTTCCTGACTTTATGTCCTCTAGAGGTCGCCATTTTTAATTTAATGTGACGTCACATAGCCTATAACCAGCAAACAACCAAGACGCTTCCAACGATACCTCATTTGTCAAATTGTGATGAGTGCTTTAGACGATCCGAGGGAACAGATGAACATACATACTTATATACATACATACATACATACCGGTCAAAATCATAACCCTCCTTTTTTCTTCGCCGAAGTCGGGTAAAAAAAATATATACGAAGTACCTACGACGCTAGGCCATTATACGTGTGCGTGCGTGGATTTGTAATGTGACCACAATTTTCACCTACAATCAGTATATAACTAATTTAACAGAAAAACAATGTTTTAAACTAATAAAAATTCAGTCTAAATTCGTGTTTGGTGGTTTGCGTTAATTCTTGGTCATGTTGTTATATTATTGTGTACCATTTTTGGAGTAGGTAGGTAGGCATTTTTTTTTTTTTGGTGTTGGGAAATCATCTAATGACTCGATAAGGTTGACTAAAAAGTATTCCATTTCATTAATCTAGCTAAGCGTAAAAGCCAATTTACATCTTATGATCTTTTTTTTTCGAGCTTGGGATGTCATCAATTGACTTTTACTGACTAAAACCCACCCGTGTTCCTTCAGTTGCCTATTGCCAAGGTCCCGGCATCCCTTTCGGACATTCCCGCAACCCTGGCAGGACCAGTACCCTGTGTGATATATAACATTACGGTGTTATGTTGCGGTGATACACAGTTGCAACAACGTTATTCGACAGGACATTGTTTTTTTTTTTTCTTGAGGTCTTGTTTATCGGGTATTATTTCATATATCATAATTTGAAGTCTTCCACCAAATTCATTTAAAATTCATCCCGATTGCCATCTAAGATTTAATTAATAAAACTAAATCTTGCTTGTGTTTATAACACTTTGACAATTTCTAGTTTCTGACACAATGACAGCAGCACTCACCCCGTTTCCTAAGCTTACAGAATACCAAACGAAAGAAAATTGTCACGTGACGAGATTTAAGCGTCCTCTCAACCTAGACAGATGTGGTACGTATAAATAAATCCTAACTTCTATACATTATGACAAATTAAAGTCTTTCGTGTTTATCTTGTATGCCCGCGTTGTTGTAAACCACGCAACAGAATTTGATGAGGTTTTTACCATCGTTTAGAGAATTTATTCCGGAAGCCATAATACGTCAAACTCAAACTCAAAGCATTTATTTCAATTAAACCATTTACAGGCACTTTTGAATTGTCAAGGAGTCGGTCAGTCAGAAATATGAAACTAGTGGCCCATTCCAAAGCGTAGTAGGTACCTATGGAGAAGAACGGGCAAGAAACTCCATGGACACTATTTTAAATAAAATAAAAAGTTATACTTACAAAAAAAAAAACGTTAATATTAAAGTTACTTATAACTAAGAAATCTCGATGGTTAGTACAAAAAACCGTGCGAAGAAGGAAAAGGTCGCTACGCTAGTAATATAAATGCGAAAGTGAGTTTGTTTGTTTGTTACACTTTCACACTAAAACGGTTGAACGGATTTGTATAAAATTGATAAGCCCATGGGTAAACGATGACCTGGAGAAGAACATAGGCTACTTTACATCCTAGATCGCAAATAAAGTCGCGGGCAACAGCATAATATTGTGAGTCTACATTTATGAAATCTAACATAATATATTTGACGTTGTTGATTCTCGACTGAGCAAGTTCCTGTTTTTTTTCTCTAATTGTAGTATACAAATCTTAGCTTTATTTTATTTATTTATTTATTTTATTATTTATGTACACACAGTTAAATACATGGAGATACGACATAATTATAACATGAGTACAAAGGTACTACTTATTTCTTAAGAAAGGATGATGCTTATTTTGGTACCCTGCTCCAATAGCCATGTGTAATACATCGTTGGATAGCCCTTTTTAAACTGAATAGAAGTTACTATGGCACCTAATTCGAAATCCCTGTCCGTTCGGAGGTATACTGTACCAAATATGTCAGTTTTAGCAATACCAAAATAAGGATTATTTTTAGATACTTCATTATTCACTGCCCTTTTGAGCATCATTAGAGAGGTTTCGACATCACACGCTACCCAGTAACCGATCATGGGTTCACTACTTCCCTTTCCTCCTAACGGTTGGGCATGCGCCCATGCCATGTAATAGCTAAAAAGTACTATTGTTATTTGTTACTTATTAATTAATAATGATAACAAAACACTGGTACTGGTACTCATACAATATCAATTGTTTGGCACTAAGGGTACTCCAGGCATGCGGGATTTACCGCCTTCTGTCTTATTTCTTAATGATTTTATCGTAGACGATGTTTAAAAATGTTTTATTTAAATGGATGAATACATTTCATGTATGTATGATTCGTGGCTAATTAATAATAGACGCACGTGTCGATCGACAGTACGTTACACTTTCTGAGACCGGTCCGTGGATGGGTGACCATCCATTACTTGACCAAGTCCTCCGTGCCTCGAAAAGCACGTTAAGCCGTTTAACCCGGTTGTCGTTTTTAGATCTTTGACAGTAGTTACGGGTGGTCAGAAGTCCGAAAGTAGGACAACCATTCTTACCAAGGGGCATTGTGTTTAGATTAGATAGGCAATTGCTCCATGTAAAATACTGATATTCAACTGCATCTAGGCTAGGCAGATGATGAATGTACAGCATAACATAACATCATGCCCGTAATCTCCGAAGGGTTAAGCAGAGGTGTACCTATAGTAAACCCACATTTCGCCAGTTATGTATAAGTCCTTTTATTTTAATAATTAATAGCAAACTTCATAATATAAGATCGTGATTAGATGATCGATCACTACGAAAACGTACGAAATGTACGTAGGTACTTATGGGAAAAGTTTTTTGCGATTTCTGACTTTTCTAGTAGGTAGGTACTCTAACCTCAGTTGGTCCAAATGTGTGTTTGAATCCTTATACAAAACTGCATTGATTGTCATCATAAAAATAAAATGTTATAATTGTCATTTTTCTAGCCGACTGTACCATATTTCCAAAATCTGTGAATGCAGTTAGCAATTACTCAAGAAGTTAAGGACAGTCTCCTAAGAATATTTTTCTGTAGTTACAACGATTAAGGTAGCTTCCCTTGCTGCTTCGTATCAACTTCCACCCTGTATTACTCCGATTGGGCAAGGAAACGAGACAAAGGCCTTCGGAATTCTTGTACTAAATCTGAATAGCTTTCTAATGATATATAATTTATTCCTATTGGAGCGGGTACCAGCTTCCATACATTTCGTGGCATCATTCTTTCTTCCAGCAGACCTGCGAAAGGAGAAATGAGAAAGAAATGTAGACAATAGTGTGTTAGAACAAGAAGAGAAAAACATGATTATGCGAAGTCTTAACTAAAATATTAAATATACCTACACGTATATGCAAGAAAATTAACATATACTTAAATAAATACATAAAGCTTAAATATATAAACATAAATACACTAACGCTCGTGCTATAATATTACCTACCTCATTTCGCTTAGCATTCCTGCTGATTTATTTTTATTTTTGCTCGTCTCCTAAGAGACTTATCGTGATGTTAAATAACCCATAACCTTCCTCAAGAATTAGGCTTACCAAATGCAATTTTTTTTTTTTCAAATCCTAGTGGTAGTTCCCGAGATTAGCGCGTTCAAACAAACAAGCAAAATAACAAGCTCTTCAGCTTTATTATAAGAATAATATTTTATAGAAGATAGATATCAGAAATAAAAGAAAAAAATAATCTGTAGGTACTTATCTATGTTCCAAATTTTTGTGAATGCTCTAACTATTTTGTGACAATAAACTGTTTTATTTATTTGAGGTGCATGAACCCAGCAAAGGTTCTATTCTCTTCGTCTTCTTTTCGTGTAAATAGATTTTTACCTAATTTTTTCCATCTCATCAGATTATTACACTCTATTCTTACTCACCACTGAATTTCAGAGTCACGCTATAATGGGATATCAAAATACCTACCTGTAAATCTCAGCCTACTTATGCAGTCCAAAAACACGTCTTACCGAGCCAGTCAGATGTTATCAAAGCAATCTGCCCAGACCTACTTTAGCATCTGTCAAAAGCAACACACAAAGGTAAGACCTGATTTCATGTTCTGTATTATTTTTTCTCCATTTTTTTTCTTTGAATGCCACAGACATTAATTATGTATTCCGGCCACAATTCATTTCGTACGTTTTTACCTTTTCAGTTTATTCTGAAGACAATTATATGAAAAAATATTGTACCCGTTTCTTTTGGTGTAGCTACCTGTATTTTTGTATCATAATAAAATTATAAATAGAAAGAGAAATTAATGTTCTTATTTTTTTTGTAAATCATTTATTAATATTTCTGCATAAGTTTGCAATTATCCTAAAACTATTTTGTACTGAAAAGTTAATTTACCTTATCACAGTTTTTCACTCAAGTCCACTACTTGCTTCGTGTGAATGTAGCGCTAGGTTTTCTTATAGTACATAATATTATGTAGGCTATAGAAATCTAGTACAGAACTTGAAACTTCTTAGCTATTGAGAGAGTACACTTGAACGATGGCAATGTACTCACGATGGCTGTAACGAACAAAAGGATATTGTTTTTGACATACAGTATGGGTACTGCAACTGCGATCAGAAATATATATTTTTTGGCGAAATCTGTCGCACAACAACGACACTATCTTCTATCAGTATTAAATATGTACTAACCTATTCATACTAGAGTATTTGGTCGCTAGTCACAAGGCCTTCGAGAAATTAAGTGTTTAGCCCAGTCGATACATACAAGGCCTACACAAACAGACTATGATTTATTATTTACTTAGATTGTAGAAAGGTATGTTTACCTACTAGCTATCACGAGTACCAAGAATTCGGATAAAACAAATAAAACAGCCAAATTGGAAAAGTATCAATTTATTGTTTCCACACTCTGAATAGAATAGATAGATAATTGTTAATTTTGATGTGTTTATTTACATTGTGTAGAAGAAAACTTCTGAGACCAAAGCTAAATAATAAACTCGTGTTAAGAAAAATCTTTGGTATTTTAATCACTATAACTAGAAATGATATTATTTGCAAAATATCCACTTCATGGAATGTGTGTTTAGGTCATTGTCAAACCAAAGTGCATTTGATATCAGTACGTAGATAACAAAGTGAAGGCATCGAACAAGATGAAAGAAAATTAATTTGTTAACTTTAGACCTGATTGACCGAATGGAATGACTTTGGATTTGATGAATAATAATTTATTACCACACCTTCAATAGAGTTGCAAATGCAATGGACTCGAATCATTCAGCATCTGACTCCAAGAATGTAACCAGGCGTCCCACAAGGGACTATAATAGGACCAATATTGTGTAGGTACTTGAAACTTTTTCTAAACATTGTCTGAGTGGACCTTTTGCTATCTATTTTTGGTGTATTATCTTATAAATAAATTTAGAACTATGGTAATAAAGAACACGAAAAATCCCATTAATCTTAGTTCTAATACAGTCTTGTAAATTAAAAAAGGAATATCAACAAAACTACTGAAAATAAAATAAAATTAGGTAGCTATAGAAAAGTACACACATAACCTTTCAACCACTATTTTAATAATTTCTCACAAATAGAATTGGTGAATTTAATCTATTGAAATACAACATTTAAAAAGATAAATTCTATTGACATGTTTGAGTTTAAACCACCTTTATAATAATAATAATTATGACAAAAAAATAGACCTTTGATGCAACAGTAAAAGCAGAATATTCTGATACTTATGAAATGACAAAGTTGCTATAGTAACACCCAAGTGAAGTTTTGAGGCAAACAACAAAATAATCAGAACCACACTTCGTTGGTATTGAAATACCTCATAAAGGGAACATGTTGTAACTTTAGTAGCCTTGTTACAAGGAAAAAATACGCTATAGTGAACCAACATAAGGGCTATAATCAGTTACGAAGGTTGTGTCATGAACATTATTTAGAAAACCATCACAACCTCAAGCTCGCTCCACAATTATTTATCATTATCAACAATGATAGTTCTGATGATAGAGATATTTAGACGGAAGAACCTGTAACGCAGTGTTTTGACACTCGCTAAGCACATACAAATATGCACGACTTGAAACGTCAGAACATCTAGGAGTATAATTACACACCTACAAAAAATTATGTCGTTTACATATTCATACTTGTGTCTATTCTTATGTTACAGGGGAGTATCTTAACGTTGCAGAGGACCTAGACAAAGTGACATTCTATCAGTGATAACGATGATGGAAAAGGCAAAAATGTATAGGACTGATATAAGCTATCGAAAAGCTTATATCAATCCTGTTGAAAGTCGTTGTAGAAATACGAAACGCTTTCGAAGCGATTGTCACTTGTCTAGGCCCTTAGATAAACTCTAATAGACTTAGTTCTCCAAATTAATATCTTGCATAAAATGTGTTCATTAGCTATAAACATCTAAGACATTTCTAACTGTTCTCAACTCGGTCTCAAAGTTTCTGAAGGTCACAATAACAAATCCCATTCCTCAACTAATTGAAATATAATGTAACTTCTTAGTTTATGCAAAACATACTTAAATGCTATTTACATAGAAATAGTGGTGACTTACATGAGTGTAGATTATGTACAGCATGCTCTTTGGGTCCAAATTCACCTAAATCTATCAATTCCTATCAATAACCTAAAATCTAAGAATTCATGAAAGTAGTGAAAAGGATGATTATAATAATTTAGTAAAAAAGTATTAATATATTTAAGAAAATAAGCATAATTATAATTAATATCTACTACTACCTTTCAACTCAGGTCACGTTATATAGTTTATATACTATGTTGATAAAAATGTAAATTAAAATAATTTTGATCATAAATCTATAAATTCCAAAATGAATTTATTCCTAACCTAACTAAATAAATAGGCAAGAAAGATACTTCGCAGAATACAAAATCTAATTTAGTCAAAATAAACTAGATCTGAACGATAAATGAATAATGAAATCACAGAATTATTTACAACTCAATTCATACGCTACAATATTGCTACAACCACTAGTAACAAATACGCCGTTGTTGCTACCAGCGTTTGACTAGATGAAGTCTTGTAATATTTGACCTCGTCTTGGGTCGGTGGCGAGTACGACGCCTCGTAAATTAAACGGTTCGGGCATGGGAGCATCTCCGCTGGTATTTCGAGCAGCTTCCTTTTATATTCAATTTTAGTATCATCATTATCTGTTTCCTGGTCTTGCATTGCGTCATCATAATGCTTCTCTTCGAATTCCTCTTCTTCGTAATCAATGTCTTTTTTGTATGAGCCTTGTATAGTTTTTTGTGGTTTTTCTATTTTAACAGTACCTATGTTTGTTGTCTTTGTATCCATGATGCAGTTGAGACGGGACAGTGAGGCTTTCACGCGTTTGCTTTTTGTTTCATTTCGTAGTTTGTGTAGCCAGGATAGGCGGCAGTCGCATGTCAGCTTGTTACCTGTGGAGAAAGGATAGACATATTGAATAGTTTAACATTCAATGAACAAGTATGGATTCCCTGTCTATCTACTCCAAAAATATTTATTACATCTAAAAATAAACCCTGAACAGATTGCCTACCCTATTATTCAATAAGGTTGACTAAAAAGTATTCCATTTAATTATTCTAGCTAAGCGTAAAAGCCAATTTACACTTCATGATCTAGCTGATCACTTATTAAACCAATCAATCATAACTCAAATCCAGCACTTTTACAATACAAACAAAAATCCCAACACGCGGAACTTGGATCATCTCTACAATAAACAAGCCACGAAACCAAATTAACAGTGGACAAAGAGTATTAAATCATAGCTAACAGCAATGCTCGGCCAGTGCGGAAAATATAACAACTAGCCCGCAGCAAAATATAGACGCTATTAAATTGTCACAGAGCACTTAAACACAGTATTTCAAGGCCTGATTCATTGTACTTGGGGGTAGTAATGTCCCCGGATGCTTTAAGTGTGCGGTGGACTGTGGCCTGCGTTTTTTGGGCGGTTAGTTAGTAGTAAGTGGATTTTGCTGGAAGATTGATGTGAGTTGGTGCTGGTTGACGTGATTCAACAGTGGTGAGAAAGTTCATTATATTAATTTTGCATATAGTGATTCCTATATAAAAGAGACACAGACTGAATTTCATTTTCATCTTGGAAAAATACCAAATATGGATCCAAAAAAGTTTAAGAAATATTTCTCACTTACACAAAAAATAAAGTTACACATGTTTGCTGCGCCCTAACAGGGTACTCATAAGTTTAAGTCTAGCCTGTAACTGAGTGTACATTATGCAAATAAATAAAATAAAACAAATAATGATTATAAAAGTGAACATCAACAAAACAAAAAAAAAATGCATTTTTATTTTTCTACTCAATGCCTAACACCTACAAAATACTAATAATACATCATGATAACCAAAGAACCGTGACATAATAGCCACGGCAGCTAATCGTGCGGTTAATTGAACCATTCCGGTTAATTTTCAACACGGATATATTACCCAACGGGTTACTGAAGGAGCATACATCGCTGCGGTCCGGTAATTAACCGGGCACACAGATGTTATTAATGATAGTTTTTTTTACTGCTTTTTGGGCCCTTACAATGATGGTTTGCATTTTTTATTGAATTCCTGGTCATATATATAGCACTACATAAATGATTGTGCTCACATTATGACATCCGAAATTATTTTACTCTTCTTCTTTATCTCATTAAACTCATTACACATTATATTTAATTGACTCTGGTTTACGCTAACTAACTTTTGTGCAAGGATGTGGAAATAGGTCGACTTATTAAAACATCCTCATTTGTTCTTCTCCTTTCCTACATTCCAAAAGCGTTGGCGGAAACAAAGAACAAATTCGTATTTATCTTAACAAATGTCAGCAGTTACAAAAGTAACATCGACATTTGTTAGGGATTACAGAAATTTGTAAGAACAAAGATAAATGACGAACAAAGTTGTCAAAATTCGACTCACCGTCTAGAGAGATTAACGCATAATTGGACTTCATGTTTTCCAAAACATTTTGAACTGCTTCTTGTTTCAACGTTTCTAAGTTATTGTTCCTCAAATCCAAAACATTCAACTTTTGAATATCGTCGAGCACACCGTCGTCTAATGTCCCCAACTTATTATCGGCCAACGAAAGTTTTCGCAGCTGAGTCAATCCACCGAAACCCCTCTCGGATATAAATTCTATTTCGTTGCCATCCAGGTAAAGTTCTTGAAGGCTCCAAAGTTCCGCGAACGCAAGGTCCCCTATCATCGTTAATTTATTGTTTCTCATATCCAACGTGATCAGATTAGACAGACCTTGGAAGTTCTCCCTAATGACAACTGTCAACTGATTGTTGTCGAGGTCCAATTTTATGAGATTGTTTAGATGTTTGAAACATCCGTCGTGAAGGACGCTAATTATGTTCTTCGACAGATACAGCCTTTGCAAGTTCGGGAGGACGTAGAACACGTCTGGCTTCAACTCAGATATCTGATTTTCTACTAAGCTGACGTTTGACAGCATTATTAGATGGGCGAATGACATCTTTTCCAATTTTGCTATTTTGTTCTTGGGCAGTGTTATCTCCCGGAGCGTGGTTGAGTTGGTGAACGCGAACGATGGTATACTATAGATGTTGGCGTACTGTATATTGAGGTATTGTAATCGTTCCAGTCTAACGATCACTTTTGCGGGTATATACGTCAGTCCGCCATCGGCTCTGACGTTGAATGTTAACTTTTCTATTTTTGGTTGTGAATAAAAATTGGACCAGAACGGATCATCTTCAGCTATACCGCCGTTGAATACCCAACAATCGGCCTTTGTGGCGGTTTTTATCTTTATGCTTTCGCAATAACAATGAACTTTGGACCCTCGGTCCTGTATATCACAAATATTAACGTAGTGTGAGTAAATCTTGTCGTTCTTCCATCGCCTTTTGTCGTTCTGTCGGCTCTCAGTTACGTTTATTTCGACTGTCGCGAAGGCAATCATTAAGATCAGATATTTAAGGTCCATCTTTGTTCCCTTTTCACATCAGAGCGATTTTATCTGTAACAAAAGAGATGGCGTTTAGTGAGTTTCTTTTGTATTCTTTTATCTTCAGCCGTATTTTGTACATTAGCGAAGTCGATGATTCGATTGTTGGAAGTCGGATAAGGTGTTATTACGACGACACTAATTGACACTCAGAAGCTACAATTTATTCCAAGAATTGAAATCTTAGTAAGAGGAATAAACCTATTTTAATTATTATTTGTAATGCGAGGATAATTTATGTAATAGCAATCAAATTGAGAACTTTGCTTATTTTAATCCATATTTAGCCATCCTTCTTCCGCATTTATAATATTAGGAAGAAAGTACCTTACTAATATTATAAATGCGTTGCGTTTGTTTGTTTGTTACGCTAAAACGGCTGAACCGATTTGGATGAAATTTGGCACATGACCACAGACCATGACCCGGAAAGAGGCACAGGCTACTTTCATCCTGGATCGCAGGCGAAGTCGTCGCATCAGCTAGTTATTATTGCTATTTTTTGAGCACTTTTAATTTAGGAAACAACTTATAACTTTTGACAAACAAATAGAGATTTATAAAATAAAGATTTATAAGTTACTGGCGTTTATCAATTAACGTACACGTTTACTTATAAGTTGAATTAATGTCATAATGACAGATGATAAAAGTAGCCAATAGGCCATTTATTCTTTTAAGGGCCGATTCAACCAAACCCAGATAACTTTTATTCGGGGAATAAAATTGACGTCTGACAGTTTTTGTATAGAAAATCTGTCAAAAATGTAATATTTACTCGCTGGATTAGACTTATACGAGGGATAAAAGTTTGGTCGAATTCGCCCTTAAGCAGTTTATTTTAACACATGTTAAAAAAACTGCTTAATATCATGATGACCCTGTGAAGTCAATGACCTTTTTGGAAGCTAAACTTTGTTGAAAGACCCACATGTCATCAAATTGAAGATGTTATTAAGTATCACCGTTAATTCCTTCTAATAATCCTTTTGTCCCGCCTGCATCCTGGTACGGAACTCATCAAGCTTAATTAGTCAATTATTAAGACATTTCGTTTTATTAACAGTTGTCAGTTTTTGTCGTTGATGCAGTTTGTTTTATTTTGGTTTAATAATAATAATAATAAACTTTATTGACATAAGTACATTTACAATATAATAAGATTCTCTAACACCTGCGCTAGTCAAGACTGTGTTGCAGGTGTTAGTGTCTTCCCCTATGGTGACAATATTCTTATGTCCTATCAAATTTAATAAAAGAAGAGGTTTGCATGTTTTGTTTAAAAAAATAGAATTATTAAGGTGGATGCGCTAGGGTGGCCCGTGAAATTCAAATTTTCTTAGGTTTTTTGCAATTTGCAGGTCAGTATCAGGTTGTATGTTGATTTAAATATTATTAGCGGCCGTAACAAATATGGATTTACAGAATTATAAACATTAGAATCAGCAATACAACTCTCATTTCTCGATTTCATGAAATATTTAGATCTACGTACAACCTGATACTGACCTGCAAATTGCAAAAAACGTAAGAAAATTTGAATTTCGCGGTCCACCCTAGCGCATCAACCGTAAGTACTTAATATTATTTTTTGTTTTAACATAACCACATCTATCTTAATTGAAATAAATCGTTTGACTTATGAAGTTCAATGGCCAAGGAAAAAAAAATAAGCCCTAAAATATAATATCTTATACAATCTATTGTAATTACTGATTAAAGTGGGTAGCTCTTCTCCTGCCTGCTAATAACAAACAAGGAACACTTCCTTCGGCGAAGACTAGTGCTTGCAGCATTTTTTCCTTGACCATTGATTAAAGCCGTATCAAAAGAAAAAAGAAAGGAAATACATTTATTTTGCACAGAAAAAAAGGCACACAATATAATATGCAGCAGATAAAAAAAAACAAATAAAGAGTGTAAAGTGCGATGTGGGAAAGTTTGCCTCACGACTGCACCAAAAAGACCCAATTCAGCAAAAATGCCAGACAACTACAAAAACTGCCAGTGAGCGCATCTTCAACAGTGCGTAACAAGCTAATTATAATAGATGATACTATTAAAAAGAATCCTCCTCATCTAAAAAGATGCATCTAGTCTAAGCAGTCCTCACAAACAGCAAAGAATCCACATTCCCCCTACACGTTTATAAGCCAACTATGAGATGCAGAGCAAGCAAGGGGTAACATGTAACATATCCTATGATCACTCAAAGCCTTTCCTTTGAGCTCTTGAGCCAGTTCTCCCCTAAGCAGGGTGCCCTCGATACAAACCCTTTAGGCTCCAATCTGTAACGGTCATATGGAGTGTTCCCATATTGTTTCCCTTTGAAGTAACAGGCATAATAGCGTTTGAAACTATGCTGATGTGGCTGGAGTATTGTTTGGTGTCTTCTGTATTAGTTTATTGAATTAATTACAGATAATTGAGCATATTCTTCCGACTTACACGACATGGAAACGTAGTCATTGTACAATTAACCATTGAAAGTGCCTGTAATAAGATATTGCGATAAATACGAGTAAATACTTCGTCGTTATGATTATTAATGATTTCTTTTAAAGTAAAGCAGAAAACAATATTTAAAAAAAAAACTATCGCTCGCTTTGGAGAACGTAATTTCTTTAAACTGTAAATGAAAGTTTTGAATATAGAACTGAAAGCAGACTGCACAGTGATTATGAAAAAAAAAACATTTAAAAAATAAATAACCATCTAATCAGGCCAGTCTCATCTAAGCCAGGTTGCTTGGTCACCAAAGTATGGAAATAGTTACAGACAACCACTGCACAGGTTACTTTCAGTCTAAGAGTAGTCAGATAGGAAACGCTGATAAAGATAAAGATATTTTATTTTGCAAATATGGGTACAAAACAAGGTGAAATAGGGAATAGGGAATCAGACATATTTTACCTGTAGGCATGCAAAAGTTACAAAGAATTATATATTAAATCCACTAAACTATTTACTAAATTTTAATAAACAGAAAAAAAAAAATTAAAAAACCAACCATAATTCGTATTTTATAGACGTTACAGTCTAGGTTACAAAAATTTTTTCGCATAGGAAATCTTTTACACTATAGTAAGCTTTAACTACCAAGAAGCTTCGAAGGCTTTTTTTAAATAGAGATAGCGGCAATTCTTTCCAACTTTTTGGTATTTTATCATAAATGACCGGAGCCATGCAATAAACACTTTTGCGCATTAGTGCTGTCTTAGCAGACTGATGTCATAGTAGGGTATTATCGCGTCTATTACGTAAAACTACATCGGCCAGACGTTTAAAACGATTTGGGTTCAACTTCACAAACACAGCTACTTCTAGTATGTATAAACATGGTAGTGTCAGTATTTTATACTGTTTAAAGTATGGCAAGCAACTATCGGTAGTTTTTAGCTTAAACATCGCCCTTAAGCATCTTTTTTGGACCTTAAAAGCTGTTTCTTTCTCGGATGAGTTACCCCAGAATATTACTCCATATCGTAAGTGGGATTCTGCTATACCGTAATAAGCAGTAAGGAGTGCATCCGTGTGTATTATTGACGATAATGTATGTAAAGCATATGTGGATTTACTAATTTTCTTACATAAAATATTAATGTGTGATTTCCAGTTAAGATGTTTATCTATTTCAAGACCAAGGAATTTTGTAGTTTCTACTTCTTCTACAATATCATTATTATAGTGTACTGTGTGCTCATGCTAGGAATCCGTTGAGTGAAATGTATACATTTTGTTTTACTTAAGTTTATCTTTAAATTGTTTTCTTCTAGCCAGTTTACAATTAATTTTAAGGACTTATTAATATCACGTTCATAAGTATCTACACTTTTACAAGGTATTGTCACGGTACTATGATCCGCAAACAGTGTTACTGGATGCTCAATACATTTAGGTAAGTCATTAATGTACAATATAAATATAAAGGGAACCAGTACACTCCCCTGTGGTACTCCAAATTTAACTTCACGCTCTGACGATCGAAATATCTCTTCCTTCTTATTTGCTGTATTTATTTGGTTAATTTCAGTAATTTTTATTCTATTTTTTAAGTAAGATTCAATTAGATTAAGAACATTGCCTCTAATACCATAGGCTTCAAGTTTTGTTAAGAGAGTAGTATAATCTACGTGATCAAATGCCTGGGTCATATCGCAAAATATGCCAGAAACAGGTCTACGTTTATCGATATTCTTAATAACATTGTATATAAAGTCATATATGGCCATATTAATTGTCCTATGTAGTCTAAATCCTTTCTGTTCCTCACACAAAATTTCATATTTTTCAATAAATTTATGCAATTCCTTATAGATGTATTTCTCAAATATTTTTGAAATTACGGGAATAAGTGAAATGGGCCGATAATATTCCATTAGTTCTCTATTTTCCTTCTTAAACAGTGGCTTTATAATTGATATTTTAAGGCATCTGGGTAGATACCTGCGCTAATACATAAGTTAATTAGATGACTTAGATGACTGCATATTTCTATTGAGACGTGTTTTAATATGTTTGTAGTAATACCATCGTATCCCACACTACTTGTATTATTTAATGACATTATTATTTTGTGAATATCTAATGGAACACTAGGCGCCATGAACATAGATTTAAGATTGGTGTTTATTTTAAAAGATTTAGGTTTGCTCGTGACATCTGGGTTTGCCTGAATTTTATCGATAAAATAGTTGTTAAATGCTTCAGCGATGCACTTGGGATTTGATATAATTTGATTGTTTACCTTAATTTTATTAATACTATGTTTAGGCAAGTTATGTTTTGCACGATTAATAATTTGCCAAGTAGTTTTAGACTTATTTTTAGCTGCTTTTATTTTATGGTTATTTTGTGCCTTTTGTGTCAAATGAATAATTTTTTTAATGTATTTGTGAATAGTTTGAAAAACTAATTTTGTTATTTCTCTTAGGATTTAACCTTAACTGCCACAAAAGTTTTCTTTTCTTTCGACTACACAATATAATTCCTTTAGACAGCCGTTTTGGTTTTTTTATTATATCTACTTTAATTAATTTATTTGGAAAACATAAATTGTAAATAAGTTGGAAAGTATCGAGATATTTATTATACGCAACATTTGGATCATCCGTGTCATACATCTGCGAAAAGAAAGACTTTTTATGTAATCTTTAAATTTCGCTATATTTTCCATAATATAATCCGTTCTAGCCGCATACCAATAGTTTTTATATATTCTTTGCACTGGACAGTGAAGCAGCTGTGCTGTATGATCGGACAACGCAAACTCTAAGACATCAGTTTTAAATGATTTATTAAAATTATGCGCAAAATTGTCCAAACAAGTAAGGCTGGCCATGCGAGTCGGTTGCCTTAATGCTAGTTTCAAGTTATAACTCATCAAAAGACAATCAATTGCATTTGTGTGACTATTTTGTTTAAGCACATCTATATTGAAATCACCTCCAATAACAATGTTCTTATAGCGTGAACGTGATATTTCTTGCAAAAGAGTTTCAAGTTTATCCAAACAGTAATTAAGATTATTCACATTTGGTACTCTATAGACGACAACTATCTTATAATCGTTTAGCTCAATAGCACAACATTCAAAAACTGACCTCATCTAGTTTAAAAAAATATTTGATTGACGTGTAAAAGTGTTTGTATACAAACCTAGCTACAGAAATAAAATCTTTTATCATTTATTCGATAATCAAAAGCTATTTCTATATTTGTTCCAAATTCAAAAGCTGTCATTTAGATTATTTCGAAACTAAAACCTCTTTATAGCGTCCAAGCCATATATTTTCCCATCAAATATTATTGAAAAGGAGCGTGACTTCCACACATTATATTTCCAACGAAACAATCGAAAATTGTAGTAAATCGATATTTCGCCGTGTTACCTTGAGAACATAACAGAATTAATTGGCGGCCTCACTGTGTGACAGTGTTTCTATGGAGTGATATTGGAATATTTCAATGGATCACTATGGTGATTATAATTATAATTATTATATACGACACTTCTTCGGGTCGGTATGATTCGGCAAAATCGAATATAATTATGTTGAAATAATCAAGTTCGGGAAAAAGACGAAGACACAGAATTTCGCAACTACATTTCTTTTGCTAAATGCTAAATGCGAATTCACTTGCTAACAATGAATGCGTATGCTAAATAATCCATCACTAGTATGAACTTGGCTTAGCTCGATTTGTGCCGTGCCGAACCGAACATGATTCAACAGATGTGTGTGAGGTAGATGCCAAACGAAGTGTAGACGATACAAGACGAATGAAAACTAAGTTACACAAGTACTGAGGAATCGAATGTGCCGAACCGACGAAGTGTGTAGCACCTCTTATTATAAAGGGTGGAATACCTATAATTGGAAGGACTGTCACGAAGTATGGAAAAATAACTTAGGTAAATAGATTTAGATTTGCAATTTTAATCATGTGGAAAATTATTTTCCAATTTATTCAAATAAAATGTATTCAACGGACGGGCTTGAGGCTAACTAACAACAGCTGTTACGCTATGCTTGCTGCGTATGGTCCGCGGATGGGTGACCATCTTTACATACCAAGACCTCGTGCCTCAGAAAGCACGTAAAGCTGTTGGTCCCGGCTGTCATTTGTAGATCTTTGACAGTCGTTACGGGTCGTCAGAAGCCCGAAAGTCTGACAACCAGTCTTACCAAGGGGTATCCTGTTATTCAGTACCTAACTGAGTTGTGGAGGTCCGATAGGCAGTCTCTCCGAGTAAAACACTGGTATTCAGCTGCATCCGGTTAAACTGGAAGAGTACCTAACTGAGTTGTGGAGGTCAGATAGGCAGTTGCTCCATGTAAAGCACTGGTATTCAGCTACATCCGGTTAGACAGATGTTGGCAGATAAAACTGTATTCAACGATTTTTGAACTTGCGGGCCTGAGCTGGGAATTGGACTGACAAGGTCATATAACTTCATAATGAACGGGATCAATTAATGTCGATCAACTTCTACATTGTATCTTATATCGTATCAATATTTCAGGACCTTACTCCGCCCTCGACTGACCGTAGGTATATTTTTCCATCAGTTCTTATAGTCGTAAATATAAGTTTGTCAATACTTACTTGTCTATAATTATAAATGAGGACGTAGATAAGTAATAAGTACGTCCCAAAAAGGTATGGGACGAATAAAGGCTAATTAAAAATATGGTCTTTTATTGGAAACAAAGGAAGCTTGAAAAGAAGTGATTATGTACAAAGGTTGGTGACCTCTGACTTTTACGTTGAATGTAACATCTGTTCGAAATTAAGTTTCGAGAAGTTGACAGTGCTCTGTCTTTGTTTTTTATTTGGTCCAAGATACTAATAGACCATGGCCCTGTTTATCAAAAGTTAAAGTCTACACGTTTACAAGTTACCTACCTAGAATATTAATTTTCATTAAATTCATATCTCATCTCCATATTCATAATCAGCCTTAATGTTCCCACTGCTAGACTACACGACAAGGGCATCAAGTCATCTCTCTCTTTTGACCACATTTTAAAACAGAAAATCAATTTAATCATTTATTGCGGTACTAAGCACGACACTTGTAAACTTGTAAGACGGAATAGAAAGTCGCCGGATACTCAGGTATTGTTATGATGAACAAAAACTTTTTACAAAGAAGTTTTTGCTAAACAAAATCACGAATAAAAGTGTAAAAATATAAGTACGTGTGAACAAAATAAAGAAACTTAGTAATACAAGGCTTGTAAGTTTTGATAAACAGGGCACTGGTCTTTAATTAGCACATAGGGTACGTTTTGTCCAAGTACATGCTCAGGATGTCCTACAATGCGAGTGAAACCGAAGACAACAACTGCTAAAGAATACAACTCCATCACCTTAAGAACAAAACTTAAGCTCCCAACTGCAGTGCAGTCACTAACAGAACTTCTGCTAAACGTCAATTAAGTGTAACGCGAGCAAAGTTTACGTTGTAAATGTTGACCATTAAATTTCATTTAGTGTCCTAACGACCTCTATTATAAAGCATACGAGACTGGTTTATGACTAAGTGCCGACACAAAACCGAGAGACGTATTTATGTTTCTAATTAACATGTGGAACAATGGCGCAAGATGCTAGATGTGGCTAGGATGGACCCACGTTTAGCGTAGGCGTAGACCACATAACATTACCCGTGAATTTCCCAAGGGATAAGAGGTGTGCACACCTACATTTCGCCAATTATATTCAAGTCATAATATACAAGGTGTAAGGGTCAGCCCTCCACAGACTGATGGGATGAATTCAGCATATCATACTGAGACGATCGGTACATGAAATTATTTCAGGAACGATAGCCCTTACACTGTTTATTTATTTATTTATATTTACTTTATTGTACACCAGAAAATACATAGCGAAAATAAATAAATCGAACACTACAAAACATACAATGGGTGGCCTTATCGCTTTCTGCGATCTCTTCCAGGCAACCTTAGAATGGACAGTGATTGCGTGGACATAAAAAATGGGGTTGTCATTGGTGCAAAATAATAAGTAGGTACTTAAACTTACCAATAGATACAATATACTATAATATATATATATATGCTATACAATACATACATAAATACATACATACTGACTTTAAAAGAATATTTATGTAAGCAACGAAAAATAAATGACGACTACAGATTATTACAGATGAGAACAAGATCACATCAACAAGTAATGTACTGTTTGTCCACCGCACCTGGATCGGGAACGTCTACGACAAACAGATGATGACGTAAGTAGCGACAGTACAAGAAGAGTGAAAGAACACTATCTTTCCACTTCGTCATATTTGCGTAAGTATTTATTTCTAAAATTACATAATAATTAAAGATATAACTATGTAAGTGTATTATCATATTATTTGTTTTATTTTATTAAGTGAATTGTTTTTGATTTTATGTATTTTTCTTTCTCTCGAATCTTACACACGGTGTCTACTTCTCTTATCTACTTTCCTATCGCAAGTATGCTGAAAGAGATTTCTTTACAAATAAGCATCACCTTTGTACGTATTTTTCTGTTAATTTCTTGTTGTCTGTTTATTATGTGTGTACATAAATGGTTAAATAAATTAAATAAACAAATTTACTATGGCGTTGTCATTTTATTCGCGTTGACGTTCCCTTTCCTGGTGCGGTGGACAAACGACCTTAGTAAATAAGTTTATCACGGCTGAATATTCGTGCAAAATCTCCATCAACAGTTCCGTGTACCAAAATTTGTCGCATATCTCTTCCAGATCGTTAACTTCTTGTTACAGGGATAATTAAGCTAGTGCATTGTGCATACGACCACCTACGGGTGTAAACAGCCTTTTGACTAACAGACTGTGTAACTGGGGACCCCGGCCCCTAGGATCATCGTCTAATAAATTTATAGCGCTACTTATCGCAGACAAACAAGCTATTATCAACCTTGGAGAACGAAGATAGAGTTGCTTTCGCAGTGTGTGTTTTTGTAATATTTTATAAGTCGCAGGTACGGAGATGTAGTAGTTGGATTAGTGTGTGTATGACCATGTTTATTATTTAGAGACGGATTTTTCGTAACGCTGGAAAAATGGTGGGGATAATACGGTTTGTAGGGAATTAGGAGTTCATTGCACGTTGGGTTTGAATTACGACTCTGTATAGTATTAGATTGGGTAATTTTATGAGTTTCGAGCGGTCCGCCAAGCAATATGAGCAGTATATTAAACTTTAAACCGCTTGATATGAAGCTGTGAAGGGTTGAAATTGCGTCTTCTGCTATAAAACATGTTATAGATATACTGATTTTAACAAAAGATAAACTGAGTTACACGGTAGAAGACGGAATTATTATCATTTACGGTTTTTTGTCAGAACGCCTTTGGTCTCTTTTTACTATTCTCTTAACGCATAAATACTTACTGAAAAAACTTATTAAACATCATCATCTGCAAAAAAAAAAAGAAAGAATAACATTTATTTGGACACAGTTCGTGAATCACAATATACAAAAAAAAAAAAATGTTTTAACAATAATGTGTGCCTCACGGCTGCGCCAAAAAGGTTCATTTCAGCATTAATTCCAGACAAATGCTGTCTGACGCTGGTTCTCTAATGAACCCTTAGCCTTTATGTTAGGGTCGGCTTCCAATCCAACCGGATGCAGCTAAATACCAGTATTTTACACTGAGCGACTGCCTATCTGACCTCTACAACCCAGTTACTGGGTAATACGATACGCATGGGTAAGACTGGTTGTCAGACTTTTGGGGTAATACAAACTGTATACAGACCTACAGTTTAATTATTTCACAATCACAGCAATTCCCAACAACATACCTAGATACAAATAATAAAAGCCATCAAATTAACTTCAGAATTGATGAGAACTCACGCGTGTTTGCTAAGTGGCTGAGTGGCTACATGTCTAGGCACATTCTTGACAATGAGCTATAACCGTCTGAGTGTGGGTACGTTGCGCAAAACGTTGTTACGCACACAATAAACAAAAGATAGTCCTACGTAGTACTAACTAACTAGTTTTTAGGGTTCCGCACCCAAAGGATGTCAATGGAACCTTGTTAGTTAGGCTGACACACGCCGTCTGTCTATCTCTGGGCTGTAATTTTAGAATCGTTATAGTAGTCAGTTTCAGAATACATGTGCTCGTAACTATGTCCTTTATCTTGACTAAATAATAGTACAATAAAAAAGAATAATAAAGCTATAATCAGTACACAAAAAGACATGGTACAATATGAAAAAAAAAAACGAGTAACACGATTACATAGTAGCCTTAGTTGCTAGATTTTCACAAATTCCCTGAACCCCAGGATTCCCTGTGTCGTGGGGTCCAGTCTCTTCCCAAGTAAGACAAACCATTATTTATTTAGTTGAACTAATTAATTTAGAGACAAAAAAAATTATACGAAAAAAAAAAAGATTAAAATAATTAAAAAATTGAAGTACAAAGTAGTAAGAAAGTTAACTTTTGTGTTGTAGGAAAAAGGTAAATCCTACCTCTTTTTAAAACTTTTGTTCATAAAACTGTAACTGTAATAATGATAAACATCAATGCTTGATCTAATTGTTATGCTCTTTATATAAATCACAAACATTAAAGAAGGTAATATTCCAATTTTGGTGGTAATGAGCCTTACGGAACTCTGTGTGAGAGTTCAACTCTCACTTGGCCGGTTTTTTTATAGCAGCCAATGTATGTCTATGCAAATATTCCTGAGCCACCCAGACGCTTTCGTACCATCAGAAATGTAAAGTTCCATAGTATGATTCCCAAAACGAGCAAAACCCGAAGTTGTCCGGAAAGAGCCGAAAATTTCGTCGTTTTTAAAACTTCGCTTCAATTTAACACTGCAGTGCTATCTGCTTTGCGGCTTAAAACTGAGTGGAGTTTCTTTTTGGCCAGTAATGCGAGGTACTCATGCAATATTCGTTTGTTTTTCAGCAAAATATGTTGCTGCGTTGAAAGTAAATCATCTGCTTTTACCGGAGAGAATGAAAATGTTTCATTGGCACACTGTTTACAAGGTATAAAATGTACATATACATATCTTCTTACTGAGAGTTAATAGCCTAGATTGTAATAGTACCAGCTAGTTGCCAAGGTACAATGCCCATCTACCTGATAATACGGAACTCTCCCAGTTACAAGTAGTAGGGTACAATAAATACCAATTCGTCATTCCCTCCTGCCTTTAATTTACTCAAACTGAAACTCAAAGCATTTATTTCAATTAAACCATTTACAGGCACTTTTTAAATGTGAAAGAGTCGGTCAGTTTGTCAGAAAGTTGAAGCTGGTTGCCCAAAACGTAGATCTCTATGGAGATTTGGAACGGGCAAGAAACTCCAAAGACACTCTTTTAAATCGAGATAATTTACAAAATTCTGGGTACATTATTCTTGTTGCTTTTTTATGTGAAAACAGTGTAAAAAAATACATAAAAACAGTTCAAAATACTTATAAGATTAAAAATAAGTCCTGGCAAATAAGAGATCTCAACTGACGGCGCCCGTTCTAGAACATGACGCGTGGAACAGCACCATCATACTCAACCTTGTATTAAGGTTGATGCGCTAGGGTGGCCCGCGAAATTTAAATTTGCTTACGTTTTTTGCAATTTGCAGGTCAGTATCTGGTTTTTATTCAATACACTTACATGAACTTATAGAGTTGTATTGCTGATTCTGTTTATAATTCTGTAAATCCATATTTGTTACGGCCGCTAATAATATTTAGATCAACATACAACCTGATACTGACCTGCAAATTGCAAAAAACGTAAGAAAATTTGAATTTCGCGGGCCACCCTAGCGCATCAAGCTTAATTCTACACTTTTCCCGTATAAAAAGATCACCATCACAATTTTCTAAACTACCCAACAGAATAATGTTTATACGCATTGAGCTACGTCCCAGTTAAAACTATGCTTGCTATAAAATACTGTTTTTAGTAACTCGTTCGTAGTACAAACTTCGTTGAACACGGAACGTATCAGGCCGGCAAAAAAGTTGGGCTGCATGAAATGTGGGTTCTGCAGTTTTATTTTTACTATGCTAGTTGGTCTTGTAAAAACACAGATGACGTCTTTTCTATGTAATTTTAGAGATAGGTGAACAATACGTCATTAATGTGGCCTGCAAGAAAAGATAGTAACTACAAATTTCCTTTATTTACATTTTTAAATATTTTTATTAAAAAAACCATCATTCTGCCTAGCCTTTTCCCAACTATGTTGGGGTAGGCTTCCTGCCAGTCTAACCGGATGCGGATGGTTTTTTTTATAAAAAAAACATTAAATAAAAATATAAAAAGTACCTTCATTATTATTAGCAATTCTAATAGATGTTAAATGCATCTAACAGCTGGATGGATAACTGTTTAACATAACTGGCGACTTGTTTGTGTAGGTACTATAGTTACACCTCTGCCCCCTTCAGGGGAGTTCAGGCGTTATGTTAATATATATATATATATATATGTTATGTTATGTTAATACATTTAATGTCAATAAAACATCTTTGGATTATAAAGTACAGAAACTCATATTTTTTTGGCAACTGAACCTGGAAAATAAAGCGATACTCTATTGAAAGAATTGGCAGCAACTGCCTTAGCAGTTACTAAAGGTACCAGGAACGACAATCCGTTTGCCAAGTGAGACCATAAAAGAAAAATTATCTTCTCTTATGAGTAGATAATGTATAATATAATTATATGTATGTGTATATTATTATAAACGTTCTCTATTTTGCATTTGTGAGACGCGATGTGAGATTCCGCGACTTTTATAATATCGAATTTGATTTTTTTTTCCCGTAATTGCATATTTAAATAAGTTTAGAATAACAACAAAACTTATCATTGAAGTCCAAAGAAAACTTCAGAACAAACCAATTCTACTTTACCTTACTTTTTCAGCGTAATTTACTAAAAAAGAAAGCCTACATTCTTCGCTTAAGATTGATTTCCAACATAAAATTACAGCTTCACCTTGAACTTATTTTCGGCTAATTAAAGCTAAATATATTCTCATCTTAAACCAATTCATTATGTAAATGAATAGTAGATCACATTGATTGTGGGGCAAAGGTCGTCCCTAATTAAGGAAGGCTACACACGCAAAACCGTGGAGCCGGAACTGACCGCAAATTGCAAATTCCGAACGTCAATTCATGAGTGCCGAGCTTTAGTTAAATGTTTGATTTCAACATTTTAAGTTTGGATTTCTAGTTCGGTTAAAACGTTAATCCTTATGTGAAATGAGAAGTTATTATTTTCATCCCTTTTTGGGACACATTTTGTTTTAGTAAAGGCAATTATTACGGTATTTACGGTGAGGTATGGGTTGAATTCTGTTACAGGGTGTTTTAATTATTTAAAGGGGAATAAGTCTGGCTCGGGTTTCGGACTAGTGATTGAGAGGCAGTAACTTGAAATCTCATTCGTTGCGCTTTGACGAAAACTTTGAAGCTTTAGGAACAAGTGTATTGTACAAGAGTTGAGAGTCTACTGCGAAGCTTAAAGACTTTTAGGCTTCGGGTCCGGTTGAAAATCAGCGTCAAGCTTACAGTTGTCTGGTATTTTTGCTGAACTGGACCTTTTTGGCGCAGGCTGCTCCTTCATCGCACTTTTACACTTTTTTTTATTTGTTTCTTTATTTTATTTTGTTATCTGCTATATATTATGTATATTGTGTGCCTTTTAATCTGTGCTGTATAAATGTATTTTCTTTCTTTACTAGGAATTGTTAAATTTACAGAAGCCCATTAGGAGTTAATTGTAACTTCATATTATATCCGAATTATCATAACAACCACAGTAACCGTAAAACTAATTGTTAGCCAAGAACACGTTAAGGATTAAAATTTCTCTATCAAATAATATTCCCCTAAAATCCAAAAAACCACATCCATTCACCCTTTTCTATTAAAACTCAAACCAATATTTCACTCCGAAACAAAAGGCTACCGAAACAAAACACTATTCACTCGCTATCGAACTAACAATTTCCGTGGAAATACGATTCGTGCCCGAAAATCATAGGTAAGGGCTCATTCCCACGGGACCATCATCGACGATTCGTCAAAAAAAAACGATACGTCATGACGGATGCACGTTTACATCGCATAGGAAAACGATTTTTTTCGCGATTCGTCAAAATATCCGTAGAGATGTTCACACTTGATTCGTGATTCAGAGTTCTGCCTTCAGCGAGCGCTTCATAAGATCCGTCACAAAAAAATAGCGGTTCGTGTTTTCTGACTAACGTTATTTTTAAAGACAATACGTGATTTAAGAAGCGTCCGTCATTTTTCACGATTCGTGTTGCATGTGAACACGGGAATTTAAAAAACATTGCCGCCATAAAAAAAAACATATCGTGAAAAAAGACGATTCATCAAGAAACACGAATCATCCTCGTTTGAATGAGCCGTAACAATTTCCATAGAAATACGATTCGTGGCCCAAAATCATAGGTACGTTCTCTACGTCCAACTGTCAGCTTTCTACATACATACATAAACTCACGCCTAACTCCTATGGGGGTAGGCAGAAACTACAGAACGCCACCCACCATCCTTATATTTTGCTTTGTTTACGATATATCTGATCTTACATCATGCACACCGGTTGCGAGTACTACGCACCTGTCAGCGTTCTGTCCTGATTAAAACTACCGAAAGACGGCCCCACTATTTGCACAGTAAGGCGATTCAACTCCTTACACAACTATTTAAATGAAAACTGTATAAGGATACAAAATACCTTGTAAAAACTTTTACAGAACACAGTACTCATGAATATGGACAACTTTTAATATGGGACCAACTCCGAAATATAAAATTAAAAACAGCTTACCCATACAAAAGTTAAAATACTAACAGGACCAAAAAGTATCTATTCATGATGAGGTTGGTTACCAACTCTAAAATATTTGATAAGGTAACTATAAAACTACTCAAATCTGTTCTGAATTGAGCTCCACTATTACTGACAAATGATTGCACTGACTGGACAGGTCCACTCAAATCTGTGTGGTTCTTTCCTCAAAAGACCATTTCAGACGCTATTCTACATGGTCCTCATATGACCTGACCAAGCTGATTTCTGGAAAATAAGCTACATAGATGAGGTCGGCGTTTCTTATTTCTGGACTTTTAAAAAGACTGCAACCTCTGAGTTTGTTTCGGCCTTTCTTCTCAGAGTCCTGACTATTCTGAGAAGAAAGGCCGAAACAAACCTAGAGGTTGCACTCTTTTTAAAAGTACAGAAATAATAAACGCCGACCTCATCTATGTAGCTTATTTTTTTTTTTTTTGATATGATGTGTAAACGTGATTCCAATAGCCTATTTACAGAATAACAAATTCATTTCTTTTCAGTATTAAAAGTTGATTAAACACAAAAAACAACATCCATCCAACTCCTATCATTGATAAACAAATATACCCACTCCTATTAAAAAATACACCACATTTTAATCCGAAACAAAAACACTACTCACTGGATATCGAACTAACAATAAAATGTTCCGTACAAATACGATTCGTGGCCCAAAATCATAGGTAACCCTCTACGTTCAAGTGTCAGCGTTCAGTCCTGATTAAGCCGACCGCACCGGCCCGGATTGTCGAGTTAATTGCACGGTAAAAACCGGGTACGGTGGAACTACAATGGCTTCATTAGTGGATGCCGAACCGGATTTCAATTTGTACGGCACGCTAAAACCGGGCATTCATAATTGACAAATATGGGGTTATCATTGGACGATTTAATTTTTTGATGATTCCTTTGTGAATCACACTGGTATTGCTGCCGTGCGGTATTGGACATTAGGTTGGAATAAGTGACAAAACTGAAGTTTTACTGATTCTGATATTGGACAAAATACAGTTTGCCAACGTGATAAACTCGAGTAAATTCAACCGAATGTTGAAAGAAATATTACATAATTCTAGGATTATAGCAAACCTTTCTTAAATGCGTAGGTACTATTTGGAATCCACCTAAATGTTTAACAAAACTATCCTAAACCTACCTTTTGTTAACCGACCGAGCCGACAGTCATTTGTTTTTATGTATTTGATAGCCATATTGATAATGAGATAATAATCATGTGCTACGAATGCGTAGCAACGTAGCATATTGCTACGAAAATTCGTAGCACCAACTCATAGCACTAGTAACATACAAGTCACATTTATAAACTGCTAGCGATTCGGTACTAAAATAATTAATTAGCGAGTATTTCAAATACTTGATGAATTGTACAGCAGTGGAACGTAAGCTTTCTGTTCTCCGGATTACAGTTTCGAATGTTGCATTTGAGAGCCAACATTAGTATGGCTTCTAGCTTCTACTGCACGGAAATGAGTGCCGAAATTCAGATTTATATATACATTTGATTGAATGACCACTGAAACTAATACTACATAACTGTCATTAATATTTATACCACTAAGTTTAGGTATAAATATTAATATCAGCTACGTAGTATCAGATAACGAAGGATAAATCGTGTTATTTAATCAATTTTATGTTGTTTCTTTACATAAAATTGTTATTATGCGCCTATGTTCATTATTAACTCGTAAACTACCTTTACATAATAAAAGACTATGAACATTATGCCACTCAATTATTGCTATTTGATTCTAATAATGCATAGAAGGTACAGTATGCCCAGTAGCGCTCGTGATTTGTAATGACTTTAAAAACATGAAGTAAAAACTGTTTCAAAAGTGTCTGACGAAAACATAAACAAATGAATCAGCAAAACGTACCTGCAGATGCTAATTTGTACTGTCACTTACGAATTCAGTGCTTTGATTTGAATACTCATCATCTTCCTGCCCTTGTCCCATGTTACTTGGGGTCGGCGCGACACGTTTTCTTTTTCCACTCTCCCCTGTCAACCGTCACGCTATCATTTACTCCCTTTTCATTCATATCATTCCTCACACAATCCATCCATCTTTTCTTTGGCCTCCCTCTCCCGCTCCATCCATCAACATTTATATTCATCACTTTTTAGTCACATGCGTTTCGTCCCTCCTCATCACATGCCCATACCAGGCCAAACGATTACCTTTCAACTTTTCTTTCACTGGCGCCAATTTTAAACTATTAATAAAATACTACTACGGCGCCACTTTTAAACTATTAATACTAAAATACTCAAAACCCGAAATTATAATCATAAATCACCATAAAAATATTTTTCATTCGTTGATTTTTTTAACTTCATAACCTTAACTTTCGTCGCAGATTTTTTCAATTAAAATCCGTCCCAATGAAACAATTTGATTTAACACTAAGTAATATTTTTTTCTAAAGATAGAACAATGGGCACGTTAATTCATTTTCAATTGACTAACTCTCGGAACATGTCGAGTGGTTAATACTTTTTCTCTTTCGTAGCTCGATTAGTGGCGAAACAATGGTTCTTTCATTCAATTACACTGGTACACCGAAACTAGACGTAGAGGCCCCGATGAACCTTTAAAAAAAATATACAAACTGTCATTGCTATTGTCAAAGAGACAATCTGCTGAACGTGGAGTGTAGATATCATATATCCGTGGTAGATATAGAATATGTTTTTTTTTTTGTCACAATTTTTTTTTTCAATTTTTTTATTATGCTCTTTTCTTATGGCATTGTGAGTATTACTATATAAAAAATTAAGTAATAAAAACTAAAACCCAACTACGACTAAAAAGATATAAACAAGACCCCACAGACAGACAAATTAAAAATCCAGAGTCACACGTGTTAGGGCATAAATTGAACAGATTACGTGTGACTCGGATTTTTAATTTGTCTGTCTGTGGGATCTTGTTTATATCTTTTTAGTCGTAGTTGGGTTTTAGTTTTTATTACTTAAATTTTTTTTTAATTCTTTTGGGGTTATACTATACATATTTTTGAAATGTGCTCATTAAGCCCTTTCATTTGATACCCAACATGGTACGAATAAACAATATTTTTTTAGTTCCTGACTTCATGCGCTCTAGAGATCACCATTTTTTATTTAATGTGATGACACATAATAACCAGCGGACAATCAAGACGCTTCCAACGATACCTCATTTGTCAAATTGTGATGAGTGCTTTAGAAGATAGGAGGGAACAGATGAACATACATACATAGGTCAAAATCATAACCCTCCTTTTTTCTTCGCCGTAGTCGGGTAAAAATACTAGCTGATGCCCGCGACTTCGCCCGCGTGGGTGTCTTGACAAATTATATACTAAAACCTTACTCGAGAACCACTCTATCCATTGGTGAAAATAACATGAAAATTCGTGCCTACTGCACCAATTTTCATGCTGTTTATTTTTTGAGTTTATCACTCGGAAAGCACTTAAAGACGTAGGTCCCAGCCGTCATTCGTGGATCTTTGGCAGTCGTTACGGTACGTCAGAAGTACCTATATATACCTACCTAGGTAAATAGGTAGGGTAGGTAGGTAGGGTAGATAGGTAGGGCAGGGTAGGTACCCTGCCCTACCTTCCTACCCTACCTACCTACACCTATATATACCTACACTACCTACCTACCCAGGAGGGTACACTACCTACCTACCCTACCCTAGGGTAGGTAGGTAGTGTAGGTATATAAGGGAAGTTAGGGCAGGGTACCTACCCTGCCCTACCTATCTACCCTACCTACCTACCCTACCTATGTACCTACCTAGGTATATAGGTAGGTAAATAGTACCCTACCTATTTACCTACCTAGGTAAATAGGTAGGGTAGGTAGGTAGGGTAGATAGGTAGGGTAGCTGCGCCGTAGATAAGTACTTAGTGCTACCCGTGCGAAGCCGGGGCGGGCAGCTACACTATATTCTACACATTCAGGTCAATGGTCAACATTTCATCGGGAAAGTATTTCTCAAGGGGCTAACAGACAAACTTTCGTATGCTATTATCAACTGTTATACGTTGTATTTGCTTTTCATTCTACCTTTATAATCCCAAAGGACGAAGTGACGCCTTTTTGGTCATTCACTGAATATTTTGTTTGAAAATCTTTTTTCACAGGTATTTTAATTAAGAGAAAATTTTACATTAAATCTTCCTTCTTTTTCGTGTGGTTAGTGACTAACCTGGTATCAGAGTTTTTATGCCGCCCATGGACCTCTGACTTGGCTTCACATGCCGATAAATATCCCTCAGGCATTCACTATGAGCGAAGAAACTCCACGGTTATTCTTTTAAAAGATAATTGACTTTTACAATATTTTCGAATTACAGTGTTAATAGTTATGGGAGGACAGTGTAGGCCTTTCAAAAAGTACATACAGTTTCAATACGCACATGAATTCGAAGTGTCAGAGGTGCGTGGCTTGGGTTCGAACTCGAGACCTATGACTTGGCAGTCCAACAAGTTATTATAATACCAGCCCGTTATCATCCCACTGCAAGACAAAGGTCTCTTCTCATAAAGAGAAGGTACGAGCATTGATTACCACGCTTGCTCAAGTCGAGTTGGCGATTTCAAATATTAACTATAAGCCCTAAGGGGGATGCGCTAGGGTAGCCCCCGAAATTCAAATTTTCTTACGTTTTTAGGGGTATGAGGAACAGGGTGTAAAGTTCACTCATACTCCATAGAAAAGGGAGGATCCTCCGACCAGACGGGTGTTGTGTCTGGCGGGCAACTGCCCAATGATTGATGTTGGGTTCTCGTATATATGTCCACTGCACGGTAAACTTTAATTGCGCGATGCAGGATTTATGTGACGTCTGTCTGACGTCAGGTCTTTGATGCGTAGTTCGCATGTGGCGATGTAGATACCGCCACACGTTTTTTGCCATTTGCAGGTCAGTATTAGGTTGTATGTTGATCTAAATATTATTTGCGGCAGTAACAAATATGGATTTACAGAATTATAAACATTAGAATCAGCAATACAACTCTCTAAGTTCATGTAAGTGCATTGAATGACGATTTCATGAAATTTTCATTCAATGCACTTACATGAACTATTTACATAGATCAACATACAACATGATACTGACCTGCAAATTGCAAAAAACGCATCTACCTTAACCGATGTCTGTAATATCCAAAAAAAACTAGGAAAGTACCTACAAATGAATTGAAAAAGTTACATTGGTATTGTTTGTTCGAATTGTTGTGACATCTACCAATCCGCTCTGGACCCGCGTGGTGGATTACAGCCCACTCCCTCTCACAGAGAGGAGGCCTGTGTCCCAGTAGTGGGAACATTGTAAGCTGATTATGCTACATTGGTATATCAATAGTGAATTGTATTAATTTATCTCCACAAGGTTCTGTATTGGTGACTTTACTTCATTATTTATTAGTTCGTTATACCGAAAGCAAACAAAATAATAAAAAATCGAAACATGTTCAATTTGCAGACAACGTACAATTCCTATGGGAGACACTGTGTGTTTCAGTTATAGGGTACAAATCTGCTTTTCCCTGAAACATACCACCCGTGTTACGAGTTTCTAAGGAAAAGCAATTATTTATCGTTTTTCAAGCAGATTTCCACTTTTTTAACTTATATCAAAAATTATTCTCTGTAGTAGCTTTGAGTCTGGATTAGTGCTCGCTAAATGGCAATATTTTTTTCCCCCTACTACAAGGACGAAATGAGAATGTATTTAAATACTTCTGCCCAACCTCTTCGGGGAATACAGACTCAATGCTATAATAATGTAATAAAATAAAATAGACCGTATGAAAAATCTAGGTTGAAAGTACGATACTCAACGACTGCGACCGAGCGTCACAATAATGATAATAATATGAGTGATACGGATTGAGAGCTACAAAAAACGTCTGCAGACTACACCTAGATTTTGTATCTAAATAATGATATAAAAGCTCTTTTGAGTAAATATGAGTACGTTTTTTGAGAATTTGCGGCCAGTGACAACATGTATTCTCGAGTGGAATGTGGGAGGTGGAATTTGATAGAGGTTATGGGTCAAATTTTATTCAGGACGAGGTCATTTTGCGTACTTATTAAACGTACGCCTTATTCACATGGGTGTAGGCTGAAACTACAGAACGCCACCTGCTACGATTCTTACATACTCCCTTTGCTTTGTTTACATTTATATGTACTAGTCATGTTAATCCCTGCTATATTATAGCAAAAAAGAGGAAAAAAATATATTATCTTAGACCCACTCTGCATGTCCTGAGGCCTGCCAGGGTTGCGGGAAAGTCCGAAAGGGATACCGGGACCTTGGCAACAGGCAACTGAAGGAACACAGGTGGGTTTTAGTCAGTAAAAACCTGACAAGCCGCTCCGCCCAGAGCGGGAGAAGTTATTTGATGACTGCCCAAAATCAAAAAAAAAAAAATATCCTGATGAGAGCCACTGTGGAAGTTTTAGCTCGTATACGGGTTCGGAATAACCCTTCTCCATCCCCATAGTCTTTGGGGTCCCCGAAACGATCAATAATTGCGATTTATCTATTGGTATCCATTTATAGTATAGTAATATTATTGTCAATCGCTTCAATTGCATTTGGTAGACAATCAATTCACGCATCAATGTGTATCAATCACGTAAAAATTGACAGTTGCAATTGATCGTTTCGGGGACCCTTTACATCAAGTGACAATGCACCAGAATATTTATCTTGTGCTACAAAATAGACGTAAAGCACTAGTTTATGGACCTCTGAATCTTGTAATTGCTTAATAAATCTTTTATGATTTTTATTTGCATCATCAATGGATCAAAGAGGTGGTTAAAGTGAAATATGAATCTGTGTAATCAAAAAATGAAAATGAACTATTAAGTTTTAATAAATATTCAAATCGTTACGTTTTATTATTGTTAGGGTTGCATTAAAATGAAAATATTTTTATCTTTCATTAATATGATTAGAATATCTTATGCAAACGGCATCTTAATTCATTGACTGTTTGGAGAACATATTTAGTTAAGGCCTTACCCTACCTCAAATTGCTTAGCACGATCTTCATGCCGAAAATACTGCAGCATTAATTTTGAAATAAATATATTATAAAATACAATAGACGTAGATATATTTAGTAACCTATTCCGCTTGACTATTCTTCAAGAGTCCTAAAAAACCCTGTAAGAAACCGACCGAGCGCTGGACGCAAAGTACTTCGCGTCCAGCGCTCGGTGTGTTAACACGTCGCGTTCTGGTTTGCAATTGGTCAATCGTCATCCTGAGGATGCCTCGTTGAGAGGTGAAACACGTGTCGATTTCTTACAGGGTTTTTTAGGCCTCTTGAAGAATAGTCAAGCGGAATAGGTTACTAAATATATCTACGTCTATTGTATTTTATAATGGATTTCCGCAAAGTCACGCCTGAATCAATTAACTATCTTAAATATATTATGTTAAAATTGTCCAAAGTTACTAAAACTCTAAACCAAACTATAAACCACTGGTATTAAAAATGCTGGCTTATTAACTGAACTAACTATGCAGCAGGCTTTATGTTTTTTTTTATTACCATTATTTTCACCGTAAAAAGCAATTACCTACCTAAACGATTCGAGGCTTGAGAGCCGCCAGCTCCCACTCCGTCTCGCTCTCACTCAGGCTGCGAGTAGTATGGAGCGAGGGAGATAAAATTTGAGGTAGGGTAGGGCCTTAAACACGTTGTTTTTACCGTGTATGTAGTGACTGCAGTGCAACATATAGGGTAGACTACCAATGCGCAATGCCACAAATATTACATACTCAGAAAAGCACTCGCTGAATTTACTTTCTGGATAAATACCTACTTACCTTTTTCGTCGACTGTACTAAACCACCTACCCAATAAAATAAACCGTACTTTCAACTTTTATCCTCCCCATTCAAACCTCACCCTTAGCTCAAAACTCATAAATTCATACAAACCAAAATTCGTAATCAGCACAAAAGTTCCAGATTCTGATAAATAAGGTACTCGGATAAAAGTTAGTGTTTAATTTCATATCCCTAGACTAGCGCGAGCTAAAACTCTACCTAATTTACAACGAAGTTTCTCCTCGTAAAATTTGTTAAATCGCTCGCTACTTACCTATGGAGATTTTAATCGAATAAGCTGCTATATTGGCTCAGATTTAGGACTCGTAATGAGAATATCGTTTTAAATGAGATAATTAGCCGTTTATTAACGGTAATGATGAAATAATTTTGTGTATTATAGATTGCTGGTATTTTAGTGAGGGTTGTTTGAAAGAGAGGAGAGTGGTCGATCAAAGGGTTAAGCTACGCTTGCCGCGGTCGGCTCGGGGATGGGTGATCATCCATTGCAGTCATATAGAGACTCCTCCGTGGCTCGGAAAGCACGGAAAACACGTTGGTCCCGTTTGTCATTCGTAGATATTCGACAGTAGTCCGAAGCTTAAAATTCCGACAACCAGTCTTACCAAGGGGTATCGTGTTACCCAGTAACTGGGTTGTGGATGCCAGATAGCAAGTCTCTGCATGTAAAATGCTGGTATTTAGCTGCATCCGGTGAGACTGGAAACCGACCAAGATTGGAAAAGGTTAGGCAGATAGATTTTGCTGATACTACTTCTCGTACTGTAAGCCACTCGTCCAAGATATTACTCAAAAGTAACATGCTATAAACTTAAATCACCAATGAGTAGCCAGAATGCAATGCAACCAATCTCAAACTAAGTAATCAATTATTAAAGTGTCGGCATAATGCAAAGATGTTTTTTATTTCTTGGCTACCAATCGCTTTTATTGAGTGTACTTTCTTATAGTCTTATCATATATTTAAAAAATCTGTAAGCTCTTTATTTTTAACCGACTTCAAAAAAGGATTTTCGCAGAACTGTCCGCAAAATAAGGAAGTGTTGTCAAACAGACGATGTTTTCACTTTGATGTCAAAGTTATGATGTAAAAGCCTTTTGAAATTCAAATAAATACTTTTAATAATATCCAGAAGAGTACAGTGTTTTTAAGTAAAGCGATTATCGAGACAAAATTAAATATGCAACCTATATTGTAAGTATGTTCGTCACAGAAGTGCATTAAGTCCATATACTTAATACTTTTAACATGACTCACCAACAGAAATAAAAAAAATATAATAGAAATGTTAGTGTTTACCGTTCCTATTCTCAGAATGTTACAGCGTATAGTATTAATGTAGTAGGTGTTCCATAATATTAACAAAAAAAGTGAAAAATAACTTTAATTTCGGAAGTCGGTGTCTTTGCTTTTCAATTTCCGTTTTTTGCCACCGACTTCCGAAATTAAAGTTATTTTTCACTTTTTTAGTGTTTTTTTTTTGAAGTCGGTTGTTATTTTTTTGTAAAATGTTTTTATTTTTCACTTTTTAGTTGTGGTACCTACCCCACACAAATCCGAATATCACTACCTGCTATGTAAATAACAGTGAAGGAGTCAAACAGGATATCGTCTAGATAAACTAAGCGGGAAAAATACGTAATATTGAAGCTAACTCAAAAATTACGGAAGCAAAGTTAATAAAATTTATGTGGAACCACCTGGGAAGCATGACCTACCAAACAAAAAAAGAATCATTAAAATCGATTCATAATTGGCGGAGTAATCGCGTAACAAACATACAGACGAATTGAGAACCTCCTTTTTGAAGAAGTCGGTTAAAAATAACATGAAATGAATTTTGACCTTATCATTTGTTTTGCTTTTTAATTGTTTTATTACTGGAATATGCCTACTGTCGGCAGTCATTCCAAAATCACTCATTTTGTAGTAGTTCGTCGGTAGGTCGATAAATATCTCGTAGGTGGAGTATGTGCGAGTAGGTACAGGCACTTTTTAAAGCGACGTTTATTACTGCGTACCACAGAATAGTACAGAAGATTCACTCCGCAAAATAATTTCAATAAAAAACGACTCTTGCTACGACACTAAAGTTTTCGCACAGCTAATTAACTACAGTTAATCAGGAAGTTGCCTTTATTTCTATCGCGTAACTCTTAAATTTTCTGACTACGGTACGCTCACTGAATTGGCCCGACAAGACGAGCCCGCCGCGTACTTGCAGTTTGATACCTAAAAAATGCGGAGTGACTTTTCTGTACTATTCTGTGCGCGTACTGGATTTTCCTGATGCCAAATTCTGGGCTGGCTCTATTTAGATTGCCATCGCCTCACTAAGAAAAATAACAACAAAAAACACTAGCACTGAAAGTTAAAAATCCAACAGTTCGCTTTTGTTACGCGCTAGGAATATGCTCTGTAATGGATTCCCAATGCCGCAGCCGAACTATATTCCTAAAGACTTCCCCACGAAAAAAAAAAGAAAAAGTAAAATAAATGTAAAAACAAGAATGTAAACAACTACGTACTGAAGGCAAATCAGACGAAAAACAAAATATACTTAGCTACAATAAATTATAAAGTGGGTATTATATTTACGTACTGATACAAGTTATTCCTTTATTGAAGTCAATTTAGATGAAACAAACAAGAATAAATTATGAAGTGGCTTTTATTTTGTAAGTGGGTAGATTTCCAAGAATACACCTATACGCAGGGCCGTAGCCAGGAATTCATTTCGGGGGGGGGGGGGGGGGGGGGTAAAGGTTGGCAACTTTAAAAAAATCTAATTAAGTATTTCTGATTTCAGAGAGGGTAAAAAAATAGTAATTACAGATTAAAAAAAAGAGTATTATTTTTAGATAATTATTGCGAGCCAAGCGAGCTCGAAATTTTTAGTATCCAGTATCCGAATAAGTTAGGTTTTCTTTCTTTTTGACTGATCAATGATCATACAGAAAAAAAGTCTGAGAAGGATGATGCAGAAAAGGAAACAAGAGCGAGCGAAGCGAGCTCGAAAATTTTAACACCCCGCCTGGGTGAGGTTCGAATATCTCGGAGAATGTTGAAGTTGCAATTTCGGGGGTCTATCCCTGGATTGAAATTTTGGTTTCTCGCATTTCGGGGGGGGGTTTGAACCCCCAAAACCGCCCCCTGCCTACGGCCCTGATACGTATTAGTATAGTAGCTATATCAAATTCATTTGAAGTTTTTTCGCATCCTAATGATGAATAAAACAAAAATATGTAAGTACCTAATGTCAACATAACATAATTTTTAATGAGATAACTCGGATTCTAGGTACTTATAAAAATAACAAGATTTTTTTTCTTTATTTTTTATTAGCTTAAGTACCTACTTCTCATAAAAGAAGTATCTACATGTAAGTATCTACCATGTAATTATGTACATTTTTTATGTTATATGTAGGTACATAATATAGTTAAAAAGTAATTTTAAATTGAATAATAATCATATAATCCGGTGAGTAAGATATGATTGAGACTCATTATTAGAATTAGTAGGTAAGGTAAGGTATCGAGAAACAGTCCTCTTGATACTTCAATTCTAAATGAGACCGACTCTTCAATCTAATTAATCTCCAAAATCGGCCCATTTTAATATCAATTAATTATCACAACCGCATCCATTCGAATATAATTAATTAAAAAATAATTAATAGTCAGCGCGATTATTACTTATTACCCAATTTTAATAACGCATGCGGCGGGTCCCCTCAACTATCAGTTTTAATTAACTCGATAGCCGAATGCTTAATTAATATAAATGTGCGTTTTTTATAACGGGAAACTGCCTTTTTTTTCCGTCGTGTAATCCTCATGGATGTTATGTCGGACTCCTACCGACTAAAACCCCATCGTTCCTCCTTCTACCATGAGTCGGGGGCCCGGAAGATACTTGTACATTCGCCGCACCCCCGACTGGTATCAGCCCGCCATGCCTAGCGGGCCCCATCACAAAATGCGGCCGATCCCACGACCGCACGTCCTCCTATAAAGGCACGCATGATGTGCGGCGTGCCACCACTTTGGACCTGACTGCTCGGGCAACGACACAGCCCCTAATTTCGCCGCCCGCAGGCCCCTCCTTATGGTGGCCGGAGATCATTAAGTGCCCTTCGACACCCGGCTGCTCTTCTGGTGAACGGGAACCTTCCTGCCCCAAACGGGTTGGCGCTACTATGAGAAGTATTTTAATGAAATGAATTTCACACTGGTTCGAGTTTCGTTAAGAGAACTGTAGAGGATTTGAAGTAGGTATTTTGTTGAATGAATATTGAAGTTTAAAGAAGAAGGGGCAACATTATTGCGTCGGGTACACACGGCAAAAGCGATTGGTAATGCATGTAAGAAATATAACTGTAGGTTCCCTAACATGTACACACGGGTACACATCAAGCTATACAGTTCCAGTATAAGCTGACCTCGCATTGTACAGAAATCCTATAAAATGCGAGATCATCATAAATTGGAAATGTATAGCTTGATGACGTGTAACCTATGAAATGAAATGAAATGGTCAAAAAACGGTGTAGGAAAACCTGTCAAAAATAGTAGAAGTTTTGTGCCTATTTATTCTACACTTTTACGTTATTTTTTTTGTTTTTATATTTTTTCTGTTCAATGAGCGTTAAGAGGCGTGCACCTAATTTATTTACTATCATCCAAATTTTTTACTTTCAGATTTTCTTATAAGCATTTCACACACTATGTATTATATCAGTTCTGTCTTCGGAAGTGTCAGACTATTTATTAATCACTTTTGTGACAAAAAATTTTTTTTTACTAAAGTTTGGTCATAAATAGAGGTTAATAAAATTTTGCTTAACAACAAGAATCCAAACATGGAATTATAATAATGCCAATTATGACCAAGAGTGTACTGTGACGTAATTTGGCACGAACACGAGTTTAACATGCCAATATTTGGTTAGCGATCGTTATTGAAGTATACACAGTAGGTAATGGAAATTACTTTCAGTAAACGGTTTAAATATTATTTCACTTGAGAACGTTGATATGAAAATGTTTATTGTATCAACAATAATTTATTTTTTATTCACATATTCACTTCTATTTTTTTTTTTTTCGCGATAGGTAGGTAGATTGTTTTTTTTTGCACTGTTCTGAAGGGTATCTTTAATTGGGTGGCAAACAATCATTCCAAGCTTTTGTTAACGGTGGCTAAGGAAATATACAATAACAGAGACATCACAGGTGCGTTGCTATTTCAGAACAAGACAAAGAAAAAGGCAGATGGGCGCAGCTAGTACTTGAATATAACTTTCGCGAAAAGAAAACGTTGTGATTTATATTATTCGATTGATTTATATAACAACGTATCATTTTACCACTATATTTTATTTTAAATTCAATTTAGAATAGCTCGATTCTTACCTTGAGATTGGTCATACCGTTAGCGGGACGTGTGTTACGGCAATACAATACTAGCAAGCGGTACACCATTTCGTAAAAAAAAAAGATTACCATATTATTACTTTCGTTTGTTTTGACACAGTCATCATCCTAGCCTAGCCTTTTCCCAACTATGTTGGGGTCAGCTTCAAGACTTACCGGATGCAGCTGAATACCAATATCTTTCACGGAGCGACTGCCTATCTGTCCTCCACAACCCAGTAACTGGGTAATACGATACCCCTTGGTAATACTGGTTGTCTGACTTTAGGACGTCTGACGACCCGTAACGACTGTCAAAGATCCACGAATGACAGCCGGGACCAACGGCTTCACGTGGTTTCCGAGGCACGGAGGAGTCTCGATAAGTAAAGGTGGTCACCCATCCACGGACCAACCCCGGCAAGCGTAGCTTGACCTGATGGATCGACCCGTGCGGTTGTTATTACTTAGCCACGAACTCTTCCTGTGCACTTCCTAATATGGTTTATAAAGTCATCGGATTTTTTTAGTGCTGGTTACCGCAGTTTACACAAGAAAAGAAAAAATCTATTTCTAGAAAGAAAATTCGTTTATTTACGGTAAACATGACGCAAAGAAAGAACACAAACACAAAAAACTGGCCAAGTGCGAGACGGACTCGCGCACGAAGGGTTCCGTACCTATATCTAGAAAAACGGCAAAACATGTCTGTTATATGGTAGCCCCCTTAACTATTTATTTTATTCTGTTTTTTAGTATTCTTTGTTATAGCGGCAACAGAAATACATCATCTGTGAAATTATCAACCATCTAACTATCATGGTTCATGAGATACAGCCTGGTGACAGATGGACAGACAGACAGACGGACGGACAGCGGAGTCTTAGTAAAAGGGTCCCATTTTACCCTTTGGTTACGGAACCCTAATAAGAACAATAGTTGGCGGAAAATATGCGTCACAACCACGCAAAACGGCCTTCGCTCAGCTTAATATTCTGTGACCCTATGCGAGACAGAGCCCCAGCACTGATTTTCAGCGACAGCCGGCGTTGACGTGACATCGCCAAGCGGTGCAGGATACAGTGAGATAAAAAATAACAAAATAAATACACATTACTTCGTCCTAAATGTTGTTGTTGTTACGTATACAGGGTGTTAGGGTAGACACCGTTATCCTTGAAACTAGTGGTTTGGTGTCATCTATAATATACTTTTTCTATGGGACCAACTCTGAAATCGCAAAAAAAAAAAAACAGTTGCTCCATACATTTTGTCGATTTAAGTGAACACAAATGTATGGAAAAGCTGTTTTATTTTTCGCGATTTCAAGCTTGGTCCCATTGAAAAAGTATATTATAGATGACACCAAACCACTAGTTTCAAGGATAACGGTGTCTACCCTAACACCCTGTATGTTTTTTAAGTACTACCGAAATTATTTACGATTTAGTCGCTCTTTGTAAGAACAAAGCCTTATGACGTAGAATATTGAAGATTCCATTTTAAAACTATTTGATATTTGATCGGTAAGCGAAACGAAATAACGAGTTCGTTTCTGATCTCCATTTTTTTGAATTTTAACCATTGGAGTATCATCTTTCATATTTCATTTAGTTTTTAACCCTAGAAGACATTCATTTTTGGCAGTGTAAAAAGGTCACTATCGGATAAAGTGCCGCAAGTGCAAAAATCGCCAATGTTTCTTTGGGGATTTGTACGATAGTGGGAGTATTAAGGATGGGGAAGTTCACTTAGCGGGTCTAAATTTTTTTCCAAGCAATAATACGGCGTAGTCGATGGAGCCCCGCTTCGCGAGGCTCCTACATATTTCTGAAAGAGTTTAAAAAATAATAATCTACCGAGGCGATGGCGGAGTTTTGAACCTAACCTGTCCCGAGCTCACTTCTCTCGTTAAGCTAATCTTGCATCCTAAATTCTCCTAGTAACAGTAGTTGCTCTTGTTTATATACAAAAATTAAATTCTTACGGCACTGCAACTGGGTCTAGATGGCGCCACTATTATACCACAAATTGCGGCACTTTATCCGATAGTCATAGAATGCCGCTAGCGGCACTCAATACACTTCCTATTTTTACGTCAAATTGAGGTCCAACAATAAAAGTGCCTGTTATTCAGTACCTATATTACGTTCAATCTTTTTTTTTTTTTTTTACTGCTAATGTAATATATAATATAGAAACTTTAGAATAATTTATTGTTATGTACTAGAAGCTACAAAGATTTGGGTCAACCGTTTCAAAAGCACCTGAACAAGATAGCTAGCAATCAATTTAAACCCCAGTTCGAATAATCAATAGCTAAACGATTTCGTTTTATTTTAGGTAATAAGTAACAGGCAACACGGCTGATGGTCGTCTATCTCCACGTTAAAGCGCGCATTTTTATTTTAGGTATTCAGGCTAATGACAGACCATGATTCACTTTAGAGGTGTACGTACCGTGAAACTCAAAAGCTGAAAAAACAGAAGCGAAAAATACAAGTGGAAAATAGATTTATAGCCGCAGGTTACACTATTAATTTAGCGTCAATTTGATCTAATACTTTTATCGCTTGGATTATTATATCGTTGATCCTGATTTGCAGAATCTAACTCATCATCTGCCTAGCCTTTTTTCCCAACTATGTTGGGGTCGGCTTCCAGTCTAACCGGATGCAGCTGAATACCAGTATTTTACATGGAGCGACTGTCTATCTGACCTCCACAACCCAGTAACTGGGTAATACGATGGTAAGACTGGTTGTCAGACTTTCGGGCCTCTCACGACCCGTAACGACTGTCAAAGATCCACAACTGACAGCCGGGACCAACGGCGTAACGTGCTTTCCGAGGCATGGAGGAGTATCGTTATGTAAAGATGGTCACCCATCCACGGACCATCCTCGGCAAGCGTAGCTTAACCTGATGGATCGACCCGAGCGGCTGTTATTACGTAGCCACGAACTCCTCTGAATCTAACCATTATTATTATAAATTAAATTTGCTTTTCGTGTCTGTGTGACCGCGTTTTTCTTCGAAACTACGCAACGGATTTTGATGCGGTTTTCACCATCATATTAGAGAATTTATTCCGGAAGTTTTGTTTAATATACATTCTTAATTAACTTATATATACATAGTATAGAAATCTTCATGTTTTCATTATCATCTTCCTGCCCTTGTTCTGGGTTACTTGGGGTCGGCGCAACATGTTTTCTTTTTCCACTCTCCCCTGTCAACCGTCACGCTATCATTCACTCCCATCTCTTTTATATAATTCCTCACACAATCTCAAGAAATCTTCATGTTTTTACAAGTCGTAACAACCGTGCGGACCCGGCTAGTGGATTAATAAATCAGTGATCCTGATTAGCGGAATTCGGAATATTTTCACCAGTCCCGCTCACTTCTAATATGTCATATTCAAGTTATAACAGATTTGTAAATACTACCTAAACTGTGTTTGCAATTTGGTTTCTAAACATGTAAGAAAACATAGGTTTCGGGAAAAATAACTTGAAATGCCTACTAATAAAGTTCAGTTTGCGCTCATTTTATGACTGTATCATCATTCAAAAATCAACTTAATGAATATTGACATAAAGTTAATATTTGTTTAAGTGGAAAACTGTAATTGGAAAATATAAAGCTTGTAAAAAGATTTGAATATAGAAAACCTACGTCAAACCTCTCGAAAGCCGCTGTGATTGGTCACTTAAAGAGCTGTGACAAAATTTGCATAGAATTTGTCACTAAATTAAGCCTTTAGAAACCAGAAGTTACGCCTAAATCAAACAACCCTTAATTATATAAGTGTTAGTAGTAATTTAATTATCAACAAACACGCAAGTGAAGGAACAGTCACGATTATATTATAAACAATATTTTGTCACGCGTCGGATGTGTAAGCGGCAACTGAGGTCATACGCCAGACAGGTGGGTTATCACATAGTAGGGGCAGGAACAGAGGGTTAACTTCACACAAAACACGATAAGACTAAACGTAGACATTGTCATTACGTGGTCGGTTTGATTTCTTCGCAAAGGCCACTCTGCTACATCGCATAATTACGTCGTATCACATGTCTGATGCTGAGCAATAACGTGTGTCCATTATTGGCATAAGTAGAGCCCAAAGTAATCGGCCTAGTTAGATAATTATGGTTAATTATCTAATATTAGGCCGATTACTTTGGGCGTACGCATACAAGACATGATCCATTAAGATCGATTTTACTTGCATGAAGTACTTTGTTTACAAACAAACAGGAAGTTCCGTTGTTCTTTGCAAAAACAGAAGAAGAAATTATTACATTGCGTTCATTATAACTTGTCCCGTGACGCAATTGGTAGCACTGTAGTCTTAGTTTAAATACTAATAGAGTTCAAAATAGCAACTGACAGAACTGTACTACCAATCAAAATGACTGCAAAATTTAGTGATACCAATCGCGTCGCGGGACAAGTAATAATGAACGCACTGGAGTCAAAACTCCAAACAAATGAATAAATCAAAGTTTACAACACACACCCATACACACACAAACACTAACACACGCGCTAACACACATATGCTAATTCGACAATGTGTTTAAATAAATAAACAATCCTTGCTTAGCCAACCTAACATAATAAATAGTTAACGTGAGTAGGTATCTGTAATAAGTTAACCTACTGACTCTTTAAGCTACTGTTGACATCCCAGACAGGTGCGTCGTAATAATATATGGGCTGTGTCGAGGTCAGCCCTGCACTATATCAAATCTTTTGTGAAAAATTGCGTGCGGGGAGAACGGGTTCGGTACATAAATATAAATTAGAGCCTTCATTGGCTTAGTGGGAGCTTGGCTTGAATACTAAAAATAGGTTATATTTTATTGTTCGACAAAATTATTTTACTTAATTTTGACGTGTAATAAAATACGTGAAGCAATATCATTATATCACCTGTCACACCCCACTTATTACTTACCGTAATAAAGAAACTGTAGGTTTCGGGAATCATTGGAAGTCACCTTTACTGTTACAACAAAAATATTTCTCAAAACTAACATGGAAGAAAAATGTGCGTGTATATCATGAAAAAAGGTATCGTTTTTATAAGAACACTGCGGATCGCTAAAAGAAACAAATAGAGCCTATTGAAAATGTTAACAATGTTTTTCTTACGTATTGATGCGTAGGTGAATTTTCTGAATAGAATGAATATTATAATCTTTTACCAAGGATCCTAGGGACCTTGGGAGATTTGCTTTGCTTAGAAAAGTTAGAAGGTTCATTCCAAGTAAATAGTAAACAACTTAACCCACAGAATGGTTCTTTGGTTAAACGTGGTTTAATTTATAAGCTGTTTTGTCTAACATCATAATCAGCCTACAATGGTCCCACTGCTGGGACACAGGCCTCCTCTCTTCGAGAGGGAGTGGGCTGTAATCCCAGTGCGGGTTAGTAAATGTCACGTCATGTCTTCGAATTTTTGGTACATGCCGATTTCTTCTCATTTTCCTTCAACGTTCTGAGAGCAGTGGTGATGAAATTATTTACACAAAGTAAAGCGCCTGTCTGGGTTTGATCCCACAACTAACCGCGGCCGTTACCACTGGGCCACCACTGCTCGACGTTTACAAACTGGCACAAAAAGGCAATAATTCTAATACTCTGTTCTGGTGTCACTTATCGTGTTGGAAATAAGTACAGTTGGCCGCGCGTCTGTGGTACCACTTTGACCTTGAGCTGGCCTCGTGTAGTACGGAGTTTTAATATAATACGATGCCAGCTTATACTGGATTTGTGAAACGAAATGAAATTGTTTATTCTGTAAATAGGATATTGGAATCTACCGGGACCCTGGCAATAGGCAACCGAAGGAACACGGGTGGGTTTTAGTCAGTAAGAGGCTGACACGCCCTTCCGCTCCGCCCAGAGCGGGAGATGTCATATGATGATTTCCCACCCAAAAAAAAAAAAAAAAAAGGATATTGGAATCACTTTTATACGTCATTAAAAAAAATTGTAGAAAATAAGTTAGATGAGGTCGGCGTTTCCTATCTGACTACTCTGAGAAGAAAGGCCGAAACAAACTCATAGGTCACAGTCTCTTTTTTAAAGTCCAGACATAATCGTGGTGATTTATGTTACTGACGTGCGAACAACCCTACCTAAAGTCTTTGATTCAATTATACCCAAAGGGTAGGAGAAGGTATTCTTCTATTTGTGTGGTTAGTGAATAACCTGGTGTCAGAGTTTTAAAGCCACCCATGGGCCTTTGGCTTAGCTTCACATGCTGTCGAGAAATATCTCTCAGGCATGCCGGTTTCCTCACGATGTTTTCCTTCACAGTTTTTGAAGCAAGTGATAATTATACTATACGCACATGAATCTGTAAAGTAAGCGTGTCTTGGGTTCGAACTCGAGATCTATGACTTCGCAGTCTGACGGTCACACCACTAGGCTATCACTGCACCTGCACCTGGGCTGCAGCTGAAACTCAGCGTCAGGTGGTCACACTTCCTGCCAGGGTTGCGGGAAAGTCCGAAAGGGATACCGGGACCTTGGAAACACGCAACTGAAGGAACACGGGTGGCTTTTAGTCAGTAAAAGTCTGACACGCCCTCCCGCTCCGCACAGAGCGGGAGAAGTCATTAGATGACGTCAAACCATCAAAAAAAATAATTCTATCACTGCTAATAAAGGTATTTACCTACGTACTCTAGAAATTATGAACAAAAAGTATCTAGCCATAAAGGCTACATTAAAAACCAAACGTAATAAGATGTCATGGAATAAGACATTTTATTACTGTACAAAAATAATGTATCTTATTAAAGAAAAATTACGAGAAAATTTTCTGAAGAAAAAAGTAAAACAAGTCTCCTTCTAATATTAAAGAAATAAAGTTCGTTTTAAAAAATACAGAACAGTTACTTACACTCATTTATTAAGAAATATATTTGTATCATTGTAATGAAAGAATTATACACTCGAATACTTGTACAAAACGTTTTATTGGTACTTAACACCTTAAATTGTACTCGAGACTCTACATTCGTAGCATTTATGTGACAATGGATAATGTTAATTCCCCGCGCCTTTTTTTCTAGTTTTTACCAAAGTCATCTATGGCGTCTATGGGTTGCCACAACTAAAAAACATAAAATATCTATAAAATATCAAAGTTGCAACCCACAGATAATATTAATTAAATAGTCGATTATTGTGTATTCTAACGGTAATGAGGCTGTCTAAAGAAAAATACTCTTATTGGCATAGCAAAAGAAAAACCCCTTATTACCACAAAACCGTGTTTAACAATTATTTAGCCTAAACAACAAAAATGTCATGTTTATAAGGTATAAACATGACATTTTTGTATGGAGTTTGACGAATTTTACACACGGTGTCTACATCTCTTATCTCCTTTCCTATCGCAGGTGTGCTGGAAGAGATTTCTTTAGAAATAAGCATCATCTTTGTACGTTCTTTTTTCGGTTCTTTTTAGCCGACTACGGCGAAGAAAAAAGGAGGGTTATGATTTTGACCGGTATGTATGTATGTATGTACATCTGTTCCCTCATATCTTCTAAACGACTCATCACAATTTGACAAATGAGGTATCGTCGGAAGCGTCCTGATCGTCCACTGGTTATAGGCTATGTGACGTAAAAATGGCGCCCTCTAGAGGACATAAAGTCAGGAACTAAAAAAAAATATGTGTTGTGTTGGGTATCAAGTGAAAGGGCTTAATGAGCACATTTCAAAAATATATATATTATAACACCAAAAGAATTTAAAAAAAAGAAAGTAATAAAAACTAAAACCCAACTACGACTAAAAAGGTATAAACAAGACACCACAGACAAACAAATTAAAAATCCGGAGTCACACGTGTGTGATAAATCATAAATCGAACAGATTACGTGTGACTCCGGATTTTTAATTTGTTTGATATGGGAAATCATCAATTGACTTCTCCCGCTCTGGGCGGAGCGGAAGGGCGTGTCATATTTTTACTGGCTAAAACCCGCCCGTGTTCCTTCAGTTGCCTGATGCCAAGGTCCCGGTATCCCTTTCAGACTTTCCCGCAACCCTGGCAGGAAGTGTGACCACCTGACGCTGATTTTCAGCTGCAGCCCACGATTGTTATACGTTAGAATAATAGACACATAAGGAAGTGCATGTGTTCGTTTAAATGAAATAACATATTAAATTAAATATGATAATATAAAATAGCTCATACATCATCATCTGCTGAATACCAGTATTTTACATGGAGAGACTGCCTATCTGACCTCCACAACCTAGTAACTGGGTAATATCGTATTACCCAGTTACTGGGTTGTGGAGGTCAGATAGGCAAGACTGGTTGTCAGGCTTTCGGGCTTCTGAGGACCCGTAACGACTGACAAAAACAAAGAATGAAATAGCTCATACAAAAACAAATAAAATTTTGTGACATACATGCGAGTGCGTGTGTAGATGTGATTAATGGTGTAATGTAATTAATGATGTGATTAATGGAAAACTTAAATAAATACCCAATATCTGCGAATATCCTAATATAGGTACTCGTAATAGGTAAAAGGTGTCTATTTGTCTAGTTAAAAATAAATTGGCGTCGATGTATCTACCGAGGGATTAGCCATTAATTATAATTACCCAGAGCAAAAACTGACCAAGCGCGAGTCGGCCACGAAGGGTTCCGTACCGAATTAAGATTGAGCAAAAAACGCGAACCCCAAAGGTCATCGGTTCTACGGCTAATATGGCCGGCCCATTGCCAATTCAGCTTGCTTATTCTGTGAGCTATGTCGACAGCTTTGGTTCTCTGCTGGATCGCCTGGTTCCAGATTCTACCCCCTCGTTAAGCGACCTTGCATTTATGTACCAGACCGTACCGTGAGGGTGCACCCAGGGTGCGCCGATCGTACTAAAACCAATATCGCCTCTCGTTGGTAAAATTGTCAATTTATTAACAATCAAACACACACAAGCTCTCACTTTTTGATTGATAACTTTATTTTCCGTGGGACGGATGACACTCGTTACAAGTAGGTATAAAATTCCAAAACATTTCCATTTGATTCCCATAAAACATGAGTGATTACATAAATATGAACAAAAAAACGAGATACCCGTCACGACACGACGAAAAAAAAACATTTTGCTGATGTAAAACTCCAACAGAGAAAAGGCCGTAAAAATTGTCAAAACAGGCGTCAGAACTTTAAATTACGGACAAAAAAATATTCGTTTGGAACATTTGTGTGGAATGACGTAATATCGTGTAAAATATGGGCACACGTGGCGTTGTGTGCGTGACGCCCCTTGTTCTGCTTTATTAGCTTTAGAAACGCTTTAGGCGTTATGTACTCCTAGTACCTCAGTTAAACAAATAGAACATTTTTATATTTGTAGTTTTTTTATTATGTTAATGTAATTAATTAACATTCTTTCTTCTACCTTTGAAAGGGTGGGTATATTTTTTACTCTGTCTATTTATAGACCATCAAACGTTTGCCCACGTGTTTTTAAAGTATACTAATGAAGTAAATCCCTTGAATGTAACAATTAAAGCCTCGAGCAGACAGGCGAGACACGACGGCGCGCGATGTTTTTTTGTATTTTTTTTTGTTAGTCTCGTCGCGCCTGTCTGTTCGAGGCTCTATCCGTTTATTTACACTACTATGTGTCAGACCGAATTGGCGCAGGGTTTATACTTTCATCAAATGCCAAATTGTTACTACTGATACGCGGTTGACTGTACATACCCAAAAAGTAGTGTCAGTCTATAGTCTCCTTCTAGATACTTAAAGGCACTAAACATTTACAGTTAATTACTACACATAAATTATGATAATTATTCTGTTTTGAATCGTGAAGAGAGTAATTAATATCAAGCGTGTCAAAAACCCCGCTACTAAAATCTCGTCACACCACAACTGGTAGAAATGAGCTCAAAAACAAAAAAAAAAAACTTGTAAAATATGTGGCACGTGTCGTACGGTGCGTGACAGCCCCTTTGTCCCGCTTTATTATAACATACACGGTTAATTGTCCCGACAACTGACGCACGTATGCCGCGGTTTTGTCTATATTTTTAACTAGGTCTACCGAGAACGAGGAACTTCAATGCCTGCCCTATTTAATGCGTATAAAGAATGAAAAGAAAAACAATCATAACATGGCATGAAAATGCGAAACAATTGTCAATAAATTACAAAATAAAATACACGACACGTGCGGTTTAATAAAGCACCACCTGTCGGTTTTATTAAATAAACATAGCTCCTGGTTGTAGCATTTTATGCTATTAGTACAAGACCGCTAAACGTTATTAAGAATTAGGATCATTCTTGTTTTGATTTTTTAACTTGTTAGGCAAATCAGAGAACGAACCACATTCCAAACCTGGCATGAACATCAGACCCGTTACTTACGATAAAAACACGGCAAAGAATGCAATGAAAAATGGTATGAAACCTCAAAAACGCAGTGAGCCAACGTGAAGATTGATCATTATATCCCTATCTGCTTTGCACGGTTTTTACGACTGAAATCGATGTTTTGTCAACATCGATTTCTAAGTTATACGTAACTTTAACCTAAACGTATTATACACATAAACCTTCCGAAATACATTCTCTAAACGATGGTGACTACCTCATCAAAATATGTTGAGTGGTTTAGAAGAACAACGTGGACATACAGGCAAACACGAAAAGCGACTTTAATTTATAAGAATGTATAGATTATATGTATGGATAATACTTTTGCTTTACAGTGAAATACTTACTGACCTTATTGCCTATAAACCATTCCTATATTTCACCTGAATATATATTTAAACCCTGGGGTTTTGCGGAAATATTACACAGATTACATCAATCAATCTGCCTAGCATTTTCCCAACTATATTGGGGTCGGCTACCAGTCTAACCGGATGCAGCTGAATACCAGTATTTTACAAGGAGCGACTGCCTATCTTACACAGATTACATATATATATATATTATATTAAACAAATGACTGGTATTCTGTGTAATATTATTACCTCATAATAAATAAGAAAATTCCCAAAAAAAAATGTGTCGTCTAAAAATCTGAGATGTAATTTCACCCGCCTAATATATCGGGCGTGATCCTTTCACAATTGACACATGACACGATGTGTGTAATTAAAACCTATTTTGTGTAATCAATCACCGCAGAGATCGACGGTGACCTGACCTAATGACGTCACAGCCTAGCAATTGGAATGAATTTTGTTTTGACAGGTCAAGTGTGTTTGCTTACCTTGTGATTGCTTTACCACGAGCAATATTTAGAACAAGGAAATATCATAAGACGATTTGTAATTAATAAAAATAAATTATCCTTTGACATTTTGATTATTGTCATAGACTGTTACGTCACATCCGCCAATAGCGTCGCTTTTCAAGTATTTGAATTTCCCACAGTTTTTTGGCACTTTAACAAAAATAATTTCTCGCTCAAAAAGAAATATTATTCAAAAATATTGATGAAGGCATAATTCTGAAGTTGTTTATAAAAAAACATGATAATATAAATATAGAAAAACAAAAATGACACTTGGGCCTCAAAGTACTACTTTTCTGAATTACTTTTGTAAATAAAAACATTAACTTTTATTTATTATATTTCAATCCAATTTTAATACTATCACAAATGACACTCCTGTCCCAAATACATGAAAGACCATCCCGAAAATACCGAACTAATATCTATACCAGCCCAAAGGAATACCTTTTCCAATTATCAAAAACTTAATTACCCGACTGAGAACTGAACGCTACATACGTTTCAATTTGGCCTAACTGTTCGAAGTTAGGTATAACCGTAAAGTTTTATTGTTACTCGTTAGATCCTATTAAACGGTACTATCGGGCTTGCAGTTTGAGTTTAGGAATTGTTACGGTTTAGGATATTTGCTGAGTTTTCGAATCGATAGTGGCCGTTTGTGGTTTTAAACGAGCTTTTTAGACATGAAGAACAAAGTGTCAATATGAAATTAGATTGTAATTGTTTTCAAATTGAGAAGCAGTCGAAATTGATCCACTTTTCCCTATCAAATAATTTATTTCAAAATAGGAAACAAAAGGCACTTTTGAACGTCAAAATTTACAGAAAAAATATAATTGATTCTAGTTGCCCCTTCCAAAAGGTACCTAATATCGTTTAGTAAGGTAGTATCGCTGTCAGTGGAAATGTAAAACATAGAAAGTTCATCTTCTGAAATGTCAAATTGCGACAAACTTATCTTTAAAACTGTAATAATGTAGTCAGGAAGGGACCCCAAAAATTCCTCGCTACTACATTATGCACAGAAGTGTACTGGCTTTTAATATCGGGCAATATTAAACTTGGACCCGTCACATTCAAGACCATTTTAGAATAAAATATTTTTCTTCAAATTAGGAACACAAACTCTCCATTTACTTAATCATTAAAAATTAAAGAACTTAAAAAAATAAATTCTCTAATAAACGCCAAGCAAGCTGGCAAGAAACTGTAGCCGTTCCACTTAAACATTTAACTTGTGAAAAGTGGGCGAAAATGAGGCGCGACCTAATTTTCTACATTTTCGGTTAATGCTAGTGAAATTTTCTAATGCACGATTCTTATATCCGTAGAGGAACCGTAAAACGTACAAAAAGTACATAAGTGTCCGTAATGGCAAAAAAAAATCTTATAAAACGTATAAAAAATAGGGTTTGCATACCTTGCGGAATAGTCCGAAAGGGATACCGGGACCCTGGCAACAGGCAACCGAAGGAACACGGGTGGGTTTTAATCAGTAAGAGTCTGACACGCCCTTCCGCTCCGCCCAGAGCGGGAGAAGTCATATGATGATTTCCCAAACAAAAAACAAAAAAAAAAAAGGGTTTGCATACTGACCTATTTTTTTAAGTCTGTAAAATAATTTTGATCCTTGATAGATGTAAAATATCTAATGGATATTTTGGTCCTCTTCATACTAGGACTTTGACTCTTCTTACTTTTGATTAGTACGATAACTGTCGTGTCTTAGATTAACACGCTACGGTCCATCGGAGAGTTCTAATTGTGCAAGTGTACCTGCGCAGTTCTACCGCTTATCATATTATTATGTTCCAAGAACTTCACAGGTCCGTCAAATCAGCATAGTTTCACAGCACGATGGCGGTTTTGCGTGGATGTGACGCATATTTTCCCCCAACTTTTCTATTGTGTTTGTTTTTTCGTACAAATAAATATATTTTTTCTTTCTTTCACCTGCGCAGGTACAACGGCACAGTACCCCTCCGGTAGACTCTGTCATTCCTATCAGTAATGCAGTTGCATTTTATTTCTAAAGACCGAAGATTGATTCTCAGCCTCGAAAAACGTCGGTTTCTATACTTAGGTACATAGAAACCGGTGTTTTTCGACCTCCGAGTGTCGGGACGTTGATAACCGCGATACGTTAAATGTCTGTCACTTTGAATTCGTAACAATGCAACAAACATTTGCTTTGCAATTTGAATTACAATTTGCAATTTGAATAATAAACAACACAGGGGAAATCTTAGGTAATAAACATGGTTCGTACAGCCCGTTTTTCAATGTTAACGATATCTACCAGCTAAGAAATGATGGATGCAATGGTGACTGCCTCAGTCAATCCAATCAAGCTGACACAGTGGACTGCTTTATGATTCTTGTTTTTTATTCTTTATGGCACCTCTTTAGGTCAGCTCATGCCATGACCTAACCGAAAATTAAAAAATATTTGGCCTAGGTTTAAGGTTTTAGGGTTTTAAGGTGGAGGCGGGAAAATTGATTCGCTGTTACAATGTATAATCGATACAGCTAAAGGTAACATCTATATTTTCGCGTTCCGTTTTCGATTTCCCCTGACACATTTTTGCGATCCCGCTGCATTTTGTATCGAATATGTTACGCTGGTGAATCGATTTAAAAACAAAGGCAGAACTGTATCGATACTGTATTGCTTTTGACACGTGTTAGTGGAAGCACTCAACAACTTTTGTTATAGCGTGATGCACTCACCGATTATTTTATTAAAAGTTATCGAATTATACAGACAAATGGTTGTCTATGCTGTGTTCCGATATACTGGGAAGTAGTTTTGCACGCCCACAGTTTGGTGACAGTATTGTGTCCCTCGTCATAGGAAAGGCCTATTTTTAGCACAAAGTGGACCTTCCATTTGCCACATTGAATGGCTAAATAAGCGTTACGACGCAATTCTTAGTTTATCGAATCGTGAGGGTAAGAGCTTCAAAATATTTTATTAAGTGCGATTTCTTATCTAGCTTAGTTTGGGCGATAGTACCGGAGGGTTAACCCTCGAAGTTTTAAGAACTTTCGCATTGTAATTTCAGCCGCAATATGTAAAAAATAACCTTTAAATTACCTACATTTTTGACAAGATTTTGATTATCATGACTTAGATTATGACTTTCGGAGTCTTAATCTTACCAGAACGTCTGCCATGCCCATTCATTGTTTGGCATTTATTTTTAACTAGCTGTTGCCCGAAACTTCGTCTGCGATCTTTATGAAAAGTAAACCTATGTTCTTCTCCAGCGAAGCGAGGCGCTTGAATTTTATCCTCGCGTCCGTAATTTTTTTGCAATTACTCCTAAGATATTCATTTAAATTATATGGTTTAAAATAGTAAAATAATGTGCATGAAATGTTTAAAGCCTCTAACTTATTTAAAATGATAAGGATTAATACCGTATTAGTGTAAATAGCTTTCCAATTATCGCTTTATAATTGCCCATTTTTTTACTTTACTTATTTATATTTTATTATCTCTTACTGACGCCCAGGTTAACGTTAAAGTTACGTTTTGTCCTACTCATAAAATCTAGCCACAGGACCGAAATATATTCCATCATTTTCTTAAATAATGAACCCGAAAAATTCCTTTTCCCACAACCCACAAAATTACTCTTTACTTTGCGTACAGTTTGACTTTTCACCTTTGACGCAAACGGTGTCGTTTGCGAAGCGTTTACATAGAACGGTTTGGTTACATTAAAAGCAGATAATACCGCGTTCGAAATTATTGTGTGAGCTATTAAATAAGCCGAGCCATACGCGTGAAACATAGATTATAACAATAAATGGATGATTCAGTTACGGTTTGAAACTGTTTTGTTCTTGACGTATTTGTATAGGTACTAAAATAAGAGGGCCTAGACAAATGGCGATCGCTTTCAAAGCGTTTCGTATTTCTACAACGACTTTCATAAGGATTGACGGTTTTGGGTAGCTTTTATGGTCCCACACATTTTTGACGTTTTCGTCATCGTTATCGTGGAGAGAAGAAGGCACGCAGCGGAGACGAGAAGAGATGTGAGCGACGTGAAGTGAGCAACAACATCCAACGCTCACCGCAGCTCAGTTCCGCTCTAGCCAGCACACATCTCCGCTCCAGTCTAGCCAGTACGCATCTCCGCACAGCTTCGGTTGATACACCCTATAGCTGAAAAACATCTCTTCTCACCTCCGCTTCGGACATCTCCGTTTTTATGGAGTTCGGGCCTTACACTGTTTTTAGTGTACTAATCTAACACTCTTTTGAATTTGGTCTTTCTTGAAGAAGTGTATTATGCAAACGAGCTTAGTAACAGTATCATTTTGTCTGTAAAAATAGTAGCGTATAATGTGTTATGTTGCAGATAGTTTGCCCATCCGCTTGAGTTTAGCCAGTACGCATCTCCGCACAGCTTCGGTGGATACACCCTAGCTGAAAAACATTTCTTCTCGTCAACGCTTCGGCCATCTCTGCACACCTCCACTTTGGCGGAGATCGGGCCTTACACTGCTTTTAGAGTACCTACTAACCTAATACTCTTTGTGAATTTAGTCTTTCTTGAAGTGGTGTATATGCAAACGAGCTTAGTAATAGTATCGTTTTATCAGTAAAAACAGTAGCGTATAACTTGTTATGTTGTATATAGTTTGCCCAAAAGCGGTCTACCCCTTTTGAGCCCTACTTAATTACAATTTTGTTCAAAACTTTCCATTTCAACCAACATCTGTGGTAACTGGTAACCATTCCAAGAATTATCAGCTATTTGAAATTTCAAAAGTCTACCTACGCTTTAAACACACTTATACACATATTAAATAAATAAAAAAATAATAGTAAATAAATAGATAAATATTATACATCATCCAGGTCATGGTCTACCCATGCGCCAAATTTCATCTAAATCCGTTCGGCCGTTTAAGCGTGAAAGCGTAACAAACAAACTCACTTTCACATTTATAATATTAATACTAGCTGCAACCCGCGGTTCCACCCGCGTAAGTCTCGATCCCGTGGGAATATCGCGATAAAAAGTATCCTATTTCCTATTCCAGGTCATGGTCTCATGAGCTAAATTCCATCCAAATCTGTTCAGCTGTTTCAGCGTGAAAGCGTAACAAACAAACAAACTCACTTTCGCATTTATAATATTAGTAAGGATAGTTAGAATTATAGGATCACGCGAGCGAAGCCTCTGGCGGAAGCTAGTATTACATTATAAGTAATTTTATTATATAGAAACTCCACTTTAATACAATATTGCTCAGACTCTGGTCGGTATCGTAACACGATTATCTGAACTTAGGTTACAATGTTCTTGAACGCTTTCAATATTATTATTGTTCGTGTTTGAGAAGCTTTTAGATGTTAAGTGTTAGATCTAGACTACAATGCGTTGTTGAAGTGATTTATTTGGAGCACAGTTCAATTACATCATGAGGAGGAGCTCGTGGCTAAGTAAAAACAGCCGCTCGGGTCAATCCTTCAGGTTAGGGCTTGCCGGGGTTGGTCCGTGAATGGGTGACCATTTTTAACCGACTTCTTCAAAAAGGAGGAGGTTCTCAATTCGTCTGTATGTTTTTTTTTTTACATATCGAGACTCCTCCGTGCCTTGGAAAGCATGTTAAGCCGTTGGTCCCGGCTGTCATTTGTGGATCTTTGACAGTCGTTACGAATCGTCAGAAGCCCGAAAGTCTGACAACCAGTCTAACCAAGGGGTATCGTATTACCCAATTACTGGGTTGTGGAGGTCAGATAGGCAGTCGCTCCATGTAAAATACTGGTATTCAGCTGCATCCGGTTAGACTGGAAGCCGACCCCAATATAGTTAGGGAAAGGCAAGGCAGATTGACAGTTCAATTACATAATACAACATAATAAGTACCTAGTTATTTTACTTTATATATTTAGTCGTAAATTCGACGAAGAATCCATACTTAATATTATAAATTCGAAAGTAACTCTGTCTGTCTATCTTTCTGTCTGTCTGTATGTTACCTTTTCACGCCTAAACCACTGAACGGATTTCGATAAAATTTGGCAAGGAGATAGATGGCATCCCGGGGAAGGACATAGGCTACTTTTTATCAACATACCACCCGGGCGAAGCCGCATGCGGAAGCTAATCGCGATCGAGCTCTGCTCGGGTGAAAATAGAGAAAACAAATTTTCCCAGTTATAAGACCTAGCTAGATCGATTTTTCGCCCCCGGAATCTCCTATATTGCAACTTTCATCGAAATCGCTTGAGCCGTTTTCGAGAAGTTAACCAACGATTACAAGGGTGTTAAAAAAATTACTTTACGAGGTGCTTTAGACGATCGAACTGAATAACTTTTACCATGGCAACAATTATGATATCGCGAAAGAATAATCAGCTGTTCCATACTAAAGTTTAATACCTACTTTTCTAAACTGTGGGACAGCTGTAATTTTTTTCGGGATTTCAAACTTGGCCAGATAGCCAGTCACTCCATGTAAAATACTGGTATTCAGCTGCATCCGGTTAGGCTGGAAGCGGACCCCATAACAGTTGGAAAAAGGTTCAGTTGATGAGAAAGCTTGTTGAAAGGATTCTGAATTCTGGAGCTCCTCTCCAGAATCCAGAATCCTTTCTAATCTTATTACATTTCGTGTAATAACTGGGATTACACGAAATGTAATAAGATCATAAACCAATAGGCAACATTGATAACAAAAATACACTGGAAGCGAGCCATGTAACCCACGTTTACTCTGAATACAAGCTTTGTGTCGAGCTCAACAAATCGCGCTTAATGATGTGGCGGTCAACAAAAAAGGGCTCTCTGTATGTAAGCGCCATTTTTCCACGAATTCCACAATTTCTCAACATACCTGCATAATAAACAATTCGATTTTTCTATTTTTATTTCCGTGTGTATCGTTTGTTTCCTTCTTTACCTTCGTTTTTATATTTACGTAGTCTTGAGCATGTCCTAATTAGGTGATTTAAGATCTGAATACTGATTATCATGACGTGTTTTTGGTATGCTGTTTTTAGTTGTAGAATGCGCGCAACCAAAAAAAAAGGAAAGGGAAAGTGCTCCTCAATACAAGATGACCAACTAAAAACAATAAAATAAAAACTTTTTACAAAAAACAAAACAACTGACTTCCAAAAAACACTAAAATCGTGAAAAATAACTTTAATTTCGGAAGTCGGTGTCTTTGCCTTTCAATTTTCGTTTTTTGCCACCGACTTCCGAAATTAAAGTTATTTTTCACGTTTTTAGTGTTTTTTTGGAAGTCGGTTGTTTTGTTTTTTGTAAAAAGTTTTTATTTTTCACTTTTTAGTTGTGGTACCTACCCCACACAAATTCGAATACCACTACCTGCTATGTAAATAACAGTGACGGAGTCAAACAATATATCGTCTACATACACTAAGTGGGAAAAATACGTAATTATTAAAGCTAACTCAAAAACTACGCAAGCAAAGTTAATAAAAATTTTATGGGACCACCTCTGAAGCATGACCTACCAAACAAAAAAAGAATCATCAAAATCTATTCATAATTGGCGGAGTAATCCAGTAACATACAAACAAAAAACAAATACAGACGAATTGAGAACCTCCTCCTTTTTGAAGAAGTCGGTTAAAAATTAACATAGCCTATTCGTAAATCATAATAAAATTCTAGATCTATCAACTTCAAAAGATTGAGGTTTTAATGAAGTTAGCAGCAATCGTAGGTATTTAATCGTCGTGCAAACGACTCTTAGATCTTTAAACACGATACATTTTCCATATTCCATACCAACAATTATTTTTAAACACACCTGGCTGATAAAACGTGCAATTACGAATTAAAAATTAAATAAAAATGGCCTAATTACAGAGATTTGTGGCGCGACGTGGTACTATTTCAATGTAAATCGCTGTGTAGCAATCACGCGCGATCAATAATTAAAATATTCAAGTCGACAGCATGACGCTCATGAATATTCACTTAATTACCGACTGTCACGAATAATTTGCAATGTGAACAACAGTTTTTGAGGGAATAGGAGTGTTGGAATGAATAACAAAACCTTCGAAGGCTACCTCGAAAAATTGGTAATTGAGGGAATGAAGAACCAACTGTTGGGAATATCATTCGATAGTTATGTACACATAAATATAAAGTATATATTCGTAAATCCAAGCAGAAGTAAGTAAGTCATGTTTACCTATGAGGTATGGATGCTAAGGTCCTAACACGAACGTGCAACGTAAAATTTAACGATTTTTTAATCGGTAATACAACTATGTATGACTACGTATTTTGTTTTTTTTTTGCGTCAAGCCCAATTAGTATCACTTATGAATAAAGTCACTAAGACAATAATAATGTTTGAAATGAAAATGTTCAATTTGAAAATCGTTAAGATTTACGTAACGTTTACTCCGCGCGTTCGTGTTAAGGACGGTTTATTATTTTAATTAAGTAATTATAAAGTAAAGTTCCAGTCCAAACAATAACAGGTTATGGGCCCTTAAACCTAGAACAAACTATTATACTAAGCTTTGGAAAAAAATCATTTTATCGAGAGGCAGACAGCGATCTCTAACCCCTTGGCCCCGACATCACCGCTCGCGCAACCTGGGTCTTGCGTCTTGCGATTGCGGCGAGAACAAAATGTTGGAAGATGCCATGAGTCGCCGCGGTGCGACTTGCATTGCGTCTTGCGGCACGGGAACACTCGAGTGCCACCCCGCAAGACGCCCGATGTCACCCGATCGCCCTGGCCTTAGCAACTTGACCGTCGTTAAGAGGAAACATGGGCATTCACATTCATTCCATACAAATGTATTCCTCTATATACTCCCCGGGTAATGACACGCGAAAGAAATATTTTTTACGATAAAATCTATATCATCATCTACGACGGACATGTCGGCCATCTTTCTTACATTTTACCAAAAAAAAATATCGAACGGACCCGTATCTACGTTGACGGACTTAGAGAGGAGGTACTACCTACTTGAATACCTTGATTAACAAATAAACTCTTGAGATCCGCACAGACACCACGTGAGTCACGTGACTAACAGTGTGATTATTTTGGCGCGGCTAAGTAATGGTTAATCGTTGCAAAAAATATGTGCCTGCGAGGTCTAATGTTCGCAGAACTACTAGTTTAATTAAGTCGAAAAACATAGGACATGACAGTGGCAGATATACCTGTGGTGTTAAAGTAAAAGGGGATAAGTCAATAAACACAACTTTTCACCAGAGGCGAAATAAAAAAACGCTCTTTGGTTTCAAAAGATAAATGTATATAATCAAGAATATAAAAGATACATACTACAAATTTGTTACTATTTTCATTTAACAATATTGCCTCTTGTTTATCGTAATTTGAAAACATAATAGTATTTGTTATTAATTAAAATAATTGACATGTCTCGTTTTTCCTTATCAAGAACAAAAGTGTTATATTCATATTATTGACTCATCTCTATCCAATATTTACTTAATTTTCTTCTTTTGTTTATTATTCATAGTTTTTTTTTAATAGAATTTGGAAATATTATTTATTATAAACTAATATATAAATTGGGACGGTTAAATAGGACATGCTGACAAAAAAAAGTAGGAACTTAAACATCGTTGAACTCTTCAATATCGGGATCTATGTCACTTGTGTTAGTACTAGTTTGTAATTTATTGTAGAAGTCATGGCAACTATTGTCAACTAAGTGAAGAATACTTAAAAGGTCTTTCTTTTTTTCCTGGCTTATAGGTACTTGACACTCATAGCATTTCTCGGGATTTAAAGATTCATTTGCTTTGCCCCTTCGACAGAAAGAAATGTCGTTAAACTCGGTTGAGTTGTCTAATTTTGTTTTAAATTTAATTACACCTGGTTCGTATTCGCCACTAAATCTAAACCATTTCACATCATGCCATATGAATTTCTCACCAGATGAATCTACTTTTCGTAGCTGCAATGGCCCTTTAAACAATTTTGCGAAGTTCAAAAACATATCGTTTGTCATTATTATGACGGAAATGTTTGTACTCGTCATTCTTACCAGATTATACCAATCTCTCGGTACATGTATAGCCATGTCAGTTCTTTTTTTCTTACGTTCGATTTGGGCGTGAACAGAATCGCACTCCATGTGCGTATGCCCGGGTACTAAAAACTTATGGTCTATTAGTAAATTTGGTCTCAGTTTGCTTATGCATAAAAACATAGCAGCAACGTGACTATTTTTATTTTGCCCGCCACACGTATCGGAATAAAAGGTTACAGCATTTACATGGGGTGGCAATGACATTAAAAAAGTAAACAGGCAAGACGCTATTTGGTTCGCTCCACGTCCTCCATCAGCTTCGCTCCACATGTAGCAAAAGCTTCTTTTGCTGTAACAGTCATAAATTGTTAAATTGAACGTCCATAAAAGCCGTTTGTAAAAAACGATATTAGTTTTTAGAAAGGGGGTTGGGAGACATTGCTGCAGATCAAAACAATAAACTCTTTTAACGTCGCTGGACTCTTCTTTGTCTTTTTTTTTCATGGAATAAGCTGAGTCGGCTTCAAGTTGGTGGATATCATGGTCCCTCTTTAAAGTTTCAGAATCTGGCGGCAAAGCCAGTTTGATTTTCATCTTGTATGAGTCACACGTATTGCAGGTATCCAAAGAGGGTATCTTAAAAGACAGACCCATTGTACGAAAAACATTTCCAAAATACGTATATGATACGGGATTGGCCACTTTTTCTTTGTACATTTGATACATTATTGTCAGTGAGAGTCCTGTCGGTAAATATTTTTTGTTAGTATGACTTCGGCTATAATGAGATTCGTATAACGGATATGAATTTATATGATTTTTTATAATCTGAATGGCTTCATCCCCTATTTTATTAGGAGGCATATGTGATCCACGTTTATCAGGGCTTGAAATTCCTGATACTCTAATAGATTTTTTCTTTATTACAACCTCGACACATTTATTAGAAACTCCAAACGTTTTCAAAAAACAGCCCTTACAAACTTCAATCATAGTGCCATTTACTTTTAAGTTGTAAATATGATTCGTACTTCTTAGTTTAGGTTCGCCTGATGTATTACGTATGCGTTGGGTCTTTTTTGGTATATCTAAGATCAACGATGACAAATACGCCGAACGTTTGTTGTAATCACCCAATGCCCATAATTCATCAAAAAGTGCTTTTTGGTTATCTGAACTAATTTTTTCTGAACATTTTTTACGGCAAAGAGATAATGAGGTAACTTGTCTTGACTGAATTATTTTACCTGTTTGTGTTCTATATGTCAATCCTTTATTTCTTTTATTGTGAATTATTTTCCTTATGTTTGTTCCCTTACGTTTTCTCCGTTGACTATTTTGTTCAACAGTGACTTCAACATTATGGTTATTATTTTGATGAAGTGGTACAATATTCTCAGAAGAAGACTCGGATGAAGAACTACTACTATCTGTTTCAACTGCGAATGTCCTATCACGCACGCTATCATCTGAGTCGTAATCGGTTGGTTCGGTCGGCTCTGGGGTAATCCGTGGAGTAATTCCATTCTCAAATGTTTGATGAACTGAAAGAACGATATGAATTATTCATTATTTGGTTTGTATGTATGTACACTCGACAACGTTCCCGGTAGATTACTTTTCAACCTTATTACAAGTGTATAAGGTTTATAAGTGGTCTACCGCAAACAATGTCGACCGTACAAACGTAATTATAAGAAAATCTTTACTTGGTTAAGAATGAATTCTTAATACCTACTCTAGTCAAAATTCTATCTAGATCGAGGCAAAATTAGACTAATAAACTGAATAGCTATTCAAATATATTATTAATTCAAAATATACCAACCAATTGGAAAATCCTCTTGCGATTGGAATCCTAGGTCAGAAGGAGTGAGTAACTCTTCTAATGTTTGGGCAGCCTGTGATTGCTCTTCAGTTAGCTCACTGCTTACTACAGATACATTTACCGACGTGCTGCTGAGATTGTCTTCTGATACAAATCCTTGTAAATCTGTAAAATTGCCAAACAGTCAACATTATACCTACAATATTCGCAGCGCAATCGATCGCGAGCATACCTACTCACCGCTCCGCAGTCCGTGATACCTTTACCTACAGACATCGCGGACTGCGTACAACACGCTCATCCCATCTATGTCAGTAGCTAAATACTGTCTCTTAGATACTAAACTAACTCATAACTCGTTTATCTAACTAAAAATAACATCCAAACACAAATATCAGTCGTTATTCAACGTAAGTAATAATAATTTTGAAGGTTAGAACGGTAAAATTTTTAATAAAACAATCATACTTACGTTCAGAAGGACTTTCATTTAGAGCCAATGACAGTATCTTATCAATTCTGTTCATTTCTAAGAATTTCAACACTCTTAAACACTAGAAACACAATATTATGATTTTTTTACGCAGGTCAAAACACGTCAACTTCGCGCGCGAAATGCAACTGACGGAATACGACGATTCGCATTTAGAGACGAGTCGACTTATCTCATTATGCATATAACAACAAAAAAATATTACGTACGCAATCATGAGATGAGTAAACTTAACGCTTTTTACTTTTTTTTGTATTTTGTTGTTTCTGACTAGACTCGTTTTGCAATTAGAGTTTTACGAAATTGTAATACAAATACCGACTCATCTCCTTTTTACCTTAATAGATATTCATGTTTAGTATCGAATTATGAAAATAACTCATTTTTCAATATTTATGACTTATCCCCTTTTACCTTAACACCACAGATTAATGTATTACATTATATCGTAAAAATATTTGCTCTAGTTTAACCAGGGAAAAAAACAGGAATAAGTTTGTATAGAATTAACGCTAACCACCACGTGACTGCGTTTCCTCTTCAGTGTAGTCCTTCTAAAAGTAAAAAGAACTAATAAGAAGGCACAGCCAAAGATGGGACTGACAAAGAGGCTTGATAGGCTTTCGATCTGAAGGACTAAAGGCCATCCTGATTCCTGATATAAGACTACCTGTCAAGAACAAACGCCTTTGTAATATTAAGCTATCGACGCAGATAACACTGAGATTAAAGTGGAGGCTTATTCCTTGTATATTATAACGAAATATTTCGGTTTCAAGTGGAACTGTGAATAATTTAGGTGTCGATACAAAATATTTGTTAATGAAAGTTACCTGTAGTATTAAGTCCTCCCTACTCTACTAAACTTTATTCTAGATGTATTCACTCAAAGTAAAAAAAAACACATTTCACAAAAGGTAAATAATGTGAGATACATAAATATGTATTCCTCAGACGATGCTGCATAATAATATACCCTTGTGTCCTAGTGAAATATTTATATCCCAACGCCTGGCGGCAAAGAGCTTAGTGTCACTTTTGTAAATTCTATATTTTTATTTTGTCCTAGGAAATTAAAATGATTTTTGGCGGCTAAGTGTGGGGTCGTTCGAGACGGTTTGTTAGCAATTATGATCAAAGTCAAAGCGTTTATTTGGAATACTTTTTTTGTTGTTGTAACTGTATATTACAGAAACTGTTGGATTAGCAACAGTGATATCTTTAGTCACCACATTTGACAAACGAGAACATTATCTTTTACCTTCATAAATTCTAAACCTGATGATCTTCTTGTCTGAAATTATGCAATTATTTAGGAAATGACTTTCACTCAGAAACACTGTTTACTTGGTTCAGATTTTTTAGTTTCAACAGTAAGGACAGATAGCAGAAGGTTCAAATTCCTTTGTGAAGCGATCTTGTGTCCATCACTTTTATTTACCGGGCACAACTCAATGTTAATTCATGAAATAGTACCAGCTTTCAATAAACCGGTTTCTATCATCCTCCGTCTAGAAACTGCCAAACAAACACCTCGTCCCGTCAACGCAAGCAGTGCCGGCCGTCCAATATTTTCTTTATATTGTCCCCCTTCCCGGCCGTATTACAATATCTCTGTCCAACTTCACTACCGGTCGGCTGCATTCAAGTCGCGTCTATTTGATGTCCAACCTAACAGGTGGTTACACCTGTCGACATTTTCCAGATATTACACATTGGAACTTTAATAAAAACGTACAGGATTCTTGGGTCACTTTAGTTCTTTAACAATTTTCTTCGACGTGAATGGTTTGGGTTATAAGTTTGAAGGAATTGTATGGTCTTGGAAGCGTTGTTTGACGGATTTTCGTATAGATAGTTGTTGCTAGTAACTGGAGAAAGTAGGATAAAGGACAGTTACTGGTTACGATAGTAGGGAGATCTACTATAGTAAATGGTACAAAAGGATTCGTACAACTTAAGGCCAGGTAGACCCTGCAAAGTAGGCATAATGCACTCAAGCTCCCGGCAACCATAGTAGCCCCAAAATTATCTCGCTCGCTAACTCGGGCGCTTGAGTCCTACGCTTCCACCGTTTACGCGAACGCCACTTTATTATACAATATTTTATTACTAAAATAATTAAACTATTTTGCAAAATGTATCCACAAATTATTATTCTAATAAGTTTCTTAGATATTTTTTTTTTAAGTAAAACTTTAATAAACTTCGAGAAAAATAAGAAAAACATCAAAAAATTATCGAATTAGCCTCAGCTTTTCCGTTTTTTTTTTTGGATCGAATGTAATTTTCGATATCGTGTTTTGAACCACAAATAGACAAAGTACATAGTACACTACAATATATCTTTTTTTTTGGCTTTAAACAATTACTATTTGTTTGTTTATTATTGAATCAGAGTGATGTAAAATTGGGAAGACTGGCCAGTGAACGAACCACAAACCACGTTTACATAATGTTTTTTTAACCACACTTTCATATCAAAGTAGGTGCTTCTCAACAAGCTTTCCTTCCTATCTGCTTTGAAAGTTTAACAAACTAAACAATATTGACGTAACCTTCATAAAAAAAATATTTTTGAAAATATTGTAAAAGCCAATTATTTTTAAAAGAGTAACCGTGAGGTTTCTTGCCGGCTCTTCTCCATAGGAAACGACCAATTTTAAACGTGCAACTGATGTTCTGATGTTTCATAAGTGCCCATTTAGGTTTATGTGAAATAAAATATTTTGATTTAAAAAAACAAATATCATCACAAAACGGCCAGTATTTTACACACAGAGACTAGCGAGCAACTTAAATTACGAATCACCTGGAGCTAATATACCCCACTTGGGTTTCAAAAACGTTCCATATACATATTTAATGACTATTCGAGTGTCCCCAAAGACCAATTTTCAAAACATTTTCCATTTCGCGCGAAACTTAATTCCCTAGCCCCATGGGCATCATAAGTGTTTTCCTCAGTTGAAATACGTAAAATTTAAAGCAAATCCATTAGGTGTGTGAAACGTTCAAACAAACTTGTGGCTTGAACCACTTTTGTGACCGCTATCCTCTTCTGGGATATAGGTATGGAATTTATTTTTCGTGAGGACACTCAACTTTTTTATGGAATGATTCCATTATAAATTAGATGGTATTGAAAAATACTTGCAATGTGACCTGCATTTAGCTCGCCACTAGCATAGCTATATAATTGCTAAATCGGTGTCAAATATTAAAAGAATACTATGTAATAGCTGACTTGAATTTTGCCTGACCTAGGAATCGAACTCAGCACCTCATATTCAGTAGTGCCGCTTACGACCACTTGACTAATGAGTCAGTTAATCCTAATCCTATCCTATCCTTTAACTATAACAATATTCCTAACTAATATTATAAATGCGAAAGTGAGTTTGTTTGTTTGTTACGCTTTCACGCTAAAACGGCTGAACGGATTTGGATGAAATTCGGCACATAGGTAGAACATGACCTGGAGAAGGACATAGGCTACTTTTCATCCTGACCGGAGACGAAGTCGAGGGCAACAGCTAGTCTTTAATAAAAATGTTTTGCGCTGAACGCATTTTATCAAAACATTAAACGAGTTAAACATTTGTAAAACAATATAGAAAATAAATATTTATTTATTTTTATTTTAACAGATCGTTCTGTTCTTGTCACTTGTTTGAAGATGATGGAAACAGAAAGATGTTTTAAATATGTTAAGCGCTAAACGCATTTAGTTATATGTGATACAAGTGAGCCCACTATTGATTTATAAATGTAAAGTCCTTTACACTCTCAAAAAAAAATTAAGTAATAAAAACTACGGAGTCACACGTGTTAAATCGAACAGATTACGTGTTACTCCGGATTTTTTATTTGTCTGTCTGTGGTGTCTTGTGTATACCTTTTTAGTCGTAGTTGGGTTTTAGTTTTTAATACTTAATTTTTTTTTTTATTATTTTTGGGTTATAATATATATTTTTGAAATGTTCTCATTAAACCCTTTCATTTGATACCTAACATGGTATTAAACAATTATTTTTTTCAAGTTTCTGACTTTATGTCCTCTAGAGGGCGCCATTTTTAATTTATTATTATGTGACGTCACATGGCCTATAACCAGCGGACGCTCAAGAGGCTTCCAACGATACCTCACTTGTAAAATTGTGATGAGTGGTTTAGAAGATATGAGGGAACAGATGAACATACATACATACATACCGGTCAAAATCATAACCCTCCTTTTTGCTTCGCCGTAGTCGGGTAATAAAAGATAAGTTTAATATAATAATTTATGAGAGCAAATTGAAAAAAAAAAACATCAGAATACTTTTGAAAAGAGTCTGAAACAAACTCAAAGTCTTTTATAAAGTTCTCCTTTAATTTTCAGTGTTCAATAGTTTTGAAACTGTTTTAAATGTGGTCATTGTTTTAAACCAGACCTTTAAAGTCTAGAGACAAATACACAACTTTCTATATGGTTGAAGGTGTTAAAGGTCGACCCTTTGTTTATTTAAACTACTCACACTCTAAAAAAAAAGGTACAAAGGCGGACTTAATGAGCTAGGCGTAACTATCATTTACCGGGTACTATGTCTTTCATTGACTTGAATGTGCCTTATTGGCGGCTGGGAATATGTCATGCTCACTCCAATGTCTCGCTGATGGTGGCGCGTGTGTTGGATCATTTAGCTCCCTTGAAGTGGAGTTTGAGTTTTGAGTTTGAGTAATCGTTAAAAAAAATCCACTGTCCCATACAAAGCTTCAATATCTACTCGACCCAAATGTATAAATACCAGCCAATTATAGTCCCGCAGCAGGGCGAGGGCCTCTTCTCGTACAGGTATTTATTAAAAAATGATTTGAATAATCGAAAATTAAAAACAATAAGTTCTGTATTCAAATAAGTCGTTATTGTTATTATTAGTTAAATACCCTGGTGGGTATTTAACTAATCCAGTCCAGTCCACCAAGTGTGGTGAAGAGATTAGATGGCAGGTGCTCTAACGTGAGGAACAAAGAAAAAAAAAACGTATATCGTTATAGATAAAACAAGATTTACAGTGGTACATAAATACGCTATAAACTTATGATACATATACTTACATACATATTCACCGCATTTTCTTCAGTTTTACAGAGCCCTAGGCGTTTTGTCCACGTAGGTGTTATCCATCCTAGAGAAGTTATGTACCTGTTTTCTTTAAAATGTTTTGCGGTTTTACACAATTCTTTTGCTTTTATTTAAAAAATAAAATTACTACCCATGACTAGATTCCCAAATGTGTAGCTAACAGAGTTAGCAGAAAATAATTTAATATTTCTATTAATTTTTATAATTATATTTAATATTTATATTAAAATTGAAATCATATTATTATTTAATTATAATTATTTTTTATATGTTTAATATCTTGGGACCCTGGGTTCCCAGACCTTTAGAATGCGTGCGAGGGGCCGAAGCGAACTCGCAGAGTCCCCTTAAAATATTTTTAAATGGAATGAGGCACCAACCGACCATTATTATTTAATTGTTATTATAAATGCTCTCACATTATGTAATCACATTTTTTGTTGGGGATCCCATGGGACATGGGCGCTAATTCCGGTCTTTAATAATTAAAACCAAAGAACTCGGGTCTATGAGGTACAACTTCTATAACGATGAGACAAAATACATAATGTTCATCCAATTTCCCGTCACACTCACTATCCACATTAAATCTACCACATTCCCCTTTAATTAACCTATATTTCCCTTCCCCTCTCGTTCCCCTACTTGAAGATAAGAAACTAATTGCCCCCTTCAAATTATCAGGAAAACTAGTTAGATTTAAACTAGCTGTTACGTTAACAAGCTGCAGACGAGCGACATTTCATGTCAATGGCTGCTGCCGATGGTCGCTGCCTGTAATCAGCGACTGCCAACGATCATCGACATACAGTTGCCGTATATCTTAAGCGATCGTCACCTACTGTAACTGCCGTCGATATATCGGCGACCATTGTCCCTCTATAACCTTTTGTAAAACCTAGCGATTTATTTCCGATTCGAATAATTGTGAAAACTGTCCCCAGTCTGTCTGCTGTCACGAAGTCACAGGGTGGGAACTCAAACTCAAACTCAAAGCATTTATTTCAATTAAACCATTTACAGGCACTTTTGAATTGTCAAGGAGTCAGTCAGTCAGAAATATAAAGCTAGTTGCCCATTCCAAAGAGTAGTAGGTACCTATGGAGAAGAACGGGCAAGAAACTCCATGGACACTCTTTTAAATCAAAATATTGTTACAATATATTGGTTAGATCATTCATTTTGAACTGACGCTGATGCGCAATGTGCCGACGATACATAGATTTTTATTATTTTATTTTTATTGTTTATTATATAAGGAACAAAACAACTTATAAACAGAAACATCACAAAAACCTCGATAGGTTTGTCCGGATGTTGAAACACGTTAAGCAAGCTTAATACTAACGGAATATTAAAATAGAATAGATAGAAAATAGATAGAATACTCTTTTAATATGTACACCATAGAAACTAGTTACACAATAGTTAAATAGGCGACGTCGTCGGTGAGAGAAGAAGATCGTCGGGACGCCAACTGTCGGCGACATAAAATGTCGCTCGTCTGCAAGCTCTTTTACGTGGGTAAAAGTTCAGGTGCCCTAATTAGGAACACTTTATTGACAGCACTCGTACATACTAGGATTTAATTAACCTTTCTAGGTTTACGGTAAATTAGTGGTAGTACGTTTTTAAATTAGTACGTATGTGGGTGGAAACCGGAAAGTAAGTAATTTTGGTGTGCAATGCTTTGTTTTGTTACTACAATATTATCTATGGTTTACTTTGTATAAGAATAGAATAGAATTCTACATTGTTTGTTTAAATAAATAAAAAGAATAAAGAATCCTCCGTTCAATTTGAAAAAACTACTGCAAAATATTGAATAAAATCTTTTTCACCTTATGATGACACATTTCATAAATCGAATGATTCCCGGAAAAGAACAGGATAGTTACAATACATAATTTAGTTTTTATTCCTCTACTTTGTGTCTGTCAAAAGGAAAAAAAAAAAAAACTATTCCCAAGAAATTGTTTCCTAGAACTTAGAAGTAAATAAAAAAAGTTGTGACTTACGGGAATCGCTGTCAAGACTATCGACCTCACTCAATTACTAGGAAAACTTTTATTAACTTTTCTTATAAGATAATTTGACAGTAAACAGACTATAAGGACATTTTTATTTCTTCTTGAAAGTAAGGAACAAATAAGTCTTTTACTAATCACTAGCGACACCCTTCGCATAGATTTTGCGACTCGACAAAACATTGCCATTCCTTTCTTATACTTACGTAAATAAAATAAATAAAAAAGCCTCTTTATTTCATCAAACTTTGAATACATTGCAATGAATTTAAAATAACGCTTATTGCTAAATTTCATGCAATATGATGTGAAACATAGCTTATTATTATATAAAATTGATTAGTTTCAAACGATTCATTTGACTTAGTGACAACAATAAAATATTTGATCCTCTATTAATGATATTCATATACGTACATTCAATACATGCACATATTTTACACATAAATATATATAATACAAATAATTTTATTGTGTATGTGTAATTTATATATCAATTTTATATATTAATTTAATTTAGAATTTAATTTAATGTTTATAATGTAATGGCAAGTCCATTACATTATAAACATTAAATTAAATTCTGAAAGTCTGAAAGTAAATAAATTAATTAATAAAACTCCCGGAATAAATTCTCTAAATGATGGTGAAAATCGTTGCGTAGTTTAGAAGAACAATGCAGTCACTCAGACAGGCTCGAAAAGCGACTTCATAATAGATAGATACGGCGCCGGCGTAGCGCTACGACTCTACGAAGGCTACGAGTTCGTAGGCCGAGCGTAGGCTTGCTACGATCTTTTCCCAAAGTAGATTATCCTTACTAAACTCTATTATCCCTTCATAACCAAAGAGTGTATTCACAAAAGGTAACCATTTTCAGTTGAAAATTAAACGATAAATATTTAATTTCATATTAACACTTTCATTTCATTTATTTCCAAGACCACTAGCAAAGTTGTATAATAAATAAATAATATAAATGAAACTGGGTTAAACTCACTACTTTTAATTCCAAAGTTATTTTAATAAACAAGTCCAGTTAATAAAAATGTGATATAAATAAGTATTTGAAGAAAGCTTGCTGACCTTTTTGCAAGTTTTCTATGTTAGCTTTCAGTCCTTCTAGACTTCATTGTTTATTAGTTTTAACGAAACTTGCGCTTTTCACTTATAATGAAACTATAAAAGAGAAACTCTATGAGAACTATAGAAGAGTGAAAGAACACTACCTATCCATTTCGTCATAGCTGCTAGTTATTTTAAATTACATTGTAATTATATATATACATATATATATATTTCTTTTTTTTGTGGTGGTCCAGTGGTAACGGCCACGACTTACGAGTTGTAGGTCGTAGGTTCGATCCTGACAGGAGCTTTACTTTGTGTAAATTATTTCATCGCCACTGCTCTCAAAACGGTGAAGGAAAACATCGTGAGGAAACCAGCATGTCCTAGAACCTAAAATTCGAAGACATGTGACATCTATCAACCCGCACTGGGCCCGCGTGGTGGATTACGGCCCGCTCCCTCTCACAGAGAAGAGGCCTGTGTCCCAGCAGTGGGAACATTATAGGCTGATTATGTATATATTTTTAGTGACATTTATTTTAGAAGTATGTAAGTATATTCTCATATTGTATGTTTATATTTAAATTAGTGAATTGTTTCTTGATTTATGTATTTTGTTTTCTCTTCTACTCTTACACACGTTGTCTACATCTCTTCTATCTACTTTCCTATCGCAGGTATGCTGGAAGAGATTTCTTTAGAAATAAGCATTGCCTTTTACTTATTTTTCTGTTCCTTTCTTGTTGTCTGTATTTATATGTGTGTGCATAAATCGTTAAATAAGTATCAACTACCTAGTAGTATCGGTCTGGTGGTCGCAAGCGCTACTGTTGAGCATGTAATTAATCCTAAGTAATATTATAGTGAGTTTGTTTGTTTGTTACTCTTTCACGCTGAAACGGCTGAACGGATATGGATGAAATTTGGCACACGGGTAGACTATGACCTGGAATAGGACAAAGGCTACTTTTTATTGACATACCACGCGGGCGAAGCCGCGGACAGAAGCTAGTAAATGATAATCCTAACTAATATTCAACTCAGCCGCAGTCCACTGCTGGACATAGGCCTCTCCCAAGCTGCGCCGCAACACCCTATCCTCCTTCCGCATCCAGTCTGTCCCAGCCACCTTCAGGTCGTCGGTTCACTAACGTCGGTCTAACCAATATTATAAAGGCGAAAGTGATTTTGTTTGTTTATTACGCTTTCACGCTAAAACGGCTAAACGGATTGGCACATGGGTAGACAATGATCTGGGTTAGGACATTGGATACTTTTCATTCCGACATTTCCATGGGATCGAGACATATGCGGGTGCAACCGCGGAGCGCAGCTAGTTGAAAACAAAACCGGCTAAGTGTGAGTCGGACTCGCGCACGCAAGTGTTCCGTACCATTCCTATCATCATCACATATCGTTCCTCTTTAAAAACCGCAAAAAAATCACGTTTGTTTTATTTTATTTTAATTTAATTATTTATTTTAAAGTGAATATGTAACTAAATAGTCTGTGAATATTTCAAGCGTCTACCTGTTGCCGTTGTTATATATATATCGAGCAAAAACGAGCAAAAATATCAAGTTTATTTTTTGGAAGCCCCCTTATATATTTATATTATTCTGTTTTTTAGTATTTGTTGTTATAGCGGCAACAGAAATACATCATCTGTGAAAATTTCAACTGTCTAACTATCGTGGTTCATGAGATACAGCCTGGTGACAGACGGACAGACAGCGGAGCCTTAGTAATAGGGTCCCGTTTTACCCTTTGGGTACGGAACCCTAATAAACTACCTATATTTCACCTTAATTTTTATCTAAAGCTACATATAATAGTTAGCATAGCAACACAACTAGCGCCCCGCAGCGCTGCGGCTTGATTATTTATTATACCGAACATCACTCGGCCCCGGGCCCATTTGTTTAAATGACCTATTTCACCCAAATAACTATAACGCACGCATATTGTATGTACCCTACACGAAAAACGAGGAATTTTTAATTTTTTGTACACTTATAATGCGTAAGGAACTTGTGGCTAAATAATAACAGCCGCACGGGTCGATCCGGTTAAGCTACGCTTGCCGGGGTTGGTCCGTGGATAGGTGACTATCTTTACATATCGAAACTCCTCCGTGTCTCGGAAAGCACGTTAAGCCGTTGGTCCCGGCTGTCATTAGTAGATCTTTGACAGTCGTTACGGGTCGTCAGAAGCCCGAAAGTCTGACAACCAGTCTTACCAAGGGGTATCGTATTACCCAGTTACTGGGTTGTGGGGGTCAGATAGGCAGTCGCTCCATGTAAAATACTGGTATTCAGCTGCATTCGGTTAGACTGGAAGCCGACCCAAACATAGTTGCTTGCTTGCTTGCTGGAAAAGGCTAGGTAGATGATGACACGTATAATGCGTGTTGGTCGATTTTTTAGGCTTTCTTTGTTATGTGAACGTATTTTGTGGCTAAAATGGTAGTCTTAATAAGGGATATCATAGTGTAACGGGGTTGTGAAGGAGGAGGCAGTCGCTTCATGTAAAATACTGGTTGGATATTCAGCTGTAATATTGTAATATGTAATATTCAGGTTAGACTGGAAGCCGACCCCAACGTAGTTGGGAAAAGGCTAGGCAGACGATGACTGAAATGTCTGTAATACGAGACTAGTTAACATGCGATTTATTTTATAAAAAATTTTAGTCTTGATTCACTCGTATCCTAGGATCTACTCTACCCGGAAGAATTATATCACCAACGTCAGGGGCGTTCCTTCCATAGAAGCCCAAAAGCCCGGCTTGCCTTCAAAATTAAGCCTATCAATAAAAAATAACACTATATAATAATGGTATTACCCAGGGGCGGTACTTTCATATTCAAAAATCATTATTCACAAGAACAAACGTAAGCCTACCAATAAAAAATAAATTTTAAAAAACAGTCAATAATCTCGAACTCAATCATTCATGTCATAGGAATAATCAAATTTCGAAATCCCCGCTCTATCTGCCGCGCGCACTGCGCAAGGGTGCCAGATCTACGCACTCATTGAACTCAATCATTCATAAGAATACAATTTTTAATACCGCGCTTTGTTGCCAAACCTACGCGCCACTACAATGCATTCAAATGCGCCTTCTCGCTCACACTCGTCGGCTTTCAATGGGGCTTGCCTTACCTTTCTTTGTCTAGCAGTTTTCGCCTACAAATTGCTATAGAAACGTTTACATTTGTTGATATATTGGTAAGTACTTATACGCAGATTTGTATGAAATGAAAAGCCGGGCTTTTTTAGAGTTAAGTTCGCGCAAATGCACTAGCCGCGATGTTGACCCGCGTAAAGTGAGTTGCAAGTCCGCGACACGATAGTCGACGCGACTCGATTTGTTATTGTTTTGAAATTAATATTTTGAGATCAGTATTTTATTTCCAAGTGCTGAGATAATGAATTAGTTTTACTATTTAAAATTATTTGATAGTTATTGCGGCTGTAATTCGTAAGTGTGTGTGTCTTAGTAAGTACAGTGTTATTTTTATCATCAAAATGTGAATTCGGAAACTGTGTTCGAAAAGGTAAGTATCTACATTGAGTTTTCTGGCAGTGTAACTCTCTCTTTACTTCACCGTAATCAACCCCAAATGAATGTACCTAATAAAATTTGGAAAAAAACAAGTATTTTTGTCAGTTGAAGAATATAATTGAAATTGGCATTCGATTGTTTATTATGTTGATGAGTATGACAAACTTAGGTAGCTGGTGGCATGAAATACATCAAAATTTGTATAGTGTTGTTTGTATGGCAATTGTAGTTTCGGTAAACCACTGAAAAACAAACCATCTTATTATTATTACATCTCATCAAGATCATAAAACACAATAATTTTCTTATCGAAGATATTCTTCGTAACTAGGTGTTTTGAAATAAAGATTAGAGTTGGCTATTGTCATTATGATTAATTATAAAATGTTATATAGGTACCTAATGTAATATCTCATTTAACATTTTCAATCGACATTATAATTCATAAAACTAAGTACCTATGCTTACGGTAAAAGAACAACAAATCGATAATTTGGGGGCCATCTAGCGGCTTATGATTGAATAATTTTGGTGACAAGCGAAAGAATTTATTATGGTGAAAAGGTCCTAATCGGTGTGGTAACGCGCATTCGTTAATATAGATGGCGCTTACTTATAATAATGGTGTTATCATGAACAACAAAGAAAATCCGTAAATCACTCACTTGGCTGTTTTTTTTTTTTTTTATCGTAAATAGTCTGTGGGCTTGCCCTAATTTAGAACCCTAGGCACGCTACTGACCAACGTGTGTATATAATAGCAGGTTCAACTGTCCAGATATTACTACAAAAGGACATTGATGCTATATATGAGCGGAGCATAGTCAATAAACTCTTTTTTAATACGACTACGTGTTACGTCATGACGTACAGTCGGAAACGTCAACCACTCCACTATAACTACAGGTTGGGTAGTGAAGTAATAAGTCGTGTCACCACAATAAAGGACCTGGGCGTGACCTTTGACACTGGTCTGACATTTAGAGATCATGTCTCCACTCTTGCCAAGGAATCGTTCAGGCGTTTGGGTTTTGTTCTGCGGAATGCCCGTGATTTTCACAACCCAAATGTAATTAAGCTTCTGTACACCAGTTCAGTTTAGTTTAGTTCTTAGTAAACTTGAGGCTGGTGCCTGTATCTGGCATCCCTACACGGCAACTCATACATTAGTGCTAGAAAAGGTACAGAAAACTTTCCTGACATTTCTGTATAAAAAAACATTTCACTTATATCCCTTCATGGGTACATGAAGGGATATAAGTGAAATGTTTGATATAAGTACTAACTATCTCCTGGGAGTTTTGGGCCTCAACTCGTTGGAGGTTAGACGAGGCCTTCTACAGCTCACAGTAGCCTGCAAAACTCTAAGAGGACGCATCGACAGTCCCGAACTCCACGATCTTTTCTGTCGGCTATTTGTTCCCGACAATTACATCGCACATCGCCAAAGCCGTCGACGCAATCTGTTTGCGCCGCCGTTATGTAAAACTGTCGCCAGAGCTGAGTCTCTTGTGTGTCGTACCTTAAGGATGCTTAACGCCCTCCCGACCACCAATCCTGGGTGTGATCTGTTTGCTGATGAATGGAGCAGAATTATGCGTGTATGTCTGATGTTTTGCGAGAGTAAGTATACTAGGTTGTCCTCTATTATATGTTAGTATTTAAGATATTTCTGTTTACTACTAATTTCTATGTTAATTAATGTAATTGGTGTTACCGTTTTAATTAACAATAATAATACTAATAACCTATATTACATTTTACTGTGGCGGAATCTACATTGCGACTTGCAAACTAAGCAGCACACTAACGTCACGCAAAATCCTGCATCGCGCAAGCAGGGTTTGTAACATATATACAACGTTCGGACTTCAATCATCGGGCTCTAGCCCACCAGACTCAACACCCATCTGTTCAGAGGATCCTCCTAACGATGAATGGACTGTGCAGTGAAAGATGATAATGGCTAGAAAGGGAGTGACTACTGAGATGACGCCTAATAGAGAAGGATGAAAGAAAAAAGAAACGCTACGTCGACCCCAACACGCTGGTGAACGGACGCCTCTACAAATACAAAAAAAAAACAACAGAACATCGAATCCAACCAATTAAAAAAAATACCAATTTGATGAGTAAACATCATGTGTTTACTCGTCAGATTGGTAGCAGCCTATTATTGTCCCACTGCAGGACAAATGCCTCTTCTCATAAAGAGAAGGCGCGAACACTGATCACCACACAAGGTCTTTCAGTCTTAAATTAACTATAAGTCCAGATTTCCTCACGAACTTTTCCTTCACCGATTCCAGTAATGTCCAACAAAAATATATAAAAACATACGAAATATATAAAAATACCAATATTTAAATACTGAATATTAAAAAACGCGGTCCAAAAATTATTGTCTGAATAAACGAGGGAGTATCAGTCAAATTGGACCAGTTCCAATTTGGAAACATTTTCATTAAAAGTAATATTCTTATTTAATATTTATACGTATATTAAGTTGAAAGCTTCGTTATGTACAAAACAGGCATGACAGTAAAAAGGATAATGACATATAAAAAATACTACTCAATTCGCGAATAAATCAAAGCAAAATTCAAACAAAAAAAACCTAATTCCCAGACTAACATTTTCCTGACATTTGTTTTATAATGATCCCTAAAAGCAGACTCTTATAAAACCAGACAGTTGTGTAATATTTCAGTTTGAATAATTAATTAATTATGGCGGCCATTTATAATTATAGAACCTAATTAAACAGAAATAACGCCCTAATTACAAGATAATAATACGATGAAAGTATGCTGCAATAATTATACTATGTATCTGACAGGTGACGATTTTGTATCATTATTTGATGCCGGCCATAGACGTTCCGTACACCTGCCTATTATAAATAAATACATCAGTCTGTCACCGTCCCCCTGCAAGAAAATGTAAGTGTCTTCACAGACAAATTAACTATTTCTAAAAAATTCTGAATATTACAAATATCGATCCTTCATTCATTAATATTATTAATCTTAGAAGAAAGTAATTCACATGTGTATTTTTTGTCAGTAACCCTATTTTTATATAAAGAAATAAAAATGTTTTTTTTTTTTTATTCCTTTCTTTTTAATTTTTATTCGTTTTTTTTATACCTTTTTTCTTTTTAATAAATAAATACTTCATTAAAAATCTTTTCTTTTTTTTCCATTTTTTTTTTTCTTTAAATTTATAAAATAAGTAGCACATTTTAGAAAAGAATACTCTTTCCATAATAAATGTATAATTTACAATTTCTTCTATCTATGACTCATAGATTTATGACCACAGATATGATGGTGTAATATCCCCCTTATTATGTACACCATTTATGAATGACATAACTGTAGAAATTGTACATAGGGTGACACTTAGGCTTTATTTCACTGTCACAAGCTGTCGCTTGTTTCGAAGGTGCTTTTATCAAGACACATCACAGATAGCGAAACCCGGAACAACTATTATAGGTACCTGTAAACAACTAACATCCTTTTAACCGAAACACAGCAATGCATAGTATTAAGTCCGCCTTTGTACAGTATTTTTTTACTTGTGCATAAAGTTTTAATAAATAAATAAATAAATAGTAACAGAAGTAAATAAGCGAAAACTTTTCCCGGACTTTTCCCTTTACAAAGAGCTCCACTACTACTCAAAGTAACAAAGTTTTAAATCACACTTTCCTTTGCTTACTGCACTCCTGGTACATTCCAATCGCTTGCTTGTAACAAATACAAAATGTAGGTAACTTTGATTTGTTACCATGATGGTTTTAATAAACAATTATACAAAAATGTGAACCATGTAACTCCTATTGTTGGCGATAGGCCATTTTGTAATGAATGCATAATTTTCATATTTATGAAGTGTGTACACAATGGAAAACAATAGCCTTACTCCATGACTCTCTGTTGAACTATTTACGATAATTTACTTGTTAAGTATTTATCGTACGAAATACAGCAACCTAAATTTGAACTTTCATAGAAACTACCTGAACCAACCACAAAAGAAAAACGGTGATAAAAGCCAGAAATAAGACAAGAAAAGAACATTGGTACCTACCTTACAATTTATTTAAATATTAAATTAATCAAAATAAACTAAAACACTTCAATAAAATACTCTAATATTATCTATTTTCCCACTCTGAGTTCGAACAAAAACAAAAGCAAGTTTAAAAAAAGAACCTACCATCCATCATTTATTCTTGACAAAATAATAAAAATTTCGTCCATCATTTCATTGTCAAATAGACGGGGTGAACGCACTTTAAAAAATACAAAAATAGAATTTACTTTCTAATTTGCAATTGTTCGTAATCAATTACGAACTAAACAAAGACACTGGGTTCTTTAATCAAGTCTAAAGCGCGGGAAAATAAGCAGATGGTTGTCTAGTCTATGATTTTCTTTACATTGTGGTATCAAAGTGAAAATAATTGGAAACTGCAATGGCATGTTTTCATTGCTTATTACGGTGTTATTAATGTCAACTCAGTATTATTTTAAATTGAAAAAATCTCATTATGAGTAACGTCTTTTCAAAAGTCACATTGCAGTCATGAGACTTTTTTTGTGTAGAGAACACCGTGCTACTTGCAAAAGTAATGTCAATATGAAGAATTTTAAATAACTGAACCGCCCGCGGTCTCCTCAGATTATATTCTTGAGAGTCATTGTACAAACCACTTTTTTAAGAATAATTATTTATGTTTGATGTTAGCTAGATGTTAACTACTTATTAGGTTAGAACAAGCAATATAAATTGTCCATCAAATATTCAGTAGTACGAGTATATCATCAAAATAGAGTTAAGAGCAGAACATTACCCTAACAATGAACACAACAATATCATTTGAAACAATGTAATAATCCATACAATGTAATATTACAATTTGACATTATGTATACAGAATTATATGCATTAAGTGAAGTTGTCATCAAGAATAGATTTATTAGTTAGTAAAACCGTTAATGATAATAATTTTCCGACCCATAAGTATTACAGGTGAATTCAAAATAACGGATGTAAAACGCGTTCAGGGGTATGTTGGGGCTCCCATGGCGGTGCAGTGCCTCCGGCATGTTCGCCGACCACAGCACGGACGGCTCCCAAGCGGTGCTTCGCAAAAGAAAGGCATCCCTGTGGTCTCGGATAAAAGGCAGCACCAACGAGCTTCTGAGCGTGGTGTCGGAACGAGTGGACAGCCAAATTCTGAGGCATTGGTCACACATTCATGTCCAAAATAATAATTATTTTAAACTTTACCAACATAGCTATAAGTATCTACCTACTAACATAATATGGACTTGGACCAACTATCTGTGCGCTAGTCTGAAATAAACAATTTCATTTCAAAAATACCCTTGAAACCGAAATTCACTTCATCTTCCCGTTATTATGATCATTTGTTTGTACAGGACCATACCTGGAAACCTTCTGGTTACGATATTAAAGGTTAAAATTCCAACTTTTTTAAACGTTATTTTACGAAACCAAGTTTTAAATGTTATAACTTAAATTTAAATGCTCCTGTACCGTTTCATTCACCCTTTATGCACAATGTTTTGTGTGCACTAAATTGCGCACTACCGTAAATATCGAATTTTCACACCATAAATAAAAGTCGTTTCCTAGCAACTATTGCACGAAGTTACTAAGTTTGATGTCCCGAATGCGTAGATATCGGCTTCGTAAACGGTATTTTTACAGCCTGTATAATATGTACTTATAGGTACGAGTCAAAACATAATGGTGCCGATTCTATTGTTCACAAACAAAACTAAATTTAAGTTCAATGCATCTTTCTATTTCATTAAGAAAAGGACAGAAGATAAATTTTAGTTTAGTCCTGTCAAACTGTCACTACTCCAAGTTTAGACGCGATTAAAAACTTGCCTACTAAAATTACGTCAATTTATGTCAGGCGCTGATTAATTTGACAGGACTTAACTAAAAATTATCTTCAGTCCTTTTCATAATGAAATAGAAAGAAAAAGATGCGCTGAACTTAAAAGTTTAGTTTGTGAACAACAGAATTGGCACTATTGTCGAAATGCGAGTGAAGTTATACCTCTGTCGTCCCTTCGGAGAATCATGGCGTGATGTTAAGAATCGCTGATTGCTATGAGACCTCCCATTGTAACACCCTTTTATTGCAGTTGGCGTCCCCTTTATGCTCTAGGTGTGCAGTAAAATAACTCTGTTCTTATAGTATACATATCTACATAAAGGGATACAGCAGCAGTGTCAGCCATTGTCTTCCAACAACTATAGTTTTCTTCTATGTCCTCGAAGTTTGAAAACAGTTACGTTATCACTAAACTATCTCCTGTGTTAACTTTTATAAAAGTATGTCAAGCTTATTTTAACTTTGACATTTTATTTTAGTCTACGAACGTATTTTTTAAAGTGAAATTCTTTTGCGTAAAATATTCGAGACTGCTTATTATTTAGATCAATCCACTATTTATATCCTATATATATATTTATAAACGGATTAGAATGGAGAATAATAGTATCTTATTGTTCTTTACAGACGTTTTTTGATTGAAAGTTTCAGTATGATCAAATTATGTTTGTTTCAGTACAATTACGTAGTCATATTTTAAAAATATTGATGCTCATTATCTGAATGATAAAAATAAGTAGGTATTTATTTATCAGTTCACAATGAATTTGCTGTGTCCCATTGTGGGGCAAAGGTCTCGGTCGTTTCGCACTGCGTAGTAATAAATGTTTAATATTGATAATATTACGAATAAAACATCTATTTATAATGCCTTTTATCAAAGGCAACCATGATAAAAAAAACATTACTGTTTGTATTTACAACGTTATCTTCATTTAAAACGTAATTTATTTTACACCTTAATTTTCGCCATCAAAGAGTCAAATGCTCGTTAAGAAATTAATAACACATTATCCGACAAATAAACAACACTTAAATTACACTTAATATCTAAGTTCAAGATAATTTAACTTAACACATACTTGTCCAAATTACCCGACTTCACCTTCGAACCAGACCACAAATTCATTAACAAAGCTTTGAAACCACAAACTTATTTTATTACTTTCAAAAGAAGAACATGAAACAAAAGATAATCACTTTCTCAAAATCACTGAAGGTGAAATCGGGGGACGAACAAAAAAAATATAATGAAAAAAAAAATACTGTACCGATATCGTAACTAGTGATGGAACACAACGCGTAACACAGGGGTATCGGTAAACGCGACTGTCGGCCGCCGCGGTGTGATACGGACTGAGCTTTTGTGTGCACGGAAGAAAGTTGACGACGTACCAATAAGGATGGCTTATTAATGGATGTGGTATGAGCGTGGTGAAGGTGCTTTTTCAAATGCCCTATTTATTGTGCCTATATTCCAATAAAGGTGACGCAGCTATAAAAGTATGAGCAGATCTTTGTTTTTAAAGACACAACTTCAAGCTTATACCTAATCTTCGTAGCAAAATCGGCTTCGAGGGAGATATAAGGAAAAAGGTCACTTATACAACTTTATCGGATTAAAAAGTCAGTTTCAAGCAGAATTTGTAACAGAAATTGTTTTTAACCTCGATTTTGATCTGCATGCTAAGCAATATATTACAATATAGTGTATTAATTATTTCTTCTTATATTTATTTATAATTATATATTTAGGTGTATTATATAATAGTTATAATAGGTATATGTACATCATTATATAAAAAAAAAAAATATTCCACAAATTTTCGATATTGCACCTACCACTTGACTGTTTGTCTCTGCATCATCCAAAGGCTGACTAGTAGAAAAGGCCTATGGCGTTAAGTCTGCCTCCTCCTACATATGTGCTTAAAGTATTAAATACATAAATATACTGCAAGTATTTCTTAAAAATCCTGATAATTAAGAATTATTTATCACAGATGTTATGTTCAAATACCTGCTATAATAATTATGCTGACGACAGTAAAGAAAGTTTTTTAATTAAAAAAAATTACTTCTAAATGTCTCTTTCTCTTCTTGCGAAACGTGCTTCTACATCTAGGTAAAATATCAATGGTATGAATGTATCGTATTGCGGTAACCGGGCGGCTACTTCGCGTATTACCTGAGTTCTCATTACGGGCGATATCGACTTCATTCATTCAAACCGTGAAACTTCTTTACTATACATTTTATATTTTCATCGTGGATTTTCTTACTTCTTTTTCTTGGCTAATCGAAGTTGTATTGGAGTTTTTTTTTTCTGTATTAATAAGAACTCTCTATTGTGTGATTTCTGCCCACGGTGCCATCATGGCCAGAAATCGCACACAATAGAGAGATTTGGAAGGAAAAAAAGGCTTTTGCCCAGCAGACGGACAAACTACAGGCTAATAAAAAAAAAATAAGAACCAGTTTTTAGTAATCTATTACAACCTAGACTCATCATCTGACTAGCCTTTTCCCAACTATGTTGGGGTCGGCTTCCAGTCTAACCGGATGCATACCAGTATTTTACATGGAGCGACTGCCTACTTGACCTCCATAACCCAGTAACTGGGTAATATGATACCCCTTGGCAAGACTGGTTGTCAGACTTTCGGGTTTCTGACGACCCGTAACGACTGTCAAAGATCCACAAATGATAGCCGGAACCAACGGCTTAACGTGCTTTTCGAGGCACGGAGGAGTTTCAATATGTAAAGATGGTCTCCCATCCACGGACCAACCCCGGCAAACGTAGCTTAACCTGAGGGATCGACCCGTGCGGCTGTTATTACTTAGCCACGAGCTCCTCCACAATCTAGACTATTACAATCTAGAATAATAGGCTAATAAGCAATTTAACGCTAACTTAATATTTTACGAGATAGATTATGTTATAACTAAGAATAGTGTCAATTTGCACTTTTAAACAATTTCGTAGCACTTTCTTAGGGTCTGATAATTGATAAAAACACTTTGTTCAGTGTTACGTAGCCGCACGGGTCGATCCATCAGATTAAGTTCGCTTACCGGGGGTTGGTCCGTGGATGGGTGGCCATCTTTAAATACCGAGACTCCTCCGTGGCTCGGAAAGCACGTTAAGCCGTTGGTCCCGGATGTCATTTTTCATTCGACAGTCGTTACAGGTCGTCAGAAGCCCGAAAGTCTGCCAACCAATTTTACTAAGGGGTATGGTATTACCCAGTTACTCAGTTACTGGGTTGTGGAGGTTAGACTGGAAGCCGACCCCAACATAGTTGGGAAAAGGCTAGGCAGATGATGATGACTTTGTTCAGTGTTACATGTTTATCACAGCATTGTTACTATTATTTAGTCACTATTTATAACTCAAATGGTTTAGTTATCTTAGCCTACGCACTATGTCTGTATTGGCTCGCAGCTGGATTGCGTTCTTGGCTCGTTTCTTGGATAATCGAAGTTGTATTGCACTTTATTTACTAGGTAATTCTGGATTATCTAGTTTACTTGAAGTTTATAACTGCTTATTAATCATTCTTATTTGATATTGGTGCCGATTCTGTTGTTCACAAACTAAACTAAATTTAAATTCAGTGCATCTTTTTCATTCTATTTCATTAAGAATAGGACAGAAGATAAATTTTAGTTTAGTCCTGTCAAACTGTCACTTCTGCATACAAGTTGAGACGCGATTAAAAACTTGCCTACTAAAATTACGTCAATTTACGTCAGGCGCTGATTAATTTCGGCATTGGTTGGCAAACAGACTGACTATCTCTTCTAAAGAAAGCACAGTGGTTCCATTAATCGTTTTAGTGGACATTTTATTCCGTAGTTTATTTATTTGTGTAAGTACTTAAATTCTTGAGTCAATTTTCTCGGAAATATCCTGAAACTTTTCTACGAGGATTAGTTATGACCTTCGCTAAAAAATAAAATCTTTTCACCGAAATACATTAGGCGACCAGAAAAGTAGGAAAAGCCGTTTCCCCAGACCACCTCATGCATTAAATTAAATTCCAAGTAAAACCCAAACGAAATTATATCCATCGAGCAAATAGTTCATTCAATCGTTCGTTCGATGCGGTTACTGCGGCCAGTCAAGTGATACCTGAAGCATTCATTATGCTCGATATTCCGTTCATTCAGTCCTTCTTGTACGGTGAACCCAATTAATGAGTTGCCTTTAACTTTATATGGAAGAAAAATATTGAATGTTTAGTTTGCGTCTCATATCCGCCGACTAAATGAGTTTGGTCAAATGCCTTCGGGTATTCATAACATTTTACGTACTTATTTTAAGTAATTTAATTTCATCATTGTTTTTCTACCTTTTGCGATATTGTTTTGTTTTCTTTTATTTCCTAATCAAACGGGGCAATTTGGTAATTTTTAACGTGCCGTACCAAAAAGGTGCCAAATGGAATCCTAGTACACATCAAGCAATACATTTCCAGTTTATACTGATCTCGCATTGTATAGTACTTCCGTACAATGCGAGGTCTGCTTAAACCTGAAATTTACACCTTGATGTGTAGCCGTGTGTAGGTACTAAGCCTCCACTGTCTGTCTCTGTGAGCGAATTACATCTCATGAATTTTAATAGTTAGACAGTTGAAATGATCACAGATAGTGTATTTCTATTGCTGTTATAACAACAAATAATTAAAAATAAAAGTTCCTGGCCCATAAAATAAGAAACATGTTTTTTTTCGGCGTTTATTGCTAATTATTGTGCGGTGCACCGTAAATTAAAGCAAGCCAAAAAACATGTTGCTTATTTTATAGGCACTTTAATTTTTAACTTTAAGAAAAAAATAAAAATATAACCGACCAAGTGCGCGTCGGAATCGCACGCGAACGGAACTCTTCGTGTTCGTCGAGTTCGTTTCATTTTTATTATTTTTTTCTTTATGAAACCCGTAGGCATATTTTTCAGCGCCCTGCAATAGAGCGCACCTGTTTATATTAATTTGAAAACGAAAACCTATTTTTTTTCACTTAAAGGTTACCGTTTTTTAATTTTGCCATTTCATTACCTTGGGGTAATTCTTTTTAAGTAAGTGCATGAGTAATTGAATATTACTGTATAACAAAATATTCTCAGCAAACAATATTATAAGTTGTCATAATATAAGTAAACCAATGGAAATAACTTTTGAAGGAACCTTTGCTGCAAACACGACTTTTGCTAATTGTTAGTCAGTTCGGAGTTAAGAGCGTAGGGATAGGTGGTAGGGAGAGTAGTAGGAGGTAGGGACAACTAGGGCACCGAAATATGAAACAAAAAAAAAACATGATAGGCTTGCTCTACGATATAGTCAATTATCGTAAATGTCATAATTATCAGCTGGACGATATCTACTGCTGAAAAAAAGGCATTCGGTTATCTAAATGTTCTAGGCTGATCGCATCCCAACGACCATTTTTACCGCTCGCATCCAATATCTATAATCACGACCTCAAATACAAACTTAGAAATTCAGGGTCAAATTAAACACTCCCTTAATTTGACCCTGAATTTCTAAGTTTCCTCAAAAAAAAAAAAAAACACTAGCCGGTGAAACGCTACAGACCTATCGATATCTAGATACGGTAAAATAATAAGAAATTGATTTTCTAAGCTCATAATTTCAAGTAACTACATTATACCTGATCCGCTTTAGCGTGACAATAGCGTTCATTGACCTACATTTTGTAGCATTCTATATTTCAAAAACTGAAATAACAGCTGTTAACGTCCTGAAACAAAGAAAATACAAGAAAAAAAAAATATTTTTGTTGTTATTTATTATTAATTATTATTATATTTAATATCTATCTTGATCTTCAACATGTTCCAATAAAGAAAAACCATACATAGTTTATTGTTTGGGTCTACGGAGAGATATTAGGGAAAGGGCATGACCGCTATGGCCACGCTTTTAGGGATATGAGGAACAGGGTGTAAAGTTCACTCATCCACCATAGAAAAGGGAGGATCCTCCGACCAGAAGGTTGTTGTGTGTCTGGCGGGCAACTGCCCTTTGATTGATGTTGGGTTCTTGTATACTGGGTGTTAGGGTAGTCACCGTTATATAGATGACACCAAACCACTAGTTTCAAGGATAACGGTGTCTACCCTAACACCCTGTATATGTCCATTGAACGGTAAACTTTAATTGCGAGATGCAGGATTTATGTTACGTCAGGATTGTTGTGTGACGTCAGGTCTTTGATGCGTAGTTCGGAAAGCGATGCGGGTATACTCGTGGCCGCTGACCCCGTAATCAACTGTTTAAAAAATATTTTTCTTTTATTTTATCTTTATTTATGTTGATTGTATATGTGATTTATGTTGACCATGTTTATTTATATTGATAGAGTAATCCAACACAACGTCTCCAACCAATACGAAGAAAATCTCTTCATGAAGTACTTTTAATCCCAAAAGACTACCATGTGGAAGACTTTTGGGATTAAAGTACTATGTAGTCGAGCTAACTCGTTTATCTTTTATAACAGTTAACCACTCGTTGTGTTGTTACAAGCTACGGTTTATGACTCACGAAACTTCGCTGAGACTATCGAACCATTGTACAAAGTGACAAACTTTATAATACTAGCTGCGCCCCGCGGTTTCAACCGCTAAAGTCTCGATCCCGTGGGAATGTTGGGATAAAAAGTATTCTATGTCCTAATCCAGATCATGGTCTACCCATGTGGCAAATTTCATCCAAGTCTGTTCAGCTGTTTTACCGTGAAAGCGTACCAAACAAATAAACAAAAAAACTCACTTTCGCATTTTTAATATTCAAAAAACATATTATTTATATAATTTAAATAATTCGAACTTACGATATCTTAAGTTCAAGCTTACAGAACATCGCTGATCTATTATAAGGCTTTACATTTAAAACAAATATATCCACAGAGGTAATAGTAAAGTAAAGTAAAGTAAAGTGACTTGACAAGAACATCGAATCGTTACCTGTATTTAAGAGACTTGTGAAGGAACATTACTTGTTGTTGTGATCTTGTTCTCATAGCTGTAATAATCTGTAGTCGTCATTTATTTTTCGTTGCTCACATAAATATTCTTTAAAAGTCAGTATGTATGTATTTATGTATCTATTATATCGCATAGGTATATATATATATATATATCTATTATAGTATATTGTATCTATTGGTAAGTTTAAGTACCTACTTATTATTTTGCACCAATGACAACCCCATTTTTTATGTCCACGCAATCACTGTCCATTCTAAGGTTGCCTGGAAGAGATCGCAGAAAGCGATAAGGCCGCCCATTGTATGTTTTGTAGTAAAATTTATTTATTTTCGCTATGTATTTTCTGGTGTACAATAAAGTATATATAAATAAATAAGAAAGTGTAATTAACCTGACACGACGATGTAACGCCCTTGGGTAGCACCAATGGTATTTGAGAGAACACCACCTGGTTTGCGTCAATGAGAGTCTGACAGAACACTCTGGCCACCATAAATATTTCCACAGAATATACAAGAAGATACCGGGTTCGATTCCCAGATCGGGCAAACTGTTATTGAGTTTTCCATCTGGCATTACTGAGTAGCACGGAGTCTGGATTTGTGCCAGCTTGATAGCAATAGGCTCGCCCATTACATGTGACTTAAACATAACTGGCAAAATGTGGGTATACTATAGGTCACCTCCTCCTAACCCTTCGGAGATTACAGTTGTGATGTTATCTGACGGGGTGCACTAGGGCCGATGCCTGCCAGTGTCGCGGGAAAGTCCAAAAGGGTTACCGTGGCCCCTGGCAACATACAGGCAACTGAAGGAACACGGGTTTTGTTAGTCAGTAAAGGTCTAAAACTTATTTGTTAATATCCCAACCAAAAAAATTAAAGGTGTTACGTTATGTTTATGTTATGTAAAAGCCAATACAATGCAACAGGGTCAGTTCTTGATAAATCAGTTTGCTTTTCAAGGCCAATTATACTTTCAAATTCTCGTAAATTTTTTTGTAGCTGATTCTGGTCAACCGCCATTCAACACTGTAGTTACATAAGTTTGTTGTATTAACATTGCTATAGATAGTCTTTGGCTAGTTAGTGGAGCTCATGGCTAAGTAATAACAGGCGCACGGGTCGATCCATCAGGTTAAGCTACGCTTGCCGGGGTTGGTCCGTGGATGGGTAACCATCTTTACACATCGAGACTCCTCTGTGCCTCGGAAAGCACGTTAAGCAGTTGGTCCCGGCTGTTATTTGTGGATCTTCGACAGTCGTTACGGGTCGTCAGAAGGCCGAAAGGCTGACAACCAGTCTTGCCAAGGGGTATCGTATTACCCAGTAACTGGGTTGTGGAGGTCAGATAGGCAGTCGCTCCATGTAAAATACTGGTATTCAGCGGCATCCGGTTAGACTGGAAGCTGACCCTAACATAGTTGGGAAGAGGCTAGGCAGATGATGATAGATAGTCTTTGGCAATGGTATAGAAATGTGAATAAGTACCTACCTAACGTTCTCAACTCGATTTCTTTAGACAAATAGCATAGGAGTACACTATAGCACGCCCGCTGTAGTTTAGATGCTGATATAACCATCACATGAAATTCCTCCAGTAAGTTTTGGCAGCTTACGTCGAATGCAAATAAGCGTCCCTGTTTGCAACATCGCAAAAGTAATGATTCATTGACCAACCCAATTTCAAGACAATTAATCCGAGTATTATTTTCCTATACCAAAATAAATAAAGAGCACATAAATCCACCCATTAACTCAAAAAACACATACGAACCGCCTGTTCCATTGAAATCGTTTAACAATTTCCTAATTGATATACAACTCTCGTGTAATATGAATCGCGTACAACAAAGCCACAATCAACGAAACGTACATTATAGGAATTTGTTTTAAAATAAAGCTGAATTCGCTTTTGTTCACCAACTAGTTCGTTTCCATATTTCATTGGGCCGTGAAGCTCCATATTGAATTTATGCTGGCTGGAAACTAAAAGCAATTACGTGCGAACTCATTTCGATGTAATGATTTTAATTAAAATAGACTAAATTATTGGAAACCAATGGGAGGTATTGGGTTAACGCAAAGATAAAAAGCCACAGCGGTGAACGCTGATTGGTTAATGGTTATGCAACTCGCTGCACACCTCACTACATGTACCTATGTATGTGTGTATGAAACTTGATAACTTTTGTGGTCTTGTTTTGTTTACTTGGAAATTGTTTAATTTAATATGGCACTGATCAAATGAATGATGTACCACTTTTGAATATGTTTTGCTTTAACTAAATTATGCAATTAAACTTAAACAAAAATTAATTTGATAAATTGACTTTGTATGAACAATTAATTGATAAAATTATGCTTTATCTTACCTTTAATAAGTTTTTTTACTAATGAAACTGAATTCTATATTACAAGGTACTGGAATACTTTCGCTAAAGAATAGAAACAAAAAATGTTGAGTAGCTCTCTTTAGTCGCAAAAGCAACATTCAAGGAAAACCCGATAAAACGATAAAAGACCCTTAGTTTTTCTTCATAACAATTTACACTTTAGACCCTCTCCTGGTTCTGTTCGATAAATATTGGTAATCTAATAACTCTAGCATACAATAATAAAGCTGTGGGAAGTGTTATCTTCCTACTGCGGCTACGTTCCCGATAAAAGAACTTACATAATATATTAGTTACGTAGATAATTCTCATTTGAAAGGTTAAATGATAGTTAATACCAAACTTTTTTATTAATATTACAGTTACGTCAATAATATTTTAAAAACTGAGAATGTGGTCGGTAAGGTTGGTCAGACGGAAGAAAAATAGTTTCTGATCTTTAGGACGAGAAAAAATCTCCTGTGCATAATATAATTTTACAGCCACCACGGGTCCACTAAAACGTATAGTAAAACACAGTTTTCACACATTTTTTTAACTGGAACATACTACTTGGCTTGGCAGCAGAAACAGGCATGGTTGTTTTCGGATAATGTTCTTTTAGTTCATGTACCTACACAAAAACAGCCAGCAAATATGTTGTAAAATAACAAACAACTCCTACTCTTACACTCGTTGTCTACATCTCTTCTATCTACTTTCCTATCGTAGGTATGCTGGAAGAGATTTCTTTAGAAATATGCATTGCCTTTGTACAGTCACGGACTTTAATTGATGAGCCACCTGGCACTGTCCGTATTGTAGCCGTGTAATGCAAATCGGGTTTATTCGGTTCCCGACACGGAAAGTCATAATGTCTTCGTATTAGTAGAAGAAAATTATCTTTTTAATAACTTTACCGGTTGGCTAACCTGAAAGCCAGAACTAAAAACTTGACAGCGGTGTCTACCCAAAGTCAACCAATTGCAGGTCTAGCAACCGTAACCTAGCGACGATTGTTTAAGCGTAGCGATAGTAACGTTAGCGTACGGAGAAATATTAATAGTCATTTCGACAACTTCGAAATTAACGTCTCTGACATCGACATTTCAACTGTCACTGTCTTCAGATAAGTTTTCAGAATAATCGAGTTAATGAGCTCTGATTCAAAGGAGGTCAGTATCAAATAGATTTGATAAACTTAATGCAACATTTTATTTATTTTTATCACTGAGAACTTATTAGTCAACCTCTATGGATAAGACTATTTCCGATTATAAGTAATTTATTTGTCATCTTGCTTATGAGCGTGCGGTTTGAGTTCGTATTTAATCGTGTAATCTCGTGAATTAATGAAACTGTAAAATTTAAAAGCCTGAAGGTGGATCATCAATTAAAGTCCGTACATATTTTTCTGTTCCTTTCTTCTTGTCTGTATTTATATGTTTGTGCATAAATGGTTAAATAAATAAACAAATAAACGCGAAAGTGAGTTTGTTTGTTTGTTACGCTTTCACGCTAAAACGGCTGAACGGATTTGGATGAAATTTGGCACTGGGGTAGACCATGACCTGGAATAGGACATCGGATACTTTTTATCCCGATATTCCTACGGGATCGAGACTAACGGGGGTGAAACCACGGGATGCAGCTAGTAATATTATAAATGCGAAAGTGAGTTTATTTGTTTGTTTGTTACGCTTTCACACTAAAACGGCTGCACGGATTTGGATGAATTTTGGCACGGGAGTAAATCATGACCCGGAGAAGGATGTTTCATCCTGAATTGCAGTCGAAGTCACGGGCAACAGCTAGTACATCTATAGTTGTACAAGCATCTTTTTGTACGTGACCAAAATCGGAAGTAACGCCGCCATTTTGTTTTTTTATTACAATTTCACAAATGGAAACCAACAGCGCCTTAGTATCAATGTCAGTCAAGCGTCATAATATCCTTGTGGCACTTTAGTTATTATATACTTACTAGCTGCGCCCCGCGGTTTCACCCGCGTAAGTCTTTATCCCGTGAGAATATCGGGATAAAAAGTATCCTATGTCCTATTCCAGGTCATGGTCTAGCCATGTGCCATTTCATCCAAATCCGTTTAGCCGTTTTAGCGTGAAAGCGTAACAAACAAACAAACAAATAAACAAACAAACTCACTTTCGCATTTATAATATTAGTAAGGATACTCCATTTGAAATAAGATTAGACATTCAAACAAACCTTTATACAGTCCGATATACCGATTTTAACTTCTATACCGTAAGCATAAGGATGGTATTAAAAGCAAAAAAGGTTACACAATACCAACTGTCTACTGCAGCTGCCATTTGTCATACTACCAACGCAATAGAAGTCAAAATCGGTTGAACGGACTGTAAAAAAGGTTTATTTAAATGTCTAATCTTATTTCAAATGGGGTATAGGTACAACCCGGGCGAATTAACATGGTACCTGGCTTGGAACTCAATACCGCTACCCACGCGGCGCCCCGCCGTCGCCGTGCAGGGATGCGGGAGGAGTTACAAACGTCATTCGAGGCAGGTGCCATGTTAATGCGCACGGGCTGTATATGCATAGTTTTGGGGTAAATTAACAGTGCCCTTGAAGATGTCAACCTATAATGACTCGTGAATAATTAAAACAATAGATTTATGAACCCATCCATCATTGGACACGTCAAATCTGATTGTAAACTTCTATTTCATATTTGCATTATTTATCATACTCATTTATCATTGTAATGTTTAAGTAATTGGGTAATTAGGTTCACGCAAGATTTGATTGTGATTTGATTGTGTATTGTATTGGTTCAATGGCTCATTGATATTGTGCTCATAAGTGCGACTGTGTGAATTTGTCTTCCAGCTAAAGAACGTTACTGACTTTTTTCATTAGAAAATTTGAAACCCAGAGTCTCTGTTAATCAAACTCAAAGCTTTTATTTCAAACTAGCTGCGCCCCGCCGCTTCACCCGCGTAAGTCTCGATCCCGTGGGAATATCGAGATAAAAAGTATCCTATGTGTTAATCCAGGTTATAAACTATCTGTTTGCCAAATTTCATCCAAACCTTTCAGCCGTTTTTGCGTGATTGAGTAACAAACATCCAAACACACAAACTTTCACATTTATAATATTAGTAGGATAAACCAATTACATGCCCTTTCGAATCGTCAAGGGGTCGGTCAGTCAGAAAGATGCATTCCAAAGCGTAATAGGTTCCTATGGAGAGAGAAGAACGGGCAAGAAACTCCACGGACACTCTTTTATAAACCAAAATATTGTGATTGATTCCATCTGTCCATCTCATCAGCGCGTATGCTCTCGATAACAACACAGTAATACGTCTATACTGACGTCAAGCAAAAACAATTAAATAAAATGAATATCCAATATGTGCCAATAATGGAGTCAACAAGCCCTAAACCCTCAAAATCCCTAAAAGTAAATTTCTTAGAAAATGTCTTAATAGGTCACGTGCGATAACGAAGAACCTTAACCTCTGATCATAGAAACAATGTAGATACGTTACTAGTCACTATTCCAAGTTCGTAACAGGTTTGTACTTAGCCACGAGCTCCTCAATATACTTACATATCATATTTCTAAATAAAATATCGTCCATTACCACAGCCATATTCAGTCTTCTCCATCCTGCCCGACAGCTGATCTGTCTACATAACGTCACCAAAATTGAAAACAGATTTTCAATCTTGTAAAATATGTATTTTTCAATCTGTTAGCTATTTATTACATTGACATCAACAAGTGCCTCTCAGGATCAGCGCAGATAGAGAAGCAAAATGCTCGAGCATGCTCGAAGACACGCTACTAGAAGACTATTTGCACGCTATTTGGGGCTGCGCAGACGACTCACTTTTTGTGCGATCGAGTCTGTGGCGCACGCGTTACTGCATAGTAAATTCATATCATTGCTTAGGAGTAACGCGTGCGCCACAGACTCGACCGCACAAAAAGTGTGTCGTCTGCGCAGCCCCTTTTGAACACTATTTAAGTTGTGATTAAGTTCAATATCATTGAAAAACTGCTCGTATTTTCTGGTCTGTCTGTGCTGGCGCTGAAATTGAAAATACTAGTTTCACACATAATCTGCTTTAATAACAAAAAAAAACCGGCTTCCAAAAAAAACACTCAAAACTGAAAAATAACTTTAATTTCGGAAGTCCGTGTCTTTGCTTTTCAATTTTCGTTTTTTGCCACCGACTTCCGTAAATAAAGTTATTTTTCAGTTTTGAGTGTTTTTTTGGAAGTCGGTTTTTTTTTGTAAAACGTTTTTATTTTTCACTTTTTGGTTGTGGTACCTACCTACACTAGCTGATAAATGAAAACATCGTCTAGATAAACTAAGTGGGAAAACTACGTAATATTGAAGCTAACTCTAAAACCACGCAAGCAAACTTAATAAAATTTATATGGGACCACCTCGGAAGCATGACCTACCATACAAAAAATAATCATCGAAATCGATTCATAATTGGCGGAGAAATCGGGTATCAAACATACAAAAAAAAAAAACATACAGGCGAATTGAGAACCTCCTCCTTTTTGAAGAAGTCGGTTAAAAATGAATCGCAGTTTGTTGGTAAGCTCATAGCTTGAGAACGGCTGGACGAATTCGCAAATTTTTATTTTAAAATATTCGTAAGTGTCGGGAAACATTGGAAAAGATGCCGGGAAAATTGGAGCATTTTCTATGGGAATTTTGTATGAATTATTGAAACTCGGACAACGTCTGTCGCGTCAGCTAGTATAGGTATATAATAATAAGCTCTTTCATTCCGAAAATTTGCGTTATGGTATTTTCAGAGGTAGATTACAGAACGTTTCTTAGTTCAATGTGACATAATAAACGTATTTTTAAAACTTTATTCATATTATCTATGGTTGAAGTCATTGTGCTGGTTGCAAAAATTTAAATCAAAATGCTATAGAATAGTTATATTTGCGCCTCAAAAATCGTTCCAATTTAAGTTACGTTAACTTCGCGCGTTCGGGCTACGGCCTCAGTTCCAATGTTTTTGAGTTGGCTTCTACACAACTGAAAATCCGTATTCAATCCCATTTGGCATATCTCCATTAATTCTACGATCCGTAACACTATAGTTATTGGCTCACGTATGTCGCAGGCTTGACCGAGTTCCCTTTTGGTCCACTTGATAGATTTAGGCACGTTTGTCTGTTGAGGGCGTCGATTTAAAACGTTTTTAGTACGCGTTACTTTGTGAGTTACGGCTGATAGCTCGTTCAATGTACGGGTCGTATTTGGCATACATTAATCAATCAATCCGTTCACTTTTATTTATTGGGAGAATAGGTTTTGTGGTTGGTTTAATGGTTGTATTTAAGGCTATGTAAATTGAAAAATGAGTAAGACCTTTTTCTCGCGGCTTCGTCCGCTTGGATGTCGGATATTATCTCACGAGAACGTACTACCGGGATAAAAAGTGTCCTACCCCAGGTCATGGTCTACATGTGTGCCAAATTTCACCGAAGTCCGTTCAACCGTTAATCCTTGAACAGGTAACGCGTTACTTTCGCATTAATAATCCATACTTCCATACTAATATTATAAATTCGAAAGTAACTATGTTTGTCTTTCTGTGTGTTACCTTTTCACACCTAAACCACTAAACGGAATTCGACAAAATTTGGCAAGGAGATAGATGGCACCCTGGGGAAGGACATAGGCTAATTTTAACGACATACCGCACGGGCGAAGTTGCGGGCAGAATCTAGTAGATAATAAAGTATGAATCTTAGCAGTAGATAACTGGCCTGAACACCAATATTGAAAAACTTCATTTTCTGTCTTGCTAACAAGATTGAAAGAACAAGGGTCAAATAAAGATACTTACGAGTAATTTTAAGGGCGCATACGTAGGAGCCGGTATGGGATCACTTCATAATCTGACCTTTTGAACCATTTGTGCTGAGCGAAAAAGGCTATTAAAATATCCAATGTTAAGATACATTTATGATAGAAAAGTCTATTTTTGAACCGTTTAGCGCTGACATTAAATCATCAAATCCATGAATTAAGTTATTTAAATAAATTGTTGTACCCTATAAATACGTGGTTTGAATAATTTGTCCGTCATGCCCCCCCAAAACACAGAATCATTTCACACTAAACGTAGGTAGGTACTGAAAGGCGGTGTTCTGTATGAAGTAACAAACCGCCAGTCAAGAGAAACATTAATCATAGCTAACGATTATACGTCCCTTTTAACATAGAACTTATTGGTGTTGTAGTAGTATTGAAAACGAGGACTCAGGTCCTCACTATTTCAGAGAAAATAGAATATTTAGTTGTATTTGTCTTCGGCGCGGGAGATATTATAGTGCACAAGTGTGTACCTAGACACAGATGCACTCTCTCTTCCCTCACTCTCATATTCCTATGGGACGGCAATTCGAAACGACCGGAGAGAGATCAGGCGCAGGACCAACGGCTTAACGTGCTATTCCGAGGCATGGTGGTATCACACCGCCAACTTCCAAACTCCGGGCTGTTACTAAGAAATTCCTAATAGAAAAACCCAAAAACATTTTGCCCGACCCGGGAATCGAACCCAGGAATCGAACTCCACGCTCAGCAGTCACGCTTTAACTAGCTTTTCTAAATTCAATAGAATTAAAAAGGATTTTCCCATGGCCACCTTCCAGCTCCATCATCAGACCCTGAATACCAGTGTCAAAGCACTTATTAATACATAGCCAATCAGTCCAAATACGATGGTGCTATCTTGTTTGATTGAGGAGTTCCTATTCCCAACTTTTCGGCTCCATCATCAGACCAGCTCCATGGTATCATTTTTTTTTCAAAATGTCTCGGTAGTTATATGAGTGGGTATGCCAAGTTTCAGCTCGATCGGATGCCGGGAAGTGCTTGAAAAATGGATGACAATTGGAGTAACCGGAAACATACGAACAGAGCAAGCTAATATAAAGCTTGTAATAAAAAGGACATGCCGTGGTAAAAATGCTAGCCAGATAGCAAGGTACAGATCTGGACCGTGACAGGGTAATGGATGACAAATCAACTCAGCCAATCACAGTCCACTGCTGGACATAAGCCTCTCCCAGGCTGCGCCACAACAGCCTGTCCTACGCTTTCGGCATCCAATCTATCTCAGCCCCCTTTTAAGTCATTTGTTGCTTCAATTTTATTGAAACTTGCATCGTGTTAATGGAGATTTATATTTCAAGGAATGAACATTGATTATTGCGGAAGGTGGAGGACTGAGTGTTGTAACGCAGCTTAGAAGACGCTTATGTCAAGGAGTCGACTGCGATAAACCGAGCTGGTTGATTTAACAAATGACTATCGTCGTAAAAACTGTTTTGATAGTGCAATTTTTATTGTTGCTTCAACTATTGCAGAAGCTGAATTTAATGCATACCACTGGCAATTTACCTAGTAAATGAAACTAAGAGACCTTTGATTTATAACGGGACATTTTAGTCTGTACAGCACATTACCACAGTAGCATAGTCAGAATCACTCACACAGTGAACAGACAAACAAAGGAGTTTTCCCGTACGTGGTAACATCCAGTCAAAAGTAACATTAATCATAGCTAACGATTACTCGTTTGTAACAACTTAGTAAGTATCACAGAGAAACGAGCTAAGAACTTCGTGTGTTAGTGGATGACGGATTATTTCGCTATGTTACTCTGGTTTTTATGTGTTAATGCCTTGGGTTATGTTGGATGTATAATGATATTTATATAAGTGGCAGCAAAGAGGTATTATTAGCAAATATACATTCCACTGACTGTCATTTGATCTCAGGAATGTGTGAGTCCAGCTAGATGGACCGACGACCTTTTCAGATTATTTAGAAGACAAAAAAGCATGGGAATGAGCTGCTCGCTCTGCTAAGCATTGTGACATTTTGAATATTATGGAAAATCATCATATACGTACTAGTTTCATATACAAATTGACATTACTGAATAATATATACAAAATGACATTGTAAAGTATTGTACTATTGTGAATGTGAGTACTATGTGGATTTTTATTTTGTTTTAATTTTTATATTTTTTCGTTCTCAGTTAGTTTTATCGATGGTCTGGCAGTTTCAGAACTTTATGCGGCCTACCCAAATGTCCTTTCTTTGGTATTGTTCGTCGAGTCGTTGAGCTCCTTAAGTTCTGAGTTGAGCTCCACTATTACTGACAAATGCTTGCACTGACTGGACAGGTCAACTCAAATCTGTGTGGCTCTTTCCCCAAAAGACCATTTCAGACTCTAATCTACATAGTCCTCATATGACCTGACCAAGATTATGTCTGGACTTTAAAAGAGACTGTGACCTCTGAGTTTGTTTCGGCCTTTCTTCTCAGAGTAGTCAGATAGGAAACGCCGACCTCATCTAGTTTATTTTTTAATATTTTTTAATATGACGTGTAGAAGTGATTCCAATATCCTATTTACAGAAGAAACAACAACAATTGAGTTTGTTTGTTTGTTTGTTACGCTGTCACGCTAAAATGACTGAACGGATTTGGATGAAATTGGGCACATGGGTAACCCATGACCTGGAATAGGACAAAGGGTACTTTTTATCCTGAAATTCCCACGGGATCGAGTCTTATGCGGGGCGCAGCTAGTCAGTTAAAAGTAATCTCTCTGCCTTCAATTTCTTATGACACAATTCATAAATTATGTTCGGTATGAGACGGGCAATCTTTCATAGTGCATTGTCCACCAGTTGTTGCTCAAAATACATTAAATAAAGAAAGAATGAATGATCACAATGGTATCACGGTGCTTTCCTCCACTCAATGTGTTCAAGCTGGCAATATCTTAACATTTCATATCTGATATCTGCCATTGTGGAAAAATTTATTCTAGAAGTATCATTCTGTACTATACGTGACTCTATCTTATAATAAAATAGTAACGAAGTCAAAAAAAAGTACGTTGAATAGGTGTCGAACAAGCTATTTGGTATACAGACAAAATATATTTAAAAAAAAAAAAAAAAAAAAATATTTTTTTTATTTGCATAATGTACACTCAGTTACAGGCTAGGCTTTAACTTATGAGTACATGACCCTGTTAGGGCGCAGCAAGTATGTGTAACTTAAATCTAGGTTAAATATTTAGAAGTTAACATTATATGGCAAAGGTAATAGGTAGGTAACTAGATATCATTATCACAACATTCATTATTATTACTACTTAATTATTCTCTGTTTAACATAATATTTTATTTTATTTATATTAATTAAAGTTATTTGAAATTTAAACTACTTAGTAAGTAACATTAATAAAATCATTTTATACATAGAGATATATATATTATAACATTTATGCTTTATTTTAGCTTCTTTTTTTTTTTTTTTTCTCTTGCCGCTACACTGCCAAAATTCGTTTTGGTTGTGTGGGTAATTTAACTATTTGAGTTTATGCCTTAGGAGAGTGACGTAAAAGCATTGTTGACTACTGAAAACACTCACAACTTTTTTTAAAGTAGTTACAAGTTATCTGCCTGTATACCTAATAGCTTGTTCGACTGTACGAGGTGTGGGAACGATTTTAAGGCCTTAATTATAGTTTTTAGAATTTTTGTCCGTTTGTCTGGATGTATGTTCTGGATTGGCGCAAAAACTAGTGAATAGATTCTATTCAAATTTTGCATAAAAATTCCAAAAGTCTAGTCATCAAATATGCTATCTATCCGTGATAAGAACAGTCATGCGCATTATTTTAGGCAGTAAAACTCTTTCTTTTACAAATATTCCCTTCTCCCAGCAACTAGTTACAATAATATCTCCGACTAAGGTTAATTAAAACTACTTGTTTTATAACCCAGCTACTGGGTAACACGATACCTCATGTTAAGACTGATTGTCAGAATTTTGGGGTTCTGACTACCCGTAACGACTGTCAAAGATTTACGAATGACAGCGGGGATCGACGGCTAAACGAAGTTTCCGAAGCACGGAGGGTACTCTTTACGTTATGAATGGTCACCCATCCAGGAACCGACTGTGGTAAGCGCCCGTGCGGATGTTATCATTTAGTCACAAACCCCTCCAGTCCTTCCCACCCCACCTTACCTAAGTATGAAAGCATTCGTAAGCCTGCCATTGTCTCGCGGTGTTAAAACTTCTGCTCCTCTATTTTTCGGTTACTTTGTGAGACGAAAAACGTTTAGTTTTTGAATTTCAACAGTGCTGCTCTGTATTCTTGCAACAATCTCTTTGCAAGATTGGCATTCATCGTGCGACTGTTTACTGTGCCTGCATTCTTTATGCGACGTTCTTGTATTAAAGTTTAGCTTTGCTTATTGGACAGATGCAGTGGGTAGCATGATGAATGGGAGTTTTCTGATATGACGGTCACTAAGTGGCAGCACTAAGACGTCAGGTCCGGACACCTGTCAAAGGTGTCAAAGCGTGTTATACAGGGTGTAAGGGACAGCTCTCCGCAAATTAACAGGGGGCATTCAGCTCCGTATTTAGAATAATATGCCACCGGTTTCTCAAGAAGGTTTTAATTTTTTTATCGTTTTTTCAGTTACTATTCCTTTATTTCAATGTAAAATTACATTATCTGTATAAATTAAAAACCACCAATGGATGTTAAAATACTCGAGCGCGCCCCCCCCCCGACACGGGGAGTGCGGCTTCGCGGATTTTGCCACGATAACGATACATTGCGCGTGAGGTAATAATACAAATCAGGTTTATTGGATTCCCATAACGTTCCTGAAATAATTTCATGTACCGATCGTCTTAGTATGATAATGCTGAATTCATCCCATCAGTCTGCGGAGGGCTGTCCCTTACACCCTGTATATTTTCTTTAGTCGTGATAGAATGATGAACGAATGAGTGAAATGAATGAGTGAAACGAATGAGGAACGTCATCATAATTTTATATTAATTGTCGAAATGGGAGACCTCTTGTCAAAGTGGCGCCAACTGGTGGTGTGACTTTACATAAAAACCTGAGGGTTTTGATGTACACGATGAGCCGTGTATTGTGAGATATACTCATCAACCTGCTAACTTGTCTTGTAAAGCCAAGCAATTTAATGTTATATCAAATTCAGTAACTTAAATTGTCCGTATATTCAAATAACATGGCTATAATTATATTCGTTTATTTATATAACGTTATTGTACACCAGAGAATGATTCAATAAAATAAACAACACTACAAAACTTACAAATAACTATAACACAGGCTTTGTTCAGATAGGTACTGATTAAAAACATTGTTCGGATTCTCACTACCTGTAAATACCCCTTTCATTTTCCATTGATAACATAAATAGAACCGGTCACTTACTGCAAGCAACGCCCTCAATATGCATTACTAAGAAAACCATCTTCATTCTTCAATTATTCACGTTCATTAACAATTCCTGCAACACTCAACAAGGATGCGTATACAATAATATTTGCAGAACAAAGTCGTCTTGTCTTACCACGAGCAGGCAGCTTTAAGCCATCTTAGTTCCGTCTCGGAATAATGAAGGCGCTCCATACAAAACGTTTTCTTATAAACACTGTCACAGACATTGTTGTGAAAAAATGGTTTTTTTTTCCAACTACCCTACTCTCATAACCGTTGTCCTAAGATACTTATGAAATGAAGGCTTGGGGCTGGAACTAGATACTCGGAAAATGAGGAGGAAGGGACCGTTGTTGGGCTGTTGGAAATTATAATTGAAGACTTGAAAGAGGTCGGCTTATGACGACTGTCGTTAAAGGAGTTACTGAACAAAAGATTCAGACGAAGACGGAGACAATACTGTGGTCACTATGGCAGACCATTTTCCATTTTCATAATAATTATAAAACTTATTTTACTCTTGATATTATTTAACGGAAATTAAAAATGTTTCTTTAAATAGTAATAGTATTTAAAATAAACAAATTTAAATTTAGATTTCTTCAGTACCCGTAAACGATTTCATTTGTAAACAAATTAGATTTGGACATCTGATCTCGTCTGAATACATTTTCTAGACTGGTTCAAGCAATCAATCAAAAGGAAAATATAAGGACAATAATATTAGATTACTTCTATTACTTTTTCGTACTTCGTGTCGCCCACGTTTCTACCTGAAAGGCAATTAAATTTTGTTTCATTAAGCGAATATCGACTTGTTTTACTTTATTTAGGAAACAAACAGATACTAACAGGTAATACAAAACTTGAATATAAGAATATACTACATAGTTATAACAGACTCCAGATACAGTTTTCATGGATTACCATACAACTTAGGTATAAGTGCATAAGCAAATAGAACATATTTTTTTATTTCCAGGCAGACAGCCCCATTTTATGTCCAGGCAAATCACTGTCCATTACTAGGTTGCCTGGAAGAGATCGCGGATAGCGATAAGGCCGCCCATTGTATATTTTATATTGTTTGTTATTGTTTTTTGTTATATATTTTTGTGGTGTACAATAAAGAATATATAAATAAATAAATAAAATATTTTTTTATTTATTTATTTATTCTTCAGAAAGCTTAAGGTCTAATTAATATCTTTAAAAGTAGGTTATGTACAATAGCGTTTAATATGTGCAATTGCCATTTACAAGCTTCCACAAATCAAAAACTATGGTACACAAAATGTTTAAAAAAACTTTTTACAAAAAAAACAACCGACTTCCAAAAAAAGCACTAAAAAAGTGAAAAATAACTTTAATTTCGGAAGTCGGTGTCTTAGCTTTTCAATTTCCGTTTTTTGCCACCGACTTCCGAAATTAAAGTTATTTTTCACTTTTTTAGTGTTTTTTTTGGAAGTCGGTTGTTTTTTTTTGTAAAAAGTTTTTATTTTTCACCTTTTAGTTGTGGTACCTACCCCACACAAATCCGAATACCACTACCTGCTATGTAAATAACAGTGAAGGAGTCAAACAGGATATCGTCTAGATAAACTAAGCGGGAAAAATACGTAATATTGAAGCTAACTCAAAAATGACGCAAGCAAAGTTAATAAAATTTATATGGGACCACCTCGGAAGCATGACCTATCAAACAAAAAAAGAATCATAAAAACGATTAATAATTGGCGGAGTAATCGCGTAACAAAATTACAAAAAAAAAAAAAAAAAAAACAACACAGACGAATTGAAGAAGTCGGTTAAAAAGAAAAGAAACATAGAAACCTACCTACAAAAATAAAAACAAAATCACACAGATTGATAACTAATGATGATAATGATAATGCCAAAGATAATGCCAATAAAGTGTATATATACTTAAATTATTTAAATACAGCTTATGCATAATCACCTATAATGCCTCTGTGAGAGGGAGTGGGCCGTAATCTACCAGGTGGGCCCGTGCGGGTAAGTAAATGTCCCATGTCTTAAATATTAATATTTTTTTTAAATTCTTATAGGCAAAGCATAGGGCAGAGAAAGGTGAAACATATTTTTAAATCTTGTTTTTCTTCAAATTTAATGTCCTACTTTTGTACCTATATTATAAATGATTGATGAATGATTTATTTCAAACAAATAACAAAAATAAAATAATCATAAAGGTTGAGGTTGGTAAAATCTAGTCTGTTTTTTCTTCATGATGTAGTATTGGGTCCCCACCTATGAAATTGGCGTTTTTTTCTCACACATAGAGAACCTCGTCACTTCTATGATTTAAAATATTCATCAAATGCGTGGTATTATATCGAATATAACTACCAATAGTAAAAAAAAACCTTATTATTTATAGTTTTCTAAACATAAAAAATACCTTAAAAATGACTCCTCATTTTGTTAGCAGAAATTACCAATTTTTTTTTTTACTTAGCCGTAACTTATTTTTGTCGCTTAATCTAAGTAGCATACGTTATCTTAGTTTTTAAACATTAGTCCATAAATGTTTTAACACATTAGTGTTCATAGTTGTTATATAAATTAAGAAAACGTTAGTATGAAAAAGGCAACTTCTTTAAAATTCCCCATACAAAACGCTGATTTCATAGGTGGAGACCTAATATAAGTATGTATAAGTTTACATCCACATAGGGTCTACCTTCGGTATAATATATTGAAGGTAGACCCTATGTGGATGTATACTGACTACATATTATGTATAAACAAAGCATTACAGCTGCAAAGCTGCAATAACCCAACCGCTAGGTAGGCGACAGACGGAGACGTCGGTCGTAAGCCCAAACCCACCGGTTGCTCTAATATTATGAACCTTCAGCAAACACTAGCATGTTCGGCTTAGTTGGTCGGGTTAACGGGAATACTAGGAATTCGCAAAGCATTTTAGTAGTACTCAGAGTACAGGCAAACAAAGAGATAGCATCACCTTTGAACGTATTTTTCTTTTGTTTTTGTTTCTTGTGTTTTTATGTGTGCAGATAAACTGATAAATAAATAATATAGCAGCGGTTACTGACAAATGCTTGCACTGACTGGACAGGTCCACTCAAATCTGTGTGGTTCTTTCCTCAAAAGACCATTTCAGACTCTAATCTACATGGTCCTCATATGGCCTGACCAAGATTATGTCTGGACCTTAAAAGAGACTGCGACCTCTGAGTTTGTTTCGGCCTTTCTTCTCAGAGTAGTCAGATAGGAAACGCCGACCTCATCGAGCTTAATTTTTTTTTATTTTAAATATGACGTGTAAAAGTGATTCTGATATCCTATTTACAGAATAAACAATTTCATTTCATTTCATTTCAGTGGTGGCGCAGTGGTTATGGTCGTGACTTACGAGTTGTAGGTCATAGCTTCGAACCCTGACAGGCGCATTACTTTGTGTGAATAATTTCATCACCACTGCTGTCAAAATTGTGAAAGAGAATATCGTGAGGAAACCGGCATGTCCTAGAACCAAAGATTTGAAGATGTGTGACATCTACCAACCCGCAGTGGCCGCGCGGTGTGGATTACGGCCCACTCTCTCTCACAGAGAGAAGGCTTGTGTCCCAGCAGTGGGAAAATTATAGGCTGGTTATGCAAATAATTAAATATACAGGTAGCTAACTTGCCACTACTTTTAGTTAATGTTATGAGTGCTCTGAGTTCCTAGTCAAATTTTTCATACAAAAAAAGGAGAAAAAAAAGAAAAAGTTATATTATAAGTTACGCATAAAATAATAATGAACATTCGTAGCGTGTTGGAAAACTGCATCCGGTTAGACTGAAAGTCCACCCCAACTTACTTGAGAATACATTATAGCTATGCATTACGATAGTATTATCGAGGAAAAGTGAAATATTTTCCTATATACCTAAGGCCCTTTGTACACGGCACAGTTTCTTTACGGTACGGCGTATAAACCGCACCGTAGGTAAAACGTGTCTTTCAACAAGCTTCCATAGTGATCCAGTATACACTGACGACCGTGCCTACAGACGGCGAATAAACCGTAGTTTTTCACGACAAGAAAATGTGGGTGTACTAAGGGCCTAACTGTTTCGTTGAATGTAATTAGAGTTGGATATTATATTAAGTGTGTTGAAGCCGGCTCTTGTTGTCTTGTTCAATGGCGAGATTGTTTTCTCACAACAATATCTATAATATCTATTTTACTTAGTCAGTAACTGAGCTTAATAAATATCTACAAGAAATATCATATCTACAACCAATTCACTTCCAATAAACTTTTACTTTATTAGTACCTATATCTTGTAAATATATTCGAAATACCTACTAAACTACGAGAGACAACGACCGAAAAAACATTCTTGCAAACTCACGTTCGGGTGCTGCTACTAAAAAATACACAATATCCCATTGCGGAACCCTTTTACCACAAAATAATGCGACGACGATACAAATCTTTGATCAATACCTATTATAACAATACCATTTTATTTAGACCTCCCAGCTCCCCACCTGTCTTTAAAAGGGCGATGACAAGGAGAGGTTGCTTACTTCGAGAGAGGTCAAGTTATAATGGAAAGGTATAAAAGCCAGATTTCCTTTTTCAGGGGGGCAGTAGATTGGGAACGAAATGTCCGGAACCAGATTTGACACTCACCCTACATCGTCACATTACACCCTTTTTACTTTTGAGGCTTAGAAGTATGAAGAACACTTTTGAAGAAAACTTAAAAATGGTTTTACTATTGTAGTATTACAAACCATGTTTTCCCATCGGCAAAAAAATGTGTGGGGTCGGGGGATCCCCAGGAACGAAATTCCTTCTCATGTTGATTTAAAACAAAATTTTCGCGGCCGCCATCTCGGTTTTAAAAACTCATCTTATAATTTAACTTTTAGGTGCTTCGTTTTCGTTACTTTACAATACAAATTGATACCGTTTTTCAGTTCTAAAACAAATCCTTTTGCTCATTTAAAACAATATTTCGCAGCCGCCATCTTGAAGTTACATTTTAATGTCACTAGATAGTGACATTAAAATGTAAATTCAAGATGCTGTATGCTGTATGCTGTATGCTGATGCTGTAGCTACATGATGCTGATGCTGCATGTAGCTTTAACACCCTCGAAAACTATGACAACGACACCTTCGACGCAAAAATTTTAAATTTTCGCTGCCGTCATCTTGGATTTTCATTTTGACCAAATTCACACTTTCTCTCTCTTGCTCCGGCGGCGTCGGCGGCATGCAGTGTACTCGGACCGATGTGTACAATTTTATCCCACAACACTGTACCTAATCGTAATCACTTTCCTATTTTCTTTTCTTTTTTTCTGCCGGCAATTATATGTAATCGTGTTTCCGCCATACATAGGACCTAGCATCAATTCTCAATTTTAACATATTTATATTTATTTTAAAATTAATGCCGCAGTGTTTTCAGCATTACGGAGGATCATGCGAAGCAGTTTGAGGTAGGGTAGGGCTTTAAGTAGATTTTCCATGATTGTGATGTTTAAATAACAGAGGGCCCAGTATTCGCCCAAAGGACTCATTAGTTTCCAACTTTCCACATAAAAATAAAACGAAGTGAATAAACCTTTTTTCACGTGAGTGATTCAGGGGCTTAAAAAAAACTTTAAACAAAATAATGTCAACCTAGAATTGTTAATTAAGTACTCAAAATTGGTAAAGTTTAACACAATTACCTAAAGTAAACTCAGAATATATTATTCAGCATATACCTTCTGGAAACTTCTTTTATGTAACTTTTACTACTTAGGTGTTACATTTTCGTTACTTTACAAATTAATACCGTTCTTGAGTTCGAAAACAAATCCTTTTGCTCATTTGGAAATGCCTTAATGGTCCTTTGAAAATAGTCTAAAGACATAATCCTCGAAAGGTATCTTATTACTCAGTTATAAACTGCGTAAAAGCTGAGTAGGTATTCGAGTTTTGTAAGACGCGGTTTATGTTCAGCTCCCTTGAGAAGATTTTGGTATTTTTTTGTTATGTTTTTACCTAATAAACTATTACTAAGCTTGTCAGTTTGACCATAGCCTAGAAAAGGATCGATTCAGTACCAACCTTTGTAGATCAGAACTTTAGAAAATTCGCGAAAACTGAAAGTACATTTTCAATGCGAATTTTGTATAAATAATTGAAAGGACAACGTTTGTCGGGTGACCTAGTGATGAATAATTATGACTAAGCCCTCATCAATGAGGAAAAGGTCACGACCTTTCGTCCTCGACCTTGACCATAGACAATGTTGAAGAATGCTATGAATAGAACAAAATAGAAATTATATCTACAAAATAATAATATATTACATGTTAACTTAAAGTAACCAATAATTATAAATGTCCATGTCTTAGGTCAGCCCGGTTTAAGGTATTTTTAACCGGAGTCATAGTGCTTCTGAACACTCTGTTAAAAAAAATAACTTTAATTTCGGAAGTCGGTGTCTTTGCTTTGAAATTTTCGTTTTTAGCCACCGACTTCCGAAATTAAAGTAATTTTTCACTTTTTTAGTGTTTTTTTTGGAAGTCGGTTTTTTTTTGTGAAAAGTTTTTATTTCTTGTTTAAGTTATCTTTTGAGGCGAAATTCATTTATAAAAAAATAAAAAAAACACTTTTTGGTTGTGGTACCTACCCCACACAAATTCGAATACCTGCTATGTAAATAACAGTGACGGAGTCAAATAATATGTCGTCTAAGTGGGAAAAATACGTAATTATTGAAGCTAACTCAAAAACTACGCAAGCAAAGTTAATAACATTTATATGGGACCACCTCTGAAGCATGACCTATCAAACAAAAAAAAGAATCATCAAAATCGATTCATAATTGACGGAGTAATCGAGTAAAACACAAAAAAAAAAAAAAATTATAGACGAATTGAGAACCTCCTCGATTTTGAAGAAGTCGGTTAAAAAGAAAGAAGAAAATCAATCAAGAGAAGAATCTTGATAAAGTTATCTCTATTGATAGTTTATCTAAAGACCTCAGAAACAGAGCATTCGTTTTTTTTTACAATAATTATGTTCATGGCATTCAGGGGGCTTAAAACGGTCACTTTAGCAGAATCATAATATGAAAATATAATATTATGAATCATCGTAAAATGTCACAAACTGACAATTCATAACATGATCTGCGTGTAATTCATATTACGAAATATTCATCTATTTGACAGTTTTCTATGGAGATTCGTAAAATGGTCCACAAATTATGAATTGCTTTTATGTCAAATTAGAAGAATTGCTTATGACAGCTGGGATTCAGGAAATTAACTGCTTTTAGAGGAATTGCTAATGTGGCCGGTTTACGCCCCCTGTCCAGGCTTCATTTGGGTCCAGAAATGGACGAGTACATACTAATAGTTGTACCATTATAATACCAAGCCGTGGAACTATTACCATCTAAGTTCTGGTGCCCTCAGGGAAATCACTTATTTGCAATACAATGTTTATTGTGCGACGGTATTGTTGCTTGGGTGTTCATTCAACTGTTTAATAACTTTGTCACCTCTATTAATAAACCCACGTTCAGTTGAGTACGAAGTTTTGCGTATAATTTTGGGATCACATGGCAGTTTCATACTGTATTTGATTTTAACCGTCAGAACAGTGGGATGTTGACGTGTGATCCCAAATTTTTTCCGTAAAATATCGTACAGGTCAGCGCCGTGTGATCGGCTGATAAATTAATTTGCGGAGAATTTAGTCCGGAGAAGCTTTCTTGTACCCATACTTTTTTCTGACGCCAAGCAGCGTCGCTGTGCTTTGATGAGCATAGCATAAGATTTTCAATCTCCTATAATATTCCCACTGCTGGAACAAGGCCTCCGCTCTTCGAGAGGGAATGTGCTGTAATCTATCACGCGGGCCCAGTGCGTGTTGGTAGATGTCATTATGACTATTTTGTTCTAAAACATGCCGGTTTCGTCACAATGTTTTCCTTCACTGTTTTGAGAGCCACTACGTTACCACTACGCCACCACTACTCTCTTTGGTAAGAGTGCCAGTGTAATTAAAGGTTCATGCGACTTTCATCATTCTCTCTCTCCCTCTCTCTTCCACTCCGCTCTCTTCCTAGCTATGTATCCCACATGGTGGTGGGGTCAGCCTTCCTGAGCTTTCTCTGTCTCTAAGATAAGTAATTCATTTGGTATTAGATGGCAGTGACTATTGACTATGAGATGGTCTTCTTTATCTTCTTTACCGCTTAATAAGTTGTAAAACCAATTCAAATAGTACATTGCCACAACAAATCACTATGTTAGTGATTTGGATTTGATAAAACCATAACATTACCAACAAATTACCATCTATCATTGACGGGACATTAACTTTCTAACACTTCGACGTTCCCATTCGTTCATCACTCATTATCGACCCGACAATTTGTTATCATTATCAACCATCTTTGTTTTTGGTCATTTCGGTCGAATCAAACCAAACTTCAATATTATTATATCGAACGGGCGACGTATGTCTTATGTCTTGTGACTAAATCAAAACTGTTGTTTGAAAATGTAGGTAACCTACATTATTCTTAAGCAAAAAAAATCAATCTGCCTAGCCTTTTCCCAACTATGTTGGGGTCGGCTTGCAGTCTAACCGGATGCAGCTGAATATCAGTATTTTACATGGAGCGACTGCCGATCTGACTTCCACAACCCAGCAACTGGGTAATACGATACCTGGTTGGTTGGTTAAACTGGTTGTCAGACTTTCGGGCTTCTGACGACTCGTAACGACTGTCAAAGATCCACAAATACCAGCCGGGACCAACGGCTTAACGTGCTTTCTGAGGCACGGAGGAGTCTCGATATGTGAAAATGGTCACCCATCCACGGACCAACCCCGGCAAGCGTAGCTTAACCTGATGGATCGACCCGAGCGGCTGTTATTACTCAGCCACGAGCTCCTCCCATATTTCCCTCTCCATTATTCTTAAGCAATACATAAAATTAAAATAACTAATATACTTTACCTATTTACACAAACCTTACAATATATATACAATTATATTTGCATTTAAACACATTAATAAAATTTAAACACAATTAAACACATCAAATCATTTATATTATTATTGAATTTCTGCTTAGCCCTCTTCCTCTCTCCTAATTTTGCTGTGACAGGGTCCGTAGTGTTTCTTTTTACCCGACTACGGCGAAGACAAAAGGAGGGTTATGATTTTTTACCGGTATGTATGTATGTATGTTCATCTGTTCCCTCCTATCTTCTAAACCACTCATCACAATTTGACAAATAAGGTATCGTTGGAAGCGTTTTGATCGTCCGCTAGTTATAGGCTATATGACGTCACATTAAATTAAAAATGGCGCCTTCTAGAGGACATAAAGTAAGGAACTATAAAAAAAAAATGTTTATTCGTACCATGTTGGGTATCAAATGAAAGGCCTTAATGAGCACATTTCAAATATATATATATTATAAACGCAAAAGAATTTAAAAAAAAAGTAATAAAAACTAAAACCCAACTACGACTAAAAAGGTATAAACAAGACACCGCAGACAGACAAATTAAAAATCCGGAGTCACACGTAATCTGTTCGATTTATGCCCTAACACGTATGACTCCGGATTTTTAATTTGTCTGTCTGCGGTGTCTTGTTTATACCTTTTTAGTCGTAGTTGGGTTTTAGTTTTTACTACTTAATTTTTTACTTGTTATACCTATGGAACACAGTATGGAATGGAATAAAAAATTTAGTATTGAGAACAAGTACTTGAACACCACAAAATACAAAGATGAGACCAAGAGAGAGATGAGATCTAGCGTGCGCAAACGAAAAGTAAAAGCTATTTAATTAACAAACAAGCAACGTTGTTAGCGAGAACTCTTTGTGTGTATAATGGAACGGAGCAAACTATTGTCCGGACCCCGACATGATTTATTTACCTTACTACATGTCCTGGCGTACGACACAAAAAAAAAACTAATTTTTGCAGCGTAATTTTTTACGAGAATCTGAGGTAACATATAGTTGGTTTTAAATCAATATTCGAGTCTATAAAAGAGATGTTTTTAGATGTATATGGTAACCTATTCATGTAACATTTGTGAAGCTTCATACTCGAAATTATTTACCGAATATGGTTTCATGGCCTCAATGGAGAAATTTCGAGAATTTCAACGATGATAGAAAAAACTGTCGACATCGTTTCTTGGTATCTGCGGTTTGCTTTGAATGTTTTAGTCACTATATTTCGGGATTTCCCGACTCAACAAACACGTGAGTGAAACCGTAGGTATATGAGTTCCCGAAAATTAAATTATGAGAAACAGAAAATGGAAAGTTATTTACCGCGCCCTCGTCGATTTGTACTTTTTACCCGACTGCCAAGGAAGTGTTATGTTTTTCGCGCGTATCTTATAGGTAAGTATGTTTCTAAATTTCCTTATTACTTCGTATCCTTCAAACGGCTGGATGGATTTCGACCCTTAAGTTAACGTTATATTCGTCTTAAAAACCCAAGTGTCATTAGATGTGATCGAAAAAAAAAACAAAATGGCGGATTTTTGGCGCGGTATAGTAATCAGTTAATTTAAAAAAATACCAAACCTATCGAATTATTTATTTCAAATAGGCACATAAAAGGCACTTTTTAATGTCATTAGTATTAAAATTGCTTAAAAGTGTTTCAACATCCGGACAAACCTATTGAGGTTTTTGTGATGTTTCTGTTTATATTTTATATTATTTCTTACAAAAACAATTTTAAAAAATTGGTGAATTTCACCGATGAAACTGAACGCGATCAGCACTTGTAATTCGCATTCAAGACCTGTCTGTGTGAACGTTCCAGGACAGTGATGACACTGTTCGTGTGTTAACTCTTATTGGTGAAATTCGCCCTTAGTGTCCTGACACTTAACACATATTTTTTTAAATAGTCTTATTACAACTGAGAAATGAGTAACTTAAAAAATACTTTTATCTACAGTAGATTAGGTTACACCATAGATTTAAAAAAGAAGTATTTTGTTTTTTATATTTCTATGGGTACACAAATAATATTAGTGAGACCAGATCTAGCATGTACAAGTATCTTGTTACCAAGATGTGATTATCTAGTAGAGGAACCATGGAGTTTCTTGCCCGTTCTTCTCCATAGGAACCTGCTGCGCTTTGGAATGGGCAACTAGCTCCATATTTCTGACTGACTGACTTCTTGACAATTCAAAAGTGCCTGTAAATCGTTTAATTAAAATAAATTATTTGAGTTTGAATTTGATTAGAAATACAATAACGAGTGTATTGTCAACAAAAGCCCTTTCCACACTAACTGTACCAAGGCTTTCGTTGAAAAATCGACAGGTGCATGTGATAGCATTGTACCATCGCTATTCCTTTATTTATCGTGTACCCTCGGTCGAAGCGGGAAAAGACAAGCACATATCGGAGAGACCTTTTCACACCAATTATACCATAGATTCTGTTGGATTCCGTTTACAATTTACTGTGATGTAGGTCAAAGCTCAAAAGGGTTCACCTTGATATATAGTTATCGTGTCAACATGCTCGAAATATAAAGGGATATTTTTCTTTTTTCTGACTTTTGAATGCGATTATTATTTTTTTGATTCGATAATATATTATGAATCTGTATATTATCTGTACATCTATACATCAATCTGCCTAGCCTTTTCCCAACTATGTTGGGGTCGGCTTCCAATCTAACCGGATGCAGCTGGATACCAGTACTTTACATGGAGCGACTGCCCATCAGACCTCCACAACCCAGCAACTGGGTAATACGATACCCCTTGGTTAGATTGGTTGTCAGACTTTCGGGCTTCTGACGACTCGTAACGACTATCAAAGATTCACAAATGACAGCCGGGACCAACGGCTTAACGTGCTTTCCGAGGCACGGAGGAGTCTCGATATGTGAAAATGACCCAATGGTCCATCCACGGACCAACCCCGGCAAGCGTAGCTTAACCTGATGGATCGACCCGAACGGCTGTTATTACTTAGCCACGAGCTCCTCAATCTGTACATCTAAACATAATTTTACATAAATACATACAAATTAGTAAATCAAGTTGAAGTGTGTTTGTAATATTAAAATAACAACTTTTTACTAAATTTATATGAAAGTATATACGGTAAGTAAGGTACACACGGCTAAATATCAAGCTTTACATTTCCAGTATAAGCTGACCTCGCATTGTACGGAAATACTATACAATGCGAGATCAGCATAAACTGGAAATGTATAGCTTGATGTGTAGCCGTGTGTACCTACTTATTACGACAAAAAAAGATTTGTTTAAATGTCTGTTTGTTCCAGCTAATCTCCAAAACGGCTGGACCGACTTCTTTCTTCTCCGTGACTGTCACTGGCAGATAGTCAACTTTATTTTAAAAAAAAATTACGGTTCACTCGGGCAGCAGCTAGTAAACATAGATATCGTATATTGTTCAGCTTTGTCCCTGGTATAGCAATGAATCTATGATGCCTTTTGTATTGTAAATATCCATCGGCGGCAGTGATCAGGAGGGCTTGACAATAATATAGACTGCTTGTTAATGCCCAATAAAACAAAACAAATTTAAATATTACCACAGTATACATAAGTAACAGTATTATGTATTCATAGAAAACGGCCGATACGATGCGTTTCGAAATCCAAAGTGTATACCTATTATTATACGGAACAGTATCGAGTACGGATGCGGAAGGTTTATCTACCGAGCCGCCGTAGGTAATTATTACAATTTCGGTGTGATATTACTGAGCTTCGCATATAAAACCAAAAAAAACCAAGCCTTAAAATAAATCGAAATATTAATTCTGAATATAAAACAGCTTATTTATATTAGCTTCCGAAAATATTGCTACCTGTATTTTTACGGTAGCTACCCTTATCAATTTTGCCCTACATATCCAAATTGGGGAGCAAAATACAAAATTGAGATTGACGCTGAACATTCCTGCCATTTTTAATTAGTGACGTCAATGAAGTGAAATCCGAATCGTGTTGCATTCGAAACACAATTTTATTTTGGTACCAAAAATACTGACTGGCTAGACTGGGCTAATTATATTCAAAAGTAGACTAAAACATGTTTTTTCATTTTTAATACTCGGAAAGTAGTGTTTGTTTGATCCGAGTAGCGGGTGGAAGACGCTGCTCCCCATCTTTGGGCGGGAAAGACTGACTAACTAACTAGTAACTGCTTCCCTCTCTAGAGCGGGAAAGAATTATAAAAAAATAGAACTTTTTAGATAGTCGGCTACGAAAATTTTTATATAATTAAGAAAAATATCTATTAAAACCAAAATGCTATAGAATAGTCGTATTTTCGATTCAAAAATCCGAAATCCAAAAATTAGAGTTTACGTCACGAATCCTTGCATCCACTGCACATCACTAATTTACAACCACTCTTCGCGAAGCAAATCAAACGTCAACTCGTACATTTTGCCACTTGCCTTTTCATTCACACTAACCACATTTTGGTTTCACTCGACGCGACGTGAAAATCCGAATTCCTTTCCACTTCAAGAGAGAAACATTCATTAATCAAGTATATTGTTTAAATAACTGCAAAGCTTATTTGGCGATAAATTAACGGCTCAGACGTGTAGCCGTCAGTCTCTTGTCTTGTCAACCCTGAAATGCTCGAAATAGGCAGCCATTGTGCACTGTTATACAAATAGGTGTAGAGTACCATCAATTATACGGAGTGGCATTGCGTTATTTCGTCCCGGGGTAGAATTACTCGGAAATTCTTAGAAAGTTTTAGATTTTGGTATGTACTAAGGTCAACATTTTTGTATTTTATTTATTTGTGCTTCTAGGGGTCGTGTACCTGAGTATGCCAGTCTAGTCTAGGGACTCAAGCGCCCGAGTTTAGCGTTGGCCATACAATTTTGAAGAAGTCTTAGGTAACAACTGAAGACTGGGCGCCTAAGTAGCTAGGGGACACCTAAGCGTGACAGCCGAGTGTGAGGTGTTATTCATGGGTCTGGTAGAGCGTTAAGGCTCTTACATACTGGCGCGAATTGTCGCGCGACGCGACGCCGCTGCATTGTTCGGCGTGAAGTTTTCTCAGAAATTGTTTTGTTAAAAGTCGCGTCGCGCAACAAGTCGCACAAGTATGTAAGAGCCTTTAGACGTGTTACACGGTTGTTCGGGTCGAGATGATTCGGCACAGCCGGACGGCAACATATACTTAAGTATTTCGTTTTGCCGCCCGGCTGTGTGTCGACCCGAACAACTGTATGGCACCTCTTATTATTGAGATTTTAAATTAGAAATTCTCATTAAAAGCCCTGAAGTCTGGATTTGTGCTTGGATATTTTGCTCGCGCCCTATGACCTTCGTGAAACGTTAAAAAATAACGAGGAAAATAACACCTGCAATTTTGTATCAATACGTTCAAGTTCAAATCAATGAGCAACTTAGACACATCGCATCTTCCAACAATTACCTGAAGTAAAGACAAAACAAAAGAAACTTTACATAGAGCGACTGCCTATTATGTCCTCCACAACCTAGTAACTGGGTAATACGATACCCCTTGGTAAGACTGGTTGTCAGACTTTCGGGCTTTTGACGACCCGTAACGACTGTCAAAGATCCAGCAATGACAACTGGGACCAAGTGCTTAACGTGCTCTCCTAGGCACGGAGTATTCTCGGTAAGTAAAGATGGTCACCCATCCACGGACCAACCTCAACAAGCGTAGCTTATCCCGATGGATCGAACCGTGCGGCTGATATTACTTAGCTACGAGCTCCCCCATCCAAAAAAAAAACCATCTGTAAACATTGAAATGAAATGATTTTTTTTATTCTGTAAATATGATATTGGAATTACTTTTACACGTCATATTAAAAAATATTAAAAATAATCGAGATGAGGTCGGCGTTTCCTATCTGACTACTCTGCGAAGAAAGGCCGAAACAAACTCAGAGCTCATTGAAAACAGATATCGAAGTAGGTTCCATGTCTAGACGGTATAATCCACCCCTAAAGAATCCAAAATAAGAAAATGAAAGCAAAACCAACGAATTGAATCCTAAAGGTAACCACAAATTGACAACAAGAAACCATTTCGGCTTCACTGAGGACCCTAAATGTTTTCCCTACTCAATATGGGTCAAGGCATCTTTATGTCCTCAAAATGTGTAAACATTGCTATTCAAATGTACAGAGAATATTATTTTTGATGATATTTTCTGTTCGTCGTGTGTGTATTCTATATAGATACTCGTAGATAGATAAAACGTTTATTTGGTGCACACAAAAGACATTGCACAACATAAAAAAGCACGGTTAAATAATAACTACACTCGCGACAATCTAAGAAGTCCGTTTTGACGTTTCGTTCTCTTACATATAATAAAACGTTAAGCCTTGAGAATCAGTTTTTATCAATGGAGATAAGTCATAAATTACAAACTCTCTAAGTTTGTTCAATCGATATGTCTCGTGAATCAGTTTTTTTCTTAGATTGTCGCGAGTCTAATTACATAAATAAATGGCTACAAGGTGCAATTACCCAAAAAAAAAAAAAACAAGACCCTGTGGTGACAATATTGTCTATGACACACTTATATAATACTAGAACAATAAATTGTGAGCCCTGTATATTATATATTTGAGAATAAATTGCTTCGAAGCAAGATGCAGAAATGAAGTCATCCGGAGTAGAACTGGAGATACCGACATAGCATGCAGAGTAAGCAAGCTGATGTGGCCATTTTTGTCGGAGGACCGGTGGCCGAGCAGACGCGTCCTGGAGTGGAGACCGCGTACCGGTAAGCGTAGTGTTGGGACACCCCCAGCTTGACGGCCCGACGACCTTAAAAAAGTGGCTGGGATAGACTGGATGTGGAAGGCAGAGGACAGGGTGTCATGGTGCACCCTGGGAGAAGCCTATGTTCAGCAGTGGACTGCGATAGGCTGACTTAATTGAGACAAGGTGCACCATTGTTGGAACCATTATTGTTTAACCGCAGAAGGCCAATTTCCGTATTTAAAAACGTTCACAATCTAGTCGCAATCTCATCTCAGTGGCAGAGACAATCAATGTCAAAAACGTAGGTAAATTAAACAAATATTGAATAAGTCGGATTGAAAATGAGATTATTAAAAATACGGGAATAGTCTCTCATTCACAATTGTATATCATACTCATGTCAGTGAGCCTTCAGTGTATACAGATCGGGTGTGGACGGTGTGGTAAAGACCATCAAACTGAAAAAAATATCAGGTGTCTTTTTTCTCGATTATGATGTTGGTTCCATGGAAAAAATATCAGCTGTCTTTTTTCTCGATTATGATGTTGGTTCCATGGAGAAAGTTGTTCAGTTTGATTGATGGTCTGTATCACACTCTTTAATTTGACCACACCTTTTTGATACACCCTGTATAAAATAAAAACTCTTCTTATCTTTAAAAATATTTCTTGCCAATGCATCCCACTTTTAAGACTTTACGGAACCCTATACCATGACAATATTTTTCCCTTTATCATAATTATCTCAGCATCTACCATAAAACATCAACATTGCCGTTCTGCGCGTCAATATGAGAATATTAAACTAACCCCTGTTCCCTAACGAGCATCATATTTCCTGATGCATCAAATTCTAAGTAAATGACATACAACATGCCCAGTATAATTTGAAGCACGGCGAGAACTGGTACTAAAAAAAATGCACTGAAGTTGACGTATTTTTGACAGCTGTCTTAGCGAACAGCGCCACCATGAGATGTCAACATAATTTTGGCTATTAAAATAATTTATCTAAATACAGGTTTTAAATGAGCCATTTTATTCGTAAAATGTATGAATTTAAAAACGATAAAATGGGTGGAATTGCTTTAAGAAAGAATCTATTAGCAGTTAGGGTAGCTCGGTGAAGCTACAGTATGGGTTGCCCTGGTTAGGGTGGCCATACTAAATGAGTATCATTACATCAACTACGATACTAACTGCAATATTTTTTTATAGTTCGTCCTTTTATCTTAATGAAAGTTTTTATATTTTATTTTTTCCCTTTGTATACATGTAGTGTTAGATTGTATATTTTATTTAAGATTTGTCAAAATAATTATGAATATGTGAATGTAATAAATTTGACTTAATAAGCATCTTTATTCAAGAGATTTTTTTTTTTAATCTACCATCTTGTCGACATTGTCACTAAAGGTAAGGTAAACAAGGGGACTAATCGGTATATTTTTCTTCATTTTTCATTATATTATAAATGATCAAAATATTGTTTCACTATTGCTTAGTGCCCAGATTAGAACACTTTAAAACCCTTTGTTCATGTATCCGTCTTTCAGTCTCTAACAAATAAGGCCAAAAAATTGTTCCAAAAACAAAAGTAAATAACATAAATTCCAACTACATTAACTGTACGTTCATTCAAGATCACAATCAGAATATGCATGTATGTTCCAAAAGCTGCGCTCGCATCTAAAATGTCCCTCTCTACAATGTGCGCATAGAGACCCCCCACGTAGCCAAGATAAGCGTTATTTAATGAAGATTTATCTCGCTCACTGCACACTGGATTTACTTCTCCAATGAATATTCTACTCCCGCTGATATCTCCCTGATAACATTGGCAGTTTAAACCAAATGTAATAAAATAAAACATACTTTGAGATAAATAATGATAACGTTTAATTTAGTACCTACCTATAGGAAAAGGGTAATGTACGCGTTTTACATATTTTCCAAAATTATGTGGGTGAAGATAAAGTTTGACAGGTATTGTGGTCGTACATACAGAGTAGCTTAAAGCTGTCCAGTAATAGACATGGGTCTCTCTTTAAACTTCTACGGTGGACATTCATTCAATTACAATAATTTGTTGGTGCATACTTTGGCACTCTGGACAGCCATCCCCGCATCCAACTTTGCTCACTGGCTAAACTAAGGCGGCATCTACATCGCCACATACGAACTACACATCACACTCACGGCACGCAAAATCCTGCGTCGCGCAAGCAGTGTTTACCGCACGACTAGCATATATACTTCCCGACATCACTACGTTATTTTTTAGCAACGTTTTTTTTTTTAACATGTTACCCTGTTTGTCAGACTTCCGGGCTTCTGTCTCTCCGTAACGACTGTCAAAGATCTATAAATGACAGCCGGGACCAACGGCTTAACGGCTCAATGGCTCAGATAGCCATTGAGGTGTCTCGGTATGAAATAGATGGTCGCCAATCCACGGACCGACCTGGGCAAGCGTAGCTTAACCTGATCGATCAACCTGTGTGGCTGTTACTACTAAGCCGCGAGTCCCTATTAGCACTTTAGCAAAATGACTACCAACTACGTATATTTAAACCACTCTTTGATAATTATTTAAGAAACGCCCATGACACGGAAAATACTGTGTCAATTTGATCAAATGATTAATTTCCCCGATTGTACCACGGTAAGAATTAATGCATATTCGGATATTAGTGATATCTCTGTTGCTTTCGATAGCGATACTGATCCAAAGTCACTATCCAGAAGGCAGACCAGAGGCCCTAGACAAAGTGACATTCTATCAGCGATAACGATGGCGGAAAAGGCAAAAATGTATAGGACTGACATAGGCTATCGAAAAGCTTATGTCAATCCCGTTGAAAGTCGTTTTAGAAATCCTAAACGCTTTCGAAGCGATTTTCTCTTGTACTCTGTATCGCTACAGAGTGCGACAGCGATATCGCTTTCTGAATAGGCCTATATTGTCAAATTAGCTCGTGCCCATAGAAGAAAATAATCAGTTAAATTTAGTCTAAGTTAGTCTAAGTTAAATAATGCAATGAAGAGGATGTCTAGTAATTATAATTCTTTAATTAGTGGCTTTTGTGGACATGATAATTAATCAGTTACAGTTGTAATGGCAATCATGTCATTTGGTTTAAATAGGTTTTTATTTTTAGTATCTTATTTATCTTTTATATAGATTCTTTTCTACCTTGTGAATGTGAGAACGTTGTAGGCTTAGCCTAACTTACCTGAAACTTTTTGAAAGGCCTACACTGTCCTCCCATAACTATTAACACTGTAATTCGAAAATACTGTAAAAGCCAATTATTTTTTTAAAGAGTAACCGTGGAGTTTCTTGCCGGCTCTTCTTCATAGGAAACGACCAATTGGAACCGTGCACCTAGCTTCTGACGTTTCATAAGTACCCATGTAGGCTTATGTGAAATAAAACCCTATTTTGATAAATTTTTTTCCGTTGCTGACTAGCCACCTGTCACATTTTTTTTTTTTAAATATATTCTTCTGATGTTCTATTTTTTACAGAACACAAAGTCAACCTCCTGCATGATGAGAATGCAAAAAACTTTCACAAGATCCGTTTTCAGAAAAAGAAACAACTGTATTCCAACTCACACTATCATGTGCCTGAAAACTTCAAGTTTGGGAGTAAAAACCGGTAAAAACGGGGGTAAAAAGTGGTAAAACAAGGGCCGAGTAATAAGGTTACCTGTGCGCTCAAACTGTGTTACTGGCATCAACGTAACGAGCACTGAGTTATGTCTACATGCATACAACCTGACACTAGTTTAATAGTTTCAAAATGGTTTCTGCTTTCAGGAGAGTTCTGTGAGGACTTTTATTTATCGCGTTGTATGTAATACGTTGAACATCAAAGCCTTACTTTCTGAAACAAACTTTTGCTCAAATACCTACAGGGTTAAAAAAGAAAAAATATACTAATTCCTGTTTTCACTTAAACTAGGCGAAAAATTAATGAATGTTTAAGTAAAAGCGCGTTGTTGGATTATCAACTTTCGGCGCTAAGCCCAGCGTTGAAACTCAACAGCATACTTTTTTTTAGGCATTCATTTAGACCCAGAAGTCTGACACCCATCATTTTTGCCAAGGGTTTTCGTGTTACCCAGTAACTGAGTTGTGGAGATGTGTAATAGGCAGTCGCTCCATGTAAAATACTGGTATTTAGCTGCTTATCCGGTTACTCGGCCAGACTGGAAGCTAGGTTAGCGATTGGCTAATACAAAATTGAACTAGTTGCTTCTTGTTTGATGCCATCCTAATTGCGCGTGACAAAAAACGTTGTTCTACAAAATACAATAGACGTAGATATATTTAGTAACCTATTCCGCTTGACTATTCTTCAAGAGTCATAAAAAACCCTGTAAGAAATCGACACGTGTTTCAAAGTCCAGCGCTCGGTGTGGTAACACGTCGCGTTCTGGTTTGCAATTGGTCAATCGTCATCTTGAGGATGCCTCGTTGAGAGGAAAACACGTGTCGATTTCTTACAGGGTTTTTTATGACTCTTGAAGAATAGTCAAGCGGAATAGATTACTAAATATATCTACGTCTATTATATTTTATAATGGATTTCTGCAAAGTCACGCCTGAATCAATTAACTATCGTTGTTCTACCTTTATTTGTTTTTTTTCCTGTATTTAATACATTTATAGTACAAGTAAAAATACTCGTGTATACTTGAAACCTTTAATTAAAAAGTAATTAACCCTTTAAATTATTTAATTAAATACCAAGATTAATCCAAGACTCAACGCACACACTCAAGCCACTTCGATCCTACATTCCTGTTCAAACATGTATCCACAACGCAACATGGAAAATCAATCAGACTGGGATGCATTCCCCAATTTACGTCACCAGTAGAAAGAGACACTAACTGGATATCTAGGGGGATAGGATTATCGGATAAGAGCTATTCCGTGAGAGAGTTGGGTGGGAATTATTTCCGACTTAATTATTTAAAAGAATCGTTACACATAGTTACTGAAATGTTCTACAGTGAAAGAGATTATAATATCGTTTACGTATAATTGGCAGCTAATTAGATTTTGGTGACGTACGTATCCGAAGTATTATCAAACTATAAGCGGCAGTGAGCAGGGCACATTGCTGGCAGAACAGATGGCTGATGGGACCGAAAGGTTCTGGAGTGGCGACCACGTACCGGAAGACGTAGCGTTGGAAGGCCCCCAACAAGATGGACCGATGACCTGGTTAAGGTCGCGGGAATGCGCTGGATGCGACAGCACAGAACCGGTCGAAGTAGCGGTGCTTGGGGGAGGCCTATGTCCAGCAGTGGACGTCTTTCGGCTGAAACGATGATGATGATGATGATAGGTAAATTATAGGTATTGTTAGCACGAGCAGTCTGAAGCAACTTCATAAATCAATGCTTTGCTGCATCGGTTTAAACGGAAAGTGATCCAAACATCATCCTCTTCTGCCTAGCCTTTTCCCAACAATGTTGGGGTCCGCTTCCAGTCTAACCGGTTGCAGCTGAATACCAGTATTTTACATGGAGCTGCCTATCTGACCTCCACAGCCCAGCTATTGGGAAACAGTAGGTATTTAACAAAGCGAGCTTGGAAAAAAACTTTTTTTTTTTGTGCACACATGTCAGCGACAGAATCTGATTTACTCAAAGCGCAATTTAGCTCAATAATTTAATTTAGCCAAATTATTGAGCTAAATATTTAATTAACATCGGAACAGAAGTAAAATTAAAAGATTATCAACTCTTAGCCGTTGTATGAATTAGTGAAATACAATGTATTGAATTTATGTTAATTTAAATGTGAAAACGTTGCTACTTTTAATGGTAATTGACTTTTGTCGCTGAACGTACAAGTACAAATCATCTTGAAATTAAGATTTCAAGATGATTTCATTTTGCTATTTCGGGCAATAATAAAAAAGCCATCTCACTGTAAAATCCAATATGTAACTCCAAAATTGTATTAAAAATTATCAGGAGTATCCTAATATGGCACAAAAGGGTGGAGGCCTCAGCAGTGGGTGAAACAAGGCTGCCAGTGATGATGATAATCTTTAGCCCTACATACCTAGTGTGACCTTTCAACCAAGCTCAGTGATGAAACCAATTCCCACGAATAACGACTAAAAGCAGAATGGATATTCCGTGGAATCCCATTCAGAGAACTGAACCGAGTCTAATTTCATCTGACGGCATGAAAATACAATGTACCTAGCACAAGGTGTCAGCTAATATTAACTAAGAACGGGTCAGGCGAGTGCTTTTGGGTGCTATCTCTGTTCGTTTGAACCTATAAACTGATTTCGATGTTAGGTGGTAAGGTAATTTTGAATTTGGAAATGTATTTATGGATTACAATAATTTTAGTCTAATTCTATCTAATTTTATCTCGTTTTATACTGTCGTATTTGTATTTTTGTATACTTGTTACCGATAACTCCTAAGTGTGTAAACTATGTACCTATAAGTTGATTCTTTTTTTTTTACTGTTTTAGGCTGCCATCAGACGGACTGCATCGCAACAACCGCGCGCAGTCGATATATTCAACTGCATGCATATGTACGTTCGACTTCGTTCAGTCATGACATCAACTTCACGCGGTCGGCTGCAGAGCATAACTTTATGCGGTTAGCGATGGACAGCGTGCGTCGACACTACACGACTGTAGCCGACCGCGTAAAGTTGAAGTCACGACTGTATGCAGTTGAATATATCGACTGCGCGCGGTTGCTGCGATGCAGTCCATCTGATTACACGGAAAGTAAATAAATGCTTAACAATATCTGTCATCACGTCTCCATAACAAAAGACTAGCTGTGTTCAAGGCTACAAGGCTCTAATTACTTTGACTAATTACTAAATACATATTTAAACTCACGCTTTTTACCCATGGGGGTAGGCAGAAACGACAGAACGCCACCAGTTACGATCCGGACTATTATTAAAATAAGCATACTTATCTATATAATTATTAATAATTTTATTATTATTTCTTTTATTTCATATGTAACTTTATAAAATAAAAGAAATAATACAATTTTATTCAAGTTAAAAAAGGTAAAATTATGATTTACATTAATTACAAACGAGGAAACTTTAATTCTAACTGTAATGTAGACCTGCCTGATCTAGGTTTATGAAAACATGTGTTTCAGGCAATTAAAAGAAAAATCACGTTAATTGGTGCTTCCTGAGATAAAACCGTCTATTTAGATTGATAGACAGATGATTCGTTTATTAAATAAAAAATAAGGAAGAGGGAAGATAAAAATATAAAGGAATTAAAAACTTTACCTTCTACGCACGCTATATCTGATCCAGTACCATGAAACTCAGACCAAAATATTGAGCTGCAAACCTATTTATATTCGCAACTGACCAGATACGTTCGATGGATAGTATGGACAGCTGGACAGACATCCTACTCGTAGGGGACGCTTTTAGACGCATAACAAAATATCAGTTTTAGATTTGATGCGTCATCACAATATTTAATTAGAAGGTAATTTATGAATGGAGAGTGAATTTATAATGATTCACGGTTTTAATTACATGATAAATATCAATATAATTATATTAGAGCCCTTAGGAGTTACTACGGTTTACGGATTGCATAAAGGACCATTTTAGTATCCAGTTTAAAGTAAAGTATGTACTTGTGTTCAAGTCATAAAAAAATTAAAATAATTGGTCTATTCTATGAAATTAGAAAAAATAGACGATATCGCTGAGTCTAAGTCTAATGACAGAAAAAAAATGTTAAGGAATACTGAGTTATTAATAACTATTCTAGAAGGAAAAAATATTCATACCCAGCCTTTTGAACAAATGAAACCTCAACAATAAAGAAATACATTGTCAGAATAGAAAAAAAAACACAATGTTAAAAATTAATAGAAACGTTCATAAAAAAAAAAAAAAACCTTATTTCTTCAACAAAATAAGCGATGGCTATTACGGCGACGACACACGTAATTATGTATCTAGGACACGCCTTATCAATATATCACATCACCAGAATACATCATACACGCTTCATAAAGACCTTCATAACTAAAACATACTATTAAAACATTAGTTGATAAAAATATGAATGAAGTTATGGTAAAATGTGCAGAAGGCTTATTACATGAAGCTAACGAAAAACCAAGCAACATACCTGCTACTGCAAAAAATTAAAAAGAGGGAGACTTTTTTTTTTTTTTGCTTGGGAAGTTATCAAATAACTTCTCCCACTCTGGGCGGAGCGGGGGCGTGTCAGACTTTTACCGACTAAAACCCACCCGTGTTCCTTCAGTTGCCTGTAAGTTGCCAGAGGCCACGGTATCCCTTTCGGACTTCCCCGCGGTGTATGCTTATGATCACGATAGAAGTGGAAACTAGTATACGCGTGGCGTTGTAAGACGACAACATAGACTCCTCTGCTACCCGCCCACATGGCGTGCTCCCCGAACTAACACCACTCCCACTGCTAGAGCAATTAAGTTAATAAATGACTTTCTAAAATATATTCCTGAAGCAGATTTATTTTTTGACTCTCTAAGGACAATCGCTAAACATGTGTATATTTATTTAAATATGAAGAAATAATTGTTGTTTAGTCTAAGAAGTTTTAATAAAAATAAAAAAATGTTTTGTAGAATTAGCATAGATATAAGCGATTTGGTGTAAACTGTTCGCTTATATTTGATGAATAAATGAATATTGAATATTACGACTGGAGCCAAATACACGCGATTCAGCGTCACTGAACTGATTATAGTCTGATCGCAAAATAAAACACTATGACGTTATCCGGCCCTAATGCTCTGCGTTTGCCATTTGCCAACGCATTTCCTTTTCTGCATGAAAAGTCTTTTTCAAACAGCACTATTAGTTCATAATATCTCCTGCCCTTATCCCAATTTATTCGGTTCGGCACGGCATATCTTTCCTCTTTCATACTTTTCTATTAGTCGTCATCTCGGTAGTTACCCCCTTTCTTGCCATATCATCTTTCAAACCATCCAATGTTTTGATGTATGACAGTTACAGTTCAAAATTGGAATTCAACGGAGCCTTCAATTTGATTTACTATGCCTATGCCATTCTGTATAGACCTTCTGTCCTTTTTGTTTTATGCCCTATGCCCTATGCCTCATGTCGCATGAAACGACTCTCGGCCCGCGCTCCTTTGATTTATTCCATACATTTGTCAACGTTGATGTAGATATACATCATAATGTATGCATGTGTAGGCTACTACATTTATTTTTTGCCAAAGAAAAATGTGATGGACTGTTTTATAGCGCTTCGGTAATAGAGGTCAAGTTGGAATGATTGGTCTAAGAGATTTATTGAGGATATTATTTTTGTTTGCTAGCCAATTACTGGAATAGCAAGACTGAGACAGCCGTTCAGTATATTTTGGAATTTATGTAGCGTGATATATTGTGTAGATAATTTGTTTTCTTATTTTAGCTAAAAATAGCAAGGTCCCTGTGCATTTTCACGCGTAGCAACCATTCTCATCTCTCAACTGAAGCCAATGATACAAGCTTTAACATAGTATGAAAATAAAGGTAACATCCTCCAGAGTCTTGTAGTTGTCTTTAAGAATAATCGGTGTACAGCTACTGACATAACCTTTTTGTTTTGGTCTTCCATTAAAAGATTCAGCAACACGATTGTTAACTCGGCATTTAGCTTACTTACTCTCTATAAGTAAGACTGAAATCACAAAAATTAAAAAAAAAAACATCCAAAAATTCATCCACTTTGCTTCCTATTTCTTACTACACAATAACATTCCCAACCCAAAGGAAACAAACAGAATAATGTCATAAAATTCTCTACTTAACATAAAAAGACGACGATAAAAACGACCTTATTGACCTAACCAAAAAAAATAATTTACCACACTACCATCTAATTAAGTAGATGTTAAAAACTTTGGCGAAGCTCAAGGGCTACCGGCTTCCATAGTAGTGAGTCACGACTCACGGGAAAGCCGGCTGTGTCGTGAGAACCGTACATTAAACCGAAAACAGCCTGTTTCCAGCGTTTTACACGCTAACTATATTCAATATGGAATAGCGGAGCGATTACTCCTCCAATGTTTATGGAAGTGGCTGTTGAAAAAGTTTTTTGGTTATGGTCGGAAGTTTTTTTTTTGGGACACTGTCATTTGTTTGGTTTTTATGTTGGCCTAAAAAATAGAATAGAAACAAAACAATAGAAGTCATATTCCATACAAAGTCAAAGAACTGTACCTATTTACCCGACTACGGCGAAGAAAAAAGGAGGGTTAGGTTAGGTTAGACGTTGATTTTGACCGGTATGTATGTATGTATGTTCATCTGTTCCCTCATATCTTCTAAAGGACTCATCACAATTTGACAAATGATGTATCGTTGGAAGCGTCTTGATCGTCCGCTGATTATAGGCTATGTGACATCACATAAAAAATGGTGCCCTCTAGAGGACATAAAGTAATAAGGTAAAAAAAAAAACATACCATGTTGGGTATCAAATGAAAGGGCTTAATTACCAAATTTAAAATTTAAAAAAATTATGTCCCGAAGAAAAAAAAAAACCCGAAAAAAAATTTATTAATTTAATTTTTTTTTCGGGATATTTTTTTATTTTTATAAACAAGACACCACAGGCAGCCAAATTAAAAATCCGGAGTCACAAATTATCAGTTCGATTTATGCCCTAACACGTGTGACTCCGGATTTTTAATTTGTCTGTCTGTGGTGTCTTGTTTATACCTTTTTAGATGATTGACTTTCTTGTCATAATTGGGTTTTAGTTTTTTATTAATTTGATTTTTTTTTTGGGTATCGAGTCACCTTCACAAACGTGAAGTATGAGTGTATCGATATCATGATAAAACAATCTTTACGAAGGTAAGTCTTTTAGACCTGTTGTACACGGCACGGTTTCTTCACGGTTTCTTTACGGTACTGCGCGTAACCGCGCCGTAGAAATCGTGTGAGCTTGTGTATGCGCTACGGCAATGACGCCGTGCCGTAGTGCCGCCGTGTCTGTCTATAAGCTTCCATAGTGATCCATACAACACTGAAGACCATGCCTCCACACGGCGAATCAACCATAGTTTTTCACGGCAAGAAAAACTTTTGTGTGTACAAAGGGCCTTACAACTCTTAAATATACCTTAATTAAAACAGGATAAAGTTAACTTTTGATTGGGCAGTGCAAAACAAGAAGCAGCCATCTTCTTTTCGTGTAGTTAGCGACTAACCTGGTGTCAGAGTTTTAAAGCCGCTCATGGGCCTCTGACTTGGCTTCACATGCCGTTGAGAAATATCTCTCAGGCATACCGGTTTCCTCACGATGTTTTCCTTCACCGTTTTTGAAACAAGTGATAACTATACAGCCAGGCAGGGATTATAAGGCAGTTATATTATCAGACTGTGCAATGTGCAAATTGTGCATGTCTGAATTACAGGAGCCAGTTGCTTTATCTAAAATAGTCACATTAAAATAGTCATAATTATGTTCAATCACATTACATAACACCTCTAGCCACCACAAGGCTCGCGGCTAAATTATAACAGCCGCACGGGTCTATCGAAATTTAAGCTAAAGAAAGAAAAGAAAGAAGAAAGAAAGAAAAATTGTTTATTCTGCACAAACTAAACGCACATTACAAAATAAAGAATGACATTCTACATATACAAATTAGCTACGCTTACCGAGGTTAATCCGTGGATGGGTGATCATCCATCACATATCGAGACCCCTCCATGCCTCGGAAAGCCCGTTAAACCGTCAGTCCCAGCTGTCATTTGTAGAGCTTCAACAGTCGTTACGGGTAGTCAGAAGCCCGAAAATCTGACAACCAGTCTTACCAAGGGGTATCCTAATATCCAGTAACTGGGTTGTGGAGGTCAGATAGGCAGACGGTTCATGTCAATAACTGGTTTTTAGTTGCATCTGGTTAGACTGGACTGGAAATGGTTGGGAATTATGACATTTTAATTATAGTACCTTACTTGAATGAAACTTATGAAAAGACTAGATTTTTTCCTATTCCTATAATACTATGTCAAAACCACTTCCAGTGAAACTTTAACTCTACAATCCACATTCATATATGCGAACCCCAAATTCTTTTCAACAATGAAGTCACATACAAATGCTGATTCACTAATGCAGAATCATGTTGGTAATTGGCCGCCATTTTCAATTTTAATTGCCCAAAGAACCATTAAAAGGAACGGAGTAGGAAATGAAGCATTAGGAGCTATTTTACATGAAATGGCTAAGTATTGTGGCGAATGAAGCCGTATGGTGAGGTCCTTAATTGACATGGATGAGTTGTATGTTCCTTCGAGTGAAGTTTTTTAACCGACTTCTTTTTAGGGTTCCGTATATAGTCAACAAGGAACCCTTATAGTTTCGCCATGTCCGTCTGTCCGTCTGTCCGCGGCTTAGCTCAAAGACTGTTGGTACTGAGTATACATATAAATCACGCCTACAAAATGGTAAAAAAAACTCGGTAACTTGAGGCTTTTTTTTTCTGGTCAATCCCATGGTGTGGGGTATCGTTGGAAAGGTCGTTTAAAAAAAAGGTCGAACCACGCACAATGACGGGTTCCGTAGTTGGGATGAACTACGGAACCCGTCATTGTGCGTCGTTCGACATGCACTTGGCCGGTTTTTTTCAAATGTGATTTATCCAATGGAGTGCAATGAGAATTTCATTCGAGTTTTCATCGTTTGCAGTTTTCTATTAAAATTTCATACGTCACCTATCACACAAATTAAAATTAAATTAAGTCGCAAACACCGAAAAAAAAATCTTTGATGGTTCTTTTTTGGGGTTAAAGACAGCAAAATAGTAGTTACTTGAAGAATAAGTAGCAATTTACTTTTCTGTATATGAAGTTTACACCAAAAACAAATGTTTTTTGAACTGTTATTTCGAGGTATTCCAATCAGAGCACTGATTTCAACAGGTTTGTTCGAGCCGCACCTGAGCACTTCCACTAACCGCACTGAAACAAAACAATAAGTGCGGTTCTGTGGAACCACGGATATCTATGTGTGGAACAGTTAATTAATATTATTTTCAGTCTCCAAACGGCATCTGCATACAGTTTGTAGTGATGGGACGTAATGTATTCTTTGTCCAGACTCAAACTCAAAGCATTTATTTCAATTAAACCATTTACAGGCACTTTTGAATTGTCAAGGAGTCAGTCAGTCAGAAATATGAAGCTAGTTGCCCATTCCAAAGCGTAGTAAGTACCTATGGAGAAGAACGGGCAAGAAACTCCATGGACACTCTTTTAAATCAAAATATTGTTACAATATATTGGTTACATCATTCATGTTGAAATTATACATGTAGGACAGGACATTATACCAGGACATTATAACGACATTACGTGAGGCCGATGACCCCAAAAAAATCATGAATTATCTTCTGTTTTGTTTTATCATAATATAATATTTAGAAATCGATACCCATCTGAGTTTCGCTAGCTAATTAGTTTTGGTTCTGTATAGGACGTTTTTAAACTAGTGCATAATATAGGACATTATCTAAAAGCACATTAGTAAGTGGCGTGAAACAACATTCAAAGTTATAGCGCTGGTCCACTAAAAGCCGGGGCTTTTAGAGCCTAAAGCTGGGCTTATAAACATCGTCTCTATCTAGGAATGTGTTATTGTTTATGAATGTATTATGTCATATATTTCCTCCTTCCTGTAGCATTTGCGCAAAGTGCTGTTTCTTATTACTGGATATTAAGTGTAAAAATACCCTTAATGAAGCCGAAATTCTGTTCTTCCCGATATTATGATATTTTTACACCATGCAGCATACCCGGAAACCCGGAACCTTCTGGTTACAGCGATATTGCAGGTCAAAGTTTGAACTTTTTACGTAATTTTTTAGAAAACCTTAACTTTAAAATAATCCCTGTACCGTTTTACGCACCCATAAGCACAATGCTTTGCGTGCCTGACACATACATACATACATGCGCAGTATGCGTGGGTACATTGTGCACTTCATAAAAAGCGAATTTTCACACCAAAAATAAAAGTCGTTTCGCAGTAATTATTTTCACACAGTTATTTACATACGTGTAAAAAATACGTGGGTGGCGGCTTCGTGATAGGTCTTACCCTGTACAAACTATATTTTAAAACTCAATTTCACTTTATCTTCAGTAAAACAGTGTAAAAAGTACATGAAAAAATCTATATTTCATTTAAACAATAAATTGCCATCCCATTCAAAGGAATCTAAGTTTAATAATGTGTTTGAAAATTGAAAGGTTTATTTTCCAAGTATCCTTTGTCAGAATTGTTTACTTTATTACTATTTTCTAACATTTCATATTTTAGTACCATGAAAATTTTAATTTTGTCAGCCCCGCTTTTTGCCTCGTCCTTAAATATCAGGGGCAAATTAGTTATCAAAGGTTTTACTTTATTTTAGTTCCTTAACTTTTAGAAAATACTCTTTTTAATGAAACTAAAATAAAAGTAAATTATTGATATATTGTTTGTACAGCTGTTTGACAATTGTTTCTACATAATAATGTAGAAAAAGGTGGTAACTCGTAACTAACCTACACCTTTAACTTTTGCAAATACGGCGAGATTAACCGCGCAAACTATTTTTTCTCTAAATTATTGAAAAGACTTTTTATTTTCTACTCAAACTTTTACTCAATTTGCCTGGCATTTTCCCAACTATGTTGGGGTCGGCTTCCAGTCTGACACAGTCTGTAGCTGAATACCAGTATTTTACATGGAGCGACTGCCTATCTGACCTCCACAACCTAGTTGCTAGTAACACGAAACCCTTTGGTAAGACTGGTTGCCAGACTTTTTGGGTGTCTGAGTACCCGGGTTGGTCCCAACGGCTTAACGTGCTTTCCGAGGCACGGAGGGGTCTCGATATGTAATTGATAGGCACCCATCCACGAACCGACCTTACTGACGATACTTTAATTTTCGATCGACCCGTACGACTGATTTACTCATTAGCCCACTACTCAAACATACTGCAAATACCCTAAACGAAGCAATACAGCACCGCAGCAGTCCTAGCTTAGTGGTGTGACCGGTCGGACTGCCTAGTCAAAGGTCTCGAGTTCGAACCCAAGGTACGAACCATTGACTTTTCGGATTCATGTGCGTATTTTACAATTATTACTTGCTTCATAAACGATGAATACTTCTCGATGCCATATAAAGGGAAGTCAGAGGACCATGGGCTTACAAAACTCTGACACCAGCAGGGCTAATATCACATACGCGACAGTTACTCACACTCGCGTGAGTATTTTTTATCTATTTCGTCACTTTTCTCGTTTTGTGACAGCGATACCCGTTCGTTTTGTCAAACTTGATGTTTTCTTTTCAAACCCTAACATGGCACCTAAGTTATCTCGACTTTTGACAATTCAACATGAGTTAGTATTAAAATTAAAAAGACTGCAAATACAAAATCTAATATATCTAGACAAACCAGACTGCAAGATTTCCCCTCAAATATTAGAAAAACACACAAAAACAAGTAAAAGAAACCGCACCGCCTAGTTTTTATATCGCGTGCAAACAAAATGGCGGGAATACGGCTCATATTCGGCACTATTTCCCTTAGGATCGTGTTAGCTTCGTAAATATTGGCTCCCTGCCATCGCAAGAAATGTTTACCTGTTTTCTTGTATATTTTACGCACTTTTACCTCGGTAATTCCTTGCGGTATACGGTAATCGTATCGACTTGCATTATTGCAGTTGAATTAAATATTAAGGAGAGAGATCTGGGAGGGAATATGGAGTGAGGCGTTTAGCGGGTCGGTATTAGGTATTGCTCATGTTAGTCCTCGTTATTTATTCATAGGTATTCCGATAGCCTAGATGTTACGTTATGGAGGACACACATGAATTCGTTCTTGTACTTATTTTACAATATTCACACCTAAACTCCCTCAGCTATACTCTTGTATAATTAACTATTTTTGCATGCATTATCAGCCTTTATTGTTCCCACAGCTGGGACACAGGCCTCTTTTTTTTGAGACAGAGTCTGCTGTAAACTACCACGCGGGCCCAGTGTGGGTGGTAGATGTCACAATGTGCATCTGAACTGAGGACCCATTTTTTTCTTCTTTCGAAACAACTTGAGAATCATAGGGAAATTAGTTAAAAACTTAAAGCAAAGCTCCAGAAATTCCTACTTTTATGTTTCCTCAGTACAGACTGAGGGTCCCAGTTAAACCGCCATAAATCCGTAACGTCATATTCTAGCGAGTTGGAAATTTCTTAAAAGATTTAAGAAATTCTTAACTAAAATAAACATTATTAACACAGAGTTAGTACTTTCTGAGATTTAGGCTATGCTACTATATGCAAGCGTCTGGACTGAGAGCCCAAGTCATTTGTTCATAAAAGTTTTGATTCACGTTTAAGAAATTTTTGAACCTTTGCTTTAAGTTTTTACTATTTTTAACTAATTTCCCGATGATTAACAAGTTGTGTCGAAAGAAAAAAAAAACGGGGCTTCAGTTCAGATGCACATGATGTCACAATATGTCTTTGAATGTTTGGCCTTAGGACATGCCGCATTTTTGCATGTTGATGCAAAATATCTTGAGACTATCCGTCCACTACTGACAGTGATGATGAGAATTTTCTCTTTGGTAGTTCTTCATTATTTTATTTCGGTCTGTGGATTAAACTCATTGCTCGTGTTTTGGCAAACTCCAAGCAGAGAAAATGTGTGGTAAAAATATCAACCAATCTTGTCTCTGGTACCTACAATATTTTTACTAGTGTCCACATTTTATCAACTAGACTCCATTTGAAATAAGACTAGACATTTCAAAAAAACCTTTTTACAGTCCGTCCAACCGTTTTTGACTTCTATACCGTAGGCATAAGGATGGCATTAAGAGCAAAAAAGGTTACACAATACCCAACTGTCTACTGCAGCTGCCATTAGTCATGCCACCAACGCAATAGAAGTCAAAATCGGTTGAATGGACTGTAAAAAAGGTTTATTTAAATGTCTAATCTTATTTCAAATGGAGTATACATACTTGTGTTCAAAATATACCTAACTCTCTGTTGAGTAATACGTAACACCGGTAGATATACCCATAAGGTTCTTCACCACCTTTGCAAACAGCTCAGCTGCTTGCATGCAGCTTAGTACCTGTTCCCACACTATGGTACATTTACGTTCAATATATAATGTTCCTATATACCTACATGTGTTATCTAATGCGCCGTTAGTGCCTCCTGAATTCTTGATGATGTGTGGCTGTGATTTTATGAAAAGAGGTAAGAGTCCGTGTGTTTCCTTTTACCACAGTTTTTCCTAGAAAAGCTTTCTACATTTATATCTATAATTTTTATAGGGAACAGTTTTTTTTAATCCACAACTGGGAATATCTTGGCGTGCATCTCACCTCATAGTAAGTGATGATCAGGCCGAAGGTGGAAGCCAAATTCACCCGGGATCCTTAACCACAGAGGAATTACCTCTAACTGCTGAAACACAAAAATGCTGTTAACATCGTTGTTATGCCGACAGATTTAGATAAGATGGTGGTAGCAAACCAGGCAGACTTAGAACAAGCCCTACCACCAACCAAACCGAGCAGAAACATTGCCCCCGCTGGGAATCCGAACAGGGTCCTTTGGGTCCGAGGCAGGTGATCTTACCTGACCACAGAGGCGGTTGCATAATAAAGAGTATTCTATTCTTAATTTTGCACTGCTTCTCAAAAGTCTAGGGCGGACGCTAGGAGGTGCATCATAATCTTATGTTCAGCAAAGCGAAAATGTTTGAGGTATGTTTTAAGTGCTTATCAGAATACGGCTGATAGAGATGTAAAAAAATAAAGAATGCATCGAACCCAAATAAATTGGGATAAGGTCAGGAGGATGGTGATGGATGATATTCAGAAACTTAAATACTTTGAAATCGAACTCGTTGTTGTACACATGTACACCAAGTTCATGAGAGTTTCATAAGTGCCCATGTAGGTTTATTGTGAAATAAAATATTTTTAATTTGAATTTGACAGAGGACAAAATATGAGTTGATTGAAAAACAAAATAAAGAGTTTAAGGTTGATGCGCTAGGGTGGCCCGCGAAATTCAAATTTTATTACGTTTTTTTGCAATTTGCAGGTCAGTATCAGGTTGTATGTTGATCTAAATATTATTAGCGGCCGTAACAAATATGGATTTACAGAATTATAAACATTTGAATCAGCAATACAACTCTCTAAGTTCATGTAAGTGTATTGACGACGATTTCATGAAATTTTTATTCAATACACTTACATGAACTTAGAGAGTTGTATTGCTGATTCTAATGTTTATAATTCTGTAAATCCATATTTGTTACGGCCGTTAATAATATTTAGATCAAAATACAACCTGATACTGACCTGCAAATTGCAAAAAACGTAAGAAAATTTGAATTTCGCGGGCCACCCTAGCGCATCAACCTTAAGGACAAGCGACAGTGGGGTAATATATTAAGAAGAGTTAAGAGCGTTTATTCTGAAAGTGGGCAACGTCGCAAATAGATGTCAAATATTTCGCAGTTTTGATTTATTTGGCAATATTACTGTATGGAAATATGAAATATGGCTAGACAACTGTCTAAAATATTGATTATGAATTGCAATTATAACACCTGAATTTAAGTTGTAACCAGTTTTTGGTGTAAAAAAGGCATTTAGAAAGGTTCCAAATCTTTTTTTTACGACTAAAACTAAAAATTCGGTGTTACGATATTATTTATTGTATTTCATAATCAATATTTCACATCTATTTGCAACGTTGGCTACTTTCAGAATAAACGCTCTTAATGCTATCATTTTGAGAGTGACCAGTGATTAGTTACCAGTGCCAGAAAGAGACGGAGCTATAATAGCACCATCCCTTTTTTGCAACGGAATCATGATGGCATTCATATTATGAACCCAGATGCAGTTTACATGCAATTGGCAATTAAATGCTAAAGACCAATTTAACAAAATCCAAAATATTTACCCACACAAACTTTAAAAGCACACAAAAAAGCTTTACACGACCCTTTCAAATTAATTTGATCTCCTAAACAAGCACTGAAAGCCAAAACGCTTAAAGAGACATTTATAAATAGGTACCTCTTAATGAATCCGTACGCACAGCACTCAAAACATTGGTTGTAAAATACTTAATTACACAAAAAAAAAGGTTGGGGCTTTAAGAATAATTAATTTATAGAAGCGAAACTCTTGTCTGGTCACGACTATGGTCCACATGTTTTGTCTTCTATACATAATAAAAATTAAAGTCGCTTTTCGTGTTTATCTGTATGTCCGCGTTGTTCTAAACCACGCAACAGATTTTGATGAGGTTTTCACCATCGTTTAGAGAATTTATTCTGGAAGATTATGTGTAATAAATACGTTGTTATTAAAATTCCATATAGCTAAGAAATCTCGATGTTTTGTCAAGTCATAAAAACCGTGTGAAGCAGGAACGGGTCGCTAGATAAAAATAATGTTGTCAAAAGGGGACCTCGATGATTCCGACACTTCATAAAATTTCAATCTAATACCTACTTATTGTAGCTCATTAAAGGGACTTTACGAATGAGTACACTAATGTGCGTCCGCCCTTACGTTGGGTTGTTAGCTTTCCCAACCAGATAAGTCAGTCATCGATGACTACTTATCTGATTTCCAGTGGCGTGAGCTAATAGCGTAATACGCATGCCTGTACCTTGCACAGAAGTATGCGAGTAGCTTGCATGCCATTGAGCCATAATTCTGATTGGTGAATATAGAATACAATAGAATACTCTTTATTATGTACACCATAAAAAATACAGATATAAACGTATAAATTTAACATAGGGTGACACAATGGGCGGTCTTATCGCTAATAACACAATGAAATTTATTTTAATTTGCATGCAAGCAACTTGGTTATTTTTGTGCCAGTTACAGGCATGTGTATGGGAGGAACTAGTAGGCTATATTCGTGTAGTTTTTGCCTACCAGTTCCGGATACAAGATAGAAAAATACAGTTTTATAATCTAACTAGCCTGGCCGGTTTAAATAAAATATAATATTAGTAAAAGTGAGTGTCTAGGAGAAGAAGACATTTAGTTTCAGCCAAAAAAAGCAGTTTCCCTTCTATACAAATTCATTATTCTTTTCCCAGTGCCTCACAATTTAGCATTATAAGATTAGAAGTAAAATCTGTTCGTATAACGATGACCTACGAGACTTTAACGTATATATTAAGAGATTATTGTACATAATTACAATGTAGCAAGGATTAGGATAATGTGTTGGAATTTTAACGCAAATTTTATGAGCTGTGGTTGAGTTGGCTTGTGTTGGGTTAAGAAAATTATGTTTTAGATTAAAGTCGTTTAATTTATTTTTAATTTAATTGATTTCAGTTGGACTATGGCGAAGGATGCGCGTGAACAATGGTGGTCCAGCAGAAATGGTCGCGATTTACGAGTTGTAGATCGTAGGATCGAACTCAGGAACCCACTCTAGATGGGACAACCAATGGAACCGTGCACCTAGCTTCTGACATTTCAGAAGTGCCCATGAAGGCTTATGTGAAATAAAATATTTTGATTTTGATTTTCAGATACTTTGTGTTAATTATTTCATCACTACTGTACGTCGATTCTGTAAAATTCAAACAACAACTCGACTCTCACATCGCTGCTCACTCTCACTTCGCATAAGGTTTAAAATGTGTTCGGGTTCGAGTGTGAAGTGACGGGGGAATTACCTTACTGAATGCTACTTCTTACGTCATCTCATACTTTATCTGTCAAAATCTCACGGTTTTAATTCAACTCGCTGACACGCTCGCTACATCGCTAGTATATCAACCGAGTTTTTAAAATGCCAATCAAGAAACTCACAGCGTATTCAGATTCGAAGTTTAGAATGATGTCTTACAGAATCACACCCCTGCTCTCAAAACGGTGAAGTATAACATCGTGGGGGAACGAACAAGAACAAAGAATTCGAAGACATGTGACATCAACCAACCCGCGCTGCGCCCTCGTGGTGGATTATGGCCCAGTCCCTCTTAGAGTTCCTGAGTCCCAGTAGTAGGAACATTATAAGGTAACCAGCTGCGCCCCCGCGGGTTCACCCGCGTAAGTCTCGATCCCGTGAGAATATCGGCAGAAAACTACTTTTTACTACGACATAGGATAATTTTTTGATACGTCTACCCCTGTGCCAAATTTCATCCAAATCCGTTCAGCCGTTTTAGCGTGAAAGCGTAACAAACAAACTCACTTTCGCATTTATAATATTAGTTAGGATTTGATTAGGATAGTTAGGAGTTAGGATTAGGATTATGTGATAATTGTTGGAGTTTTGGTTTTTAGAAGTCAAGCACCGCACACTATTTTTTATTTAGTTACTACCGGTTGGATTTGAAAAATTATTTTTGCATTTGATAGCCCAACTCCTGAGGAAGGTCACAGGCTATTTAATATCACGCTACGACCCTTAGGAGCCGAGCAAAATGACAACAAGTCGTGAAAGACGTTAAGCGAAAACGAAGTAATAGCGCGGGCGGGCAATGCGATGCGACGGGGTGGGTCGGGAGCCGAAATTTTACGCTGCCAAAGTCAGGGGCAGAATCTGTATATGATAATGCCAAAACACAATGCAATAAAATATAAATAAAAATCTTTTTAAAAACATCTTTTAACGAACTAAAAAGGGTTTTCCCAGGGCCACCTTCTGACTCCATCATCAGACCATAAACACCAGTGCCAAAGCACTTTTTATGGATAGCTAATGAGTCCAAACACGATGGTGTTATCTTGTTTGATCGAGGAATTCATATGGCCAACTTTCGGCTCCATTATCAGACCAGTTTCATGGTATAATTTTTTCAAAATGTCTGGGTAGTTATTAACTATGCCAAGTTCATCGGGTGCCAGGAAGTGCTAGAAAAAAAATTAAGTAATAAACTAAAACCCAACTACGACTAACAAGACACCGCAGACAGTCGAATTAAAAATCCGGAGTCACACGTGTAAGGGCATAAATCGAACAGATTACGTGTGACTCCGAATTTTTAATTTGTCTGTCTGGGGTGTCTTTTTTGTACCTTTTTAGTCGTAGTTGGGTTTTAGTTTTTATTACTTTAATTTTTTTTTAATAATTTTGGGGTTATAATACATATATTTTTGAAATGTGCTCATTAAGCCCTTTCATTTGATACCCAACATGGTACGATGAAACAATTTTTTTTTGTTTTTGTTGCTGACTTTATGTCCTCTAGAGGGCGCCATTTTAAATTCAATGTGACGTCACATAGCCTTTAACCAGCGAACAATCAAGACGCTTCCAACGATACCTCATTTGTCAAACTGTGATGAGTGGTTTAGAAGATAGGAGGGAACAGATGAACATACATACATACCGGTCAAAATCATAACCCTCCTTTTTTCTTCGCCGTAGTCGGGTAAACCGGAAACACATACGAACAGAGCAATCTAATATTATAAAGCTTGTAAAAAGAAAATAGTGCTATCATCATATTATAGTTTAGAAGTTACTGGCTCATTTCGTTAACGTTTTCTTCAGTAATAAGTCACGCAACACAATCTTAATTACTGACCCAAAACGATATAAACAAAACATACTAAAAAACCTTCTGCAAATAAATAACACATTATCGCAAACAATTACATGTTTGTTGCGTGCGAATACAAATTGCGATGTGTTATTCAAATAAGGACCTTACGCCTTATGCCCGTAAAACATACGCCATCATACACTTATGTATAGTATGTTGGTACTTCTATTGTATAATGTACTGACTTTATTTTACGCTACTTTTTTACGTTACGTAGTAGGTTACGTTTTCATTGATTGGCTGACTTGAGAATATCACATTCATTGGTTCAATTTCTATGTCAGGACCTCAGACCAAATAAAAAACCAAGATAGAGCGCTGCGAACAATACAGTGAAGCATGCCAAAACTACACCACCGCTCTGTGCATACACGCTCAAACACACACATTTACAACCATTTACAATCAAACTACACCAAAGTATGTGCACGCATGTTTACGAAACCGGCCTCACATCACTGTTGACAGCGCTCTGAAAAAAACCAAGAGTTTTTTATTTGGTGTGAGGTCAGGACGTGTTATAAGGAAATTGAGTTTCAAAAATGCTGAAACACGTAATTCTTTATTTCTCAAAAGTAATTTTCATATCCCTAACTTATGAAATGCACGGTTTCCCATACAACTTTCATCCCCTCAATTAACCTTTTATCGAAATCCGTTACTGGCTTAGGCGTAAAAAGGTACCATACAGACAGACAGACAGACATAGTTACCTACTTTCGAATTTATAAAGAACGCATTCATATTTCTTTTATGTAAGCATTAGTCCATTCCAGTCAATGTACCCCAAATTTTACTGAAACCGTTTTCTTACACTTGATTTTTGTGGTTGTACACTTATTTTGCATCGCCGACCAACCATAGTAGTGTCGGAAAGTAGTTTGTGCTCTTGAATCCGAAAATTGAACTGCGAGGGAAGCAAGCTCGAAAAAATAAGGTTAAATAGGGATAATAGTAAAGAATAGGATGTACTTTGATGAATTATGCAGAAAAGCTTTAGCATTACGCAGACCTTAGGCTTTACGTGCTTGCCAAACAACGGGTATACACCACCAACTTTCAAACTCCGGGCTGCTACTGAGAAATTCCTTTTGGAAAAACCCAATTACATTTTGAATGCATTGCATTACTTTCAATTTATTTACAATTATTTATTTCAATTCAATTTAAATTAATCAATGATTTCTTTTAATTTTTAATTCAAATTCAATCATTTATTTCGATTTTTTATGTTAAGTACCTACTTATTAAATTCTACATGTCATAACTAACATTTGTGATAATGTTAGTTATGACATGTAGAATTTTAACGTTTTATGATAATGTAATCAGTACTTTAAGTGTTCATATTTTGTAAATATGGACACTTAAATCGGAATTAAATGAATTAAATTTTTTATTTATTTTATAACTAATCATTTTTACTACCTAGTGCAGATTTAATGAAATTTATTCATTCCTTATTTAAGCTCTCTCATATTCCTAAGTAGCAGACAATAAACACATTAATTTTCGAAGTAAAAGCTCTTTGTTTAGGTTCAACAAATTAAGCCTATTTAGGTCTACTTAATAAATTCCGCTGTGAAAGAGAAGATTGACGCCTCCAACACGTAAATTCAAAGCAAGTAGCTGCGAGATGTTAATACGTGCAGTCGAGCACAAAAGTTATATCCACCATTTTTTTTTCGTGAAATCTTTATAATTAAAGAATTCTGAAGCCACTTTCGGGAAAGGTGGCATTTTTTCTTTTTCTTGCCGGGGACCAGAATCTAACAAACAAAACTGGGCGAATTGAACCAACCGCTGTCTTGTCTATTGAATAATAATTTAGCACCAGACTTTTTCTCTTCTCTCTCGCCTGAGTGAACCTCAATATCTACTGACATAATGATAACTTAAGACAGTCGCCAACTAAACTCATTCGGGCTGACCAACTTAGTAGCCACTATTATTGGCAGCATTATAATTATAATACGCCGAATATTGTTCCACTGCAGGGCAATGACCTCTTCTCATACACAGAAGGCACGAGCATTGATCACCACGCTTGCTCAAGACGAGTTGGCGAATTCAAACTTATATTACTACTAGCTGCACTCCGCGGTTTCACCCGCGTAAGTCTCGAATCCGTGGGAATATCGGTATTAAAAGTAGCTAATGTCCTTTTCCAGGTCAAGGTCTACACCTATGCCAAATATAACGAAATGCCCGGATATGAACCGACAACCTCTTACATGAGAGGCGAGGCCACCATCTGGCCACTGGACGCAACCACAAGGCGACACTTTTATTGTAAGCATTACCCATTCAAAAACGACATTAATAGCGGTTACCAATTCGTCAAGCAAGGTAATCAATGCCGGTGACCCATGGCAAGCCTCAATTTGAGCAAAACATTTTCCAACCCCAGCATTTACGATTGACATTACCCATAACACAGCCAAAGCTAGCACAAAGCACCCAAAATTAGAAACTTCACTTAAATATTCACAGAAGCAGCTCAGACTCCCGGGATAATTGATAATTATTGCATTGGTAAATAATGGGTGAAGGGGGAAATGGTTTACCCCAAGAGTAGACTTGACGAGGTTTATTATGATGTGGTTAGGGCACAGGATTGCCTACCTTGATGACGTAATAATGCCAGTGAGGTATTCCTTTGGGTAGTCTGTAATGGGGGTATTTTTGCTCAATTTAATACGATTTAAATAATTGTTTGCCCCATAGATATCCGATATAAATCGTCATGACAAATGAACCAATCATTACACTGCGTTCTATAATTTTTCTTATGCACACTGCACCTAGCAAGTACAAATAATAACAATAGAACGCAATGTTACCTATTCAGACATAAAATACACCACATAAAAACCCGTACAAAAAACAATGTGACATAAGCCATAACACAAACGCAAGGAAACCATATTAAACGAATATCAATCTAATAATCGCTCATATGAAAACGCCATCAACGATTTGTCGCTGCGACTGTACGGTCGCACGGATTTATAGCCCCCACCCTCAGTCCGCAGTAACATTTTCATTTTATGTTTTTGCCGAGTAAAATAATGCTGGTTATACGTGTTAACCCTTAATGTGCCATTGACACGAGAACTGTAGTACGGCTAAGGCTTTTTTTGTTGGTTTACGTAGGTACTTTGTCTTCAATAGGGTATTTGACTACTGTTCAGAATGATGTAGCATTACGCTTGTATTTATTGGAGGGATAGGCAGAGGTTTGTAGTACACTTAAATTTCGACCGTTTATTCAAATAAATGTAAACCTTTATTTGCCAGAAATACATTGTTTTGGTACAGGTGAGACATTAGATGGAGTAGTGTAGGTTGCCGACTGTTACAAAATAGTTTTTCATAGAAAAACAAGAAGTTAATTTCAAAATTGTATTTTTTTTATTCTAGTTAATTTAATATAACTAATTAAAAAGAACACAATTTTATTGATGACACCATAAAAATCGTAAGGCGAGAGACACGATATCCGAGTTTTTGGAGGGTACGTTTCTGGCGATCAATTCTGTAACAATCTCATCGTAAAAACTGTACTCAATAGTGTTAATCCCTAGGCTCAGGTGGAATGACAAAAACAAACAACCTGACAAAAACAAAACAAAACCTGACAAAACTTATTCATTTTGAGATTTTTGAAGAAGCGGCTGAAGTGTGGCTTCAGTGTTCAGCATGGTGACCCATCTGAATTAGATAGTCGTTTTATAACGCTCATATTAAACCGTTTCAGTTTAACCCAGTAGATTATTTTTATTGGAACAGTTTCTAGATGTCAAATAGAAACAAATACCTAGTTTAACCCTTTTGTCTGATGTACCCAATGACTTTTGAGGGTTGAATTTGACTTTCTTGAACGCGTAGGCGGGTTATATATTAAGTGAGTGGACATTAGTATAAAAGGATTTGTGTATCTATATTGATTATTGTATATTTGTCTGCCAGTTTGTTGCGATATAACTTGAGGACCACCGATTTACGTCTTTTAATTCTTTTGTCTTCTGGCCTTGTACAAGACTTTCTGTTTCTATTTTCATTTTTATTTGTTTCTTTTTATTTATGTCTCTAAAGACTGTTTTTTTTTATCCTGTAGACTAATTGCTGTCATTTCAAGTGATTTTTGTTTGTTTTTCAATTTGGAGTTTGACATTTGCACCTGTCAAATTAGTCAACGAGATTAAAAAACAGGCTTCAGCTAGAATTTTTTTGAACGTACCTGACATATTGTCAAGCTCGCGTAAACTGCTGTGATTGGTGCAAAGATTTATCAATAGCCAATCACGGTTACGTGAGCTTGATAATTTGTCACATTAATTATTAATGGTACAATTTTGCGATAATTTTCTGTTAAGAAACTTGCCCTTACCTTCTTACCATATAAGTAGTTGAAAATAATTTGATTCATGGCCAGAAAACATTGGTTCTTTTAGTATATTTTAACCAGCAGTTTTGTTCGTGTGAAATTAAATAAAATGCAGCCTATATTTATGGTGGCTCGTAAATATTTGTGCTGTTCGTAAAAATCTGTGCCCCATTATGGGAACGGTGGCAAATGGGTCTCGTTGAAATATGGTTTAAAAATAATTCACATGAGATTACACCCAGGAGTTTTATAAAATTGATAATTTGATCACGCTAACGCAAATGTGCTAGTGTAGCTAGTATTCTTATAACGCCGACCGAATCTACGACCGATATAAGGAAAAAAAGTTTTTTTTTTATGGAATAAGAAGAAAGACATGAGCATTTGTTTATTTATTAATTATACTTTATTTTTCATTCTTTATGTACAGTCACGAGCATAAATACCTTATAATTCCACAACTAGGCGTGATTGTACTTTCGGCATTTCTGTTTCGGGTAAAATATATTATGTGATTTTCAATGTCATAAAAGTGACATTTCTAATTTATTCATTTTTAATTGCCTTATAATACGTAGGTATAGTTGAAATACTAGCAATATACAAGCAATATACTTATGCAAACGTATCTCAAGATTATCTCCAGTCGAATTTTCTTAAATACCTCGTTACCACTCACTTTAGCTACTACATTTGCCAACCTGGAAATATTCTAAAAACAGCTCGGAGCTTCTTATCTGGGTGCTAAATGTACGAGACTTTAGCAAACTAGGTTAGTAGCGTAGCCGTAGACTTGCTACCCATTAACATCCTTGCTCTGGTGGTATATTTATTGGCTTTTATACTTAATGGATAGTACGGCCTTTGTCCTCTATTTTTGGGATAGGTTTACGTCTAATGTTGGCGATAGGCTGATTATTTATTTAATGTAGTAAGTTGAATAGTCAATCTGCCTAGCCTTTTCCCAACTATGTTGGGGTCGGCTTCCAGTCTAACCGGATGCAGCTGAAAACCAGTATTTTACATGGAGCGACTGCCTATCTGACCTCCACAACCCAGTAACTGGGTAATACGATACCCCTTGGTAAGACTGGTTGTCAGACTTTCGGGCTTCTGACGACTGTCAAAGATTCACGAATGACAGCCAGGACCAACGGCTTAACGTGCTTTCCGAAGCACGGAGGAGTCTCGGTATGTAAAGATAGTCACCCATCCATGGACCAACACCGGCAAGCGTAGCTTAACCTGAAGGATCGACCCGGTGCGGCTGTTATTACTTGGCCACGATCTCCTCCAAGTAAGTTTAATAGTCTCTGGCAAAAATATGGCCACCTCCAATAACATGGGTAAAAAAGATTTACACTTGTCTTACTGGTTTGATGGTCGTCAGCGTAACAACTAAACGTATGGTTTTAATTTCGAATCTCTGGATGGGTAAATGAAACTGAAATAATTGTAGCTAAGGCAACGCGATTTTTTAAATAATGTTTTTTAATATTTTTTGTTACCGGTATTCAGCTGCACCCGGTTAGACTGGAAACCGACACCATCAATTTCGGAAAAGGAAAGCTTGGTACGATGATCACATAATTAAAATGATGTCACCAATGGCAAACAACGTAGCATATATACAACTATTCTACAAAAATCTCCACACAGCGTTTTTATATGCGCGTCGTCTGCGCATCAACGGGAAAATTAATTGGTGACGTTGCGTAAATAAAATGTCGTGTGCCCTTAGGTAAAGTGTCAGTAGTGTCAATACAATACCTAGCATCAGGTGAAATAACAGCTCACTTCACCTAAGTATTACGATTACGAAGACATTTTTAAAGAATAAACACCACCCGGACGTACCTGCCGATCTATTGTGTAAAATCTCACCGTGAAAACATAGGTGATGTGAGCTTGAAGTGAGCTGTCACCATTGTAAACCCTTCACTTTGAGTTCATTTCACCTAAGTTTTCACGGTGAGATTTTACACAATAGATCGGCAGGTATCCGTTCCTTGCCTGCCAGGGCTGCGGGAAAGTCGGAAAGGGATACCGGGACCTTGGTAACAGGCAACTGAAGGAACACGGGTGGGTTTTAGTCAGTAAAAGTCAGACACGTTCTTCCGCTCCACCCAGAGCGGGAAAAGTCACTTGATGATTCCCACAATCAAAAAAAAAAAAAGTATCCGTTCAATTTCTTTAAAATTTACAGCCTCAAAAAAGTTATCGCTCACAAAGTTAGCAACAAGACATGTACAGTTACCGTGTCATGTAAACTTGCTAACTCGCCCCATCACGTGTAGACGCGGTAATGAACAAAGCACGGTAATGAGATCTTTGCACGTTAAACTTTATCACGCTTCACCCCCAGGGCAGGTCTGGAACGAAAACTTGGCCTGTTATAAAGATGAACCATGTTTTAAACTGACTTTCGAATTTTGAATTTTCGGAACCCCCTTGTGTTATTATTTTCTGAAGTCGATTTTCACAATGTTATCTTAATTTCAATTGCAACTGGTTTGGTTTCAGGATAAAAATGTAAGCCTGAAATTAATAATTTAATATAATTTTATTCATAACATAACATACAATATACACAGTAACAGGTGCCCCGGCTCCCAAACTAGGTTTATTGCCTGTGGCTTGGGAGTCTGTTCCTCCAGTAATACATATTCACATAAGTATGTTTAGAAATTGACTACATAGATGGTTGCAATCATAACAGTGTGGGTGTGCGCATGCATATCTGTGTGTTTATGTGTGTGTGAGTGTTTGTATGAGGGTGCGTGTGAGGATATAGAGAAATGTAGATGCTGCTATCCTGCTAAGTTGGGGCTTTTCTATTTTTTCATAGCTTTGTTCCATCAACCAAGCTTCAATTTATTTCTGCACTGGTAAGGGTTAAGTGTGTGTATTTTTAGCAATCTATTTACTCTATTATATAAATTTCCACTGAGGTAGACAAACTGGTGTCTAATAAAAAGAAATTGATTACTTTCGAGGTCGTTTACGTTTCATACGTAAACGACCTCGAAAGTAATCAATTATTTTTTTTACATTTTAGGTGATTTATGACAATCATTGTATCTGCGTTGATTCCTGGGACTTATACAGAGTGTTAGGGTTAACACCGTTATCCTTGAAACTAGTGGTTTGGTTTCATTTATAGAACTTAAAATAAATGGTTTTTATTTTTTAAAGAAAATCTACATTAATTTACCACATGAGTATTTCACCCTTTTACCCTATGCGTTAGAGCAACGAACTTTCGTCTCAACACGGGCGGGGGGTGCGGGATGTGACCAGAACGGCCGCGAGTGCGACCCCTCCCTCAGTCAGTCAGCTGTTTCGCTACTGAGCAAGGTATCGGATAGAAACTTTTTAAAATCTTTTAATGAAAATAACGTTTTTTTTTTGTTGTTACTCGGTCATTTATTTTTATATTTAAGTAAACTACCCATGGTTTGAGTGACAACGGTGTTTACCCTTACACCCTGTTGATTTTATTTAAGGATCTGTCCCATGAACCATATTATTTGGTCTAGCTCTGCTAATTGTTTGACTACCTCTAAGTCTGCTCCGCGAACAGTGAAGCTGTTAATTACGTGAGGCGAGGTTTTTAGTAGGCGTCTGAATAATCTCCTTCAGCAATATAATTATTACTATCCTTTCGTTGAGATGACATTCTAAGCTCCACTCATCTTACAGTTCTATTAATAAGTTATTAGGAATTTTTCGGTGAATACTGATGTAGGTACATAATAATAATATAGGTAGGTAGTTGGTACCTCGTCATCACGACATCGAAAAGCGAAAGTGAGTTTTTTTGTTTGTTTGTTACGCTTTCACGCTAAAACGGCTGAACGGTTTTGGATGAAATTTGGCACATGGGTAGACCATGACCTGGAGAAGGACGTATGATACTTTTTATCCCGATATAACTACGGGATCGAGACTTATGCGTGTTAAAACGCGGTGCGCAGCTAGTGCTATATAAATTATCTAGATGTGCCCCGCGGTTTTACCCGCAAGCCTACATACTTTATATTAATAGTGTCATGATGCACTTAATTCTGAATATACATACACACATTGCATAGTAATATTATTAAAGTAAAATCATAGTCTTTTTTGGGATAACCGTGGGCTTCCCTTTTAAAAAGTTGTTGCATAAAAAGTGCGATTTCTCATAGGTACATAGATTTGTATATAGGAATGTAGGTCCCTATAAAAAGTAGATTCTTTCCAAAAAGAAGTTAGCCTCAATCTTGAAAATCAATTCTAAGAATTTTTTGAATTTCTCTAGTAACTACCTACTTAAGTTTGGTTGCGTAACTTCTCGAGTCGTTCGTTCAAAATCCCAAGGACTCCAGAAAATCGATAGGATTGGCAACTTAATTTTCTTTCCTGCTACGGCCAAAGGAAACGTATATCTGGAGAATTCTATTTTATTAGATCACGTAAGTAATCGCTAAGAATTGATTATACCCGGGTTATAGTGAGTTATTCTTAGAGTCTGATTTGACGTCAGCACTTACGACCGAAATGGACACGGAAAGGGAAGTGTAATGCCAGATATAGGTGAATAGGTTCCGGTGGACAAGAGCTTTCGTTCATGACTTTATATCCTAGAAGGACATACTTATACCATTTAATGTGACTTCACATAGCCTATAACTAGAGCATGGTCAAGACGCTTCCAACGAAACCTCATTTGTCAAATTATGATAAGGAGTTTAGGAGCTATGAGGGAACAGATGAACATACATACCAGTCAAAATCATAACCCTCCATTTTGTTTCGCCGTAGTCGTGTAAAAAATGCTATCTTTTGCAGACAAGCAAGATAAGAAAGAGATGACAGCAATTTACTACAGCTTTTATCAAGTTTCGAACCTAAGTTGGAATATTTAGTTAGTGGTCGTAAATGCTACTGGTGGTATACCATGGAACTACTATACTAGACACAAAGGAGACCTCTAAGCTTATTTGGTTGGAAGTTTCTTATCAGGGTCAGTCAGCTAAGAAACGCCGGCGCCATCAAAATATTGACCAACACGTGTAATAGTGGCTTAAAAGATTTACTTACAGAAATAAATATCATCCCATCAAAGTCAAAGTCAGATTCAAAGTCAAAGCATTTATTTCAAATAAGCACATAAAAGGCACTTTTGAACGTCATCATCATTCATTACGGCTAAGCCTCTCTTCCATAAAGAAAATACAAACTTACTAAACATGCTAAGACATATAATATCTGCACGCATGTCTCGGAACTGGCTGTTTAAAACCCAAAAGGGTCACCATCCAATCAATATTCCTAAAAAGGACCTCGTACCAGAGTGGACGATTACCGAAAAATACTAAACATTTCTTAGTACCTAGTTCCTTTGTAAGTCCAACGAAAACATATAAAGGCGTCCACGGCTTAATCTGAACGTATTTATTCCCGGCTCTTCGGGGATAAATCACTGTAGTTCTGGTCAAAGAAGTCTATGAGACGTAAAAGTGTGAAAGGCGAAGGGTGTCCCATTCTTTCGTCAGTAAGGGCCCAACCGGCCCCAAACCGGAAAATTAACGTAGCATTTACTTTTGTTCGTTTATCGGTACCTAGAGTTTCATTTATACGCTCCTCTTTATTATTTTATCTTGAAAAATAGAGATAAACAGCCGCACTGAATGGAGCTCGCGACTGTTCGTAATATTTGAATGAGAATTTTGAGATTTACAATTACGCATTTCAAAAAGATTATTTCGAAAATGTTGCGTTGTAACTTTCTTGGCTTTAATTTTGGCTTTTGAAAACGGTTTTCTTTTACCTCTTGATAACAGACGGTGGGAAGTCCAAAGCTGAAAAGGTGTAATAAAGAGCTACGAAGACACTTATCCCTTTTTTTTTTTGAGGGTGGTAAATCATCAAATGACCTCGCCCGCTCTGGGCGGAGCGGAAGGGCGTATCAGACTTTTACTGACTAAAACCCACCCGTGTTCCTTCAGTTGCCTGTTGCCAAGGTACCGGTATCCCTTTCGGACTTTCCCGCAACCCTGACAGGAAGACCCTTATCCCTACGTTTGAGATAATACAAACTAGCTGCGCCCCGCAGTTTCACCCGCATATCTATCGAGTTCGTTGGAATATCGGGATAAAAAAAGTATCCTATGTACTAACCCAGGTCATGGTCTACCCATGAGCCAAGTCGAAAACAGACTCGCTTTCGCATTTATAATATTTTAATAACTAGCTGTTGCCCGCGATTTCGTCTGAGATGCAGGATGAAAAATAGCCTAGGTATATCCTTCTCCGGGTCATGGTCTACCGATGTGCCAAACTTTATCCAAATACGTTCAGCCGTTTTAGCGTGAAATCGTAACTAACAAACAAACTCACTTTCGCATTTATAATATTCGTTATAGTTAGATACGATTACCCTATAAATAAAAATCTTTATTTATCCAAAACTTACCCTGTGGTCGACCGATTTAGCAACCTTTCACCTTTTCCTTTAATAAAAAATAAAAGACTCAATCTCAAAGTATTTATTTCCATAAACCATTTACAGACACTTTTGAATTGTCAAAGAGTCGCTCAGTTAGTCAGAAAGTTGAAGTAAGTTAGTTCTTTAGTTAATTTATTATAAGACTTTTAGTTAGATTTCTGTATTAATTAATAAATGTTATAAGACGTAAGTACAATATGTAAGTAGTAGTATAATAATATACTTCTTATTAATAGTTAATACTTCCTACCTATATGAGGTAGTTACCTATTTCATTATTTTTTAACCCCCGACTGAAAAAGAAGGGTGTTATAAGTTTAATGTGTGTATCTGTGTATCTGTGTATCTGTGTGTCTGTCTGTTCCATCGTAGCTGCCAAACCGCTGAACCGATTTTGTTTTTTTTTGTTTTGTTTGAATGTTGTAGGTAATATTTTGATCCAAGCGTCGTCGCGTCGGGGGACGGCTAATGAAAACGCCAACATACACTAGGAATAATGAATATATGCTATTGTAGAAAGGATAGCTGCTGTTAATTTCCTATTTTCATGAGCCGTCCCCCGACGCGACGACGCTTGGATCAAAATATTACCTACAACTTTTATATTAAACTTAAAGGGCCAATACATATTATTTTTTTACTTTTTAAATGCTTTGTTTTTGTCGGGGGTTTTTTAAATTTTTAATTTAACTTTTATCTTTGTTGTTTTCATATTGTTTGAGCCCAGTAGGTGACCACATTGATTGAGGCATCAGTGGCATTCTTTAGGTCATCCGAGGCGCAAGTACTTCATTACATAATTAACATTAATAAGCTATATGAGTGCACTCACAGCAATCGCATGTAGCTGCAGAGTACTTTACCTAATTAATAAGACAGCGAGGCAAACTGATGAAAAGTTTGTTTACTGAACTGATCTTGAACAGGCGTGAACATGGAGTATATTTGGAAGTTTGCAGTTAAATTGGGATGTGGGTTACTTCATAACAATAAATAATTTCTTCGCGAAATGTGTATTTAATAATATTCTTGTCGGTTTTAATCGATAGTGTCTACAGCTAAATATAATATAAAAATTAGGAAGAATTCGGCGATAACTTATTAGATGAAAAACTAATAACGCCATATGAAGATACCTTCGAAAAACCGCTTCCGAGCTCCCCAAAACAAGATAGAGGAAGAAGCTATGCAACAAACTCTTAAGCAACGTTGCGATCTTCTCTGAAGTCTGACTAAAGACCTGCAAAGATAAATAGTATAATTTCTAAATAACATCATAAGAATCAAAATATTTTATTTCACATAAACCTACATGGGCACTTATGAAACTTCAGAAGCTAGGTGCACGGTTCCAATTGGTCGTTTCCTATGGAGAAGAACCGGCAAGAAACTCCATTCCAACTCCACTCCACTCCAATTCCACTCCACCTGTAATAAACTTAACTCAAGCTCCCAAAAAAGCAATGACTGGCATAAGCTCTTTGCCTAACATTCTACCTCATCGAATTACATCCATATTAAAATCATACGTATCAAATTATCAATACGAAAATCCTCGACATTCCTCCACCATTTCATTAAAGCTATCTCGAACCCCAAACCCCGATACCAGTTCATAATCTCACACGCTTAAAACAAAAAAAAAGGAAGATGAAGCCGGCGCTTTAATTTTTTTTTAATACTACAAAGTTCTGTCGCAAAGGGGATCCTATTCGAAAATCTCCTTATTCGAGTAAGGAGCTTACAGCTTACGGTAAGTCTTTGACAATCGAATGCGACAGAGGTTCGGTCTCAACTCCCACCCGGTGGAGCGTCGCAGTAAATTTAAATTTTCGGTGAAAATGCCCGAGTAAGAGGTGGCCGAATTAAAACGAAGCTATGTAAATCTGACACCTTCGGATCTTGCTTCGCCAGTTGTTGTCGGCTAATTGTATTAACGATATTCTGTAGGTTTTTTTGCTGTGATGATGTTGGTATATTGTGTAGAGGGTACAAAGAGCCTGTGGCAATAACGAGCCAACAACCACGTGGTTGTCCGATATACGGATTACACGTCACAAACGCCAGGTCACAAACGCTATTCGTCACGTACGTAGTACGTCATAATCCGCGATTGGACACTTTTGCCGATTGTCATAGACGCCGTACATCATTAACTCTGTTCGTCACTAACTCAATCCGTCACAAACCCGCTACGTCACTAACTTAGATCGTCATATTTTTTCTCGGGTATCCAGCTTATACTTTCGTCGCCGGATACCCTGCACGGCACCAACTCTTCGATTACACGTGGGAAAATGTCTTCAATTTTTAATTCGCTTTGCGTAGGAAATTACCTTTTCTAGCTAAGTGGGATTAGGCTTAAAACAGGCCTAAACTAGACTAGAAATGGCGTAGTAGGGCTATTTTGTATTTGAAGTGTAAGTAGTCCATATACTAGCCCACTTCCACTTGGCCAGAACGTTAACATTTGCCTAGAAATCGTATTTTCATTACTCTATCGCCCGAACAGGACTACTCTGTAATTTAACCGGGATATTCTCGACTAGCCTTTAATGGATATTATACATATTATGCCTTTATACATAGCTTCCACCCGCGGCTTCGCCCGCGTGGTATGGTGATAAAAAGTCCTATGTCCTTCCCCGGGATGCCAGCTATCTCCTTGCCAAATTTTATCGAAATCCGTTCAGTGGTTTAGGCGTGAAAGGTAACATACAGACAGAAAGACAGACAGACAGACAGAGTTACTTTTGAATTTATAATATTAGTATATGAAAGTATGGATACATAAGCTATGTTTACTTGATAAATGATTATAATTCTGTTAATATTGTTTGTACAAACACATTTACACGTCCATCATATTTTAACAAGAAGTAACCAAGTATAAGCACAAGTACCCTTAAATCAAAATTTTTATAAACCCCCGACATAAACAAAGCATCTAATAAATGTTTTTTTTTATATAGCTAAGAACACTTTCGATCAAGTCACCTTACAAACAAAACCAAAAACATCGTAATCGGTTCAGCCGTTTGGCAGCTATGATGCACGCACACAGACACAGATACACACGTTAAACTTATAACACCCCTCTTTTTCCGTCGGGGGTTAAAAACTAGAACTATCCTATCCGGCAACTCTGAGAAGAAAGGCCTAAACATACTAAATACTTAAAGTTGAATTGTCCTCATTGAGAAAATCTCTAACAAAAAGGTCCACCTTAGGGACTAAGTGCGGAAACCAAACTCCTAACATAGAACATAGAAACTCAAAAAAATTAGGTACATTGAACCTTTTATTTATGATACAATATGTGAAACCATTGTATTAAACAATGACTCATCGCAATTTAATAAAAAAAAACCGACACACCCCACTTCGTTGCTATTCCGACCAGGGATGTTGCGGATATCCGCATCCGCAACCGCGGAGCTTCCGCATCGATTTGGATATCTGCATCCGCATCCGCAATAATTAATGCGGATGTTGATGCGGATGCGGATGTCGCATAGGTCGCGACAAGAAAAAAAATAGGCGGGGCCGGTGACTGGCGCGGCGCTCATTGGCCAATAGATTCGGTGACAACATTGTTTCTCGTAAATTAGTCATAATTTGTTTAGTTGCGCATATTTAACATTTTATTTTGAGTGTTATTGGGAAATTGTGAATATACGGTGAGCATTGTGTGTTAAACGATATTTGTGCAGCTAATAAATTATTTAAAAGTGAATTTACAATGCCACCATGCGCAAAGTGACATTTGGAAAAAATATCTTAACATCCGCATCCGCATCTGCAGCCGCGGATGTGAGCCTTCAAATATCCGCAAACGCAACCGCAGCCGCGGATGTGAAAAAATCTGCATCCGCAACATCCCTGATTCCGACTAATAATACATACGTTGATTGTCTAGTACGTAGAATGTAGTTGGTACTTCAAAAGCAACAAGTTCGCTTTGTACAATAACAATGGGAGCATGTCCTGAATCCTAAATCCGGACAAAGGGACATAGAGCACGCACTTCCCGTTACTCTGTGAAATATTACGAGTTAATGGTCTTGTAAAAGTTTAGCTATTTCTTAGTCATTTGTGACTTGAACTAAGCCTTGTGGAATTAGAAGAATTGGTTTTTTGATCACTGTTTTGAACATCCACATTTACTAACTAAAAATAGCAGTGCAAAGCAGTGGTGGCCGGTAACGACCGCGACTTGTGTAAAAATGTACAGTTTCGTTTACGCATTTTTTACTGGCGTAAATAAAATTCAGACCATCAGACAAAAAATATTTTTATATCAAAAATTCAATTATTACATATATATAAGTAATTCTCTTATATTACTTAGCGACTTACGAGTTGTGGGTCGTAGGTTTGAACACAGACAGGCTTTACTTTGTGTTAATTATTTCATCACCACTGCTATCAAAACAGTGAAGGAAAACATCATGAGGGAACCGGCATGTCCTATAACCAAAACTTCGAAGACATGTGACATCTAGCAACCCACACTGGGCCCGCGTGGTGGATTACACTCTCTCCGAAAGGAGACCTTAGTCCCACCAGTGGGATCATTATAGGCTGATTATGCATTATGCTACTACAAATATTATTTAGACACTAACGCCTGGTTCCTGAAATGTAAATTAACACAAAAATTTGCTAACATAATATTTTCAAGCACGCGTAAACCTCTGTGATTGGTTGAATGAATTCTATATCAAGAGCCAAATGCTTCACTTGACTTGCGTTTAATTTGGACGTGTCGATGATTTTCGTTCCAGAAACCTGAATTTGATCCGTGATTTTAACAGCCTCGAAATAATGGGACATCAATTATTTACCGAGATACGAGAGAGACACGGAAAGTGACAATTAAGAACCTAACATAAATTATTCAAAACAAAAAAATTACGCTTAGTATTCCCACTGTCTCTTAAAACATAACATCACGCCGATCTACTAGCGCTTATTAGCGCTGGTCCATTCTGGTAACAGTTACATAAAGCAAGCGGTAGGTTAGTTAGTTAAATGGCGTGCGGGGCCAGCGCTGACCGGCGCGTGTCGAAGATTGTCTGAACTTGTCGGCGACGCTCGGCGCTTATCGGCGCTTGTTCATATAAATGCCTGCGCCGGTTACCTGCGTGGGCCGGTTCCTATAAGCGCTGGTAGGCTGCCAGCTTTCTTTCTGTATACGGCTTTAGACAGAGGTGTATAGTACACGCAAATTTCGCCAGTAATAAGGGGCGAGTCTATTGCCATGAACTGAGCTGGGGGCTCAAAACGGTCACTTTAGCAGAATCTTATTATGAAAATATTATGAATCATCGTAAAATGTCACAAACTGACAATTCATAAGATGATCTGCGTGTAATTCATATTACGAAATAATTCATCTGTTTGACAGTTTTCTATGGAGATTCGTAAAATGATCCACAAATTATGGTTTTATGTCGAATTAGAGGAATTGCTAATGACAGCTGGGATTCAGGAAATGAACTGCTTTTTGAGGAATTTCTATTATGGCCGGTTTAGGCTGAAATCCAAACTTTCTCAAAATAATTGCTTCCAAAAATCCCTGACCTAACCTAACGAAACGGGCGGGAAGTTTCACCTTTCCAATCCAATTATAGGGCGAAACGGCTATCAGACAGTTACTTTTTCAGATTTTTTGCGCGGAATAAGTTTTTGAATTGGCTGGCTATTTTGGTATTGGGTATTCGTATATCTAATCCGATGGGGCATAATATTACAACACAAATGCATAATTAGCATAATCAGCAAATAATGTTCCCACTGCTGGGACACAGGCCTCCTCTCTGTGAGAGGGAGCGGGCCGTAATCCACCACGCGGGCCCAGTGCAGGTTGGTAGATGTCACATGTCTTTGAATTTTTGGTTCTAGGACATACCGGTTTCCTCACGATGTTTTCCTTCACCGTTTTGAGAGCAGTGGCGATGAAATAATTTACACAAAGTAAAGCGCCTGTCAGGGTTCGAAGCTACGACCTACGACTCGTAAGTCGTGGCCGTTACCACTGGGCCACCACTGCTCACTAATGCATAATTATTTGACCCCAACGGCCTTAGATACACATACACTATCAAGCCTTCTTCCCATAGGGGTAGGCAGAAGCTATAGAACTTCACCTGCTACGCTCTTCACTCCTTTTGATTCATTCGTTTACGTTCAGGGGCACTTTGGTAGAATCATAATAGGAAAATATTATGAATCATCGTAAAAATGTCACAAACTGACAATTCATAATATGATCTGCGTGCAATTTTATTCATATTACAAAATAATTCCTCTGTTTGACAGTTTTCTATGGAGATTCGTAAAATGGTCCACATAATATGAATTGCTTTTGTGTCAAATTAGAGGAATTGCTTGTGGCAGCTGGAAATTCAGGAAATGAAATGCTTTTAGAGGAATTGCTAATGTGACCGTTTTAGGCCCACAGATCATTCACGCACGCCAAACTACCTAACATTCAAGTAATGACATTAATGATACCATAACTTATGCCTACTACTACGACTGATATTATAGTTCTATTACTATAAAGAAATTAAAAACACATTTAAACCACAAACTAAAAAATTAGACCGGACTTTTAGGGGTATGAGGATCAGGGTGTAAAGTTCACTCATCCACCATAGAAAAGGGAGGATCCTCCAACCAGACGGGTGTTGTGTCTGGCGGGCAACTGCCCCACGATTGATGTTGGGTTCTTGTATATATGTCCACGGTAAACTTAAACTTCAATTGCGCGATGCAGGATTTATGTGACGTCAGGATATTTATGTGACGTCAGGTCTTTGATGCGTAGTTCGCATGTGGTGATGTAGATACCGCCACAGACTGATAGGTAAAGTTTGATCACCAATCCAAGGACAAACCTTGCATATATCAAGCAATTGTGGTATCAAGCACATCACTCGAGATTACAATATTAATCAATCTGCCTAGCCTTTTCCCAACTATCTTGGGGTCGGCTTCCAGTCTAACCGGATGCAGTGGAATACCAGTATTTTACATGGAGCGACTGCCTATCTGACCTTCATAACCCAGTAACTGGGTAATACAATACCTTGGTTATACTGGTTGTCAGACTTTCGGGCTTCTGACGACCCGTAACGACTGTCAAAGATCCACGAATGACAGCCGAGACCAACGGCTTAACGTGCTTTCCGAAGCAACGAGGAATCTCGATATGTGAAGATGGTCACCCATCCACGGACCAACCGCAGCAAGCGTAGCTTAACCTAATGGATCGTACCGAGTGGCTGTTATTACTTAGCCACGAGCTCCTCACACTCGAGACTACAATAAACGATTAAAATAATAGACATCATAAAATAAAATTATTTCCGACAGAAAATGGTATAATTAAAAGCTCGTATTCCAAAATGAATGAATACATTAACAAAATATACAAGGTAATATATATAATTATGTACATGCTACAACATTCATAATTATAAGTATGGATTTTCGTCATCCCATCTCCTCACAGACTAATCTGTGCTACTTACGAGTAATTGAGTGTCGCAAAATCCGTTGACTCGGCTCGTTGGATTACTTACGCTTTTATGTGATATTATTATATTCGTACAAAGTAATAATTATTCATGTGTTCTTAATTAATTCATACTAATGTGAATCCATATAAATGGCGCTGGCGTGATGACTACAACTTTGCTTTCCTAAGAAACCGGTGAACGTACAATAACAGCTCGTCAAATACCGACCGTTTTTGTGAAACCTTCTTCATCAAAATACTGGTGTAAATTACAGATTTTCATGACAATCATTAGGAAATCTTTAGAGTCGTTTATGGAGATTGGCCGGAGAAGGCAATACAAAGCGCGGACCCCATTATCCCATGAGATAAGTAATGTAGAGCCTGATGGGTCTACAGTACTGGATCGAATGAAACACTTCTCGATATTCAACTAATTATAATCACTCAGGAAAATCAAAGATACATTTTATATTATTCTAGTCGGCCAGCCAACTGACGGCTCTATCTTCCTATTCTAAAGTACAAACTGTTAGAAAATTCGAGTCAAGCCTTTCTTACTAGCCCGTACAATTGTAGGTTGCTTACTGCATAAAACCTTACAGTAATTTCCAACCTCCGCGCGGGTGAAACCAGTATAGTATCAGAGCCAATTTCTTATTGGAAATGAAATGAAATTGTTTATTCTGTAAACAGGATATTGGAATCACTTTTACACGTCATATTAAAAAATATTAAAAATAAGCTAGATGAGGTCGGCGTTTCCTATCTGACTACTCTGAGAAGAAAGGCCGAAACAAACTCAGAGGTCACAGTCTCTTTTAAAGTCCAGACATAATCTTGGTCAAGCCATATGAGGACCATGTAAATTCGAGTCTGAAATGGTCTTTTGAGGAAAGAACCACACAGATTTGAGTGGACCTGTCCAGTCAGTGCAAGCATTTGTCAGTAATGGCGGAGCTCAACTCAGAACTTAAGGAGCTCAGCGACTCGACGAACAATACCAAAGAAAGGACATTTGGGTAGGCCGCATAAAATTCTCAAATTGCCAGACCAATGATAAAATTAACTGAGAACAAAAAAAAATTTAAAAAAAATCACATAGTCCTCACATTCACAATAATAAAATACTTTACAAAGTAATCATGTCATTTTGTATAGAATATTCAATAATGTCAATTTGTAAATAAAACTGGTTGATAAATAAATAATAAACAATTTGTAAATAAAACTGGTTGAAATGGATTAGCGAGTATAATAATTCAATATTTTGGGCTTGGTTCGTTTAAAACATGCTCATACTAGGTATTATAAATCTATAACCTAGGTCCTAGGTTCCAGAATAGATAATCTTTATTCTAAATCGTACCCGTCTGTAGTCTGAGTTCAGGTGAAAAGCCTTAATCCTACAAATAAAAGTAAAGGTACAGAGTGGCAGGAACATCGATGTACAACTTGTTACCCTGGACATATTGGACATGTCTTGGACAAACCAGCGATGAAACATTTCGCCGGTTATTTAAAACAAGTGCGAGTTGGACTCGCGCACGAAGGGTTCCGTACCATTACCTATAAAAACGGCAAAAAAAACACGTTTATTGTATGGGAGCCCCCTATTTATTTTATTTTGTTTTTTAGCATATTTTGTTGTTATAGCGGCAACAGAAATACATCATCTGTGAAAATTTCAACTGTCTAACTATCACGGTTCATAAGATACAGCCTGGTGACAACATGATGGACAGACAGACAGACAGACAGCGGAGCCTTAGTACTACGGTCCCATTTTACCCTTTGGGTACGGAACCCTAAAAAAACCAGTGTGCTACAAAACTGCACTCGGTCAAATGTATGGAACAGCTAATTTTTTCTTTAACTGACTAAAAATTTATAAACCATTTAAAGGCACTTTTGAACTGGCAAGGTCAGTCAGAAATATGAAGCTAGTTGCCCATTCCAAAGCGTAGTAGATATCTATGGAGGAGAACGGGCAAGAAACTCCACGGATCCACTCTTTTAAATTGTATTGTTACAAAAATATTTAAACTTTATCAGAACTTCACATTTCCTACATCTAAAGTGCGCATTATTACAAAAGCAGGCACCTCTCAGGCTTTGAACGTGAAAGAGAATAGACGATGGATAGTTATTAGGCCATCAAAGCCCTGAGAGACCTATGGCTCTGCAGCTAATCTCCTATAGGAATTTTCTATCCAAGTAATGGAGTACTAGATGTGGTATCGTCAATGTAACATTTTAACAACCGTGTTTCGTTTTTTTTTTTGTGAAAAATTCTTTAGGCGCTTTGAGCGATTTTTGGTAAAGGGTAAACTTATGGATTCGGCAATGCTTTACTATAGAATATAGATGGCCTAAAAGTCAGTTTTAAGTTTTCACTGCCGGCAGTCCCAATGAATTCCTATTGCCGGACAAAGGCCACCCCCAAGTCTGTCAAAGTACTCTTTTCCCGCGTCACAAGGTATCCTAGTGCGGGATCCAGTGTCATATCTAAATATTGTCACACTTATGTATGAATCAATAAAACTTTTCGTATTTGTATTTTGTATTTGTACCTCAAACCGTGAGGGGTCTCACGGTATGCGTCCAGGCCATCTCACCACCTCTTTCCAGCTTCAGCGGCGCCATCCATATAATAGGCACTCATTTTGCCCACCGGTTCTCGTGCATGCTGCTGATGTGACCCGCCCAATCACATTTGAGCCTGTTTCATGATAATTTAAATAAATTATTTTTATCGCTTATTGACGATGAATGGTGGAAAGGCTGACGATTTTCATATTTGCAAAGCTTCGGTGAAATGAATTTAGTCCAAATCTTAAGTGATTTCGAGAAAATAAGCTTATTTATTTTTATTAGTAGGGCCACTTAGCCTATCACTAGGCTAAGCTCGTTCGAATCGAGTTAAAGTTTCTTTTGAACTCTATTTCAGTGGAATCTGGGTCACCCACCACTGCTCTACTGGGCCACCACTGCTCTACTGGGCCACCACTGCTCTACTGGGCCACCACTGCTCTACTGGGCCACCACTGCTCTACTGGGCCACCACTGCTCTACTGGGCCACCACTGCTCTACTGGGCCACCACTGCTCTACTGGGCCACCACTGCTCTACTGGGCCACCACTGCTCTACTGGGCCACCACTGCTCTACTGGGTCATCACTGCTCTACTGGGCCACCACTGCTCTACTGGGCCACCACTGCTCTACTGGGTCACCACTGCTCTACTAATTTTAATTCTAAATAAACATTTTATATTTTCTCAGTAGTAAAAATCCTCATCTAGTAAAAATTTAGTCCAATGTTTTTCAACATACGTTTCACAAAGATTTTTCAATCGTCGTCGGATTTCCTTAGACTCTGAAGCATGAGGAATCTATTTTACCTTTTGCCTAGCTTTAGATGGAAATTGAGATTTCTATGAAATGAAAGGGTTGACTGAACATCTTGGTCTGTATTACATTCCCTTTGTGTTTTTCTTGTTTGAGAGGAAACCTCCTATCCTTATATATAATAATAGATAGCGTATGATAGTTGTTTCATGTTTTTATCTTTTTCGCAGGAAAATAATACCTACTTAGGTGTTTGGTTTGTGTGCGAATTTTTCGCCGTCATCGTACCGTAAAGAAATCGTGGCGTGTACAAAGGGCCTGCGCCCGCTTTCACCACAGAGTACTAAATGCATTTAGCGCTAAACATAATTTTAAAACATCGTTCTGTCTCTGACAATTCCAAACCAATGACAGACATAGAACGGTGTTTTAAATTCGCTTAGCGTTACATGTATTTAGTCATTTGTGGTCCAAGGGTGCCTAATCGGGCCCTATCAGAATACCAGCGCTGTGACACATTAAATGTCGCAGCGTCATGCTAAGAGAGGAGTCTTTTGGCCTTGTACAGGAATTTCTGTTTCTATTTTCATTTTTATTTTATTTTTTTATTTATGTGTCTAAAGTCTGTTTTTTAATCTCGTAGACTAATTTGACATTTCAAATGATTGTTGTTTGTTTTTTCAATTTGGAGTTTGACATTTACACCTGTCAAATTAGTCTACGAGATTAAAAAATCGGCCAAGTGCGAGTCGGACTCGCGCACGAAGGGTTCTGTACCATTATCTATAAAAACGGCAAAAAAATCACGTTTGTTGTATGGGAGCCCCCTTAAATATTTATTTTATTTTGTTTTTTAGTATTTGTTGTTATAGCGGCAACAGAAATACATCATCTGTGAAAATTTCAACTGTCTAACTATCACGGTTCATGAGATACAGCCTGGTGACAGACGGACAGACAGACAGACAGCGGAGCCTTAGTAATAGGATCCCGTTTTACCCTTTGGGTACGGAACCTTAAAAATAGACTATTATGGGTGTTTACTTTAATTTGTGATATCCTGTGCGAGTCCCAATAAATACTTATTCTCTCGTTCTTTCTTTAATTGTTTCAAAAAAAGACAATGATGGTATCACTTTCAAACCGTTTTTTCTCTCACAAGGAGCTTTTCTTACTACTAAACTTCAATCATTTTCCCATTAAAATAAATAAAATTTAATTGTCTGTTTTGTAATGTCAAATTAACAGCTTTTTACTAAGTGCTTAATGAAAGTTTACATTTTTTAAATGTTTGTTTGTCTGTCTGTTTGCTCGGCTAATCTCCAAAACGACTGGACCGATTTTGACGGGACTTTCACTAGCAAAAACGCGGGCGAAGCTGGGGCAGCAGTTAGTTTTCCCGCTATTAACCAATAAAGACCCTAATGTACGTCTTTTTCATAAGAAGCTTAAGGTCACCCTGAATGTCGGGGCTTAAAAACATTTATGTACCTAAATCTACGTTCATTAAACCTAACGAACGTAACAGTTGGGGGATTACGACGGACTCTTATACAGCTTCATCCCTTTGGCACTGAGTGTTTTTTTTGTTGTTGTATATATTACTCACAACCCTCCTACAAATTGTGAAAGAATAGCCGTTGGTGAAATTTTATGGATTGAGTTCGATGTTTGAAAACTGAGGGGAAATTCCCGTAATTTTTAAGAACGTTCGCATTCGCGGCTTATTCGCAATCTTGTCAAAAATATTTGTAAGTTGATTGTATTTTTGACAAGTTTGACAGATTTCGACTTGAATGTGAACGTTTTATAAGTACGAAAATATAGGCCTTCTGGAATTTGTGTTTCTTTATTTTAACTTTCGGCAAGTTTAAAAAAAAACATACTATCTCAGATCTACGCGACGCAGCTGAGGTGCGGCAGTGGTGTAGCGCATGAGCAATATTCATTCGTATTAGAAACATGCGGTCCGGCGCCGGTGTGACTCCGGCGTCATGTACAGTACAGAGGCCCAAGACAAAGTGACATTCTGTCAGCGATAACTATGATGGAAAAGGCAAAAATATATGACTGACATAAGCTATCGAAAAGCTTATGTCAATCCTGTTGAAAGTCGTTGTAGAAATACGAAACGCTTTCGAAACGATTGTCACTTGTCTGAAGTCTTCATCTCAAGACCAATTTTTCTAGTTTATGTCTAGGATGGGTCATTTGATTTCGAAAGTTGATGATTCGATTTTTATTATATCGAACACGGTGTATCGATAATTCAGTTGTACGATGTTTTATTCCATCGATGTAGGTAGGTGCCTAAGTTATTTTTATTGTTTGTTTCCTACCTATTAAATGATTTTCCATTTCTATTTCTTAGTACTTTTAATTACGGACACCATCAAAAGTAGGTACACTGATAAGCTTAAAATTCATAATTGAGGATGTGCAAGAGCAACTACCGAGACAGGTTGAACACCGTAACAACTTATTTCCGTTTGGTTCAGTCTCTCAAATGACAAGATAGGCAGCTGATATAAATTGAATGTTTTTTTTCTTAAGATCAGCGAGAGACTAATTAACCCTGATTATCGTTTAAAAGGAAATGATCAAATCATTATGGTAGGTATTTAAAATCCGAATGCAGTCATCTTATGTGACTAGATGACTCATACAAGCATAATCAGCCTATATTAATAATGTTCCCACTGCTGAGAAAGGGGCCCAGAGGCCTCGCGGGCCCAGTGCAGGTTGGTAGATGTAACATGTCTTCGATTTTTTGGTTCTAGAACATGCCGGCTTCCAAACGATGTTTTCCTTCACCATTTTGAGAGCAGTGGTGATGAAATAATTTACACAAAGTTTAAAGTACCTTCTTGGAACTCGAAAGTCTCATACAAGATTTATTCGATTTAAAATAGACGTTGCAACCATCAATAAAAAAAGAACTGAGACCTAAAAAGCCTCAAATAATTCCATCCACGAACATCACTTACAAAACAAAAGACTGAAGTAGCTAAAATTAAAATGTTCAAAGCAATTCCGTACTAATGGAGCACAGTGATTAATGTTACCGCCGACATTATTTTAATGAGGATAAATTGCATATTTGAGTGTCCCCACTAATAGCTTCCTTAATTCTTTCCCGCCTTTCTTAAGCTTGGATTAACTATCGGACCCATTGAGGTCCTCGTTTAAATTTTCGTTCGATTCAACTGACGGTACGGACGATAAATCTTTTGCAATATGTTGGGAAGTAGGTTCCTACGGACATGTATTTTTTGTCTTATCAAAGGAAAGAAATGGAAGTATATTTAATTTAATTAGGCGCTTAATCGCTGTGCATTATAAATCAGTTTCATTTAAATACATAGGTTCCTAACATGCGCATTGCTTGCCTGAACTTAAGTATTTTTATTCCAAAATTGGCCTGCTTTGGACCTCGATCTTGTCTGATAGAAAGCGATGTATGAGGTCTATGATGAACAGAGCGTGCCCAGAAGATGCCTGTTGCTCTTGCTTCGAAGGGAGCCACGGGTTATTATGTGGAAAACACAGACGCTGGCAGAGAGTTGACGATGAGGAGAGGCTATAACTTTAGCAGTGCTGAACTTGGGACGATCTAAAGGATCGTCCCAAGTTCAGCTCCAGTTCAGGTTCAGTTAGGCCTGCACTTGGTCTTGAATAAGTGAACACGCAGACTAATATGGGTTGCAGTACAAAAACTCGGGTTTGTATGTTTTTTTTTTTGGTTTTTTGGCGTAAGATGTTCCAAACATTTAACGAAGAATTTCGAAATGTTCCGGATGCAAAGACCAAATATATTTTTGCCAAAAATTCAGCATATATTCACATATTTCTTTAACCTACCAGTATAAATAATCATCATCTTCTTGCCCTTGTCCCATGTTACTTGGGGTCAGCGCAGCACGTTTTCTTTTTCCACTCTCCCCTGTCAACCGTTACGCTATCATTCACTCCCTTCTCTTTCATATCATTCCTCACACAATCCATCCATCTTTTCTTTGGCCACTTCTCCCGCTCCAACCATCAACATTTATATTCATCACTTTTTTAGTCACATGCGTTTCCTCCTTCCTCATGATACTGCCCACCCACCAGTATAAATATCCCACCTATAAAATAATACATGCAAGATAATTCAAAAACAAAAATTTCCACAAAAGCCTGAAAGTTGGAGCGTAAAAAGTGACAAATTACAAGTTATTTAAAAAGAAAGTTTCCTAAGAATGTCGGAACTTAATCACTGGGTCGATTAAAACTTTGTGATGTTGTTCGAACACCATGGGGATACTTTAGAAGTTTTTATTACTTATTGATTAACAAGAACTTCTCAGGGTTCCGCCGGTTCTTCTGCATGGTTCTTCTCACGGTTCTAGGTAATTTTCGAGTTGATTTACATTATTTAATTTTGTACTTGTCTCGTTGGTCTAATTGTCAACCAAGCATGTCCTGGGTTCAATCACCAGAGGGCCTAGACAAGTGACAATCGCTTCGAAAGCTTTTCGTATTTCTACAACGACTTAAAACAGAATTGTCATACGCTTTTCGATAGCTTATGTCAGTCCTATACATTTTTGCCTCTTCCATCATCGTTATCGCTGATAGAATGTCACTTTGTCTAGGGCTTCTGGTCGTGGTGTTACCGGGTTCTCTTTTCATCTGCTATGATATAAATAGGTAAAATTTGTGAGTTAGTATGTAGGGGGTCAACTTCGAAACTACTGATCCGGTGCCTAAAATTCTTTCACTAATCGGAAGCTTCAGTATTGCGGAGTGTAATCCTAACTAATATTATAAATGCGAAAGTGAGTTTGTTTATTTATTTATTTGTTTGTTTATGACGCTTTCACGCTAAAACGGCTGAACGGATTTGGATGAAATTTGGCACAAGGGTAGACCATGACCTGGAATAGGACATAGGATACTTTTATCCCAATATTACCACGGGATCGAAGCTTACGCGGGTGAAACCGCGGGGCGCAGCTAGTAGGATAAAAATGTAAAAACAAGTTTAACGTGCACGACGTCGCGGGCAGAAGCTAGTTAAGAATATTTGAGGTAGGTGCGCTACTCATAGCCCCGCAGCCCGGGCAATGTCCCAGTTTGTGCCCGGAAAATGAGAATAGGTGAGGCCATTTTCCCATTACTACACTTGAAAAATAACTCCATTACTGACAAAATGTGGGTACACGAGTCAAAATCAAAAACAAAAATTTTATTTCACATAAGCCTACATGGGCACTTATGAAACGTCAGAAGCTAGGTGCACCGTTCCAATTGGTCGTTTCCTATCGAGAAGAGCCGGCAAGAAATTCCACGGTTACTCTTTTAAAAATAATTGGCTTTTACAATATTTTCAAATTACAGTGTTAGTAGGTACTTAACAAAATCGAAGATGTTCAACAAATCTACAGTTCACTTAGCCTACAACGTTCTCATATTCACAAAATAGAAAAGAATCTATATAAAAGACAAATAATCAAAAAGTAATAAAAAACCTATTTAAACCAAATGGCGAGATTGCTATTACAACTGAGTCTGTCTACGTGCCTACCCTTAGGAGAGCAACGGCGTGATGCTATGTTTGTAGTTTAAATCGTAATTGGTGTTGTAATGACGATTCGCTCTGTAGGGTTTCTATCTGAATGTGGATAACATTATAATGCAACAGCCTATCTCATTCGTATGCAAATTGTTCTCCCTAACATTTGATTACATTTTGGCAATGACAATAGGTTAATCTAAAAAATCCTTGTATATCTAAACAATGTAATAGAACTACTTAAGCTCACACAGGAGAACAGTGGTGGCCCAATGGTTTCAAACCCAGACAGGCGTTCTATTTTGTGTAAATAATTTGAGCGCCACAGCTCTCAAAACGTTGTAGGAAATAATCGAGAGGAAACTGGCATGTCCTAGAACCAAAAATTCGAAGACATGTAAAATGTACCACCCGCACTGGGCCCGCGTGGTAGAATACAGCCCACTCTCTTGCGAAGAGAGGAGGCCTGTGTCCCAGCAGTGGGAACATTATAGGCTGATTATGCTAATCTCATTAATCCGTTGCAAACTAAAATCTATGAATCGATTGAAAGACAGATTATAGGTAACTCGAAATATTGTATTAATTAATTTGTATTATTATAATACCTATGAAATTGCCGTTTTGTATGAAAAAGTTTAAACGAATTTTTTTCATGAATTTTTTATTTGTATTAATCGAAGTAATCACCCATGCAATCAATGCATCTTTGCCATCGCAGTGGCAGTTTATTGATGCCCTTCTTAAAGAAATCAGCTGGACGGGAGGCAACAAATTCTTCAAAGGCATTTTGTACTGCCTCTCGGGTATTGAATTTTTTTCCCGCCAAGAAGTTATCCAAATTCTGGAAAAAGTAGTAGTCTGTAGGCGCAAGGTCTGGTGAGTAGGGCGGATGACGGAGAGCTTCCAACCCCAGTTCTTGCAACTTGGAGACCGTCTGCTGTGCAGTATGAGGTCGCGCGTTGTCGTGCAGGAGCAGCGGAGACGAGCGATTGACCAATGCTGGTTGGAGATGCGCTAGCTTCTCCATCATTGTGTTCAGTTCTTCACAGTACACATCTGCAGTAATGCTCACCCCGTTTGGTAAGAAGCTGTGATGAATCACACCGGCGCTAGACCACCAAACAGTGACCATCACTTTTCTAGGGGTAAGTTTTCGTTTAGGGCATTGTTTAGGTGCTGAACCAGGATCCAACCAACTTGCTGAGCGCTTGCGGTTATCAAACAGAATCCATTTTTCATCGCAGGTAACAATGCGGTTCAAAATTCCTTCATTTGTGTGTCTGTTGAGCAGTGCAAGGCACGTCTCGACGCGTACTTCGCGCTGGCGATCATTGAGTTCGTGGGGCACCCATTTGTCAAGCTTTTTTACCTTGCCAATTTGACGCAAATGGACCAATATTGTTTTGACGCTAACGTCGAAAGCTGCTGCTAATTCAGCCGTAGATTGTGTATCATCAGCTTCCACAATCGCCTTTAATTCGTCATTGTCGACCAAAGTCTTCGGACGACCGCGAGGTTCATTTTTCAGGTCGAAATTTCCAGAACGGAAGCGAGCAAACCAATAACAGGTGGTGCGTTGGTTTGTAGTGTTAGCTCCGTAAACGTCGTTGATGTTGCGTGCCGCTTGTGCCGCGTTGCTGCCACGACGGTACTCATATTCCATAATTACTCGAATTTTTAACGTATCCATGATGACGAAAAAGATTGAAATGCGATGAAAATGTAACACTAATCAATAAAGAAATGACTACTTTTGGAAAAAAAAATCCATGTTTTTAAAATAAAATTAATTTGAAATTACAATTCTTAGCCAAACAAAAATTATTTTGATTTGAAATGGCCAGTACTGCAGAACGGCAATTTCATAGGTAAAGACCTAATATATACAACATTACTTGACGTAATTTAAGTTTAATTTATGTACAGAAAATCTGTACTAATCCCCGTGTGTAAACCGGACCGGCTCGCGGACACAGGATTTTAAATATTGTTTTATAATTTTAATACCGGACGAAGCGAACGAAAATCCCTCCGGAAATATTGAGTTCGGACGGAAATATGCGTCTGAGTCTTCCATTTGCATATTTTATAGTTACAGCCGAATGCGGTGTGTAAGCTTTTAATCCGATAGAACTAAGTGGCTTATTTGATATTTGTTTTCGTAAAAGAACAAAATTGTTGATTATCAGAATAAAGAAAATGTTAAAGAAAGCTTTAGAACTGACGCTTCCAGTTCAAATAACTTTTAAAATTGGCGAGGATAGACTAATCTTCGTTCATCATTTCTCGATAAGCCAAAACGTAATAATCAATGTAGTTGCCAACACCTTCAATGCAGCACTTTCTAAGAGAAGTGATATAGCTATGTAAGTTGTCTTGGAATGTGCGCTTTTTATTAACCCCCGACTGAAAAAGAGGGGTGTTATAAGTTTAACGTGTGTCTGTGTGTCTGTCTGTTCCATCGTAGCTGAACCGATTTTGTTCTTCAATGATATTAGAAGAATATAGTAACCTTGAACTGATGCTGCAGCATCACCTGGATGCAAGATACCCAACGCCCTCAGCAACTTACAGCAGAGGTATCGTGTTCATTAGAAAGGTCTCAAAAAATAGGTTACAGATGGATGGTGATCAGGGTCTGATGATGGAGTAGGAAAGAGAAATTAGACAAAATTAGAAACTAGCTTCAATGTGGCAAAAGTACGTACAGCTACGCAGATTTCGGCGAGCCGCGGGTTGATCATAGCGTTTCTACTAGTAATATAATATGAAATTTAAAAAGCTGGAAATAAAAGTTAAATTTAAAATTTAAAAAACCCCCGACAAAATCAAAGCATTTAAAAAGTAAAAAAATAATATGTATTGGCCCTTTAAGTTTAATATAAAAGTTGTAGGTAATATTTTGATCCAAGCGTCGTCGCGTCGGGGGACGGCTAATGAAAACGCCAACATACACTAGGAATAATGAATATATGCTATTGTAGAAAGGATAGCTGCTGTTAATGTCCTATTTTCATGAGCCGTCCCCCGACGCGACGACGCTTGGATCAAAATATTACCTACAACTTTTATATTAAACTTAAAGGGCCAATACATATTATTTTTTTACTTTTTAAATGCTTTGTTTTTGTCGGGGGTTTTTTAATTTTTTAATTTAACTTTTTAATTTCTAACGTGACGATAGTATCGTAGACGTCCACGTCCATAAAATTTATGGAGATACGTGCACTTTATAACGTTATTCTCATCGCTTTCCATCAGGTGTGATCGAGGTCAAGAGCAGACCCATTCAGCAATAATATCGTTACTACCTTACTAATATTATAAATGCGAAAGTACCACGCCAAAACTGCTGAACCGATTTAAATTAAAGTTAGTACACAGATAGTTTATAGCCTGAGAAAGGACATAGGCTACTTTTTATCGACATACCACGCGGGCGAAGCCGCGGGCGGAAGCTAGTATATATATATAATATATAAGAGTCCTCATAATATCATTATTTCAGCCGAAAGACGTCCACTGAGCGAAATAGGCCTCCCCCAAGCACCGCCACTTCGACAGGTTCTATGGTTCCCGCATCCAGCGGTTTCCTGCGGCCTTCACAAGGTCATCGGTCCACCTTGCGGGATGCTTTCCTTCCGTCTTCGTAAATTACTATAATATCAGCGTAAAATAGGTAGAAAATTGGTCCTTTGAACCCCCTTCCAATGCAAAAGGACCAACAACCGAGCCAGCATGAACTTACATAATTAAAATCAATGAGTTGAAATCGTTTTGTAATGGCGTGAACGGAATCTATTAGAACCAAAATCATGTACAAGTGACCGTTGATTACAGCACGTTCATTCAATTAGTGGGCGTCCATTATTACGGCTATTATTTTAAAAGCATCGCCAGCTAGAAACAATCGGGTATTAAATCGCTTTTTTCCATTTATGAACATGCCATTCATGTGAGGTTTTTAGAAGGTTTACATATGGATTGACACGTTATTTAGTACCTAATCTTGCTGAATCTTATGTGTTGGGAAACATTTGGTCCCACCAAATGTTTCCCAACACATAATGCCATGCTAAAAGGGGTACGAAGATGTACCTAAATATAAAGTAAGTGCTAATTGCAAACTACGATCAATTGCCACTTTTCATTAGCGAGGATTTGAATCTTTGATTCCTAAAGTATGTAGGTAGCACCTAATTCCCGTGATCATTGCAAGCATTCATTGCAAGTCCTCGTGCCTTGCAATGAACGCTTGCAATGATCACGTTCACAAAGTTAGTTCTGTCATAGTAAAATTAAGCAAAATCGTAATTAAAAACATGATGTGGCACAATTAGTTTCAAATTAAATCATTTTATTAGTGTGATTTTTGGTAATATAATACGGAACGTAAAGTCTTATCAGTCTAAGCTAAATACTTTAAAAAAACAATGGCCGTGCGTTAGTCTCGCAAAAACTCGAAAGGTTCGACCGATTTGAGTATTATTTTTTTGTATTATTCGCCTCAGTTCGTAGTAGTTGCTGGTTCTCGAAAAAAGAAAATTAGGAAAAACCCAAAGGAATAACCGAAATATCGAAAAATACAACATTTTGAATGGGAATTATTGTAAATTAGACAGGACAACGTCTGTCGGGTCAGCTAGTGTAGTTATCAAATATTTACGTGCTCAAAAATCTACACATTAATCAATTAATTCTTTTTTAAGAAATATTTTAGGCTACTATTTATTTAAAGATCCTATATAGAAACTAGCTGTTATTTACTTAGCATACTACTCATGATTCTATAACACAGAACACCTGAAACATTTACACAAATTTACCAAAACCGTGTACATTGCACATAAAACGTTTTTTCACATTATCCAATCAAAGACCGCTCCTGTACTCGTCGAATTAACAATGTCGCGTTCGCGTCACAGTGCGCGCACGCATCTCCACAGTACACTCAAAACTATCGTGTCACGCGCACCCAAATTACGTTCCATTATGTTTTAGTGGTTTTATAACAATAGTTGGTTTAGTTGTTTTGGAATAGTGGTTTTTAGTGGCCGTTGTGTTTTTATGTGAGTGTGGTTTAACGAGTGGTTGGACAAAATGGGATGCAAAGTGATTGTGTTGTGTTTTTATTTGGTTTTTGGTAAGTTTTATTGTTTTTAGATTTTAATGTCATTTTTAATGTAATTTTAATGTCATTGAATTATTGCTGTTAATTTATTTTTAAGAGACCGCAATAATTGAATTTATTGTACCGAATATTGTTTTAAATTTTCTAAACTTTATATCTTACGTTACAACTTCCAAAAAAGAAGTCATCAATTTATAACTTATTTATTATTAAAGACATAAAGGAGAAATCACAAAAGACGACTCCTGGCAATCGCTAATTAAACTTCATTAGGTAAATAAAGAAAAAAGAAAAGAAACGCTAAAGAAAACCATAATTCGTAGTAAAAACACATGAAAACGTGTCTAGTGAAGCTATTTAAAATGGTCCTAATAATTGTATATTATTAATATAATTGGGTACAGTCGGCTGCACGTCAGTGGTAGGAAAACCAGTATAAGCTCTATTGAAACTCCGTAATAGGCTAGGCCAGCTCAAAGTCAATAAGTGTGGTCGACTGTACTCTTTATCCTATGTAATTAGCCTTTGGCCTTTTTATCTTTATATAATTATTATAAATTAAAGTCGCTTTTCGGGTTTGTCCGTATGTCCGCGTTGTTTCTTCTAAACCGCGAAACAGATTTTGATGAGGTTTTCACCATCGTTTTAGAGAATTTATTCCGGAAGGTTTATGTGTATAATAAGTTAGTATTAAAGTTATTTCGATGTTTTTTCAAGTTGTAAAAATGCAATTATTATAGGTAAACAGAACTTCAAGGTATACGGGCAGTAAAAACAAAATTATAACAAAAATACAGAAATCTCAATGTTTAGTAATGTACAGTCACGGACTTTAATTGATGAGCCACTTTCAAACTTTTCAATTTTCCAGTTTCATACATTCACGAGATAACACGATTAAACACGAACTCAAATCGCAAGCTCGTAAACAAGATGACAAATTACTGGTAATCGGAAATAGTGTTATCCATAGAGGTTGACTAATAAGTTCTCAATAAAAAATAAATACAATGTTTGTCGAATCTATATGATACTGACTTCCTTTGAATCTGAGCTCATTAACTCGATAATTCTGAAAACCTACCCGAAGACAGTGACAGTTGAAATGTCGATGTCAGAGACGTTATTTCGAATTTGTCGAAATAATGTAATTAAAATTTCTCCGTACGCTAACGTTACTATGGCTACGCTAAAACAATCGTCGCTAGGTTACGGTTGCTAGACCTGCAATTGGTTGACTTTGGGTAGTCACTCTGCTGTCAAGTTTGTAGTTCTGGCCCTTAGGTTAGCCAACCGGTAAAGATATTAAATATAATTTTCTCCTTCTATAAACCAAGACATGACTTTCCGTGTCTGGATGTACGAGTATAACCGACTAAACCCGCCAACTTTAGGGTGAAAATCTGGTCCTGTCATCCGCAACAAATGGAAATAGTTCTTACCAGAGTTTCCGCAATGACAATTTATTAATGGTGTCCTACTCCAAAAGCAGGAGAGTGTTATAACAATTTCCCCGTATTAAAACTCATAAAAACTCCGTATCACTAATGGACACTTGCACATTTTTTCCCATTGCTTGGCGTCACAGGCACATGTTTAATAAGCGTCAATTAAAATCAATTATTTTATATCATACCAGCAATGAAGGGACATAATGTCCGCTTTATGGCAAACCTTAATAAATACTGATGGCAGGATAAATAGAGGGTATTTAACTAAATTAGGACGAGAAATAAAATACTTTTTTCTACGAAGTTTTTTTTAGGTCCTATTGTTGAGGTCCGTTCTGTTAAAAGAAAAGTGGTCGTCCACTCATTAGACGTTTCCTTTTTTCTTAGTGACTAGTTCTTTTATCCATAATGAGACAAGTTTTGGTCCTACTAAGCACAATTTTATGTCTGACTTTTGTCGCCTTTAGAGAAATCATGGCTACAGTAGTTGGATCAAGGGGTGTATCAGTGGTGGCGACTAATGGTAATATTTTTTGTATTCACTCCTTGTGGTCAAATTGTTAGGTATATATTATGCGTTTGGTCTCTTTTACACATTGATAATTATAATTATCATCAGAAATAAAGCATTTCCGTTCACAACTGGACCAAGAACATTCTAATCTTAACTACATACCTACCTTATACACTCAAATAACAAGCACTTACAATGAAAAACTCTTAACCCATCATCATCTGCCTAGCCTTTTTCCCAACTATATTGGGGTCGGCTTCCAGTCCAACCAGATGCAGCTAGCTGTATACCAGTATTTTAGATGAAGTGACTGGAGAACCTGGAAAGAGAAACTCATCCAACCTGGTATCCTGCCTGCCTATCAATACTGGTATTCAGCTGCATCCGGTTAGACTGGAAGCCGACCCCAACATAGTCGGAAAAAGGCTAGGCAGATTGATTTTAACTGCCAATCCAACCTGTACAATCCAGTAACTGGGTAATACGATACCCTTTGATAAGATGGTTGTTAGACTTTTGGGCTTCGGCGACCCGTAACGAATGTCAAAGACCCAGGAAAAATTCTAAACCCAAAGAACTAGCATAAATTAATAATTAAACTAGCTATGATTATATGCTTACTTGATAATTATGTGATAATACATGCTGAACCCTAACAGGATCATATTCTATTAAGTTTTAGCCTAATACCAGCCTGTAACTAAATAAATATCTAATCTCATTCAAAAACTGTCAGTTACAATAACCTAAAACTAAAATTTCTCCATAACCACGCGGATCATATTCCATGTCCCAAATAAGGTGAATTACGCATTACGAAGCACACAACCGGCCAATTGAGCGAATTAAGACTCTCTTAAGACTAAGCGTTGGATAGTGTCTCTTTGTTTGCCTCGCTCGGCTGTTTCAATTAGATATTATGTATTTTTAAACGATTCGGTTCCTCCCTAACTGATCCTGAGGGTTTTAAAATGTACTTAGTTAAGTATAGTTCGGTGAAGACAAACATCGATCGTGAGGAAACCGGCATGTCCTAGAACCGCTAATTCAAAGACATCAGACATGTGACATCTACCAACCAGCACTGGGCCAGCATGGAGGATTACGGCCCACTTGTTTTCACAGAGGAGGTCTGTGTGCAGTGGGAACATAATAGGCTGATTTTGATTAAGTTTTTGAATTAGTATTTCTTGCCAATTAGTCAAAATTCTTGCATGTTTTGGAAGTGGGGTTTTCACATCACACGATTTTTTTTTTTTTTCTGGAAACCTTTGTCTAACAGCAAAGTGGGGAAGAGTAGCTTTAGCTCGTGCCTTTGTCAGAGTGGAGGTCGGAAATTATTCCGCGCGAACGTACCACCGGGATTAAAAGTGTCCTATTTTCCCCAGTTCATAGTTCTTAGTAAATTTCATCCAAAATAAGGTACATAACAGACAGACAGACAAACCGCCATATAAGTACGAATGGATGGATTTCTTAGTAGAATTAAGGCCAATTAGGCACAAGTGAAAGATCAGGTGTTAGGAATCCTGAAAGTCTGCTTGTGTTGCCCAGCCTATAATGGTTCTCCCAGCAAGTAAAAATAGCAGAAGCAAGGAGATATTTGTTGTATTCTTTTTAATACTCCTACAGAGAAGAGGATAAACATATTATATAATATATTTGCATAGATAAGACAATAACTGGCGGTTTATCGTAAAATTAAACACAATTAAATACCTAATCTAAAAGTCGGTACCCTGTACGTTACATTGCACTGATAAGAATATATTTTGTCATTTTTTTTTTAAACCATTTCCTGCGATTAAGTATTCTGTTTGCCTAATTGCGTGAATGTGGCGATATTTCTTCCTGCCTATCAAACTTAACATTTAGCACATGCGTAATGCGAGCTTGAAAGGGAATTCAAAGGGAATCGAAAGTCGTGAATCACAGCTACTAACTGTATACCTACCGACATATTGCTAAAAGGATTTTTTGGCTCTCGAATGATGTTGACATGGGGGCGCTGTTGACACATTTATGCAAATTGTTTTGTGAAATATTGAAAAAACAAGATCGGCCGGCGTTAGTTCCGATTTTGACCACTAGCCAAAAGATAAACAGTGCGCTTTAAAGCCCAATTCAATGTAATAAACCAACAGTTAGAATTAATATGGGACATTCTCCCCTCATCATCTGCCTAGCCTTTTTCCAACTATGTTAGGGTCGGCTTCCAGTCTAATCGGATGCAGCTGAATACCAGTATTTTACACGTAGCGAATGCCTATCTGGCCTCCACAACCCAGTAACTGGGTAATACGATACCCCTTGGCAAAACTGGTTGTCAGACTTTCGGGCTTCTGACGACCCGTAACGACTGTCAAAGATCCACAAATGGCAGCCGGGACCAACGGCTTAACGTGCTTTCCGAGGTATGGAGGAGTCTCAATATGTAAAGATGGTCACCCATCCACGGACCAACCCCGGCAAGCGTAGCTTAACCCCACACAATGCCCAATTGAATGTAATATACCAACACTTGAAATTAATGAGGGACATTCTCCCCTCATCTTAAATAATTTGTTTAATTTAAAAATACGAAAACATAACAAGGAATCAGTTGATGGACGGCGCTCCTCGAATGGGGTGTTAAATTGTAGTTTTTGAGAATACAATGGGTACCATAATCGTTATAGGGGCTGGATCGATTATGTTTATTATTATAATTGACAGCTACTCAACATATCATTATGATTTCTAAACTGTGCCTATACTCTATTTGAAATAATATTAGACATTTAAATAAGCCTTTTTTACAGTCCGTTCAACCGATTTTGACTTCTATTGCGTTGGTGGTGTGACAAATGGCAGCTGCAGTAGACAGTTGGTATCAAACCTTTTTTGCTTTTATGCCATCCTTATGCCTACGGTATAGAAGTTAAAATCGGTTAAACGGACTGTAAAAAGGTTTGTTTAAATGTCTAATCTTATTTCAAATGGAATATAGTTCACCAAAACTGAACGCGATCAGTCAAGAGCTAACTGCGAGGTGTCAGTGTCAATATTCCACAACAATTATGACACTGGCAGCTCGCGAACGTGAACGCGGTTTAGTTATTACATAATAGGAATTGCCTCCGTTACCGGCGCCGGTTGCTGAATTGGCTGCCGGCGCTGACTTTGGTTGTCAGTTTGGCGTATGGAGTAGATAGGCAGGGTGGGCATAATGAAAAAAAACATGTAATAGAGCATTTTTTTTCCATATTCCAGTAATAAAGTAGTACCCGAAACTAATCTAGTAAGATTAGGTTTAATCATTTGAATCGCAAAAAAGGTTAGGTTAGAACTGTAACCTAACCAAAAACGACTAGAATATGCAGAAAAACATATTTTAGTTACGGTTACTTAGTTCGGGTTCTGAATACTGGAAGGATTTTATAAATGCCGCGCCGGCAGTGTCCATTATGGGAGCCGGCGGAAATTCTCAATGGCGTAATTTTTGGGAGCCGGCGCCGGCAGCGGAGGCACTCCCTTATTAATATGCTAATCGCGTTCAGTTTAATTGGTGAAATCCGCCCTTAATCATATGACCTTCCGGTTAGTACCTAAGCGAGTGAGTAATCCAATGTTAATTATGGTTTGCAAGATTGTGTACCTAATATTTAGGTATTGCCATTAAAATACATACGCTGCCTGGCTATTTCCCGGCGCGAGTGACTAATGCCCGGTTCCTATAAACAAAAACGAATCGTTTTGCTACCAATAGTATCATTTTTTCATTGCCAAACTGGACATAGAAATTGATTCTTAAGCAAAGTTTACCATAGTTAATTGATTCAGGCGTGACTTTGCGGAAATCCATTATAAAATACAATAGACGTAGATATATTTAGTAACCTATTCCGCTTGACTATTCTTCAAGAGTCCTAAAAAACCCTGTAAGAAATCGACACGTGTTTCACCTTTCAACGAGGCATCCTCAGGATGACGATTGACCAATTGCAAACCAGAACGCCCACACCGAGCGCTGGACGCAAAGTGCGCTTTCACTTTGCGTGGATGCCTCGTTGAGAGGCAACCTATTCGGTTACTAAATATATCTACGTCTATTGTATTTTACAAAGTTTACCTGTGATAGATATTTCCATACGTGAGGGAGGGACTACTATGCAAAGCTATGAGGTCTTCACTTCATTTTTTGTAAAGATACAAGAGTCTTCATTTTAACCATTAACGGTCCGTGAATTACAGGAATCGGCCATAAGACAATTTGGATTGGTCTGAAACAATATTCTTCATTTTAAGATGGTGGGTTAGTAACGTAATTTATAGATACGTTCAGGCAGGTGCCTGGCGAAATGTAATTGATGCAGTACACACCAACACCACCACCACACGGTTGGAGTGTCACATTTTTAATCGGTCTGGCATGAAAGCCTTTAATTAGGTACATGACAGACCAATTAAAACATGCATGCTGCACGTGGTCTGGTGAAGGCCACGGGAATGCGCTGGATGCGAGAAGCACAGAACCGGTCGACGTGGTGGTACTTGGGGGAGGCCTATGTCCAGTGGACGTCTTTCGGCTGAAACGATGATGACGATGATGCTGCACGTCATTCTGTGGTGATAAGTAAATAATATAATGTCTTGGTTCTGTGGTATTGATCTCGCACCCAACTACTCTAAATTAGCCTTTCAGTTAGCTGCTTAACCTTTTTTCTAAACAGCGGCATTCAACGCGTCCTGAATGATGTTCATTATAGGTTAGGTTGGAACTGTAAACAACCACGCGCGAATCGAATTGGTCGCAGTAAGTAAGCCAAATACCCCGACCAAATGGGTTAGGTTAGGTTAGAACTGTGACCAATCACGCGCGAGCCAAGCGAGCAATGCGAGCGGTTCCACCGCAGCGGCCGGCGAGCGCTACTTCCAAAGGCTAGGCTGTTAACTAAATGGCCAATTAAGCTAGTTGGCTGCGACATTGACACGACGACACAATAGGTACCTTTGTAATGCTGACTTGGTAAAGCTTTCATAAGATTTGGTACTTAATTGTATCTTGCCAGAGCAGACAATATAGCCTTTAAACTGATGAAGATAAGTAAGTATTTCGGATGTCACATCTTAGGTATTCTTTGGCATTATATCTTCGACTTGATCGTCGTGTTCGAAAACTGACAAGCAGTTGACGATTCACTGCCTTCACATAAATATATTCGGTTATCTTAGGAATCTAGTTGGAATTGTAAACTCCTGAAAGGGCAAACAACTTCAAAGCTTAAAAATATTAAAAAAGTGACAAAATTGCGCTATAAAGTTGAATAGCCCGCTGCTATAGGTATGCATTGACGGGGCTTTGAGCGACGAGGGATATAACACTTCATTTCACAAACGAATTTCAAAGTAACATGCAATATTAAAACGCGCCCTTCACATTTCTGCTCAAATGAAAGTTTCGTCGAAATCCTAACGAAGTAAAATATTTATTTGGTTCACGAACTGAATTTAGTCACAGTACCTAACGTTATTATCATGTGTTTGATCGTGCATTTAAATGGCTACTCTGCGTGACTTTACACTTTAAAATGGTAGGCCATGCATTCAGCTGATTAATTGTTTAATTTACTCGGGAATATGGAATAATTTACGCTTTTGCAACTTCATAGAAAGGTGAACCGTTTTAAAAAGAAAATAAATGTTAATCCTACGTGAATACTTTTAGATTTTCAATTGAACTTTTTTTCATTTTTCATAGAAGGGCTATGTTTTACCAAGTAGCTGAAAATGAGTTTTTTTGTAAGCTCATTCAATTTTAAAAGCAATAACTAGGTACATAACTATGACTTTAAACTATTCTTGCTTATTGAATTTCAAATCGTAGTTAGGTACGCGTAAACGATGAATATTTCAACAACTGCCTAACTGATGATCACAAAATCATGTGTGTGGTAGGTAGGGAAGCTTAGCATAACAAGAAGATAGATAGTTACCTGCCTATGAGTCATTGCAGTAGAATGACAATCGCTAGAACGATAAATTTTTGTAATAAATCAATTTTACAAGACCTGCGCCTATTTATTCTACCCCACATTAGTTTTTCGACCATTCCCATAATAAATGTGGTGGCTTTGGCTTCGTGTTCAAAAATAATGTTGTCTTCTTTTTCAGCCACCGTCCGAGGCATCGAGGTGAACATAACTAACGTATGGAAGCCAGACTTGGGGTGGGAGATCAGTTGTTCCTGGGCGATACCCCCTGGTGATTCCTTGCAGTCAGTGAGACTGTATCAAAATAACCAACAGTTCCTGATTTATAGGCCTGAGGTAAGGAATAATGTAGCTACTGATAATTCTGATTAGACTGTTTTAAATAAAAAGACATACTAGGCTTAGGGCCGAGTCACACCGGAATGGCAGCGGCCCCCGGCGTCGCCGCTGGCGATGGCGGCCGCTGGCGACCATGCGCGACCTCCAGACCAGACCCCACGCGCATAGTCTCCTCTTGACTAGTTTACGCCGCTCGTCGGCCGCTCGCGTCACCTCGGGCTATTGGGATACTGGTCTTTTATTACACTCGCGACAATCTAAGAAGTCCGTTTTGACGTTTCGTTCTCGTACATGTAATAAAACGTTCAGCCTTGGGAATCAGTTTTTATCAATGTAGATAAGTCGTAGATTACAAAGTCTCTAAGTATGTTCAATCGATATGTCTCGAGAATCAGTTTTTATGAAACCAATTTTATTTTACATCGCTACACAAAGCGTTTTGATAGCTGTCAAAACGGACCTCTTAGATTGTCGCGAGTCTAAAGTAGATAAAGTTTATAATTATTTCACACTGGGTCTCTAGCTTAGTTTACAGAGAGGACAAAATACTTATAGGTACCTTCGAGACGAGCTTTTCGGGGCAGCATGAGGAGGGGCATCGGTGGCTTCCACCCAATAGATCTTGGAAGCCATCCTTGAGGTGAAAACAGTCACCGTGATGGTTCCAGCCGATAGGAGTACGGCATATCCCTTAGTCTTCTCTTGACGGAAGGCAAATAACATAAGTTTACAAAAATACAAAAAAAAAAAAATGGTTTTTGTATTTTTGTAAAATAAGTTTATGGATAGGTTAGCTATGTAAAACATTCACGATCAAAGAATGACGTAAAACCCCTATGTAGACTCGCGACAATCTAAGATGTCCGTTTTGACAGCCCATTGTGTAGCGATGAAAAAAAAAATAGTTTCTTATATACAGATTCTCGAAACATATCGATTACCTAAACATACTTAGAGAGTTTGTAATCGACGACTTATCTACATTGCTAAAAACTGATTCTTAAGGCATAACGTTTTATTACAAGAACACAGTTACACATAACAACGGAACGTACAAGAACGGAACTTCAAAACGGACTTCTTAGATTGTCGCGAGTGTAGTAAATCATTGCAATGTTACCTACTCTTCAAGTAAGGTACCTTTATAAGTAAATTAGAATGAGTTACATTGCAGTGACTTACCTACTTATGGTTCTACGTAATTCAAAGTTGATCGTGAATGTCCTACTTTAATTGGACATGAAAATTCCTAGCGAAAAATATACCAATCAAGAAAAATTATAGGTAGGTATTTAGGGGTCTGAGGAACAGGGTGTAAAGTTCACTCATACTCCAAAGAAAAGGGAGGATCCTCCGACCAGACGGGTGTTGTGTCTGCCGGGCAACTGCCCAACGATTGATATTGGGTTCTTGTATATGTATATGTCCACTGCACGGTAAACTTTAATTGCGCGATGCAGGATTTATGTGACGTCAGGATTTTTGTTTGATGTCAGGTCTTTGAGGCGTAGTTCGCATGTGGCGATGTAGATACCGCCACATCACTCCCCTCCGGAGACCGGAGGTCGATAGTGGGCTGAGTCTTATATCTTCCGATGCTTGCCAGTGCCAGTTGTGGTTCCAGTGAGTCGGAACCGGGTGCTGCATTGTTCGCAGTGGGCCGGAACTGTTTGCGGCGGTTGTGGTGATTGAAGTGATTGCTGTGATTCCCCAGTGGGTCGGGGTGATGAGTGATTGAGGTGATTCCCTAGTGGGTCGGGGTGATGAGGCTGAAGGTGATGACCAGGAATGCGCGTTCGCTGCATGCTGGTGGTCAGGATACCCGTTGACGCCTCGGGTGCTGGCTTGGCTGTGTGACTCGCCTCACTGAAAGCTTGCGGGAGTGATGATGATGACGTCACGCTGGAGTAGTTGCACGAAGGCTGCGTTGACGTTCATATTCGGGGTTACCAATTTAGGGGTATGAGGAACAGGGTGTAAAGTTCACTCATCCACCATAGAAAAGGGAGATCCTCCGACCAGACGGGTGTTGTGTCTGGCGGGCAACTGCCCAACGATTGATGTTGGGTTCTCGTATATATGTCCACTGCACGGTAAACTTTAATAGCGCGAGGCAGGATTTATGTGACGTCAGGATTTTTGGTTGATGTCAGGTCTTTGAGGCGTAGTTCGCATGTGGCGATGTAGATACCGCCACAGGTACATGGACCTCGTAGAATAATTTGACAGGTGCAAATATCAAACTCCAAATTGAAAAACAAACAACAATCACTAGTAATGTCAAAGTAATCTACGAGATTAAAAACAGACTTTACCTACTTGTTAATAGGGAAACCACCAAACGTTAAATTATAAGATCGTAACCAATTAGATGTCACAAATTTATTAAATAATGTGACTACAAAACGAATTTACTTCATCACGTACCTTATGTACCTAAGTAGGTACAGGTAGTGTACCTATTATCTCATCCTTCCGGCCCTAAACGGATCAAAATGATTAAATTTTTGTTTACAAAAGGTCGGCCACCAAACATCCTGTTACTGAGTGTTCTAAATTTGGCAGTCCTCTCCTTTGTTAGATGTTTTTCAATTACACTGGATTAAAATGTTTCGTGGTATTCGGGGATAATCTTCGTGACTATGTAGGTAGGTAGTACCTATTAGGTAGTAAAATCTAGTTACTAATTAAAGTTTTCGAGGGTTTTTGAGATGGGACTTCAGAGCAGTTATAAAAATCAGCTTTTATTTGACTACTTAGGTGTCATTCCTTTATCCGAAAGGGATACCGTGACCCTTACGGGCGGGTTTTAGTCAGTAAAAGTCTGACACGCCCTCCCGCTCCGCCCAGAGCGGGAGAAGTCATTTGATGACTGAGCAACCTCACAAAAAAAAAGGTGTCATTCCTTTGTGGTACTTTTCAGCAACGCTATACCTATTACTTTGGTGTAAAAGTACCTTTTGCAAAAAAAGTCATTTATTCAAACTAGGCTGAAAATCAGCACTTTTCGAACGTCAAAATTACATGAGACAGTCCCCCAAAACGCCCGCCCTTCACCACTTCCTAGTGCTTTAGCTGGGAAGAAGAAGTGGCGCAACAAACTCTCCAGCAGCACAGCTGTCTGTTCAGTTAGAAAAAATTGATTATATGCAAAAGTATGCAAAATCATTTACATAAATTAAAAATCCAATTATTAGCCACAGTGTCAGCACACTCCAATATCACAACCAAAAAAAAAAAACTCAAAATCACACAACGATGCAGCTTCTCTTCGAATTCCTCTGCTTATCGAATGAAATCTTTATTTTCCTCACAGAACTTATTCCACATTTTCTCTACAGGCTGATGGCGGCAGTAGTCACATAGTGTACAGACGTGTAGAAGACATGATGTCGACAAACTGTGCTGTACCGAATGACGATCGACAAAAAGGCACCTGCTTGATAACCCTGGAACTGTACCAACCACAGAGAGATAACATCACGATATCCTGCGAAGTGTCCGGTGAAAGACCGTATTTCAGAATAGAAAGGAAGAATTTAGTTGTTGAGAAATTCGGTAAGATTATTTACATTTGTAATGAAATGAAATTGTTTATTCTTACAGACCAACGACACTCGATCGACGACGAGCGCTGCGGCCTAGTCGCCTTGCTGACGACCGTGGACGACGACGTCTTCGCCTAGCGGCGGCGACGTCGCCCAGTTGTTTCGTTGCAGTAAGTCCGTGCAGTCGGCAAAAAATAGTCTAGAATACGCACGTAAATTACGAGCAAAATGAGTGACGACGAAATTAGTATCGATTTATTAATTCAAGAGCAAGAATACGTCTGGTCTCCGAGACTATTTGACAACTACAACACACCGCACACGCCACAACTAGGCGATGTCGTCGTCCACGGTCGTCAGCAAGGTGACTACGCCGCAGCGCTCGTCGTCGATCGAGTGTCGTCGGTCTGTAAGCGCCCTTACACGTAGTCATATTACAAAAAAAAAATGCTAGATGAGGTCGGCGTTTCCTATCTGACTACACCGAGAAGAAAGGCCGAAACAAACTCAAAGGTCGCAGTCTCTTTTAGGTAGGTATATAATAAACTATCGTTGCACCAGGACATGTCCTACAGAGAGGTACCTAGGTGTACCTGGGGACCTTTATTTGGTAAAAATTGGAAGCAGAGTACATAGACTGTAGATAGAAGCCGTATAATATTGAAAGAAATAGTCGAAGAACTTGTCTACAGTAGGAATTACTTTGAGAAAGCCAATCATAGGTTTTCTAATCACAACATGGTTATTACCTACCTACCTACATACGTCACGCGTTTTCCCCGAAAGGTTAGGCAGAGGTGTACCTAAATATAGGTGCATTAAGGATGCAGTAGTATGTATGTATATCTAGCTATACCTATATTCAAAATGAAATGCTGTTCGTTGGTAAAGTGCCTTCTACACGGTTGCCAACCGCGTCCCCGACCGAGGTGACTTTGGTGGCGACCGGCAGAGCTGTTTCAAATTGGGTAGTGAACTATCATTACACAGTTGTAAGCTACCAATGTCACCTCTGTCGGGACGCGGTTGGCGACCGTGTACCAGTCGCTTAAGCATGCACTCCAGAACGCTGGACCGATTTGTAATTTTTTTGTTTAAAATTGTTCTTAGGTAATTAATTAGTAAATATATCCGAATCAGGTTCCTACGGAAAGAAAAAATTGAGAATTAGTCGGGAAAATTGGACAATAATTCGGGAAAACTGAAAGTGCATTTTCTATGGGAATTTTTAATGAATTATTGAAATTTGGACAGGACAACGTTCTGTCCGGTCAGCTAGTAATAAAATACGTAGATAATAATACTAATATACTACTTACCACAAACTTATCACAGTGCCACCTACCGACGCTGTAGTGACGGTTGGGCCCGTGAACGAAGAGTCAGGTCGAGTGACGCTCAACTGCAGTGCTGGTGGTGTACCACTTCCTAACTTGTCGTGGACTATTGGGGATCAGCAGGTTTGCATTTAAAAATAGCTTTTTAGAGTAATAGTTCGAGTTAGAGTAAGAAACTGTCTGACAATTTTTTATGATCGGGTGGTAATCACCTTCCCAGCCCAGTAACTGGGCAATACGTAAGACTGATTGTCAGACTTTCGGTCTTCTGACGACCCGTAACGACTATCAAATATCCACAAATGACAGTCAGGACCAACGGCTTAACGTGCTTTCCGAGGCACGAAGGAGTCTCGGTATGTAAAGATCCCCATCTACGGACCAAACCCGGCAAGCGTAGCTTAACCTGATGGATCGACCCCAATCAATCAGCCTAGCCTTTTCCCAACTATATTGGGGTCGGCTTCCAGTCTAACCGGATGCAGCTGAATACCAGTATTTTACATGGAGCGACTGCCTATCTGACCTCCACAACCCAGTAACTGGGTAATACGATACCCTTTGGTAAGACTGGTTGTCAGACTTTCGGGCTTCTGACGACTGTCAAAGATCCACGAATGACAGCCAGGACCAACGGCTTAACGTGCTTTCCGAAGCACGGAGGAGTCTCGGTATGTAAAGATAGTCACCCATCCATGGACCAACACCGGCAAGCGTTGCTTAACCTGAAGGATCGACCCGTGCGGCTGTTATTGTGCTCTCTGTATACTGTGCTCATTACTAAGCAATGAGCTCCTGTGTAACTGATAAATAAAATATTTTCCCCAGATACCCCGCGACTTCTCAGGCGGAGCCTGGAACGCGACGTCTAAGCTATGGCATGCTTGGTCAGCTCTCTCTTACACGCCATCTAGTGGAAGTACCGCTGTTTGTACCCCAGAGATCAGTAGGGCAGGAAAACTAGTGAAGGGACATGCTGCCGAGTATAATGCGGCGAGGAATTTAAAGGGTATGTTTTTGATTTTGATATTATATTCAGTGAAAAATACTGATAACAAAATATGCATTTGCGTAAACATACTTATGCAAATTGCAAAAAACGTAAGAAAATTTGATTTTTGCCGAAACGAAAACTTCCGCCGTCATTTATTCATTTATTTAGTCATTTATTTCATGAACAAGTACCTTGTATCTGAATTTAAATACACAAAAATTACACGTTTAATTAAGTCGTTTTCTTTTTCAGGAGGCCTATTCAACGCGATTCTTACGGTAATATCCCTGTTACTACTCAGATGATCAAAAATCTAATCAAGGGCGAATACTTAAATAAAACCAAATAGTGATTTGTTCAATTTTATTTCGGCTGAATATCGTTGTGAACGATTGATTATATTTTTTTTAAGTTGGAGTTACAATAATTGGGGTTTTTGTAGGAATATTTTATTAATTAAAATGAGTCTGAAAATAATCTGGACGTTAAGGCGCTCCCCTCATCGGGAGCATTGCCTGTAATGTAATAGTTTACATTCGAGCATTACATCGGTGAGTGAAAAGAGGCCATTGTTAGGATAACATTATTTTTAGCTAATTATCGGTTCCATGCGGCCGTAGTCGCGGCCATCATAAGTTTAAACTTTAAATCAATAAAATAATTCTCACAATTAATACAAAATTTAAAAAAAGGCTGTTTCGATAAATATCTCAATTTAAGAGAACGACCCTGCCAACATATTGTAACTTCAACTCATAATGTTTTACAATTATTTTAGACTCTTTTTAAAGATTCTTAATTGTTTTACATTTTATACTGTAGGTTACCATTTATATTATTTTTCTATTATAATAATTGAAATTCATAGTTATTATGCACTTAAAAAACCTACTTATTAAATGAGAGGAAGACCTTTGCCATTTATATTATTATATTATAATTAGAATATGACAAAGAAAAAAAAAACAATGGTAAAAGTCTCCCGCAATGAACGTGCACTTCAAAATATTTTTATTAATAAAATTCGTGACTATACAATTGTAAATAAATTTTGGACGTAACGTTTTTAAATAGGAGATAATAAAAATAAAAATCAAGCACCTTACAGGTACTGGAAGAATACATAAACATGTAAAAAATATCGTGACTAGGTCAAAAACATTGAACTTGCTTGCAAAAAACTGCACTTAGTTTTTGTATTTTTTTAATTATTACATTAAATTATTATTTAAACTGGCTTCCAAAACGGCATTTTGTGCGTGGAGAATTTTGCAAGCAAGTGTAGATACTGAAAATATATATTTGTAAGAAAAGATCTGTTTGTTATGTTAGGAACATAATTTGTAGTTATTGAGACGTTTTAATTGATAGTTGAGTTTCATAGTACAGATTTATAAGTGTTTTTTTTCTTACATTTACTTTTTTCGTTCTTAAATAATGTGAAAAAGCCAGTTGTTACCCGCCCACCTATTTAATTTTAAAGGAGATATTGTTTTTCCTACATTCCTTTAGATTTAGAAATTTTCAAACTCGCTGCACGCGGTAAATAAAATGTAAGAACAGGACAGCACATATTGGGAGAGCATAGATTCACTAGTAATTTGTCTAATGAGCGATACAGCACGCTTGAGTTATTTGAAAACGCGTGCAGAGAGTTTTTAGCCTAAGGACTCGATGCTACGCATTTTTAATTCGTCTCCACGGCCTATACATTTTCGGAATTTACCGAAATAAATTATAGTAAGTATCTACATTATTTTATGTGGAAATAAATTATTTAATTATGAGCTTATGTGTATTTATTCCTTTCTCGGTGACCTACAAAGATATTGTCTTGTCAGCAGAGGTAGCAGTTTTGGCAATATGCAGGTATTTACTAAAAATAATATTAGAAGTTTTTTCCTATAGGTTCACGATCAACAACTTGAGTTTTCACTGAATGACGAATTAATACAACAATGGAATTATGAATGACTGATAAATCACGACCATATGCCCTAACAATGATTATTATCACAGTGCCTTCATACTTTGTCGTTGAAAATTCACTATAGTCATTAATTTATTTAACAAACCCCGTCATTTCGACACTTAAGTGAAATATTAGGTATTCCAGAGTGTTTTAATTGAATTAATGATTATTATGCGTATAGTTACAAATTCACACGTTTTTTCACAGTGTTATATAAATTAATGGCAAGAGGTGCTGTTCCAGACAAAACGATCTTATTTTGTTTAGCGTTCTAAAGTCAGTACTGCGCCTGTTTGCGTGTATATGCCCGTTGGCCAAGCTCGGTCAACGGCTCGCCTAACGCCTATTGGCTTTAGATAACCACTTTATCTCGTCTCTGCCTAATCAATACTTTAATATTATAATTACGAATGTAACTCTGTCTGTCTGTCTGTTACCTTTTCATACCTTAACGGCTGAACGGATTTCGATGAAATTCGGCACACAAATAAACCATGAATACATGACATAGGATACTTTTTATCCCGATGGTAAGTATATTCCCGTGGGATAATTCCCGAAATCCACGCGGGAAAAAGATTAACTTTAGTGAACTTTTTACGCCATTCAAACACAATGGTGTTTCTCAGTCGCCCCGCCTAGCGGGGGAATACAATACTACCTACCTACGTACGAAGTTACAATGGAGGCCAAGATAAGACACTACATACAATTTATTTATTATTGCTCAAACGATATGCGAAAAACACTGGTATTTGAGTCCGATAGCGCGCAATGTTTTGGATATTATTTCGACAAAATAAACTAGGTCAACCAATGACCACTACCACAGTACGATAGTTTTAAAAATGAAAAAAATAAACAGCCTGCTTTCTATAAAAGCTTAGGCCAAAATGTATCTCAATACACCGTGTGTGATTACGGTAATATGTAAGGAAATGGTAGAAAAGGTTTAAAGTACCTACTGTGAAATTATAAACAAAACACTGTGCACTAATAAAACAGAGGATTGTATTATATCTGGAATGTATAAATTATATCAACAAGTGGGTATATTTACATGAATATATATGCGCGATACATAAATACTTATAAATCAACAAAATTATTCTACGGTAAATGCATTCTGAATCTGGCACACAATATAATAATAAATGCATTTAAATTCTTAAGTTTAATATAATTAAAAAATATAATTAAACTACTCTCACTTGGCCTGGAATGTTTTGTGCGAAAGAAGTCGAATTATTACTTACCGATCATTATTTTAAAGAATTATTTCGGTACTTACACTATTTTTTTTAAAGTATCGATATATTAACACGTTCGCTGCAAAAACACAATATTTAATGTAGAAATAAAGGCAGATCTCAATTTCTATGATTTCTTTTTGTTGTGATTTTATGATATTTCAAGTACATATTATATTATATATATTTCTTTTTTCAGGAGTGTATTTTAAAAGCTACCTCTCTGGGCTAACTAACAATCAAAGTAAATGCGACCATTATTTGGCAACCCGAGTGATGCTTTGCCCTTTATTAATTTACCAACAGGTTTTTTTTTATGTAATCATGTTTTTGCAGCCATCGTGTTGACTAATAATCTTCTTTTTACAGGCAAAGATAGATACACAAGATTGATACTTCTTTACTGTTACGCTTGATAAATACGGTATATTCCGTCAATTCATTATTACGACTACATTTTTGTCCCAATTACTTGGGTACAGTAATATATTCCAATAATATCCATTGACATTTCCTGACCGGTAATTAAATTTTTCATTGATTAATACATTGACGTTAAAGTCATTACTAGCACATTTCAACACATCTATGAGTGATTTTGACTAGAAGTAACTACTTAAATCTAAAAATTTATTATTTGGCTAATTATAAGATTTAATCATCAAGTCACACTACTATTCAGATCATACATAACTTCAATTTAATAGAACTTGTTTTTTTTTTGAGAAAAATCTTGTATCATTATTGTATACCTTTTCATGGCCGAATGTGTTTTCATTCGATATACTAAAAGCTATACATTTAGAAAACATTTTATTGATTTTTAGTATTAATAGAACAATTCAATCTTTGTTTAAGTAATAATAAGGGCTGGCACGGACTTGTCGAAGCGCGTTTTCTATGAAAATAATATAGACTTACGCAAAAAAAAAAAAACTATCAAGGACATTCTCGGGCTTGCGCGCGCGTGTGTCTCTAACTACGCCAAGTCTGTACCGGCCCTAAGTCTAATCCATTTTGCCTAATATAATGTATCATACAATAAAAATACTAAATATTTAACGCATCTACATCTTTGAGTGGATGGAAAAGTAATAAACAACATAGAATGTTGATTTATTTAAATGCAAAGTTTTGTGCGAACGTGTTTGAATTAAGTTGTTATAATCCCGAATTAGGGTCGCGATTTATGGATCTTGAAGTAACTTGCGAAATCATTTAGATCCTAAGCGTTTTAGCAATCAGATACAATATTTCACCATTCTTGTTTTGACAACTGACAACACGAAAATGAATACGTTTGCGACCCATCTCAAATGTCAAAAATAGATAGCTTGGAATTGAAATGTTTTGGCCAAATTTATTTTTAATCATTTTAATTTTCGGGGCGTACCGCCAGCTCTTACAGCAGTATTATTTTACTATTACTTCAGTGTAGGAAAGAGATGAAACTCTACAGGATGTATAGCTCCATCTCCTTCCCCCACTGAGTAAGATTAAAATAATACTGCTTGGTAGTAGGCCTCCTGGAGTGCTAGTGTGACTCAAAAGCACCTTGCAATTACACACTTTTATAGCTGCACTACTTCAGTCACGGTGGCCAATCTCAACGGAGACAAGTCAAGTACAGTCAAGAGTATTAATTGTTTACCAAATTGACTACCAACTTAAATTGTCCCTTAATTCAATTCTAAATACGCGGAAAATCGGAGTAGTGTGACAATTGGATGAATAACATTAATATCCTTGACTGTGCGTAGGAGATATTATACTGCACAAGTAGTACAGTCGTATCAGGGAACATAATTATTATAAAGAATTAATGCTAGCATATTTCTAGTGCCAGAGAGAGAGACGGAGGTATACATGAACTATAAGCCCCATCCCTTTTTCGCAACGAAATTATGATGCAATAATCAATCATTATCTTACGTCATACCAATTTATTTAGGGTCGGCGAAATAGTTACACTCATATCAGATAGAAATAAAAAACAAAGTGTATGCAAACTAATTCAAAATCCATAAAGAACGTTCTAGCATAATGTCAATATGATCATACTCATAGTACAACCTCATTAGATGGTACCTCTACTTAAGGTGCTGTCTGCAGCCAAGCCCTGAGTCCACGAGCCCTCTCAGCCACTCCACCGTCTGAGTTATCTTGCATTACTGGTTCCGGCTAGAAAGGTAAACGTATCTGTTTAAAGGGTAATAGGGCAGCTAAAAAAAACCTAAAACTATTCTCGCGACAATCTAAGAAGTCCGTTTTGACGTTCTCGTATTTGTAATAAAACGTTATGCCTTGAGAATCCGTTTTTAGGAATGTAGATAAGTCGTCGATTACAAACTCTCTAAGTATGTTTAATCGATATGTCTCGAGAATCAGTTTAAAAGAAACCAATTTTTTTTTCATCGCTACACAAATGATTTTTATAGCTGTCAAAACGGACTTCTTAGATTGTCGCGAGTCTAGATAGATTAGATTATAACCTAACTAATTTTATTTCATTTACTCGACGGTCGACGATACATTTATTGTAAATGATATAACATTAGCTAGGTGAAAGAGGTGAATATAAATGCGAATAAGGCGGAATTATTTAGAGAAACTCCGTAAACGTGATGGGTATCGATATCTAAACAATGCCGGCGGTCGATGACTCCTCAAAAAATATCATCAAATCTTTTACCTTATTACCACAAAGCCGTGTTTATCAGTTGTTTCGCCTAAACACCTTTTAAACATGACATTTGTGTATGGAGTTTGACATAAAACTGACATTAGGCACGCGTTTAACAAGTGTCTAAGTTTTTGTGGTGAGGCCCTTATGTTTTATTTTGACTTGTTTAGATTTTGATACCCTCCACGTCTCCGGAGTTGTGCTAGCTAATTTAATTTCCCCTTTACTAAGTAGCTGCGCCTCGCGGTTTACCCGCGTAAGTCTCGATCCCGAGGGAATATCGGGATAAAAAGTATCCTATTTCGTATTCCAGGTCCTGGTCTACCCGTGCTAAATTTCTTCCAAATCCGTTCGGCCGTTTTAGCGTGAAAGCGTAACAAACAAAAAAACTCACTTTCGCATTTATAATAAATACTAGCTGCACCTCGCGGTTTCACCCGCGTAAGTCTCGATCCCGTGGGAATATCGGGATAAAAAGTATCCTATGTGTTAATCCAGGTTATAAACTATCTGTTTGCCAAATTTCATCCAAATCTATTCAGTCGTTTTTGCGTGATTGAGTAACAAACATCCAAACACACAAACTTTCAAATTTATAATATTAGTAGGATTATAGTTAGGATTTATTGAATTTGATACTACTTACAGCTGATAATGTCATTCGTGTTTGTGATGTTGTGGCAGCATTACACGAACTAGTTTCTGGAGAAGCTGTGAACAGAAAAAAACTAATTCACTTCCTGTGTCTCTAATTATTTAACCTAATACACGAATTAAATAAAAGTGCATGCTACCTCCTCCCTTGTCCTGTTATCCTGATACCAAGGACTGATATCATATATCTAAAAAGCTATGGAGCAACATCGACGTGCTTTTTTCATAGAAACACGTCACGAGGCACGTCCTGGGCTAATAAAAAAGCTGCAGGAGCATAGCTGCTCCTGTATAAAACTAAAGATGTTTTCTTCAAATAACTTCTAGTATGACCTCTTCCCTTAGCCTGTTTTCCTGGTACTTATGATCTGGTGAACCTAAATGAAAGACGTTCGATATTCAAATAGTTACCGGTGTGAGGTCGGCGGGCGTCCAGCGCGCGCCAGATGTCGCGCACGTCGGCGTGCAGCGCGCGCAGCGAGCGCAGCACGGCGCCGCCCGCCTCGCGCGGCGCCGCCGAGCTGGCGGACGACGCCGAGCTAGTCGTGGCCTCCTGCTAGACAAATAAATATTAGCCAAGGGAAGATCGTTTGAAGGAAGTTTCAAAATAGGTATTTCAAATTCAACTTAGTAAAAATCACACCGTGGAAACTTAGGTGAAGTGAGCTGTCAATAGCAGTAAGATTTTTACTTTCAATTATTCCAGTATAGTTTCAATTGGACAAGGAAGCGAGCTGTGCTACAAAGAAAGTACGAATATCGTAAAACTAAAATGAAATTCAGCTAAATAATTAATTTCAGCTATAGTGAAGGCGAAATTAAAAGAATATGGACAAAGTCGACAACAGGGAAATCAACAAACTAAAACGACCACAGGTCTACAAAAAATGAACCAAAATACGACCTACAGCAAAAAAAAAACAGCGAATGCAAAAACCAGAAGTAAGCCTATAAGTTATCAAATAAAGCTGAAAATTGTTTGAAACAAAACCAAAATGGACCAACAAATATTCGAAAAATTTACCAAAGAAGAAGCACTTAATGAAGAACAAAATAAGGTTGGAACGAAATAAAGCTTAAAATTGCTATAACAAAAAACCAAATGGCGTAACAGATATTCGAAAAAATAACCGATAAAAAAGCACTTTATCCAGCACAAAATAAGATTGGAATTAGTTCGTCAGCAGAACCTGTATGAGTGGTGGAGGGTGTGTGTCGGCCAGACGACGCAGAGCCCGTTCGATGTGCCGCAACCTTATCTCCTTTTCGCCTAGAAGTGCCCGCGCCCGATGTAGAGCCACCTCAAGTTCTGTTACTTCTCGTTCCTCCTGTTTTTATACAGGTATAGCATCAACAACCACGACCAACAACAACTACGACCTATAGCATCACTGATTACACCCAGTGTCAGAGACAGATGGAGCTACATGGGACGAATAGCGCTATCCCTTTTTCACAATGGAACAATGATATATTTTTATACTATAGATAAGACGTATTTCGATACTTTTTGGCACTTCTTGCATCCCTACTAACCTCTTGAGGAATACAGGTATAAATGTATGTAATTTACTGATACAACTTACGGAAGGAGCTCTATGTGGCGACAAGGACGCCCTCGTCTCTAGAAGCGCCGCCTTCCGGCGTTTCAACGCGGCGCGCGCACGTCGCATGCCTTCTCTCTCTACGAGCGCCCGATGACGCACGAACTCAAGTTCGGGTGTGTCCGCTGTTGCTACTGGACCTGATTTAGGGAAAAATAAAAAGGTAAAGTAAACATAGATTTTTCACACAAGAAATAAAAGTATTCCATTTTTTTTTACAGTGTTTCTTAGTTTCATGTCCAGAGATCAGGGGACTTACTACCAGCGCAGCATTTACAGCAGTATTATTATAATACTAACTGCGTCCCGCGGTTTCACCCGCGTAAGTCTCGATCCCGTCGGTAAATCGGGATAAAAAGTATCCTATGTCCTATTCTAGGTCGTGGTCTACCCCTGTGCCAAATTTCATCCAAATCCGTTCACCCGTTTTAGCGTGAAAACGTAACAAGTAAACAAACTCACTTTCGCATTTATAATATTAGTTACGATTACTTCAGTGGGGTAAAGAGATGGAGCTATACGTATAGCTTCACCTCTCTCTCTCTCTCATATCTCTAAGTGGTGGTGGTAGGCCCACAGGGTTATGTGACGATCCTTTTTACACCCAGTATGTAGAGAAAACATGACATATCTTACCTAATTCAGCAAACGGGTACCGAAGACTGTAAGCCGGCTGCAACGCTAAATCTGGGAACTGATCTTCTAAATCATCTAATTTTCTCAACTGCTGCCGAAGAGATTCTAGAGGACTCGACCAGCCCTCGCCCCTTCTAGTGGACATAAAAACCGACATATTTTATGTGGAGTTATGGTAAAGAAATGCAAGTGGAATGTTTAACTGTGTGTATTTTCTGTGTGCTTACTAATATGTAAGATTATTTATTTAATTTCTGAAAAAAAAAAAAAAAAACTTTTATTTTACAAGTAGTTTACAAGTAGTGTCCCAGCAGTGGGAACATGAAAGGCTGATTGATTAAATCAGCCTTTAATGTTCCCACTGCTGGGACACAGGCCTCCTCTCTGTGAGAGGGAGTGGACCGGAATCCACCACGCGGGCCCAGTGCGGGTTGGTAGATGTCACATGTCTTCGAATTTTTGGTTCTATAGATCATGCAGATATCCTCACGATGTTTCCGTCACTTTTTTGAGAGCAGTGGTTATGAAATAAATTGTACATAGGAAAGTGTTATAGGGGTATGAGGAACAGTGTGTAAATTTCACTCATCCTCCATAGAAAAGGGAGGATCCTCCAACCAGACAGGTGTCGTGTCTGGCGGGATGTTGTATACCGGGTGTTAGAGTAGACACCGTTATCCTTGAAACTAGTGGTTTGGTGTCATCTATAATATACTTTTTCTATGGGACCAAACTTGAAATCGCGAAAAAAAAATCAGCCGTTCCATACATTTGTGTTCACTTAAATCGACAAAATGTATGGAACAGCTGATACTTTTTTTGCGATTTCAAAGTTGGTCTCATAGAAAAAGTTTATTGACACCAAACCACTAGTTTCAAGGATAACGGTGTCTACCCTAACACCCTGTATATGCTAGTCGCGCGGTGAACCCTGGTTGCGCGGTGCAGCTTTTGCGAGACGTTAGTGTGATGCGTAGTTCGCATGTTCGTGTGTGTTATAGTTATGATACAGAAATAATATTAGTAAAATATATTCTTACTTCGGTGAATAATTTAGACGCGACGTGGAGGCTGATTTTAATCTTGTAAAACACCTACGTCGGCCATGTCCTGAAATACATAACACTTTTTAATGTAATTATTTTTTATAGCAGTTAAAGTACAGTCGACCTCATAAATGTTTTATCACTTTTAACAACCATTCCCACCAAATTGATTCTTTAATACGGTTGAAACTACCTAAACTGTAACACAGACAAATAGACCTCGCCGTTTTATGACGTGTTAATGACGTAACCTTAGGGTGATGAAGTTGAAGCAATTACGAGCTCGACTTTATTACAAGGTGAAGTTCCAAAATACTCCTAGGGTCAGTTCACACCGAGACGCGACGCGACGCGCACTTTTTTATGATCTGATACAATATCGAATTTATTTACTACACAATAAGGTACACGCGCTGCGCAGCTCCGCGCACTTCAGCGTACTTTGACACGTGTCAAAACTCTCGCACTGAAATTATACCTTTTGGTGGAGAAAATAAGTTCGATAATTGTTACAAAGTGTTTGAACTGGGGTTATGTATTAATTTTTAGGTCAGGTTAGGTAGGAAAATTTGGCAATTTTTTATGAATTTGGGGTAATTTTGGTAGTAAAAATATGAATTTTAATCAGCAATAGCTGTTTTATTTTTAATAATAAGATTTTTTATTATTTTTGATAATTTTATTGTGCCACTTTCAGATCTGACAGGGTTTTTTTTACATAGGTACTGTATATATAAAAATCTTTTATGTTATGCATTAGTATTGCCAGTGTTTTCATTTACTGTCGTATCGTTGTCTTACATGAGATAAAATTTTAAATCATAGTTCATGAAAGGATACCAAGCTTTGTCGATTTTGCTGCTGAATGTGTAAAATATTTACCGTTGACATTTTCTTTAGGTTTTTCGTCGGCTGTTGTGGCATCGGATGAATCTTGGCAGTCAGTTGTAGCACCTAAGAATAATATTAAATTACAACGCATGAAGAAGAAAATAAAAGATATCTAGATATCGTCTGATTTACGGTTATTAGTCTTATCGGTTTCTGAATTGAGAATTTGAAACAAAGAACTTGTCGAACTCTAGCATTACTTACATAGCCTGCGAAATTAAAAATCTCTTAAGAAATATTGAATTACGCAGGATATCACCTTAAGTTCAACTTCAAATGTTTACTTTTGAAGCCGGGAGTGAGACCACAGTGTGGAGCTAACAGACTAGACCATAAGGGCTCGTGTTGCCACTCCGCGCGACTGCGTGCCCCGGCCGCTGAAGCGCCGCCACCGCTCGATGGTGCCGCGGCCGCGGGCTGGCAACGTTGTTCATACACAGCTTATAGGCGCGGCGGCGGCACGGCATATAGATACTCATTTCTTGTTCTATCTGTTCGCCTAACCACACATCCCTTTTAGCATAGCCTATCTAACTACTACAAGAATATAAATAAAAAATAATAAAAAGTAAAAGTAACGTTCGTACTTATAGTATGTCGTCACCTGTATCTCTGTCGCGGCGGCGCGGCGGCTCGCGGAAGGCCACGGCCGCGCGCCGCGGGGCCCGCGCGCGCGCGGGGCCCGGGGCCAAGGGCGGGGCCGAGGCCGGGGCCGGCTGGAAGAATGGTCGGACAGAACGTAAATGCCCAGATTTCATACTTCCAGTTTACAACTCTTCAGCAGTTTGGGTAACTTGTATGCCTATTTTTTACGCTCCAACTGGTGGTATTGTTGTGTCGGGTTGCGGAGCTCCCAAAGATAAGGTTGAGCTCGAGATGGCTTACTGATGCATGCATATTAAAATTAAATATTTTTCTTTGGCATGCCGAAATTAAAATACAAAATGACGGAAATGAAAATTAGTGGCAAAATATAAGTTTAAATATCATTTCTTTTTCGATAAGTATTGTTGTCCTAAATGAAGAAGTATAGAATACGATACGGTTAGATTACGTGGATAATAATGCTAATGAATTAAACAGCCTGTATACTCACTAAATAATCACCACAAATGACAGGGCCGATGATCGCAATTTGATAAAGCGAAGGTTGATATTGTAACAATTACCATAAAACCCGTGTTATTGCAACATTTTGTTAATCACCACACTTGCCAAAAGGACTGACGTTCAGTTAACTATGCAGCTGAGAAAACATCAAGTTTGACAGAACGAGTCGAGTATTTTATATGGCAGCGCTGTCAGAAAGTGACGAAATAGACAAAAGATACTCACTCACTCAGTAATTGTCGCGTGTGTCATGTTAGCCCTGCTGAGTTTGTTTCGCCATTTCTTCTCAGGGGTAGTCAGATAGGAAAAGATTCCATTTTGTCTAATTAAATTTTTAAATATGACTTGTAAAAGTGGTTCCGATATCCTATTCACAGAATAAAACATTTCTTCTCAATCGAAATATGTACTTATATGCAAAAAATCTATCTCTGGGTATTCTGCGTATTTCACAACTTATATTATTGATTCGTTTTCATCGGATGATTATTGATGAGCCTCCTTACATGTGTCCTACAAATACATTCTATCCAACTGCATAGTACCAAGCTGCTTTTGGGAAAAAAATATAAACTTTTTTTTACTTTTACTTTTACTCACATTGTCCCTCCTTATTTTCCAGTCTTCATTATTATTGTCTAAGGGTTTGTGCGCGTTGCTCTCAGAGTACGAAGTTTCGTTGTCATTGTACTTGACGCTCGGGTTGTTGTTGATGCGTGCTCGAGGTGGTTCGGGTTCGACGACAGCGCTTACTGATGTCTCGTTCAGTTCTTTACATCTATAAAATAATATGTTTTAAAGAAGACAGTTATATTCTTTATTATTATATACTAGGAGGACATGGACACAACCAGTATAAGAATCAGGAAAAACACAGATAATAGAAGTAAAACTTCTTAAAAAATAAGAGAGATCTATGGGAAACAGAGAGTAACATATTTTTTCTCTCTCATGTAACGAAATGTGCATAAACGTGACACGTCCTAGAAAAGACTATGCCAGGGTCTCCCACAAGACTCGGCCAGAACCGACAAAGATGAACTATATTTCATAAAAAAGGAAAATAAATATAGAATTAGATAGTATAATTAGTTTTCTATTTGTAGCACACCAAAATAAGTTTATTTAAGTTGACCACTTGATACTACTGATTTGAACGTTATCATGAAATAAACTATTAAATGATTAATTAAAATAATGATTTTTAGCACATTATCCTCAGTTTCAATAGACAAGGTAGTCGTTCAAATTCACTTACGTATCTTCATATTGATATTATTATTGTAATCGATTTGCAAGTGCAATTTCGTATCGATATTATTATATTTTGGTATTGGTAACATTTCTAATTGAAAATGTAGCTATGAAATGTGTTGTTAAATTGAATAACTATTTAAAGTTACTTTTTAACGGTGTGGTTCTACAGATTTTATTTATATTGTATAATTCTTCTTATTTTTTCATATGAATTATCATTATTATAGAAAGACTGTCGGACACTACATACAATTCGAGCCGATTCTTGGCATTGTCTTTTCACTCTCAGTTCTCATCCATTATCGAATCGCCGCCTAAGAAGTTTCACTTCAAAAAGGTTTTTTTGGATAGGTAGCTATAAAGTTATTAGAGAATATAACTGTTATTGTTATTACTCAGGTTTTCTATTCAGCAAAGAACACTGATGTTAACTAAGGTGAAATAGAAAAAGAGATACTGTACCTGCTTCGTACGGTTTTTACGACTTGACAAAACATCGAGATTTCTTAATTATATTTAACTTTAATAGTAACGTATTATACACATAAACATTCCCGAATAAATTCTCTAAACGATGGTGAAAACCTCATCAAAATCTGTTGCGTGATTTAGAACAACGCGGACATACAGAAAAACACGAAAAGCGACTTTAACTTATAATATGTATAGTTTATGTTACCTTTCTAGGGATTGGTTAGCTTTGTGTGAATTAGATTTCTCAGTTTCCGATCCTGTGGTCATGCTCATCTCCCGTCTTTTGTTCCGGCGTTCTATTGACATCTGGAACAAAGGAAATATTGGCTTGAGTGTTTTTTACAGCTGCAAACGCAGACGTCTTCTTAGGCCCACTTGTACACAAGGCTAATTCCAGTATAAGCTGTCCTCGCATTGTACGGAAATCCTATACGATGCAAGATCAACATAAACTGGAAATGTATAGGTTGATGAGTAGCCGTGTGTACCAAAAATCACCAAATATATTTAGCATTTAACAAATTTAAAACATTTTTTTGTGTGTTTTGTGGCTAACAAATAACAGCCACACGGATCGACCAATCAGGTTAAGCTACGCTTGCCGCGGTTGGTCCGTGGATGGGTGAACACCTTTACATACTAAGACTCCGTGCCTCGGAAAACACGTTAAGTCGTTGGTCCCGGCTGTCATTTATGGATCTTTGACAGTCGTTACGGGTCGCCAAAGCCCGAAAGTCTGACAACCAGTGTTACCAAGGGGTATCGTGTTACCCAGTAAATGGATTGTGGAGGTCAGACAGGCAGTCGCTCCATGTAAAATACTGTCATTCAGCTGCATCCGGTTAGACTGGAAGCCGACCCCAACAAAGTTGGGAAAAGGCTAGGCAGATGATGTTGTGTGTGTTTTGTAAATTGTAGTAAGAGTGCACCCAAATGGAGACCGCAAATCAGCAAACGTAAAATAAGAAGCCCTGAGGCTCACTTATTTGATAAACGAGCGACTTTGCATATTTGCCTTCGATACAATTATGCATTTTCGCTGAGTATTTGATTAAAACTCTTACACTCTCTTACCTTTACATCGTGCTTGAGCCGCACATACTTCTCCTTGAGACACTTGTACTTGTCCTGCAAGGCTCTCTCCTCGTGCAGACGTGTCCCGGCTGCGCGCTCGCTGGCCAGACGGGAGCGAACCTCTTCTAAGTGACAGGCGTGTTGTGTTCGGAGTCTTTCAACCTATACGGATTCAAACTCAAAGCATTTATTTCAATTAAACCATTTACAGGCACTTTTGAATTGTCAAGGAATCGGTCAGTTAGACAAAGAAGCTATATTTTTGGGAAAAATAAAAAAAATGTTCCGTTGGTAAGCAAATCATTTGAGAACGGCTGGACCAATATGGCTTTATTTTTTTAAATGTTCCTAATAGCCCGAATTTGGTTTTTGTGGGGGAAAAAAGCTGAAAATCGTTTTTTCTATGGAATTTTTGTATGAACTATTGTTTAACAGGACAATGTGTGTCGGGTCAACTGGTATAACATAAATGGCGAAATTCGAGTGTACTATAAATACACCTCTGCGTAACCCTTGGCGGAATACAGGCGTCATGTTTATGTTTGCCTATTTTATGTGATAAAATATCAAGATTTAATTCTCAACTGACCTCAGCTCTATAATCGTGCCTTAGATCCGTGACTCTCGTAGTATGTTCTTCTCTCAGCGACTCTATGGTAGCTCTGTTCTCTTCTATCATACGACCTCTTTCTTTACTCAAGTTTGCTTGCAATTGGTCCCGAAGTTCTGATAAAGTGCGTTCATTTTCTGAAAAATATAATTATTTATTCTTTACTTACGTCGAATTCTTTTGGAAGCAATTACGTCCAATATTTAACGTCATTGTGATGCATTCGCGGATCGTTCGCCTTCATTTATAGAGGGTCCTTGTATGTTGATAGTCCACCTTCAGAGTTTTTAAGGCGCCCATGGACCTCGGTTAGAGATATTTCGCGTATGATTATTTGCGCATGTGAAGCGTAAATTCGCTTCACATGTCGACGCGAAATATCTCGCGGGCAGCGCGCGTAGCAAGTCCAGTACATTTCTATTCTTTTGTTTTAGTCGCAAGACGCTTCGCAGTACGCACCGCGAGAAAATTCGCTGCAGCGAATGTCCCGTGGCCAGGCGGTAAGGCATACCGGTTTCCTCACGATGGTTTCCTTCACCGTTTTTTAAGCAAGTGATAATTATACAATACGCACACGAATCTGAATACTCAGAGATGCGTGGCTTGTGACGTTTTACAACGGATAATTTTGAATTGTCAAAGAATCGGTCAGTTAATCAGACAATTGAGGCTAATTGTATGTTCCAAAATGTAGTTTTCCATGAATGTAGTTTCCAATGGAAAAGAATGGACAAGAAATTTTCAAGATTTACCAATTTCCAATTGTCGTTGTTGTTCGATCAGCTTATCCCTGTACTGTAGATGTATTTTGTTCATATTGTCTAAATGTTGCCTCTCTGCTAATTCGATGTTTTGTTTGTTTCGTTCTTCGAGTTCTAATGTCGCTTGTTCTAGGGTTTGTCTATGTGTTTGTTCTGCTAATGCTAGTGCCTGAAAATAGAACAAAAATCTGTCTTAGGAACAAAATAATGAAGCGTTTAAAAAAAAAAAAACATCTTAGGAACGCGTAAAATAGAAATAAATTATAAATATTTTATTTCAATATTCGAAGACACATACATCTACCAACCCGCACTGGGCCCGCGTGGTGGATTACGGCCCACTCCCTCTCACAGAGAGGCCTGTTTCGCAGCAGTGGGAACGTTATAGGCTGATTATGCTAATTAAATATTGAATTGTAGTTGGTCGTCGTCAGACATAGCAGGGATAACACACAAGAATAGTTAATGTGTGTGCCTAAGCATCTAACCATTGGTAAAACATAGTAATGCTTTTGTTTACAACAAAAAATGTGACCAAAACCTTACCTCATCCATCTCCCTCCGATGCCTCTCAGCCTGTTCACTCAATCTCATTCTCTTCTCTGCTATAAACCTCTCCTCCGCTTCTCTCAACTCCTCTTGCAACTCTGCCCTTAACTTCCTCTCCCTAACCGACCACTCTACTCTAATACTCTCCAACTCTTTCTGTAAAGCTAACTCCAGTCTTCTCCTCTCATCTGCTTTGTTCCTCTCTATAAAATCTCTTGTCCCCATATCAGGAATCAAAGGGGACTTTATAGGCTTTTGAAAAGACTCCTCTTGGGTCTCAAATTGGTATACTACAACTACATTGTCTGAACTAGATTTTCCTTGGGATAGTATAACTCCGTCTAACCTAGGACTTGTTAAGCCTTTTCCTAGACTTGACGCGGAATCCGAAGATTTTATTTGAGGTGATATTGACTTGTTTACCGGTTTGAAGGTCGATAAAGGACTCCAAGGCTTAGAGGCAAAGTCGAGTCGCGGTGACCTCATTTCTGAACTCAAACTAGGAGTTGGCGAGACTTTGATTTGAGGAGATTTCATGTTAGAAAGTTCGTGAGATTTCGACTTCGACTCTTCATCTCGAGTGGAGGTTTTCTTCGAGTCTTCAGAATCAGATGGTACTGCCTTCGAAAAGTCTAATATAGGAACTTTGATCTGAGGTATTTGTATATTTTCACTTGAACGAATCTTCTCTGAACTTTTTGAGTTTTTCTCTGAATTCTCTTCAGATTTTGGACTGTCTTTATCCATTTCTTTTTCATTAATGTTTTTGTCCCTTTCATTAGAATCGTCAAGGTCATTCAGGTCTAGATTAGCGAACTCTCTGTCTGGGGAATCTATCGAGGTTTCAGATTCTATACTCTCCATTAGATTTATTGATATTTTGCTTTTTTGAGGTATCATTGGTGATCTGTAAAAAAAAAAATACCGACCATACAGATTATAGACATAATATATACAACTCGTGCGCATTAACATGGCACCTGGCTCAATGACATTTGCAGCTCCCCTCGCTTCCCCGCACGGCGACGGCGGGGCGCCGCGCGGGTGGCGGGGGGAGTATTGAGTTCCGAGCCAGGTGCCATGTTAATGCGCACGGGTTGTACATACATAAGTCATCAAAATATTATGATACACAAGACTGAAGTTATTCGTCGTCCAATAAAAAAAATCCAGCATAATAGTTTCCCCGGCATGAGTAAAGTAGGTGATAATCCTCTATAGTCTATTGCGTCAACATCTGCAATACCATAGTACCGTAGACTCGTTTGCCATTTATTACATCGTCACCCAAACTCTTTAACCCGCAACGTAACAAGGACAATAAGGTGGTATTTTCCCGGGCAAGATTCTTCACAAAAATCTATCACTACTTCTAAAATGAGCTCTATTACTACCTTCTATAACGCATACATACCTTGGCCTGGTTTCCTTTTCAGACAGCCCCGGTTCCTCCAAACTAACAGGTAAGGTATCTATATCGCCCGGTCTAACTAAGTCGGATATCTTTTGGAAGTTCTTCTGAAATAGGTCGGGTTTGATATAGTCCCCGGGTGGAGGTCTTAACACACGTCGACGAGGTGATGTGCCGCGGGCGTGACTTTCGCTTTCTGAAATCAAATGAAAGAATTTGTTGAATTGTTCGTAGTATGGGTGTGAACGTTTTTGGATCTAAACAAAATAAAGTCCATGTAACCTCCTTTTAGGAAGTCGGTAAAAAAATAGAGAAATAGCTAATTAGACATACATTCCTACTATGCTACATAATATGCAAGAGGTAATGCTCTCCGAAGGTGTGATGATTCTATTGGCGAACACACTTTATTGATGAACTTAAAAGCATAATGGTCTACTTCAGTAGTGGTATTTTGTAAAAATCGTTGCAGTTGGCAATCGTCGTGAGGAGTTTACAGAATAGCTTCGCCAGCATGGATCGGTCGGAAAGTATCCCACGGGAACGTACTATCGGGATAAAAATCCCAGACATGGTGCATCTGTGTGCCAAGTTTCATCTACATCCGTTCAGCTGGTACAGATTGGTGAAACGAAACATGAATTGTAATACATTTGAACAAAGTCGCGTAGTTGTTATACTACATTTAATGTTACATTTCACAAATCCGTACCGAGTCTAAGGGTCAGTTCACACCGAGACGCGACGCTACGCCCACTTTTTTATGATCCGATACAATATCGAATTTATTTACTACACAATAAGGTACACACGCTGCGCAGCTCCGCGCACCTCAGCGTACTTTGACACGTGTCAACTCTCGAACTGAAATTATACCTTTTCGTGAAGAAAATAAGTTCTATAATTGTTAAAAAGTGAGCGCAGCATCTCGTCGCTTCACGTCGCGGTCTGAACTGACACTAAGGCGTGATTTAGTAACAAACATCTTCACAAACTTTCACATTATTTAATGTTATTATATGGTGAGATTTACTGCTACATAAATTACATACCGTCAGAATCAGAATCTCTTCCAATAATTGACAATCTTTGCTCCCTATTAAATACCGGCAGAAGATTGGGTCTTGAAACCAACGGGGTTAAGAATCTTGGGTTCTTTGGTATTGCAAGGGGTGAAGCGGGTGATAACGGGATGTCAGGAGGGGAGGGGAGAGCTGGCAGTGAATCAGGACCTAGGAGTGTTAGGGTCAATATTAAATTATAACTTAACTTACTCAATAGGGCGAATTTCACAAAAGAAACTGAACGCGATCAGCACATAAACTACGTTTAAGGGCTGTCAGTGTCATTATTTTCTGTGGAATATTGACGCTGACAGCTCTTGAACGCGGTTAAGAAGTTAAGAGGTGCTGGCCGCGTTCAGTTACATTGGTGAAATTCGCCCTTTATATATGTTTATAGAATTTTTTGTTTGACTACCTCGTTGGTCTAGTGGTCGCAAACGCTACTGCTGAGCATGAGGTCTTGGGTTCGATTCCCGGGTCGGGCAAAGTGATATTGGGTTTTTCTATCTGGAATTTCTCAGTAGTAGCTCAGAGTCTGGATTTGTGTTTTTTGGCCCCGTTTGATGGCAATAGGCTCGCCCCCTGTTACATGGGACTTAAAATATAATTGGCGAAATGTGGGTGTACTAATAGGTAGACCTCTGACCAACCCTTCTAAATATCTAATCTCTTTTAAATATTAAAATATGTATGTTTAGGTTAAGGTATTTATCTATGGCCTTTTACACCTAAAATAAATGGTTTATTCTCATAATCTCATAATCAGCCTATAATATTCCTACTGCTGGGTAACAGGCCTCCTCTCTATGAGAGGGAGCGAACCGTAATACCACGCGGGCCCAGTGCGGGTTGGTAGATGTCACATGTCTTCAAATTTTTGTTTCTAGGACATGCCGGTTTCCTCACGATGTTTTCTTTCACCGTTTTGAGAGCGTGGCGATGAAATAATTTACACAAAGTAAAGCGCCTGTCAGGGTTCGAACCTACGACCTACAACTCGTAAGTCGTGGCCGTTACCACTGGACCACCACTGCTCCCTCGTAATGGTTTATTATTATTAATTCGAACACAACTGGCCAAATGTGGTTTTTTTTTTACATGCAATTTGTCCACCCCTTTAGTTAGAGAATATAGACGTTATGCTATGTTAGAATGCCATTAGAAATAATATCGATTTTCAACCATGGAGACAGTGAACTTTAATGGCAGGATCGTTAAATGCACGAAGCATTTTGTAGCATGTCATCAATTCATCATGGATTAAATAGTACTCAATCACGAACTGTGCAATACGCAATGTCAAGGACATCTAAAAGACCTTACTGATGGAGGTTGTATACCTGCATGACAGTTAAATTCGAATAAGACCTCTCGCTCAGCTCAGACCGCGACGCGACGCTGCACGCACTTTTTAACAATTATTGAACTTATTTTCTTGACGAAAAGGTATAATTTCAATGCGAGAGTTGACACGTGTCAAAGTACGCTGAGGTGCGCAGCGCGTGTACCTTATTGTGTAGTAAATAAATTCGATATTGTATCAGATCATAAAAAAGTGGGCGTAGCGTCGCGTCTCGGTGTGAACTGATACCTAAAGGACATCGCTCAATATAACAGCACCGCTCCGAAACGGCAAATAACTTGCCATTCAAGTTAGGATTTTAAATCAAATACATTAAAGTCTATTTCTTTTAAACAATTAATTTCTCTGACTTTGATTGTCCTTACTGCTCCGTCTCATAAATCTAGGGTAGATTTATGATGTATTATAATGTATACTTAATATGTACTAATCAAATAAAAAAGTTAAACTTACCAATAGAATCCCTGTCCGAACTAGACAAGCTCTTCAACTCCCTTGGACTTTCATTAGGCCTTGGCGGCAAGGGCGGCCTTGCAGCCAGCGGGGTGAGCACAATCTGGTTCAATGGCGGCATGGCCGGCGATATAACTGGTGATGACGGCACGAATGGTGATGAATGAACGAGTGGTGATGACGGAATGACCGGCGATGGAATGGAAGGGTGCGGAGCGGCCGATATGATTGAGCTTTGACCATCGTTTTGTTCAGAAGAACTGTTTGAACCAGGACTGACGGTCGGTTCAGGCAGATTTTCGAGTTTGAACCTGTAAAAGAGGAGTATTTTATTATTTATTCGTGCAAATGATTTAGATTAAAAAATCTGCCTAGCCTTTTCCCAACTATGTTGATGTCGGCTTCCAGTCTAACCGAATGCAGCTGAATACTAGTATTTTACATGGAGCGACTGCCTATCTGACCTCCAAAACCCAGGAACTGGGTAATATGATACCCCCTGGTGAGACGGTTGTCAGACTTTCGGGCTTCTGACGACCCGTAACGACTGTCAAAGATCCACGAATGACAGCCGGGACCAACGGCTTAACGTGCTTCCCGAGGCACGGAGGAGTCTCGGTATGTAAAGATGGTCACCCATCCACGGACCAACCCCGGTAAGCGTAGCTTAACCTGTTGGATCGACCCATGCGGCTATTATTACTTAGCCACGAGCTCCTCAGCAAATGATTTTGATACTATCTTCGAATAACGCGGCACAACATGTTTACTGCAGTGATTTTATCCATGATTACATTTTTTTTTCTTTTTTACATGTTACGACCTCTTTGTTAATTATGAAGAGTATACTTACATTTCGCCGGTTATGTATAACTCCAATGTAAGTGAAGCGAAGTGAATGAATTGGTGAGTGAATTTCCTTACTGAATATTTTTTCGATGTTCTTTCATGAACTAAGCGAAATCTCATTGAATATTGAAGTATTTGTCGTCTAATTTTAATATCATCCCACTGACCATGCAATTTTGATTCCTATACTAGTAATGTTAAAGATAATATTTGCTTACCTAACACTTTTCCGATCCTCTTCAAAACTAACAGGCTGTTTCTGTCTCCTTATAAACATATTATCGACCTTCTTATGGTAAGTATCTGTAATTTTCTCCCTCAATATTCCTTTAGGAGGATCACTCTTCGTTACTGAGTCTATAGGCAATGATTTGTCTGTTTCGGGACTGGGGAGATCAGATTTTGAAACTTTGAGAAACATGCTGCCTTTGCCTGCAAAAAAAATACGATTTTTGAGTATTTTTTTGACAAAGCCCTGAGTTCGAGATAAAATAATGGTGGAGTGATCCCACTATGATCTTAACCATAGCACAGTGTAAATAAGTAACAGTATTATGTGTTCATACAAAACGGCCGAAACGACGCGCTTCGAAATCTCAGTGTATATCAGTACGAAACAGTATCGAGTGCGCGGTAGTTACGCATTGACGAGGTAGGTTTATCTACCGAGCGGGTGTAGGTAATTATTTCAAGGTCAAGACGTAATATTGTTACTGTATTATACTGTGACTCTTTTAAATCATAATCATCAGGAAAATGATCACTGTGCCAGTATGATTGATGTTGAAAACATTGATCTAGAACATAAATAATGCCATTATATTAATTTGTCTCTTATTTAAGTACCTACTATGTATTGCCTGCCGAATACCTTTGCTTTCAGCTTTGCGCTCTGAGCATAAAATATTGTAGTGGCGTGAAGGTGTGACCCCCGATGTTATTTGTTTATGGGTAATCCGCAGACAAACGAACATTCGGTGACGTTTTATTGTTCGCTTAACTTTTAGAGCGTTGTCACACTAACGATTTGCCAGCGTATTTCCAGCGAAGCGAATTGTGAACATGCTCTCCGCGGCTCCGAAGCGAGCTAGCTGCGACCATGCGGCGTGTTCGCCGCATCTTCACAATTTTGTACACTCGCTTGTCTCGGTCTCTCTATTGTCACATGTGGTGTGCTCGTTACGCACACTCAGCGAGCTCGTTAAACAATCGCTTCGCTGGAAACACGATCGCAAATCGCCAGTATGATATAGCTCTTAAAAACTCTAAGCACAAAGCCATTGTTTTGCTAATTTTATAATTACCTGTCAACGTCAATCCCCGATCAAGCTTGGTGGACATCAACAACGGACTGAAATTCTCTTCCTCAGGACTATTCAACACATGCATCTTCAAATCAATAATCTCCGACTGCTGTTTAAACAATAACTTCGGTCTTTCGGCTCCAAACGCGGGACGACTAAGCAAGTCCCGATCCGACGTATTTCTCATGAGACTCGGTTTACCCGATAATGATCCATCGACGCTACGTCTTAAAGGTGATATTCGTGTTTCAGATAGTTTCTTGTCGAGCCTGCTAAGGGGAGATGGTGGTGGTCTTCCTAATGGTGTAAGTCGTCGTGGTCCAGTAAGCGTTGGGTTCTCTCTGACGTCAGAGGCATGGTTTTCGCTGTCAGTACTAAGCTCTTCATCGCTTTCGACTTTTGTTTCTACGCGCTCTAAGTTTTTTGTGTTCTCTTCAGATGTTAGAAGCTCCTGTATAAGGAAAAAATGTTTTAATACGGACTTCGATAAATAGTCTTATTGGGATTAAAACTAAGATATAATATTTTTGTTAACATTTGTTATGTGGATGTAAGAATCCATTCTACCAATTAATAAACTTGGTAAAGTGGATACTTTTAAATCGTTATCCATAACAGGCATAATTATATAGATTTGTAACAATAGATGATGAAGTCACTTTAAGAAAAACAGGATCTCTAAAAATATAGTTTTGAATCCATCAGACCTAGTATCGAAGATAGACCAGTCTTCAACAATAACAAGCACAACATAAATTTTCTTAACAAAAAAAAACGGTCAAATGACACAATAAAACACTAAAGAAACAAAAATAAAACCACAATACAGGCACACACACAAACACAAAAGTTAATATAAAGTAGCAGGCGTGTCCAATTAGTTCAAATTAAAGGTTATTAGGGTTACAGCGAAGTTATTGCGCCGTAAAAACATCGACATCGTCAACTCTTAGGTGTGAACTGACAGCCTTGGGCATGCAACGATACAACGACGACAATTCTTAATGTACAAATCGATAATTCTATTATTTACGTTATGGGAAATTTCTGTTCGATTGCCAGGCAAAATACGTGCGCTACAAATATGTTTTTATGAAATGGCAACGCCATTAGCTTGTAGGGGAAGACCAAAGAAACGATGGATGGACTGTGTGAAAGATGATATGGCTAGAAAGGGGGTGACTATCGAGATGACGGCTAAAGACATGTTGCGCCGAGCACAAATAAATTGGGATAAGGGCAAGATAATGATAATTAGGTTGAGGGGAAAGTATCTGATCTACCTCTCCAAGTATCTGAGCTACCTCTTTACGAAGTTTAATTGAAATCGGTTCAATAGTTGACCCGTAAAAACATACCAAACTATACCCCATTTGAAATAAGATTAGACATTAAAACAAACCCTTTTACAGTCCGTTCAACCGATTTTGACTTCTATACCGTAGGCATAAGGATAGCATTAAAAGCAAAAAAAGTTACACAATACCAACTATCTACTGCGGCTGCCATTTGTCATGCCAACAACGCAATAGAATTCAAAATCGGTTGAACGGAATGTAAAAAAGGCTTTTCTATACGTCTAATCTTATTTCAAATGGAGTATAGAACACTTTCGTATTTAAAATATTAATATTATTAGGCCGACCTTAAAAGGTGAAACGGAAACTTCATACATTTTTATTTTTCTGTCTAGCATTTGCCCGCAGCTTCACCTGCGTGAAGGTAGGAAATCATTCCACCGAAAACGTACTTTTTTATAATTGAGTTATGAACCAGTTCTTGACATCGATATCGCCTGATAGAAATTTCTGTTTTCACCGAAGGAGTAATCACATAAGTGTGTAGGTATGTGTACACATAGAGGTGAAGTTGAAATATTACCAAAGAGCAACAAGCGCGCATTAGCAAGCGCTACTGAGCATGAGGTCTTTGGTTCGATTCCCAGGTCGCGCCGGGAATCTGGATATGTCCCCGGTAGATGGCAATAGGCACCACCATGGCTTAGGAAGCCGACCCGTACATAGTGGGGAAAAGCCTAGGCAGATGATGATGATGGCAATCGGCGCGCCCCATATTATATGGGACTTAAAAATAACGAAAGGTGGATGTACTACAGTTACGACAACTTTGCGTAACCCTTCGGGGAATACAGGCGTGATGTTATGTTATAGAAAGAAGATAGGTACGCTAGTCGCAGTCACATTGGATCATACGGGTGCACACGCCTGCGATACACGCACTTTGTAACGCTAGGCTAACTTATATAGTAAAAGTATTGAATAGCCTTGATTAGTACGCTAAATGCTTGGCTTTTTGTTGAACGGCTACGGGTCGTGTGCTCAATTCTCACGCGATACATAAGAGGTTGTGACATTTTTGTACTTAGAAAACTCACAAGCTATTTTCTTTTAAATATTTCGAATATTATACAAATCAAGTGGTATTTACCTACATGTTTTCAAAGATACGTTCACTGTGGTAAATCCATACTTTCCATAATTATATTACTTATATCCATATTATCCATACTAATATTATAAATTCGAAAGTAACTCTGTCTGTCTGTATGTTACCGTTTCACGCCTAAGCCACTGAACGGATTTTGATAAAATTTTGTAAGGAGATAGATGGCATCCCGGGGAAGGACATAGGCTACTTTTTATCGACATACCACGCGGGCGAAGCCGCGGGCGGAAGCTAGTATTTCATATTTTCAATGAATACTTTAGGAGAAAAACCGGTCAAGTGCGAGTTGGATTGGCGCACTAAGGGTTAATCGCTGTGAATCGTAAGGGTTAAAACCTTAACAGCTGAAGGAGGACTATAATTATTAGCAATTGTAAATGATGTCTATTCAATTTTGTTATCTAACTAATATTATAAACGCGAAAGTTTGTAAGTATGGATGGATGGATGTTTGTTACTCTTTCACGTAAAAACTACTGAATGGATTTGGATGAAATTTGGCAAACAGATAGTTTATAACCTGGATTAACACATGGGACACTTTTATCCCGATATTCCCACGGGATCGAGACTTACGCGGGTGAAACCGCGAGGCGCAGCTAGTAATTAATAAATCTTTAACACGTCAGTTCGGTGATTTCTAGCCAACCACTCTGAGATAAAACCCCAAAACAAAATCTCTTTTTAACCGACTTCTTCCAAAAAGGAGGAGGTTCTATGTTTATTTTTATTTATGTTCATCGACATTTTCGTCAATTGTGGACCGATTCTGAAAATTCTGTTTACGATTGGTAGAGGAAGCTTGCGCGGTGGTCCCATATAAATTTTATTGACTTTGTTTGGGTAGATTTTAAGTTAGCTACTAGAGCGACTCGTGTTTTTGCAAAATTCCTTTCTTTTTCTAGTAAGATTGAGAAATATTTTTACCATTTTCTAACTATCCGGGTTTTCGCAAAATATCTAAGGTTTTCGCGAAAATACGAACTATCAAATTACCCTACGACATAAATGTATAATACGGAAATCCCGAAGTTCTGTCAAATCGTAAAAACGGAGCGTAGCAAGAGCTTCTCGCTAGTGAAATCTAAAAGAAGTTGGAAAAATAAAGGCTCACCTGAACAGAAGCGCAGGTATCGTCTTGCATGGATGCATCCCGCGCCTTTTTCACCAATTCTCTGTACACATGGTCGAGTGGATGCTCCCACTGTGTGCTCTTCGTGTCTTCATTGTAGTAGTAATGCGATTGTATCTTGTCATCATAACTGTGAAGAGAGTGAATAAATTAGAGATTCACAGCATTTATTTCAATTAAACCATTTACAGGCACTTTTGAATTGTCTAGGAGTTGGCCAGTCAGAAATATAAAGCTAGTGCCACATTCAAAAGAGTAGTAGTACCTATGGAGAAGAAAAAGCAATACTTGTTGGGCAGTTTTTTAAATGATAGTTGCATAATATTAGAAACATCAAAGTTTGCTTGCTAAACAATGATTATAGTTTAAAAAAACACAACTTCAGTATCAATCACTTGCAAAGGCCTATCTGATACTGATGGAAATAAGGGCAGAAAAATAAAACAACCAGATACCCACTCCAAAAAAAATTAATATAAACACATATTCAACTATCCATAGTAATATTATAAATTCGAAAGTAACTCTGTCGGTCTGTTACATTTTCACGCCTAAACCACTGAACGGATTTCGATAAAATTAGGCAAGGAGGTAGATGGCATCCCAGGGAAGGACATAGGCTACTTTTTATCGACATAAAACGCGGGCGAAGCCGCGGGCGGAAGCTAGTAAAAAATAAATGTAGAAGTTAGTTATGTACTTACTAAGCCTTCCATGGTGCTGGTAGTGCTTGCATGAGTCCATCTTTAGCCAATGGCAGGAGATGGCTCTCGCTTTCCGGATCAATGCCCAGTTGTGCAGCATAGTCAGAGATTTCTACAAATACAGCAAAGTTTTGAAACATATATAATACAAATGTGAAGCATTTTGTTAAGGCTTGCTAAATGCGGTTGTTTTCAATTATAAACAAACATTCCAAGGTTCAGGCAAAATTATAAGGCAACTTTTTGAATGGAACTTAAAACTTTAAAGTTATTGAGGTACATAATAATCAATAATCATTATTGTAAAGGCACAACATAACGAAGACAAAGAATTTACAAACTTTAACCCTTACTTCTTAGTTTTTCTCTCATAGTTTTAAATCAAATTCACCAAAATATAAAAATTTCGTAACTCGAGAATTAATCAAACGGATCTTGATACAAATAAAAAGCGCTTTTGGAACATAAGTAATCGCTTCATCACAAGAAAATAAGGCTACTAACTAAAACAACAATATTTACGTTGAATACATAGTAAATTTTAATGAACAAACCCTCGACCGATGGTTGACTGTTTTCATCGAATATTTCACGGCACACCACAGGTGAAGACATCGTGCCACCATATCATTATTTCATTCTAAATACACATAGCCTGCCGTAGTACGCCAACAAATCGTTTCCTTTTATAAAATTCATAATTGAAATTCGATAAATAATCGGCAAAAATGTTCACCTTCCACACAGAAAATCCTGTCAAATTCTCTTTTTGACAAACTCAATATTTTATTGCCATTGCCAATACAGATTGGAATGGATACGAAAGGAATCTATTGCCATTTGAAAATTCATCAATTTTGATCGTGATCCGTGAATAGGAAGCTTTGTGATGCTACTTGTTGGTTAGAAATTATGAAAATGGCAACATTCATGAACATTCAAATTCGAGTTTGACATGTCACGTTGGTGCGTTCAATACCTCTAACGACAGATTATTTTTGCAAAACATTAAAGAATGGGATTTTTTTAATAAAAATTAAATGCCACTATTAGACACACACCGTATCTTCATTTATTAAAAGACTAGTTTGAAAATTAAAAATTCAAAGACTGATGTAATGGGAGATAATTGAGACAATTTTGAATTTATTTCAATGTGATCACATTGAAATAAATTCAAAATTGTCTCAAGGTTCCAAGGCAAAGTTCTGAATTTCTGAACGCAAGTTAGCAAAACAACCTCAATCATCAATCGGTGAAGATATCTATTTTGTAGCTAAAATAATAATTAAAAATGGCATTAGTGAAAGATGTCGCGGCTTTATATCAAAACTTGAAAATTGAGTGGGCAAAGAAGCCACGTAAACTCGACAAATGTGGTGAATTATTGAATAAAATAAAGGTAAGTTAGGAACGATGACTGGACACTAATCTTTGTTTCATCTAGACATTTCTCTAAATTAACTTTATTTACAGATTGCACTGACGCAGTTAACTTTCCTTCCGAGTAATAATACGGCGGCTAATCAGAAAGAATTGATTTTGGCCCGGGATGTGCTGGAAATTGGAGCTCAATGGGCAGTTGCTGCAAAGGATGTCAAAGCTTTTGAGCGATTCATGTCTCAGCTGAAGTGCTACTACTTTGACTACAAGTAAGCACAAACGATCACGAAACTGGCTCCAGTAATTTATCATAAATATTTATGTTCTTTCTTCTAATGAAAATTGTTTTTGTTTTAAATAAAATATACGATCTAATTCTAACATTAGGTATGTACAAAGGGAAAAATTAATATATAAAGGAAGGGCTCATAGGTCGTCAAAATATTTGTGCTTGATAATGCCTTATGCATTAATTGAGTCAAATTAGTAGAGTGATGAAATAGTAGTGTTGGTTTAGAAATGTTACTGGATTTTTTTTTATCCTACTCTATTTTTTTTTCCAATGTATAGCAATACTAGAATTATTGTTACTGTAAATATAATTTCATATTCAACTTTCAGAGACCATCTTCCAGAGTCTGCATTCATGTACCAGCTTCTCGGTCTCAACTTACTGTTCCTGCTCTCTCAAAACCGTGTAGCTGAGTTCCACACAGAGTTGGAAAGACTTTCAGTAGACGTGATTAGGGCTGACCCTTATATCAGGCACCCATTGGCTTTGGAACAGTATTTGATGGAGGGCAGCTATAATAAGATCTTTTTGGCAAAGGTATGTTTAGTGACCATAAATTAAAATGACTTGATGCCTTCAGCCTGCTACCATAATAACTATTATTATTTTCTATACAGGACAATGTACCAGCAGAAAGCTACACCCTCTTCATGGATACCCTTCTAGATACGGTCCGAGGAGAGATTGCTGCATGCATTGAAAAAGCTTACCTATGCATTTCATGTGCTGAAGCCGCTAGACGACTGAATCTGCCTTCCCAACAAGCTGTACATGAATATGGCAAGAAGGTAGGAAAATATTTATTGCTATTTTTTTTAAGTGTAGTGTACCTCTTCATACTACAGAATTCACCTGCAGTGAAGGCACACATAATTTATTAACTCCCAGATATACATGTTCTTTTTGTTGAATTTTATGATTTAATGTTGTCTTGCCGGTTATCTTTCCCTCTCAATCGCCTTTTGCGGTTCACCCACAGCAGGCATAATCCTCTCTTTTATTTTCCTATCGCAATGTTACCCTATAAAAAAAGGGTTAAGTGTTATTTTCTTAGTGAGACAATTAAAAAGTATGTTTTCTTTTAATTTTCCAGCGCAACTGGGTCCTTGGTGCAGACAATTGCTACCATTTCAACGCTGCTGAGGAGACCTGCGCAGCCGCCGCGGGAACACTGCCCTCTGCTGAACTTGCGGGACAAATCATCGAATACGCCGGACATCTTGAAATGATTGTGTAGTTTAACTTAGATTTTTATGTACGATTCGTAATTAAATTTCATTAATTAATACGGGATGATTTTTATTTTCTTGCATGGCCATTTTCCCTAGATAAAGCTTTTGACTAATTATGAATGACGAATGTTACGCTCACGCTATCCAACATGATTTACCATTCAACTACAAGAAAATGTTTACAAAATTTATTGGAAACCCTCATAGAGAAGAGCTTTGTATGATTTATTTCCTCCTAGAGTTTTTTGGAGCATTTGTAAAATAAAATCGAGACACAATGTTGCTCAGACCAAATAAAAAACCAAGACAGTCTAGACAGAGCGCTGACAACAGTGACTTGGACCGGTTTAGTAAATATTGTGTGCACTTAGATGAATTTTTGATTGCTTTTTCATTGTAAAAGTGTGCTTGTATGCACAGAGTGGAGGTGTAGTTTTGGTATGCTTCACTATATTGTTCGCAGCGCTCTGTCTTAGTTTTTTATTTGATCGGAGCAATGTTGTATGTTGCACTGTTCTATAACCTAGTTTTTTTTTCCTCATGTTCCGAGCCGCCTTAAGTTTGAATCGAACTGTATGGTACCTTAGGATTTAGGAACTAGCGAGCCGGGACGGGAGAATGACTGGTTTAAAACTAGGCAAATTGATTCAGTGTTAAATGATTGCTTAGTTACACTAAAATAATTCCCAGAGTATTGGGAATATTGTTACCTCGAAGGACTTGGAAGACATGAAAGACATGCTGTCTGATGTTTTAGCGACAGTGGCGCCACTCGTGACTGCCTGTTTTTATAAACCAATTCGTATTCAGAAGTCCATTGCTAATTTAGTAGGGTTTGTATATAAATTAGTTACCTGGAGTACCTAATTTAAATTCCAATTAACTAGGTAGTATGCTTACGTTGATTCCAGACTAATTAAGTTTTAGAATAAAAGGCAAGAGTTCATTATAGTTATTTTAATCATGACCATAAATTTACATTTATCTAGACTCGCGACAATCTAAGAAGTCCGTTTTGACAGGTATAAAAATGCTTGGAGTAGCGATGAAAAAAAAAATGGTTTCTTATAAATTGATTCTAGAGACATATCGATCGAACATACTTAGAGAGTTTTTAATCGACGACTTATCTACATTGCTAAAAACTGATTCTCAAGGCTTAACGTTTTATTACATGTACGAGAACGAAACGTCAAAACGGACTTCTTATATTGTCGCGAGTGTAGTTCTTTGCATTTCATCTGCATAGAACAAAATAAAATAACTCTTAGCTAGCAGCTTCGACCTCTTGAGTTAATGAGTCCAAGTTGTTTAGCTTTAACAGCTTGGTAAAATGCTCCAGAGCAAGTTTGAAGTTCCAGTTATTGATTTCCAAGCACCTGAAATAAAATATGCATTTACTGTATACATGTACAAGTTACTGATTACTCATACATTTTTTACGATTCAGTTAAATGAAAACTATTAATTAAAATTGTAACCTTTCACAAATTTTCTTATCCATCGTTGTTAGTTTCATGAAAATTTTAAGAAACTTGTCCCGAAGGTCCTCATCGGTCGTTGATTCTATTTTTAGATTAAAATTCTTCTGTGAAATCTGTAAGGAAATAAAAGTTCATTTTAGTTATTAGTATTACCGACGTCGTCGTAAATGATGTGTGAATAGGCAGCCTTAAAACCATGTGCAGCTAGTTTTTTTTTTTTCCTATGGCAATAATTTCATCGATTCAACGACGCCGCTGTCAAACATTGCGTTTTGCGAAGAAGTAGTTTATAAATTCGACTTTACAAACGAAATTAATTTTATTACTTTATTCCGTACAAAATGAAGAAACACCAAACAAGACAAAAGACTATTAACGACCCGGTTATTGTGTCGCGTGTGAAGAATTACCTTGCCGAGAATGTGGACAAGACATTCGTCGATGTTAGCCAAATGGCGCGTTCATTGAAAGAGCGCTACCGTGAGTACAACAACAGGAGCGACAACGCCTTCTGTCAGATGGTGGAGAGTGCCTATAAAGTCGTATTACAAAGCTACGGACTTGACGGAGCTTCCACATCCGACGGATCGGAAGAAGAATCTGATTTAGAGCTATTAGACGAGAATAGTAGTGCATTGAACGACCGCCTGCTCGCCATGTACAAGATGCAGGATAAAAAACGGCCGGCAACCAACAGGCGCAACACAGACAAGACGGGGGAACCTATAGATATATTGAGCAGCGATGAAGACGGCAGTGCGGCGCCTAAACTACCGAAAATCAATGACCAAATTACCATAACCCCCCACATACCAATCAGAAACGCAAATAGTACCGCGACTGAGAGTACTCCCGCTAAATCGCAACAGAATCAACACACAAATGACAAAAAGAGGAAAGTTGATTCAATCAAAATTGCACCACCAAAGAAAAAGGTTGATATTGGCAATGTCAAAAGTGTTAAGGTTAGTTTTGATGACATTGGTGGTATATCTGAAATCATCACCCAAATCTGTGATTTAATATTACATATGAAACATCCAGAGGTATACAGTCAGTTAGGAATAAAAGCTCCTAGAGGGGCATTGTTACATGGGCCACCAGGGACAGGAAAAACTTTATTGGCACACGCAATTGCCGGAAAACTTCAACTGCCTATGATTGCAATTACAGGCACAGAGTTAGTAGGTGGAATGTCAGGAGAATCGGAAGAAAGAATTAGAGAGCTCTTTGAGAGGGCAATTTCTGTTGCTCCTAGTGTGTTGTTTATTGATGAGATTGATGCGGTTTGTGGCAACCGAGTTCATGCTCAAAAAGACATGGAAAAGAGAATGGTTGCCCAGTTACTGGCATCCCTAGATTCATTGACTGATAATAATGCTTCTGTCCTCATACTTGCTGCCACAAACAACCCAGATGCCTTAGATCCTGCCCTCAGAAGGGCCGGACGCCTCGAACAAGAAATCACATTAGGTATACCTTCATTACATGCTAGAAAAGAGATCATTTCTATTCTTTGTAAAAATATTGCTTTGGGTGAAGATGTGAACATGAATGTATTAGCTCAAATAACTCCTGGGTTTGTTGGGGCTGATTTACAAGCACTTGTTAATAAGGCTAGCACTTATGCTGTCAAGAGGATTTTTACACAAATACAAGCATCTAAAGCTATACAAGAGACAAAACCCGCTGAAGTAACTCCACCTCATGATGAAATAACAATTATACCAAACGGGGATAAAGCAGCTGAAGAAGCTGCACCAAGTGCAGGTGATGCCCCTGAAAGTGTTCCAGAGCCTGAAATCCCACCAGTAATCCCTGAAGAACCTATAGAAGAATTGAGTGAAACAATTGTAAATACAGAGGAAAATCATATAACTGAACCTATCAAGATACCAGTAGATCCTGTTGACGAGGTATTACGCCTTCTTGAGGACACGCCCTACACTCGTGAAGAGCTGAATGGGCTTGCTCTCAGACATGAAGACTTTGTGAAAGCTCTTAAAACTACTAAACCTTGTGCTGTAAGAGAAGGTATTGTAACTGTTCCTGATGTAACATGGGATGATGTTGGATCTTTGAACCAAGTTCGTAAAGAGTTGCAGTTGGCTGTGTTAGCCCCAGTGAAATATCCAGATCAACTGGCAAAGCTTGGATTATCAGCTCCTAGTGGAGTATTACTTTGTGGACCTCCTGGTTGCGGTAAAACTTTATTGGCAAAGGCTGTCGCGAATGAAGCAGGAGTGAACTTTATTTCAGTGAAGGGTCCAGAGTTGTTGAACATGTATGTTGGTGAGAGCGAAAGAGCAGTTCGTACGTGTTTTAGACGTGCGCGAAACTCAGCTCCTTGCGTGATATTCTTCGACGAATTTGATGCCCTATGTCCGCGGCGTACATCTCAAGACCACAATGGCGCTGCCCGTGTTGTAAATCAGTTGCTCACTGAAATGGACGGTATAGAAACCCGTGAAGGAGTTTTCGTGTTGGCAGCTTCGAATAGACCAGATATCATTGACCCTGCGGTGTTGAGACCGGGTCGTTTGGACCGCGTTATGTATGTCGGGATGCCGGCGACGGAGGACCGGTTCGATATACTGCAGAAGCTTACTAAAGGTGGCACAAAGCCTCATCTGGGACCTGACGTAGATTTACAAGTTATTGCTGGACTTTCGGACGGATATACGGGTGCCGATCTAGCTGGGTTGGTGCGAGCGGCCGCAACAAATGCACTGACGAATCACATCGCAAATGGCACTCTTGACGATGACATTTTTGTCACTTTCGAAGACTTCAGAACTGCACTCGCTAAATGCAAACCATCTGTATCGTCGAAAGAACAGTTACATTACGAGAAACTGAGATTGAAGTATGCGTCGGGAGCCGATGATAGAGATATGGAAATGGAAACTGAGCCGCTAAATGAAGAGTCTATGGACACAGTGTGAGAATCATTCAGTTGATTACAGACTTAACATATTCTTTAGATTATCGCGGCCCATATGTTAAGTGTATTTCATACCAATAGTGCCAAGTTGTTCCTTTTAAGCAAATTGTTAGGGCTACTTTTAAGTCCATTTCGTTAGTAAGAAAAGCAATAAATGGAATGGCCAATAAGCTAACAATCAATGTGAAATACTATTTTCTGTGAATAATCAGAGTGATACAGGTAGATATCTCATAAAGCTCTTTGTAAACAGCACATTTTAAATTCAAGGATATGAATAAAGATGATTATTTTTTCCTATAATTTTGTTTTTATTATCCTCCTTAGACACTGCATTATTAATGCGAAAATGTACTACTTTATTAATACCAAAAGGTCAAGTTCAATGCATAGCTAAATGTCACACTTCAGTGGTTGCATTCAAAAGTATTACATACCTACTTTATTTTGATAATAAGGGGATATTATGAGCATTGTAATGTTATTTAGTTACTTTATCTCACATGTTTTTCTTTTGAATATACATACCTACATAAAGACAACTTGTTACATTTTTTTTTTTCTAATTGTTGCTTTAAAAGGCATGGATTATTATATGGCATGGATATTAATTAGCTCACTTCTGATGTGGCCATAGAAACATCGAACGTCAATTGTTTCATATTAGAAACCGCATCTCAACATTCAAATCAATACACGACACGCCGCATTGAATAGGAGAAAAATTCAAAACAAATTCATGTTTTGATAATTTCCATTTGCCGCCGATTACGTCACATGTAGGTTAGTGTGTTGGGGGAAACCGATTAACTGTGGAGTTTCTTGCCCATTCTAACTAAACGAAACTAACTGTAAATTTTAACGTTCAAAAGTGCCTACTAACTGCGCCCCGCGGTTTCATCCGCGTAAGTCTCCATCCCGTGGGAATATAGGGATAAAAAGTATCCTATGTTCTAATCCAGGTTCAATCAGGAAAATTCGTTCAGCCGTTTTAGCGTGAAAGCGTAACAAACAATCAAACTTTCGCATTTATAATATTAGTTAGGATTTAACTTTGACTTTGAAGGTATCGTAGTATTGTGAAATGAATAATGCAGCAAATATAAGATGATATGGCTAGAAAGAGGGTGACTACCGAGATCACGGCTAACAAAGAAGTACTTAGGGAAGGCTATTAAAACGGAAAGAGAATGGAGACAATGAGCTACATCTCGAATTTTGTCAACTCAGTAATTTTTAAAAACCGGCCAAGTGCAATTCGGCCTTGTGCACGAAGGGTTCCGTACCATTATCTATAAAACCGGCAAAAAGAATCATATCTGTTGTATGGGAGCCCCCTTAAATATTTATTTTATTCTGTTTTTTAGTATTTTTGTTGTTATAGCGGCAACAGAAATACATCATCTGCCAAAATTTCAACTGTCTAACTATCACGGTTCATGAGATACAGCCTGGTGACAGACGGGCGTACAGCGGAGTCTTAGTAATAGGGTCCCGTTCTACCCTTTGCCGCCTCTGAATTACTAGGCTATTTATTTCAAACTCCTGTGTTTATGACATACTAGATGTACATACGAGAATTTGATCAGTTTTTATACAAATATCCACGATGAAAGTAGCCTATGTCCTTCTCCAGCAAGCATAGCATGATCACCATAGAAACGGGTTTTGTCGTAGGAAGAATAGACAAATTGTGATTGTTCATCTGTCGAATATGACAGATAAACAATCACAATCTGTCTGCTACCTTACTGTCAAATTTTCTTAACGACCGGATCAGTGGTTTAGGCGTGAAAAGGTTCCAGAACCCAAATAAAATCTTTTTTTTAGTTCTATCTATTAGAAGATGCTGATACAGATATTATACACGTCTTTGGAGGTAATGACTTACCGTATTAACTCTGAACGCCGACCTCGAGGCCGCAGCGGACGGTTCATGCCAGTATACCATTTCGTTTTGAATCTTGTACTCCGTTCCGTCTTCGGCATGCAGGACCACTGTTCTAGTAAATGATAGGAGGTACTCATCTTCAGCTAATGTTTCCGCCGTCAGCTTTAGTACGCCGCTGATTCGAAGAATTGTTGTGTTTTCCTGGTACAAAAATATTATTTTTTATAACAAAACTTGACGTCTGTATTGCATATAGCCGAATCAATCTGCCTAGCCTTTTCCCAACTATGTTAGGGACAGCTTCCAGTCTAATCGGATGCAGCTGAATACCAGTTTTTTACATGGAGCGACTGCCTATCTGACCTCCACAACCCAGTAACTGGCTATTACGATACCCCTTGGTAAAACTGGTTGTCAGACTTTCGGGCTTCTGACGATCCGTAACGACTGTCAAAGATCCTTGAATGGCAGCCGGGACTAGCGGCTTAACGTGCTTTCCGAGGCACGGAGAAGTCTCGATATTTAAAGATGGTCAGCCATCCACGGACCAACCCCGGCAAGCGTAGCTTAACCTGATGGATCGACCCGTGCGTTTGTTATTACTTAGCCACGAGCTCCTTCATAGAGACGAATATGTGTGTAATTGCTTCGGGTCGGCTTAGTTTTTCAACAAATCCCTACTGCCGAATCGAACGTGTGTGAACTGAGTCACAACTAATACAGAATTGGTTAAAAAGCTTAGGGTCAGTTCACACCGAGACCTGATGCAATACGACGATATCGCGATAACGTTATTAACTACACAAAAATATACATATTTTATAGAGATTATTCGAAAATGACCTGCGGTGTCGCGTTACGCCACGCTGCGCCTCGCGGCATAGCGCGACGTGTCACGACGCAGGCGATACTGGCTGCGCTTCGCGACGTCGGGATGCGCAGAGCGAAACCACTGGCCTCTTAAAGTATCGTCGCGTCACGTCCCGTCTCTGTGTGAACTGACCCTTACTCACAGTATGATACAAGGCATCCACGGTAAAGGTGAACGGATCGTGTTCGGTATGCGGCCACCTGTTTATAAGCTTGGTGATCGCCATCGCTCCAACAACAGAGTCGGTTTCCCCTTCATCTAGAAACCTTGCGTATAGGAACAGGTTTCTGAAATTCCTGTATATTTGACCGTACCCTGTAACAAACAAAAAAAAAAACAATCGAATAGAAAATCTCCTCCGTTTTAAAGTCGGTTAAAAATACAAATTCATAGGGTAGATAGATAATATAATATAAGGTTGTGGCGATATCTACATCGCCTCATGCGAACAAAGCATCAAAGATCTGACGTCATCCTGACGTCACATAAGTCCTGCATCGCGCAAGTAAAGTTTAGCGTGCAGTAGACATATATACAAGAACCCAACATCAATCGTTGGGCAGTTGCCCGCCAGACACAACAACCGTCTGGTCGTAGGATCCTCCCTTTTCTATGGTGGATGAGTGAACTTTATACCCTGTTCCTCATACCCCTAAAAGGTGTTCTAAAATTAACTAAATATAAACTAAACTAAAGAGGTGCTTTAGACCATCGAACTGAATAAGTATTACTATGGGAAAAACTTTGAATCGCGAAAAAAAAATCAGCTAAGTATCCCATATTTACAGTTTAGAACAGTAGATATTAAACTTTAGTATGGAAAAGCTGCTTTCTAATAGTAAAAGTTATTCAGTTCGATGGCAGCAGTACTGGGCAGTCGCTCCATTTAAAATACTGGTTTTCAGCTAATACTCAGTTCAGTTAGTATTCAGTTAATACTGGACGAAAAAGCATTTTTAAATACACTGCTGGTAACCAGCTGTGTCCTTACGCAAGCATCTTAACAGTGGACTGCTATAGACTGAGCATGATGACTGTACCTATTTGAATACTTACGTAATTTATAACAATAAGTTACAGTCAAAGTGGCGTCGTCCTCATACATCCCCTGTATCAAAGATCTATGGTCGGGCCCAGAGTCGAACAACGGAAAGAATATTTCTAGAAACTTCTCCGCTACTTCCTGCGCTTCTTCGGGGCAGTAGTTCTGTTTGTGATTGGGTAGTTCACCCTTTCGATGGATTGGTACGCCGTCCTGTAAAGAAATGTAAGGACATGTATAATCGAACCTTCAAAGATTTCAAATCATTTCTAAAATGACTAAATAGCCAAGTAACTGCGCACGACATGGATGCAGCACTCGCTAGCAGCTGCCGCGGCACCACTCGGTATTGCATTGAGTTTTTAATCTATAATTTTCTCACCATGGTAATACACATCTCCCCAAAACACATCACATTTGTCACATATACCCAAAAGGCTTACAATGCTCTGCGTATCCAATACAATAACGCATTCAGGGTATTGTTGCGATTGCCGCGCTTTTGTAGTGCCTCGGCAATGTTCGCAGATGCACGCACTGACGGCTTTAATGCACTGTGGCGTAAGAAATCTCCCTCCCTACTCCGCAGGCTGCGTGGCAGTCCCAACACTATCCTGCAATCGATAGCCGCCCGGGCAGATAGCCCGCTAGTGTGGGCGCTTGCGAACCGGACCCGTTCTGTTTTAGTAATTAAGTACTAACATAGGTTAAGCTATTTTGTTACTAACACTATAGACCATTGTAGTCTGACTAATAAAAGATTATTATATTATAATACAAAATAAGTAAGAAATTCTATGATTATAACGGCTCTGTATTAAATCTCATCATTGTGCGTTCGTATTTCCGAACATAGACGATGCTTGCCGAAGCGCATACTTTTCTTAGGAAATCTGTAAGGCGTTTTGTTAAGGCGAAAGCGTCAGTGTTGCCCCCGAAATTCAATATTTCTAACGTTTTTTTTTTTTGTAATTTGCAGGTCAGTATCAGGTTGTATGTTGATCTAACTATGATTCCCGGCCGTATTAAATGATTATTTATGGAATTATAATCATACAAATCATCAATACAACTTCATGTTATCCTATTGAATGACTATTTCGTAAAATCATGACATTTGAGGATTATGCTAACTTTAAGGAGTTCTATTTATGATTATAATTCTGTAAAGCCATATTTGTTACGGTCGCGAATCACATTTTAATCAACATACAACCTAACAACACTGACCTGCAAATTGCAAAAAACAAATGAAAATTTGAATTTCGCGGGCTACCTTATCGCATCCCCCTTAATGTAGGTAGGTACTCACAATTTCCACAACAGCAGGGAACATCATTTTGATGACTTTAATATAGTGTTGAGGATCAATATAGTCGTGGCACAGCGGGTTTCCTTCCAAGCGTATCGTCTTTAACGGCAATTGTCTATAGTTTAGCAAAACGGTGATCTTTTCCAAACAATTGTGTGACAGGTCCAGATGCTTCAACCTTGGTGTCGCATTGGCTAAGTCGAAGCCAGTTATGTTTCTGAAACAAAAATAACATAAACATCACGCCTGTCTTTTCCGAAGAATTAGGCAGAGGTGTAGATGTATTACACCCACATAATAATTATCGCCAGTTATTTTTAAGTCCCATGTAATAGGGGGCGAGCCTATTGCCGTCAACTGGGCGCACATCCACTCTGGATGGAAATTCTAAATAGTTATAATAATTCCAAATTAAAGATGGCAAAATGATGACCAGTCGCGAACCCGAACACGACGTGTTGTGTGTTCGGATTTGCGACTGGTCAATCGTCATCCTGAGGATGCCTCGTTGCGAGGTGAAACTCATGTCTATTTCTTACAGGGTTTTTTTATGAATCTTGAGGAGTAAAGCGAAATAGGTTGCTAAATATATGTACGTCTATTGTATTTTATAATGGACTTCCGCAATGTCACGCCTGAATCAATTAACTAGAAATTGTTTGTTAATATTAAGATAGTTACGACGAGTTAGGAGGCTTTGGATGAGATTTCGGATTTGCAAACTTAGACGTGTCAATTTCTTACGTGGGTTTTTCATGACTCTTGAAGAATAATCAATCTGCCTAGCTTTTTCCCAACTATGTTGGGGTCGGCTTCCAGTCTAACCGGATGCAGCTGAATACCAGTATTTTACATGGAACGACTGCCTATCTGACCTCCACAACCCAGTAACTGGGTAATACGATACCCTTTGGTTAGACTGGTGTCAGACTTTCGGGCTTCTGACGACTCGTAACGACTGTCAAAGATCTACAAATGACAGCCGGGACCAACGGCTTAACGTGCTTTCCGAGGCACGGAGGAGTCTCGATATGTGAAAATGGTCACCCATCCACGGACAAACCCCGGCAAGCGTAGCTTAACCTGATGGATCGACACGTGCGGCTGTTATTACTTAGCCGAGCGCCTGACTCTTGAAGAATAGTAAAACGGAATAGGTTACTAAATATATCGACGTCTATTGTTTTTTTTTTTGTTATTATTACTTACTTAAGCCTGTTATGCGAGAGATCAAGCTCAACGAGCCGTTCCCAATCGATGGCTCCCTGCATGAGAAAGCACTCGCTCTGGTTGGTCACACGATTCAGCGGGAAGTATATGAAGTGGCTTATATCTGCAGAATAATAATTATAGATAATATTGCAGCCCACAACGCTCTTCACAGGTTAGCTACAGGATACATAACAGTGAAAATATAATTTAAAAAAAAAAACTTTTTTTCCAAAACAAAAACACAAATTAGTGAAACAGAACTTTAATTTCGGAAGTCGGTGTCTTTGGTTCTGTATTTTTGTTTTTGCCACTAACTGACGAAAACACAACATACTGAAAAATAACTTTAACTTCGGAAAAGGTATTTTTCACGATTTTGTGTTTTTTTGGAAGTCGGTTGTTTTTTTAATTTGTGATTGACCAAGGTTTTGAGATGTTTTCCCTATTACACTACACCTGTAACTCGTATCAATAAGCCAGGCCATCACACATATACGTATTAGTAGTTTTCAAGATATGGATCTTGAAAACTACTGAACCGATTTTGATGAAACCTGCACTGTGTGTGTTGAAGTAAATGTAAGCCAATAAAAAGGTCATCATCCGATTAATATTTTCGGAGAAATTCGTTATATTTGTGGACAAACATACATACACCTATAAAATGTTGTATGTGTTTGGAAGCCCTAATAGGTTATCATAATATGTATGATATATGATTATAACGGGTGTAAAAGATACTTAACGAAGCCGAAAGCCACTTAATGCCTACCTCGCCTGGTACTCCATATGCCAAATTGTCAACCAAAGTCAGCGCCGGCAGCCAATCCAGCAATCGGCGCCGGCAGCAGAAGCACATCCTAATTATTATTATTATCAACTCACCATTTTGCAAAGTAAAAGCACTTAAATTCAGCTTCTTATCCATATAACCCATGACGATTCTCTTCCTTAGTATAATTCTAGGTATAAAATCTATTGGACCGAGTAAAACTGGTATTCCTATTGTGATGGCCAATTCGACCCCGTCTTTGTGGATGTAGAAACCTGTCTTGTGTAGTACTACGAGCGCTGAACGACTGCGGAGGACTAAGAACTTGCATTCGTGTTGGTGGAACTGAAAATAGGAAACAATTTTAATTCTGAAAGTGGGCAACGTCGCATTTTTTTTTTCTTAGCCTATTGTTTGTCCCACTGATGGGCAAAGGCCTCCCCTTTTTTCTTCCAAATCATACTACAATTATACCCTGTTTTGTGCGATTTCTGGGCATGTTGGCCCCGCAAACATGATTAGATCGTCACACGACCTTCGGCGCGGTCAACCTCGACGGCAATGTCCACCTTCAGGCGTCCAGTGAGTGACGATCTTTGCCCATTACTCCGGGTGCATTCGTGTGACGTGGCCGGCCCACTCCTTCAGCCTGGCTGTTTTTTCTCCAACATCCGCTACTTGAGTTATGGAGCGCAGGGTGGTGTTTCTAACGCGGTCTGTTCGCTTGACACCTAATATGCTGCACTCCATTGCCCGCTGACAAATCTTGAGTTTGGACTTCTGTCGTTCAGTAAGTGACCAACTTTGTGCACCATAGGTTAGGACGGGCAGGATGCACATATCGATGAGTTTTCTTTTCAATGATATGGGTCGCAAACAGTCGCAAATAGCTGCCAAATATTTCGGTGCTTTCATTAATGTGGCATAATACTGTATGGAAATTTATGGCTTAATAGTGAACTAAAATATTGATTATGAAATGAAATAATTAATATCGTAACACCGCATAGTTTTAGATGTTAAAAAAAAGTATTGGGATACTTTCCAAATGCCTTCTCTACACCTAAAACGTTAAAAGTCACAACATCAAATACAGTTTTATAATTGCAATTCGTAATTAATATTTTAGTTCACTAGTTAGCGATATTTCCATACAGTGACAATGCCAAATTAATCAAAACAGGTAAATATTTGACAGCTATTTGCGACGTTGCCAACTTTTAGAATTAACGCTCTTAAATTCTTATTCGCAACAGCTATACCAGAGTAAAAGGAATCGCTACTTGTTGCTTGTTTTTTTGCTGAACTGGATTTATTTGGCATAGCCGTGGGCTCAGACCAAATAAAAAACCAAGACTGATTGCTGCCAACAGTGACGCGAGGCTGGTTTCGTAAACATGTGTGCACATATTTTGGTGTAGTTTGATTGTAAATGGTTGTAAATGTGTGCGTTTGAGCGTGTATGCACAGAGCGGTGGTGTAGTTTTGGCATGCTTCACTTTATTGTTCGCAGCGCTCTGTCTTGGTTTTTTATTTGGTCTGAGAGCCGTGGGTCACATATTCCAGCTTTTTTTATTTTACAACGTAATATACTTTTTACTGTATTTATTTTGCGGTTTATTTGTAGAAAATTTGATAAGAAATGTCTGTGTAATCTTACCTCAGTAAAACAAGGTATGAGACTATATCCCTTGACACTATCTAGTACGGCATCCAGCACACGCTCTTTTGTCCAAGTTGTAGGGTAACCTTTCACCTGAAACAGTCAATATTTATTCTAATATCTTATCTTTTATCATAATTAGTCTACGAGATTTTAAACAGACTTTAACTTTAAGTACATCAGTCTTCAAGAACTCACCGAAATTTGAACGTAAACGTTATCTTTTTCATACGCTTCCTCCATTTTTTCTTGTTCCAGAATCATTACGGACTGAAAAAAGATGAAGAAATATAACAAAAATGTTAATTTATACGTACGATATGTTGCCGTTGCTTTGATAAACCAATTACAACAGTCACATGAGTTTATATAATGCCACCATAAGATTGTGAGAACCGTTAGTTTATAATCTATCGGTATTTTTTAGATTAGAAACTGTGGAAAAATTGCGAAATGGGATAGGTTAGGTTTGGTTAGAACTGTCCGTCAGTCACCCCCGTACATCAGGACCCGCGGTGGCGGCGCGTAGTATTCCACGCGCACCGCTCTTAGACGTCACGGGGGGAGTTAAACACCTCACTCCCCCCCCTGACCTGAGGAGGCCCGCAGTGGCGGATCGGCACCAGTCGGGGGTTGCGAAAGGTAGGTGTGAGTTAGAACACCGGGGTTTTTAGTCAGTAAGAGTCTGACAGACGCCTCTAACTCGGAAAAGAAAAGTTCAGAAATATGACCAACCGCACGCGAGCCGAGCGAGCGTTACTTCCAAGTTGCTCGTAGCTAGGCGGCTATTTACTATAATTGCAAGGTGCGTTACGTCGCGCCGCAAGCAAATTTGATACCAGTTCACAATTTGTCGGTTTCCCATAGATAGATTATAAACTATCCAAAAATAATGCGTTAAATTGTACATGGTTTGTTGCAGTTCACAATTTTTCCACAGTTTATCTAACGAAATAATACCGATAGATTATAAACTAACAAAGTTCATATCGTTACTGATACTGACCTGTAAATTACAAAAACCGCAAGAAAAATTAAAGTAGCGGGATACCCTAACGCTTTCGCCCTAATATATACACGCAACGTTTAGTATATCACCAACAACGAAAAAAGTAGCTGTTTGGTCCTCTCTAGGGTGTAAAAGAAGTTTTCAGTGACCGGTGGTACTTATTATTATTAAACATAAACTTTACATAACATAACATCACGCCTGTATACACCGAAGAGTTAGGCAGAGATGCCTATACTGCCGTCATAAGAAAAAAGGCCGTAACTGACAATTTTGTCACAAAATGAGTTATTAACATATTTGGAATCAGCAAAGAAAATGCTATCTTATGGTCTTACTCACAAAGCTCTAACTCGTATTAGTTCACCCATATTTCGCCAGTAATGTGTAATTCCAATGTAATAGAGGGCGAGCCTGTCATGAATCGGGCAGAAATCCTGATGGAAAAACCCAATAACTTTGACCGACCTGGGAATCGAACCCAGGACCTCATAGTCAGCGGTAGTGCTTGCGACCACTAGACCAATGAGGCAATTAGTAAATTAGGGAAGCTAAAACCATTACAAAATGAATAAAAGCTGAGATAACTGTCCAACAAAAGCCTATCAATAAAAAAATAAAAAAAAACTAGCTGCGCCCCGCGGTTTCATCCGCGTAAGTCTAGATCCCGTCGGAATATCGGGATAAAAAGTATCATATGTGTTAATCCAGGTTATAAACTATCTGTTTGCCAAATTTCATCCAAATCCATTCAGTACTTTTTACGTGAAAGAGTAACAAACATCCATCCATCCATCCATACTTACAAACTTTCGCGTTTTCAATATTAGTTAGATAATACTGTAGGTAATTTTTATATATATATTTTTTATATTACCCTAGAAATTCTTGCAGTAGCACTTCTCCGGATCGTAATATTCTTCCTCCAAGGCCAAGTCGGAAGGAATTTCACGATTGTCTCGTCTGTACTCATCAATATGTCCTTACGTAAATGGACCGGAGTGTACTTGTCCGAGTCATCTTCCGTTTCGTTCACCACTTCCCTGCAAGTTTATTTGGCGTTAGAATGAGATGGCGATATTTTCTCATGACAGCACAGCAGCTATTATAAATCAAGCTAGAATATGACGTCATCGAATAGATGTGGACAGTTCGTTCAATCAAATTTTACCCAGGGCCTAGACAAGTGACAATCGTTTCGAAAGCGTTTCGTATTTCTACAACGACTTTCAACAGGATTGACATAAGCTTTTCGATAGCTTTTGTCACACATTTTTGCCTTTTCCATCATCGTTATTGCTGATACAATGTCACTTTGTCTAGGGCCTCTGACGCGCTCCCTTTCACGTCCGCGATTGCTAAGTTCGCGTGTGTCGCTCTTGTGTTTTTAGTTTTATGCAATACTAGCTGCGCCCCTTGGTTTCACCCGCGAGATATATTTATGGATATAGTTAGGATGACACTGCACACTGTTACTTAGCAAAAACATCGTTATTTAGCATTAGTAAACTGACTGTCATACCTTACAGGTTGTTCCTTTTTCAAGTTTAAGTTTATAGTAAGCTTAGGTTTCTTCGGCTGAGATACAGGGCCCAGTCTTTGGAAGGCGCTCAAACGTTTCTGACCCGCTTGGTTCTGTTCGGAGGATTCCGAGTCAAGTTCGGGTGGCTCTGAAAAATAAATGTAGTAAATAATTTATTTCAGTATATTTTTTCTTCTCCTAGTTTTGAAAATGTGTATGGCTATAAGAGTAGGGGTCGACCAAAGAAACAATTGATGGACTGTGTGAAAGATGATATGGCTTTGACTACCGAGAAAGACAAATTCAATTACCAGAATATATACCTAAATATTATTAGAAAGAAACAAAGCGCTCTTCCTCCTCTCTCCTACTATGCTGTGCCCGACATGGTCCATAATTTTACCATTAATTTTAAGCCTACCAACTGTTTTTTTTTTAACAACATTATGGAATGCAATAAAGAATTGAGAATTGACATGATGCGCCGACCCCTTATAAATTGGGATAAGAGTGAGATGTGGAATTTCTTCTATTCCAGTATTGGCATGTATTTTAATATCTACTCGCTGCGCCCCGCGGTTTCACCCGTTTAAGTTTCGATCCCGTGGGAATATAGGGATATAAAGTATCCTATGTCCTATTCCAGGTCATGGTCTACCCTACTATGGCTACTTTTCATCCTGGATCGCAGACGAAGTCCGAGTCGGGCAACAACTAGGAAGTATACAGATAATTTTCTACAAGGCAAGACTTTTTTTTTTTTGTTTCCAAATCTAATCTGTCAAGATTCTCTTGTGTCATTAACGAAAAAGGCGACCACTTGCATATTCTCCCTTTTTTGTCTTTTATGAAAGCATGAGGAATATAAAAGTTTTTGGCTAAGCTTTTGTGGCGGTATCTACATCGCCACATGCGAACTACGCATCAAAGACCTGACGTCACATAAATCCTGCATCGCGCAATTAAAGTTTACCGTGCAGTGGACATATCACAAGAACATCAATCGTTGGGCAGTTGCCCGCCAGACACAACACCCGTCTGGTTGGAGGATCCTCCCTTTTCTATGGTGGATGAGTGAACTTTACACCCTGTTCCTCATACCAAAACTTTTGAACAAAAAATACACATTATAAATCTCCACTTACCAGGATTGATCCCATGTTCCGAATAAACATCCGAAGGCGAATACTGTTGTTCGACATCAACTGGGTTCTCTGTTTGAACAAATATTGGCGATATGGCCGGATTCATGTTATTATCATCCACGTTCACTGGCGCTGGTGATTGAACCAATATTGGTGCATTCATCTGGTAGGTGTTCATATTAGGATTACTCGGCCATATAGGCGAATCGGCGGTGACTGAAATAAATATAGGTATGTTTATTTTTATTTTCATTCTAGTAGCCTAAGGCTTTTGTACGCTAAGAGAAGTCGCCGGGCCTATGCAACAATTCGTGTCGTTTCTACACACGAACTATGCACACTGCTTAGGCATTGACAAGAATCTTTTCTGCGCTAGACTCGACGCGCGAAGTTGCTGCGGTGCGGAAAGGAGGCGGGGGGGGGGGGGCATGGGTTTTCGTGCCTAGATCTGACAAAATTCTTGTTGTGTATATGATGAATTGGTCTTATCTGCAGCAGACACGGTTAAGTTTTTTAGCGTGTACAAGCGGTCTGAGGCCAGGGAACTTAAAAAAAATCGGAATTCAATGGTATAAAACGAAAATACACAACCAAAAGCATCGTCTTCACTTTTGAGTGTTAATATTTTTGAAAAGCGGTTGTTTTTTTTTGTTAAAAAGTTGTTTTTATTGCTACTTTTAAATGTGCTACCTACGTCATACAAATTCGTAAGTAAACCATTACTTGCTATGTAAACAACCGTGACAGGAACTTATATTACCATCGTAAACATATTCAAAGTGGAATCAATATTGCAGCTAACTCAACAATACCCAAGCAAAGTTAATAAATTTTACTTAGAACCTCCTCCTTTCTTAGAAGTCGGTTAAAAAGCCGAGATTTTCGCCTGACTCTTTAGCAGTTGATATTAAAACCATGTAAAAACTTACTTGGTGAACCGCTCGGTTCTAATGATTTTTCTTGTTGTAAAAGAAAACTCCTTGGTATTCCTGCAGTAATAAAAATAAAATAAATCATAAGAATCCTTAGTAAGTAATAAAATTAAATCGCTTAAGGCGTGCTACACACTTTTTCGGGTCGGCTTTAATAGGAATAGCCCGGCGGCAAAATCAAATACAGAATGTATCAGAAAGGTTTGGTAACATTTAAGGGTGTTGTACAGACCAGCAAACTGAACAACTTTCTCTATGGGGTCATTGTAGTCGCGAAAAAATAATCAGCCGTCCCAAAAATTTGGGTGGAATAGATATTGAAGTTTTGTAGTTTTCACTTTTATTAACTAACTGCGGCCCAAGTGCGAGTTTCTTATAACTATCTTGACTTTACGCATCGACCACGTTCGGCGCTCCGATTGGCCCTTCGTTGGCCTTCACTGGTGAAGGGCCAATTGGAGCGCCGAACGCGGTCGATGCGTAAGTCGAGATGGTTAAAAGAAACTCACACTAGGGCCTCTGATCACTGGTAGCCTAAACCGCTGTTTAGAGAAGCATGAAATTTTGCAAAATTCTTAATTAATATTATAAATGCGAAAGTGAGTTCGTTTGTTTGTTTTTTACTCTTTCAATCTAAAACGGCTGAATGGATTTTGATGACATTTGGCACATGGGGAGACAATGACCTGGAATAGGACGTAGGCTATTTTTTATCCCGATATTCCCACGGGATCGAGACTTACGCGGGTGAAACCGCGGGGTGCAGCTAGTAATAATATAACGAAATTGAGCACTAAGAAAGGATTTTCGAAAATTGATGCTCTAAAGGGGTTATAGGCGAGGAAAATTTATATGAACGTTCACCATTTTGCTGATGAGAAATCCCATCGGGCACACGCATTGCATCAAATAAATTACAAACAAGAATTTACTCGCAAGTGGCGCCATCTGGCGAGCACAAAACAACCCCTTGCTTGGGGGTCCGCTTTGTGGTTCAACAAATACTGCCGAATCGAATGTGTCGAACCGAATAAGTGTTTAGCACGTCTAAGTGCAAGTTAGACTCGCGCACTGGGGTTCTGTACCACTAAAACCAATAGAGTTTACCTACCTTCTTATTATTTGCCTTATACAGGCTATGATTACTTTAAGTACATGTTCTATGAAAATGACTAAGTACCTCTTTTATTTATTATTAAGTTTAATTTAAAAAGATACAGTCTTGTGACAGACAGACGGCTTAGGCTAATAGAGTGCCAATGATGAGACCCCGTTGGCACTCTTTGGTAACAGAACCCTGAAAAGCAATTATAATTTTATGTTCCAAACTGACATACCTTTTGGATATCTATAAACTGAAACAAAAATAATAATATTTATAGTATAATAAATATATATTAAGAAACGTACATGAGTACGTTTCTTAATTTTCGAGGGCTTCACTTCACTTCATTCACTTCTTTTTCAACGACAACTTCTAATGCTGGGGCTACATTGTCGCGTTATCGCAAATTTAACTTCGCGCACTCTCTCTCGCACACCACTCGACGTTTCGCTGAGCAACAGAGAGCGCGCGAAGTATTGTTCGCGATAACGCGACAATGTGGCCCCAGCATAATAGCTGTGCTCGCGAACAAATGTTTGTTGCCTAAAAAAAGCTCGCGCAGCAAATGTCTGCAAACCAAATTCTAGAAGCGAATGCTCGCGACGAGTGCCGATCATTAAATAATTCAACATTGCTTACATTGAGCTCAGCACTCATCTGTTATTTGGTAGGGCGTTACTCTTGAGGTGCGTACACAATTGTGACATTTCAACAGACAATAAAGACACACCATTCTGTGCAAAGCATAATTATCAAGTTGTGGAACAACAAACTCAATGCCATACGTGATAAAGATCAAATTCTATTGCAACCAAAAAATTTTAGGACCTTTTTATTACAATATAGTTGTTCAAAAATCAACTTAGAATACATAACGTTAAAATAGACAGTTGAGTAAATGGGCAATGGAATGTAAATTTTCCGAGATTATGAATTGAAGTATCATCATCATCATCAGTCTACAGCAGTCCACTGATAGGCCTCTCCAATCGCATGCCATCGGATTTTACTGTAGTACATTCCTGCCTAATGAGGACGGGTCGCGTGACTTCATAATGCCGCGGTATAACTAGATATAACCGCCTAATAAGCTCAAAACACACACAAGGCGGGCGCGGGTCGGGACGGCAGTACGGCGGGCTGGTATACAATTGTAACTCCTTGTATTATATGGATGTCATCACACGAAACACGTGCACGGGTCGGGTGCGGAGCGGGTCGGGAGCCGCGGACGCTTTTCGAGGCCGACACGCACCCGCTATGTGCGTTGAGCTTTATTAGCGGATGACTCGTTGGTCTAGTGGTCGCAAGCGCTACTGCTGAACATGAGGTTCGATTCCCAGGTTGGGCAAAATGTTATTGGGTTAATCTATACGGAATTTCTCGGTAGCAGCCCGTAGTCTGGATTTGTGCCAAGTTGATGGCAATAGGCTCGCCCCCTATTACATGGGACTTATAACATAACTGGCGAAATGTGGCTGTACTAAAGGTACACCCTTCGGGGATAAATTTTTAATTGTTCTTCCAAACAATTAGAAATTGAATTGTTTTTAGAAAAAACAATGCTTGATATTATTTGCATAACCGAACACTGGTTGAAAGATTATGAAACATTAATTAATTTTGAAAACTATAGGGTGGGCAGTTGTTTTAACCGAAAATCCATGCTGCGTGGAGGTTCACTAATCTTAATTAAAAACTGTATAAAATCTAAGACTCGTAATGACATAGTTGAACTATCGGTGCAACATTGCATTGAACTGTCGTGTGTTGAGCTGGATAAGCATTACATAGTGTGCGTATACCGACCTCCCAATTATCAAAACTACTCTATATTCGAGTCAGTAATGGAAGATGTTTTGGCAAAACTTGTAACGGGTAATAAATCAGTCATTATTTGTGGTGACTTTAATATTAATATTTTGGAAAATAATTCAAATAGCAGTAGATTATTAAGTCTCTTCAAATCATTCAATCTGTCAAATGTGTTTTTGGAACCAACGCGAATTACTACGACTACTGCTACATGTATTGATAATGTCTTTTGTAGCTGCGACTATTTAGATAAAGCCATTGTAAATTATCTCCCATCTGATCACAGCGGTCAAACCGTTGTTTTTGAGTCCGACACACCACTACAAAAAGTGCAGATACAAACTAGACCAATAACTTCGGGTAATTTAAATAGGTTTAATAGCACTCTAATTAGCAAGTTAAGTACTCAGGGCCTAAATATAGACAATGGTAATATTTTGTATGAAAAATTCTTTTTATTAGTGCTAACAGAGTTTAATAACTCATTTAAGAAAAAAACCAAAACTATTTGCCCTAAGTTTTTATTCAGTGACTGGGCAACTAAAGGCATCAGGAAAAGTAGGGAAAGATTATTTGAACTGTATGGCCATAAGCCGTATATTAACACGGAAACTTTTAATAAGTATGTTGCTACTTACTCAAAAACGTTTAAAATAGTCTGCAAAGCAGCTAAAGCTTCTTTTATTAGCAACAAGGTTAAATCAGCAGACAATAAAATAAAGACAGTTTGGAAAATTATAAACAATGAAACTAACAAGAACAAAAGACGTAACACTGATTACACACTGGACACTTCCCGCGGTCTCATTAGCGCTAACATTGATGTTGCTCAGGAATTTGCAACTTTCTTTACCAATATTCCAATTAAGACTACGGAAACTTTAAATTCCTCGCCCTCACTTGCTATTGATTTACTAAAAGCGAAAGTTTCAACTTGTCCTATAGAATTTAAATTTAAACATATAAACCCTGGGGTCGTTGTAAAAGCTTTTAAGCAACTCAAGATCAAAATTACCGAAGATCTGTGGGGCATGTCTACTAAAGTTTGTCAATCCATTATTGAGACAATTGCACCCTATTTAGCTTTAATATTTAATTTGTGTGTTGATCAAGGGGTATTCCCAGATTTAATGAAGTACAGTAAAGTTATTCCACTTTTCAAATCCGGGGACAGCAAAGACACTAATAATTATAGACCCGTTTCGGTTTTGCCGGTTTTCAGTAAGGTGTTTGAAAAAGTAATGTTAAATCAAATGCTCAATCATTTTAATCGTAATAACATCCTACACGATCAACAGTATGGTTTCACCAAAGGACGTTGCACAACCGACGCCGGTGTCACCTTATTAAAACACATCTTTAACGCATGGGAAGAGGCTCAAGATGCAATAGGCATCTTTTGCGACCTATCTAAGGCATTTGATTGCGTGAATCACGAAACACTGCTCTTGAAACTTGAGCATTACGGACTGGGTAAACTTGCGCTTAGCTTAGTAAAATCCTATTTGAATGACAGACTGCAGCAAGTTCAAATAAACGCTGTGAATTCATTAGGTTTAAAAGTCAAAATGGGTGTACCACAGGGCTCGATATTGGGTCCATTCCTTTTTTTAGTATATATAAATGATTTACCTCATCTACTGAAAAACCGACCACAAATGGTGTTATTTGCTGATGACACATCACTGATTTTTAAAGTAAATAGACATGCACAGGAGTTTGACGACGTAAATAACGCTATGCTTAAGGTCCATAATTGGTTTACTGTAAATAATTTGGTATTAAATGAGAAGAAAACAAAATGCATTAGATTCGCGTTACCGAATGTTAGAAGTAGTGATTGTCAAGTTGTACTGAATAAGGAGATACTACAATTCGTCGAAAAGACGGTTTTCCTGGGGATTACGCTTGATTCAAAATTACAGTGGGGTCCTCATTTAACATCACTTGCAGGGCGACTTAGTTCAGCCGCATACGCTGTTTGGAAAATCCGCCAACTAACAGACGTGGATACCGCGAGACTGGTCTATTTTAGTTACTTTCATAGCATCATGTCTTACGGTATTTTGCTGTGGGGACGGGCTGCAGATATTGATTCTATCTTTATTCTGCAAAAGAGAGCTATTCGAGCCATCTACAACCTCCGCAGACGCGAGTCTCTAAGGGAACTGTTTAAAAAAATTAACATCATGACGGTACCTTGTCAGTATATATATGAAAACATTATGTACGTTCGGAAAAATCTACATCTTTTTAGTAAAATAAGTGACAGGCATAATTTTAACACTAGAAATAGGAACAAATTAGATCAACCACGTTTCAGATTGTCTAAAGTACATACTTCTTTTATGGGGTATTGTGTAAAATGTTATAATAAAATTCCACTCGATATTCTTCAACTAAATGAGAAGAAATTTAAAACATGCATTAAACGCACACTATGTAGACAAGCATATTATAAGTTGGATGATTATATCGTAGATAAAAATGCTTGGCTTAACGCTGGTCCTACTCCACAGGCACTTGGGCTCACTAGTTAAAATTTCATAATTGGAAGTGTTGCTTCCCCCTTTTTACTATTTTTTATTTTTTTTTCCTGACATTACGAAATTATTGTTTATTCTTATTTAACCTGAAAATAATATTATACTAATTGCTCAATTTCTTTGCAAACTAGTTTTGTATAATTTAGAAGCATTTTTTCAATTATTGTAAATGTGAGTACCATGGAGCCGTTTAGTATGGTATGATGTATGTTGACTTGAAATAGCATGGCAGATGAGAGTATGTCATGCTCACTTAAATGTCTCGCTGATGGTGGCACGTGTGTTGGATCATTCGGTTCCCTACAAAATGGTTGAGCTGGATGGTGCTGATCCACATGTCATGTTCGTGAACGGGCGCCGTCAGTTGAGACTGGTCACCTCTTATTTGCCAGAGCTTATTTTTAATATTAAATTTTGAATTGCTTTTGATTCTTTTTTTGTTTTACATTGTTCTCACATATAGAAGCAACATGAATACTGTACCCAGGATTTTGTAATATCTATATCCATTTTTTAAAAGAGTGTCCTTGGAGTTTCTTGCCCGTTCTTCTCCATAGAGATCTACGTTTTGGAATGGGCAACTAGCTTCAACTCTCTGACTAACTGACCGACTCTTTGACAATTCAAAAGTGCCTGTAAATGGTTTAATTGAAATAAATGCTTTGAGTTTGAGTTTGAGTTTGAGTTTGATACAAGGCGTGAAGTTATGTGGTCACGGACCGTGTGTGGTCCATGGAAAGCCACAAAAGTGGACGCACCTGAATCTAATATCTGTTCTAAAAGTATTTGATGAAAGTACGCTAAATTCTTACGCACTTCTTTTTTACACAAAGGGAATTAGAAACATATTCATTTGTATTTAAAAAGTTTCGACGTATTGTTAGAATCAATATGCTTAGCCTTTTCCCAACTATGTTGGGGTCGGCTTCCAGTGTAACTGGATGCAGCTGAATACCAGTATTTTACATGGAGCGACTGCCTATCTGATCTCCACAACCCAGTAACTGGGTAATACGATACCCCTTGGTTAGACTGGTTGACAGACTTTCGGGCTTCTGGCGTGTGACGAAGCGTAGCTTAACCCGAGCGGCTGTTATTATTTAGCCACGAGCTCCTATTTAAGCTCAATATTAAATTGTAATTGAAAAGTCGTTGGCGAAAATCGAGGTAGTGAAATGTTGTCACATGAATAACATTTTAAGGTGATTTTAAATTCGATTTTCGAATTAAGTACAAGAATAATAAAATCAAAGCACTTCATTTATGTGTTACACTACAGATTGGCATCTACGTTAATATAATTGCTTTTGACATTTCCATAACTAATACTAAACAAATTTTCAATTTGGATGTTATCCTAATCTATTTAATTCAATGCCAAACCATCAAAATGTATTTGTACGCCGGAAACGGCAAAATATTATGTACTTCAAAAACTATGTAACATCTCTATGTAACAATATTCTCACAAATAAATGAACTATTACTATAATACGTTTTCTGATCCATTAGTTTACATTTTTTCAAATACTTTTGGAACAGACCATACAAGAAATACGCGAAAGAAAGATCGGCATGCTTACACCTGCAATACTTTCTACGGCGTATAAGGTCTTGTCGGCCTTGCTCAACGTGAAAACTTAGGTGAAGTGAGCTGTCATTCCACGTGACACTATTGACAGTTCACTTCAACAAAGTATTCACTGTGACTTTTTTACAGAATAGATCGGCTACAGTCGAAGCGAAGTCGGTGCTGCCACCTAAGATGCCGTGGAAGTCACAAAATAGTGGGCCAATAAATCTAACAGAGTCAGCGCCACGAAAGAAGGCCGGGGGAAATTTTTGGAACTACATTTTTTCTAATGCAATATGATGAAATGACACAGACACTAGCGCCGCGTAAGTAACCTGTACTTCAGTGGTGGCGCGGACTCTAACACCGACACGGAGACAAAGAAGACTATACACATAAAACTATAGATAATATAATGTGGAAAGATACATAACGCAAGATATTTTAAGGAGAATTGTCTGTCTTCATGCAAGCTATTTGTATACAGTGTGTAAATATACGCTCGACATTCATCTATATATTATTACGATGTTTACTCATAGTAATGTTTCGTTTCGGCGTGATAAGAAGATTTGAATTTTTTTTCGCATGTAGGCCCGGTGACGTCATAGGTCGTAAAGTTAAGCCGCCTCTGTCTAAGGTGTACAAATCGATTAAAGCCTTTTGACAAAAAAAAAACAAGTGAAATAATTATTCTTACAGGGTAGAGATTTTAAACCAAGTTATCCATTCTATTCCTTTGTAATTTTACATTTTACAAAATACAGGGTGAAGATCAATAAGCTAGCGAAACTTCGCATATGTGCTGGGTATCTAAACATGATAAAAAGTGCAACATGATAAAATGAAAAAATCAATGAATTTTTTTTTGGGTCAACGACCTTATCTATGTTTTGTAGTGTACTTAGTTACTTGTTTTTTTTTTTGTTTAAACTGCGCAGTCGTAATGGTTACTAAACACGATAAAACAAAAATACAGATTTCCTCACCTCATACTTCAAGTAGGTAACTAGCGGTCGTTGACCCCGGAAAAAACATCATCATTGTTATTGATCGCTATTTTTAATTAATAATAATTATTATTTTTAATGAATAGAATTGTATTTTTTTTTTAAATATTAATTGCATTGTAATTTAAATTATGAAATTATTATTAGTATTTTTTATATCATCTGCCTAGCCTTTTCCCAACTATATTGGAGTCGGCTTCCAAGCTAACCGGATGCAGCTGAATACCAGTATTTTACATGGAGCGACTGCCTATCTGACCTCCACAACCCAGGAACTGGGTAATACGATACCCCTTGGTAAGACTGGTTGACAGACTTTCGGGCTTCTGACGACCCGTAACGACTGTCAAAGATCCACAAATGACAGCCGGGGCCAACGGCTTAACGTGCTTTCCGAGGCACGGAGTCTCGGTATGTAAAGATGGTCACCCATCCACGGACCAACCACGGCAAGCGTAGCTTAACCTGATGGATGGACCCGTGCGGCTGTTATTACTTAGCCACGAGCTCCTCCCTCTCTCTCTCTATTATTAGTATTTTTATGTTATTGCTAATAACTAAATTGTGTACTGCATGCTTTATGTATAATCAAGATGTAAATTTAAATATGTGCGCGGCTAAAATGCCGAATATAGTGAAACCCATAGATCTTAAGAACTTATGTTAGCTACCTATATTCTAAATAAATATATCATTCATTCATCAAAACTTCTTTATTTCTTTTATCGTATTTAGATATCGACACCCATAACGTCTGCGGAGTTTCTCTGGCTAATTTAATTTGACACTGTATTATAAAACATTTTAAAAGAGTAACTATGGAGTTTCTTGCCCATACGAAACTTTTAGGGGCACCTCCTAGAATCAATTCTATTTTCTTGACAAAAGTGCCTTTTAATGGCCTTGAAACAAATGAAAAACTTGCATTATCTTCCTTTCTCCATATCTAAGGCAAAACCCGCTTACGGTATGCTTCGACGGGTAACCTTGGTGAGGGTGCCGGTTGCGGTGGTGCAGCTTTTTTGAAGAAGCTACCAGCGTTAATCCTGGGAGTGGGTTCCACCGTACGATTCTCTAATATTGGTATGGCTGTGGAAATATTGAAACAACATTTTATTTCACAACACTTTAAATTCAAGCTACATACCTAAATGGCCTATGGGTAACTGTTTTTATAGTGTGAAATAATTTATTGATAAAAAAGTGATATAAATACAGTTACTGATCTATTATTGTTTAGATTTTGAATAAATCTATAATGGTGCCGATTCTCTTGTACACCGAACTAAACAAACTAAACTATCACTAAAATTCCTTACTTTTGACTATGGGAATCTTGGAGCTATTCTGCCAAATAAATTCTCTAAATTTAAAACTTATTTTGACACAACTAAAATCGAATTTGACAACCGCGCGCCTCTACTTGGTACTTGTTTTCCCTACCCCGTGTTTTTTTTTAGAGCCAGAAGCTGCACGGCAGCCTCGACGTGTTTTTAATGGAATTTTTTAGTTTTTGTATGGAAAATAAAGAAAAAAAATAAAAAATAATTACCATTATATTGAGAATTAGGGGTTTAAGGGTTGCCTATAGGGGGTCGAAATTTTCATTATTTTTGCGATAGGACACACCGTTTTCGAGATATAAGCAACAGAAAATAAAAAAATACAGTACTGTTTTTTTGTAACTGAAGTCGAGGTTTGAATTTTAGTTCATGACATTTAATTTTATTCCACACATTTTTAATCGCGATTAAATATAGTCAGATTTAGTTAGAGGATTTTAGATATAGGACAAAATTTTAGGTTAAATCGTCAAATTCAGAATAGCATTTTCACTAAACTAATCTCAGTGCCATCTTAGTGCTGTCAAACTAAATTATAGTTAAGTTGTGTCATTTAAAGTCTGCTGAGAGCAGTGGTGGCCCAGAGAGCAGTGGTGGCCCAGAGAGCAGTGGTGGCCCAGTGGAGAGCAGTGGTGGCCCAGTGGTAACGGCCACGACTTACGAGTAGTAGGTCGTAGGTTCGAACCCTGACAGGCGCTTTACTTTGTGTAAATTATTTCATCGCTACTGCTCTCAAAACGGTGAAGGAAAACATCGTGAGGAAACCGGCATGTCCTAGAACCAAAAATTCGAAGACATGTGACATCTACCAACCCGCACTGGGCCCGCGTGGTGGATTACGGCCCGCTCCCTCTCACAGAGAGGAGGCCTGTGTCCCAGCAGTGGGAACAGTATAGGCTGATTATGTATGTTATGTATTTAAAGTCTATTTCAGAATGAGTTTGATCGTTTGACAGGACTAAACTAAATTTTAGTGATTTTTAGTTTAGTTTAGAGAATTTTGTGACAAGAGAATCGGCACCAATATTATATTTGAACATAACTGAAGAAATGTTAATGGTATGGTCGACTTAATTATATATCTTAACCATACTTAGTATCCGTTCACACAGACCGGCTCGGCTCGGCTCGGCTCGGAGAGTATATTTTTATCGCGTTTAAAAAAGAGTTTTGGGTGATTGAAATAAGGTTGATTTTTTCATTTCACTTCTTTTTTAAATGAGAATGCAGAGCCGACCTAACGCGTTCGAAAAAAACACGCAATGGATTTTAATGTGGTTTACCCACCGTTTAGAGAATTTATTCCGGAAGGTATATGTGTATAATATGTTAATATTAAAGTTACATATAACTAAGAAATCTCGATGTTTTGTCAAGACGTAGAAATCGTGGGAAACAGTAGCGGGTCGCTAGTGTTATGATAAGCTGCAGAATCAATACTTACTTGAACCCGGAATAACTCCAGCCGATAGTGGAGTTTCAACAATTTGTGGTGAGTCTCTCGGTGACCCGCTTTCATTCACTATTTCTGGTGCAGCACTAGTTCCTGCATTAAATTATTTTTGTTATTAAAAAAAACCACCTATGATATCCTAACTTATAGCTTTCACCCGAAGTCTCTCTTTCCAATCTTCAGTGACGTCGGAATAATCCTACTTAATATTATAAATGTGAAAGTTTGTGTGTTTGGATGTTTGTTACTAAATCACGCAAAAACGGCTGAATGGATTTGGATGAAATTTGGCAAACATAGTTTATAACCTGGATTAACACATAGGATACTTTTTATCCCGATATTCCCACGGGATCGAGACTTACGCGGGTGAAACCGCGGGGCGCAGCTAGTAACACATAAACTTAGGTTCATAAACTACTTTAATATTTTTATGACATTTTCAATAGTTTGACAGCCGGTTTCTGATTTAAGTATTTGAAGTTGCGAAATTCTCAAACTCTTCTTAAGCATTACCTAAGGCGATTCATTTAATGTCATCCGCGAAATTCAATACGTTTTTTGCAAATTAATTTTAGGAATCACCCTAAGTAATGCTTAAGAAGAGTTTGAAAAATTCTCAACTTCAAATACTTAAATCAGAAACCGGCTGTGAGTCGTTCTGAAATCGACTTACTTTTCACTAACACAAAGTTGGTATTTCCTTTATGGCAATAACGTTGATTAACAAAAAGGATTTAAATTACAAAAAATTGTAGTGAAGAATCAGATCTTACCAGGAACATTTCCAGCTGCATTCGCGTCTGGTTTTATCCAATTAAGCCGCTGTCTCACCATCTCTTGCTGAAGATTTTTCTTAGTTATCAGATTAATGCTTGGTTTTTGTAATATTGGTACTGCTGTAAATGTTATGAAATTAATCATAAATTGAGACAAGCAAGTCAATATTTAAGAAAAAGTGAAGCGTTTGTGAATCATGTGTAGTGCAACTAATACTATCAACTTGACACGATCTGCAAATGATTATGGTACGGCCAAAACCGAGTCAGTTTCTGAATACAAACACAAAACTTTACTCATATCGAATAACGCATTTTCAATATATTATATTTAGCCATCTGACAACCAGTCTTTTTCATGGAGTTGTCGATGTCAAATTTGCAGCACTTTGTGTAAAATATGTATTGATATTGTAGATTGGAAGCGAACCCCAACATAGTTGTAAAAAGGTTAGACAGTTAATGATGAACCAGCTTTAAAGTGAACTTACTGAGTCCCTGATTCGCCACATCCATTACAATAGATGCAGCATTGGTCACATTTGGTGACCCATCTTGACTTGTTTCTGGGAGTGGAGGTTCCTCAATAATAACTGGAAGAAGTTAGCAATAATCAGAGGGTCAATTCCTGTACTTAATTTGAACTGTGTGACTCGAGGAATGTCACAGTAGGCCGTGCTCGCTTCCCTGATATGTTTATTTATTTTCATCCGAGCAGAGCTTGGTCGACCAGGTATATGCCAGTATGTGCCATACATTTAACTATTAGGTCTTTACCTATGAAATTGCCGTTCTGCAGTACTGGCCATTTCAAATAAAAATAATTTTTGTTTGGCTAAGAATTCTAATTTCAAATTAATTTTATTTTAAAAACATGGTTTTTTTTTCCAAAAGTAGTCATTTCTTTATTGATTAGTGTTACATTTTCATCGCATTTCAATCTTTTTCGTCATCATGGATACGTTAAAAATTCGAGTAATTATGGAATATGAGTACCGTCGTGGCAGCAACGCGGCACAAGCGGCACGCAACATCAACGACGTTTACGGAGCTAACACTACAAACCAACGCACCACCTGTTATTGGTTTGCTCGCTTCCGTTCTGGAAATTTCGACCTGAAAAATGAACCTCGCGGTCGTCCGAAGACTTTGGTCGACAATGACGAATTAAAGGCGATTGTGGAAGCTGATGATACACAATCTACGGCTGAATTAGCAGCAGCTTTCGACGTTAGCGTCAAAACAATATTGGTCCATTTGCGTCAAATTGGCAAGGTAAAAAAGCTTGACAAATGGGTGCCCCACGAACTCAATGATCGCCAGCGCGAAGTACGCGTCGAGACGTGCCTTGCACTGCTCAACAGACACACAAATGAAGGAATTTTGAACCGCATTGTTACCTGCGATGAAAAATGGATTCTGTTTGATAACCGCAAGCGCTCAGCAAGTTGGTTGGATCCTGGTTCAGCACCTAAACAATGCCCTAAACGAAAACTTACCCCTAGAAAAGTGATGGTCACTGTTTGGTGGTCTAGCGCCGGTGTGATTCATCACAGCTTCTTACCAAACGGGGTGAGCATTACTGCAGATGTGTACTGTGAAGAACTGAACACAATGATGGAGAAGCTGGCGCATCTCCAACCAGCATTGGTCAATCGCTCGTCTCCGCTGCTCCTGCACGACAACGCGCGACCTCATACTGCACAGCAGACGGTCTCCAAGTTGCAAGAACTGGGGTTGGAAGCTCTCCGTCATCCGCCCTACTCACCAGACCTTGCGCCTACAGACTACTACTTTTTCCAGAATTTGGATAACTTCTTGGCGGGAAAAAAATTCAATACCCGAGAGGCAGTACAAAATGCCTTTGAAGAATTTGTTGCCTCCCGTCCAGCTGATTTCTTTAAGAAGGGCATCAATAAACTGCCACTGCGATGGCAAAGATGCATTGATTGCATGGGTGATAAATTCGATTAATACAAATAAAAAATTCGTTTAAATTTTTTCATACAAAACGGCAATTTCATAGGTAAAGACCTATTATCTCCTCTTAGTCGACCTTGATGACAGAAAAAGAAGAGAAGAGGAACTTTTTAATTATGGTATCCAACTATTCCCACACGCTTGAATATGCGTGCGTTGAATATTTTTTATCCATCCGTCTGTTGCAACTGTATTGGGAGTGAAAACCCAATTTTTATTTTCTTAAGTCACCATGGTTTTGTGGTGCACAGAAAACACATTCTTTCTAATTTACACATCTGTATACTTAGTGCAAAATAATAGTCTCCGTTTACCCTTAAGGCCGCTATCCCACTGGCGTTTTAGGATCGTTGGCGCTTCTCCAACGTCTGCGCAGCGCCAACGTTGCGCAGATGCGACGTTAACATCGCGAGTTTCTAGTGGTAAAGCGCCAACGTTGCGCTAACGTCGCGAGTTTATTGCGTCGTTTGTCAACGGGTGCATGTGTGCGACGTTAACGTTGTGTTCAGCGGATGTAACGCTTGCACGTACGTACGTTTGCATATAATTTTTTAATTAATTAACTGCTTACCTGGCTCATTACCAGAAGCTGCATTTTGGGTCACCCATTTCATATTTACACTTTTACCTTTGCTTTTGTGCCAAATCTTTTGTTGAAATTTAAGCCATTTCTTCTTTTGTTGATTGTTGAATCTGAAATGTTTAATTATTTCTTTTAAAATTAGGCCTATAAAAACTTTTTACAAAAAAAAAAATAACCGACTTCCAAAAAAAACACTGAAAATGTGAAAAATAACTTTAATTTCGGAAGTCGGTGGCAAAAAACGGAAATTGAAAAGCAAAGACACCGACTTCCGAAATTAAAGTTATTTTTCACATTTTTAGTGTTTTTTTTGGAAGTCGGTTATTTTTTTTTTGTAAAAAGTTTTTTAGTTGTACTACCTACCCCACACAAATCCGAATACCACTACCTGCTATGTAAATAACAGTGAAAGAGTCAAACAGTATATCGTCTAGATTAACTAAGTGGGAAAAATACGTAATATTGAAGCTAACTCAAAAATTACGCAAGCAAAGTTAATAAAATTTATATGGGACCACCTCGGAAGCATGACCTACCAAACAAAAAAAGAATCATCAAAATCGATTCATAATTGGCGGAGAAATCGCGTAACAAACATACAAAAAAAATAAAAAAAAATAATTATTATTGAGGACTGGAAGACGTAGAAAAAAAACATTGTTAGGTAGGTACTGTTAATTTGTGAAAATCTGAGCCCAAAAGGTAGTTGTAGTAGTCCCAGGTCAAAGGTAGTTGCAAGGAACTCCGTTTGGTTTTAGACAATAAGAGTCTAACAGAACCAGATGTCCATGAGGATTTTCAAAATAAAAAAAGAGATTTAAAACTAAAACCCGACTACGACAAAAACGCAAACTAAAAAGAACATCGTAATAAAATAACAATAACATCGTTTCGGTTTTCGTTTAACCGGAGTCACACGTAATTTGTACGATTTATGCCTTAACTAGCCGCGTGACCCCCGCGACTTCGTCTGCGATCCAGGATGAAAAAGTAGCGGGAGGAAACGCCCGGGTGTCACCACTGTGCGGATCGTCCGGAGGACACAGTGGAGCATACGGTGGAGGTGTGGCCTGCTTGGGCGGAGCACCGCCGTGTCTTCGTGGAGGCGATTGGCGGCAATGACCTATCGCGTCCGGCCCCGGTCCAGGCCATGGTACGGAGCAAGAGAGCATGGGAAGCCGTCACCTCCTTCTGGGAAGCAGTAATGCTCGCGAAGGAGGAGGCGAAACGCGTGAGGGAGAGGCAAAGTTTACGCCCTCACGCCCCTAACCGCCGCCGCTGGAGACACCCTGGGCGTCGGGAATCCCAGGCGGATTCCCGGCCACCATAGGCGCGTGTTTGCGGACGACAAGCAATAGAGCTTGCCGTCCGATAAGAACAGGCCCGGGTCGATGGCGCGTCGTGTTCCACGCGCGCCTCAAAGAGATGTCAGCACAATTGGCGGGGTCCGCTAGGACCGAGGTTGCGGGAATGTTCGAAAGGGATACCGGGACCTTGGCAACAGGCAACTGAAGGAACACGGGTGGGTTTTAGTCAGTAAAAGTCTGACATGCCCTTTCGCTCCGCCCAGAGCGGGAGAAGTTATTGATGATAATTACGTTCCCAAAAAAAAAAGAATGAAAAAGTAGCATATGTCCTTCTCCGGATCATGGTCTACCCATGTGCTAAATTTCATCCAAATCCGTGCAGCCGTTTTAGCGTAAAGTGGGTTAGTATTTTTGACGTCATATAGCATAAAACCCGCGGATCATGAGGCTTCCATCGATACCTCATTTGTGACAATAAGTACGATGAGTAGTTTAGGTGTTATGAGAGAACAGATGTACATACATAGCCTGATAAAATCATAACCGAAGGAGGTTATGGTTTTAACAGGCTATGTGTATGTACTGGCTTTGCTTAATAGAGTTAAAAAAAAACTAAATAACAACAATTAATTACTTACGGTCTCGGTGGCGTTAGATCGTTACCTGGTTTCGGTTTGTTGGTTTGTATTTGTAGGATGATTAGATGGATTTCCAGATCCTTGCGCGGCCTGCAAGGTAACCTGAACGGCAACCGGCGTGGTAGCCTGGGCGGCAACCGGCTTGGCAGCCTGAGCGGCGCTCGGCGTGGTAGCCTGAGCGGTAGTCTGAGCGGCACCCGGCATGAAAGCCTGAGCGGAAACCTGCCTGGCAGCTTGCTTGGCATTCTGTGCGGCAAGCATTGCTGCAAGTCTCTTGGCCTTACTCTTCTTAGTCATTTTTCCAGAACTTTCTTTTACTGTATTTCTAGCTGTATTTGCAGTAATTATGGCAGTAGGATTTTTGGGCAGATTTGTATTAGAATCCTTTGTTATACTAGGAAAATGCGGTGAGCAACCATCAACTAGATTAACTAGTATTGGTTTGGGTGGCGCCAAAACAGTTCCCACATCACATACTGGTGTCGTTGCTAGCGGAATGGTTTTCAAATTCGGTATTGGTTTATCAAGTTGTAGTGGTTTAAATTTAGTATGATGATGTATTACTTTGATAACATTAGCTGTATAGACCTTCTCAGTCCACAAAGGTTTTAAAAGTTTTTTTTTCTTTTTGGAGGCATTCACGCCAGTTAAGTTACTGTAAAAAAAACATAATTTTTAATATTGCTATATTGATCCTGTAGTGCTGGGTTCGATCCCCGATCGTGTAGTTTTTGTAACACACACAAATTATTTGTGTGTGTTACAAAAACTTAAATAACAGGAATGAAAAGAAAATCAAAACTCAAAGGTTATCATGCTGCATGGTGTTTGGTTTTTAGGGTCCGTACCAGAACCCTAGCTATAGATAAAATAGTTGTTACTGTATTTTACTACAATCAATAAAAAACAGTCTATATACTTAGCGGTACTTCTGGACACGGCACTAATTGCTAGGAAACGATCTAACAATAAGCTCCTATCTCAGGAGCACTGACCACCAGTAACTTGGACCCTGTCCCCATTACTAGTTAGAAAATAGTATCCCACCATTAACATTTGCTTTTTATAAAAAATATTTGAAAAAGTAATTTAAGTAGGTATAAGTATGTGTATGTGGGCGTAATATAAGTATGTAGGCGAATTCGACCAAACTTTTATCCCTAGTATAAGTCTTATCCAGCAAGTAAATATTCCATTTTTTACAGATTTTCTTTACAAAAACTGTCTGACGTCGATTTTATTCCCCGAATAAAAGTTATTTGGCTTTGGTTAAATCAGCCCATGAAATAAAGTAAATAATAATAATTATTTATTTATTTTTACTCCAAGACAAATATCTGTGTAGTCCTCATAGCTCTTGTACTAGGAGTTTCCATATCACAAGAGATTGTTAACATTATTACATTGAGGTATTCAAATCCCGTTATCTTCATATGTGATGATCACTCAAAGTCTCAAGTAACTACTAATATAATAACAAGATTCCCATGAGCTATATTTATTTTAACATCATCCTACACATGTGTGTATTAGTACACCTATTGTTCAGAGAGGAAGCCTGTGTCCCAGCGGTAGGAACAATAAAGGTTGATTATGCATGATAATGGTAGAAGAAATTGATCCAGAAATGAAAGAGATGTGGGTGTAAGACATAGGTACCTACACAATTAATATCCTATTTATTTTTTTAAATTTAGAACTAGAACTAATTTCAAAATACTTTACAAATATGAATGAAATAATACACAAAACTCATGCCCGTAGAAATATTTTATTGGTTTGGGCTGTTTTTCATGAAGTTTGCCATTAGTCAAGCTGACTTTAAAAAGATTTTTGATTTATAAAGTTATAAGGCTAATGTAGAAACGCAAAAGCTAGCTAACTAGCCTTGTTACAAAAACAGTACTAAGTAGAAAAATGTGGTTATATTATTATCTACAATAATGTAAATTTTACATTAGAAATATTCTAAAGATAATGATCGCTAAACTACCAAGAAATCCTGTGGAAACTTTCAAATTCAAAGAATTTTACTTTGTAATGAGAAAATAGCTCTTGGCTCTTATAAGCTAGATAGTCCTACCTACTATGATTTCAGCTTGATTATTGAACAAATATATACTCACGATTGAGCCATGCCACTCTTATTTTAATACTTACTACTTACTTGTATCAACTAAAGAAATATCGGCCTAATTTATCGTTTGTTTTCTCATCAGAAAACACAAAATTGTTTAATGCAAAAACGATCCAGTGTTTACATTGAATCTTTATAGCATGAGCATACCAGAAAAAGACACAAGCACTATTTCTGTGAGGAGAGAGAGAGATAGCTACAGTTTTGATGCTTTTCATTGCTATTCTGTCTCTGTATTCTTTTGACATTGACAGTGACATTATGTCAATTGTGTGTGACCAGTTTTTTGTTTTAAATAATGGCCTATTTTAGACTGACAAAGGTCGTTATGCCATAAAGCCTTATTAATAAAATCACATCAATTTTCATATTGAGGTGTGGTTGAGTCTGGTTGACTCATCAAGACTACTACTTATTATTGTTCTTCTACATTTTCAATAATGTTCGAGCAATTCTCACATGAGAAGTCTCCGAGCCTCTTGCCTCGCGTTTGAATCAACTCAAGCGCTCTATGCTGCCCCTTAATTGCGTAAAACACGATAAATTACAATATATTTGAATCTTTTAGACAGATCAACAATGAATGTCATTCATTTTTATAATTACCTACTTTGTTGAGCAGATTCATTTTTCGAACTAAATATAATTATGAAGCAATGGTTTAGCAATATCCTTCAAAATAATTCAGATTGTGATCGATCGTCGTGTGTTTCGCAATTAGTGCAATAGCGCACTAGCGGTCAAGCCGCAGCGGCCAGGTCGTAGCGGCCAGCAAGATAGATACATTAGTATAAATTCGACATGGAGCACGCGCACCTGGTCGCACGCGGCCAGCAGGCCTCACTGACTATCTTGCTGGTCGCTGCGACCTGGCCGCTAGTGCGGTTCAGGCCTTAGGGTGCTGGTATTTGGCAGAGCCGTTCCAAACTGAAGACAATAGCCTGTAGTATATTAGAATGTACTCTGTGGCCTGTAGGTACCTACGGTCGATTGACAGTTGACAGAAAAAAATATAGGTAGGTACCTAATGTATCTAGAAATTAATAGTTGGTTACGTGGATGCCCATCACTGCTCACTACACAGACTAACTGAACTTCAATCATTGTACTAAAAAAGGTTGGACCATAATATACTTAAATATAATATAATTTATTAAGTTTAATTTATTAAGTAAGTGCCTAAAATTATTTTTTCATTTCTCATAATTGGAAAGTACACTTGAAATTACCTGATCAGAGTGCAGAGGGATGAAAACAGTACCTACTTTTCGATATCGAAACGATTTTCCCTGCTGTCAAAAAAAATTAAAACTGCAAGCCGTACCTATCCCAACCTAAGGTCCCAACTTTTTACAGCCAATCTGATCGCGGCATAAAATTGTAATAAAAAATATAAAATAATAATTATCAACAATTTTGTAACATTAAAACCTACATACTTATAATTTACTTATCTCTAAATTATTATTTAATGTAACATTGATTTACAAACGTTATACATTAGGTACCTACATAGGTTTTATTTGTTTTCTATCAAAAATAAAAAAATAAAAATGAAGAGCTTCCACGACAAAGGCGTGCACAGGTAGGTATTGATATCTAATTGTATTTTATAACAAGATTTATTCTAGCAATAAGGCACACGTAAGTACGTCAAGCAATATCATAGCGCATGCACCCGGCCTGAACGTTACAAAATGCAATATTGCTCGTTAAACCCACTTGACCTGCTGGTCCCGTATACACAGGGTGTTTCATTACTCCAACCTCTGTTATGAACGACGACTTGGAAAAATGTTGAGTTAAAAAAAAACAAAATTGTTGAGCAGCGCAGATTAATTTTCCGTTTTTAGGGTTCCGTAGGTACCTAAATGGTGCCAAGCTCAGACCATTTTGGTCTGAGAAGCCAAGTGTCAACGGTAAAAAATCAAAATCAATCTGCCTAACCTGAAATCTGACTCACTACACAGTTTAAAAGCGAAGACTTTGAAAAACCTAGATAAGGAATAATTTAACTTTTTTTTTCTCTATGTCAGGTCTTATATAATAACCTTAACCTGTAACAGTTTACTATTGTTTGATTTAGATATATTATATTATTATTATTTTTTTCTCTATTGTACGTACAACTTCCTTTTCGCATACTGAGTTTAAGTGATTGTGCACTATTGTTTATCTGTTTTTGCTTGTTTTTTATGCTCATTACCAGTGTAAACAATTGTTGGTAAACCAATAAATAAATAACCTTTTCCCAATTATGTTGGGTCGGCTTCCAGTCTTACGGGATGCAGCTGAATACCAGTATTTTACATGGAGCGACTGCGTATCGGACCTCCACAACCCATTGTTTACAGCGCTCCTGTCTTGGTTTTTTATTTGGTCTGAGTTGGACGACTGGCGCGGCGGGGAAATTGCGTAACACACGAACACCACGGACAGTAGCAATGGCTTTCATTTTGACAGTTAAAAATTGATCTGCTCAACAACATTAAAACCGCATTGATGTTGTTGAGCATATAATTTTTTTGAACTTAAGAAGCAATGGATTAGCAATCTCCTTCAAAATGATTCTGATTGTGATTGATAGTGTGTTACGCAATTAGGGTGCAGAATCTTAGTGCGCGAGTCCGATTCTCACTTTACCGGTTTTATATTTTATTGTTTTTTATTAGTGGGAATAGGTTTCAGATTGTACGATTGAGGTTTTATGGTTGTTTTAGATTTGATTTGAGCAAAAGGATTGTTTGATGAGCATGGAAAGATGTAAGAGATTCTGAACTCATTACAGTTATTTAACTTACCTATAATTTATTTTTTTGTCTCTGATCTTTAATCTTTTTTATCCTGTTTTTAATTATCCTCTGACTATAATATTTCCGCTAGATAAGCTGGATATCCTTCCTAACTTTTTATGTAGCCATACTAATTATTATAAAAAAATCGAAAGTAACTCTGTCTGTTTGTATGTTACCTTTTCACGCCTAAACCACTGAACGGATTTCGAAAAAAATTGGATAGGAGATAGATGGCATTCTAGGGAAGGACATAGGCTACTTTTTATCGACATACCACGCAGGCGAAACCGCGGGCGGAAGCTAGTAATTTATAAATGCGAAAATGAGTATGTTACGCTTTCTCGCTAAAACGGCTGAACGGATTTGGATGTAACTTGGCACATGGGTAGACCATGATCCGGAAAAAAAAATATCCCGATATTCCCACGGGATCGAGACTTATGCGGGTGAAACCGCGGGGCGCAGCTAGTTTCCTATAAAAGGAAGAATATTGCTGCGAACCCTGCTGATCTTGTGTCAAATATATTGTAGGTAGACACTCCTTAAATCTTATAAGAATGAGCTATAGTTAGTGCTATCCACGAAGACGCGCCCCACTCCGTGATTTCTATACTGTAAGCTATACTTTAGTACGGAGCGGAGCGGAGTGGATGCGCGTCTTCGTTGATTGGACTAGGTATCTATATTGAGATGGTAAGTTTATTATTTTTCTAGCGTATGACACTCGTGGGTTGCAGCTGAAAATCAGCGTCAGGTGGTACACTTTGTGTTGCCATCTGACAGTATGCTGAGCTGAGGCCCTTTTGGCATTTTATTGATTGTTTCGGTTTTTATAGTTTTAAGGTGTATTTTTATGTTAAAATGCCAATAAATGCATTTTTCTTTCTTTTCTTTCTTACCAATTTTAATGATAGGTAGGTACCTACCACTCTGTCTCCTCCTTAGTTGTTTGCATTTCGAATAATCCTTGGAACCCTCACAAAGTCACAATAATAATAATAAGACAAGAGATTCTATTCAGAAACGACAGCGTTTATTTGAACTCAGAACATAATTGGAATGATAAATTCCAAAAACAAACTAACTGACCATCCTGTAGATATAAACCTGACCTCTGCTAAGGTCGTGATCAAATACGTTTACATTTTATTAGCTCTCATCGAAATCATCGCGGTAATAATTAGACAATTTGTTAACAATTCAAAATTATAACATGTCGGGTATGGTCCAGTCGTAGCCAACGCGTGAATAGGACCAGACTTTATCAAGTCACCGAGGGCATTTTTCCTTATTATAAATAAATTCCTATTTAGTGCCTTTAAGCTAACAGTGTCGTTCAATTATGAAATTGTGTACCTAGTGCTGTTCGGTGGTGAAAACTAAGCCTTTGTTTTGTTTTCCAAATAAATATGTATATGTAGAAATTGTGCATGTTCTGTCAATAACAGGTACTAATTAGTCATTGTACCTATACATTTAATTCCGAATTAGGCTTTCGGTGAAATTAGTGATGGAATATGTTTTTGATTAGCAAATTATAATTGTGGGTTTATTTTTTAAATGTAGAGAACTGATTAGCGGTAAATAATAATTAGGTTGTTAATTGTTGACCACTAATTATCCTTCATAATAGTATTATTATTATGAACTAGAGTGAGTATGTGAGATAATTAGAGTATAAATAAATAGGTAGGTATTTGTTTTAAAACTGACGGTTGATGGGGTTCCTAGTTTAATTTAAAAAAATCTTAAATATTTTACTTGGTTTTTATTGATTATTCGGTTGACGAAAATATGTAGGCACTTAGATATTTTTGTTTCTATAGTAGAAGTAGAAATGTCCCAACAATTACAGACAGACACTTAGATGTACATGTAACCAACTATTCTCTGTTTCTTTAATTCGAAGTGTCAATATCTACTGAGATTGATAATTATATTTCACATTCCGTTGAGGCATATTTACCCGACTGCACGACAGCAACGACAGGTTTATGTTATTGCGATATCTTTTTGATTCAGTCTTGTCCAGTGTCTATGCTAACAGCATTGTTGGGAAGCCACTCACATGACTCATTGCTCCTCGCTACGATTCCTTTGTGCAAATAAAGTCAACCGTGCGTCCATGGTAATACTTAGTTTGACTTGGACGTCCGTCGCCTTCATTTTCCGTAGTGCAGTACTTATCACAAAGTATACAACATTAGTTTTTGTTTATGCTAAACCCGAAAAGGGGTCATTGTACTCATCATTTTGAATAACTTTTCTTTGGGACCAACCTTGAAATCGCAAAAAAAAATCTTCTTTTCCATACATTTTGTCGATTTAAGTGAACACAAATGTATGGAACAGCAGATTTTTTTTTCGCGATTTCAAGGTTGGTCCCATAGAAAAAGTTGTTCAAAATTATGAGTACAATGACTCCTTTCCGAGTTTAGCACAAAAACTAATGTTGTATAGATATATTAGGTATATAAGGGCATTATGGCCCTATGCATACACAGGTTTTTCTTGCCATGCAAAATTAAGGTTGATTCGCCGTGTATAGGCACGGTCTTCAGTGTTGTATAAATAAATAATAAATATTTATTTTCTAGATTGTTTTACAAATTAAACCTAGGTTAGATTTGAGTACAAATGCATCATAAGCATCTGTAGCCGAACTAGGCAAAACCTGTATTTCGGCTAACCTGTATTTTGCCTAACCTGTATTTTGTATGGATCACTATGGAAGCTTGTTGACAGACACGTTTTTTCTACGGCGCGGTTTGTGTTTAGTTAGTGAGTGCCTCAGTGAGTGCCGCAGTGATTCGGACTCGGCTGATTCTCTACTCTCTACTCAGATAAACGTACCTACTTACTTATATGGTTTTTGAGCAATTATTTGTTTTTCATCAGGTATCTAGTCAACGGTTACATACTTAACTTCATAAAGGAACACCTTCTTCCCATGGGGGTAGATAGAAACTACTAGAACAAAATCTGCTACGGTCACGGATGGCTACGATCCTTACAATACATACTCCTTTCGCGTTTAAGTTCGTTTAAGTATGTGGTTGTTTTGCTAAAATATTCTATTAATCTAAATAACTATCCAATACCTATTCTGGATTTTGGCACCAGTATTATGTGATAGATGAATTCATAAAATATTAGATTCAATGACATGGTTATTCACACAATTGCTCTATTTTAAGTGTCAAAGCCAGAAATTAGAAAGCGTTGCGGGATTGAATAATTATAAACAAAAGGTTTTTGTGACACGGTCTCATGGACAAAATTATAATAATAACGAGAATGATTTTACACACCGTCATTAGTTCGGAGTGAAGAGTGACTCACTAAAGCGTGGGCCAGAGCCACACCGCGAGCTAAGCTAAACTTAGTTTAGCTTCATTTATTGATCGCTATTTTGTAAAACAAAGTTTATCTTTAGACCCAGGTACAAACCATCGGGTCATTTTTTAATTTCGAACCCTATGGACATTTTTGACGACACGGTTGGCGCAGTGGCTGAGCGATGGACTGCTGCGCAACGTGCCGTGGGTTCGATTCCCGCACGGAACAAATATTTGTATGATCTGCAAGTAGTTGTTCCGGGTCTGGGTGTTAGTGTATGTGAGTTTCTATGTTTGTAAACGCACCCACGATACAAGAAGAAATTCCTAGTGTGGGACAACGTTTTTTTAAAAAAAAAAAAAAAATTGACGATAAAACAGTTAATATTTTTGAAATCGCGAACCCGTCTTGAGTAAAGCGTGGTGATCACTGCTCATGCCTTCTTTGTATGAATGTGTATGAGGCCTTTGACCTGCAGTGTTCTTATTACAAAAACTGACAATATTTTTAGACGACCTATAGAGATTTGTAGTTTGGTATTAAGAACTTTATTGTGCTCAGGATAAAGTTTAAAATACAATAACTAGCTTGATGGTTTGGGTTTGCAATAAAGTAATAACTCGTTTTGTAATAAGATGGTACCTATCTAGGTGCATGATCACTATGATCATGCATTTAGATATGGTATGTAAGAAATTTATTTCCCAACTGGCTTTTGCTAGCACCTTCGCCCACGTGGAAGTCGCAAATTATCGCACGGGGACGTACTACTGGGATAAACAGTATCCTATGTCTACCACTTAACTGAACTTAACTCAGGTCAAGATGGTCTGCCCATGCGCCAAATTTCATCCAAATCCTTTCAGCCGTTTTAGCGTAGACGCCTAACAAACACAATTTCGCGTTAAAATATTAGTTAGGATAAGAAATTACTTGGATTTCACTTACTTGAGAATATTTTTAGAACTTATAATAAAAACTTAGTCGTAGGTACCTATATCTAAACTAAATTGGGAATAATACCAACAATAATTTCGGGCGTAAGCTAGCTGATAAGGCCTGTTCTATATTATAAGTAAATAAAGCTAAACGACTTTAGCTTAGTTCGCGGTGTAGCCTAATTTCACTCAGCTCGCAGTGTAGCCTTATTTAGCTTAGCTCTCGGTGTGGCCTGTGGTTTATGATATTGTGAACTCGTTGCAACCAGGTTCAAGGCTTTGCAATCCATTATCGATTATCATGCAATGCAGTAGGTATGTATAAAAAAATAACAGTAGTAGGTGTTTTTTTTTTTATTTGCCATTACTGTCCCACTGCTGGGCAAAGACCTACTTTCTTTCCACATCTCTCTGTCCAGAGCTGCCAAGGACCAAAATTATTAAATTACGGTCGAGATTACCTATTTAACTAACAAATAAAAAAAATAAAGTAATAAAAACTAAAACCCAACTACGACTAAAAAGGTATAAACAAGACACCACAGACAGATAAATTAAAAATCCGGAGTCACACGTAATCTGTTCGATTTATGATACACGTGTGACTCTGGATTTTTTATTTGTCTGTCTGTGGTGTCTTGTGTTTTCCCTTTCATTTGATACAATATTTCTTTTTTAGTTCCTGACTCTATGTCCTGTAGAGGGCGCCATTTTTATTATATATCTACATCTACACTAATATTATAAAGAGGAAAGATTTGTATTTTTGTATGTTTGTATTTTTGTGTGTATGTTGGTAATGAATATACTCAAAAACTCCTGCGCCGGTTTCAAAAATTCTTTCACCATTAGAAAGCTACATTCATAGATTTTTTGCTAGAAAAGATTAGGACTCCAATAATGTAATCCAAGGCGTAAAAAAAATACCTAAAATATTCTTTACAGTGCTACCCGTGCGAAGCCGGGGCGGGCAGCTAGTATATTATATTTAATGTGACGTCACATAGCCTATAACCAGCGAACGATCAAGACGCTTCCAACGATACCTCATTTATCAAATTGTGATGAGTGGTTTAGAACATAGGACGGAACAGATGAACATACATACATACATACCGGTCAAAATATAACCCTCCTTTTTTCTTCGCCGTAGTCGGGTAATAAAATGGATGGAAAAATCAAAGTGTCATGACGGTCAAAATGTTACTTACTCTTTTTTCGGTCTAGCTCTCTTTCGCTAACTGTGCAGACTATAAAATGCGGAAAGAAAATTGGTTGAAAAAAAAAAAAAGATTTTAAATATGCAAAGGGCACGAGGAAAGTCGCTCGGTAAATCAATACAGCGACCACAGTAGACACAGTACACACGGCTACATAACAAGCTATACATTTCCAGTTTATAATCTTCTGTTTTTGTCAGAGCTTTAAGGCCGTCCATGGGCCTCTGACTTGGCTTCACATGCCGTCGTGAAATACCTATCTTTCAGCATGCCGGTTTCCTCACGATGTTTTCCTTCAAAATCAAAATCAAAATCAAAATATTTTATTTCACATAAACCTACATGGGCACTTATGAAACGTCAGAAGCTAGGTGCACGGTTCCAATTGGTCGTTTCCTATGGAGAAGAGCCGGCAAGAAACTCCACGGTTACTCTTTTAAAAATAATTGGCTTTTACAATATTTTCAAATTACAGTGTTAGTAGGCATGGGAGGACAATGTAGGCCTTTCAACAAGTAAGTACCAGGTACTTAACAAAATAGATGTTCAGTAAATCTACAGTCCAATAAGCCTACAAAGTTCTCACATTCACAAAATAGAAAATAATCTATATAAAAGACAAACACTAAAAAATAAAAATAAAAACCTATTTCAGCCAAATGACGTGATTGCTATTACAACTGTAACAAATTGAATAATTATCATGTCCACAAAAGCTACTAGGAGTTGAAATTAAATTGGAGGTATCTTCCGTTTTGTAAGGAAGCGATGATAATTATACAATACACACATGAATCCGAAAAGTCAGAGCCTTGGGTTCGAACTCGAGACCTATGACTTGGCAGTCTGACGGTCACATCACTAGGCTATGTGACTGCTCTGAAGATCTCGCATTGTATAGAATTTCCGTACAATTAGAAGTTGTGGCTAAGTAATAACAGCCGTACGGGTCGATCGAGCTATGCTTGCCGCGGTTGGTCCGTGGATCGGTGACCATCTTTAAATACCAATACCCCTCCATGCCTCGGAAAGCACGTAAAGCCGTAGGTCCCGGCTGTCATATGAGATCTTTGACAGTCGTTACGGGTTGTCAGATGCCAGAAAGTCTAACAACCTATCGTGTTACCCAGTAATGGGTTGTGGAGGTCAGATAGGCAGTCGCTCCATGTAAAACACTGGTATATAGCTGCATCCGGTTAGACTGGAAGCCGACCCCGACATAGTTAGGAAAAGGCTAGACAGATGATGATGAGAGGTCAGCATACTGGAAATATTTATAAATCTTGATTATGTAGCCGTCGTGTGTACCTGCTTCTAGAACAACACAGTTATGTATCTAATGACGAGTAGATTATTTACTAGAACAACACAGTTACATGACGACTAGATATTTACGGCAATATACAGGGTCAAATTAAATTACCTAGCTAAACTCCGCAAGCGTTATGGGTATCGATATCTAAGCGTGATAAAAAAAAACGCGTTATATATTTTTGTCATCAATGACAAAACATAGCGTAGCATATTATTATTAAGACCTTGACCTTTAACCTATGTTTGACAAATAAATCATTCTTATTCTTATTTATTATGTTTTTGTGCGTTCATTCACCGCAGTTAATGTAGTTACTTGAAAACAACGGTTTTTTTTTTTTTTTTTGTAATCGTCACTTACTTAATTGTCTTAACGTGCTTTCCTAGGCACGGAGGAGTCTCGTTATGTAAAGATGGTCACCCATCCACGGACCAACCCCGGCAAGCGTAGCTTAACCTGATGGATCGACCCGTGCGGCTGTTATTACTTAGCCATGAGTTCCCCAAAAAAAACTTCAATTAATTTTTATTTTTACTTTATCGTGTTTAGATATTGATTTAAGTCACGTCAGTTTCGCTAGCTAATTGAATTGGACCCTGTAGATCTGTAAACAGCATCGACTTTTATCTAAATCGTTTCAATTACTTACGTTTCACGATCACAAGATTAAAATAAATACCTAATTATTTAACTACTACGGTCAACAATCTTCACCTACCTATTACATCGTCCTTATCCCACACTGCAATTAGCAGCAAGTCAAAAAGAGACAACGATATGTTAGTATTCGTTTACTTGTTTCCGATAGATTTCTTTGTTGGTAATACTTTAGAAATTGATCCAGACAATAGCTAAAATCGCATGATCAATATAGGGCCATGGGAAACGCAACACAATGTGTTTTCCCATAAATGTAAGGTACCTACACTGGAGGCTACTCAGTCGTTTCGTATTGAGGAAGCGGTTAACTGCTCGTGCGCAGAAAAAGTATAAAAACTTCGGTGGCAAACTCAAGGTGTCATGGCGAAAACGCTGATATGGTAATTCAATTTTTATTTTTATAATTTAAATGATTTCATTAATTTATATATAACTTTATAGTTTTAAATTGCATGTTTAGTAGCTTAATCTATGTTGCAAGTGATTTCAGAACTTGTTTGACATAAAAATGTGTTCTTATGTTTGTCTCTTTCACACATTGTCCTTGGCAGGGTAAGTAGAGTTCCAGTTGTGTAATTAGGTGATATAAAATGTAGAATATGAGACCGGCAGCCAAAACATAAAGTCTCCCGCAGACAGGCGCGACACGACACAGGTGGAAAATTTTCTATAAAACGTCACGGATTTTTTTCTACCAGTGTCGTGTCGCGCCTTTCTGTGGGAGCAACACGACTGAATTTTTACTTCCTAAATATTTTATACCGTTGAGTGGACGAAGATTTTACTGTTTACTTACTTGATTTACTGGTATTCATATTCAATTACTAAAGATTCCTACTAGATAATTAGATATCCCGCGCGTGTAGAGTAAAACTTGTTTGAGATTCCTACTGTGCTTGATACTTATTAGGACGATGCCCCATTAGTGCGTTGCGTTGCGTCGTCGCAATGAATCAACGCATTGTATGCCACACTTGCGTTGCGACGACGCACGATTTCGCAGCGCAAGAGGACGACGCACGCACCTCATCATAGAACTTATGCAATAGTACAATGGAAAAAAAATGTAGACTTAGGGGCTTGGGTCTGCATTCGATCTGATTTTTTTTTAACAGTGAAAGTGTTATGTGAATCTTGGCAACCTACTTCACATTAAAGTTTTTTGTGGGTATATCGTTGGAGCCGGCTGTCATTCGTGGATCTTTAACAGTCGATACGGGTCGTTAGAAGCCCAAAATCTGACAACCAATCTTACCAAGGGGCATCGTATTACTCAGTTACTGGGTTGTTGAGGTCAGATAGGCAGTCGCTCCATGTAAAATACTGGTATTCAGCTGCATCTGGTTAGACTAGAAGCCGACACCAACATATTTGGGAAAAGGCTAGGCAGTTTGATTTGATTGCTTTAATTTTATGTGATCAGTCGTGGAGTTGTCCTATTTATTTACCTTTGCAAAAAAGTATAGAGCTCTCTCATATGTGTTTATATGGCGGGGCGAAACCGACTAGCTATTTCGAAATTCGGGATGTTTCTTGGTATTCTGGATAAATGAATTGTTACGATATTGAAAGTTTTAGTAAAATTAGAAAAAAACTCATTTTAATTATAATTAAAAATACTGGAAGTAATATTGCAATGTTTTATAAAGTTAATAAGTACTATCAACGAACTGACGACTTTGACCCGTAAGAAATAATATGTAAAATTATTAAACATGTTTTCTATTATCGCATTCATCTAATTAGTGTTATCGAGTTATTTCTATAGCCGCTTAGTGTTATTATTTAATTACTGTGTTACGATTTTATTTTCCTTATTGATGCAAATTTACCTATATTTCACGTTTGTTCTTTGTGGTACTTTCGGAATCTATACCAATACACTCCGGACCTGTGCCCTGTTTATCAAAAGTTACAAGTTTACACGATCACAAGTTATCTAGAATGTTAATTATTCGTTAAATTCATAGCTCATCTCCATATTCATTATCAGCCTGAGATGACCTAATGCCCCAGCACCTAGTGTCTCAGCAGTGGGAACACCACTGCTGGGACATGGGCATTAGGTCATCTCTCTCTTTTGACCACATTTAAAAACCGAAAATCGAATTTAAAAATTGATTGCGGTACTAAGCACGACACTTGTAAACTTGTAAGACCGGACACTCAGGATTTGCTATGATTTTCTACAACTTGGAACTTACAAAGAATTTTTAATTAACAAAATCACGTGTCAAAATATAAGTACTTGTGAACTAAATAATGAATGACACATGTAATTTACACGTATAATTTTTTTATAATAATGATATTGTTTACAGGAAAAATTCTTATAATACAGGGTTTGTAAGTTTTGATAAACAGAATACTGATCGAAAAGTGGTTTGTTTTTCATTGATCCAAATATGAAATAGGAATTTAAAAAAAATGCAATAAGGCTTTTTTTCGCGTAGCTCAGGGGAAAGTGTGTAATTTTTGAAGAAAACACTAACCAGTGTTTTCTTCAAGTAACACTGAGATAAAACTATTATTGAGTAACCTGTTTTACCTCCAAGAGCATTTACGAACTCAATCTACGAACCATATAAATCAGAAGTAACTTTTTATTTACCAAGATAATATTCACAAAATTTAAAAAGCGAACAGTCTTTAAATAATAACAATAACATGTAGGTACAAGTAAGTATACAAGGTGGAGACGACAATACGACAAAAAATAAAACTCCGTTTATCTAATGACGTTCTCGGTCTACATACAAAAAATTAATCAAATATATCCAATAGTTTAGTTACCATAGCTAGTCAAAGATCGGCAAACCCCATAGTCGGCCCATCACTACTATTTAGTTTGTTTGAAAAAATGACTTTCTTAATTTCGATGTTAGGATTTATTTGATAGTTCCAAAATACTCTTATGCATTAGTATTGCCAGTATTTTCATTTATTGTTGTATTTTCGTCTCCACATTGAATAAAAAAGGAGGGGGAATAATCAGAAGTAATAATTTAGTACACTTTAAAATGTCTCTTATCTTTAGATAAAGTTATAACTGTTATAAGTCCTGGAACTCTATTTATTCAACAAGGAAAATGTTATCAGGAAATAAAACAATAACCACTAAAAATATGGAAACCTTTTTGTATTCGTAACTACACCTGGCGGGTCTATTCTGTAAAAAACCGGCCAAGTGAGAGTCGGACACGCACACGAGCAGGCAGTAGTGCCAGTGTTGATGATGATCAAACAAATTCTTGTATTAAATACTAGAGGTTTTAAAATGCGGAAACGATACTTGTTACTCAAGACTTTTCCACAGGTTATGGGTCCACGCCCTGGTTTTTGGCGGGATAACACCCCAAAAACTAGATCTAATCAGTACAAACAGCTCGAGGATATGCAAAGGGGAGCTCATCCGGAGCATCGAAGATTTGAAGACCTTGGAAGGATGTGTCGTTGTGTTGGGAAGCCTGGAAATATTTATAGAAAGAGCAAGGAAGGAGAACTTTACCAATATGACGTTCTGGGATCTGAGAGAGGTAGCTATACATTAGACAATCATACAAGGTGTTTTTTTTTGATATCCCATAACTCTCTGAGATTAATGAGACCATTTCAGACCATGTCAAATAATCAACTGGCATATAAATTATTTTCAACTAGCTGCGCCCCGCGGTTTCACCCGCGTAAGTCTCGATCCCGTGGGATTATCGGGATAAAAAGTATCATAAGTGTTAATCCAGGTTATAAACTAGCTGTTTGCCAAATTTCATCCAAATTCATTCAGTTGTTTTTACGTGAAAGAGTAACAAACATCCATCCATCCATCCATCCATACTTACAAACTTTCGCGTTTATAATATTAGATTTGCTGGGCTTGGTATAACCTTTTATAACAAGCTACCCTCTTCTTTGCTAGATTTGCCTTATAATGCGTTTAAAGCTAAAGTAAAATGCAACCTTTGTTCAAAGGCGTACTACTCTATTAACGACTACTTAAATGATAAGAGTAGTTGGTCGCTGTGATTAACTCAAGACAATGTTTATGTTCTTTCTCCAGAATTAGTTTACCCACTGACAGGTTATATGAGTTCATATAATTTTTTTATTTTATTTTATTTTGACTGTATAGTCAATTTATTTTAATATTATTTTTAATTTAATTTATTGTTGACATAATCTACTCATAACAATGTATTCTGTATGAGTTGTATTGGCAGCAGGTTCGTCATGATGCCTCCCTTAGATGTCACTGCTTGCAGTAGCGTCGGGGAACAGGTTGTCTCCTTCCCTCAAATATGGCGAGGGGGGTAATGGCTGATCTTTGCGTTATGCTCGTGAACGGGTGCTGCTTGTGGTGACTGGTCTTCTTGCTGATCTCGGTTTTGTTAATGTTATTAGTAATTAACTTTTTATTTATTTTACTTCGATGGTCCTAGTTTATCATTTATAACTTCCAGTTACAGCTATATGTAAGCGGGCACGCCCTTTGTGCCTGGAGGCTTTTATTTAGTTAATTTATGTTTAACTTTTATTTCTGCTTGAGTAGTTCTCGTTTTTTTATTTTATCATATTTTTTTTGTGGTATATTGTTGTGTGCTAGCTGACATATGGCTAATAATTAGATTTAAGTTTTATGTATGTAATGTAAATGATTTTGTATAGAATCAATTTTTCTCTAACTGAACAGACAGCTGTGCTGCTGGGGAGTTTGTTGCGCCACTTCTTCTTCCCAGCTAAAGCACTAGGAAGTGGTGTTTTGGGGGACTGTCTTATGTAATTTTGACGTTCGAAAAGTGCTGATTCTCAGCCTAGTTTGAATAAAAGACTTTTTTTTTTTTTGAGATAAATTTGTTCTTTTTTAACCGACTTCTTCAAAAAGGAGGAGGTTCTCAATTCGTCTGTATGTTTTATTTTTATTTTTTGTGTTTATTACTCGATTTCTCCGCCAATTATGAATCGATTTTGATGATTCTTTTTTTGTTTGGTAGGTCATACTTCAGAGGTGGTCCCATATAAATTGTATTAACTTTGCTTGCGTAGTTTTTGAGTTAGCTTCAATATTACGTTATTTTTTCCCACTTAGTGTATGTAGGTGATATATTGATTGACTCCGTCACTGTTATTTACATAGCAGGTAGTGGTATTCGAATTTGTGTGGGGTAGGTACCACAACTAAAAAGTGAAAAATAAAAACTTTTTACAAAAAAAAACATCCGACTTCCAAAAAAAACACAAAAAAAGTGAAAAATAGCTTTAATTTCGGAAGTCGGTGGCAAGAAACGAAAATTGAAAAGTAAAGAAAGAGTTCTTTTTTAAGATATCGTAACAGACTCTCGATTTATGTATCTAATCATTGATAAGTACGAGTTAATAATTTTCATTCAAACCAATCATATTAAATTTCATTTTAAAGCTAAGAAAATGCGACGATGTCGTATTAAATTCTTTATTTTTGTGTTTCAGATCACAGAATATCTAGTAATTTATCGAGTCAGGGGTCTGGAATCTGTGGGCCAGCTGTTCCCGAACCTGACGAGAATTAGAGGACTGAAGCTGTTAAACAATTTCGGCTTGATTGTGTATGACAACTCGAATCTCAGAGAGGTATATGTCATATAAGTAATATTGTTCTCCCTTATTGAAAACAAAAGAGGAGCTCGTGGGTGGCTAAGTAATACCAGCCGTTGGTCCGTGGATGGTTGACCATCTATATATACCGAGCCTCCTCCGTGTCCCGGAAAGCACGTTACCTCGTTGGTCTGCCAGGGCTGCGGGAAAGTCCAAAAGAGATACCGGGGCCCTTGGCAACCGGCAACTGAAGGAACACGGGTGGGTTTTCGTCAGTAAAAGTCTGACATCCGCCCAGACCGGGAGAATTCATTTGATGATAACCCAGCCTCAAAAAAAAAAACCCATTGGTCCCGGCTGCAATTTTTAGATCTTTGACAGTCGATACGGGTTGATATGTAATTTATTGTTCTCCCTTATTTAAAACAAGAGAGGAAGTCGTGGCTAAGTAAGCCAGCAGCAGGAATACGATGGGCTGACTGATTATGCTTATGCAACGACTTCTCCAAAGTTAAATCACTGATAGTTAGCAACGGACCAAAATTGAAGAAGTTATAAGAACCAGATTTTATTGAACATTATTTAAATAGTTTAATGATAAATTATAATTTTATTTATTTCTGTAAATTGGTTCAAAAAAAACAGGTTTACACGTCAAAAATAAATTATGTTTTCAAAATAGATGAACTCGTTGTTTCCTATCCGTCTACTCTGAGAAGAAAGACCAAAATAAACTCAGTTTTATTTTCTAGATTGGCCTCTACAACCTTGTCAAGATAGATAGAGGAGGTGTAACAATGTGGGCATTGCCCCAAGCGTGTTTCGTGGATACCATTGACTGGAAGGTGCTGGCTCCGAAGGCTCGTCACGTCATCAGTCCGCCAGACATCCAGGTCCCATGCAGCAACACTTGCTCTTGTTCAATAAATGCTTCATTGAATCGCTGTTGGAACAACAGGTAAGATTTTGTACTTATTGAAATGCCTTGTGGGCTCTTTGGCTTAGTCCCTCGACGAGAAAAGTATTATTGAGTTTTCCATTTGGGATTCCTGACTAGCAGCCCAAAGTATAGATTTGTGTCCGTTTGATGGCAATAGGTTCGCCCCCTATTACATGGGTGTTGCGGACGGCCGTCGCAGCTCAGCCACCGAAGAGGCAACAAGTAACAAGGACAAGCCGAAATCTCTAGAAATTTCAAGTTGAAGTCAAGTTATATCCGCCTAGTCTCTCCAGAGGTTCTTGTAGGCGGTACCTACTTACGTACGCTTTCAAGGGTGCGTGGTGGCGTCTGTTACAAGCGGAGTCTAGTGACTCAGAAGCGCACGTCAAATCATTGTGGGATATCGTCCCAGGATATCAGCGGGTACTGACTCTACTCCTGCCGGCCTCAACAATAAGACTTAAGCATAACTGGCGAAATATGGGTATACGATAGGTACAGCTCTGCCTCTTTAAAAACTCTTGTAAAATCCAGGTAATTTTCCTATTTCAGAAAATGCCAGTTGTTCCTGGATGGACCAGAAGCTGATAAGTGCAATGAGCAGTGCCTTGGATGCCGCAAGACTAACAAGAACAGTTGTTTTGTGTGTCGCCATTACACGTATCAGGGAAAATGCGTGACTCGATGTCCATCTAATTCGTAAGTCATAACTTACACAGTCTAAAGCAGTCAGTCGTAATTTTTTTTCCGTCTCCACGCTTTTGTGCTAGACCCACAGAGAGCTTTAACCATTATTTTCGAAGGACTAAATGGATGCAACTATGTTGACCAATGTAGAAGTTTAATATAGTTTATTATCTTTTTAGCAAATAAAGACGCATTAATTGGCTATCTGAAATTGTATTAGAGCCTCTTTATAGAACTTTCGCTATAGTTATTTTAGAGCCCGCGCTACCACTGAAGTGTGACTTTGACGCGGCGCTAGTGTCTATGTCATTTCATCAAAATTTAGTTCCACAATTTTCCTCCGGACTGCAGTTGTGGCGCCCTGTGATATTTCAGCGCTGTCAAAATCACAGGGATCTTTATTTCCCTTATAATAAAGTAGCTTCTGGGTCGCCGCTATCAGAGTTAAATAAAGTAATTGTGAAAGGGCTTTATATAGTTCCTTGAAAGTTCTTATTTCTTTTGCAGAATCCTTCTCCCTGATAACCAGTATTGCGTCACGGAGTTGCAATGTTTGAAGCTCGGTCGATGGGAGTTCAATAATACCTGTGTCTCTCAATGTCCTTTAGATTATAGGCTGAACAATGACACGCATCCCATCACTTGTGAACCTTGTACTCATTGTGAAATTGTAAGTAAATTCTACAATTTTTATCAAAGGTTTTTAGCAGAAATTGCAAAGGTAGCGTTCAAAAGAGTCAAGACACTGGCACCTAAGACGATTAATCCAACTGATATCATTATCTGCCTAACCTTTTCCGAATTATATTGGGGTCGGTTTCCAGTCTAATCAGATGCAGCTAATTAATCCAACTAAACTGATCATGTTTTAAAAGTCTATAATACCTCAAATTGCTTAGCATGCACTGTTATACTGCAGCATTGATTAAAAATAAATATATGGTAAAGTTGAAGATCATACTATGTTTGACGAAAACACGATTCTATATTCTGTATTCAAAAATACTTCAAATTAGATCGTGAAACTAATAATAAAGCAGATAGTATGTTTTTTTTTTTTTTAACTACCATTATTTTAGCCCTAAAAATAAATTACCTAAACTATTGGCGCCTTGGAGTCTTCTCCCAGCTGTTCAGTCTCAGCAGTCGTTCGAGCGAGATAAGGAGTGAATTTGAGTTGAGGTATTATGGACTCATAATAAAAAATATAATATATTATTTAATTTCAGACTTGTGGTAATTTAAAAATCCAGTCTCTGAGCTCTATTCAAAACGCAGAGAGATGCGTTTACGTAAATGGTTCTTTGGTTATACACGTCAGAGCAATCCCAGGAGCAATAAGTGATCTTAGAGCATACCTCGGTCAAATACAAGAGGTTTCCCAATACATAGCTATTGAAGGCTCCGATATAACATCACTAGATTTCCTATCATCACTACGAATAATTAAAGGCGAGAAGTTGAAAGATGATAAATACATTCTCGATATCAATGGCAATAACAATCTTCAAACATTATTTACTTCAGCTGTCACAAAGAATCTCGAAATGAAAAACGGTACAGCAAGATTTGAGCATAATCCAGTACTGTGTACATCCAGAATTGATGAAATGAGAAGCCGGTTCCCGGTTGAGCCAACTTCGATAGATATTCCAGCAGGCTCCAATGGTTACAGTGGAGCGTGCAAAGAGGTGTCTTTCGAATTTCAAATAACACTGTCTAACGAATCTTCAGTATTCATCAAGTTTTCACCAGTTCTTGATCACAATATACACTACTCTGCCTTGTATGTTCGTTTACCGCCTGGAGTTCATACGACTGTGGTTCCTGAAACATGTAGCGAGTTCGAGTGGCACGCTACTGATGTCCCAGCAGTGTTTGATAAGGGTTTTGGTGTGGCGGAATTGAATGCATTACAACCAGCATCATCTTACGCTCTCTGTATCGAAATATATGATCCTGAGAACAAGCGATTGAAAAGGAGTAATATATTCAACTTCACAACGCCTGTAGGAATTCCAGAGCCACCATTCATCTTAGAGTTAGTTGCGTCAGGATCCGACGTCGTTGTAGTACGATGGGTCGACCACAAAGATTATGTTTTGCACATCAATTACTACGAGCTGGATGTGGCCTTGATTGAAAGGGATTCAAGGAAATCGGCAGCGGTAGATTATTGTAATCTTAAAGACGATTTTATTGATGTTGATTACACTCGTCATGCATTAGTAAGGAGGCCACCTCCGGAATATCACAGAGGCTGTGAATCAATGTGTGGCATACTCGCGTCTGTTACTCCTGGAGCGATGGTGGAGGAATACTTCGACGTCTGCGATGACATCCAATTCGGTTGTGATAACCAAGAAAGTACAATTTCAAGTAATTCAAGTTTTGGCAACTATGTGCGAACTCTAATTTTGTTGAATATTACCAGCCCGAGAAATGATTTCCAAGTTGGCGGGCTGGCACCCTTTAGTGACTATAAGTTTAGATTAAGAGCATGTTCTGGTGACCATTGTAGTAGATCAGCAAAGGGTGTCGTAAGAACTTTTGGTTTAAAAAATGCTGACATACCTTCTATTACCTACTTGTACGCGAATCAATTTGGTCATATTTATGTGAAGTGGAACCCGCCAAATGTAACTAATGGTCCAATATTATCTTATTCCGTCGAAGTAATGCCTAGGATTAATATAAATAATCTGATGGCTCAATCTTGGTGCGCTTTAGCTGATGAAACAAGGATGTTCGTTCAATCTGTGATAGTACCTAAATATTTAGTTAGAGTGTGTGTTAAGACACTCGCTTCCAGTCCGTTTCAATCTTGTAGTGATTGGATAAAAATTACCAGCGTAACTGAGTCGAAGACGATTTTGTTGTGGGCAGGTGTTATTTGTGGAATTTTAATATACATTGCATCATGCATAGTGGGTTGGTTTAAGAGAAGATCGAACTATCGCGGCGATGTAGTGCCATTAGTCGATAGTTCATCTTCGTCACGTGTCGAGAGCGAGCCACCAGACCAGATGCTATCAGATTTCGTGCCATTTCATACGATACCTTTAGATTAATGCTGTATTGTGATAATACTGTAAAGATAAATGAAGAAAGAAAGCCTAGTATCATTTTGTGGAAAACTTCTATTGTTAACGAGTTATGACTTATTTGTTAGCATTTTCGACTGAATTTTGGTGACGCCAAAAGAGTTGAATGTTCACTGCTTCTTCTTATTCGTTTGGTTAGTGACTAACCTGGTGTCAGAGTTTAATATGCCGCCCATTGGCCTCTAACTTGGCTTCACATGTCCTCGACAAATATCTCTCAGGAATGCCGGTTTTCTCAAGAAGTTTTCCTTCACGGTTTTTGAAGCAAGAGTGATAAAATTATAATACGCACATTAATCCGAAAAGTCAGAGGTGCGTGGCTTGGGATTTGAACCTATGACTTAGCAGTCTGACAGTCACACCACTAGGCTATCACTGCTCAATGTCTGTAAAAAATTCCATAATTATTTATATGATGATGCTTTTAATCAATTTTAATTAAATTGGTTTCAAGTGATTTAAACTGAACACTCGCGTTTGTCACTCAAAGCCTTCGTGAAAGGTATTATTTTAAAAGCTTTCCTTTGTAATTAACTTAATTTTTATGATGTGAAAATGTAAAATGTATGAGTTATTATGAAAATAAATAAGATTAAAGACATGTCAGTGTTTTTCTTGTTCTTTTTCTACAGTGATCAAAACAAAAGTTATCTGACAACCTTTGAAGTGATATTTCGGAAAGGGTCTTATAGCAAATCGTTCGATCGCCCAAACGTAAGATTCGTAAAATAATCTAACAGTAAAACCACTTCACAACTTGAAAGGAAATTACTTCGATTCTCCGAAATTATCTAACGTTATCTAAACTTTTTCACTTACAAACTTTTTTCCCTATTTTTTTTCTTTTATAATTGAATTTGTTGCCAGCTGTAACTTAGTCTTTTGTGATAACCTGAGTTTTGGAATGGGCAGTAAACAGCTCTCTAGGATAGTGACAGAGATGATTGGTGATAGCTTAAAACATGCACATCCCATGTGGAACACATCGCGTATGACCAAGATAATTCCGAGCAGACATAGAACTTTGGTTTTTAACCGACTTTTAAAAGGAGCAGGATCTCAATTGACTGTACGTTTTTTTTTATTTTGTGTGTGTTTGTTACGTGATTACTCCGCCATGATTTTGATGATTCTTTTTTTGTTTGGTAGGTCATGCTTCAGAGGTGGCTTTGGAGGGAGCTTCATATAAAGTTTTATTGACTTTGCTTGCGTAGGTAGTTTTGGAAGTAGCTTCAATAATACGTATTTTTTCCAACACCAATATATGGACGATGTTTTAAGTTACTCCGTCACTGTTATTTACATAGTAGGTGGTAGTATTCGAATTTGTGTGGGGTAGGTACCAGAACTAAAAATTTAAAAACAATTATTTTTTACAAAAAAAAAAGAATCGACTAGGTATCCTTAGAATACAATATGTGCCAAAGTATGTCTGGAGTGGTCGATTCGCCCACAAATAATTAACTTTGTGCGAATCGCTTACAGAAAAAATTATATTAAGTATTTAAAAGTTAATTCGCCCGTTCCGGGCCAGATACACATATATTTTGTGCGAATCAACGAATAAGCCACTATGCCTAATGTCTATGCTAGCTATGTCTACACGGCATACAACATTCTCACATTCACAAAATAGAACAGAATCTATGTAAAAAATATCCACGTCTTGGACCACACAAACAGCGGTTATTGCGGACTCAAATCCTTATAATTGAAACTATAGAGTTTTAATTATAAGGATTCCTTCTATAAAAAAGGATCGTCTTTCAGGCAGGCGACACCGGCAAACAGCATTGAATCGATAACCTTTTAGGTTAAGGTAAGTTATGTAATCCATACATACATAGGTCGGGCTAGGTGCCAATATTCAGTAGGATCGTTTGCATAATAATCCTAAATAACATTTACCGTAGCTCATGTCGATTACAATATGGAAATCTTTGTTGCGCGGCCACAGGATTCTTGACTGGTGGAGTTAGAAGGAAAGAAGAGTAATCTAAGAAAATACAAAGATTCATCTTTGTCTTGCTCTTATCCCAATTTATTTGGGGTCGTTTTCCATAGGTACTTCTATATTAGGCTGCCATCAGACGGACTCCATCGCAGCAACCGCGCGCAGTCGATATATGCAACTGCATGCAGTTGTACGTTCGACTTCGTTCAGCCATGATATCAACTTCACGCGGTCGGCTGCAGTCGTGTGAAGTCAATATTAACTGCATACAGTCGTGAGTTCAACTTTACGCGGTCGGCTACAGTCGTGTAGTGTCGACGCACGCTGTCCATCACTCGCATGCAGTTAGTGTGCAGAGCATAAATGTGGTTAGCGATGGACAGCCTGAAGTTGAAGTCACGACTGTATGCAGTTAATATTGACTTCACACGACTGCAGCCGACCGCGTGAAGTTGATATCATGACTGAACGAAGTCGAACGTACAACTGCATGCAGTTGAATATATCGACTGCACGCAGTGGAATATATTGACTGCGCGCGGTTGAATATATTGACTGCGCGCGGTTGCTGCGATGCAGTTCGCCTGATGAAAGCTAGTCGTCACCTCAGTAGTCACCCCCTTTCTAGCCATATCATTATTCACACAGTCCATCCATCGATTCTTTGATCTTCCCATACTCTTGTAGCTGTCTGAAAAGAAAAGAATGATCCAAACATATAAGGTTTACAAACCAGACTTAAACTAATTGTGAGCACATTACAATAGGCCACCCACGAAGACGCGCCCCACTCCGCGATTACTGTATTGTAAGCTGTACTTTAGTACGGAGCGGAGCGGAATGGGGCGCGTCTTCGTGGATAGCACTATCTATACCATCATCGCCTTTTTTATCAAGGAAAACCTCATAAGGGATCCTGAACTTATGCTAGGTGTAATTGAGGCTCTAAAGGGGTTATTATACTCAACATTGTGAACAACTTTTACTATGGGGGCCAACCCTGAAATCCTCTTCTGATACAGAGAAGGTATAAAAATGATCAAGATAGAAAAGTATGATACAGTTCGATAATAATGAAAATATTTTTCATTATGCGAAACCTAACGAGCTCTCCGCCATTTCGAACGCTCAATTACGCGGCAAAAACATGCGTGAGTGACACAAGCAAACCCAAGCGTTAAAAATCTCACTGTGAAAACTTTGGTGAAGTGAGCTGTCAATAGTGTCAATCCCTAGCATTAGGTAGAATGAAAGCTCTCTTCAATCTCACTTCACTTAAGTTTTCACGTTGAGTTTTTTACAGAATAGGTGCGCGAACAAACACGTCATTGTGTAATTGTACATAATTAATTAATGTAAAATACGATTTAATGAAGTAAAATACCCATTATCATTAGTGTTTCGCGTGGAAAATCATTATCGGATGCAATGCGGTCGCTGTAAATTAGTGTTGGACCGAAATTCATTTCACATTTCGGTGATATTGAAAGTTTCGACTTTCGGCCTTATGTAGATAGGATTACCAAAATCAGAAGTTACCGAAATGAACTACTGTAAAACAAAATATATTTTGATGATGACTGTCTCGTTGGTCTAGTGTTCGCAAGCGCTACTGCTAAGCAGAGGTCCTGGGTTCGATTCCCGGGTCGGGCAAAGTGTTGGGTTTTTCATTCTCATTTTTCATTCTTTCTCAAAAGCATTCCGGAGTCTAGATTGGTGCCACTTTGATGGTAATAAGCTCGCCCCATATTACATGGGAGTCTGGGACTCAAACATAAATGGCGAAATGTGCGTGTACTATTAGGTGGGTGTAATACAGGCATCATGTTATGTTATTAATGATGATAGATATGATGAAGTCTTCAGATATGCTGAGCGCTAAATGAACTAACAGTAACTTGTAAACGTGTAGACTTGTAACTTTTGATAAACAGGGCACAGGTAGTAAGTATTAGGAAACTACTAAAACCCAAGTTAGGTACTCGATATTCGGCAGAATTCACACGCGGCCCATCACTACTTTGAAGTACGCTCATCCACTCATGGTTCACTTAGATTTTAACAGCTAATTTTTCAAGATTATTTTGTTCGGTTTTCATGTAATAGTCGCATAGTCCCTGGGATTGCAGAACAAAATCTTTTTTAAATTACGTTGAGGTAAGTAGGTATACGTTATCTGGGGCACGATAGTGCGGTCCCCTTGAATAACAATGAGTGTACGTACCGGTACGTGTAAAAAAAAATGATCCGATATTCTTTTAGAACAATACCTGTTCTATAAGAATATCGGACAATTTTTTAGGGTTCCGTACCCAAGGGTAAAACGGGACCCTATTACTAAGGCTCCGCTGTCTGTCTGTCTGTCTGTCCGTCTGTCTGGCTATCTGTCCGTCTGTCACCAGGCTGTATCTCATGAACCGTGATAGTTAGACAGTTGAAATATTCACAGATGATTTATTTCTGTTGCCGCTAGAACAACAAATAATTAAAAACCGGCCAAGTGCATGTCGTCCCATGCACAATGAAGGGTTCCGTTAGTTGGGATGAATTTATAAAACAAACTTAACATTGTAGTTGAAAAACTTGTTCTCCGATACAGAATGTATGGAAGAACATGTTTATACAACTGCAAATTTAAGTTATTCGATTATTACTCGGTAATTTGTGGAGCCTATGTAGCGGTGATAGTTTTCCTTTTAATTTCGTTATATATACTACTGCGATGATTTTTTTCACATATCCAAACCCAACCATTTAGCTGGCAAGGGGGGGGGGGGGGACACTTGGCTCTAACAAAAATTAGCACTTTAAAGCTTAATATTCCGCAAACGGATCCCTGAATCCAAAAATGGTTTTCACAAACTCATTATTTTTAAAAGACCTTTCCAACGATATCCCACACCATAGGATTGACGTGAAAAAAAAAACCATCCTCACTTTACGTGTAGGGGAGGTACCCTAATATTTTTTAAGATTTTTTTTTACCACTTTGTCGGCGTCGTTTTTTTGTATATCCATACCAAATTAAAACTATCTAGTACCAACGATCTCTGAGCTAAGCCGCGGACAGACGGACAGACGGACATGGCGAAACTATAAGGGTTCCTTGTTGAATACGGAACCCTAAAAACAGAATAAAATAAATATTTAAGGGGGCTCCCATACAACTAACGTGTTTTTGTTTTTGCCGTTTTTATAGATAATGGTACGGAACCCTTCGTGCGCGAGTCCGACTCGCACTTGGCCGGTTTTTTTTTTTCAATAAAGCCTATACTCCCACTCACTCAGTTTTAGCTACAATGGCTGTATGTAGCTCCAATACTGCTGAAAGAGGTGGTTGTAGGTCCTCTGATTAAAACCTTATTGTTACCACAGGTAAATAGGCAGGTAGAAAGACTATAATGCCATTAGTGTTTACTCCGAAAGAGATCGAAGATCTTCAAAATAATGCGGTAAACACCAAAAGCCTTTAACCGATTTTGAATGTCGTCTTTGATCTAGGTTAGTACCTTAGCGGAGTAACCCGAGTCAAAATAATTACAGGAATTTATAATTCAATTTATTTGTCATTACGAATTCTTGTTACGGAAAGGTTTTAATAGGAATTGAAGCAGAAATATTTTCATGGAACATTAATTTAAGTCCATAGTTACCACTGATAATGTTTTGAAGTACCTAATTCAGTTGTTATGAATTTGGTGACAATAATTAAGTTTCTAAGGAAATCATTGTGCTGGAAACGTTGTTAGACTTAGAGATTTTGATTGGGTAAAAAGATACTGGTGCCGATTCTGTTGTTCACTAACTAAACTAAATTTAAGTTCAGTGCATCTTTTTCTTTCTATTTCATTAAGAAAAGGACAGAAGATAAATTTTAGTTTAGTCCTGTCAAACTGTCATTACTCCAAAGAAGTTTAGACGCGATTAAAAACTTGCCTACTAAAATTACGTCAATTTACGTCAGGCGCTGATTAATTTGACAGGACTAAACTAAAATTTATCTTCTGTCCTTTTCATAATGAAATAGAAAGAAAAAGATGCACTGAACTTAAATTTAGTTTAGTTTGTGAACAAGGGAATCAGCACCACTGTAAAATTATTAGCTTATATTATGTAATTGTCGGATCATAGGAAGAATAATAAGCACAAATACTAGGTACTTAATGTATACATAATTTCATTTTCCTTTCGCACGTCTACTGGAAGAGTGGAAGATATTTCTTAAGAAATAGGCAGTACCTTCGTACTCAAGCGTCATAATTATGTCGTATTTCTGTGTATGTCATCATCTGCCATCATCTGCCTAGCCTTTTCCCAACTATGTTGGGGTCGGCTTCCAGTCTACCTGGATGCAGCTGAAAACCAGTATTTTACATGGAGCGACTGCCTATCTGACCTCCACAACCCAGTAACTGGGTAATACGATACCCCTTGGTAACACTAGTTGTCAGACTTACGGGCTTCTGACGACCCGTAACGACTGTCAAAGATCCACGAATGACAGCTGGGACTTGGTGCTTTCCGAGGCACGGACGAGTCTCGATATGTAAAGATGGTCACCCATCTACGGACCAACCCCGGCAAGCGTAGCTTAACCTGATGGATCGACCCGTGCGGCTGTTATTACTTAGCCACGAGCTCCTCCTATAAATAAATTGTAACAATATTTATCTTCCTTTACAGGCTAGTGTCATGTTCTGCTACTCGAATCGGATGCGAGTAGCGGAACATGACTTGAGTCAGTTCAATTGAACTACTGCGTACAGGGGGCTTAAAGCGGCCATTTTACCAGAAAAATAATATGAAAATATTATGAATCATCGTAAAATGTCACAAACTGACAAATCATAAAATGATCTGCGTGTACTTAATTCTTAATACGAAATAATTCATCTGTTTGACAGTTTTCTATGGAGATTCGTTAAATGGCCCACAAATTACGTATTGCTTTTAAGTCAAATTGGAGGAATTGCTAATGTGGCCGGTTTAGGCCCCCTGTTCAATTATACTGTTTCGCAGTGGAGGTGTGCTACCCGCCTCATGTCACGATTGAGTACAAAGAACATGCGATACTGTGTATTCTAAAATAGCAATTTAGTTAAGATTTCAATAAATTCTAAAATCAGCATATAAACTAATTCAAAACTTCTAAATACAATACGTCTAACAAGATCATTTACTCTGTTAATAGCAATATGAACTCGCCTCAAAACATATTAATGCCGAATCTTGACTGAAAGGGATCGGTGCGAAATACTTAATTAACATCGTTGTTCGAAGATCGTATTTATATCTAACGATACGATCGCGTGACGACATAGTAATTTCGGACTATTCTGAAAGGTGATTGATGGTAAAATAAAAAATAAAAACCGGCCAATTGCATGTCATACCACGCACAATGAAGGGTTCCGTAGTTAGGATGAATTTATCGAACAAACTTAATATTGTAGTTGAAAAACTTTTTCTACGATAAGTACAGAATGTATGGGAGAACATGTTTTTGCAACTGCAAATTTAAGTTGATCAATTATTACTCGGCAACTTGTGGAGTCTACTTAGCTGTGATAATTTTCCTTTTAATTTCTTTATATATACTACTACTGTGAGTTTTTTCACATATCGAAAACCAACCATTTAGCTGGCAGGGGGGGGGGGACACTTGACTCTAGCAAAAATTAGCAATTTAAAGCTTAATATTTCGCAAACGGATCCCTGAATACAAAAATGGTTTCGACAAACTATTTTTAAACGACCTTTCCAACGATACCCCACACCATGGGAATGACGAGAAAAAAAAAACCATCCCTACTTTACGTGTAGGGGAAGTACCCTAAAAAAAATATTTTTTACCATTTTTTTTTACCACTTTGTTGGCGAAATGTATAGTATACCTAAACCAAATTCCAGCTTTCTAGTACCAACAGTCTCTGAGCTAAGCCGCGGACAGACGGACATGGTGAAACTATAAGGGTTCCTTGTTGACTACGGAACCCTAAAAAGCACGTCGTCGTTACGACTAGTCAGAAGCCTAAAATCTGACAATCCCGTTTTCCACTAACTGGGTTATGAAGGTCAGATAAGCAGTCACTACATGTCCAATCCCCCTCAAAGACCCCAACCCCAATTGGGAAAAGGTTAGGCAGATGATGCCTGACTGTAAAAAATACACCGATACTTTAATTAAGGTTTTAAATGTCTAGTTTCAGATGTCTATAAATCATCCTGCCAGGGTTGCGGAATAGTCCGAAAGGTATACCGGGACCCTGGCAACAGGCAACTGAAGGAACACGGGTGGGTTTTAGTCAGTAAGAGTCTGACACGCCCTTCCGCTCCGCCCAGAGCGAGAGAAGTCATATTATGATTTCCCACCCAAAAAAAAAAAAAAGATGTCTATAAATCATCGGTCTGTGAAAGACGGCAAATTAATCCTACTAATATTATAAATGTGAAAGTTTGTGTGTTTGGATGTTTGTTACTCAATCACGCAAAAACGGCTGAATGGATTTGGATGAAATTTGGCAAACAGATAGTTTATAACCTGGATTAACACATAGGATACTTTTTATCCCGATTTTCCCACGGGATGGAGACTTACGCGGGTGAAACTGCTGGGCGCAGCTAATATAATATAAGTAGAGGATCCGCAGAGGAACGACCTTCACCCGCTGTTTAATGGAGACATATCAATAGATAGTGCTTTTTAAGGGAAACATTTAGTGACCTTCTCAGATCTTCTATCTAGTTTCAAACTCAAGAGGAACGTAAAATTGTTTTTTATTTTAATCGTAATTAGGAGATTTTGTAAAATAAAGATTTTCGGAAAAAAATTAGTTATGAGGTATCAGAAGTTCACGGACGATAAGACAGTCCCCCAAAACGCCTGCCCACCCTTCACCACTTCCTCGAGTGCAATTTTTAAAAACAATCAATCAACCAATATCTTTATTGTGGATCATAGCTAGTTACATAATACAGGTCTAAAATAATTAAATTGTGATCAGCTATGTCCCGCCCTTAAGGCATACAATAGTTACATGGACAAGCCTTTGTCTGGCCAGGATTTGTACCCAAAGGGTAAAACGGGAACCTATTACTAAGGCTCCGCTGTCTGTCTGTCCGTCTGTCACCAGGCTGTATCTCATGAACCGTGATAGTTAGACAGTTGACATTTTCACAGATGATGTATTTCTGTTGCCGCTATAACAACAAATACAAACAGAATAAAATAAATATTTAAGGGGGCTCCCGTACGTGATTTTTTTTGCTCGTTTTAGCTCGATATTGATAACACCAACAGGTAGACGGTTGAAATATTCAACGAATATTTAGTTATAATTATATTCACTTTAAAAACAAATATTTAAGGGGGGCTCCCATACAAATAGACATGATTTTTTTGCCGTTTTTATAGATAATGGAACGGAACCCTTCATGCCTGAGTCCGACTCGCTCTTGGCCGGTTTTTTACTTGCTATAAAATACTTTTCATTCGTTAAAACAGATGGATGAAGGTCGTTCCTCTGCGGATTTTAGACTATATTAACCATATACTTAATTCACTATGAAAACGGTATCGTCAGATCTAAAACACCTCTTGAATAAACCAACAGAAAATGTAATAGTATTAATCTTACATTAAAATAAACATATTATTGGAGTGTTGTATGTTTGTACAGTCATTTGTCGTGATTAAATTATGTCGCAAACATCTTTTGGAGGCCAGTTATATTGACAACTGTATCATTAAATTATGTCGCAAACATCTTTTGGAGGCCAGTTATATTGACAACTGTATCATTAAATTATGTCGCAAACATCTTTTGGAGGCCAGTTATATTGACAACTGTATCATTAAATTATGTCGCAAACATCTTTTGGAGGCCAGTTATATTGACAACTGTATCATTAAATTATGTCGCAAACATCTTTTGGAGGCCAGTTATATTGACAACTGTATCATTAAATTATGTCGTAAACATCTTTTGGATGCCAGTTATATTGACAACTGTATCATTAAATTATGTCGTAAACATCTTTTGGATGCCAGTTATATTGACAACTGTATCATTAAATTATGTCGCAAACATCTTTTGGAGGCCAGTTATATTGACAACTGTATCATTAAATTATGTCGTAAACATCTTTTGGAGGCCAGTTATATTGACAACTGTATCATTAAATTATGTCGTAAACATCTTTTGGAGGCCAGTTATATTGACAACTGTATCATTAAATTATGTCGTAAACATCTTTTGGAGGCCAGTTATATTGACAACTGTATCATTAAATTATGTCGTAAACATCTTTTGGAGGCCAGTTATATTGACAACTGTATCATTAAATTATGTCGTAAACATCTTTTGGAGGCCAGTTATATTGACAACTGTATCATTAAATTATGTCGCAAACATCTTTTGGAGGCCAGTTATATTGACAACTGTATCATTAAACAAACGACTTTGCTGTGATACATACATTTTAATGTCAATTTTGTTACATTATGTAATGACGTTTGCTATCTCTTTTCATTATAGTGATAATCTTTAAAACTTGCTTTTTATCAGGAACTAGCTGCGCCCCGCCACCCGCGCAAATCTCGTTCCCGTGGGAATATCGGGATAAAAAGTATCCTATGTCCTATTTTAGGTCATGGTCTACTCCTGTGCCAAATTTCATCGAAATCCGTTCAGCAGTTTTACCGTGAAAGCGTAACAAACAAACGAACTCACTTTCGCATTTATAATATTAGTTAGATAGTGTCTTTTCGAAATATTGGAAACAAAATATTGAAGACATATTGCAGAAGGTTGTTTTGAAAGCAGATTGAACTATCAGGCTGGTAGCGGATCGGGGACGGAAGCGGAGGCACATGTTTTTTCTACGTCGGATTTCGAATCGCGTTGATGCCGGGCCCATGTTTTCCTGCGGTACCACTAACATCCGACGAACTAACGGAGTTCAGTTAGTTTTACATACAAGCTCTTGCTTCCGCCAGCGGCTTTGCCCACGTCATATCTTTATAAAATATAGCCTATGTTACTCGGTGATAATATGGCATTCTACGGGTGATAGAATTTAAAAAAATCACCGTAGCTTTTGCGTTTATTCATTAGGTACAAACAAGAATACACATCTTTTGTATTTAATAAAAACTTTTTACAAAAAAAAAAACAACCGACTTCCAAAAAAACACTAAAAACGTGAAAAATAACTTTAATTTCGGAAGTCGGTGACTATGCTTTTCAATTTTCATTTTTTGCCACCAACTTCCGTAATTAAAGTTATTTTTCACGTATTTCGTGTTTTTTTTGGAAGTCGGTTGTTTTTTTTTTGTAAAAAGTTTTTATTTTTCACTTTTTAGTTGTGGTTCCTACCCTACACAAATTCGAATACACTACCTGCTATGTAAATAACAGTGACGGAGTCAAACAATATATCGTCTACATACACTAAGTGGGAAAAATACGTAATTATTGAAGCTAACTCAAAAACTACGCAAGCAAAATTAATAAAATTTATATGGGACCACCTCTGAAGCACGACCTACCAAACAAAAAAAGAATCATTAAAATCGATTCATAATTGGCGGAGTAATCGCATAACATACACAAAAAAAAAAAAAAAAAAAAACATACTGTCGAATTGAGAACCTCCTCCATTTTGACGAAGTCGGTTAAAAATATAGTGTAGATTCAAGGTACAAACGAAAATAAATAAGATAGAAACGATAATACAGCAAAATAAATATAAAAACTTATGTTAGATGTTTTCATCTAAATTATAACAAAAATATTGGTTTCGATAAAACTTCAATTGCTTACTAATGATAAATGATTTTATTTCTGTAAGTAGGTTTGTACAAATACGCTAGATTAGGTCGGTGTTACCTATCTGACTTCTCTGAGAAGAAAGGCCGAAACAAACTCAGAGGTCACAGTCTCTTTTATAGTCCACACATATCTTGATCAATTCATGTGTAAACCATGCAGTGTCTGAAATGGTTTTTTGATAAAAAGAACCAAACAGATTGGGTGGACCTGTCTAGTCAGTGCACGCATTTGTTAGTAATCGTGCAACTCAACTCAGAACTTAAGGTGCTCAACGAACAATACCAAAGAAAGGGCATTTGGATAGGCCGCATAAATTAATTAAACTGCCAGACCATGATTAAAACCAACTGAGAAAAAGAACAAAGACACATAGTGTCCACATCACAAAATAATATTTACAAAGTAAATATTATTAAATATTCTTGTCATTATAATAATAATAATTTTACTGTCCAAAACCTCGTGAAAGCTGAAAAAGATAAACAGATTAAGTATCTTGACCTGGCACGCGAGGTTGTCGACATGTGGGATGTGGATACAGCAATCATTGTGCCGATAGTCGTGACGGTCAATGGCATAATAGCCAAGAGCCTCGACCAACATCTTAGGAGGCTCTCGATAGGCTCTGGATCAAGGGCTTGATCCAGAAAGCGGTACTTCTGGACACGGTATGGTTAGGAGGTTCCTCTACGACTACCGGTAGCTTGGACACTGTTCCCGAAACCGGTGGGCAACTATTTTATACAAAGTGCCTTTAACACACGGATAGGGCTAGTGGCCAGTAATCATAAAAATTATAATAAAATAAAATAATTGGTCAATTGAAAAATTTACATTTTCAAACAAACTAAATATTTAAAAACATAACCAAAATTGAGATCACTCTGTGTAAAAGATTGATTCATGAAGCTACCAGCTGGCTTTCGTTCTATCGGTTCATTCTTTGTCGGCGGCATAATTTCTAAGAAATTGCGCGGCTTTCCTTCTATTTGCCTACATATTATGATCGGTGACCCCGGCAAATGACCCCTTCGCTACAGTTCTTTAAGTACAGGTTGCTCCATAATGGTAATTTAGAAAATTGAAAATAAATCAATAAATAATAATGTTTAATGAAATTCTAATATTTTCATAAAATGAATACGCGAAATCGTATACGTGTGTTAAATTTATGTCACCATTATAGCGGCACGCTGTATATTTTTGAATGTTTTTTTTAAATATTTTTATTAAAATATTTAAAAATGTAGGTAATCAATGTGGACTTAAATGAAGTAATATTATAGTCCTACTGTTATGTATGATGCCCTACTAAAACGTCAACCTCTTTGTTTTTTTCTAAGAAATAACACTGACAATCCTCTCCAAAGTCCAAAGTACACATCCTTGTCTGGCAAAGGATATTATCCTAAGCACTTTTCACTTAACTACTTTGAAGTTTTGGCACCTGGTTTTCGCTGTGGCTTTTTACTTGGGTGACAGGATTAGGTAACCTTTACTTGGTTGGCCTAATGTACATTAGGCCGCACGTGGCTGGTAACAAATCCAGTATTAGCTGGCTTCGTATTTTATTGAAACTGCGTACCTACTATCGCTTGGCCAGGTCAAAATGTTACAACATACGTGCAGTTGACTGTACCAAGTGGTGGATGTCACTTAGCTACCAAGGAGGTTCTTGCTGATGCGCAGAGACACTTTTATAGCCTCGTGCAGACTGGCGCGACGATACACCGGTATTTGTCATACCGTGAAGTTTTTTTAGAAATTGTTTTGTTAGAGTCGCGTCGCGCTATCGGGTCGCATACACGCAACGGGTAAAAAAAAAGTGTAATTCTGTGGTCAATATATATCTAACCTCATGTTTAATAAAAACAAATTATACTAACATATTTTTTTGTTATTTTATACGATAGGTTTCTATGTTCTCTCTCCAGAGATTGAGTTTCAAAACTTTTATTATAACATTATTTCAACACGAAGTCTATCTGATAATGTTTTGAGTAGGGTATGGATTAATAGTAGCTATCTGAAGTTCTTGGAATATGTTGTTATTCAGAATATGTTATTTTCAGCAAATAAGAGGACAGTTTTGACCTTTGGGGAGATCCCTATTTTACCGTCTGGCCGAGCCTGTATTTGAGGTTGCCACTCCTCTGACAGGTGACCAAATGAGGACCAGCCATTGCGTTGGCTCAGTTAACAGATATCAGTCACTGCTTGGACTCAGGCCTCCTTTATGTGAAAAGTAGCGGGTCGTATCCACGCGGGCCCAGTACGAGTTGGTGGATGACATAAGTGCTTGAACGCTTGGTCCTAAATCTCATTATCGGTATTATTTCATTGTCTACTAATACGTCCCATTAAATTTATGTAGTTCTACTAACGTAACGTGAAATGCAAAAAACCGGCCAAGTGCGAGTCGGACTCGCGCACGAAGGGTTCCTTACCATTATCTATAAAAACGGCAAACGTGATTTTTTATCACGTTTGTTGTATGGAAGCCCCTTTAATATTTATTTTATTGTTTTTTAGTATTTGTTGTTATAGCGGCAACAGAAATACATAATCTGTGAAAGTTTCAACTGTCTAACTGTCACGGTTCATGAGATACATCCTGGTGACAGACGGACAGACAGACAGACAGCGGAGCCTTGGTAATAGGGTCCCGTTTTACCCTTTGTGTACGGAACTCTAAAAAATATCGATCCGAGTTGATCGTTATTTTTTATCGTAGCCTATCGCACGGGTGTACTATGCCAAATCGAATGCCAAATAATCGAATATCAATTGATCTCTCATAGGTCTCTCCCAGGGTTCGCCACAACATCCATTCCTCCGCCTTCCGCATCCAGTCTCTCCCAGCCACATTTTTAAGGTCGTCGGCAAAAAAATATGAATACCATAAAATAAAATCATTCAAAAATAAAACACGCCACAGCACACCAAACTCTATTAGTAGGTACGTTAAAACCACCACCAAATCATTTCCCAAAGGTAGGTACACTAAAAACGCTTACCAAACAAAAGATTACATCTTCAGTTTAATGTATAATATTCTCTGAAGTACGAAACACTCCTTGAGTTGTGAGGGCTTCTTGAAAAGTCAATTTACAGCCACTCAATAAGGATTACAAAAGAGCACCTAAAACTTAAGTGTTGTGTGATAAGCTTGCCATCTCTTTCTCACCTAAGGGTCGTCAGTTCAGGAGCGAGAGTTCAGATATAGGGGCAATGGATGGGACAGGAGTGAAGTATTCTTGGGTATGCAAGCATAGTTTCAATGATAATTGACCTGTAATTAACCTAGTGCAAAGTAAAGGCTCCTTGTTGTTCAGAGGAGGAAATACAGATTTGGATTTCAGAGAGTTTTGTCTAGGTTTCCTCTCGAGGTTTAACTTCACTTCAATTCAAAACAACCATAACATGCATTATTTTCTACGTGCAAGGTGCTCAAAATAATGGGAAGCTCAACATTTGGGTCGGATTTCACCAATCAAACTGACCACGACCCGAGGGTCAATTCCCTTACATAAAAAACGTACAAATTCAAGTCGCAATCTGTAAAACTTCTCAAAAATGTTGGTAAATTGATGGTTTTTTTGACAGATTGCGAATGAGATGCAAATGTGAACTTTCTTTAAAATTAGGGAATTGCCCCGCAGCACATCTAAACCGCGTTTCAGAGCTGTCAGTGTCATAATTGTGGTGGAATATTGACACTGACAGATCCTGAACGCAGTTTAGAAGTGCTAATCGCGTTCACTTCATCGTACTATTCATCACGTGCAAGTACTAATAAACTTCAGTAAGGTTTTTTTGTGCTTTTTAGTTGTGATATATCTTTGTACTCATTGAGTCCTGACTTCTTATAATGTGCGTCTTGAGTCTAATTATATCTCATCCGATAATTATGGTAGAGCAGTAGTGGTCCAGTGGTAGCGAGTTGACTTACGAGTTGTAGGTCGTAGGTTCGAAACCTGACAGGCGCTTTACTTTGTGTAAATTATTTCATCGCCACTGCTCTCAAAACGGTGAAGGAAAACATCGTGAGGAAACCGGCATGTCCTAGAACCACAAATTCGAAGATATGTGACATCTACCAACCCGCACTGGGCTCGCGTGGTGGATTACGGCCCACTCCCTCTCACAGAGAGGAGGTCTGTGCCCCAGCAGTGGGAACCTTATAGGCTGATTATGCAATAATGATTGTATTGCCTTTGGTCTAGTGATGGCAAGCGAAACTGCTGAGCATCAGGTCCGAGTGTTCGATTTCCGAGTCGGCCAAAATGTCATTGGGTTTTTCTTTCTGGAAGCCCGGAGTCTAGATTCGTCCCCGATTGGTCGCAATAGACTCGCCCCCTATTACATGTGACTTTAACATAATTTAAAATGTAGGTATAGTAAAGCAAGACCCTCGTATTTCAACCCCCTTCCATTGATCCAACATCTTTGCAAACCGACGAGTAATCGACATTCTGTGTTCTTCACGCATAAATATTGTATGAGATGGAAGCAGATAAGATGTGGCCGGCTCTAGAATATTCTATTTTAAGATAAAGCTTCAATGGACCTGGGTGGGACGTTACAGCTGGGTGACTGGCTAATAATGCTAATGTTGGGTTAAAAATGGATCGTTCAGAAGATTAAGTTCGGTGAACTGTTGGCGGCGTTTTGTGTCTTGAAATACCCTGTATTAAGTTTTTTTGGGGGTTGGTGGGTTCATAATCTCGGACGTAGGAATAGTATAGAGTAATATTTTTTTTTATAATAATCAATATCAGTGGTTAAAAATGACGAAAGGGCGAAGCGGTTCTCATCTATGAACTTCAACTAATTGACGAAAGAATTCTTCCATTTCAAGCGATTAATTTCTTTAAAAGAAAAGCATTAAAAAAACAAGTGATATTCATAAAAAAAAACTTGAACGCAAAGAGTATAAAACTCCCCATTTCCCGCATCGCTACACGAGTTACAATATAATGACGACATAAGGCAGGTAACGACAATGCAAGTGCATAAAATATGCTCAGGTGCGTCGACTACAAAGAACAATAACTGTCTAACAGGAGCTCTTTAGGTAACAAGAGATGAGATGCAACTTTGAGTATTTGTAGAGGGGAAACTTGCGACCTTGCAATATCATCTTGTGCAATTTTCTGCCGCGCTTAAGATAACTGCAATAAGTATCATTTTGTCCAAATTGAGTTAAACATAGATTCGGAATCAGTTCAATGAGCTGTACAATTTGACCTGAATGCCATTTTAATATCTCAATTAATTAATACATTTTCAATAAGGATAACTGCAATAACTCAATGAGTAACTTCAACTTCATACTTACTGCGACTATATTAAGCAATTCATACTAAAGTTGTTAAAGTCGTACTAGGTGTAAAACAGTTTTTTGTCATTCAAAAGTATTCTAATAGAAATACGCATTTAATGATTACACAAGGAAATAATACATTACTTAGGCTACACATTTCAAAAATCAGAATATAAATAAGTTAATAAAACAAGTCAGAAAAGGTAAAAATGTGACGAAAAACTTTGAACGCCAATTACTCGAAACTATGCAAAACGTACTTACTGCTTATCGCAAGCTCGGCAGTTTTCTGCTCGGGAACAACGGGCATTGTATGGCATAAATCATTCTCCTTTAATTACATATTGCTTTAGATTTTTGACAAAACAAGAACTAATTCTGAACCCAATGAAACAGAGGGCCTAGACAAGTGACATTCGCTTCGCAAGCGTTTTGTATTTCTACAACGACTTTCAACAGGATTGACGTAAGCTTTTCGATAGCTTATGTCAGTCCCATACATTTTTGCCTTTTCCATCATCGTTATCTCTGATAGAATGTCACTTTGTCTAGGGCGTCAGAGGTGTTACTAGTTAAAAGACTTTGTTTGGATTAATCGGGATGGTTCTAGCTATGTGCACTGATAATATAATCACTTAGTGGCCGTTTTACATCGTCGTTTTACATTGTCTTCACATGTATAATTTTAATTATTTTATTTATTAAACAAAATGTAAAACAACTACTTACTGCCTTAAAATACTTAATAATGAAAAAAATATGTACAAGTATATAAAGAAAGGGGGGAAATGATCAAAGGGCATCAAAAAAGTCATCTGCATCGCTGTCAACAGGAAAAGTGCCCAAAAGGCTGGCAGCATTGCCACGTTCTATAGCAATGCTGATTCTTTGGCCAAACAATAGGCCAGCCCTGTGATCACGTGAAGAGTAGACCAACCGCTTGGCGATGTCTTGAAAAACCAAGTGGGCTCTTGGACCCCATGGCCCTAGGGTTTCAACCCCAAACGGTTCGAACATATACGCCACGATAAGATTGGAGTATTTGCGCCGTTTGAGGTTTTAATTTTAATTACAAAATATTGTAAAATTATGGATTTTCTGGTCCATATGAAACTATACCTTTTGGAAGGGGTGCCTAGAATCAATTCTATTTACTTGTAAGTTTTTACGTTAAGTGCCTTTTAATGGCCTAATGACTTGAAATGAAAACTTTTAAAATTATCATCATCATCGTTGGCTTTGTCATTTGCCGCTATTACGCACCAGACAGCTACAATTATTAACATCGTAGCTAATAAAACTAATTGAAACTTTTCCCCAGGGACTGAATTACCCAAAAATTAAGGTATCTTTAAATTTCAGTATGACGTCATACCGTTGAATAAGGGTTACCCAAAATATTATATTTCGATACCGTTCTTTTTTCAGTAGCGGAAAACTGAGGTTGTAAATGCATGCCAGTATATTAGGTAGCGGTACCTGAACCTTTATAAATGTATCGGTAGCACTACCTAAACCTTCATAAATAGAGGTTTTCTTTGCCGCACCGGCACACAGTCGGCAACAATCAAAGAGATAAGTAAAAGAGTACAGCAAACAAATTGCACAAAATACACAAGTTCTAACGTGTTCGGCCCCCGCGCCACGCCGCGCCGTCTCGCATATTTTTCAGTACCAAAATCGCGTAAAGGTTAAACAAACTTTATTTATAAAGGTATCGTTATAGCTCAACTTTTATTTTAAACCGTTACCGGTATATTTTAGAGGTACCTTTAACCGTAACCGCTTTCAGTCCCTGCAGTTTTCCCTTCATAACACCTATACGCGACATATACCTACCTTAATCATAACAAGCTGCTAAGTATTGAATCATGAAATATTTATGTCACTTATAATGACGGAATGCTAATAACCAAGTCAGATAGTTTGACACTACGATACTTCTACGTCGCGGATCGTTTGTAGGACGTCTGTGTCATCGTGTGTGGAGGAGCTCATGGCTAACTAATAACAGCCGCACTGGTCGATCGATCAGGTTAAGCTACGCTTGCCAGGGTTGGTCAGTGGATGGGTGACCATCTTTACATACCGAGACTCCTCTGTGCCTCGGAAAGCACGTTAAGCCGTTGGTCCCGGCTGTCATTCGTAGATCTTTGACAGTCGTTACAAGTGGTCAGAAGCCCAAAAGCCTGACAACCAGTCTTACCAAGGGGTATCGTATTACCCAGTTATTGGGTTGTGGACGTCAGATAGGCAGTCGCTCTATGTATAATACTGGTATTCAGCTGCAACCGTTTTGGACTGGAAGCCTACCCCAACATAGTTGGGAAAACGCTAGGCAGATTGATTGTGTCATCGTGTGTGGCATAGAATAAGCAAGCTGAAGTGGCAATGGGCCGGCCATATTAGCCGTAGAACTGATGACCGTTGGGGTAGACGTGTTCTTGAGTGGAGACCGCGAATCGGCAAACGTAAGGTAGGACGCCCTCAGGCTAGGTGGAGCGACGATCTTCGCAGGGTGGCTGGTAGCAGCTGGATGAGAGCTGCCGAGAATCGAGCTGAATGGCGTGCAATTGGAGAGGCCTATGTCCAGCAGTGGACTGCTATAGGCTGATGATGATGATGATGATGTGTGGCTTGTAGCTATTATTTTAAGAACAGCGTCACACAATCCATCTCTAACCCAGTGGCCACGAGCTACACGCTCAAGGTACGCGTCTTGCGATAACGATTACGGAGAAAACAAATGACAGAAGTTGTCTCTTGCTGTGATTGAGTTGAGGAATTCAGATGGTCATTAGCGCATAAATAATGTGTCTGGTACCCAAATTAAGATTAAAATCCAAATGAGATTTCTCCAGAATCGCAGATTTAAGAAAACCGTCATTAATTAGCATATTGATTAGCATCGATCTTTATTGATTCGGTAATCGTGAATCAGGAATACCTCTACAAGACGATGATCTATGAAAATAGAACACCGGCTTATCAGCAGATATTAATTAGGCACTGGTTCCATTGTATTGTAAGGATTTATTGTACAGTTGAAATAAAAGAAGAAAGAAAGAATTAAAAAAAAATTAAATCGAAAATCTAAATTGGTTTATTAATTGACACCTTACGTCAATTTACCGGGTCCTAGCCATTTCAAACCACTGTCAAAGAGTGAGTGAGTGTGACAGTGAGTGTGTGTGTGTGTGTGTATAAGTATGTGACAGTGTGACTGACAGTTGAGATTTGATTTTATGGACAATTTAATTTGGTAGTCAATGCTTTATAAACTATCCTCCTTACTAATAAACATTGTATAGCGTCTGTATAGGTACACAACGCTTTGTCTTCTTCATTCGAAAATCAAATTACATAGACTGAAAGAGAGAAATCTGTGTGTAACTTTTCATCTGATATAATACGTTTATTAGTAAGTTAGAATGTCTTTAATATGGACGGCAGTAGTTTCAAGCTTTTCTTGCTGACAGAACAATAGAAGAAAAAATTACAAATGATAAAAAAAAAACAAAATGTCTGGTAGAAATCCACAGTACCCACATTTTGTTTTTTTTTTTTCAGTAAAAAATATCATGAATGACAGTCTGTTAATTGTGCCGTAGTATACAATTATGGGAATAGCTCCATAATACATGGTGCCTCGACAACGAACATCTGTGATCACTCACCATGCCTTAAATAATACCAACAGTCTCCCAATGACATAACATCGACAATTTGCACTAAAAACCTAAATTAAACGCTAATTGCTCAATCATGAAACACGACCGTTTGACAAACGTTGAACAAACGCTACACAAACGCAGTTACGTAACTTAAATAGTTTTGTTTACACAAACACACCTACAGACTAGTTAATGCTCGCCATGAGAATGGTTGTTTTGTATTTTGACGCACATTCGCACGGTTTCTATTTTCGGTAGAGATAGAATTAGATTGGGAGGTGTATCATTTGTGTTTACGCTTCATTGCGTATATGGGGAGAACTGTTGTTATCTGTTCATTCTATTGGTACCAATACGATAATAAAGCTATGTACAATTTCCTAGAAGAGGAGTTCCGTCATATTACGGCCGTCAAGGAAATCTGTCAATTTCACCATTATTTGTCATTAAGGTGTTAAAACGCTCTGTATTTGGATAGCTGTTATTGTGTGACCGTTCACCGCTTTCTTAGGAAACCAAAACTTTAGGCTAAGCGTATGCTGAGACGCAGCGCAGACAGTGAGCCAGTGGGCAGGGTCTGTCCTGTTCTGCCTCGGGTTGTAGAGCCGGCACAGATTTCGCGACGGGTGCTGTACTGTTACCTGCGTCTCAAAAACAAGTGACGACCAGCTGTCAGCACGTACAAAATTTGCTCTGCCCTGCGCTGTGTGGACCTGTGTCAGCTGCGTCTCAGCATACGCTAATTTATAATTTTGATGCAATCGTCTATTGTTTTGTACTAGCTAGGACGCGAACGTGTCACAGAAGCTGCGTTCGCGGCCTATGTCTGCGTCGCCTGCCCTGCCCTACTACAAACCCGTGCGCATTAACATGGCACCTGGCTTGGAACTCAATGCTCCCCCCGCTACCCGCGCGGCAGCCCGCCGCGCCCCGCCGTCGCCGTGCGGGGCAGCGAGGGGAGGTACAAACGTCATTGAGCCAGGTGCGATGTTAATGCGCACGGGTGTATCTGCTATGCTGCGTCTCAGCATACGCTTAGCTTTAACGTGGCCGGAAATACATTTATGAATGACTAGCTGCTTCCCGTGGCCTTACAATCATTATCTTGTTATGTTTCGGTGTAAGAGGCTTGTTGTATTTAGAAAACATGAAATGGTCATATTATGAAAACAACCAGTAATATGTTTTGCTGACGTTATGATATAATTTTTTATCACAGAGCAGTTTTATTTTTTAATTGTTTACAGAAATGTTTCTGTCGCTTGTTAGGTTCTAGGTTTGTCTAACTCAAAATCTGTTCAGCGAAAGGTACCAGCAAGCACCATGGTGTCTAGGCAGTCAGAAAACTATGCTAAACAAATAAAAGTGCACACCTACCATTAAAGCCAAGATGAGGTGTTGTCCCGCTGATTCAGGAGACAGACAGTCCGAAAGGGATACCAGGACTTTGGCAACAGGCAACTGAAGTAACACGGATGGGTTTTAGTCAGTAAAAGTCTGACACGCCCTTCCACTCCGCCCAGAGCGGGAGAAGTCATTAGACGATTTCCCAACCACAAAAAAAAAGCAATATTTGGCGATAAAAAATTTAACTAATAACTTTTTTTAATACACAGTAAATGTACAAAAATGTTGGAAAAAGGCTGTGCAGGTGATGATAATGAAACGATTTTTTTATGTGAGCCAAATTATGGCTATATCAAAAGTCAGTGCCAGAACGTAGAGCAATAATGCAGTCTTCACAGCACTTGAAGAGGAATTGTAAGGTGGGGGAAATTCATTGATAAGCAAATTGACTACCAAACTGTCCCTATATTTAAATCACAACTGTCACGCTTTTGTGCACGTCTTCCTTAATTGTTCTCACATGTATAATTTCAATATGAATGATATAACCAATACTTTGTAATAATCTTCTTGGCCTTTCTTCTCCATAGGAACCTACTACGCTTTGGAATGGGTGACTATGTAGCTTCATCTTTCTGACTGACCGACCCCTTGACAATTCAAAAGTGCCTGCAATTGGTTTATTTGAAACTAGCTTCCGCCCGAGGTTTCGCCCGCGCGGTATGTCAATAAAAAGTAGCCTATGCTCTTCTGCTTCTTCTTTTTTTGTATTTTGGCTCCTTGTAGTTATTTAATATTGTTATTAGTTATTATTTAACCGTTTTTTTAGTATATTGTGCCGTCTTTTGTTTGTACCAAATAAACGTTTTATCTATCTATCTATCTTCCCCAGGGTGCCATCTATCTCCTTGCCAAATAATGTTGAATTTCGTTCAGTGGTTTAAGCGTGAAAAGGTAACATACAGACAGACAGACAGACAGACAGAGTTACTTTCGAATGTATAATATTAGTATGGATAGTATATATATTATATAGTAGGTTTGAGTTTGTGTTAATTCTTTGACAGTTGTATCGAATGGCTACCTATAACACGGCAAAAGGACGAAGGGGCTCAATTTGCTAAACAATTAATTTTCCTGGCTAAACTTCACATTTTTAATCACTTTTATTTCAGCATGACTGTGTCCATGTTCCACAAAAAAGTTTTTATTCTCGACTTTAAAACTTTGAATAGGCGTATAATAACTCTTTTGCACGAAACTTTGTTTATCGTGTCTGGAAATATGAAACGGAGAGTTTTGAAGTTTTCCGTTCTGCTTATTTATAATCACAGTAGGGTATAAAGTCTGGAGGGCAGACTGAAGAACAGATTACCATGTAAACTGTATGTTGTTTTTCATTTATAAACTGAAGAAGCCAGAATAATTTAAAATGGCAACACCACGCGTGCCTAATGGACGCAAGAAAATGTCGTCTCCGTAATTATTTTATTTATTTATGTGAAAATCTGTGAAAATGAGTAACAATGTGACGGCAGCGTGTTCTCAGTGCCTTGTTGTGATAAATGAAGCTTTAGCTTTCATCCAAAATAAGCTGGATGTGATGGACAATGTAAGCATAATTCAAATATGCTCAACGGCTTTTTCTGAAGACGAACTAGTCCAAGCAAGAGCGGCACTACATGGTTGTCTGCCGCTAGATAAACGCAAGTTATCTAGGAAAAAGGATTATAAAACATGTATCAGTGACATTATTGGTATGTTCAAGGAAACGGACCCAACCATAGCGCCGATTTGTGTTGCGCGTCGGCTTGACAAACTTCCACCAGTTACATTTGACCACGTAGATGTTACGAAATTGCTGAAAGATATAACCCTGATGAAGACCCAGATAATGTACATGCAGTCAAATTTTGTTCCTCAAGAAAAATTTGATGAATTCCAAGCCGATATAAACAGCAGGATTTCAAACTACAACGGTTTTGACAGTAATTTGAAAAGTGTTCATGCGGATGAAGCCATAGATGCCGATATTTGCAGTTTGCCAAAAACGATACCGCAGCATAATTTGAATGTGTCGTCTCCTCCAACTTTAGTGACAGACAATCTAATCTCTCTAAGGAAGACCAGCAGTTCTGCTTCGTCGCAAAACGAATCTGTACCTGGAACGTTCGAGCGTGATAAAATTGAACCGCAGCAATCTGGACCGAGCCCTTTCAGCAATACTTGCAAGACGGCGGTGGCTATTGCATGTAAACAAACTAATTGTGACTGTGACAGTCAGACTAAAATCCAGCCTGAAAACAAAACTATGGCTGATGTTTTGAAAAATGGGAAACCCTGGAAACCTGACAATCGTAATCAAGAATGGTCAAGTACACAGAGGAACCGGCTCCGTAACAAAGTTGTGGAGAAAGTTGGCACATCGGTAACCAATGTGGATACCAGCTTTAAGGCTGCAGATATCAAAATCCCTTTATTTATATCAAAGGTTCACAAGGAGGCTACGGAGAATGACATTGTGCAATATATAAATAATAAAACAAGTGAAAGTGTTGTGTTAAAAAAGATTATAATGAAGCATGATAGTTACTATAATGCTTACAAAGTGTTAGTTTCTAAAACTAATCTTTCATTATATTTAGATGAAAACCTTTGGCCAGATGGAATAACCTTCAGGCGTTTTGTTAATAATAAGAGGTATATACTTAATGGATAGTTCATCTGATACATTAACTAAGATAATTTCTTTTAATTGTAAATCTTTTAAAAGATCCATTGACAGTGTAAGGTCACTCTGCAATGCGGCTGATATTATTGCCCTTCAGGAGACCTGGTTACTACCTCATGATGTACCCCTGTTAGGCACAGTCAGTCAAGATTTTGGTTTCTTTGGTAAGTCAGCAGTGGATACTTCATCAGGTATTTTGCAGGGTAGGCCATATGGTGGAGTTGCTCTTCTCTGGAATAAAACTAAGTTTAACTCTGTGTCAGTAATTAATTGTAACAGTGATAGGATAGTCGCAGTTAAAATAACCACATCTGACCGATCCCTTCTTATCTTTAGTGTTTATATGCCGGTTGACCATATTGAAAATTTAGCTGAGTTCTGTGACTGCCTAAGTGAAATAGTAGCAATAGTTGACTGTAATAGTGTAGAATCAGTATTTGTATTAGGAGATTTTAATTCTCACCCTGGAAGCTTATTTTTTAAGGAACTAAATGACTTTTGTTCAGAACAGGATTGGATTATTTCTGATGTTGCTAATCTTGGTCTCAACTCTGATATGTATACTTTTATCAGTGACAGTCATGGCTGTAGACGATGGCTTGACCATTGTCTTGTTACAGAAGCAGCTTACAACTCAGTAGTTGATATTAAAGTTAGGCATGATATTTACTGGTCAGATCATTTTCCTCTTGAAATTCACTGCAACATTAACATAGTAAGACCCTTACATCCTAATAGCATAAATAAAACTGTAGACAATAAAGTATTGTGGAGGGACAGGGATCAGAAACAAATAAATAATTATAACCAAAAATGTAACAATTACCTAAGAAAAATGGACTTTCCTGTCGAATTTGAAAATTGTAGTAATAAGATGTGTAAGAATATAAATCATAGGGTTATAATTGATAAAATGTATGATAATATTATTCATACACTATCTAGGGCAGCTGTGTCTACTTGTAATAAAAGAGTGCACAGGGGAAGCAGTATAATAGGTTGGAATAAACATGTAAAAGACGCTCATTGGAATGCCAGGCAATCTTTTCTTAAATGGGTAGAACAGGATAAACCTAGTACAGGGCCATACTTTGAAGATATGAATACTACTAGAAAAATATTTAAGAAAAACTTAAAATTTTGTCAAAACAATCAGGATAAGGTTACAATGGACATATTAGCTACTGAATATAATAACAAAAATTTCCAGAAATTTTGGAAACAGACAGGTAAACAAAACCTTATGCCGGGTATTCCAATCAGTGTTGATAATGAAGTAGAGCCAAGGTCAATAGCTAACTTATTCATGAATCATTTCAAGGTGCAGTCACCGCTTCTGACTAAGCAGACATTTGATATTGAGAGCCTCATGTGTGATACTGACCAAATAATTTTTACAGCAAAAGACATTCGTGAAGTGATCAAAAGTATGACAGGAGGCAAATCTCCTGGACATGATGGCATCAGTATTGAACATCTCAGGTTTGCTGGACCTCATCTACCCAGAATTCTTTCTATGCTTTTTAGTTTCTGTATCAACCATTCTTATTTACCAAGTAACCTAATGAAAACTATAGTTGTGCCAATAGTAAAAAATAGAACTGGTGATAGTTCTGATAGAAACAACTACAGACCCATCTCGTTAGCAACAACTACTGCTAAAGTTCTTGATAGTCTGCTTGAGCGACAGTTAAAAAAATATCTAAAATTGCAAGACGCTCAGTTCGGTTTCCGGGCTGGGCTGTCCACTGAGAGTGCAATCCTGTCGCTCAAGCATTCTGTCAGGTACTATACCGACAGAGATACACCTGTGTATGCTGCCTTCCTTGACCTCTCAAAGGCCTTTGACCTGGTTCAATATGATATATTGTGGGAAAAACTACATAAAGCTGGGTTCCCAATTTCATTAATTGGTTTGTTTAAGTTTTGGTACAGTAACCAAACCAATCAAGTCAGATGGTCGGATGCCCTTTCGGAGGTTTACAGGCTGGAGTGCGGGGTGAGACAGGGGGGACTTACCTCACCTGCCCTCTTCAACCTGTACATAGACGAACTTATTAAAAAGCTGGCTGACACACAAGTTGGTTGCTATATAAATGGGCAGTGTGTAAACAGCATAAGTTATGCAGACGATATGGCTTTGCTCAGCCCCTCAATAAGTGCTCTTAGGACGCTGCTGACTACATGTGAAACTTATGCTGATGTGCACGGTCTAATATATAACACGAAAAAGAGTGAACTTTTGGTGTTTAGAGGTAAATGTAGGTTACCCAATTTTATTCCTCCAGTGTTTCTGAGAGGTGAGGCTCTCACCAGGGTGTCCCATTTTAGATATTTGGGTCATATCATGTCCGATGATCTGAGTGATGACATGGACATGGAGAGGGAGCGGAGGTCGTTGGCAATCCGATGCAACATGCTGGCCCGCAGGTTTGCACGTTGTACTAGAGAAGTTAAGGTCCTACTGTTCAAGGCCTATTGCCAGTCCTTTTACACGTGCAGCCTGTGGGTCAAGTATACTCGGAGAGCCTACGACATCCTCCGTGTGCAATATAATAATGCCTTCAGAGTGTTGTTGCGGCTGCCCCGGTTCTGTAGTGCATCAGGCATGTTTACTGAGGCTCGTACGGATGATTATTTCGCAATTTTGCGCAAGAGAGCTGCCTCCCTGATGCAGAGGAGCTGTGGCAGTGGCAACAGCATTCTGAGGGCAATTTATGAAAATATTGATAGTCCAATGCGAAGGCACTGGGGGTCTTTGCATGCAATGTAACCTTGGTGCTCTGCATTCGATTTTCTTGGAATATTGTACACTTATATACGTACAAATATTATTCATATTGCTTTAATTGTAACTTTTTGATCTCATGTTAGTGAAATAATTAGACTAGTTATATAATAATTTAGTAACTAGTATATTAGAATAATACCTACACACTAATGTTTGTAACTATATGGATACTAAGTCTGAAATAAATGATTATTATTATTATTATTATTATTAAAACTGCCTAAATAAGGATACCTCTAATAAAAAGCATATTTATCTTGGTTAAATAATTATATATAAATTATTTATTGCCTTAAACAGGTTACAGGACATTTGAAACCCTGGCTCCAGAGCTAAGTTAGAGTATTTGTATTTCAAGAGCCAGTGAGATAGATATATTCAAGATATTGATGCTAAATTATATAATGCAATTCATCGTATGCGATTTATGACATAATTTATTCAAAAATTTTAACCCATTATGTCTAATGAAATGAAATGAATGCATAATGCTAAAACGTCCACCATTTTAAAAGCTTTTACTTCATTCTCAATTAGAACCACGAAAATAGACGAATTAATTTTAGTTTCCAACTTTGCTCCATGCATTAAAGTGAGTGATGTGTCTAAAGCAACTAAACAAAGTCCATTTCGGTAAGTCACAAATTCACAATAGGCTTTTAAACTGGAAACGGGCGGAACATACCGGATGATACTGGTATTAGTTGGACGGCGCCGGTTAAGGGAATGCTTCCATTTTCTGAAGTTGCATCTTATCGGATTTGAATTTGCTTTGGATGTACTGTAAGACATAACTTTTCTTGAGAGATTTGTGTTATTGTTAGTGTTTTTAAATAAGTCATTGTTAGTTATACAATAGGGAGACGACAGTACGACAATAAATGAAAACACTGACAATGCTTATGCATAAGAGTATTTTGGAACTATCAAATAAATCAGTCATCTGCCTAGCCTTTTCCCAGTAGGGGTCGGCTTCTAGTCTAACAGGATGTGTTTCTGACTCATTTAGCTATCTACATGTAGTATCCCGCAGCTGTGCTCCCTCGCCATTTCTTCTCAGTACGCGTGGCATGAACACCGTAGAAACGGGTATTGGGTATATTCTTTCGTTGACAAAACCGGTTCCTACGGTGGTCATGCTACGCGTGCTGAGAAGAAATGGCGAACCAAACACAGCACGTGTAGCATGACCACCGAAGAAACAGGTTCTGTCGACGGGAGAATAGAAAAAATGACAGATTATCATTGTTTATCTGTCATTTTGTCTATTCTTCCGTCGACAAATCCTTTTTCTACGATGATCATGCTACGCGTAAGGAGTAGTCAGATAGGAAATGACGACTCCATCTGACTTATTGTTTTATATGACGTTAGAAAGTGATTAAGTACGTTATTCTATCAAAATAAACAATTTTATTGCATTTGTTAATCTCTTGTATTCTCCCTCTCAGACCTATATGAACAAAAATAAATCAAATGTAACGATTTATAAATCAAATGAACGCTTCAAGGTTGTATTACATCTGACAAGCCACGATTTGTGTGTACATCCATTTGCCTACTGGATTTGTCAGCAGTTAAGCACCTAAAGATATTTATTCCTGACGGGGGAACTTCCCTAAGGCAGGGTAGTTAGGTAACACGAACTCATTATAAAACAAAAACTTTCTCAAAACAACGGAAAACGTAAACAAAAGAATCAATCACGAATCAAGTTCATTTCGTTTGAAACAAACAAATAAACAAATTGTTTCTCGTAACACAACGTAAATAAAACAAGTGCAAGGGCGTTCGATTCGCTAAATAGATGATAAGTACCGGCAGCCGATGTTGACGTGGGGTTATGTGCATCTTTTTCTAAATCATAGTGGGGGACAAAGATGGAGGTATTACTGCGAAATCGGGATGTTACGGCAATTTCTGGGCTGCGTCTGATTTTATGTTTGTAGAATAACTTATCCCTTTATTTACCCCTCTGTTCGAATGACAGTAAACACGGTTTTGTGGCCTTTGCTGAGAGAGCAGAGATAATAAAGGGGAGTGATATATTGGATCAGAGATTGCATTTTTATTCTTACATAAAGACCTCTATAGCTTTTAATTGCAAAAAAAAACTGTTTTCCTGGCAATCAATGTGCTGGTAGTTGCTACAGCTAGCAAAGAACTTAAAGAAGCTAGGCTATTGTACTAAGCTAAGGCCGACAAAGGTTTTTTCTAGAAAGTGGAAACGGTTCATAAGGAAGGCTTTAGAGAAGGATATCTCTAAAGAGTATACGAGCCTCGATCGCTGTTAAGTTGGCCCTGTTTTCAGGGCAAAAATAATAGTAATTTTTACCTAAACATTTATGTAAATCTTACAAAACGTAATCTTGAGTAGATTACGTTTTGTACAATGTATGTATGTACGTAAATGTTTAGGTAAACATAGGTACTATTTTTTTAAATAAAAATCAATGTACAACAATCGTCAATAAATTATAAGTACCTACTATTCTAGTGTTTCTCGGAGTAACTAGGTACTTAAAATAATAATATATCGCATAGACATCTATTACATTTCTCATAAAATTTTAAACGGTCGCTGTTTAAAGTTTTATGAGAAACTAGTTGCGCTCCGCGGTTTCACCCGCGTAAGGCACGATCCCGTGGGAATATCGGGATAAAAAGTATCTTATGTGTTAATCCAGGTTATAAATTATCTGTGTGCCAAATTTCATCCAAATCCGTTCAGTAGTTTTTGCGTGAAAGAGTAACAAACATCCATCCATCCATACTAACAAACTATCGCGTTTACAATATTAGTTAGATGTATTTGCGTACTATTTTAGTCTTAGACCTGGCAACGTGTGCACATAGAAAATGTTGTTTCATAACTATTTGTATTATTTTTAAACAGTCACAAAAAATATTTCGGGATAGAATGGTAATTACGGTATAGTGTAAGTAGTCGATAGTCAGTGCTCGGCAGCCAATCTGTTTGCACAGCGAATCGAATAGAGACTTACCTTATTACCACAAAACCATTTTTATCTATTGTTTAGCCTAAACACCTTTTAAACATGATATTTCTGTATGGAGTTTGACATTAGACTGACATTTAAACACGCGTTGAACAAGTGTCTAAGTTTTCGTGGTAAGGCCTTTATGCTTTAGGCAATAAAGCCGTATTTAAAAAAATACGGGAAGTGTTTATTTTGAATAGAACCAGTTTTGTCGAGGAACTTGTGAAAAACTGACAATCAATAAATTGTTTTGGTAATTATATCTCCATCTTCTCGTGGAGTTAGTGACTACCAAGGTGTCAGAGTTTTAAAGCCGCCCATGGGCATCTGACTTGGCTTCACATTCTGTCGAGAAATATCTCTCAGGCATGCCGGTTTCCTCACGATGGTCTTTCGGTAATTTTATGAAACTCAAGATCTGTTCCAAAAGCGTGATATGTGTTTATATTTCGGATACGCCCAAAGCGGAGTGCATAGTGCATGAGCGTTTTATGCAGTGTATTAGGTAAAACTGTTATCATCCATAAAATAATTAAAATCCAAACCATTTCAGTCATATCACAAATCGTTTAATACTTCTATAAACAGTGTATTATGAGTTTATGACGTCACACAAGAATGTGTATACTTCGTGATTCCACCATTTAGTAGGAAGTATGAAATCGTACGTTTGTACACATTGCTCGCGACATGGCTAATAGTAAATAGTTGATGGATGTTTGACAAACAGGGGCTCGTCAAGTGTAGCGGGTGTGTCGGACGATCGCTGCCGGAGACTTCGCACGTACAAGAGGTATGCTGATTTTATTATGATGATTATTATTAAATTAGATCATATTCTTTTTTAGGAACATGGGAGTTAGTGGATATTGAAAAGATTTAAGTGTTTTTATTTTTATTTTTTACATAAATGGTGAAATTGTCTATTTAATGTATAATTGACAAGCTGAGAACCTAAACAGTAACTCCAACAAAACTATCTATCTTAACTAATGGAATCCTAACTAATATTAATTAAAACTAACTATACAAATAAACAATTAATATCTAAAATATAACGTCGAAAAATTCCTCCGCATCATTTTTATAGATAAACAATGGCTGGATCTGTTTTATGATATGATTTAATTTAAAAACACGATAGCTTTAAATGCCATTATTATTTTGTACTCTATGTTTTCCCGAATTGTACCGGACGTAATTATAAGTGCCGTGTTCAATTTCATTTTTCTGTTTGTTGTTAAATTTCCACTTCACTTTGACGATGTTCCTGTCATGATGGCGAATTTTTTTTTCGAATACGTTTTAAATAATAAGAAGTGGCGACAAATATAACTAAAATTCTTGTGTCTAAAATGGTAGAGCGCAGTTTTTTTTTATTCAATCAACATTCAGTCTTGTGACGATGACGTAGCTTTACTTTTTCATCCACTTCATAAATATTGAAACCATTTCACACTGACTACAAATTAAATTCTTACGCCACAAAAAGGCACACAGAAACCTAATCAACCACCAATCTGAATAAGTAACAGCCAAGAAAAACTTTTCGAACATTTTCCAATAGAAAAGCAATCAACGATAGTCCCATTCAAATATTTAACATCTTTCGAATAAAGCGCTGGGGCATAAAATGTGAAATTTTCATTGAATTACGTAGTTACAGTGCATCCAATTGCATAATGACGCTCGATCGTTCAGCCACCGTTTAGGCAAATGGAAATCGCGTCTAAAAATGTGTTTAAACGGTTATAACTTTGATTTTCTTTTGACTTTGTATTAGTAATAGTTTTCTTTTCATTGGTTATGTTCGTGACTTTTCCGGGTTCGAATTTTCTGTGGCGGTGAGCCACAGAAATTTCGAACCCGGCTTTTTGAAATAGGGAAATCCTTACTGCGGTCATAAAAAAAAGTGTTGCACATTTTGTGAATAGAATTGTTTCTCTCTGAACCGATGAACGTTGGTAGACGTGTTCTTGAGTGGAGACCGTGAATCGGCAAACGTAAGGTAGAACGTCAGGCTAGGTGGAGCGACGATCTTCGTAGGGTGACTAGTAGCAGTTGGATGCTCTCATCCAGCTGCTAGCAGCGTCAACTCTTTGACGAGAATCGAGTCGAATGAATTGAATGGCGTGCAATTGGAGTTACTATTACGTCAAGCAGTGGACTGCTGTAGGCTGATGATGAATTGTTTCTTGTTTACCGTTGGTTTTTCACGTCCAAATTGAACAATCATCAAATTATTTTCGAATAAAAAAATATATTGATTTTATATTTACCTATTATGCCTAACTAAATGAAATCACCGCAATGAATAGTAAACTGCATTGCTAATAGTAGTTAGTTATTTAAATTACAATTATTTCCATCATTTACAGTATTATTAAGTTTATAAATAACTATAGTTTTTGCCCGTGGCTTGGGCCACGTGAAGGTCTGAAATTATCCCGCGGCAACGTAAACATGGGATAAAAGGTATCCTTTGTCCTCACCCAGGTCATGGTCTACCCACGTGCCAAATTTCATCCAAATCCGTTCAGCCATTTTAGCGTGAAAGCGTAACAAACTAACTCACTTTCGCATTTATAATATTAGTTAGGATTATTTAATTTCTTTTAGTGTTATCCAGTAACTTAGACTTATACACTTTAGCAATGTTGTAATGAAACACGAACTATCCAAGAAATATAACATTAAACAATGATTATGAAAGAGACACAATGATTGTTATGATCGTTACAATACCGCACTAATTACTTCGGTTTAGGAGTTCGCGGTGCGTTAGCAGAAGTAGGCCGTACGGTTTAATTCCTGAGAGATACGTCATACGTACGTCTGCCTCGTTGGTCTAATGATCGCAAGCGCTGCTGCATGAGGTACTGGGTTCAATTCCTAGGTCGGTCAAAATGTTATTGGGTTTTTCCATCAGGAATTTCTTAGTAGCATCCCGGAGTCTGGATCTGTACACGGTTGATGGCAATAGGCTCGCCCCTATGGTCCCCATGGGTCTTAAACGGCTTATAACTGGTGAACTGTGGGTTTACTGTATGGACAGCTCCGCCTAACCTTTCTGGGACAACAGGCCTGATGATAATCCATACTAATATTATAAATTTGAAAGTAACTCTGTCTGTCTGTCTGTTTGTCTGTCTGTCCGTATGTTACCTTTTCACGCCTAAACCACTGAACGTATTTCGACAAAATTTTGCTAGGAGTTAGATGGCACCCTGGGGAAGGATATATACTACTTTATATCCACATACAGGGCGGGCGAAGCCGCGGGCAAAGCTAGTATCTATATAAGAACAACGACAATTAACAGAGTTACAACTATAGCATTGACTAGCGATAAAGAGGTCACGAGTTCATATCCTACTCATGAACCCTCTATAGTACAATCAGGGAAATTAATTGTTAAGCCAATTTGACACCCTACGTCAATTTTCCGTGTTATACCTATTTTATTGATGGACTTTCATGCATGTAGTTTTATTGCCGGACTTTCATGCCGTTATTAGATCGCGCATCGCATTGTTTTCGATTTCCAGCACTGTAAGAAAATCGACCAATCAGCTGTTGAAGGTCGTTAGTGAGGATTGGAGCAGTCAGATCCATACGTATTAGCTCAATGTGCATCAGAGTGGCAACCGGCGGTAAAGATCTCGATAGTTATAATTTAATTTATTGTAATTTAATTTAAATTGAGAATAGAATAGAAAACTGTTTATTATGTACACCAAAAAAAAATTACAGATATAAATGTAGAAATTTTACAAGGGGACACAAATGGCGGTCTTAAACTAATCTTTTAAAGACAACCTTTGGAGAGATTAGGGGAGAAAGGAGAAACAATACTGCAGGTAGTCTGTGGTGTAACATTTACATATATACAATAAATACATACATACACAAAACTATGTATAAAACAAGTGCAAAGAACATAAAAATTACGATAGTGTTTTTTAAACATATTTTTAAATATGGACAAAAATTCAGGCCTTCTCGACACAGGCAAGGCATTCCATTATATGCTTAAACTATAAAAGATTTATCATAGAAACTGGGGGCAAGTCTACTAATTTACAAACGTGTCAGTGGTCTCACAATGATCAGCTTTTGACAGATATGCCATACAAAATCTGTCAAAAACTGATCATTGTGAGACCACGTCTGACCCGTTTGTAAATTAGTAGACTTGTCCCCGTGGTGGAATACATCAGCATATTCTCTAGTCTCAAGTTTTCCAATGACTTTGGTTTTTTTTATTTTAACGATTTTTATTTATTTATTTATATATTATTTATTGTACACCACAAAAATATATAACAAAAAACAATAACAAACACTACAAAATATACAATCTGCGGCCTTATCGCTATCCGCGATCCCTTCCAGGCAAATTGGAATGGACAGTGATTTGCCTGGACATAAAATGGGGCTGTCGTAGGTGCAAATAATAAGTTTACAATATATTAAAATAGATACACATATACATACATATCCTAAATAATAATAGATACATACATACATACATACGAAATAAGTATATAAGCAACGAAAAATATTATATTCAAGTTATGAATTTTATTCCGTTTTTACCCGACTACGGCGAAGCAAAACCGGTATGTATGTATGTATATGTGAGTATGTATGTTCATGTGTTCCCTCACATTTTATACAACTGTCATGGAATGACAGGGAATGCGAGTTCTGATTTGAATCTATCTACGGACAATTTAGGTTGCTATTCAATTGTTTAAGAATTAATTTCCCTGACTCTACATGCTTTTAGCTCAGTCGAGATAATAAATATCAAGCAGTAATATAATATCTAGCATATTGCTATACTCCACATAGGGGCATAATCTTTCGCTTTTAGAGGAGGACACTTAAAAGCTGTCAGATGAGATAATTCAAGTAGGTATCTCTAGTAGCAAGAGGCAATGTTCAGATGGGAAGCCTTTCATATATTTTAGAAATACATCCATACTATAATATACTATTATACTATATACTATCATACTATTTACTATAAACAGGGTGTAAGGGTAAACACCGTTGTCACTCAAACCATGGGTAGTTGACTTAAATATAAAAATAAATGATCGAGTAACAACAAAAATTAACATTTGTTTTCACTAAAAGATTTTAAAAAGATTCTATCCGACACCGTGCTCGCTAGCGAAACAGCTGACTAACTGAGGGAGGGGTCGCGCTTGCGGCCATTCAGGTCACGTCCCGCGCCACCCACCCTTGTTGAGACGCAAGTTCGTTGCCCTAGCGCCCAAGGGTGAGATTTTCTTTAAAAAAAAAGTTGTAATATTCCATTGATTTTACGTTCTATAATTCAAAACCAAACCACTGGTTTCAAGGATAACGGTGTTTACCCTAACACCCTGTATACTATACTATCCATAAATTAATATTATAAATTCGAAAGTAACTCTGTCTGTCTATCGCCTAAACCACTGAACAGATAACAGATAGATAGCACCCTGGGGAAGGACATAGGCTACTTTATATCGACATACCGCACGGGCGAAGCCGCGGGCGGAAGCTTACTTCACTTCATAATGCAGATCCGTGTCCATAAGTAGCATCTCAAAAAAAATAAGATCACATAGGTACCTATCTATCTGCCTAGCCTTTTCCCAATTATGTTGGGGTCGGCTTCCAGTCTAACTGGATGCAGCTGAATACCAGTATTTTACATGGAGCGACTGCCTATCTGACCTCCACAACCCGTAACTGGGTAATACTGGGTAATACCCCTTGGTTAGACTGGTTGTCAGACTTTCGGGCTTCTGACGACTCGTAACAACTGCCAAAGATCCACAAATGACAGCCGGGACCAATGGCTTAACGTGCTTTCCGAGGCACGGAGGAGTCTCGATATGTGAAAATGGTCACCCATCCACGGACCAACCCCGGCAAGCGTAGCTTAACCTGATGGATCGACCCGAGCGACTGTTATTACTTAGCCACGAGCTCCTCACATAGGTACCTACAGACTGAAATAATTTAAAAAAATGACTAATAACGTTCATATCTGAAAATCTACATAGATATTATGAAAAATCCAATCTAAAGCGTAGATCCCTATGGAGAAGAACGGGCCGGCAACTTCAAGGACACTCTTTTAAATCAAGATATTATATAATCCTGGGTACACAATAAAGATTAAGTCTCAAGTGACGGAACTAGCATCATTCAGCTCAACCATTTTGAAGGGAACCGAATAATCCAACACACGCGCCATCATCAGCAAAACATTTGTGTGAGAATTCTAATATTATAAATCAGAAAAGAACTAATATTATAAATGCGAAAGTGAGTTTGTTTGTTATGCTTTAACGCTAAAACGGCTCAACGGATTTTGATGAAATTTGGCACATGGTAGACCATGATGCGAATAAGGACACAGGTTACTTGTCATCCGGAATCGTAGACGAAGGCGCGGGTAACCACTAGTCAAAAATAAAAACTGGTGTTTGTTGCCGACAATCTAATCCCAGAGATGTAAAACGTAATAGACTTAAATCATAAAATAAGTAATTAGTCGTTATCAAAATCTCGCCAGAAGTCGTAAAAACCGTGCAATGTTCACAGACGCTATAACGTTATGTCATTATATTATTATATAGAGAAGTTATCGTTATTTCTGAACACTAGCTTTTTAACCGACTTCTTCAAAAAGGAGGAGGTTCTCAATTCGTCTGTTTTTTTATTTATTTGTATGTTTGTTACGCGATTACTCCGCCAATTATGAATCGATTTTGATGATTCTTTCTTTGTATGGTAGGCCATGCTTCCGAGGTGGTCCCATATAAATTTTATTAATTTTGCTTGCGTAGTTTTTGAGTTAGCTTCAATATTTCGTATTTTTCCCACTTCGTTTATCTAGATGATGTTTTCATTTACTCCTTTACTGTTATTTACATCAGCTGGGGGTGTGAGGCCGAATTTGTGTGGGGTAGGCACCACAACTAAAAGTTAAAAAAATAAAAACTTTTTACAAAAAAAAAAACCGACTTCCAAAAAAGCACTCAAAACTGAAAAATTACTTTAATTTCGGAAGTTGGTGGCAAAAAACGAAAATGGAAAAGCAAAGACACCGACTTCCGAAATTAAACTTATTTTTCAGTTTTTAGTGTTTTTTTGGAAGTCGGTTTTTTTTTTTTTGTAAAAAGTTTTTTGGTTTGTTGTAGAAGTCGGGAATCCCACGAGAACATAAATTCTGTTCACGAAAACATAAAGTCTGCCCACTACACGTATCATACCATGACCGTGCTAGGAACGTCAGGCAAAATAAAAGACTTTGTCACCGACCAACGCCGCCGCCGTCGCGTGCTATGCGGGGGTTAAAACCCGTTATTAACAGGTTTAGAACCCGTTATAAACGGGTTCTAAACTCGACTTTTCTTTTTTTAGAGCGGCGTGAACCCAGTAGCGTCGTGATCGCCTGATTTTATTATTTTCTCTTTCTTCCAATTCTTTCATGGACCATTTTCTAATAGCTGTGGCGAACCACATAATTTCTTATTTGTAAATACTCTTTTTGGTACCATAAAAATGTCGCATTAAAAATAAAACTGTTACTTTTAATCAAAGAGTAGAATAAATAAACAAGCTTTTGATGTATGTCAAAAGAATAAAACTTCAGTTTCTCCTGTAGAAATATATTTGTGTATTTCTCGTCATTTTATACCGAGATTTTCAATATGACATTTAGCACTACGCTAAATAGCCATCTTATGGTATAGGAAATAATTTTCTCGACAAAAATATTTATTATATCCTACGTTTTTTGTTTCAGATTAAGAGTTGACGAAAACAATGAATAATTCGAGTCGACTCAGATATGCACCGCTGTTGGTGTTTCAAATCGTTCTTATGGTCTTGTACCTGGTTTTTACCACATATGGGGGAATTGAAGATGCTAAACTTCTAGGTAAGTTCCTTTTCATGTTTTAAAGCAAAAAAAAATATTCTACAGTTGTTTGTGTCCGGCGTCGCCCGGGTGTCGGACTTTTCTAGTGCATTTTCTTTCATACAAACACTATCCTGACAATTACAAAACAAAATAAAACCAAATCAGCCAAATCGGTCGAGCTGTTATCTAGTGATGATCTTTCATACATGCGCCAATTGATTTTTATTGATAAAGAAGGTTCTATTCTATTCTTATATTTAAATAGGTCAATAATTACTTTACAAAGCAGTTATTTCTTAAGATGCATGACTACGAAACTGCAAGCTTACCGGTTTTTGTACTATCCTTTGTTAATTTTATAATTATTACATTTTTTATTAATCTAGTAATTAAGAATAAATCGGTATTTTAGAAACAATTTTACTATAGAAGTACCAAGTTTAGATTTCAGTATCTACCTAATGCCACAGTCCAAAGAGCATTTAGCACACGTCATCCTTTATTAGGTATACAGTGTGTGTCTGCACATTGCACAAAGTCCTATTCTCTAATAGAACTATGATGTCAGTTGTTGAGGGAGACTCTTGTGAGCTTTTTAAGTTATTGTTTGAAACTCTACTAAAGTGTTGGGTAAATTCCTAAAAGCTACCGCAAACAGTCACGATATCGCGGGCGCAACAGGCGATGCCTGTTGCGCCCGCGATATCGCGCCAGTCTGGACGGGCCTTAAAACTCAAAAATGGTTGACGCCTCCATGTATCAAGTCTCCGAGACGCCGATGACATTGACTTGTTGAACTGCAAACTAGTGCAGTTTCAACCAGTGACCCAATTAATAAACATAATCCATCTCTATCTCAATAATAATGCTCGACGTGTTCAATTAATTCATTCGCGCTTCCTCTGTAAATCCATATGGGTTGCTCTAATTATTAAAAACAAGGATGTACTGTTGTAACGAGCTGGACTAAAACTCTCGGGTTTTATGCAAATGTTATTAGTCCAAAGTAGTTTTGTTATTACTAGTAGTTTCAGAAAATTAATTATTATTCATTTCAGAACTAAATAGTTCAATATTTGTAGAAATTATGAAATCTACGAAGTGGAACATAACATATTTTTACGTAGGTACAAATAAACGTTACTTATGTAAAACTGGGTCTGTTGTCTATTAGATAGTATAATAATATGTGCACACTTTACAGAGCGGTTATAAAAATGACAGATTTACTTTGGTTTGAATGTTCGTAATGCCATTCTTCTTTATTAGCGTGGGATGGCAATCTCTATAGAGTCAGCCCAGAATTAGACTTCGAGTTTGACATCTTAGTGTCCATAGTAGACCTATATTACCATTACATACATACATAGAAGGTATACACATAAACATGATCCAAATTTTAATAGATATAAAAAAAACAACAATAAATGCAAGAGATAAACAAAAAGCAACACGGTATCGCGTTACACACTAAATTGTTAATGTCATCGCGAGCGTTGTCAATTAAAATAATGTTCTCCGTGTGAATAAGGACTGGCGTACAATTAATTTGCTTGAAATTCCACATTAATCCAGAGTGTAGTCGAGGCCGGTAACGAGTAGGTACGGATACTGGATAGGGCTCCCACTTCGAGAACAATAAAGATACAAAAATAATATACAGAGTAATTCCTTCTGGTATAATTTTCTGAGTAATTCCTTCTGGTAGTTGTTGTGACCGCTCGGGTCGATCCATCAGGTTAAGCTACGCTTGCCGGGGTTGGTCCGTGGATGGGTGACCATTTTCTCATATCGAGACTCGTCCGTGCCTCGGAAAGCACGTTAAGCTGTTGGTCCCGGCTGTCATTTGTGGATCTTTGACAGTCGTTACTGGTCGTCAGAAGCTCGAAAGTCTGACAACCAGTCTAACCAAGGGGTATCATATTACCCAGTTACTGGGTTGTGGAGGTCAGATAGGCAGTCGCTCCATGTAAAATACTGGTATTCAGCTGCATCCGGTTAGACTGGAAGCCGACCCCAACATAGTTGGGAAAAGGCTAGGCAGATGATGTTCTATGACGTTCGGATTAATGTAGCTTTCCATTTGTGAAAGAATTTTCGAAATCGGATCAGTAGTTTCGAAGATTACCCCCTACATACAAACTCACTTTTACCTCCTATTATTAGTAGATACCTATACACGTAGTGTTTCTTGTTTTGCATCCATTTTCTGCTATTGTGTGTGACGAGTGACGACTGATGATACAAACTAGGAACTTTTAAAGCTTAATATTTACATAATAGAGTTAAAATAACATGCTTTTTGTTACTCTATGAAATATGTAACAAAACCTTTGTTGACTTTAACGGTTGAAGAAAAATGTGTTATGAAAACCTCGCTAGTATGCTTTGTTACATTCACGTGCTTTCAAATATTATTCTATCATTTACTGACGTGGCGCGAAAAAAAATACAGCTGTTCCTTAAATTTTGACGAGATAAACAAACATCACAAGTTATGAAATAGCAGATTTTTTTTCGCGATTTCATCTTCGGTCCCATAGTAAAAGTTGTTCATAATGATGATTACAATGACCTCTTAAAATATTTCGTATATACACGTTATGGCGCATTATCAGATATACGAGTAATAAACAGATTTACCCGTGGCATAGCCCACGGCCCTTTGGTCATCCACCCAAGATGGGTTTGCCTATGGTGGATTTTCTTGTATCTCTCCACGTAAGCTACGAATTTTATATCAAGTATAAAATTTCCAAAAAAATATTTCGTATTCGTTAGCTCACCCCTACCCTTCCGACTTCCGTGGAATGTACCACAAATTTAATTCACGACATATGAGAAGATTCTTATTATAAATTCTATGTCTCATTTAGTGGGACTCTTAGTACAGTGACTGTATTACCTTTAGGTAGGTACAGTGTTGAATTACCTTGTGCCTAAAGAGGCAAAGAATAATATGATAATAGTGCCAATGATCGACAATGATAATTATAACAAACAAAACAATCAAACTGATATTGTTGTCGACTATTGTTTTGTAATCCTACACTCATATGAATTGAACATGATTCCAATAATTGCAGAATGATTTATAATTTCAAAAGTAAAAACACCTAATACAATACTGTCGCTTTTAGACATACAGCCCTGAGAGGAAAGACCTAACAACGATCTCTCAATACAATGTGAAACGCCCGAACCAATTAACGCAATAGTATGCCTGTGGTTTGAGCTAGTAGGAGCGGAAAGCGAGCGAAATAATTTGACAATGACGTTTGTGGCTATTGTAATAGTCGCTGTAAGCTCAGCCGTCGATCAGTCTCTCGACCTGTTCTGGTGGAAATTCATAGACTGCCTTGGAGTGTAACTGTTCCACAAACGATGGGATACTTAATATACTACTACTAATACTACTACTTACTACGTGTACTTTCTGCTGCACGTTACGCTGGCTCCATACGTTTGGCAAACCTCGCCAAGTCATCACAAATTCAGACGTGTGGATAGAGCGTTTGCCTTGGTTTGTGTAGACTTGCAAGCGCTCAGGACCGACCCGATCGAGTGTCAGTTATTGATGCCCAAATCAAAGAAATTTGCGGCAAGCGCTTGGGATTCATCTACACGTTTTTTGTTAGTATCGGCTTGCTCACTAGTGATTGAAATTGACTGGAATTTTTATCATCCACCGTATTCTTTGCCGAATTTTCCATCTACTTTTATATTTCCTCTTTTTATTACCCGACTGCCCCAGAAGGAGGGTAATGTTTTTCGAGAGTATGTATCTATGTTTGTATATTTGTATGTTTGTATGTCTATTTCTTTGGCACGCTCTGTTGCCTAAACGGCTTGATGGAATCCAGCAACTTTGTTTTTGTAAGGTATTGCAGGCGGCGACAAACTAATAACCTGAAATATGGTGTAACTGTTGTTAGTCAGCCTGCAATACCTTACAAAAAACAAAGTTCAATGCTTGTTTTTCTCTTTTTGGTTATAGGTTTTTGCAGTCGGGTTTTTGTTTTTTAAATAATTTGTTTTATAATAAAAATAGGTTAGGTTAGAAAACGAAACGAGCCGGGTTACCAAACGTTTTATCCGACACATTAAAGTTCGACGGCCTTCATGCTTGCTTTCGTCCAACACACTAGCAAACTCGCAAGCGTGTGGATATCGCTGTTTGCATCACCTAATTTATCCAAGCGTTTGTACAGGGTTTGTAGTTTGTGGCAAGTGGCAAACGTGTGGAGCCAGCATTACAGTAACTGACGGACGCTAGTGATGACGCCAAACACGTAGCCTAATTCCGGGCCGAGTCTATTTAGATTACCATCGACACGCTAAGAAGAAGATTGCCACGAAACGATCTTTTGATTATTATCGTTGACTTTCTGAAATCGGATTAATCGATATTGAACTTTGCTTTACTTTCTAGACGGTAGTAGGTACTTATTGATCATAATAATGTTTTTATTACATAACTACGATGCCTGAGAACATAGATCTCGTGATAAGGTATTTCAATAAATATTTTTTGTAAGAAAGTAATAACAGCCGCTCCGGTCAATCCATCAGGTTACGCTTGTCGGTGTTGGTCCGTGGATGGGTGACCATTTTCACAAATCGAGACTCCTCCGTGCTTCGAAAAGCACGTTTAGCCGTTGGTCCCGGCTGTCATTTGTGGATCTTTGACAGTAGTTAGGGTCGTCAGAAGCCCGAAAGTCTGACAACCAGTCTAACCAAGGGGTATCGTATAACCCAGTTACTAGGTTGTGGAGGTCAGATAGGCAGTCGCTCCATGTAAAATACTGGTATTCAGCTGCATCTGGTTAGACTGGAAGATGACCCCAACATAGGTAGTTGAGAAAAGGCTCGGCAGATTGATTTTTCAGAGACTGCAGGCCTTTCGCATAGTAGGTAATTTATAATAGTTCTGTCAGTGGCCGTCACTAATGCTACGACTACACTGTCGATGTCGCGATCGCAAACTACACCGCGCGCTCTCTATCGCACATCGTATGACGTCTCGCTATAAAACAGAAAGCGCAGGTAGTGTCGCGTTATCGCGATAATGTAGCCGTAGTATAACAGCGATATGACGTATTTTTGTTTTGAGAAACGACTTTTGCGAAATTGAAGAAAAGAAGTGCCATTGCTGTTGTAGATGTGATATTACGTCGGATTTAAACCCGCAGCGGCAACACCCTGTGATATTTGTCGACCGAATCGACGCTGTCATCTGCGGTCTGCCGTCGCATGTAGAAACGTTCCTTTACTTCACTACATTTTGGAATTTTCAGCACACTAACTTAACTTGTCCTTCATAAAATATTCAAGAAATGACTCTGATAGATCGAGGTCGTCATACTGGAACCTCGCCCCAAAATACCCGAAACAGAGATAGTGAGAGTGACCCTATTACTGGCTTCCAGGTAGAACTTAAATTCCGAATACCTCAATCATTATTCTTTTTTTTTCTCCTATACGGTCCCAATGCTGGGCAAAGGTCTCCCCCATACTTTACCATTCATCTTTGTCTCCTTCATCTTGTCATCCTTTTCCGCCCAATCGATCATGAACAAGTCTAGGTCGTCGTGCCAGCGTTTCGAGATACATAAATTGAAAAAAATAAAAACCGGCCAAATGTAAGGCGGATTCGCGCACGAAGGGTTCATTTTTAACCGACTTCTTCAAAAAGGAGGAGGTTCTCAATTCGTCTGTATGTTTTTTTTTTTTTTTTTTTGTATGTTTGTTACTCCATTACTCCGCCAATTATGAATTGATTTTGATGATTCTTTTTTTGTTTCGTAGGTCATGCTTCCGAGGTGGTCCCATATAAATTTTATTAACTTTGCTTGCCTAATTTTTGAGTTAGCTTCAATATTACGTATTTTTCCCACTTAGTTTATCTAGACGATATCCTGTTTGACTCCTTCACTGTTATTTACATAGCAGGTAGTGGTATTCGGATTTGTGTAGGGTAGGTACCACAACTAAAAAGTGAAAAATAAAAACTTTTTACAAAAAAAAAAACAACCGACTTCCAAAAAAAAACACTAAGAAAGTGAAAAATAACTTTAATTTCGGAAGTCGGTGGCAAAAAACGGAAATTGAAAAGCAAAGACACCGACTTCCGATATTAAAGTTATTTTTCACTTTTTTAGTGTTTTTTTTTTTGTAAAAAGTTTTTATATCTACATTATCTATAAAACGGCAAAAAAATCATGTCTGTTGTATGGGAGCCCCTCTTAAATATTTGTTTTATTTTAATTTAATATATTTTTTTAAAGTGAATATATAACGAAATATTCTGGGAATATTTCAAGCGTCTACCTGTTGCCGTTATCAATATCGAGCAAAAAAGTCATGTTGGTTGTATGGGAGCCCCCTTAAATATTTATTTTATTCTGTTTTTTTGTATTTGTTGTTATAGCGGCAACAGAAGTACATCATTTGTGAAAATTTCAACTGTCTAACTATCACGGTTCGAGAGATACAGCCTGGTGACAGACGGACAGACAGACAGCGGAGCCTTAGTAATAGGGTCCCGTTTTACCCTTCGGGTACGGAACCCTAAAAATGGTATCGAATACTTATCGACTGAACTGTAGACCGATTTCTCATTGAATTGATATCGGCTTGATGTCTTGAAATAGACGAAACGGAATCAATTATGATTGTTTGTATGTCAAGTGTGAATTGTGACTGTTATTGGAAAGAATCCACTTATCAACTCTGTGTTACTCAAGCTCAACTGCCCCGTTGGTCTCGTGGTCGCAAGTGCGACTGCTGAGCGTGGGGTTCGATTCCCGTGTCGGGCAAAGTGAAATTGGGTTTTTCCATTAGGAATTTCTTAGTAACAGTCCCGGTTTGGAAGTTGGCGGTGATATACCCTCATGCCGCGGAAAGCACGGTAAGTCGTTGGTCCTGCGCCTGAACTCTCAACGGTCGTGTCGGATTGCCGTCCCATCGGACTATGAGAGTGAGGAAAGAGAGAGTGCACCTCACACACACTTGTGCAATATGATATCTCCCGCGCCGGCTAGTCTCCGTTGAGATTGGCCTCCGTTGCCGGAATACGGTCTGGAGGACTATACAACGTTATTTTTTCTTTATGTTAAACCCGAAAAGGGGTCATTGTACTCATCATTTTGAACAACTTTTTCTATGGGATCAACATTGAAATCGCGAAAAAATAATCAGTTGTTCCATACATTTTGTCGATTTAAGTGAACACAAATGTAGGGAACAGCAGATTTTTTTTTCGCGATTTCAATGTTGGTCCCATAGAAAAAGTTGTTCAAAATGATGAGTAACTCCTTTTCGGGTTTAGCATAAAGAAAAAATAACGTTGTATATATACAACGTGCCGCTACAATGGCGACATTAATTTAACAAACGTATACGATTTCGCGTATTCTTTTTATGAAAATATTTGAATGTCATTAAAGGTTATTATCATCAGAGGTCATCAGAAGTCCGAAAATCTGACAACCAGTCTTACCAAGGTGTATCGTATTACCCAGTTACTGGGTTGTGGAGGTGAGATAGGCAGTCGCTCCATATAAAATACTGGTATTCAGCTGCATTCGGTTAGAATGGAAGCTGACCCCAACATTGTTGGGAAAAGGCTAGGCAGATAGATTAGATTTGATTTGATATGAAAATCTTGGTATTTAAAACTCGGGCCTCCGCAGATGTTGTCGAAAATTATGGACCATGAAAAATAAATATCGAAAATACTAGAAGCTTATATGAAATGTTTGACATATCATGCTCGTTGATGGAATCGACTAAATTGGTTTACTTAACGTAGTTCAGGGTTAACCTACACCAATTTGTCACAATCTGTTTGCTACTGAATTCTTTAGTACCTACCATTTACCTAGCTTAGGCATCGTAGAATAACTGGAAAACTCTAACGAAAACACTTTACCACTGATTTCTGATAAACGCCTTAGCATGCATATTATGAATAACATCAATTTCACCCAATTGGTTAAATGCTTGTTTAACTTTGAGCAGTGGTGGCCCAGAGGTAACGGTCGAGACTTATGAGTTATGAGGTCGTGGGTTCGAACTTGGGCATGCGCTTTACTTTGTGTAAATAACTTCATCACCACTGGCACCATGGCCATTAATAAATTAAAAGTAAACACAAAAATAGTTCAAACAGCTATTCAAAACGTATAAATCTTACAATTGACGCTAAAGCCGAAATATTGTTTGTTTACTATAAATTACTAGCTGCCCGCCCCGGCTTCGCACGGGTAGCACGAAGTACTTATCTACGGCGCATCTACCCTACCTACCTACCTACCCTGCCCTACCTACCTACCCTACCCTACCTACCTACTCTACATACATACCCTACCTACCTACCTACCCTACCTACCCTACCTACCCTACCTACCCTACCTACCCTACCTACCCTACCTACCCTACCTACCCTACCTACCCTACCTACCCTACCTACCCTACCTACCCTACCTACCCTACCTACCCTACCTACCCTACCTACCCTACCTACCCTACCTACCCTACCTACCCTACCTACCCTACCTACCCTACCTACCCTACCTACCCTACCTACCCTACCTACCCTACCTACCCTACCTACCCTACCTACCCTACCTACCCTACCTACCCTACCTACCCTACCTACCCTACCTACCCTACCTACCCTACCTACCCTACCTACCCTACCTACCCTACCTACCCTACCTACCCTACCTACCCTACCTACCCTACCTACCCTACCTACCCTACCTACCCTACCTACCCTACCTACCCTACCTACCCTACCTACCCTACCTACCCTACCTACCCTACCTACCCTACCTACCCTACCTACCCTACCTACCCTACCTACCCTACCTACCCTACCTACCCTACCTACCCTACCTACCCTACCTACCCTACCTACCCTACCTACCCTACCTACCCTACCTACCCTACCTACCCTACCTACCCTACCTACCCTACCCTACCTACCCTACCTACCCTACCTACCCTACCTACCCTACCTACCCTACCTACCCTACCGCACACGCAGGGTTCCGTACTACCGTAAAATACAGTTCATTTTTTAGTTTAGTAAACAAAATCATGTTTATTGTTAAAGCGGTGGCAATAGAAATACACAATCTGTGAAAATTTCAACTGTCTGTGAAAATTTCTACCTATTACGGTTCATGAGATACACCCGCTGACAAACTGACGGCTGGACGGATGGACGGATGGACGGACAGCGGAGGCTTAACAATAGGGTCCCGTTTGGCAACCTTCGGGCACGGAACCCTAACAATAACAAAATAATCAGCTTAAAATGTTCCTTCAGTACCTACATTAACATCACCCGTTTCGATTTCCTTTCCGATCACTTCTGATTGGTTGATCAAAACATAAATATCCCGATAATATTAGATTTCAGCGTAAACACCTTCGCTGAAATCGAATCACTCAAGTGTCATGACCTTTCACAAGTATTTCCCGGGATTATATGAGAAACCAATGAACTTCCATAATCTGCTAATGTAGCACAAATTACTATTGAACCTACAACACGTAGGACGATAATTCTATATGCTTTGATTGACTGAGGGTCGATGATCGCAGATTTATTGACGCACGGTAGGAGGTTACCAATTTTAATGATATTATTGTACTTCCATTTGTTGTGGTAGTTCGGAGGTTACACACCTAGTATTAACCTCCGAACTACCATTTTATTTATCTTATTCACAAAATAATGCCTAAACGATATAATTTTTAGATTTCATTGCTTAACGGTGTATGAAAACGTTTTTAGGAAACTTGGGGGTTACACATGGTTATGCAATTTTTAAGTTCACAATAATAAAAAAAAACCCGTTTCTATGTTTGTCATGCTACGCATGCTGTTCATGATTATGGTAGGGTCCCAGGACCTATCTGAAATCATAAACAAGCAATAAGTTATCGCCATGATCAATGCTCATTCATTCTTAGACAGCAAAGAGGCTTCACCACATTTTAATTAAAACCCGATAACGAAACTTTCTTCCGAAGTAAACCCGACCATGTTTCCATTAAAACCCGGGTAAACAGATATATTATATCCTTTGCCGTGACGCACGCAGTCCCCCATTGACCCGGATTGAGTTCAGAACCGGTTATCAATAAACGTGTCGGTGTCCGACGTTCTTAGTGCATTTCAATTAATCGGGTTATTTGCTCGTGACTGGTATGTAGTTGTTGTGTTATGTGGAAGAGTGAAAGGAGATCATTCACCGTCCATACATTTTTGGGCTATATTTGTGAAAGTGCCAAACAAACAAAAAAAAGCTATATTCCGAAAGAGTACGTTTTTCTCTTCATTTTTGATTACCACAAGCTATTACTTTAATAAGATAACTATTAATTATTTTAACTAAAACATACTGAAAACAGTATTTTTCAAAATCGTATAACAGCGCATTTGCTCTACAGATTTGGTCTGATAGGAAAAAGTGAAGAGAATCACCATGTTCTAACGGAATATATCATTTTTTTTGTTTGGCCAATAATTTAGCCCAAAATGAATGATTTCCTTTTATTAATATTATTTATTTATATGGCGATCCGCATTCCTCATAACAAGTTACTCTGTCAATTGAATACGAAATAATTTAAGGATCTTGACGGCCTCGTGAGTCTTGTGTTTGCAAGTGCTACTGTTGAACATGAGGTCTTGGTTTCGATTCCCAGGTTAGGATAAAAAGTTTTATAGGGTTTTTCTATCAGGATATTTTTCTCTCGCTCTGCGCGGATGGCGTGTCAGACTCTTACTGACTAAAACCCACCTATGTTCCTTCAGTTGCCTGTGTGTTGCCAGAGGCCAAGGTTACACTTTCGGAGTTTCCCGCGAGCCTGCCAGGCATCGGCCCTAGCGGACCCCGTCAGTTGTGCTGACATCTCTGAGGCGTGGAACACAACGCGCCGTCGTCTCGGACCTGGTCCTCACCGTCCGCAAGCCCGCGCTTCAGTAGCAGCCTGGAGTCTGGATTTTGGCCCGTCGACGTCAATAGACTTAAATACAGAAAATGTGGGTGTAATAAGGCACCTGCCTAACCCTTCAGGGATACAGGCGTGATGTTATGTTTGTTATTATAAGGTCCTCATATCTCATAATACGTCACGCCGCCAATTCACTACTAAATAATTTGCGGATCCCAGAGACCAGACCGATGCAGAGGAAGTTGACACTCATAATCAATTCGTTGTTGATAGCAGACAGCGGGCGCGGGGGTCATAGGTACACACGGCTACACATCAAGATATACATTTCCAGTTTAAGCTGATCTTGAATTGTATAGAATTTCCGTACAATAAGAGGTCAGCTTATACTGGACATATATAGCTTGATGTGTAGCCGTGTGTTCATAGCTGCGTAATCTATTATAACAAGCCCTATGATGGGTTTGATATTTTTGTTTTCGATGGATCGCATAACAACAAAATAATCATTATGAAAACGATTTGAATTCAGAAGGGCGCTACCTTTAACTTTTAGAAAAATATGTAATTGATCGTCTAAAACCTTATTGATCTTCTAATGACGTGGGTACGCTTTTTGAAATTAATGAACCTCTGAAAATGTTTGGGCTTTTAATGATGCACGCTTAATTAAATCACAGAAAGACGCGCATTCATTATATTAGAGTTCAAAATGAAAAATATTTGACGTTAGATTTATACAGGGTGTTAGGGTAGACACCTATGTAGACACTTATGTTAGGGTAGAGATCCTTGAAACTAGTGGTTTGGTGTCATCAATAATATACTTTTTCTATGGGTACAACTTTGAAATCGCAACAAAAAAATCAGCTGTTCCATACATTTCGTCAATTTAAGTGAACACAATGTATGGAACAGCAGTTTTTTTTTTCGAAATTTCAAGGTTGGTACTTTAGGGATATGAGGAACAGGGTGTAAAGTTCACTCATACTCCATAGAAATGGGAGGATCCTCCGACCAGACGGGTGTTGTGTCTGGCGGGCAACTGCCCTACGATTGATGTTGGGTTCTCGTATATATGTCCACTGCACGGTAAACTTTAATTGCGCGATGCAGGATTTATGTGACGTCTGTCTGACGTCAGGTCTTTGATGCGTAGTTCGCATGTGGCGATGTAGATACCGCCACAGTCCCATAGAAAAAGTATATTATAGATGACACCAAACCACTTGTTTCAAGGATAACGGTGTCTACCCTAACACCCAGTATACACAATTATACATGCCCATTATAAAAAGAACGGCAGACTAGAGATGTATGTCTCGAAAAAAAAACTTGACATTGCCTAGGTAGGTATCCTAGTTTAACACGGGCAAAACCGCCAGTAAAAACTAGTAGATAACAAAAATAAATGAGTAATTAAAGTCAGTCAGCAGCCTGCAACATTAAAATATTTAGTAGCAATTCATCGGGAAACCGACATATTTTAAATTATTTAACTCAGAGTATAATGATTTCATCTGAAAACGGAATGTTTGTGCAAATAGCACATTATTATTTAACGGTTAAATGAGAACTGCATTGAAAATTTTCCAATATTTATTGTATTTATGTTGGTTCAAAATTTGGTTGGTATCAATTTGTAGTTATTTTTAGGGTTCCGTACCTCAATAGGAAAAAACGGAACCCTTATAGAATCACTCGTGCGTCTTTTTGTCCGTCTGTCACAGCCAATTTGTCCGAATCTAATGGACTGAAAATTGTTGAAAATTGGTACACATTATGTATTTCTGTGACCCAAACGGACGTGTAACGTGAATAAATGAATTTCGCCCGACCTGGAAATCAAACCACTAGGCCAACGAGTCAGTTAATCTGTTATTTATATCGTGCACTACACATCAAGCTATACATTTCCAGTATAAGCTGACCTCGCATTGTACGAAAATCCTATACAATACGAGATCAGCATAAACTGGAAATGTATAGCTTGCTGTGTAGCCGTGTGTTCAATGACATAATAAAGAGTCTTCTATTCTAAAGTTATTGAATAAGTAGAAGCCTTCCACAATTATTTTGAGTCGGTGCCAATAAAGACATGGCTCTACGATTAAAGCCACCATAATTTATTATCTCGTCCGCTTCTACCGTCTGCCTTGATAGAATAACATTGTGTGCTATCGAATGCTATTAAGAAATAATCCGGAATGATTGTTCTCGGGACAAAGAAGCGATTCTTGTCATTGTAGGAACGGAAAAAAAATGTTACGTCAGCGTATTGTGTACAAAAAAGAATGCTGGGGTTGACATTAAGATATTTTAATACCATTATTATTTTTTATTTTGTTTTTAAGATTATATTATATACTAGCTGATGCACGTGGCTTCACCCGCTTGACAAATTATATACTTAAACCTTCCTCGAAAACCACTCTATCCATTGGTGAAAACGGCATGAAAATCGGTGCAGTAGTTTCTGAGTTCGCGAACTGACAGACAGACAGACGCGGTGGAGGACTTTGTTTTGTAATATGTAGTGACTAGTTGCGCCGCGCCTTTTTACCCGCGTAAGTCTTAATCCCGTGGGTATATCGGGATAAAAAGTAGCCTAGGTCCTAATCCAGGTCATGGTCTAAACATGTGCCAAACTTCATCCAAATCCGTTCAGCCGTTTCAGCGTGAAAGCGCAACAAACAAACTGACTTTCGCATCGCACTATAAGGTATATCTTTTCATACACGAAATCTCTTATAGCGTCATTGTACTGATCATTATGAACAACTTTCACTATTGGACCAAACCTGAAATCGCGAAAAAGAAATCAACTGTCCCCTACATTTTGACGAGCTATGCGAACATAAACGTAGGGCCAGCTGATATTTTTTTAATTAAGCGCTCCACTCTTTTGAATTTAATCATTGGATATAAAAGTACTGTAATCATTGTAATTAAAGATTTTTTATACAATATCACTGCCGGTAATGTGTGACTACGTTCTAAATATTTCTTTTTATCTTTGGACGCGTGTCCCAGCAGTGGGAACATTATAGGCCGATTCTATACAGTTGCTAGTTTAGATCCGTGGATTAATTACAACACATTTCACTTTGGCGTGTCTAACGCTGTATTCCCTGAAGTGTCATTTAAGTTGCATAGAAGTTTTAGTTCACAGTAATCGTACAGCTCTTAGTTTTCCCGTCTATTTCTTGTGTTATCTTTTTTACTGTGCCTTAAAAGGTGACTAAGGAATTAAGCCAGCAAGAGTTTTCAATGAAACTTCAGTAATATTAAGATAACGTAATATCATTCTATTTGGCTACTGTGTAGTCTGAAGTCTGAATGTATATACATCACTACATTCACTACATATAATAAAAAGTCCTCCACCGCGTCTGTCTGTCTATCTGTTCGTGATAAACTCAAAATCTACTGCACCGATTTTCATGCTTTTCACTAATGGATATGGATTTTCTCGAGGAAGGTTTTATACTAAAAGTCATCAATTCAGATAATTTAAGTAAACAAAGAAATGTCACTGTCAAAATGACAGGACAGTGGTGCAAAACAATTTTTATTTAAATATTTCTATCTTTTAAATTAACTATTTATTTATGTGTGTTGTTGAAGATAAAACATTATTGCATTTATTAGACCACACATACATCAGTCATTTAAAACGAAAAGACATGACTTTGTAATTATGTCAAACGAAATTTGAGAATGTTGGGAACTCCTGTAGTGTTACCAGTATCATACAATATTTTATACTTACCACAAAATTTTCTTTTTTTTAAACTTTGTTTAAAACCGAAAACCTATAACAATTAACACGGTATGATATTTTTTTAATTATTATTTCTAAAGTCAGTACTTAAAAGCAAATCTAACCTTGTTTTCTGCCATTTTATGTGAATTACCAATAAGACGATATTTTTTTGATCTTTGTTTTTTATCTGAATTGTTGACTTAGACTATAGTATATGAGTTGTCAAGCGGGCGAAGCCGCAAGCATCAGCTAGTATAATATTATAAATGCGAAAGTGAGTTTGTTTGTTTGTTACGCTTTCACGCTAAAACGGCTGAACGGATTTGGATGTCATTTGGCAAATGGGTAGACCATAACCTGGAAAAGGACGGATACTTTTTATCCCGATATTCCCACGGGATCGAGACTTACGCGGGTAAAACCGCGGGGCGCAGCTAGTACATAATATTTTTATGAAGTTGGAATCTGCAAGTGTTAACTTCGTCATATTTCACACACGAGAAAAGTGATTCAAAGCTGACACCAACTTCGTAATAACTTTTTCATATATTTATGTAAATGTGCAGAAAAGGCTGAAATGGAATGTTATCATATTTTTACTTTTGTAAGAGATTTGTTCTGATGACTTGTAAGTAGGTACTGTACCTAGATATTTGTAAAGGCATTCAATGTTCGCTTTGCATGTAGGATTCCTAGCTAAGCTGGGATTAAATACCATTGATTTAGAAGCCGGTGAAAGCTAGGCTTTGGCTACCTCGTATTCTAAACATCTGCACATCTAGTTTTACTCCAGGTATTTCGTGTAATCTAAAGGGCTTTCAAGGTCCGTTTCAAAATGGTGCTAAAAGCTAAATCCGAAGAAAAGCTGGTCTATTCTGTATATATTTCACCGTGAAAACTCAGGTGAAGTGAAGTGAAGTGAGCTGTCATTAGTGTTCATTATCGTGCATCTTTAGCATCAGATACAATTTCAAGCTTACTTCACTAAATTTCTTTTTTAAAGAATAGATCGGCAGTTGTCAAAGTGTGAACTGTGTAGAAGTTTGAGATCCAAAGAAACATAAATATCTTTAAAAATAAAATAAACACAGTCAGTAATCTGAGTGGGCTTAGTACATTCTAAGCTAGGTACGACTAGATTTTGATGCGGCTTTCATCATTATTTTGGGGAAAGTTTAAAGTATTATAAACATTGAACACATTCATTTCACCCGTATGAAGCGTGAAGTCGCGGCGAGAATGAAGAAACATATGAAGTCAGAAATTATAGTACTAGGTACGACAGAATTAGGTATAGCGTTTGTGTCGACTGTAGTATTTGATACTACCCTAGCGGCACCACAAATATGTGACATCGAATGAACATCTAAACTATCTAACGAGCCAAAATATAGGATGCTGCATCTGTTTCTAGAAGAAACAGCACAAATGTGCTGGCACTTGCTTAAGCCTACGATAAATTATCACATAATATATGTTTGCCGTCATCTTGACGCCAGATATTAATGGATGAATCATGAAATCAGATATTGTTGCCGAGCTGTCCATAGTTATATATGCTCGTGACTGTACATCGACAAAAGTTTATTTCACTGTCTATAATCTTTGTTCTTTAATATTGTATCAATGTGTACAAAACATAATTAACATTAGGTACTTAATTTTGTAGCGAAACATTGATACAATTTAGTTATACAAAGTTTTCCTTTAGATAATTATCCTCTCGTAGTCTCTTTCTCTTTCTTATATTATCTATGGAACCAACACTGAAAACGCCAAAAAACATCAGCTGTTCCCTACATTTATGTTCGCATAGCTCGTCAAAATGTTGGGAACAGCTAAATTTTTACCACGATTTCAGTGTAGGCCTGAAAAAAAAAAGACAATTTGTGGTATTTTTTACGGATCGAGACTGAGATTGGAATGCGAACGTTGATAAAAATACGGAAATGTTGCCCCTCTGTTGTTAAGAATTCACGCAAACTGGCTCGAACAAAAAACAACCCTGTATAATAAATAGTACACAAACGTTACACGTTCTATATATCCATTTTAAGTCCCATTATCCTCCAGGGGTCCATTCAGTGGCACAAAACAATGAAATGTGTAATTTTATTTGCAATTTTTCATTTGATGTTCTAACAATTACTGCTGGAGAAAAAAATAAACAGATAAAAAAGAGATATATGGGGTCGATGTATACCTTTATGCGTGATGAAGTTCGTAATGGGTATATATTCGAGCGTTTAAAACAATAAATATTAGAAATTTCAATAGGTGAGAGTTGTTGTATATTAGCCATTTTATTTTTAGTGCTCATTGTTTCTGAAATGAAAACTCTTATGTCGATTTAAATTGACAAAAATTTGTGATAAAGGATATATACAAAAGGCACATAGCGTCCAAAACAAAAAAAAAAATTGAAAACAACTTCTAGTGTTCAATCATCTGCCTAGCCTATTCCCAGCTAAATATGTTGGGGTCGGCTTCCAGTATAACTGGATGCAGCTGAATACCAGTATTTTACATGCAGTAACTGCCTATCCTATACCCAGTTACTAGGTAAAACGATACCCCTTCGCAAGACTGGTTGTCAGACTTTTGGGCTTCTGACTACTCGTAACGAGTCTCAAAGATCTACGAATGACAGCCGGGACCAACTATATAACGTGCTCTCCGAGCCACGGAGATGGAGACGTCTTTTACTGGGTAGCACGATACCAGTTGGTAAAACTGGTTGTCAGAGTTTCGTGTTTCTGAGTTATGGGTACTCAGAAACACGAAACACGGAACTCACGAAATGCCTGTCAAATATCTCGAAATGACAGCCAGGATCACGAGCCACGGAGGGGTCTTTGTTATGTAATGGATGATCAGCCATCCACGGACTGTCGACGGCAAGCGTTGCTTAACCTTGAAGATCGACCCGTTTCACTGTTATTACTTAGTTGTTATTCTGATGCTGGGCTACTTTGTCGCGATATTGCGAACGGAATTTCGCGCGCTCTCTCTCGCACACTACTCAACGTCTCGCTGAGCAACAGAGAGAGCGCTAAGTATAGTTCGCGATAACGCGACAATTGTAGACCTAGCATTATAAATTAATATTTAACGATAGGTACTTGTTTGCATTTGTACCTCGTGGTCACGTCTGTGTGATTGATTTCATGTCCTTTGTAGGCCTGCTCAGCTGTTCCCTGCATTTTGAAGAGATAATTATGCGAACATAAATGTAGGGCACAGCTGATTTTTTTTTGCGGTTTCGGGGTTGCTCCCATATTATAAGTTGTTCTTATTGATGAGTAAAGTCACGTGTTTGCGCACTGGTTAAAATTTTTCCCTGTATAAGTTCATAGAATAAATGTTTTTTTCTTGTTTCAGGCTACGAAGATACACATGTTATGATATTTATTGGTTTCGCTTACCTTATGACCTTCCTGAAGAAGTACTGCTACAGTGCCTTGGGATACAATTGGTTCCTGGCTGCCTTGGTCATACAATGGAGCCTTCTCTGCCAAGCCTTCTTCCATATGAAGGACGGACAAATATTAATCACGAAGAAATATATGTTAGGTAAGTGATCATCAATTAAAATTTGTTTTTTTTTTTTAAGAACTTCAAACGTCGTTATACCCTATAATGCCTATTAAACTGATTCGATATTTGCACCGAAATTAAAATAATTCTGTAAAAGTGTTAAAAAAAAAGCTATGTTAAAAACCCTTCAATAAGTGTATCGAATTGCCATCTTGTTTTAAATAAAAACGAGATGAAAAATGTAAAAACTTTTTACAAAAAATAAAAACAACCGACTTCCAAAAAACACAAAAAACGTGAAAAATTACTTTAATTTCGGAAGTCGGTGGCAAAAAAGCAAAGACACCGACTTCCGAAATTAAAGTAATTTTTCACGTTTTTTGTGTTTTTTGGAAGTCGGTTGTTTTTTTTTTGGTAAAAAGTTTTTATTTTTCACTTTTTAGTTGTGGTACCTACCCCACACAAATTCGAATAACCACTACCCGCTATGGAAATAACAGTGACGGAGTCAAACAATATATCGTCTACATACACTAAGTGGGAAAATACATAATTATTGAAGCTAACTCAAAAACTACATAAGCAAAGTTAATAAAACATTTATGGGACCACCTCTGAAGCATGACCTATCAAACAAAAAAGAATCATCAAAATCGATTCATAATTGGCGGAGTAATCGCGTAACATACACAAAAAAAAAAAAAAAACATACAGACGAATTGAGAACCTCCTCCTTTTTGAAGAAGTCGGTTAAAAAATTAACGTTTAAAAGTGTACGTGCGTGGGCGCATAATAGATCTACTTACAGATTATTATTTCGTTTCATAATTGTCTAAACAAAACAGTAAACTCTTGAACAGCTTTCTCCATTCAATCACCAAAGTTTATTCGTGAGGAACAAATAATAATTATTATTGTATCTAACAATAACGTAGGATCCTGTCTTTAATTTTAATAAAGGCTACATTTTAAATGCTCAATTTCCTCTTTATTCTGCTTCACAAAAGAAAGCTTTTAAAGTATCGTTGAGATGTTTTGATATTGTTTTAAATTCAATTTCCATTTTGTGTATAACCGGATTTTCTTTTGGCACAAGCGAAATTGAATTAGGCAGATGTTGATTTTCAGTAGCTTGCCCTTAAATAGGATTTTACAAGATTCAAATTAATTAGCATGAATGTTATTACTGAACATTGAGCTTGACTTTGAGCTGAGCTTCAGGAAGCTTCGGAGCTTCGGGAATCTTCGGAGCTTCGTGAAAAAGTCATAGTAATGTAGTGACAAAAATTGAAATAGTATGCTAAGATGGTTTGGTCATGTTGAGAGGATGAGTTAAAGGAGACTAACAAAAGGTATTTACAAGGCAGGTTTGATGGAAGCGCTTGGAGGAGACGCCCTACAACGACATTATACTAACCTGTGTAGGAAGTTCTTACAGCTGGCGTACTTCTGTGACCAAGGGGTCTACTTTATGAGCACAAAATTCGTACTTTATTTAATTACTTTCGGAGGGGCCCGTACCTGCGTTGACGGACTTAGAGATTAGCAAGCAAAGGAGTATTTAAGAATCATAGCAGGTGGCGCGGGCGTTTTGTATTTTCTGCCTTATGTGTGTACTAGCTGATGCCCGCGACTTCGCCCGCGTGGATGTCGGTTATTATGTACTAAAACCTTACTCGAGAACCACTCTATCCATTGGTGAAAACAGCTTGCAAATCGGTGCAGTAGTTTTTGAGTTTATCGCGTACAGGACGACAGACAGACGCGGCGGAGGACTTTGTTTTATAATTATGTAAGGATGCAGAATTATTCATTTTCTTCTACTTTTATTTAATTTTATAACTAATAAACAGATTAGATAAAGCATAAATTAATTATGTATTCATTTCTGTTTCATTTCCAGAGGCTGACATAATGTCTGCGACGGTCCTCATCACGTTTGGATGTTTATTAGGCCTCGCGAGCGGTACACAGTTGCTATTTATAGCTATCATAGAATCAGCAATCGGCAGTGTCAATTTGTACATAAATGAAGATATATTGGAGGTTTGTCTTGCTATATTTTTAAACTGGAATCAGGGTTAGCGTGGGGACAGTCGAGTGGCAAAATATACATTCGGTTTTACCCCCAACTTGTGGCAATTCATGCGAAATCCTACCGACCAGTGGGCCTAAAACGGTCACATTAGCATTCCCTCTAAAAGCATTTCATTTCCTGAATTTCCAGCTGTCATTAGCAATTCCTCTAATTAGACACAAAAGCAGAATTGCTTTTGTGTCTAATTAAGTGGACCATTTTACGAATCTCCATAGAAAACTGTCAAACAGATGAATTATTTCGTAATATGAATCGCACGCAGATCATATTATGAATTGTCAGTTTGTGACATTTTACGATGATTCATAATATTTTCCTATTATGTTTCTGCCAGTGACTGTTTTAAGCTCCCAGATCATGTGTGTACGTGTGTAGCACCCCTTAGATATGAGGTTTTTTTCAGCAGCAGCGCGGAGTCTGGGAAAGAGTCTGGTTTATGACAAAAGATTCGCCTATAAAATAGGACATACACTAAATGTAACTGTCACAATAATCAGTCATAGCCTAGTGGTGTCAGTCGAGACCTATGACTTGGCTGTCTAACGGTCACACCACAGGTCTCGACTTCGAACCCAAGCCACGCACCTATGACTTTTCAGATTCATGCATATTGTATAATCACTTGCTTCAAAAACGGTAAAAGAAAACATCGTGGGGAAACCAGCATGCCTGAGAGATATTTCTCCATGGCACGTTACACCGTTGGTCCTGCGCCTGATCTCTCTCCAGTCATGTCCGATTGCTGTCCCATCGGACTATGAGAGTGAGGGAAGAGAGAGAGTGCACTTGTGCCTGCGCTTACACTTGTACACTATAATATCCTCCCACGCCGAAGGATCTCCGTTGAGATTGGTCGCGCGCCGTGGCCGAATTACGATCTGGAGGACTATATATATTATTTTAATTTCATTTTTAAATACATATTAAGTCACGACCATTAAGACAGAGTTGTACTTACCATAGTTCACTCACATTTCGCCAGCATTGTTTAAGCCCCATATAATAGGGGCAAGCTTATTGCCATCAACCGGCGACAAAGCCAGAATCCGTGCTCGCCCCCTATTACATGGACTTAAACATAACTGGCGAAATGTGGGTTTACTATCAGTATCCACCTCTGCCTATCTGGTATACAGGCGTGGTGTTATGTATGCCTTTGGTTTCAGATTTCAGATGTAGGCGGCTCCATAGGTATTCACGCGTATGGGGCTTACTTCGGGTTAGGAGTGAGCGCTGCTTTTAGAATAATGAAGCAAGCTAAAGATCCACATCAGCCACCCCCATCAAACACAGTCGCACTTGATGGGCCCAGTTATACATCTGATGTTACTGCTATGATTGGTAAGCTTTACAGTTCTTTATACAGGGTTATTGGCAAAACACCAACAACAACTCTTAGGAGTCATTGTACTCATCATTATGAACAACTTTTACAATGGGAACAAATATGAAATCGCGAAAAAAAAAAGCTGTTCAGTACATTTATGTTCGCATAACTCGTCAAAATGTACGGTACAGCTGTTTTTTTTTTTTGTTAAAAGTTGTTCATGATGATGAGTACAATGACTCCTTAAGAGGTTGTTGGTGTTTTACCAATAACCCTGTATACGATGATTTTTAATTCACTCTTATCCTTTCTCGAGGTGAAAGAACTCATGATTATAAACAACTGTCATTGAGGGACCACCTACAAAATAGCAAAAAAAAAAACATCTGTTTCATACGGTAAATATTGCATTTTTGTATGAAACAGCTGATATTTTTTCGATATTTCAGAGTTGGTGTAATACTGAAAGTGGCTCATACATAAGTTACGAGTACTTTCACGGCCTGAAAGGGTTTAACAGTGAATTAAAAATCACTGTGTATATATTTATCTACTAGCTGCGCCCCACGGTATCACCCGCGTAAGTCTCGATCCCGTGGGAATATCGGGATAAAAAGTATCCTATGTCCTATTCCAGGTCTACCCCTATGCCAAACCTAAATCCGTTCAGCCGTTTTAGCGTGAAAGTGTAACAAACAAACAAACTTACTTTCGCGTTTATAATAATATTAGGATTAGGACACTAATAATAAAGCTCAAGAGTTTGTTTTTTTGTTTGAACGCGCTAATTATCTGGAACTACCAGTCGGATAAAAAAAAATACAATATTTGCATTTGATAGCCCAATTCTTGAAGAAGGCTATGAGCTAAGCTTAACATCACGGTGGGGCCCTTAGGAGCATTCCGAGCAAAATATATGAAGTCCGAAAATGAAGTAATAGCGCGGGGAGGCGATGCGATGCAATGGGGTGGAACGGAGGAACGCGGACAGAAGCTAGTATTAAGAGCGTTGATTCTAAAAGTTGGCAACGGCGGAAATAACTGTCAAATATTTACCTATTTTGATTATTTTGGCAATATTACTGTATGGAATATGAACTCAACGAGGCACCCTCAGCATGACGACCAATCGCGAACCCGAAAACGCCGTGTCGACGTTCGTGTTTTTTCTAAAACGTATTATTTCAAAAATGCACGAAGTGTAGGTACTTCATTTATATTCATGTTAACTTTCTAAACTACCATCCAGCTGGCTATCCAGTATCCAGTTCAGCTTACGTAAAAGTGTCTTTAATATTATTGAAAATGTTCGCCCCTCGGTGCGCTCCATTATCCTAGGAGTGACGGAATGACCTAGATTCGTCTCGATTGCTCCTGAAGCTTTGCTTGCAGACCTTCATAAGATTTCTTCGCCTTTTGTTTTGATTTTATTTGATAGGTACCTACATCGACTAGTTATTTATCTTGATAGTGTTGAATGACTAACCTTTGTTACAAAATTGATTAGTTTATAAAACACTAGCTTCCGCCCGCGGTATGCCTGCGTGGTATGTCAATAAAAAGTAGCCTATGTCCTTCCCCAAGGTGCCATCTCTCTCCTTGGCAAATTTTGTCGGAATACGTTCAGTGGTTTAGGCGTGAAAAGGTACATACAGACAGGCAGACAGAGTTACTTTCGAATTTATAATATTAGTATGGATAGTATGGATGTTGAAGGAGTAAGCTATTTAATTAATTTTTGATTAAAAATGACAATAGTGGAATTTATATAAACGCAACAATAGAATTACCGATGCTATGTTACGTATGGGTTGGAGTGCGGGGTGAGGCAGGGGGGGTTGTGCTCCCCTACGCTTTTCAACTTATACGTGAATGATCTGATTGGCGCGCTTAGCAGCATGCGTGTCGGGTGTCATATTGATGGCGTGTGTTGTAATAACATCAGCTACGCCGACGACATGGTGCTGCTGAGCGCGTGTCAATCTGTGGGCTAAGGACCCTCGTAGCCACTTGCGAGCAATTTGCTAGACTTCATGGTCTGGCATATAATGTGAAGAAAAGTGTTGTCATGGTCTTTGGGGCCAGGGGCAAATACCCAGAAGCTGTACCTTCAGTTAAGTTAAGCGGTGTACCCCTTGTGAGGGTAGACCAATTTAAATACCTGGGTCACTTATTGACCACTGGCCTCAAAGACGATGAGGATATTGATAGGGAGCGGAGGGCGCTGTGTGTGAGAGCAAACATGATTGCCTGCAGATTTAGGCGTGCCTCTAAAGAGGTCAAGCGCACTATATTTAGTGCTTACTGCACGTCTTTCTACACTTGCAGTCTGTGGGGTCATTATACTCAAAAATCATACAGCGCCCTTCGCGTCCAATACAATAACGCATTCAGGGTGCTGATGGGGTTGCCCCGATACTGCAGCGCATCAGGGATGTTTGCTGAAGCGCACGTAGATTGTTTCTACACGGTTATGCGGAAACGGTGCGCATCCCTGGTCCGTAGGGTGCGGGGCAGCGCCAACAGCATCCTGTATATGATAGCAAGTAGGCTTGATTGTGCGTTTGTGAACCACTGCTGCAAGGTGTCAGCTGGGCCTGTCACCTTGCAGCAATGATCTCACAACCTGTTGATTTTATTTGTTTTTTATTTGTTTGTAAGTGTATTACTAACATAGTTTGTAAGTATATTGTTACTAACACTATGAGTCTGGTTGCTCGAAATAAATGATTTAATAATAATATGTTATGGAAGCGTACTTTTGCATAAAAGACGGATGCTCCGTTCTATGTTTTCTGGAGTACAATCCTACCAGTAATTACTAGTAGTTCTACGAAGAGTAGACCTCGCAGCATTTTTTTATTTTTTATTAGCTAGTCGCGCCAAAATAATCACTGATAGTCGCATGGGGTCTGTGCGGATCCAAGCATTTATTTTGTGAAAAAGAAACATAAAATGAGTCACAATATTTATTTCATGTGTATAGGAACTTCAACCAACATCTTAACATAACAAAAATATAAGGCTTCTAGAAAACACATAATATAAAATAAATAAAAATAAAATGTATATAAAAATAACATAAATAATAGTCGCGTACTTAAAATATTGTCTAAAATATAATACAAATAAAGTCTCGTGGGGTCCAAATACGCGAAAGTTTGTGAAGATGAATGGATGTTTGTTTCTCTTTCACGCAAAAACTACTAAACGGATTTGGATGAAATTTGGCACACATTTAGTTTATAACCTGGATTAACACATGGGATTGAAACTTATGCGGGTGAAACCGCGGGGCGCTGCTAGTCCTTAATAATATTATAAATGCGAAAGTAACTCTGTCTGTCTGTCTGTGTCGCGCTTTCACGCCAAAACTACTGAACCGATTTAAATGAAATTTGGTACACAGCCGGTCTAGAGCCTGAGAAAGGACATGGCTACTTCTTATCGACGTACCACGCGGGCGAAGCCGCGGGCGGAAGCTAGTAAACTATAAATGAATAAACCCTTAACTGCCTCGTTGGTTTAGTGGTCGCAAGCGCTACTGCTCACCATGAGGTTCTGGGTTCGATTCCCGGGTCGGGCAAAGTGTTATTAGGTTTTCCATCTGGAATTTCTTAGAAGCAGCCGTCGTTTGAATTTGTGCACGGTTGACAATAGGCTCGCCCCCTATTACATGGGGACTTAAACAAAAATGTGGGTGAAATGTGGGTGTACTAAAGGTACACCTCTGCCTCACCCTTCGGGGAACACAGGCGTGATGTTATGATAGATACACCCTAATATGATGGAAACTATTAATTGTTTTCGTTTAATTTCTTACAGGTGCAATTTTCCTATGGATTTACTGGCCGTCATTTAACGCCGCGTTGACCGAAACAACGGAATCGTACCAAAGGGCGCTCATCAACACTTACTTATCTTTAGCTGCATGTACGGTACGATCGTCATTCCAATATTATTGCTTATAAAAGTGGGGACTGTGGGAGTTAATCCGTGTCCCACCGCCGGCGATTAACGAGAAGCGAGTAAGACCGCTTTCACATTAGGACGTTAGCAGCGCGACAGTAGCGCGGCAGAAGCACATTCCTTCACATTATACGAACAGCACGTCTGTCTGTCTGTCTGTTTGTTTGTCACATCCAATTTGTCCAAATTTGGTACACATAAATGTATTTCTGTGAATAAAGTGAAGGAATGTGCGCCGCGCTACTGTCGCGCTGCTAACGTCCCAATATGAAAGCGGCCTAAAGCAAGCTACTAAAAATGAGTTTGAGCTGATTAGCAGCGTGTGCGCGACGGTGACGCGATTACTATCCAAGACGTGACACCAAGGCGACGACGACGTGTACGGTCGCGGTCTGAGAATGTTTACCACCTTAAGGCTTATAATTGCATGCACAAATCTATGTCACAAGTTCGAAGATTCAAAATTAAAAATTCAAACCTCTTTTCTTTGTTAAATGTCATTATGGTGATGTGTCAACTTTACGTGAGGAGTGTCGTAAAGAGTCAAATTTGAAAATTGATAAACATTTTTAAACCGCGATAGTACTATGTACCAAGATTTGACTTTGACTTTGTACCAAGCGTGAGTATTCTGCAAGCCGAGCGAGCATCGCTGAACGAGTGCTCTTTTCAATAGCTCTTGTTGCTGCGATAAACGAGTACTCGCCGGTGGTGAGACAGTCAGCGATCGACTATAAATACAATTATGTAGGTATCTCTTTTACTTACACAGGATCTACAATCTTTTGTACGTGTCTTGAGTGAGAAAATCGCTTATAGCTAGTCGCTTCTTCGGCGGTAGGACAGGTGCCTTATGCCACAGAATAGTACAAAAGACTGTGTGGTATATCTATGCTAATAATAAAGCTAGAGTTTGTTTTTTTGCTTGTTTGATCACGCTAATCTCTAGAACTACTCACTAACAATTCTTGAGACAGGTATCCTATTTATCATCACCCTAGTGATAGTGCGGGCGGGCGATACGACGCGGTGAGTCGGGGCTCAAACGCGGCCTAGGTCGCGGGCAGAAGCTATCATAATTAATTAATAATTTAGAGAATGCAATCATTTATTATTTGGGCAATATTACACTTGGTCCCGAGGCTAAAGTCCAGTAGTGGAGGTCTTTCGGCTAAAATGATGATGGTGATGATGATTTTAATAAGTCTTCTATTACATGTAACAGGTGACAACATTCGTGCTCTCCGCTGCAGTATGTCACGACGCCGGCAAGTTGGACATGGTCCACATCCAGAACTCGACCCTGGCTGGCGGCGTGGCCGTGGGCGCTGTTGCCAATATGATCATTGGACCTGGCGTGGCGATAGCAATTGGCATTGGCGCTGCTTTCATCAGCGTTCTGGGGTATAGATTTTTGTCTGTAAGTATCAAGACTACTGTGTGGCGTTACGCTAATGGATAGAATAACAAATGAGTGTTTAAGAGGAAGTCCGTAACTGACACCGGTGACTTAAAAGTTGTGTTACAATTGGTTGTCACGGTATGGGCAGAAGGCTGACTTACATTGATCCAGTATTAAGATACAGCTCTGGAATCTGGTGGCACTGGATCAAACTTGGACCAATGTTAACACTTTTCAATCCAGGACAGCATCCATAGACCAACCCCTAATTTGGTTAAATTTTTAATCCAGCGCTACTGGATTGAAACAATTGATTGAAGTCTTAAATGTCATCAAACTTCAAGTGTGGTTGGCGCACACTGGGCAGTCTCCTTGCTACCAAGTTTTCTACTGACTAATAGTATTTACAATAATAGCCAGCAGCGTATGGTATGGGGGATCCACAAAGGTAGCCCGCGAAATTTTTAGTGTCAGGTTGTATCTTGATCTAAATTATGATTCGCGATCATAACAAATATCTATTCACAGGATTAAAATGTTTAGAATCATTAATTCATCTCTTTAAGTTAGATTTGTTCTTAAATGTCATGTTTTCATGAAAAAGTCATTCAATGGAACAAATCTATACAATTTTTATCTACCTAATACATTTTTGTTATTTAGGTAAAATGGGGTCGTTTTATGTGAATTTACACTTTCTTTTAAAGTTATATCAGCTGAACTAAAAGCCTATGTTAAACAGACAAAGAACAGCCCACTCACTTAGTGTCCTAGACCAAGTTTCCCAACAAAATATTCTGTCTAGTCTGAAATAATCTGGTAATGTCACCAATATACAGCCGACATTCCCACAAAATGTCGTTAGGACTATGAAAGAACGAAGTTTTGACTGTCTAGAGACAAAATTAGAGAGCAGTTTCGTGAAAATGTCCAAGTGTAAAGAGTACCTACGCAATATTTTTTGTAAGAAACTTCGTTGAAATCTGAAAGTCCCTCAGGATAGCCGATATCTGTGGACAGTAACTATTTTAAGTATTTAGAAACTTTTGTTGAGCTATCGGACGGAGTTTATTTTCGTTTTACCTGGATTTTCTATCTTTTGGCAGGTTCCTTCTTGCGATTTCACTTACAGATTTTTTTTGTTTCCACTATGGATACTATAGGAACTATTTGATATCTACGTCTGTAAATACACAGCCCTGTTTATCAAAACTTACAAGATTATTACCAAGTGTCCTGTAGTACCAAGTGTCATTATTTAGTTCATAAGTACTTATATTTTTACACTTTTAATCGTGATTTTGTTTATCAAAAAATTCTTTGTAAGTTACAACTTGTAGAAAATCATAGCAAATCTTGAGAGTGTCCGGCGACTCTCTATTCCGTCTTACAAGTTTACAAAGTGTCGTGCTTAGTACCGTAATAAATGTTTAAATTCGATATTCTTTTTTAAAATGTGGTCAAAAGAGAGAGATGACCTGATGCCCGTGTCCCAGCAGTGGGGAACTTAAGGCTGATTATTAATTCAAACTCAAACTCAAAGCATTTATTTCAATTAAACCATTTACAGGCACTTTTGAATTGTCAAAGAGTCGGTCAGTTAGTCAGAAAGTTGAAGCTAGTTGCCCATTCCAAAACGTAGATCTCTTTGGAGAAGAACGGGCAAGAAACTCCAAGGATACTCTTTTAAAAATGGATATAGATATTATAAAATCCTGGGTACAGTATTCTTGTTGCTTCTATATGTGAGAACGATGTAAAACAAAAAATAATCAAAAACAAATCAAAATATAACATTAAAAATAAGCTCTGGCAAATAAGAGATGACTAGTCTCAACTGACGGCGCCCGTTCACGAACATGACACGTGGATCAGCACCATCCAGCTCAACCATTTTGTAGGGAACCGAATGATCCAACACACGAGCCACCATCAGAGAGACATTTAAGTGAGCATGACATACTCTCATCTGCCATCCTCTTTCAAGTCAACATACATCATGATACCATACGACTCCATGGTAGGTACTCAAATTTACAAAAATTTTAAAAAGCTTCTAATTTATACAAAACTAGGTACAGTTTGCAATGAAATTGAGAGATTTATTATAATATAGTATTATTTTTAGATTAGTTAAAATAAGAATAAAAAACAAACATTAAGGTCGTAATGTCAGAAAAAATAAAAGGGGAAGCAACTCTTCCAATTATTAAAATTTTAACTAGTGAGCTCAAGTGCCTGTGGAGCAGGACCAGCATTAAGCCAAGCATTTTTATCTACGATATAATCATCCAACTTATAATATGCTTGTCTACATAGTGTGCGTTTAATGCATGTTTTAAATTTCTTCTCATTTAGTTGAAGAATATCGAGTGGTATTTTATATGGATATGAGCTATGAATCAAACGAAAATTAACATTCTAGGTAACTTGTGAACGTGTAGACTTGTCACTTTCGATAAACAGGGCACAGAACTACTGTTTTCTTACCGAATGAATGATTTTGTCTGTATTCATACTCATCTGCCTAGCCTTTTCCCAATTATGTTGGGGTCGGCTTCCAGTATAACCGGATCCAGCTGAATACCAGTATTTTACATGGAGCGACTGCCTATCTGATCTCCACAACCCAGTAACTGGGTATGAATACCGTGTGATTGTATTGCTTTAGTTTGAATACCGTGTGAAGTATCGTAAGATACTTCACACGGTATTCAAACTAAAGCAATAAAAATACCAAGCGTGATAACTTCTTTGGGGTTCTTATTTTTTATTTCAATACGTTACTTTTTGATTCTAAGATTTTTTAGAATTGTCTCACGACATCACTTGCTCTGGCCAAACACGGCTACCACGTGGTCAGATAGATAGATTGATTGAATTCTGTCCGATTAGGGTTCCGTGAGAGGAATGCTAATTATAGCATTATCAGTTTAATATGTTTATAATGTATTGTTTCGGGCCTTTACATGTACTAACTTTTTTTTCGTGTTACGCAGCCAATATTGGAAAAACTCGGTATCCAGGATACATGTGGTGTGAACAATCTCCACGGAATGCCCGGAATATACTCCGGTTTGCTCTCTGTGCTGTTTGCAGCTGTGGCCACTAGTGAAACATATGGATCTGAGTTGGCTGCCGTCTTTCCCGCTGTAGCTGAGCCGAAAGCAGTAAGTCTGTCAAAAAAAAAAGCTTTTTTAAATAAAGTTCTGGGTTTTTGCTTTGCAAGAACTGTGAGCACTTAGGTATAAAATTGCTTGTTCATTACAAAAGTGCAACACAGAGTTCGGACTACAGAATACGCAAAATGTCGCGAAAAACTCGCGATATTTTGTGTGACAATAAATCGTTCTCTGTTCTATTCTAAATGTACACATAATTTAAAAAAATAATGTTACTGTCATTGTTTCCTAGGTACTTTTTCCTTTTTACAAAATCACAAAAGGAATAATATGAAAGCAGAATTTGCAATCAGACTGTGGTCGATCGAGCGACTTCGCCGCGTCACCCAGTCGATATTGGTCGTCTTAAAACATATTCGATATTCCATATCGATTGATGGTCGATCAATGTCTGATCTACAAACTATCAACAATCGATATTATTATATCGATCGTTAAAAGTGAACATGTCATCGATGGACGTCGAACAATATTGTAGACTCCAAATCAAATTAAAACAACTAATGTCGATCGACCCGCATATTAACGGCTACCATGCAGCACACTCTCTGTATCTCTTTGTACCTTTAGGCAAAATAGCTTCAGGGTAGCCCGCGAAATTCAAATTTTCTTACGTTTTTTGCAATTCACAGGTTAGTATCAGTTTATATGTCGATTAAAATATGATTCGCGACCGTTGCAAATATGCATTTACAGAATTATTAACATTAGAATCAGCAATACAACTCTCTAAGTTCATTTATGTATATTAAATGACTAGTTCACGAAATCATGACATTTGGCACTTATATGAACTAAGAGTGTTGTGTTGCTGATTCTAATGATTATAATTCTGTAAAGCCATATTTGTTACGGTCGTAAATCATATTTTAATCAACATAAAACGTGACACTGACCTTCAAATTGCAAAAAAATGTAAGAAAATTTTAATTTCGCGGGCTACCTCAACACATCTCCCTTAAAACACATTCACGATCAAAGTATGACATAAAGCCATTAGTAAGTCATTGCTACGTAACTGTTATCTCATTGTAATAACATAATCATCCTGTAATGTTCCCACTGCTGTGACACAGGCATCCTCTTGGTGAGAGCGAGTAATAAAGTAGGTTGATTAGAGTGATTGCCGCGCGTTTGACATAACTCTCGGCAATACTTCTAATTTATACCTAACCTTACTGCTGTAAGAGTTACATTGCATTGACTTACTTTTGATTTTAAGTCGATCGTGAATGTACTACCTAAATCATTTTTTTTATTTTTACAGGGACATGAGGCGAGAACCGCAGGGTCGCAGGCAACGTATCAGCTGATGGCTTTAGGATCTACACTCGCAGTGGCGCTTGTAAGCGGCTTAATTTGCGGTATGTGTTTGTTATGTTCATCATATCTCCTGTGGGTCGATATTCATCCCAGATATCGATACTCATCATGTCTGCGTAGTTTCGTTAGCTTATTTTATTTGACCCTGTTTACATTATTAGAAAACTAGCTGCGCCCCGCGGTTTCACACACGTAAGTCTCGATCCCGTGGGAATACCGGGATAAAAAGTTTCCTATGTCCTATTCCAGATCAAGGTCTACCTCTGTGCCAAATTTCATTCAATTCCGTTCACCCATTTGATCATGAAAGAGTAACAAACAAATATACAAACAATCTCACTTTCGCATTTATAATATTACTAGCTTCAGCCCGCGGCTTCGCCCGCGCGGTATGTCGATAAAAAGTAGCCTATGTCCTTCCCCACGATGCCTGTTTGCCTATCTCCTTGCCAAATGTCGAATTCCGTTCAGTAGTTTAGGCGTGAAAATGTAACATACAGACACAGACAGACAGAGTTACTTCCGAATTTATAATATTAATATGGATATTAATATAATATATTAATTATAGTTGATAAAGTCGCTTTCCGTGCTGTGTGACCGCGTGTTTCTTCTAAACTACGCAACGAATTTTAATCCGATTTTCACCAACGTTTAGAGAATTTATTCCGGAGGGTTCAATATCAAATTAACATTTAAAAATAATTTTCTATGTTTTGTAAGTATAAGTGTATGTTTCATAAAAACCGTGGGAAGCCGGGGCGGGTCGCCAGTTATTTTTAATTGCCTTCCAATTTCCTTTCCTTTGTAAAATACCAGCGTACTATTGCCTATTCTTATACTGAGAAAGTACGAGCATTGATCCTCAAGCTTGTTCAAGACGGTTGGCGATTTCAGACCCCAGCACCCCTCAGAGAGAAAGACATAAGATGATTCAAAGCTTACCTTAAGGGTCCAACCCATCCTCAAATTGCTTAGCATGATCCTCCGTTATGCCAAAAATACTGCAGCATTAATCCTACTATACTACTAATATTATAAATGTGAAAGTTTGTGTGTTTGGATGTTTGTTACTCAATCACGCAAAAACGGCTGAATGGATTTGGATGAAATTTGGCAAACAGATAGTTTATAACCCGGATTAACACATAGGATACTTTTTATCCCGATATTCCCACGGGATCGAGACTTACGCGGGTGAAACCGCGGGGCGCAGCTAGTTTTTATATAATATTTGTTAAAGTTGAGGATTGATGCTAGGTCCTATGTTTGACGAAAACAAGATTACATAAAATTTTCTCCATAGAAAAAAATCCAAAGTTACCTCTAAACCGCTGGTATTAAAAAAATACTTCAAATTACATCATGAAACTTAGCATAATAACTGAACTAATCTAAATCAGGTCTTATGTTTTTATTTTAAATTACTATTATTTTCACCGTAAAAAGCAATTACCAAAACTATTCGAGGCTTGGAGCCGGGCGGGCCCTTAACTTACCGACGAAATAATTATGATTTTAATGTAAACTATAGAAAAGTAGTTAACTCATAACCCTTATCCTCCTATGTATAAAACAAAATCGGTTTAAGCCATGTTCTGTTGAGTGACGAACTAATTCATTAAAATTTTAATATAGGTACAAAACATTTCGTAAATTCCACTTAGATTACTTTTAGTAATCGGATCAGTGTGTTATTTTACGTAAAATTACTTTACAAAATAAATGAAAATATATTCTTTGAAAATTCTACTACTTCACGCGCTCAAAGCCCAGCGACAAAACTATCAGAACTACACACTCGATGCTCGTTGCTCGCCAACTCGTTTCTAGTTGCTAGCTGTACTTACTCGCTTTTCGCTAATCGTCGACGGTGGGACAGGTGACTATGGCCTTCACTACACGCTTGAGGTTTCGCGGCGGGCACCGCCACTCTTCCCGCCACGCATCTCTATGAACAATATCGTACAATGCCATTTATGTTTGTGTTTACGCGTGCGATGGTAAGTGCCGCTTCACGCGCCGCCTCTCTATAAACAGAAAAAACGTCCGCCGCGAAACGCCACGCTGCACGCGCCGCCCAACGCCCCGCGTCTCCGTAAACGTGGCCTAATAGAAGTCTGTCCTAGACCACAGATTAATACCTGATGGTTCACTCCGCCAAATCATTTAAATAAAAAACGACTCTTGCTACGATACAATAAACTGCAATTCAGGTCGTACCTAAAGTACGGAGTGCGCCTTCTGTACTATTCTGTGCCTAGACCTAGGTTCAACACACCTATTCATTAACCAGAATAATCGATGGAGCGTAAAAACCCTGGAGCCTGTTAAAATTTAATACAATTCGTACACAGCCGTCCGTTGAAAGGATTTATTTTATCCTGTCGAATCATTTGATTAACAAATCAGTTTGATTAAAACCCGCACGCCGAAATAATAACATGTAGGTATGTATCGGGTGTCTGTTTGGAACAAAGTTTACTTTTTTCTTATTTTTAAGCATCGCAAAAACCTGGGTCAGGCCGGCGGCACAGGAGCGTGGGGTTTGGCCCAAGAAAAGAGAGGCCTATGCCCAGCAGTGGGTGATGTCGGGCTATGGATGACGATGATGCACGTGTTTAGTGACAAAAAAAAGAAATAATTTTTCTTTCTTTAATTTGGGTTTGTATTTAGAATTTATTTAAGAGACCATGTCCATGAAGAAATTGTGGCGGCATCTACATCGCCACATGCGAACTACGCATCAAAGACCTGACGTCACACAAAATCCTGCATCGCGCAATTAGAGTTTACCGCGCGATGGACATATAAACAAGATCCCAACATCAATCGTTGGGCAGTTGCCCGCCAGACACAACACCCGTCTGGTCGTCTAGAGGATAAGTGAAGTTTATACCGTGTTCCTCATACGTCTAAAAAATCATTACAGATAGTTATTAAAATTTTAAGATTTTGTGGAATACCAGGTACTTACTTCAAATGGTGATGCAAGGACCTATGTCTAACACAATATTCTAATATTATTCTATAATTCGCTAGCGGTTTGCTCTAGGGGTGAATTAGAGAATCCCCCTTTCACGGTTTTACCCTTAATTCAATTTGTTCATTTATTGTGGGTATATTTTCAGTTTCCAGGAACTATCAGGTTTTGGCTATTGTGATAGCTTGTAGTAAGCGAGCGGGTTTTCTATTCAATCAAAATCAAAAGTCATTTATTCAAACTAGGCTGAGAATCAACACTTTTCGAACGTCAAAATTACTTATGATAATCCCCCAAAACGCCCGCCCTTCACCACTTCCTAGTGCAAAGTAAGTAACACAATTTCAATAATTTTATTTTTGTTGCAGGTTTTATCGCGAAAACTAAAATCTTCTTGCCTCTGGAAGAGAAGGAAAGATACAACGACGAGGTGAATTGGGAGCTGCCCTAACTTAACATAAAAAATTACGTCTTTATTCTGAAAGCTTTCATTATAATTGTAAACCTCATGATTTTCAATCAGTACCAAAAGAAATGAATGGAGGGAATACGAATGTTTTTACAAGCTTTTTTTTTAACTTGCTTTGGCTGTATGTATTTCTGGTTACAAATTAGTTAACCATTTTTCATATACTTTCTGGCATCTGATTAAGCTGAATCTTGGTACAACTATGTAACTTCAGTGACAGTGCAATAATATGGTACTATAGAGTTGGTCTGATGACGCAGCCGGAAGGTTGCCGTGGTGTGTTTGGTCTGCTTTTGTCTTGACAAAAACTATAACCCAAAGTGTAGTTCAGGGTCTGATGATGGAGCCGGAAGATGGCCATAGGAACTTCTCAACTAAACAAGAAAGCCCCATTGTGTTTGGGCTCGTTGGGTTTATCTTGACAAAAATTATAGCCCAAAGTGTGCAAATTCAGGGTCTGATGATGGTGCCGGAAGGTCACATTAGCGGAAAATGTAATAATTAAAAAATGAGTTGGCGGTACCACCTCGTCAAACTCAATCAAACCGGTTTATTTTTTTAGAAATGTAAATTATTAATGTTTTAGCTAATAATAGGTATATAGATAAGATAGAATTTATGTAAATAGTCCCGATATTTTATCTTACGGTGCGGCCAGCCTGCAATGCGAATGTCTATTCACAATGCGTTGCGTTGCAGCCCGGCCGGCCCTAATCTACGCTATAGTTTGACTTAAACCGCTGTACCGCACCTTAGGTAGGTGCGCAGCGAGAGGGGGGGGGGGGGGGGGCAGTGCAAGCCACTGACCACTCATTCGTCAACGCTCACGGCGTCCCATCGCTCATTCGTCAACGGTACCCCCTCGCCGCGTATTCCAAAGGCGCGGTACAGCAGCGGTCTCAGTCAAACTATAGCCTTTATTTTACCTCTGACTGCAATCTTATAGCAGTGAGAATAAAGTTCACTGTGCACTGTGATGCAAAATCAAAGGTAAAGAAATGTTACGGACAGTCATTAAGTTATTTAAGCTTTTAAGAATTATATACATATGTATACGCTAGTTTTATTTTGTACTTTTTAATTAATTTAAAGCATGTTTTAAAGAGACGAGTATATTATTTATTTATTTTATATTTATTTCAAGTACGCCATTAAAAGGACAATAAAATTATACAGTTGACTCTAGGCACCCTTTTCAAAAGCTAGACCTATTAAAAGTTTCGTGGAGAAGAATGTGGGTAAAAAACTCTATAGTTAAAGAATATTTTATATACAATTATTACAAACTGGCATAAAAATAATATTTTTTTAAATTAATCCGCGCGCATTCTCGCTCAATACTTTAGAGGTTAAATTAGCAACAAGTTTGATTTTGTCTAGACTCAAGATTGTCCAGAGAAGGATCAGCATGTTTCCAAGAATTCATATAAAAGTGGACTTCCTGAATTCACCGCTACGTACCTACCGAACCTATTTTTAACGTGTTTAATCTCAAATTAAGTGTAAATTATAAAAGGAAGTATCTTCAAGTGGTCCTTTTTAACGATGACTCTTCAGAAGCTTTGAAGCTTTATTTTACAAAACAATGAAGCTAGAACAAGTGTTTAAGGACACAAAATTGATACACTTCATTTTCTAATTAAAGCAGGATTTAAATTTATTTCGTTTTACTTTTTCGGTCGTTTATAAAGTAGTTTCTTAAGGCCCGGGCGCGCCCAAAGGCATGGCACGGCAAGGGATTTTTATGCGACGAATAGAAATGGAACTTAACAGTATGAAAATAAGATTGAAATTTCAATGGTGATGCCTAAGGACTTCGTGGCGTGCCTCAGGCCCGGTTTGCAATCCGAACCAATTCGATTGCTAAACGGAGTAGAGACGAGAGGATTCAATCGGATTGGTTTAATCAAACACATCTTCTGTCGTCTCCTCTCCTCTCCGCTTTGGTGGATACCGGGCCTAAGGATACTGCTGCATTGTTGTCGTTGACATTAATTCAATTTTATTGTTCTGCCGTGCCGCCAGTGGGTGCCGGTTCTAAGAGTGCGGTGGCCGCCACATAGCGTCCGCAATTTACCATCAAATGAAGTCATTAAATGTTATATATGAAAGTAAGTTGTTGTGTTTCCCTAAGAGAGTTTGTTGACACCGTAAAGTCAAACCCCAGTGTCATCATTTTTATGACGGACGTCACAGCGTCCGTTATATGGCGGCCAACGCTGTCGTAGAAAACCGTAGCTTCAGCAAGATTCTAGAAACTTCAAGTTGATCTGATTAAAAAATGCGAGCGGGCTGACAGGAGTTGCAGCAGTAGGTCTTATGTCTGGTTTTTGGGATGCCAGTGACTGAACCCAGTGACTCGGAATTTTGGACCCAGTCAGTGGGTTCATGTAGACGAGATCGGCAGTTAGTCAGGCGGGGGAAGCTACTGTGCCCAAAAACAGACGGGTAGGTTAGTCAACTGGACAGACTTGAAGGCGCGACAGTGCTGAGTTCCACTGGACTGGGTTGTGAAACTAGTGTCTAAATGAGCCCAGTTGCAAGTCAGCGCTCGACTGACTTACTGTACTGTCACACTACTGGCCTCTTATAAAAGCTGCCTTTATCCCAAAATAAACGCTAAAGGTATCTTCAAATGAAGATCAGTGAAGTATGTCTCTCCTTAGCAACTATACAGGGTGAAATTGAATACATGGGCATTTATGTTCACATAGCTCGTCACAATGTAGGGAACAGTTGATTTTTTTTCCCGATTTCTGGATTGGTCCAATAGTGAAAATTGTTCATAATGAGGACTCTAATGACATAATAAACTTTAACGGAAAGAGATTTGCATAATCTAAAGATAGAAAAACGGTAATAAATATTCTCATATCGAAAAACAAAAAAAAAACTATCCAATAGCATGTCTGACCTAATTGTTGAATCAACCAACGATTATGATCGATGTTTCTCAAACGGTTCATGTTAGGGACAATCAAATTTCATATTTCTAAGGTAGAATTAAGGTATTAAAATACAATATGTAGGATACTCCTCCGATCAGCGTATCCATTTGGTCCCTCCATCTTGACGTCAAAATGGAGGGACCAAGTATTTTGCTGAATAATTACGTATCCATTGAGGTAGCTAAATTTATAGCAAAGGTAGCAAATAGTAGATTTATGGTATTAAAATTTTATGTAGGCTGATTTGGAATCCAAGGATTGGTCCCTCCATTTTGACGCTAACAGCTAGAGGATACCCAATATACCCAATATTCAATTTCACCCTTTAAATAGAATCATTGAGAAATAGATTAAGAATTCAATCGTCTATTATCCCATTGAGTTTGTCAAAAATAAAACTTAAGTTTATTATAGTATCACAAGAAATTCACACTGAATAACCGTTTATTAAATAAAATTCGTTTCTGTATTCGAAAAAGGTGTTCGGAATTATTCTTCAATTCTTGCTCGGGGCAAACACCTGAGACTATGTCAAGTGAATTGTGTAAGACTTTTATTGCAATGACATAAGTTTCAAATTCGTTTGGCGAATATCCAAGTGTTTCTCACTAGCTGTCATGAGGAGTGTAACAATGGAATTTCAAGGGGAAATGTTATTTGTATCTTTGTTCGTTGCATTTGAAATATTTCGGGATTTGCTTTGTATTGCTGGACAGTAATGATGCTTATTACTTTGTTGTTTAAAAATTACAATTTCGTGCTTTATATTTTTGATTTTTTACAATGTAACGCTGGAGCTATGATTTTGGAAGTATTTATGACTTGAAAAGGCAACTCACTCATAGAGACGTGTGTCCGAAGAATCCTGTCTTTGGGACATGGAGTGGACCGCCCCGTTGGTGTCGTGGTCGCAAGCGCGACTGCTGAGAGTGGGGTCCGGACCCCCACGGTTCGATTCCCGGGTCTGGCAAAGTGTTATCGGGTTTTTCCATTTGGAATTTCATAATAACAGCCCGGAGTTTGGAAGTTGGGGGTGTGATACCCCCGTGCCTCGGAAAGCACGTTAAGCCGTTTGTCCTGAGCCTGATCTCTCTCCGGTAGTATCTGATTGCCGTCCCATCGGATTATGAGAGTGAGGAAAGAGAGAGTGCACCTGTAGCACACACTTGTGTACTATAATATCTCCCGCGTCGAAGGCTAGTCTCCATTGAGATTGGCCGCTGCAAGTTAAACTAAAAAGTACCCATTTTAAAGAAGCGAAGATATATTATTTTCCTCCTGGGTTTCAAATATCTCGGAAGAATTCTCAAAGTTATAGTAGTTTTCAATTTATATTGTTTCCCCGATGGGCTAGGCAGAGGTGTACCATATGATAGTACACCTATATTTTGCCAGTTATGTTTAAGTAATAGGGGGCGAGCCTATTGCCATCAACCGAGTAAAAAGCCCACACTACAGACGGACTGAGAAATCCCAGATAGAAAAATTACATTTTGCCCGACCTGGGAATCGAGTCCAGGACTTATGCTCAGCAGTAGCGCTTGGGACCACTAGACCATCGACGCTGTACAACCCAATTTATATCTTAAACAATATGGGTATCTATAGTAATTAAACTTCACATAGTCTGGATCTAAGACAAGACAAGAGTACACGTATCAAGATTGTTTGCTGTGGCAGCAAGGCTATTTGGTATCCCACTCCGGGTGCCGAAGCTCTCAAGCCCTTGGTGATAAATAATAATAGAATAATGGTGGTAACTAAAATAGAATAGAAAGGTTAGGAGCTCGTGGCTAAGTAATAACTGCCGCACGGGTCGATCGATTAGGTTAAGCTACGCTTGCCGGGGTTAGTCCGTGGATGGGTGACCATCTTTACATTCCGAGACTCCTCCGTGCCTCGGGAAGCACGTTAAGCCGTTTGACCAGAATTTCATTCGTGGATCTTTGACAGTCGTTACGGGTCGAGAGAGGCCCGAAAGTCTGACAACCAGTGTTACCAAGGGATATCGTATTATCCAGTTACTGGGTTAATAATACGTATTTTTTCCCACTTAGCGTATGTTGATGATGTTATAATAACTTCCTGAGACTGTTATTTATATTGCAAGTAGTGGTATGAACACATACGAATTAATAATTTATATTCCATATTGTATTGTTACAAAATTATCTGACGAAAATGTAAACAAACGGTTTAGAAAAAAATCCAGTGGATGCCAATTTGTAGTGTCACTTACAAATTGAGTGTCATCATAATCAGCCTATAACGTTCCCACTGCTGGGACACAGGTCTCCTCTCTGTGAGAGGGTGTGGGACGTAATTCACCACGCGGGCCCAGTGCGGGTTGATAGATGTCACATGTCTTCGAATTTTTGGTTCTAGGACATGTCGGTTTCCTCACGATGTTTTCCTTCACCGTTTTGAGAGCAGTGTATCAAAGCAGCATTTCAAATTGAGTGTACTTTGATTTAATTTTTTGAATACATAAACCCTAAATTCTAACTTTGGATCACCTTAAAGTGTTTTTCATTTATTTTCAAATTCAGGTTAATTTAATAACTTCAAATTTAAAATATAATAACGCTATGCAAACAATAATTGTTGGAATAAATGGTGAGATATAAAGTTGAAACCTTTTAAATACAGATGAATGTGTTACAAATTCCCTCTAGTGAGTGATTGCGTAAGAATTTTACTTGAACTGGGTTTGTTTACACTTTCATTCGTTACTTTTGGAACTGACTTTAGGTAGCAAATGTTGCAAATACTGTCATGAGAATTCAGACGAGATGGAATGTTGTGCTATAACTAGAAAATATTCCCCCAGGCACATCAGGTTAGGTTATTATTATCAAAATTATTGAATTTGTATAAATTTCGCCAAATTGCCTGCTACGTAGGGAAATCAGGTTTACGAAATAAATTTCATTTTGACCGTCTAGCCTTGTTAATTTTTGCTGTGAAAATATTTGACTAGTTGATAAATGTAAATATCTTTATCTAATCGCAAACGTAATAAATGATAGATTAAGCAAATTCCAAATGATTTTTAATATGAAAGTTGGCAGACACTTCCTAACGGTACCATTCCGTACTGCGTCGACGCCAGGGTGCCTAAACCGGCCACATTAGCGGCTCTAAAAGCAGTTCATTTCCTGAATCCCAGCTGTCATTAGCAATTCCTCTAATTTGACATAAAAGCAATTCGTATTTTGTGAACCATTTTATGATTCTCCATAGAAAACTGTCAAACAGATGAATACTTTCGTAATATGAATTACACGCAGATCATATTATGAATTGTCAATTTATGACATTTTACGATAATATTTTCATATTATGATACTGCTAAAGTGACCGTTTTAAGCCCCCTGGTCATGGTCTACCTATGTGCCAAATTTCATCCAAATCAGTTCAGCCGTTTTAGCGTGAAAGTGAAACAAACAAACTCACTTTCGCATTTATAATTAAAGTTAGGATGACATAGCTTATCATGACATCTACCAACCCACACTGGGCCCGCGTGGTGCATTACAGCTCACTCCCTCTCACAGAGAGGAGGTCGTGTCCCAGCAGTGGGAACATTATAGACTGGTTATGATAATTACATGAGACATATCAGTTTTTATCTCTGGAATGGAAATGCATGTACGATACCTACATATCTATAGGCGGCGGTGACCATGTAACATCCGGTTGGCATTTATCGAGGTCGTTTTATTACGCATATCCTTTATTACTATTTAACTGATAAATAAATTAAACGATAGAAGTTTACTCAAATATTAAACAATGTAAAGGGAAATCATATAAAACATTTAAATTGTTATTATTGTTAAAACAAATATTGACTTTCAATATTATATTTTTGGTAGGCACCACAATTATATATCAATTTGTATTAAAATAAATTGTATTTAATTTATTAATTAATAAATCGAAACCTCGTACTCGACTTACACATTGTGGTTTAATTTACACGCCATTATTATGTTAATAAATTAATTTAATGTGCAGCCCCGTAGGCATAGTGGTCACAAATTGCGACTTCTGAATGTGTACCTTGGATCCGGCCCCTATCATGTCCACTTCTGAAAGTCAAAATTTACAACAGAAAAAAATATTATAAGTGTTTCTAGTCGCCCCTTCCAAGAGGTAGTTTCGTATGGAGAAGAATGGGCAAGAAACTCAATCGTTATTCTTTTTAAAATGTTTTACTATAATTTGTATACCTACCTACATTAATAAAAGCATATGTGAAGACGATGCAACTAGTATAACATCACAGTGTAGGTAATAAAAACTAAAACCCAACTACGACAAAAAAGGTGCAAACAAGACACCCCAGACAGACTAATTAAAAATCCGGAGTCACACGTAATCTGTTCGATTTATGCCCTAACACGTGTGACTCCGGATTTTTAATTAGTCTGTCTGGGGTGTCTTATTTGCACCTTTTTAGTCGTAGTTGGGTTTTAGTTTGTATTACTTTTTTTATTATTATTTTGGGGTTATAATATATATATATTTGAAATGTACTCATTAAGCCCTTTCATTTGATACTCAACATGGTACGATTAAACAATATTTTTTTTTTAGTTCCTGACTTTATGTCCTCTAGAGGGCGCCATTTTTAATTCGTCGTCACATAGTCAGCCAGCGGACGATCAAGATGCTTCCAACGATACCTCATTTGTCAAACTGTGATGAGTGGTTTAGAAGATAGGAGGGAACAGATGAACATACATACATACATACCGGTCAAAATCATAACCCTCCTTTTTTCTTCGCCGTAGTCGGGTAAAAATAATTAAAATTGAAGTAATTTCAGATAAAAAATAAACATAAATTAAACGTTAAATATAATCTCCAGGCAACAAAGACAGTAATTTATAAAGCTTATATTGTAGGCTAAGGATTTTAGGCTCTAAGCTATAGATACTTTAATACTAGGCTTTAGTTGATGGGTACTTAACGGGCCAACTGAGCTTTGTTGTGCAAACGGATAAACTTGCTTTACAATGATACCGTTTGTTAAAGGATTTGATGACGAATTTATAACTTGACTAAGGGTTTTGAGGCTTTGCTAACTATTTTTGTAATTTAACTGTTTGGGAGAGAATAATGCTATTATTTTCAAATCGAGTATATAATGAATCTGAAAATACTCCGAACTACAAGAAGAAATCACCAGTCTCTGGAAAATGAACAGAGTAATCATAGTCCCAATAGTGGTATCAACGACCGGTTGATACCAGTCATTGATACCACTATGATTCCGGAAACATATTATATTTATCAGTTTAAATAAAATCAATCATTACAAATATACATACAGGGTGTTTGGGTAAACACCGTTATCCTTGAAACCAGTGGTTTGGTTTCATTTATAGAACGTAAAATCAATGGAAAAGTTTTTTTGTTTTTTTTAATTATATCTTTTCAAGATTATTTCACACCCTTTCACCCTATGCGCTAGGGCAACGAACTTGCGTCTCAACACGGGCGGGGGGTACGGGACGTGCCCTGCCCGGCCGCGGGCGCGACCCCTCCCTCAGTCAGTCAGCTGTTTCGCTAGCGAGCACGGATAGAAACGTTTAAAATCTTTTAAAGAAAATAACGTTTTTTTTGTGTTACTAGGTCATTTATTTTTATATTTAAGTCAACTACCCATGGTTTGAGTGACAACGATGTTTACCCTTACCAACTTTTTTTTTTTTTTTTGGGTCGGAAATCATCAGATGACTTCTCCCGCTCTGGGCGGAGCGGAAGGGCGTGTCAGACTCTTACTGACTAAAATCCATCCGTGTTCCTTCAGTTTCCTGTTGCCAGGGTCCCGGTATCCCTTTCGGACTATTCCGCAACCCTGGCAGGCTTGCCCTTACACCCTGTATCTTACATTACAGAAAGCAGCTATATTAAACACATCATGTCGCATAGTACGATAATTCCAACAATTAAATAAAGACAATAATTTCAATGCAGTGCAAACAATCTTATAATCTCACCTTGTACATTAATCTGAGATTTTAATAAAATACCAGGTTCTAACGGAGAAAATATCAAATAAACGAAATGATATCTTTATTTCAGACGGTATTACAGTTCACAGTTTCAGGTTCACTTCGGCGTCTATCAATCAATTAGTACGTAAGTGCGATGTGTTATTCTGTAAGAAAAAATATTACAAATATTAAATTATTATTTTGCTTTGAGCTTAGAATAGCGAAGGACAATAGTATCGATCCTTTTACATGCTCTATTGGTAACTGGGAGTTACCAATTCATATCCATACCTACTTTAATAATATCTTTGATACTAATTACAAAAAAAAAACAACCGACTTCCAAAAAAAACACTAAAAAAGTGAAAAATAACTTTAATTTCGGAAGTCGGTGTCCTTGCTTTTCAATTTCCGTTTTTTGCCACCGACTTCCGAAATTAAAGTTATTTTCACTTTTTTTGTGTTTTTTTTGGAAGTTGGTTGTTTTTTTTCGTAAAAAGATTTTATTTTTCACTTTTTAGTTGTGGTACCTACCCCACACAAATCCGAATACCACTACCTGCTATGTAAATAACAGTGAAGGAGTCAAACAGGATATCGTCTAGATAAACTAAGTGGTAAAAATACGTAATATTGAAGCTAACTCAAAAATTACGCAAGCAAAGTTAATAAAATTTATATGGGACCACCTCGGAAGCATGACCTACCAAACAAAAAAAGATCAAAATCGATTCATAATTGGCGGAGTAATCGCGTAACAAATAAACAAAAAAAAAAAAAACTTACTTACGAATTGAGAACCTCCTCCTTTTTGAAGAATTCGGTTAAAAGAGATATTTGTCAAGCGGGCGAAGCCGCGGGCATCACCTAGTTGATGCCCGCGGCTTCGCCCGCTTGACAAATATCTCTCACTCTATCCATTGGTGAAAACAGCAAGAAAAGGTGCAGAAGTTTTTGAATTTATCGCGAACAGACAGACAAACAGACGCGGCGGAGGACTTTGTCTATTCTATACATATAATAAATCTGTAGACGACGCGTTTCTGTACAATGAAAAAAAAAAAAAAACCTAGCTGGAGTGTCCAAGAATAACCATGAAATGCCATTTCTACCATTTTTGGAATTTTTGTCTGTTTGTTTGTTTGATTGTTCCAGTATCACGTAAAAAGTACGAAATCAATATGGTTAACTTATAAACTCAAATATTGTGTGTAACTCGATGTTTCATTTAGTTTTTGTTTCATCGCAATCGCTTCAAAATATCAAAAGATATAAGAGTTTAAAGTATTAAAGAAGAAATTTTCATTAGGTACGTAATGTAGATACACGTAACGACATCTATTGTCGTAAAATGACACTAGCGTAAAATCAGGTAGGTTTGTGAGAACGTGTGTAACACACGATCATAATCATCATATGTTCAAATACTTCGCGCGGAAACATTGTGAATTTACCCAATCTAAAGTTTGGTTAATTCAAGTTTTCCAAATCCATTGTTTGGTAGTAGTGCCATAGGTGGCGCTATCTATCTTTTAAATCATGATACAAATTAATCATGCAAAAATGGTGATAAATTTTAATTTCTTAAAAATTGTAGATTGTTACATCGAGCAAAAAGTGAGTAATTAAGGCACGAATGCTCTTACTAAATTAACACGAGTGCATTAATTACTCACTTTAGCAAGGTACGTAATCTACTTTTCTTTCAACTACCAATGTACCTGCTGCGATATATTTTGACAGTATCACTTCGTGCTCGATAGATGGCGTTGTTCATTTAACGTCATTTTCTGAATCGCGGTGTTAAGAGTCTCCGTAGAAGAATTACTTTCGCCGAATTCATAATTATCGAGCGTTTGGCTCATTTTGAATTGAACACATAATCCATACTAATCGATGCTTAAAAGTATAAATTCGATAGTAACTGTGTCTGTCTGTCCGTCTGTAATTCTGTATGTTACCTTTTCACGCCTGATCCACTGAACGGATCTCGATAAAATTTGGTAAAGAGATAGATGGCATCCCGGTGAAGAACATAGGCAATTATTTTCTCAAAAACAAATTTAAGGGGGGGGGGGGAAATAGGGGATAGAAGTTTTTATGGGAAACCTATCATTTTTAGAGTTCCGCAGTCAACAAGGAAGCTTTATAGTTTCGCCATGTCCGTCTGTCTGTCTGTCTGTCCGCGACTTAGCTCAAAAACTTTTAATCGACCAACTTACATGTGCTTTTATCCCGCACACTTTTATCCCGTCCCGTGGGATAATTTCCGACATCCACGCGGGCGAAGCCGCGGGCAAAAGCTAGTTTTATAATATGTAGTGATAAAGCTGAAGAGTTTTTTTTTTGTTTGAACGCAGCAATCCTTTGGTGGTTATCATACTGCCACGCATAACGCTGCATGTTGCGTTTCAACGCACAGCACCGCATGCGCGTGGATGCATTTTATATGTGTTGGACTGTGCATGTTTTCTATATAAACGGAGATACTTACAAACAACGTTAGAACACGCATTCATGCGCTACGCTGCGAGGTGCGTGGCAGTGTATTACTTTTTTTTTTTTTTTTGTATTTCAGTTTCCAATTCTTGAGGAAGGCTTTATGCTCTTTAACATCACGCTAGGACCATAAGAAGCCGAGCAAAAGGAAAAAATGTCAGTGACACTGTAAAAGCGCGGGCAGGCGATGCGATGCGACGGAGTGGGACGGAGCCACGCGCATGAAGTCTCGGGCAGAAGCTAGTAATATTATAAATACGTAAGTAGCTCTGTTTGTCTGTTACCTTTCTACGCCTTTATTGCTGAACGGATTTTAATGAAATTTGGTATTTCCAGGTGCACTATGACCATAGGTTTGGACAAAGTATACTATGTTTATGTTTATATTATGTTCCTGTGGGAAAATTTCCAACCTCTGCGCGGGCGAAGCTGCGGACAAAGCTAGGTTCAAGCTAGGTTGAAATAAGCCTTAATTTCCCTTGTATAGCCGTACGTGGCACATGACCAAAAACGTTCAATCCATTTTGCAGATCCATTAAATAAAAGCGAAAACGTATGTAAAAGTATTCCATTTATGCCGCACTTCGACGTCTATCAATCAATTAATAGCTAAATGAAGGAGAACCGATAAAGTGGTTTGCAATCCATCAACAAATATTAAAGAGTGACCGATACTGACTCGTTTGGGGAAGCTTAAAAGCATGCAGATTACCAAGAACGTCATGTTCCGCTACTCACATTCGATTCAAGTAGCGGATCATGACGCGAGGCAGGTGGCCTAAACCGGCCACATTAGCAATTCCTCTAAAAGCAGTTCATTTCCTGAATCCTAGCTGTCATTAGCAATTCCTCTAATTTGACCTAAAAGCAATTCATAATTTGTGGACCATTTTACGAATCTCCATAGAAAACTGTCAAACAGATTTCGTAATATGAATTACACGCAGATCATATTATGAATTATCAGTTTGTGACATTTTACGATGATTCATAAAATTTTCATATTATGATTCTGTTAAAGTGACCGTTTAAGGCCTTCCGCGCACTAGGCAGCCAGGCTGCGGCAGCCAGAATACTTGCCGGGAATTCGTGGTTGCCTAGTGCGCGGGCTCCTATACAACGTCATAATATGTTTTACTGGCTGCCGCAGCCTGGCTGCGCAGCCAGGCTGCCTAGGGCGCGGGGGGCCTTTAGCCCCCAGGTCAATTGAACTACAGCGGTTTCACGGCGGAGGTGTGCTACCCGTGTCAAAAGCGACCGCCGCTCGCGCGAATTCGCGATCGGTCGCGTTCATATTATTTCTCTTTTTCTTCAGAAAACCGGAAAGCGCCCTCTGTCGGCGCGACCACGCGTTCAGGTTTACCGAACAAAAAGTTCGGACGATCGAGTATTCGCTCGACGATCGGTTTTAAATAGGAACTATAAACGCGTGACAGAAGGGGTTATTCCGTTTATCCACCAAAAAATCCACCCTAAGATGGATACTCGGAAACGTATGTCCGAGAATCCACCCTAAGCCTATAAATTCCGTTTATCCAACTAGGCCTAGCGTGGATTCTCGGACATACGTTTCCAAGTATCCACCTAAGGGTGAATTTTTTGGGGTGGATAAACGGAATGAGCTGACAGAGGGCGCTTTCCGATTTTGCGAACAAAGAGTTAACGCAAATTATCGCGTGTTCGCGCAACGATCGTTTTAAATAGGACGCGGCCTTACGCACATTCATGCTAAACCCACAGGTACACTATGTTGACCTTTCCTAACCCGATTCCAACGATATACCTAGCATATTATGTTTCGGATCCCGAGTACACTTAAACTGGTCAATATCCTCTCAGTATATCACTTGAGGACTGGGCACGTAGCCAAGGCGTTGCATAAAATTAAGAGCCAATAGATTACATGCCTGGCTTGGCTCTAGATATGGGTACATTTTGTGTCCTGAGCCATCTACTAATAGAGTGAATTTAATTTAAAGAAAATGTGGTACAAATGCGCATGTGACAAAAAGAATGTAAGTGTTGGTGGATGGAGAGGGACAGGAAGGCGAAAGAAAAGATGAATGGATTATGTGAGGAATGATATGAAAGAAAAACGAATGATAGCGTCACGATTGACCGGGGAGAGTGGAAGAAGAAAACGTGTTGCACCGACCGCAAATAAAATGGTACAAGGGCTGAAAGTTAAGCAATCTGCCTTTTCCCAACTAAAAAGCCGCTTGCGTCACTTATGGAAGTGTTGCTCTGAGTACTCCTAATGCAGATGTGAGGTATCGTGTAAGTAATAAATGACCAAATACCTTCTTGTTTCGCTAATGTAAGGGTTACTCACAGATTTATATTTATATAATAATATACTTTGCATCCCTCTAATAATGATTAACTTTCTAAAACCACATCCAATGTACTCATAACCATGAATTCATAAGTCTTATTTGAACAAAACCTGCAACCTACTTAATGTAAGACAGCAGTTTATCCTACACACAATTTTGTTGCAACACTCAAAAACACCCTATATAAAAATAAATAGACGCCGCAAAAATAATATCTGCCATACTCCGCCGGTCCGAAAAAAGTTTATAAAAAAATTCTTCCCCTACCTTGGTCCGTCACTTTATAATAAAATCAATGAAAAACAAACAATTTACGGATCTACTATATTTAAATGCAAGAAGACCGTCCGCTTGTTCCTATCTATTCTAAATTATGAAGAAACCGAAGACTTCCTGAGGTAAACACCCTCACTAATAAAACACCCTCACACACACACACACACACACACACACACACACACACACACGCACGCACTCACATACACACTCACATACCTACACACTAAATCTACCTATTTACAATGGCTTTCATTTACCTGTATTTTTGCATGCATGTTATTGTTATCGGGATAATTAATTATACCTAATTATAAAATGTACTACGTCATGAGACCCCTATATGTATATTGTTTAAACGGGATCAGTCCTGTCTCTCCTAAACACAGGCTACTCAGTAGCCTATATAGGAGTACAGCGCTTCACCCGCTTACCAGACTGTGTATTATTCTCATGTCCCTATGTATCTGTACTATAATCTGGTCCTTGTAATCAATAAATAAATTTTATCTTTTATCTTATTTACAATCTCATTCAATCCTTGGCTTATTAATGGGACAAGGCATCGGATTTCTTTAATGAATTCACTTCTTATATCGGTGGGAGTGTGACCAAGGGTGGGACGAGCCCTACAGAACTGCGCTGAATACGGCGGGACGCCGTTCTTTTCCCTTAAGCGGAAAACCGACATATAACACTAATATAAGCATAATTAGGAAAAACTAAAATTTGTAATTTAGGTACTGTTGGGGTCGGCTTCCACTCTAACCATAAAACATCACGCCTGCTATCTCCGAAGAGTTAGGCAAGAGTTAGGCCTACATATAGTACACCCACATTTCGCCAGTTATGATTAAGTCCCATGTACTAGGCGGCAAGCGTATTGCCATCAACCGGGCAGGAAATTCCCGATTGTAAAACCCAATAACACTGTACCCGATCCGGGAATTGAACGTAGGACCTGACCTCATACACAGCAGTAGCGCTCGCGACCACTAGGCCAACGAGGCAGGCAGTTCTTAGGGTAAAGGGTACATAGCAATCCTCGGGCATTAGAAGAAAATGAAAAGAAAGAAAATACCTGCGTTTATTTGCGGCAAACATGACGCTAAGGAAGGACAGATATACGAAAATAACGAGTTGCGGGGAAATATGCGTCACATTCACGCAAAACGGCCATCACTCAGCATAATGCTGGGACACTATGCGAGACAGAGCCCCAGCGCTGGTGAAATGAAATGAAATGAAATGAAATTGTAATGAAATGAAATGAAATGGTTTATTCTGTAAATAGGATATTGGAATCACTTTTACACGTCATATTAAAAAAAAAAAAATTAAAAATAAGCTAGATGAGGTCGGCGTTTCCTATCTGACTACTCTGAGAAGAAAGGCCGAAAAAAACTCAGAGGTCACAGTCTCTTTTAAAGTCCAGACATAATCTTGGTCAAGCTATATGAGGACCATTTAAATTCGAGTCTGAAATGGTCTTTTGAGGAAAGAACCACACAGATTTGAGTGGACCTGTCCAGTCAGTGCAAGCATTTGTCAGTAATGGCGGAGCTCAACTCAGAACTTAAGGAGCTCAGCGACTCGACGAACAATACCAAAGAAAGGACATTTGGGTAGGCCGCATAAAATTCTCAAATTGCCAGACCATTGATAAAATTAACTGAGAACGAAAAAAAAAAAATCACATAGTCCTCACATTCACAATAATAAAATACTTTACAAAGTAATCATGTCATTTTGTATAGAATATTCAATAATGGCAATTTGTAAATAAAACTGGTTGATATACTTTGATGATTTTCCATATTATTCAAAATGTTACAATGCTTAGCAGAGCGAGCAGCTCAATCCCATGCTTTTTTGTCTTCTAAATAATCTGAAATTTTATAGTACCCTTTTCTACAAAGTTTGGTTTTAATGCAGCTTTTAAATCGTTTAATGGGTAAGTTTCGAATGTCAATGGGAAGTTTGTTATAAAGTTGGTTTTCAGTGACAGCCTGCATTGACGTCATGACGTCAATCGGTGCAGCACATAATTAATTATCAATAACAAAATAAGAAATAAAGTAAATACAGTGTTTATAAAACTATAATATTTATTGATGGCAACATTCTGTTCCGTCAGCGACTCACGCGCCACAGGCGTATCTGTGCGCAAAGCTGTCAAATAACTATTTTGACTGTTTGACGTTTAAAGACGTTTTGACGTATTGGTTACCCTGTGTATAAAAATGTACTCTGTGTTGGTTTCCCCATTCACCTTACTAGAAAACTACCGAACAACGAATCATCCTGAATATTGCTATTTCGTAATAAGTTTTGTCCTCCAATTTCAGTTCCATTTCTTTCGTTCCAATAGTCAGACAATCAAATCATCAACATTATTCAGGTAAATTGATCCAAAAAAGTTATAATAAAAATGGCGTCCTTGCCGAAATTCGACGGTTGATGAAGACATTCAATGTTTCCGACGTCGGCGTCGATTTGAAAACCTTTTATTTCCTTTGTTCACGACAATTTGGGGATAATGTAAAGTGGAAATATATTTTAGCTAACAGGAAATTATGGAGTCTTACTAGATATTTTATCTTTTTGTTAACTTATATCGGGTGTAAGGGACAGCCCTCCTCAAACTGATGGGATGAATTCAGTATATCATACTAAGACGGCCGGTACATGAAATTATTTCAGAACCTTTAAAAAAAAGTTGTAATTTTCCATTGATTTTACGTTCCAATGACGCAAACGAATCAAGAGACGCAAGTTCTTGCGTCTCAACCCGGGCGGGGGGTGCGGGAGGTGACCTGACCGGCCGCGAGCGCGACCCCTCCCTCAGTCAGTCAGCTGTTTCGCTAGCGAGCACCGTGTCGGATAGAAACTTCTTAAAATCTTTTAATGAAAATAACGTTTTTTTTTGTGTTCGGTCATTTATTATAAACCCATGCTTGAATCACAACGGTGTTTACCCTTACACCCTGTATTGAGGTCCAGCCCATGATTACCCCGCTGCCGGGCAAAGGTATATTTATTAGAGAGTACATAAGAATTCAATAAAGTCACATTGGAACCCACAACCTCGGGCATGTGTGGCGATGTCTTAACCACAGAGCCATCACGAAATTATAAAAGTAATGGTTAAAAAAATTCCTCGTATAGTATGGGTTGAATATAACATTTTAAACACTGATTTACTTCTGTTTGTGTGAGTTGGTTAATGGAGATTGATTCATTAAAATTAAATTGCCTACTAGGTAATACTAAACTAACCCAACTTTATAATTATTATGTATTGTCTTATTTCCGGGTTCATTCAAATCAGGCATATTTTCTATGTATTCGCGATCAAGTTTATTTTGTATTGTTTTCGCGTGATTTTATCAATATCACGAAAGTCTACCAAACGCAGGGATAATAAAGAGATTCAGAAAGAGAAATAACTGAAAAATTCTAAATGATTGGCTCTGAGGAAAAATAGCTCTTCAGATGTTTTCTTTACAGAATGTATTTTTGCTCACGTTAGAAATCATTCAATTTTGGTTATGAGTTTTGGTGACAGGGGGCCTCGTGGCTAAATGGTAACAGCCGCATGGGTCGATCGAAGGTTAAGCTACGCTTGCCGCGGTCGGTTCGTGGATGGGTGACCATTCATTACTTAACGCGACCTCTCCGTGCCTCGGAAAGCAGGATAATTATGCCGGGGCTCGGCTGTCATTCATAGATCTTTGACAGTCGTTACGCTCAATAGTTTGACAACCAGTCTTACCAAGGGGTATCGTGTTACCCAGTAACTGGGTTGTGGAGGTCAGATAGGCAGTAGCTCCATGTAATACTGGTATTTAGCTGCTTCCGGTTAGACTGGAAGCTGACCCCAACATAGTTGGGAAAAGGCTAGGCAGATTGTCTTTTATGATATATTGATCTGAGATGGAGAGAGGAAAAACTTATTAATAAAAAAAAAAAAAATATGCTAATATTATAACATCATCATAATCATTTCTTCTTCGTCGTATCGATATGATTCCATTTCTGTAGCTGAAACACACATTTTATAACACACTAGTAAAATAATTGGTAAGCTTTATTTACCCGGATGACCGTAGCAGGTAAGACAAGGGGACCATGGTACAAAAGATAGGAGGATTATACATAGCTGCAGTCGGTGAAACAAGGCCGTCAATGATGGTAAAGGCTTGATTTACACGGTGTGATTAAATTCTCTGTGGCATTCCAGAGGCAAATAAATTGCACCATGTAAATCTGGCTTAAGAATGTAAGTCCTTATGTTGAAACAAAGTATAAATAGTATTTAGACGATGCAATTTATTTGTTCAATATTGTATGCCACGGGCAAGAAACTTGCATCGTTTTAAAACTCAGATAACTCAAGCAAGGCTTCTTCAGTATCTAGCATTTTATGCAGAACCCTAAAACTTAAACAATATTATTTAGATTAAATCTATTGTGTTCACTGAACACAGATCACAACAAAAATTAAGTTATTATGTATTATATCCGTTTTATATTCATTCAAATATTATTTGGTCCTATCTCTCAATCATTATGGTCTAGCAGGCTTCTAATATGTATACTGAAATGATGATGATACATAGTATTACTTACATGACTTCACATGATGTTTTTCGTAGCTCGTCATTATGTTTGAGCGAACGTTTGTTTCGATTATTATTTTGGTCCTGTGTGGCGCATATTCCTATAATGTGAGTATAATAGCTAGGTACTAACTTGTAATGTAAAAATGTAACACAATTCTTGAATATAGTACATATTGACTTTGACGATTTTTTGCAAGTTATCCAAATAAAAACTGTCAATAAGTCAACTTGGGCAAGAGCTTGAAAACATTACGCATCTCCGCCGCGAAGAGTTAGGCAGAAGTGTTCCTATAGTACACCCACATTTATTTCCATTTATGTTTAAATCCCATGTAATAGACGCTGGTAACCGGGCACAAATCCAGACTCTGGGCTGCTATTGAGAAATTTTCCGTCAGAAATTTCCCGACCGTAGTGACTTGACCTGGGAATCGAACCCAAACTCAAAACATATCCTAAGAAAGACATAGAGACATATACACACAGATACAAACAGAGAGATTTCAAGTTTTTGTTTAAATACATTTCAGTGTCTCAGGATAACACCCGAACGTGCAATAATAAAATACGTAAACGAGAAATACATCTCTAATGTTTCGGTCAACGTTCGAAGGTCGAGCAGAAGAGGGGGGTATGGGTTCAACATGAAGCTGATTAACAAAACAGTATTAGGAAATAACGTTACGGTAAGATTTTTAGTTAAAATAATTATAAACTTTAAGAAAGCACTAGCGCTTGCAGAGTAACCAAGCTGAAGTGGCAGTAGGCTGGCCATGTTTGTCGAAGGACCGTTGACCGGTGGAGCAAACGAGTCCTGGAGTGGAGACCGCGTATTGGTAGGCGTAGTGTGGGATGCCCCCCAGCTAGATGGTCCGACGACTTTAAGAAGGTGGCTGGGAAGTTGAGACTAGATGTGGAAGTCGGAGTACAGGGTTTTGTGACGCAGCTTGGGAGAGGCCTATGTCCAGCATTGGACCGCGATAGGCTGAGTCCGGTCATACACGCATGCCGGTTGCGAGTATTACGCAGCTAATATTTCTGAAGAAAAATCGCTTCAAATGTTTGTCATTATTTTGTTACTGTTGTTTTTCTAGTTCCATTTGACCGCGTATGAACACAGTAGCCGATACAATCAGTATGTTCGCACCTTAATCGAGTTTCACTTCAAGTGGTGTGATTTAATCCTTCGCGACATATGGTTTGGTCCTGTTCTCCGAAAGCATGGTTTAACAGAATGTCCTATGTTTCCGGTAAATATCAAACTGCTTTTTTTTTCCTGATTTTATTTCCGTTAATTTAACCGCAATTTAAATTTTCAAACAGGGCCCTGTTTATCAAAAGTTTCAAGTCTACACGTTCACAAGTTACCAAAAATGTTAATTTTCGTTAAATTCATAGCTCATCTCCATATTCATAATCAGCCTTTATGTTCCCACCGCTGGGACACGGGCATCAGGTCATCTCTCATTTGACCACATTTAAAAAAAGAAAATCCAATCTAAACATTTATTGCGACACTAAGCACGACACTTGTAAACTTGTAAGACGCAATAGAGAGTCGCCGGACACTCTCAGGATTTGTTTGTAATTTTCTACAAGAAGTAACTTAATAAGAAGTTTTTGCCAAACAAAATCACGAATAAAAGTTTTAAAATATAAGTACTTGTGAACAAAATAATAACACTTAGTAGTAACAATGCTTGTAATTTTTGATTAACAGAGCACAGGAATGACAAAGTAATTTTATTTTAATGTTTTGTTAATATTCTTTACAGGGTCCTATTGCAGTGACAAATTTTTCATTTATTGGAAACTTCCCTTTTACCGTATTATTTGATAAAGGCAAGTTCGATGCAACCTGGAAAGTAGGGTCAACCGGTGAAGTAATGTGCTCTCTTGATATATTTGTTGATTTTGGAAAATCATGATAACAGACAGAGATGAGAATAAATCATATTCAGCACATGTAATTGTTATTTCATTTCTTGAAACTTCAACGTTATTGGATAGAAGTAACCATTTCTAATATTGTTATATGTATCCGGGTATTAATTTGGTAGTAAATCGTCATCACCGTTACTTTTTTTTTACTAGAGTCCTATTTTATTAAAATGCCCCTTTAATAAACCTATTTGTAGTAGGTATTTAAAACTTTATCTTGTATTACCCAGTTACTGGATTGTGGAGGTCAGATAGGCAGTCGCTCCATGTAATATACAGCTGCATCCGTTTAGACTGGAAGCCGACCCTAACATTGCTGGGAAAAGGCTAGGCAGATTGATTGATTTAAAACTTTATCTTATTGTAAGTGTAATGTACTGTTAGTACGACACTATAAAAAACTAGCAGACCTACACATTCATAAATCGAGATGACCAATTTTTGGAATCATTTTTACTCGATTTGTTATTGGAGATTCGGGATGATCTTTTAATCGAGTTTTTCTTTCATGAATCATAATTTTAAGTCTAGCTTAGATAAGATTTCAAACATTTATGTAAAATAAGAAGAAGTCACCATTTTTTTTTTTTGGGAATTCTTTCTTTAAATTGAATAATCTAACTATAATATTATAAATGCGAAAGTTTGTAAGTATGGATGGATGGATGGATGGATGTTTGTTACTCTTTCACGCAAAAACTACCGAACGGATTTGGATGTTTGGCACACAGATAGTTTATAACCTGGTTTAACACATAGGATACTTTTAATCCCGTTATTCCCACGGGATCGTACCATACGCGGGTGAAACCGCGGGGTGCAGCTAGTGACACAATTAACAATTTATTCACCCAGATTTACCTTCACCTTTAAATATTTATATCGCTGTCTATAACTAGAACAAGAAAAAAAATAAGCGATAGTTAAATCAAATATGTAGTTAGAATGTTGTCAATCCCAGTAATTGATCAGTACGTACCTACTACATGAACCCAGGTGATTGGTCCATGCTTTCGCGCAAGACGACATGCAAACCACTAACTCGATCAAGCGTGGCCTAACTCGATTTAACTTGAATTAGATCTAACTCGATACCTACCTTAATCGATTAACCAGATCGAGTTGATCTCTACCTTTGATAAAATCAGGCATTAAATTGAATAAACCAGTGAATATTACTGTCTAAAAATGTATTTATTTTAATGAGTACAGTGTTGTCATAAAATCTAGCGATATTAAATAAATTTCATGTTAAAAAAAGTGAGTGCCGGTCGTGTAAGGTCACTCTTATTTATATAAATCAGAGTGAGAAGAGTGACTGTTTTCGAATATCGACTGGGACGCAGAAGTACTTCATAAGATTTTCGGCACGACGTTCTGGTCCCAGTATTCTGATCAGTACGTAATTTTAATTCAACAGTACTTTCACAATTATTTAACCCGTGCCAGTCTATTCTGTAACAATCTCAACGTGAAAACTTGCTGAAGAGAGCTTGGAGAAAATTACTTTGAACGGGATATACGATTTTCGTTTTCAGAAATGAATACTACATAAAAGTTAATTAATCTTACAGTCATTTCACAGTTTATAACGAAAATATAGGACATCAACACTATCCTTACGAATCCAATTGGGCACACAATTTCACTAAATTTAACGCAATAACCAACTGCGTCATAACTTTGAAATGGAATGTTGCAGTTAGTTACTGCATGATTTCACAATAGATCGGTCAAAATATGCGAACTGGGTAGAGAGAACTGAAAGTCCGATTTACGTTCAACGCCAAAATGAGGTTTAATTACTGTCAATCATTCGGGTCATGGCTTGATTTAGTTTAGTATTTAGGTAAATGAGATTGACGGCAAGCCACAGGTACAGTACCTAATGAAGCTGATGTACGAGTATTTTGTAAAAATATCACTGTGTAAGGGTTCATGTACATGGTACCGCCGCTGCGCATCCTCCGGGCCGAGGCAGCGGTGCCTCCGCGCCGACGACGCGCCGCCGCCGCCTCCGCGCCGTCTACGCTTAATTAAAAGCACGTGGAATTTTGCAAGCAGCCGACGACGCTGGAATAAAAAAAACAGTTTAAACAATACTAGCGGTGTGGCGGCGGTTCGGTGGCGTCGCGGAAAGGGCGCGGCGGCGCCGTATAGACTGCTTAAAAGGGCGCGGCGGCGGCGCTGTGGCGGCGCGGTGACGGCGTCCTATCACCGAGCACTAAACTTAGGTGAAGTGAGATTGAAGTGAACTGTCAATATTGTCAATCCCTAGTCCAGATGAACTGGCAGCTCATTTCAAGACATAAGGTGTTGTACCGGAATTGTACATGGAAGTATCCGTTTCTAAACGTGAAGAGAGGCAATCTGAATCTCTGTAGATCATAGCTTTAGATGATCCGAGAAAGACCGAGTGATAGCTAGTCTTTTACTTTTAATTCTTTTTCTCAAACATGCTTAGAAATTCGAGAAATTTGACAACCTTCTTGGAGAAAAAATGTAGATTTCAAAGCTTATAAGTTGCCTCCTGAGATGCGAATGGTGAAATGGTGGTGGTCACTTAGGACACTCCTTACGTTTGGCCTTACCTTTGCTTGAAGTAAGTGAAATACGGGCATATTTCACTTAGAATAAAATTATATGTCAGAACAATGTAAGTAGGTATGTTAATTTGCTTCTCCCTATTCTCACCCCTGTGAGAAAAGTGTCATGCAGATTTAAATGAACACGTTGACAGCTTGTCCGCATGGCTGCTGAATTACAAAGTACCTAGAGTACCTAACTGCATGAAACAGTTTCGGAGAAATTGTACCGTGACAGACATTAAAGTGAATCCATAAGTGTTTCAACAATGTTTTTACGTCTTATGTGTTTGTATTTCATATTTGTCTATTTTTTTTAATGTAAAGTCAAGTTTTTTAAATTTATTAGATGATAACTAGCTGCTCCTCGCGGCTTCGCCAGAGTTGACCCTAATTATTTTACTAAAATAAAAGTAGCTAAAGTTACTCCTTATAATATCAGCTGTCTGCCAGTGGAAGACCCGTCAATATCGGTCCAGCCGTTTCGGAGATTATCCGGAACAAAAAGACAGAGAAAAGAAAAAGTTTTTTGTTATGAGTACCGTACATATACTTACATAAGCATTTAGTAAAAAGCTGTTATTTTTAAGTTACAAACAGACACTTCAATTTTATTATTTATAAGTTTTTTTAAATTTATTTATTTACTAGCTTCCGCCCGCGTGGTATGCCGATATAAAGTAGCCTATGTCCTTTCTCAGGCTCTAGACTATCTGTGTACCAAATTTTATTTAATAAATCGGTTCAGTAGTTTTGGCGTGAAAGCGCGACAGACAGACAGACAGAGTTACTTTCGCATTTATAATATTAGTATGGATAGTAAGGATTTTTATAAGTACTCTTACCTACGCTCTTTGTATGCACAGGCGTCACCCAGTTTAGAACAGAAACCCTCGGGTCACCCAGATATTTCACAGATATTCTGAACATAACAGGAGATTACTTAACTTCTAGAGGAGAGGTGGGCTGTTTGGAATTACCATCGACTGCCGCACAATAATAAAATAAAAAAAAACAATGGTCCACCTGAGGGACCAATTGTGGAAACCAAACCTCATAACACATACCATGGGTCTACGTATAAAACACAGAACATAAAACATGGACCTAACGTTCACATTTTAGAGGATTCCCTTTAAAAGTGTTTAACGATGGTGAATTTTCCCTAGAGTTTATGTAACCTCATTTTGATAGCTAATAAATATAAAACAAAGTGACTCACTTTTATGTTTATAGGCTGTGTCAGTTGATATATTCGTAAAAGTGACAAATTGTGTAGACATAAAACAGTATGTATATTTATCCTTCGTTTACATATTAAATAAGGGGGTTTGTAGTTCAGTTGTTGTTGTTCATGTATCTATCTAGGTAGGTACACACGGCTACACATCAAGCTATACATTTCCAGTATACACTGACCTCGCATTGTACGGAAATGCTATGCAATGCAAGATCAGTATAAACTGGATGAATAGCTTGATGTGTAGCCGTGTTTACAACACCCCGATTCAAACTTGACGGCTCGGAACATGAAGCGAGTCACTGCGCAGTAACAAATTCATGGGTCAGAGGGGGTGAGGGGGTACTGGGCAGCGAGTAGCGCACTTCCCATCCGCCTTTATGTTTGAATTAAACTGTGACTATACATATTTTAAAAAAAAGTATGAAAGGTAATACTACCGAAATTGCTTATGCCTTAAAGAACTTTGGCTTTAGCGCTTCCTGTGATATGGTTTTTTATGAGTCACAATTAAATAAATAAGTTCTTGAAATATTTATATAAGCAATGCCTAAAACCCTAAAGATACATGCCAGGTAAAGTAGGAAATTAACTGTTAACTAAATTTCCTGCCAACTTAAATTGACCGTATATTCAAATTCTGTCTCTGTCATTCGTTGACAGTTGTATGAAATAGCTATAACACGGCAAATTGACGTATGGCGTCACTTTGTTTAGAAGTTAATTTCCTTGAATGTAATTCAAACTTCATCCTATGGTCTATATCACAGCATAACTACTCCAATTTAGATTCCGTAACAGCTATTCCAGATGATCAATTTTACGCGTGGTTCGTTTTGCGGCTATGTACTTACGAGTTGATTAGATGCTCGCGGCTAATACATCAACTAGTGACGCGCGAATTCAGGTTAGTAGAATAAGGTTGACTCACACGTAATTGATCTGCAACGATGCAATATGTGGCCGTTGCAGAGTGTTTTTTATTTAATTGATAGCTACAGTTAGCCGCACGTCTGTGGTAGCAACATCAGTATATAGGGTGTCCCAGGAAGTATACGGAAGGATACGAATAGGAGCGTGGGCAAGGTAATTTCCAAACTTTCTATAATTGTTTCTGGTATTGAAACTCCGTAGTACGTCTAACCAGCTCAAAATCAAAATTTTACCACTGACGTGCGGTCGACTGTACTTTACGCATCCATAGGTCTCGAGTTCGAACCCAAGCCATGCACCTCTTGACTTTTTGGATTTTTAAGCGTGTTGTATAATTATAACTTGCTTAAAAAATGGTGAAGAAAAACATCGTGAGGAAACCAGCATACCTGAGAGATATTTATCGACGGCATGTGAAGCCAAGTCTGAGGCCCATGCGCGGCTTTAAAACTCTGGCACCAGACTAGTCACTAACCATAGGATAAGACGAAGATCCACAGAAAAAGCAAAACGGGAAAAAAAGGAATTAAAAACATTTTCAAATCATGTGATTTTTAATTATAAAATATATATAGACGACCAAATAATTCATGTTTTCGTCCTGCTACCTTCCATCGTTTAAAAGCTATTGCCATGTAAACGGACTGTTAGGCTACCTACTGTAATATTACAAACATTTGAAACTAGGGCATTCGGTCTAGAGAACCCAGAATTCCTTAGATTAGTTTACCGGTAAATGTCATTTCTAACGGTGTTCAAGGATTCTCGGTAACAATCAAATTAAAATTGATTATCTGTGTCACTTAAAAACTTTCTGAAAAAACAGCTTGATTTCTTATATTTACATCTGCAGGTATCTCTCTCTAAACAATGGCCTCATATTCATATTATATTGCTTGTTAGTAGTGTATTTATACTTTATTTTGCACAATAGTCACTGAACTTTACCTCCGGAATTAATAGCGGTGCCTAGTGTTCAAAACACCACATCGATGTCACATTGATTGAACGCAACTCTCGAATATCGAACGCAAATCATGTAAGTGATGCGTTCACACGTCTATGATTCCACGTAGGCTTTATGTTTGGAACCTCTGACCTTTTCGGATAATCAGACCGTAGGATGATTGCGATTTGGGTCTCTTCAATGGGCTTATAACATGTCGCTATTTGTTCAATCTGCCACCTTCAAATTGAGTCCCCCGTTACGTGTGGGGACAAAGAAACAAATGACTTCAGCAGGATCTGTCTACTCCATGTTCTGTACCACAGAGCATAAAATGAGACACCTTTACGAATAATATTCTTGTCCGAATTTAGCGCTACAGCTGAGCGCAAGCTAGCTACCACAGGGCATTGTTATCACGAACGCATTTGCGACGCAGCTACACAGACAAGTTCGCGTCCTAGCTACTAGAAACAATAGACGATTGCAACAAAATAATGAATCAGCGTATGTTGAGACGCAAGTGACGCAGGTCCACGCATCGCAGGGCAGAGCAGATTTTCGTACTGCGTCTCAAAAACAAGTGACGACCTGGCCTAAACCGGCCACATTAGCAATTCCTCTAAAAGCAGTTCATTTCCTGAATCCCAGCTGTCATTAGCAATTCATAATTTGTGGACTATTTTACGAATCTTTTGAAAACTGTTGAAAACTGTCAAACAGATGAATCATTTGGTATATGAATTACACGTAGATCATATTATGAATTGTCAATTTGTGACATTTTACAATGATTCATAATATTTTCATATTATGATTCTGCTAAAGTGACCGTTTCAAGGCTCGTGGAAACAGGCAGCGGTACCTTTGTCGACAAAGGTACCGCTGCCTGTCGCGCCCACGATATCGCGTCTGTTTGTACGAGCCTTTAAACCCCTCCACGCGTCGCAAATCTGTGCCGGCACTACAACGAGACGCAGAGCAGGGCAGACACATTTCTGCGTCCACGAGTACCTGCGTCGCAGCGTATGCTTAGCCTTAGAATTCTCACGGTCCGTTTCACGTCAGTTTCTATGAGTGAAATTTACTGACACGCTTGGTTTGTATAAAATGTGTTAACAGTACCGTCTCTAGCAGCGGCTGTCGAGGCGTCTCCCTGTTCTGTTCTGTGCCTTTGGCTATTTTGGGCTCTGTGGGCTAAAAATAGTCACTTTGGCCGAATCATAATATGAAAATATTATTAATCATCGTAAAATGTCACAAACTGACAATTCATAATATGATCTGCGTGCGTTTGACAGTTTTCTATGGAGATTCGTAAAATGGTCCACACATTATGAATTGCGTTTTTGTCATATTAGAGAAATTGCTAATGAGAGCTGGAAATTCAGGAAATGAAATGCTTTTAGAGGAATTGCTAATTTGGCCGTTTTAGGCCCCCTGTTAATCTGTAATAAGCATCGTTCTTGTGTGAATGTTTCACAGTGTGTTGGCCATACATATCGGCCACCCTAAGGAAAATATAACTGTTTTGAAACCCCAGGAACATACTACCTGGATGAGAATCTATCAACTCAGCCTATCGCAGTCTACTGCTGGACATAGGCCTGCTCTCAGGCTGCGCCCCAACACCCTGTTCTCCGCCTTCCACGTCCGTCAAGGTCGTCGGATGTGAATTGAAGTGGCCTATATAGAAAGTACTCAATAGGCTGCGTACCCATGTAGGCCGCTGAATATAAAACTTGGCAAAAGCGGGGTTAGGAATAGGCTATATCACCGCGATTGCCATGCTGTCCCACTTGTTGCAGTCTCAAATTTCCACAAACCTGCACCCTTGAGGATCTTATTAACTTATCTGAAGAATAGGTACCATAGACTACGAGAGAAAAAAGATGAGCATGAAGATGACTGATTGAACCGAACAATTATGTTAACATTGCTTCAGACATATTGGAATGGATAAAATAAATAATACTTGAATCGACTGTAGTAAAAGTATGTTACGACTCATCTAAAAACACTTTTAGCTAGCTACTTGTTCAGTCTTCCATATTCACGATACATTTACGATGAACTAAAAGTTAATAGAAAATATATTGATAACTCCATACGTAAGACCATAAGTACTGAATATTGAAATAAGTTCGAAATACTATCAGTAACGTCAACAATGAACCAACTTTGACTATAAAAGCAACCGACTTTTTATGAATATATTCAATTTGATGCACGACTAAACTTCGATCTTAGTGATGGGACCCTAATATCGATAAAATATTATTGCTGAGTGCGACGGTCGGCGAACTATAAATTGAGTTCTAGAAAATATAATTTTTGCTTGATGGGGGATTGAATAAATGTTCTGGTCCTGTGAAAAGAATTTATTCCGAGCTTTGCAGACGCGAATTCTTGGCGCTTTCATGGAAAAAAACTGATTTTATATTTACAAGTTATTAAATTCTTCATAATCGTTCATTTTACGGCTTTTGTGATTTATTATCGTTGTTGTATTTATTTCTTGGACTTTTCGCAACCTTGAATTGCTAATGATTGTCTCCAAAATATTTTCGCAAATCGCCACTAGTTGTTTAATAGTAACCAAGTAGTGGCGATTTGCGAAAATAGTGATGAGTGTGTAGTCTTTATTATGATTCAATACTGAATACCTACCTACACATTATTTAAGTTTTTAAATAACGTGTAGGTATTTAGTATTGAATCATAATAAAGACTGATTCAATACTGAATACCTACACATTATTTAAGTCTTAAATAATGTGTAGGTATTTAGTATTGAATCATAATAAAGATTACAGCAATTACAGCTCCAATAAATATTAATACGATGCAGATAAAAAAGATACAAGTTTACATATGCATGAAACTATTACCGTATGCTGAAGCTGAAATGCTTTGCATATCATTTGCATGCCTGCTGCAAATGAAAACATAACTTACTTTTTCATCTCAAATTACTAGGACGTAACGTCACTATGTAGCGCAATTACCACTACTTTTATTTACAATTTTAAATAAAATATACAATCTAATTCTAATGATACTAATAACAAATAAAGGGGAGGGGCTCATTGGGCATCAAAGAATTCGTCCGCATCGCTGACACTGGGAAAAGTGCCCAAAAGGCTGGCAACATTGCCACGTTGAATGGCAATGCTGATTCTTTGGGCTAAAAATAGGCCAGCCTTCTGGTCACGTGAAGAGTCGACCAATCGCTTAGCGATGTCCCGAAATACTCGATGAGCACTCGGACCCCACGGCCCTAGTGTTTCAACCCCAAACGGCTCAAACATATAGCTCCCAATAAGGTTGTTATATTTGCGCCGTTTGAGGTTTTCTGCTCCTGCAGCAGCTGCTCCAGCACAGCACGCCGTGCTAGGAAGATGGGATGGCGCGAGGGTGTCGACACAGGTTGCGTCCCACACCAAAGGTCTACCCAACTTCCAAGGCATTATGGTCATTCCGTCTGGCCTCTTCCCATCGTCGCGTGCCAAGCCGTTGGGTTCTAAAACAGCTGGCACCCCGGCGGTGACAAGAGCCCGACGGATAATGTCGTTAATGCTGGCGTGGCGTGCCATCCTACCAGCGCTCTTGCTGCAGGATAGGCCGAGGTGTCCGAGGCAGTCGACTCCTTCACCGCATTGACAACGATGTGGAGCACCGCAAGGAGCGCCCAGACGCAAACATGTAGCGAGCTGGAATGTGGTGTCACCCAGCATAGTGCCTACGTTGGGTGACGGTAGCGCCTGAAGCCAGAGGCCCGACTCCCATTCTCCCACAGCCAGCAGGCGCGCACGCTCAGCAGTATTTTTGGACGTATTAATAAGTTTATTCCGTACCAACCTGCAGAGCGGCTCATCCCACTGTCTTTGGGAAGACGGGTTCTCGGGCTGAACCGTGTCTGGGCAAGCCACTTTCCAGACATTCATTGCATCGGTCAAACACGGCACTTCAGAGTCAACCCGAGAAGAGGCTAAAATTCTTGCGGTTAACTTTTCGGTGCTGTGGACCGAGGAAAGGAACGCCGGTAGGCTTACACTGGAAATTTTGCGGACGCCGAGCCCACCAAAACGAATGGGTAGTGTTGCTTGAAGCCACGCGCGGTCGTCCAGTGCCACATTTAAAATGGATGTTAAAGTGCTTCGAATGATATGATCGATTTTTTCAAAAAGGTCGGGCTGCTTCCATAAAGAGGAAGAGCGGAGAAAATACATAAAATTTGGACCGAAACAGCAATGTCTGATGAGGGTGAATGCCGAATGTAAATTAATTTTAGAAAGTCTGTCCGAAATATCGTTAAAATGTTTGATTTTTGCCTCGACGAATGGTGAAAAACTATCTTCTAGGATTGGGGAACCTAGGAGGTGCAGTGAACTTTTTTCCAAAACTTTGATATCCGGGGCTATTGAGTTAAATTTCTGTATGGTCGATTGTCTGTCGGTGTCGTCACAAAGGTAAATTTCGCATTTGGAATTGTTTAGGTCAAGTCCGATGGATTGGAACTGCTGCTTTAGGAATTGTAGATCTTTTAGAACGGTGTCTACGTCACCTCCTAGTGTACCATCGTCTAAATACCACACATTAAATTTTGAATTTAGTTGTTGTATTATGGGATGGATAGCCAGGCTGAAAATGACTGGCCCGAGAGGATCACCTTGTTGTTTCATTACCACTACTGATTTGTAAATATATGTGATTCTTTGTAAAAGAGCTCGTCTAAGACAGTAACATTCATAATATTTTAGATAGGTTGGCAACCCCTAAGCATCTATAGGCAGTGGTAACCAATTTCATCAGGTGTTCCTTCAAATGTTTGCCCACCTTTTAAACATTCTATAAATCTAATCTACATACAAACAATATACATTTAATAATATATAAAAACAATAAAATATTCACAGAATAGTCAGATATATATATATAGACAAAAATAGTCAGAATTAAATGTTTTTTTATTTCTCGTAAGGATGTTTTACATAAATAATCGTCACTTTGTCGAATTTATTACGAAAGAAAAAAAAACATAATATACCAGTTGATTCTTTGACATGCTCTCATTATTACCCTTAGAGTTATGGGATATCGAACGGAACACCTTGTAAACGTACCGATTATGTAACTTAAAAATTATTCAATCTATTCATATATAGATATCGACAAAGATGCCCAAAGGCCATCACTAAACGCGTCGTAATTTTCATCTTTTAAGATGTGCACTGGGTGCCACGCGTAATGGTATTGTTCTTCTTACGATATTTTTCTTTTTACTAGGAAATAAATACTTTACGACGTTTTACGTAATATGAGCTGTAAATTGTTGGAAGAAACAACTGGTATTACTCTTGTAACAAGTGAGAGATAAAACGGAATTGCTGATTGCAATGGTTTTAAGAAGATGGGCAAGAACTAAGAGGATTGTTAAGTTAGTATCTTAGGCCAAAGTAGAACATGTTGAAGTAACAAGAAATGGAAAAGTAAGGTTAGGAATTTCTCAGTAGCAGCCCGTAGTCTGGATTTGTGCTCGATTGATGGCGATAACCATGTGGTTTGTCTAGCGTGGTGATAGCAACCCGCGACTTAACCCCTATTTCACTCGCGCAGGGGGCCTAAAACGGTCACTTTGGCAGAATCATAATAGGAAAATATTATGAATAATCGTAAAATGTCACAAACTGACAATTCATAATATGATCTGCGTGCGATTCATATTACGAAATAATTCATCTGTTTGACAGTTTTCTATGGAGATTCGTAAAATGGTCCACATAATAGGAATTGCTTTTGTGTCAAGTTAGACGAATTGCTAATTTCAGCTGGGATTCAGGAAATGAACTGCTTTTAGAGGAATTGCTAATGTGACCGGTTTAGGCCCCCAGGAGTTAGGTTTCCAAAATGCCTTTCCTGTTTACAGTTTCAGAAACTTACCTACCTATGTATCTTCGACGGTATCAATCTTTAGCAAATTTGGCTACAGTTTGTCTGTCAATCGTTCACGAACCTGTTTTAAACAATGTGTACTTAAAGAACTATAGATAGATGATAATTTTCTTCACAACTTATATCTAAATCAAAAGTCATTTATTCAAACTAGGCTGAAAAACACCAAAAATTTTCAAACGCTAAAATTACATAGACAGTCCAAAACGCCTTCACCACTTCCTACTTCTTTAGCTGGGAAGAAGAAGTGGCGCAACAAACTCCCCAGCAGCACAGCTGTCTGTTCAGTTAGAAAACTTGATTCTATACAATAGTAGGTATACAACTTAGCTATGTGTGTTCCGTAGTATCTGAAAAGCATTTTATAATAAATAATTTTAGAGATATTGGACGCAAAACTCTAAATATCTATGGATGAATGTTAACAAAAGTAACTCCCAAAAAAGTATTTCCAAAGCTAAAATTAATAAAACAATTAGACGACTTACAAAACTTTACAGAAATTTTGACTTATTCGAGAAGTTTTCAACAAATTTTCCTTAATTCAGATTGAAGAGATTGAAGCTTTCTCCGACAATTATTATAAAAAAGTCAAAGAAAATTTACATGTTATTATGTGCTTTCTGAAAACGAAAGTTTTGAATGAACGAAAAAGTTTTACATACTTAGATGTTGTTATCCCTGATTGTTCATGAATTGAATAAATTAGGGTTCATTTTTCTGTCAGATATTCAACCTTAATCATTGTGAAAGCAATTTAATCAATCATAGTATCACTTGCCATGGTAAAGACCTAATTAATTAGATCTAAGGGTTTCTATACATAATTCTTTATAAATAAAATAATATACGTCACAATGCATACGATAAAGACGAATTTTGGACGCCGACCACAACATAGTTGGGAAAAGGCTTGGCAGATTGATTGTAAGACGAATTTTGGACGAATACTGTCCGTAACTATAGCAGATAGGTACAAAAAATAACACAACCAAAAAAATAAACAAACAAAAAGAAGAAAAAATAATAAATAACAAAACCACATCATGCCCCAAACATAATATAACAGCACTAAAAAAAATCCGAGTACACAAAGCAAAAGTATTGCAACAAAACCATAACGGGCATAATGAAAATCACTGTGCGCACTTATTTGGTCCAGTGTACGTGACGCGGGTCGCGAAATTTCGTCATTCAGAACGTCCATTACGGGCCAATCGATTGGTCGATCCGGGTCAAATATGTCACCCTTATACACGGACGATCATAAAAATGGACGATATTATTTCACGATACAGAAAACATGGGGTTATTGAATCTTTATGCAGTCTTATAAATGTACTGGGGTTTTGTAGTGTATTGATATTGGCTTTCAATCCACTACTAATAAGCGAAAGTAGCTTGGACGACGTTCATTTTATAGCTAAGAAGACTTCTTCAAAAAGGAGGAGGTTCTCAATTCGTCTATATGTTTTTTATTTTTTATTTTTTTAAATGTTTGTTCCTCGATTTCTCCGCCAATTATGAATCGATTTTGATGATTCTTTTTTTGTATGGCATGCTTCCGAGGTGGTCCCTTATAAATTTTATTAACTTTTATTGTGTAGTTTTTGAGTTAGGTTCAATATTACGTATTTTTCCCACTTAGTTTATCTAGACGATGTTTTCATTTACTCCTTCACTGTTATTTACATCAGCTAGTGGTATTAGAATTTGTGTGGGGTAGGTACCACAACTAAAAAGTGAAAAATAAAAACTTTTTACAAAAAAAAAACCGACTTCCAAAAAAATACACTCAAAGAAGAAGTCGGAAGTCGGTTTCGGAAGTCGGTGGCAAAAAACGAAAATTGAAAAGCAAAGACACCGACTTCCGAAATTAAAGTTATTTTTCAGTTTTGAGTGTTTTTTTTTTTTTGTAAAAAGTTTTTATTTTTTTATTTTCATTTTACTTGTTTTTTTTTTTATGTTACCATGAGTGTGTTTAGTTTGATTTGTGATCTTCCTGTGCGAGTCCCAATAAATACTATTTCTACCATTCATTGACCCCAAACATGACACTAATAATGAGTATCTACTAGGTTATACCGAAACTATGTAATCCTGTTACAACCCATGGGTTGTAACTTTGGCTCTAGTGTTACAGAATATAATTTAATACTGCCTTTAATTATGTAATGTTGTTGTGAAATTACAAGACTACCTATATTGAATTTAAAATCGTAGCAAGTGGCGTTCTACAGTTTTTGCCTTCACACTTGGGAAGAAGGCGTGGCAGGTTTGTATGTGTGTATGTATATACTGTCTTGTTAAACCCGTCTTTATTGAAAATTGATGTACACACATAATAAACAGACAAGAAGAAAAGAACAGAAAAAAACGTACAAAGGTGATGCTTATTTCTAAAGAAATCTCTTCCAGCACACCTGCGATAGGAAAGTAGATAAATGTAGACACCGTGTGTAGAAATATATGCGTCGACTTGAAAACCTCTTTCATTTTTTTTCGTCGGTTAAAATTTATATCATTGAGCAGTTGTCAAATGCCATCGACGTGGCTGAATTTTGGTGAAGATTTAATAGTCGAAATATTAGTCAGTCCACTTTATAGTATCAGTATTATAAAAAGTATGAAATAATAGCGCAAAACAAAAGGAATTCAAAAGGGGTCTTCAGACAAACCTTATCGTACCTTATTAAGGTCGTCGACGACCATGTACCTATGTAACGTACAGATACTTTTATTACATGCCTTAGTTCAAAAAGTACCGTCGTCTTGCCTTTGAGCAGCACAGTCACATTCCTTCCGTAATAATTTCCTTTAGCAGACTTACACGGAAAATAATCAAAAGGAGTTATGTGTACTGAAAAGGAGGAAGTGAACCTTCAAATTAAAATAAGTGGAATATTTTATTAATATATTCTTCGTAACGACAAAGGCGTAGACCCTATGCTACGATGCTAAGCCAGTTGCTACGCTGTAGAGTGTAGACCCTATGCTACGATACTACGCCAGTTGCTACGCTGTAGAGGGTCTTGAGTTCCTTATTTTATTTTGTTTTGGGTGAAAAGTATTTTATGAAGGCTTTTTGTGTGTGCTTGGTTGCTGGTCTGGGGGCTTAAACCGGCCACATTAGCAATTCCTCTAAAAGCAGTTCATTTCCTGAATCCGAGCTGTCATTAGCAATTCCTCTAATTTGACATAAAAGCAATTCATGATTTGTGGACCATTTTACGAATCTCCATAGAAAACTGTCAAACAGATGAATTATTTCGTAATATGAATTACACGCAGATCTTATTATGAATTGTCAGTTTGTGACATTTTACGATGAATCATAATATTTTCATATTATGATTCTGCTAAAGTGACCGTTTTAAGCCCCCTGATCCTATATCGATTAATTACTAGGTCTTAAACAATAAGGGTTTATTATTTAAGATATAAATTGGGTTAGATTGCCTCGTTGGTCTAGTTGGTCGCAAACGCTACTGCTGAGGATGATTTCCTGGGTTCGATGTTCGGGTCGCGCGAAATGTTGTAGGTTTTTTCTATCTGGAATTTCTCAGTTCTCTGGAGTTTTGCCCGAGTGATGTGCATTAGGGTCATCCCCTATTTTATGTGTCTGAAACATAACTGGTGAAATGTATGTGTACTATATAGGTCCACCACTGCCTAACCCTTCGGGGAATACAGGCGTGATGTTATGTTTCTTCTAGAATATGTCAATTACAAAGTTAAATTCGATAGCAGTTACAGCTTGGCCAATTCACCCGATGAAAATTGGTTTGATAACTGCTGCGTGTTACCTTGTTGCCGAAGGGTTGTCCTTAAGACGTGTCCAAATTGCGCGACAAGAGCGCGGCAGTAACCGTTGTTTATCAAAAGTTACAAGTCTACTAAAAGTTGAATTCATAGCTCATCTCCATATAATCAGCCTTAATGTTCCCACCGCTGGGACACGGGCATCAGGTAATCTTTCTCTTTTGAACACATTAAAAAAAAAAAAAACGAATTTATACATTTATTGCGGTACTAAGCACGACACTTGTAAACTTGTAAGACGGAATAGAGAGTTGCCGGACACTCTCAGGATTTCCTATCATTTTCTACAAGTGGTAACTTACAAAGCAGTTTTTGCTAAACAAAATCACGAATAAAAGTGTAAAAATATAAGTACTGGTGAACAAAATAATGACACTTGATAATACAAGGCTTGTAAGTTTTGATAAACAGGGTAAAGGACACATTTCTGCCGCGCATTAGTGTGGACTAAACCGACGAATGTTTGCGCGGCAATCCGAGACACGCCGCGTACTTCAGTTGGCATCAGAACTAAAATGAAAGTGGTTGCGGGTGTCGGTTCGTCCAAACACAATTACTGAGCAATGTTTGCTTGAAATGTTTGTGCGTGGCACGTAGACAGAAGCGTTCGCGCGCGGCAGTCGTCCAAACACAGCGCGGCATGACACGCGCGGCAGCGGCGCACGATTCGCACTCAATGTTTGGACACACGTTCCGGGATATACCTACGTTGATAAATGAAATTTCACCGGCAACACTTATCATACTGCACTTACTTAGCATAAACTTGTACTAGCCAATGTATTCTGCAACAATCTCACTGTGAAAACTTAGGTGAAGTGAGCTGTCAACAGTGTCAAACCTTAGCATCAGGTGGAATGACAGCACTTCCTTCAGCGAAGCAGTAATGCTCGCGAAGAAGGAGGCGGAACGGGTGAGGGAGGGGCACCATAGGCGCGAGCTTGCGGACGGCGTGCAATGGGTAGCTCGCCGTCCAAAAAGGTCCAGGCCCGGGTCGATGGCGCTTCCTGTTCCACGCGCGCCTCAAAGAGATGTCAGCACAATTGGTGGGGTCCACTAGGACCGGTGCCTGCCAGTAGCGTGCCTAGGGTTCTAAATTAGGGCAAGCCCACAGACTATTTACGATTAAAAACAGCCAAGTGAGCGATTTACGGATTTTCTTTGTTGTTCATGATAACACCATTATTATAAGTAAGCGCCATCTATATTAACGAATGCGCGTAACCACACCGATTAGCAGGACCTTTTCACCATAATAAATTCTTTCGCTTGTCACCAAAATTATTCAATCATAAGCCGCTAGATGGCCCCCAAATTATCGATTTGTTGTTCTTTTACCGTAAGCATACTTAGTTTTATGAATTATAATGTCGATTGAAAATGTTAAATGATATCTCATTTAGGTACCTATATAACATTTTTTAATTAATCATAATGACAATAGCCAACTATATCTTTATTTCAAAACACCTAGTTACGAAGAATATCTTCGATAAGAAAATTATTGTGTTTTATGATCTTGATGAGATGTAATAATAATAAGATGGTTTGTTTTTCAGTGGTTTACCGAAACTATAATTGCCATACAAACAACACTATACAAATTTTGATGTCTTTCATGCCACCAGCTACCTAAGTTTGTCATACTCATCAACATAATAAACAATCGAATGCCAATTTCAATTATATTCTTCAACTGACAAAAATACTTGTTTTTTTCCAAATTTTATTAGGTACAGTCATTTGGGGTTGATTACGGTGAAGTAAAGAGAGAGTTACACTGCCAGAAAACTCAAAGTAGGTACTTACCTTTTCGAACACAGATTCCGAATTCACATTTTGATGATAAAAATAACACTGTATTCACTTACTAAGACACACACACTTACGAATTACAGCCGCAATAACTATCAAATCATTTTAAATAATAAAACTAATTCATTATCTCAGCACTTGGAAATAAAATACTGATCTCAAAATATTAATTTCAAAACAATAACAAATCGAGTCGCGTCGCGGACTTGCAACTCACTTTACGCGGGTCAACATCGCGGCTAGTGAATTAGCGCGAACTTAACTCTAAAAAAGTACTCTGTGCTCTCAAAAGCCCGGCTTTTCATTTCATACAAATCTGCGTATAAGTACTTACCAATATATTAACAAATGTAAACGTTTCTATAGCAATTTGTAGGCGAAAACTGCTAGACAAAGAAAGGTAAGGCAAGCCCCATTGAAAGCCGACGAGTGTGAGCGAGAAGGCGCATTTGAATGCATTGTAGTGGCGCGTAGGTTTGGCAACAAAACGCGGTATTTAAAATTGTATTCTTATGAATGATTGAGTTCAATGAGTGCGTAGATCTGGCACCCTTGCGCAGTGCGCGCGTCAGATAGAGCGGGGATTTCGAAATTTGATTATTCCTATGACATGAATGATTGAGTTCGAGATTATTGACTGTTTTTTTAAATTTATTTTTCATTGGTAGGCTTATGTTTGTTCTTGTGAATTATGATTTTATTAGGGCAAGCCGGGCTTTCGGGCTTGTATGAAAGTACCGCCCCTGGTGCCTGCCAGGGTTGCGGGAAAGTCCAAAAGGGATACCGGGACCTTGGCGACAGGCCACTGAAGGAACACGGGTGGGTTTTAGTCAGTAACCTAGGCAGTACCTTTGTACTCATGTTATAATTATGTCGTATCTCCATGTATTTTACTGTGTGTACATAAATAATAAAATAAATAAATAAAAGTCTGACATGCTCTTCCACTCCGCCCAGAGCGAGAGAAGTCATTTGAAGATTTCCCAACCACAAAAAAAAAAAAAAAAATGTTGGAATGACAGCTCACTTCAGCAAAGATTTCGTGGTAAGATTTTTCCAGAATGGACCGACTGATATAGAGGTTACATTATATCTAATGGATATTTTCAATGCAGATACAGAATCACATTTTTACTATTGATATCACATAAATAATCCACATCACACTCACATACAAATACAATAGTAAATAGGGTAAAATCCCCATTCGTTGTCCAAAACCCGATTGACCGTCAAAACCGTTTGCCGTGAGGACAGCTCCCTTTATGGCACATTAGCGACAAAGAAGGACTATTATGTCGGCTGGATCCGCGTAACGACTCTCATAGTTCACGCTCAATCGTTGGATTAAGCCGCAATTTGTATCAGTCGGGAACTGTCGCTTTACCCTATTTAACAGACGAGGAAGCGGATGAAAAATTCCATTGTTAACATAACATTCAATCTCTTTTCGTGAGGCCTTTTATATGTCTTGAAGGCGAAAAGTTGTTTCCTTTTAGTTTCAGCTAAACCGTTATGTAGCCTTGATTTAGAAAAAACTAGCTGCGCCCCGTGGTTTCACTTGCGTAAGTCTCAATCCCGTGAGAATATCGGGATAAAAAGTTTCCTATGTCCTATTCCAGTTCATGTTCTGCCCGTGTGCCAAATTTCATCTAAATCCGTTCAGCAGTTTAAGCGTGAAAGCGTAACAAACAAACAAACATTAGGACTAACTGTGCCACACGGTTTCACCCGCGTAAGTCTCGATCACGTGGGAATATCGAGATAAAAGTATACTATCTCCTAGTCCAGGTAATGGTCTACCTATGTGCCAAATTTTATATAAATCCGTTCAGCCGTTTTAACGTGAAAGTGTAACAAACACACTCACTTTCGCATTTATAATATTAGTTAGGATTGTTTGAACAATCAACAACAGTCAGTTATAGGGGATCGTGGCTAAATAATAACAGCCGCCGGATCGAACGAAGGTAAAGCTACGCTTGCCGCGGTCGTTTCGTGGATGGATAACCATCGATTACATATCGAGACCCTCCGTGCCTCGAATCGGAAAGCACGTAAGCCGTTGATCCCGACTGTCATTCGTAGATCTTTGATAGTCGTTACGGGTAGTCTGAAGGGCAAAAAGTCTGACAACCAGTCTTACTAAGAGGTATCGTGTTATCTAGTAAAAGTAGTGGTTTGTGGAGGTCAGTTGGGCAGTCGCTCCATGTAAAATACTGGTATCCAGCTGCATCCGGTTAGGCTGGAAGCCGACCTCAACATAGTTGGGAAAAGGCTAAGTAGATTATTTGTACTGTCAAGAAATGTGGTATATAATCAAATTTAGGTAAGCTCTATAATAGAATAGTATGTATCCATATTTTAGGAGAAGATCACTTTTAAATTTTGCGTAAGTATAATGTATCTTATGACTGTACACGAGAAATCTGTCAACAAAGCTAGACATATAAAACGAATGACATTAATCTTCTTATGATTGACAAGATTTGGAAGAACTTATTGCTTTTAGGTCATAAATCTGATAAGCAATCACGTCGCTTTCGAGCTTACTGAGTTAAAAAAAAATTGTTTGATTTCGTTCAGCTTTTTGCTTCGATATGAAAAAATAAAACAATATCTAAGTCCCTTTTACACGATGCAAGTTTCTTGCCAGTGGCATACAATAAAATTTTAGTAAGAAACTTTTGTTGGTGCTTCAACTTATATCTAGGTCTCTCTTCCCTCACTTTCATAGTCCGATGGGACGGCAATCTGAAATGACCGGGAGAGACCAGGCGCAGGACCAACGGCTTAACGTGTTTTCCGAGCCACAGGGGTACCTATCACACCGCCAACTTCTAAACTCCGGGCTGTTACTAAGAAATTTCTAAGAAAAAGAATAAAAAATAAGTCTAACACAAACAAACAATGAAAAAACGAGTAAAATACTAATAAAAAAACCCGACAATTTACTTTAAAAAATAAACACAAAAAACTATCCTTTTAATACATTTTATTACGAAACTTCCCGCTTTATTTTAACATGCATTCGCGAACTCCGGGCCATTTCGCGAGAGGCCGTGGCCCAGCTATGCAGGCCCGTTTATTCAATCGTACAAAAAGTACTAATGGGTGGTTTATTCAACTGTTTACACAAAACTTATTCGCATCACCGCACTCTCCGGATTAGGGTGGAAGTACCCGTCAAATTAGCGAGTTGAGGCCTATAGGAATGGGCTAAAGACAAGTGGAAGTTTATTTATAAACTTTATTGAGGTTTCCTTTATGTACCGTTCTAAAAATATACTTACTTTTATCGTATTTTGGGTAGAAGTTTCTTTTCAATCTACTTTGTCTATTATGTTATGAAGTTTTTAGTCGAGGGTAAAGGAAATGAATTCATTCACACGCTCATTAAAAATAATATATCCTGGATCAAAACGTTTTCAAATAAAATAAATAATCGTTTATATTATATATTGCTTAGAAATTTGATACAAAAATATAGTTGTTCACAAAATTTCTAGATCCCTGTACATCTATATCTACCTTAAATTAGGTATGCAAACATTGAAAGAAAGATAGTAATTAAGTAAAAAAACACGTCAGTAAAATTAAAATGTAAAAAAATAAATTACTTAAAGAATTTAAAGCGAGCTTTAATAATAATAAGGAAATACACAATGTCAATAATTAAATATTAAGTGTAGTGTCATTTAAAAAATCATAAATTGAATAATAACACATCAAATAATATGGCTGTTACTTTCTTTTTAAACATTTGGATTGGATTACTTTGTATATTATTTGGTCTGTCTGGTTTTTACCCGACTACGGCGAAGAAAAAAGGAGGGTTATAATTTTGACCGGTATGTATGTATGTTCATCTGTTCCCTCATATCTTCTAAACGACTCATCACAATTTGACAAATGAGGTATCGTTGGAAGCGTCTTGATTGTCCGCTGGTTATAGGCTATGTGACGTCACATTAAATTAGAGGCGCCCTCTAGAGGACCTAAAGTCAGGAACAAAAAAAAAATTGTTTAAAGTAATAAAAACTAAAACCCAACTACGAATATAAGGTATAAACAAGACACCACAGACAGACAAATTAAAAATCCGGAGTCACACGTAATCTGTTCGATTTATGCCCTAACACGTGTGACTCCGGATTTTTAATTTGTCTGTCTGTGGTGTCTTGTTTATACCTTATATTCGTAGTTGGGTTTTAGTTTTTATTACTTTAATTTTTTCTTTGACAGTGTTAGGTAGGCCTCGATTATAACCTAACTAACCTAACCACACTACACCCAAAACTGACTGGCATTGTTTTTAATGACATGTCATACATGTGATCGCCTACTAGAAGTGGTTTTGCGCTCAATGATTTTCGAGAATATATTTTTGGTAAGTAGTTTATAGTTTATTTTTCTTATCAACGTCCATTAGGACGTTACTTTGTTGTGATTTTGTTAATGTTTCTGCTCGGTTAAAGTACAGCTAGAAACAAACACACAATACCATGTTCAAGCTTGCTTTGTTTAACGTAGATACTATATACACGTACTAAGGGAAATTCATCTGTTTGTTGAATTGGTTTGGATTCAAACTCAAGTAGTTTGAAGTTCTGACCATAGCTTTGGGATATTGTCGTTGCGAATCAAGGCTAGGCGAGCATGTTTACTCAAGGCCTTAGTCTAGCCCCGTTTGTTGATTCCGTACAGTTCGGTGCTATTGTGAGGACCTGGCTTTCGTGTGAGACCTGCTGTTGTAATTTTGGTACAATGGATTTTGATTAAACGTAAATTACGACATTACCAATGATTGTTGTGTAAACTGTATATAACAAACGATTTAGTTCTATGTTTAGTGTTTATTTCCATGACTGACTGCGTTTTAATACAAAGCCTAACTACAAGAAAAGGTTAATAACGATATGACCTTTGATCAATACCTACGCTTTTAGAGATTAATTATAAATTATTAATCCTAATTAACGATACTGTTATTAAAATTTATGTAGTCTACTCAGAGTTCCTTTTTCTCGAATATAAGGCGAATCTCCCAACACTAGGCAGGAGCCACCCCACTTTCCATTCGTTGATTAAAACATTGCATTTATTTCAATTAGCATGAAAGAGTAACCTAAAATTGGGCTCATTCTTTTAATTAATATTCGGATGCGGGCTGAAATAGGTGCACGGTAGTGTTAGTAAAGTTTGAAAAGGAATGCTCTATTTTCTGTGTTGAGCTCGAAATAGAAAATAAACTTTTAAGTAAAAAAGTTAAATTAAAAATTTAAAAAACCCCCGACAAAAACAAAGCGTTTAAAAAGTAAACAAATAATATGTATTGGCCCTCTAAGTTTAATATAAAAGTTGTAGGTAATATTTTGATCCAAGCGTCGTCGCGTCGGGGGACGGCTCATGAAAATAGGAAATTAACAGCAGCTATCCTTTCTACAATAGCATATATTCATTATTCCTAGTGTATGTTGGCGTTTTCATTAGCCGTCCCCCGACGCGACGACGCTTGGATCAAAATATTACCTACAACTTTTATATTAAACTTAGAGGGCCAATACATATTATTTGTTTACTTTTTAAATGCTTTGTTTTTGTCGGGGGTTTTTTAAATTTTTAATTTAACTTTTATTTCAAGCTTTTTAAATTTCATATTATATTACTAGTAGAAACGCTATGATCAACCCGCGGTTCGCCGATATCTGCGTAGCTGTACGTACTTTTGCCACAGTGAAGCTAGTTTCTAATTTAGTCTCATTTCTCTTTCCTACTCCATCATCAGACCCTGATCACCATCCATCTGTAACCTATTTTGAGACCTTTCCAATGAGCCCAAACACGATACCTCTGCTGTAAGTTGGTGAGGGCGTTGGGTATCCTGCATCCAGGTGATGCTGCAGCATCAGTTCAAGGTTACTATATTCTTCTAATATCATTGAAGTAACAGAATTCTAAATTTCCAATCGATTAGACCTGTGAAAGATGCGCACATCCATTCATCAACTAGAAAAGAGCTGATAATCTTCAAATAGCTGAACCGATTTTCTTGAATAATAGCTAAGAACACTCTCGATCAAGTCACCTTTCAAACAAAACAAAAAAAAAACAAAATCGGTTCAGCGGTTTGGCAGCTACGATGGAACAGACAGACACACAGATACACAGATACACAGATACACACGTTAAACTTATAACACCCCTCTTTTTCAGTCGGGGGTTAATAAAACTAGAACTAATCCATTTTAATATAAATCCCAATAGATTCAATTTAGATAAATGGATTGGTAGCAACTTTTCAGCGATTAGATTTAATCAATTGACAAGTTTTCGAACAACGCAAAAACGACATTCGGACAGAGAACTCTGTGAAATCTTCAACAATATGGTTTTGAAAAAATCTAAAAGAAAGTAAATCAATATGGGCTGATAACAAATAAATTTAAAATTATGAAAATAATTGAAGTTTTATGTGTTCAATCAGCGGTTCATGGTAAATGGCAAACTTTAGTTCTGTAACTTGCAAATTGACCTTAAATTAAATTTGTCTGTTGATATACTTAACATGGAAAATTGATATAAGGTACAGTGAAAGAAATTAATTTATTAGAGTAAATTGAAAAAAAAAACTTAAGAATAAGGCGACCGATGAATTTTCCATACATACTAACTCATTTGCAATTTGAGTATATTTCCATCATATTATGTTGATATTCGGATTCAGACAGCATTTATCTAGGTTCCTACATCTTTTTGTTCCCAAAAAACATACCTAAAATGAAGTTTAAGCGAATTGAATATCCGCACATTTTTACAGCAAGCATTGTTTCTCTTATCAAGTTTCAAATTATCGAAAAATCAAATAAAAAACCTTAAGTTTTCATTCATCATTTTAGGTAGTATAGAACATATCCAAATTTATCACAAATTTTCAATAACTAGTAGTGCTATCGCGTCAAGCAAATGTCATGTCAATATCAATGTGTGCGTGGTCGTACAGTTCACGGTAGCTGTGTGTATCGCTCCGACAGGCACACTGTTGCAACATTTGTAGCACTCGATTTGTAGTTGCGACTGATGCTCCCAGGCCCCTTAACAATTAGTGTCTTTGACTGTATAGGTACAAAAAATAATGACACATTTTTGTCATTCTAATATATTCAGCAAAGAACTTGGCTGTCACTCTACGGTCTCGTTTCAGTGAGTTATATTTTTTCAGCACAAGCGGAACGATGTTAAATTATTATAATACCCAACATCTCAGGTGTGAATTTTGTTTATGAATTCCTGTGTTTTTACTAGAGGGTGTTTCTTTGTTTTTAGGGATTAAACTCGCCTTTTTATAATTAATGTGATGATGAATAAGTTTGGGAGAAAGGCTTTGAAAAGGGTTATTTTAGGTTTTTAATATTTATAATTCAAAGTTGCTGGGATACGACTTTTATTTTTGGTGTGAAAAGTCGCTGTTTGCGATAATATAACGTATGTAAGGGTGCATGCAGCGGTACAGGGATCGTGGGAGTGTTTAAATTAAGTTAAAAAAAATCCTAAAAAAGTTAGAACGTTGACCTCCAATATCCCCGTAACTAGAAGGTTCCTAGTTGTAATCCTAATCCTAACTTTAATATTATAAAGGCAAAAGTAAGTTTGTTTGTTACGCTTTCACGCTAAAACGACTGACCAGATTTGGATGTGGCACATAGGTAGACCATAACCTGGATTAAAACATATCATGACTTATGCAAGTGCAACTGTGGGGGGCACGTTAGTAATAAAGTAAAATAAAATCTTCATTATAATATAACAATGCGAAAGTGAGTTTGTTTGTTTGTTACGCTTTCACACTAAAACGGCCGAACGGATTTGGATGAGGGTAGTAGGATACTTTTATCCCGATATTCCCATGGGACCGAGAGGGAGGGGGGAGAGAGAGGAGGAGCTCGTGGAGGAGGAGCTTGTGGCTAAGTAATAACAACCGCTCGGGTCAATCCATCAGGTCAAGCTACGCTTGCCGGGGTTGGTCCGTGGATGGGTGACCATTATCACATATCGAGACTCCTCTGTGCCTCGGAAAGCACGTTAAGCCGTTGGTCCCGGCTGTCATTTGTGGATCTTTGACAGTCGTTACGAGTCGTCAGAAGCACGAAAGTCTGACAACCAGTCTAACCAAGTGGTATCGTATTACCCAGTTACTGGGTTGTGGAGGTCAGATAGGCAGTCGCTCCATGTAAAATAATGGTATTCAGCTGCATCCGGTTAGACTGGAAGCCGACCCCAACATAGTTGGGAAAAGGCTAGGCAGATTGATTGCCATGGGACCGAGAGTTACGCGGGTGAAACCGCGGGGCGCAGCTAGTTTGAAATAAAACAAGCTAACCAAATCTTCTGAAAATACATAATACCTAGATATAATTTAATGGGATATGTGGGACATTACATTGGGATAATTTGGATGACTATTATTGTCTTAATGTCGTCATAACTTGATGTTGGCATTATCGTTAAGGAATTAGTATTGAGGATGATGTAAGATTATCCACGCATATGTATATACTAGCTCGACCCCGCGGTTTCACCCGCGTAAGTCTCGATCAGGGAATATCGGGATAAAAAGTATCCTATGTCCTTTTCCAGGTCAAATAGATATTCTGATTGGTTAATTGAAATAATAACTGCTAATCAAATCACTTCACAACAAAATTAATTAAAAGACTTGAGCTGACTCCGAAACGACGCCGACGGGGGGCTGTCATACAAATTATAATAATTACTCTCTTTATCACGCGATAAACAACACGAACATTCCATAAAGCATCCTTCCTACGTTACATCGATAAACTTTAAACCAACCCTATCGATTCAACTTTAAAACAAGTCGAATTTTTCACTCAAAACTTCCACCATTCACAATTGTCAAAGTTTTACATCTGAAACTGAAGCAACGTTTCTTTTTACGAACAACTAGATAATAAAACATTTATAGGCTTAATAAAAAAAAAGTTAAATAAAAAAGAACAACAGAAGTGTCCTGTGTTAACTCTTTTGAAGGTTTTTTCCTTTTGGATCTCTTTGAGTTTAGAACGTTTTAGCTACGGTTATTTTGATGGAGTTAAAGAAGGGTTCAGATGAGCTTTGTGGCATATGTTATATCAGCGATAGTGTGTTTTGATCCTCGAAAAGATTTTATCGTTTTTCGATACATGAAACAAATACTTAAAAGTCAGCACGCACACAAATAAAATCCTAAATAAAACATTATCATCATCTGCTTAGCCTTTTCCAACCATGTCAGGCTTAGCTTCCAGATTAACCGAATACAGCTAAATACCAGTAATTCACTTGGAGCGACTAACCTCTACAACCCAGTTACTGGGTAATACGATACCCCTTGGTGAGACTGGTAGTCAGGCTTTCGGGCTTCTGACGACCCGTAACGATTGTCAAAGATCCACGAATGACAGCCGGGACCAACCAAAACTTTTTAATTTATTTTAGTTTTTGAATTGTTTTTTATCTTTACGGACGCTTTTAACGTGCACGTCTCTTTTTTTCTTTTTACATTGTTCTCACATGTTTAATTTCAAATGAATGATGTAACCAATATATTGTAACAAAATTTTGATTTAAAAGAGTGTCCGTGGAGTTTCTTGCCCGTTCTTCTCCATAGGAACCTACTACGCTTTGGAATGGCCAACTAGCTTCATTTTGTTGACTGACCGACCCCTTGACAATTCAAAAGTACCTGTAATTGGTTTATTTGAAATAAATGCTTTGAGTTTGAGTTTGAGTTTGAACGGCTAAACGTGCTTTCCGAGGGCTAGTTAACTAAATATAACGTAATTTGATATTTCAGACGATATTCCATATTCAACAGCAAGCAAGAAACTTTATTCTGTTACCTTTTTTCATTATTTTACGTGATTCCTTTTATTTTATCAACGTTCTGAGCACACACTGTGCTCAGAACGTTGTGTCGCTGTGTCACTACAATACCAGCGCTATACTACAATTTCAAAAATTTCGAAAATTGATTACGGCCGATTCTCAGACATACCGAATATACATTAAAAAAAATCATAAATATCTGTCTAGCCGTTTTGGAGGAGTACGGCAACTAACACTGTGACATGAGAATTTTATATATATATTAGAAGAAAACAGATAATTCGTTAACCTCACGTCGAGATTCGCCAGAGTTATTAGGTAAATATTTTTTCAGCGCACCGAATTATGAATATTATTCCGCTGGTGGAGAGTAGAAATTTAAAAGTGTTTGTAAAAATTGTTTCCTAAGTAATTTGTTTGTAATTTTATGAATACAATTTTACATTTCAGTGCCTAAATGAGAAATACCAACATAAAAATTTTTTTGCTTCTTAGTAACGGCTTCTATTTGAATAAACGCTGAATAATGTAAAGCAAGTAATTCGGAGATTAACCAGTTAATATGCATAGTGGCCAGATCTCACGCTTTAAATTGCATAAAATGCAGCTGTTCCCTTATCAGCTGTTAGCAGTGTGAAAGTGGCTTTATACCGACCAGTTTGAAAGTAATTATAGTTGTGTGTGTAGTGCTTAAGACGAGAGTAGTAGAGTATTTAACAAATAAATGGTGCTATTAGCAAAAGTACTATTCTTAAGTGTGTGCTTTAAAAGTCTGGTAAGTTTTGTTAACAATAAATAAAATGTTTTGAACTTTTTGCGTAGAACAATAAAAGTGTTAGACCAATAAGGTACAACTCGTAAGTTTTCTTTGTTGAATCATGTGAGCCAAAATTTCGAAAAGGTACCATTTGATATCGAAAAAGACTCGCCAACATAAGTTCGGGTGAATATCTCCGGAGGCGTGCCTTTGACGTGCCGTAGGGTAGGAGTTACCGATACGTACAACATCCAAATGTTCTGAGGGCGGTTTTAGAAGTTCTACAGAATCCTCCGTTTACTTAGACGGGAGTCGTCCACGAGGATAATATACCAATTCAAAAGGAAAAAGGTTTCATACAAAATCTTCTATGCAAATCGTCACTCATGTAACTCGTAAAGCAGTTAGCCATAATGTTACAATACGCGAATAAATAACTTTTTTTTTTTTTTCAATTATGATCGCTACCCTTTACAATGTTAATTTAGACTCTAATCTACATGGTCCTCATATGGCCTGAAAGATTATGTCTGTGGGCTTAAAACAGTCACTTTGGCGGAATCATAATACGAAAATATTATGAATCATCCTAAAATGTCACTAACTGACAATTCATAATAAGATCTGCGTGCGATTTCTATTACGAAATAATTCATCTGTTTGACAGTTTTCTATGGAGATTCGTAAAATGATCAACAAATTATGAATTGCTTTGTTTCAAATTAGAGGAATTGCTAATGACAGCTGGAAATTCAGGAAATGAATCGCTTTTAGAGGAATTGCTAATGTGGCCGTTTTAGGCCCCCTGGACTTTAAAAGAGCATTTTTCTTCTCAGGGATAGTCAGGTAGGAAATGTTAACTTCATTCTAGCTTATTTTTAATATGACTTGTAAAAGTGATTCTGGTATCCTATTAACAGAATAAACAATTTCATTTCATTTTAATAGACCTATGGGCTATTCAGGGGGCTTAAAAAGGCCACTTTGGCAGAATCATAATAGGAACATTATTATTTATGAATCATCGTAAAATGTCACAACACAATTAATATAACGAAATAATTCAACTGTTTGACAGTTTTCTATGGAGATTAGTAAAATGATCAACAAATTATGAATTGCTTTGTTTCAAATTAGAGGAATTGCTAATGACAGCTGGGAATTCAGGAAATTAATTGCTTTTAGAGGAATTGCTAATGACCGTCCGTCTTAGGCCCCCTTTTTTTTGTGGGTGGGATATCATCAAATGACTTCTCCCGCTCTGAACGGAGCAAAAGGGCGTGTCAGACTTTTACTGACTAAAACCCACCCGTGTTCCTTCAGTTGCCTGTTGCCAGGGTCCCGGTATCCCTTTCGGACTATTCCGCAACCCTGGCAGGTCTTAGGCCCTCTGGTTGTCAATTCCCTCAATGCATTATCTTTATGCATTCGAAAAACACTTTCAATCAAGATACCTTTTACTTGTGTGTGACTTACTTAGATAAGGGAACAATTCTAGTGTTACGACTTTACTTATATACCTATAGGTGTTCCATGACATAATGTATGGCATCATAAATTATTTTATGATCTATTTACTGTTGGAATACCTTAAATATGACTTTGGGGGTACCTTTAAATGTAAAATATTACATTCCCGATAAGTTATTGTGACGTTTGCGAGGGTCACAAATGTTTGGTAAGCTAACATTTAGTACCCGTATAATAGGCCTAGAGATTGAAATAACCTGTAAATACTATTTTGTGTGCAATAATACGAAAGTAGGTCTATTTTGATTCCTGGCCGAAAACACACCTTACGTAGAATTAAAGAAATTAACTATTAGAATAACCGAATATTCAAATCATAATTACTGTAATTTTTGACAGTTGTACGAAATAGCTATATCATGGTAAATTGACATAGAAAGAAAGAAAGAAATAAAGAAAAATATTTTATTTGGGACACGCACAGGAAAAACAAGCAGTAACATAAAATAAGAACTAAAAAAAAATAAAAAAAATAAAAAAAAGAACAATCAAAACTAACTAACTACTTAGACGACCTGTGCGAGGCCAAAAAGGCCCGTATCTCAGCATAATGCTGCGATATTTAAAAAAGAAATAAATACCGCAGCGCTGGTATTCTGATAGGGCCTGCTGTGATGCCACGGACACGCCTACAGACACATAATAATATAATAATAATAATAATAATAAGCCCCCTAAACAACCACACGTCCTGATTGAACATCTAATCACGTGGGGGGCGGACACACGAATGAGAAATTACTGGCGTGGCTAACGTGGCTCTGGAAACCCATTCAAAATGGAGACACGATCGAAAAGTAAACGTATAGGGCCGCTGCCCGGGGGCGATCGCCGGGGCGCACCTGGAGCTGACGCTGGGTGTCACAGCATGCGAACCGTCAGCGGTGAGGAGTTGAACAGCCGGCTCCCACCGACAAAGATGCTACAGCCGAAATCATTGATGATGGTGACAGACTGACGGACAGGACAAACACCCCTGTAGAACCGTATAGTCCAAGCACAGTATCTTACACACCTTCTAAACCATCATCACCGTCCATATCATCGTCACTCATACCATCATCACCTCCCACTACTAGTTTAAACTCAATTCCACCCACTCCAACCTTGAATGTTGCGCGGGAGGTTAGTTCCTTCTTACCCGCGTCCACCAAGGCCGGAAAAGCAAGAGTTCGCATGAGATGGAGCAAAGAAGTAAACCTATTTATCATGCGAACTTACTTTTATATCACTAAATTAGAGACCGACATGACCACCTACAGACAACAATTGCATGAACTTTTTACCCGACAATATCCTGAGATAACCGTCTCAGAACAAAGAATCTCAGATCAGCGAAGAGCTATAGTTAGAAACAAACTTTTATCTCATGAAATAATAGAACAATTAAAAGGAGAAACACGTATACAATTACAAGAAACAGAAAATAACACAGGCACTAACGCTATCCCACTATCACAAAACATAACCACAACTGCTGAACAACCGCACTCGCAAGTAGAACCTTATACTCAATCTCAAACATACAATCAATCGCAAGCTTACACGCAAACAGCACACACATCCACACAAACCGAAACTATAACCCTAACTCTAGAAAATGATATTGAAGCCTTAACCGTTGCAGATCAAAATCTGACAACAGATATGTATATTCAAGAAATACATGACAAATTCAGAACAACCCTAGCACAATACTCTGGGATGGACCCAACAGTTCGACCCAAACTACCTAAACTTCGATACAGCCCTAATCTTTTCCGTTTAGTTAACTTATTTAATGAAAACATACTTAATCAATTTATTTCCGATGACACACAACTTATTCCTCGCCTGAAACACAGGATGACCTAGTTCAGGCACATAAAATAATTGAATTTTTCGTAGATTTAAGCTTTGTATTTAGTGTTTTACCTTTTTACCTCAATAAACTTTTATTATTTATTATTATTTATTATAGATATTCACACACTTATATATTGCACAGCGGTAGTCCTATCTGAAGAACTTAACTTTAAAATCACGCAACACACAGGAAACATAACACCAAAACAGAATATCAAACCAGCATGGCAACAGAGGTTAGAAAAAGACATAGAAAAATTAAGAGCAGATTGTGGTAGGCTTACACAATACATTAACAACGTCAGGACAAGTAAAGTAGTAAAGAGAGTTGAGGCTATATTCAGGAGTAGTTTCACGCACACAAGACACGAAAATAACAACAGAAAACCTGAAGAATTTTTAGACACCTTAAAACAAAAACTAGCACTTAAAGTTCATAGGCTCAGAAGATATAAAAAAGCACAACAGCGCAAAAATGATAATGCCATATTTGCCACTAAAGAAAAAATGTTTTACAGAAATCTACACAAACCAGACAACACACACACCCACACCGACACTAATAATGAGGATAACATAGGCGCACCTGATCAACCTACAAAAGAGCAACTAGAAACATATTGGTCTAGCGTTTGGGAAGAACAAGAACAACATAACGACAAAGCGACGTGGATATCAGAAGAAGAAACAAAATGGAGGGCAATAGATGAAATGGAATTTGTAGAGATTACAGAAGCCGATATCACACAGTTAACAGGCAGATTACATAATTGGAAATCTCCTGGTATAGATAAAATACACAATTTTTGGTACAAAAAGTTAACTTCATTATACAAACCCATAGCAAAAAACTTAACAGAAATTATATTAGGACAACAAAATATACCGAATTTCATTGCAACAGGTATAACATACATGCTGCCTAAAGCTAAAAATTCACCACTTCCTTCCCAATATAGACCAATCACATGCCTACCCACGATATATAAAATATTAACATCAGCAATAACAACGAAAATTAACTCACACATTGAACACCACAACATAATGGCAGAGGAGCAGAAGGGATGTAGGAGAGGCCACATGGGATGCAAAGAGCAGTTAATTATTGATTCTACTATCCACAAACATGCCACAACAAAGAATAGAAATCTTCATTGTACCTATATCGATTATAAAAAAGCTTTCGACAGTGTTCCACATTCATGGCTGATACAAATACTAGAAATTTATAGGATAAACCCAAAAATAATAGATTTCCTACGAAACATAATGCCACTATGGAAAACCACACTTCAATTAAATTCCAAACCTAATAATGTTACAACACGACAAATGTCTATCAAGAAGGGTATATACCAAGGAGATTCACTGAGTCCCCTGTGGTTCTGTCTTGCACTAAACCCTCTATCTCATCTACTGCATCGCTGTCGGGCCGGATATTGTTTCAAACACACTACAGAACAAACAACAGTCTCACATCTCATTTATATGGACGATATTAAACTATATGCACAAACCGAAAAAGATATGAAGAAATTAGTAGAAGCTACAGCAGAGTTTAGTTTAGATATAAATATGCAATTTGGTTTGGATAAATGTAAAACACTTCATATCATACGTGGCAAGATACGACCCGGCAACTATGTAGTAAATAACACAGACACCATAACAGCAATGGAACCGACCGAATTATATAAATATTTAGGGTACACGCAACTAAAGGGACTAGATCATGTTAGGATTAAAGAAGCACTTACTACAGAGTATAAAAGGAGACTTAACGCCATATGTAAAACACAACTTTCAGGTAAAAATCTCATCAAGGCCTTAAATACATTTGCCATTCCCATATTAACATACTCATTTGGAGTTATTAAATGGACAAAAACAGACACAGAACAATTAGAACGAACCACACGCACCACTCTTACAAAACATAACAACTTACACCCTAAATCAGCTATAGAAAGACTTACTATCAAAAGACAAAACGGAGGGAGAGGCCTAATAGACATCCAGCACCTTTGGCGGAAACAAATCTGTCGACTAAAATTATTCTTTCACTCAAAATCTCGCAATAGTAACATTCATAAAGCCATAACTCAAAATGATTTCAACTACACACCACTTAACTTAAATGAGCAGCCAGACTCTTCACAAACTACAAGCGATGACCCGCAGACACAAAAAATTGAGGACTGGAAGAAAAAGGTACTTCATGGCCGGCATCCTCATGACTTAGAACAATCCCATGTGAACAAAGTAGCTTCAAATAAGTTTCTTAAAATAGGCAATTTATTCCCAGAAACTGAAGGTTTTATAATTGCGATACAGGACCAGATTATTAACACTAAAAACTATAGAAAATTTATTATCAAAGATCCTTCAGTAACAAATGATAAATGTCGCAAGTGTCACACCCAACCAGAAACAATTCAGCACATAACAGGAGCTTGCACAACTCTCACGCAGACAGACTACACACACAGGCACAATCAGGTGGCAAATGTAATTCATCAAAAGTTAGCAATCAAATACACACTCATACAAGACACAAACACTCCTTACTACTCCTTACTACCACAAACTATCCTTGAAAATGACACACATAAACTTTACTACGACCGCGCCATTCTCACCGACAGGACAATTCACTACAATAGACCGGATATAACCCTACAGGATAAAATAAATAAAGTTACTTACCTAATAGATATTGCCGTTCCCAACACACATAACATTCAGAAGACAATAACTGAAAAAATTAGTAAATACGCAGAACTTAAAGATGAAGTAACTAGAATATGGCGCCAACAAAAAGTTTACGTGGTCCCTATTGTCCTCTCCACAACAGGCGTCATCCCAAATCACCTTCTTCATAGCCTTAAATTACTAAACCTAAAAGAAACCCTCTATATAACCCTACAAAAAGCAGCAATTTTAAATACATGCCGAATCGTCAGAAAGTTCATGCAAATAGATGAAAATGAAATAGGTCCTCATCATAACACACCCTCAACATAACACACCACACGCTTCATTTACTTGGCTTCGGTCCGTAAATGTTGAAAAAAAAAACCAGCCAAAGAGCTGAGAAGAAAAAACACTACAAAAAATAATAATAATAATAAATTTATTCAAAAAATAAAAATTGGTAAAATACATTGTAAAGCTTAGAAATAATGTAGATATTACAAAGTATGATGCCTGTACTAGGATAAACCTGTATCACAGGCGGCATTAAGTGTTCAATTAGACGTGGTTTGAATCGGACAACTTGCATTTTTATTTAGATTCATGCCCGTTGAGCATTCATTGACATTCCTTGACATTTTCTGCATACTTACATTTTGCATTTGCATTGACTTCATGTTTGGTTAACACACCAAACATAAGTTTTTTGGTCCTTCGAAACCTTTGCAAGTACCGTACTGTCCGACACATCGGTCAGTAATACGTCGCGTGTGAACTGTGTCGTGCCGCGTCATACCGTGTCACGTGTGTTGCCGTGCAGGAGCATTCGGGAGGGTAGCAGCGATCCAGGTTCTGGAGCGACATTTGGCATTATAGAAGAAGGGAGAGTTCCTGAAGTTCAAGTAAGATCGTTCATTTTTTACTTATCACTTTGACAATGGAAGGTTTAATTGCGCGTCAAGCTGAGCTTCTCGAGGAGGTGAAGAGAATTCATTCTAATTTTAAGAAGGATTCAGCGAGCAGGAAGACCCCCGATTACATTCGACAAAGGCTTGAGCGATTGGATCTGTTATGGGCGGAGTGTGAAGAGAAGAACCAGGAGCTGAGCACAGTAGAAGTAAAACTCATCAATATTTTACCAATAACATTTATGAGGTAATCAAAGGTTGGTACCAAGGAGCTCGTCAGGAGGTGGCAGCGTACGAGATCAAGCCTCAGAGCAGACCGACCAACGCCAGTCATAGTAAGTCAAGCGTTGAGTTTGACAAGACCCTTTTCGATAAATCCCCGAAAGTGAAGAACATAGTGCATATTGTCATACCGAAATAAAAGTATGCGCTGACAAGTGGGTAAAATTACATAAGCAAAACACATGGTTTTATTATTGTTGTGGCATGTGCGAAGTGCAACTAGCGTGCGGAGCTCAAATGACATCGGAGACGCTACGTCACTCGGGTCTGATAACACTCAAACGAGGTTGTAACCTGCAAGGTGATTCATTCATGCTTCACGCATATATGGAACACACAAGTGACATTTTTGTTAACGAACCATACGCCATGGTAATACCCACGATTTCACCCATCAACAATATCATTAACACCTCCGTTCGTAACTCGTCTTTGCATATTGAAACGCACGAAAAGTCCTGCAAGAAGATTGATTCTGAACTGCGCTCGATTAAAGAACAATCGAAACTAGAAACCCTATCTCCTCATGACGTTCATCACTACATCGCGATCTATGTGGTAATTATTATTAGCATTGCACTGTTTGTAACATCGATGTACTATTGGCGAAAGAAGACAACCAATAGACAGGGGGAGGGTCCTCAAGATGCGAGAAGCAGAGGAAGACGAGAAGAAGAAGATGACATCGAGGACGGGTACAGCAAGGTCAACAAACGGGAATCAAAAGTGCATAGTTAAGTGAAAACGGTGACAAGGGTAAACCCCTCCTCTAGTGAAGTGAAATTTGACACTGAGAGACATAGTGACGTGTGCTAATTAAGTGTGACATTCTATTTATGGATTGTAGTTTACAGTTTTACATATTATATGATTCTAGTTTACATTTTTACATATTATAATTATGAGTTAGTTTACATTTTTACATTTTTTTATTGTACTTGTTTTGCAGTTAGTTACGGTCACCATTCCTTGTGGTGGCAATATGTACGGTGTACGTACATGGTTTTTAAATATGTATTTTTATGCAATAAGTTAGTTAGCAGGCTCGCGTATATGCACTTTGATCGCGACCTACATTTGGAAGTGCATTGTCATACGGCGGAGCCTAGATGATACATTTTTGTACATAATTTAGTTAGTGTTCAATTAGACGTGGTTTGAATCGGACAACTTGCATTTTTATTTAGATTCATGCCCGTTGAGCATTCATTGACATTCCTTGACATTTTCTGCATACTTACATTTTGCATTTGCATTGACTTCATGTTTGGTTAACACACCCAACATAAGTTTTTTGGTCCTTCGAGCCGGATTATCATAATACATATTATTTCATAAATCCCATTATGGGATAACAACATAAATAAATTAAACAATAAAAAATAATAGGTACTTAAATAAAAACCGTAACTATAAACGTACACAACGACATACTATGTTAATTTGCTGAACAATTAATTTGTACCTATTTTGTCAGCCACAATAATTTCGGTTTAAAATATCAGTTTTAAATTTTTGTTTGTTCAGTCAAACTGTCAATTTCACTAAATAGTAATATTTCTGTTGATATTGTAGAAGAAAGCAAGAAAATACATTTATTTACACTAAATGTGTCATGGAATTGGCTTAAAAGTAGCGGTAGGTACTAGCGTGCCTCAAAATCTATTATTCCTAAGCTATCCAGTCTACGACCAAGTTGACAAATCCTCAAACAACAAAACAGTCGGATCGCTTGCACTCTAATTAGATCACAAGTGTTTACTCCGAACTAAGACCCGAAATCAATCAGTGCATTCATAAACAGTCCTTTGATATCGAGTGCTCTTTGACTGGAGACAAACAATTGACCGTTTGATATAATATTGTCACAGTAATGGTAGTTTTAGTAGTCTGGATAATGTTTGTTGGAAAACCATAGTACGGTGGCGTACTTTGCGTTTTTTATTATATAGTATTTTTTTTTGTAATGTGCGTTTTGTTTGTGCAGAATAAACAATTTTTCTTTCTTTTTTTACCTAGTTGAGCATTGGTCGTTTTGTGGATTGGTAATTCTGGGAATTTGGTAATTCTGGGAATTTGGTAATTCTGAGAATTTGGTAATTCTGGGAATTTGGTAATTCTGAGAATTTGGTCATTCTGGGAATTTGGTTATTCTGGAAATTGATAATTCTGGGAATAATTGGTCATTCTGGAAAACATTGGTCATTCTAGAGATTGGTTTTGAATCCACGATACTAGCGTGATATATTATTATCCGAGTCGTTGTCACAAAAAATGGGTGTCCAAAATAACTTAGATCTGAAATAAATCCGTGTATTCTTAGTATTGATTGAGAAGATAATAAATAAATAAAATTTTAGTAATGGCTGTTAAAAATCGGCTTGAAAATCTTTAGAGGTGTCGTAAGATCGTCGTAGGAATTCGTCATTCTGAGAATGACCAATTAGATCATTATGGTAATTTGAGAGAGAAGTCATGCGGTTCAATCATCATAGGAATTGATAAGGGCGTTGGTCATTCTGAGTATTTGATACTTTCTCACATTCTCCGAGTGGTTTTCAATCAAGACAAACATAATAACAACTACCTACGAAATATAGGTTTCATACAAAGTGCCATATCATTTCATATTGATTACATGAAGTTCCCTGCTTAATGGACTGTGTTCGTTGATGTCATCTCAATACATCAAAAAGAACAGCAAAATATGAATAAATATATCTATTCATTTCATATTATTGAATTCTGTACATTATAGTTTCATTTTGATTGACATATTGATATTTCGTTTGTTATCAAAGATACGGGTAAATGTGTGTCTATCGAAATGATAATAAATTCAAATATTATTTCATAATAAGTGCGGTATATCAAGATTTTCGTATACTTTCTATAAAAGTCAGAGGAAAATTGAGTTTTCTTTCGATACATATAATTTATTTGATAGTTTCACCAATAAAAATACATCCAGTAATGCTGTGACGTGTTTTCGCGATTGGAAAGATAGGAAATTCCCGTCTTTTCCCATTAATAGTGAAAAATGGAAGGGTATTTTGGTGTGAGCAAGACAGCAGTATTTTAGTGTGTGTCATTATAATAACGTATCGAGAATTACGTTTGTGAAAGTGAGCAGTTAGTAACCGCTCAGTATAATAAGCTAAATGGACGCGACTGACATAGAAAACTTATAAAATGGATTTATTAAAATTATTTTTGATAATGATTTATTTTCATTCCTGTACTAAAATAATGATCAGTGTAAAATAAATTCGTACCTATGACGTATAATAGGTAACCTACATGAGAAAATTGATTTACTAAATAAAAAAACATAAAAAAACAACTTTTTAACTATCACTTCGAAGTCTCATTCCGTGACACAAGTTCACACTACAATACTATAGTGGTCTTAATTCCATTTAATGGATGTTAATAATTTAATTTAAAAATGACAATTTTAATTTTAATGTTGTAACAGGATAACTTTTTACGAACCGCTCCCGCCACAATCCGTTAGACAGGCGAAGCTTCTAGAACAATCTAGAAGCTTCCTAGAATAGAAAACGCGCATGACACTTTGGTCTGACATCCGTGTCAAGTGCTCGGCAGCACGGAAAAGAACTATAATATCTTCGACCCAAAACCCTATGTTTACGATATACCTGGTGTGTATGTTAAAGTGTTTAAATTTTGTAATTCTTTGTATTGGGTTATACTTACCTTAAATAAATGAATTTAATTTTTATTTAATATGAACAAAAGGTTGAACTTACAAGGTACAAAACAGCATCAACCATCACCAATGTTTCAAAGAAAGGGATTTAACGAACCAGTATCAGTACCGATTGGGATACAAGTTTGTTTTCTATTGTTTGAGCAGCTGAAGGTGAATTAAGATGACTCTTAATAGCTATGATTGCATTGATTTGGTTTTGATTAATTAAAAAGTTTGAGTTTTTGTATTGTTTTAAATTATGAAGGTTGGCATAGTGACTGAGCGATATTATGTGATATTAAAAATAGATGAACTAGATTCAAAATCTGTTATTAAAGGTAACTCAAAAACGAAAAAGCAAAGTTGATAAAATTTATATGGGAACAATGCACAGACTCCCTCTATTAAATAATATATATATATATATGCATATATATATATATATATATATATATATTATATTTTAAACAAGCTTTTAATGAACTAAAAAGGATTTTCCCATGGCCACCTTCCGGCTCCACCCTGAGACGCTGAACACAACCTAGTCTCAAAGCACTTGTTAATACATAGCCAATGAGTCCAAATACGATGGTGCTATCTTGTTTGATTGACGAGTTCCTATGCCCAACTTCTGGATCCATCATCAGAGCAGCTCCATGGTATATTTTTTTCGAAATGTCTCGGTAGTTATTTATGTATGCCAAGTTTCAGCTCGATCGGATGCCAGGAAGTGCTTGAAAAATGGATGACAATTGGAGTACAAGAAATGGACTGTTGGACTGTAAGAACTGTCTTTTCACCCGTGACAAACAATAAATAAATGAATAAATAAGTAACCGTAAACACATACGGACAGAGCAAGCAAATATAAAGCTTGTAATAAAAAAAGCCATGTTAATTGGCCCAGTTATCAGGGAAAAAATCAAATACTTGCCGAATACATAATCTCCTTTTTTAAGTCGGTTAAAAATACAATCTTTTCGAGATTTTTACAAAGACCGAATTTTTTTTTGAAATAAAGCTAAATATGGAAAATATGTCACTCTGAATAGCTAGAAGCCAGAAGTTTGCATTTTTAAATAAAAACATCGTTTATTAATATGCTTTAGGTGCCCACAGTCGGCCATGTGACTGAGGTAACCCTTACCTTGAGTTGGGCTAGCGTCGAACTGAGTTTCAAAAGAATAAGATGTCAGCATGACACTGGTTTTGTTGCCACGTCTTGCGCCCTACCGTACTCGTGTTTAGGCTTTAGCGAAGGCATTCTTAGCATAATCAGCCTATAATGTTCCCACTGCTGGGACACAGGCCTCCTCTCTGTGAGAGGGAGCGGGCCGTAATCTACCACGCGGGCCCAGTGCGGGTTGGTAGATGCCACATGTCTTCGAATTTTTGGTTCTAGGACATGCCGGTTTCCTCAAGATGTTTTAATTCACCGTTTTGAGAGCAGTGGCGATGAAATAATTTACACAAAGTAAAGCGCCTGTCAGGGTTCGAACCTACGACCTGCAACTTGTAAGTCGTGGCCGTTACCACTGGGCCATCACTGCCCTTGCGCTAGTGTGTTCTGCAAAAGCATTCTTGATTCTCAGAAATTCTGCTAATATATGTTTGAATATTTTTATCTTCTCCGGCCAAGTAGCCCGAAACCATCCCGGAAACAAATGAACGTCAGCTTTGTTTCTAACACATAAGTAACGCGCGTTACTCGTCTAGACTCGTCAGCTGGTTACTCGTTGGTGAATAGAATAAAAAAAAACTATTTATTCAAGGGGCTTAAAACGGTCACTTTAGCAGAATCATAATATTATTCTTTATGAATCATCGTAAAATGTTTCCAACTGACAATTCATAATATGATCTGCGTGTAATTCATATTACGAAGTAATTCATCTTTTCGACAGTTTTCTATAGAGATACGTAAAATAGTCCACAAATTACGAATAGCTTTTATGTCATATTAGAGGAATTGCTAATGACAGCTGGGATTCAGGAAATGAACTGCTTTTAGAGGAATTGCTAATGTGGCCGGTTCAGGTCCCCTGAGCATATGAACTGCTGGTGCTAAAACCAAATAATCTAAAAGTTACCTCAAACATAACAATTGCTACGCTGCGATGGAATTCAAAATGAAAAGTGTAGCGATCCAGCTACGCTGCTACGGCGTAGCAACAGGAGTTGGCGTAGCAGATGTAGCAAGCCTTCATCGCAGTAGCTGCTAGCTACGAATGCTACGATACAGCAACAGTATTTAAATCATTTAAAAGAGAACTGCTAATTAATTAAAGTTACATAAAGATAGATTTCACTGTGCAAAATAAAGTAGAATTTTTGCTCTGAATAAGTTCGCTAATTTGGATAATCACTCAACCGTTTCTAACGAGATTTCTATCCGTTTTAACTTTCAGTAATCTATTTCAGGAAAGATTTAGAACGGATTATTTCAAGTCAAGATTTGTTTTTGTGATTTCAATTAAATCTTAAGTTTTTTTAATACTATAACCATTTTAGTGCTTATACGGTAGAAAAAAGTAATATGTTCAGTACTGAACTAAAGTAAAAGTGGAAAAAAATAACGACTGTATTCCCCGAAGGACAGTAGAGGTGTATTTAGTGCACCCACATTTTAATAGTTATGGTTAAGTCCCATGTAGTAAGGGGCGACCCTATTGCCATCAACCGAGCACAAAGCCAGACTCCAGGCTGCTATTGAGTAATTCCAAACAGAAAAACCCAATAACATTTCGTCCGACTCAGGAATCGAACCCAAGACAGCTCAGCAGCAGCGCTTGCGACGACTAGACCAACGAGGCAGTCAAAGTGACATTCTGTCTAAATCTTTGTTTTACTGACCAAGACCAAAACAGTAAAACGCCTTACTTTCAAGTTTCCTCGTAGTGATTATAGCTCCAGATAATACCATTTTGAGGCCAATTTTGGCAAGGAACATTTTAAGCTATCAAGATCTAAGTGCTAAGAGCTAACGCCACTTAAAACTTTGCGTCCGAGGGTAGGTACTCGTTCAAAATTATATTATTAACTATTGTGAGAAGACTCAAGTCTTGAGAAACCGCACTCGTCTAAGTTAGAAATAGCTTAGTATGACTAAGATTATTACTGAGAAATATCTATAAGTAGGTAGGGATTGAAGACTAGAACTAGTAGCATAGTCCACTTCAAGCCTGCCGATTCAAAGAAACAAGTCACAATTTTACAAGTGAAAAGATCTCTTCACTTTCTGTCTTTATTATTTTTCACCTTACCGCTTTCATTGCTTAACATCAGATAAACAAACGTGCGGTGACGGTGCGACGCGGGCGCTGCGCCGCTCCTTTCATATTTCATACAAAATGTGCGACGATACGTGAGATATACTAAGGCGGCGGGGCGCGGGCGGGGTGCGTAACGTTGCGCCTATACATTTTGTATGAAATATGAAAGGAGCGGTGCAGCGCCCGCGCCCGTCGCCTCTTGTGTATGTCCCGCGCTTTATATCAGGGGGCCTAAACCGGCCACATTCGCAAATCCTCTAAAAGCAGTTCATTTCCTGAATCCCAGCCGTCATTAGCAATTCCTCTAATTTGACACAAAGCAATTCATATTATGTGGACCATTTTACGAATCTCCATAGAAAACTGTCAAATAGATGAATTATTTCGTAATATGAATCGCATGCAGATCATAATTATGAATTGTCAGTTTGTGACATTTTACGATGATTCATGATATTTTCCTATTATGATTCTGCCAAAGTGACTGTTTTAAGCCCCCATACCTAGTCATCAGTTTTCATCGATTTGAAATAACATGCAGTGTGTAGGTAAATACACCATAAGGCACCTGTACTAACAAAGTTGGTAACATTTTGTCAACAGTCTGTTACTTAAATTACACTAGAAACTTAGCACTATTAAAATAGATATATGTATCTATTTTATAACATAAGCAGGTGGTACGTACAAGGCCATGAAAATGTTTTCGTAAAACATACGACAAGTTTAAATATGAGCAGGCATGTCCTCCTATAGAAAAGAGAATGGTGCCCGAAGAATTCGAAAAAAAAAAAAAAAATTGTGAAACTCAAACTTAAAGCATTTATTTCAATTAAACCACTTACAGGCACTTTTGAATTGTCAACGAGTCGGTCAGTCAGAAATATGAAGCTAGTTGCCTATTGCAAAGCGTAGTAGGTACCTATGGAGAAGAACGGCCAAGAAACTCCACGGACACTCTTTTAAATTAAATAAAAATTGTTACAAAATAGTAACAGTTGACACGGTAACCGGGATTAGTCAAGGAAAAAAATTAAAGTAATAAAAACTAAAACCCAACTACGACTAAAAAGGTATAAACAAGACACCGCAGACAGACAAATTAAAAATCCGGAGTCACATGTGTTAGGGCATAAATCGAACAGATTACGTGTGACTCCGGATTTTTAATTTGTCTGTCTGCGGTGTCTTGTTTATACCTTTTTAGTCGTAGTTGGGTTTTAGTTTTTATTACTTTTTTTTTTTTTATTGTTTTGGGGTTATAATATATATGTTTTTGAAATGTGCTCATTAAGCGCTTTCATTTGATACCCACATGGTACGATTAAAAAATATTTTTTTTTTAGTTACTGACTTTATATCCTTTAGAGGGCGCCATTTTTATGTGACGTCACATAGCCTATAACCAGCGGACGATCAAGACGCTTTCAACGATACCTCATTTGTCAAATTGTGATGAGTGGTTTAGAAGATATGAGGGAACAGATTTACATACATACATACATACCGGTCAAAATCATAACCCTCCTTTTTTCTTCGCCGTAGTCGGGTAAAAATAAATGTTCGTCAAATTGGCACAGTACCTACCTCATAGCGGTGTTATACCATTTTATATAACTGTCAAAAATTGCCGTTGTGATTTGAATACACGGACAATTTAAGTCGATTTGGTAAACAATTAATTTGCCTGGGTTGATATAGGTACTACAAAGTCAAATCGTTTATTTCAAGAAGGCCATTAAACGGCACTTTTGAACGTCAAAATTTACAAGTAGGTACTTAAATAGAATTGATTAGGCGCCCCTTCCCAAAGGTAGTTTCGTATGGAGAAGAATGGGCAAAAACTCTACAGTTGCTCTTTTAAGATGTGTGACAATTTAGAGGTATGGTAGGAGTAACGTACGATACGGAAGGGATAGGTACGATTACATCCCTGAAATCTGTGGGCCTAAAACGGTCACATTAGCAATTCCTCTATAAGCATTTCATTTCCTGAATTTCCAGCTGTCACTAGCAATTCCTCTAATTTGACACAAAAGCAATTCACATTATGTGGACCATTTTACGAATCTCCATATAAATCTGTCAAACAGATGAATTATTACGTATTATGAATCGCACGCAGATCATATTATGAATTGTCAGTTTGTGAAATTTTACGATGATTCATAGTATTTTCCTATTATGATTCTGCCAAAGTGACTGTTTTAAGCCCCCTGGTCTTTTAAGATGAGCTAGTACTAAGTGTGGTGACGAAGAAAAATTTAAAGTAAAACCATTGTGCATTTAAAAGTACATAAAGTCTTTGTGTCAAACTAGTTGAATAGTAACGCATTTCGATTAAATTTATGAATGTTAATTCATTTTAATGTTACAATACATAATTGGTAAAATTTCGGTGTAATATAAGTACACCTCTGCCTAAGTCTTCGAGGATTACAGCTGGCGTGATTTTATGTTAGGTTATAATTTTAAAAGAATGATTTCAGATCGTGCCCGTAGCTTTCCTCCACCCGTACGTTTTCCACACTCTGAAGCACTATTATTTTACCTAACATAATAACTTTGTGTAAGCCAAGTACCTACTTCACACACTCCAACTCACTAATTAATTCAAAATTGTTAGAAGAATAACGTTGCAAAGTGATTTTAAAGGCCGAAAAAATTAAAATAAGAAAAAAAAATATTTACTTTACATTCATACGAATGAATGCATTCACGGTCCTAGCATTTAACTTTTAAAAACATTATAACCACGATGATTATAACCTTATAATTATAATATTACAGTTGGACATATTATTCTCTTATTAATAAAGTTTGTCTTATGAAATAAATTCCTAATAGCATAATCAGCCTATAATGTTCCCACTGCTGGGACACAGGCCTCCTCTCTGTGAGAGGGAGCGGGCCGTAATCTACCACGCGGGCCCAGTGCGGGTTGGTAGATGTCAAATGTCTTCGAATATTTGGTTCTAGGACATGCCGGTTTCCTCACGATGTTTTCCTTCACCGTTTTTGAGAGCAGTGGCGATGAAATAATTTACACAAAGTAAAGCGCCTGTCAGGGTTCGAACCTACGACCTACGACTCGTAAGTCGTGGCCGTTACCACTGGGCCACCACTGCTCTTGTGCTTATGTGTTCTGCAAAAGCATTCTTGATTCTCAGAAATTCTGCTAATACCATGTTTGAATATTTTTATCTTCTCCGGTCAAGTACCAGGTAGAACCCAGGACCCGACGCTCAGCAGTCGCGCTTGCCTTGAGATCAACGGCAACGGGGCAGTGCGGGGCCTTGCGAAGTATATCGATCTTTGAACCAACCTCATAGATCTGACCGCACCTCCTTGATTTCATTTATGTCATACTAATGGATGCGAATTTCATTATAATTAAATTAATTACAGAGTAAAATAATTAAGCTATATTAACTAAAGTACCCACTCGTCTAATTGGCCTATTTTTTTAGGACAGCTTCGGTAATTCTGGCCATTATTCGTTAAAGCACGTGCTTGTTAAAGTTACGGTAATTGTTTAATTAAGACTTTTATAATAAATTGTTTTGCCTAAGAGAAATGATTCAATTTTATCAAAACTATTTAGTTTCAGATGATGATTTTTTTCATTGATTTGTAGCAATTTATACGTATTTTGTTGTTAGAAATTGTGTAATTTTATCTATACACATTGATTTAAAAAATCTTGAATCTATTTAGTTTTTTATTTTACTTTCATGATCGAGAAAACCCGAAATAAATGCGTGAGTCAAACCATTAACAATAATTCACTTTATCATAGTTTTACAACTTTACTGTGTTAAAGTAAAGTTACTATTAGTTGTATATGTTATGGACCAAGTGATTATTAGGCCATTATAAAAATGCCCGGGCAGTTTGAAAAATGCCCAATATGAGAGGGCAGTATGATAACAACTATTGAAATAATCAAATTGACCGGGCATTTTTTATTATGCTAGTCACCTATGGGGCAGCACAATTAAAACCAGGTTTTATTACTATTATTTTGATTTCAAACGTAGAATCAATATTTAAAATCAAATAAAATCTTTCCATTCATAGACACTCTGCTGACCTATGATGACTTTACCATAATTCAATACATGTGTATTATTAGATTGCCCAAAGGCCACACGGCAATATTTATAATGACGAGGAAATGTGATAAATAAGGAAGTCCAAATTATAATTAATTATTTCGCCCTAAGTAGCTTGTCATAATTCATAATGCGCGGGCATTATAAAAAAACCGGCCAAGTGCGAGTCGGACTCACGCACGAAGGGTTCCGTACCATTATCTATAAAACAGCAAAAAAATCATGTCTGTTGTATGGGATAATTAAATTATTTATTATTAAAGTGAATTTATAACTAAATATTCTATGAATATTTCAAGCGTCTACCTGTTGCCGTTATCAATATCGAGCAAAAACGAGCAAAAAAATCACGTTTTGTTGTATGGGAGCCCCCTTAAATATTTATTTTATTCTGTTTTTTAGTATTTGTTGATATAGCGGCCACAGAAATACATCATCTGTGAAAATTTCAAGCCTGGTGACACACGGACAGACAGACAGCGGAGCCTTAGTAATAGGGTCCAGTTTTATCCTTGGGGTACGGAACCCTAAAAATGCCCCTATTTATTTTGTAAAAATCTAATAATACAGAGCTTTTAGCATGTGTTACAACTTTATTGGATTCCAGTTTTTGTCAGAGATTCCAATGAACATTGAAACAATACCCTGAGTGGTTCTTGGAATCCATTTTTGCATGTGAAACCTCAGGTGCCTCGGATACCTCGTGTGTGCCTAATGGATTCCAAGGAAAATAAAAACCGTAAGCCTCGTCGTCCATGATACTATTCTAAAGTAACAAGTTACAAACTCAAGTAAACAATGATTAGCCAGAAGTGACAGAACTAGTATTTCAATGGTGGTCCGTACACGATGCAACCAGTCACAAACTATCGTATATTATTAAATGAGCAATGTATAATTATAATATTTGTAATCACGTTCTCGAAAACGGCTCTAACGATTTCGATGAAAGGTGCAATGTAGGGGTTTACGGGGGCGATAAATCGGTCTAGCTAGGTCTCATATCTGGGAAAATTCATTTTCTCTATTTTCATCAGAGCAGGGGGCCTAAACCGGCCACATTAGCAATTCCTTTAAAAGCAGTTCATTTCCTGAATCCCAGCTGTCATTAGCAATTCCTCTAATTTGACTCAAAAGCAATTCATATTATGTGGCCCATTTTACGAATCTCCATAGAAAACTGTCAAACAGATGTTTTATTTCGTAATATGAATCGTACGCAGATCATATTATGAATTGTCAGTTTGTGACATTTTACAATGATTCATAATATTTTCCTATCATGATTTTGCCTAAGTGACTATTTTAAGCCCCCAGAGCTCGCTCGACCCCGGCCTAGACAAGAGGCAATCGCTTCGAAAACGTTTCGTATTTCTACAACGATTTGCAACAGGATTGATATAAGCTTTTTAACCGACTTCTTCAAAAAGGAGGAGGTTCTCAATTCGTCTGTATGTTTTTTTTTTTTTTTTTATTTTTTTTTTTTTGTATTTTTGTTACTCGATTACTCCGCCAATTGTGAATCGATTTTGATGATTCTTTTTTTGTTTGGTAGGTCATGCTTCCGAGGTGGTCCCATATAAATTTTATTAACTTTGCTTGCGTAGTTTTTTCCAACTTAGTTTATCTAGACGATTTCCTTATTTACTCTTTCACTGTTATTTACATAGCAGGTAGTGGTATTCGGATTTGTGTGGGGTAGGTACTACAACTAAAAAGTGAAAACTAAAAACTTTTTCAAAAAAAATCAAACCGACTTCCAAAAAAAACACTAAAAAGAGAAAAATAACTTTAATTTCGGAAGTCGGTGGCATAAAACGAAAATTGGAAAGCAAAGACACCGACTTCCGAAATTAAAGTTATTTTTCACTTTTTAGTGTTTTTTTTGGAAGTCGGTTTGATTTTTTTTGTAAAAAGTTTTTCTATAGGTTATGTCAGTCCTATACATTTTTGCCTTTTCCATCATCGTTATCGCTGATAGAATGTCACTTTATCTAGGCCCTCTGGTACTGTATTTAATAACGCGTTAGTAAATCGCGCAGTGTACGAACCACCATTGGAATACTAGTGCTGTGACATTCTGGATACACATGGGTGATTTGATTTACTAACAAGTTACTTTTGAGTAGTATCGTGGAATCGCCTTACCACGAAAAATTAATACACTTACTTGAAAAACAGATTTTCTTATAAAAGACAAGAACACGACCGACTTTTATAAACAGACATTAATAAAATGCAAATAAAAATGTCATTGTAACTTCTGTCCCCGAAAAGTCTTTATACAAATTCAAATTATCACCCTCAATATTCAGAAATAAACCGGCCAAACGTAGACATGAAAGAAAACCCGACTTACATTACAAAACTTGTCTTAAATGCTAATAAAAGAGATCGCAGCCCGCTCGGGGGAACATTCCAGAATGAATATTTCATGATGGGTCTATTGACGGCCAGGGTTGAAGACCTCACGCCTCGTCCGCGTTCTAACTCAACTATACTGGATCGGTGGTTCTTGTATACCATTGTAGAGGTCAACAACAAATGGTCGTGATACAGGAGCAGTGACGCAGATGTTGTGCGTTTATTTTCTCATTAATTTTTCATCTTTGTGTTCGGTTTCGTTTGTGTTAACTACAGTTTGACAGGACGTTGCGATTCTTTTTGCTTTTCTTTTTATTTGAACACGGAAACGAAATTTCCGAGTGAATTAAGCATTGTGCATGGACTGTGAAACAATCGTGTAGGTTTTTTGCTTGCTTGCCCTGGATGTGTTTTTGCTTAATCAAACCTACCTTTGTGATTTGTGACCGATACCAAAATTAGACGTACCGTAGTTTCGAATAGTGTTTATAATCAAAAAATATTTTGCAAGAGAATTAAAATATGCATATTCAACGCTACATTTCTTGTAACAAGTTAATTTATTAGTCTCTGTTTTAGTTAAAATCGAAAAATTTGTTAATAACAACAATTTGATAATACATTTTTTTTGTGATAATTATCATGAATTGGCGATTTGAAGACATTGCGTGCTCTCTAGACTATTTTTATTTTTTTTGCATTGCTTTATTTTAGGGCAATATAATAATAGTGTACCTAATATAACATCACGCCTGTAATCCCCGAAGTGTTAGGTAGAGGTATACCTTAGTACACCCACATTTCATCAGTTATGTTTCAGTCTCAAAGCATAGGGGGTGAGCCTATTGCCATCAACAGGGCCCAAATGGAAACTTCGGGCTGCTACTGAGAAATTCTTGATGAAAAAATCCCAATAACACTTCGGCCGACCTGAGAATCAAACCCAAGACCTCATGCTCTGCAGTATGAGTACACTAGACCAACAAAGCAATCAGCGTTATGTAGTGTGCAGTGTAGGGTAATATGTATAAAAATAATTATATTCGTACTAGCGATCAGCCCCGGCTTCGCACGGGTGCAATGCTGATACTAAATATGTACTACAGAATGTCTTTATGTACAACGTTCACAGCGGTTTTGTAATTAGACAATACAAACATGTTTTCTGTAGAGGTTACTCTTGAAAGAGCGACATATAATTTGGTCATGTGAAAAACACTCAACGCTCAAATCTAAGCCTGTAAGGCACGCGCCGCCGCGCCCGCGCCTCCGGCCCGCGGCCTATATCGCCGCATTTTAAATCTGTAATATCTTCGAAAATATTTATTTAAATTATATGCTGTAAAAGGCCATATTGATCTATATTAAATGCACAATGTATTTAACATACTTAATTGTATAAGGATAAATGCTGTATTGCTTAAAATCGTTTCGTAAAAAAGCCATTATTTCTCGTAAAAAGTAAAGGATAAAAAATGTTATCCCTAGGAGATAGAAATATACCATCGCAGACTTTTTGTTGACCTTTTTAAGGTGTACAATACTGTAGTAGGTACATTATTTTGATCTATCTCGTAGCGTTTAGCCATCGTTTGCAATGTAAGTGCAAAAAAATGAGTTTATTTACGACATCACATTAGAAAGCTCTAAAATTATCAGTGTTTCTCTACTATATTATGCATGTATTATACATATAAACCTTCCTTTTGAATCAGTCTATCTATTTAAAAAAACCGCATCAAAATCCGTTGCGTACTTTTAAAGATCTAAGCATACATAGGGACAGACAGACAGCGGGACGACTTTGTTTTATACTATGTAGTGAGTAGTGATAACGATAACCTTCGCAACACAGTTACATCACAATACGAAGTAGGTTACAATGAGATTACAAGCTGTACCTATATTACCTCAACGTATATTCTCCACACCTATGTTAAGGCTGTTGTCCCACTGCTAGCGATTAATGAGTAGCGAGTAGAGTTAACTGAAAACGAATTGGCGAACAGAGAGTGTGTAGTTCCGATAGTTCTATCACTGGGCTATCAGTGAGTATCCGGTTGGTCTCCCGGCGTGAGTTCTGACCGCCAAGCGAGCATCGCTGAGCAAGAATCGCTGAGCGAGTATTATCTTTGATAGCTCTTGTCGCTCAGCGACAAACTAGTGGAGCGAGTACTCGTTGGCGGTGTGAACAGTCGGCGCTCAACTATAAATTTATATCATTATCATTCTCCTGCCCTTATCCCAATTTATTAGTGGTCGGCGCAACATGTCCCTTTCTTCCATACTTCTCTAGTAGTCGTCATCTCGGTAGTCACGCCCTTTCTAGCCATATCATCTTTCACACAGTCCATCCATCGTTTCTTTGGTAGCTTTTTATTTGGTTTCTTTCTCTTATAGCCATCGACATTCATACCCAAAACTTTCCTCACAACATTTTCCTCATTCCTTCGCATCACGTGCCCACACCATGACAATCGATTTCCGCACAACTTTTCAGTCACCGGTGCCACTTTCAGACTTCCTCTTATGTACTCACTAGCTGCGCCCCGCGGTTTCTCCCGCGTAAGTATTGATCCCGTGGGAATATCGGGATAAAAAGTATCCTATGTGTTAATCCAGGTTATAAACTATCTGCCTGCCAGGGTTGCGGGAAAGTCCGAAAGGGATAGCGGGACTTTGGCAACAGGCAACTGAAGGAACACGGGTGGATTTTAGTCAGTAAAAGTCTGACACGCCCTTCCGCTCCGCCCAGAGCGAGAGAAGTGATTTGTTGATTTCCCACCCTCAAAAAAAAAAAAAGGTTTTAAACTATCTGTTTACCAAATTTCATCTATTTGGATGAAATTCAGCCGTTTTTGCGTGATTGAGTAACAAACACACAACTTTCACATTTATAATATTAGTAGGATTTCTTATTCTATCCATTCGTGTAACACCACACATCCCTCTTAACATTCTCATTTCTGCTGCATGCAATTGCCTTACATTCATCCCTTTTGTGGCCCAACACTCATACAAGACAGCAGGTCTAACCATTGTTTTATAGTATCTTCCCCTTAAGTTTAAGGGGAATGCGGGAGTCGCAGATCGTTCCCGTGACCTGCCGCCATTTCAACCATCCAGTGTTAATTCTGTGCTTAACCGCTCGATCTACCTCGCCGTCGATCAACTATTCATAATTATGCATATCTTTTGTTTACACAGAATGTATATGTTTGTTATCGTTTCTTGAGCGAGAAAATAGTCGATAGTTGTCGCTTCCTCGCCGGCGGTGGAACAACTGCCATATTCCCTGATCCACTTACGTTGAGGTACACTCGTAAATACAAGTTGTTTACACCATTTGTCAATTTGTACCATTATCTATAACAAGTTCAGTGTGCAGGTAATGCGATACCGTATTGTTAGCAACTGTACTAATATTTGTTGAGTAAACTATCTCGTGACAGGGACGGACTTTTAAAGTTGCAAAATAAGATTATTGATAAAAGAAAATAATATTTGTACCGAAAGCATAGTAAAGAAGCTTTATGTTTAAGCCGATAAAGTCTACTTAATGTACTATCGTATTTTCTTAAGTGGTACTAATCTATCTTTAGAGAGTTCAATAACTTATCAAAAACGATCAAGTGAGAGCAGTGGCGCCTAGGGGTCAAAATCAGGGCAAACAGACAGGTTTGTTACGATTTAAAAAAAATGCCAAGTGAGCGATTTACGGAGTTTCTATGTTGTTCATGGTAACACCATTATTATATAGTGTTATTTTTTTAATTTTATTGATAGGCTTAATTTTGAAGGCAAGCCGGGCTTTTAGGCTTCTATGGAAGGAACGCCACCACTTTTTCAACTCTCACTGTGAGAGTTGAAAAAGCAAATCAGGAAATCAGATAATAAAAATAAAAAAACACGACTTTCAAGCCCTAACACCAACTGCGACGAAATAAACCACCACTTTCGCAATACCCGGCTAAGCAATATCCGGGCGTAAATACAAAAAAAAACAACATTAATAGCGTAATAACAAAACAAACTTATAATGTTCAAACCAACTGTTACACAAGTTTCAAGAGGCACACATGACGATCTTTAAGCTATACTATTTTTAAGCCGATGTGGTATTTTAGGGCCAAGTAGAAACTATTTAAGTTTTTAACGGCTATTAAAAATTTAGTGACGTAATTATTAACACCAATTTTGTATTCGTATTTCGAAACATTTTATTCCGAAACAAAAACTGAAACAACCACAAAGAGATCTTTAGTTTCAATTACAAAATATTTAACATTCAATAAGTTTGTTTAGTAAAACCGTTTCGTATGTAAATGTTCGGTGTTTCACTACAATGAACTGTAGTTGTTACAAACGGGAATTAAATGAAAACATTGAATGTATCAGTTGGGGTTTTTGTTTTTAATAAGAAGCAATTTAAATTTAAAGGATGTTATTGTAAAACGTGTTTAAAGGGATGTTATTGTAAAACGTGATGGAGTACTATTTAATGAGCAATATTTGCAAATTACCTAATGATAGATTTGTAATCACGTTTTCGAAAAGGGCTCTAACGATTTCGATGGAAGTTGCAATACGGGGTTTTACGGTGGTTTACGGGGGCGAAATATCGATATAGCTAGGTCTCGCTACATGTGTTGTAATTGTAGTTGCAGTTGCAGTTTTAAGCTTTTATGCCTTTATTGGATTACTAGCTGCGCCTCACGGTTTCACCCGTGTAGGTCTCGATCCCGTAGGAATATCGGGATAAAAAGTATCCTCTGTCCTATTCCCGGTCATGGTCTACCCCTGTGCCAAATTTCATCCAAATCCGTGCAGCTGTTTTAGCGTGAAAGCGTAACATACAAATAAACAAACAAAGAAACTCAAAACTTAAACCGCCCCCTGCTTCGCACAGTTTTTACCACTTTACAAAACTTTGAGATTTCTTAATTATATATGAATGTTTAATATAAATGTGTTGTACACATAAATCTTTCGGAATAAATTGTCTAAATGATGGTGAAAACCGTATCAAAATCCTTTGCGTAGTTTAAAGAACAACGCGGTTACAGAGACGGACTCGAAAAGCGGCTTTAATTTATAATATGTATTGAATTAATTAATGGCATCTGTGTGCAAGAATCTAGTAAAGGTATCTAACCTAACCCGGCCCTGGATTTGTAAAATGTCAGTCTAGCGTGGGCAGACAACATTACAGTTCTCTAGAAAAAAATACTGCATACAATCTTATTTTTTAACGCGCTTTTACATCGAAAATATTAACTGAATTTTAAAAATCCCTTTATGTGGAATAAATACAGGGTGTAAGGGTAAACATCGTTATCCTTGAAACCAGTGGTTTGGTTTCATTTATAGAACGTAAAATCAATGGAAAATTACATATCTTTTTCTTTAATTAAAGAAAATCTTCATTTTACCACAAGAGTATTTCACCCTTTCACCCTATGCACTAGGGCAACGAACTTGCGTCTCAACACGGGCAGGGGGCGCGGGACATGACCTGAACGGCCACGAGCGCGACGCCTCCCTCAGTCAGTCAGCTATTTCGCTAGCGAGCACGGTGTCGGATAGAAACTTTTTAAAATCTTTTAATGAAAATAACGTTTCTTTTTTGTTGTTACTCGGTTATTTATTTTTATATTTAAGTCAACTACCCATGGTTTGAGTGACAACGGTGTTTACCCTTACACCCTGTATAAATTATAAGTCACATTAATGCGAGCGAGCCTAAATGCACCGCTCCACAGCAGCCCATTTACTGGCTACAGACGTTATTAGCTTCACTTTGTATGAATATGTAGGTGGGTGGTGGTAAAACGCACACTATGCCGCCAAGCATATTATAAATTGGGGGATTACATCGCTGACAAAAATGCTTGGCTTAGCGCTGCTCCAGCTCCACAAGGACGCATAAACTAATTGATTGGGATTCGAAAATATTGTTGGAACTGCTGAAGATTGTAAAGACTATCTTGACATTGTATAAATTCAATCTCCTAGTATTGTATAATTTCATAGCACATATGTGAGCACTATGTACTTACCTACCTTAAAGCTACCATTTACTAGGTACGTCTTTCATTGACTTGAATGTGCCCTGGCGGCTGAGAGTATGTGATGCTCACTCAAATGTCTCGCTGGTGGTGGCGTGTGTGTTGGATCATTAAGTTCCCTTCAAAATGATTGAGCTGAATGGTGCTGATCCATGCGTCATGTTCGTGAACGGGCGCCGCCAGTAGGGGCTGGTCATCTCTAAGCTGCCACGGCTTATTTTTAATTTATTTTAATTTTTGAATTGTTTTTTATCTTTACGGACGCTTTTAACGTGCACGTCTCTTTTTTCTTTTTTACATTGTTCTCACATGTTTAATTTCAAATGAATGATGTAACCAATATATTGTAACAAAATTTTGATTTAAAAGAGTGTCCGTGGAGTTTCTTGCCCGTTCTTCTTCATAGGAACCTACTACGCTTTGGAATGGGCAGCTAGCTTCATTTTTTTGACTGACCGACCCCTTGACAATTCAAAAGTACCTGTAATTGGTTTATTTGAAATAAATGCTTTCAGTTGAGTTTGAGTTTGAGTGGGATCATCCACTGCGACCCATGACCACGCTATGCAAGAATGTGTGGCTGAGAAACAAATGAACCATCGCGTAGCTAACGTGGCTAACCTCTCTGTGTGCACGTAACAGTGGACGGACGACTCGACAAGACACGAATCCAGACTCGGAACTGCTCGTGAGATAAGAATATCCCATTTAAACATGATCCTATGCTCAACGCACTTGCGACCAATTCTAACACTCGGTTTCTGATTTGTGAATTTCAAATTGAGAATTGTCATACCCTGCGAAATTTAAAATTTCTTTGCATGAAATGCAAAGGACCTTGAGTAATGTTAAAGTAGAGCTCGACAAGTTCTCAACTCCAAATTATCTATTCATAAACTGGGTTTATAGCATTCTTATTTCAACTAGAAATAGGGTCGAAGGGATAAACACAAATTGTATAGCTTCGTCGCATTAGGTACATTTATGTATTTAGTTTGTTCAGCGTGGTAAGGAGCTCGTGGCTACGTAATAACAGCCGCACGGGTCGATCCATCAGGTCAAGCTATGCTTGCCGGGGTCGGGGTGTGGATGGGTGACCATCTTTACATACCGAGACTCCTCCGTGCCTCGGAAAGCACGTTAAGCCGTTGGTCCCGGCTGTCATTTGTGGATCTTTGACAGTCGTTACGGGTCGTCAGCAGCCCGAAAGTCTGACAACCAGTCTTACCAAGGGGTATCGTATTACCCAGTTACTGGGTTGTGCAGGTCAGATAGGCAGTCGCTCCATGTAAAATACTGGTATTCAGCTGCATCCGGTTAGACTGGAAGCCGAACCCAATATAGTTTGGAAAAGGCTAGGCAGATAATGGCAGATGATGAAACAGGGTCGAAGGGATAAACACAAATTGTATAGCTTCGTCGCATTAGGCACATTTATGTATTTAGTTTGTTCAGCAGCTTCTATTGTATAGATTGTATTACGTATCGGTTACACTTTTTTCAAAGAAGCAATTCTGAAAATGGTTTGTGTATTGTGCTACGAAAATTTTATGACATAGGTACTTAGTAAGAAAATATTATTTTCTTGGTAAATCGCTGAAAACGTAACAAAGACGTGTTCAAGGTGTTCTATTGTGAATTGCTTACGTCCAATAATATCTTGCTTAGATATCTTTGTCATTACAGTTATAATAAAATGAGAATATATTTTATATTATTGAATAATAAAATATATTTTTATGCTTGTTATTGATCGTTAAAAACTCTATAATATTACTAGTTCTCCCAACAGTGGGCCTAAATTAACCTATCCTAGCTGTCTAAATCTTTCGAAAGATTTCCTAAAAGTAAATAAATTCAGTAGAAAATAGGTGAGTGTATAAAAGTGTAAAAATAAGTTAATTCACGCCTAAAGGTCCCTTTGTTTTTATATTTATTTAGTTAGTCCTTTTAGTTTTTTATGTAAATAGTTAGTAGTGTTCTATAAATATTGTGTATAGTAATGTAAATAATTCAAATTAATAAAGATGATTCAGTTAAATTAAAATGCTAAAAACTAAAATATCCATTATTAAATAAATAGGAAAAGTTACAACACTAAACTTAAGCAACTTATAGCCGCATTGAGCCGCAGTGCCACGGATTTTCGGATAAAAAATCTCGATGCGGCCTGCCTATACAAAATGTAGATAGATTTTTTTAATGCGGCCCGCCCACCTTAATACTGACACTTACGATGAGTTCCCCACTTCATCCTACTTACAATCAAACCTTAAAAAGCCGCCAAAAAAGAAAGTCCGCCTTTGAACAGTTTTTTTTTTTTTAAATAAATAAATAAAAAGCAACATCCACCACCACTAATAAAACTAAGTAACAGCTGGCAATATTCTCACAGTATCGATGTATTTTAAACTTAAACCGTCAATAGCCCCGCGGCTATCGCGAACTCAAATTGGCCCGGCCAACTATTCTCAAGCTCATTCTTAAAGCAAGCACGTTTAGCTTAGTTCGAGGGTTAAAAGCAACATTTATTAAAACTGCAGTAGTACTTGTTTGTATTTTTTCTTTCATCTTGGCGCTCCACAAAGAACAAACTATGGCTTGACTGTTAATTAGTTTTGTAATAGTAAATTAACTGAGCAGTTAAGTCAAAAGGTTTTTGCGCAAAGTTACAAGTTGTTCGTGCCTACAGATATTTGTGCTAAACAGATTTCTGCAGGTAGCTTTAGCATAACACTTTGTAACATAGCAACCACGGATTAGTAGTATAATCAGCCTAAAATATTCCCACTGCTGGGAAACAGGCCTTCTCTGGGTGAGAGAGAGTGCGCCGTAACCCACATCGCGGGCCCAGTGCGGGTTGGTAGATGTCACATGTCTTCGAATTTTTGGTTCTAGGACATGCCGGTTTCCTCACTTCACCGTTTTGAGAGCAGTGGTGATGAAATAATTTACACATAGTAAAACACCTTTCAGGGTTCGAACCTACGACCTTACAACAAGTAAGTCTTGGCCGTTACCACTGGGCCACCACTGCTCACACATTAAATATAACTGCTCACACATTTAATATATAATTATAAGTTGTGATCTGCGGAGATGTTTACAAATTGCATATACATATGAATGCGGTCTGTCTTTTTGCTGCATTTTGTGTCTAAAACATTTATAGTCAAACTAATTTTCCTGGACAAAATACATGCAATCGTTTCACTGAAATAATAGTAGTTAGTTACCTATTTACTGTACTGAAATATTAATACACAATAATAGCACCTATGTGATAGTGTGGAGGCATCATTTGAGGCATGCAAATTAATTAACGTCAATTAACTAATCATGCAAATTAATTAACGTCAATTAGTCAATTAACTAATCTAAATTGAAATAATTATAATTAAACAAAGACAAACAAAAAAGGACTACAAAGAAAAGACTACAAAGAAAAGATTTCAAAGAAAAGACTACTTCATGAATGTAGGCATATGTGCAGGTAACTCATCATCATAATACAATTCTCTTTCCCTTATCCCGCTGGGATAAGCATCGGTCCAGAATTCTTATTATTATTATTTATTTATTTACACTTTATTGTACACCACAAAAATAAACAACAACAAAAAAACAAACACGACAAAATATACAATTGGCGGTCTTATCGCTTCTTTATCGAATCATGTATCTGCTGTGGATCCATGGTAACAAGTTGCGCGGCGATGTCACCCTGTATCTGTCTATGTGACAGACTATCTTACTCAATCTCAACCTTAGTGTAATTTAAAATTACTGGGAATAATTAATTATAATTATAATAAAATTGTTGTCAAAAGTAGTAAAGCAATTACGACTTCGACTATACAACGAAATAAAGTTAAGAAAAACTGTAAAAGCGACCGTAGTCTGAAGAATTACTGTTTTATAACTAAAACCTCTGTATCTTCACAAAAAGTTAGCTCTTATCGGTGAGACGTCATACCTTAGTACTAACGAATGGCGCTCATTTATTAAATGCTCTAGTTTCAATTTAATTTTCTTTTCTGAGTATAATTATTTATCTGAAGAAGTTAAAAGAAATATTATCTGCGTAGTCGCTGAATAAAATGAAGCCTTACGATTTTAGTCCTTCATCAATGATTAGTACTGACTGATGATAAAGTTACACCATTATTATTAAATTTTACATTACTAAGGTATGTACCTACTTTCATTTATATTGGGTAGCGAATGAAGTGGTGAAGGCCACGCTCGCCTCTTGGATCTTGCCCCTTTCGTTAAAATGTCCCACTCGCCCCGTTTTTTAATAATTTTGGTGTACTGACTCCCTCATGAGGGGCGAGTCAGTCAGTCAGGAAAATTGACATTTAAATAATTATTTTTCTAGTGATTGGGTGTTCTTATCGTGATTTGGTGCTCAGACATCAGGAATGCCAAATACAAAAAAATGAAAACTCAGTGAATTGTCAAGTAATCTATTCGCCCAAGAATACCATCGGGAACATAAACTTCGACAAGGAGCCTGCATGGTTCTATTTTTAAAACAATATCAGAATAAAATTAAACAATAATTTATGCTTCGGTGGTCGATATTGTATTTTTACAAAAAAAGAAAACCTCCAAAGAAGACGCTTTTCCAAGCTGTTTTTTTCTTTATTTTTGTTTCTCCAAAATAAAATTGTTAAAGCTTCATGTCTAGCCTACATAATTATATTTTTTCTGTTTCAACGCTGTCAAAGCTCCGATTAAACCTTGACTTTTAATTAAAAAAAATCACTATGAAAAAAAAAACACAGAAAAAAAAAGTAAGGTACCTACCCATTTCTATGCCTACGTCGCAACTAAAACAGGTCATACAAGGTCGTACGCATAAACAATCATCAATAAAATACCTCTCAGGAATATCCAATACCTATTTTTAGTTCAGGTTCAGTGGCTATTGATCTACAGCTCCCACTAGTCATTACCGAGAATTATTTATTAGCGGGTTCGATTCCCGAGAGCGTCCCTGCGCTAAATGGGATATCGGGTAGCCGTGATAGCAAACATGGTCTGTGGATCTTTGATCAGCTTGTATATGTGTTTATGGTAGAGAGAATTGTGTTTATGATTCAGTAGGTTTAATTGTGGGATACCTATAGTCCATTTGAAATAAGATTAGACGTATAGATAAGCCTTTTTTACATTCCGTTCAACCGATTTTGAATTCTATTGCGTTGGTGGCATGACAAATGGCAGCCGCAGTAGATAGTTGGTATTGTGTAACTTTTTTTGCTTTTAATGCTATCCTTATGCCTACGGTATAGAAGTCAAAATCGGTTGAACGGACTATAAAAGGGTTTGTTTTAATGTTTAATCTTATTTCAAATGGGTTATACATAACATAACATCACGCCTGTAATCCCGAAGTGTTAGACAGAGGTGTGCCTATACTACACCTACATAAGCCAGTTATGTTTAAGTCCCATGTAATAGGGGGCGAGCCTATTGTCATCAACCGGGCACAAATCCAGACTCCGGGCTGCGACTGAGAAATTCCTAAGTAGGTAATGAAAAGAGTTCCAAAAAAACACCTATTTATTTATTTATTTATATCGGGTGTAAGGGACAGCCCTCCTTAAACTGATAGGATGAATTCAGTACATCATGCTAAGACGGCCGGTATATGAAATTATTCCAGGAACGTTATGGGAATCCAATAAACCTGATTTGTTTTATTACCTCACACGCAATGTATCGTTATCGTGGCACAACCCACAAGGCCGCACTCCCCATGGCGGGCGCGCTCGCGCCGCATTATTTATCAATGTAAATTTTGAATGTCACGCGACGTTCGCTATAGTATTTCAACATCCATAGCTGGTTTTTTTTTATTTTAGCTGTTTTATTTACATAAATGGACTGCTGCCTACAGAGAATATAATTTAAAATTTAAATAAAAAAAAATAACTGAAAAAAAAAACAACGTTTTCCGGAGAAAAAATTCGGTGGAATAGGATTCAAAATAAGGAGCTGAATGCCCCCTGTTAATTTGTGGAGGGCTGTCCCTTACACCCTGTATACTTTATTGTACACCACAAAAATATATAACAAAAAAAAAAAAAAACAAACACTACTAAATATACAATAGGCGGCCTTATCGCTATCCGCGATCTCTTCTAGGCAACCTTATAATGGACAGTGATTTGCCTGGACATAAAATGGGGCTATGGGATTGGGACCTATGTGACAGATAAATAAAATTTCCATTTTCGGACGCCTGCACATCCATGAAAAACGGTCAACAGTTTAGGTCCAACGATTTGCTTCTAAAACCATATTGACAGTTCAACAAAATTAATTGCGCTATTTACGTTTTTGAGGAGACGAAATTTTCAAACATAATTATTATGAAGCAATTGCTTTAAGCAATTTCCTTCAAAATCATTCGAATTGTGATCGAAAGTGTTAGGCAAAAGTGTTTGATAGTTCGAAAAAACCGGCCAAGTGCGAATCGGACTCGCGCTCGAAGGGAGCCCCCCTTAAGGGGCTCCCTTCTTGTTTTATTTTAATTTAATTATTTATTTTAAAAGTGAATATATTCTGTGAATATTTCAAGCGTTGCCGTTGCGTTGCGTTGCTGTTGCCGTTATCAATAACGAGCAAAAACGTGCAAAAAAAATCACGTTTGTTGCATTGGAGCTCCCTTAAATATTTATTTTATTCTGTTTTTTAGTATTCAAAATCAAAATCAAAATATTTTATTTCACATAAACCTACATGGGCACTTATGAAACGTCAGAAGCTAGGTGCACGGTTCCAATTGGTCGTTTCCTATGGAGAAGAGCCGGCAAGAAACTCCACGGTTACTCTTTTAAAAATAATTGGCTTTTACAATATTTTTAAATTACAGTGTTAGTAGGCATGGGAGGACAATGTAGGCCTTTCAACAAGTAAGTACCAGGTACTTAACAAAATAGATGTTCAGCAAATCTACAGTCCAATAAGCCTTCAAAGTTCTCACATTCACAAAATAGAAAATAATCTATATAAAAGACAAACAATAAAAATAAAAATAAACCTATTTCAGCCAAATGACGTGATTGCTATTACAACTGTAACAAATTGAATAATTATCATGTCCACAAAAGCCACTAGGAGTTGAAATTAAATTGGTAGTATTATTTGTTGTTATAGAGGCAACAGAAATACATCATCTGTGAAAATTTCAACTGTCTAACTATCACGGTTCATGAGATACAGCCTGGTGACAGACAGACGGACAGACAGACAGACTGACAGACAGACAGCGTAGCCTTAGTAATAGGTCCCGTTTTACTCATTGGGTACGGAACCCTAAAAATTGGCATGGAAATATTATTATGTTCTCATAATGGCATATTTCCAAAGAGCTCCACCTAGTGGAACCTAATGGAAACCTGTGGTTGATAATAATGATGGTACAGAGGAATTCGATAAACCACGTAGAACCCAATGTCATTACCGACCATTATTTATTACTAAACCGTGCGCCGAGGGATGTCAATCCTGAACTAAATGGAATATCAAACAGCGTCACTAACGCTTCGTTTCAGCAAACATAGGCTCAAGTGCTTGCATTGGATCAACTGTTTGTCTAATAGACTGTATTTGTCCCTAGTATCTATTTGCGATTATTTGTTGTTAGGCACGGAGGCATGAGGTACAGGGTATAAAATTCACTCATCTTCCATAGAAAAGGGAGGATCCTTCGGGTGTTGTGTCTGGTGGGCAACACACTAAAGACTGATTGGGACGTTGTATACAACGTGCCGCTACAATGGCGACATTCATTTAACACACCTATATGATTTCGCGTATTCGTTTTATGAAAATATTTGAATTTCATTAAACGTTATTATTTATTGATTTATTTTCAGTTTTCTAAATTACCATCCTGGAGCAACCTGTACTTAAAGAACTGTAGCGAAGAGGTCATTTGCCGGGGTTACGGATTTTCTTAGAAATTATGCCGACAAAGCATAGTACCGATAGAACGTAAGCCAGCTGGTAGGTAGCTTCATGAATGAATCTTTTACACAGAGTGATCTCAATCTTGGTTATGTTTTTGTTATTTAGTTTGATTGAAAATTTAAATTTTTCAATTTACGAATTATTTTATTTTATTATAATTTTTATGTTTACTGGCCACTAGCTCTACCTGTTAAATTAATGTCGCCATTGTAGCGGCACGCTGTATATACGCTGTATATCGTGCGGTAAACGCTGCTTGCGCGATGCAGGATTTTGCGTGACGTCAGTCTGATGCGTAGTTCGCATGTGACGATGTAGATGCCATCACTCACGTATTAGGGCTTGTTTGAAAATAACATACTTCAAAGTGCCTCTCTATTAATTTCGCCTGTAACAGTGTATCTCGCATGCTCAGACATCCAATCTCGAAAAAACTATATAATTTACGATTTCTAACGTCTCGGTATCACGATAACACAGGGAAGTAAAATGTATGGAAATATGACGCTTTTAAATTTCCGTCCACGATAAGGTTACAACGTGCACGTATTTGCATACATTTGATGAATGTGTACGTTGCTAGAAATTATAAAAGGGCACATTGGCTATACAAATAGGTATTTGGTTCGAGCAGCTGCTGTCAAAATGGATGTTTTTCAACGGTAGTTAAACACAGACATTATTTTTGTGCCCTTTAAATAAAAACTGGTCAAGTGCATGTCAGACCACGCACAGTGAAGGGTTCCGTAGCCAACTACGAAACCCAACCAGCTCAAATTGGGATGAATATTTACGCATGCACAGCATTAATTTTATCGACCACAAAAATACGTTTTACAATTCATAATATTTCTCGAAAAACATGAAAAACAAAGTTATACCTACGACTGTAATCGGAAGTATACCATTACTCAAAAACTATTAACCTCATAGACCTTTTAAATAGGGTGAGATGAATAAATAAATAAATTATGGGCACCATACGTTTATGTGTGTATAGGTTACCTACCTGGTTACGTATGGAGACTTCCACCCTTAATTATTTTTTCTTAATTTTACTACAATGCAGTAGTTAGCGGTGCACAGAATACACTTTCTTTCCAATTTTCATGGAAACAGTACAGTCTCCGAGTAAAATGGTTGTGCCACAAACGGTTAGATAGAAAAACAGGGGGCCAAACTTGGCCCCCTGGGGTACGAGCGGACAAATGGACAGACAGACATTACGGAATTATACGGGTTCCGTTTTTACCATTTCGCTATGGAACTCTATAAAGTTATGGGTACATAGCACAGAGTGGAAGTTAGAAGATGAAATCTAAGACGAAAATAGTAACATGAAGACGGTTTATACATAAAATATGGAAATACCAACCACATTTTCCTCTAAAGGTCAGACTAAATGAAAGTGAATTCTCGGAAAAGACCGACAAGTTCTAGCAAGATATTTAATATTACTCGTAGTTATCTTTTGTGGCCTCAAAGTAGATGTTTTATTCTTTGAAATGTCATCTCTTTACAGAACCAGTTTTAACTTTGGACACATTTTTCGGAATTCAAACTTTATTCTGACAGTGGTAAAGTTCTCATACAAAATTGACAACCTACTCGGGTTTAAAATCAGTTTTTGTATTAAGAACTATGTTCTGTTGTAAAAAAAAACTTGGTACCTACAATATAAAGCCCAACAATGGTGTTTAATAAACTTGTCCCTTATTTTACTCTTTTTAATGTCACCTTTCGCACGAAAAGTTTTTAAATGGCAGAGATGAATGTTCTTAACCCCTGAATTTTTCAGGAAAGTATAGCCGTGAATGTGAAACAGACAAACGCACTCATACAATTTTATTTATTACTAGCTGATGCCCGGGGCTTCGCCCGCGTGGAAGACCTTCCTTGAGAAACACTCTATTCATTGGTGAAAACAGCATGAAAATCGGTGCAGTAGTTTTGAGTTTATCGCGAACAGGACGACAGATAGACGCGGCGGAGGACTTTGTTTTATTATAATTATGTGAGGATATATATTGTTTTATTACGTTTATGTTACATAAAATGGGGTAAATCGTGAAATGATTTTATTGAAAAAAAATTACTCTTTATTTTACTAAATTATAATAAATCATTTAGAGGTTGGTTAGAGGTGTTGGTTGCAATCCCGTTCAATGGAACGACATTCACCTCAGGGTAACAGGAAGTGCACGTACAGAAAATGCCAAGAAAACCTTTTACTTAAAAAAAAACAGTTATGAAATTGGAAGTTCGCACGAAACCTCACGAGCTCGCAGGAATTCCCTGAAGCGTATCGCTACGTACCTACTCACTGCGAACTGCTAGAGCTAACTTTGCAGCATAAATTGGAATAAACGGCTATCGTTACCTCTCTCAATGTGGGGTAAATGTGAGGAAGAAGGTTTGTGTTGTTGAGTTCTTAGTTTATTCCTTGACAGGTAAAGTTTGAAGAGTACCGACGACTAGACTACATAGAACGGAGTCTTAAGCTACGGTTTCTAGAAAGAGCGGTGGCCGCCACATAGCGTCTGCAATTTACTGGCAAATGACGTCACTGATACGTTATTTATGAAAGTAAGTTGATCCTAGAGAGTGTTTTTTGACAACGTATTTAGTCAAACCTCGCTGCCATAATTTTCATGAAAGCCGTCACTGCGGCCGTTATGTGACGGCTACCGCTTTTCTAGGCAACCATAGCTTTATAGATATATGGCAACTATTGCAACTATTGTGTCGATTGAACCGATTTCACAACAAATAAAACTTGATTTGTTGGACCAGAATGTGTGTTAATTTTTTTTTTTTTTTGTGGATGCGAAGTCATCAAATGACTTCTCCCGCTCTGGGCGGTGCGGAAGGGCGTGTCAGACTTTTACTGACTAAAACCCACCCGTGTTCCTTCAGTTGCCTGTTGCCAGGGTCCCGGTATCCACATATTTCACCAGAATGTGTCCTAAGGTCGTAACTTAAATTAATTAAGACATCATGACGTGTGCGATTTCATACGGTTTTTTATTCCTCTTGAACCTGGAGAAGATCCTTCATTCGCCATTTTTATCGACCCAGAACTAAAGTCACCATCTGTGCCCCTGAATTCACAATGCGCACTTTCTATTAAACTGACAGATAATTATATTTAAAAAAACTTAAATTCGCTGGCAGACAACGCACTGTTTAAACCGCTCTAGAAAAAATCAATTTTGCAAAAGATTTCCTTATGAACATAGGTGAGTACTAAGGGACTCGTGGGTAAATGATGATGATGAGTGGGTGAATGATGCACGGTTCGATCGAAGGTAAAGCTACGGTTGCCACGGTCGGTTCGTGGATGGGTGACCATCATTACATATCGAGACCTCTCCGTGCCTTGGAAAGCGCGTCAAGCTGTTGATCCCGGCTGTCAATAGACCTGTGACAGTAGTTACTAGTATTCAAAAGCCAAAAAGATGGGCAACCAGTCTTACCAAGAAGTATAGTGCTATCCAGTAAATGGGTTGTGGAGGTCAGATAGGCAGTCGCTCCATATAAAATACTGATATTTAGCTACAACCGGTTGGACTGGAAGCCAACCTAACACAGTTGAAAATGGCTAGGTAGATTGATAGGTGAGCAATGAGGCACGATTTGTGAAACCGTTCAAAAATACTAGGGGATGAAGGTTTATAAATATAGAAGTTCGTAATTTTTGCCAATGGGATGGGATCCCATCGGGCGCACTCTTATGATGATCATTAGAATGTTCCGTTATGTTGTATGTTATGTTGTCAACTTTAATAAGTGGTCATTGAACTCGTGTAAGATATAACGTTATTTTTACCCGACTACGGCGAAAAAAAAAGGAGGGTTATGATTTTGACCGGTATGTATGTATGTATGTATGTATGTTCATCTGTGGCTCCTATCTTCTAAACCACTCATCACAATTTGACAAGTGACGTATCGTTGGAAGCGTTTTGATCGTCCGCTGGTTATAGGCTATGTGATGTCGCAATAAGTTAAAAATGCCCCTCTAAAAGACACAAAGTCAGGAACTAAAAAAAATATTATTCAATCGTACCATGTTGGGTATCAAATGAAAGGGATTAATGAGCACATTTCAAAAATATATATATTATAACCCCAAAAGAATTAAAAAAGAATTAAAGTAATAAAAACAAAATCCAGAGTCACACGTAATCTGTTCGATTTATGCCCTAACACGTGTGACTCCGGATTTTTAATTTGTCTGCTTGCGGTGTCTTATTTATACCTTTTTAGTCGTAGTTGGGTTTTAGTTTTTATGACTTTAATTTTTTTATGATAATGAAACTTCTGTGTTATTTATTTCGTCACGTAACAAACTGAGGTAACACGTAGAAAGCGAAAGGGTAATTAAAGCTCGAGATCGGCTTAGTTCGGTAACTTCAGTTAATTGTTCCTTACCCACAGGTATTTTGCATTCCTTTGCTCGGAAGAGGTTGTTCGTTGGAGGTTTTGTCTTACCCAACTTTGTTAGACAGGCAAAATTGTACGGATGTGTATGTGTTTGAAGGAAGAGACACTATCTTTATATTTAATACTAGCTGCGCCCCGCGGTTTCACCCACGTAAGTCTCGATCCCATGGGAATATCGGAAGTATCCTATGTCCTTATTGACGTTGTAAAAGAAAACGAAAGGAAAATGCGCTGGTTTTGGGTAGAAACAAAAGTCTAATAAGTCAATCAAAAGCAACATAGACAAAGATATAAAAAGTAAAATATTATAATATTAATATTTATTCCTTCTCCGTCCATGCTGTAAGATTGTGGAACTCACTTCCGCCTAGCATTCGTGATCTGAAAACTGTTTCTTTATTTAAATTTCGTGTAAAAGAGCATTATCTTTCCTCTCAACTATGAGTATATAATTATATAGGTACCTATAGTGTATTTATGTTTATATATTTAAGCTTTATGTATTTAAGTATATGTTAGTTTTCTTGCGTATATGTGTAGGTATATTTAATATTTTAGTTAAGACTTCGCATAATCATGTTTTTCTCTTCTTGTTCTCACAGACTATTGCCTACATTTCTTTCTCATTTCTCCTTTCGCAGGTCTGCTGGAAGAAATTTCTTAAGAAATAAGCAGTACCTTTGTACTCATATCATAATTATGTCATATCTCTTTGTATTTTACTGTGTGTACATAAATAATAAATAAATAAAAAAGGCTTGCACAGTCCTATTCCAGGTCATGGTTTTTCCATGTGCCAAATTTCATTCAAATCTGTTCAGCTGTTTTAGGGTGAAAGCGTAACAAACAAACAAATTCACTTTCGCATTTATAATATTGAGTTAGGATATTTTCAAGGCTAATAAATTAAAAGCTAGTGTTGGGATATTAAACAATAAAATAATAACTACAGATTTTTTGTCAAATTCGAGAATTATCTTTATTGCATTTTGTTTTGCGCAATGTAGGTAAGTTATTATTATTAGTGATAAGTTGAACTGAATTCTATGCATCTTGTTTTCGTCTTTTAAAAACTGCCGTTACTATAAGTAGTTATTTTTGTCACTTATTCCAATGCTGAGTAAAAGACGCAGTGCCTGCGTCTTACTTTAGACATGAAATGCGAAAACAGTTCTAAAACACAACAAACATTTTATTTTAAATTCGAAGCAAACCATTTCCATTCCTCAACATGTAACGACATATACCCTAACATCAAAAAATTCAAAATGGATACTGCACTTTGAATCGTACAATCAAACATCAATTCACGTTCAATTCTCCAGTGATTGTTGACGGCACAGACGCCTCCCGTTTCCGTGTGAATGGTCACAAGGCGCGTTTTCCATCGAACTTGCTATCGCCACCGAATAGAAAGGTACAGAAGGCTAATTTAAAACTATACCTGACCGCCAAATAAGCGTGCATTCAAAGTCTAATGACTTTGACACTCTAAAAAGCCGATGCCAACAAAAAAAAACATGCCACTGGTAGAAGACGTCAACGACTTTTATTGAACGGTTATAAGCGGCGTAAGGTATATATCAAACAAATACCAGTCGCGAGTGCGCTTGCAGTCGCTTTACAGTCGCGATATTAAATAGCTTGCAGTTACGTAAATAAAGCGATTGTCTCCTAAAGTATCGATATTTTTATGTCTTTTATGGTTTCTTCTCTTGCTTTTAAATTTTGCGTAACCGTATTTATTTATGCTCGTGACTGTACGTAGAGGCGTGTTTATGCGTGCATGCGTTGTGTGTAGCCGACCTTCTGTAATCTATTTATTCTGCGCTATCGTGTACCAATGTTATTCGATGCAGCTTTTTCCAAGTGCATTGCTCTAGTAAAATCTGGTACGAATGTGAATTGGTAAAGTGCTGGTGTAACACTGTGTAACGTGAAATCAAGTGCCTGAATTTAGAGGTTTGATATGTTTGGCGAAATTGGCATGCAGTATATTGGCGCACCTCTATTTTATGGTTGGTGAATTCTGGAAACCTGAATTTCAGTACGAAACTATTTGATTAAAATTTTGCTGAAATGTTTTTTTGTTTTTCTCCTTTAGGGCCCGATGAAACGTACCACAACCACACCACGTCGCAGTGAAAAATTGTGGACAAGCAGTGGTTACGTGTGAATAGTGTCGCTGCAGCTTCTTTCAGTTGAATGTGGTAACTAAACATTACGATGTGGTTGCGTTGTGTCACTAGTAGTTACGTTGTGACTAGTTTTTGCAGACAGACTGATCGGACTCCGGCCGTGAAAGTGCCGTCGGCAACGCAGTAATATGTTAGCGATGTGGCCGGCCGTTCGTGCGCGGTATCGCTGGTGGTTGCATTGTGGCGACGACGTGGCCTTGTTGTGGTCGGTTTGGACCAAACGGTTGATTTGCAGCCAAATGTGATCCGTGTGAATAAACTATTCATTTTCATACAATTTAGCGCCCGTCCACATGTTGTCGTTGTGGTTGCGTTCGAGCCCTTATACTTATTTATATCCATTGCTAAAAGTCTATTCACGAACACGACAGTATACTTTGTCCTGTCCTATACGAACTACCTATTTACATAATATCGTTAATTTAGCTAAATCAATTACCTTAGATTTCCCGTTACTATACATGAAGTAGCCTTTTGAGAGAAAACTAAGAAGTCTTTTATATCTTGTGCGTATTCATGCCTATGACGAAGTTTGCTTTGAACATCATTATGAATAGTCGGCCCCCTTTTACTCTTATGGTAACATTATGACTTATTATAATGTAATTAAGAGTTACATGGAAAGTACCAAAGAACCTTTGGTAAAGTTGAAAACATTTCTATGCAAAGTATGTCTTGGTTAGAGTGAATGTTTATGGCATGTTAAATTAAAGTTGATCAAACTTAAATACAAACATACATAAACTCACGGCTTCTTCCCATGGGGGTGGGCAGAAACTACAGAACGCCAGCTATTACGATCCATTCTGTTTACTTCTTTTGCCTCGTTTACGTTCATACATCTGGGGGCCTACCGCCACAGTATTATTTAATCTTACGTCGTGGGAGAAAGAGATGGAGCTATACGTCCTGTAGAGCTACATCTCCTACACTAAAGAAATATTAAAATAATACTGCTGTAAGCGGTGGTGGTAGTAGTGGTGTTCCTTCCATACAAGCCCGAAAGCCCGGCTTGCTTTCAAAATTAAGCCTATAAATAAAAAAATAAAAATAACACTATATAATAATGGTGTTACCATGAACAACATAGAAAATCCGTAAATCGCTCCCTTGGCTATTTTTTTTTATCGTAAAAAACCTGTCTGTTTGCCCTGATTTTGACCCCTAGGCACGCCACTGGGTGGTGTGCCTAGGAGTCATACACGCACGCCGGTTGCGAGTACTACGCAACTGACCTTTCTGAAGAACATCAGCAATAAGGTCATTATCAAACTTAATTAGATATATTTTCAGATGGATATAGTATTTTGGAATAATCCAAGTTTGATCAACTATAATGTTTTTATAGTTAGGCGGTGGTGGTGGTGGTGGTAGTTGGACGGTGGTGGTTTGAGTGGGCCTATCCAGTAACCAATAATCTTAGTTACCGAGGTAGGTATCTAGGAGCGACTCTTCTCCTGGCCATAGCATAATCAGCCTATAAGGTTCCCACTGCTCGTAATCCACCACGCGGGCCCAGTGCCGGTGGGCGGATTTCATATTTATACAGGGTGTAAGGGACAGCCCTCCACAAATTAACAGGGGGCATTCAGCTCCTTATTTTGAATCCTATTCCACCGAAAATTTTCTCAGGTTTTTTTTTTTTTTTTTTTTTTTTTTCAGTTATTATTTTTTAATTTCAATTTTAAATTATATTCTCTGTAGGCAACAGTCCATTTATTTAAATAAAACAGCTAAAATAAAAAAAACCCGCAATGGATGTTGAAATACTATAGCGAACGTCGCGTGAAATTCAAAATTTACATTGATAAATAAAGCAGCGTGAGCGCGCCCCCCCCCCCCCTGCCACGGGGAGTGCGGCTATGTGGGTTGTGCCACGGTAACGTTACATTGCGTGTGAGGTAATAAAACAAATCAGGTTTATTGGATTCCCATAACGTTCCTGCAATAATTTCATGTACCTTAGTAGGATATACTGAATTCATCCCATCAGTTTGAGGAGGGCTGTCCCTTACACCCGATATGTCTTTAGTTTTTTTATTCTAGGACATGCCGGTTTCCTCACGATATTCTTCGTCTCTGTTTTGAGAGCTCAGTGGTGATGAAATTAAATACAAAAAGTAAAGTGCCTGTCTGGGTTGGATACTACTGGGTCCCCACTGCTCTCCTGCCCTTATCTCAATTTATTTTTACCTACTTTTCTTCCATACATATCATCATATCATAGCCATATCATGTTTCACAGATTCCATCCATCGTTTCTTTGGTCTTCCTCTACTCTTATAGCCATCCACATTCATACAGATTTTTTTTTCACGACATGTTCCTAATTCTTTCGCATCACATGCTCAACTATGATGACCGATTTCTTATAATTTTTCAGTCACCGCTGCCACTTTCAGACTTCCTCTTACTCATACCAACAACTCTTATCTCAAACCAACCAACATTAATTTGATGAAAATGAACGACAATTGAAACACAAGATGTAAAGCTCAAAAACATTTCCCAGCGTGTTCGAAGTACAATGCCAAAGCAACATCTCGTTAAAATATCCCCTAGATAAAAAAAAACATGTTTATTTCGGTTTGTACAGCTCTATATCGTAAATTAAATTGGAAGCCATAAACGCTCAGAGTATCCGAACGGAAAGCGAAATTGTGGGAAAAATATTATAGACCCGGAGCCAGGGAGTGCGTCATAAAAATAATCTTAGTGACTGAGATGTTTACGCAAGACGTCAATGTAGGGATGTTTTCGGTTTAATTTTGGAAATGTTTTTAGTGATATAAGTGATTTGAGGGGTTGATACTTTAATACATCTAGCGGCTGTTTAAGTTTTCTGAATGTACTCGTATATTCCCAGAACTAGTAAGGTGCCTACTTTGCATGACGCAAAGTAGGCACCTTACTTGTTGATGTATAATTTTAATATTGCTGGCCAATGCAGTAATTTTTTTAACGCGCGCGCGCGAGAACCGATACCATTAACTGCCGCTACACTCCAATTGAAATAAGATTAGACATTTATATAAACCTTCTTTACAGTCTGTACAACCGATTTTGACTTCTATTGCGTTGGTGGCATGACAAATGGCAGCTGCAGTAGTCAGTTGGTATTGTGTAACCTTTTTTGCTTTTAATGCCATCCTTATTCCTACGGTATAGTCAAAATCGGTTGAACGGACTGTAAAAAGCTTTGTTTAAATGTCTAATCTTATTTATTAATCTATACCGTAAGAATACGTATAGTTTCTGCCTACCCCCACGGGAAGAAGGCTTGAGTTTAAGTATGTGTTTGTCAATGACCAGCTACTTTTTGCGCAATATAAAAAAAAAACAACGAGTTAGTAGGCAAAGGCAAAGATGACGATATAGACTATATAAATCTTCAGGGATATCAAATCAATCATTAACAGGTTCTTTAAATGGAAACAAGTATTTATCCAGACAAATCTAAATGCAACTTAAGACTTGTCTGGAAATTGTGGGAAAGTCCACCAACACAGGTGGGCTTTAGTCAGTAAAAGTCTGACACGCCCTTCCGCTCCGCCCAGAGCAGGAGAAGTCATGGTGTTAGGGTAAACACCATTATCCTTGAAACCAGTGGTTTGGTGTCATTTATAGAACGTAAAATCAACGGAAAATTACGACTTTTTTTTTTTTTTAAATTAAATTTTACCACTCGAGTGTTTCACCTTTTCACCTATGCGCTAGGGCAACAAACTTGCGTCTCAACACGGGTGGGGGTAGCGGGACATGACCTGACCGGCCGCGAGCGCGACCCCTCTCTCAGTCAGTCAGCTGTTTCGCTTGCGAGCACGGTGTCGGATAGAAACTTTTTAAATTCTTTTAATGAAAATAACGTTTTTTTTTGTTACTCGGTCATTTATTTTTATATTTAAGTCAACTACCCATGGTTTGAGTGACAACGGTGTTCACCCGTACATCCTGTAGTTAGTTGCTACCAGCAAGCGTAGCATGACAACAATAGAAACGGGTTTTGTCTACGTAAGAATAGAAAAAAATACAGAATCATAATCTGTTATTACGTCTATTCTTCCGTTGACAAAACCCGTTTCTATTGTTGCCATGCTAAGCTTGCTGGTAGCAACTATAAGACAAAATGTTATCAGTATTAATGAAATATTATTTACCTACTCGTTATTTATAATTAAGGTCAGAGGAAATAAAGGCATTTTTTTAATTTTACCAGACAGCAGTGCATGGGCTCATATAAAAAATAATAATAATATTCTTTCTGTAGCTCTGTCCAATAAAATAGGCTGTGCTCTCACGGTGTGCATCCATTTGACGTTTAAATTGATTGATTGCCGAGGGCCGTGTTACCCAACCGGTTATAATTACTTAAATTATTGTAAAATGAAACTGCATTCGATGCCGGAATGTTTTTAGGGTTCCGTACGTCCGAATAAAAACACGGAACCCTTATAAGTTCACTCGTGTGTCTAATAGACCAATTTTTTTTTTAATTATTTTGAAAAAATACAGAAAATAGTCTCGATAAAGTTCGTACAAATTTATATTTCCATTTGGAATGTATCGGAGAACATGTTTTCAACTACAGTTTAGGTTTGTGCTTGGGATAAATTCATCCCAACTACGTAAACCTACATTCTGCGAGTACCTACTTTAATAACAATTAGGTACTCTCTTGAGTCACTTCTTGATTTCCCATGAGCTATATTATAAGGTAATCGGATAGGTAATTGATTCGTGATTTCATTTTAACCTTTGTAACTTGTTTTAGGTATTAAAATACTTTCACAAACTGAAAATTTAATTGTGTCCACACCTGGTAGTATCTATTAGATATTATAATCTTAGTATATTTCCTCCTTAGCGATGTCACGTTTCACCAGACCCATTTCCTTTAGCTCTTCGAGCAGATTCTATGATATTGGCGTACCCATTAAAAATAAAATGATTCCGAATCTCAATACAGGGAGCATTTTATTCGTTTTAAAATCCTCTAGGGGTCATTGTACCTATCATTATGAACAACTTTCACTATGGGACCGAACCTGAAATCGCGAAAAAACAATCAGCTGTTCCCTACATTTATGTTCGCATTGCTCGTCAAAATGTGGCTGATTATTTTTTCGCGATATAATAAAATTACACCCTGTATAAAAACAGAATGAACATCTATGCACAGATGTGAATCTGATGAAAAGCTGCTAAAGGAAAAAACTACAAAAAATGAAGGAGTGACCTCCGAAAGAAAATGTCGTCGAACATTATTAAAGAACTTGTATTTTTTTCCTCTACGAACTTTTTAATATCGAAATAAAAAGATATTTATGATACCCAGTAACTTCACAAAGTTTTTTTTTTATAACTTCAAGTCGTCATTCGAATATGAAATTACTTTTTACTGTGACAGTATTTTGACATTGAATCGTTCGTCGTGAAATAATAATTGGAAGAGAAAACTAATTTTTGGGCAGATGGAACTTTAGTTTGATTCCTACATAAATTTTATTCTCGATGTAATTTTTTTTATAATTTATTAGACGAAAACTTTGAATACAGAAATATTTTTGAAGCAAAAACTTCTTTAGGCACGTTGAGCGATTTTTGGTAGAGCATTCGCGTTACCGAAATGCTCGTGCCGTCGTGCCGTGTAGGCCCCCGCTTTTAGTGCATCTAGGCAGCAATGACGAATGAGCGGCGGGACGCCGTGAGCGATGATGATAAACCCAACTACGACAAAAACCCAAATAAAAAGGTATAAACAAGACAACACAGACAGAAAAATTAATCAGAAGTCACACTTCGTGTGTAAGTTGAACAGATTATGTGTGATTCCGGACATTATTTTTTTTTTTGTTCTTGGCTATACGTAATTGTCCTATAGTGGGCTCTTTCTTCTTGATATACAAGTGACGTCACATATCACCAGCGGAGAATCAAGACGCTTCCAACGATACCTCATTTGTCAAATTATGATGAGAAGTTCAGAAGTTATGAGGGGGAACATGCATACCCACATACATCCATACATCTATACTCCGTGGTGTACAAAAATGTATAGTTTATTTTGTTCCTAATCGTGTCCAATTAAGGAGTGTCAGGAACGTGCCTCTCGGCAGCAGGAGTGTAGTCTAAACAAATGATAAACATGATTTTTAGTTAGTGTAGAAGGTATATTTAAATATTGCCGTCATGCTGTGCCTTATCCTAATGCTAAATCACTGTCTTATTGTCACTTGTAAAAATGTTAGGAATATTGTGATATCGTATACTTTTACAATGATTGTAAATTATGTTAGCACCATCTATCACATAATTAATTAATTTGTCATTGTTCCATTTTAAATTCTTTTTACTTAGGGCGAATTCGACCAAACTTTTATCGCTAGTATGTCTAATCCAGCGAGTAAATATTAAATTTTTGACAGATTTTCTATAAACAAACTGTCAGACGTCAATTTTATTCCCCGAATAAAAGTTATCTGGCTTTGATTAAATCAGCCATTAACGTGGTACAGTAATCTTATTCTAGGTGCATCGTCTTCACACATAATTATATAATATTGATGTATACAAAATATTGTAATTAAAAGTGTAACTGTACAGTTTCTTGCCCATTCTTCTCCATACGAAAACTACCTTTTGGAAGGGTACTAGAATCAGTTCTATTTCTTTGTTTTTGACGTTCATCATTAGGGTTTTTAGCCATATTGAAATAAATTATTTGACTTTGACACGCCAACCCGAACAACTGTAAGTACCCCTAAGTCCAATTAAACTTTTTTTTGGTAAGGTTGTTTCGCTCGTCTACGCTCTCAAAGCAATTTCTATTACAATAACGACTTATAACACAGCTCCAAGCCCATAGAGGCTATAATCACTATGTAGCCGGTCGTAAAAGAAATCGAACGAAAAGATAGAACCTTTTATAGCCGCTGACTCCACTGTTGAAAGTGGAGAATTTCGTATAGTTTAGTTAAACTAACTTTAATTAGTTTCACAGTTCAGGTGGCGAGTTTTAAAGCGATGCAAAATGCTGACGTTATTGAAATTAGTAGGTACCGATTAGTTTGTTTTTCATAATTTTCTACTTTATAGGATTTTGTTTTTAATAGAGAATGGAATTAAGTGGTTCATGGCTAAGTAATAACAGCAGCACGGGTCCATCGAAGGTTAAGCTAGGCTTGCCGCGGTTGGATCTAACAAAAAATCTGCCTGACAACTAAACAATAATAATCCTAACAACTTTTTTATATTTTTAAATGTTTTTATATTTTTATATTCTAATATTTAAAAATGTAATTTATATTTAACTTTATGAAATAAAAGGAAGAATCCTAACAATAATATTATATTTTTATCTGCAATTTTATGGTGTACTTAATAAAGAGTATTCTATTCTATGTCAGTAATAAATGCCTATGCATGCAGAAAAACACTGTTAAAACTCTATGGCAAAAATGACATGTCCTATCAAACGACACACAATGTCATAACAACATTGAAGCAAAAACATAACCAAATTCCAAGTGAAGTGTATATCAATGCAAGATAATTACCCAAAAAACCGATACAAATCAGAAAGTTTCATGACTTCGAAAGAAAATGTATGTTTGTGCATCTGTTAGAGCGTGTAGTGCAGAGGAGCTGCAGGTTAGGAGAGCGGCTATTCGAGATGCCATTATTTGTATGGCATGGATCAAACTTGTAAGTATATCGACACAAACATATACATCAAAGGCTTGGGCAGAAGTGTATTTATAGTATACCCACATTTCGCTAGTCATTTTATGCCCAGCCGGGTACAAATCAGAGCAGTGGTGGCCCTGTTGCAACAGCCGCGACGAGTTGGAGGTCGTAGGTTCGGATCAAGGTCCTGCTTTACTTTGTGTACATTATTTCATCACCACTGCTCTCAAAACGGTGTAGGAAAACATCGTGAGGAAGCCGGCATGTTCTAGAACCAAAAATTTGAACGAAAACAGACATGTGCATCTATCAACCCGCACTGAGTCCGCGTGGTGAATTACAACCCTCTCTCTCTCACCAAGAGGCGGCCTGTATCCCAGAAGTGGGAACATTTTAGGTTGATTATGGGTAAAAAACCAGACTCCAGGCAGCTACTGAGAAATTCCTGATGAAAAAACTCATTATGTAAGCAAGTAGATATATCGATTATTTTGTTTACATAACATAACATTACATCTGTATTTCCCGTAGGGTGAAGCAGAGGTGTACTTATCACCCACATGTCGCCAGTTATGTTTAAGTCCTAATTTTGTTTTGTTTATTTCGTTACTAATCCGTGACCATACCTGTCGCATGCAAACTTGCTCACTGGAAAGGAGATAAACTAAACAGACGAATCTGCGTCTGCTTCAGTTCGATCTGACCTAGACTATGAAATTTTCATCTTACCAGAGTCGTTCCTAGTGCACACACAGGGTCACATTAAATTAGCTAGCAAAACTTCGCAGACGCGAGGGGTAACAAAAAAAAACAACCGGCTTAGTGTCTTTGGTTCTGAATGTTTTTTATTTGCCACGGACTTCCGAAATTAAAGTTATTTTTCACTTTTTTTTGTGTTTTTTTTTGGAAGTCTTGTTTGTTTTTTATTTTTCACTTTTTAGTTGTGGTACCTACCCCACACAAATTCGAATACCACTACCTGCAATTTAATAACAGTGACGGGAAGTTAAAACACCATTAATATATGCTAAGTGGGAAAAATACGTATTATTGAAGATAACTCAAAAACTACGCAAGCAAAGTTAATAAAAATCAATTCATAATTGGCGGAGTAATCGGGTAACAAATTTAAAAAATAAAACAGTCGAATTTAGAACCTCCTCCTTTTTGAAGTCGGTTTAAAATGATGATTTGGGGTCAATGACTGCTTGGTGTTTTTTTACTTGTAGTATGAGTTGAGAGAATCTTTATTTTTTATTTTATCGTGTTTATAACACGACTTCACAGTCGTTTACACAAAGAAAACTGATATATCAAGAGTGACTACACTACCTGCGGTTGATGACCCCAAAAAATCTCTTCAAATTAATCTATTTTTTGTTAGATATTATTTTATACACATCGCGATTGCGGAGTTTCGCTACCTACTTTAATCTCACCCTTTATACGAAACGTTGAAACTGTTTGTTGTTACTAAGGGGGAAATTCAAATTTTCTTACGTTTTTTGCAATTTGCAGGTCAGTGTCAAGTTGATTGAAAAATTTGAATTTCGCGGGCTACGCTAGCGCATCCACCTTAAATGGTCAGATTAAACAGATATAAATTAATGTAGAACAGACATACCATGTCCAGTTTTGTTAAACTTGGTATGAATTTTCGAAAAAATATTTTGTTTGATATAGGCATGATGTTTTTTTTTCAGCTGTCAATATTTTGTTATTTGGCCACCTATGTGGTTGTCAGAGCTACCAGTGAAGGAACATGGTCATCAATAATTACTGGTATGATATTGGTAATGATGCCACTACAGGCTATAACAGGACTACTTTTTTTTTTAGGTGCTATAGATGTGAGTATGATTTTTTTTTTCTTAAGGGGGTTTCTCTAAGGTAGCCCCAAAATTCAAATTTTCTTACATTTTTTGCAATTTGCAGGTCAGTGTCAGGGTGGATGTTGATTAAAATTATGATTCGCGACCGTAACAAATATGGCTTTACAGAATTATAAGTGTATTGAATGAGTGTTTCATGACATTTGGCACTAATATGAACTTAGAGAGTTGTATTGCTGATTCCAGTGTAGCGTCACTAGTCCCGCTCGCTCGCTGCGCGGCCGCCGCTGCTAGCGGTCGATGACTCACGCACTTGTTTTTCACAATGGTATACATACAATAAAATCTGTACGTCCGTGACATGACAAACATTTTGTTTATATATTTTTAAGTAAATATTTATTTACTACACATAAATCTAGTCATAACAACTAGTGACGCTACACCACTGAGACCGTCAAGGGCGATAGTAGTCAGGAAAACGCACCCTACTGCGCGGCCGCCGCTGCTAGCGGTCGATGATTCACGCACTTGTTTTTCACAATGGTATACATACAATAAAATCTGTACGTCCGTGACATGACAAACATTTTTTTAATATATTTTTAGGTAAATATTTATTTACTACACATAAATCTAGTCATAACAACTAGTGACGCTACACCACTGAGACCGTCAAGGGCGATAGTAGTCAGGAAAACGCACCCTACGGCCTGACCGTGTCCTTTTAATGTTGTCGTCTCAGTCGTCAGCGTTGGGTTGACTGGCGTGTCATGGATGTGGCGAATTGGGTATTATACCAAGCTAGTGACATTACCGGCTTTCATTCATCTCCCGTACGTACCCACTTCACCAGTGATTATAATTCCGTAAAGCCATATTTGTTACGGTCGCGAATCATAATTTTAATCAACATACAACCTGACACTGACCTGCAAATTGTAAAAAATGTAAGAAAATTTGAATTTCGGGGGCTATAAGGTAGCCCGGGTATCCCCCGTATCTCCCGTAATAGTCGGTAGTAAGAGTCTGAGGCCATAGATAAAGTGACATTGCATCAGCGATAACGATGATGGAAAACGAATTGTCTAGGCCTAGACAAGTGACAATCGCTTCGAAAGCGTTTCGTATTTCTACAACGACTTTCAACATGACTGACATAAGCTTTTCGATAACCTATACATTTTTGCCTTTTCCATCATCGTTATCGCTGATTGAATGTCACTTTGTCTAGGGCTTCAAGGTCTGTTAAAACGTGGTGGAAGTTAGAAGAGTTTGATTTAAATTCCCTCTTCCCTCACCAAGAACTTCTAGGCTTCATCGTAGGTACATGACTGTATCAACATTTAATTCAGTTTCTGATTTCAAACCACGTTATAAGAATGTCATATCAGCAAAATGTGGTCAATCGAATAGTATCGAACAATACGGTCCCCTAAGCCACTCCTCCGACAATCCAAAACGATATTTCCAACTGCGAAAATTCTTGCTCGTTTTATTTCCCAAAGAATCTAAAAGGAAGCTTTGACAATAAAACCGAACGTTTCTGTCATCGTACTCAAGATCAACAAAAGACATTTAAGAGATTCCGATTTTATCATAAACCCACCTTTGGATCCCTCCGCTTCGGGGTTGTACCTCGCACAAAAGAGAATATGTGCGCAAGTTTTCTTTGAAAAACTTCAATTTGCCTTCGGCATACGCTCGTTAACAATACAATATCAACATCAGTGTTATCTTAAAATATCTTTGAGACTTTATCTATATCCGGATTTGGGACTAAAAGCAGTATAAGGAATTTTCGATGACCCTACTTTGACAAAACTAACCCTTTCATTATTTTTGGAGCGTGCGGACGCTTACGCAGATATGTTCTTGTAAAGGTATATTTTTAATCTTCGACTTAAAAACCTTTTGCTTGGTCTATAAAATATAAAAATGGCTGAGGGTTAGTAGGTACTATTTCATCTTACCTCTTATTTTTGAGGTTGGTAAATCATCAAATGACTTCGTCCACATCATTCACTTATAATCTAGGTACAGTAAACTAGATAAGGTAAAATAAATCAAAATGCATAACAAGAAAATCATACAAGGAAACAAACTGAATTGCATAACAATGAATAATAATAATACAAATGGACGATAAGAAAAAAAAATAACCATACAAGAGTAACCGAATTATTTTTGATTTTTCGACTTGGATATTGTGACATGCGACCACTAGACCAACGAGACATTCTGGAAGATGATTTATTTTATTTTAAACCTGTGTTTTCCCACTGCAGGGTAAATGCCTTCCTTTCTTCTTTCTAATCTCCTCCATCTTGAGTTAGTATAGACCAATCCGGTCTGCATCCGCCATCCCAAGCACTGATTATAATATAATAGCTTCCGCCCGCGGCGTCGCCTACCGATATGTCGATAAAAAGTAGCCTATGTCCTTACATAGGATAAAAAGTATCCTATGTGTTAATCCAGGTTATAAACTATCTGTTTGCCAAATTTCATCCAAATCCGTTCAGCCGTTTTTGCGTGATTGAGTAACAAACATCCAAACACACAAACTTTCACATTTATAATATTAGTAGGATTATATTTTGCAAAAAAAATTCAAATGCTTAATTTTAAGTTTGAATAACGACGTTATTTGTTTTGCAGCTAAAAGTATTAGCCTTGAGTGTGGCAATATGGTTCTGCTTACTTGTAGCAGCATTAAATACTGTCCTGGGTCTGATTGGTGCGATATACTACATCCGCACTGGATTCAATGTTTATCACTTCTTGATTGCTGCTTATTTCGCCTTGTTATCCCTGTCTTTTTGCTGTAAGTTATTTTCGTATTGGAATTATATTGTTTCACTTATTTAATACGCATGGACAGCATCAATCTGTTTTCATCGTCTTCAAAAAGGAGGAGATTTTCAATTCGTTTGTATGTTTTTTTTTTGTTTGTTACTCCATTACTCCGCCAATTATGAATTGATTTTGATGATTCTTTTTTTGTTTGGTAGTCATGATTCAGAGGTTTTCCCATATAAAGTTTATTAATTATGTTTGCATACCTATTTTTGAGTTAGCTTCAGTATTACGTATTTTTCCCATTTAGTCTATAATGGACGTAAAACTCAGCCTAGTAGTAGCATTCGAATTTGTGTGGTGTAGCTATCGCAACAAAAAAGTGAAATATAAAACTTTTTACAAAAAAAAAACAACCGACTTCCAAAAAAGACAAAAAAAGTGAAAAATAACTTTAAAGTCGGTGGCAAAAAACGAAAATTGAAAAGCAAAGATACCGAGTTCCGAAATTAAAGTAATTTTTAATTTTTTTGTCTTTTTTTGGAAGACGGTTGTTTTTTTTTTGAAAAAAGTTTCTTATATCATCCTGTTTTAATGCTTTTCATAATAACACGAACACGAATCGAATACGAGGTAATGCACAAACACCCTAAGTATCCTTTGTTTTATATAATTTATTAGTTTAGTCATTTAGTTAATTTAGTGTTGAGATTGTATAAGATTTGTCACCCCAGTTATTTATATAAATAAACCATAACTGTAAAGTTTTGACCGTTGTATGAAATGGCTGTAATACGGCAAATTGACGTAGGGTGTCTATTTACTTAACAACTAATTTCCCTAACTGTACATATTAATGAAACTAATATTGCTTTTCGTTTCAGCTGTGTTGTGTCACGACATAATGATAACTACAATGTTTATAAAATTAGTACAATGCCCTCCCGAGCCACCTCCGGACGTGGCAACAATGGCACCATTCTAATACCATACTCCCTCCAAGAAACAACCGAAAAGAGATGATAATTTTCTGCAAGTGTTGGCATCGGCTTTGTTATTAATTGTTTGTTAAATAATAAAGAAATCATGTTGTGGATAAATGCGTTTATTTTTTTAATTTAAGACAAAGTTCCAGTTTCCAGTGAGCCAGCTTGGGGCTGCCAGCATCCTGAGTGTATATCACACAATACACTCAGGATGCTGTGGGAGCTAGCACGTATTCTACCGTGAATAGAAGCACACCGTTTCCGTATAATGGCATGAAACCATCAACCCTGGCCTCGGCGAACATCCCGGAGGCACTACAAAAGCGTGGTAGACCCAACAGCATCCTGAATACATTGCTTTACTTTGTGTAAATAATTTCATCTTGCTCTCAAACCGGTGAAGGAAACCGCAATAGGCCCGCGTGTGCTGGATTATTGTCAACTGCCTCTCACTAAGAAGAGGCCTGTGTCCCAGCAGTGGGAACATTGTAGGCCGAATATGCTTATGCAAGACATTGGTGCCGATTCTGTTGTTCACAAACTAAACTAAATTTAAGTTCAGTGCATCTTTTTCTTTATATTTCATTAAGAAAAGGACAGAAGATAAATTTTAGTTTAGTCCTGTCAAACTGTCACTACTCCCTATAAGTTTAAACGTGATTAAAAACTTGCCTACTAAAATTACGTCAATTTGCGTCAGGCGCTGATTAATTTGACAGGACTAAACTAAAATTTATCTTCTGTCCTTTTCTTAATGAAATAGAAAGAAAAAGATGCACTGAACTTAAATTTAGTTTAGTTTGTGAACAACAGAATCGGCACCAATGTTTCATCAGTCCCGCTTCGTCGTCAGGAACACCTATAGTCTACCCATATTTCGGTAGATTATGTTTAAGTCCCATACAACAGGAGGCGAGCCTATTGTCCTCAATCAGGCGCAAATCCAGACTCCGGGCTGCTACTAATAAATTCCAGTTTGGAAAATTCCTACAACACTTTGCCCGACCCAAGAATCGAACACAGGACCTCGTGCTAAGCAGTAGCACTTGCGATTACTAGACCAACGAGGCCGTCCCGAGGCTATAAATAACTCTACGAAAAAATATCTAGTAAGAATTAATACGCCCCATGCCTCTACCTGAGTTAGAGATCTTTATCCATACTAATATTATAAATTCGAAAGTAACTCTGTCTGTCTGTCTAAAATTAAAAATCCGGAGTCACACGTAATCTGTTCGATTTATGCCCTAACACGTGTGTCTCCGGATTTTTAATTTGTCTGTCTGCGGTGTCTTGTTTATACCTTTTTAGTCGTAGTTGGGCATTAGTTTTTATCGACATACCACGCGGGTGAAATTTTAAATTTAAAAATATTTTAAATTTTATTTATATAAAATATTTAGCTTAATAATTAAGTTTTAAAAAACTAAAGTGTTAATCGACTTGTGTCATTGGCTGTAATTTTTTAATTAAAGCTAATGAAAAGTATAAACTTACCACTTGCTCTGTTATTGCTTTCCTTGCAAAGCCTTTAAACAGTTAAATCATACTGGTTGATAGCAACTTCGTAAATTACTTTTATAAAAGGGAAGGGAACGTATTTTTGGGTACTCAGCTTTATAAACACCCTTTAGAGCCTAAATAAAGATGCAATGTACACAAAAATATTATGGGAAGGAAGTAAAGGATGGATTTTAATTAAAGTCTGATAAAACAACGCATTTCCATACTGTATAATGAGAAGTTGCTACCAGTATCTAAGTACCTACAATATGCAAACCTTATATAGTAAAACTAGCTGCACCCCGCGGTTTCACCCGCATGAGTGTCGAACCCGTGGGAATATCGGGATAAAAAGTCCCATGTCCTATTCCAGGTCATGGTCTACTCCTGTGCCAAATTTCATCCAAATCCGTTCAGCCATTTTAGCGTGAAAGCGTAACAAACAAACAAACTAACTTTCGCATTTATAATATAACTAGTTGCGTCCCGTGGTTTCACCCGCGTTAGTCTGGATCCCGTGGGAATATCAGGATATAAAGTATCCTATGTCCTATTCCAGGTCATGGTCTAGCTCTGTGTCAAATTTCATCCGAATTCATTCAGCCGTTTTAGGATGAAAGCGTAACAAACAAACAAACAAACTCACTTTCGCATTTATAATATTAGTTAGGATATAAAAATATTAACTTGGCTAGTCCAAGTTAATATTTTTATATTTTTTTACACGATAAGCAGAAAAATCGTGTAACTCTTATTACAATAAATTAGTTTAATTATATCAGCATGTACCCTCAGCATACGGTGGAGGCCCTGTTTGGGCGGAGCACCACCGTGTACTCGGAGGCGATTGGCGGCAATGACCTCTCGCGTACGGCCCTGGTCCAGGCTATGGTACGGAGCGAGAGGGCATGGGAAGCAACCACCTCCTTCTGCGAAGCAGTAATACTCGCGAAGGAGGAGGCGGAACGCGTGAGGGAGAGGCAAAGTTTGCGCCCTCACGCCCCTAACCGCCGCCGCAGGAGACGCCCTGGGCGTCGGGAATCCCAGGCGGATACCCGGCCACCATAGGCGCGGGCTTGCGGACGGCGAGCAATGGTTAGCTCGCCGTCCGATAAGGACCAGGCCCGGGTCGACGGCGCGTTGTGTTCCCCGTGCGCCTCAAAGAGATGTCAGCACAATTGGCGGGGTCCGCTACGACCGATGCCTGCCAGGGTTGCGGGAAAGTCACAAAGGGATACCGGGACCTTGGCAATAAGCAACTGAAGGAACACGGGTGGGGTTTAGTCAGTAAAAAAGCCCAGAGCGGGAGAAGTCATTGGATGATTTCCCAGCCTCAAAAAAAAATGTACCCTCAGGATAGGTGGAGCTACGATCTTCGCAGGTTGGCTGGTAGCAGCTGGATGAGAGTTGTCAAGAATAGAACTATATACCGTGCAATTAGCGACGCCTAAGTCCAGCATTAGACTGCTTTAGGCGAGTAATGATAAAATATCAGTATCGATCTGCCTAGCATTTTCCCAAAATATGTTGGGGTTAGCTTCTAGTCTAACCGATGCGGCTAATACCAGTATTTTACATGGAGTGACTACCTTTCTGACCTCTACAGCCCAATAGAAACTAGAGAATTAGTAATTACTTGTAGTAATGAATTTCCAAAAGTCTAATTTAATTTGTCAATTTTACGTTGCATAATCCAGGTTTGAATCAACTAGCCATTTTGAAAGCCTGCGTAGGCGAAAAACTTTAAGCCCTGTTTTCAAAGAGCTACGATTCATTTTGGTTGTCATGATTAAATAAATCCATTAGGTAAACCTTTTCAAAATAATCTTTGAAAAGCAACGCATTTTTTAATGTCTCCTTTGAATCTAATACGAATACTTTAATTGATTGATATTGTGTGCTATTTATTGTCCTAGAACCAAAAATTGACACACGAAGACATGTGACATCTACCAACCCGCACTGGGCCCGCGTGGTGGATTACGGCCCACTCCCTCTCACAGACAGGAGGCCTGTGTCCCAGCAGTCGGCTGATTATGACTATATTAGATATGTGTTTTATTAACTCGTAATCTATATATATAAATATTATATTTGCTTTTCGTGTCTGGCTATGTGACTGGTTTGATCTTCTAAACCACGCTATGGATTTTGATGCGGTTTTCATCATCATTACCCGACTGCGGCGAAACAAAATGAGGGTTATGATTTTGACCGGTATGTATGTATGCTCATCTGTTCCCTTATATCTTCTAAACGACTCATCACAATTTGACAAATGAAGTATCGTTGGAAGCGTCTTGATTGTCCGCTGGTTCTAGGCTATGTGACGTCACATTCAATGAATTGTGTGTGAAATGTGTGTTAAATGAATGGCGCCCTCTAGATGACAAAGTCATGAACTAAAATAATAAAAACTAAAACCCAACTACGACTAAAAAGGTATAAACAAGACCCCACAGACAGAATGAACCACAAAGAAAAAACAGTGGGGTCTTGTTTATACCTTTTTAGTCGTAGTTGGGTTTTAGTTTTTATTATTTTAGTTCATGACTTTGTCATCTTAACTTGAAACGTAAATTGTATCAATTAATTGAAAATCAAAATGTTTTTTTGAATTAAACTTTCTTTTCAGTTGAGTTCGTTCTTGTGGTCGAGAATTAAATAAGTTCATTGTAAAAGTTTTTAATGAATAGGTAATGATTCTGCTGTTCTGTTTTTAGATTTGCGAAACACGACAAAAATGTTACAAAAACAATCTTGATTCGTTTTGAATACCAACTGTTGACGTGTGAGTCGCATAAATACTATGATATCTAAGAAGTATTTTATCAGAATAAGCAGTACAGTAACTTATTGTGTAACACACAATCTCAATTCCTTTCATTTTGGCAATTCAACAATATTTATTGCGCTTTTTTGCTAGCAGACCGTTCTTTTTTTTCAAACATAAAAAGCAATGGTTTGTTTAAAAACCGGCCAAGTGCGAGTCGAACTCACGCACAAAGGGTTCCGTACCATTATCTATAAAAACGGCAAAAAAATCACGTTTTGTGTATGGGAGCCCCTTTAAATATTTATTTTATTCTGTTTGTTAGTATTTGTTGATATACCGGCAACAGACCGGATACATCATCTGTGAAAATTTGCAACTGTCTAACTATCACGGTTCATGAGATACAGCCTGGTGACAGACGGACAGACAGACAGACAGACGGACGAACAGCGGAGTCTTAGTAATAGGGTCCCGTTTTACCCTTTGGGTACGGAACCTTAAAAATGGTCGCAACAATGATATACAAAATTCTGCATAATTATATTTTTGCTGAATTATCAAAATGAAAAAGATTTTGATTGTGAGTAAGTTACGCAATTCGGGTGGTTTTTACATACAATCCAACCAAGAAAATAGCCGTTTATGATTTTGTCTTCTGCAACGCGATAGCCTTTTTGTTCAAACTGCAATACACAAAAACAACTGTCTGTAGTCAGCGGTGTATAACCAATGTATAACACAATTTTGAGGCTTTCGTAGCCAAATGGAAAAATGGGAACCCTTATAATTTCATCGTGTCCATCTTTCAGTCTGTACGGATGTAACACAGCCATTTATCTAGGAGACTTTTTACGGTTTACCAAGAAAGTGTAAAACCCGTACGCATTAACATGGCTCGGAACTCGATACTTCCCCCGCTACCCACGCGGCGCCCCGTTGTCGCCGTGCGGGGAAGCGAGGGGAGCTGCAAATGTCATTAAGACAAGTGCAATATTAAGGCGCTTGGTTCCGTTTAGTACCGTAACATGGTCAATTTAAAAAGCCTACTCCTCATTAACGGCTTGGATAAAAGATCTGAAAAAAATATATGTTTGCCATAGATTCATGTACAACATTTTATTCGAGCAGTTTTTTTCGTAAGACTAATACTTTTGCCTTAAAAAAATATCTACCAAGACGCACTTGTTGGCTAATATTTCCATACTACTACTAAACGGCTTTGATGTTTGGAAATATTTTTATACTGAAAAATTTATGGTTAGAGGTACTACAGATTGTTCGTACCATAAAATATTGTTAAAAATATTACCCCACTTAGAGATAGAGGTCCAGAAGTGCTCTGCGCGGGGCGCGGGTGGCAGTCCCGAGTTAGCATTGCTACGGGACGACTGTGTCGCTCGCTGCTCCGCCCCGGCTATCGACCGACTATGCACGTTTGCGTGTGTTAGTGCAAATATTTACGAACAAATTGTATCAATGTGCGTTTATAGACTAGCTCGCTGCAGAGAGCCCAATTCAATTGTGCGCGTAGGCGCTTTGTTGTTGAGTTTTTTTTTTATTTGCAATTACTTATTAATACTTTTTTTTATTTACATTCACATAATTTACATACAAATTTATAATATAAGTAGACCAAAAAAAATGTTAATGTAACATAACATCACGCCTGTATTCCCCGAAGGGTTAGGCAGAGGTGTACCTTTAGTTAGTACACTCACATTTTGCCAGTTATGTCGCATGTAATAGGGGCGAACCTATTGCCATCAACCAGGCACAAATCGAGACTCCGGGCTGCTACTGAGCAATCCCAGATAGAAAAACCGACCAAGTGCGTGTCGGACCACACATAATGAAGGTTTCCGTAGTTGGAATGAATTTATGCCAAGAACAAACTTAACATTGTAGTTGAAATCATGTTCTCCCATACGAAATGTACGGGAGAACACGTTTTTGTAACTGCAAATTTAAGTTGGTAGATTATTACCTACTCGTTAACTTGTAGAACCTGGTAAAGCCTATAGCTGTGATAGTTTTCCTTTTAATTTCGTCATACATTATATACTACAGCCGTGAATTTTTTCACATATCCAAAATTGGACGAAAATAAAAGGTGTATCTTTTTATACACGAAATATTTAAGGGGTCATTGTACTCATCATCATGAACAGCTTTCACTATGGGACCAAGCCTGAAATCACTTTACTTTATGTTCGCATAGCTCGTCAAAATGTAGAACAGCTGACTTTTTTTTCGCGATTTCAGCGTTGGTCCCATATACACACGGCTACACATCAAGTTTATACTGATTTAATTTCCAGTTTATACTGATCTCGCATTGTATAGAATTTCCGTATAACGCGAGGTTAGCTTATACTGGCAATGTACCTATAGCTTGAAGTGTAGCCGTGTGTACAATGACCCCTTAAAATATTTCCTACCTACATACCTACCTACATATCTACCTACATATACCTAAATACTTTTATATCTACATGTTGTACTTAGTAAACGCTCAAAACTCCAGCACAGACCTACATAACATAGGTTTTTCTGTTGCATTTAGAATACGCGTCATAGTGGCAACCTATTCTTACCATTGCATTGCTAAAATTCGCTTAAAATTAACATGTATTTGTAGCCGTAAGGGATAAGCAATGGATCCGCAATCGAAGAGGTCCGGGATCGAATCCGAATCGATTTTGGTTTTTTGAAACCATCATAATTATTTATAAGTATTCTAAGCGTCTACGTTGTTTTTGTTGTTACTCGGTCATTTATTTATATATTTAATTCAACTACCCATGGTTTGAGTGACAACGGTGTTCGTTCATTCTTACACCCTGTATTTTGCATAGTACGGCGGCGACGTTATATTTTGCGTAGTACGACGACAGTTCATTATGTGTGTGTTATCTGTGGAATGTTGAGACATCACTCATACACGCTCTTGCTGTATCGTGCTCGACTTCATGGTGTTCATACGATACGTTACATTAAAAAAAAAAAACATGCATAAAGTCTAAATCATATATTTCTAAATCATATATAAATCATATAGTTTTCAATAAAGTCTGCTGAATACTGATATCTATAAATAGTTAAATAATAATACAATAACAAATATTAAACATCATAAAAAATAAAAAAATAAGAATGAATAGATTATAAATAAACATAAATAGTTAAAATAATAACTAACATTGTTGCTTAGAATACTTATAAATAATTATGATGGTTTCAAAAAACAAAAATCGATTCGGTTTCGATCCCGGACCTCTTCGATTGCGGATCCATTGCTTATCCCATACGGCTACAAATACATGTTAATTTTTAAGCGAATTTTAGCAATGCAATAGTAAGAATAGGTTGCCACTATGACGCGTATTCTAAATGCAACAGAAAAACCTATGTTATGTAGGTCTGTGCTGGAGTTTTGAGCGTTTACTAAGTACAACATGTAGATATAAAAGTATGTAGGTATATGTAGGTAGATATGTAGGTAGGTATTTTAGGTATGTATTTAGGTAAGTATGTAGGTAGGTATGTAGGTAGGAAATATTTTAAGAGGTCATTGTACACACGGCTACTCGCGTTGTACGGAAAATCTATACAATGCGAGATCTGCATAAATTGGAAATGTGTAGCTTGATGTGTAGCCGTGTGTATATGGGACCAACCCTGAAATTGCAAAAAAATAATCAGCTGTTCTACATTTTCACGAGCTATGCGAACATAAAGTATCACGTGTATAAAAAGATACACCTTTTATTTTCATCCAAACACATGCTAAAAAATAATATCCAGTAAAAACTTAAAATATACGTAACTTATGTATCTATCTATACAAATGTCAGCCTTGCATCTCCGCCATTCCTTTCTGGAATCGTAGGCAAAATAGGCGTCCTATGCGCGCAACTCTGCGCCCTTGTATTTTCTTTGATCGCCGTTTTAGTTTAGCGCGCCACCGCTCGCGTTTTACGTATTCGGGGAGTAGGGAGTTTAGCTCCGCCCACATGCTCAAGGTCAGTGAGGGAACTATGGCCCTTAATGCGCACGGGTTGTAAATAACTCTTTGCACCGCTAAACAATGGTGTAGTAAAATTACGAAATACATAATTAGGGATGGCGCTCCCCATATAACTGGGATTGGAAAGAAATTTCAGGGCACTTAAGCGTGTGGGGTATTGTTGGATACGATAATTACAAAGATTTGTGATAGTATTTGAGATAATATGGGATATTTTTGGTTACAACCACAGAAATAACTTTGTTTTTCATAGTTTTATCGAGTAATACTTTGAAAAACATTTGTCTTGCGGTCGATAAAATCAATACTGTGCATGTGTGCATGCGTAAATATTTATCCCGACTATGGAACCCTTCAATGTGTGTGGTCCGACACAAAATTGGCGGTTTTTATAATTTTTATTTTTAGTAAACTCGCGGGTACAGGTTGTTAGAAATAAATAATCATATATACAAACCCAGTTTCCATCTTGCAGCACAGTTAGTGCTAGTTAACATAGTGGTTGTCGCACAATGCAGCGAAACTTTTCTCATTATTCACAGTGCACTACTGAACAAGGAGCACACAACACCGTTAAGAATTTACATCAAGACTTGACTAACATAAGTTGTAATTAAACATAACTGGTGGGATTTTAGTTTCGTTTACAATGCTGAGGCCCTGGACAAAGTGACATTCTATCAACGATAATGATTATGGAAAAGGCAAAAATGTATTGACATAAGCTATAGAAAAGTTAATGTCAATCCTGTTGAAAGCCGTTGTAGAAATACGAAACGCTTTCGAAGCGATTGTCACTTGTCTAGACCCTCTAGTCTGTAATTGTTCTGCTGCGAACCCAACTGAACGCTTAATTTTTTGTAAATTATTTCATCACCACTGCTTTAAAAAATGGTGGAGGAAAACATCGTGAGGAAACCGACATGTCCTAGAACCAAAAAATAATAATTCATGTGTCATCTACCAACCCGCACTGGGTCCGCGTGGTGGATTACGGCCCGCTCCCTCTCACCGAGAGGAGGCCTGTATCCCAACGGTGGGACGTTATAGGCTGATTATGTTATGTAATTGTTCTGCGGCAGGGTAAAAGCCTTCGCAAAGAAGAAATGAGCATGGATCATTACGCTTGCTTACAGCCTGTACTATGCCATTCTAACAGACTTCCAAAAAGGAGGAGGTTATAAACCTATACAATCTGTTCCATACATTTTGTCGATTTAAGTGAACACAAATGTAGGGAACAGCTGTTTTTTTTTTCGCGATTTTAATGTTGGTCCCTTAGAAATATTTGTTCATAAAAGTTAAATTAAAAATTTAAAAAACCCCCGACAAAAACAAAGCATTTAAAAAGTAAACAAATAATATGTATTGGCCCTTTATGTTTAATATCAAAGTTGTAGGTAATATTTTGATCCAAGCGTCGTCGCGTCGGGGGACGGCTCATGAAAATAGGAAATTAACAGCAGCTATCCTTTCTACAATAGCATATATTCATTATTCCTAGTGTATGTTGGCGTTTTCATTATTTCATATTATATTACTAGGAGAAACGCTATGATCAACCCGCGGCTCGCCGATATCTGCATAGCTGTACGAACTTTTGCCACAGTGAAGCTAGTTTCTAATTTAGTCTCATTTCTCTTTCCTACTCCATCATCAGACCCTGATCACCATCCATCTGTAACCTATTTTTTAGACCTTTCCAATGAGCCCAAACACGATACCTCTGCTGTAAGTTGGTGAGGGCGTTGGGTATCCTGCATCCAGGTGATGCTGCAGCATCAGTTCAAGGTTACTATATTCTTCTAATATCATTGAAGTAACAGAATTCTAAATTTCCAATCGATTAGACCTGTGAAAGATGCGCACATCCATTCATCAACTAGAAAAGAGCTGATAATCTTCAAATGGCTGAACCGATTTTCTTGAATAATAGCTAAGAACACTCTCGATCAAGTCACCTTTCAAACTAAACAAAAAAAAAACAAAATCGGTTCAGCGGTTTGGCAGCTACGATGGAACAGACAGACACACAGATACACAGATACACACGTTAAACTTATAACACCCCTCTTTTTCAGTCGGGGGTTAAAAATGATGAGTACCCAATGACCCCTTTTCGGGTTCAGCATAAAGAAAAAATAATGTTGTATAAAAAATATTGATCAGGCAGGGGCCATAGTCCTTCCATAGTTCCAGGTAGCATAGTGCGAACAGGGATAATCGTCGGTTGGTGATGGTGCCCCATTTCATTAAAAATGTCTAACGGGCCTCTACGAGTTGGGTTCGGCCCCTCGTACGCCTCCCAAAGGTCCGGGAGCCCAGGGTCCCGAGCAAGGTGAAAGACTAATATCACATAGAGTATTAAGGTCATACCAAAGGTCAGTGAACTATACAGACAGGATGCCAAGTCTGTCTTCATGGTGACGCGCCGTTATCTGTCTCACCGCAGTCCATTAACCTTCACTCAATAATCTATTATATATAAAACACAAGGGTGACTGACTGATCTATCAACGCACTGGTCAAACCACTGGACGGATTAGGCTGAAATTTGGCACACAGGTAGTTATTATGACGTAGGCGCGCACTAAGAACGGGTTTTTGGAAATTCGACCTTTAAGGGGGTGAAAAGGGGGGATTTCATTTGTATGTAAAATCTTACTACTTGAGTTAATAGACTTGATAATTGGAACGAATATTTATCTATGTAAATAATAAAGCTTGCCATTTTTAGTTTTTCTAAATTACCCCCTAAACGGGGATTGGTGTCAAAGTTTGTAAAGAAGAATTTTAACGCGCGGTCCGATTAACGCGAAATTCAGTATTTATCAAAACATAGAATAACGTGTATCAGGGTTTCTCAAAAAATCTACCTCTATCGGGGTGAAAACGGGTAGTCTATATCACAGCTCAAGTCACTAAACGGATTGGGCTGAAATTTGGCACACAGATAGTTATTAGGACGTAGGCATCCACTAAGAAAGGGATTTTGGAAATTCTTTTACCATACATAGAGGAATAACGGGGTGTCAAACTAAGTAAAGTCTACAACTAAACTCAGTAAAAAATATTTGATGAGATATATGATACCTAATAAAACGGGGTTTAAAAAAAATCTGCTTCTAAAGGGGTGTAAAAGGGATAAAGTTTAAGGGGTAAAGATCGTAAATATTAATTTTTGAAAACTGTCTTTCAAAGGGGGTGGAGGGGTTGTTGAAGTTTTTAGAGGGAAGTACAAAATACACGCGGACGAAGTCGCGGGCAAAGTGCTAGTTACCTAGATAAGTCCTTCATATACATACATACATCAAACGCATCTATAGAAGATATTGATGCAGAAGTATCATTCATACACCAACAGCCAATGACAATGGTCCAAAATATAGGTTATCCTCTTCCTCCCAAGGTCAGTCAAATTGAATTCTGCTAAGAAGTGTGGTTAATCAATTTGAATTGTGCTAAGAACTGGTAAATAAAAATGGGGCAGAAACTGCAGAACGCCACCTGCTACGATCCTTAGTCTTCCTTGCTTCGTTTACGTTCATACATCTGAGGGCCTAGACAAGTGACAATCGTTTCGAAAGTGTTTCGTATTTCTACAACAACTTTCAACAGGATTGACATAAGCTTTTCGATAGCATTATGTCAGTCCTATACATTTTTGCCTTTTCCATAATCGTTATCGCTGATAGAATGTCACTTTGTCTAGGGCCTCTGGTCATACCGCATGTCCTGTTGCGAGTACTATGCACCTGACCTTCTGAAGAACATCACCAATAAGGTTACTGGTACCTACATATATTATACATTTTGTCCTTTAAGGGCGCAAATATGAGCATATTCAATGGAAATCCTTGCTTTGTCTTGCTTCAAGACAATACAGGGATTGTATTGTGCAGCTAAGTACTGCTTTTTGGTTTTGTCAATAAGAAAGCTCAAATATCAGTTCACATTCACTTTTGGGAACCCATAAAGTAGGATCACATAGCTTCAGTTTTACTGATGTTAACTGTGCACAACGTTTATGAAGTACTAGCTGCGCCCCGCGGTTTCTACCGCGTAAGTGTCGATTCCGTGGGAATATCGGGATAAAAAGTATCCTATGTCCTATTCCAGGTCATGGTCTACCCATGTGCCAAATTTCATCTAAATCCGTTCAGGCATTTTAGCGTGAAAACGTAACAAACAAACAAACTCACGCATTTATTTTATTAGTTAGGATGAGCGAAGGCTTGCTATGGAGGACGATGGATTTTCTGTAGACACAGTATGTTATAATTATCTTGAGCAATCCTTTGCTGCTGGTAAGTAAAACCAGACCGTTTGTGAAGCAGATCACATAGAACCAACACTATACCTACCTATATAAACCAAATTAAAGGCAAAACTATTTCACAGTTAAGAAACTCTTTTAGCTCCAAGTGAACGACTAACTTTTGAACCCGATAAAATCTAGATAAGAACTTTTAAAGTTATATCTAATTAAAATGTTCACGCGACAGTAATCTTTGCAGCACTTAATTACAAAGATTGTAATCGCTTACATAGTTTGAGAACTGACATTCGAAATTTAAATTAATAGTTTGATGAATTAGATACATCGGTTGATGTCATTAGAGGTTCTTCTGTTGTAAACTAAAAGGTGAAGGTGGTCGGTCTCTTAGGCCCGTACTCCACAAAAGTGTAGACGAGACGAGAGGAGAGGAGAGGAAATGTGTTTTAAACAACCAATAGAATTTCGTTATTACATCTCGTCTCCACTCAGCTTCAATGGATAACACTGAGCGGAGATATATCATATTTGTATGGCACGATCGAAGCAGAAATGTTAGCTGTGGCTCACCGGGATTGAACTGGGCGGTACAAAGCCGAGATGTGAGCTGTGCCTCGCAAGCTGGCAACGGCGTACATCGGAGATCGGAGTCCGGGCCTTAGGTAACAGATTCATAAAGGTTAATTAGGTATAAGATGCGAAGGAACAATGGAGGATGTCTTGCTATTAATTAGTCAGCTACACGAACTTGAAAACTATCTAGAGTATTTCATAGCAAACTAATATGAAGACAAAGCATTAATTTCAATTAAATCATTTAATCATTTTGTACATTCTTTTTTTAACCGACTTCTTCAAAAAGGAGGAGGTTCTCAATTCGTCTGTGTTTTTTTTTTTTTTGTATATTTGTTACTCGATTACTCCGTCAATTATGAATCGATTTTGATGATTCTTTTTTTGTTTGGTAAGTCATGCTTCCGAGGTGGTCCCATATAAATTTTATTAACTTTGCTTGCGTAAGTTTTGAGTTAGCTTCAATATTACGTATTTTTCCCACTTAGTTTATCTAGACGATATCCTGTTTGACTCCTTCACTGTTATTTACATAGCAGGTAGTGGTATTCGGATTTGTGGGGTAGGTACCACAACTAAAAAGTGAAAAATAAAAACTTTTTACAAAAAAAAAACAACCGACTTCCAAAAAAAACACAAAAAAAGTGAAAAATAACTTTAATTTCGGAAGTCGGTGGCAAAAAACGGAAATTGAAAAGCACTTCCGAAACTAAAGTTATTTTTTTGGAAGTCGGTTGTTTTTTTTTTGTAAAAAGTTTTTGAAGGTTAAAATTGTAAAGAAAAGAGTTGTCCATTCCATTCCAAAAAGGAAGAAAATTTAAATTTTTATGTAGAAGAATGAGCAAAAAACTGAATGATTACTTTAATGTTTCGTAAACAGTAATCGGATTTAACGTAAAGAGGATGTAAGTAGTAGGGTATCCAGTATTTTACATGGAGCGACTGCTTATCTGACTTCCACAACCCGTTACTCGGTAATACGATACGTGCCCTGGCGGCAGAGAGTATGTCATGCTCACTCAAATGTCTCGCTGGTGGTGGCGTGTGTGTTGGATCATTAAGTTCCCTTCAAAATGGTTGAGCTGAATGGTGCTGATCCATGCGTCATGTTCGTGAACGGGCGCCGCCAGTAGGGACTGGTCATCTCTAAGCTGCCACGGCTTATTTTTAATTTATTTTAATTTTTGAATTGTTTTTTATCTTTACGGACGCTTTTAACGTGCACGCCTCTTTTTTTTTTTCTTTTTTACATTGTTCTCACATGTTTAATTTCAATTGAATGATGTAACCAATATATTGTAACAAAATTTTGATTTAAAAGAGTGTCCGTGGAGTTTCTTGCCCGTTCTTCTCCATAGGAACCTACTACGCTTTGGAATGGGCAACTAGCTTCATTTTTTTTTGACTGACCGACCCCTTGACAATTCAAAAGTACCTGTAATTGGTTTATTTGAAATAAATGCTTTGAGTTTGAGTTTGAGTTTGATACCCCTTGGTAAGACTGGTTGTCGGACTTTCAGGCTTCTGAAGACCCGTAACGACTGTGAAAGATCCACGAATGACAGCTGGGACCAACGGCTTAACGTGCTTTCCGAGGCACGGACGAGTCTCGATATGTAAAGATGGTCACCCATCTACGGACCAACCCCGGCAAGCGTAGCTTAACCTGATGGATCGACCCGTGCGGCTGTTATTACTTAGCCACGAGCTCCTCCTATAAATAAATTATAAAGTAAATAATGCAAAAAGATAACATGCCACCACGACCAACCACGGCAAGCGTAGATTAACTTGATCCATCGAACCGTGCGGCTACTTAATGTTAATTGGTATTGGAAATAAATTGCAGAAGTGACGTCGTAACATGTTTATTATAGTTTTTACCGAATCATTATCTAAAAGAACCAACTCACACGGTTTATAATGTTCTCGAAGTTCTGCAAAGTCAAAGTCAAAGTCAAATCATTTATTTCTAATAGGCACATAAAAGGCACTTTCGAACGTCAAAAACAGAGAAATAGAACTGATTCTAGTTGCCCCTTCCAAAAGGTAGTTTTCGTATGGAGAAGAATGGGCAAGAAACTCCACCGCTACATATAAAGCGGTGACAATGTATGCAACTATTGGCACCTAGTTTCACATATACTTTTACGATACAAGAGCACCTTTTAGTGATATTAAGGCGACAAGTTCTGCTACCTTTAGAGTTTAGAGTAATATTGACAGCAACAAAGTATTCAGTTTATCGATTCACTCCATAAGCACTACTTATGCTCCGTGGGCTATGGGACTAAATCCTCCGGGGTAATTGCGAAACACACTACATTCAGTAGCAATGGCGTTCATTTTGACAGTTCAACAACATTTATTGCGTTATTTACGTTGTTGAGCAGACACATTTTCGAACATAGTAAATTATGAAGCAATAGATTAGCAATCTCTCTCAAAATCAGCTGTTCCCTACATTTATGTTCGCATAGCTCGTCAAAATGTAGGGAACAGCTGTTTTTTTTCTTGCAATTTCAGTGTTGGTCTCATAGTGAGCGTTGTTCATAATGATGAGTACAATAACCCCTTAAGAGCTCATGAATAAAATTTCACCCTGTACAGTATAGATATCTGATTGTTTTTGCTTCAGCAAATTTTCCCTCCAATCTAATCATAAACTGCAAACACGTTGAATATCCGATTATACCTCGATCATCAAACCACTCAAGTACTTTTGACAGCCATTATGGGCCATTCACGACCATTATATAAACAAAAGACATCATACTCTGCATAATAATGGAGGAAAGGAAGATAAAATTCTATTCGTTTCCGATAAGCAAATGTCTACGAGTTGTGAGCAATTCAGCATTCTTGTCGTTCTGGGAATATTTTGCCTTCGATAAGTTGTATGTACGTGGTCGATGGGTTTGGCAGTTTTGTTATTGAAGCTAAAGAAAGGAAGAAAGAACAACATATGAAGGGTTTAGGCGTAGAATGCCAAATTCTCAAAATGGCAACTAAGTTTTAAATGCACTAATTCTCATAATGGCTAATTCTCAAAACGGCGACTGAGTCTTAAATTAAGTAATTCTCGTAATGGCTAATTCTCAAAATGCCTAATTCTCATAATGACTAATTCTCATAATGGCTAATTCTCAAAATGCCTAATTCTCATCATGACTAATTCTCATAATGGCTAAATCTCAAAATGCCTAATTCTCATCATGACTAATTCTCATAATGGCTAATTCTCATAATGGCTAATTCTCAAAATGCCTAAATCTCATCATGACTAATTCTCATAATGGCTAATTCTCAAAATGCCTAATTCTCATCATGACTAATTCTCATAATGGCTAATTCTCAAAACGGCGACTGAGTCTTAAATTAACTAATTCTCATAATGGCTAATTCTCATCATGACTAATTCTCATAATGGCTAATCCTCAAAATGCCTCATTCTCGAAAAGGCCAATCATTGGGGAAAATAATAAAACGAGAATTTCGTCGTTATTAAATTATGTAAATAAACATTTCGCAGCGTCACCTACCGGGTCCAATTGTCCATCCAACTTAAACACACATAAAAGTTTCATCAAAATCGGTCCAGCCGTTTAAGAGGAGTTCAGTGACGTACACACGTAGAGAAGAATTATATACAGGGTGGCAGGGAAATCGACGCGCAATCTGTTACCATTGATCCAGAACAAAATTCTGAAACAAAAAAAAATGATAGATTTTTTTTTTATAACCTTCGAAATATTTCGACCCAAAATAATGAATTCATGGTTTGTGCGTCGATGTCCCTCCCATCCTTTACATAAATATAAATTATATTAAAGCTTAATTAATTGAAAGTTAGTTGATGCTTGCTACAGTAAATTAAAGCCTAATTGAAACATTATTCGGCAATTTCATTGACTATGAACCTCTTGGCTAGGATTAATAAGTGGTTTCTTTGAAGAAAATTGAATAGATTACTTTTAATACCAATTATTTTGTGAGTGACATGACTTTTGTCAAGAACATAAAAGCTTATGAATTAAAGGCTATAATCTTATGATTATTCATAGGGCTCAAAGCAAAAACTAGCCACATTCTTGAAATAGACACGTAAGTAAAGATTCTATAGCTATACATAACTTATATTAAAGTCGCTTTTTGTGTTTTTCCATATGTCCGCGTTGTTAATCTAAACAATGCAACAAATTTTAATGAGTTTATCACCATTATTTAGATATATATTCTGGAAGATTTTAAACAATATGTAAAAAGAACTTTGTCCGATCCGAAAGAGGTACATAGGTACTGCAATAACATTAGCAAAAATTAATAAACAATCTTATTATTAGATATTAAAAATAAAAAAGTTATTGCTATTTAAAATTCACATTTTTTTGTACCAAAATTACCCCAAATCCTTTAAAAATTTGCTAATTTTTACCCGCTAAACGACAGATTTATATATTTTTATATGCTTTATACGCTATATATATTCTATACGCTTTATATTTTTTTTCCTGAAATTACCTCATAATTAGACTCTCAGTACGATACTTATAATATCGGTAATACATCATGGATCGGACAGGTTTTTTTTTACATATTTTACGTTGTATAATAAAGAAATCTTGATGTTTTGTGAAGTCGTAAAACCCGTGTGAAGCAGGGGCGGGTCACTAGTTGACAATAAATCTTATAATCTGTTTCATTATTTCATTTTTACGACTATTTTACTTACAAACAATGCACAGCGAACTATAAAAATAACTGGCAATTCTCCATAATGTGCACTCACCTTTAACGATCCGTTCAAGCAACTAATATAAAGTGGGGTTTACGAACCGTTGCGGTTAGGCCACATTACAAACTTCTAATAGGACGCCCTACCGGGTTAAGACGTCTCCGTTTTTAAGTTTAAAATGTTAACCATTAAAACTACCTACTATGATTGTAGATCTTGGGAACAGTTAAATAATCAAGTCAGTTTAAAAAATAACATACGCCTAATCCCCGAACGGTTAGGAAGAGATGTGGGTGCTCTATAGGTACAGTCACGGACTTTAATTGATGAGCCACTTTCAAGCTTTTTTAATTTTGCTGTTTCAAACATTCACGAGATTACACGTTTAAACACGAACTTAAACGAAACAAGCGAGCTCGTAAACAGGATGAAAAATTACTAATAATCGGAAATAGTCATCCATAGAGCTTGACTAATAAGTACTCAATGTTAAATAATTAAATGTTGCATTACGTTTATCCAATCTATTTCATACTGACCTCCTTTGAATCAGAGCTCATTAACTCGATAATTCTTAAAACTTAACCGAAGACAGTGACATATGAAATGTTGATGTCAGAGACGTTACTTTCGAAGTTGTCGAAATGACTACTATTATAATTTCTTCGTACGCTAACGTTACTATGGCTACGTTAAAACAGTCGTCGCTAGCTTACGGTTGCTAGATCTGCAATTGGTTGACTTTGGGTAGTCACTCTGCTGTCAAGTTTGTAATTCTGGCTCTCAGGTTAGCCAACCGGTAAAGTTAAGAAATATAATTTTCTTCTTCTAATACATATGACTTTCCGTGTGTGGACGAGTAGACCCGAATAAACCCGATTTGCATTACACGACTAAAATACGAACAGGGCCAAGTGACTCATCAATTAAAGTCCATGACTGTACACCCTATAAAGCACCCACATTTCGCCAGTTATGTTTAAAAAATGGGTTCAGTGATAAGCACTGAACCCATTTTTTGCCTTTTGTCGAGGTACAATTGCTATAGTAAAAAGTGACACTAGCCAACAATGGCTATGTGTAATAAAATGCTTATGATATAATCATGGATCATCAATCCATTATTTTATTTACTCCTACGCCACTATAAGATTATTAATTTATACGCTATACATTTATCTATCTAAATAATCAAGATTATAAATACACATTCATCATCGAACAACAACGTTTCCTAATGCAAAACTTTACCATAGAATAGATTATTTAAATTGCGGGTACTTACGTAATTTTAGTCCGTACATTCCATGTTTCACATAACCAAATATTCACATTATAATCTCATGTAATATCTGCTCGACGTCCGAATGTCACTGCAGGGATCCAGCAGAATATCAGCGTCAGGTATATTTGCCTGACACATGCTGAGTTGGACTCCCATTTCGCAACGTTGAGACGCACACCGCGCTTTGTATATTTCGTTATTTTTTAAAGTATGTCATAGACAATATTGTCTCGCTGTGTCTAGTTTTCATTTTATTGTATTTTGGCACTTTGTAGCTATTATTATTTAACCGTGCTTTTGTATGTTATGTTGTCTTTTGTATGCACCAAATAAACGTTTATCTATCTATCTATCTATCTATCATGGAAGCCAGATTGCCTACTACATTTTATTCGCGCAACAGACACAATTACCTATACAATCGTAGAGAACCATTGGGTACTGCACTGGGAAAGGGTCAAATATAAACACTGGGTTTTTTATTATATCAATCAATCAATCTGCCTAACCTTTTCCCAATATAGTTGGGATCGGAGGATCGGCGTCCAGTGTAACCGGATGCAACTGAATACCAGTATTTTACATGGATCGACTACCTATCGGACCTCCAGAACCCAGTAACTGGGTAATATGATACTCCTTGGTAAGACTGGTTGTCAGACTTTCGGGCTTCTGACGACCCGTAACGACTGTCAAAGATACATGAATGACAGCCGGGATCGACGGCTTAACGTGCTTTCCGAGGCACAAAGGAGTCTCGGTGTGTAAAGATGGTCACACATCCACGAACCAACCCCGGCAAGCGTAGCTTAACTCCATGGATCGACCCGTGCGGCTGTTATTACTTAGTAACAAGCTTTTTAATATTATCAATGGTCTTGGCAAACAAATTATAGTTCAATACCGTAGGTTACTTTACATACGGAGCTATGTTGCAAACTATGCTCCACCTTTTATGTCCTTTGTCTCACAAAACATGTCAAAGCGCTGCGCTGCAACCAATGACGCCATGAAAGTGGCAAAGTTTTGGAACTAATGTCTAATCTGTGTCTGGTTTACCATTAAGCCAACATTTGCCAAACCTCCAGCAATTATCACATTGTTGCTTTCCCTTTACCCCGTATCAATCACCTATCAATCACTCAGTCTTTGGAAATGAGTTGAACTTTACCTAGTGCCTACAGAAGCATCGGATTGCATGCTCGACAAGGCTTTGTCGGCTGTCGAATGCGGGGTAAGCTTCACCAAATGCCTAGAGGCACTCTCGTGGTTTCGGGCCAACTGGTACCAATGTGACAGGTTTAAAGGGAATAGCTTTGTGGTGTTATTCAAATAGGCATTGGGTGATTTCTTTGAGGGCGCGTATGACTAACTATAGAGTTCGAGCGTGATGTGTATGTTTTTGCTCTATGTACTATAGGGAGTCTTGTATAAAATAAATTAAAGTAATTAAAACTAAAACCCAACTACAACTAAAAAGGTATAAACAAGACACCACAGACACAAATTAAAAATCCGGAGTCATAATTCGAACAGATTACGTGTGACTCCGGATTTTTAATTTGTCTGTTTGTGATGTCTTGTTTATACCTTTTTAGTTGTTAATAATTTTTTTTTTAATTCGTTTGGGTTTAAAATATATATATTTTTGAAATGTGCTCAATAAGCCCTTTCATTTGATACCCAACATGGTACGATTAAACAATATTTTTTAGTTCCTGTTTTTATGTCCTCTAGAGGGCGCCATTTTTAATTCAATGTGACGATCAAGACGCTTCCAACGACACCTCATTTGTCGAACTGTGATGAGTGGTTTAGAAGATAGGAGGGAACAGATGAACATCCATACATACATACATACATACCGGTCAAAACCATAGGGTCTCCTTTTTTCTTCGCCGTAGCCGGGTAAAAACAAATTAAAAATGATAGGTACCTGAGACTGATACCAACTTGTGACGAGGTCCTTCCTATAACTTATTGCTGGCAATCTTTTATGGCAGGCCACATCATCATTCTTTTTTCAATTCAAATTCAGAACGCCACACACCCTCATGTACTCTCATTCCAAATTCGATTGGATTCGACACTTCATCTCTGGACCTTGCCGACGCTCGTTGCTGTCTGTAATATAGCCATAATCTTATGCGATAATTTATTAATTTATAAGATATTTAAAGTGCCGTAGTGCTCTACTAACGTGTAATTAACAGTTATCTTCAGTCTACTTTCATTGTTTACCATCCATACGAACGTTGTCCGGTGAGATTCCCTCATCAATTGAGCTAAGCTAGCAGGAGGGCAGAGGGACCATCGGTACAAACTGAAACACTCATGCTGCTTCTGCTGTTTTTATAGTTAGTAGTTTTATTAAAAAACTAGCTGTGCCCCGCGGTTTCACCCGCAAAAGTCTCGACCCCGGGGGAAAACCGGGATAAAAAGGATCCTATTTCGTAACTTAGGTCACGGTCACCCATGTGCCAAATTTCATCAAAATCCGTTCAGACATTTTAGCGTGAAACCGTAACAAACAAACTCACTTTTGCATTTATAATATTAATTAGAGTTAAGAAATAACCCGCAACTAATATGGTCAATTCTTGTTAAGCCAATTTGAGGCAAACAAGGACTTCAATATTCAGCTTACAGCATAGCCATCCCATTATAGATCCTAGTTAAAAGTATGATTTAAGAATAATACAATTATTTTACAATTTTAGGTTCCAGGAAATGTGAAGAACAGTTAAACATGAATCAGGCTGCTTTATATTCACCAGAGTGCTTTTCATTACTGCTGTACGGCTCCCAGTAAGGATAGGATTACTGAGATTTTACATTGTGGTCGCAATCACTAAACGTAAGATTTTTTTCCAACAACGACTATTTTAATGTAGAACTAGGACCAAGGAGTGAAAGGGGATAGTTTGAGTTGGAGGATGACCCATCGGCAAAAAATACAGACTTCCATACTTTTCATCGCCTATTTAAAACCCCTTTATTAAATGATTTTTTCAAAAATCCTTTCTTAGTGCTTACCATAATGTGAGAAACTCGTGTGCTACATTGCATGTTTCTAGACCCATCCTGTAAGGCTATGCGTTGTCTGTTAGTGATTTAAGGTTTTTAATAAGTAGAAGATTCCTGAGCGTATTTTATCAGAGACTACACCGCGGCACCGATCCAACCCGACCAGACTTTGATTAAACCAGACTCTGGTATAGATTAATTTGAAGCTCGTTTTATTACCGAAATAATTACTCCCCGTGCGGTATTCACTAATAAATGTGGCATAAACCACCCACAGACACCAGCCGCTTTCAACAAATTTCAGATTCCTAGAACCACCAAATTTCCAGTCCATTTCATGTTTTGAAATAACCCACAGGTGAATACATCCAAATTGCATAATTAAGCTACTAATCAGCGGAATTACTAGTGGAGCTAACTAAGCTATTATTAAAGAGATGGACAATAGAAATTGCTTGCAACTAATAACATAACGCATCGACCAGGCAACCGCTGCCAATCGTGTTTATGGTAATATGCGCTGAAAATTGTTCATTATGCCAGCAAGTGTGGGCTAATGCTCCGCAATCGATGTATGGGGTATATGTTTTGTGATCTGGACTGATTTTAGCGAGTTTAACTGCAAATATTTTGGTGAATGTAACATAATTATAAAGCCCAGATTCATATAGCTAGGCCAACTAAGAAACTGTGGACGCTTTTTTTTTTACGTTGTTAAATCATTATATGACTTCTCCCGTTCTGGGCGGAGCGGGAATGCGTGTCAGATAATTACTGACTAAAACCCACCCGTGTTCCTTCAGTTGCCTGCAGTTGCCAAGGGCCCCGGTATCCCTTTCGGACTTGGGTCCCGCAACCCTGACAGGCATCGGCCCTAGCGGACCCCGTCAATTGTGCTGACATCTTATAAAACTGTGGCCCTTGCCAGGGGCCACAGTTTGACACAGGTAACTGTTTGACACAGGTAACTGAAGGAACACGGGTGAGTTTTAGTCAGTAACTTCACCCATAACGAGAGAAGTTATTTGATAATTCCCCACCAAAAAAATAATTTCAACAAACATACTAACGACGATGTGTGACGATACCAAATTCAAATAAATTCACACTCCATCACATTACTCTCAACTCAGACAATAAAGACGTCAATTTCCAATAACCTAAAAGCACTAAATCATCATTACCCAGGTATAACTGAATACTCTCAATAGTTAACTCACTCAATCAGTCTTCGAGCACAAAGGGCATGTGTCCGGTGAAATTGAAATCTAATATCAATGTATTACCCCTCATCATATCAATTTGATACATAGCCAATAATTTGATATTGTAATTTTACTCTGCATTAGCGCGGTAGCGGGACGATCGGGTTGTAGGGATGTAGGTGTATTTAGGGCAGTTCTTATAATATCTGAATCTATATCTATACAATCCTAACTAATATTATAAATACGAAAGTAAGTTTGTTTGTTACGCTTTCACGCTAAAACGGCTGAAAGGATATGGACGAAATTTGGCATATGGGTAGACCATGACCTGGAATAGGACATAAGATATTCTATAGACTTTTTATCCCGATATTCCCACGGGATCGAGATCGTATCTCTCTGTGTGACTACGTTGTTCTTCCAAACTGCGTAACGAATTTTGACGCCCATATGCGGTTTTCGATTTGTCTGGGACAATAGATACATAAAAGTTATCGCGCATGTTCTGCACACCTGCAGTGTTGATCGAAGTGCCTAAATAACTGTGCCCATTAGGCCCATAACATACACTTTTGAACAACACTTCAAAACGGTGTAAGAAATAAATCTGTACGGCAAAGCGGCATGGTGAACTTGTACCAGAAAAGTAGTTACATAGTAGAGGTACTATAGAAATCTTCTTTCTTATATCTATGAGAGGAACCTATGGCGAGTTTAGCGAGGCCTTGCAACTCATTGATACCTTCTAGACAGTTTTAAATTTCCTTTCGAACCCTTCTAACTGCAACACGAACGTCGAGGTTGATTGATGTTAACCGTTGCCAGAATATTAGGTTACCAACTTCAACCGAGTTACGTACTGATACCCCACAATTATACAGAAGTTTCGCCTCCCCATTAACGCTTAGTAATACTAGGTAGTAGGCAAGTTATACAATAATATAAGGTTCGGGTTATTTAGGCCATGGTTTGGGTATTTAGTTTGTACGTTATAATATTGAAACAGAATAAGTTACAGCAGGGCCCCCTAGGTTTGAAACTGTCACTGGGAGACGATCATCCTTACATATTATAAAACAAACTCCTCCGCCACGTCTGTCTGTCGTCCAGTACGCGATAAACTCAAAAAATACTGCACCGATTTTCATGCTGTTTTCACCAATGGATAGAGTGGTTCGAGTAAGGTTTTAGTATATAATAACCGACATCCACGCGGGCGAAGTTGCGGGCATCAGGTAATTATAATGATAAAGTTGTGGTATTTTAAAGATTTTTGGGACCATGGGATTGGGTGTCACAAAAAAATGATCGCGGCTATTTGTGTTTTCTTATCTGCTGTGCGAACTAAGTTCAAGTTAAGGTACCTTACGGACTACCATATCGGCCTGTCACTAACGAGACACAATGAAAAAATTGATTGTTATCGAATTCTAAAGGCAAATCGACAGTTGAGCGGAGACGTGGGCATTGTAGTATCTAAGATTGACAGTTGTATTAATCACTCCGGATTTTGTTACAAGCAAGGAGGTGCTCGTGGCTAAGTAAACACAGTCGCACGGGTAGATCCAACAGGTTAAGCTACGCTTGCCGGGTTTGGTCCGTGAATGGGTGACCATCGGAAAGCACGTTAAGCCGTTGTCATTCGTGGATCTTTAACAGTCGTTACAGGTCGTCGGAAGCCCGAAAGTCTGACAACCAGTCTCACCAAGAGGTATCGTATTATCCATTTGCGAGGTTGTGGAGGTCAGATAGGCAGTCGCTCCCTGTAAAACACTGGTATTCAGCTGCATTCGGTTAGATTGGAAGCAAACCCCAACATAGTTGGGAATAGGCTAGGCAGATTGATTTTGTTGTTAGCAATAGCAGTACGTAAGGATCGTGGCAAGTGACATTCTGTAGTTTCTGCCTAACCTCATGAATGAGTCTATGAATTTATGTATTATGTATGTATTAAATAGTATTAAACAAAGGCGGGATAATTGCATGCCCCGGATTCATTTACCGAAAAAGCCGGTAGTTTAAAATTAACCTCACGGCAAGTCAGAATGAGACGAAAACTCCAGCAACAGTCGAAGGCACTAACAAATTACTTTTAATCACAAGCAATTATTATCATTGTCATCCATACAATTTTAAAGGGCACATCTAAGACGCCTACAGCTCTACGTGGCCTATTTTGGGCAAAGAAACACGCGGCGCAAAGTTTAATTAAATATCTTGAAGTATTTCAGTTATCGGATCCGTCCAATGTTGAACACATTGGCAGGAATTTAATTTATATAAAAGTTATCGTGAAAGTCCCTTTGTGTACCTTTTCGGTCACATAAGTCCCTATGTTTACAACTTTTTCCATAAGTTTTTCCTGTTTACGTAACAATTGCATACCAATTTTTGGAATTCGGTACACGGTGGGTCTCTGTGGGATTCCCTTGCTTGCTTCTTTGTTTGAGGGACAGAGGACTCGAAGTGAAGGTATAATGGAAAACATAAGATCTTAAATTCCTGTTTTTTCTGTATTTCATGCAGAAATATTGTTGAGATAGTTGTCTGATTGAAATTGTTTCGGAAAAAATGCACGGTGAGCGCTCGAAGTTATGGAGCAACTCTTAAAAAAATAAAAAAAATACTGCAACTGGAGTTCTGGGTATTCCATGAACGTTATTTAGCTTGATTTAAATTATAAGTAGGTACATAAGTATTTAATTTAAATAGTTTAACATCTGTTTATGGCTGAATTACTGAGATAATTTGAACAATTAATTAGCTACGATTGAACCGAATTACGCAATCGAGAGTATTCGAGAGTAGTTTTAAAGTTTAATTTTGAAAAGTAGTTTGTAAGACGCCGCGCGCGGCTAAAAAAGTATTAGCAACCTATTGCTGCTGTGACACTTCATGGCAACATAATAATAATAATATGAAAAGTCACAAGGCATTCATTAGTAAGTCAGCTGCCTTTGGTTTGAGCACGTGGTAAAGAGGAGTGTGTGGAAATTGTGTTAACACAACGACTCCTCATGCCACGTCAGAGTTAGGCATTCTATATTTTCGCAAGTTTTCAGGAAAAGTCCGTATAGAATAATAGAATAATAGATACCCAAATAACATTAATCATTTTTTTTTAAATAAAATATGTCTTAAAAATACTGGCAAGTAACACGACGTTTTATGATCTTCCCCAAAACCTTCGGGTTTTACGAGTGACCTTTCGGGTCAGTCGTTCAAGTCGCTGCTAAAAGCTTATCATCGTGTTACGACCCCTTAAGTCAACGTTCAAGACTTGGGGCGCCATGGATATGCCACGTACGAAAATATGCGTTATAAACAACTCAACAGAAAGTATAAATATAATTATAAAACGTGTCAATGAAAAAGAGCAATTTCTTCGGTACTTTCGTCTTGTGTATTTGTCCTATTCATGTCGACTTGATAGTATCTAAATGTAAACAAAATATTGTAAAATCATTGTTTTTGAAGAGTAATTTTGGAAGCAAGGCTTCATAGTTACTTTAAAAAAAACGAAAAACGAGATGAATGGTCTTCTCCATACGAAACTACCTTTTGGAAGGGACAACTAGAGTCACCAAGATAGGGCGCTGTCAACAGTGACGTGAGGCCGGCTTCGTAAACATGTCTGCACTTAGTGAGGTGTACTTTGATTGTAAATGTGTGCATGTGAGCGTGTATGCCCAGAACTGAGATATAGTTTTGACATGCTTCACTGCAATCTGTCTTGGTTTTTTATTTGGTCTGAGTTTGTGACGTTCAAAAATGCTTTTTAATAGTCTAATTGAAAAAAATTATTTGACTTTGACTGCGCCGGATAACAATGAATTGTTGAAACAACGATTGTTCATTTATCATAGTTATGCACAATTCTATGCTGAAATTATACTTCAAAAAAAACAATATTATAAACCATAGATTTACAAATTCTGCAAAACATATTTGATCCAATTACAAAATCCTGAAAGGAACTTATAATCCCTTGTCCTAAGTTTAGAACAAGCTTAACCCGACCCATCGTAGTTTACTTGTCACTAATTTCCTCTAAGCTATTAACGTTTATCGGGAAAATAACTATTAACGAAAATAATTATTCGCGTTGAGTAGCATTTCCTCGTGTTCCAGTTGCGTTCTTCATGAATATTGATCACGAAGAACGCAACTGGAACAAGCAACCTAGGTACCTATTGATGAGTGAAAGAATGAACTGGGGTCGCTAATATGGAGAAACGTATGACGATCTCATAAATGAAAGATAACAATTTTGGCAGCACAATCACTACATATTATAAAACAAAGTCCTACGCCGCGTATGTCTGTCTGTCTGTTCGCGATAAACTCAAAAACTACTGCATCGATTTTCATGCTGTTTTCACCAATGGGTAGAGTGGTTCTCGAGGAAGGTTTTAGTACATAAAATCCACGCGGGCGAAGCTGCGGGCGTCAGCTAGTAGTTAATAAGCGTGTAAAGACAAATGTGCAACAACTGAAACCTTATGTATAAAACATAAATAAAAAAGTCGAGAAACTAAATAAGTACATAGGTAGTAGAATTGCGTCAATAAAGTAAACTGCATCAATGCCTTCACTTCACGAAAGCAAGCCTTTTAATTTCAACCTTGCTGCTACCAGTGAGCAGTGCCACCACTTCCCACTCCCAATTATTTTCACTTACCGCAACAGTACTTGCATTTTCTAAGCTAAGCCTGCCTACCTGAGTACCTTCCGCGGTCATTGCCTTTATCGATGAACGCGCGTTCGTTTTTAGTCGTCGAGTCGTTGAGTTCTGAGTTGAACTCCACTATTACTGACAAATGCTTGCACTGACTGGACAGGTCCAAATCTGTGTGGTTCTTTCCTCAAAACACCATTTCAGACTCTAATCTACATGATCCTCATATGGCCTGACCAAGATTAATCAATAAGATAGAGTTTGTCTCGGCCTTTCTTCTCAGAGTAGTCAGATAGGAAACGCCTCATCTAGTCATATTATTCGTCATATTATTTATTTAGTAGTGACTCAGCAGCAGTAGACTTCCTCACTGGTATTATAAAATGTACCATTCCATTTTGTTCTAGAGCTCGTGGCTAAGTAATAACAGCCGCACGGGTCTATCCATCAGGTTAAGCTACGCTTGCCGGGGTTGGTCCGTGGATGGGTGACCATCTTTACATACCGAGACTCCTCCGTGCCTCGGAAAGCACGTTAAGCCGTTGGTCCCGGCTGTAATTTGTGGATCTTTGACAGTCCTTATGGGTCGTCAGAAGCTCCAAGGTCTGACAACCAGTCTTACCAAGGGGTATCGTATTACCCAGTTACTGGGTCGTGGAGGTCGCTCCATGTAAAATACTGGTATTCAGCTGCATCCGGTTAGACTGGAAGCTGACCCCAACATAGTTGGGAAAAGGCTAGGCAGATGATGATGACGTGTAAAAGTGATTCCAATATCCTATTTACAGAATAAACAATTTTATTTCAAGAGCTGTCATAGTGTCATAATTATTGATGAATATTGACACTGACAGGTCTTAAAAGCAGTTTAGATGTGCTGATCGAATTCAGTTTCATTGGTGAAATTGCCACTTAAGCAGTTAAGGCCAAGTAACTTCAAATCCTTTATCCGAAGTCAGTGCTCCGCATACTGACCCTAGTAAGACTTCGTGTCGCCTCACACGACCCATTATCTATTCGGTCCACGTGGCCTTGTTTCATGAGTTAATACCTTCAGCCGTGCCCCCTCTCAGAGGACCGACGTGGTCGATTAAGTTAATCGGGTCTCCTCTCTGTGGTCAGCCTTTGCGTATCCTTGCTAATAGGTAATAAATCTGTTATGTTTCTAGTGATTCTGAGTTTGCTGGTTCGGGTTAGTCCTAAAAATAGTTTTGTTGGTCTATGATTTATTCAGGTTATCCCTTTGGTTAGGATTTTCATGAATATTTTGGCTGGGTTGACAGTTCTTGGAATATTGAAAGTCCTTGATTGAAAAGCTGCGTTATCCTATTTGGATCGGATATTTTTCATTTGGTTATCAACGCAAAAAGTTAAAAAAGTGCTTGCATGTGAACACTAATATATGTAATACTAGCTTCCGCTATGTCAATAAAAACTAGCCTATGTCCTTTCTCAGGATACCATTTATCTCCATGCCAAATTTTGTCGAAATCCGTTCAGTGGTTTAGGCGTGAAAAGGTAATATACAGACAGACAGACAGAGTTACTTTCGAATTTATAATATTAAGTATTAGTATGGAGTATAGATATAAAAAATATGTAGGGATTGAAGTATGAACCATGATGATTAATGTGGTTGTCGCTGTACCAATGCATTATTAACTTTTTGAATAACTGACTGGCTTGGAAAGTACACCGAGCAACAAAAAAATACAATAAAACCAGTTACCCCATTATCACGTACCATTCCAAATACCTCTATGACATAATAAACCACATAAGTAATACAAAAACTAATTATGGACACTGACCGATGCAACGAGTACATAGGTAGACGCAAGTTTCGTAATGATTACGCGAACGCTTCCGTCCTCGTCGACGGCGGTATTGACATTGTGACGGAACAACTTTCTCTGCCGGCTGTACACCGATATAGATTGCACGGGCTATATACAGTTATATAAGGTTATTCACTTGTTTACTTTTATATAAGTGCAGATGCAGAGAGGATCAAGATATGCTTATTGCTTTTTTGCAAATATTTCGAATACCACTACCTGCTATGTAAATAACAGTGACGGAGAACTTAATTAAAACATCGTCCATATAGACTGAGCGGAAAACTACGTAATATTGAAGCTAACTCAAAAACTACGCAAGCAAAGTTAACAAAATTTATATGGGACCACTTCTGAAGCATGACCTACCAAAAAAAACAGAATCATCAAAATCAGTTCATAATTGAGAACTGAGAACTTCCCCCTTTTTGAAGTCGGTTAAAAATGACAACTACTACAATTACAGTACCTACCTATTGTTATAAGCTAATTTTATTCAAGGTACATCTTCTTTATTAGACTATTTAATTAATTTAAACAAAATATTGTAAACCCATTTTTTTTTAAACAATGACTGGAGTTTCTTGCTCATTCTTCTCCATACGAAACTATGTTTGGAAAGGCCAACTCGAGTCAATTTTTCAATTTTCTTGTAATTTGTGAGGTTCAAATAACCTTTTGAATGGACTAATTGAAATAAACGATTTGACTGACTTTGAAGTTATTTTTTTAAATCAAGTCTATTTCAAAATAAAATGATTACTGAACTGATTATACCTACTTATTATTTTTATTGGTCATAGCAGCAAAAATATGTCTGTTCATGATTATTCGAAAATACACCGAGACTATACGTTAGGCATGGTTGCACCTGCACCTCGGATCATTGTTGCTATGCACCCGTACCCGTTAATAATTGTGTACTGTATCTAAGTTCTGAGCAATGAGTCCTAAAGAAATAAAAACTTCTACCTACGAATAATTATTTTTCGTAGACTTCTACTGATCATTACGAGAATCAACAAAAACTAGACACTTGCAAAATTTAAAAGAGGTTGATGCTATTGCAAATTAAACATTTGGAACGAATCTATTAAACTATTGCGAGCATTTTACTTGTCAGTAGCATTGAAGAATCGAACGAAGCATTATTGATTATCACAGCAGTTTGTTATGTGAAAACATTTAAAAAGACAAATTCTCCATTATTTACATAGAGTTTAAAAAATAATAATAGTTATAGAGCATAATATTATGCAACATATTATAATATTGTTTTATTCTTACAGACAGCATATAAAAAACTACTCTACATCATTACGTCTGCTTTTCCGGTGAAATCAGGAAGCGATTCGAAGAGGAAATCTAGCTATCTATATAGCCAGAGCTAGTCTATCAAAATATTAATGAGAATTGTTTTTAACTGCAAGTGTTTAATCTATACATACATACAAATAAATAATATTGAAGTGTCTGTTCGTAATATCAAAGTAACAGCTTTTTACTAAATGCATTACTAAATGCACTACTCATGTAAATAACTTTTTTTTTTAACTGTCTTTCTGTTTGTTGCGTCTAATCTCAGAAACGGCTGAATCGATTATGATGGGACTCACTGTTATAAGGAGTAACTTAGGCTACTTTAATATTAGAAAAAGAATTAGGGTCCACGCGAGCGAAGACGCGGGCAGCAGCTAGTACTTAAGAAAAGGTTACCTATGGATATCAAAATAATCGTTAAATTTATATATTAAACGATTGCATGTTTACCTTCAAAGATTAAAATGGATTGCCACAAAAAAAAAAAAAAAAGATTATTATAAACGAAGTAGTCAAAAGGAGGCCATTCTTTTCCGGTTTATTGCGTAACATCCTGAGTTAGTCGCTCATAATAATTAGTTAAATGCAGAATAATGAGTTCTTTTTTTACCTATATATTATGCAAAATAAAAATGCAGCACGTTGAGCCAATGACCGATAGAGTTTTTTAAATCTGGCTTTGATGGATTGGAGAGTAGCCATAGGGGCGCTATGGAACGAAAATTTTTGGACTTAGAAAAATTTCCGTTGCTTTTTTTTTGACTGAATGACTTCTTTTCCACATGTCGTTGGTTTTTTTTAATATCATCTCATAGTTTTCGACTAGAGCAACAAATTTTTTCGAAAAAAATTTTTCATCCGAGCTTCCATTTTGGAAATAGAGAGCCTTTTTAAAAAGAGTAAAAAAAATCAAAAGCTCCTATCTGGGAAACGGCGCGTCGTAGGGCCGTACTTCTGGGAACCATAATGGTTTTTATGGACCAGATTACCCCGGTACTGCAAAAAAAAATTGAAGATTTTCGAAAAAAAAAAGAAACGGAAATTTTTGTCCCAAAAAAATTTTTATTTCGTTTTCTTTGCTGTTCATATTGCCCCTAAACTCTATACTCCAACTCCTAAAACTCCGTCCCTAAAACGACCCACTGACCCTTTGATGTCATAATATGGTGTCGTTTTGCTAACTTTTAAAAGTGTAGGTAAGCAGGTACTGCCAATCTTTAAAAAAAAAAATAGGAAAATAGTGTAAATAATTATTCTGAATTCTGTCGGATGATGAGAGTCATGACCTTCCGGGAAATAATTCATGTATATGGTCATCTGTTTATCAAAAAAACTTACCCTTGCAATCACAACTTAGCTCATTGTGGCCTTGAAATGCAAAATAATTACGTATCAAAGATCCTAAAAAGGCTTTTTAAAAGCGTTCCCCAAGGACCTATTCTAGGTTCTGGACAGAACCTAGAATGTACAGATGATTAATGTATTAATCATTAAGACACATTTATCATGATTAATGTATTAATCATCATTAAGACACAGTGTGTAAGCACACTGTGTCTGCTACCACTACAAGTCGTCATTGTGACCATTGAAGCGAGTGTTGCAACCATTGGGTGGTGGTAACCAACGTCCTCAGTACAGTGCCTGCCGTCGGACGGAACTAGTGAAGTGAAGTGAATGGTGCGCGCTGGATTTTAGTGCTGTGGTAGGTTGGAAGTTTTTTTTTATATTTTTGAAAAAGTTGCTTTTTTTTTTGTGTGGATGTAGTTTTGAGTATGATGTGTTTCAGTTGCGTTTAAGTATTTTTACGGTTAAAGTGTTGGTAACGTTAGTGTGTAGGTTTAAATATGACTGCAATGACAGTGGTTTGTTGTGGATAGTAAGGTCTTCTCTTGGTTCTTTAGTTTGTTTGTATGTACGTTTCAATCTTTATCAGGTTATAGGTACGTAAGTAACATTAAAAATACGGTAGTTATAATATGGCATTTAATCAGGCTAGATAATCAAACCGCATTATTTAATTAAAAATTCTCTTGGGCACGATTATTCACGGAATGCCAACATAAATGTATAAACGAATAAGTCTGAATCATTGAACAAAACCGATATGTGCACCGATTTACCGCAAAATAATTAGCTAGACATAATTACTCGGAGCCATTGCATTCAATTTAATACCACAAACATACACATTTCAGGGAATGGGACGAATTTATTAATCGTTCAAATGTCATTTAAATTAATGACGGAATTAGTGAAATGAGTAATGGTATTTTGGGATACTATTGGAACTATTGGAACACATGGGAACAATGAATAAGGGAATTTGTTAAAATATGATAATGATTAGTAGAACAATAGTACAACCTTATTTTGCTATCAGCCGGGTACATATCCGAAAAAATGATCAATCTATCAAAACCATGAAACTATCCTATACATCTCAAAGTAACGCAATAGCAAAATATATGAAAATAAATAACTACATAAAAGGAAAAACCGATACTATAAGATCCTTGACCTAAAATGATTTGGACAGTTTCCTTTTATCAAAAGGATTACGCCAAAGGATTCGTCTATATACGGTCAGTGAGCTACTGGATTATAGGTTTGTGTGATTTGACAGACCCTTCTCGAAAATTCTATAAGATTTTCGGGATTGCCTACTATCATTACTCATCAGTTTAGTCTAGGCTATTCTGGTCCCTTTGAAATCAATTTTGTTATACGCTTTGTCCTACTCTGTGCTGAAATGCTAGGCATTTTAATTTGCAACTTTATCATCTACATTTCTTACAAAAATAGGCTAGAATTTTGCTTCCACTGCGAGGGTAAGATACTTATGCGGTGCTAGTGTGGAATGGCAATGGGCAGTAGTGTTTTTAAGCGTTAGGCTTATTTCATGCTGTGGCAATAGCACTTTTGCTGGTGTTAAATACATAACTATTTCAAACCGAATCATGCAAATTAGTACCACTTACAGTTACAAAATATTAAAGGTCAGACGATTGTGCACATGTTGAGCAATGCAGATGTGATGTGACCTCTGTTGAGAATATAATTGTAAGGAGGTAAGCCGTTGTACTTTTGAAGATTGTTTACTAATGTACGTGTCGTTCATGAATTTCGTTCTATGAATATCCTATTTGTTAGCATCTTTCTTAACATCAACATGGTCAACGAACTTTTTGCACTCCCTTTCTATAAGAAATTAATTGAAGTAGGTACTTAACGTGTCATCATCATTCGCTTGCGCTTTATCATCATCATCTGCCTAGCCTTTTCCCAACTATGTTGGAGTTGGCTTCCAGTCTAACCGGATGCAGCTGAATACCAGTATTTCACATGGAGCGACTGCCTATCTGACCTCCTCAACCCAGTTACTGGGTACACGATACCCCTTGGTAAGACTGCTGAAAACCCGCAACAACTGTCAAAGTTCTACAAATGACAGCCGGGACCAACGGCTTTCCGAGACAAGGAGGGTTCTTGGTATGTAAAGATGGTCACCCATCCATGGACCAACCGCGGCAAGCGTAGCTTAACCTGATTGATCGACCCGTGCGGCTGTTATTACTTAGCCACAAAGCCCCTCCATCATACACTTATCCTTATCCCAATTTATTTGGGGTTCGCACTACATGCCTTCTTCTTTCTTACTTCTCTATTAGTCGTCATCTTAGCCGTCATGTCCATCGTCCTTTTCTACCCATATCATCTTTCACACAATTCATCCATCGTTGGTTTTGGTCTGCCCCTACTCCTCACATTCATACTCAAAACTTTCATCACGCCATTTTTCGCATTCCTCCGGATCATATGGCCATCGCGTGTGACACTTTCCTTTCAGACTTTATAGCATTCCTAAAGAGGGTTGGTGTTAAGGAGACGGCTGACTGTAAAACCTATGCCAAAACGCTTGGCAACAACTGACGATCTAAAAACGTCCAGCATAACCAAGGCAGTCAGCTCCGCTATCTTGCTCGGGTCACGTGTCATGTTCGTGAATGGGCGCCGTCAGTTGAGACTGGTCGTACTCTTATTTGCCAGAGCTTATTTTTAATCTTGTATTTTGAATTATTTTTGATTATTTTTTGTTCTACACTGTTCTCACATATAGAAGCAACAAGAATACTGTATCCAGGATTTTGTAATATCTTTATCCATATTTAAAAGAGTGTCCTTGGAGTTTCTTGCCCGTTCTTCTCCATAGAGATCTACGTTTTGGAATGGACAACTAGCTTCAACTTTCTGACTAACTGACCGACTCTTTGACAGTTCAAAAGTGCCTGTAAATGGTTTAATCGAAATAAATGCTTTGAGTTTGAGTTTGCTACGGTATCAACTCTATTATTTTATATTTCATACATATACGAGAGACGAAGTATAACTCCTTACAGTACTATCCAACATTTATAATTACGCACAACCCAATATAAATAATTCAAAGGCATTTTCTTCTTTTGGGAAATATCAACGTTATTTCTGGGAGTATTTTTCGTGGCAGACATAAGTTGAACCCGTCATCTTCAATAAGGGTAATGTCGACACGCGTTAGTTTAGTATGAATTATTATATTTTTGTCTTTTATTTTCTTACTATATGTACTGTTGTGTTATTATTACTTATTACACAATTACTCTGGATCTCGTATGTGTACCTAACTTTGTATGAACACTGAATAAATCAATGAATCAATTTGAGATTAAAAAAAAAAACACAAAGACTGCCTAGCCTTTTCCCAACTTTGTTGGGGTCGGCTTCCAGTCTAACCGGATGCAGCTGAATACCAGTATTTTACATGAAGCGAATGCCTATCTGACCTCCACAACCCAGTAAGTGGGTAATAGCCCGAAAGTCTGTCAACCAGTCTAACCATGGGGTACCGCCCCATGGACTGGTTGTCAGACTTTCGGGCTTCTGACGACTCGTAACGACTGTCAAAGACCCACAAATGACAGCCGGGACCAAAGGCTTAACGTGCTTTCCGAGCCACGGAGGATTCTCGATATGTGAAAATGGTCACCCATCCACGGACTAACCCCGGCAAGCGTAGCTTAACCTGATGGATCGACCCGAGGGGCTGTTATACTTAGCTCCTTGAAAATATTAGTATTATGTTTTATCAAAATGAGTTTTTATATCTGTGCTTGCCCCTTTGGAATATACACTTCTAATCACGTAATTATTTGTTTTTTTTATAGTGAGTTGTTAGTTTTTTTTTTTTTTGTATATACGTCATCTATCTTATTTTCTCTTTGGAGACTTTGTGAGTTATATAACTCATACTAAATACTTTTAAAACATTTATTTAGCTGCTCAGTACGAAGTTATGCTTACTAAAAATAATTGCTTCTCAGTGACGTTAAGGTGAAATGGTTCCAAAGCAGATATTTTGATGCGATTCGACTTCACGCAAAATCAATGTTTCTCTAAAAAAAAAACAACGCATTTGCGTTTTTTTATGATTACGATAATTGAAGAGTGTCTTTAGTGAAGTATGAGGCCCGAAACACGATTGACAAAACTTTCCTCGATACAAAAAAACCGCGTTTCCTTAAAATCTGCCTTTTTTAAAGAGAAAAACCTATTCCATTCGATTGTTATCAAAGCAATTGTAATAAAATTTTGTCTACGTGTTCAATATTAAATACTTTAAGGAATTATGGACTTATTTTTTCTATATAAACTCAAATAAAATTTTAAAATTAAATATTTGTAAACATAGTGCACTAGAATTGCGCGCGGGTGGGGTCATACCACCCCCTCGGCTCTCGTCAGTCCCATTTCGCCTTAAACTCGAACATACTGAGCTCATAAACTGAGCGTAGTGAGCTTCTGACATCCCTAGTTTAGAGAGTTTTCGAAATTTTGTTTAATTGCTTTTTGGGAAACACCTTTTTATAAATCAAATTAACAAAAAATAGGCACCATTAAATACTAAATTAAATTGCTAGCAGCTAGCACCCAAAACAACACTGAAAGATTATGCAAAAGAAACTCAATTTTCTCGTCATCACATTGCACTGAAATCATTGCAAAACGCAATGCAACGGCTTATTGTTGTTCGCTCGATGATGTTCAAATGTTTTAGCGTTCATCGATTGCTCAACACAGGGCTGGCCTTATGATGTGTGTGTCAATCTGCAATGGTTTCGTTACATGATTGATGGGTCACTTACGCGGTTGAATGTATGTTTGCAGTATCGCCTTATTGTTGGAATAATTAAATAACATAATAAATCACGTTTGTATTCCCCGAAGGGTTAGCCAGAGTTGTACCTATGTCACCAGTTATGTTTAACCACACCGATGTAATAGGGGGCAAGTCTATTGCCATCAATGACTTCGGGCTGCTACTGAGAAATTCCAGATGGATAAACCCAATAACACTTTGCCCGACACGGGAATCGAACCCGGGACCTCATTTTCGTACTTCCCGGGACTTCGGGTATCAAAAAATTCAGGTGAATTTAGTAGTGGTTAAGATCTTTGTACGTATTCCATTTAAGTACAAAATATCGTCTGTTTCTAAACATACTAAACTAACTAGCATCATCTGCCTAGCCTTTTCGCAAATATGTTGGGGTCGGCTTCCAGTCTAACCGGATGCAGCTGAATACCAGTATTTTACATGGAGCGACTTAAAACGGTATCGTATTACCCAAGGTTGTCAGACTTTCGGGCTTCTGACGACCCGTAAAACGGACCCGTTCTGTTAAAGATCCACGAATGACAGCCGGTACCAACGGCTAACGTGCTTTCCGATGGCTCAAAGATGGTCACCCAACCACGAACCAACCTCGGCAAGCGTAGCTTAACCTCATGGATCGGCCCGTGCGGCTGTTATAGCGTTTAGTAATAACTATGTTTTTTAACTTCAGAAAAAGTCGCCTATCCCTATTAACATTGCCGGATGTGAAAATCGGCAACATTACAAGAGAGCGCGCCAAACTTTGAATTGTTGATAATTATTTTAATATACGAGCTAGGTTAACAAAAATTAACAGAATTTTAATACATGTATATGAGTTTACTTACATGGTAATAAACTACTATTATTGTTTTTTTTAGCGTGTTTAAAGTCAGAAATGACTTTTTTAAGCGTACCAAATCAATTGTATTTTGTCGGATCTACCACATACGACAATGTTACGTGTACAAACTAATTGGCTATGTGTTGGAAGTGCCACATACGACAATGTTACGTGTACAAAGTAATTGATTATTTGTAGGAAGTGCCATACACGTCACTGTTTACAGTAAATCCTAGACCAATGTCTGTCGTATCTAAATCGAAATTATAAAAAAACTAAAACCCAAGTACGACTAAAAAGGTATAAACAAGACACCACAGACGGACACATTAAAAATCCGTAGTCACACGTGTTACGGCATAAATCGAACAGATTACGTGTGACTCCTGATTTTTAATTTGTCCGTCTGTGGTGTCTTGTTTATACCTTTTTAGTCGTAGTTGGGTTTTAGTTTTTATTACTTTAATTTTTTTTAAATTATTTTGGGGTTATAATATATATATTTTTGAAATGTGCTCATTAAGCCCTTTCATTTGATAACCAACATGGTACGATTAAACAATCTTTTCTTTTAAAGTTCCTGACTTTATGTCCTCTATGGGGCGCCTTTTTTTTTTTTTTTTTTTGTGGCAGCTACTAAAAAAAGGTACTTTTTAAGAGTGATTAATGAAATAAAAGGAAAATTGCAAAAATGCATATACGACAATGTTAATAGGGATAGACGAAGTAGTTCGTTGCCTACGGGTTTTAAAGCTCGTGTGTCTCATAAAGTAATTCATAATATTTAGTTATGTCTTAATAAATAATTGTGACTAATGTTACGTGTCTCTCTCTCATTTACGTTTTCATTCAAATGCTATCCCTCTTGGTTTGCAATAAAAATTACTCAATTCAGAACTCTCGTCTGTATATATTACGACATACATTTATAATTTATATTTGAATAAAAAAACGCTATAAATAAAATTACCACTCAGATTGAGTGTCTACTTGAAATTTATGACCATTCGACCCATCATATATTAACCTCAAACCGAACAGTTCCCACGAATGTAAACTTTATTCCCCTGTGTTAAGATCCTACATTTAGCACAGTTGTACATCACGTAATATAAATCCTCTTCGCCAATGCTGTGACATGGACACGTACTCATTGAGCTACTCACCTCAATAGGCACACGTAGCGACAATGGTTGTAGACACGCGAACCATTGACGCGTATCTTTAAATGAGTCGTAAAAATGTCTGTTTAAGTGAGCAATGGATGAGGTTTTTATAGATGTTGTTGTAAGAATATTCTCATGCGATACGGTCGAGGCTACGCCTTTCACTTTCGATACAGAGATTACTTGTCAAGTACTCGTTTTTATGTCAGCTGTGTAACGTGTTAAGACAATGGTTATTCGGGGGTCAAAGTTCAACGAATCGTCACTATGATTATGGTAATATTATTTAAGTGTTGGAGTTTTCGTTTTCTCTGGTTACTACTTGCTTGTTACTCCGTTGGTCTCGTGGTCACAAGCGCGACTGTTGAGCGTGGGGTCTCGGAATTCCCGGGTCGGGTAAAGTCATCTGCCTAGCCTTTTCCCAACTATGTTGGGGTCGGGTTACAGTCTAACCGGGTGCAGCTGATAATAAAAACGGGGCGAGTGGAACATTTTAATCAAAGGGGCAAGCTCCAAGGGGCGCGCGGCGCCCACACCAATATACCAGTATTTTTACATGGAGCGACTGCCCATCTGACCTCCACAACCCAGTAACTGGGTAATGCGATACCCCTTGGTGGGACTGGTTGTCAGACTTTCGAGCTTCTGATGACCCGTAACAACTATCAAAGATCTACAAAAATGAAAGACGGAACCAATGGCTTAAAGTCAAAGTCAAAGTCAAATCATTTATTTCAAATAAGCACATAAAAGGCACTTTTTAACGTCAAAAACAGAGAAATAGAACTGATTCTAGTTGCCCCTTCCAAAAGGTAGTTTTCGTATGGAGAAGAATGGGCAAGAAACTCCACCGTTACTCTTTTAAAAATGTTTCACAATATTATTTTGTATACATGAATTATATAATTATATGTGAAGACGATGCACCTACTACTGGATTACTGTACCACAAAAGATAAAAAGAATCATAAATGGAGCAATGATAAGTAAATGAATTATGTGGTAGATACATGGTGCTCACATATTTACAAACATTGTAAAAGTAAACGATATTACAATATTCCTAACATTGATTAACAAGTAATACTAATAGATCAGTGCATGAGTCTAAGTAATCACAGAGTGTAAAAATCTATGACATACAAATATTACAAAATATACCACTAAGTTAGCAACCAGTTTGATTTTGTCAGACTCTAAGTTTCCAAGCATTCTTATCTTGGATATAATCCTCTAGTTTGTAATATGCTTGTTTAAAAAGTGTACTTTTTATATGAGTTTTAAATTTTCTTTCATTTAATTGCAATATATCACAAGGTATTTTGTTATAGTATTTAACGCAGTACCCCATAAAAGATGTTTATACTTTAGCTAATCTGAAAAATGGTTGATCTAGTTTATCTTTATTTCTAGTATTAAAATTATGTCTATCACTTATTTTATTAAAAAGATTTAATTTTTTTCTTACATACATAATATTCTCATCAAGTGCTTTCCGAGTCTTGCTATGTAAAGATGGTTACCCATCCATGGACCAACCGCGGCAAGCGTAGCTTAACCTGATTGATTGACCCGTGCAGCTGTTATTACTTAGCTACAAGCTCCTTTAATGTATCGTCATTTTCCTGCCAAAATATAGTGCAAATACATGGTAGCGCCCCGCGGTTTCACCCGCGTAAGTCTCGATCCCGTGGGAATATCGGGATAAAAAGTATCCTATGTCCTATTTCAGGTCATGAATTACCCATATTATGCCAAATTTCATCTAAATCCGTTCAATCGTTTTAGCGTTGAAGCGTAAAAAATAAACAAACTCACTTTCGCATTCATAATATTTAATTGGTTAGGATTAAAATATCATTAAAAGTACCTCCGTCCGACCAAATAAATCATTCGTAAGTAAAAATAAATAAATGCAGAGTTTAGCTAATGTGCGGAACTTCAAACCTTGAGAAGACTTGCTTGACCATAAAATCAAAGTTACTTTATAAGAAAAATGCTACATAACCTTTGTTTTTATTAGGGAGTATTAAAAAAATAATCTAGCCATTATATTTCATTATCTTCTTCTTCTTATCTTCATATAGGTATTAAAAATAAATTGCTGTTTGTTAGTCTCGCTAAAACTCGTTCGTTATTCTCAGGACAAGGTTTGTAAAGTAGGTGTAGGTAGGGTAGGTAGGTAAGTAACTAGGTGAGTATGTAGATAGGATAGGTAGGTATGTATATAGGATAGGTAGGTAGGTAGGGTGGATAGGAGGGCTAGATGGGTAGGTAGGCAGGGTAGGTAGGTAGGGTGGGTAGGTAAGGTAGGTATTTAGTGGGAAGCCGGGGCGGACGGCTCAACAGCAGCCTGGAGTCCGGATTTGTGCCCGGTTGATAGCAATAGGCTCACCCCCTGTTACACACATGGGTGAAATGTGGGTGAACTACAGGTGCACCTCTGTCTAATCCTTCGGGGAATACAGGCGTGATATTATGTATTGTAAATATCTTAATCCCTAGCAAGGGTAGTGATGACCCTGCATTAATGAGTAACAGATAAATAAAAACCCGTAATTGATTTGTCACACTATGAGCACTTAGGTAATAGCTGTAGATACACGATATTTTCCCATACGACTGGTCATGACCTATTGGCTGGTCACGAAGAGAACCTTTCTATAGACTGTCTTCTGTAGGTACATTTGCAATTAACCCGTCGTATGCCGTAATTACAGACACAATTAAAAATCCATTGTTTCTCAACGAGATCCACGTATATCATAGGCATACCAAAGGTTAATCAATCTATAGATTAATTTCAAATGTAGGTATATATATACCTGTCTATAGATTAATTAATCAATCTATAGATTAATTGCAAAAGTATATATATAGGTAGGCAGGTTGGGTAGATAGGTAGGGTATCTATAGACAGGTAGGCAGCAGGATTTTTTTGCATCACTTGTGTTTTTTCATTATATTATAAGGTAGGTATAGGTTGTAGTGAATATTGTTCATAATGATGAGTCTAATGATCCTTAAGAGATTTCGTGTATGAAAACATACACCAACATAAATGAAGAATTGGGCTTTTTGAGAATTGGGTTTTTTTAAGAACATAGTTTTTGTTTATGCTATACCCGAAAAGGGGTCATTGTACTCATCATTTTGAACAACTTTTTTTATGGGACCAACCTTGAAATCGCGGAACAAAAATCAGGTGTTCCATACATTTTTTGTGATCACTTAAATCGACAAAATGTATGGAACAGCTGATTTTTTTTTGCGATTTCAATGTTGGTCCCATATAAAAGTTGTTCAAAATGATGAGTACAATGACCCCTTTTCGGGTTTAGAATAAACAAAAACTAATGTTGTATAACATTAGCTTAATCTTAATTAGGTACCTACATCTACAAAAAAATCATCCATACTTCCACATGGGTAAATAAATAGGCCCTAATCTATTCTCCCATAATCATTAATCATCCATACTAATATAAAAAGTGCGAAATTCTGTTTGTCTGTCTGTCTTTTACCATTTCATGCCTTAACTTCTGAACGGATTTCGATGAAATTTGGCACACAGGTAGACTATGACCTGGGTGAACATAGCATACTTTGTTATCCCGGTAGATGTCGAAATTGAACCTACGGGGACGTACCCCATGGAATATATTTCGACATCCCCGTGCGCGAAAAAGCGGGCAAAAATATACTTAGAAGGAATATATATACTTAGGTGTCTTGTTTATACCATTTTAGTTGATTGACTTTCTTGTCGTAGTTGGGTTTTAGTTTTTATAACTTTAAATTTTTTTAAAATTATTTTGGGGTTATAATATATATATATTTGAAATGTGCTAATTCAGCCCTTTCATTTGATACCTAACATGGTATGATTAAAAAAATATTTGTTTTTTTAATTCATGACTTTATGTCCTCTAGAGGGCGCCTTTTTCAATTTAATGTGACGTCACATAGCCTATAACCAGCGGACGATCAAGACGCTTCCAACGATACCTCATTTGTCAAACTGTGATGAGTCGTTTAGAAGATATGAGGGAACAGATGAAAATACATACATACATACATACCGGTCAAAATCATAACCCTCCTTTTTCTTCACCGTAGTCGGGTAATAAGTATTATCATCGAATTTTATCACTAAAAAGGGCTTCATAACAAAATTCAAACTATCGAAACTATCCACATTATAATTCGACCCCAACTATTCTGCTGATACCGCACCCAATTATCGTGTCGTTAATTAGAACTCCTCATGGTTGTTAGCAGCCAGTGAAGCGACAACCGTTGTCAGTTGGACCGGCTGATTGATGAGGGCCGGTCAATCGATGACACCGAACTAACCGCTCTTTTAGTTATGTGTAAAGGTTTGATCGTCCTGGGCACATTGTACGGCATAGATTGTACAAGTTCGATGTGCCGGTGCGGCGTCACTAGCCATGTACCTGTAGAGTACATGGCTAGTGTCGTCGAAGAATGAAAATTTCAAGCACCTTAAGGTTCATTTTTACCCGACTACGGCGAAGAAAAAAGGAGGGTTATTGATTTTGACCGGTATGTATGTGTGTATGTTTGTATGTATGTATGTATGTTCATCTGTTCCCTCATATCTTGTAAACGACTCAACACAATTTGAAAAATGAGGTATCATTAGAAGCGTCTTGATCTTCCGCTGGTTATGTGACGTCAAATTAAATAAAAAATGGCGCCCTCTAGAGGACATAAAGTGAGGAAATAAAAAAATAATTAATAATAATCGTACCATGTTGGGTATCAAATGAAAGGGCTTAATGAGCACATTTCAAAAATATAAATATTATAACCCCAAAAGAATAAAAAAAAAATTAAAGTAATAAAAACTAAAACCCAACTACGACTAAAAAGGTATAAGCAAGACACCACAGACAGATAAATTAAAAATCCGGAGTCACACGTAATCTGTTCGATTTATGCCCTAACACGTGTGACTCCGGATTTTTAATTTATCTGTCTGTGGTGTCTTGTTTATACCTTTTTAGTCGTAGTTGGGTTTTAGTTTTTATTACTTTTTACTTGCATATTTATTATGTTTTGCTCCTACGTCATTGCCAACATTTAGAACGACTTGAAAGGTGACATGCGCCCTCTTTGTGACAAAATAAATATTTTTTGATGTAACATTGTCGCTCCTTGACCGTACCTTCACATTGGTCGCGATTAACTAGTGTGAACATGAATTAGATGATGACGATAAGGGTCCTGATTTACTGTTACAAAGTTTTAATGTTCAAGGGTCATTAAAACATTTATCATTAATCGGCCTCCTGCAAGAATCGCTACGAGAATCGGTTGTGCACTGCCCGCATTCGGTAGATTTCTGGAAATATAATTTAAAAAACCAGCTGTTCCCTACATTTATGTTCGCATAGCTCGTCAAAATGTAGGGATCAGCAGTTTTTTTTTTTTCGCGATTTCAGTGTTGGTCCCCTTGTGAAAGTTGAGATTTCATATATGAACAGATGCCATGCCTATCTCTGCATCACCCTAAGGTTGAATGGTAGAAAATGCCTCAGGCATTAGTCCGTCTTCGTACAGTAATTTTTTACTTGTGCATAAAGTTTTAATAAATAAATAAATAAACAGATACACCTATTTATGTGCGCTACTCATGTTCGCAACTTATTCGTCCCCATTGTGTTAGTAGTAACTTCTGTCTATTTTAATATAAACTGTTATAGAGGAAATTAAATAACCACCAGCATTATTAGCACAAAGGGGACTACCTTTCCTAATGATATACCACCGGCATTATACCTTAATATATAAGCAGTATAACTCCTTATCCTCATAATATAAAACTGGTAACCTACGGTGGTGCACCACGGTTCGCAAAACGCGCCAGTAAAAATAAATTGAATCCGTTTATAACGCGGTGGCCTCGAAACTGTTTGGAGGCGCGAGAAGCGAATGATCGTGAAATCGGAAAATGATGAGATACATAGCTTAGCGCGTAAATTCGTATACATATACGAAAAAGTTAAGAAAAAAATACGTCTAATTCAATTTCTTTTCACTGAAGCTTTTTTGACAAAATTCTTTTACAGAAAAAAATAAAACCTTCTTCAAACTATTTGGTCCTTACTTCCCTTCAAATTCAGTTATAATTGTAGTAAACATTTAAATAAGAATTAAATTTAAATTGGTCGGTTACAAAATTATGCCGTCTAACTTAGGTACAATGTAAATTCAAGTTCATACTAAAAAAAAATACAACAACAATGGATGGACTGTATGAAAGAAAAGGCTAGATAAATGGTGACTACTGAGATGACGACTATTATAGAAGTATGGACGAAAAACACATGTTGCGCCGACCTCAAACAACTTGGCATCAGGGCAAGAGAATGATCACTAAAAATATTACAGCATTAAATTGCGTGAGGCGCGTATGAAACTAATAATTAAGGACACTTTGGATTTAAAGTTGTTGAAATGGAACGCAACCAACACCTGTCATCTTGACTTTGTCTTTCGTTGTATTGCATCAAGTAACTCTGTAAAAATGTTCTTGCAATATATTATTTAATTCCAAGTTCCTTGCTCATTATTAATAAACAATCAGTTAGTTTTCTACAAAAGTGACCATACAATAATTGTTTTCATGCGCGTTAAATAATTTATTATGCATGTAGAAGGACACCAGATAGTCATTTGGTTTACGAAAAAAAATAACACTAAGAACAGTCCAACAAAATATCTTGCGGTATTTTTATCCGTGACAAGTACATAAAAAAGGTGCACAAGCTTGCCAAGTCCCTTTTCTAGGCCGTGGCCTCGACAAGTCAAAAGCAATCCACGGAAGCATATTTATTTTTCATCTTCTACGTCCTCGCTGCAGTCACTTAATTCATATTCTGCCTTATGCATACGAGTTTTAATATTAAAGACCTTTTTCCAGTCCAAGGGTGACAAAATTATATTTAAAATATGGAGACGCTGACTTAGGTATTTGCATGAATTCGCTACGTATTTCTAATTCATGCATTTTCAAAGAGAGAGTGATTAAGTCCTAAGGCCATGACCTTTAACTACTAAATGATATATGAAGCGCCGAGTCTTATTATTAGTTTATTTTATGCCTTCAAACTTGTAGAGGTTAATTAATCAATTTGTTTTAAGCTTCGAAGTTGAATAAGTGTTTTCCAACTTAGGTGACATGCGAGGATTTTGGAATATTGCGAGATCGTTTTTGTATAATGAGTTTTAGGAATTAATCATATTAAAATTGCATGATTCATTGAATAGTTTCAACTAAGTTCTTAATCTTTTGAATTAAGAATTCCGTTTTAAAATTGAAGGCTTTTATTTTCATCTCAGTCTTATATGTGCAGATAAAACCCGCTTTAGCTAGAGTGACCTTTACGCCTACGTCACAAATCATTGTTACTAAAAAAGTAATTTGAAGAGCCTTTCGTTATCGTTTCAGTCTTATAAGTAGTTAAACTTTAAACAAGCACCACAGTTGGTCCTTGTAGGCGAAAAGTCTACCAGTCAGCAAAGGACAATGCCAAGAATCGGCTCGAATTGTATGTAGCGTCCGACAGACTTTTTATAATAATGATAATTCATAACAAAAAACAGTAAGAATTATACAATATAAATAAAATCTGTAGAACCACATCGTTGAAAAGTCATTTTAAATAGTTATTCAATTTAACAACATATTTCATAGCTTCAATTTCAATAGAAATGTTGCCAATACCAAAATAAGATAATATCGATACGAAATTGCACTTGCAAATCGATTACAATAATGTCAATGTGAAGATACGTAAGTGAATTTATTACTTACATAAATCGTAACTCGTAATTATATTAATAAATAGCGTTTAACTATATTTTTGAATAGGTATATTATATTTAATAGTAAATTAAGAATTAAATATATTTTTTTATTCGATTATCGATACCGTTTAGAATAGTTTATTCCAAATGAAGTAATTATAGCGCTGACAACACTTGATGTAAAACTTTAACTGAAGTTTTGTGTTGTTTATTGCTGTAGTACTGGACTATTTACGAACAACTTGGCTGTTGAAACTGAGGATAATGTGCTAAAATACATAATTTAATAGTTTATTTCATGTTATCGTTAAAATCAGAAGTATCAAGTGGTCAATTTTAAAAGACTATAACTTTATTTGGTGTGCTTCTAATAGAAAACGAATTATACAATCAAATTCTATATTTATTTCCCTTTATTATGAAATATAGTTCATCTTTGTCGGTTCTGGCCGAGTCTTGTAGGAAGCTCTGGCATTCTCCTTTTGGTCCTTATACGAAGAATGTAAATTTAAAAAAATAAATTTTATTTTATTATGATTATGATGTGTATGACTAATGGTAATGACTGATGAATGACATTGATGTAATTTCATGATTATTATTACCTCTGCATGTATTAACTAAACATATTTGCACGACTGATAAGTCGAATATAGTGAGACTAAAATTATTTTACCATGTTATTATGTAAATACCTATATTCTGGCAAATAAATAAATTTCATTTCATTTCATATATAGCATTTGATAATAGACCCTTTTAAGGCCCATGGAGCACGAGGACACCCACAGTGCAACCACAGACGACATTTACTTACATATTGTTCTTTGCATGAGGGTGACGATCCTTTTGTTTAGGACGTAAGGTTCTATTTGCAGTAAGGTCACTTGACCAACGGGGCAACGGGGCAGTTGGAGCTACTGAACGGTTCTGGGTTGGATTCCCAGGTCAGGCAAAGTGTTTTTCTATTAAGAATTTCTTAGTAACAGCCCGTAGGTTGCAAGTTGGCGGTGTGTTACCCCAGTGTCTTGGAAAGCACGTTAAGCTATTGGTCCTGTGCCTGATCTCTCTCCGGTCGTGGCAGATTGACGTCCCCTGGGACTATCATAGTGAGGAAAGAGGGCACCTGTGTCTGCGTACACACTTTGTGCAAATCAATATGAAGGCTAGTCTCCGCTGAGATTGGTCGGCATGGCCGAAATTTGGTCTGTAGGGCTAAATGGTCACGTGGAATGCATTCCTGTCTAACCACGTGCTATTAGGTAGGCCATGCTCTTAAGAACTGACCGATTTTTTCATTGTATTCCGGTATTGGCTTTTATTTTGAGTGATTCGGAGGGAGTCACAATAGAACATCGTCGACATAATCTTCCATGGGAAATATACGTAATATTGAAGCGAACTCTAAAACTACGCCAGCAAAGTTAATAAAATTTATATGGAACCACCTCGGAAGCATGGCCTACCAAACAAAAATAGAATCATCAAAATCGATTCATAATTGGTTGAGTAATCGCGTAACAAACATACAAAAAAATAACATACAGACGAATTGAGAACCTCCTCCTTTTTGAAGATGTCGGTTAAAAGAATTGTTAAACAAAGTAACGTCAGGCAGAGATAATTTAGTTCTTACATAATAAACAAACTAAAAATATCTCTAGACTATGTCTACAGACAAATCAAACGGTAAATGCAACATCTGAATAAGCAAGTGGGCTACTAACCTACCGAATTCCGAAGAGAATCGGCAAAACAGATGCGAACTAGAACACAAGTTCAGCCATTGCCCCAATTCCATGCATTACCGCCAGATTATTTTATTACTTAACAAGATTATAAAGTGAAATGAAGATTATCCACTTACACAAGATATCCGGTCACCGATTGCGTAATAAAGTTAGTGGCACACTAGTCGATGAATCATCCTGGTTTATAGCCGGACCGTCATAAACATAGCCTCCTTTATAGTGGGCCGAATACGGCCGCCCGGCTAATGTCCGCCGTGTTTGGCAGTGCATCATATTTTAGCAGTATTATGATGTAAGATTAGAGGATGTAGATATTACACGTATGCTTACTCTTGGAATTTACAGGGTCGGTTTCGCTTTGAGGACCTTGTGCTACTTAAGATTTAAGTTTACCTGGTTTCCTGAAAGTCGCTTTTTACCATATAAATTGTATTAACTTAGCTTGCGTAGTTTTTGAGTTAGCTTCAATAATACGTATTTTTCCCACTTAGTATAAGTAGACGATGTTCTATGTGACTCCGTCACTGTTATATAAATAGCAGGTAGTGATATTCGAATTTGTGTGAGGTAGGTAGGTACCACAAGTAAAACATGAAAAACAAAAACTTTTTACAAAAAAAACAACCGGTTTCCAAAAGAAACACAAAAAAGTGAAAAATAACTTTAATTTTGGAAGTCGGTGGTAAAAACGAAAACTTTCAGCAAAGACACCGACTTCTGATATTAAAGTTACTTTTCACTTTTTTGTGATTTTTTGGAAGTTGGTTGTATTTTTATTTGATATTCAATAAAATTTCTATTCAAATTGACAGTTAGCATGGCAACCAATAATATAAAAAAATGTTCGATAACTTGCCTACCTAGTCAGACGTTCTACTTACAAATTTATTTCTAGATTTTCGCGCTCAGTAACATTATTCACGCTTTAAGTTACCAAGTAATAATCTAGTTTAACTTACGAAACTTCTTTTGAAGATACTCATTTCAGTAGCAATCGATGATTGTGTAAAAAAACGTGGAAATATTACATAAAATCTTGTCTGAAATGAACAACATAAGCTCTACTAACATTAACATGGAAAAATGTCAATCGCCTACATTTTTGCCAATGTGGAAAACACAATTATTATTAGGATATTACAACACAATATACATAATTTAAGTAAGTGAATACACGGACAAACGGAAGCAATAAAACGGAAATATTGTGCTTCATACCTTACAACGTTCAGTGCCAACAATAAATAAAAACGAACTCTAAATTGACCAACACAAGGTTCAAATTCCATGGCAAATTTCTCCCTACACGACATAAACTTTGATATTGCTGAATACAGTATATCCATATCAAAAGGCTATTCGTCAAAATTAACGTTTCCTTCAAATGGAGTAGAGATGTACGGCTGCTAAGAAAAATGTCTTACAAGCGTTAAGCCGTCGAAAAAAGTCAGCGATGCCGTCAAGAAATCCAACTTAAATTACATTGGATCCGACTCGAAGGACTAGATTGAAAGGGTTTATCTCTCCTGCCATATATTAGCTTTAGTCAGGCCTAGGTAATAGGATCGTACGTATTTTATTATGTGTCTATCTTCAGGCTATTTTGTGTCAAAGACAGCTGAATCTAGATTCGTGAAATGGAAAATAATAACGTAGTACTCGCTGACTTATGTCTACGCAGCAATATTGCCACAGTCTGTCTTAGCACAACAAAGGGATTGTATCGGGTGGATGGAACTATTATAACGTCGTATGGCGAAAATTGGACATCTAGTTTTGAGCCAGTCACTACGCTGCAGTCCAAATTCCACACATTTTATGTAGATAAAGTAGTTAGGTGTGCGATAAGGATCGAAGGACCAGTTTTTGATTTACGTGACGCTGCAATCTCCTTCGAAGGCCCAGGAATTTTTCATATGCATCACGGTGACATTACAAACCAGACTTGGCCCCCAGGACCAACTTTTAGTCGTTAGTAAGTAAACGAGTTATCTCATTTGACGAATCGAAGAACGATTTCCTTCAAATATTTAATAATATTTCTTACATTTATTATGTAAAGTTTTTTCTTATGGTTCAAACCTTTTAGCTTCAATTTCTTTACTTGCTCGCTTCCATTTATTTATTTTCTTCTATTTTTTCAATAAAACGAAATGTCTCGATTTTATGATAACAAAACGTTTCGACTTTCCTCATAACGACAGCGCTTTGTAAACACACTATAACAACAAAATGAACATCATATTTCAACGGATATTGTCTTTATTGATACCTGGTCATGTTCCATTTATTATTGTTTGTGTACCAACGATTAAGAAAGAGACTCGTTGGTATTTTTGTTCATAAACGAATTTCTTGTATTTTGGATTATTTTCATTACCAATAGGGATTTTTATTTCAGTTATTGATAAACATAGAATGTATTGTATACCTTAGACATTTCCCAAAATTAATCACTAAATTATAGACCTTGGGAAATTGGGAATAATCCTTACATTATTATAAAACAAAGTCCTCCGCCGCGTCTGCCTGTCTGTCTGTTCGTGATAAACTCAAAAAGTACTACACCGATTTTCATGCTGTTTTCACCAATGGATAGAGTGGTTCTCAAGAAAGGTTTTAGTATAAAGGTTATAATAACCGTCATCCACGCGGACGAAGCCGCGGGCAAAGTGCTAGTATACAACGTGCCGCTACAATGGCGACATTAATTTAACACACGGGTAGGGCTAGTGGCAAGTAATCATAAAAATTATAATTTTCAAACAAACTATATAATAAAAACATTACCAAAATTGAGGTCACTCTGTATAAAAGATTCATTCATGAAGCTGCCTACCAGCTGGCTTACGTTCTATCGGTCAGATCCTTTGTCGGCATAATTTCTAAGAAATTGCGCGGCTTTCCTTCTTTTCGTTTACTTATGATCCGTGACCCCGGCAAATGACCTCTTCGCTACAGTTCTTTAAGTACAGGTTGCTCCAAGATGTTAATTTAGAAAATTGTAAATAAATCAATAAATAATAACGTTTAATGAAATTCAAATATTTTCATTAAACGAATACGAAAAATCGTATACGCGTGTTAAATTAATGTCACCATTAAAGCGCTGTATAATAAAATAGTTCGAAAATCCCACAAATAACGTCACACTTTTGAAAAATTGATATCATATTCATAAACTGATACTGTTCCTCGACTTGATTCCATGTTTTATGAATAAGGGTGCAAGTGCCTATCAAAAGTGTTACAGCCCAATCTCGAATCTCAATTGCTGAACCCACCATCCGCGGTCCACACCCACCACTGTTATTGTTATCACACATGAATCACGCGCAAACTGTTTTCCATCTCATTGTTTCCATATGTAAATCTAGGGGCGGATCGAGCTCGCTCTAACATAATATATCCTACTACTGAGCCCTATGACTCCGTCCCTTATTTCATTTGGTTTCGGTAGATGTAATAATATTATATTTGATGTTCATGAGAAAATCTGTTGGTTATCGTAGCATGCAAATTGTAAAAGAGCCGGGTAAGGGTTTCCTTATGTAGTTGTAGATGGGTAATAAATTATATTTATTTTTTATTTGATAGGGTAAACAGGCCAACGAATCACTTAATGGGAATTGGTTATAGCCACTTTATAACACCAATGGGTGTCCTGGGGGCCTAAAACGGCCACTGTGGCAGAATCATAGTAGGATAATAATATGAATCATATTAATCGCAAATTGGTCACAAACTGACAATTCATATTATAATCTGCGTGCAATTCATATTACGCAATTTATCTGTTTGACAGTTTTGTACGAAGACTGTTTACGAATGTCTATACAAAATACGATTTTAAACATGATTTATAATATTATCCTGCTATGATTCTGCCAAAGCGGCCATTTTAAGCACCCTGATGTGTTTCCAACCTGTAGGAAAATGAAAAATATCTCAAGATTTTAGTCTAGTTTGTAAATTATCAGATTTAGCAGGTGGTCCTCAGAATGTCACGACATATGGAAGTGAAACACATTTGCAGAATGTATTATTAATGTGTGCCCTTTCTCTTGGAGTGTTGAAATATGTAGATAATTTAGCAAAATAAATTCTTGTTACTGTCTAAGTTTAGTCGACTTCTACTAAAGTTTGTTGTGTTTGGAGAGATAAATAAACAATGAGGCGAGACATGTCGCACGCAGGGTAAAGATTACAGACTACTTATATTATTCTTTATACTCTAGGCGTGACTACGAATCTTCATTAATATTATGGATGGTGCAGTACTTTCTTCGTACGCTGGCTCCACTTATTCTTAGCTTTAGTTCCATACACCAGCACTTCCCAGCTTTAGTTAAATCGTTCTCTTTTTCTTTGTTTTTGTTTTAAATTATGGTTTTTCCATATATTTATTCTAAAATGTTATTTATTGCATTTTTTATCTTGAACCAATTCCCCTACTTCGCCTAGAATATAAGACTTTACTGACATTCTAAGCATACTTTCAGAATGTAAGATTCATCACCAGCATTCTGCGTGTTTAAAATGTGTGGTGAATATTTCATCTATTTGTAATAAACTATCGGTGTTTCATGTTTGTACGCATTAAATCACTCGGCATTTGAATAGTCATAAGTTGAGAAACTTGGTAGCTTGTGTAGGTATTTGTCATGAAACACGTAGAAATATGAAAATATTTCTGAGCAAGTATCTAAAGGTCAAAGGATTCAAGCGTGGCTCAGTATATGTTTAGGAGATTTCATATGTAGTAAGTCGTATCTGGCTTTTATAAGTACAGATTTTCCAAGATAAGATAGATTATAATTATGCTTACTCTAATAACAAGGTATAAAGTTTGTAAGATAAAAGAAACGGCTGTGAGGAATAGATCCTAGATATATTCGGAGAAAATTTATAGAGAAATAATTTTATTATTTTACACTTGACAAAAGTACATCAGAACATAATTTCTTTTTAGTACATCAGAACATAATTCTTCCACCAGAACATAATTTACTTCATAAGCACGTCTTATACCTACACACAAAATTTGTATATCCAATAAAGATAAGTAAGCAGGTGAGCCGTAGTTATGTAGGTATGTACAAAAGGAATTCTTAATACAAAATAGAATCTATTCCGAGACAAACCTTTGTATTGAATGTAAGAGAGGACAGGCATATTCCATACTTCAAACCTACCTTTTATACCTATGTAATAACAATAATATCTAGACCAAGCCTTGATAGCATATTACGATTCCCAGTTTTATTTATTTGTATCACAAACACAATTGCTTTCACAAGTCGGAAGAAACAAGTGCTATTGACTCAGGTGATGTTTCATATAAGGAATGAACAAAGATTCTCATAGAAAAATACTGAGACATCTATTATTTAGGTAAATAAAGTGCGGACGTTTTTCTGTTTGTTATTGCTTATGCTTTGAAGGAAATCGAATCGAATCGAAAATCGTTTGCCGTAGAGAAACACATCTTAAAGAATCCTGAACTATTCCGAGAAATTCTGGTCCTATTGTTCTAAGATAGAACCTACGCATCGCATTAAGGAATATTTTTTCTTAGATACGCGGAAGCTTGTATTAACTCTAATACAACATCTAAAAACCTTTGTCTTACCTTGTTTATGAATAAAAAAACATCTCCAGAAAATACAAAGGAAAAAATAACCAAGAAAACGAGGGCAAATCGATGAATAGAAATCGGAAAATATATGACTATGTTGTTTTAACCATTGCTATCGCAAAAACAGTGTTTATCTTTAAGGTTACTATAGTGATGTTCTGCTGTTTTGTTAACAATATATTTTACGTTTTCGGTTTTATTGAAATAGCATAAGCATACGCATAATCAGTCTAAAATGTTCCCACTGCTGGGACACAGGCCTCCTCTCTGTGAGAGGGAGCGGGCCGTAATCTACCACGCGGACCCAGTGCGGGTTGGTAGATGTCACATGTCTTCGAATTTTTGGTTCTAGGACATGCCGGTTTCTTCACGATGTTTTCCTTCACCGTTTTGAGAGCAGTGGCGATGAAATAATTTACACAAAGTAAAGCGCCTGTCAGGGTTCGAACCTACGACCTACGACTCGTAAGTCGTGGCCGCTACCACTGGGCCACCACTGCTTTATTGAAATACTTACATGATTTTAGTGATTTCTTCTTTCTATTTGTCAGGACGAGTTGTAAAATAACTTGTGTCATGCGTGATAAAAGATAAGTTAGTAAGGATGGTAGCGTGGCTAACAGACTTGATGTGCTGACTACAATCATGAAAAAACGACTAAACGCATTACACGAATGGGTGGGTCAGTAAGGCTCGAATTCCTCCTACGCTGACGTCGGTCGCGTACGGACGGTTGCGTACGAGTAGCAACGTAGTACGCGCCGCGGACGTCAACGTCGCAGTATGGTACTACTTACATAGAACAAGAATTACGCGCGACCGGCGTACGCGACCGACATCAGCGTTGATTACCAAAAAGTTTAAATCCTGACGTCATACGGGATAGCCGCGTGTTCCCTAATTCTTTTTCTAGTCTAGCTTACTCCATATAACATCAACTTTCTATCTGTCAGTGAAAGTCCCGTCAAAATCGGTCCAGCTGTTTTGGAAACTATCCGGAACAAACAGACAGATAGATAAAATTTTATAAGCACTGTATAGATTTTCATATTATGCATTTATTTAAAAGCTGTTATTTTGACATTACAAACAGACACTTCAATTTTCATTTATTGGTATATATATAGATACTAGCTGCGCCCCGTGGTTTCACCCGCGTAAGTCTCGATCCCGTGGGAATATCGGGATAAAAAGTATCCTATGTGTTATTCCAGGTTATAGTTAATAACCTATTCGCCAAATTTCATCCATATCCATTCAGCCGTTTTTGCGTGATTTAGTAACAAACATCCAAACACACAAACTTTCACATTTATAATATTAGTAGGATTTATATAAACTCGGGACAAACCAAAATATGATAGCAATCTTGTAGTTTCTATACCTACGGAAATGCATCAATTTCCGTTGATGTAGAGCGAAAATGCAAGACGTGCATCAAACATGCATAACTCATTAGTTATGCATATTTGACGACTAACATAATTTCAGCAGCAAAATTATGCTAACCTTGCATAATTAAAACCATAAACAAGATCTCAATTATCAAGCCTACTTCCAAAATTCGTTCCGCAAAATGAAGTAAATAATTAACAAACATTACGCTTCGTAATGAACAAATGAGACACGTTGCATCACGAATGTTAACGAGGCGACGTAGAAAGTGTTTCGTGTTATAGCGTCACACGTCGTACACATATCTTTTAGGATTATTCACACTTGTATGTCAGGAGTCGCAAGGATTTGTTTTGCGATAAGATGAAGAATGTGATGTAGTAAACAATGGTATTTTATCTGTATTTGTATGGAATGTCATCAAGGTAGAACGTAGAAAGTGATTCGTGTCAAAACGTCACGGATCGTACACAAATTGTATAAGATTGCTTGCATTTGTATGATAAGATTTGCAAGACTCTAATTATTGTAATCTATCTTTTTTGCTTCTTTTTTTAACAGGCCAGGATTCGTTGTCAAATATCATACGGCTTCAGCACCCGTTATATTGCACCACCATATAAGATTATTCTTATTCTCATACCCAGAAATCACGAAATAAATTAATCAAAATAAAATACCAAAATAAAGTGAAAAAATATTTCACTCACGCATCGCATGAGCTTAACGTACAAATGTGTTGAGTCCCTAACTCAACGGGGTACGCGAATACACGATACAATGATGACATGCAATTAAAATTTCATTGTCACCGCAGAACAAGACAGGGGTATGTAATATTAATACTTGTGTGGTATGTGGTATAATAACCTACTTGACTTTATATAGACTGTCGATAATAGCACTTTTTGTAGGTACCAACTATTGTAAAATGCTTAGTTGATTTTGGTCATGTTGAGAGGATGAATGAGAGGCGACTTATAAAAAGTATTTACAGGGAAGAAGAGAGTGGAAACGCCCAAGAAACCCAGCTCACTATGTGCTTTCAAATCTACCCTTGAAACAAAACAAATAGTTATTATTGTTAGCAAGATACCAGGGCCTAGACAAGTTCGGGAGGTACCTATGTAGGATTAGGCAGGAGGAAACGCCCGGATGCCACCACTGTGCGGATCGTCCGGAGGACACGGTGGAGCATACGGTGGAGGTGTGCCCTGCTTGGGCGGAGCACCGCCGTGTCCTCGTTGAGGCGATTGGCGGCACTGACCTCTCGCGTCCGGCCCTGGTCCAGGCCATGGTACGGAGCGAGAAGGCATGGGAGGCGGTCCCCTCCTTCTGCGAAACAGTGATGCTCGCGAAGGAGGAGGCGGAACGCGTGAGAGAGGCAAAGCCTGCGCCCTCACGCCCCTAACCGCCGCCGCTGGAGACACCCTGGGCATTGGGAATCCCAGGTGGATACCCGGCCACCATAGGCGCGGGCTTGCGGACGGCGAGCAATGGGTAGCTTGCCGTCCGATAAGCACCAGGCCCGGGTCGATGGCGCGTTGTGGTCCACACGCGCCTCAAAGCCGGAAAGGGATACCGGGACCCTGGCAACAGGCAACTGAAGGAACACGGGTGGGTTTTAGTCAGTAAGAGTCTGACACGCCCTTCCGCTCCGCCCAGAGCGGGAGAAGTCATTTGATGATTTCCCACTCAACCAAAAAAAAAAAAAAGGGCCTAGGCAAGTGACAATCGCTTCCAAAGCGTTTCGTATTTCTACAACGACTTTCAACAGGATTGATATGAACGTAAACGAGGCAAAAGGAGTATGTGAGGATCGTAGCATTTGTATCCCCCCCCCCCCCCATGGGAAGAAAGCATGACTTTATGTATATGGCTCTTTTAGAGATGTTGGAATTATATGGGACACCTGTAAGATGGCAGTAGGTAAAGAAAAGTTTGGGTGGTCTACTGCTGCTGAATTGCTGAGTAATGCACTACTAACTGTGGACTGGGATTCTGAGTTCGTTTCTAACATAACAAAAAATCACGCCTGTTTTCCTTGAAAGGTTAGGCAGAGGTGTGCTGTAAGACCTTACTAGTTTACATGGGACACCTGAAAGATGGCAGTAGGTAAAGAAAAGTTTGGGTGGAAGAGGTAAGGAGAGGTCTTTTCCCTGGGTCACAGGCCTCCTCTCATCGAGAGGGAGTGAATGGGCTGTAATCTAACAGGCGGGCCCAGTGCGGGTTGGTAGATGTCACATGTCTTCGAATTTTTGGTTCTAGAACATGCCGGTTTCCTCACGATGTTTTCCTTCACCGTTGTGAGAGCAGTGGTGATGAAATCACACAAAGTACGCCTGGCTGGGTTCGAATCCACGACCTTAAACTCATAAGTCGGGGCCTTTACCACTGGACCACCACTGCTCTATTTTTTCTGTATGTTTGTATACAGTTAACTTAAATACACTGTGGGCCATGATTCCAATTCCCTGTGGACCATGATTCTGTTAGGAGACTTTGTCATAGGAAAAATGTGATAGTAAATTCCTCAAGTTCCTGGTAAACACTATGTTATTAATAGCACAAAAGGTTTCGTAATAACTTCTCAAATATTAAACGTTGAGTATAAGCGCGTATTATTATTGTCTTTCTCTTATTGTAATAATATATTACGTAGCAAAGTGTTCTCAAACCCAACATTATTTTCACCGCCAATTCACTTGGCTGAATTAATTTGTTTTGTATTTCATTTTCTTTCGTTTCTATGATTTTCATGTTTTATGTTTTGATATATTTTATTATTTTCACTTTGTCAAACTTACTGTAGCCACCTAGAATATAGAAGAATGATGTTGTCTCCTATAATTGGAAGCAAACAATGCAATGCACACTTGTATTTCAAAGTAGAAAGATAAGTGTGACAATTTATTCGTGTACAGAGTGTTTCTTTTCCGTACCTACTTATCAATTTAATATTTTTTGTGAATATTTTACAACATTTTTTTTTTGGTATAATATTTTTTTAGCATGTAAAGACGCTATACTATTGCAAGTTAACGGGAACGCCCTTCGTTAGATAACATACTATCTACGTCTATTGTATTTTATAATGTGTTTCCGCAAAGTCACGCCTGAATCAATTAACTATCATGTAAACTTGCATGAAATTGTGTAGCCTCTGTTGGAGATCCAATAAATAAATGCCTTTTTAACTAAAAAAGACACTTATTATTCGCTTAAACATTATAATAAACACAGCTAACGCAAAACATTTTATTTGTGCAATTGCACGTAAAGTTCTCCATCCAAACAAGCTCTATGGCACTTGTCACTAATTGCAGCCAAGCCAGTGCCCTACAAACCTTATAGTAACCTATTTTCCCTCCTGTTGACTTTGGATGGGAACAAAATAGAAGGTACATTATTTTATAATACCAGTGAGGAATGTCTACTGCTGCTAAGTCACTACTGTGGACGGGGATTCTAGGTTTATTTATTTATTTATTTAATACTTTAAGCACACAAATGTACGGAGGTGGACTTAATGCCATAGGCATTTAGGTTAGGTTTAGGTTTATTTGTACTTATTTTTTTTTTTTTTTTTTGGCATTTTTTTTCCAGGTTCTTTTCTAACATAACATGACATCATGCTTGTTTTCCCTGAAGATTTAGGCAGAAGTGTGCTGTAAGACCTTGCTTCTTGACAAACATGATTCTAGGTCAACGGGAAGTACCCTCAATCTGCCTAGCCTTTTCCCAACTATGTTGGGGTCGGCTTCCAGTCTAACCGGATGTAGCTGAATACCAGTATTTTACATGGAGCGAATGCCTATCTGACCTCCACAACCCAGTAACTGGGTAATACTATACCCCTTGGTAAGTCTTATTGTCAGACTTTCGGGCTTCTGGCGAACCGAAAAGACTGTCAAAAATCCATGAATGACAGCCGGGATCAACGGCTTAACGTGCTTTCCGAGGCACGGAGGAGTCTCGGTATGTAAAGATGGTCACCCATCCACAGACCAACCCCGGCAAGCGTAGCTTAACCTAATGAATCGATCCGTGCGGCTGTTATTACTTAGCCACGAGCTCTAGGACAAAATGGAATGGTACATTTTATAATACCAGTGAGGAAGTCTACTGCTGCTGAGTCACTACTAACTGTGGACTTGGATTCTGAGTTCGTTTCTAACATAACAAAACATCACGCCAGTTTTCCTTGAAGGGTTAGGCAGAGGTGTGCTGTAAGACCTTACTTCTTGACAAACATGATTCTAGGTCAACGGGAAGTACCGTTTAGGTTTGGATATTTTTTTTTTTTTTGTTTTTTTAAGCTTTGCCCCACTCTAGGAATTTCTTCCTGTATCGTGGGTGCGTTTGCAAACATAGAAACTCACATACACTAACACCCAGACCCGGAACAACTACTTGCAGATCATACAAATATCTGTTCCGTGCGGGGATCGAACCCGCGACACGTTGCGCAGCCGTCCATCGCTCAGCCACTGCGCCAACCGTGTCGTCAAAAATTTGCGCGTATTAAAACTATTATGTCACATATATGGCCGTATTTTGTTAACAGCCTTCAATAAAGTTTTCTATGTATTTTTTTTTTGTTTGATTTTGATGATTTTTTTTTGTTTGGTAGGATGCTGCAGAGATGGTCCCATATAAATTTTATTAACCCCGCGTGTGTTGGCGGCCATTTTGTTTTAATGACCCCTATCTGTGAAGGCGGTGTCTGTGGAGAGGCCCGTTAAGGGCGCCGGATCAATATAAAAAAGGGTCGTGACAGACGGACAATGAAGTGATTCTATGGGTTCCGCTTTTTCTTTTTGAGATACGGAACTCTAAAAAATTTAAACTTTTTGAGGGTTCAATAAGAATACAACTAGGTTGATCCATCAATAGTTTGATGGTGTAGCTAATAGTATATAGGAAATATTGATTTGATTAATACAAAGTTTCCCTTATTCTTCTTTTCGTGTGGTTAGGGACTAACCTGGTGTCAGAGTTTTAAAGCCGCCCAAGGGCCTCTGACTTGGTTTCACATGCCGTCAAGGAAGAGAATCTCTCAGGCATGCCGGTTTCCTCACGATATTTTCCTTCACCGTTTTTAAAGCGAGTTTTTCCCCTTTTGAAATGCAGATACCATAGAGTTTCCTTTCCAAGTCAGTAACTAAACATGATTACTATCAGCGTCTCTTCCAAAGTATATAACGATGACAATTTACTTTTACATACTTTAGGCCTTTAAGACTAAGTTCCGATTTGCACAATCGTGCTCTTGACAATCTTTTATCTCAGCGAGCAATCTTTGAATGTCATTTGGGACTGCGATTTAAATTTAAAGGGATATCATTGGATCTAAACTTTGTTTGAAACTTCTATCCTAAAAAACATTGAATAGAATTGGTGGAATCACAAGAAGTGATTTAGTATGGACATAAAACATTTTTCTGGTCGATGCCATGCGCGGAATTTTTTAAACTTGAACCAAAAGAACCAAACTAACTATATGATTTAAAATTTACGCTTAAAAAAACAAATAGGTATTATTGTTAGCAAGTAACCAATACAAAGGGCATAGACAAGTGATAATCGTTTCGAAAGCGTTTCGTATTTCTACAACGACTTTCAACGGGATTGACCTATAATATTGATAGCTTATGTAAGTCCTATACATTTTTGCCTTTTCCAGCATCGTTATCGCTGATAAAATGTCACTTTGTCTAGGACCTCAGAATCAGTAACGTCATTAAGTAATGAAACAAGTAATGCAAAGTAATTAACAAACAAGAAGCAACTGGAAATATTCCCAAGACCCTACCAAAAGCCCATTTGCTACATAAACGCACAGTTTACTCGATCATCACTTATAAAAGATCATAACATTTTTCTCATACAACGCAGATGTGAGTGGAGCGTCTTATAAGTGATCCGAGAGCCGAAACTTTTGAAACGATAACAACTTCCCGATATCTTGGCCTGCTAAACTTTGGGAATTACGATTATGGTTCTGCTGTGTAACTCAAACTGTAATTACAGAGATAACTCCGCCACTGCTTATACAGTCGCCCGTATACTTTATTTACTTGTTGGGGATTGGTGGGAATTAAGTATGAATACTTAGTTGATTAGCTCGTCTTTTTGCTGCTGCTAACTAGGAAATTATGATTAAATTGTGTTATCAGTTCTATTTAGGCGGCCTTACTCAGTGTTCGGCCTTGCAATAAAAAACTAAAAAGCAAAATGTAATGTCTCGGTCGTAACTGGAGCTCGTTATTTCGTCCAAACGTTTTTTTCAAAACAAAAATTATTGACCTATCTTCTGTCAAAGAACACCGATATTTGATCCCTTAAATGTTGACCCCAATTTTATCCCAAATCTTTTTAATGTCTTGCATTCGATATTTAAAACAAGATGCTTTAATTTGTTTTTTTTTTTGTTACAGAAAATGAAACTTTTTTGGTGCTGCCTTTTTGCAGCCTTGGCAACAGTCTCCGGGGCTGCACTGGACGTAGAGAAGACCGTCAAACAAGTCCAAAACATACTACAAACAAATCAGCTTTTACCAAGACTGAGTAGAGATGAAATTATGCAATTACTTAACGATATACGAGCTGAAGATGCGAAGTCGTCAACTTCAGTATCTAAGGAATCCATAGAAGACAAGAAAGAAAAAACAACTACGCCTTATAGTACAATCGATAACGAGATAAATGCTCAAGATCCGAAAGTTAAAGGTAAAACTGTTGATGGTATCAAAGATGTAAAAGTATCACGATCAGCCCCTACCATTATTGAAACGACTACAAAGAAGGGTGAACCTACATTGATGGTGGTTCTACCCTACACCCCTCGCGATGGATCCTCGCTACAGGAATTGTATACTAGACCACCACGAACTGAAGTAGTTGCATTACCAAGCACTACTCCGAAACCTAAAACATCCAAATCTTCCCAAAAAACAGTGAAACCTAGTTATGCCTTGCCAGATAAGCTGATAGACAATTTCCCTGAAGAACTACAAGCTTTTCTGGATGCTCATGGTCTAGAAGGAAAACCTGGGCAAGATCATTTTCTTCTGCCTCTTGAAGGTTTCAAACCTTTACCACCTCCTAAAGTAATAGACGGCACAGTTCAATTACCAGAAAACATATTACTTACATACGATCTGATATCACCTGACTCGAAAACCAAAAAAGATGGAACATATTCTTTATCTCCAAACAACTTCTTATATGAACCTCTCCGCCCAGAATTGCCATTTGAATTGGATACATCATCATCAGAACGAAAAGAGGTCAGCCTTCCATATGACATGCCAGTCAGAAAAACTAAATCAGTTTCTAAACCAAATTACGACCCCATAGACTACGATTCTGTGAAAGTGATACCGTTGAATAAAGGCATCAATCCTGTCAATGAACAAGTAAATACGAGTAATGATCAAAGTAAAAGACAAGCTGAAGAGTCTACTACTGCAGCAGCAGAAACAAGTTCCTCTACTACTGCAGCAGCAGAAACAACTTCCCCAACTACAACTAGCACAGAAGAACCAAAGACCAACGCTGTTACAGATTCCTCGGTATCACCAGATAACTCAGGAGCTTCCATAGCTGACTTGGAAGATTCCTTTGGAGGAGCCGCTCCAGCAGTACCCGGGGACTCAGAACTACCGCCTCCAAGGAAAAATGGCTTCTATTGGATGCTCGACTGGAACAGTTTCTTAGAAGTCGGTGACGGTGACACTAAAGTGAACATTCGTTTTGAGCCAAAATTAGGTGATCCTCAAATGTTTTTACCTGTCACAGTTCCGTGAGCGACTAATTCTGGGATGAATTGTAATATTTATGAGTTCTAGTCTTTTGGTTAGTGTTAGAGAAAGCCAAGTATTTTTGTAAAGTAATTATGAAATGACTTTTGTAATATTAAATGATGGTGGGGTAATATTAAATGACTTTTGTAACACTTAATGGCTGTTAGAATGATTATAAATATTAGATAACGAGTGAAAATTCAAAGAACTCGGACATTAGCTAATTATACTTATTATTGAAGTCTTTTGTGATATAACAGCATTCCATTATGTGACCTGTGCTTCGATTATCCAAATAAGTGAAGCAAAAACGATCGATTTAGTTAATACCGCACTGTATATTTATTAGAGCATTCACGGCACAACAATTTCCAATGCTTATTTCGAACTCCTCTTTGGAATGTTTCACGGTGAAATGAATCGATGGAATGTGGACAATTATAATATGGATCGTCAAATGAAACTCGAAAGCGGACTAATACGTTTTTAGTGATATCAGTATGTATGGGGATTTTAGTTAAATTTTATTTTATAAGGAGCCATTTTGTAGTTTTTATAATTAAATACTTATTTAATGCGAGCTGGTTTTTACTTTCTTTCATTTTGGAAGTATATGTTTCTGGTATAAGTACCTCCTATACCACAAAAGAAAAAAAAAAGAATACATTGTTAACGCAAAAACACAAAACTTAAAATAGTAGGCTGGGCCAAATAGGCCCAGTTCAGCATAAATGCCAGCCAACTAGTGGATGACGCTGGTTTTCTACTGGAACATATGTTACCAGAACGTCTTACGGATGAGAGAAACATGTACTTCCCATTTATATCTTACATCACTACTGTATATTTACTTCGTGATTAGAACTGTCAGTTACTTCAAAGGCAATCGCGTGATCTTTCTCCGCGTTTTTCTGTATACGTCGAAATTAGTAATTTAGAGTAATGTAACAATACAAATGTTAATGTCGCCAACCAAATCGTCTATCTTCACTTTCTGAAACCCGATGCCTACGCCAGACAGTGCGATTATGGCTTCAGCAACTGATACTATAAGTTAAAAAAAAAGTATCCATTTCTCTAGTATTACTGTTTGTGGGTTATCTAGTTTCAGCGAAAAAGTTGTTAAACCTAAGTAATATCCTCGTTACACTGAAATGTCAAAGCATTTGTAGAACAAGATTACTGTGGACAATGATCTAACCCAATTACCTACTAAACTCACAATTACTGCTAGGTCCTAAAACAAGTCGAATAATCCTTAAAGATCCTGAGAACGATCTGCTAAATAAAGAAAATGGTTTAGTACCTAAATTAGTTTTCGTAACATCTAGCTACGTTACAGCAGGGTTTAATATCAGACTTTTATTTAAATAAAGGAGCAAAGTAGAAACCTGTTTGTAAGTTAATCTTGAGCTCTAATGAAATAAACATAATTTATAATAAAACAGTAGAATCCGGCGAGTTTGTACATCGCAGAAAAGTAAGGGGGGTAACTAAAAAAACTAATAGAACATAAACCAGAAATTTTTAGAATATTTTTCTGTCGTTTCTGTATTTTTGTTTGCTCGCGCACACCTCCGGAACTACTGGATGGATTTTCATGTAGTTTTCACAGGTAGACAGATATTTATTTTGAGCAGAATATAGGCTTTATTTAATTAAAATCGGATGTTGCAAATAATAGTAAGTATGGCAGTATATTATCCATACATTGTTTTATCTACACCGTTAATTCTTGAGTTTTGTGTTCAGCTTTCTGGTTTTTATAAAATATACAGAAATTAATTAGCTTAACCAAATTGCGGGGTTGATCTGCGAGAGACTCCAAAATCATGATTCTTAAATAGGCAACAATGTTATGCTAGAAAGATCTACTCCTTGTGTTGGGCCTAATACATGCCACTAAGTCCTATAAGAGCCTAAAGGCAATGTCGAGTGACTTATTTTTCCCACTATATTTTTTCAAGTCATAAATTAAAAATTATGTCCATATAAAAATCTAGCAAATTGTCACTATACGCAATTTTTTGTGAAATATCGAGTTAAGGTGAGTCACATACAGGTATTTTTTTATTTAAGCTGTAAAGCTGTGAAGTTTATATTTATAAAAAAAAAAAACCTGCATATCCAAATATTGGAAAAATATTTTCAATAAATAAAACGACGCGCTTCACCAAACATTGTTAGAACGGTAGTGTCGGTGCGCCGAATATTGCCGAAATGCCGAACTCAAACATAGCCGAAATGACCGCAGTATATAGCCGACAGCCTCAAAAACGAGCTCCGGACATAATGGAAGCCTCCAGTGATGTTACATGACATGCTTTTAATTATGCCACACTTCTGGTAAATGTTTAATCTAAATCGTATAGTTGAGAGAACGGTTTGTTCCATGATGGAGATATCCAACCATATTGTTGACGAGTAGAATACAGTGGCGAATTTCTGTAAACGTAATTTCAACTAGTTAACCGTTTACTTATTGTGAGTTAGTTCCTCCAAAATCGTTGCACTAAAATTTAGTTGTTATGTGGGTAAAGCAGTTTTGAGCTATACTATAATCACCACATTTGGCTTTGTTTGGTGATCATAGGATGCTGTAGGACCTATGGATGCTGTAGCAACCCAGTGTATATTATATATTCGCTGAGAATTATTTTATAAGTTTTTGGAACAAAGTTCCTTATCGCACACTTGGCTTGACTGAAAAATGCATAACATTTTAATCCCATCCCATCCCAAAGAAGCCCAATTACCCATGATTCCCCCGACTGATTTTTGTTTATTTACCCGACTGCCCCAGAAGGAGGGTAATGTTTTTCGAGAGTATGTATGTATGTATGTTTGTATGTTTTTTGTTGCATAATCCATTTTTGCCTTTGTAATTTAATATTTTTGAAAATCACAGTTTCTTACCACTAACACTAGATTGGGCAAAAGCTAGTTCCTGTAATAAAATCTTCTCAATAAGTTATGAATAAGCGTTACTCTACCGTTTCTTCTGCAATTAGGTATTTAGTTCAGAGAAAACTTATTAAGGTCTAAAGCATTTATATAAGTTTTCTCTGAACTAAATTTTCATTGTTATTACTTGGTTTAAACACGAATATTATAAAATTGACTATATATACACGATATATATATACGATCACAAAATTAAATGTGGACTGAAACCATCAATATCGGGGTATATCTAAAAATTGGTAGCACAAAGTTTTTTTTTGTTTAAGTAGTGTCGTGTGTTATGATCTATATTGAAACAACATGTGAAAATGACGTTGCGAGGACTTATCTGTTCGTGCAAATGCATTCGTCGAACTAAAACAGACCATTACCGGCGTGCTACGTAAGTACGTAGGTACTCTTGTTCGTCCAAATCACGTCAAATGAATGTATTCGACGAACCGAGCATCGATAATCTATTGACTACCCCAAATTCGTTGCAACACGTCGCTAATGTGAAACTGATGCAGATAATTTATAGAAATGAAGAGGAAGAGTAGCACAGCAATAGTTGAAATTGCAGACGTTAATAGCCTTATATTTTTTACCGACTTCTTCAAAAAGGAGGAGATTCTATGTTCGTTTGTATGTATTTTATTTTTTGTGTATGTTCATCGTTTTTTTCACCAATTGTGAACCGATGTAAAAAAATATTTTTTAGTTTGAAAGGGTATACCCCCGAGTTGGTCCCATATAAATTTTATTGATTGAATTCTATTGATTTTGTTTATGTAGGCGATGTTCTGTGACTCCGTCACTGTTATTTACATAGCAGGTAGTGGTATTCGAATTTATGTGGGGTAGGTACCACAACTATTAAGTGAAAAATAAAAAGTTTTTATTTAATTAACTTAGCATAACACATCACGCCTGTAAACCCCGAAGGGCTAGGCAGAGGTGTGCCTCATCCAAATGCCAATTATGTTCAAGTCCTATGTAATAGGGGGCGAGCCGATTGCTATTAACCGGGCATAATCCAGACTCCAGGCTGCTACTGAGAAATCACTGAAGAAAAAACCCTTATAACACTTTGTCCCACTTGGGAATCGAACCCAGAACCTCATGCTTGGCAGTAGCGCTTGCGACCACTAGACCAACGAGACAGTCTGTATTTTTTTAATGATAAAATCAAAAAATATTACCAAAATCTATAGTAGGCACATTTTGTGCATACATAGTTGAAACTTGACATTCTATCCTTCCAGTTTCCACGATCCGCGTCGTCAGCCAAACAAAATTATGAACACTTGGCATAATTCGCAGCTGTTCCCACGAACTCGCTTACATGTTATTTCAAAGTGTATTTCACGCCCACAAGTACGTTCTCATGTCCTAGGATAGGTAAGCTACTAGTGGAACTCACCACGTTTAGTTAAGAGGTCACTTTGGTGTTTAAATGGAGAAATTAAAAATGTCATCTTTAGCTTTTAATACTCAAAACTCAATATTTGCATTCCACAATGTTAACTTAGGTGGTAGGTACATTATAAAATATACTTAATTTTGGATCATTGTGGACCCTGTCGGGCACAGCAAGATAGGATAGAGGATTTTTAAGTATTTCGTATTTTTTTTTGAAGCAGCGGTAGCCTAGTGGTGTGACCTTCGGACTGCCAAGTCAAAGGTCTCGAGTTCGAACCCAAGACACGCATCTCTAACTTTTAGGATTCATGCGCGTATTGTATAATTATCACTTGCTTTAAAAACGGCGAAGAAAAACATCGTGAAAGTGGCATGCCTGAGAGATATTTCTCGACGACATGTGAAGCCAAGTCAGAAGCCCTTGGGCGGCTTTAAAACTCTGATACCAGGTTAGACACTACCACACGAATAAGAATAAGAAGTATTTCATAATTTTCTGCTGCATCTGGTTAGACTGGTACCCAACCCAAATATAGTTGGAAATAGGCTAGGCTGATGTAGGAATTTTGTCTTCAAGCTCATTCAATTGGCGACGTAACATTTTGCTGTAAAAAAATGTTTTTTGTTTCATTTCATTCTGAAAACTCATTTTTTTCAATTGAAATCTCCTTATTTTTAAGTGACCTTGTACTTTCGAAAGCCGCAAAGGAAACTACGTGCTTTCGACGACATATTCCTAATTCAATAGTTCAAAATCTACTACATCCACAGACGACAATCTGCCAATTAAATGACGTCCAGCACACGTATCTTGGAATATCACCAAAATTGTAACTGGATATGATACTTCAGATTGGCCAAAATCGTCAAAGGCACGTTCAAGAAGATTCGAACCATGCCATCATTCTCGGCATTGTGGTTGCCAAACAGTCCGAGTATTCTCGAACGATTTGCCACAGTACAAAATCGTTCAGCATACGGTACTGAAAGCCGACAATTTTAGTAGTCGAATTTGTCCCTACAGCACCTTTCTGTGGGTCCCATAGGTGTATTGCCTCTTTCCTCTCTGTTCCCTTTAAATTTGGCTGTAACAATTGTGGGAATCGCATTTGATTCCCCTCTATGCTATCTTTAACCTTAATGGTATCCTCACTTTTTTGGTTCAGCCAGTTCAGCAGTGCAAAAAAAATTTGGTAGTACGAATTTAATTTATATCTTCAATAATTTCTGTTTTAATAAGATTAACTATTGAGATTAATTAAGATTGATAATAAAAGGTAAAGATAAAGATTTTTAATGAATATTAGTAATAGTTAGTTTTGTTAGAGTTAGTGTTTAGATTTATACCCCACTCGTATTTAAATAAATATATATTCCACAATTAAGATTGAAGATTAATTATTGTCATCATAGCGATATGCTGACAATAAGCTAATGTACGGATAGTTAAAAGGATTTTCAATACAAAGGCAACGAATAGCCTCTTCATTCCTGAATTGTGTAAGCAAAAAAGAAAGAAGAAACCAAGAAAGAAAGTAAACAAGCATATTCGTATGCAGTAACAATGTGAGACGACATATTTGTAGCCTTTGATAAACATCTTCGATTCTGAAATTGCATGTGCAACGCATAATATAAAAATAAATGTGAGGTTCCACAGTGAAACTTCGCAAACTTGCAACGAGGCTGGAATAAATTCCGAGAACGAGAAAAAGAAGTAATTTAAATACAGCTATTGGACGGGATTTTACTGGGTTAATCTTAGTTAAATTATAATATTGTTATTCGTCATTCAGATACACAGATCATTAATTTGATTTAATCTATTCTATTACCAAAAACTAATACCACTGGTATTTGTTAAAACTCATATTATTTACTGACTGTACCTTTTATTTTAGAGCTTGTTTTGGTATTAGTTTAAACAATGGTATCCGTTGGGAATAGAAAATAAATATGAGTTGAAACAAATACCAGTGGTATTAGTTTTTGGTATTAGAATGGAATAAATAATTAATTTAAGGCGGCAATGGCGTTGTGGTATTTCAAAGATGTGCGATTTATCCTCAACAGCCTTAGTGTAGTGAACTGTTGGACATAGTCTTCTCCAATCGCAATCCTTAAAACTCGGTCCTTTGATTAATTTTCACTCAAACTTTGGATTACATAGTTTTGGAGACCACCTCAGGATAAGGTTAACATGTCAACTAACATTCCTGCTCCAAATTCCATCCGTCCCTTTTTGTTTCCAGCCAGAGCCAATACTTATAGTTTGTCGAGCCTTGTAAAGATTTGATATGGAACCTTGAAATGCGATATTGGCTATCAGTTTGCTTTCCTCGCAACAGATACGTGCTGCGAATAGCGATGGTGCAACTCTCTCCGCCATATTGTTTACTCAACGAACGAGAATCAAAGCGAAACAATTTGAACGGGCTATGAAAATGTGGAAATGGTGACTTTACATTTTCCTTTATTGAACAGAAAAAATTGACGTTGAATAAATATGGAAAGGTGCCATTTAGAGTAAGTGGTGAGATCACTGTATTCGAAAATGATTTTAATTATGATAATTTATCTAACGAATGATCTATGAAGTAGGTTACTCAAAAAGAATCATTGCATGAGACAAAGTACTTAAGATTCAACACGAACGATACACCCAAGAGACTGAAAGTACGAACCAACGTTCGATCGTTAAACACTACTGAAACCACGTTACTCTAGATTGTATTTATTGATTTATTTGCACAGAAATGCCACAATACTGCTCTCAAAACGGTGAAGGAAAACATAGTGAGGAAACCGGCATGTCCTAGAACCAAAATTTGAAGACATTTTACATCTACCAACCTGCACCGGGCCCGCGTGGTGCATTACGGCCCGCTCCCTCTCACAGAGAGGCCTGTGTCCCAGCAGTGGGAACATTTTAGTCGAATTATGCTTACACAGAAATATAACATAATTACAGAGATATTATGAGAAAACCAAACAACAAATAATTAAGCTACTATTTCAATAAACACAAACTACGAAAAAATAATTAACTAACATACGTAGCTATCCAATTTAAAATATTCAACACTATTATTTCAACATAATTAGTACAAACACAAGAGGATTTCAGCATTCGGTCGATCTGGCGTATATTCCGAAGGGACCAGGACTATGAAATCCCGGGATTATGTAAATAATGTGACTATTCACCCGGAAATACTTCGACCTGCAAGCCGGTGGCTCGTGGCTCGTGGCCCAGTATTTGAGGTTAGCGTGACCCTTAGTTACTGCGGTCTGTTTGAATAATGAATACTGTCGTCCAAGTTTGTTTGATAATGAAAGGGATGTAAATTATAATTAGTACCTAAGCATTGCAAAACGGTCAGCAGCTTATCAGTATCTTTTTTGTCCTTTATTTCTTTTTAAATATGTACATATTCCTTGCATCAGCCCATCGGCATCAGGAAGCCAAGCCGCCGGTGGTCAGATAGAGGTCTCTAGATAGAGGAACCTCCTCATTATGCGTGCCGTGTCCAGGAGTAGGTACTGCTTTCTGAATCAAGCCCTTGACCCAGCCGCGCAACAAGAGCCTCCTGAGATGTTGGTTGAGGCTCTCCGCTATTAGGCCATTGAGCGTACGATTATCGGTACAATAATTGCAAAGTCCACGTCACACATGTCGACAACCTCGTGTGCTAAGTCAAGATATAGTATCTTTATTGTTACGCCTATTACTTAAATCTATAAAATACTGTCACAAAAATTAAGATACAGATAAACAGAGACTTAAAATTAGGCTTTTCTAGCGGTTCTAGTTAAAAACCTCTGAGAGAAAAAAAGTTTTGCAATTTTAAAAGTCTCAAAGATGTTAATGGTGATTCCCCTTTTACGAGAGCCAATTAAAAATACTTAAATCGTATGGAGTAGACAGACAAAGTTGGTTGTAGTTATTTTGTTCAACCAAACACAAATTAACAACACTTTCATAAATCCCTGTCACAGTACTTCTGACATGTCAATAAAATCTTCGACAATTCGTCCGCAAACAGGGGGTTTAAAACGGTCACTTTACCAGAATCATAATAGGATAAATATTATGAATCATCGTAAAGTGTCACAAACTGACAATTCATAATATGATCTGCGTGCGATTCAAATGACGAAATAATACATCTGTTTGACAGTTTTCTATGGCAGCTGGAAATTCAAAAATGAAATGCTTTTAGAGGAATGAAAATGTGACCAATTTAGACCCACAGATCGTTTGTTGGATTAGCGGCCAGAGTGCAAAGTAATGGGGACTTAGCACGCGCAACAGTGCTACGTGGAGGTACCACACACAGCCAAGAGATACCAGATTCTTAGAAAAGTGGACCGGATCCACCCAATTACTTCACCCGTCATACGGCACTATGAAATTGCTAATACAGCTGTCCGTTCGATTTAAAGTCACTCTCGCGCACCCTTCATAACATTTACACCCGAAAGCAACTATTCCAGTAGTAGTGGCAAACTGTAACAAGTTCACAAGCTAATCAGATATGGCGACGTCTCACTGGTGGAATCTATCGGAACTTTGAACGCGCCTGTCACGTTGTAATCAAAGTTTCGGAAACTGCTGTCATACCATCTTGTGTCGGAGAGCCTTTCTATCTTGGCTGTATTAATAGGGTTTTAGTTGGTCGTACACGTGGTTAGGAGTTGGTTGAAGTTACCAGCTGACGCTTTGGAAAGGGTGATGTACTTCTTCTTTTCGTGTGGTAAGTGAGTAACCTGGTGTCAGAGTTTTAAAGCCGCCCATGGGCCTTACTTGGCTTCACATTCCGTCAAGAAATATCTCTCAGGCATACCGGTTTCTTGCCAGGGTTGCGGGAATGTCCGAAAGGGATACCGGGAACTTGGCAACAGGCAACTGAAGGAACACGGGTAAGTTTTAGTCAGTAAAAGTCTGACACGCCCTTCCGCTCCGCCCAGAGTGGGAGAAGTCAATTGATGAAATCCCACCCCCAAAAAAAAAATGGCATGCCGGTTTCCTAACGATGTTTTCCTTCACCGTTTTTGAAGCAAGTGATAATTAGGGTGATGTAATCAGTAGGAAGGTACATTATTATTTTGATGATAGGAGTAAATATTGTACTGGGCTCAACACATTGTACATTAAGGTTGATGCGCTAGGGTGGCCCGCGAAATTCAAATTTTCTTACGTTTTTTGCAATTTGCAGGTCAGTATTAGGTTTTAAGTTGATCTAAATATTATTAGCGGCCGTAACAAATATGGATTTACAGAATTATAAACATAAGAATCAGCAATACAACTCTCTAAGTTCATGTAAGTGTATTGACTGACGATTTCATGAAATTTTCATTCAGCCGCTAATAATATTTAGATCAACTTACAACCTGATACTGACCTGCAAATTGCAAAAAACGTAAGAAAATTTGAATTTCGCGGGCCACCCTAGCGCATCCAGCTTAACCATCGACTCGAAAAGAAGTAGAATGATGGGTACATAATTACTAGGACCTTTACTCATAGGTGTCAACCTAAATGATAAAAGGGACCTATAGTCTTCAAAATCCTGAGGGATTTTTCGCCTGACTGAGTGTAAAATTAAGGATTGTGTTGATGGCGTTTGGTACTGCGTACTAGAGGCCTATGCCCGTAATTAAAAACGTTCAAAATCGAGTCGCGTATCGTCTTAACGACTATCAATGTCACATCAATGTTACAAACTCGTCAAAAATTTAGGTTAATGACTGGGAATAAGATGCAAACGTTCTTAAAAATACAGGATTTGTAGTTACAACTACTTAATTCAATCGTTTATAGTTTCTATATTTATGAACAACTAGTTTCCGCCCGCGTGGTATGTCGATAAAAAGTAGCCTATGTCCTTTCCCGGGATGACAACTATCTCCTTGCCAAATTTTATCGAAATCCGTTCAGTGGTTTAGGTGTGAGAAAGTAACATACAGACAGATAGACAGACCGAGTTACTTTCGAATTTATAATAAGTATGGATGGATGAAGTCATTAAAATAACAACCATGCTATTGCCATTGTCTTTGGAAAACTGAAAGACGTTTCAGTTTACCGTGACTATGAAACCCGTAAAATCTTTTTTTTTCTTCAACAAACTGTATGTACTCTTGGAAACTTCATCGTAGAATGGGCATAAAAAAGCCGTTTGTTAACCTAATTCATGATTTCGGCTTATCCTCCAGAAACCGGAGCTATACCTACTATTATTCTAAGTCATCTCTGTAAACAATTATAACAGTCCTACTAAAACGAATCTACGCAATTCATTTATTTTTCCAAGTTATCGACTAATTACACATCTTTAATATTAGGTCTTTACCTATGAAATTGCCGTTCTGCAGTACTGGCCATTTCAAATCAAAATAATTTTTGTTTGGCTAAGAATTCTAATTTCAAATTAATTTTATTTTAAAAACATGGATTTTTTTTTCCAAAAGTAGTCATTTCTTTATTGATTAGTGTTACATTTTCATCGCATTTCAATCTTTTTCGTCATCATGGATACGTTAAAAATTCGAGTAATTATGGAATATGAGTACCGTCGTGGCAGCAACGCGGCACAAGCGGCACGCAACATCAACGACGTTTACGGAGCTAACACTACAAACCAACGCACCACCTGTTATTGGTTTGCTCGCTTCCGTTCTGGAAATTTCGACCTGAAAAATGAACCTCGCGGTCGTCCGAAGACTTTGGTCGACAATGACGAATTAAAGGCGATTGTGGAAGCTGATGATACACAATCTACGGCTGAATTAGCAGCAGCTTTCGACGTTAGCGTCAAAACAATATTGGTCCATTTGCGTCAAATTGGCAAGGTAAAAAAGCTTGACAAATGGGTGCCCCACGAACTCAATGATCGCCAGCGCGAAGTACGCGTCGAGACGTGCCTTGCACTGCTCAACAGACACACAAATGAAGGAATTTTGAACCGCATTGTTACCTGCGATGAAAAATGGATTCTGTTTGATAACCGCAAGCGCTCAGCAAGTTGGTTGGATCCTGGTTCAGCACCTAAACAATGCCCTAAACGAAAACTTACCCCTAGAAAAGTGATGGTCACTGTTTGGTGGTCTAGCGCCGGTGTGATTCATCACAGCTTCGTACCAAACGGGGTGAGAATTACTGCAGATGTGTACTGTGAAGAACTGAACACAATGATGGAGAAGCTGGCGCATCTCCAACCAGCATTGGTCAATCGCTCGTCTCCGCTGCTCCTGCACGACAACGCGCGACCTCATACTGCACAGCAGACGGTCTCCAAGTTGCAAGAACTGGGGTTGGAAGCTCTCCGTCATCCGCCCTACTCACCAGACCTTGCGCCTACAGACTACTACTTTTTCCAGAATTTGGATAACTTCTTGGCGGTAAAAAAATTCAATACCCGAGAGGCAGTACAAAATGCCTTTGAAGAATTTGTTGCCTCCCGTCCAGCTGATTTCTTTAAGAAGGGCATCAATAAACTGCCACTGCGATGGCAAAGATGCATTGATTGCATGGGTGATTACTTCGATTAATACAAATAAAAAATTCATGAAAAAAAATCGTTTAAATTTTTTCATACAAAACGGCAATTTCATAGGTAAAGACCTATTACAAACTCCCAATCATGCTTATTACCATCAAAGAAATCCCAATACGAAAAAAGGGTTAGCGCAAAACAAATCTCTCTTCAAAAAGGGGGTTCAAAAGAAATAACGGCGGGAAGCCCTCTCGAACCTCCCCTAAGTTGGAAAGAGCGATCGGATTCTAGTTTCAAAATCAATTGACCGTTGGAGGAGCCACCTGCCTTTATACAAGAGCTCTTGACCACATGCCCGTACTATGGGCTCTGTATTAAACGATAATACTGGCTTTTATTTTAAGGGAATCCAAATTTATAAACGTTAGGTATAACATTTAAATGTGTCCATGTAGTTAATTTCCCGCTTTTCTTCATAGGAACTTACTATGCTTTAGAATGGGTAACTTACTTCATCTTTCTGAATGGCCGACTCCTTGACAATTCAAAAGTGTCTGTAATTCGTTTAGTTGATACATTATAAGCAGTGATCGGAATAGGTAGAGCTAATCTACCTAAAGTTCGAAAAATAACAGAGACAAAGTGGAGCGGAAATCATCTTCAGACATACAAACGCGCGGTGAAAAAATCTAATATAGAGAGGTTACAACCATGAAAATACTTGCCTATTTTGTATTACCTGCCAAGATTTCAAAATTATTTAATAACAAATGTATGAAATAGCAAAAAAAAAATTTTTTTTTAAATGACAGTTGACGATCTGCGACCAGATATGGTACCTGACAGCCAGAAAAATGAATAAAAATGCGCAATGATAGGTGCACACTACAAAACGCATTACTACAAAACTTAGAAGATTTGTCTCCATGTGGGGTTACTCTGCAGTGAGCGCGACGTTCGTGCTAATTCGGAAACACGAAGATTACCGAAGCGCATACATTTTCTGGTTTAACTGTACAAGTACTGCATTACTTTTTGTATCAACGACACGACATAACGACAGACTGTGTCCAATAAACTCTACGAGGCGTACCTAGCTACATAGATTTTGATTACTTTGGCTTACATTTTACAGTTCATGTTTGTTAATTGTTAGGTATTGAATGCACAGAATAATATTTAAGCCCAGAACCACGACAGACAGAGTGTATTAACTTTCTGACCATTTTCCCAGATATTTTTTCTAAAACAGACGATAGCTGGACGAATTTTTATGCAAAGCACACTAGCGAGGCCAAACAAGGGAACAAGAAAAGCATCACAATAATGAATCTTCTTGGTAATAAATGAATTATTTTCAGAATTTCGTCAGTACTTTGCCACTTCTCGTGATTAGCTTTTTACTTGGCCAGAGGCTAAGCATCGCTATACAACATGGCAATGGCACCAGTCTATTGGGTACATAAGCTTTGTGGAAGAATTTTTCGATTCCATATTTTAGTTTATAAGTTAGGTTTAGTTATGATGCTATAATTTTTATTTTACTTTTATTAAACGTGTCTGGTTAAATTAGATTAGGTTCATTAGTTAACTAACTGTTAAATTAGTTGAATACGTTCAACCTAACTTATGATTTCTAATCCTAACGTAAGAATCCTTATCTCAAAATGATTAGATTACTTTCTTACGTAATAAAAATAGTCTTTATATACAAAGGTGTTTATCTAGGTAACCGCAGCGTGTGATCAAGTAATAAGTAGTTTAGTACTGCTTTATCGTCTGGCGAAGCTTGAAGTAATCCATTTACCACAGCTGAGCTGGCAACACCGTAATAGATTTACCTCGTTTACTAATAAATTGTGTTGGAAGATTTGCGGGTGCTGTAGCCTGTGTAAGGAACTTATTTTATTTGTGCTGGTATTTTTAAGGGCTAATGTGAAAGTTATAAATGTAAGAAAGAAACTAAATAAAGGAATAGTTGAATAAGGAATTAATTTTTATCATAAAGATGGATTATACTTATAAAACTATCCTCATTCATTGCGTTGTTTATCATCATCATTATCTAAGGCTTTACAGCTGCGGGTGGGTCCTAGCCTGGTCAAGTATATTTCTACAACGTGATCTATTTGCGGCTTTTTCTCTCCAATTTCTCACTCCGATAGTTCTTAAATCTGGTCTCGTCCATTCTTTTGACATGTCCAGCCCATCTAAGACGACTTATTTTGATATTTTAATAACTATAATTTCAAAAAAGTATTGATATAATATTATGTATTTAAAATTGTTGATTCGAGTGAAAATTTATAACTCACATTCGCTTCTTAAATAAAAGAAATGTAATCTAAAAAAAGAAAAAAACAACCTACTTCCAAAAAAAACACCAAAAAAGTGAAAAATAACTTTAATTTCGGAAGTCGGTGTCTTTGCTTTTCAATTTCCGTTTTTTGCCACCAACTACCGAAATTAAAGTAATTTTTCACTTTTTTGGTGTTTTTTTTGGAAGTCGGTTGTTTTTTTTTTGTAAAAAGTTTCTATTTTTCACTTTTTCGTTGTGGTACCTACCCCACACAAATGCGAATACCACTACCTGCTGTAGTCAAACAGGATATCGTCTAGATAAACTAAGTGGGAAAAATACGTAATATTGAAGCTAACTCAAAAAATACGCAAGCAAAAGAATCATCAATATCGATTCATAATTGGCGGAGTAATCTCGTAACAAAAATACAAAAAAGAAAAAACATACAGACGAATTGAGAACCTCCTCCTTTTTGAAGAAGTCGGTTAAAAACAGTCTTATGACAATTTAACTCAATCACAAGCGTTTGACGTCACTTACAAGAAAAAAAAAACATCATAGCCCAGAATTTTACCCATTAAAAATCATGCATTACAAAATGATATTTGATGTCGCAATATCCGGGTTTTGAACGGACATTCAGATATTTTCCAAAGGTTTTGTTGTTACCCTCATCATGTAGGAGACAGCTTGTCACGTTAAATTAAATAAACATACATACGTACAAAATTGGAATATTTATCTCAAAAATTGTAGCGACAACATTTTGTATTATTTGTTTAGCACCGAAGTTTTTGTTTTTACGTCATTAGGGACCGGATTGTCCTTCGTTTCTGTGAGTTTTCAATTCGTTCATTATTTCCTGCTTCTACGAAGCTCTTCAACATAAATTTTACCTACTGGACGTTGGAAATCTATTCTAAGCAAATCGGACGGCGAATTCTCGTTGACAGGCAAGGTTAGGCCAATGAATAATAAATAATTATTTTATTACAGATTATTTCTGGGAACAAATGAAAGCTGCACCCCGCGGTTTCACCGGTATAAGTCTCGAACCCGTAGGATTATCGGGATAAAAAGTATTGTATGTTATTTTCCGGCGTAAATAATATTATGAATTAACGTAAAATGTCACAAACAATTCATAATATTTATGATCTGTGTGCGATTGAGATTCGTAAAATGTTCCACAAATTATGAATTGCTTTTGTGTCAAATTAGAGGAATTAATAATGATAGCTGGGAATTCAGATGTGACCGTTTTAGGCCCTCTGGTCATGGTTTACCCATATACCAAATTTAATCCAAATCCGTTCAGCCGTTTTAGCGTGAAAGCGTAACAAACTCTTTCGCATTATAATATTAAGTTCAATTCAATTCTTTATTTCATTCCACAATATATTTGCTTAGGTGGTAAAATTTTGCGTATGAACAATCGTGGACCCTGTCGGACACAGTAAAAGAGGTAGAGAAGACTTTTTATAATAAGTTAGGATATATAATTATATTAGTTAGGATTTTTTCAATCCTTCCTTGGATTATTCGGTTTCCTTGGATTATTCATCAAGCTATGTATTTGCCGATAACGTGATATCTATTCTGTATTTTGCTGTAAGTTGACAACCGCATACAAACAAGCTCCATAAAGTAAATGGTTTAGTCTAGACTCAAGTCAATTAGAACAGTCATTGTTACTTTACTATTTCACTAGTTTTACGTGTTTACAGTTTTATGTACATTCTAAAGTAGTGGCTCAGGGTTAGATTAGTTTTATAGGTCGCATATTAGGTTTAGTTTGTATTAGAATAGAATAGAATAGAATATTTATTTGCTCTAAATGTAGGTATTTACAATAAGGCGGTTACAATATATTAAAGAATCCTTGTACATTCTACCATTCTGGCATGCAAATATTGGTGCAGTTCATCATCGAACTTACAAACATTGATACACAACTAAAACTTATCAGCTAGAAAATCCGATACCGAATAATAACATTTAGTTAATAATATTACAGTTAGCTTAAAAAGCAAAAGCTTAAGTTAGTATTAACATTTCAGATGGTTTAGATATAAAATTAACGTAATTTAGGTTTACTATCTCGTCAATATCAATCTGCCTAGCCTTTTCCCAACTATGTTAGGGTTGACTTCCAGTCTAACCGAATGCAGCTGAATACCAGTATTTTACATGGAGCGACTGTCTATCTGACCTCCACAACCCAGTAACTGGGTAATACGATACCCCTTGGTAAGACTGGTTGTCAGATTTTCGGGCTTCTGACGACCCGAAACGACTGTCAAAGATCTATGAATGACAGCCGGGACCAACGGCTTGACGTACTATCCGAGGCACGAAGGAGTCTCGGTATGTAAAGATGGTCATCCATCCACGGACCAATCCCGGCAAACGTAGCTTAACCTGATGGATCGACCCGTGCGGCTGTTTTAATAAAATTAGCTACGAGCTCCTCCATTACTATCTCGTAAATATGTTTACCTTTTAAGACCCTCGTATTTGTTTAGCATACAAATAAAAAAAGTCTAATCGTGTATAAAATTCTCGTTCTGCTCACCAAGGGTCAGTGCGTGTCTTTGACAGCAAATTAAACCTTCTAAGGACCTGTTTCAGAATGATTAGATAGGGTCTATAAGGTAATTTAACCAAAACTTTTCTGATGGTGGCTTTTCTAGTGGCATATAAAATAATTATGACTAAAGGTTAGATAATAATGCAAGCTAAATCCAGAAAAAAATCCGCAAAAAACATTCGAATAAAGAACTTCTAGTAAATGGACCGAAAAAAAATACAATTCATTCATCAATTTCAGACAACCTTTATTTTCAGTTTTAAGTAGACTCAAAGACTAATCGACAAGTCATTAACATACTTTCAAAAATCAAAAATCAAAAGTCAAACTAGACTGAGAATCAGCACTTTTCGAACGTCAAAATTACATAAGACAGTCCCCAAAACGCCCGTCCTTCACCACTTTCTAGTTAGTGCTTTAGCTGGGAAGACGAAGTGGCACAACAAACTCCCCAGCAGCACAGCTGTCAGTTCAGTTAGTCCAACAATTCATTATTGATGTATCTACCTATGTATTTGGTTATCCAAACACATTATTAACTCACTGAACCCGTAGCATATTGATGTGGCATGATTTAGATAAGGAGCATGATAAGTGGACCCTTAAACTTGCCAAGTTGAAGTGATAACAAAGTTCTTTCAAGCTATCCGATCTTGTTAAACGCTCTCATATACGAGTAGGTTACGCAACAAAATTTGTTGATCGGCTTACGGGTTGAAGTTTCGTTTAAGAATACAGATTAGTATTATGTAAAAGGTTGTTTATCGAAATTACGAGATTACGTAATTTTTTTTTTTTTTTGTGATATTTTAGTAGCCTTTTTCTTTCGGTTATAAACCTTTTTAACCCCCGACGGAAAAAGAGGGGTGTTATAAATAAGCGACGCGCCGGCGCGCGACCGGTTAACGTGTGTATCTGTGTCTGTCTGCCATCGTAGCTGCCAAACGGCTGAACCGATTTCGTTTTATTTGGTGAATTGATCGAGTGTGTAGTTAGTTATTTAATAAAAAATCGTTTATTAGATGCTTTGTTTTTGTCTGGGGTTTTTTAAATTTTAAATTTAATTTACCCTTTGTTTAAACACATTTTTCTTCTTGTCAAAAACTACGGTGTATTTGCCGTCTGTAGGCCTGGTAGTCAGTGTTGTATGAATCACTATGGCATGGTTTATAGGCCGTGTGTAGGCAAGGGCGGATCCAGGCAACAAGATTTACATCTGGGAAGGGCACATGGGCGAGACAGATAAGAAGTGTTTCCCATAATTATATTGTAATATAGTGTATAGTAGCCTACTTCTCCAACGCTCATAATTGAAGCAATGTCTTGATGGATACATATGCATTCAGGCCAGTCCATTCATACAATTCGATTTTCTTTTAATTACTCCGTTTAGGGCACGTGCTCCTGGATCCGCCCTTGTGTGTAGGCACAGCCGTCAATGTTGTATGGATCACTATGGTAGCTTGTTGACACACACGTTTTTTCTACGCCTTACCGTAAAGGAACCGTGTCGAGTATAAAGGGCCTTATGAAGTCATTCTGAGAAACTGAAACTCAAAGAATTTATTTCAATTAAACCATTTACATGCACTTTTGAATTATCAAGGAGTCGGTCTGTCAGAAATATGAAGCTAGTTGCCCATTCCAAAGCGTAGTAGGTACCAATGGAGATGAATGGGCAAGAAACTTCACGGACACTTTTTTTTTTTTTTTAAATCAAATATTGGTAACAACATTCATGTTGAAATTATACTTGTGAGAACAATGTAGAAAGCACGTGAAAATCGTCCACAATTATAAAACAAAAACAATTCAAAAATTAAAATAGCCATGGCAGCCAAGAGATGACCACAACTTTCGGCGCCCGTTTACGAATATGACGTAGGTACCGGATCAGCAACATTCAGCTCAAACATTTTGAAGAGAGTTAAATTATCCAACACACGCCCCACCATTAGCGAGACATCTGAGTGAGCATGACAAAAATGGAGAGGATATCTAAGTCATACTATGACTACCTTTTCTTTTCTCGTATCAGTACTAAATAAACTAGTACAGCGGTTCTCAAACTTTTTTGGCGACGGAACCCTTTTGGAAAACGAAATTTTTGACGGAACCTAAGAATAATCAAAACCGTTCGTCGTTTTCTCAGATGTTGCAAAACTTGTTTCACAGGGTCCAAGTTTATTTTTTTTAGACGTAAGAGCTGTGTGCAGTATCACGTATGAAAACTAAAGCGCCTACTTGTAGTTCCATTGTATCCTACATAGACACGTGATTAAGCAAATGCCGCAAAATCTAAAATTAGTTCTGAGGAAACTAGGCTCCTCAAAGCCTTTTTGGATTTTGGACCCCAGGAGCTTTCTCCGCGGAGCACACTTTGAGTAACACTGAACTATTATAATATTTATTAGCTCATGTGTGCCTTCAAAAGTGCTTTTTAGTGCCTATTTGAAATAAATTATTTGACTTTGACTTTTGATTACCTAGGTTTATTGTCGAACTCTTAAGCTGATAACAGACGCTTCACTCGAGCGCGCCTGATATCGAATTTTCATTTTTGTTTCATTCTACGTTCACGTTCACACGAAAACAACAAAATTACATAGGGATGAAAGTTCATCTGCTCCTTTCATTTCGTTTTTCTATCATTCGGAGCGCAAGTTAGAGATGCCGAGTGCCGATATCCAACATCGTTGGATTCGTTCAAATGAATTCATTTTTCACTTTAGATTAATTTTGTGTTCAGAGAAAAAGTGAGGCGTTTGATATTTGTTTTGGTGCCTTTAGTCCCAGTCCTATTACTATAATTATTTTGCTTAAGTGGAGGGATTGATCGGTCTATTAATAAAAAGCGGTCAAGTACGAGTTTTACCAGCATACGAAGTGCTCCGTACCGTATTAAGATCGAACAAAAACCGCCGAAAAAATACGTTTCCTCTATGGGAATCCTCTTTAATTACTAATTTTATTTTTATTATATTTTGTTGTTGTAGCTGCAATAGAAATACACAATCAGTGAAAATTTCAAATCAATTTTAAAGGTTCATGAGATACAGCCGCTGACAGACAGACGGACGGACAGCAGAGGCTTAGTACCTACCCTTTTGGCGCCTTTCGGGTACGGAATTCTAATAAGCAACTCATAACGTGAAACAAAATAATTGTTTACAGATTTTTATTACCCAATCTAGACTAGGTCAGTACCTAGGTACTTACATTTTTGTTCAAAAATACGAACAATTTCAAAACTCATTGGTTGAGCATTATAAATTATACATAATGGCCTTAATAAATTCAAACTTAAAGCCTTTTACCTATTAAAATGGTGCTATTAATATTAAAATATACGATGCTTTAAGCTAGTAATCCAGTCGCAGTTGTTACAGTTTTTGTTCATTCATATTAACAGTGTTATAAAAATACAATTTGCATAATTGTTTTTTTGTTGGTGAAATATAGTCCACAGCTGTTATTGCCCTTATTTTGGCAAAATGGCTGAGAAGTAACGAATATTAAGACCATCATGTTTTCTCACTGCACGTTGGGGACGACCGATCATTATAAGGCTAGATATTTGCTAAGTAATAACAGCCGGTCGGGTTGATCCATCAGGTTAAGCTACGCTTGCCGGGGTTGGTCCGTGAATGGGTGACCTTTTTCACATATCGAGACTCCTCTGTGCACGTTAAGCCGTTGGTCCCGGCTGTCATTTGTGGATCTTTGACAGTCGTTACGAGTGGTCAGTAGCCCAAAAAGTCTGAAAACCAGTCTAACCAAGGGGTATCGTATTACCCAGTTACTGGGTTGTAGAGGTCAGATAGGAAGTCGCTCCATGTAAAATACTGGAATTCAGCTGCATCCGGTTAGACTGGAAGCCGACCCCAACATAGTTGAAAAGGCTAGGCAGATTGATAAGGTTAGACATTTTCGGGAGTTAGGAGGCCTAAATTCAGCAGTTTAGTGGGTGGAATAAGGATGCCAATGATGAATAAAGGCCAGGCATCCTCAAGATATTTTTCTTTTAATTTCATCGAAGCTCAAGTGTCAATCAGCCTAGCTTAGATATATAATTATATTTAAAGATATTATTTTATTTATGAAACTCACTCAGTTTGTTTAGTTTTACACGAGTATTCTTGTTGTCTACTAAATCATAGTACAAACAAACTAAGAAAATAAGGACATATAAATACCTATAGATTCAATTAAATGAATCATTCAATTCAGTTCAAACCCGTGCCTATATATTGTTCATAGTTTGTTGCGCGCAGTCTATGCTATATTCTCTATGCAGCTCAGTTTCAAACTTTGCTACTTTTGGTGATTATTTACCATGGCACAAGTTATGTTTTTATAACTGCATACAGATCGAAAAGGGAAAAAGTAGAGATTGTTATAGTTACCTACACCATATAACATGAAACATAATGTTTACCATGGAAAATGGAGAAGTAAGTGTAGGTAGTAAATAATTTAATATTAGAGGAGGACATTATTAGTGCCATTATTGGTGGTGTTATTCAGATAGTTCAGGTGCGTGGTACCTGCATCCAGCGTGCGTGTGTGACCAGGTCACTTTAGCAGAATCATAATATGAAAATATTATGAATCATTGTAAAATGTCACAAACTGACAATTCATAATATAATCTGCGTGTAATTCATATTACAAAATTTAATCTGTTTGACAGTTTTCTATGGAGATTCGTAAAATGGTCCACAAATTATGAATTGCTTTTATGTCAAATTAGATGAATTGCTAATGATAGCAGGGATTCAGGAAATGATCTGGTATGATGTTCTGCCTACTCCCTGTAGAGAAGGCGTAAGTTTTTGTCTATGTATCATTGATTGAATATCATTCAATAACCGACATAAAACACATAGGTCACATACATTCGAATATGAACATTGTTTGATTCTTTTTTGAGTCGGACTTTATTTTATTCAAATTATTTTCAGTACAAAAGACTGCTTTATAAGCCGCGAAGACTTATGAACCATAATTCCGTCCCATTTCGCCATTGATGCGAAATCCTGGCATTGTTTTCCCAGCGCCATTTTGTCCGTGATGAGAAAATGTCAATAATAACTCTGAAAAGTTTTTGAATAGATGAAAAGTTACCGTTTCCGCCTAAACTTTGGATACTCTGTTAATTGTTTTGATTCGCTATTAATTTCGTTATTGACAAGTATTTAAACTCGGGGGTATTAAATTTAAAGGTGCCGATGAAACTCAACCTTAAATTTATCCAATTAAGATGTTTATTCGCTTATCATTTTGTTTTATTTAGTACTAGCTGCGCCCCGCGGTCTCACCCGCGTAAGTCTCGATCCCGTAGGAAAATCGGGATAAAAAGTATCCTATGTGTTAATCCAGGTTATAAACTATCTGTTTGCCAAATTTCATCCAAATCCATTCAGCCGTTTTTGCGTGATTGAGTAACAAACATCCAAACACACAAACTTTCACATTTATAATATTAGTAGGAAGTAGGATATTAATAATTTACTAGTCACATAAAATCAACATAACATCACGCATGTACTCCCTGAAGGGTTAGGCAGAGTTTTACCTACTGTACACCCACATTCCGCCAGTTATGTAATAGGGGGCGAGCCTATTGCCATCAACCGGGCACAAAATCCAGACTCCGGGTTGCTACCTAAATAGGAAATGTCGTCTTCTGCATACTCGTCTTTAGATCATTGGTCTACGCAACTCTGTTTGAAAAACTATAGTAGATATGAGGAACAGGGTGTGAAGTTCACTCATCCTCTAAAGAAAAGGGAGGATCCTCCGACCAGACGGGTGTTGTGTCTGGTGGACTACTACCCGATGATTGAAGTCGGAACGTTGTATTATATGCAAAACGCGCGGTAAACCGTTTTTTTTTGAGGTTGGCAAATCATCAAATGACTTCTCCCGCTCTGGGCGGAGCGGAAGGGCGTGTCAGACTTTTACTGATTAAAACCCACCCGTGTTCCTTCAGTTGCCTATTGCCAAGGTCCTGGTCTGCCTTTCGGACTTTCCCGCAACCCTGCCAGTATGTATCGGTATCCTCAGCTTATGATCCTTTAAATGTATTCATTGGGGCGCGGTAAACCCTGCTTGCACGATGTAAGATTTTGCGTGACGTCAAGTTCGCATGTGGCAATGTAGATGCCGCCACGTCACTCACCTACGAAGACCGGAAAGCTGAGTTGTATATCTTGCGATGCTTGCAATGGCCAGTTGTGGTTCCAGTGAGTCGGAAAGGGTATAGTTCACGATGGTGATGCAGTGCGTCGGATTTGGTACAGCGCCGGATTGATGCTGACTGCTGACGTCGACCAGGAGAGGTCTTGATGACCGGCCGAAAGTGCAGTGTGCTGCGCCAAGGTTGCTGATGAGGCTGTGGGTGGAGGAATGCGCTTCCAATGCATGATGATGTGTGATGCATAGCTTGCATGTGGCAATGCCGCCATAGTCTACACTGAAGCCGCCCGGCAAGCACCATCATCGGTGCATCATCTCGTAAGATGCTAAAACTGCCCACACAACATAATTATTCATTACAAATTATCACCACCAGATCAAAACTTACGTAAAGTTTAGTCGGACCAGGCACCAGCTCTGTTGTTGATTGCTCAACTAATCGAAGCGGACATCGGAGGTAGAGTCCCGTACTCAGGAACCATTATTTTCATAATGGATTTCGGTAACGTTACCCCGTGCCCAATAAATTACTCGTATTTTAGGAGCGAATTTCTGAAGAGTTGGTGTTAAATTCGAGAAGATGAATTGTTTTTGGACTGTGCACATAAATAAATGATTTATTCTTCGTAATGAATTTTATAGTATGGGATTCACTGCCACTTAAATAAACCATCAGCTTGAGGGGCAAAATTAATTCTCATTTATGTATACTTTGAAAAGTCAAAAGTGACCAATATAACGTAAAATATTGATCGCAGCGATCAAATTCGCGGTCACGGCCGCCCAGAGCGCAGGAGGCATTATTTTCTGTGCTAGAGTGTGTCCTCAACTCAGCCTATCGCAGTCCACTGCTAGACATAGGCTTCTCCCAGACTGCGCCACAACACCCTGTCCTCCGTCTTCCGCATCCAGCCTGTCCCAGCCAACTTTTTAAGGTCATCGGTCCATCTAGCTCGTGTGTCCTGGGTCTTGATAATTAGAGAACCTGATGCGCTTACTCCAATATTTGATAGAATTGAATTCACGTCTTATAAGAGCTATTGACCTCCAACTAAGTCCTCAGGTAGTCAGAACCGTCAATTTGCTGTGTAAGAGCTCTGCCTCATTAGCGCGTTGCGTTGCGTTGCGTCGTCGCAGCGTCAACGCTGAGTCGTTTTCCATATATTTTTAATTACATGTCACGTTAAAGCGTTGCGTCGTCACACGCGACGTTTCAACCGATCGGCGGACGAGAGACGAAGCGGGGGGAGGGTGATGCGCTGCGCTGTCGGAGCTCCGGTGCGCCGACGGACAGTGTTCCACTGCTAGAGGGGCGGGTGTCATCCTCTTGCGCTGCGACGTTGTGCGTCGTCGCATCTCAGGTGTGAAAATGCGTTGATCCGTTGCGACGACGCAACGCAATGCACTAATGAAGCATCGCCCTTATAGTAATTTCATACAACTGTCAAGGAATGACAAGGAAGCTGTGATTTTAGTACATGGACAATAAATTTTAAGTTGGTAGAAACCAGAATAAAGAAATAATAGGTCTTCCCCCAATATTCTCCCTTTAAAACATAACAGCCTAAGTTATATAAGGCAATTGTCGAAATAAAAGGAAATATAAGTACAAAAGTCCTGAAAATGCCTCAAAGTGAGGAATTTGCCAGTGCCAATAGCGGATTCTCCACAATATTTCAACAACAACTGATCTGGAATCATACATTTTGTATCGTAAATACATTGTTGCCGTTTGTCATGTTCGAAGCTCTTCGTTCACATCCATTGGAAATAAAATGGCTATTTTTTCATGTTGTAAGCTTTTTTTTATTTTTTTGCTCACGCAAATATTACTATATGAGCCTAAAATCCACGTTGACTGACCTATGGACTTATAATTACTATGCTACTTTTGAATCAACGATTTCCGAGTTTACAGAAAATAGGTACGTGATAAAAAAAAATGTGCAATTTGTGTATCTTTGTGGACGCACCTATGATACGGGGAAAATTCAAGTGCCGAAAGAACTATTCTTGTAAAAAAAAATCCTATATCCCAACTTAATATTAATTATACATGCGAAAGTGAGTTTGTTTGTTTGTTATACTTTATAGCTAAAGCGCCTGAACGGATTTTGATGAAAGTTGGCGCATGGGTAGACCATGACTTGGGTTAGGACATAGGATACTTTTTATCCCGATATTCCCACGGGATCGAGACTTACGCGGGTGAATCCACGGGGCGAAGCTAGTCATGAATAATAAAAAAATAAATTGATAATAAAAAAATAAACAAAGAAAAATAAAACATTGATTCACCCTTCAATTTGATGAAACACATAATAATTACAGATTCGCAGTTTACTTAGATTACAGTTCAGTGCATAAAACACAAAATAACTGTACATTAAACCTTCATAGTCTAGTGTTTATACGTAATTTCGCAGATTACACGTCCAGCACAAATAATATGGCCAGGACACGAAGGTAATAGAAAGTAATGTTCACCCAGTGGGGGGGCTAGTAAAATTATATGGTGCAAATTTTTCCAGAACAATATTAAAAACAAATGTGTACTGGAGTGAGCCATTAAAATATGTATTCTTGGTTCCGCAAGTTTTCGATTAAATCGTCGCCGTTTATTACGTATTTTTTCCTTCTTGATCATTGACAAAAATCTTATAGGCAAAGATCAATCTGGCCATTAAATTAACATCTTTTCGTATGTTCAGAATATTTTTAGCCAATGCCTTATTTCATTTAAAGTTTTATGATTATGATGTTGATTTATGTTTAACACAATTCATTCTTAATGTTAATAATATTTTACGTGTAGGTAGACTAGATAAATATGTATTTATAGCTGAGCGTTACTGTACGGCCAGTTGTAGGCCGGGCCTACAACTGGCGCATTGATGGACGATCGTGAAAATGTGGGATGAGGCGAAGCCGAGCCACACATACGTGAGTCCATCAATGCCTGGTTACGGCCAAGGCTTGTATAGTACTTTTCTCAATTAATACACGGAAATTCAAACTGAGTAAATTAATTATAAATTCCAGAAACAATGACAAACGATGATATTTTTTTTTTTACGCGCTATGTTCATTTTTTTCTCCTTTACTTAAAACAGCTCTATTTGCAAGCCAAATCGAAATTTAAATAAAATCTTTGATAATTTACCTCCTGGGTTGCCATAAGTTGAAGTATTTGTTCCATTTTTAAATAACAGGACAGATATGAGTTTCCATCGTAATTTATTTGGCCGCAAAACAGGACAGTTATGGATTTTCACAGTAACATCGCCACTTGTTTTTGACCAATACAGCAATTTCGATTTATCTCAAAGAAGGTTGTAAAGATAATGCTCGAATTTCCAAGCATATTTACGAAAATATTATTTTGTTGATGTTTAACGGATTTTGACTTTCTAGGTAGGTAAAGACAACAAGTCCAATTTTACAATAAAGACCTACTAAAAAGATTTCACAAGGAACTTTAAAAGTAATAACACAAGACATCGAAAGCTATCCAATAATTTGATTTGAACAAAAATGCTCTAGGGAAAAATACATCATTTTCACAACAGCACTCGATCAACTACAACCTTAGAAGATGGAGGCTCTCAAAAACTTCCCTGAAGACTTCGCTAATGCGTTACAAACCAGTCTTTATTTGTTGAAGATTTTTAATATCAGGTCGGTAAATATTTTGACCAAAAAATTAACTTCGAACCTACATTTACCTACTGTATCTAATTTTAGATGTTGATCACTGACATATTCATTTTACTAAGATTTATTTTTTATTCTGTAAATTGGTTGTAAAAAAAACACTTTCACACGAGGAGGTCGGTATTACTTTGCGTGCAGAGAAAAAAGTCTATATCTAATAGTTTTCATATTTCTGTCTAAATATAGAGTGTAGTGAGTATTTTTCGAAATTTAACTCCTGCCGTTTATTCGGTATTCGATAAAAATTTGAAACCTTAGGTGACTTTGGTGATATTTATTACATAATAGATCGGCTGGACTTAAGGTCTGTTGAAACTGTAATGCGAAAAAAATCGGTAGAATTACCTACTTGAGACATGAGGGACGTCATTACGTCATACGCGAGGTTTTTGCTGAAATCACGGCATTAAGCTGAGCAATGACCTATTCTTGCACAGATGCGACGCACAGCTTATTTGTTCTTGTTTATTGTTGTTTCAAAGATGGATAATTTTCCACTCAGTAATCGGCATTTCGTTTAATTAGTTTTTTTTTTTTTTTTTTTTTTCCGAGCGGGAATCGAACCCACGACACGTTGCGCAGCAGTCCATTGCTCAGCCACTGCGCCAAACGTGTCGTCGTGATTGTGTTGTTTGTTTCCATTTGGTAATGTCATAACACATTACGCAAGTAAATTGTCTTTGGCCTCTCATCCACAGATAACTGTATATTGCTCTCATCAAGCAACAGACAAAAAATTGTCAAACTTTTATAATTTCTTGTTTTAAATATGAGGCTTTTGGCTAATTTGTACATAAATAGTGAATGTCACTCTTTATTTTGTATTGTGCGTTTAGTCTGTGCAGAATAAACAATTTTTCTTTCTTTCGTTCTTCTATTTGAGTTAATTTTCTTACTGACAGGTACTTAGAAGACGATCAGCCACTTCTCAAGAAATATTGGCGCTTTTCCTACATAATCGGGATTATTTTCACCCATGGCTTGACGTTGAGCCTTCACATGCCCGAAGTGTTAACGAGACAGGAAATGACACAATTTTCTCAATTAATGCCCCCTATTTTGATTTGTATTCAAGGTATGTTGTTGTGTATCTATGTTTTTTTAATTACTTAAGCTTCTATACAAAGTTTAATGAACGTCTAATTAAATTCTTGAATTTGATTTTTTGGGTAAGCAGATAAATATCACGTTAGAACGAGCTATCATAATTGAATGCGTATATAGGTAATAGTTATTCGTTATGGAAGGCTGCAAAGTTGTTTTTTGGCGCGAGTACTTGTATAGAATCCTGAGCGTTGCGAGGGTTTCAAAGCTACGAGACGCAGAATAAAACTGCCGAACGAAACACATAACTTTTCACCTCACTACAGCGAGGAAAATGCTAGGTGTCTCCATGCAATGAACAAATGTTGTACGCTTTTATGTACTTTTCACAAATATTGTACGCTTTTATGTATTTTTTCCGGAAGAAAGCTCAATTCTGCATTATATATCGCTTGCACTAACTCTGCACTGCTAAACAAAGCCAAATGATGGAAAGTGAATTGAATATACAGAAGAATATTAAATAAAGATTTTGAAGAAACTTCTTTAGGCGCGTTGAGTGATTTGTTTTCGTGCTGGCCAGTATGATTATTCTAAAAATGAGGTTGGCGCACTGACATGTGATAAGTATTAATGCATTATCAGTGGACCCGGCGGTATAGAAGATTATTGAATACAAAGGTTCGAATTTTAAAAACTCTTTCCACGCTCGCTAGCGGATAAAATGCACTTTTGCATGCAGATTTCGAATGACAAACAGAATCTTTCCGAGTTTGTGAGGTGAAAAATATAGTGACTTTGCTGTTGGCCGCTGAGCAGTTTTCTCGTGTGGAGCCAATCTTGGGTGGAGCAACCTGTCATGATGGACTTCACAATGAACTATCATAATTGAATGCGTACATATGCTTGTTTTAAAAAAGGTTTTTTTTTTAAAACAACAATTTACTTAAATTTTATCTTATTAGTGTGTCTTGGTGAAGATTTTTGAAAAACACTGTTATGTTTAGCATAATCAGCCTATAACATTCCAACTGCTGGGACACAGGCCTCCTCTCTGTGAGACGGAGCGGGCCGTAATCTACCACGCGGGCCCAATGCGGGTTCGTAGATGTCACATGTCTTCGAATATTTGGTTCTAGGACATGCCGGTTTCCTCATGATGTTTTCCTTCACCGTTTTTTAGAGCAGTGGCGATGAAATAATTTACACAAAGTAAAGCGCCTGTCAGGGTTCGAACCTACGACCTACAACTCGTAAGTCGTGGCCGTTACCACTGGGCCACCACTGCTCTCGTTATGTTTAACGATGTTTTTTTATGAATGGCTTAGTTATGTTGTTTAGGTATTATTTAAAACTATACAATCATTTTTCAGCCTTCTTGAAATTCATAATTTTGATACCAAAGACAAGGCAAGTATCTGCATTTATAAAAGACCTTGGTTCTCTATGGAGGGTGAAGTTAACCCTGAGTCAGAAACAAGAGAAGGATACACAGCTTTGGCGACTCAATTTCATTAACAGAGGTGATTATTTTATATTACACCGAGTTTCATGCTGTTTTCACCAATGAATAGAGTGGTTCTCGAGGAAGGTTTTAGTATATAATTTGTCAAGCGGGCGAAGCCGCGGGCATCAGCTAGTATTTGTATATATTGTAATCACGTTCTTGAAAACGGCTCTAACAATTTCAATGAATGTTGCAATATAGAGGTTTACGGGGGCGAAAAATCGATCGAGGTAGGTCTCATTTCTGGGAAAATTCGTTTTCTCTATTTTTACACGAGCAAAGCTCGGTCAACCAGGTACCGAGGTAAAAATTTTAAGCTTGTATGAAGGATAATTTAAATAATAATTTAGGTAATTTTAGAAACTACTCAAACTCAAACTCAAATCATTTATTTCAATTAAACCATTTACAGGCACTTTTGAATTGTCAAGGAGTCAGTCAGTCAGAAATATGAAGCTAGTTGCCCAATCCAAAGCGTAGTAGGTACCTATGGAGAAGAACGGGCAAGAAACTCCATGGACACTCTTTTAAATCAAAATATTGTTACAATATAATGGTTACATCATTCATGTTGAAATTATACATGTGAGAACAATGTAGAAAGCACGTTAAAAGCGTCCGCAATTATAAAATAAGAACAATTCAAAAACTAAAATAAGCCATGGCAGCTAAGAAATGACCAGTCTCAACTGACGGCGCCCGTTCACGAACATGACGCATGGATCAGCACCATTCAGCTCAACCATTTTGAAGGGAGCTAAATGATCCAACACATACGCCACCATCAGCGAGACATTTGAGTGAGGATGACATTCCCAGCCGCCAGGGCACATTCAAGTCAATGAAAGACAAAATACCCGGTAAATGGTAGCTCTATAGTACATAGTACTCACACCTGTGCAATTATATAATACAAAGTAGAGATTGAGTTTATAAAAGTATTATTGAACTCGGTTTGGACTACCGAAAAGAATTCTTTATACAGAATATTGATTCGATTCCGAAAATTGTTTCACTAATGGGAAGCTACAGTATTGCCGAGTGCCATATGATATATTCTATGATAAAACAAGGAATTTCACGCGGACGAAGACCAAATATAGTCTGATATTTAAAAAAATTGCTACTTAGTTTGACAAACCACAATGATATAAAAAAAAAATTGATAAAAATAGATATTAAATCAGATTCATTTGACAACGCATTGCTTTGTCAGCAGACTTCTGGAAAGTGTGATTTATTTCAGAATCTACTTATTCACTGTTTAATGCAATTAACAGCAGTATAAAATTAGAAAAAATAAAACTAAAATGAATGAATAAGAAATGTTTTTCTCTTAGGTCGGTGTAGGTTATCAAAGAGTGCTTCCAAATACAAAAAAAATAAAAGACGGTTCTTAATTTTGTTTTTAAAAACCCAAACAATTTACATGCACTTTTATTTTCAGCTATCTTCTGGTCAAATGTGTGCGGCGTGATCCCATACTTGCTATCACCGTTATTTGAAACTTTGTTCCGGAGATTTATATTAAAACAGGACGGCGAGCTACTCCTGCCTTTCGCTTCGAGTTACCCGTTCAACCCAACTAAGAATTGGACGATTTATATCCTAGTATATATATTCCAGTTCTATTCTAGTAAGTTGAAATTAATGATTAATGAAGCTTAGTTTTAAGAAATATTACCTATTGCTTTCCTAAAATAACTGTTTGTACATAGAAGTTTTATCGTGTGAGACATTAAGTTTTGTAATTTTGGAATCCTTGATTCTAGAAGAAACTTCAGTAATTTGTTTGTATACTACAAACAAATTACTGAAGTTTACTAATATAAAAATGATAAATGATAAACTTCAGTAATTTGTTTGTAGTATACAAACAAATTACTGAAGTTTGGGTTCCGTACCTAAAGAGTAAAAAAGGAACCCATATGGTGCGGCTTTGTCCGTCTGTCTGTCTGTCACAGCTGCTTATTTCAGGAACTATTAATGCTATCGAGTTGAAATTTGGAATAGTGTAGTAACAGTAAGTGAAAAAAAATGGAAATTTCATTGCAATAAGTGTCGAAATGGGGTTTGAACATCTAAAGTGGGGCCATTAGTCTAAGTATGTCAAATGGGGTATCATAAATTATGCACAACAGCACAACCCAAATCATATTTTTGATTTATGATGAAATCCCCGAAGTGAAAAATCTAAAATTAAGTCTAGTTGATAGAAGTTCATGTAAATATTACAGTAAAACTCAAACGATGTCTTTAGCTAGAAAAGTTTTTTTAATACGAGTAATCAGCAAAAATTTTGTCGGTCGCGAAAAATTAGAATTTATCTTTGTAAATGGAAAAATATTTTAACTCGCTCTTTGCCATGTTTTTTTAAATTTATGGATGGTTCGGAAACTTCGATACATGCCCCAGATTCTGAACCCGTTATGCATTGTATCCTGCCGTTTCTTGCATTACTTTTCAAGGTTCAGGGTAGGTTCTTACATTGCCTGCTAGGGTTGCGGGAAAGTCCGAAAGGGATACCGGGACCTTGGCAACAGGCAACTGAAAGAACACGGGTGGGTATTAGTCAGTAACAGTCTGACACGCCCTTCCGCTCCGCGTAGAGCGGGAAAAGTCATTGGATGTTTTCCCAACCTCAAAAAAAAGGGCAGGTTCTTACATACAAGTACATCACGCCTGTATTCCTTTAGAAGTAGAAGTGTACCAGAGTATACCCACATTTCACCAGTCATGTTTAAGTTCCATAAAATAGTGGGCGAGCCTATTGTCATTAACGGGGCACAAATCCAGACTCCGGGCTGCTACCAGGAAGTACCTGATGTACAAACCCAATACACTTTGCCTGACCTAGGTATCAAACCCAGGACCTCATGCTCAGTAGTAGCACTTGACAACTTGACAAACGAGGCAGGGTTCCTATATATTATTTATAACTATTTTCCTTTATCTTTCAGTCATCCTCCTTGCCACTATGTTTATAGGAGCCGCATTGATGATGACAACGTCTTGTGCACTACTTGGAATTGAATTTCTGATGCTAAGACATGATCTAGCTGAAGTGAAGTCAGAGCCGCATCGAGAAAGAAGTTATGATGTAGATACTGATGATAATGAAGGTCATAGCATGGAATCGTTTGTGAAGAGACACCAGAAATTGCTAAGGTTAGTAGGACGAGAGTAACAATTATGATATTGATCATAATTCAATGAGAAACCAAACCATAAGACAAAAGCATCAGTTTAAAAAAATAATTGAAAACTTCCTTTTCAAACTAGCTACTGCTCGCGGCTTCGCCCACATGACCCTAATAAATTCTAATTCTAAAATCAAAGTTACTCCTTATAACATCATCGGTGAAACTCCCGTCAATTGGTTCAGCTGTTTCGGAGATTAGCCGGAACAAATAGACAGACAGAGTTTTTTTTAAACTAAAAATTTTTAAATTAATAAATATATTACCTACCCTCTTTTTTTGCGTACTACCGTACTTATAACATAATTAAAAACAAAAAAAAAGTAATAAAAACTAAAACCCAACTACGACAAGAAAGTCAATCAACTAAAAAGGTAAACAAGACACCACAGACAGACAAATTAAAAATCCGGAGTCACTCGTGTTAGGGCATAAATCAAACAGATTACGTACGACGACGTACGAAGCTCGGTAATTCAACGCGCTGAAAATAATGCGCTATCTAAATTTTCTTCGTCACCAAGTATTGGTCAATAAATTGTTTTTACTCTTATAATTCAATGATAGTTTCTTTCTAACTTACAATACATAAGTAGCCCACCCTCTCTAGAGTTCTGGACCACATGGAAGTTTTCCTGACAACTTCAACTTCAGTTAAACCCATTTAATCAATCTCTATTATGGCTGCCACTTTTTCTGGTCTTGTGCCAACATTATCGAAAGTTTTTCCGCTATAACGATGCCCTCACCCTGCGAGACCAATGGCCTTTGTAATATTAGTGATCCTACTTTTTCCTATTTTATGGTGTGTGAGAAAAATTTGCCCCACTTTTGGTTCTTTTCACGGAACACTAAAATTTCGTTGTGGCCTAGATGCTTATGGAGCCGCTTCAATCTATCATGAAACTAGTTTGCTGGTTCTAATTCTGACAATTAGTTACTTGTTATAATCTCTATCTGGATGAACTTAAAATGCTCACAAGTCAGATTAATAAACGCTGATGTGACTTGTAAGAATTTTAAGTTCATCTAGACTGTGGATATCACTGTTATTACAGGTATACTAGACATTTCAATTTTGTCTCTGGGACGCAACAACACAAGACATGATTAATGTCTCTTCAAATGACTTCTCCCGCTCTGGACGGAGCGGGAGGGCGCGTGTCAGACTTTTACTGACTAAAACCCACCCGTGTTCCTTCAGTTGACTATTGCCAAGGTCCCGGTATCCCTTTCGGACTGGGCCGTGTTTTTTTAGCCATTTCATCATCATCATTTCAGCCGAAAGACGTCCACTGCTGGACATAGCCCTCCCCCAAGCACCGCCACTTCGTCATTTAATAGCATAAAAATCTAAGTCATCTGAAATCTACACTGCGAACCAAAACACTTTGCGAAATCTAACAATGCTGTATATAGGTTAGCCTGTTCCCTGCTAGGGTTGCGGGAAAGTCCAAAAGTGATACAGGGACCCTTGGCAACAGGCAACTGAAGGAACACGGGTGGGTTTTAATCAGTCTGACATGCCCTTCCGCTCCGCCCAGAGCGGGAGAAGTAATTACTTTGATGATTTCTCAACCTCAAAAAAAAAAGGATAGCCGGTTCTCCGATCATATTTCATCAAAATACACCTGTCCCAAGAATATGTTTTGTTGCCACCTAAACTGTTTCCCGTTCTAACCCCTTGTTCGCCATCAAAGCCGACATAGGGGTGGCCATAAATAAAACACGTATTTTATTTGTTGACAGGTTATCCCGACAGTTGGATAACGTTTTCAACGGGATGGTATTCATAGATCTATTGTTTGTTGGGATCACGACTTGTGCCTTCCGCTTCATGTTGCAGGTGAGTTATTGCTTTGTGTGGTGTGTTATAAGTACCTACTTCATAAATTGAGCTTCAAAACAACAAGGCAAGGTGCAGAAAACCTGGTAAGAAATGATAATTGTATTATGTAGGTACGGTTCCGACTTACGGTGATGGTAAATATAAGGAAACCTGATGGCCTAGACAAAGTGACAATCTATCAGCGATAACGATGATGAAAAAAATATATAGGACTGACATAATTAAACTATCGGAAAGCTTGTGTCTGTTGAAAGTCGTTGTGGAAATATGAAACGCTTTGGAAGCGATAATAACTTGTCTAGGCCCTCTGAGGCCCTAGACAAAGTGACATTCTATCAGCGATAACGATGATGGAAAAGGCAAAAATGTATAGGATTGACATTAAGCTATCGAAAAGCTTATGTCAATCCTGTTGAAAGTCGTTGTAGAAATACGAAAAGCTGTCACTTGTGTAGGTCCTCTGTACTACAAAATTATAATTATGAAATAGTCAATACGCATTGAGCTATCCGGATCAGGATCGCTTTCCTCGTTTTCGATATTTGCAATTTCATATTCCCATTATGAACTAACGGAAAACATCCCGAAATTTCGCAGGCCGCCGAGGACGGCAGCGTAATTCAAATCGTTTGTATGTAAATTGAGATTCCACAATAATTTTATTAAAAAGAGCCGCTGGAATTACAGAAAAGTTGAATCGGTTACCCAATTCGTGCTGAAAGTCGGTAAAAAAATGGGGCCGTTTTGGTAGAATCTGCACTTTATTAAAAAGTTCTGTACTTTGTGTAGTACACCGTATTCAATTCGTGCTCAACGTTCTTTCTCAAAACAGTGAAAGAACATCCTCAAACAATTGAGCTCAAATAAAATGTTTAACAAACTCCACAAAAGCTGGATATCTTCACAGTGAAATGTGACGCAACACAGAAAATTACAGCAGTTTCACTCCAAAATTATGGCTCTAATAAAACAGTTATACTGAGAAATACCTTTCGACCAAATAAACACGTTTATCCTATTAAATTGCCTTAATTTTAATGAAAATCAAGATACATATCAAAAATATTTATGTAAGTTTCTTTTAGCTTGTGCACTCCAAAATGACGCGCCCCACTATCGTATTACCGTTTCCGTAAAATTAAATGAAATGAAATTGTTTATTCTGTAAATTAAATTAAATTTAAAAGTGATTTCAATATCCTATAGATTGTATCATTTATTTCAGGCAATTACGAAACCCATACAGATACCATTTTACACGTCATATTAAAAATATATTAAAAATGAGCTAGATGAGGTCAGCGTTTCCTATCTGACTACTCTAAGAAGAAAGGCCGAAACAAACTCAGAGGTCGCAGTCTCTTTTAAAGTCCAGACATAATCTTGATCAGGCCTATGGGGACCATGTAGATCTGCGTATGAAATAGGCGTAGAAAATAGTAATGCGGTAGTGGGGCGCGTTATTTCAGATAGTACAAGCTTTACCACTAATTTAGAAGGTTAGCTATGGATAATTGTCTCATCAAATTAGTACAGTACAACTAATTGACATAACTCGAAGTTTGCCGAAGGACATTAAAAAAATAGTTGTACTGTACAGTTCTGTCACAGTTATTTTACCTCTGATTTTGCATCACTGTCATTGACAGTGATCTTTATGGTCGCTTCAATAAGTTTGCTACTGGGTTGCTCACATTGAAAAGTCTCTATTCTTATTAAAGTAAGGTTGCAATTAGGTTGCTGCTATCAGAGGTAAAATAACTGTAATAAATACACAGTTGGCAGTTAATATATTTCTTCAAAGTCGTTTAATAATTGCGTATTACTGTATTTAGCCTTTTGTATTTCTCTTTTGTTCCCCAGTTCGCCGGCGGTCCTGGCTACATGTTGGTCAGCTATGTAGGGATTTCTTCGTCCATGTTGTCCGTTTTGTATTTATGTTACTACGCTGAGCTACTTACAGGAGCGGTAAAACTTTTAATACTTATTAAGTAAAGTGTTATTAATTAATGAGACTCCTTAGAGTGGTTGCTTGCGAAGCCCCGGGTTCTGAAACAGGTAAAGTTTGGTTTTCCATAATAGTGCGGTAAATGGCAAGAGACTGTGCTGTTTATACTTTAAAAATGCATGGGAAAATTGAGAATTATGCGTACTTTATTATAAAAAATATGAATCGTGTTACGAAATGGAAAATAATTATTTAAGTCAAGACGTCCTAGAATGAACGCAAGACGTAAACGTAACGTAAATCAACTATCCTATAGCATTTTGGTAGCAATCTTTAGTTTGTAACAAGCACAATTTGTATATTTCTCAGTATAATATAGAAAGTCTTAAAACTAAGTAAATACAGGGCCAAATTAAATTAGCTAGCGAAACCCCGCAGTTATGATGGGTATCGATATTTAGAGATGATAAAACGAAAAAGAGGTTTTAAGGAGTTATTTTTTGGAGTCATCAACTGCAGGTAGATTAGTCATCGTGAAATATCTGTTTATTTTTTTAAATTTATTTTTTAATTTCATAAACATACCTACGTGATGGCATCGATATCTAAACAGGATAAAAAAACACAGATTTTATTAATTTCTCATAGGTAAGCGCTCGTTGAACCCAAAAATATCATCAAAGCTTTTTTATTATTATTTTGTCGTTGTTTAGATATCGATACCTATCACGCCTGCGGAGTTTCGCGAAACGAGTATTTTCAATTTTAAAATCGTTTGAATTTACGCTACGTTTTGCTAGACTCTAGTTCACGCGAGTGCTAGCCACTGGTCCAGACTATAAAATAAAATGTCTTTGCGGGAAAGTCCGAAAGGGATACCGGGACCCTTGGCAACAGGCAACTGAAGGAACACGGGTGCGTTTTAGTCAGCAGAAGCCCGAAGGTCTGACAACCAGTCTTACCAAGGGGTATCGTATTACCCATTTACTGGCTTGTGGAGGTCAGATAATGCAGTCGCTCCATGTAAAATACTGGTATTCAGCTGCATCCGGTTAGACTGGAAGCCGACCCCAACATAGATGGGAAAAGGCTAGGCAGATGATGATGTAATAGGGGGCAAGTCTATTGCCATCAATCGGTCGGAAATCCAGACTCCATGCTGCTACTGAGAAATCCTAATGGAAAACCCGATAACAATTTGCCCGACCTGTAAATCGTACCCAGGACCTCATGGCCAGCAGCTGTAGCGCTTGCGACCACTAGATTTACGAGATACAATAGACGTAGATATATTTAGTAACCTATTCCGCTTGACTATTCTTCAAGAGTCATAAAAAACCCTGTAAGAAATCTACACGTCGCGTTCTGGTTTGTAATTGGTCAATCGTCATTCTCAGGATACCTCGTTGAGAGGTGAAACACGTGAAACTTATAGTACCGCTCTTTTTCCGTCGGGGGTTAAAAAACAACTTTTTTAATAAATAAAAAATGTGTTTGTATGTATATTTTTCAGAGTTTCAGTATAGGCGACACGGCGTATGCCAACTTGTGGTACCAAGGTGGAAAGCAATACAAAATAGCTATATTCTTTATCATCAAAATGTAAGTAATATCAAATATATATTTTTTTGTCCACAACGGGGAAGTTTTTGATCTGACCAATATTATATCTGGACTGTAAAACAGACTGTGACCTCTGACTGAGTTAGAATCCCCGATCTCATCTAGTTTTTATTTAAAAACTAGCTGCCCGCCCCGGCTTTGCACGGGATAGCACTAAGTACTTATCTACGGCGCACCTACCCTACCTACCTACTCTACATACATACCCTACCTACCTATCTACCAAGATATCATAAAAAAGCCATTCTATACAGAATGTTTTCCTGTGTTGTTGTGTTTTCCTAGGTTTTATAATATTATATATATATTCTGCTATAGGTATATATTCTGCTATTCTGGGCGGAGACAAATCCAACAAATCAAAGATCATCAAAATCGGTCCAGCAGTTCAGGAGTCATAAGTGCTTGAACAAACCCGACTTTGTTTTATATATAGAAATGATAGATATAATATTATAAACAATTTTCACAACGGGACCGTACCTGAAATCGCGAAAAAAAAGTTCCCCGCAATTTGACAAGTTATGCTAACATAATATCAATGACCCCGTATGAGGATTCCCTTGAATTCAATTTCATCCTGTATATCAAGCTTTTGTGTATAAAAAGGTCTAAACAAGTTATATTCGGTGACAAAGGGGACAGTTCTGTAACGTTGAAAGAGGAAATAACATTTTCTTTTATTTCTATTACAGATCCCAAAAACCGTGTTGTCTAACGTCTCTGAAATATTCTGTAGTGTCCATGAAGATGTTTACCAAGGTAAGTTACCGATTTTATGCCGGCGCCACACATTGGCCGTGGCTATTGGTTCAGGCTTGGCACCAAATCGAATGTTAAGCAGAAATCTGGGGAATCCTATCCAACCCGATAAACGCATTGGAGAGCCAATGCTCCAAAGCTCATGTTTCGCCAATGTGTGGCCGCGCTTTACGTGGAACAGAGAAAACAAAAATCTTGTCAATAAAGATAAATAATATAACATCACGTCCGTTTTCGCCGAAGGGTATCTATCTAATAGTACGCCCGCACTTCACCAGTTATGTTTAGGTTCCATGTAACTATTGCCTTCAAACGGACACAAATCTCTGGATTTGTGTCCGTTTGAAGGCAATATATAATAGTCAAAGTGTTATTGGGTTTTTCGCAACCCGGAGTCTGCTCCGGGTTGCGAAAAACCCAATAACACTTTGACTGACCTGGGAATCAAACCCAGAACCTCATGCTAGGCAGTAGTGCTTGCGACCACAAGACCGCCGTGGCATTCAATCTTATAATTTGTTTGTAGGTAATCAAGTTCTACTGAATATTTTTTTCCTTAAAGCAGATGGCATATTACTGTCTCATTTCAGGTGATCAGCACAACTTGGTCCTACTTCTCATTGTTGAACAGCCTTTATTCTTCTGAAGAGTAAATAAATAACGGTGGATATAGTAACGCACTTCAAAAATAATGTTTCACACTTTAAAATGTTAGCTTAAGAACTATAAAAATAATGGTTTCCACTATAAATATGCTTAGCTTTAAAATTAATTGATTGAATAGATACATTGGTGGTGGTGTTAGTTGGTGAGACAATGGTGGAGGAGCTCGTGGCAACGTAATAACAGCCGCACGGGTCAATCCATCAGGTTAAGCTACGCTTGCCGGGGTTGGTCCGTGGATGGATGACCATCGTAACATACCGAGACTCCTCCGTGTCTCGGAAAGCACGTTAAGCCGTTGGTCGGGCTGTCATTTGTGGATCTATGACAGTCGTTACGGGTCGTCAGAGGCCCGAAAGTCTGACAACCTGTCTTACCAAGGGGTATCGTATTACCCAATTACTGGGTTGTGGAGGTCAAATAGGCAGTCGCTCCATGTAAAATACTGGTATTCAGCTGCATCCGGTTAGACTGGAAGCCGACCCCAATATAGTTGGGAAAAGGCTAGGCAGATCATGTTGGTGAGACAATGGTGAAAACATTTGTGCGGCAGATTGTATGATTCGTCATTTTGAACTGGGTGAAATAGGTTAGGTTGGAACTGCGATCAACCCCGCGCGAACCGAGCGAGCGAAGCGAGTGATGCCGTGGCAGCGGCCGGCGAGTGCTACTTTCAAGTTGCTCGCAGAATATTTTTCACCGTTTTCTAATTATCCGGGTTTTCGCAATATCCCTAGGGTTTTCTTGGAAAGTTGAATTAAATCAGAAACTAACTGGTTTCGGAGTTGATTTTCGACACAGTTATAGTGCAAACCATTATCTTTATATTGATAATATTAATTAAATTATAGATGTATTATTATTTTAAAGTCCTGATATACAATTTTATAGCTGTTTTCATCAAATTTCAAGTGGTATTAAATACATCCCATAAATAATTCACACCAAGTTATTTACGCTCACCCAAGTAGATAATCACAATATTATAAATTGAAGCAACGCGCAAAGCCTAGTCATAGGAAATTGGTTAATATGGCCTAAGATTATTCGAGCAATAGCATTTAGTACGCAATACTGCACTGTTACGCTTTAATAAATATATCGAAGAAAATAGCGATTTCCTGCTGCACTGCAAAATTGCGGTCATATCATTCACTGCGGTGTCTGAATAAGACCGGGTCCGGATGAAGCGGTTAATGCAAAGCTAGCAAACTGGGAATATGCGCTAAACATTATTATATTTTAAGTAAATGAAATAGCTTTTCTTTCGTCTCTTTCTTTATTCTATTAAACTGACGGAAATATATTGGGTCCCCCCACCTATGAAATTGGCGTTTTTTTCACACACATAGAGAACCTCGTCACTTCTATGATTAAAAATTTCCATGAATTGATTGGTATTATATCGAATAATGACCATCATAGACAACTACCAATAGTAAAAAAAACCTTATTACTTATAGTTTTCTAACATAAAAAATACCTTAAAAATTAATCCTCATTTTGTTAGCAGAAATGACCACCATTTTTTTTTTTAACTTAGCCCTAACTTATGTTTGTCGCTTAATCTAAGTGGCATACGTTATCTTAGTTTTTAAACATTAGTCCATAAAAGTTTTAAAACATTAGTGTTCATGGTTGTTATTTATAAATTAAGAAAATGTTAGTATGAAAAATGCAACTTCTTTAAAATTCCCTATACAAAACACTGATTTCATAGGTTCCTAATAATACCTTCATGAGTATGAATGTAGAAAGTTGGTGAATTTCAAACAAGATTCTGTAAAAGATAATAATGTCAAGAAAGGGGTGAGTACGATTCCACCATAGTCTCAGTGGAATCAGAAATACTGCACCAAATACATTGGGATAAGGAGAGGAGGATGAGCACCTTTATACAAAATTTGCTAGAAGGTTCTACTATTATTTAGCTCCACATTCCTATAGTAAATATGATAAAGCCCAAAAAGTTAGGAAGTTGAGTAATAATAAATTTAAAATTACTACATTTCAATGGTTAAAGACCTTGGATTATGTAGATGTAGAAAATCTCTTAAAAACATAATTCATTGCACTTTCACACACACAGATACACATTTTTATTCACTGACCCACGCAAACACACACTTTCATCCTCTTACACACTCACGCACACCCACCTATACACACACGCACACACACGCACTCATACGCATGGCAGCACCTTTGTAAACTAATTTATATTGTAACCTTTTATTTTTCTTTTATTAAATTCGATAGGACATAAGAATATTGTCACCATAGGGGAAGACACTAACACCTGCAACACAGTCTTGACTAGCGCAGGTGTTAGAGAATCTTATTATATTGTAAATGTACTTATGTCAATAAAGTTTATTATTATTTTTTGAAGTGTTTTTTCCTCTCAGCTCTTTGGCTGGTTTTTTTTTTCAACATTTACTGACCGAAGCCAAGTAAATGAAGCGTGTGGTGTGTTATGTTGAAGGTGTGTTATGATGAGGACCTATTTCGTTTTCATCTATTTGCATGAACTTTCTGACGATTCGGCATGTATTTAAAATTGCTGCTTTTTGTAGGGTTATATAGAGGGTTTCTTTTAGGTTTAGTAATTTAAGGCTATGAAGAAGGTGATTAAGTTCTGCGTATTTACTAATTTTTTCAGTTATTGTCTTCTGAATGTTATGTGTGTTGGGAACGGCAATATCTATTAGGTAAGTAACTTTATTTATTTTATCCTGTAGGGTTATATCCGGTCTATTGTAGTGAATTGTCCTGTCAGTGAGAATGGCGCGGTCGTAGTAAAGTTTATGTGTGTCATTTTCAAGGATAGTTTGTGGTGTGTAATTGTTGTAAGGAGTGGTTGTGTCTTGTATGAGTGTGTATTTGATTGCTAACTTTTGATGAATTACATTTGCCACCTGATTGTGCCTGTGTGTGTAGTCTGTCTGCGTGAGAGTTGTGCAAGCTCCTGTTATGTGCTGAATTGTTTCTGGTTGGGTGTGACACTTGCGACATTTATCATTTGTTACTGAAGGATCTTTGATAATAAATTTTCTATAGTTTTTAGTGTTAATAATCTGGTCCTGTATCGCAATTATAAAACCTTCAGTTTCTGGGAATAAATTGCCTATTTTAAGAAACTTATTTGAAGCTACTTTGTTCACATGGGATTGTTCTAAGTCATGAGGATGCCGGCCATGAAGTACCTTTTTCTTCCAGTCCTCAATTTTTTGTGTCTGCGGGTCATCGCTTGTAGTTTGTGAAGAATCTGGCTGCTCATTTAAGTTAAGTGGTGTGTAGTTGAAATCATTTTGAGTTATGGCTTTATGAATGTTACTATTGCGAGATTTTGAGTGAAAGAATGATTTTAGTCGACAGACTTGTTTCCGCCAAAGGTGCTGGATGTCTATTAGGCCTCTCCCTCCGTTTTGTCTTTTGATAGTAAGTCTTTCTATTGCTGATTTAGGGTGTAAGTTGTTATGTTTTGTAAGAGTGGTGCGTGTGGTTCGTTCTAATTGTTCTGTGTCTGTTTTTGTCCATTTAATAACTCCAAATGAGTATGTTAATATGGGAATGGCAAATGTATTTAAGGCTTTGATGAGATTTTTACCTGAAAGTTGTGTTTTACATATGGCGTTAAGTCTCCTTTTATACTCTGTAGTAAGTGCTTCTTTAATCCTAACATGATCTAGTCCCTTTAGTTGCGTGTACCCTAAATATTTATATAATTCGGTCGGTTCCATTGCTGTTATGGTGTCTGTGTTATTTACTACATAGTTGCCGGGTCGTATCTTGCCACGTATGATATGAAGTGTTTTACATTTATCCAAACCAAATTATTATTATTATTATTGTTTATTATTATTATTATACACCAAACGGGAATCCGGTGATAATGCTTGGTGGCTGATTTAGATGACAATATGTCAGATGCTCTACTACTGCTAATGGCTAGGAGCTAGGAGGCCTATGTCCAGCAGTGGACGTCTTTCTGCTAAAATGATGATGAATGATGAGTATTGCAACTGAACATTTTCTAATACCCAAACAAACAGCAACGCAACATTCACAGTCAGATGACGTGCGAATATTCAACACAAACGTGCACATACTACAACCTATGAGTTTAATATTCCAGTCCGCATCGCACGAGGATTACCGACTGATACCAGTGCATACGCGCGGTTCTATTCTCGCGTGAAACCGTTTTATCTGGACGAGCACTATGTCACTCAAACTAGGGATGACGTCATAGAATATATTGCTGTGTCAGTGAACAAAGGACGGTATTATGAAAATGTGTTCGTGCAGGTTTACTGTAGTGATAATTGCTGTATAGGTTGGAATGTTTTAATTGATTAATATGTTTTTACGAATTTGTCTCTTGCCATGCATTATGTTTCTTGAAGACCCACTGTGCCTAAGATGCCCGATCGTTCTCGCATGCAAAGTATATCATTATTGGGTCTTGTACCGTGAACATACGGACAGGAGGAGAATGTGGGCTTCAAACATAATTTTGCTTATGTTCAACACACCTCACGCACAATCACCGCAAGGTAGTATGTATATTTTCGATGTTTAATAAATGACTTTGTTAATCATTTATGAAGTTTTTCTACGTGCCCCATTGTATACAGCTTGCAAATGATTTTAACTTGACTATGCTAAGCTATGAAAACTATGCTAATTCTGGTGCAGATTTAAGGATGAAAAAATCCTGGCTGGTTTAAAAATACCGGAAATCGAGTATGAGCCTGCTTTAAATAAAAGGTCACCATTGTATTAAAGAAAGGTCAAAGCCATAATAATACTTATGCCAAATCCGAAAGGCTCAAATTGATTCGGACATAATTGAATCGAATTGATTATATGGATGTATGTATCTACCTACTGTTCCTCGTTCGGGATAATCATATTTCCGAGGGGAATCATACATGAAGAAGCCAATATTGAACTTATGATAATAATATTTATCATTAATGCATTCGATTATAATTGAGTATTTTTAAGACGAGAAATCTTATTTTTGAGTAGATTTAGAAATCAGCATGATTTTTAATTTATATACAATACCACGAGGATAGGTACTCGTGGTATTGTATTATTACACGAGTGGGTAAACTCAATGTTAAAATATCTTCTTAAAAAAGCTGTCACTGACGTTGTGATGACAAGGACTTGCCAAGAGGCTCCCCGACCGGAACGTATTGTTAGTTGAGAAATGTGTGAAAAATATATTATAAGATTTGACCTTCAAAGGAAACACTTTTCTATAACCTGACCCATCCCGCCCACAGTATCAAACAGAATTTTAGTTGGTGTTTTTCGGCAAAAAATATTCACCACCTCAAGACCAAAAATATTGACTGTGAGCTATCAAAAATTATTTCAAAGGAACTCTGTAGAGGATAAAAAATATGCTTAAAAGTAATTTCATCCGAGAAAAGGAGCTGCGAGCGTAAACTTACCAGTCTATTTCCGTTAGTGGGCTCACAAAAAGGTTCTACATAAAGATGTCCATTTCATTCGAAGCGTAACCAAATTGATATAGGTTACGTAAACGTTAGTTTCTCTGAAGGATATAGCGTTATTTACATGTAATGCTAACAAAATTGAGTGACGTTAGAATGATGAATGGTCCGGGCCATTTGTGACCTTTCTCCGATCCCCAGTTATGTAAATAGGTTTGAGAAGCCGCATCGCGGAGTTTTTCATCGATTTCTGTAGACCCATCCTAAACTGTTAGAGCTAGCCATTACAATAATGGATACTCTTATATTTATTGCAGGATTTTGGCCTAGGATTTTGCATTACTTCTCTGATGATATGAAGATTTTATGGCGTTTACCTTTTTCTGGAGGGCCACCCGGATGTTGGGTTGTTGAGACAATTGCATAATAATCATTTGTAAACCAAATAAGCAACCATTCAGCAGAGTGGGTCGACGAAATTGTTTCAAGGCCGACCCTAGCGTTTTCGTAAAACTAGGGCAAGTTTAAGTCGAAAAGTGTTTGTAAGTGATTGTTTTTTTTTCTGACAATGATGGTAGATTACCGCCACTTGGGACATTTATAGCTTGTAATTGCTACGAAATCTTTTGCTGTACTAAACTTCAACAACAGCGAAAAAATTCCTATCCTAACTAATATTATAAATGCGAAAGTGAGTTTATTGGTACGCTTTCACGTTAAAACGGCTTAACGGATTTGGATGAAATTTGGTACATACGTAGACCATGACTCGGAGAAGGACATAGGCTACTTTTCATCCTGGATCGCAGACGGAATCGCGGGCAACTGCTAGTACAAAACCAACAAGGTCCGTTCAGTAATAGAAATCGGTCGTCACACTGCAAATACTGCTACACAAGTCTTTTAACTAAAACTTCTTCAATTTATGGAACAGCAAAAATGCATAATGACAGCACACGAAAAGTTTCGCGTGGTAGCAACGTCGCGTCAAACTTGTTCAAATTTGTTTAGAGCCGACAAGTTCTGCTGCATCCAGTACATTATTATGAGACTTGTGTGACATACGAGTTGGGTTCTCAGAAGTAAGAAGTGTGTAAGTCTTTTTCCTTTTCAATGTGGTTTCCAGGTATGGTCCAGAACAAAAAAACAAGAAACATCTCATTCTCCTGCGCTTATTTCACTTTCTTTGGCGTGTCTTCGTCTAACATATATCTCTAATTACCCTTCATATGAATAATTTAATTATTGAATTTATATAATATTTCATTTTTATTTTGCATATTTAATTTAAAAAAAATATATATACACAATATTGGCATGTGAGTCGAGTATTTCAACAAAAATTTTATTTTATTTATTTTCCATTAAACCTCGTGTACATATTTTATGAGTACACTATTATTGATTAAAAGCAAACGAAATGTTTCCATTAATTTACCGATACAGTTGCAATCCGCCTCATGGAGAAAATTAATTTTTCAATCGGCTTTAAGTTCATATTTGTATCAGTTTTTAGTTTTCATTAAAGTGAATGAGTATTGCTAACCGCAGATCGTTTGGCCTTTATTAATGTTACTGTGTATTATATATTTTTAATACCAATGTGTAGTGAGTTTTAATGGAGCTATTATAATAAATATTTTATGTGCCTTTCTCTCATTTTTTATTCATGTAATTTAACATTTAGGTTATTACAGTAACATTGAACTGATTGCCAAGTGGCTTATTGCTATTGGCTAAATTTTTTCCAACAAACATCTCGACTCGTCTTTTTTCAATATCGAATCAGTAGTTCTTGAGCTATGATCGAACATCAAAACACAAACACAAAGACTGTAACAGTCCCAAATTATACCCTTCCTCTTCCACTGTCGCTTAAACAAGTAGTTCCTCCACTTTTAGCAGCAGTTTTAAGTCTAAACAGCTGACATAGCCATTTTACCTGCGTGTTACCATGTGTGTGCACTATGTACTTACCTACTTTAAACCTACCATTTATTAGGTAGGTACGTCTTTCACTGACTTGAATGTGCCTTGGCGGCTGAGAGTATGTCACTCAAATGTCTCGCTGATGGTGGCGTGTGTGTTGGATCATTTCATCAAAATGGATGATCATGTTCCCTTCAAAATGGTTGAGCTGAAAGGTGAAAGAAAAGAAAGAAAGAAAGAAACATTGTTTATTCTGCACAAATTAAATGAAATTAAATTGTTTATTCTGTAAATAGGATATTGGAATCACTTTTACACGTCATATTAAAAAAAGATTAAAAATAAACTAGATGACGTCGGCGTTTACTATCTGACTACTCTGAGAAGAAAGGCCGAAACAAACTCAGAGGTCGCAGTCTCTTTTAATGTCCAGACATAGTCTTGGTCAAGCCATATGAGGACCATGTAGATTAGTGTCTGAAATGGTTTTTTGAGGAAAGAACGATTTGAGTGGACCTGTCCAGTCAGTGCAAGCATTTGTCAGTAATAGTGGAGGTCAACTCAGAACTTAAGGAGCTCAACGAAAGAAACTAAACGCACATTACAAAATAAAAAATGACATTCAACATATACAAATTAGCCAAAAGCCTCGTATGTATTCATAAGAACTTATAAAAGTTTGACAAATTTTGTCTATTGCATGATGAGATAAGAGGCCAAAGACAATTTAGTTGCGTAATGTGTTGTGACATTACGAAATGAAAACAAACAAAACAATCACAAATTAAAAATGAAATGCCGATTACAGAGTGGTGCTGATCCATGCGTCATGTTCGTGAATGGGCGCCATCAGTAGGGACTGGTCATTTCTTAGCTGCCACGGCATTTTAATTTTTGAATTGTTTTGTTTTCTTTGTGTCTTTTAATTACGGACACTTTTAACGTGCACGTCTTTCTACATTGTTCTCACATGTATAATTTCAACATGAATGATTTAACCAATATATCGTAACAATATTCTGATTTAAAAGATTGTCTGTGGAGTTTCCTTCCCGTTCTTCTCCATAGGAACCTACTACGCTTTGGAGTGGGGCAACTAGCTCCATATCTCTGACTGACCGACCCCTTGACAATACAAAAGTGCCTGTAGCCTGTTATTTGAAATAAATGCTTTGATTTTGAGTTTACCGTAGATCTTTAAAATTCCATAAACTACTGAAAATTATTCGCGTCTGCTACGAAAGATTTACAAATTGAATTCCCACTCGCTATTGATTTGAATCCAACATCCAACTTGGGAATTGGATTTGTTTTCACCAATTTCAAAAACAAGACGTGTCGAGAAAAAATGTTGAGCACAACTCTGATATTATTTCGTGAAACTTTCTGCAAAACCTTTTCGACTATTTTGATAGCTGTTTTTTTGTTGTTGTCAGATTCACAAAAATCATGCTCAATTTTTTTTCCATCGAATTTTTGGTAGATACCTACGTCATCAAAATATCACAATCTCATCAACATTGGAGCCACATTGTGGCTCATTGGGAAAATGTCTACTTTGCAAAATGTCTACCAGTCGTAAAATGTCTCTCTCTCATAATGTCTGTTTCGCCATTAGGTATTATTTTCAGATATTAGTGCATAGTGAGAAGGATACTCATATCGACGATGTATCTCAATACATCGTCTATCCACCTATGTCTGGCATACTTGCGTAATAAGAATGAATGTCACTGTTTACGAAAAACTAAAACCCAGCTAGAATTATTTTAGGTCTTTCATAAATTTCAAAGGGCTGCTAATTCTCGCTGTTTATATTAAGCATTATCTTCAAAATAACATGGTTACTGTGTTACGGCGAGGCTTAACAAGGGTTTTACATTATTTTTACAACGTCTACTTGACTGAATAATTATAATTTACGACAATATGAGGGTAATTTATGACACCTAGACAGGCATACAATTTACTTTTGCAATGTATTTCACTACAAGCTTTCAAAATCGATAGGTATGTCCTAAAACTAACAATTCAAAGATAATATAATAATTCAATAATAATCCACCAGCTTACAAAAGAGGTTTGTGTTAAGAGATAAACCTCTTCTTGTCTCTTTTCTTTGCAGTGGGGTCGATTAAAGATATTCTGGACAGTCAAATTCACTCGTGAACCTCATCATGAAATAAAAAAATTATGTAATGTTATTTATTTCTTTAAGACACCCACTACACGACACAACACAAGACACTTTCAAACGTTTTTAACGTCAATGTTTTAATTTCCAGCATCTATTTGTCGACTGATTTCTGAGAAGAAATACCGTAACAAACTCAAATCTCTCAAACTATCTCATCTCTCAAAAAAATAAAAATAACGAAAATCCAATAGCTAAAAAGTCTAGACTGACACCCATTTAATTAGTCCTCAACCGAACACATAGCTACTTAGTTTGTACACCGACGTTGTCTACGCAGCCTAATCTAGAAGCTAACGAGATGCTGTCAGACCGACCATTACTCTCGATACGAGTGATATTATTGAAACCTGATTAATTAATACCGGAGTTATCTCATAATCTGCTGTCTGTACCTACCACGTTTGAAGATAAGTACGATGTGAATTGATTGGGATGGAAATTCAGTCATGAATGTGTTTAGCAAAGGATTTCATAAACTGCACTAAGAAAAGGATCTTTTGGCGCCGAAATGACATTGACAGGGGGCGCTGTTGGTAAAAAAATTTGGAACTGTTTTGTGCAATGTATTGAAAACCAAGATGGCGGATTTAGTTCCGATTTCAGCCACACATCAAAAGATCCTTTTACAGCTGTAATTATGCCTATGTTTCGTGACGTGAAGATAGAAGTGGCCTTGCTACGCATGTTGCACTGTGTCGCATAAAATTACCAGTTTTCCCAAAAATATCTTGCAAAACAGCCTCTAGGACAAACTGAGGTTAAATTGTTTAAATGCTGAGATTGAAAAACTAGTTTCCAGTCACGTTAGTATTTGTTGAAAGGTACATTACTGTCGCATCTAGGAATTATCGCACACATACGTGAGTCCATCAATGCCTGATTGCGGCCATGGCTTGTATACCTAGTAATTCAAACTGAGTAAATTAAATCAAAATTCCAGAATCAATGACGAACATCGATATAATTTTTCACGCGCCTTAGTTCATTTGTTTCTTCTTTACTGTAAACAGTTCTATTTGCAAGCCAAATCGAAATTTAAATAAAATCTTTGATAAGTAAGTCTTTTATAAAGTTCGTTCCATTTTCATTAATTATCACGACGGATATGAGTTTTCATAGTAACTTTTTTGGCCGTTAAACACGACAGATATAGATTTTCATAGTAATATTACCGGCCGCATCGTCACTTGTTTTTGACCAGTACAGCAAATTCAGTTTATCTCAATGAATGTTTTCAAAATAATGCTCGAATTTCCAAGCATGTTTGAGATAAATAATCACTATTAATTACCTTACACATTAAATCTTAATTCATAATTTCGACTACTAACTGCATTCAAGTATTCATAATAAATTATACCTACATATCGGTCAATCGGAATATTTTCTTAGATGCGCTGCTCCGTGACGCTCGGTTGGGCATCGCATGTGGAAACGATGGTACTTTCAGTAACAGTCATGCATGCGTTCATGATTAACTTTCTTCTGCTTTACTGTGTTACGGTATGCGTTACATACATACCTATAATAGTAAGTTATTATAGCATGCTCTCATGTGATCTTCCTAGTAAGACTGGAGAGGTAAGGTATTCGGTGGTTAAGCCCGTTTTGATGCTCCCGGCCATGGCGGCCATTCATTCGTGGATCTTTGACAGAGGTTACGGTTCGTCAGAAGCCCGAAAGTCTGACAACCAGACTTACCAAGGGGTATTGTGTTACCCAGTAACTGGGTTGTGGAGGTCAGGTAGGCAGTTGTTCCATGTAGCTGCATCCATTTAGACTGGAATCGATCGAAATATAGTTTGGAAAAGGCTTGGCAAATGATGATGGATTAAATTCGGGAGCTGCGTTAAAAACATAATTAGAAAAAACTGTGGGGTAGGTACCACAACTAAAAAGTAAAAAATAAAAACTTTTTACAAAAAAAAACAACCGACTTCCAAAAAAAACACTCAAAACTGAAAAATAACGTCGGTGGCAAAAAACGAAAATTGAAAAGCAAAGACACCGACTTCCGAAAGTTATTTTTCAGTTTTGAGTGTTTTTTTTGGAAGTTGGTTGTTTTTTTTTGTAAAAAGTTTTTATTTTTCACATTTTAGTTGTGGTACCTACCCCACACAAATTCTAATACCACTAGCTGATGTAAATAACAGTGAAGGAGTAAATGAAGACATCGTCTAGATAAACTCATTGGGAAAAATACGTTATATTGAAGCTAACTCAAAAACTACGCAAGTAAAGTTAATAAAATTTATATGGGACCACCTCTGAAGCGTGACCTACCAAACAAAAAAAGAATCATCAAAATCGATTCATAATTGACGGAGTAATCGCGTAAAATAAACACAAAAAAAAAAAAAAAACATACAGACGAATTGAGAACCTCCTCCTTTTTGAAGAAGTCGGTTAAAAAAGAAAGAAAAATGTGTTTATTGCTTAAAACTAAAAAAAAACAGAAAACAATCATTACAATGCCAAAAGGGCCTCAGCTCAGCATAATGTCAGTAATTACGTACTATAAGAAGTTGCTTGTGGGTGGACTTTTTTACCTAAACATCTAAGGGGAAATGAGGGGAAATGTAGGTACTTTCAACACAAGGACGTCCCTGCAAAGAGCCAAGTGATTTTTCTTGACAAACCGCAACGCATTACACGTAATCTATTCTTTGATTTTGTATGATGCAAGATTCTGCGGCGTCATCTAGTGACTAGTCATTTGCTGTTCAGCATCGCGGTTCCTTTGAAGTGGTATGAGCACTCTACGGCGTGCCGCTTTAATTTATTGTGACATTAATTTAACACACGTTTATGGTTTCGCGTTTTATGAAGTTAATAATATTTAAAAAAGTAAATGTAAAAATAGTTTATTTCAACATTTAAATTACTAAATATTGTGATTTAAATTTCATTATACGTTATTATTTATTGATTTCTATTCTAAAATAGCATCTTCGAGCAACCTGTACTTAAAGAAATGTAGCGCAGATGTCATTTGCTGAGGTCACGGATCATAACATCGTATCAAAGAAATTAAAACGAATGACGTGCAAAGAGTAAGCGAATTGAAGGAAAGAGATAGCTTTATTAAGTAAATTGCTTGAAAATTAAAAAAGTTCCATTAAAAAAATATTTTACCTTATTATTCTTACCATATTTTGCTTTCCTGCAATCTGTGGGAGTGATTTTGTGAAAAGGGACGAAAGTGTGTAACAGGAGCCGGGGAATCACGTGCTATTTGGCCAATGAGCGCGCGTGGTGCTAGAGTTGGCGATCAGATGGTACCAGCCTATATTAAGAGAGCTTGGTACTATCTGCCATGATGTCAGATGTTACAGATCATCACCAACTACTAAAAGAATCTCTGAGTTTTGATAAAATAATTTTTATCATTACTGGACACTAGCGCTACCCCTTTTTTTTTGAGTTTGGGAAATCATCAAATGACTTCTCCCGCTCTGGGCGGAGCGGAAGTGCGTGTCAGACTTTTACTGACTAAAACCCACCCGTTTTCCTTCAATTGCCTGTTGCCAAGGTCCCGGAATCCCTTTCGGACTTCTCCGCATACGTGGAATGATTGCGTTGCGGTTTGTCAAGCAAAATCACTTGGCTCTTTGCAGGGACGTCCTTGTGTTGAAAGTACCTACATTTCCCCTCATTTCCCCTTAGATGTTTAGGTACAAAAGCTCACCCACAAGCAACTTCTTAGTAGGCTAGTGGCGGAACTAGTTTCGTACTTTCCCGCAACTAGCCCTACCCCTGTGTTATATGAATGTCGCCATTGTTATTATAGTGACACGTTGTATAATCTAGAAGTTATTCATTTTGTTGTGGTTTTTCGTTTAATGTTGTTTTATTTAGTGAAAGTGTTGAAAGTACGGTGGTTTTTGTTGTATATTGTATTGTAATGTAATGTATTTTGTAATGTGAGTCATTGTAACTCGAATAAATCCTAACTAATATTATAAATGCGAAAGTGAGTGTTTATTTTTTAACCGACTTCTTGAAAAAGTAGGAAGTTCTCAATTCGTCTGTGTTCTTTTTTTTGTTTTTTTTTATGTTTTTTACGCGATTACTCCGCCAATTATGAATCGATTTTGATGATTCTTTTTTTGTTTGTTAGCTTCAATATTACGTATTTTTCCCACTTAGTTTATCTAGACGATATCCTGTTTGACTCATAATCAGCCTATAATGTTCCCACTGCTGGGACACAGGCCTCCTCTCTGTGAGAGGGAGCGGGCCGTAATCCACCACGCGGGTCCAGTGCGGGTTGGTAGATGTCACATGTCTTCGAATTTTTGGTTCTAGGACATGCCGGTTTCCTCACGATGTTTTCCTTCACCGTTTTGAGAGCAGTGGCGATGAAATAATTTACACAAAGTAAAGCGCCTGTCAGGGTTCGAACCTACGACCTACGACTCGTAAGTCGTGGCTGTTACCACTGGGCCACCACTGCTCTGTTTGACTCCTTCACTGTTATTTACATAGCAGGTAGTGGTATTCGGATTTGTATGGGGTAGGTACCACAACTAAAAAGTGAAAAATAAAAACTTTTTACAACAAAAAAAACAACCGACTTCCAACAAAAAACACTAAAAAAGTGAAAAATAACTTTAATTTCGGAAGTCGGTGGCAAAAAACGGAAATTGAAAAGCAAAGACACCGACTTCCAAAATTAAAGATATTTTTCACTTTTTTTGTGTTTTTTTTGGAAGTCGGTTGTTCTTTTTTTGTAAAATGTTTTTACTTTGTTAAGTTTTCACGTTAAACTGGCTGAACGGAACATGTGCCAAATTTCGATGAAAGGCACATGGTTAGACCATGACCCGGTATAGGACATATGATACTTTTTAACCCGATATTCCCACGGGATCCAGACTTACGCGGGTGAAACTGCGAGGCCCAGCGAGTAAATGAATAATAATAAATGTAAGCCCTCGAAAATCATGCTGCACACAATCTATCCTTACCATATCATTTACCCTACATCAGCATCACATTATTAGATCAAAACAAACAGCGACAAAGTAAACAACATATCGATCTCGAAGTTACCGACTACGAACCTTAAGTGAGGCATGTCAGTCTCAGCTACTATCGTACCAAGACGTTACGAACTTTGTGTTACAGTGGAGTTTGTTTGTGGTATCCCTGGATGACTTTAGTTGACTGGTCACCCTAGGGTGTGGTGCTTACACGAACCCTTATATACATTATTGAGCATTTCTTGACGGATATTTACCTGTAGTAGGTACTTGACGGATATAATTATACTCCCATATCATATTTTATATACATAGGTACCAATATCTCAGACCAAACTGGGCCCGCGTGGTGGATTACGGCCCACTCCCTCTCACCGAGGAAGCCTGTGTTCAAGCAGTGGGAAAAGTTATACGCTGATTATATTGTGTGTTATGAACCTGTAATCTATCCATATAAACATTATATTATTCGCTTTTCGTGTCTGACTATGTGACTGCTTTGATCTTCTAAACCACGCTACGGATTTAGATGTGATTTTCATCATCATTACCCGACTACCGGACCGGTATGTATGTATGTATGTATGTTCATCTGTTTCCTCATAAATCTTCTAAACGACTCATCACAATCTCAGACCAAATAAAAAACCAAAACAGAGCGCTGCGAACAATACAGTGAAGCATGCCAAAACTACACCACCGCTCTGTGCATACACGCTCAAACGCACACATTTACAACCATTTACAATCAAACTACACCAAACTAAGTGCACACATGTTTACGAAACCGGCCTCACGTCACTGTTGACAGGGCTCTGTCTTGGTTTTTTATTTGGTCTGAGATCAACATATAGAAATTCACGCCTTCTTTCCAAGGGGGGAGGTTGAAACTACAGAACGCCATCTGCTACGATCCTGAGGCGCCATCTCCAAGGGTGAGAGAATCACATCATCATTATCATAATTATTCTCGTCGCGATGATATCGTTGTGTGGAGATTGCTTCATACAGTTTCTATAGAATTGGATGTCGATACTTTTGCCCGTGAGATGCCGCCGTACATACTGCATTTGCTTCGTTTACGTTCATACATCACCTACACCGGTTGCAAGTACTACGCACCTGATCTTTCTGAAGAACATATACAGGGTATAAGGGATAGCCCTCCGCAAATTAACAGGGGGCATTCAGCTCCTTATTTTGAATCATATTCCACCGGATTTTTTTTAAATCGTTTTTCCCTTACTTTTGCCAGCACTCCGTTTATTTAAATAAAACAGCTAAAATAAAGAGCAATGGATGTTAAAATATTAGAGCGCACGACGCGTGAAGCTCAGGATTTATTGATAAATCACGTGGCGCAAGCGCGCCCCCCCGCCACGGGGGGTGCAGCTACGTGCGTTTTGCCCCGGTAAGGATACATTGCGCGTGAGATAATAAAACAAATCAGGTTTATTGGATTCTCATAACGTTCCTGAAATCATTTCATGTGCCGGTCGTCTTAGTATGATATGTTGAATTCATCCCATCAGTCTGCGATGGGCTGTCCCTTACATCCTGTATATTACATTGTATTGGTTTTGTGCGTTCTTGAGATCAAATCATTCACGAGTGCTTTATCTAGCATTTTTTAACATTCTTCGATGAGCGTAAAAAGCAATCGCGCTAGCCTCCAGCTCAGTTTTTCGTAGCTGATTTGTAAAAATATTTATTAATAAATATGTTGTTTTCCAAATCAAAACAAAACCTTTATTTACCGTGATCGGTGGTACCAAAAAAACATTTTTGTAACTTTTTCCGTTAATGCCTCTAACCTCGAAAATCCAGTGATAATCCGAGGTAAATAGAGTCAGTAAAGCTACATTTTAGTCGTATAATAAACATAAATAACGACGGATGTTGTTACTCACAGCTTAATACATATTTTCCATCATCGTCTGGGATGCTTCCTAATGTGTTGAGTGGTGTCCCGCCCATAGACACGCCCCAAGTCGGGGCAATCACTGTACGGGGAATATACAGAGTGATAAATATACCCCAACGTTTTTAACTTGTGAAATGCGACTAACAAATTTACAAGGTAATAAATAAGGTATTAACTCCGAGAGGGAATGCCCTAGAAGGACATAAACGTATGTTAATTTATTGGTGATTTTCTTCAGAAAGGTCAGGCTGTGTAGTACTTGCAATCGGCGTGCGTGTATGACTAGAAATGCCGTCAATGAAGCAAAAGGAGTACTGAGGCTCTAGACAAAGTGACATTCTATCAGCGATAACGATGATGGAAAAGGCAAAAATGTATAGAACTGACATAAGCTGTCGTAAAGCTTATGTCAATTCTATTGAAAGTCGTTGTAGAAATACGAAACGCTTTCGAAGCGATTGTCACTTGTCTAGGCCCTCTGGTATGTCAAGATCGTAGCAGGTGGCGTTCTGTAGTTCCTGCCTCCTCCATGGTTTGAAGGCTTGAGTTTGTGTTATTAATTATGTATGCTTTAACTTGTACCTACGTGGTCGTTTGCGTCGAAAAAGTTTGCTTTATTAGAGCGCCATTTCTGACACTCATACAGTGTCAAATGACATACAGTTTTTATTTGTTGGAAATAAAAGTAGTTTTCAAAATATTTGGACATTCGAAAATAAACAATTGCCGTGAATGAACTAACTCAGCGTAGCAACGCTCCAATTCATTCGTTCCAATTTTTTTCTTGTTGACAATATTAAATCGATAGGGAGATATGGCTATGCTTTGAGTTTCCCTACATGATCGAATCAGAAATGAAGAAATCCGCAGGAGGACCAAGAATATAACCCGAAGAATTGCCAAACTTAAGTGACAGTGAACACTAGTGGACAGGGCAACTTGCTCGCAGAACAGCATTGCTATTCTGTAACCATCTCACCGTAACAACTTAGGTGAAGTGAGCGTGGAGTGAGCTGTCATATTGTCATCGATACCTACTGATGCTAAGGCAACTTGTAGCTCACTTCACCTATATTTTCACGGTGAGATGGTTACAGAATAGCAATGCTGATCTACGGAACCTAGACGTTGGAAGGTCTCCCACATGGTGGACCTTGTGAACACCGCAGGAATCCGCTGGAAGTGAACACACGATCGAAGCACAGAAAGTAAATGTTCAGCAGTGGACGTCTTTCTGCTGAAATTATATGATGAGGGAGATTTATAATTATACCTAATACAACCGATGTATTGCGCACTTAAGAGACTCCGACATGATATTATCTTTGACTCAAAAATACAATTCAAATATATAAATTGTTACCAAAAATAAATCAACAAATAATTAATGGAAATATAACACCCAAAAAATACGAATAAATGATCAAAATCCAAATTAATTGAAACCGAAGTTTTCGGTTGAAACAGTAATTAATTCCAGTGCCATTAAAATATCGTTCGGAGCTTTCAATGCAAGTAGGTAGAGTAATGTACTGACAGCGCAAAAACCTTTTACCATTAATTACTAGGTAATTATTAAACTATTGAGCTCTCACGGTTATTGAAAGGTGGTAATGAAAATATGTTACGGTACATAAAAGGGAGGTTGTAAAGGTTAATTGCATGTTTCTGTATGAATAGGCAAAGTCTAAGAAAATTAGGCTCTGAAAATATTTTGGTAATAAACGGTATGAATAGTCGATGCTTTCTATGTATTCGTGAATGTTATGCTTAGGTTCAGTGGTTATCAAAATTGCTTATATTTTAGCCAGTATTTCTTAAAATATAAGCTCTGAGATCGTTCATCTATTATGGGGTTAGTTAAAGTGCAGAGAAATATTATATTTTCTTTATAAAGAGATCAGATAAAGATATGTTGTATTCTATACTCGACAAACCCACTTCTCCTTCTTATCTGACTTGCCATGTTCAGTACCTATGCTCTGCCCATAGTAAAAACCTTCGTTCCACCAACAATCGTCTTCTACGATGTCCTTCTCACCGCTCTGGTTTTATTCACTCTTCTTTCTTCGTCCAGGCGGTATTTCTTTGGAATGCGCTCCGTCTGAATATCAGGATGGCAGCCAGTCGGTTATCTTTCAAAGTAGTGGCTCGTGAACATATTCGTGAGAAGTTGGCAGAATCTTTGCGGCGCTGATTTGCCGGGCTTGTTTTCTCCTCCACCGTTATTTTTTCCTGACAAAGTTTATTCTGTTTATATGTATGTATTTAAGTATATATGTTTTACTATTTATCCTTTTTCGATTTATCTATCCCTTATGTTGCACCTGCCATGTTTGTCTCTGCATCACCCTAAGGTTGACTGGTAGAAAATGTCTCAGGCTTTAAGTCCGCCTTTGTACAGTTTTTTTTTTTACTTGTGCATAAAGTGTTCAAAAAAAAAAAAAAAAAAAAAACTTTCCATTTCTACAAACTAGTGGCCGGGCTTTTTACCAGTCAACGGCCTCTTAAATCTACACTTATCCTAATCGTAATCCTAATATAATAATAATATTATAAATGAGAAAGTGAGTTTGTTACGCTTTAACGCTAAAATGGCTGAACGGATTGGGATGAAATTTTTTACAGGGGTAGACCATGACCTGGAATAGGACATCGGATACTTTTTATCCGATATTCCCACGGGATCGAGACTTACGCGGGCGAAACCGAGGGGCGCAGCTAGTTATATTAAAACGAGGAAAGATTTGAAAGAAAGAAAGAAAAATGCATTTATTGGCATTGTAACATAAAAATACACCTTAAAACTATAAAAACAGAAACAATCAATAAAATGCCAAAAGGGCCTCAGCTCAGCATACTGTCAGATGGCAACACAAAGTGTACCACCTGACGCTGATTTTCAGCTGCAACCCACGAGTGTCATACGCTAGAAAAATAATATAGAAAATAATATATATAAATAATAATATTATTTGTATTTGTGTTTGTAATGAATAAAACAACTACTGGGCCGATTTAAAAAATTCTTTCACCAGTAGAATGCTATATTATCGCTGAGTAACATAGGCTATAATTTATAAAGATATCAAACGGGCGAAGCCGCTGGCGGTAGCTAGTTAATAACAATGAAAAAAAAACAGCAATGACCACTTAGTAGAGACCACGATGTAAATAATACAGGTAGATACCACTAACAGAAACCTACACACCTAAAATATTTTTTCTGTTTTGAAGCTCTATATAAATCCATTGCAGACATAAGCTCCATCTGCAAGCCATCATCACGGTAAGCTGTGGTTCAATTATTTAATAAAGGGGAATCGTAGTACCAGCTCGTAACAGGACAACAGCCAGACTGGGCGGTGCTGGGCAAAATTACATCCGATTTCACAGACGAGGATATCACCAGTCGGCATTTACAAAAAACACTTCTAAAAAAATTCAAAAGACTAAAACTTCGTTATAGCCACAGATTGCAGAAAATAGTACTATAAAGGACCTTTCAAGAAGTAACTGTAAAATGTTAGTTTGTTCTTCATCTCATTACACATTATAATTACCTATCAAGGCCATCTTATACAAAACCACGATGTGGAATGGGCTTAAATGGACAGCTTCAAATGAACTGAAGAGTGTCTCTTTAGGAGATTTTATTGGTCAATAACATTGGATCCTAAGAATAGGTACTGAATTGATTAAGTGAAAAAGGACCAGGCTGGTTTTCAAAGGACCATTTCAAAGCTACATTAGGAAAGAAAAGGGCATAGAAATAGAATTAAGGTATTGAAATACATTGACAATATAATAATTATATTTAATTACGTTAGATTATAAAACATTAATTACATTAGATTATAAAACACATTAGATCCTGGGTTTTTCCAGGTCGGGCAAAGTGTTATTAAGCTTTTCCATCTGGAATTTTTCAGTACCAGTCTGGCAAAAGGCTTGCCCCCTTTTTTTTTTTTTTTTTTTTTTTTGGATGGGAAATCATCATATGACTTCTCCCGCTCTGGGTGGAGCGGAAGGGCGTGTCAGACTCTTACTGACTAAAACCCACCCGTGTTCCTTCGGTTGCCTGTTGCCAGGGTCCTGGCAGGCATCGGTCCTAACGGACCCCGTCAGGTGTGCTGACATCTCTTTGAGGCGCGCGTGGAACACGACGCGCCATCGACCCGGGCCTGGTCCTTATCGGACGGCGAGCTACCCATTGCTCGCCGTCCGCAAGCCCGCGCCTATGGTGGCCGGGAATCCGCCTGGGATTCCCGACGCCCAGGGTGTCTCCAGCGGCGGCGGTTAGGGGCGTGAGGGCGCAGGCTTTGCCTCTCCCTCACGCGTTCCGCCTCCTCCTTCGCGAGCATCACGGCTTCGCAGAAGGAGGTGACCGCCTCCCATGCCCTCTCGCTCCGTACCATGGCCTGGACCAGGGCCGGACGCGAGAGGTCAGTGCCGCCAATCGCCTCCAAGAGGACACGGCGGTGCTCCGCCCAAGCAGGGCACACCTCCACCGTATGCTCCACCGTGTCCTCCGGACGATCCGCACAGTGGTGACACCCAGGCGTTTCCTCCCGCCTAATCCTGCACAGGTACCTCCCGAAGCTGCCATGTCCGGTGAGGACCTGTGTCAGGCGGAAGGTGAGGACGCCGTGGCGCCTCTCCAGCCACTCCTCAAAGAGGGGACTTATCGCCGCAATTGTGGCGTGCCCAGCACTGGGTTGCGACAATCGCACTCTCCATGCCGCCATGAGATCCTGCCGGAGCTCTGTCCGCTGTGCCGCGATTTCTCGCGGCAGCGGAGTTACGCCCCGGCGCTTCATCTCCTCGCGCCACTCCCAAATGTGCGCGAGGACCTTCGCCTCCAGATCCCATGGCGGTAATCCGGCAAGGAGGCTCGCCGCCTCACGAGAGACCGTGCGGTATCCCCGGGCCAGCCGAATGGCCATGACCCTTTGGGACGCATTCAACCGGCGGGCTGGCCGCAGCCTAATGGAACGCGCCCACACCGGTGCCCCGTAAAGGGCCATGGACCGCACGACCCCCGCGTAGAGCCTCCGGCAGGAGGCGTTTGGCCCCCCAAGATTGGGCAGGAGCCGCCCCAAGGCGGCCCCGGCCCGGTCCAGCCTGGGAGCCAAACGACGGAAGTGCTCCACGAAGTTCCACCGGCTGTCGAGGACGAGTCCTAGATACTTCATCGTCGACTCGACGCCGATGTGAACCCCTCCTACCGTGATTTGGGAACCCGACAGTGGCGCGTTCCGAGGGCCATGAAAACACATGACCTCGGACTTGTGCAAGGCCACCTCGAGTCCCAATTGCCGGATTCTATTGACGATTGTCGCAACCCCGCGTGTCGCGAGTTCGGCCGCCACCTGGTGCGACCTCCCTTGCGCCAGGACCAGCGTGTCGTCAGCGTAGCAAACTACGCTGACGCCGCTAGGGAGGTCGGCGCGCAGCACCCAGTCGTATCCGATGTCCCACAGATGCGGCCCTAGGACCGATCCCTGTGGGACACCGCACGACATCTCTCGCCGGTTCCACACTCCCTGGTGACCGGGGTAGATGACGGCCCTGTCCGTCAAATAGGCCTCGACCACACGACAGAGGTAGGTCGGCATCCGGTGGTACCGGAGTGCCTCCCTTATGCAACTCCAGGGCAGGGTATTGAAGGCATTGGCGATGTCTAGAGACACCGCAAAGACGACCCTACCCCGGGCCACAGCATCCCCCGTCGTGAGGTGGCGTCCACCGTAGAGCGCCCTCTGCGGAAACCAAACTGGCTCTCCGCCAAATCCGGCCCCACCCGCACCAACCGCCCGAGTCCGCAGGGCGCCCCGGCTTCTTTATGAGGACCAGTTTCCCCGTCTTCCAACGAAGTGGGAACTGGCCCCTCTCCATGCATGCGCTCAGGAGACCCCTTAGTCGAGGCCCGAGAGCCTCCATGGCCAGGACCCAGGCCTTCCCAGGTAAGCCGTCGGGTCCTGGGGCGGTATTCTTGGCATTCAGCCTTCGTACCGCCACTCTCATTTCTGCCTCGGTCACCTCCGGAGCATCGTCGTCGTCGTCGGCAGTGTGGTCCGCATCGAGCACCGCATTAGACGGAGCCATGAGCGGGGAGGCATGTTCCCCTCTCGAAGGGAACAGAGCGCTCACCACGTCCTCCACAAGCTGAGGCCGGAGACTCTGCGTCAGCGGGGGAGCCCATGGGCGGAGTTTCTCCCGCACCATCTTGTATGGGCGTCCCCACGGATCTGCGTTCAGAGTCTCCAGCGTTTCCTCACGGGCCAGTGCCCTGGCCCGCAGGATCTCCTCCTGGAGGGCGGTCTTCGCCGCTCTGTACCCCTCGTACAGCTCCGCCTGAATGGCTTCCGTATCCGGAGGGCGGATACGGAGCCTGCGGTGCCTGGCGTACCGGCGTCGCGCAGCAACGCACGCATGGCGCAGAGCCGTCAACTGCTGCGACCACCAGCTCACCTGGCGCGAAGCACATCCGGGCTGGACACGGGGCATTGCCACGTCACAAATATTGGACATGGCCTCCCGGAACCACTCCGCCTCGTCGTTGATGTCGGCAGGCCTATCCGGTGATGACACCCAGGCCTGCACGATCGAGGCTTCCAGGAGAAGCTCCCGGTCCAGCTGCTTCAGCGCCCACCGCGGACCACTCGGGGCCTGTCGGACCGGCGCGCTCGAGGACTGGGCGGAGACGTCAAACCGGATATACCGGTGGTCGGAATACGTCTCCACCCCCTCCATGACGCGCCAGTCAATGACACGCGGAGACAGAGCGGGGCTGGCGAACAAGATGTCCACCACCGACTCACCCCGCATCCGCACACACGTGGGGACAGAACCCCGGTTTAGGACGACCAGGCCTGTCTCCAGAGCCCAGTCCTCCACCATCCTGCCCCGCGTGTCCGTATACCGGGAACCCCAAGCCATATTCTTGGCATTGAAGTCCCCGAGGACGAGCACGGGGAGAAGGCTTGCCCCCTGGGACTTCAATATGGCGAAATTTGGGTGTACTATGGGTACACCTCTGCCTACCCTTCGGGGAATCAAAGAGTGATGATATTATGTTATGTTACATTAGATCACTACCACGCAAATCCTCAACATTTCTGACTTGATTCACGGTCAAATTACGTTTAAAGAAATATAATTCAAAAACCACAGCAAAGCCAGTAAAGCAATTATTTACAGCGGCCATACAACAATTTCATGCGCTGAAAACCACTGAAAACAACAATTACACTTGCAAAAGCTATACCGACACTGTTGCATTTAAATAACCAATTAATTGAGAGCTCTTTTATTTTTCACGTTTCCCCTTTATCCATCTTTGGTAAGGGTTTGTTAAAGGGGAGGGGGAGGTCAATTTAAATTGGCTCAGGTGGCTCAATTCCGTGTAGTGGGTAGCCAATTAAACAAACTGTGCGAAGTTGTAATGAGATCGGAGGAGAATTGAACAGTCAAACTGTAGCACGTCGGCATTATAATTTAAGTAGTTAGATTATTTGCGAGAACCTAAAGTTTTTGGTAAACTATTTAGAGTTGGTTGATAGGTGTTTCGTTTTGGGGAACAGTTTAATGGCGTTTCTAGTAAATTCTTTAGTTAAATTAACTCTATTCGCCATAACAAACTAAGGTATAATATTATTTTATTTACGACTGATTGACTGATCTATCAACGCACAGTTCTAATCACTGAACGGATTGGGCTGAAATTTGGCACACAGATAGTCATTATGACGTAAGCGCGCACTAAGAACGGGTTTTTGGAAATTCGACCTTTAAGGGGTTGAAAAGGGGGGATTTCGTTTGTATGAAAAATCTTATTTCTTGAGTTAAGAGACTTGAAACTTGGCACGAATACTTATCTAAGCAAATGATATAGTTACTCATTTCTAATTATTGGGGAGTGTCAAAGTTTGTAGATAAGAATTTTAACGCGCGGTCCGATTAACTCGAAACTCAGCATTTATAGTTAAAACCAAAAATAAAGAATAATGTGTAACAGGGGTTTTAAAAAATTTACCCTTAACGGGGTAAAAAGGGGTAGTCTATATCACAGCTCAAACCACTGAACGGATTGGGCTGAAATTTGGCACACAGATAGTCATTATGATGGAAGCATCCAATAAGAAAGGGAAATTCGACCTTTAAGGGGGTGAAAATAGGGGATACAAGTTATATGAAATTTTTTATATTCATTTAGTTAATAAACTTGAAACTTGGTACGGTACTAAAAATTAAAACAAAAAAAAAAAAAAAAATTGCTCCTAACGGGGCATATATGGGTAATAAAGTTTAAAAGGTAAAGATCATAAATAAATCTAAAGAACGTAAATATTAAGGCAAAGTGCTAGTTATTGTATAAAATCCCCACCCTTGTATTTTATATATATAGATAATTATATGTTTAGATTAGTTACAGTTGTAATGGCAATCATGTCATTTGGTTTGAATAGGTTTTTAGGGTTCCGTAGTCAACAAGGAACCCTTATAGTTGCGCCATGTCCGTCGGTCCGTCTGTCCGTCTGTTCGCGGCTTAGCTCAGAAAACGTTGGTACTAGAAAGCTGTAATTTGGTATGGATATACGAATAAACGACGCCGACAAAGGGGTAAAAAAAAATCGTACAAAAAATATTTTTTTAGCGTACCTCCCCTACACTTAAAGTGGGGATGGTTTTTTTTTTTCTCGTCAATCCCATGGTGTGGTGTATCGTTAGAGTTATCGTTAAAGGTCGTTTAAAAAGAATGTGAGTTTGTCAAAATCATTTTTGGATTCAGGGATCCGTTTGCGGAATATTATGCTTTAAAGTGCTAATTTTTGTTAGAGCCAAGTGCAAAAATTAGCACTTTAAAGCATAATATTCCGCAAATTGACGCATTGACGTCACATAATTAAAAATGGCGCCCTCTAAAGGACATACAGTCAGGAACTAAAAAACAAAAATTATTTAATCGTACCATGTTGGGTATCAAATGAAAGGGCTTAATGAGCACATTTCAAAAATAATAGGTCTTTACCTATGAAATTGCCGTTTTGTATGAAAAAATTTAAACGAATTTTTTTCATTAATTTTTTATTTGTATGCATCGAAGTAATCACCCATGCAATCAATGCATCTTTGCCATCGCAGTGGCAGTTTATTGATGCCCTTCTTAAAGAAATCAGCTGGACGGGAGGCAACAAATTCTTCAAAGGCATTTTGTACTGCCTCTCGGGTATTGAATTTTTTTCCCGCCAAGAAGTTATCCAAATTCTGGAAAAAGTAGTAGTCTGTAGGCGCAAGGTCTGGTGAGTAGGGCGGATGACGGAGAGCTTCCAACCCCAGTTCTTGCAACTTGGAGACCGTCTGCTGTGCAGTATGAGGTCGCGCGTTGTCGTGCAGGAGCAGCGGAGACGAGCGATTGACCAATGCTGGTTGGAGATGCGCCAGCTTCTCCATTATTGTGTTCAGTTCTTCACAGTACACATCTGCAGTAATGCTCACCCCGTTTGGTAAGAAGCTGTGATGAATCACACCGGCGCTAGACCACCAAACAGTGACCATCACTTTTCTAGGGGTAAGTTTTCGTTTAGGGCATTGTTTAGGTGCTGAACCAGGATCCAACCAACTTGCTGAGCGCTTGCGGTTATCAAACAGAATCCATTTTTCATCGCAGGTAACAATGCGGTTCAAAATTCCTTCATTTGTGTGTCTGTTGAGCAGTGCAAGGCACGTCTCGACGCGTACTTCGCGCTGGCGATCATTGAGTTCGTGGGGCACCCATTTGTCAAGCTTTTTTACCTTGCTAATTTGACGCAAATGGACCAATATTGTTTTGACGCTAACGTCGAAAGCTGCTGCTAATTTAGCCGTAGATTGTGTATCATCAGCTTCCACAATCGCCTTTAATTCGTCATTGTCGACCAAAGTCTTCGGACGACCGTGAGGTTCATTTTTTAGGTCGAAATTTCCAGAACGGAAGCGAGCAAACCAATAACAGGTGGTCCGTTGGTTTGTAGTGTTAGCTCCGTAAACGTCGTTGATGTTGCGTGCCGCTTGTGCCGCGTTGCTGCCACGACGGTACTCATATTCCATAATTACTTGAATTTTTAACGTATCCATGATGACGAAAAAGATTGAAATGCGATGAAAATGTAACACTAATCAATAAAGAAATGACTACTTTTGGAAAAAAAAATCCATGTTTTTAAAATAAAATTAATTTGAAATTAGAATTCTTAGCCAAACAAAAATTATTTTGATTTGAAATGGCCAGTATTGCAGAACGGCAATTTCATAGGTTAAGACCTAATATAATATATACCCCAAAAGAATTAAAAAAAAAAAAAAGTAATAAAAACTAAAACCCAACTACGACTAAAATGGTATAAACAAGACACCACAGACAGACAAATTAAAAATCCGGAGTAACACGTAATCTGTTCGATTTTTGCTCTAACACGTGTGACTCCAGATTTTTAATTTGTCTGTCTGTGGTGTCTTGTTTATACCTTTTTAGTCGTAGTTGGGTTTTAGTTTTTATTACTTTAATTTTTTTTTGTTCACTCTAGTAGCAAAGCTTAGTCGCGAATGAATGATATCCGCAGAAAGATCACATTTAAACCTAAATTGTTCAATCCAAGTAATTATTAGAATAGTCTCTCCAGCAAATTGGTAGGCACAGTCCACACATTTAAATGTAAAAGTTGATAACTTCATTTTACGTTCGAAATTAACAAAATTATCAATGGCTCAGTAGAGAAAACTCAATTCAATGGAGCTTTAGCAGATAAGACTTAGTTTTGCCTCTCATTTCGTTCTGAGTTGAAATCTGACCTCGTTTCGTGAAACTCATTAGGTACAGGTAAAACGGAATTAGATGGTTAAAAAGCCTGAGCAAAAAAGAATTAGGCGTTAAATTACGTCTGTTTTTATTCATTTCGTGTGTTTTCGTTTCGCATTTTTGTTTTTGGGATAAGGCAGGCCTTTTTCTAGTACCTGCCTAAATGACAAGCTTTTTCTTTTACCTAGCCAGTTGAATGAAATATTCTCGTTTTTCTAGCATACTTTATATAATGAGCAAAATGCAAAAATAAACTAGAAACAAAAATATAAATTACTAGCTGCGCCCCGAGGTTACAACCGCGTAAGTCTTGATCTTGTGGGGATTATCGGGATAAAATGTTTCCTATATCCTATTCCAGGTCATGGTCTACCCATGTGCCAAATTTCATCTAAATCCGTTCAGTCGTTTTTGCGTGAAAGCGTAACTAACAAATAAACAAACAAACTCACTTTCGCATTTATAATATTACTAGCTTCCGCTCGCGCCTTTGCCCGTGTGGTCGATAAAAAGTAGTCTATGTCCTTCCCCGGGATGCCATCTATCTCCTTGCCAAAATTTATCGAAATCTGTTCAGTGGTTTAGTCATGAAAATCAAATCAAATCAAATCAAATCAAAATCATTTATTTGCCTAAATAAGGTACAGAAGGTTGGTAAAATGTACAGAATTGTTCTCTTATTCTGTCTTTAATTTCGGCGTGCAAATATAAAATAACGTTACATTTTATTTAAATTAATTATTGATGATACTCATGCAGTCATTAAACAGATAATCCCATTAAAATTGTATTAAGTATTGAATTAAGTAAATGTCAATATAATGAAAAAATAAAATAAAAATAAACAAGTAATAATAAATGTCAATAATAATCAAGTCAATAATGGGAGAGATTCGCCACACAATTTTAGTAATAATTTAGAAAGACCGTGCAATTTACATACCTTACAATTTATACTCTAAAAACTCACACTATAAAAGCATTTTTCAATTAAACACCTCGTCAAATTACTTTTAAATAGAATTTGGTATTTTATTATACAATTTTATGCACATAATATAGCTGTTATTACCAGTACATGTGAGATTCGTCCTCGGTTGAACTAACTTATTAGTATACATAGATCGTGGGGCATAGTAGCTTGTCGCTTGCTGTAAAAGTCTCTTATGTTTGAAAACAAATATACAGGATTCTAATATATAAATACATGGTAGAGTTAGTATTTTATATTTCCTAAAGAATGGACGACATGACTCTATTTGCTTCAACCCAAATATAGCTCTTAGACACTTTTTAGCATTACGAATGCTTGATCAATCTCCACACAACGACCCCATATGATAATATCATACCTTAGAGTGGAGGTTATATTATAGCCATGGAAAGCCGTTAATGCGGCATTTCTAGATACCTCGCAGCTAATACGCCTCAAAGGGTATATAAAATTATTTATTTTAACACAAATGTCATTTATATGATTTTTCCATGAGCAAAATTTATCTAAATTTATTCCAAGAAACTTAACAGAATCAGTTTCTATCAGGGAGAACCCTTTATAAGATATATTTAGGGCCTGCGGTTTTGATCGACGGGTATAAAATTGAATGAATTTTGTTTTATTAATATTAACTTTTAAATTATTAGCCTCTAGCCACTCTATAGTTCTTTGAAGAGCACTATTTATTTCTTGTTCGTACGTACTTTTATCTTGCCCTTTGATAATAATTGTAGTATCGTCGGCAAACAGTACGCATTTATGATTTACTTCTGGGAAATCATTTATGTACAGCAAAAACATTGGCGGCCCTAAAATACTGCCCTGTGGCACGCCATATCTATTATACTTAAACGAAGATTGGCATGATTCTAACGTTTTAGTTTGGTCATTATAATTTGTTACTTCAACTGATTGTATTCTGTCTGACAAATAAGATTACTACTATTTTTTTGTCAATATAGTCTGTTACTTCTTTTATTAAAAGGTAACATACAGACAGACAGACAGATAGACAGACAGAGTTAACTTTCGAATTTATAACATTAGTATGGGTACTTAGGTTAAGCAGCACTTTCAAATCAAAAATGTATTGCCTTGCCTCTCAATAGCTCATTTATCAATACCAAATCGTCCAAATAAATTTTCCCAAAATTAAAGCACAAATACGTCTCTTCATAGCTTTAAAAACCTACGCCAACTGAATGAACTGTACCGGGATAATCCTTCTTGAGTCTCCTTCCAAATGATCCTTTACGAAACAGACTGCAGCTATCCAATGTGCAGTGTTAGTACCAGGATTACAGAAGGTAGAGGGATATGCAACCTCTTCGTGTATTTGTCGACATGGATTTGGATAATGATACCTACTTACTTAGGTGGTGTTATAAGAGTTTGAATATACGCGAGCACATGTTTTCTAGCATAAACTATATTTTGATTTTTTCGCATCACACTGACGTCACGCAAAATCTTGCATCGCGCATGAATAGTTTACCGCGCGACTACCATATATACAACATCCCGACATCAATCGTCGGCCAGTAGCCCATCACACACAACACCCATCTGGTCGGAAGACAGACAGACAGACAGCGGAGCCATAGTAATTGGGTCCCGTTTTACTCTTTGGGTACGGAACCCTAAAAAAGCAGCGATATCTCATTAAAAAAAATGCCGTCTCTATTATTTCTATACTCTGTGACATTTCTGTATTCTGGTACAGTTGTACTGTAACGCCTTTGAAGCAAGTTTGCCTAGCTTGAAATACTATTTATCGTTCTGCTCAGTTAGCATAATAATTATTAAAGATGGTAATGGCTTATCCTGAATACTCTCGACAGTACGGCTTAATTTTAAATAAATAAATTCTAGAGCGGACTTGATCCTTCTTTGGATCTGATTTTAATCTTTCCTAGAAAAATAATTTCGCAGCCTAAAGTGTCCAAAGAAAACAAAAATTCTTGGAAACGAATCAACATAAATACCGATAAAAAATATTGCTCCAAACTTACCTTTGAATTTCTGTTACATAATGATTGGATTCTGATAAAAATAATGATTATTATTTTTCCATATTACGTTATGATTAATGCCTAGACAGAGTTGGTTCCAGTCTAACGATATACAGCTAAATATCAGTTTTTTTTAATGCACAAAGGTGTTACCAATGTCTCTTCTTACCCTTGTAGTAGGTAGGTTCAACAACGCAGAGTCCTTTGGACAGCAATGACCCAAATTTTTCAGCTTTTTACAAGAAAATAATTTTATTTACATAATATTATAGTAATGAATTTCATAGAACCGGCTGGTTCGAATAATTTTGATAGTATTTTAACCATAGACATAATAGCAACAATATGGCGTTCTGAGTTGAGCTCCACTATTACTGAGAAACGCTTGCACTAACTGGACAGGTCTACTCAAATCTGTGTGGTCCTTTCCTCAAAAGCCCATTTAAGACGCTAATCTACATGGTCCTCATATGGCTTTAAAAGAGACTGCGACCTCTGAGTTTGTTTCGGCCTTTCTTCTCAGAGTAGTCTGATAGGAAACGCCGATCACATCTACCTTATTTTTACTATTCTATAATAATGACGTGTAAAAGTGATGCTAATATCCTATTTACAGAATAAACAATTTCATTTCATTTGTGTGAACTACACTGATAATGCGATCCTATACATAAAACAGGATGAAAATAACTTCAAGTTCTAGAAAATGTATTGTTATAATAGTTGTAGCTGTCAAAACAAACGACTGCGATGGTAATGAATGTACAGTTCCCGACTAAGCTTAAGCCTTCCCGTCTTCCCTGCAGAACTTGTAGGAAAGCGACATTTTGTATTTTCCGGTTGAGAAGTGTTATTTCAAAACTGTAAAACCACCACGATTTAATTAAATTAATTTATTATGAAAAATAGAGGAACAGAAACAATAGACCCGCTACACCACGAATCGGTAAACATAATTATAAAGTCCTGCTGCCTCTGTGGGAGCAGTGGTGGCCCAATAGTATGCGGCCGCGACTTACGAGATAAAGGTCGTAGGTTCGAACCCTGACAACCGCTTTACTTTGTGTAAATTATTTCATCACCACTGCTCTCAATACGGTGAAAGAAAACATCATGAGGAAATCGACATGTCCTAGAACCAAAACTTCGAAGACATTGTGACATCTACCAACTGGCACTGGGCCCGCGTGGTGGATTACGGCCCACTCCTTCTCACTGAGTGGAGGCCTGTTTCCCAGCAGTGGGAACATTATAGGCTGATTATGCTACCTCTGTCATCTTCAAATGATTGAAAGAAATAGAAAGATCTGCCAGGGTTGCGGAATAGTCCGAAAGAGATACCGGGACCCTGGCAACAGGCAACCGAAGGAACACGGGTGGGTTTTAGTCAGTAAGAGTCTGACACGCCCTTCCGCTCCGCCCAGAGCGGGAGAAGTCATATGATAATTTCCCACCCAAAAAAAAAAAAAAAAAGTGGGTGAAAAAAAATCTGCTCGGCTTGGTTGGTCGAAGAGCCACTAATTCCGACTGGCTAATAATGTTAACAGCGTTAGAAGTAAGATAGCCAGTTCCTCTGTGGTTGAGGATTCCGGGTGAAGCTCGCTTCCACCGGCCTGATCATCAATTACCATCAGGTGAGATGCAGGCAAAGAGTTTCACCGTTAAAGTTAAAAAAACATATTTTAAATTCGTTTAGCGCTAAATGCATTTAGTGATTTATGGTGCAAGTGAGATTGATTCTTGGACAACTGTTAACTGTTCTTTTTTTACAGTTATGATTTCTGTGAGATATTGCAGTACCACGTCCTTTCCTGGATCAAAGGACCAGGAAGGAAAGTGTTAAAACAAAACTGAAATATACAGAATAAGTCGCCTGAATCTCTAACTAAAGGGAATTCATCCCAACCGCTGCTATATTATACGAAGGATATTTGACCAGACCGTCCCGTTTGACAAATAAACGTAAAATTGCTTATCGCAACCCAACAGATCTTCTGTGGGACTAATTAAACCCAAAACATTGCCCCTGTTGCCCCGACGTTGTAGTGGGTTATTCAAAATATATAGAAGCTACGAAATAGAAACTTATTACTTGATTGTTTCATTTAATATTGTCTTATAATCCAGAATGGGGGCTAAATCAATGACTCGTGTCCTCTGAGAAATACAGTAAAACACATATTTTTAGGTAGGATATGGCTTAAAGAACTTTTATTGTAGGTACTAGCTGCGCCCCGCGGCTTTACCCGCGTAAGTCTCGATCCCGTGGGAATATCGGGATAAAAAAATCCTATGTGTTAATCCAGGTTATAAACTATCTGTTGGCCAAATTTCATCAAAATCCATTCAGTAGTTTTTACGTGAAAGAGTAACAAACATCCATCCATCCATCCATACTTACAAACTTTCGCATTTATAATATTAGTTAGATGTACCTATCACCTCATGTACCCATATTCTGGCAAATAAATTATTTGATTTGATAATTTGAAACATTCTAATGATGAGATGGGTCGGTAATGGTTTTGGGTTCGCTTTTGAAAATTCGAAGTTCGTTCTATGCTTATTATTAAGAAATCATAGCTCGAACTTTCATAAGGACCAAATCAAATACAGGACCAAACATACAGGGCCAAATCGAATGCTACAGGTAGTTTAAAAGCGGCCATACATATAGTTAGTAGCCTGATAAAGTATAATTTTAATCACGCCCGTATTTATATCGGTAGGTATTTGTATGATTGAAAATGAAGTAGAATTAATAATCCCACAGTGACAGCGTTCGACGTGTTATTAATGATTATGCGGTCAACATAAACCAGGGATATAATTACAGTAATAACATATCCATCGTTCCTGTAATTATAATAATGTGATGAATTTAGTGGCTCACCGACAGATTGCAATATACAAACTATTTGTTTTTTTTTAAGTCCATTTGTAAAATGACTTAACTCTTTTTGAATTAACTTTTTTCGAAATTAAATGTATTTTATTTTTTAATGGACTACAAAAATCGTTCACTATTTTACAGGGCCACAATTGGATCAGGTTTTGCGACCAGTTTTCTATTTTGTTTTTTCAAATTCAGGTGACTTCCATTTGCCATTCATTTCTTATAACTCTGTGGCAGCATAACTGGATAACAACTCGTCAGCCATTTTCTTTTTTTATCGTCACGACGATATGTTGTACGCCGTGGCAGCCAAATTTCGTGCGACATAAAAAATTTATCATCCAGCCAGGCTTATAAGTGCTGACTTAAGACAGAGAAATGATTAAAATTTCATTATCCAAAATGTAAGAGAAAGATTCTTTGAATATTTGAAGGGTTGTCGCGCAGGTGGTGTCTTTTGAAGGAGAAACAACTGAAATCACTTTGCTTATTACACTCTCAGACTTTAAAAAGAGTTGTATTAAGAGTCTATTTTAAATAAGGTTCTTTTTAAAGAGAATATTTTTACCCATTTCAAGAGCTTTTGAGGAGTGGTTTGAAAGAACTTTGGCACTAAGGACCTTTTTGCGTCATGTAATTTGGCAGGGTTTTGACTTGACTTAGTTTGAACAAACATATTTCATTGCCAATTATGAATAAATTGATTTGAAGTTCTGCCTGACCTAATATTTCACATCAAAGTTATCCAAAAATCTGCCTAGCCTTTACTCAACTAGAATAAATTGATTTGAAGTTCTGCCTGACCTAATATTTCACATCAAAGTTATCCAAAAATCTGCCTAGCCTTTACCCAACTATTTTGGGGTCGGCGTCCAGTCTAACCGGATGCAGCTGAATACCAGTATTTTACATGGAGCAACTGCCTACCTGGCCTCCACAACCCAGTAACTGGGCAATACGATACCGATATAGAATTTCGGGCTTCTGACGTCCCGTAACGACTTTGAAAGATCCACGAATGACAGCCGGGAGCAACAGCATAACGTGCTTTCCGGGGCACGGAGGAGTCTCGGTATGTAAAGATGGTCACCCATCCACAGAACAACCCCGGCAAGCGTAGTTTAACCTGAGGGATCGACCCGTGCGGCTGATAATACTTAGCCACGAGAGCCTCCGCATCAAAGTGATATATTGGCTTTCAAAAAGTACAGGAACTTATCTATAACTGAAAGATAAAACTATGTTTTTTTAGAGAAAGATCAATCTGCCTAGCCTTTTCCCAACTATGTAGCTTAGAATTCAGCTGAATATCAGTATTTTATTTTGTCTGTCTGTCTGTCCGTCTGTCACCAGGCTGTATCTCATGAACCGTGATAGTTAGACAGTTGAAATTTTCACAAATGATGTATTTCTGTTGCCGCTATAACAACAAATACTACAAAACAGAATAAAATAAATATTTAAGGGGCTTCCATACAACAAACGTAATTGTTTTGCTCGATATTGATAACTGCAACAGGTAGACGCTTGAAATATTCACAGAATATTGAGTTATATATTCACTTTAAAAATAAATAATTAACACAACAGACATGATTTTTTTGCCGTTTCATAGATAATGGTACGGAACCATTCGTGCGCGAGTCCGACTCGCACTTGGCCGGTTTTTTCAGAGAAAGAATGAAACTAAATACGAATAACAAGACATCTAATTGTCATCATTATTTGTAATTAGGATCGTGTCAACAACGATGTTATAACGTAAAATAATCCAGCTTTTACATCCAAAATTATAATCTGCAACAGTTTTTGTAGTTTCGTTTAATTATAATAATTTGTTTTGTTGCAGTATTCAGGCATAACTGAATAATTAATTTAATTTAACTTAAATATTTACCTCAACGTATTACAATACATTTTTGATAAAGGTGTATAATATTTTAGACGTAAATTTCCTCCTTACACAGATAAGCCTCAAGCTTTTAATAAAATATTAAAGTTAATAATGTAAGTTTTATTCAGTACTTTTTAGTTCAATAAAAGCTTGTTTTTATATATAGAGATTTTTACTCATTTTTATTTTTTTACCCGACTACGGCGAAGAAAAAAGGAGGGTTTTTGACCGGTATCTATGTATGTATGTTCATGTGTTCCCTCATATCTTCTAAACGACTCATCACAATTTGACAAATGAGGTATCGTTGGAAGCTTCTTGACCGTCCGCTAGTTATAGGCTATGTGACGTCACATTATATTTAAAAAATAATCCAAAAAATAAAACCGACTTCCAAAAAAAACACTCAAAACTGAAAAATAACTTTAATTTCGGAAGTCGGTGTCTTTGCTTTCCAATTTTCGATTTTTGGAAGTCGGTTTTTTTTTTGTAAAATGTTTTTATTTTTCACTTTTTAGTTGTGGTACCTACCCCACACAAATTCGAATATCACTAGCTGATGTAAATAACAGTGACGGAGTAAATTAATGCATCGTCTAGATAAACTAAATGGGAAAAATACGTAATATTGAAGCTAACTCAAAAACTACGCAAGCAAAGTTAATACAATTTATATGGGACCACCTCGGAAGCATGACCTACCATACAAAGAAAGAATCATCCAAATTGATTCATAATTGGCGGAGTAATCGAGTAACCAACAAAAAAAAAACATACAGACGAATTGAGAACCTCCTCCTTTTTGAAGAAGTCGGTTAAAAATGGCGCCCTCTAGAGGACATAAAGCCATAAACTAAAAAACAAATATTTTTTAATACTTAAATCATACCATGTATCGTAATTGTAATCGTTTCATTTGATACCTAATCAAATGAAACGGTTTAATTAGCATATTTCAATAAACAAGACACCGCAGACACAAATTAAAAATCCGGAGTCACACGTAATCTTTTCGATTTATGCCCTAACAAGTGTTTATAACTTTTAAGTCGTAGTTGGGTTTTAGTTTTTATTACTTTATTTTTTTTAATTCTTTTGGGGTTATAATATATATATTTTTGAAATGTGCGCATTAAGCCCTTTCATTTGCTACCCAACATGGTACGATTAAACAATTTTTGTTTTTTAGTTCCTTACTGTTCTATGTCCTTTAGAGGGCGCCATTTTTATTTAATGTGACGTCACATAGCCTATAACCAGCGGACGATCAAAATGCTTCCAACGATACGTCATTTGTCAAATTGTGATGAGTGGTTTAGAAGATAGGAGGGAACAGATGAACATACATACATAGGTACATATATACATACATACATACCGGTCAAAATCATAACCCTCCTTTTTTCTTCGCCGTAGTCGGGTAAAAATATATAAATTATAAACCCAAAAAAAATTAAAGCATAAACGTGTTATACGGGCATAAATCGAACAGATTACGTGTGACTTCGGATTTTTTATTTGTCTGTCTGTGGTATCTTGTTTATAGCATTTTAGTTGATTGACTTTCTTGTCGTAGTTGGGTTTTAGTTTTTAATACATTTTTTATCCTATCTTGTGTCCCACTGCTGTGCAAAGGCCTCCCCTTTTTCCTTCCAAATCTCTCTGCTTTGTGCGATTTCTGGCCATTACTCATATTTTATTTTATTAGGTACTAATACTAATACTAGTATTAATACTAGTACCTACTACGTTCTTGTTTCATAAATCTTGCTTTACAAGTCTCACGAAGTAGAAAATATTATGACAGGTGATTTCCAAAGTTTCTCCTCAAACAAAACAAGCTATCATCATCTTAACAAGCATCACTCACGCACGTCACAAGCATCACTTCATACAAATTACTTCATGTGTGTGTATCCATAAACTGTTAAATACATAAAAAATACCACTACTAAAACGTATGAAAAGTAATTTGTTTTTATATTTATTATACATACTTTAGTATAAGAATTTTATCCGATGTTCATATTTTTATATAAATTTTTATTTAATTTAAAAGAGTGTCCGTGGAGTTTCTTTCCCGTTCTTCTCCATAGGTTCCTAATACGCTTTGGAATGGGTAACATTAATGAGCTTCATAATATTTCTGACTGACCGACTCCTTGACAATTCAAAAGTGCCTGTAAATGGTTTAACTGAAATAAATACTTTGAGTTTGAGTTTATCATAAATGATACCACCAAAAATGAAAAGTAATAGAATCGTTTGTCCTAGAAGCGAAGATTCCCAAAAACTCAAACGAGACAATATTCCACATAAAATCGCTCCACAAATTCGGTCCCAAAAAGCCTTGTTTGTTCATATCATTGAAAAGCCTATCGAATCAGATATGGGCAGTCAGTTTGCTTCGCAAATACAAGTCCCGGGTTTTTGAGGAAAAAAAATTGTATAATTCGGTCTTTGGGACCACAGTCACGTAGGCCACGTTAATTCTCTCGGTATCGCCGCACTGATAAGAGGGAAATTGTTCTTTATTTTTTAGCAACAAAGGGTTGTAAATCTGTTGCTTGAGTCAAGGGCTGAGTGGAGATTTTTGAAGTATGAGTGTTGTTATTTTGAGGGGAATGACTTTTTATTGCGATTCCTTGTTGTTTTATTTGATGATAGCGAAGCCTACCTACATATTTTAACCGTGTGCGTAAACAGTATCATGGATAGGCAATTTTGCTTGCCTGTTTACATGAGAGGAACATTCCTCTCTTTCCATCAGTTGTGTTCAAATCCTTCTACTGTATATTGACCGAAGACATACATAGTACCTACCATAAACCATGGCATTTTATCCTTTACACAGTTCATTTAGTCATTGAAGACAATAATGTGCTAGTTAATTTTACATCCAAAAATCGAAACCGGTTTAAAAATTACCGCTTGACACCTACCGGTTTATTTCGGTGTTCCTCCGAACTTTTCTTAAGAACGCGAAAATTTTAAGAATTTTATTTTAACCTAAATTAACCGGTTTATTCGACGAACAGCCTGTCAGCATTCTTACTACTGAATACAAACTGAACAGCACGCGACGTTTCGTTTATTTAGGTCCATATTAACCGGTATTTATTTATATAAACCGGTTTTTATTTCTCTAAACCGGGTTTTATTTATCTAAACCGGTTAATCAGAAAAACCCTTACAATTCTCTTGCAAGTACCGGTAAAAAAAACGGTTTATGCGAACGAAACCGAATGTAAAGGTCAAGTACATCATAACAGTTTGAAAATTTAACCGGTATCCCAGACTTGATTACATCTACTACTTACCTAAGGACTAACTAATTCTTTATTTCAACACTCGTTCCGCTTAGTCCTTTAAAATTCCTTTTATAAGACATGTCTAAAGATCATAGATTAAAAAGAAGATTTAATTAACTGAATCCATTTAGATTCTTATCGTTTTCATACCAATTTGCGAAAGTAAATGCTCTTTCAAAGTAAAAGTTGCCCTGAGACGATCTTAATAGAAATATTCACCTGACTTCGTGACACTTCGTAGGTACCTGAAAAAAAAAAAGCCTGCCGATACCGTCCCATTGGTGTCGTGGTTGCAAGCGCGTCTGCTGAGCGTAGGGTCCTGGGTACGATTCTCGGGTCCGGCAAAATGTTATTGGGGTTTTCCTTTAGGAAATTCTGTATTACAGACCGGAGTTTGGAAGTTGGCGTTGGTTCGGAAAGCTCGTTAAGCCGTTGGTCCAGTTGACTGTCTGTACCTACCTACACCATTTTTTTAAATCATTTAATGAAATTTTACCAGTATCATACATTCTGGCTAGAATATGAATGCTGGAAAACTACCTACCTGAAAAACAAAAAAAAAAAACATTGTTTCATGAGTATCGAAACCGCAACTTTTGATACAGAATCCAACAACACAGCTATGTCAACATCAGTCAGTTATTGAAAGAAAGAGAACGCGTAGGTATTATATTAATACACATAAAACTCCATAATAATAAATATTGATAAAGCGTAAAGCATGTTTATATTCCATCGAAATTATTGACATGAAAAAAATATTTGCAGACAATTAAATTCTCCGGCGCATTTTATTTGCAAACAACAAATATTTTAATGTATCGTAAATATACGTACAGATTGGCATAAAAGAATATGACGCGGTGACAAATTAAACTAATAGTTATTTGTTATGCAAAGGCTGCGAAGTTGTTTTTTGGCGTAAGGATTGAACCATGAGCGAAACGAGTGGTTCAAATTAAGAATCCTGAGCGTTGCGAGGGTTTCAAAGGTACGAGACGCAGAATAACTTTAATTGGCCAAAAATCTCACCACTTCCACGGCATCCTCCGTGGCAGCGTAGAGGTCGCTATGGCAATTTTTTTGGGACTTCTGCCTATCTACTGCCCCAGAAAACGTTAGTTGGCTAGCAAAAAATATGTATGTTTTCGAGGCACAGTTTCCAATGTGTAAATAACGGCCTCATCCTAACGAAACCTAACACATTGATCAACTTGTACAGTTTTAGCTTAAGCCTTCACTCGTCGAATGAAAAATGGAAATACTAAAAACATTTATGTAGTAGAATGTTTCTGAATAAATAAAACATGTATTGCAGTCGGTGGATCGCACTGCCATGTAGAGGAAAGATTTATAGCAGCGAGTGTAAAAAGACCAACAAATTGTCGATTCCAAACCACTTTTGCAATGATTTTTAAATGAATATAGGTATTGGTGGTCTATGCATTACATGTGGGGCGATGTTGAGAGTAAAATTATTTAAATTTTACTTTGATTATTTTAAGGAGCAGCAGGAGGAGTGGTGGTCCAGTGGTAACGGCCACGACTTACGAGTTGTAGGTTCGAACCCTGCCAGGCGCTTTACTTTGTGGAAATTATTTCATCGCCACTGCTCTCAAAACGGTGAAGGAAAACATCGTGAGGAAACCGGCATGTCCTAGAACAAAAAAATCGAAGACATGTGACATCTACCAACCCGCACTGGGCCCGCGTGGTGGATTACGGCCCGCTCCCTCTCACAGAGAGGAGGCCTATGTCCCAGCAGTGGGAACATTATAGGCTGATTATGTATGTATGTATATATTTTAAGGTAAGAAAACCAGAGATTTTTCTTGATGTTCTCCTAATAGAAAAAGGTCAGCGGCCAACCTCTCGCCAGTTCCTGAAGAAGTCATCTAAGTTGCCCTTCCATCTTTAAAGACTGTTCAAACTGAGATAAACCCGTGCTTCATTGAAGTATAAAAATTAGGAAGTCTCACGACACACCAATTTGCACACTCTACTTATAAGTTAGTTAACACATTCGTCGCGAGCGCTCGAATTTCGTCCCGCATTCCGCGCATTATTCGCCCCAGTTTAACCAAAGCTTTAATCTCATCCTCTAATCATGTGTAATACTGACCCATAGTTCCCCCTTTACCTTTCATCTATACTTCCATACTAATATTATAAATTCGAAAGTAACTTTGTCTGTCTGTATGTTACCTTTTCACGCCTAAACCACTGAACGGGTTTCGATGAAATTTGACAAGGAGATAGATGGCATCCCGGGGAAAGACATATGCTACTTTTTATCGACATACCACCAGCAGATAAAATTGAAATGCTTTTTTTATCAATAAAACCATTAATTAAATTAAGGATTCAATTTTTCCCAGTAGATGTCCACGTCTTCCCAATCAGTTAATTAATTCTGATATTTCAGTTGTAATTCATAGTAGCTGCAGTATTAATTCTGAGTCAGTGGAAGTAGCTTACGATTCAATCAACTCTTACGAAGTAATGTAACGGTAAATGGAACTTGTGGTTCTGGTCCGAGAATCAGCTCGGAATATTATTGGAAATTGTTTTTTTTCTTGTTTGTTACAACTCTAATTATCCTTTTTACTCGTTGGACCGTTGCTCTAATTAATATCTATCTCTTATTGGTTCATAATTATGTCTTATAACGCATGTATTCGTTTAATGACAAATCAATAAATTATGGCTTTAAGGCTACGCTGTCATCCGTCCGTCCGTCTGCCACAGGGTTGTTTCTTTTGAACCGTAATAGCTAGACAGTTGACATTTTCACAAAGTATGTAGCTATGGTAGCTATATCAAGAAATAATAAAAATAAAATAAATTCGAAATTTAAAAGGTGGCCAATACAAGAAACGAAAATATCTATTTCAGCGTATATTCTGAATAACAGCGTCAGGTATATTTGCCTGACACATGCTGAGTTGGTCTCCCATTTGCTGCAAGGTTGAGACGAACACTGTATCTTGTATGTTCCTTTATTTTTTTAAAGTGTGTCATAGACAATATTGTCATCACTGTGTCCAGTTTTCTTTTAAGGTTTTTTTAATTTATTTTTTATTTTGTCTTCTTGTAGTTATTTATTATTGTAATTAGTTATTATTTAACCGTTCTTTTTTGTATGTTGTGCCGTCTTTTGTTTGCCATCTATCTATTTTATGGTGGAACGGAAGTCTTTGTGTGCAAGTCACACCCCACGGCTTCTTTATTTTTCTTTTTTGGTACAACTCTAATTATTCATTTTATCATTTTCAATCAATTTTTATTTAATGGATCCTATCCGATGCCGATGTAATTATTTTTTGGGAATTTATTTAATGTTCATCATTATAACCATTTTTTAATTTCTAAAATTTTGAATTTTTAACAATTTTTTATCAATTTTACCAATGTTATAATTTCAAAGAATATTCAATTTTACCTTTACCTTTACCAATTTATAATTTTAAAGTAGATTTCCATACATTTTAAGTTCATTCAATTGTAACTTTTTACAGCTATCAATTATTTTCTATATTAGCGCTTATTACTAAGTAAGCTTATTTCTCTGATTCATTGTTTTATGCATGTGGTGTTTACCTATAAGTAACTGATACAATGTTATTTATTTTTTAATTTTGTGTTTGTATTAGTGTAATCAATTGTTGGTGAAACTAATAAAAAAAAATTTAAAAAAAATCCTTTTACTCATTATTCCGTTTCTCTTATTGGTATCTCTGGCCTATAATATCTTATACCGCGTGTATTCGTTCAATGACATGAACATGAAGTCGATTACTTCTCGTAGGTACCTAACGACAGACACGTGTTTCATTTTGTTCAACTTTCGATCAGTGGTTTTATCAATCATTGTCCTTTTAGAATAAAGATAATGGCTTTTAGCATAAGGGGTCGTCAGAAGCCCAAAAGTCTGACAACCAGTCTTACCAAAGGGTAAAGAAAGAAAAGAAAGAAAGAAAAATGCATTTATTGGCATTGTAACAGAAAAATACACCTTAAAACTATAAAAACAGAAACAATCAATAAAATGCCAAAAGGGCCTCAGCTCAGCATACTGTCAGATGGCAACACAAAGTGTACCACCTGACGCTGGTTTTCAGCTGCAACCCACAAGTGTCATACGCTAGAATAATAATATAGGTTATAAATAAAAAATTAAAATCTGATATATAAGATAGAAGAAATACAATATATAAAAATACCTAATAAATGTGAATGTTTATAAATAAAATATAATATTTAAAATGGCAACATTCCGTTTAGCCGGCATGGACTCGCTCGCCGCCGGCTTAGAATAATCTGTGCGCAAAGCTGTCAAAAATAAATTATTAATATATATATATATATATATATATGTATCGTATTACCCAGTTACTGGGTTGAGGAGGCCAGATAGACAGTCGCTCCATCTAAAAAATACTGGTATTCAGCTGCATCCGGTTAGACTGGAAGCCGACTCCAACATAGGTAGGAAAAGTCTAGGCAGATTGATTGATTTTTGTCTTTTTAGCATAATCAGCCTATAATGTTCCCACTGCTGGGACACAGGCCTCCTCTCTGTGAGAGGGAGTGAGCTGTAATCTATCACGTGGGCCCAGTAAGGGTTGCTAGATGACACAACATGTCTTCAAACCTGGCCTTTTACCCATGTAGAAATTCAAACCACTAAAGATTGGCAAATATCTCATATAAATAGGTAAACCTTTTTGGCGTTTGCGCAATTCGAATGTCAGAAATATATACCAGGCAAATTACGTAATATATGTAACACAGCTCAGCCCGACTCAGTGCTTGGAAACCACCGAGGATTTAATTACAAGGTAAAATATTAGGAACGAAATAACTAAACTTCAACTTCTACATTAATTTCCTCGGTGGTACAAAATGGCGGCAATCCTCGTGTAACTGTCGCTATTCCTGCTAATTGTCCTGGTTTTAATATTGGTTTTGATGAAGTAGTCAGGAAGGCTGTTTGTCTTTTGTATAATTTTGAGTTTGATTGATGATTATTGAGGGTTCAACCCTGGCCGGAGGAATAGAAGTACTATATAACATAACGTCACCCCTTGTTTCCTCAAAGGATTAGGCAGCGGCCTAAAGTACAGCCTCACTTCGCCACTTATGTTTTAGTCCCATGTAAGAGGGGGCGAGCCTATTGCCACCATCATCATCTGCCTAGCCTTTTCCCAACTATGTTGGGGTCAGCTTCCAGTCTAACCAGATGCAACTGAATACCAGTATTTTACATGGAACGACTGCTTATCCGACCTCCACAACCCAGTAACTGAGTAATAGGATACCCCTTGGTAAGACTGGTTGTCAGACTTTCGGGCTTCTGACGACCCGTAATGACTGTCAAAGATCCACGAATGACAGCCGGGACCAACGTATTAACGTGCTTTCCAAGGCACGGAGGAGTCTCGATATGTAAAGGACCAACCCCGGCAAGCGTAGCTAACCTGATGGAACGACCCGTGCAGCTATTATTACTTTAGCCACAAGCTCCTCCCAAGCCTATTGCCATCAACTGGTTACAAATTCAGACTCTGGACTGCTACTGAGAAATTCCAGTTGGAAAAACCCAATAACACTTTACCTGACCTGGGAATCGAACCCAAGATCTCATGATGCAAAATGAAGCTACCTTTAATACTCCGTGGGCGGTACTTATATTCTTATAATTATTTCCAAGAAAACCCGGAAACAGATATTAATCAAGGAAAATACTGTTCATTCCCAGGAAGGTCAACGCAGCAACCATACAAAAGACAATTAATTAATTTCTCTGCATTTATATGTCATTCACTTTCCTACAAGTAATAAAAACCGGCCAAGTGTGTGTCGAACCACGCACAATGAAGGGTTCCGTAGTTGGGATGAATTTATCAAACAAACTTAACATTGTAGTTGAATATGTTTTTACAACTACAAATGTAAGTTGGCCAATTATTACTGGGTAACTTGTGGAGCCTACTAAGCTGTGACAGTTCTAGCACTTGGCTGTAACAAAAATTTGCACTTTAAATCTGAATATTTCGCAAATGGATCCCTGAATCCAAAAATGGTTTGAACAAACTCCCAATATTTTTGAATGACCTTTCCAACGACAGCCCACATTATGGGATAAGTGACAGAAAAAAAAGGTTCCGGCTTTAAGTAAGGTAGGTATGTAGTTATTTTTTCATGATTTTTTTTTACCACTTTGTCGGCGTGATTTATGTGAATACCCATACCAAATTACAGCTTTCAAGGACCTGAGCTAAGCCGCGGACAGACGGAAACACAGACAGACAGACGGACATGGCGGAACTATAAGGGTTACTTGTTGACTACAGAACCCTAACAATGGTATTAAAATTCAATTGTAAAGCGTACGTCGACGCCATAATAAGACTTTCAAGGCCCGAGTTACGAATAAAAAAATCCCCACGAATCGTTTTTCGACAAATCCCCTATTCAATCTGAAATTATTCGCAATAGAAATTTGAATTGGAGTATTCCGTACATTTGGATGTCGTAATCACATCGCCCTAAGATTCAATTTACCCAATTTTGTACAGGACACGATTGGGCGAATTTCATGATCATTTTATAAGCGGCACAATGAGATTTTTTGGAAGATCTAGATAAGATGATAATACAAAGAAAATACACGAGGGATTTGAATTGCATGAAAAAGAAAGAAAGAAAAATGCGTTTATTGGCATCACATCAGAAAAATACACATTAAAACTATAGAAACAGAAAACAATGATTATAATGCCAAAAGTGCATGAGCTCAGCATAATTTCAGATGACAACACAAAGTATATATGACCTGACGCCGATTTTTAGCTGGAACCCACGATTGCCATACGCTAGAATAATAAACACAGGTAATAGTGTAGAATGTCGATACAGCCTTTGTTTAAATTGCCTGCATAGTTTTCTTCAATGGTTTTTTTTTTACACACGGCAAGTTTTTCGCTGAAGCCGTTTCAAAAACCTTTTAAACTATAAACGTATAGGTGCTGCTTCATTTTATTTTCTTACTTTTGCAATTCCCAGCTTAACAAGCATTTACTAATATCAAACACCACTCATTAAATTACAAAATTCGTAAACCACTCAAAAATGTTTATAGAGCTCACCTTTACAAAATTTCGTACTCATTTTATCAATACAAACACGAAATGATATAGAATATCAGTCTGTTACCATGAATTTCGAGGAACCACCTAATGGAGCCGAGCTCTGGGTCCAAATTAAGTACCGGATTCGTGAATGATGAATTGGCATTTCTATTGGCAACGAAGTGAAAATAACAAAGTATTGATTTGTTATGTAAGACGGTTTTACAGATTGCTGATGATAAGTATGTGCAGAGGTTTTTGTGAAGGGCGGTAATGAGACTTTATTGTTATTATCCTGTCGTGTCGGCACTAGATATTTTATTCTCATCGAATGGTGGTTCAGTTGTCGACATAGCTCTCAGAATAAGCAAACTGAAGTGGCTATGGGCCGGCCATACTAGTCGTAGAATCGATGACCATTCGGGTACACGTGTTCTTGAGTGGAGACCGCGAATCGGCAAACGTAAGGTAGGACGCCCTCAGACTAGGTGGAGATACGATCTTCGCCGGATGGCTGGTAACAGCTGGATGAGATTTGCCGAAAATTGAGCTGAATGGCGTGCAATTGGAGAGGCCTATGCCCAGCTGATGGTCAAAATATTAGTAAGGAAGGTTTTGCAACGAGATTGAATGCCTAACTTATGGTACGGTGAACATAACATACCTAATTTAACGAGGAAACCTTTCTCATGCACTTTGATATTAAAAATATACTTTTAGTTTGTTGGATTTTAAGTCTCAGTCGAAAGCTGAGCTTCTGAGTATTTAGATAGTTAATTGGGTTGATACTGTATTTATAGAGAAATATTTTAGGCCTTTTTTTTTTCGAGTGTCGGAAATCATCAAATGACTTCTCCCGCTCTGGGCGGAGCGGAAGACTAAAACCCACCCATGTTCCTTCAGTTGCCTGTTGCCAGGGTCCCGGTATCCCTTTCGGACATTCCCGCAACCCTGGCAGGCAACGGTCCTAACGGACCCCGTCAGGTGTGCTGACATCTCTTGAGGCGCGCGTGGAACATGACGCGCCATAGACCCGGGCCTGGTCCTTATCGGATGGCGAGCTAACCATTGCTCGCCGTCAGCACGCCCGCGCCTATGGTGGCCGGGAATCTGCCTGGGATTCCCGACGCCCAGGGTGTCTCCAGCGGCGGTGGTTAGGGGTGTGAGGGCGCAAACTTTGCTCCCTCACGCGTACCGCCTCCTTCACGAGCATTGCTGCTTCGCAGAAGGAGGTGACGGCTTCCCCTGCCCTCTCGCTCCGTACCATGGCCTGGACCAGGGCCGGACGCGAGAGGTCAATGCCGCCAATCGCCTCCACGAGGACACGGCGGTGCTCCGCCGAAGCAGGGCACACCTCCACCTAATCCTACAGAGGAACTTCCAGAAGCTGTGACCTGCGTCAGGCGGAAGGTGAGGACGCTGTGGCGCCTCTCTAGCCACTCCCCAAAGAGGGGACTTATCGCCGCAATTGTGGCGTGCCCAGAAATATTTTAGGCCTGTGTTTTACATAGTACTGTCTTGTTAATGTTAAGCTTATAGATCCGTCTTGATCAATGCTCATGCCTTCTTTTTATGAGAAAGTCTTTTGCCCTACAGTGGAATAATAATAGACTGGTATTATTATTGTATGGTCTAATAGATGGCCATTATGGCTGTCAATAAAAGATACTTTTTAGGGTTCCGTATCCAAAGGGTAAAACGATGATATTACTAAGACTCCTTTGTTCGTCTGTCTGACTGTCAGTCCCTCTGTCACCAGGCTGTATCTCATGAACCGTGATAGGTAGAATTTTCACAGATGATGTATTTCTGTTGCCGCTATAATAAAAAATACTAAAAAACAGAATAAATTTGAAGGAGCTCCCATACAACAAACGTGATTTTTTTGCCGTTTTTATATGTAATGGTACGGTGCCCTTTCTGCGCGTCTCCGACTCGCACTTGGCCGATTTTTATTTTTGTGTAAATGATATGTGTTTGTTATTTATTATCTTGTGCATAAATCACACTGCATAAATACATTACCATAATTTTATCAAGGCAATATCAGTTAACATTTGCATAAACTATAAAAGGCACTTTCAATTAGTTTTCTATATGTCTAATAAATATTAAAATGTTTGAAGGGTTGAATTGATTTCCATAGAATTTATACAGTTTTGTTGCCATTAATAGGAACTCCTACAACGGGTTAGTTAAACAAATTGGAAATCCAATATGGTTGCTGAAAACCAATCACTCTCCACATAGGTACTTTTTTTTATAAAACAACATGGCATGTGCATACTAACATTTCAATTTATAGCCAGCCAACAGAAATATTTTATTTTATCCAGACAATTTTTAATTTTTAAGTTTTGAAAACAATGACTGAGCTATCAGGAAACGCTCACTGTAATATAGGCGCTCGGTAAGCTTTCGGTACCGAGCATACCGATGCTGCACCGCTGACGTACCGACCAGTCCGGAAAGGGCCTTATTGTTTTACAGTGCAATCATCTTTTATGATGCCCATAGGAGCAGAAACGAGATGAATGACATTCGTAGGTCATTTTGTATGTAAGAAGGGAATTACTTATGAATATTGTAATTATTTCAAACCCCGTGTCAGGCATAAAAATCTATCTTAAATTCACGACTTATAATAATAGGAATATGACTAGTTGGATGCGGGAAGCACATAACCGGTTGGAGTGGTGGTGCCTCTGGGGGAAGCCTATCTCCAGCAGTGGACGTCCTTCGGCTGAAATGACGATGATGACGAAAAAAAAATACAAGAAACCGTGTTGACATACAGTTAATGTCGACACGGTTTCTTGTATTTTTTTTTTCTTTTTAAAATGTGTCACGGTTGGTGACGGTGATACTTTGTCCACATTACAATCTAGCCTATTCACTAATAAATAATTTAACTAAGTAACTATAAAATTAAGAAATCGTCCAATACGGTCCTTAGTATTCACTTTATGTTAAGGGGAAGACACTTAATTCCCTTGTTCTTTTGTCAGCACTTGCACTGCAGTTTAAGTTCACTCTCAGTATACTAAACTAACTCAAAAGGATTTAGTCTTCGCACTGATTCAGTGATGTCAAGGAGTTGGGAGTCTTCTATAACTTCTTAGTTTGAATCTTAATTCAAAAACTCACCCTGTAAAATGACATTGTGGAAAATAGCACTACGTTTAATCATACTTACACGAGTATGAATATTGTTCTGACTAGCGCGGCGTTATGATATTAATTTTAAATAGGAAAAAACTCGTAACATAAAAAATTCAAATTGTAATAGAATGTGTAGGCAATCAAGTTTTATATTAAAAACGAAATTTAAAAAAATATTCAAAAACGCAGAAAAACAATCTCTTGAATCTAATTTTATATTCAATTTAGAAAATAAAATTGAGAATTTACAGCCCGTAAAGATTAAATTTGAAAATTTGTTTCAAATTTAATCTTTACGGGCTGTAAATTCTACGGTCTAAATAAAGAAGGTAAAATATTGGCAAGATACAGAAATAATATAAAACCCAACTACGACTAAAAAGGTATAAACAAGACATCGCAGACAGACAAATTAAAAATCCGGAGTCACACGTGTTAGGGCATAAATCGAACAGATTACGTGTGACTCCGGATTTTTAATTTGTCTGTCTGCGGTGTCTTGTTTATACCTTTTTAGTCGTAGTTGGGTTTTAGTTTTTATTACTTTTTTTTTTTTAATTCTTTTGGGGTTATGATATATATATTTTTGAAATGTGCTCATTAAGGCCTTTCATTTGATACCCAAAATGGTACGAATAAACAATTTTTTTTATAGTTCCTTACTTTATGTCCTCTAGAGGGCGCCATTTTAATATTTAATGTGACGTCAAATAGCCTATAACCAGCGGACGATCAAAACGCTTCCAACGATACCTTATTTGTCAAATTGTGATGAGTGGTTTAGAAGATAGGAGGGAACAGATGAACATACATACATACATACCGGTCAAAATCATAACCCTCCTTTTGTCTTCGCCGTAGTCGGGTAAAAATAGATCCATGCCTGCGCGGTCTTATAGGTAGACCAAAAATTATTTAATGTCAACTTGGTGAATTTCAGTTTAATTTGTTTTACAAGTGTTCGCCAATTAAGTGTGCAGACATATATCTGCCTAGCCTTTTCCCAACTATGTTGGGATCGGCTTCCAGTCTCACCAGATGTAGCTGAATACCAGTTTTTTTACATGGAACGACTACTTAACTGACCTCCACAACTCAGTTCCTTACTGGTTGTCAGACTTTTTGGCTTCCAACCCGTAACGACTGTCAAAGATTTACAAATGACAACACGGAGGAGTCTCGCTATGTAATGAATGGTCACCCATCCACGGACCGACCTCGGCAAGCGTAGCTTAACCTTCGATTGACCCCTGCAGCTGTTATTATTTAGCCACGAGGCCCTCCTGAATACGTGTAGGACAAAGTAAATATTAAAGCTTTTACTTATTACTAAGTAATATTATATGTCAAACTTGAAAAGTATCTCGTCATGTTTGAGCCAAGTTTTCTACGAGGGTGATTTAATAAAGGGAAGTTTAAGACAAGACGTAGGACAGATGTCAAATAATAAATTTCTTGATGCCCCAAGACTTGTTTCATTGAAATAACAGACGGTGACTAAAAATAAATGTCGCTCATTTTCGCTTCGAGTTTTCGAATTTTGAATGAGTGTGTTTGTGACATTAATTCGTAAAGGGATGACGGAAGAAGTCGCCCCGTCCTTCTACTGTCATATAATGTTTTGGAGTTTATTGTAAAAGTTATGGTAACGAATAATAAAAGTACAATACCTACCTAAGAACAAATCGTGTTTGATAAAATTTTCTTTAAAAGTTCTCTTGTTAATCTCTCTAAAGTAATCTGGTTCACTTCGCAAAGCAAGATAGTATTGTTTTTCTCACCAGAAACGACCGCGGATCTAAATATTCAAGGAAAAACTTAAAAGTGGCGAGAAGCCAGGACACTTATACATAGTACGTTGCGATGCTAATTCTTGGCCCAAGTCTGGGATGTTGAAACTCCGAAACCTAGAGCACATTGCAGCGAAACGCATATTTATACAAAAAATGCGGTGTGGGCCTAACCTGCTTTAGCCTATAGGTATTTTTCCAATTTTCATCACTCCGATTCAATAATAAACAAACAAATAGTGATTGTTTAAAGCCGATTTTTTTTTTAGCTATTTCATTTAGATATATGGAGTGCTGCCTACCTGCTATTGTTATTTTACATTGAAATAAAGGAATAGTAACTAAAAATACGACAAAAAATAAAAAAAAACCTGTGGAAAGTTCCGGTGGAATATGATTCAAAATTAGGAGCTGAATGCCCCTGTTAATTTGCGGATATCTGTCCCTTACACCCTGTATTGGAGTTCACTACAAAGGTACTTTGTTTTTCAGCATCGGTTCAAACGAACGATATCAAAAACTTCACTCGATCAAAAAAATATCGGAAGAGGAGGCTAAATCGATGATTTATTTATGTTTTTCTTATTATGAAAGCTTTACTTCCAAAAAAAATATCTAAGAAAAGTTTCTAACATAATATTATAGAAGAATAATTTCTGGGCGCATTTTGCAAAATAGTTTAATTCTTTGAAATAAAATTTTATGTAATAAAGTGGCGTTCGCGTGAGTTTAGCGTTGCCATACAATTTTGGGAGAAAGCCTGTGTCCCAGCAGTGGGAACATTATATGCTGATTAGCTTATGCTTATGCTTATCGCAAAAAATATATTTGATATATTTTGGGGTTTATTTATAAACGCTTAAGTGTAGTGAGGTGCAAACGTCAAAAATGTACCTATGGTTAAACAGGCGCTAACCATTACTTTAAGCAACGTTTATAAATAAACCCCAGATGTTTTATACACAGTAAATTTCACTTCACTTCTTATAAAAAGCTAACTGTACAACAAATAGTAAATACATGCGCCAATTTACTAACAGAAAACAATCTCGTTTAGAGCTGAAAATTAAATTGAAGTAGACATCATAAACAGCGTAGTGAAAGTTTGATAGCGAGTTTCATATGCGTTTGACTGGGTATACAATGGAGTACGAAATGCTAATGAATTAAGAGAAAAAGACAGGTTTACTTGCAGTTATTGCGGAATCACTTCGGGACTTCGACTGGTTCAAGACTTGATCATAAGAGTTTTATTTGTGAAGTATTTAATCTAATGAGTCTCTAAAAACTTATTGACCTTCTAATGACTTCCTACAAAATCTTGTTGCTCTCATGTTGCACACTTTGTGTTGCGGCTATCGTTTTGTAGCGTTGTGAGGGTTCTCAGAGGAAATAGTCGAGTGGTGCTAAATATATCACAATTAGTAAGTTCCTAACCACATCACTAAAAACGTGGCACAACACTAATTTCCGAAGGAATAACCTCTTAACTCCATCTGTCATTGTGCCACGCTGTGCTGGCAAACACTCTGCCTGTAAACCGCTGCGATGTGTTGAGCTTTTAATTACTGTGCTTCCCGCGCTGTTTCCTTGGTGGCTAGAAGAAGGGAAGAAGCTGGCACGTCGCATGCGGGCTGCTGCTAGTTGCACTGCTTCTGACATGCGCTCCCTAACGCGCTTCCAGGGTTCGACGTTCCGGCTGGGGACAGGACGCGTAGGCAACAGCCAGCGCACGCTACCGAGACCTTGCGAGGTCTACCCTGAAACGCCGACTACCTGCGGCCTACCCCACGAGCTACCTGCGGGCCTCTGCAGGCCTGTTGACCACGTGTCGCCGTCTACCTGCGGCCTACCCCGCGAGCTACCTGCGGGCCTCTGCAGGCCTTGATAACCACGTGTCGCCGACACACACTGCCGGTGTCTCAAGAAGGCCCTACCGGCCTCTAACGAAGGCCCTGCCGGCCTCTCGCTGAGCCTGTTGGACAGGCACCTCCATCTGCATTCTAAGTGCAAGGAAGTACATTTCATTTAGTTTTAAGTGTGTTAGTGCTAAGACTGAACAGTGCGACCTTACCCGCGACCTAGTTGAGGTCTAGTGTTAGATGCATTCTAAATACATGTATTAACTTACCATCTGGTTTAAATTACCTCCATAAACTACCTACCTATCCGTTAACGGTCTGCGCAGCCTACCTGCAAAGCCCTAGCCGTTACAGTTTTTAGTACCTAATACACATAATATAATAAAAAAAAATAAAAAAAACATACAGACGAATTGAGAACCTCCTCCTTTTTGAAGAAGTCGGTTAAAAATTGATCACAATGGGTTTCATTTTGACGGTTCATTCACGTCTAATGTGTTTTAACGTCGTTGATGAGCAGACGAATTTTTCAAAGCTATGAAGCAATAGATTAGCTATAAATTATGTCTGGACTTTAAAAGAGACTGCGACCTCTGAGTTTGTTTCGGCCTTCTTTCTCAGATTAGTCAGATATGAAACGCCGACCTTATCTAGCTTATTTTTAATATTTTTTTAATATGACATTTAAAATTGATTCCAATATCCTATTTACAGAATAAACAATTTCATTTCATTTTATTATATCCTTCAAAACTCTCGTCTGTGATTCAACTTTCGATTGTGATACAAAATGTTTTACGCAGTGTGCTGAATGTATAACATGTCAAAAGTTTAACCTACCCATGACACGGTGACTTAGTAATCGTCGAACCGAAAATTTTATGACAATAGTAGTCAAAAACCTCGCTGGCATTGAATAGATGAAAGTTCGGATCAGCGTGAATACATCTTTTTACGAAGGACTACGTAATGGGAATTCGATTTTCGTTATACATAAATTCATCTACTGTTTAATGATCCATAGAGTACGAATTTATGTGTTCAAAAGTTTTAAGGTGACCTGCGATAAGGGTCATAGAAAAATAACGTGGGATTTAGCAGTTGAAGGTTAAAAAGCAAAACCTCTTAGGGATAGGACAGAAGGCCGGTTTTCGCCTTGTAAAAAAGCTAAGAAATAGCAATTATTTTTAACGTTTTAATTATCATTTCTTGAAGCTGGCTACTTTAATCGATAGGTACCTACACTATGAGCATGTGAGTTTGCAACACTAGCATTGCTATTCTGTAACCATCTCACCGTGAAAACTTAGGTGAAGTGAGCGTGGAGTAAGCTGTCATTGTCATCGAAGCCTACTGATCATAGCCGCTTCATTCCTCAGAATGACTGTTAACATTATTGGATTGGACACCTTCCAAAATTCTTGTAAATACTTCCTTATGAACAAGTTAGTATGATTATCTTGGGTAACTTTCAAAATGAGAACGTTAAGATATATTATTCAACTTCTGTGCGAAAACTGTGTATGTAAGGGAGATTTAAGATTTTACTACTGATGCTAAAGCAGTGATAGTTCACTTCAAGCTCACTTCACCTAAGTTTTCACGGTGAGATTAGTGGGCTATATGGTTCGATAATTATTATTATTATTATCATCATCATCATTTCAGCCGAAAGACGTCCACAGCTGGACTTAGGTCACCTCCAAGCTGGGGGGGAGACGTTGCCATAATCGCCACTCTTGGCAGACGGATTGACGATCGCAGTATTGTATTAAAATGCATGCCGAGAAAGTATTCTTTAGTAACTCCTCACTTTTTACAACACCCACTTGAAGATATAGGATGGTGCTATTCTGAATGCCGGTAGCACACCTACACCGCGAAACCATAGTAGCGAAACCGCTGTAGTTCAATTGTACTGATTCGCGTCATATCCTGCGGAACTCAACTGCAGTCAGTTGAATTTTATTGAACTACAGCGCTGCTACTTTCGCTACTATATATGGTTTCACGGCGGAGGTGTGCTACCGGCTTTACCGAATAATGCCTTGCTTAGTTGTGTCATTCTGGATGCATTTAGCAATCATGATCTCGTTCCCTTTTATGTAGTCCAATAAATAAAAGTAGCACCACAACTATTAGTTTTCCTATAAAAAATCCAGCAATCCTATACATGGTGGCGATTTAGTCACCTGTATTTAATTCGTCAATGCGGGAATTCTACGCGTTCTATATTGAAGAACTTTTCAGATGAAATCCATTGCCGATTCGTAAAAAAAAATATTTTCATACATGCATCGAAATAGTCTGTGTACTGTAACGTTGTACATATAGGTTTGATTTCTTTTTTCACGAATCGGACATGGGTTTCATAGCGAAAGTTTAGTATGACGAGTAGAATCACCCCTTAACGGATGCAGGTGACTAAATCGCCATTTTGTAAACAATGTGAAGACGACGATACGACAATAATTTAACATAACATAACATCAAGCCTGTTCCCCGAACGGTTAGATAGAAGTGTACCTAATAGTACACCCACATTTCGCAAGTTTTGTTTAAGTCCCATGTAATATCAAATATGTACCCAATAGTTTAGTCATTATATAATAGCCAGTTGGTTAAGCAAAACCCATAGACATCACATTACTACCTACTTGGCCATTTTCTTACTGGTCGGTATGGTATCGTTTCGGTACAATGCCACCTTATATCCCCTTGTGCCAAATTTCATCCAAATCCGTTTAGCCGTTTTAGCGTGAAAACGTAACAAAGAAACTCACTTTCATATTTAAAAAATATAAGGCGCTCGGTAAACTTTCGGTACCGAGTATACTTAGCATGCAGTAAAACGCGTGACATCATGCGGCATTGAAACGATCCCGCCCCGCTTCCGCTTATACCGAGTAATCAGGAAACGCTCATTGAAATATAAGCGCTCGGTAAGGTTTCGGTACCGACCAGTGAAAAATCCCTATCGTATTTAAGAAAATTCAGAAATTAATACTGATAAACAGTAAGGGTACAAACACAAGTATTAACCTCATTTCCAACCATTCACTAATTAGCTCTCTCACATCCAATTAGTCAATACTCGTTGCTCAATGCTCCTAACCTCATACAAAGACCTCCAAATTGATCAAACAATGGTTTCTAGAAGACCCAGGTATTAAACCAATGAAGCACTCATTACGTTAATTGATATAAATAGTTGTTGTAAATACGGTTGCTATGACAACCTGTGTGAGCTGTATTGGGTTTCTCTTATTGAATTTGAGAACTTAATTCTCAAAGGGTCTCAGGGTTGCCATTTTAAAGGTTTGCAATTCTGTGTGAATAGAAATTATAGACGACTAGCTTTTTATCGCGGCTTTCCCCGCCTGCTAGTGAGCGAACTACCAGGGTAAAAATATTCATATACTATAACGCAGTTCATGGTTAACCTGTTTGACAAATTCCATCGAAATCCGTTCAGCCGTAAGAGGAGACAGAGTTACTTTTGCGTTTATTATATGGAAGTGAGAATTTAAAAGTAAGATTTTTGAGGTTTCTGTTACTGGAAACATAACAAATATTGCTTCAAAATTATTGAGACTGTTTTTTGAAAATATTATTTTTTGTAGGGTATAGTTTATCCTTCGCTTGGATAAAGACAAAGACTCTAATTAATCGTTGACAGACCTCCTTTTCAGAAATTAACTGATGTTTTTCTGTTTTATTTATCTTGTTCGCAAAACCACGATATTTTATTACACGCAGATTAAGGCACTCTTTGTCAAATTAAAAAAAAAAAGTTTTTTTAATGAATACGAGACTTTTGGCTAATTTAAACTTAGAAAGGGCAAAAAATCATGTCTGTTTAAATATTTGTTTTATTTTAATGTAATTATTTATTTTTAAAGTAAATATTCTGTGAATATTTCAAGCGTATACCAGTTGCCGTTATCAGTATCAAGTAAAAAAAATCACGTTTGTTGTATGGAAGCCCCTTAAATATTTATTTTTATTCTGTTTTTGAGTATTTGTTGTTATAGTGGCAACAGAAATACATCATCTGTTAAAATGTCAATTATCTAACTATAACAGTTCATGAGATACACAGACAGACAGACAGCGGAGTCTTAGTAATAGGGTCCCGTTTTACCCATTGGGTACGAAACCCTAAAACAGGCATGATTTTCGAATAAAAATGAATCTAGAGCAAATGTTACAATTACGTACCTACATAGAAAAAAAGATCCAATAAATCAAAAGCTAAAGTTCCATTTTGATATAAGGTATGCATGACTGTTTCAGAATAACATAATTATGCAACATAGGTAACATTTAGGGAGCCTCCTCATAACCTCGTTAGTTCTACATTTAATACAATAGAAACCCTGATTTCGCGTAAAAAGTGTCCGTAACAATTTTTTTCTTTTCCCATCCTTTGAGAGCAATTTTAAAATATGCTTTTGATGATGGTATACAAAAAGTTTCTCATATGGAACGAAACGGAATTTGTGAAGTCGTACGCGGAAGCGACGGAATATTTAGTCCACTATGCATTTTGAGAGCAAGATTTGTTTGTAGAGTCATTTGTTTTCGCGCATGTTGGAAAGTGCTTTCTGAAATTTGGATTTTTTTAAAAGTTTGCTACTTTCTTTTGTAGGCAGGTAATGCATGTTCGAGATCTTTAAAATATAAACACTCATTTCTAAACTGTGACTGACTTCAAGAACCTGTTTCTGTTACAATATTCGATTTAAAGTAAATTAAGGTTACTACTATATTATCTGCTAAGCATACAGAACGGCAATGAGGTTGTCCTATTAAATGAATCTGTTAAAATAAAAATGTTATAGAATTTTGGTATTGCAGGCGGGACAAACCAATAACCTGAAATATGGTGTAACTTTTGTTAGTCCCGCCTGCAATACCAAAATTCTATAAATAATAATGCTTGTTTATCTCTTTTCAGCTACTCGATAGGTTTAATTGTGTTTTATTAACATTACTATTTCGCTCCAAAAATCCGACATTTTGTTTTTTTTTCATAAACCTTGGCTCTTTGTCTTTTTTGACACTTGGGTCTTTAAGACGAATATAACGATACCTTAACTGTCGAAATCCATCCAGTCGTTTGGAAGATACGAGGTAATAAAGAAATTTACAAAAAACAAACATACATACATACAAGATACGCGCGAAAAACATAACCCTTCCTTGGCAGTCGGGTAATAATAAACTAAACAATTTCATTAAAAAGAAAAATGCATTTTTGAAACAATATAAATAGCGTTAGATTTGACACGAAATACCCTTGATAAATATTTAGTTTACGGACCTATAAAAGTGGCAATAGCGCAGACGCAGCTAGTTGCCCATGTATATGCACGCGCGGGGGAGCTATAGTATCAACAATTTAACACAAAGTCATCCAAATAATCACACAAGTTTTTTTTCTAACTTTCCATAAAGATAAAACAAACGGTAAAAGCGTCGTATTTTTTATAAAGAACGTCCAGAAGGATATGTAATTTCATTTAATGTGATAACCTCATAGCCACTCTGAGTACACTGATAAAATTCCCCCGCCCTCTCACCCTTGAACTTTAGTTCAAAGTTAACGATACCTACTTAACACTGTAAAATATATTTTAATCTTCAGTTTAGATTAAAATTAACAACAACTTTGTGCAAAGCAGAATTTGATTACGTAAAATTAATGGCGGAATTGTTTTCAAACTACTTTGACAACAACTTTATTAGTGACGAAATGGGAATGTTATAAATAAATCATTTTTATAATGAGCTTTAGATACTTTGACGTATAAATGGATGATTATATTATTATTGTCCCTACTCATCAAGAGGTCATCATCTCATATAGGTTTAAAGAGAGGAAATTCAAAGTTCATTTTTTTTTTCGATATCGAATAGTTAATATTATTTAGTTGTAGAAGTAATATTTATGTTGTTATACATAAATATTACTTCTAAAACTTAAGTAATAATAATAATAGTAGTATTTTTTATTATAGAAGCAGAAAATACAGTTTACTGCAAAGGAACTTAACCTATTCATTTTTCATTAATGTGGTTTCGTGGATTATCACTTGCGTCAATTTTTGAAGGAAGAAGCTGTGTGATAAATATTACAAGAAAATTGACAAGACAGCGAAACCTTAACCCACCAAAGTTCATAAAAAACAATTTAATAATAAATATTGTCTCGTCTGAAACACATAAAAGCGAATGAGTACGATGTCTCATAAAAATACCTACATACATACCTACGTACACATACATACATATATAAATACATATGTATGTGTAGAACCCTGTCGTAAACTAGGGGGTTCAAGGGTACGAGCAGAATATGGAAATACATGATCGTATAAAACGAGGAAATATGCCTTCAGTGGCCTGATACTGATCTGGGTGTTAAGCTGAAATAAAGCGCTGCTGAATATTGAAATAAAAAAAGAATTATATCAATGGCTGCAATTTAAACTACGACGACCACTTGAAACCGATACCAAGGTGAAAGTAACTAAGTGTTATTGGTAACACATAAAACATAAATAAAACGTGTTACAAATAGGAATGCTAACCAACCGTCTTCGCTGTAAAAATTACTGAAACATGAAAAACATAAAATACATTAAAATAAACAAGTATATCAACTAATTAACTCTGTAAGATTATTGGCAACTATAATAAATTTCTTATTTGGATTGACCACTTCGTAAAAAAAGATTTTTTGGACCTTGGATCCAGTGGTCCAGCTTGGATCACTCGGAAAGTAAAACCGATGAAGTGCCTTAAAGAACGGAGGTATCGCAAGTCAAATAATTTAGTCTACAAGGATCAAAAACATTGTGAGTGTTTCTCAGTTATTTTATACCCAACTCATAAGAGGGAAAGGTCGTAAAGACCAATAAAGGAGTTTCTGACAACGTAACCAAGTTGGTTTTAGTGCACTGTCTGTATCCATCGCTCATACGAGTCTCCTGTGGTTTGCCAATGCATCCCTAAAGAATACTGTTAGAGGAACATCTTCTATTTAAATAATGGGACTGTAAAAGGGCATTGAAATGGTAATGTCGGTTTACATCGTCATTCAAAGGTTGTTTTTTTTTTCTTTTGTACATAACTTTGCCAGAGTATATGTAGTATTTTTTTCTGTATTGTAAACTAGGAAACCACCAACTAAGCAAATCTTTTATATTTATAAATGTTCACTAGCTGTGCTCCTTGGTTTCACCCGCGTAAGTCTCAATCCCGGGTCGAAAGATAGATTACGACCGATTCTCAAACTTACAGAATATACATAATATAAAATTTCATAGAAATCGGTCAAGCCGTTTCGGAGGAGTATGGCAAATAACACTGTGACACGAGAATTTTATATATTAGAAGAAGAAGAAGATAGTTATTTTCATTCCTCAATGTTTTTAGGATGTTACATATGGAAAGATAATATATGGAGGATAAACTCGTGGCTAAGTAATAACAGCCGCACGGGTCAATCCATCAGGTTAAGGTACAGTTGTCGGAGTTGGTCCGTCTTTACATACCAGGATTCCTCTGTGCCTCGGAAAGCACGTTAAGCCCCCAGCTGATATCATCCGGGTCGTCAGAAGCCCGAAAGTCTAACAATTAGTCTTACCAAGGGGTATCGTATTACCCAGTTATTGGGTTGTGAAAGTCAGATAGGCGGTCATCATTCAGGCGGTCGCTACATGTGGTATTCAGCTGCATCTGGCTAGCCTGGAAGCCGACCCCAACATAGTTTGGAAAAAGCTAGGCAGATTGAATTAATTAGCTGAAAGCCTGATAGTATTTTTCTTCTTTTAACACTTCAACATGATTATCGATTCTGTAATATTGTCTTAAACTTCTGCTCATCCCAAAGTTATAAAAAGTGTCGGAATAAAAACAAACGATATTAAATCTGACACAAGTTATTTGAATTCACTTAAATCTCCCCCAATCTCAGTTTAATCCTTTTATTAAAAGTTTTTAATCGATTTTCGAATCCGTTCAAGGGTAAAATAATATTCAGTTTTTATAAGAATTTTACGCTTTTTGAAAGAAAAAAGGAAAGGTACAGTATTTAGGCAAATATTTCATGGAAGATACTCTTCGAGTGGTGATACTTAAGTACGTTCAGAGTACCCTGGACAGGTAGCCCTGTTATACCGACCTTGATTGGCTTTCTTATCTTTTTACCACGACATTCGCTAATTTCGTAATCTTTTTTCGTGTTTCGTTTATTAGAATCAGCAACAACTCCTTAAGGCCGTACCCTACCTCAGATTTTATCTCGCTCGCACCATACTACTCGCGGCCTGAGCGAGAGCGAGACGGAGTGGGGTGCTAGCGGCTCTCAAGCCTCGAGTAGTTTAGGTTAGGTTAATTGCTTTTTACGGTGAAAATAATGGTAATAAAATAATAAAAAACATAGGACCTGCTTTATAGTTAGTTCAAAGTTTCATGCTCGCAAAGTTCATCAACACATCAAGTCATGGTCTTGATGTGTTTTTTTTAATACCAGCGGTTTATAACTATAAAACGCTGGTATTAAAAAAAATCGCATAAAATTTTTTCGCCAAACTCAAACTCAAATGCTGCAGTATTTTCGGCATACCGGAGGATCATGCTAAGCAATTTGAGGTAGGGTAGGGCCTTTAGTTAGAATTGGCCTCAAATATCATGATTTCATGAAAATTAAATAGTCATTCATTAGAGTAATTATGAGCTTAGACAGTTAGCTCGTGGCTAAGTAATAAAAGCCGCTCGGGTCGATCCATCAGGTTAAGCTACGCTTGTCGGGGTTGGTCCGTGGATGGGTGACCATTTTCACATATCGAGACTCCTCCGTGCCTCGGAAAGCACGTTAAGCCGTTGGTCCCGGCTGTCATTTGTGGATCTTTGACAGTCGTTACGAGTCGTCAGAAGCCCGAAAGTCTGACAACAGTCTAACCAAGGGGTATCGTATTACCCAGTCACTGGGTTGTGGAGTTCAGATAGGCAGTCGCTCCATGTAAAATACTGATATTCAGCTGCATCCGGTTGGGAAAAGGCTAGGCAGATTGATATGAGCTTAGACAGTTTATGATTATCCTAACTAATATTATAAATGCGGAATAGAGTTTGTTTGTTTGTTACGTTTTCACGCTAAAACGGCTGAACGGATTTGCATGGGTTTGGGGATACTTCGAACCCTGGAGAAGGACATATGCGACTGTATATCTATACTAGCTGATGCCCGCGGCTTCACCCGCTTGACAAATTATACCTTCCTCGAGAACCACTCTATCCAGTGGTGAAAACAGCATGAAAATCAGTATTTTTTTTAATATCGCGAACAGACAGACAGACAGACGTTTGTTAGGGCCGTGAATCATAATTTAGATGAAAATACACCTGACTGACCTACAAATTGCAAAAAAAAGTAAGAAAAATTGAATTTCGCGAGCTACCCTGACATTTTACCCTTAATAACAACTTCATAAATTATTCCGGTGTTCCTGTTTTACATGAACTTAAAGAGAGTGAATTTGCCTACACTTGTTCCGCTGCACACTGCGTAAAACATCGAAATTGCCGTATAAAAATAAGAATACACATACCCGTGTGTTTAGCATACTCCGTTTAATGGGGTTGTAAATTTTATTTTTTCCCGACTTGCTATGCAGAAAGGAGGTTAACGGTTTTTGGGGGTGTGTATCGGTGTATTACTTGTGCCCCCTTTAAATGAGATTATAGTGGTCCGGTCTACTTGTTTCATAAACAACACTTGTTTTTTAAATTATTTTATTAAAAGTAACAAAAAAACACAATCAAAAATTTTAAAGGCTTGTTACAGCATTGGTCATCAACTATTTGTTTTTTTTTTACCTACGGTGGCGTAAATCCTCCTTACAGCGTGTTTTAATTTTTAATTGGCATTTTGCCCATCTCAAGAAAAGCTGGTCCATATTCTATAATATAAACACATACCTTATAACCGTGTTTGTCTGTTGTTTAACACCTTTTAAACACGACATTTCTGTATGGAGTTTGACATAATACTTACAGTAGACACGCGTTTAACAAGTGTTTAAGTTTTTGTGGTTAGACCCATCTAACTTATAATAATATAATATTATATTATATAATATTTATATATATATTATATTTTTATATTATATTATATAATATTATAAACTCGAAAGTTTGTAAGTATGGATGGATGTTTGTTACTCTTTCACGTAAAAACGACTGAATGGATTTGGATGAAATTCGGCAAACAGATAGTTTATAGTTTATAACATAGGATACTTTTTATCCCGATATTCCAACGGAATCAAGACTTACGCGGGTGACACCGCGGGGTGCAGCTAGTATTTTATAATATAAACTCGAGTATTGTGTATTCTTGATCGAAGCGTGTTTATTATAAGTATCGATAACATTAATGCTTACATAAAACTATTTGATGGTTACGAACTGACAAATATTTCTTTTCAGTGCCGAAAGACCGACCTGAATTGTAACCTAATCATGGTCATAGTGATTTCCATTTGAAGAGAATTGATTATGTAGCTCTTAATATTAATTTTAATATTTATTTCTGCAAATAAAGCTGCTTACTCCCAGTTTCGGTCTGGTGCATATAGTAAAAGTGCAAATCATCGTCACAATCCCGAACTAACCAGATGTGGCAGCAGTAAACGTGGAACTAAATCTAATGCTATCAAATCTATCTGCAGTGAACCGAACCGGACAAATGGCGTGTCATCGAATTCGTTTTAGGGTCAGGAGTGTCACATGCAGTGATTTTTATCATGAATTCCGTACTCCATAGCAAATCGAAGTGTCTGTAGAATATTTTCGTTTATAACGTTTTGAATTTTTTCTAGTTGCAGATTTTGTCTTTCTCACAATTCAGGTTGATCGATAAAACAATTTAAGAAAATGTTTTGTTCTTTCGCTACTTTCAGGTCGATTAACCACGCAAGACACGATGGCTTTTTAATTGTTTCTGTAATTACCGGCGATTATACAAAGGGTTAAAACCTTTCTGTAAACACTTGACAAAATTCAAACGATTCCCTCCTCTAAAACCATAGCTACAAAAAAAAATTTACGTTACCGCCATTTATTTGACTTGTCCCAAAATCCGTGACCATTACGACCTTTTTTCCCATTGAAGGTACCAATAACTGGCGGTAAAAGTCAATATTTGACGCTTTGGGACCTAATCCAGCGTAACAGTACTGGAACCATCGCACATAAAGCCATCATTTCGTACTTAACCCTTGTTTGCGACTGTCCGTTTTTGCAGTTTTAATAAAACGACCCGTTGTAGAGACAGGGGGATGACAGAGGCGGCCTCAGGGGATTTTGCTTCGGACGTAACGGCAATTTAATTTAGTTGCCACATGATGGATATTGATAGCACCAATCCACTTTTTCATGGCCTGTGGAAACGTCAAATCGAACGCTTCCTGAGTTTTTATAAGGTTATACGGAGTGTTGTGATGTGAGATATGGATTGGGGTTTATAACCCGCCGTAATGGAGACACGGTTTATGAACTTGATGGTACTTTTATAGGAGTTATATGGAGGCCGTTTTTACTTCATTTTAAGGCAAGTTATTTAGGCTGGATAGTCGAACGAAAAACTAAAACCCAACTACGACTAAAAAGGTATAAACAAGACACCACAGACAGACAAATTAAAAGTCCGGAGTCACACGTGTTAGGGCATAAATCGAACAAATTACGTGTTTAGTCCTAGTTAACTTTTTAGTCGTAGTTGGGTTTTAGTTTTTATTACTTTACTATATTTTTATTATTTTGGGGTTATAATATATAAATATTTTTGAAATGTGTTTTTTTTTGGTTCCTGACTGTAAGTGCTTTAGAGGGCGCCATTTTTATTTTCAATGTGACGTCACATAGCCTATAACCAGCGGACGATCAAGACGCTTCCAACGATAAGTACTCATTTGTCAAATTGTGATGAGTGTGGTTTAGAAGATAGGAGGGAACAGATGGATATACATACATTCTACATACATACATACATACCGGTCAAAATCATAACCCTCCTTTTTTCTTCGCCGTAGTCGGGTAAAAAGGCGTGCTGTACTTAGCTACGAACAAGGCTGCTGTTCTTATGGTTTATTTTACTAGTTAAGAGATCTAAAAGTAAAGTTTAAAAAAAAAACTACGATGAAATAATTTATTTTTTATAAAATGCTATAGCATTGGTTGCCATTCCAGTAATTCCTGTTATACTTTGCATATTAAAAGTAAAACGGTACCATGGTACCCAGTCATTCTACTCTTCTGAGCACAGCCTTTATAGTAACAGTTAGCATGGACTATGTCACTACTGCTGTATATTGGTTTTTCGTTTTAAACCGTAAAACCCAAGCCAGGACAAAGCAATAACCTTAAATGTTATGGTGTAACTTTTGTTTGTGGGGCCCGCAATAGCAAAATTCTGTAGATTATAATGCTTGCTTTTCGGTTTTCAGTTGTGATTTTGCAGTCGGGTTTTTGTTTTATTAATATACATAATAATTGTATAATTATAGTGTTAGGAATTGACTTACTACTTGTTTTTATTTAATATCTATACAGGGTGTAAGGGGTAATTCTTTAATTTAAGAGGAGCTAGTGGCTAAGGAATAACAGCCGCTCGGGTAATTACATCAGGTTAAGCTACGCTTGCCGGGGTTGGCCCGTGGATGGGTGACCATTTTCACATATCGAGAGGAAAGCACGTTAAGCCGTTGGTCCCGGCTGTCATTTGTGGATCTTTGACAGTCGCTACGAGTCGTCAGAAGCCCGAAAGTCTGACAACCAGTGTAGCCAAGGGGTATCGTAATAACCAGTTACTGGTTTGTGGAGGTCAGATAGGCAGTCGCTCCATGTAAAATAATGGTATTCAGCTGCATCCGGTTAGACTGGAAGCCGACCCCAACATAGTTGGGAAAAGGCTAGGCAGATTGACAGGGTGTAAGGGACAACTCTCCGCAAATTAACAGGGGCATTCAACTCCTTATTTTGAATCATATTCTCAGGAAAATTGATTTTTTTTTATCGTTTTTTTAGTTACTCATCCTATATTTCAATATAAAATAACATTCTTTGTACGCAGCACTCCATTTATGTAAATTAAACAGCTAAAATATTTCTAATTTCATGCATCATTTAGAGAATTTTTTTCGTCAGGTTTATAAATTGTGTACAATACATTACATAGGTATAATAAAGAAGTCCCAATGTTTTGTCAAATCGTAAAAACCGAGCGAAGCAGGGGCGGGTCGCTAGTTTTAATATACATCTCAATTTTTCATGAACATTCTTTAATTTTGAACACACATTATCAAAATTACCAAAGTGCACATCCAATATTCCTTTGTAGAATACAGAAGCAATATCGCCCGACCATAACCGAAGCAAATACATTGCGGCAAAAATATTGAAAATATTTATTTGAAGGTACTCTTAAAGTTATTACGATCGAGTAAACTGACTTTGGCTGGGATCCAAAAAATTGGTAACCGTTGAGTGCATTGCGGGTACAATGGGTCACCCGATTTAATTAGGTTAATACTTGGGTAAGCGAATTTATCGCAGAGTTAAATGTCAACCACGGCGCGACGGCTTGCAGTCTCTTTGCGTTTTTTTTAAATAAATTGCCCGTAATACGTAAAAAAAGGATTTTATGTTGGGTAGGGAAATTATAAGCTTTGTTTTTGAAATTAGGGTGCTTATATGCTGATTTATAAATGGGACACAGAGGACATTAGCTGTTTGGCATTAGTCGCGAACAATAAGAGACCATTAAGGAAAATGGGGAGTACTCGTAAATTTTATGCTCCATAAAAATGCATTAGTGTGGTTTTTTGGTGTCGGAGGCGACATATTAAAGGTAGCAAAACTCCTACTGAAAGAAAGAAAAATAGGTTTATTTTGTAAGACAAACACAAGAAGGTAGCAAAATTAAACAAAATAGATCTAAGTGCAAATATGTGATCACGAGTACTTATAAAAATAAATAGTCGGCAGCTGCACGTCATGACTGTGACAAGAAGGCTTCCACTCAGGATGATGCAGTGCTATGGGACTAGGACTACTATACTGCATTCAGTCCTATAAGTCACTGACCTATCCAAAGACGTAAAAGGAGTTGAAAATCCATTTTCAATTTTTAAGTCCCAGCTGGGCGCCATTAAGAAATCTTTGGCGCCCAGCATGGGACTAAATCATTTATAATGTATTAAATCCCCACAGTTCGAACAGGAAAACTAAAGAAGTCTCTTCTAAAACATTTATAAGACACGTTCGACATCGGCGTGTAATCTGCGGACTCTCCGATATGAATGTTAGTTCTCCGCTTTGCTACAGGATGTTTTGCTGTTTTCAGTGTTCCGTATCAAATATTATGATGGAACGGGCCACTTGTATGGGATCAACGTCGTATCTGTCCGTTTGCGAGTCACAGCCTAGCTTCGCAGAGGCAATGCAATTTACAAAGCTCATGTTCAGCAGTGGACGTTGCACGACTGATGTGATGCAATTAGGAATTTGGGGATTAAAACGGTTATTATTACGACAGTTAAGTCTTGAAAATAAATATTACAGTGTACCTACATTATAATATGTTTATCTTGCTCACAGAAAGGAACAAACAACCGTAAACTCAAAAATAACCAATGCCTCGTTCGTCACTCAAATCCGACGATCGCATTAACACCAAGAGATAACAATCTTTGTAAACATCACTAACCTTTTTAAAGGAAATTTTCCTTAACATTATCAATCTTGGCTTGTTGGACAGATTTTTTAATAACCGTCCTACTTTTATTAAAGCTTAGTTTCTTCCACAAGAGCTTCGTTTTCCATTAACTCAATAAAAATGTAGATCGAGATTGGCTATTATATTTGAGGAGGTTTAATTCATCATAAAAATTGTGAGTACATTATAATTATTATTATTTTGAATATGAACATTTCTGACAAACGCTCGCGACGTTTGAGATGATAATTAATTAATTCAATCTGCCTAGCCTTTTCCCAACTATGTTGGGGTCGGCTTCCAGTCTAACTGAATGCAGCTGAATGCCAGTATTTTACATGGAGCGACTGTCTATCACTGACCTCCACAACCCAGTAAGGGTAATACGATACCCCTTGGCAATACTGGTTGTCAGACTTTTGGGTTTCTGACGACCCGTAACGAGTGACAGCCGGAACCTACGGCTTAACGTTCTTTCCTAGGCATGGAGGATACTGGGTATGTAAAGATGGTCACCCATCCATGGACCAACCCCGCCAAGCGTAGCTTAACCTGATGGATCGTCCCGTTTGGCTGTCATTACTTAGCCATGAGCTAAGTTTAGGTTAAGTTATAATTAATTTAATTTAATAATTATAATTTAAAAAAAAGTTAACTTCTACAATTGCTTAAACAAAATGTTCTACATTTGACTTAGAGTAAGTCAATACCAATATACAAGATAATATTAATACGTTGCAATGTAATGAAGAAAATGTAATAATCGCCCTATAAAAAACATAAAGCATTTTTTTTTTCCAATTTGGTTCAGAATTTCGCAAAAACCTAATAAATAATCAGTCAATTGAGATTTTCTGAATTACCGATACAATTTTTGATCAGAATATTCTTTATAACACATTTTAATTGCTCAGGTTTCTTAATAAGTAACTTATTGGCGTTCGGTAGAGTTTTATTTACAAAATCCGTCTCTTAATGAATTATTTGCATAAAATATTTTATTCACACAGATGATAACATTTCTTTTTCGGAATGGAATGACTATCTGTCTTTTCATGTCAGTAATTAAGCACGATATACGAAATTCACTTTTTAAATGTAAGGTGCTTTCGTTTTATTTTTTTGTAAATACACTGTTTCTACTTGTGTGAAATTTGCTACAACTATTTATTAAAAAAATAAGTTTAAAAAACTGTAACCTGACTACGGAAAAATAAGTGATCTAAAAAGTACGAAACAAGAAAATATTTCAGACGGAAATCAAGACATAGGTACAAAAATGATCAAGGTAAAGCCGTCGTTGCATGCCATTATACATTGTTAAGGTGTTCCTGGCATCCACGTGTTATCCAGGCTTGCTTGTTTTCGGGGTCCCAAATCTACGTGTAAAGTCCACCATATTAAAATTTGGGAGAATTTATGTTTATCACCCGGATCAATTTATTACGAATCTATTGATACCTCATTCATCAAAATCGGTTCAGTAGTTTAGGCTTTACGGTGGAACATACGTAAATACAATACATACATACTTAGGGACACGGTGCGCTTCTATTCTCGGTAGAATACGTGCTAGCTCCCACAGCATCCTGAGTGTATTGTGTGATAGGTGGGACAGCCCCATGCTGGCTCACTAGATACGGCTGCACACGTAGGTGTCAGTCGTTACAATTTTGTATATAGCGTGGTTTTTACTAACATTAGGTTAAGACCTTTACTAACAACTTATGAATCATGTGATCTGAAATAAATAAATAAATAATTAGGGTTACTGAAAAATGAATCTTATGACAATTCCATACATGTCATTCCAATTTTTTTTAATTTTTCAGTAGTCTCAGAAAATGCTCGGTTCTGCTCTTGGTTAGCGCTGACGCAAAGAGTGCTAAAATCATAACCCTTCCTGTTGGCTTTACCGTAGTTGGATAACAAAATGTCAACGCCCATGACTCATCCTACGAAAAATACTAGAAAGTACTTCAGATTGTCTTAAAAATAAACCAAGGTATTAAATGCACTCTGACACAGAAAAGAAAACTGCAACCTACAGAACAAAGGCCAGAACAAAAGATGATTTAGAGCATGTAGTTCTATTGAAAGAAAACTCATAGAAGATAGGATATTAAAACGTTTAACAAAAATCCTGGCGTTTGTAGTTGTAAAAATAAAGCAATATCTATGCTGTGAGCTCGAGTGCCCGCCCTCTCAGAGCACGCCTCTAGATAGCCCGAGATAGCTCGAGTGTTGCACAAACAAAACGGCGCTCTAAAACAATTTGCTGCCTGTGTTCATGTTAGGTGCTTTAGAAATCTCTGAAGCTTGACCAACAGTGCTGTTGTTATGACCTGGACTACTCTATTTTATATGGAGTTTTGTGGTTCATATGGAGCTTGGGTTTTTGAACGGGGATCGCTTTATTTTACCTGTAAGTATAGAAAAGTTTGGATGAAATCCATTTAGATATTTAACGAAGTAAAACTGTCCTCTAATCAAAAGATGTAAATATATGGTTGGCTGAGACTGGCCAAGTGAAGTGAAGGTTTCCGTAGCGTATTAAGATTGAGAAAAAAAAAGCCGAAAGAAACACGTTTCTTGGACCCTCTTTAATTATTAACTTTATTTAATTTTTATTATTTGTTGTTATAGCGGCAATAGAAATACACAATCTGTGAAAATTTAAACTGTCTACCTTACCGTTCATGTGATACAGCGCGCTGCGATACAGACGGACAGACGCACGGATGGACAGCGGAGGCTTAGTAGGGTTTTGCTTGGCACGATTTAGGTACGGAATCCTAAAAATCTCTTAAAGAAAGTATTTCATCAAAATTCATGTTTAGTGTAGTAAGTATTGTTAATAAATCGATACAGACACTAATTCCATTTACCTACCGCTGCTACTCCCCGTAAATACAGTCTGTTTCGAGGGCTTTATAAACAAAATGTGTATGTAAACAATATGCAGGCTTGCGTCACAGAATAGATAGGGTACAGAAGGTCGGCAGGCGCAAACACTCACATAGTAGCGTACGGACGACGATTTGCGATTGTGATTTGCGATTGCGATTTGCGATTCGTGTGCCTTATTGGTCTAGTGGGCGCAAGCGCTGCTGCTGAGCATGATGCTCCGGTCGATGAGGTTGATTGACGTTCGAGTCGGTCGGGCAAAGTGATATTGCGTTTGTCCATTAGGAAATTCTCAGTACCAGCCCGGAGTCTAGATTTGTGGTTGATGGCAATAAGCTCGCTCCCTATTCATCATCTGCCTAGCCTTTTCCCAACCATGTTGGGGTCGGCTTCCAGTCTAACCGGATGCAGCTGAATACCAGTATTTTACATGGAGCGACTGCCTATCTGACCTCCTCAACCCAGTAACTGGGTAATAGGTACCCCTTGGTAAGACTGGTTGTCAGACTTTCGTGCTTCCGACGACCCGTAACGACTGTCAAAGATATACGAATGACAGCCGGGACCAACGGCTTAACGTGCTTTCCGAGGTACGAAGGAGTCTCGGTATGTAAAGATGGTCACCCATCCACGGACCAACCCCGGAAAATGTAGCTTAACCTGATGGATCGACCCGTGCGGCTGTTATTACGAGTTCTTTCATATTACATGGGACTTAAACATAACTGGTAAAATGTGGGTGTATCTACTATGGGTACACCCCTGACAGAACGCTATTACTAAGCCTCCGCTGTACGTCCGTGCGTCAGTCCATATGTGTGCCAGCGCAGGCCGCTGTATCACATGAACCGTAAGGTAGACAGTTGAAATTTTCACAGATTGTGTATTTCAATTGCCGCTATAACAACAAATAATAAAAATTAAATAAAGTAAAAATTCAAGAGGGTCCAAGAAACGTGTTTTTTCGGCGTTTTTTTCTCAATCTTAACCCTTTGTGGAAACAATGCGTGATGTTATGTTATGGGACCAAGCTTCTGTTCTTATCTATTTTGTGCTTACGTGCACCTCACATAAAGTAGTGTATTCTGAATGTGTCGGGAATTCTATTTATTGGTGGCTTCTGGCGATCTCTCTGCGGGCCTCAATAGTACTGATGTTGTAGAATGTAGGTGAATTTGTGGTTGAGTAAATTGTGGGCAAATTTTGTTTGGTGGTGCTCACATGGTGGAGCTTAGAGCGAATATTGATTTTCTGGCAATATATTATTCACATTATGAGATAGTTGGTAACTATGAACATGGTTAGATAATACGTTAGTCTAGTCCTACAAGTTTTAGATTATAAAAGAGGAGGTTTTTTAATGGTTAAAAATTTTGTCAGTCAACGCAGTATCAAGCATGTTCACAAACGTTTAAAGCCAAAGTTGTGTGCCCTCTAAAAACATTCTAATTAGTCAAGTCACTTTTTGAACATGAAAGTTACGAAAGATCTTCCTTGTAAAAGCTAGGAAGAATAAGTGGCGCAACAAATTCTCCAACACAACAAATCACTTGAAACAAGGCGTAGCGGCGCGTAGCACACCTTTTCACTGCTACGTGCGTAGCTAAATCGTAGCCAGTTATTTGACAGAACAATAACCAAAATAAAAAATAGGTTAATGTTGTACTTTCCTGAAATTATTCCAATATTTTTAATATTTTTGACCACTTTTAAAAAACAGCATTTTACAGCAAAATCGTCGTTTCCCAAATATGATTTCCGACGTTTGAATTTTTGTCAGGTACGTTAAAATTATCCACAAACACAATTTGGTAGTCACTCTGCCGTGAATATTAATTTCTTGATAATTTTTAGCAGCGACACAACGTCACAGTATGAAATGTAGGACGATATGACGCGACCAGAAAATATTGTACCTACATTGTTACGTTATCGTGAATGGTTTAAAATTATTTTATACCGTATCAATGGTTTAGATTAATACTGTTGAAATGTAATATTTCTGCAAAAGTTTAGTGCGCGCCAATCTTGACAAAACTATTTTAAATACCTACAGTTACAGTAGGTACATTATTTATAGTACATTATTCACACCTACTCCTTTCGTGTATTTTTTTCGGAATATAATGAACTAGTTTCGTTATTGAAACGTTGCTTGTGACTTTAAATTAAATACCTACACGTCATCAATGAATTCAGGTGTAGGAATACCAAATTGTCCAAAAAAAACTTACAAAACAATATCAATTTCAAATCAATAATAACAAACTCAGAATACGGACCAATTCCGAAGACCTTTGAAGCCTTCAGGAAATAAATTTCATCGGAATAATCTATTAAGCAAAGTTCCACCAAGAGATTCAATTCGAGTACCCGCCACAGTTTCTTAACACCACGAAAGAGCTTGACATTTTTCACCGAAACCACTTTCAACATACATTGCGCAGTGACTACGAACGCCCTTACTAAGCTAATAAACAAAACGCGCAATGGATAGGGTTATGGCATTTGTTTCGCGAAGATTTCAGTGTCCCTAATGAAGTCTTTGTACCGACTCTTATCTTACCACAACAAAGGCAAAAATAAACATCGCACAAGTTCGCGGGACGCTAGAAACTACGCTATGTACCGTACGAGTATCAACGGGAGATAACAAAAACTCTTATCGGGGCTTTGAGATAAATATAATTTAGTTTTGAGAGGAAATCTTGTATTGTAGCCTTTTAAGACGTGACGGAATAGTTCGATAGTTTATGCGAAGCACTCTTGGCACTCTTTGACAGCAGTTGTGGCCCAGTGGAAACAACCGCGACTGGCGAGTTGTAGGTCATATGTTCGAACCCAGACAGGCACGTTACTTTGTGTAAATTATTTCATCACCACTGCTCTCAAAACGGTGAAGGGAAACATCGTGACGAAACCAGCATCTCCTACAACCACAAATTCGAAGACATGCCGCACCATCGGTGGAACAAGGGCATAACTGCACTTTTGGTGATTTTACAGGAGAGCCATTATAAGTTTTTTTTTCCATTCAATACCGTATTGTTCAGCTATATATATATATATCTTTGAAGTAATTATTCTGTGCATAAAATGAGCCCTATGCTGTTGTGAATAGAAGCATGTTGTTTAGAAGAGTAAAATATGAGTTGTTAATTTTTTACGTTTTTTTTTTTAAATAACGTAGTACATTTATGCCCTTGTTCAGTCAAAATTTTAATAATTTTGTAATTATGGCCCTTTTTACACTTTCATTGTGGAGGATTTTGGAATAAAAATAATGTCTTTTTATGCAAAAATGTTGTATTTACCGGTTATTTATAGGAACTATATTTATCTTATATCTAAAAATCATTAGCAAAAGTCTATAAAAATAGTCTCAAAAAACGTCTAAAATTTGAGATGAAAAAAATTTGATAGACAAAGACTTGTTTAACATTGTTCGATTCAAGTAACGTTAAAAAAATCTGTCTGTCAATTTTTTTTTTTTTTTTTCAATTCTTTTTCTGTATTTTTGTCAGTATTTAGGTACCATTTAATAGATCATATTGACAATGTCTTTTTTATTTCAAGATAAACACAGAATTACGGTGATTGCACAGAGCCCGCGAAATACCAATTTTCTTGCGTTTTTCACAATATGCAGGTCAGTGTCGGGTTGTATCATGATCAAAATAATGATTCGCGAATTTATCAAATATGTATTTACATAATTAGAACCATAAGAATCATCAATACATCTCTCTAGTATCTTCTAAGTTAGATTTGTTCCTTCGGAACATTTCCATAAGAGATTTGTTCATGGAATAAATCGAACTTTTTATTAATAATTATGGTCGTGAATCCTATTTTGATCAAGATAAAACCTAACACTGATCTGCAAATTGCAAAACGTAAGAAAATTTTAATTTCGCGGGTAGCATTGCCAAACGAAAAAACTTGCAGTAAATAACAAAAAATATGAGTTCTCTAAAAGTCTTTTTCAAAAAGCCACAAAACGCTTAATTTAAGCAAAAAATGCTAATATTTTTTAATTTATTGCAATAACTAAGCCATATTTTGTTTATAAGACTACGAAAATGTAATCATATTGGGTATACAAAGCCACAACAGTTTGAACGGCTGTGGTCCTCTAAATATGTGGTCATTAAATATACATAAGTGTACTAAATGTGACTTTGTCCTTCCAGAAAAATCAAATGAAAAAGGGCATATTTACCTTAATGACATTGACACTCCAGCTTATAACTAAATCGGGCGGGGGCGGTGGCGCAACTGACCGTCGCGCCAAGATAGTAAAAAATATGCAACAATATGACAAAGGCACTTTTGCCCCCTGGCGGCATTAAGCTGATATTGATACAGGTCTTTGTTCCTCCGGATAAAAGGGACTTTTTAGAGCACTTTGGAATACTTAAGTCATTTTTCAAGTTTTTGTTCCACCGATGGTGCGATGTGACATCTACCAACCCGCACAGGGTCCGCGTGGTGGATTACTGCCCGTTCCCTCGCACAAGAGAGGAGGCCTCTGTCCCAGCAGTGGGAACATTATTCACTGATTATGCCACTCTTGGTTTCTGTTTTCAAGTACAGGGGGCCTAAACCGGCCACATTAGCAATTCCTCTAAAAGCATTTCGTTTCCTGGATCCCAGCTGTCATTAGCAATTCCTCTAATTTGACACAAAAGCATCATATTATGTGGACCATTTTACGAATCTCCATAGAAAACTGGCAAATAGATGAATTATTTCGTATTATGAATCGCACGCAGATCATATTATGAATTGTCAGTTTGTGACATTTTACGATGATTCATAATATTTTCCTGTTATGATTCTGCCAAAGTGACTGTTTTAAGGCCCCTGTATGAGTGTACGGGCTTACTGGAGTACGGCAGTACTGCTTGGTCGCACGTCATTAGTAACAGTACCAGTGTAAGCCTGGCCTTATTCTATTGAATCTCCATGCTACGCTAGGCCAGATCAAGGTCAAAGTATTTTCACCGACGTGCGGCTTACTGTACAATTTAAAAATCTACAAAATAGTATTGTTGAGTTATTAGGAAACAAATAAAAAAATTTAAAAAAACTTTTTTTCTGATAAGTAACATCCATATGGGTTAGTAAAAACATCTCATTTATTTGTTTAGAGTTAAATAGCAGTTTTTTTTTAACACTCTTTGTATGGAAGTAGAAACAAAATGAATTAGGATAAGGACAGAAGGATGAAAATTATGACGAGTTGATGACCCATTGCAGACTTAGTCATGTCCTAGAAACGTTTTGTCGGAGAACACAAGTGTCGGATTTAAAATATGTCGAACTAAAGTATTCTTGAAATCAAGACGTGTCGGAGTTCCGTAATATCGAAATAAAATCTTGTCGTAGTACCGTTTGTCGAAGTTCAGTTTGGTTGTCAATCGAAAGACCCATAGGGGTCTCGACCACGCCTGGTCGCCGACCGCCTTAGCCGCAGAACATCCGAGCAAGAATAAAGTTTGAGCGTAGGACCGTTCATCCAAGCAAAGTTTAATATTCATCGTGGTCGTGACCGCATAGTGCGCGTTTGAGGACCGTTAATTATTATTTTACACCTAATAAAATGTTTTTTTTTAAATAATTCTAGATACCTACCTACTTTACTGTCAGCAACAAAATTCGATTTACACTGAAAATTATTCAATACCTTGTATTTCAGCATTTCATGTAATTGTTAGAAGTCATATGGAATCCTCTTCTATTCTTATTAAACATATCAAATTTGAATGAATATCTTTCTCTATTATTAAAACTGAAGTGTTACACAACTATTGTTGCAGACCGCATTAAGTCAAAAATGATTATTAAGTTATTTACAATATAACGCTAATTTCACCTTATAAAAATAAATTTACTTCTTTAAAATACTTCCCCTCTCTTAGAAAAAAATATCCAAAAACGTTGAAGGAATGTAATTTGATATTGTTAAGCCACTTAACTTTCTACTTTGCTGCCAAAGTATTATCTTCTATTGTTCTCTTAAATGTTTGTCCCGTTTTTATAATGATCCTATATTTACGTAACTTTATATCCTGAAATAATGACGTCTTAACGGGAGATCAAGAGAGAAGGATTGTTGTTGTTGTGATGATTATTATTATTATTGGAAAGCTTCAGAATCCCTTAACATACACAGTTTTATTAACATAACGTTACATCAAGTCTGTTCTTACCCGAAGGGTTAGGCAGAGGTGTATTGGGCACGCCACAATTGCGGCGATAAGTCCCCTCTTTGAGGAGTGGCTGGAGAGGCGCCACGGCGTCCTCACCTTCCGCCTGACACAGGTCCTCACCGGACATGGCAGCTTCGGGAGGTACCTGTGCAGGATTGGGCGGGAGGAAACGCCCGGGTGTCACCACTGTGCGGATCGTCCGGAGGACACGGTGGAGCATACGGTGGAGGAGTGCCCTGCTTGGGCGGAGCACCGCCGTGTCCTCGTGGAGGCGATTGGCGGCACTGACCTCTCGCGTCCGGCCCTGGTCCAGGCCATGGTACGGAGCGAGAGGGCATGGGAGGCGGTCACCTCCTTCTGCGAAGCAGTGATGCTCGCGAAGGAGGAGGTGGAACGCGTGAGGGAGAGGCAAAGCCTGCGCCCTCACGCCCCTAACCGCCGCCGCTGGAGACAACCTGGGCGTCGGGAATCCCAGGCGGATTCCCGGCCACCATAGGCGTGGGCTTGCGGACGGCGAGCAATGGGCAGCTCGCCGTCCGATAAGGACCAGGCCCAGGTCGTTGGCGCGTCGTGTTCCACGCGCGCCTCAAAGAGATGTCAGCACACCTGACGGGGTCCGTTAGGACCGATGCCTGCCAGGGTTGCGGAATAGTCCGAAAGGGATACCGGGACCCTGGCAACAGGCAACCGAAGGAACACGGGTGGGTTTTAGTCAGTAAGAGTCTGACACGCCCTTCCGCTCCGCCCAGAGCGGGAGAAGTCATATGATGATTTCCCACCCAAAAAAAAAAAAAAAAAGGCAGAGGTGTACCATTAGCACACCTACATTTCACCAGGGGGCCTAAACTGGCCACATTAGCAATTCCTCTAAAAGCAGTTCATTTCCTGAATCCCAGCTTTCATTAGCAATTGCTATAATTTGATACAAAAGCAATTCATAATTTGTGGACCATTTTACGAATCTCCATAGAAAACTGTCAAACAGATGAATTATTTCATAATAATGAATTACACGCAGATCATTTTAGGAATTGTCAATTTGTGACATTTTACGATGATTCATAATATTTTCATATTATGATTCTGCTAAACTGACCGTTTTAAGCCCCCAGTTATCTGTAAGGCAGTTTTGTCCCACCGTCGCGAGGAAGTGACTAACCATCGGCTATTTTCTCACTCAAGAAACGTACAATAAATATACATGCTGTGTTAAAAAAGAGATCCATATATGAATAGTTGATCGCTGACTGTTCACGCCGCCAGCGAGTACTCGCTCCACTACTTTGTCGCTGAGACAAGAGCTTTCAAAGATAATACTCGCTCAGCGATACCTGCTCAGTGATGCTCGCTTGGCGGTCAAAATTCACGCCGAGAGACCAACCGGCGCGGCGGTCGAGCGAGTGGTGCGAGTACTTACGTCGCACTCAAAAACTATCGGAACTAGACACTCCCTGCTCGCCAACTCGTTTTCAGTTGCTAGCTCTACTCGCTTCTCGTTAATCACTGGCGTGAGTTAACTGCCTCAGTCCCCATATATAGGTGGTGATCGTATTGGCATCATCCGGGCACCAAGAAAACATAATAACAATTTGTGCGTACTTTTTTTTTTGATGTAGTGAAATCATCAAATGACTTCTCCCGCTCTGGGTGGAGCGGGGTGTCAGACTTTTACTGACTAAAACCCACCCGTATTCCTTCAGTTGCCTATTGCCAAGGTCCCGGTATCCCTTTCGGACATTCCCGCAACCTGAATCTTACCCAGGACCTCATGCTCAGACCACTAGACCAACGAGGCAGTCAGGTTTTCAAACATACATAGATATTTTATTCATGCCTTCGTCACATGGAGGTAGGCAGAAACTATAGAACGTATTTTCATCATGTACTGGGTGTTATCCTTGAAACCAGTGGTTTGGTGTCATTTATAGAACGTAAAATCAATGGAAAATTACGACTTTTTTTTTCTTTTTTTTAAATTACATTTTACCACTCGAGTATTTCACCCTTTCACCTATGCGCGAGGGCAACGAACTTGCGTATCAACACGGGTGGGGGTCGCGGAACGTGACTTGACCGGCCGCGAGCGCGACCCCTCCCTCAGTCAGTCAGCTGTTTCGCTTGCGAGCACGGTGTTGGATAGAAACTTTTTAAAATCTTTTAATGAAAATAACCTTTTTTTTTTGTTGTTACTAGGTCATTTATTTTTATATTTAAGTCAACTACCCATGGTTTGAGTGACAACGGTGTTCACTCTTATACCCTATATATATCATTATATCATAGGTACACGTATATATATCATTATATCATAGTTTTTATTATTCTTCTTTATTTTTTTATTACCCTTTTAGTGCAGCATTGTCGTCCTGACTCTCCTTTAATTTTACCGCGACCTTATCTTTCTCTTTTATCTGATATAGCTCAGCCTAGGTGAAACCTGGTACATTCTTCCTATTCTCATGTTTGATTCTCAGACATGGTCATTTATAATTCAGCAGAGAGGTCCTCGGGGTTTGCAAGAAAGCTATGGAACGGAGTATTCTGAGTATTAAACTTGTGGAACGGGTTAAGAATATGACAATCCCTTCCAACAATAAACGGGTTCGGGGTTAAAAAATCGCTATCTAATATGATTTTTAAGGCCTCGCTTTTCATACATGAGGTTCTGATTTCAAATATGAGTCAGTACCAATGTAACTTTTTCAATTCATATGTACTTTCTGAGTTAGATATGGATATTACTGACATCGAGGAAGGAAAATATCGTGAGGAAAACTGAACCTATAGTTAATATGAACCTGAAATGGTCAACCTATCTTGAGTAAGCGTGGTGACCAATGCTCGTGCCTTCTCAATATGAGAAGAGGCCATTCATTGCCTTTGAATAGTTATTATAGTATGACCCACATTCAGTTTAGTCAGAGAGGGGCTCGTGGCTAAGTAATAACAGCCGCTCGGGTCGATCCATCAGGTTAAGCTACGCTTGCCAGGTTTTGGTCCAGGGATGGGTGACCATTTTCACATATCGAGACTCCTCCGTGCCTCGGAAAGCACGTTAAGCCGTTGGTCCCGGCTGTCATTTGTGGATCTTTGACGTTACGAGTCGTCAGAAGCCCGAAAGTCTAACAACCAGTCTAATCAAGGGGTATCGTATTACCCAATTGCTGGGTTGTGGAGGTCAGATAGGCAGTCGCTCCATGTAAAATACTGGTATTCAGCTGAATTCGGTTAGACTGGAAGCCAACCCCAACATAGTTGGGGCTAGGCAGATTGATTCAGTTTAGTCAGTGAAGCAAATCAACTGGTTGATCTGAATAAACCTTCGTCAGCAGACAATTCCATTGTACAAACAACAACTGGAAAGTTTCCAGTGAAAGAGCAAGCAAACCTCACACGAAATATATACAGAAACAATAAACACGGTTGTTTTATGTTTGAACGCCATTACGCTCCGTATTGACATTAGTTGGAATAGTTTACAAACACGACACGAGTTAACTTGAGTGTGAAATACTCGTATGTACTGTGGTCCTAGTAAAAACATCAAACAAAATAGTGTTCCGTTCTGTTGCTGTCTGTCAGCCTAGATTATCTCACTACTGGGCACAAGCTTTTCGCCATGACTTTCAGCTCTTTTGATCCAGGGCTAAGCCTGATCCATCAACTTCGATAAAGAAACGTAACAAGGCTATGGGCTACCATAGCCTTGTTACGATAACTTGGATAACTCTGCTTACTGAGATTGCTTGCTGAACTCTGCTTGCGCGAAATCTTATTTCGCGCAAGCAGACTTATCCGCGAGAAACCCGAAAACAACTGTCGCCGCCAAGCGGTTGCCGACCAGACAACACCCGACCCGTCGGAGAATCCTCTCAATTTAATGGAGGATGAGGAAGTATCCACCCTGTTCCTCATAGCTCTAAAAGGCCTTGCGTATTTGAAATTGCAAGCGAAACATGTAAATCCTTAATGTGCGTGCAATGTTTAGAGAGTTAATTGATTATAGAAATTCCTAACCCTAAGGGCAGAACGGAATCCTATATGCACAAGTCAGACTTATACTTGGCCGGTTTTCTACTTCGTCTAAGTGAGTACCAATAGTTAAGTCAAAACAGACCGGGTTTATTCAAAATTAAAATACTGAAAGCAAATATTTCCACAATAATAATATGTAAGTTTCAAAGGTTTGTCTGCATCGTCAAATAATTGGTTAAATGGCTAAACATTCCGTCGAGTTGGCTTTTCTGATTCTGCGAACACTTCCTCGAACTTATTTACGGAATCACTTCGTTTGAATCGGGAAATTAGTTTAGTTTACTTCTCCTTGTTTTCGAGTTCATTAGTTTCGTACAGGTTGTAATGCTGGTTGACCACTTCTGTATTTGTCTTAAGAAAAGGTCAGACAATAAGGGGCTCGAGTATTCTATCCTCACATTTTAGATAACCATAACACCACTAACATGATCGTAGCTGTATCTTCGTATATGAGTTTTACCCTTTAAAGTAGTTGCTCGACGACGTAAGGGTACGGTCTAAAGCGCGGCAAAAAAAGGATTACTGAAAGTGAAATGGCACTTCGCGAGGAGAGGCTTAAGACGTTCCGGAGAGAAGGGAAGGCAGACCAGGGTTGACTGCGGAAAACGAGGGGGTGGGGGGGTTAAAGGTCCCAGACCCATCGTTCTAGATGGAAGACTAATGCGACACGATGCATGTGGAAATGGCAGTATTTAGGTGGCAAATAAAAAACATATTACTACTATTTTCCGTCCTTTTAATGATATTTTGTATTTTAATATAATATTACCTATTTGCAAAATTCATAAATCAATAACATTTATCGAGAATTCTAGTAGGTAATAGTAATATTAGAACTTATCTATTACATTAAACGCAAGTTGGTTATTCAATTATCGATTATTTTAACACAACAAATGAATTCCAAGTAGTATGAATGAAAGCTAAAAGCGTAAAAGGCTATTTATAGATTCAACATACAAATCATGACAAAACGATGAAAGCATATACGAAAATAGAATAGAATTTGTATCCATTGTAACATATCCGATTGTGGTTCCAATTTCGCAACATTGAGTCCCGTTGCGTCATTTACGTCGCGACGTATAGCGTTTGACGCTCACATGGGACAATGGAAGCATTATAAGGGAACTAATGCTTTAATTGATGGTAGTCATTAGGGCATGTGTGGAGTGTTAGTGTCTTGACGTCAAAAGGCAAGGGTCGATCGTTTGTTCCGTCTTTGTGTTAGATATTATTTATGTTATTAGCTTTTGCTCTTGGGTTCGCCAATTGGTTGGAGTGAAAATGATTTGACTTAGTATTTCTTCATTTAAAACGGTCTTAAAAGTAGTATGTACCTGTTTTGGTTTTTATATAGTCAGTATTTGGTAGATGTCACACGTCTCCGATTTGTTGGTTCTAGGACATGCCGGTTTCGTCACGTTTTCCTTCACCGTTTTGAAAGCAGTGGTGATAAAATAATTTACACAAAGTAAAGCGCCTGTCAGGGATCGAACCTACGATCTACAACTCGTAACTTGCGGCCATAACTACTGGGCCACCACTGCTCTACAGTCTTTGTAGTCTGTCTGTAATAAATTTCAACACCATAAATATACGGCGATTTCTAATAGATTGTACACAATTTGTTTGGTTTATTCATAATCTCATTGCATCGCTGGTGCCTGTTCAGGATAGTTTTCATAGTCATCCACATAATTTTCTGTTACCTGTAGGTAAATATATTAAGGTCAACAATCTTCCTTCGTTTGAGAACCTTTTTAAAAGAATAGGTAGCCATTAGATAAAATAAAAAAATAAAATAAAATTTATTCAAGTTAAAAAAGTAAAATTATATTTACATTAATTACAAACGAGGTAAATTAAATTCTAGCTGTACCTGCCTACCTGCCTCATCTAGTTTTGTGAAAACCTGTGTTTCCGGCCATCATTACACATTAAAAAAATTAAAAAAGAAGACAAAATTTTTGTTAGGTGCTTAATTTAAAAGAAGACATAATATTTTCAATGATTTAAAGACTAACGAGTAGAGTAAGAGTAGATTTAGACTCATTAAGAAAAGCTTAGCTGTCTGTAGACCTCATAAATCAGTGGCATTTAATAGAAAATAGTTCGTTAAAATTCATATTATTATTGACTATAAAGATGTCGAGACGTTTAGTTCCTTTACCTAGATATAGTAGTACATACCTAGGCTGTAAGCTGAATATCTCCTAATAGATCTAATCTCTATTGGTACTACTAATTACTTCCGTTTGAGCCCGATATGGCTTTACCAATTAAGCCAAGGAGTCTGTTGTTGGCAGAAATATCGATCCTATTAATGTGGGTAAAGTCTGCCAACTAGCTAAAAGGTAAGTTTTTATTGCTAAAACTAAGTATTATCTACATACTAACTCCATGTCTTAATATAAGTGATCGTCGTGCGAATATGCTATCGTCGCGATCATTTATTGATACTCAGTTGTTCGGAAATTCGAACGCGTCTTCTGTCGGCGCGACAAAGCTTTCGTGTTCACCTAGCAAAATGAACGCGATGATCACACTACGTTCACTTCTATTAGGACACGGCCTAAGACTTGTGTAGTTGTAAACCAATTAGACGATGAGATGAATGGTGTGAATGAGGATTTTACTGGAAAGTGGATGAATCACGGATGAATACTGAGATTAAGACTGATAAATTGGGATAAGGGCCCTAATGATGGCGACTGCTTTTGTAGTGGTTGTGTAAGCAATAAATTATAAGTTGCTGAAAAGATAAACCAATTACCAAGAAAGATATGGATGGATTGGCTGATTAATCTATGACTAAACTTATTTAGGGTAACGAGCTAATCAATGATTTTAAACATAACATGGGCACAGCTAACATATCGGCTCAATTAACTACACTGAACCCTATCCCTTACACACGCTACCAATACTTAATCAACGTTAAATTTACATAAAACAAAGGCACATAATCTAAATTAACAACAGTGTTCCCAAAACTAAAGAGCTCGGATTTCGGCTGTAAAGTCGAACAATTCCAATAATCTGCGTTCAACTAATCCCGCTCTTCAACCTTTGAGACCCCTTAATTTCCGTCCCTTACTGTAAATTCTACACTATCTAGCATAATTTGACCCGCCACCATACATGACACAACCCCTACGTCATCCATTTTTCTCCATACAAAGATTTGAAGTGAAGGTCATTGTAAAGTGGTTGATTTATATTTCTATATTAAAGACACCTGTTTCCATCTCTTTACGATGTATGGATATTGTGACGAACTAATATTACGTTTTGTTAGTTCGAATTTTGAAAATTGGGGCGTAGGATTTTGATGTTTGTTTGCGTGTACGCATAATTGTGATGGACTGAACTGTTTTGTTGTTGCCACAGTAACAGTAACTATTGTAGAAGCAGCATTCCTTGAGTCAAAAATAATTTAAGGAAGTTCCACCCCCTAATTTCTGACACCAACAGAAATAATGGAATTAAACTCTTTATTTCTGTTTGAAATTACAGTGAATGACATATTATAACTAACCACCCACCCATTAATTATAATTTTCTTTTCGGATGCATGTGCTTATATAATTTTAAAAAGCAAAATATCGTGAGGAAACCGGCATGCCAGATGTATTTCAACGGCATGTGAAGCCAAACAGAGGACCTTGGGCGGCTTTAAAACTCTGACACCAGAGGCTCTAGACAAAGTGACATTCTATCAGCGATAACGATGATGGAAAAGGCAAAAATGTATGGAACTGACATAAGCTATCGAAAAGCTTATATCAATCCTGTTGAAAGTCGTTGTAGAAATACGAAACGCTTTCTAAGCGATTGTCACTTGTCTAGGCCCTCTGGTTAGTCACTAACCACATGAAAAGAAGAAGATTACCCACTAAAACTACAGTTTCATAGAAGAGCGGTGGCCGCCACATGACGGCCGAAGTGACGGCAGTCATGTAATCATGGCTGGTTTGACTTCACGGTGTTAAAAAACGCTCTCTATGAAAACACACTTTCATAAATCACGTTTAGTGACGTCTTTCGCCGGTAAATTCAAGACGCTAAGTGGCGACCACCGCTCTTCTTGGAAACCGTAGGTTTAGTCTCCCAGTTTAGACGGTACTGTTCTGGATGTTGCAAGTATACATAAAACGTGGCGTTAAGATTACATACATACATTACATACATATTTAGATTACATTATACAATATACTCGTTTTTTTTATAAATCCGTGGCCAGTGTTGACTTAATACATAATTATGCTGAATAATTATACAATTTTTGTAATATTTATAATCACCATTTTCCTAATAGCTTTCATGTTTATGCAACACGTGGCCGCGAATAGTTAGCGTTATACAGAAACATTTAATTCAAATGTTATAACCACAAACGGCACGACAAAATGACATTTGGTTTTGTGAACTAACATAAATAACGTTAATAAATAAAATAAACGTGCTTCTGTTATTTGTATGAAAATAAAATAATAAATGTTTAACGTTTGGCGGCAGGTGCCTCTTATATATTGCGTTAGAGAATAAGTAAAAATAAATTCGATAAACGTAATGTATGGAAATTGGCCATTGATAAATAAATTGTGTATTTTTTGGAAATATAAATAAAAGAAGGATATAGAAACCACCGTTACTCGTTCCTTAAAAATATGTTTCTCATTAGGCAATTGCGAATAAAATTATAAATATTCTGTTGTGAGAAATAAAAATGTTAACCATAAAAGAAGTTGCTTGAACAATAGCTTTTTCTTATGTGTAAATAAATGTTTTTTTTCTTTATTGGCTACTATGATTTACATATTATTAGGTTGAACCAAAATGATCTTGTATCTCCGAGAAAATAAAAAAACAGCATTTTCAAAATTCGTGGATATCTCTACTTGTAATGAGAGTTTCTTCATCCATCATTCTTAATATACATATTACTGTATTACTATATTATTTTACTATACGTGGACGATGACCTGAGTTAGGACATAATATGATACTTTTATCCCGGTAGTAGGTACATCCCGTGGGATAATTTCAGATCTTAAAAACAAAAGCTAGTCAGATTATATGGCGAAATGGGGTATCATCAACCAATCCCAAATACAGAGTGCCCCGTCATATTTTCTTTCCTAGCCGTGACGCACCGCTACTTACAGTCGAGCACGCCTTAGGAAACAAGGTAAAACACAAAACTATCTATGTCATAAAATACTACATAGTTGAAAAAGATTTGATTTGGTTTTTGGTTCGCTTTTTTTGTGTTAGTTATTCTTCTTTTCGTTTCTGCAATAGTACAGCACCCCAATTGAAAAACACACTTTTGATCACAGGATTTTGAAGGAAATTCGTAATCCACCAGACAAGCAGCGGTACCTTTGTCGACAAAGGTACCGCTGCTTGTCGCGCCCGCGATATCGCGTCTGTTTGTACGAGCTTTTATACCAACCCAAGCATTAAAAAAGGTTATTAAAAAATAAATTCTGACATCAAAATTTGAATTTTGGATGCTATTTTTTTTTTTACAACAACAACAACAAATAATGTTTTTTTTGCATGATGCTGGGCATATCAATGATTGCCCAGCAACATGCAAAAAAACATGTAACTTTTATTTTCGTGGAAACGTAATGGAGTATGTGGAGGCTCTGTCATTTAGTCTAGTATAAAGTGCTTATTCGTGTTAGTTGACATTTGTAAGTCTTTACGACTGGGAATACAATAGCTAACTAAGCCACTCACATTTGCCATCTAAAGTCATTTTTGGTGGACGTGCTACGGTTATTGATGGGTATCATCTTTCCTCTCGCTTTTCTGCATTCTGTGGGAGTGATTTTGTGAAACGCGACGGAAGTGTGTAACAGGAAGCCGGGGAAGCGTGCGCTATTTGATTTGACCAATGAGCGCGCGTAGTGCTGGAGTTAGCCGTCAGAATTAATCTTGACGAGGCCCCGCCCACACACAGAATAGCTCGTTTTTTTTATACCATACTATATCTAAGGAGTGTTTTTCATTATTATAAAGCAACAGCTTTACCAACTTTATCTACAAATAAGTATATTTGAGAAGGTCATTGGGAGTCTTAACGAGGAAAGAACCGTTGAATGAATTTCATTTATATTGTTTGAAAAGTAGCAACAGTCAAAACAATCTTCAAAGGAATCTCTCCGGATACACGACATGGCGTCAATCAAAACTTTTTCAATAATGTCAGACAATGATTTCATGAGCTCATAAAATACATACATATTAGACAACTGTTACAAGTTCAGATATTGTACTCAGCAACGGTTCCCGTATTTTATCTCGTAAGTAATTACAAGAGCGAGAATATGTATATTCGAAGTACCTTTTACATTAACGACATCAAAACTTGAAGCCTAAGATTATCATTAATAACAGATTGCTATCAAAGCTAACAAATGAGCAAAGTTGGCTTAGAAGTTTCAGGAGATTTTCCTCTGTGACCAAAATTTAGGGCACCCAACCAAAACCGCTAATCGGGGAATGTTAACGAAAGTTAAACTATTCTGGGACCTATATAGGAGACAGGAGCAATAGATTTTAAGCAGAGAAATGTACGGGAGGACGTCATGGCATGTGTCTGGCAACGTCGCTCAAAGTGACTGACTGCACTTCCCGGATTCACAGTTTTCGGTCGAAAAAACTAGCTCAAAAATTTTGTTTTGAATGAAATTGCGTAGAAAGAACTGCGGTTTTAGGAGAGATGTTTAAATATTTTTTCAGGTGCAGTATTTTTTGTGCACACATATACGTTTGAAGGTATAATCAAAATAAGCTAATCATTGTAAATAATTTTAATCCCTAGAACTCAGACCAAATAAAAAACCAAGACAAAGCCCTGTCAACAGTGACTTGAGGCCGGTTTCGTAAACATGTGTGCACTTAGTTTGGTGTAGTTTGATTGTGAATGGTTATAAATGTGTCCATGTGAGCATGTATGCACAGAGCGGTGGTGTAGTTTTGGCATGCTTCACTGTATTGTTCGCAGCGCTCTGTCTTGGTTTTTTATTTGCTCTGGGACCTAGAAATGATTAGCCTACGAAAAGTACGGATATGGAAGTGTATTAGCAGTATCATTTTACCAAGTAAAAGATTTTCAATGATCCCAGTTCGTGTTCTTTGATTCCAAGTATCTCCCAAACAAACAATTTAGGAAATACAATTTTTCTCATTTCCTCATCCAAGCCATTACTGATTCCCTGACTCGCGATTGCTTTCCTATTCATTCCAAAACGCCGGATTACTCGTTCACTTTCTAGAATTGGGTCAATCAGGAATCAACGGAACGGGAATGTAATTTACACAAAGAAACAGCCAATAATAACCAAATTAGGAGGCATGAGACGCCTCGTGCGACGTTTAATAAAATGACGTATTACGTCACGCATCTTTTACGATTTTATGAAACATGAGAGGCTGTGTTTACGCAATATATAACGTCACACGTGGATTGCGACGGAACGTAAAGTTTATACACAATTTAGCCCTTGTTTTTAGTACTAAATGTAAAGCTGTAGAATTTGTAGGATATTAGGAGTTGAGAAGGGTTTTGTAGGATGGCATTCCTACAAAACCCTAGCTTAGGAATACGGGCTTGAATAACGTGGTATTTGGCTTTGGAATATTTAGTGGCGTGGATTTTAATCTTTGCTTAAGCCGGTATATCCGTATCATTTCGGAATTGAAATTTGATTTCGCAAGTATTGAACAATCAGAAATCGAAGACAGCTTACTAAATTCACACTGAAGAAATGAGAGAGATCCTCACCTAATATATCTATATTCGCTATGTACCTACATAGCCATTCATACCAAGGATGAAGGAAGTTTGCTAAAAAGAAAAGACAGTACAAGCCGTGAGCTTAGTGTGCTCACGCAAGCGTGCGCACAATTCCTTCCTTTCTTTGAAACTTTGAACTTAGCAATAGCCCGGAACAGGGAAGACGATGTCTGTAAGGAGCCAAATAGGTAGCAAGCATTACACGTTGTAACTTCGTCTCATACTGCAAACTGTAACTTATATAATTCCCTTCACATGTTTCGCTTAAATTACCGACTAAAGCACATAAGTAAGCCAGTCCTTTATCAAGTATAATTACTCTTAATATCATAATAAACCTAACAAACTCAGTGAAGAACTACCGAGAACATAAGGGAACTTCTATGCAGATATTATACAATTTGAATGGTCGAGTCGAAAGTTATGCAAGTGAACTGCGCTTGTCTTTGATCGGACAAATGACCACTTCCGCGAAGAATTATTAATAGTGAGAGAGTATTTGCTGCCTAATCACTTTGTGATGGTAAAATTAATATTGAATGAATTGTGAGTTCACTTTAGATAGATAGATAGATAGATAAAACGTTTATTTGGTGCATACAAAAGACAACACAACATACAAAAGCACGGTTAAATAATAATAGCTACAAAGTGCCAAAATATAAAATAAAATAAAAATAATAAAAGAAAACTAGACACAGCGAGACAATATTGTCTATGACATACTTTAAAAAATAACGAAATATACAAAGCGCGGTTTGCGTCTCAGCGTTGCACCAAATGGGAGTCCAACTCAGCATGTGTCAGGCAAATATACCTGACGCTGATATTCTGCTGGATCCCTGCAGTGACATTCGGACGTCGAGCAGATATTACATGAGATTAATATGTGAAAATTTGGTTATGTGAAACATGGAATGTACGGACTAAAGTTACGTAAGTACCCGCAATTTAAATAATCTATTCTACAGTAAAGTTTTGCATTAGGAAACGTTGTTGTTCGATGATGAATGTGTATTTATAATCTTGATTATTTAGATAGATAAATATATAGCGTATAAATTAATAATCTTATAGTGGCGTAGCAGTAAATAAAATTAAATAATGGATTTCACTGGATTAAAAAGTGGTTTATATAAATATATAAAGGTAAATAAGGATATGTATTTTAACTGTTAGCCAATAATAAATCCACAAATTATTGCATCATTAATATTCCCTTTGTTCACAGGTTTGTGACCACGAGTTGCACTAAAAAAGATAATGTCACGGTAAGAACACGACAGCCAGTTATATTATGGACGTGTTCGAAACAGTCACACCCAGTTTTTTCTGCGAGTTGATAAGAAGCTGCCGCAGTCGAATTCTGAAGGTGCCAAGACATTGAGTTGATGCATATAATAAAAGTACCATAGAGAAGTAGAAGTCATAGTTAATTTTTGTTATGGGATTCTTAAAAGCTATCATTACGTTTACGCCGCGTGTGCCTCGATCGCGCACGGCACGTGTGCACCGATCGCGCATTCGGCTCGCGCTACTGCCGCGCGCGAACGGAGCGCACTGGATTGTCCCGTATGGACAATCCAGACCAACCAACCAACTTCGACCAACTGATAATAGAATGCATCGGTGTATTTTATTGTGTTGTATGAATTACTCCGTTATGATTAAATGTATGTAAATAATTAATTGTGTAAATAATATTATTGGTGTGTGTTATTGTATGGTGTGGTTACGTAAAGTATTTTTTTTTAATGAATATTTAATTGATAATAAAATAAATTTTATGACAGTAGCCTACACTATTATCACACACTTTAATAAACTTTCAGGAAAATAAGCAATTCTTTCTTTTGGCGTCACTGCAGTTAGATGAAAAGGTGTCTGTACTATTTGATTTTAAACACCTTAGTTAAATTACTATCCATCCTAATTCCGATTCCCTTTATTAATATTAATGGTCACATCGTACATCAAATTATGCGGGGAACAAGCGTCAACATTGTCATAAACAACATTCCAAGCATTTACCAACTCAAACCCAACTGACACCAGCATTTGGGGACAGACACCAACATTTGGGGATCCTACACCTTCCCCCTTATTTATCTTACATATTGTGGTGTCACAATTTTGTGGTATAATTTCGCAATACTCTACCCAAGAGTACTAGGAAGGGCTGAGATCGTAACATAAATAATGTACGAACATAATTATGGCCATGTCAATCCGCTACGTATGTTTCATTATAGATTCAAGGCGAAGCGCAGATCATGCAAAACTTGCGGTCTGAATTCCAGTGAGTTTAATTAGGGAACTTTCTGTATTAATCCGTCGTCGTTTATATGAAAAGGATTTTTTTTTTGTTTCATTTGTTTTTATTGGAAAGGTATGGAGTTGTTCAACCCTAGTTTTATTTTTTCAGGATTGTTTTGTTTGAGTTTTCAAACAAAATATCAAGGCGCTTGTGGCTAAATAATAACAGCCGTATGGGTCGATCGATCAGGTTAATTAAGCTACGCTTGGCGCGGTTGGTCCACGGATGGGTCTCGGTATGTTAAGGTGGTCATCTTTACATACCAAGACCCCTCGGTGCCTCGGAAAGCTCGTTAAGCCGTTGGCCCCGGCTGTCATTCGTGTATCTTTGACAGTCGTTACGGGTCGTCAGAAGCCCGAAAGTCTGACAACCAGTTTTACCAAACGTTTACCAAATTTTTTATTTATCGTATTACCCAGTGACAGCTCGGAGTCTCGACTTGCGCTCGGTTGATGGCAATAGGCTCGCCCCCTATTACATGGGGCTTAATCATTACTGGTGCAATAGGGTATATTATAGGTACACCTCTATCTAACCCTTGGGGGAAACAAGGCGTGATGTTATATAACATAAATATAAACCTCTCAACTTCCAAAAAAGTTGAACCCAACACGAATACTAAACTAATCCAATATGAAGATAAAGTATTACAGGCAAGCGTGATGAGTGCTCACCTACATTTTATGTCAGAATGACTCCGAACTAATTAAAACAGTGTTGAAGTTTCGCCCTTTGGGTGTAGTAAAAACTTTTCAACATGTCCTCACATGGAATTTCGGGGGCTTTGAAAACGGGTTCTGTATTAAACCGGTTTCCTTGGACCCTTTTATGTTTTACGTGAACGGATTTCATCGCCTCATTAGTCTTATAATTAGACGCATAAGCTTGACTGCTGATCAAAAGGTACTGTTTTGATCTGTATTATTGTTTTTTTTTATTTTTGTAATATTGTTTGTTTTTTTCTTCTTTGGGTACGACCTTATAATTAGTTTATGATCATCCAAAGGTTGAATGCTACTTGCGCGTCATCTGAACCGCATGGAGCGTTTATATTAGGGCGGTGGCCGTATGCGTGGCCCGCATTCGGTTTAACCGGAGTCGTTAACCGAATTAGCCTGTTTACATTAGGTCGGTGATCGAATGCGTCGATCACCACAGTCAAATTTAGTCGCACCTGCGCTCGCCGACCAGCAGAAAGTTTCCACAAGTCGGTTATACCGAATACGGCCAACAGTAACAACTTTTATACTAGGTCGGTCACCGCAAACGGGCTGCGATCGAATACGGCCCCAAGTCAATTGGTTGAATGGTAGGTGAATAATGAGCGACATAGAATTATAATAATATTAATATACATATATAGAATCCATATTAATTTTTGGAACGAAGTTCTTTATAACGGCTTGCAAACTGGCGGAAATCGCTACGCTAAAAAGTGTTAATTCTTGCGACTGTCTTCTTCTAATTCAAAGAGAAAGAAAGAGAGAGAGAATATGATGTTTCGTTCCAACATCAAAGTCTTCAAGCTTAAAGATCTTCGGCATCAGCTGGTTCCCTGCTTGTAAATAAATAATGACAGTACCGGATCATGTTAATCCGATCCCTTCATTTAAATTTCACTATGTTGGTTAATAAATAGGTTCAGTTGGATTTTCGTTCCGTATAACATTAATTAAATATGTATTGTATAATAAACGACTTAAATATGTTTGGTGTATTCAAGTGGTAATCTTAATTTTATTAATCCGCCAATTATGTTTAATTTTTTTCCTATAATTGCAGTGTTTTTTTTACTGGTTTAATTAATCTAAAAACTTATATAATTAAAATACTTAATAATGATAAATGTAGGATCATCAGGATTTATTCCATTAGAATCAGACATCATGTTGGCAGAAGATGGGTTTCGTACAATGAAAACTCACTGGGTGTGACACACGGCGTTTATTAAAATCACAAATTAACACTCTAACCACAAATTACAATTAATCAGAATAACTGAGCACAACGAATCGAGTACAGTTCCGCGACTGAATGACCTCCTCGCCGTGGGCTTAAAAGAGCACTTATATATGCTTTTGGTGTGGGTAGATCACGTGATGTCACCAGTGACGCGCTTGCGATTCGTTTTGTATCCGTACTAATGACCGGATCCGACATACAAGTATATAAAGATAGGGGGGAAATGATCAAAGGGGCATAAAAAAATTCCTCTGCATTAGATTTGACTGACATTTACTTTTTTTGTTTGGTAGGTGATGCTTCAGAAGTGGTCCCATATAAAGGCAAATGCAAACTATTGCCATGCCATTGCCATTACTTTTTTCCTTTCGCCAGAAATGAAACCTAGGTTATATGTTAGAGGACAATACGAGTAACCAAAAGCAAAAAGAACCAGGGCCATCAACCGTAACCGAATAAAGATACGTAGGAATAAAGAACACTACATAGTGCATACACTTGTAGTGATTTTTATTCGTTCTAACATTGAGATCGATAAACATCAATTAACCTCCTTTGCTTTGATACTTTATCTAGTTTCGCTAAAACTTCTAACTCATACTCCTAGTTTCTTTCTTTTTTTCTAGAAGCCAATTCCCCTAGATCTCAGTTGCCAACACTTCCACAGACTAAGCGGTCTCTTGGCACCAATCAGCGTTCGCATTGAAAACATATTATCGAAATAAATTCTGCAATTCTGTCAGCCGCCGTTTTCTGTCTGATAAGTTTTTTACTGCTATGCATTAGTGGCTGCAGAGTCGTCGGTTGGTAGAACGACAAAACTTTTAACTCCCATGGACTAATGTTTGGGCACTTAGCTACTTAAGCACTTAGATACCTAGTAAGTAAAGGCAAATTTTCAAGCAATCAGTGTTTCCATAATTTATTAGAAATTAAAGCTTTTTGTTTTTAACTGGCTTCAAAAAAGGAGGTTAGTATAATAATAATATGTTCGTATAAATGTATTTTACGATATTCCGGCAATTGTGAACCAATTTTGAAAATATTTTTTTTTATTAAGTATAGGAAGCTTGGACGATAGTCCCATATAAATTGTATGAACTTTGCTTGGGTAGTTTTTGAGTTAGCTTCAATAATATGTATTTAATCCACTTTGTGAATATTGATAATGTTATATTCTTCTATGTCTTCCTGTCACTGTTGGTTACGAATTAGTGTGGGGTTAAATACCATAAATAAATAGTAAAAAAATAATGGGCTGAGTCTATTTAGATTGCCACCGATAGATCAAGAAGAAGGATTTAAGAATTTCATCCTTTGTATGTACATACTATAATTATGTCGCTGTATTTTGCAATTATCCTAATAATAGCTCGTATGATTACGAAAATCTTTATTCGTTTCGGAAAGATTCGATTTTTCTACATACTATAGTACAAAATAGTATATTAGAAACATCGAATCTTTACAAAATTCAAATTAAATTTAAAGTTCTTTCGATTACGAAAGGTCTAACTCTATGATGGTAGAACATTGTCCATAAAAATACCAGGATGAATAATAACAAAAAAATATTTGATTAAATTGTCCAGGGTTAGCATCTTTTCTTTTTTTAGTTGAAGTAAATCTACTTTAATACAGACTCAAGGGCTGGCACCTTGGTCAGAGCGTAAGCACTGCCATACAACAACGTGGCAATGCCGCCAGTCTCTTTGTTACATTACCAGCAGATAGCGATGAGGACGAATTTTTCTACGCCATATTTTAGTTAATGTATAGTAAGTTTTAATCAGTTATTTAATTTAGTATCTAATGTAAATAGTTATTTGTGTTATGTATATATATTTTCTAAACTTCTAGAGTAACTTACTTTAATAAACAAAGTCTAAACCCAGTATTGTTAGATCTACTCGTCGTCTGTGAGTGCTTGGGTTAGTTTGGCTAGAATACTTAGTGATGCGATTTGGCAGCACTAACATAAACCACCGCAGACCCTAACTGAAAGCAGACCAACTCAAAACTTAGCTAACTGGCTAGAAGCTAATGTGGAGCGCTCAAGCTTAAATCAGTAGTATTTTAGCTACAACAGTCTAGTTGTAATATTTAGTATTTATCAAATAGATAGACTACGTCAATTATCTGTGTATATACATAATTTAACACAACTGTCAAAGAGTGACAGTTTGTGATTTGAATTTACGCACAATTAATATCTAATCAATTTGATAAACAATTCTATGTATTATTTTCCAAACTTTACCATTTCCAGCATGAAAATATTATTATGAATTAATGTAACGTTTGGCGCAGGTAGTGTTTTTTCGATACCAGGCTATCGTAAAAATCGATGCGACATACATAATTATATCCACGCTTCTTTCCTTTTTAATGGTAGGTTACCGATCGCTATTTTGTTTAGGTACTAAGATAATCATCATCTCCCTAGCCTTTTTCAACTATGTATATATATATGTATACCAGGGGGTCTAAAACGGCCACATTAGCAATTCCTGTAAAAGCAATTCATTTCCTGAATTCCCAGCTGTCATTAGCAATTCCTCTAATTTGACACAAACTGGTGACACATTATTAGCTTAATCATAAAATGTAAGTACTTAATTTAATTCATATTCGAATCATATTTGGTGTAAATATTGCTGCATGAAAATTACATAATCTATAGTACTAATATTATAACTATTAATAAAATGACCGGAATTTAAATTTAACATTAAACTTCAATAAAGCAATTCGTAATTGTTTGACCATGGTACGAATCCATAGAAAACTGTCAAACAGATGAATTGCACGCAGATCATAATATGAATTGTCAGTTTGTGACATTTTACGATGATTCATAATATTATCCTTTTATGATTCTGCCAAAGTGGCCGTCTTAAGCTCCCAGTATTTGGCAGGGAGCGACTGCCTATCTCTCCCCCACAACCCAGTTACTGGGACTAAGATATTATTATGGTCAATTATCCGTAATTAATTTGTTGCATGTGTATCGTGTTATTTTAATGAACCTAATTAGTGTGCCTACGTCAAACATAATAATCATAATTAATTCCGAATATAAGATAATTCGATACTACAACGAACTCCTCTTGTATTTGCTTTCCGGGTATAGGTTCTGTATTGAGTTTTTCCATCAGGAAATTCTTAGTAATAGCCTGGATTCTGGATTTGTTCCCGATTGATGGCAATAGGCCCCCCCCTCTTAAATGGGACTTAAACATTACAGTCGAAATGTGAGTATTATACAGGTACACCTCTGCCTAACCAGGGATTACAGGCGTGAGGTTATGTTATGGGTTTTATTACATAAGGTGTTTAGGATTCAATGAAAAAAACGAGGACTTTTCCAACATCAACCTTTAATGAAATTATAAAGTATTAATTAATAAATTACCTTACAAAGAACTATTTACATTCAATAACCTAGTGTAACATAAGTTTGAAAAAAATACACAAGTAAAGTGACACTTTATTATAAAGTTAGCCTAACACATGGCTGAAATGTTGAATTCATTCAAAATATTATTTGTTCCGTGCTAATTTTACCACGAGTCATAAAAAAATCAAGTTGTGAAACAAAAGGGTTTTAGAGCAATCAAAAAGTAATTAATTACAGTCAGTAGGTACAAATGGCTCAAATTCTTTGAGCAAACACATATAATTATGTTAACAATAGGTAGGAAATAGGACACCATATTGAATTATCGGTTAGAACCAGAAAACAATGTTTTATGGAGTTAAACCATTTTTATTTTTAAAACTAAGATTTTTTACAATCAGTTTGTTAGAACTGAAAAATGGATTACAAAACCATTAGGTATTATTCAAAATAATTGCCTCAATATAGTTCCTGCTGCTGATAGTTATGTTCTTATCATATAAGATAAAATATTTAAAAATATTTGCACCTTTTCACAAGTTGAGAGCAAATTTGTATACAACTAGTTTTAAATGATAAATGAAAACAATAGACACGAAATGTAAAATACATGTTTTATCCGTTGGTATAAACAAGCACATAACATTATTGTATAGCGTTATTATGATATATGAGGTTGAAAGCATTTTTGTGCTCATATAAATAATCACACCATTTTAACAAAATACCGCTCGGTTTCTTAAAGACAGTTTTCACTTACTCGATACTATCTGTATCCGATTGGCAACCTTCCAGAGAAATGTAAGTGCTTGAATGAATAGTATTTAACGGTGTCTTATTTTTATACTTTACGAGAGTAACTTATTTATTTATTTTGGTACACCAACAGCAGTACACACATAACAATAACATAATAGAAGTCAGTACTTCTATTATGTTATTGTTATGTGTGTACTGCTGTTATGTTATGTTATGTTATGTTAGGTTATGTTGTTGTTATGAGTGTCTTTGCTTTTCAATTTCCGTTTTTTGCCACCGACTTCCGAAATTAAAGTTATTTTTCACTTTTTTTGTGTTTTTGTTGGAAGTCGGTTGTTTTTTTTTTGTAAAAAGTTTTTATTTTTCAGTTTTTAGTTGTGGTACCTACCCCACATAAAACCGAATACCACTACCTGCTATGTAAATAACAGTGAAGGAGTCAAACAGGATATCGTCTAGATAAACTAAATGGGAAAATTACGTAATATTAAAGCTAACTCAAAAATTACGCAAGCAAAGTTAATCAAATTTATATGGGACCACCTCGGAAGCATGACCTACCAAACAAAAAAATAATCATCAAAATCGATTCATAATTGGCGGAGTAATCGCGTAACAAACATACAAAAAAAAAAAAAAAAACATACAGACGAATTGAGAACCTCCTCCTTTTTGAAGAAGTCGGTTAAAAATTAACCATAAAACAACATCGTAATTTAACAAAAAAAAGTAATGAGGATAAAAACTTCAAAGCTTTCTCTTGATAATTTGTCGTGGTATAATTATGTATGTATTTTAGAGTAAATTACTTCTTTGAGTACTTTAGATTAAGATGCCTGTAAAATATTACACCACTCAAATGTTGAAATGAAACATGCACCTTTACCCCGCGTCCTCACCAAAAACTATCGTCGCGAATACGCGATCCACGCGTTCATGTGTCACTTTTTTACCCGACTACGGCGAAGCAAAAAGGAGGGTTATGTATTTGACCGGTATGTATGTATGTTCATCTGTTCCCTCATATCTTCTAAACCACTCATCACAATTTGATAAGCGAGGTATCGTTGGAAACATCTTGATCGTCCGCTGGTTATAGGCTATGTGACGTCACATTAAATTAAAAAAAGCGCCCTCTAGAGGACATAAAGTCAGGAACTTAAAAAAAAAGATTGTTTAATCGTACCATGTTGGGTATCAAATGAAAGGGCTTAATGATCACATTTCAAAAATATATATATTATAACCACAAAATAATAAAAAAAAAATTAAAGTAATAAAAACTAAAACCCAACTACGACTAAAAAGGTATAAACAAGACACCACAGACGGACAAATTAAAAATCCGGAGTCACACGTAATCTGTTCGATTTATTCCCTAACACGTGTGACTCCGGATTTTTTATTTGTCCGTCTGTGGTGTCTTGTTTATACCTTTTTAGTCGTAGTTGTTGGAAAACAAGAAGGCGCCCTCTGTCGACAACGTGTTTCGGTTCGCCGAATAAAAAGCGACATAATACATGGCGATCTCGCGGCCTTTGAAAGAGACTGTCAAAAAGGTATGAGTGACACAGACGAAGTTCTACAATAGGTACCAAACTTTTTCTAAAACCCGATGTGCACCAAGTACCAAGCTATCTATTTTTAAAAGCAACATACGGTTTTCGATTGAATATTTATTTAGTTTGAATTTATCCTTTTCTTGGCATCTAATAAAAACACTCTGTAGTTGTGAGTTGTGCTACGTGATTACTGACAGTGCCTCGACAAGTTCTTCCTCAAAAGGCCATTTCAGACAATAATCTACATGGTTCTCATATGGCTTGATCAAGATTATGTCTGGACATTAAAAAAGAGTTTGACCCGTGAGTTTGTTTCGCCATTTCTTCTCAGGAGTCAGATAGTAAATGTCGACTCCATCTAGCTTATTTTTATATTTATTTATATCATCATCTGCCTAGCCTTTTCCCAACTATGTTGGGGTCGGCTTCCAGTCTAAGCGGATGCAGCTGATTCACCAGTATTTTACATGGAGCGTCTGCCTATCTGACCTCCACAACCCAATAACTGGATAATACGATACCACTTGGTAAGACTGGTTGTCAGACTTTCGGGCTTTTGACGACCCGTAACGACTGTCAAAGATCCACTTATGACAGCCGGGACCAATGGCTTAACAAAACTTAAGCACGTTAAGCCGTTGGTTAAGCCGTTGGCTTAGCGTGCTTTCCGAGGCACAGAGGAGTCTCGGTATGTAGAGATGGTCACCCATCCACGGACCAACCCCGGCAAGCGTAGCTTAACCTGATAGATCGACCCGTGCGGCTGTTATTACTTAGCCACGAGCTCGTTTTATATATATTTATATATGACGTGTAAAAGTAATTCCGATAGCCAATTTACTGATTTCATTTATACATATAGGGCCTTGCCATAAAATCTTAGGCACTTGTTCAACGCGTGTCTAATGTCAGTTTTCTGTCAAACTCCATACAGAAATGTCATGTTTAAAAGGTGTTTAGGCTAAACAACTGATAAACACGGCTTTGTGGTAATAAGGTAAGAGTCGCTTCTAAAAAAATATACAGAGCACGTTTTGAAATTAAGATACCAAGGATGCTGCTATCCGTACAGATGACAACCGGGATTCTATTACCCTGTTTGCTAATAAGGGCGTGACTAATCACCGTGAGCAAAATGGACAACGTAACAAGCCTAAGTGCCAGAGATGCATAACAAGGATAAATCTGTATTATGTATAAATGTAAACATAGCAATATAATATTGAAACAGCAAGATTAGTTGACACAATATAATGATTCTATTTAGTCACATAATATAATTAATAATTTATGGACAATGTTACCTAATGCAATGACTAATTTATATTTGAACATAGTTAAAACATTAGCTTTTAATCTAAAATTAAAAATTAAATACCTATTAATAAGTCACCTAAAACAATGAGGGATAACTTGGTACTTAACAAAAATAAAATTGTTATTAAAGCAACGAACTTGATTTTATTATAAACTTAATAATAATACTTAATAATTTTGTTCTCTTCAAAACCTTAATTCGTTAAACATAATTCACAGTTCATTTCGACCAAATTAATTTACGGCATTTCCAAATTCTTTTTTTCCTTATTTACTTAAACATACTCAAAACTCATAACAAATTCACTATACAAAAAGTAAACATCAAAATTAATAAACATTATGTGGTAAAATTAGCACACAAAACGTTTAATTTACCTCTAAACATTCTGATTGAAACATTAGCATTTAGGGATGTTTGTGCTATTAACGAAATATCTAATATTAACACAACCTCAGAGTTGTATGTAGTGATTCAATTAAATACTTTGTTTGCGGTCAGTGCTGGGTTGTTTGCCCAAATACTTGGGTTTCAAACAAAATTGTGTTAAATAAAGGAAATAAAGCTTAACTTGGTAATGGACGAGACCCTCTCCTATTGATTTATTTAGTGTTTGTAGATACTTGGGAACATCTGTGTATTTATCAGGATTACCGATAGTCGGATCCGCGTCTTGTTCTGTATCTATTTCAACATGATTTACGGTACTAAGCTCAGCGTATCTATTTCTGTCACATTATCGTCCATTCGTAGTAACTAAAACAAACCTTTCTTCCTTATTAAGATTTCTAAGATGCTTTTATTCATTATGTGGCGGCATTTAAATCGCCACATGCGAACTTCGCATCAACGACCTGACGTTACACAAAAAATCATGACGTCACACAAAATCCTGCATCGCGCAATTAGAGTTTACCGCGCGATCAACATATCGGAGGATCCTCCCTTTTCAAGTGAACTTTACACCCTGTACCTCATACCTCTATACATAATATAATAATTTTGGAATAAAGTATGTGAATATGTTTTACTTCCTACCATCCATTTTGTTATATGACAATACATACATCTGCTTATTCCTTTGAGTAACTAGACCGTGAAGGTTAAAGAAATCGTTATCCATATTACGAGATATTACTATGGTTTATGCATGCGTCGCTCACTGCGCGAAGAATAGAACTAGTGAAGTGTGATGATAATTTACATTTTTATTATTCCTTGTGTTCAGTCACCACAAAAAGACGCCAACTAAAGCATGAACACATTGCAGATAAAGCTATATATATACCTATTTTATAATAAACCAATATTTATTACATGTTTCGTTCGTAAATATAGCAAACTCTAGTGCTTCAGATGTCTCATCCATTATCAATAAATTAATAGGTATTTTATCGTTAGGTACAATGACATTGGCAAAAGACATTTTATATATTTTTTACATATTAATACAATCAAATTCTCATTTCTCCTTATTATTAATTACTCGCATTATATACAACTGATTTAATAGAATATTTCAAATATTTACATAAAGTTCCTCAATAGTTTCCCAACAGTATAAATGAAATTCCATGATGAGAAAAATTCAAGTTTTCTTTTAGAAAAGTACCCTACCGATAAAATTTTTATTTCCAAGACAATGTCTATCATAATTATACTTATATTTTATATCACATTTTTTACATAGAATTATATTACTATTTACAATTTCATAAGGTTTTTGAAATTCAAAACATAAAAGGTTTTTTACATAATTATGCACATCTTTATTTGTGGTTGGCTGTTCTTATTTACATTTTTAGTAAGCATATTAAATGTATCATGAAAAACAATAGAGCTTGGCAAACAAGAAGATTTTAATATTCCTGTAAAGGAGAACAATGTATGTTTACTTTGTTCTCCTTTCATACATATCCATTTCTCTTATTATTTACATTCGCGTGGTCCATATTAATATCATAAACGCTGACATGGAAACGGCAAAGTTCGAGTCGATTGAATTCGACTTCGAAGATTGGATTAAGTTCCTGTAATCTTTCGCCTCATTTTGCGATGGGTAGGTGTACGTTCTATCGGTCACACTTTTGACGTCCGGAGGGCAAGGTAGCGTTTCCACTGGAATCTGAAGCAATGTCCTCTCATTTTCGCCCTTAACGGCTTTTGGTTCATCAACGTAAGCGTCGTCTGTTTCGTCTTGAAAAAAATCATCCGGATTATCCGAATAATCTCTTATTTGACTTTTGTCATCGCTATCGTACAAATTGTTTGATCCGATAACGCTCCTTTCGAAGTAAGTAAAGTGTGAATTTAACGAAGGCTCCGCGTTGAATTTGCAAATGAAATTTTCGAGAGATGTTCGCACTTTGACGCTTTTCGCCTCGTGACGAAGCTTATGCATCCATGCGAGATGACAGTCGCACGGGAATTCGTTCCCTGTAACAATTGACGCGTTAATTAATTCCCTAATTGGAGTAATGATGACTTCTGAGAGCGCCGTCTGTTGAAACTAATTGATTTTTGTTCGATTGTTACATTTTACTTCGTCAATGGGAAAATTAATTTCTAATTAACTGTGTTATCAATACTTGTTACTATTGAAAGCATATTTAAGTCCTTAAATTAATTAATTAAGATTTACGTACCTTCCAAGTAGATGTAGCTATTTTGATTCTTCATGTTGTCGTATATTGGATGGAGGTTTTCAAATGTGAACCTCTTTAATTTATTATGTCTTAAGTCTAAGGCGGCCAGTCCCCTGACCCCTTCAAATAGGCTGCTGGCCAAAGTTACAAGTTTGTTATGGCTTAAACTCAACTTCCTTAATTGCGATAATCCATCAAACGTCCTCTGGGCCAAAATATAAATCTCATTATAATCTAATAACAATGTCTGGAGATTCCACAGTTCGGTAAATGTAAAGGAATTAAGTTTGGATAATTTGTTTCTTCTTAAATCTAATCGCTTTAGATTTGCAAGTCCATAAAAACACTCCTTCTTGAGTTCGCTTATATTATTTCTATCGAGTTCTAAGTCAATTAGGTTGACAAGATGTTTGAACGCTCCATCGTGAATGACGGTAATATTATTACTAGTGAGATATAATTTCTGGAGTGCCGGTAGTTCGTAGAACACTTCATTTTGTAGCTCAACTATTCTGTTCTCATCTAAAGTAAGTATAGTTAAGTTTGGCAAGTTATAAAATGCATGTTTACCAAGATAGACGATCTGGTTCTTAGTGAGCGTCATCTCTTGCACAGACGTTACGTTGACAAATGTGTAACTCTCTATCTTGTGGATTGAGCTGTATTTTATGCTGAATTGTTTTACTTTTCTCAAGTATCGCAGTACTTTCGATGGTACAAAGTCTAGACCTCCATCTGCTCTTACATTGAAGGCTAGTGTTTCTATGTTGGATTGTGAAGTAAAGCTTGTCCATAGTGGGTCTGTTCTTTCTATTCCTCCGTTGAAGACCCAACATTCTGTTTTCACAGCTTCGTTGATCTCTTGGCTGAATTCGCAGTAGCAATGGACTTTGGAGTCTCTGTCACTGATGTCACATATGTTTATCGCTGCTGGTATGATTTTTTCTTTCTGTTTTCTTCTGTTGGCATCTAAAGCTTCTATTGCAAAGAGCAACAGTAGCAAGGTAGCGGGTACCTTCGGAGCCCGCATACCTCCTACCTGAAACAAAGACAAAGGGAATTAAGCTATTTAATTTTGCCTTTTACATCAAAAGGGGTCTCAGGGATTTTCATGTTATTTTTATTGTGAAGACATTTTTAATAGAATGTCGCTGAAATTCATAAAATGAAGGGTATAAAAATATTATTATTAATAAAACATTTTTTTTCTTCTATTTGTTTTCTTTTGAGCATGCATTTTTCTTTTATAACATCCAAAGGAAAATATTTTCTTGTTTGTTACAGACCTTATTTATATTTATGTTACTAGGACCATAACATAACGTCGCGCCTGTAATCTAAAAAAACTTAGGCAGAGGTGTACCTATAGGACACAACCACCCACGTTTCGCCGGTTATGTTTAAGTCCTACGTGATAGGGGCGAGCCTATTGACACCAACGAGGACGATACTTAGAAAATTATTTTTTTGGTAAAATCTCTTTTAATTTCAGAGCGGACGAGACATAAAAATATTTTTACTGTTCCATTCCGCTTAATAAGACACAAAATACTTACTAATAAAAATAAGTAGCTTCTAAAACGTAATCTCAGTATTAAATTTGTAAGCGAACCTCACAAATGAGTAAGCAGCTTATCAGGCGATGTTATGAAAATAAAAAAAGAGTCTCGACATTTGGAGTTTCCAATTACAAATACCAGATTTCAACAACAGTTAAGAGGGAAATGTATAATGAATGAATCGAAAGCATTTTTAATTAAATTATTTTAATATGAACCGTTTGCTTTTATTTTGTTCGTCTTGTTTTCTGGCTGTGGAAAAAAGAGTAATTTAATTCGGTATTCGTTTAATCGGAAGTGATATCTGTTTTTTTTTTCGAAGTATTTAATTGTTCGGAGAAGACGTGTGGGTTTTAATAAAAATAATGGTCGTGACGAACTTGTACCTAATGAACAGATAGGTAACTCCTCCAGGCACTTTGGAAATTGTAATTTGAAACAGGAGGCTTTAAATAAAGGAGTTTGAAACATTAGCCTCTGCCTAACTATTTGGGGCTTCGAGCCGTGATGCATGTTTATATTTTTCTGAAAAAGGATTGAAAGATCGGAAAAAGGAATTAAGTAAGTCGGACATTGCTTAATTTAAGCAAACAATGGTAACAATTTGTAATCGGTAAATAATAATAATTATGTTATTTGCCGATTTAAGATTTTGTTTTTATATTAAGATGAATCGTTAATATAAGTTTAATAAATATTAATAAGTTTAATATATTGTAACAATAATATTTTTTGTGTTTTTTCTCTTCCATAATTAATTAATAACTTATAATATTATTTAAATAATAACATGACTAATTGAAGGATCTTGAACGATTCTGTTGCCTTTGATTCTTATTTATATCTAATTCCATGAAAATAATGAACAGGATACCGTAACAACAACAACAAAAAACTGATGTACAGACAGACAAATATTTTTCAGTTTATTCGCAGTATGTGCCGATGCAGTTTTGTGAAAGAGTTATCCGTTCAATTTGCAACAACAAACAGCGTACAGTTAGTGACAGAATAAAATACTGATACCTACATTTTGTTTTTATTTATCATAACTGAGTTGTCCGAGTAATAAAATAGAGCGTCAATAACAGTCGGTGCTTGTTTATGTTAAGTTGGTATTTTCTAATCGTTTATTTTTATTATCATGAAATAACAATGTTTTGACGATAGTCGATACATAGATCTTTGGCAGTCATTACGGGAAGCCCGAAAGTTTAACAACCAATCTTGCTAAGGTGTATCTTTTTACCCAGTAATTGGGTTGTGGAGGTCAGATAGACAAACACTCCATGTAAAATACTGGTATTCAGCTGTATCTAGATAGACTCGGAGGCCGACCCCAACATAGTTTGGAAAAGACTAGGCAGAAGGTGACGTTTATGATGAAGACCGGACCGTCGTAGTTTTGGTAATGCTTGGGGAAGGCCTATGCCCAGGAGTGGACTTCTTTCGACTGGATGATGATGATAATGATGCAAGGAACTTACAAGTAGCTAAAAAAACTACTAGTACTTACAAAGATTGCGTCTAATAAATGAAAGTAATAAATAATAGCCCACAAGAAGGCTTTAAGCTGGCAAAGCATAATAACTTCCTGGAAAGGGAACATTATTAAAATGAAAAAGTGACTTCTAAGAATGCTTCTGTCGTAGAGTATTTAGATAAAGTCGTAGGCAAAAACAGTAAAAAATAAATTGAGGTAGCGCTTCAATTCCGGTCGACTTAGCTTTTCAAGAGCCTTCCACAATATCTGTATCTGTATAAATAACAGGCTTTTCAACTGAATAACAGTGTTGAAAAACCTTTTATTATAATAATACAGTAAACAACCAATGCACTTTCAGGCGCGCTCATAATTATAATACAAGTAGCAGCAGACCAATTATTTAAAGATTACATTCCCTACAGACACTGTATGACAATGTAATTACAAATTCATGGTAAATGCAGAATAATGATCTAAAACAAACTATGTTTTAATTCCCAAATCGGCTTTAAACTGAATCCTCATGATATTCTGATTACAGTATCGTTCGTACGTCATCCAGACTGGGCATTAAAAGCACAGACTTTGTTAATTAACGTGGTGTTACAAAGTTCAAATATTTGATGTAATATTTAAAATTTTGGTAATTTTGAAAGAGCTTTTATATGTAAGCTTTGGGGATACATAAACTTATTGTGAATAGTTTTTGTCGCCCAGCTTTAGATTGCCAACCAACTCTTGAAGGTTTTGTTTATAAATAAAAACTACTTGGGTATAGATAGTACCGTGATATATTCTGCATTCATTTTATTTAGCAGTACGTCAAGCTCATTAGAATCATTATTCAACAGGCGTGGATTAAATGCTTAGGTAACATTATATTTTGACTTCGCAGCTCTAGAGGAAACTATATTATTATGACAAGGATATAGATATATATCTATATCCTTGTCTTATGCTTCGCCACTACATCTCGGGTAAGAAGTCTAGAGATGTTGCGGACGAATTTATCACATTTATCATCTTCCTTATACTTACTGTTATGATTAAACGCCTTATCCGGTAAGTCTTGGATTTAGGAACGGTGAATTAATCAGGGCTTGGATTCGGTTTTATGGACTGTTTTGTTATTTAATGGCCTATTTATGACGGCGATATTTCCTTTAAGACGTTTTATAAGGATTGCGTTGTTAAATTTTAAGTCGGTTGGTTTGGATGGGTGCAGTTGTGTTTTTGGGAAACCGTGATAACACTATTATGATTTAGCATAATTATCGTTCGGCTCTAAACAAAGATGTTCTTGAGTAAGTCTCGTTTGTTGGTATAAACTAGGTAATAGCGTACAACAACCACTTCCTCTTTATTTAAGTAATACTTTAGCTACATCATGGCAGAGTGTGTGCAGTATCAAGCATTGATAGCCTAGTGGTGTGACCGTCGTTTCGAGTTCGAACCCAAGCCACGCACCTCTGACTTTTCGGATTCATGTGCGTATTGTGAAATTATCACTTGCTTTAAAAACGGTGAAGGAAAACACACACAGGAAAACGACGGCATGTGAAACCAAGTCAGATCCTTGGGTGGCTTTAAAACTCTGACACAAGGTTAATCACTAAGAACACAAAAAAAAAATGGCAGAGTACCTACCTGCAAATAAATGGTGTTTGTATCTTATCGATCCTCTTTTCCTTTCTACAAATATGTTATATCGTGAGATAAGAAGGAACGTCGATCTGCCTACTACCAACCACGTACATGTACAATCATGCAAGTCATTCGTCACGCGTAGTTATATCACCAACAATATTCTTTTATTGTAGCAATTTACCAGGAGATCAAAATGCTGAGAAGACGACGGCAATCCGTAGATTAACAGACCGTATATAAACAAATATTAAAGCTTTATTTCCTCCATGAAACGCTCACTTCCTCTTTTATTTCATTTTCAATTGAAACCTGAATCGCACGAAAGATTTTTCGGTACGCGCCAAATATAGGACGCCATTCATATTAGTCTCGCCTTGCCGTCATATTATGACAGACCTCGGTACGTTTCCATATGTCGTTATTCTGAACGTGCGAAGGTGTTGTACATAAATTTTAATATTTCTTCACTTTACTCGGGTGATGGCAATGCGTTCCCCATATACAAACATCCATCATATGCCAGTGTGTGTCGACGTTCGACCCAATTCGATTTTTATATGTTAGTGCGAATTTCACTTACTAATAGTCGAATGATTGAACGGAATATGCTGCTTATGACTTGAATATTATATAAGGTAGGTACTATTGGGTGCTGAGGAAATATTTCACTTGGTTCTGGTTTTCGATCATTCGAGTGAAAAATTGCAGGTATTTTATCGATGGTGTGAAGTTACGTTAAGTAAGCAATTAGTAAATACCTAGGTAGTAGGTAGGTAGTTATTGACTTCCATGTTCTAATCAAAGTATAATTTTGATTTAAACCGAATTCGCGACAGTGAAAAATGCAGTGAGAGCAAAGTGAAAAATTGAGTGCATATAATAATAAATTGGCAGAGAGTTTCATGAAACTAGTAAGAAATGAGTGCAATTAAAAAGAATATTGTGCTTTTTTCGTTCTCGTCAAAATATTGTTGAACTATAAATTCTTTAAATAGAAAAATAAATAGTCTGAACATATATTGATCTTTGTTTAAACGGTAAACGGATGTCGTGTAGATAACAAGAACACGAAACCCGTTTAGAAAATACTAGAACACCTACATATTGTTTCGGATTTTCTCGAGAGCGAAAAGCGGTGGTAAACCCAACATTATTTCACCAACGTTTCACTTTACTAACTTCGTACACTTTGCGGCGTCCTGAATCACCAACACATTTTTAGCAAGTGGGTGAATACTGAGATGACGATATACAGGGTGTAAAAAGACCCATCACACAGCCGTCAACTACGCATGCTGTACATCAAATTAAGTAATATTGCACAAAAATAATTGCTGGGAAACTACTTTTATCGCTTTTTACGATAGTGCAAAACATTGTATAAATTGGTGCATGCAATGGTTCAGGGTTCGTGGAGGTATTTAAAATTAAGTTATAATAATTACAACATGCTTTCATTAAAAAAACGTCCTAAAAAAGTTGGAAGTTTGACCTTCAATATCTCCGTAACCAGAAGGTTCCCAGGTATGGTCTAGAACAAAATAATGATCACAATGACAGGAGAAACAAGTGACTTTCGGCTTCGATAAACATCTTTTTACACCCGGTAGAATCGTATTTCCATGTCAAATTCGGCTACGGTGTCTATTTCTGTTTTTGACGGTTATGGAAATGAAAATTATGTAAAATCCACCCAGTAATAGACAATTTTATGATATACTAACAAGAGAAGGACTTTCGTATAGAAAAACAAGTTTTTTTTTTCTCACAGTATTTCAAAAGTCGTAGATCAAAACACACTTGAGTACACAATAATATTCCGTAATCTGTACCCATAACTGAAACACGTTAATAAGTTATCTCTAAATCAACAGTAGTAAGGGCTTCGATAATCACAGTTTAGTTAGCAGGGATGATTAAACAGCGGCTTTCAGCTAATAATTGGATGATAGATAGATATGTGTGCGTGCCTTCGTGGCCGGCCGAACATTAGGCAGTTAAGCTCGATTGATTTTGGTGGATAATTTGTTGTTCTCTTTGTAATTTAATTGTTGTGATGTATTGTTTTCAAACTGTTCTAAAACACACATTTAAAGATTTTATTTAAAAAAATATGATAGTAGAAATAAACTTGATAAAACAAGTTTATCAAGTTTATTTTTTGACCAAATAGTAAAGTAGGATATCAAAGAACCAATTTTTCTTATATAAGGTCTTAAAACATGAATTTGGGTTTATCACACGCGAGGCGAAGCCGTGTATGATAATAGTATCACATGAGTGTTTTGCACCTTATATAAGAAAAATTTGTTTTTTGATATCCTACTTTGCTATTTGGTCACTGACAAAATAATAATTAATTGTGAAATCTATTATGATTTTTTTGATCCTACATCATATCGGGTAGGTTTGACTAACGGAATCCTTTATTATTTTATCCCTTCATAGTGTCTGATTTCGAAGTGAGAATTCAATTAAATTCTATATTCTTGTACATTTTGACGTTCAAAGTGCCTTTTAATGGCCTACTTGGAATAAATGCTTCAACTTTGACTTTGACAAATGTAGGAACAACATGCTAATTATGGGCATTCAATTTTGTCATGGTATTGTTTACCGAAGACATTATATTTACGATGTTTTTCACACTATTTAGGGTTAAACCTTCCAATATCCAATAACAAGGAAACGGTCGCCTTTTTCTTAAAAAACTTTCCACGAAAATAGACGAACTATCACGAAAGAATAACGAATAAATAATAAACTGTAGCGAAGTTAATTACGCGAACACGATTGCCGCCATTACTTCGTCTACTGATAAATTCCCTACAACTTGATCTGAAAGCGAGTGGAAAATGTCCTGGTTATGAGAACAGGGGACCAACTATTTATGATTACGGTACAGCGAGCCGTTTGTGTGCCTAGCACGATGGGAAGAATTGTGCCTATTTGTAATAACGTTGCTAGATCGCTTCTCCATTTCAGTATAGTTTGGGCTTACAAGATTTCTTATATTAGGAAAATTCGGCTGAAGTAGGTACAACTGAAATGATGTATTACGATAAAAACTTTCCTTAAGAGATAAGTTCGTTGACCTTGAGGCTTAAACACTTCACTTCAGTCCGATTAAAAGGTAAAGCAGACCCAATACTCCCGCCATTTTCGAAGAAATAGGTAAGCCGGTTTTAGTGTAATACTTAAAAGAGTATCAACTTAGTAGAAACCGAATAATATACCTACTGATCCGCTGACCAGCAATAAGAGCTGACATTTTTGTTTGTTTGTTGGGTGTAAGTAGCAGCCTACTGTAGGTTTGACGAACTCATTCTTTGGGAACGTTGTTTTTTTTTTAAACAGGGTTTACCTACAAAATCTTAGCTAATTTTATTCATCGTAGACAAAAAAAAACTGAAAAATAAACAAGTCCCTTAAATTAAAAATTTCAAAAACCCCCAACAAAAACAAAGCATCTAATAAACGATTTTTTTTATAGCTCACAAACAAAACCAAAAAAAAACAAAATCGGTTCAGCCGTTTGGCAGCTACGATAGCGCAGACAGACACACAGATACACACGTTAAACTTATAACACCCCTCTTTTTCCGTCGGGGGTTAAAAAAGCTTTTCATAGTTGCTTTGCTAAGCAAGTGGGTTGTCCGATCATCCTCCAAGATATTAATAGATTTATGTCAGAGAACTGGGTCATTTGTTTTTCCAACTATGATAAAATCCTTTCAGTTTGGGTATTTGTCTTCGCTAATAACCGTAAAAAGTGATGGCCGGTCCTATCGGGTGGGCGAGCGGGAATTAATTACTCCTCTTTTTGTTAGGGTTCATATTTTATGTGTGATACGATAATGGTTCCTAATTTATTGCTTATTCTTTGGGTGATTAGAAGTTTATATCATGGGTTGTGGGGTTTTTAAATCATGTAGGTACCGGTGAAAAAGTACGGTTTACCTAGGTACGGTTTACGTATCCCGCCTTGTTTCCCCAAAAGGGTGGGTAGAGGTGTAGGTACCTAATAGTACACCCACATTTCACCAGTTATGTTTAAGTTCCATGCAATAAGGGGCGAGACAAAACCAAAACAACCACCTAACTTTGTAAAAAAGGGTACTAATAAAATTGCGGATTATTTAGAAGACAAAAAAGCATGGGATTGAGCTGCTCGCTCTGCTAAGCCTTGATAAAACCCTAGAACCTGACATTTTAATTATTATCTAAAATCATTAAAATATACTAGTTTTATAAACCTACAAATTGACATTGTTGAATATTTTATACAAAATGGCATTATTACTTTGTAAAGTATTATTTTATTTTTATTATTGCGAATGTGTGGACTATGTGGATCATTTTTATTATCTCCACTTTCTCAGTTATAATGATGGTCTGGCAGTTTGAGTACTTTATGCGGCCTACCCAAATGTCCTTTCTTTGGTATTGTTCGTCGCGTCGTTCAGCTCCTTAAGCTCTGAGTTGAGCTCCTCGGTTACTGACAAATGCTTACACTGACTGGACTGGTCCACTCAAATCTGTGTCTTTCCTCAAAAGACCATTCCAGACATTAATCTACATGGTCCTCATATGGCCTGACCAAGATTATGTCTGGACCTTAAAAGAGACTGCGACCTCTGAGTTTGTTTCGGCCTTTCTTATCAGGGTAGTCAGATAGGAAACGCCGACCTCATCTAGCTTATTTTTTTTATATGACTTGTAAAAGTGATTCCGATATCCTATTTACAGAATAAACAATTTCATTTCATTTCATTTCCAGACAAGACATATACACTGATACAACTGAGAACCTACTGTTAAATGAAAAACAGTATTAAATTCAGGGCTCCTTTGAGGCAGTCTAAATTCTTATAAAATGTGAAGATGAAATCAGTATAAACAAACAAAACGCTGAAAAGAAAAACATTCTAAATGCCGACCTACTTTTATAGAAACAATAATAAACTCCAGCTAAAAGCAATACTCGGCAGAGCAAGGAAAGCTAAATACCTACAATGAATATGAATTCTAAAGCAGAAACCGTTTAACTTTGATATTAAAAACTCACACAGCTGCAAACTCATTGCGTCACACATTATAATGCGTGCGACGTTTAAAGTCCAAGCGAGCAATAAATATCCAAAGGAAAATATTTAAGTCATATTTTTCACTTGTACTTTGATAGGTACTTTTTAATACCACTCACTACGATTGCAACGAAAAATAAAGGAAAAAAAAAACAGGAATAGGTTGAAGCGAGCTGAGATTTATGTATTTACAAGGAGAATTTCGAAAACATTCACATTCGGGAGAACAAAAACAAATGAAAAGGGTAATGTCTTCGCTCGGCCGCGTTTCAGCGAAATGTAAGGCGACTGAAATATTTACTTGGTATGTAACTACGAAAATAAAGCAACAAAATAAGCTCGTACGTTAATGTACGTAAAACAGTATCTAAAAAATGAGGTCGTTTTATGAAAAGGTACTGAAACAAAAACGATGGCAGGATTTAGTTTAGAAATAAGGGACGGGAATACTTTCTGCGGAAAGTTTACCGTTTATTACAGTTTTTTGGATGAAACGATTTTATTCTTATTTTGATTAACTTTTAATGCAATAATATTGCATGTTGAGGGTCCTTAAAGTTACTCGAATCAAGTGTCAATAAAAATTAAAAAAAAAGCTTTTTGAGGAGCTCATGATTAAATAATAACAGCTGCACGGCTCAAACTAAGGTTAAACTATGCTTGCCGCGGTCGGTTCGTGGATGGGTCACCATTTATTATACATCAACACCCCTCCGTGTCTCGGAACGTTGGTCCCGGATGTCATTCGAAGATCTTTGACAGTCGTTACGGGTAGTCAGAAACCTAAACGTCTGACAAACAGTCTTACCAAGTGGTATTGTTTTACCCAGTAACTGGGTTGTCGAGGTCAGATAGGCACGCCATGTTAAACACTGGTATTCAGCCGCATCTAGTTGGACTGGAAGAAGACCCCAACTTAGTTAGGAAAAGGCTAGACAGGTTGATACATTTTTAAACATTAAAAATGCCTGCCTGATCAATGTAATGTTGAAATTACAATACAATTTTGAGAAGCGTTGAGCGAAACCCACACAGAATATCAGTAATTTATTTTTCTCTGGTTTTTGCAGATGTTTTTCACCTTTATAAGCCAGTAACATAATATATCGTAACGGCTTTATTTAAGGAAATTTTCCCAGAAAGAGCAATTTCATGTAACGTTTCAAGTGTAATTAAAACAATAATTACATTTCATTCGCAGTGCAAATAAAAGCCGATTTCCAAATGTTGAAATCACGATACACTCGTCAGTGTTTCCAATAATGTTATCGATTTCTCGACGACGGAGCAAAAACAACTGAGTGCTTTTATAAATTGTCAACACTTGTATGTTTTACGATACTGCTTTTGAGTGTTGTGTAGGTTCTAAATTACAGCCATTTTGAAAAAGGTAAATAAGCAGTTTTTGCTGAGTTTTCATTTAGAAAAAAGGTTTTATATATATCTGGGAGGTCATAGGGCTCACACATTGTCTAAAGCTTTGACCCGGGACAAAAAACTACGTCTTTTCTTTACAGCGTTTTTCGATACGAGGCGAGATAAAACAAGACGAGAATATTTTCCGTTTCTTATTGTATCTGTAACACTTAGCAAAATTGAAAAGAAATTTTCTCGTGGAACAACGATTACAAGTTTGATATAAGACTTATTTCCTACTAGTAAGAATTCCAAAATACTATCTTCGTAAAAACCTAAAATTACAATCGATCATCATCTGCCTAGTCTTTTCCCAAATAGGTTGTGGTCGTCTTCCAGTCTACCCGGATGCAGCTGATTATCAGAATTTTACATGAAGGGACTGCCAGTAATATTACAATAAATGATTAGGAGAAAATAACTTTTTTTTAAAGGGCAGTGGTGCCCTTTGGTAACCGCCGCGACTAACAAGTTGTAGGTCGTAGGTTCGAACTCTGACGGGTACTTTACTTTGTATAAATTATTTCATCACCACTGCTCTCAAAACGGTGAAGGAAACTGGCATGTCTGAACCAAATATTTGAAGACATGTGACATCTACCAACTCGCACTGGGCCCAGGTGGTGGATTTTAGCCCACTCCCTCTCACAGAGACGAGGACTGTGTCCCAGCAGTGGGAACATTATAGGCTGATAATTATGCACTTTTAAAAGTTCCTACGAGTATACTTAATAGTGCTCGTGACTGGCTAAGAAAAAATCATTACGTACCTGTGTAATAATTGGAATGATTATTCATTCTGTTTAAATGAATAATTATTCAAATTATGCAAAGATATTTGCGGAGTAACTACGAATGTTCCAAAAGTTTACAGACACAAACAAACCACAAAAGCAAACGATTTTACCAATGAAGAGCAAAATCAGTACACGTTTCCGATATTATAATCTACCAACAACGTGCAGCCAATAACTAGGTTATGCGAACGCACGAGTAATTATCGCTGCAGATTCAGTATAAAACAAGAGATAAAATATACGTATTCATAAACCTACAAATATAAAATAAACGCATTTTTTTGTAAAATTGGATAGTATTTTTAATATTATTTTCCAGCCCTATTTATAATATGATTGTATTTATCTTTCGCGGAAGCTTCGTTTGTTTCATAGAACGTGTATTTTTTATAGTTTGTATAATTCGTGACAGTCGTCATTCGTGATTGTCAATAAAAACGAATTTACAAACTAAAAAATTTGAACCTATTACTGTATCTAATTTTCCAGATACTACATCAAAACTGATGATAGGCAATAAGAATTTTAATTCACTGTCAATAATAAAAATCTTTCAATCGGTTCAATTCGATACCAAACAGTTCCGAATCGGGTCGCAGGCCTTTTCCCCTCCAGAGACGAAGTTTCTTTTAGTTTTACAGCTAAGTAAGAGTCGTTATTAATTTCTTTTTCTTCTTGTGTTGCTATTATTTTTCTGTCGTGCCGTAGTTTGTTAAGAAATATGAGCTCGTGTGTGGTAATGTAGTGTAATTGCGTTAAGGATTTAAAATCTATTATGTTGTTGGGGTTCGCATCTACTTTTTATGGTTTTATTTCTTTCTGATCAATATTTTTCTTAACAAAAAGTAATAATGTAAGCTTTTCTTTCACTACCTATACTATCTTTTCATTATTCATTTGGAAAATAGTCCTTATTGTCAAAGTAAATAGTTAGTTAATTGATTCAGGCGTGACCTTGCGGAAATCCATTATAAAATACAATAGACGTTGATATATTTAGTAACCTATTCCGCTTGACTATTCTTCAAGAGTCCGAAAAACGCGCTCGGTGTGGTAACACGTCGCGTTCTGGTTTGCAATTGGTCAATCGTCATCCTGAGGATGCCTCGTTGAGAGGTGAAACACGTGTCGATTTCTTACAGGGTTTTTCGGACTCTTGAAGAATAGTCAAGCGGAATAGGTTACTAAATATATCAACGTCTATTGTATTTTTTTAAGTAAATAGTTGCTATTGTTGTTGGACTAATCTCTGTAACATGTTTGTTACAGAGTTGTACGTTACCCACTGTATATATAGGTTTAATCTATGAGGTATTGTGGTCCCCCATTGCCTACCTCTCACGGTAGAAGGTGTTACACAGAGCTATATTGGGATTATAAAGAGTGCTGTATAATCCAAATCTTAGATTATACAGGCTGTGTCTATGTACTACACAGGTGAATAATTGCAACATCCCCTTTAAAATAACTACCCGTTACTAAATGACTACCCGTCTCCAAAATTACCAAAAATTAAGTAATAAAAACTAAAACCCAACTACTAATAAAAAGGTATAAACAAGACCCCACAGACAGACAAATTGAAAATCCGGAGTCACACGTAATCTGTTCGATTTATGCCCTAACACGTGTGACTCCGTAGTTTTTATTACTTAATTTTTTTAAATTCTTTTGGGGTTATAATATATATATTTTTGAAATGTGCACATTAAGCCCTTTCATTTGATACCCAACATGGTACGATTAAACAATTTTTTTTTTTAGTTCCTTAATTTATGTCCTCTAGAGGACGCCATTTTTAATTTAATGTGACGTCACATAGCCACATACGTCACATAGCGGACAATCAAGACGCTTCCAACGATACCTCATTTGTCAAATTGTGATGAGTGCTTTAGAAGATAGGAGGGAAAAGATGAACATACATACATACCGGTCAAAATCATAACCCTCCTTTTTTCTTCGCCGTAGTCGGGTAAAAAGGAACGGTAACAGATGACCCCGTTCTTAATCATCATGAATTAAACACAGCACAAAATGCATCTCATTAATCAAAGTGTATACCGGGTGGGAATTAACAGAACATTCAGGGAAATTCCCATTAAAAAACAAATAACAAAGAAAGAAAGAAAAAGCGAAATTGTTTATTCTGCCCAATAAAAAAATGACATAAAATACGTCATACAAAGTAGCCAAAAGCAATACTTTAAAATTTGTATTTAATCTCTAATGAGTACGGTCCCTTATATTAGTTACTCATCGGAGATGCAATATTATATTCTACATAAATATTTCTTTTTGTCTATTTTTTTGTCCGTTCTAATTGTTTAATGTTAGTAATCATAAAAAAAATAAGATACTTTTTTAGTATGTAGCGTTTATTTCTCCACCCTGTTTATTGGTAATAACTGAAACATGCATTGTTGCTTTAACCTCTAGTCTGCAATAAATATTATACAGTGTGTTTACTAGATCAAGCATAAATTCCATGTTTATCGGATAAAATATTTTATTAATATACAACCCTTAGTGCATGACATATTACTATGAGTTCACCGTTTTTCTCTCTGATTTATTTGTTTATCGTGCATTGTCGTTTAAATAAATATTTATTACTTTAATCTGTTAGTCACCACACCTTATTCTGATTTATCTCCGTACCCATAAATCTTTATGTTGTCTTGTTTATTTTCTAGGCAGCTCTTGTTTCGCAGACAAAGATGGCATTTTGATTATTAAGAAAAAACATTTTCAGTACGTTTTGTGAATTTTGTTTTTCGTATTACTTATATTTTGTAAATTAGATTTATTTCTTACAGCAACATGCGCGATATTTTTAAAATAACATAAACATGCGACCATTTTTTTTTTTTGTTTTCCCTCTTTATTTTTTTTTTAATTAAAAGGGGTTTTTGTCCAATATGCCAACCCCATCATACCTTATAACAATGTGACCAATTTTTATAATTGGCACTTGAAGACATAACGAGTCTAAGTCTGTTTTAGCATTCCTTCGCAAAATATAAAAGCCCAAACTAAATTATAATATGTACATTTGTACCGTTCTAGCGACGTCCTGCATGTAATTTCGTCCTCTACACATTAAAGATCTCCAAAATATTCCTTAATTTTACCACACAGCGTTATAATGGTGCAAATGGGAAGCAAACAGTCCCATTTTCAAGCCCACATTACAAAACCCTTCCATCTATTTCAATTTACCCGCAAGTTTTAAAGGAAAATTACCCGTAAAAGTAATCCATATTACCATGAGGCCGCAAATGAGGGAAAAAGGTCGTCTTATTGGCCTAGGCGGGGTAAACACTGCTACGCATCTGGACCGTTTTTAGGGGTCTAAATTCTATCTTGGTTGCCAGAATAGCGATTCCCGCTGGAATATTCGCATTTTCATCCCAGAATAGGCATTATCCTGGGTTGGAAATGCGTTGAAATTAGCTGTTGTATTATGGATTACTGGGTATGTGGGTATATTCATCTTTGTATTTGCATTCGAACCAAGAGTGGCACTATTTTTGGTTGTTAATGCGTTAATGTTATTTAATATATTGTGGTAAACTGGAGTGGTGAATAATCCTCAATTATTCCGTTACCAGAACATCAAGTAAAACTAAAATATAACTTTTGATACATCCAAAGTGAAAATTTCAGAACACTTAACGATGGAGAAGGTTCTATTTTATCAATTTGATTAACCTGTTTCACTCGAGTACACGTAACAAAAACAAAACTTCCCTTTTTAGCATGATTATGGAGGGAAAAGTTTATTTTACTGTGACCACACTTCTGGCGGCAACAGGACAAATATTCGTTGTAATAATGCTCGGTATTTTAGGTAGGAAAGTAAAATTTTAATTGTTTCCGAAAGTTATTTCATATGGGGTTTCAGATATGAGGGGTGTGTATGTGTAGGGTTGATAGAACGAAGGGGAATGAGGCTTTGTATTTCCGTAATATTTGTAATGCCAATCGCAAAATGAAACGAAAACAGTTGAAGCCTATCGTTTTAGGAAATTGGTAGAATTTAAATGGGTTATTTTGTTAGGTTTAAGGTACACCTGTTTGCCTGATAGCTGTAATTATATTTTGAACTATTAAGGTACCTCAGTAAATGTGATTTTGAATTGGTTCAAATATTTTAACATGTATAATATTGAGATTTTCAAATATTTTTGTCATTTATTGCGTATATTGTTAATAAGAAAAAATAAATATATTGGTAAACTTCTTATGCTAAATTAACTAAAAAACTAAAAGGACTAACTATACAAATAAATATAAAAACAAAAGAACACTTAGGCGTCGAAGTATTCGTCATATTTTTGCCATGTTTTAGATAAATAGTGTCTTTAAACATAAATTTGGTCTTTCATGATGGGTGAATTTCAGGTGTTTCTATTTTGCGTTTTAATACAAGTAGTTATCCTTGTGAATGAATCATTCTTTCTCACAAAATCCTTAGATATCTCTGCTAACACAAAAAGATTATTCTACCTAGGCTAATCCCTTCGTAAGCAGAAAAACTCGGAACATTAAGGAAACACTATCGTTGCCTTGTTATCTTTCATAGAGTAAGCGAAAAGCCAGCGTTCAGATTAGCGAAAGATTAGAACAACTTCTAATTTATTTATTTATTGATATGGCACTTCAACGACTCACTAAAACAAACAAAAACAAAATTACATACAGTTTTAGGTATCGTGAATTCGTCACTTACAGAAGTGCACAGCACTAGCAAAGAACTTCATGGATAAAGGACGTTTTAGTTTACTTTAGTTGAATCATACAAAACAAAAGGAAAACGAGCTATGATGTGATATTCATAAATATGATGGAAAGTACAGAAGTATTTAACTCATCATTCTCCTGCCCTTATCCCAATTTATTTGGGGTCGGCGCAACATGTCCCTTTCTTCCATACTCCTCTATTAGCCGTCATCTCAGTAATCACCCCCTTTCTAGCCATATCATCTTTCACACAGTCCATCCATCGTTTTTTTGGTCTTCCCCTACTCTAATAGCCATCGACATTCATACCCAAAACTTTCCTCACAACATTTTCTTCATTCCTTCGCATCACGTGCCCATACCATGACAACCGATTTCCGTAAAACTTTTCTGTCACCGGTGCCACTTTCAGACTTCCTCTTATGTACTCATTTCTTATTCTATCCATTCGTGTAACACCACACATCCCTTTTAACATTCTCATCTCAGCTGCATGCAATTGCCTTTCATTCATCACTTTTGTGGCCCAACATTCTAAACCATACAAGACAGCAGGTCTAACCATTGTTTTATATATCTTCCCCTTAAGTTTAAGGGGAATGCGGGAGTCGCAGATTGTTCCCGTGACCTGCCGCCAGAACTATTTAACTAAATAAGAAAAAAGACCTAAAAAGAAGGAAATGGATGTGGATACATTTTTATTAAAAGGTGGCTCGTGAGGTTTCGTGACTAATAATAGTTTCTTACATTTAAGTCGAGAATTTTATATAGAAAAACATACTCGAACTTAAAGATGTAGGTACTTTATCCTCTGGTACAGTTAAACGCACACTAAAAGATAAAATGCCACTCTTACTGTAACAGCCCGTCTCTAGACGTACATTTCAAGATAGACATCAGTCCGTTCAGAGTTCGGAATCCTAAAATCCACATTCATAATATGGCTTGAGCAAAACTAACCCGGTAGTGAAAAGGTTTACTAGATCAAAAGCTTTATTCCTAGATCTTATTTTATTTGAATGGTTTACGTCAATAGGAATAGTACGTATAGGTTTACGTTAATACGTTTAGGAATTAAAAATTAAAAATTATGCTTGGTAAATTTTATGCGACAAAGACACGATTAACGTGACAATATACAGGGTTATTGGTAAAACACCAACAACCTCTTAAGGAGTCATTGTACTCATCATTATGAACAACTTTTATTATGGGAACAAATATGAAATCACGAAAAAAAAAGCTGTTCAGTATATTTAAGTTCGCATAACTCGTCAAAATGGTCGGAACAGCTGTTTTTTCTTTCGCGATTTCATATTTGTTCCCATAGTAAAAGTGGTTCATAATGATGAGTACAATGACTCCTTAAGAGGTTGTTGGTGTTTTACCAATAACCCTATATAAGGTACATATTATTTAATTTTACTGTTGAATATGTCTCATATAAGTTATATACTCTTGCATATCCTATCTCACATTTTCTACCTTACTAGTTACCAACCATCTTTCAACAGTCACAATACAAAGCTCCTTCAAAAATTAACAATCCTAACATAAAAACGAGAGCCTTTTACTCCTATCGCCAGCCTTAAAACACCAGAAAAGCCATGAAAAAATAAACATGTTTTTTTCACGAATTTTTCCTCCTTTTCGTGGTGAACAGAAGTAATATCGCTAAATTCGTCAAGCGTTATCGAGCTTAGCATAGACGTGACGGGAATAGCTCCTGGTTTGTGATCATTGCACGGTCAATCAACACGTAGAGTGAAAATGTGGAGTGTGTGTGTGTACTGTAGGTACGTTTGTGGGTGTGTGTTATTGTTGTAAAAATGTGTGGTATAGTGTGTGTGTGGAATGAATTGTACCAAATTATAATGTAGGTACGTAAATGTGGTTGGTGAAATACAAAATGGTAGCCAGGTAAGCAGGAACTCCATAGCAACAGGTGCTCTGACAAAAACAGTAGAATGATTGAAGAAGCTGAGGTTTATCTCTTAAATTGTTTTAGATATAGCATTTACTTTGAAAAAATTTGGTATTCATTGCAGTAGCGTTCAAAATTAAGTCAGTTGAAATGTCTGTTCAGCATTTTTCAAAGAGATATTTTAAAATAAATGTACATACTAGAAGGGATTTAAACGTAGACTGGTTTAGATTTATTTTATTGTTTCACTTAGAAACGGTTTCGTGGTCTAATGGACGAACCGATTAAATCACGTTTGCCACGGTCTTTTAATTCTAGACGCGTCCTTTTTTTTCTCATTACTCCAAATCATTTGTATAATTATTTCTTCCTGGCAGAACAAAACACACAGCATTTGCCGAATAACTTTCAAAACCTCATCGAAAACGTATTTCTTCCATTTTTAACCGACTTCTTCAAAAAGGAGGAGGTTCTCAATTCGTCTGTATGTTTTTTTTTTTGTTTTGTTTTTTTTTGTATGTTTGTTACGCGATTACTTCGCCAATTATGAATCGATTTTGATGATTCTTTTTTTGTTTGGTAGGTCATGTTTCAGAGGTGGTCCCATATAAATTTTATTAACTTTGCTTGCGTAATTTTTGAGTTAGCTTCAATATTACGTATTTTTCCCGCTTAGTTTATCTAGACGATATCCTGTTTGACTCCTTCACTGTTATTTACAGAGCAGGTAGTAGTATTCGGATTTGTGTGGGGTAGGTACCACAACTAAAAAGTGAAAAATAAAAACTTTTTACAAAAAAAAAACAACCGAATTCCAAAAAAAAACACTAAAAAAGTGAAAAATAACTTTAATTTCGGAAGTCGGTGGCAAAAAACGGAAATTGAAAAGCAAAGACACCGACTTCCGATATTAAAGTTATTTTTCACTTTTTTTGTGTTTTTTTTTGTAAGTCGGTTGTTTTTCTTTTGTAATAATTCCAACCTTTTGGCAAACGGGTTTACAAAATTATGACATCACGAGGTCGAAACTGAAAATATTGACGCGATTACTCCAGAGATTTGAACACAAGCTCCCGAATCCTATTTTCCGACACATGTTTCGATTTACGAACATGGCACGCCGACATATAATAGGAAAAGGCGTCCTATTATGTTGAATTTATAGTCTAGGATTCATGTTAAGAAAATGTCTTGTGTTCTATACGTTCGATTTTTTGGGGCTGTTGCATTCTAGAATATTCTACCGTTATCTACAAATGTGATTTTTTCATAAAACATGAAAACATCGTGACCAAACCCGGTCATAATCCTTACATTCCCTACTAATATTATAAATGCAAAAGTGAGTTAGTTTGTTTATTTGCTTGTTACGCTTTCACACTTAAACGGCTGAACGGATTTGGATGAAATTTGGCACATGGGTAGACCATGACCTGGAATAGGACATAGGATACTTTTTATCCCGATATTCTCACGGGATCGAGATTTACGCGGGTGAAACCGCGGGGTGCAGCTAGTATCAATATAAGTCTGAAGTCGCTAATCCGCTTTGAGCAATCGTGGTGGTTAATGCTCGTGGCTTCTCTGTATAAGAAGTGACCTTTGCCCAACAGTAGGGCAGTTACAGACTTCAGTCTTTAACGCTAACTTGCAGCTCAAAGTATAATGATACCTCATTATTCTACGGTTGGGAAAAAATCTCGAATCATCATCTACTATTGATATATATTATTTTACATGAAGCGACTGCCTATCTGACTCCCACAACCCAGTAACTGGGTAATACGATACCCCTTGGCAAGACTGGTTGTCAGACTTTCAGGCTTCTGATAACGACTGTCAAAGATCCACAAATTACAGCTGGGCCCAATGACTTAACGTGCTTTCCGAGGAGGAGGAGTCTCGATATGTAAAGATGGTCACCCATCCACGGACCAACCCCGGCAAGCGTAGCTTAACCTGATTAATCGACCCGTGCAGCTGTTATTACTTCGCTACGAGCTCCTTCCAATAAATCTCCAATATAACATTGATTTCTGCATAATTTAGTGGGTGGCGGTACTGTGTGGTACTGGTGGCGCTATGTTGCACTTTTGACATTCATATCAAAATAAATTGCATACCTGTATGTGACGTGTGAATCAATACGGTCAATATTGCGTTGCGAATTTGCTGTCACAGATGGCTAATAAAATAAATCGAATGCAAAAAAGCTGTCACTTTACTGCCAGACAATACGATCGTAACTTTAATTATTACGTCAGAATGGCGTTAATAAAATAAAATTTGTTGGGTCTACGCGTAGACTGAAGTCCCTAAGGACTTTTAAAAAGGCGTTTTTAATGTTTAAAGGCCTATTGAAATTCTAAGATAGGTTTTTTGGAAGGCCAGTTTTAGGGGCAGTTGTTTTAAAATGTAATAAGAGCTGATGAAATACCGATAATAAAATATTGCAATCAAAGATGTACGTACCAATCGTTGTGATTATGATAATTTCCCACTTGATCTTTCAGTGGAGCAGTCATCTGCCTAGCCTTTTCCCAACTATGATGGGGTCGGCTTCCTGTCTAACCGGATGCAGCTGAATACCAGTATTTTACATGGAGCGACTGCCTATCTGACCTCCACAACCCAGTAACTGGGTTATACGATACCCCTTGCACCAACAATAATATCAAGGATTAATAATAATATTACGAAAATAACCTCAGAATATTACGTACACTCGCGACAATCTAAGAAGTCCGTTTTGACGTTTCGTTATCGTACATGTAATAAAACGTTAAGCCTTGAGAATCAGTTTTTATCAATGTAGATAAGTCGTAAATTACAAACTCTCTAAGTATGTTCAATCGATATGACTCGAGAATCAGTTTTTAAGAAACTATTTTTTTTTTTCATCGCTACACAAAGCATTTTGATAGCTGTCAAAACGGCCTTCTTAGATTGTCGCGAGTCTACGTAGGTACAACTAGAAAACACCTGTTTATTTTCCTACCCACTTTGAAAAGTTTTCCTAAATAAATGGTCTATAATAATTCTTTGCTTGATGTTTCCAGATATTTACAGTGCTCATCGTCACGGGTAGTTTAGCCTCACAACGAGGGCTGTAAAAACTCTGTGAACAATATAAACTTTTAGCTACAAACGCCTACATCGGTAAATATCGTGTTATTTGTTACTTTTTATGATGTAATGTGGCTTTATTCAAGATTTTTTTACGGTTTTAGTGTTGGTCGTTTCTTCTGTTTTTTTATCTCCAGCTGGTTATAGTCATGGCTTTTCTAATAAATTTTAAGTATACCTTGGTACTATAATGAATCGTCGTAACGCGTACACCCATCCCCGCCTCGCGGGTTTTAAATCCAATGTACGTGGGGTGCGATGCCCGGAACGCACCGTGTGGCATACCATGGATATTTATATGTAGGACGCCGCAGCGGCACCGCGCCGCGCCGCCCTTTGCCCTCGGCCCTTACCCCGTATGGCATTTGTCGTACCTACCTATCCCTAAGTTTTAATTTCGGTGCGCAAATAGTATGATTATTTCCTTCAAAAGTGCTTCATGGGACAAAAACGTATTGCAGAGTTGCAGCATACGTTTCGGTCTGAAATGCACCTTATAAAACATCCCGCTTCTCCATTCTGAAAAATATATAAAACTAAATCGCCAGCAGACAAATACCTCACTCGATTAGACCTCTACTTAACCCGCAGGGAACATACGTGAACAGATTTACTTTTCAGAAACCTCATTTCCACTACATTTAAAGCTTCCTTTAGAATTCTGCTAGCCTGGTACCGATGAAAGCAGAACGGAGTTGCGCAAATACCTTTAAACGCAACCTCGTATTCCGACAACTTAGGCAAAATATTTCATACTAATACAAGTTCGTTTATAAACTTAATCTCCTTATTGTAAGACTTTGTTTGCTCACCATTGTTTAACTTTCCGCTCCGTGTCTTTATTAGAACAATGAGATGTTCCTTCGGCATGGATTACTTTGGAAATTACGATTTGGTAAGGGTTTAAAGATAATGTGACTGCGATGAAGTCGGATTTATGATTCCAGTACTAAAAGACTTTTTGTTGTGTTCAAGATTGCAATGAGGTGTTAGATTTGCTAAATGAAATGTTTAAATGGGCTAGGAAGATGCTAATTTTATAGAATCTTAACATACGAATTCGAATTTTACACACGGTGTCTAGTCTACATCTCTTATCTACTTTCCTATTGCAGGTGTGCTGGAAGAGATTTCTTTAGAAATAAGCATCACCTTTGTACGTTTTTTTTCTGTTCTTTTCTTCTTATCTGTTTATTATGTGGTTAAATAAATAAATAGGAAAAATCTCATTCGGAATTCAATGTGAAACATGTTGCAAATCAAGTATAGTCGCAAACATAAATACGCAAGATTTAAAAGCCATTTTCTTCTGGACTATTATTAGATATTTTATGAGTGGGTGTTTGGCAGATCGTTGAACATATGAAAATGGTGGATAGGTGGGGTCATCTGCTACTTACTCAGCCCTAATTGATTTGGCCCTGGACCACTGCATATATATTTTTTTTAATTTTTCCTTTCTTCTAGTTTCACCACTTTCTTAACTTTAAAGTGTAATTTTTATTAAAAATGGGTAAACCGGGAATTTATTTTTGAATATTTTTTTTTAAATTACACTTTAAAGTTTAGAAAGTGGTGAAACTAGAAGTAACCAACAATTTTTTTTTTAAATACCCTGTGGTCCAGGGCCAAATAAATTAGGGCTGAGTAAGTAGCAGATGACCCCACCTATCCACCATTTTCGTATGTTCAACGTTCTGCCAAACACCCTGTATACTACTACTTTAATAGAATAGGTCTCTTCTCAACGTTGCAAATGTAATTTCACGGCGAAAACGCTTTAAATTTTGCGTAATTATAAAGTATTTAATTTGCTCTACGGTTACATCGTGATTTGAATAGTTACATTTGATTGTGTAATAAAAGAAAAACAAACCTATTGTACGCTGGAATATTACACAGGCTTAAAAGCCTCCCCTTTTTACCATTTTCCGCAGCCTTGTGCCAATTGCAGCCACCGTTTGTGATTTGTGGAACTACGGCGAGGAATTCAATACTAACCTGAAACAAAAGACAGACTGGTTTTAAAATAGGAACGTTATGTCTAAAGTTCTGATTTCGTTAAAAACTGGGTCGTAGTTTAATAAAAAAGTGTTAAATTAATTAATAAAGTTACTGGGAAAATTAACTTCGGCTCTCGGTTTGATTAGCGATCTCGTCACTCGATGAGTTCATGATTAGGGTTAGGGATTGCCCTTAAACTAATTTGGCAGAACAAAGACAAACATGAATTAAACCATAAACGATAATAAATATTTTAAAAACATTTCACCTTAGAATTTGACAGTTCTAATACTAAATCTTGATTAACCAATTTCTGTTCGTGATTGTGTTCATACAAACCAAAAAAAAATACAGTAAAACATGGTCACTGTATAATGAGGACCACATTCAGTAATTTAGGTAGCAAAAATAATGCAAAGATGATAACCATACGTTTCCTTTTTGTATAAAAATAAACCACACAATTTCAAGACACAAGAATGTCCTCATATTTTATTTAAAATATCCATTTATTTACGTACGTTTTTAAACAAACAAGAACAGCTACGTAACGAGTATGAAGCTAATATTATAAAGATAATATTAAAAGCAATGTAAAACCTTTTCCAATGACGTATTTAAATGTTTCCGATATTTTATATTTGTGTATCAAACAGGATGTGTGACATAGTTCTGGTCATGAATATGGAATGGGAATGACAGTGGAAACTGCTATATTAATCGGAAAATACAATCAATAAGCAATATATTCACTGCTGACCTGGGAATATTTTGTATGGAGTGTAATCCTGACTGGTTTAAAGTAATTGAAAAGCGGTCTATCAACTTCGAGGTAACGCGTTCATTTGTTTTGTGCATTTTGGAATCTTTAAGGCCCGGTATCCACCAAAGCGAGAGAAGAGGATATATTCAAACACATCTCCTCTCGTCTCCGCTTTGTTGGATACCGGGCCTTAGGCTAGGCGTAAATGAACCACCGGTCACAGCCACCGGCGACAAGCAGTTCACATGCTTTTTCATACGTTTTGTATGGATTCGTCGCACACATGTGACCGGTGGCGTCCACTCGCTACAGCAGTACTTAACACTGCAGCAAGAGGCAACAGTCACCTGTCGGTGGTTGTATCCGATGGCTCATGTGCGCTTACTCTAATACTAAAAGAAAGAAAGAAAGAATAACGTGTGTCAGTTCGTGAAACACAAAATACAAATAAAAAGTGAAAATAATGTTTTTAACAACAATCATAATGTATGTACTACAGTATCGTTTGAGATTTACTTTATCAAACAGTGCAACAAGATTGTATGGGTACCTACCCAGTTCATCAGTAATTATTTCAGAGTCGGAATATAAATATATCCCTTTGAAAAAATCTTTTCTTAATTAAAATAAAAAATGAGTCCCAAATTGTTCAGTTAGTACTTTCTGCACAGGAATAATTGTCATTTTAATTCCTTCATTATATCACCCTTTGTTAAGTTCAAAATTTATGTATAGACTTATCATCTTTTTTCAGCATTCATGGCTGTCAACCTCAATGGGCCAACCCTTCAAATGCTAAAAAGGGGGATCACGGCCCCCATGTGCTTCATATGATATTTTTGAGAAATCTTTGGAAGATGTATTATTAAAGACTTGTAGCAGTAATAAAACAGTTGTTGTCTGTGGAGACTTCAACATCAATATACTAGAAAAATCTGCTACAGTAAATAAATTTATAACTCTATTAAAGTCATATAACTTGTACAATACATTCTTTGAGCCGACTAGAATAACTGCCACTAGTGCTACCTGTATAGACAATATTTTTACAAACTCAAGACCTTCTAGCCATTTAATTATAAATGAGTTGGACTCTGATCACTGTGGCCAGTTAGTCACTTTCCCTCAGAAAATAGTCAGAGCTCAAAGAAAACTTGTGAGTTTTGTTCCTGTAAATAAAAGTCGCTTAGATCAATTTAAAAATAATTTAATAGAAAAACTACCGGGTTTGCCTTATCACAACGACCCGGATCAAGCTTATACTTTACTATTTAACCTCATCAATTGTGAGTTTAGGAAGGTTTTCACCTCAAAAACATTACCTGTTTGTGACCGCGTTTTATTTAGTGATTGGGCAACACCAGGTATTTACAAAAGTAGGCAGAGGTTATTTGAATTGTATCATGAAAAAACATATAACCAAGATCAAACTTTTCAAGGATTTGTTAAAAAATATTCTAAAACTTTTAAAAGAGCCTGTTCCTCAGCAAAAGCCATACATATTAAAAATAAAATAAAATCTTCTGGGAATAAAATTAAAACAACTTGGAATATTATTAATTCTGAAACAGGAAGAACGACAGTACGGAATCGTGACTTCCATCTAAAAATCAATGATGTAGATATTAAGGCAGACGGGGAGGTGGCAACTGAGTTTGAAAATTTCTTCACTAATATTCCAATTTTAACAACCAAAACTCTGTCATCGTCGTCCTCCACTTCTGCTTATTCAATACTAAAAGAATGTGTACCAGAATGTGACAAACTTTTTGAATTTACAATTGCTACTGCTAAAGACATTATAGAATCTTTTAAAGAACTCGATGTGAAAAAAACTGCTGACCTTTGGGGATTATCAGTACATACTATGTCTTCAATAATTGATGTTATTTCACCCTTTTTGGCAATTGTTTTTAACTCTTGTATTGCATCTGGTGTATTTCCTGATCTGATGAAACTTAGCAAAGTGATTCCACTGTTCAAGTCTGGCAGCACAACTGATCCCACGAATTTTCGGCCTATCTCGATATTACCTACGTTGAGCAAAATCTTTGAAAAATTAATTTTAAAACAGATGTTAAGTCATTTCAATACACATCATTTACTTCATCTGAAACAGTTCGGTTTTACAAAGGGTCGTTCAACTACAGACGCGGGCGTGGAATTACTGAAGAGCATATTCGAGGCTTGGGAGGAGTCGCAGGATGCTCTTGGCATTTTCTGCGACTTGTCCAAAGCTTTCGATTGCGTACATCATGATACTCTCATCAGGAAACTGTACCACTATGGTATGAGGGACAAGGCTCTCGACCTTCTGACTTCTTATCTGAACAACAGAATTCAGAGGGTCGATGTTAATGGCAAGAGATCTGCAGGATCTTCGGTCACCATGGGCGTTCCGCAGGGTTCAATTCTAGTTCCTTTCTTATTTCTCATTTATATTAATGACTTGCCTTACCACATAAGGGATAATCACAAGATCGTGTTATTCGCAGATGATACTTCCCTCATTTTTAAAATAAAACGTCAGTTAGTCAACTTTGAACAACTTAATGATGCACTCTCTAAAGTGGTGCATTGGTTTAATGTAAATAATCTTCTCCTGAATGAGAAAAAGACTAAACTCATTAAATTTTCAACGCCAAATGTCAGGCAGCTATCTACCAATGTTAAAGTTAATGGAATAGAGTTGGACCCCGTTGAGTCGACAGTTTTTCTTGGAATAACCATTGACGGTAAATTACAATGGGGCCCACACATAGAAAAATTGTCAGGAAGGCTTAGTTCGGCCGCCTACGCCGTTAAAAAAATTAGACAGATAACTGACGTAGATACAGCCAGAATTGTTTATTTTAGTTATTTTCATAGTCTTCTGTCTTATGGGATTCTTCTCTGGGGAGCCTGTGCGGACATTAATGCTATCTTTGTTTTACAGAAAAGGGCTATTCGAGCCATTTACAACCTAGGTCCAAGGGATTCCCTTCGAGAAAAATTCAGAGAAATAGATATTCTGACTGTAGCCTCACAATATATATTTGAAAATCTATTGTATGTACACAAAAATATATCGAATTTTAAGAAAATGTCCGATATTCATAGTTTAAATACCAGGAATAAACACAATCTTGCTGTACATCGCACTCGTCTCCACAGAGTAGGCAACTCGTTCATGGGTCAATGTATACGCTTTTATAACAAACTTCCCATTGACATTCGAAACTTACCCATTAAACGATTTAAAAGCTGCATTAAAACCAAACTTTGTAGAAAAGGGTACTATAAAATTTCAGATTATTTAGAAGACAAAAAAGCATGGGATTGAGCTGCTCGCTCTGCTAAGCATTGTAACATTTTGAATAATATGGAAAATCATCAAAGTATATCAACCAGTTTTATTTACAAATTGACATTATTGAATATTCTATACAAAATGACATGATTACTTTGTAAAGTATTTTATTATTGTGAATGTGAGGACTGTGAATTTTTTTTTTTTTTTTTTTTCGTTCTCAGTTAATTTTGTCATTGGTCTGGCAATTTGAGAATTTTATGCGGCCTACCCAAATGTCCTTTCTTTGGTATTGTTCGTCGAGTCGCTGAGCTCCTTAAGTTCTGAGTTGAGCTCCGCCATTACTGACAAATGCTTGCACTGACTGGACAGGTCCACTCAAATCTGTGTGGTTCTTTCCTCAAAAGACCATTTCAGACTCGAATTTACATGGTCCTCATATGGCTTGACCAAGATTATGTCTGGACTTTAAAAGAGACTGTGACCTCTGAGTTTGTTTCGGCCTTTCTTCTCAGAGTAGTCAGATAGGAAACGCCGACCTCATCTAGCTTATTTTTAATATTTTTTAATATGACGTGTAAAAGTGATTCCAATATCCTATTTACAGAATAAACAATTTCATTTCATTTCATTTCATTTCACGAACGGGGCAACATTTAACGGGTCGCGGGGGCCCCATAACGATCGCTCCGCATCTAACTCTACTAATGTTTTGACCGCATTGCTAGCAGCAGGGTTAAATGAAAAATACCACAGCCTTTTAACACCAGAGATGGCTTATGAAAACAAAAACCTTTTCTGCGAATTTTGATATCTAACCACTGTGTAAAAGGATTTTGACGCTCTGTCAAGAGGTACTGAGATTTAGAGATTTTTTTCTGTAGGATGTTGCTCGACAATAATATGCTTTACCTTCCCTAGTTTTAAGTCTAAAATATTTTTCTCTCCCACTGATCCTTATTCAAAGACGCAAGTTTCTCTGAGATATCATCTTACTTTACTTCATAGCATTTTTCCTTCCGAATGACTTTGACTTTGGGCGTCTATGTACATACATACACCCACATTTCTCACTCGAGGAGGACAAACTTCCATATGGTGCCGACGTTATTGCAGCATGTACTTACATGTGATACCGTACAAACGTGGCTTGGATCAGGTTCAGTGGTTCGGTTGTAGGTCATATGAAGAAAAAGTAAGAATGAATCTTGGTAGGTTTATAAAATAAGCAATAAACAGCATGTTATCTAACGAATGGCGTTCCCGTTAACCGGCAATAGTATAGCGTCTATACATGCAAAAAAATACTACCATTAAAAAAAAAAGCTTTTTTTTTGTAAAATATTAAATTGATAGTTACGGAAAGGAAACACTCTGTACATGCACACTTGTCTTTCTACTTTGAAATACAAGTGTGCGTGTACAGAGTGTTTCTTTTACGTATCAATTTAATAGTTTTTTGAATATTTCACAACTTATTTTTTTTTTTTTTCGTTGTAATATTTTCTTTATCATGTTCGGTCGCTATAATATTGTGGGTTAATGGGAACGCCCTTTGTTAGTTAAATAGTTAATATACTGTATATGTACACACTAAAAGTTCATAATGGACGGAATAGCCCATAGATATCCGTGGAATAGCCTATTTTCGATGCGTCGTGAAGTCTCAAAATGATTTTATTACGAAACTAATGTGATTTAACAAAATGTACTAGAAGGCAGATGTGATTGGAAACGCCGGGATGGGACGCCCTAGGAGGACAATTATACTGACCTTAATGGTGATTTTCTTCAGAAAGGTCAGGTGCGTGATACTCGCAACCAGCGTGCGTGTATGACCAGATGTATGAACGTAAACGTGCGTATAGGACCAGATGACGTTATGTAGTTTCTGCATGTCCCCAATTTGTCTAATGTGATACGTCTGTGATAGGTATGTGTACTAATGTGATTTTATGTATGTAAGTATGTGTACTAGTGTAATTTGACACGGTTGGCGCAGTGGCTGAGTGATGGACTGCTGCGCAACGTGTCGTGGGTTCGATTCCCGCACAGAACAAATATTTGTATGATCTACAAGTAGTTGTTCCGGGTCTGGGTGTTTAGTGTATGTGAGTTTCTATGTTTGTAAACGCACCCACGATAGAGGAAGATATTCCTAGGGTGGGGCACCGTTTAAAAAAAAAAAAAAAATCGTAAGCATTTCTCAATGAATTTTGCAATTTTGTTGCACTATTAAAATAACATCGCTCTAGCTTTCGTCAAACAAATTAATGTACTATCAACATTTAGATATCAAGTCTAGTATAAGTATAATAGTCAAGTTTAGTATAAGTCTTCTATAAATACTATTTCTATTTTGGAGTTTCATATGTAGTGTATATTATCCAATGTGTGGGCAGTTGTAAATAAAGCCAGCTTCCAACTCGCGTAGATCCTTCAAGATTTACGATTAGCTTTCGGTTAATACGTAGTTTCCATTCTGATCTTCGAATAAAAGAGAAATTTATCGTTGCTGCTTATATTCCCACGCGAGTTCAAGCGATGGATAAGAATAACTTTGCGAGAAAAGACAGATAGTTGGTTGCTGTAATACGATATTGCAATATTTGTATCGTTGCTTTAAACATTTTTATTAAGTAATGCATCTATTTTGATACTAGCGGGAACCGACAATAGCCGAACCATGTTCCAATGACTAAAGTCCCATAAATTCCATAGAATGGTACTTTTTGACCTCAATTCGAGGCTATACCATAGTAGTCTCTGATTGAGGTCAAAATTCAGTATTTACTCATAAATAGCGTTATTGTTAAAAGTATTCATATTCAAATATGCGCCCTAAAAATGAGTACCGTCAGCGACAAAAGTCGATTAACACTGCTACTACGAAGTTACAAGATAAATTGTTTTTTATATAATAGCTAAGCTAAAAATTTAATTAAAATTGGAACAAAAGTAAAATTAAAAGAATATGAACCTTTTAATTTTACTTTTGTTCCAATTTTAATTGCATTTTTAGCTCAATAGTTCAGATGAAATATTTGCTGGTATAAATTGCTATCGGATGGTAAGCCAATACGTAATCGTCTCAGTTTACTGTTTATTACTATTTATTTCTTACTTAAAGCCAAAATATTTCACACTCTGTTCACTAATAACATTGTTTTGTAATTCAGCCTTAAAGTTAGTAGAAAATCTAAACAGTACCTTTTGGTATAACGGTCCCGTGACCTTTTCCTAAATTAGAATTAATGTGTCGTCCTCAAAGGCCAATTTCAAGTAACTTATTAGACGTGGAAGTAAAATATCGGTTACATAGCTCGGACTCTTGTGAGCCAGAATACGCAATGGCAATTAAGCAATGACTGCAGGCAATAAAGTCCAAAAAAACTTTTCACCGGACCTTTTTTCCGGGAAACTCGTCCATCGATTATTTTTTGTTTTAACAACTAATCAAACGCGTATTGCTAAAATTAATTGGAGCTCAGTTAGACGGGGAAATATGAATTTGTTTATTTTATTTGGGATAGCAACAGCAAACACAGAGATTATTCTTTGAATTTTTCTAATTGGTATTATTTGAATTTTGTTTCGTTAGTGTTTATTAAAATATTTTTTTATTTTTGCTGTAAAATGAAAACATGAAGATAACATGATACATAACATAACATCATGCTTTGTTTCCCCGAAGGTTAGGGTAGAGGAACATGATACGTAGTTAATAACTTATACCTAACTAGCTGCGCCCCGCGGCTTCACCCGCGTAAGTCTCGATCCCGTGGGAATATCGGTATAAAAAGTATCCTATGTGTTAATCCAGGTTATAAACTATCTGTTTGCCAAATTTTATCCAAATCCATTCAGCCGTTTTTGCGTGATTGAGTAACAAACACACAAACTTTCACATTTTTATAATATTAGTAGGATAGTAGGATTACCACAAAACCGTGTTTATCTGTTGTTTAGCCTAAACACCTTTTAAACATGACATTTCTGTATGGAGTTTGACATAAAACTGACATTAAACACGCGTTGAACAAGTGTCTAAGTTTTTGTGGTAAGGCCCATAGTGTTGACTGTGTTAACACTTGTAATGTTCAGGCCTTTTAAATATCCAAATCCATTGCTTAGGAAGCTGATCAACAAAACCTACTAGAATTGATTTAACCAAAGTCTTATCCATGAAGGATTAGATATAAACGAGGTATAAAAGATAGGTATCTTTTATACCTCGTTTCGTAAGAATTCGCCCTAAGTATCCGAGAAGCACAGGACCGGTCGATATGACAATGCAACGCTTGTCTTTGGTCAGAAATTATGAATGATAATGATCCGTAATGTCAGATATTTGCAACATCTAAAATAAATTGTGTGGTCAATTTCTTTGGCTCAAAGAATCTTCTTAAATAACAACAAGACATGTGATAATTATATCTGCTATAAATATGAGCCAAATTAATTTATTGGACATAAACGAATGTCTTCATGTCTTGTTTATTAGATCATTATCTGCCATTTTATCGCCATTTCAGAGGAGAACGAGGCAGTAAATATAACAATTAAGGTCATTATGACCGGCGTCTTCAGTTTGGTATTTTCTTGGGTCATCCAAGGCCTCCTATTGCTGGGGTTGTTCGGTGGATGGGTGACCATATTTAAATACCGTGCCTCGGAAAGCACGTTAAGCCGTTGGCCCCGGCTGTCATTCGTGGATCGTTGACAGCCGTTACGGGTCGTCAGAAGCCTGAAAGTCTGATAACCAGTGTTGCCAAGGGGTATCGTATTACCCAGTTACTGAGTTGTGGAGGTCAAATAGGCAGTCGCTCCATGTAAAATACTGGTATTCAGCTGCATCCGGTTAGACTGGAAGCCGACCCCAACATAGTTGGGAAAAGGTTAGGCAGATTGATTGATCCAAGGCCTCCTATCTAATTCCGTAACTTATTTTCGTAACCGATTATGACTAATTTGTTTCATTTTGACAGTTCAAAAACATTCATTGTTGAGCAGTTTTTTTTTTTTGAACTTATGCCGCAAGTGATTTAGACTTAAGTTTCAAACCATTTCCAATTCTGATTGATCGTGTATTACGAGGGTGCTTGCTGGTTTGTTTCGGAAACTTCGAAGCTATATTTTCACTTTAAACATAGTAACAGTTCAGTGAAATCTCCAAACGGCTGCTTGACACTTCCCGTGACCCAAGGGCGGCATTGCCAATCAACGTGGCAATGCCGCCAGTCTCTTGGGTACATTACCAGCCGACAGCGATGCGGAGGAATTTTTTGACGCCTAACTTTAGTTATAGTTAGTTAGTTCTTTAAGTTTTAGTGTTTCATGTAAATAGTTAGTTGTGTTATGTATATTTATTATCTAAAAATAAACATAGTTAGTTGTAAATACACACACAATATTATACATACAATAATCAATAATTCAAGCATGCAAAGGTCTTGTTTTCTAAAGATTTTATTTTGGTTTTGTAAGTTTTTGGAATTTTAAAATAATAACCTATTTATTTCCAATATTGTCTTGTTATTAGCCTAACCCAATATAATTCGATACGTCTGGTTTCACTATCAATAAAATATTTTCGAGTTGCTGAAACAAACTTTTTTGCGACAACCAAAAGTGCTTGTATTCTCTAAGGATACAAAATGCAATCTGTTCCTAAACTTCAGTTTTGAAATTGGAATCAGAGGTTCAACCGTGTATAAAATCGAGTTCAGTTCACTGTACGTGTATATGTGAAGCAATTATTGCTTGCGAGGCGAGTTTTAACTTTGAGTGTTGCCAGCTTTCCCGTCGAGGACAGTGACCCAATTCTCTTGGTTCTTCGTAGTGACACGGCAAGATAAACACTACATTTTTACTTTCTTTTAGTGTCTCTAAAGTGCAAATGGCATTGTTAATGGCACTTTTATTTACATTGTTTTAATGTTCTGTGCTTTCCTTTTCACTGTTTTGATTACAATGTAGAGAGTATAATCATAGCCTTTTGGTAATGTTTATCTTAACAAAATACATTTTGTCTTACATAAAAACCTATTAATAAAAAATTATTAAATAAAATATTTTGCCCGGCCAACCGTAAACACGCTGCTAAAAATAGGTCCAACCCTACCCTGTTTAACCAAAGGTCGTTGGGGTGAAAAAAACTCATTGATTGCCGCAATAGGACCCTGTTCGGTATAGAATCATTAAAAGCTTTTCAGGCCCGTAAAGGCTTCCGTGAATGGGCATTGAAATGGTATATGCTGACAGATTTATAGCACACAATGCTTAAAAAGACTGCTTTGGTTACCTGTCGAATCAATGCAATGCCGGAGAGGAATGTGAACTAGGATTTAATTTGTGGTCTTCCGTGGCAGGAATGCTTTATTGTCACATCGAATTTGTATTTTATAAATGGGTATTTGTTTTGTGAACTGAAAATGGGGTTTGGCATAAAAAGGGTATTCATTTGTTTGAGTTGACGTTAATTGAGTTAAAGGTTCGGACTTCGGGTCATTGATATCGTTTTGTTTTAATCCAACTTATGTAAATATACAGTTCAATGTACACTAAGCTACTTTGTTAACTTAAGATTTTTCACTATAGGCAAATTATAATCTTGATATCTATCATAAATGAACAAAATATATAGGTATTTTTACTAAAAAAGCTAAAATTATAGAAAAATATAATATGTAAATATTTAAATTAAAAAAATTCAAAAATTAAATCATTATACAAAGGAACTAAGTCGAGTTTCAATATGGAATAAATACAATAATATTCATCAATTTTAGTTAAGTTCAACAAGTTACGCTCTTGCTTAATTTCAACTATGCAAATATTTACTATATATTCAGTTATATTGACAAACCCTATGCTATTCAGTAGTAAGAAAGAAAGAAAATAAAGAAAAATGATTATTCTGCACAAACTAAACGCACAATACAAAATAAAGAGTGACATTCACTATAGGTACAAATTAGCCAAAAGCCTCATATTTAAAACAAGAAATTATAAAAGTTTGACAATTTTAGTAAATTGATCCTAATTATCATTCTTCTATTAATTTATAGATTACTAAAGGACCCGGCAGACGTTGTACTTCCCGAACAGCGCCACCTACTGGGTTCAATTGTATTTTTAAACTCTCTAGGACCCACTCAAATACGGGTGTAAGGGACAGCCCTCCGCAAATTAACAGGGTTTCATTTTACAAATTATCAGGGCATTCAGCTGCTTATTCTGAATCATATTCTACCGGAAATTTCCTCAGGATAATTTTCATTTTTTTTATCGTTTTTTCAGTTACTATTACTTTATTTCCATGTAAAATTATATTCTCTGTACGCAGCACTCCATTTATGTAACTAAAACATCTAAAATAAAATAAAACCAGCAATGGATGTTAAAATACGATAGCGAACGACGCGTGAAGCTTAGAATTTACATCGATAAATCACCCCCCTACCATGGGGAGTGCGGCTATGTGGGTTGTGCCACGGTAACGATACATTGCGTGTGAGGTAATAAAACAAATCAGGTTTATTGGATTCCCATAACGTTCCTGAAATAATTTCATGTACCGGCCGTCTTAGTATGATATACTGAATTCATACCATCAGTTTGAGGAGGGCTGTCCCTTACACCCTGTATAGATTATTTAGAACGTAAGATGTAACGATGTCAGGATCGTAGCAGTTAGCGTTATGTAGTTTCTGCCTACCCCTTGGGAAAAAGACGTGAGTTTATGTATTTAGGTCTACAAACATGTAATACTTATTTAAAAAAAAAGTCTTTCACGAAAATTACCAACAAAAAAAATATCTAAATACCTGAGAAATTCCGTACAAAGTGTCATCTATAACGATTACTTTCTCGTAATAGAAAGTTAAACGAGACAGCTATTACGTGACATTAACACGCCGTTTAGTTTTATCTACAGCTGCCATCATTACTCAATGTGAATCTTGTGCGTCTCGTTTGAGGCTCATTACAGTTGGTTTTTCTATTTTGTAGAGTGAATTTTGCCATCATCATCTGTTTATCCTTTTTCCAACTATGTTAAGGTCGGCTTTCAGTCTAACCGATATCTATCTTTTATCTTTACTAGCTGCGCCCCGCGTAAGTCTCGATCTCCTGAGAATATCGGGATAAAATGTATCCTATGTCCTATTCCAAGTAATGGTCTACCCTTGTGCCACATTTCGTCCAAATTCGTTCAGCCGTTTTAGCGTGAAAGTGTAACAAACAAACAACCAAGCTCACTTTCGCATTTATATTATTATAGTTAGGATTTATTTCGCTTTTTAAGCGAACCCCAAATAATAATTATTTTGATTTCCTAAAAATATTAACCAATACGCTAATAAATACTCAGCTCACTGACCGACTTAATGTGATATGGCTTACCTTAGTAACTGCGACCAATTTTAACGGTACAGATTTTTTTTAAGTCTGAAAAGTTGCAAGAAGACCGCCCATTAGTAAAAAAAGCGATCATCATTAATATCAAAATAGTTTTTAGAGTATGAATTAATTATTCCCTTATTTTTATTTATGGCACTAAAGTTTTTATTGCAGTATTTAAAAAGAAGATAATGTAAACAAACTACGATGTGCACGTCTTTCTGCTAATACAAACGAGACAGCTATTGCGTGAAATTAACACGCTATTTTATCTACAGCTGCAGTAATTACTCAATTTGAACGTTTGAATCTCATTACAGAGGTTATTTTAAAGAGATATTTTGTAATTTTGAAAACCGTCCGTAATATTATATTTTTATGAATTTGCTGTTTGTTCCACTGAAAGGTGTTTGAATTTCAGAGTCAGATTAATTTTATTAAAATAATCTTCGAAACCTAATGACAAACTAAAATTTAATTCGCCATTATTAAATCACTCAATTACAGTTTTCTCTTCAAAGAAAATTAGTGAACCACAAAAAAAATATGCTTTCGTGCAAACACAAATAATTTACACATTTACGTAGATACGGAACTCTTAGAAAAAAACAAAAGGAACATATCAAACAAAACAACCCGAAGTACACAGCATTATATTTTTCTCACCATTTACATACCCAAGAACACAGTATACGCAAAAAAAACAGAACCTAAAAGAAACATTTTTTCTGACGACAAACATTTTTATTGTACTAGATTACGCGAGCAACACCCATTCGTCTTTGTTTACACAAACTTATCTGTGTAGGAACAAAAGCTAAACTATTTCGAGAACAAAAGAGAATACATTAATAAAAATCTCATGTTTTAGAGGCGAGGCGTGGTCCTGTAGTGTTGTTTTTAATGGAGCCTAAGATTACCTCTGTTTTCCTCGTACGATGTTAATTATTCGTGAAGCCTGTTATAAAAATAAAACCTACGCAATTTTGTGCTACATTCCGTGTTTTTGGCAATAAACTGCCCTTCCCTACCTGTCATAAAAGGCAACTAATGAATTACGTCAACAAAACGCTGGTCATCGGTATTTCCATGTTTATTTATTTTACAGTAGAGATTATCAACTGTGTAACAACACATTTTGAATTCTTTATGAATTAGAAGGTAGTTAGGTACTTTAAAACCTCTGATTAAGAATTAATTATTTATCAAAAGCCTCTGAAAATGACAAACAGAATTTTAACTACGGGCCTCTGAAATAGATTGTAGATAAGTCTATGTATAGTCCGGTTTCTGTGGTCAGCTTGACCCACATTACTAGTAATGTATTGGGTTTAAAGGCGTTTAAGTACGGGCAGTTTCATGGCCGACCCACGGGCATCATTAAAAAACCCATTCAATTAACTCTCACCACTTTCCCGAGAGTACCCGATGATACCCGATGAACTATCTACTCTAAAACTTTCAATATAACATTTTACGCGCAAAGCGACTACGTGAATGCTACGGCGTAGCTGATGTGATGACGTCACACGTACGCCAGCAGAAACTCGTAGCAGATAGCCGCTACGTTCAGTTATTATTTTTGAAACAGACTGAGCATTGGTTGTGCATTTCATTTCGTGGTAATGGCGAAAATACTAATTTAATTTATCTGCAATCGATTTGACAATAGTATTTTAATATTATTTCACAATTCCTATTAGAAAATATCTAAAACAAACTTTGATACACTCGAAGTCAAAATCATAAAAGCATTCCAAAAATGGAATGTATTTTAGCTTGTTTCATTTTACATTCATAAATGAATAAACAGTTCCGTGTCCTGCAAAGTTTCAAAGCTTTCAAGTTTTTTTTTGTGTGAAGTGTGTTATACATTTTTTTGAACCCTAGTGATCTTTTTGTTTCGTTGTCGGTCAATAATTTAGTTTAATTTAATTTAAACCACGAAAACGATACATTTGCTTATCACAAAGCAAGATGCTTTCTGGAAATTATATTCGGTTCAAGTAAATTATCTCGTTGAATTGCTTTGAAATTGTCTGCGGGGTAGGTAGAGATCGAATATTTTTTTTAGTTTTCTTTTATTCATATTTCTAAAGTAGACACGTGAACCGAGTCCCTCAATGTTTATCTAATTAATAATAACGGCGATGTGATCTCAACGTACTTAATTAGATTTTTTTTCTGTTTAAATAAGAACTGAAATTCTTAGTATTACAATCTAGCCTAATAAGCTAATAAGAAATCTAACTCTAACTTAATATTTTACAAGATAGATTATGTTTTATCTAAGAATAGTGTCAATTAGCACGTTTACACAATTTCGTAGCACTTTCTTACGGTCTAATAATTGATGGAAACGTCGTTATTATTTACAAAAATAATGTTGCTAAGTCCTAACGATGTTCTAAAAATGGGCCTCACGACCAGCGTCTTTAACCTAAGCAGTTCCTTACAACTTGCAGTTTATCTCAAAGGCTAGGAAAACACTGAGCCAAATAAAGTCACAGACTTCCTCTACCTTTGCAATACTATAAAGTATGTTTCTAATATGCAAATTCATTTCCCTCAGATTCTTGGCTTAACTAAATATACGAAAATATAAATTCAAGCAAGTTTTCTACTTTAAAATTCATGCTAAAAGTTGCTTCTTACCAGACGGACTATATATCATCGCTTGGGTGACACGACAAACTAAAATATACCGTAAATTATACGCGGTAACGACAGGTGCCAGTACGGAAGTTATGGAGTGGAAGATGTTTTAAAAAAAATTATTTTTTTAAACAAGTGATAATATTTTATTGTTTTAAAACGTTCTATAAAGTTTTAAAAAGTTCCAAATCTTTTTATTGTTTTAAAAGAAAAATATTTTGCTTATTGAAAAGCCTTCACTAGTTTTTTTTTTTAAAGACCTATGGGTGGCCTTTGCGCAGCAGTGGGATTTTTTTTTTAAAGTCCTCTTTCATTAAAAAAAAAATCCCACTGCTGCGCAAAGGCCTCCCTTTGGTCAATAAAAAAAAAAAAAAAAAAACTAGTGAAGGTTTTTCAGTAAGCAAAATATTTCTTTCAAAGCTTATATTACCTACTAGCTCCTGCCCGCGACTTCGTTTGCGTAAACTTCTTGTTTTAACATTTCTATGACTAGCTTCCCATTAGTGAAAGAATTTTTTAAATCGGGTCAGCAGTTCCGATGATTACCTACATACAAAATCACAAATTTAATCTCTTTATAAGTATTAGTATTACCTGTAAAACATAAATACGTTTCAAACGTAAAATAAGCAGATAACTGATAGACATATTTTGTAATTAATCCTTTAATGTCAAATGCATAAATACACTTGCGCAAAATTCAAAAGCGATTTTGCTGTGAAATAACAATTGCAACTTAAAGATAGGACCAATTTTTTTATAATAGTATGGTTTCGAAAATACTGTTCATAATTTCTATTAACACTCTAGGAGAAAATCGCGTTTGAATCTTGCGTAAATGTATTTTTGCTCGTGACTACGTTCTTAGGGTTCCGTAGTCAACAAGGAACCCTTATAGTTTCGCTATGTCCGTCTGTCCGTCTGTCCACGCCTTAGCTCAGAGACCGTTGGTACTAGAAAGCTGTAATTTGGTATGGATATACATATAAACGACGCCGACGAAATTTTTTATGTATGGATATACATAAAAATTTTTTTTTAGGGTATCTCCCCTACTCGTAAAGCGGGGATGGTTTATTTGTTTCTCGTCAATCCCATGGTGTGGGGTATCGTTGGAAAGGTCGTTAAAATAATGTGAGTTTGTTAAAACCATTTTTGGATTTAGGGATCCGTTTGCGGAATATTAAGCTTTAAAGTGCAAATTTTTGTTAGGGCCAAGTGTCCCCCCCCCTGCCAGCTAAATGGTTGGGTTTGGTTATGTGAAAAAATTCACGGCAGTAGTATATATAACGACATTAAAAGGAAAACTATCACCGCAACGTAGGCTCCACAAGTTACCGAGGAATAATCGACCAACTTAAATTTGCAGTTGTAAAAACATGTTCTCCCTGTTCAAAGATTCTCGTATTTTAGAACGATACTCAAGCATTGATTATTTATCAGATCGGTCGTAATTTCTATTTATCTGTTAGTTTTAAATCTCGCTCAACGTCTAGACGGGGCTATCGTGTTTTATAACAAAAAACTTAGTTTGAAGTGAAGGTTTTGTTTCATTTTGCAGTGACATTCACGACATTTCGGTCAAAGTGATGCTCCGAACTTCACCTCACATTTTTTTGCAAATTTACATAATTAAAAATCTTAAATTCACACATCACTGACACACAGAAACCCTAAACCGCTGGGCATAGAAGCATGACACATTTGTTATAGGTACCTACATATTGTGCAGTAAAATTAAAAAGAATAGGTACCATATTTTTCCTAAGTTAGTATTTAGGAAAAATATGGTATCGTATCGTATCGTAAACATAACAGCGAGTGCCGCAGATGCACAAGAGTGCCTTATATAGCGAAGGCAACCAAAGGCTAGCACTAAGTAGGGATTTTTGTCTAGTGTCATCCTCAAAGAGGTCCAATACGAGATAAAAATTGAGAGTGAAGCGGAGATGGAAGTTCGTCTTTTTTGTCGATGGTGAATACCATCGGGCAAATGGCTTGTAATCTTTTGTTTTTTCGTTTAACTTACCTTTGCCTTACCTGGTGTCAGAGTTCTTATGCGTTATGCCGCTCGTGGGTCTCTGGCTTGGCCTCATATGCAATCGAAAAATATCTGTCAGGCACGATTTCCTCACGATGTTTTTCTTCACCTTTTTTGAAGCAAGTGATAATACTAACTAATATGCGAAAGTGAGTTTGTTTGTTTGTTACGCTTTCACGCTAAAACAGCTGTAAGTTTCACCCGCGTAAGTCTCGATCCCGCGGGAATATCGGGATAAAAAGTATCCTATGTCCTATTCCGGGTCATGGTTTACCCCTGTACCAAATTTCATCCAAATCCATTCAGCCGTTTTAGCGTGAAAGCGTAACAAACAAACAAACAAACTCACTTTCGCATTTATAATATTAGTTAAGATGCGCAAATGAATCCGAAAAGTCAGATGTTTGGATTCCAACTCGAGACCTATGACTTGGCAGTCCAATCGGTCACACCACTAGTCTATCACTGCTATTAAATTAGTTAGAGTATTAAAACATTACATTTTAAACCACTTCTATTCCACTACTATTTGATGTGGATGACAGTCGTCATGTCATAGCTTAAAGTCAGACCAAATGCAGCGAAGTCTTACTAATGACTTTGCTGGAGGTTTGTCAGTTTGATTTGTGAGTTTATCTAGAAATTGTGATGTTCAAATACCTAACTTTATTCTTCTGACATTTCGTTGAAATTGATGATGTTATTTTGTTGATGTTGTGATTTGATGTAAGAGGGGCAATTCCCGTATTTTTAAGAACGTTCGCATTCGCTGTATTTTTGACAGATTGCGAATGAAGTCGCAGTCTGTCAAAAATACAACCAATTTACCAACATTTTTGACAAGTTTGACAGATTGCGACTTAAATGTAAATGATTTTTATGTACGAGAATTGACCTTCTGTTAGTTTAATGTTTTTCACTATTTATCATTTATTTCACGTGTGATAAACTAATGAGGCATTGAAATTAGTTGTTAATCAAATAGACACAAAACGTCGTTTTGCAGTTTTATAGCCATTTCTTTCTCTCAAAGAATGGCAGTTATGATTTGAAGATACGGATAATTTAAGTTGGTAATTAATTTATTGGGATTAGTAGAGTAGTCACCTTAAGTTGATTCATAAATTGATATCAGATATATATGAATTGAAGTTTACTCCTAAACAACTATCAAATAGAGAATCAACATAGAGAGAACAACATTTTCAAAGCCAAGTTATTACATTGTCATATAATATTTCGTCACCAAATATAACAAGCACACGAAAATTATGCAACAAAGCAACTACCTAAGATCGCCAAACAAACCCTTTTGAAGAAACAGCTAACAATGGTCTTTTGTTACATTTTCATAAGTGTTAACCCTTACATGCTGGGAAGGTTGACTTGGCCTAAATTAACGGCCAAGGTATTATGTTAAACAAGCAGCCTAAAGTCACGAGGGCATTGTTAAAGTTTGGGATTTTATTAGACGTGTATTGAGGAGAAGACTGTGCAAGCGTGTGTACTGTAATACAAGTTTTGGGGCTTAGAGGGTTAATTATCTTTTCGTGGGAATGATACACGTGGGGTGTGTTTATGTTTATGATAGAAGTTCGTTTTTACATCCTTAGATGTAAAAACTTTTACTAACCCCTTAATTCTGCGGTTCTTGTAGTTTTATTAGGAAACAACAAACTATGCACCTAAATGCCTGTTACAATGTTTTTGTTTGCAGCTTGTACAAAGAAATATTAAGTATTTAGTTATTTATTACTTAATATATTGAGAATTGAATAGATGCATAGGTGGAATTCTATAGTCTATATAGGATTATTTTAAATTGGCTATTTAAACTCCGCAGACGCAATAGGTATCGATATTTAAACACGATAAAATAAACAATTATGTTTTTTTGGGAGTTCAACGACCGCTTTTAGTTACTTGAGGTATGAGTTGAGAAAAACTGTTTTCTTATGTTTTATCGTGTTAAGATATTGATAGCTATCACGTCTGTGAAGTTTACACAAATAAAAATAGTTTTTTTTTTTTAAATAGATATTCAAGTGACTGCTATAATAGGCGGTCGATAACCCCAGAAAAAAAATCATCAAATTAATTTCTTGTTTTTGTTTTATTATGCTTAGATGTCGATACCCATTGCGTCTGCGGAGTTTAGCTAAGTAATATAATTTAACCCTGTATACTACTCTCTGTTCGTACTGTTGTCTTTCCTAAGAAATCTAAAAAGGATCATATCGACCCTGACATAACATATTGTATATCCAAACCAGGCGTAACCTCCACATGTTACCCAACTTATATCGAACGAAAGGTAACACACCCTTTATATCATAATTGAGTTTAAAATACATACATCCAACTTTCCCTTACTAAGTAATAATTCATCTAAACATGTTTCCCGCACGTTAGCATCATTACTAAGGCCTTAGTAATAAACGAAGGATACCGGATATGGAGTTTGAAAGGGATATTGCGAGCCTTTGACCCACGTACGGCCATAATATTTAGTTAGTGATAGTGTTTTGGTGTATAGACTTGCCTAAGGTTGTATGGAAGCGTTTGAAGTGGTACAGTCGACCTCGTAATTTCAATATCACACGAAGGTTGAATGTCTTTTGCACGACATAAAACGTCATGGGGCCTATTTAATAAAACCGACAGGTGACAGTGACAGGTGACTATCTGACAATCCGACAATTTTATAAGTTCCTTGTATACATTTTCTACTTTATGAAACAGAACCTGTCGTGAAAATGTGACAATTTTGTAATGTTTTGTCCAATTTGTCGTATTGTCAGTTTTATTAACTAGGGTCTAATTGTCTATCAACAATTTATTAAAATCAGAAAATAATTATTATTTCACATAAACCTACATGGGCACCTGTGAAACGTCAGAAGCTAGGTGCACGGTTCCAATTAGTCGTTTCCCATGAAGAAGATCGGGCAAGAGACTCCACGGTTACTGTTAAAAAACTTGACTCTTATGCCGGTTTCCTCACGATGTTCTCCTTCAATTCCTTCCTTCGATGTTTTTTGAGAGCAGTGGTGATGAAATAATTTTCACAAAGTAAAGCGCTTGTCAGGGTTTGAACCTCCTGCCAGAGTTGCGGGAAAGTCCGAAAGGGATACCGGGACCTTGGCAACAGGCAACTGAAGGAACACGGGTAGGTTTTAGTCAGTGAACACGCCCTTCCGCTCCACTCAGAGCGGGAGAAGTCATTTGACGATGTCTCTAGCTCAAAAAAACAAAAAAAAAAGGGTTTCGAACCTACGACCTACCAGTCGTAAGTCACGGCTATTATCACTGGGCCACCACTGCTCCCTACCTGCCTTACTACCCACGTACCTACTTCACTCTTAAATTGTTATTTATTTTTATTTTTTATTGTCTTTTTTACTTGTAGTTACGTTGTGTTGTGTGCTAAATAAATGTATTTTCTTTCTTTCTTTGAGAAGCTTGTGGCTAAGTAATAACAGCCGCACGGGTCGATCCATCAGGTTAAGCTACGCTTGCCGGGGTTGGTCCGTGGATGGGTGACCATTTTCACATATCGAGACTCGTCCGTGCCTCGGAAAGCACGTTAAGCCGTTGGTCCCGGCAGTCATTTGTAGATCTTTGACAGTCGTTACGAGTCGTCAGAAGCCCGAAAGTCTGACAACCAGTCTAACCAAGGGGTATTGTATTACCCAGTTACTGGGTTGTGGAGGTCAGATAGGCAGTCGCTCCATGTAAAATACTGGTATTCAGCTGCATCCGGTTAGACTGGAAGCCGACCCCAACATAGTTGGGAAAAGGTTAGGCAGATTGATTGTTTTTTTTTCTTTCTTTCTTTCTTTCTTTTCTTTACCCAAACGTAAAAAAAATACCAGTTATTTGCGCCTTCTCCGTATGAGAAGATTCCTTTGCCCTGCAGTTCAGGCTGGTATTATTTATTTATACGTCAATGCTACCCCGATAAAAATAGATATTCCATGAAAACACAGATTCAATTTCATTAAATTCCTCTGCGACACCAAACCGTTCCTTGCGTATAATATGTGAGGCATATAGAATTCCTAATATGTAATATAGGTCGGATATTACAATCCCACGCGATATCATTAGACGGGAATCAATTTAGTGCTAACTATAATACCTACCTGTAGGTATACACCATGTTCTGCATACCTCATCCATCTGCCTAGCCTTTTCCCAACTATGTTGGGGTCGGCTTCCAGTCTAACCGAATGCAGCTGAATACCAGTAGTTTACATGGAGCGACAGCCTATCTGATCTCCACAACCCAGTAACTGGGTAATACGATACCCCTTGGTAAGATCGGTTGTCAGACTTTCGGGCTTCTGACGACCCGTAACGACTGTTAAAGATCCACATATGACAGTTAAGCTGTTGGTCCCGACCAACAGCTTAACGTGCTTTCCGAGGTACGAAGGAGTCTCGGTATGTAAAGGTCACCCATCCACGGACCAACCCCGGCAAGCGTAGCTTAACCTGATGCGGCTGCGGCTGTTATTATGTAGCCACGAGCTCCTCTGTGACAAACATTATAATTATGTATACCTACAGATTTCTCTAGGAATTAGTATCACCTTTGCACGTATTTTTCAGTTCTTTTCTTCTTGTCTGTTTATACAATATTAATTTGTGTGTATATAAATGTTTAATAAATAATTATTTGCAGTACTCTGGACGCTTTTAACGTGTACTTTTTACATCGTTTGCACTGCAAATTCAAAATTAATGATGTTATTAATATTTTTGTATCAATATAGTTCTCCATAGGTACCTACTATGTTTTGGAATGGGCAACTAGCTTCATATTTTCGACTGACCGACTCCTTGACAATTGAAAAAGGGCTTTTTGAGATTGGGAAATTTTCAAATGACTTCTTCCGCTCTGGGCGGAGCGAAAGGGCATGTCGGACTTTTACTGACTAAAACCCACCCGTTTTCCTTCAGTTGCCTGTTGCCAAGGTCCCGGTATCCCTTTCGGACTTTCCCGCAACCCTGGCAGGGATTCAAAAGTGCCTGTAAATGCTTTAATTAAAATAAATTCTTTGAGTTTTAATGAGGATAGTTCTAGATGAAAACAAGTTTAAGTCTGGTTCACTATCCTTCCTTTAATGAAAGAAAACATCGTAGCTACTTACAATGTCATAATATATTCTAAACTACTATCTGTCTATAAGCCTTCTCCAACAATGTTAGAGGCTAGTCTGTTCTAGTATGAGGTTACACATCAGTTGGTATTTAACTAGGAGCAACTGCCGTCTGACCTACACAACCCAATTACTTGCTAGTATCAATATCAGGCAACATCCTAGAGTTAGACCAGTATAGGCTTAGCACGAACGCACGGAGTAAACGTATCGTTAGTTTGAACGATTAAAAAAATACATCCAAGGAAATTATGATCCGATACAATATCCAATTTATTTACTACACAATAAGGTACAAGCGCTGCGTAGCATCGCGCATCTCAGTGTACTTCGTCACGTGTCAACCCTCGCACTGAAATTATACCTTTTCGTGAAGGAAATAAGTATGATCATTGTTAAAAAGTGCGCGCAGCGTCGCGTCGCTTTACGTTGCGGTCTGAACTGACCCTTATAGTCATTTAATACAAGTGCCAAAGAATGACACTTGTGATTTGAACATACGGTTTTGTAGTCAATTTATTTACCAATTAATTTCCAAAAAATTACATCTATCATATTAGCATTTTTGTTTTCTAAGATATGAATAAAGTCTTTAAACTAAATCGATATTATCTGAAAAACGAGTATTTGCAATTCAAAAATCGTTCGAATTTATATTACGTTTACTATGCGCGTTCGTTACAGGCCTACTGTGTGTAAACTGTCGCCTCTTATAACGACACACTGCGGAATTCTCGATTATACCCAGGAATCAATTCGAAGATAGTACACAGTGTAGGCACGCCCTATTTAATATATCCTCCCGATGTTTCTCTACTCCATAATATCATATAACGAAAAACTCAAGACTCGTTCTTATACAAGTTATCAGAGTACAAACGAATCCGATATCTCGTTTTAGAATCGACTTTTATCGAATACTCGGCAATATCTATTTGTGTTAAACGCTTGTATTATAAAATCGGATAAATCTAACCTCTATCCCGCAGTATTTCTAGTAGAAAATCCTAACTTATAATATCTAACGTTTATATCCTTCCTAACTAATATTATAAATGCGAAAGAGAGTTTGTTTGTTACGCTTTCAAGCTTAAACGACTGAACAGATTTGGATGAAATTTGGCACATGGGCAACAGCTAGTATCCTACTAATAATATAAATGTGAAAGTTTGTGTGTTTGTGTGTTTGGATGTTTGTTACTCAATCACGCAAAAACGGCTGAATGGATTTGTATGAAATTTGGCAAACCGATAGTTTATAACCTGGATTAACACATAGGATACTTTTTATCCCGATATTCCCACGGGATCGAGACTTACGCGGGTGAAACCGCGGGGCGTAGCTAGTAATATTATAAAAGCGAAAGTGAGTTTGTTTGGTTGTTACGCTTTCACTCTAAAACGGCTGAACAGATTTGGATGAAATAGTCCATAACCTAGATTAGGACATAGGATACCTTTTATCCCGATATTTCCAAGGGATCGAGACTTAGGCGGGTGAAGCCGCAGGGTGCAACTAGTAACTAATAAAAAGCAATGGGCTTTATTTTGCTTTTTTCAGATTATTTTCGAGAGATAAGGAATATTTATTTTTGAGTCAGCTTAATTCTGTCTTCTATTACATTTGGGTGTTATTTAACGACCGAAAAAATAGTAGCAATAGTGATTTCGGTAAAATCTTCGAGTTTATTATAATGTTTGTTTCCAAAGTCGTTGTCCGTTTTATTGAAATCCGATTTTATTATCGTAATGGGTGCAAAAAACAAAGTGAATCAGCTCTGTTACTGGTAGTAATCGAATTAGGAGATATACGACGGCCCTTATTCGTTCAAACAATTTTATCTGTTCTAGTCTGGAAATGAGGAGTAAGTCAGAAACGAAGTTACACCGCCCCCGGAAAAAGTCATGCCAGGAAATTGTTTGTTACGAACTTGTTATAAATGAAATAATCAGCAAAACAAACAGAATTGTTAAGATAATCAATTCCAATTCCTTGCACCTTTGAGGAACTCTAGCACCTAGCTGGTAAATTTCTCGAACAGCTCGTTTTTGCAGGACAAATATATTTTGAATATCAGCAGCTTTGCCCCACAGTAGAATACCTAGGGACAGGACATAACGCGAGGCGGAACGCGTGAGGGAGAGGCAAAGTGTGCGCCCCTCACGCCCCTAACCGCTGCCGCTAGAGACACCCTGGGCGTCGGGAATCCCAGGTGGATTCCCGGCCACCATAAGCGCGGGCTTGCGGACGGCGAGCAATGGGTAGCTCGCCGTCCGATAAGGACCAGGCCCGGGTCGATGGCGCGTCGTGTTCCACGCGCGCCTCAAAGAGATGTCAGCACACCTGACGGGGTCCGTTAGGACCGATGCCTGCCAGGGTTGCGGAATAGTCCGAAAGGGATACCGGGACCCTGGCAACAGGCGACTGAAGGAAGACGGGTGGGTTTTAGTCAGTAAGAGTCTGACACGCCCTTCCGCTCCGCCCAGAGCGGGAGAAGTCATATGATGATTTCCAGCCCAAAAAAAAAAAAAGGCATACGATATTTACTAGCTGTTTATCTGGAAGTTAGGTAACTGAAGGTAAGAGAAACATCACTTTCTGAAATAATCTTGAATACAAATAACACTGAAGGAAAACATTGTGAGAAAACCAGGACATAATGGTCTGGTGACCAACAAACAGGCAGCGAGCGCGATGATTAATGTTCGTACATTCTCTATAAGAGAAAAGTTATTCGCCCTGTAGTGTGACAATTACAAGCTATTATTATGTCCAGTTGTGGAAAATATGGTCTGCAAGAGCGCAATTGTAATTGTATTGTAATTGTAATTTAGCGCAATGCAACGCATAAAAATGAGTACCTACACATTTTATTCTTGTCATGTGTTCAAAAGGTTGACACACTAAGCGCATTGTAGACGATATGCTTTTGTTTTGTTTTCAGTCTCCTATTATTTAGTATTTGAATCTTTGGTAGCTTTTGTGGTCAATTAATTTAATGAAAACCACCACGAAAGACAAAACAAAAGCACATCGCGCCTCACAACATCTAAATGTCGATTTAGAACAAACGAAATCACATTCCATTTCTAAAAATATTGTTATATAAACAGGGGCAGCATTCTTTTAGTGGTTCATCGATATTAAAATGTTTTGAATATCCATAAAATAATGTTCTTTTTCTGGTTCTATGGTTTGCGGTTTAAACATAGCACAAGAAGTAAAACTACCAAAATAGATAATATATAATTATGTAGAAGGACTTACAAGATATAGCAGACTATCCATTGAAAACTGTTCACAACGATAAAGCTAAACAACATCGCGAGCTATAACACACTTTATTTTCTTTTTCAATCACTTTGCAGCACTTGATATTGTTTCTTGCAGAGTACAAAGAGATACAATTCCGACTAAATTAATTCATTTACATGATGCTGGTATAAAGTTGAAGCACAAACGAATAGAATGAAAATGTAGATGTGTATATTTCTAGGGCTGTAGATTTAGCTGTGAGATAATGTAGGTCTGATTTTTTTGCACGGCGAAAGCATTTCTTATTTCCCCTTCCCACCGCGTCACATCACATCGCCCGTACTATAACTTCGTGTTCGCTTAGCGTTATTTTTGTCTTTTTGCTCGACTCCTAAGGGTTGTAGCGTTAATAACCCTCAAGAATTGAGCTATCAATCAATCTGCCTAGCCTTTTCCCAACTATGTTGGGGTCGGCTTCCAGTCTAACCGGATGCAGCTGAATACCAGTATTTTATATGGAGCGACTGCCTATCTAACCTCCACGACCCAGTAACTGGGTAATACGATAACCCTTGGTAAGACTGTTTGTCAGGCTTTCGGGCTTCTGACGACCCGTAACGACTGTCAAAGATCCACGAATGACAGCCGGGACCAACGTCTTAACGTGCTTTCCGTGGCACGGAGGAGTCTCGATATGTGAAAATGGGCACCCATCCACGGACCAACCCCGGCAAGCTTAGCTAAACCTGATGGAACTATCCCTGCGGCTGTTATTACTTAGCCACGAGCTCCTGAAGAATTAGGCTACCAAAAGCAAAAATAAAAACACTCGTTAGTTTTATCTCAATTTACGCCAAAACTATACCCCATTTGAAATAAGATTAGACATTAAAACAAATCCTTTTACAGTCCGTTCAACTGATTTTGACTTCTATACCGTAGGCATAAGGATAGCATTAAAAGCAAAAAAAGTTACACAATACCAACTATCTACTGCGGCTGCCATTTGTCATGCCTCAAACGCAATAGAATTCAAAATCGGTTGAACGGAATGTAAAAAAGGCTTATCTATACGTCTAATCTTATTTCAAATGGAGTATAGGTACTCAAAATAGTACAAATAAAGACGAAATAAAATTACACCAAACATTTCACATTAAAACCCGTTTCCCGGACAACAACTGAACTTTTGTTCCTTACTATCTTAATCACCAAAAAACTTAGTACGAAAATTTAGCTTGAAATTCTTAAACAAGTCACCCATTGTTTCCAACAATGGTTCCGTCGCTATCTGATGTGCAAAGGATACTTCATTATCTCGCGCAGACAAACAAAGGGGATGAACTGTGGGATAGCAGAAATAATGAGCCGATAGTGGTGGAGAATTTCAAGCGAGTGTCATGGCGTTATGGTAGCCTTAGGACTTGCTATGTATTGCAGAGTTAAAGGTTATGTGTTCGCGACTTAAGGTCTTTAAAAATGTATTTTTCTTAATACTTAAGATTATAAATCTACTTTAAAAATAAATAGACTTTTTTTTTTTAATAGAAGAATACTTTTTTTGCGCAGTCGTGTAATAAGAGAATGATATGGATCAAAGAGTAAAACTTTGGCTACACTGAAGAGAATCCCACGCGGGCGGGAAAAAATAGAATAGAATAGAATACTCTTTATTATGTACACCATAAAAAATACAGATATAAATGTATAAATTTAACAGGTGACCATTGTTAAAGCAATGTCAATGGTCTATGGGTGGTTGATGTACGCCATGTATGGACTATCCGTAGCGGGTGAAGTGACCAACGAAATTCATCGTTCGGTAAAAAGCGTGCGGAGACACCCAATGAAAATGAGCCTTCAAAGCAACTGCAAACGTGCGATGAAGGTTTTCCGTGTACCGCAATCGTTCGCTATCGACTAGTGAAAATGGTTCCGCGAATACGGGCCCTATGGCATGCGTTACAGAAATCTCTAGCACCCAACATACGAGCCCTTTCGACCAATGAAAATGAGCCTTTACTTGTACGGAGGTGTTCAAACGGGCAAGAATAGTAACGTAACTTTGTAATCATTCGCTCGTCCCGTACGGGATGCACCGTAGTGTAGCCAGAGTTTAAAAATTAGGCAGTGTGCTTAGATAGAAAAACACATAAAATTGTGACAGCTTGGAGTAACACAATTTCGGATTGTAAACGTCTGGCTCTATACTGTCCAGATTTCTATGAAATTAACAACCAGATAAGTTAATCAGGATTCTGTAAGACCTCATTCTAAACTTCGAATCTGAATCCGCTGTGAGTTTCTTGATTGGCATTCTACAAACTCGGTTGATACACTAGCGCTACCCTTGCGAGCGTGTCTGCGAGATGAACTAGACGTGAGAAGAAAAAGTGGCATTCAGTAAGGTCCCCCGTCATTTCGATGCTCACTTCGCGCTCGAACACGATTCAAAATTTTAAGTGAGAGTGAATAGCGATGTGAGAAGCGAGTTGTTGTTTGAATTTTGCAGAATCGTCGTACTGAACTCAGAAATAGAACAAATTAACAAATTGTTTACAGAAAAAAGTAGCGTAAAACATTAAAATGTAGTGAAAACACGTTTTTCAGTCACTAAAAACAAGAAGGATAACAAAGAAAACTTTTAGGCTCAAATTGAGTAGAATTTTAATGTAACTAACATGGAAAATTCAACAGAGGATGCGCCTAATTTACGCAAACAATGGAAGGTTGAATTGAAAGTTTATTTCGGTAGCTTCTCTACAGCAATGTTTGAACAAACACTAGCTGACGGATTTTCAAGGACCTAATTGCCCTTGATATTGAAAAAAAAAAAATAACTCGTGGTCGCAAGCGTGACGACTACTGAGCGTGGGGTCCTGGGTTCGATTCCTAAGTCGGGGAAAGTGTTATTGGGTTTTTCTATTAGGATTTTTTTTGTAACAGCCCGGTATTGCGCCTCGGAAAGCAGCGGTTAAGCCGTTGGTCCTGCGCCTGATCTCTCTCCGGTCGTGTGGAATTGCCGTCCCATCGAACTATGAGAGTGAGGGAAGAGAGTGCACCAGTCTGCGCACACACTTGTGCACTATAATAACTCCCGCGCCGAAGGGTAGTCTCCGTTGAGACTGGCCGCCGTGGCCGAAATCTCTGGAGGATATACTATTGAAAATAGAACAGATGGAACTATAGAAAATCTAATTTTCGTTTGATAAGGCGTTTATTGGAAAAGTTATTTTTGGAAGCAGTAATACTCAAACAGTCTAGACGAAAGCGATCGTGAGTTTCTATTTGCCACCATTTGATACAATTCATTACAAAACTAATATTATTATTTAGATTTTAGACGTTAACAAAGAAGAATTCTCGGTAGAAGCATTTATTTTTGTCTCTAAATATTTTGCCGATGTTTATATATTTATTTATTTTTCAGGCTATACACATTACAGCTAAATGGATGTTGAATAAGACGTAAAAATATTGCTTCAGCATCTGTTGTCACAGTATAAATAAGTAACAGTATTATAATCCTCATGGAAAACGGCCGAAACGACGCGCTTCGAAATCTCAGTGTATATCAGTACGCAACAGTATCGAGTGCGCGGCAGTTATGTACGGACGCGGAAAGTTTATCTACAGAGCGGCTGTAGGTAATTATTTCAAGAATACTGCCGAGATATAATACGGTTACTTGATTATACTATGTTATCGTGCCAATTTCACCAACGAAATCGAACGTGATCAGCACATCTAAACCGCGTTAAAAACCTGTCAATATTCCACAACAATGATGACACTGACAGCTTGCCTTGAACGTGGTTTAGATGTGGTGATTGCATTTTGTGATATTCGCCATGTAATGTAACTCTAAAATTCTCATCAGCACTCCTAACTATATATAAAAACATAATATTAATATTATTAATATATTAATCTTTTATTTCATAAAGTCACTTATAAATTACATTTTTAAATATTAGAATATAAAAACATTTAAAAATATAATATTATATTAATATTATTAATATTTATTTAATATAATATTATAAATGCGAAAGTGAGTTTGTTTGTTTATTTCTTTGTTACGCTTTCACGCTAAAAAGGCTGAGCGGATTTGGATGAAATTTGGCACAGAGGTAGACCATGACCGGGAATAGGGCATAGGATACTTTTTATCCCGATATTTGGATCGAAACTTTCGCGGGTGAAACCGCGGGGCGCAGCTAGTTTAATATAATTATGACACCCTACATTTCACCCATCAACCTACAGACTGTTTCGAAGGAGAACTATCACTAATTAAGTATTTCCCACCTACAAAGGTCCTTCCTAGACACACTTCTCCAACTATAACCTCAAAATCACACTAACTAACACGAACTCCAACAAGAGTTGAAGCCCGAACAACAGCCGCATCAGCAAACAAGTTAATTTCAATATAATTACGTCTAAACCAAAATTAATATGGCCGTTTCTCATGAACTTATGTTCAACACAAGTGCCACTAAATTCTCCTCATGCTGCTTCAATTTTGAGTGAGTTATGGCCCTACAGATTTGTAATTGAATACCAAGCTTAGGATTAAAATGTTTTGAATCTGAAATCAGAAGAAACAATGTTTAATTAAACAATCAGGTCTTCGTGTTTTGTTTTAATTAATTAATATCTGGGGATGGATTAGAGTTAAATCTTATAGAATGGCTTGTCATCGTTTACTATGAGTCACTATGTTAGGCATCATATTTTCCTGCCAGGGTTGCGGGAAAGTCCGAAAGGGATACCGGGGCCCTTGGCAACAAGCAACTGAAGGAACATGGGTGGGTTTTAGTCAGTAAAAGTCTGACACGCCCTCCCGCTCCGCCCAGAGCGGTAGAAGTTATTTGGTGAAAAAACAAAGCATCATATTTTGCTGCGAGCTATTTTTTTAATTTTTGTTTCAAGCAAAATTGAACACAAATTATTTATGATTTTGAAAACTGACAGTTTTTTTCACAATTCGCCAATTCATAGAAAATGTCAAACACTAGTCTCATCTAACTCATTCCGCCTATACAAATATTCAGCGCAATAAAATCTAACGCATCAATAACTCAATATGGAACGAACTTATTACCAGTATTGGCACAACACGATCGCAAAAACGTGCCATCCTCCGCGATACGGACTTACCCCGCCAACAGTGTCCATTTGGCACCGGCGATGTCATTACTGGGCTACTGGCACTCACAGATGTCATTTCAGTCACGCCCCAAATAAGTTTAATTAGGAATAGAAATTCCGTACGCAAAACCCTGTTAGTATCGGAATGTTATCTTTTGGGGATGCGGATTATTTGCCTGTTACGACTTCATAAATTTAATTCCGTATTTCTGTTTATGTAAATACGGGATTTTGTTTGCTGACCGTCACTTGACGTCGCGTTGGTCAGATAATGAGTTTCGGAGTTTTATAATTTGAGTTTTTTTATGTTGGAGATTGGATTTTATATTTTTTATTAAGTTTAAGCTGTGAAAAAACTATGTTACGGCACGTGTTATTTCATTTCAGTTACCCTTAAAAATATTTAGAATTGAAAGAAAATCGAATTGAATTATTATTATCTTCACATTCTGTCTACACAAGCTTAAAAACTTAAAATAAAAAAATACAAATGAAGACGTTCAATTCAAATTAAGTACACAATCGTATTTAGATTAAACAATTTTGCCTTTTGGCATTTTTATTTCCTTTTCGGACGCTTTCAACGCCAGATGCGTTCGTAACATGAAAGCGTGTCACAGGAGGAAACCGGGGTCATTGTACTGGGGTAACATGTCAGGCAGGATACCGTTGTGGCACCAGAGACCGGTCCCACCCTGTGGCATCGTTGACGTTGGTCACTATACCGAATAGAAAAGGACAGCCTCTTTTTGAGTGACGTGTTTTCAAAAAAAACATGGAGTATGGTAGCAGCTTAGCAGGTGGCGCTCGTAGTTTCTACATACCCCCATGAAAAGGCATGAGTTTAAGTATGAGTAAGGCCGAGTTTAAAATAAAAATTGAAGAGTAAAATTAGTAATCAAGCCTTTAAAATCATTATTTGCTATTACAAATATAAATTGTAAAGGAAATAAAATCGATACTCGAATGAAAACCGAGCCAGGCCTAGGAAATGCTTCCGTGACGATCTCATTCTTGCCAGATTTGTTGGTGATGGAAAACTTAAAGAAAACTGGAGAGATATGACCTTTGCCCAGATCTTTCTTTTTCTGGTAGAACTTTAGTAATAAACTAAGTTTTTTATAACAAGTTTGAACTAAAAAAATAATCAGATCATTCAACTCAAAGCAGTGTTATTTCTTCTCCAAATCAAGGGCATAAAATTATATAACGAGTCCAAGAAACACATAGAAACTTTCGGTCAGATTTCGCCTTATTGTACTAATAAAGAAGCACGAATATACGAAGTATTACAGAATGACGTATCAACACTATTCTGTATTATTTTCCTTCCCAAATTAACATGGCAATAATAAGATCCTATCTGTTAATTCAGCTCACGTTTTGGTTTGTTGACATTCTTGTATGTTGCTGGGTATATTTATGTATATGAGTACAATTACAGGGCTTAGCGCATGGTTATGCATACGAGAATCAAGCTAGTTCAAATATAGTGAATTATTATTAGGTAGAAAATAAATACCAACCATAAATTATTAAACGTTGGTGAAGTAACTGCCAATTTTATTTTAGTATGACGCGATAAAGAGCTTTTTTTTTTCTCGTGGCCCAGTAATTACAGCAGCACGGGTCAATTTATCAGGTTAAGCTACCCTTGCCGGACTTGGTTCGTGGATGGGTGACCATCTTTACATACCGAGACTCCTCCGTGATTCGGAAAGCCAGTTAAGCCGTTGGTCCCGGCTGCTATTCGTGGATCTTTGACAGTCGTTACGGGTCGTCAGTAGCCCGAAAGTCTGACAACCTGTCAGATTACCCAGTTACTGGGTTGTGGAGGTCAGATAGGCAGCCACTCCATGTAAAATACTGGTATTCAGCTGCATCCGGTTAGACTGGAAGTCGACCCTAACATAGTTGGGAAAGGCTAGGCAGATTGATTCGATTTCCACACATATTTCAATTAGTAACTCGTTTCATGACTTTACCATTAAAAGTAGCTCATCCACTAAATAATCTAAAACAATAGGTAATTATAATGTAACCCCTGCCTACAAATTACAGGTATTCCAGTGGTAATTCGCAAAATTTACCACTTGACCTCGGTCCTTAATAATAAAGTACTACACAATAGTGCCAAAGTCAAGGTCAAGGTCATATAATTGAATTGAGGTGACCTTTTTATTGTTTCAGCTTCAAAATTACCTCATTCAAGCTTGCAAGGATTGTGTATACAGTAAACTAAACAATACACGATATATTATAAGTCTACGCCATCCCTTCCGGTCCTATGTCAACCTCATCTATTGTCCCGCCCTGACAATGTTATTTTACGTGTAGCACTACTTTATTACTGTTAACACGGTTCCTATATCCAGTAATGCATCGTTACTATACTGAAGCACGGAATAAAATAAGTAGCAGTATTATAAATCTCGGCAGTGACCTTGAAATAATTACCTACGGCCGCTCGGTAGATAAAAGTTCCGCGTCCGTGCGTGACTGCCGCACACGCGATACTGTTGCTTACTGATATACACTGAGATTTTGAAGCGCGTCGTTTCGGCCGTTTTCTATGAAGAATAGAATACTGTAGGTACTTATTTATATTGTGACTAAAGGTACCTACTTAACTTTCTAGTTTCTGGATACAATGATTTTTTTTATTAGTACAGGCACTTTCGATATACAATACTTTTTTCTGAAATGTTTATTTTTTATTTGGAAAATAAATTTAATTTTGTGAATCGGAAATGGGTTTTCCCTGAAATAAAATATTTATTATAATTAATAACCATAATAATATAGTTACAAATGCACAAATGCAAAAAAAAACTTATTTGTATTATCACATTGTACTGGGATCGATCCATCATCACTGACAGGACTATTGTTGCCAATAAGCCTGGTGGTGGATCGAACACTGCGGCGCGCAATGATCATTGACATAAAATTTTTGAGTTAATTTAAACAAAATTAAGTTTATTTTACAGAAACAGAAAAACATCAAGCCATAATATCGACCGTTACTTTGAAGAATTATTTCATAGTGTACTCATATTCATACTCTTAAAGCCCACAAAACATATTTTTATTATGTCGCAATTTTCGTAGTAAAAGCTTCAATATAAAAAAAAAACAATCCGTAGGTTTTAGGAACGGAACTTACAGACTGCTTAAAAAATCTTAATTATTCCGTACCGCAGTAACTACTGCTACGCTTCGGCTTCCTTTAAAATGTATGCAAGCTTAGGGAGCTTACTGTAGAATTGACAAACCGAATCCTTTGAGGCTCAGTTCGGATCTTGCAACCGAATAAACATTGTAAGGCGTCACGTTTGTTTTTAATTTGAATAGAATGGATGTTTTCGTATCTGATTGCTTGGGGAAATCTATGGGTGTGACTGAAAATCTTGGTATTTTGTAGATAAATAAATAAAACAGATAAAAACAGGGAATTTTTGTGTATATATTAAATTTAAATCGAGAGCTTTATAAAATATTTTTCTGCTAATTTCAGGCTAAGAAAAGCTGTGACTCATTTTTAAAATAAATAATAATGACTTAAAATTATAAAAAAATAATTCTCTAACTATTATTTTTTTGCAATGTAATTTAAAATTAAAGGCACCTACTACACCTTGGAATGGGCAACTAGCCTCATCTTTCTGACTAACTGACTCCTTTGACTTTCTGTGCCTGTAAATGGTTTAATTAAAATAAATGCTTTGAGTTTGAGTTTGAAATGCTTGAAAATTCTACAGCATCAATTTCTCGACCTTCATCAAATCTTAAAAGTATAAATATCTAAATCCAAAACAATTATCGGTGTATATCCATCTAGATATTAAATTTGTTCTTCGTGGGAGTCGAACTAGTAGTGTAGAAACCGAACGCATTGCGAACGTTTCAACCGAGGCGAGGCGTCAAGTAACACGTTGTTAGACTGTACCAAAGTTTATATCATCCAAGATATCGTATCCAGAAATAGAACAGTCAATATTTGATGTGATGCCTTCGCCGTAAACAACGGAATAGATTTTATCAACCTAATCAACTCCTATACCTATATATAACATTGTACGTACGTCATCCTTTCCGGACCCCATGTCAAGCTCATCTATTGTCCCTGTCGCTTTGACAATATTATTTAGTCATTGGAGTGATAGCCGTAGCCGCTGCTCAATCACTGTCTTAGTACTTAATAACGGAACAACGGGTTTGGGCAGGTTTTTAGGGAAAATATGGAGGGACTCTAGGATGGTACCTTATTTTGAAGCTGTTTTGTCATCGAGATATTTTTAATTAGGTAGGCACATATAGAAAAATGATAAAGAGTGGTGTAAAGAGGTCAGTTCTTCTAATGCGATTCTGATTTGTCGAGATTAGTATTAGAGTCGGCAGTCTTACCAAGGGGTATCGTATTACCCAGTTACAGTCGCTCAATGTAAAATACAGATATTCAGCTGCATCCGGTTAGACTGGAAGCCGACCCCAACATAGTTGGGAAAAGGCTAGGCATATTGATTGAGTATCAAAGTCGGCACCCTAATTTCGTAATACACGATCAATCATAATCTGAATCGGTTTGAAACAAATTGCTAATCCAATGCTACATAATTATGTTCCAAAAAAATCTGCTCAACAACGTAAATAATAATGAATGTTGTTGAACTGTCAAAATGAAACAGATTAGTCATCATCGGTTTCGTAAGTAGATAGCAGAATCACAACTTCAGAAAACCATCACTGTGTATCTCCGTCAGTTGAAAACCCAAAATTAATGAAAACACGTCCAGGGTTTTTAAAAGTACAAAACAATTGGGATCAAACTCTTCATATTTTGTGCCAGTACCAATGTAGGACATTTTCAGTTTAATCATACAACCAGTGCTGTCCTCCCGTCCACCCCTAGATACGTCTATCGCACGTACAGCGACGGCTATTGAAAGTACAGCTACGTCAATAAAACGTACAGCTTGGGAATGCAATCTCGAATCGAGATTTCGCGTGCTAAGTCTAGTGTCGAGGATGGCCATTCGAGATCTCGCCAGTAATCAGGCGAGACCTCGCTATCGAGATTTGTGAGATCGAGCTTTCGTCTGCTTTTTCAAATAATGCGTATTTTTTACAAACTTTTTAACTTAAAACATCGGCGGCTTAAGGTACATAAAAGTGTAATATAAAAAAATATAAACAGAGTCTCGAAAAAAAATAATTAACAACATTTATAATTATTTTAGTAATAAACATCAGAATTCTGCACTACGCATATAAAACGTAACAAATCAGTACACACGTCACGCACTTTAATTAACTGTTTATTATTTTATTTTACTTCGATGCTCCTTGGTTATCATTTGTGACTTTAAATGAATATAATCCAGCATTATATAATATATGCGAGCACGCTCTTTATGCCTGGAGGATTTTATTTAGGTATTAAGTTCTGTTTACGTTTTTATTATTTTTTTCTGCTTGAGTATAGTTTTCAATATTTTTGTTGGTTTAGTGGCGTGCTAGCATGGCATATAATTGAATTTAATGTTTTGTTTTCCGTAATTTTATTTACTTACTAAATCTCGAACGATATTTCGAGGGCTAGATTGTTTTCTCACGAGATTGAATCTCGGAAAAAGGCTCGATCGAGATCGCGTTCCCTACGAATAGCAAGGTCTATATAATAGAACGTACAACTACGTCTTTATGACGTACATATAGCACGTCCAACGGAACTGTGTCAGCGTCCTCTTTTGTTTCCTTGTCATTGTCACAGTGTCATCCAACTATTGGATTGATGCTTGTTCTATCTGCGTAATTTACTGTTCTGTCTTCGCCTGTTTTTCTGTAAAATTCGGTAATAGGTTTTTTGAAATGTTTCAGTTTGTGAATTTTGCAAGTTTACAAAGACCATTTTTTGGAAATTCCGGATCTTATCTTCTTAAATTTTATGTAATAAAAGCATTACTGTCAGTATCGTCCAAGTTCGGCTGAAAATTGATTACATTTTGTACAAAAATCCTAATATTACAGTCCCTTTCCTATTGTCTACTGCTGTGGTCATGTACCGCATCAATCAGCTCTTATTACAGCGACACAGTTATCTAGCAGCTCTATGTTAATACGATTCGACACGAACGCCACTAATTCATCCTTGATTACAGACCCAATCAGTTTATAATGAAACTCCGCCTTAACGCTCATTTGTACCCTATCCACAACCAATAATCACTAACAAGAAGGCATAGGGTTTTAATAAGCCGCGGCTGAACCACTCCGTAATAATTAACCGCAACTATCCGGAAGTCCGTGCGGAAAACCCGCGCGTCATTAATGCAGACGTGTTCGGGATATGGTGACAACTCTAATTCTCGCGTACAACCCTACCCCTGTCACTGTTTCCGTGTGACATGATCGTTCAATCTCGTGTTTATGACATCACCGACATGTCCGCTGTAAATGGTGCTCGTTGGGATTCGTGTGATTTTTATTGAGTGTGCGTTTTTCGATTAGTTTGCCAATCTACGTTTGTGGCATGACTTAGTGAGTATTTGTTCAATGTTCATGTCAGTTTTTCTTCTTTTCGATTGAAAATGTTATGATTTGTGCAAGAAATGTCAGGAGTAAATAGGTATTCAAATTAAATAACACTGACGTAATATAACAAACGTATATAAGGTGTTAGAAAATTAACTTTACAAGCTTCAAGAGGTGCTTAGACCATCGAACCGAATAACTTACTACGGGACCAACTTTAAAATCGCGAAAAATAAAACAGCTGTACCATACAGTTTAGAACCTTAACTATTAAACTTAAGTAAGAACCAGCAGATTTATTTTTTTCGGTTATAATATAATTTTATTCAGTTCGATGGTTTATAGCACCTTTTAAAGTTTGTAAAGTAATTTTTTTGACACTATATTGTTTCTGTTAATAAAAAAGTAATTTAAGTTTCCAAGACCTAAGAATACCTAGTGTTCCGGGGATCGTTTCAAAAAACCTGCGTCATAGTTCACTCAAATAAATGATTCTATCATATCTGCCCATTTTTTAAAGTTACAAATTATGCATGCTTTCAACATTTTGTTTATAATAGAATAGAGAAACATTTTGCTTGAAATTATTAAATTGATCGAACATCTGACGGTCTAAAAACAAATTTAAATACGATTCCACACCTTCTCAACTCCCTAAACGAAACGGAGCGTTAAAAGAATCGTCTCAAAGGACCCTGATTAACATAATCAAATCAAATTATACCCAAAACAAGGCTTTAAGCAGTTGTGTATCTTTAGCATTTATATCCACGTCTGTAATTACTCCCTTAATTAATCTTGTTGCTTTAAATCAACACCCTGTTTTTAATGAACTCGGTTGTGACGTCACGTGTTAGAGAGAGATGGGACGACCTCTCTGTTTTGCTAAATTACCTAATGCTGTACAAGTTATTGTGCCGTCGCTTCTTAACAAGATAAACATTGTTTGCGATGAATTGTCTAACCCTTCTTTATACTGGGATTGTGACAGGTTTTTATGTGAAAATATGGAGGGTATAAATAAGGTGATTAACTACGATTTTCCTGATAAAGACAACTCGAGTGGAGCGGAAGGCATGTTAGATCTTTTAATAACTTTGTGAGATCATTATAAATTGCCGTAAAGTACAGGGCGGGTTCTATTTTAACGCAACTGCCCCAGAAGGAGGGTAATGATTTTCGAGAGTATGTATGTTTGTCTAACTAATAACCTGAAATATGGTGTAACTTTTGTTTGTCCAAGCCTGCAATACCTTACAAAAAACAAAGTTCAATGCTTGTTTTTCTCCTTTCGGTTATAAGTTTTTGCAGTCGGGTTTTTTGTTTTTTAAATAATTTGTTTGTTACTTTCTATGCCATTATTATAATTACGGAATTTGTTGGATATAGTGCTAATAAACTTCATGAATTTGAATCCCGCTTAGAACATGCTTTTGCCCGCTTTTCTCCATAGGAACTTACACTTTGGAATAAACAACTAGATTCATATTTGTGACTGACCAACCCATTGATATATTCAAAATTGCCTGCAATTGGTTCAATTATTTGACACAGTTCTCGACCTTTTATATAAGTATTTTTTTCAAGATAATTTAAAAACTTACAAAAATTTGGTTCAATTTAAATAAATGCTTTGAGTTTGAGTGTCAATCGATTTAAGACAAAGAAATAATGCTTCGGAAAAAGAGATTAAGTGAAAGTTTCTCCAAAAAAATTGGACGTGGAAATAGATGATAGACCATTTTGAAGTCAATACAAATAATATGTAGTTGGTAGGTACGTCTATAACATGCCACATTTGATTGCTATCCAATCCACCTCGTCTTTTCCCAACTAGGTATGTTGGGGCGGCTTTCAGTCTAACCGGATGCAGCTGAATACCAGTATTTTACATGGAGCGACTGCCTATCTGACCTCCACAACCCGTAACTGAACAATACGATACCCCTTAGTAAGACTGGTTATCAGACTTTCGGGCTTCTGACGACCCGTAACGACTGTTAAGATCCACGAATGACAGCTGGGACCAACGGCTTAACGTGCTTTCTGAGGCACGGAGGAGTCTCGGTATGTAAAGATGGTCACCCATCCACAGACCAAACCCGGCAAGCGTAGCTTAACCTGATGGATCGACCCGTGCGGCTGTTATTACCTAGCCACATTTGATTGCTATTTATAAGATAAACTGACAATTGTCCATTGTACGTGTAGCCATCAAATTCTGTCAATTTTTAGCCACCTCACAGAACGGACAATTGTCTGACCAAAAATCGATCTCGTTCTAACTTTAGATAAGTTATTACTTTGCTTCGTCATTATTCCGAGATGGAGCTTTTAGTTATATTTGTTTCGCAGTTATTGAATGATTTCACTTTGTGTAGGTTTCTCCCAAACAAGTTTTTGCGGCTATGAGATCTAGGTCATGTCAATCACATTGTTATTTTGTTCTGATATCGAGCACCCATTTGAATACATAGGTATTGGGTTTTTCGAGGTATTGGCATATTGAGTTGTTTTAAGTGGAAATCATAATAGATTCTACTACCAACGATAAGTGTTTTGTGGTAGTAGGTATGTGGTTGGTTGGCCTCATATTTTAGCACAGTGCTAATATTAATATGACAATTTTTTTTTTTCTAATTAGTTAATGGTTAGTTCTAACCTTATTAAAATACCCTTCGATAAATTCCGATTTTCGTTTACAACGTAAATTGTAAAAGTAGATTGTTAAATGAAGAACAATCCAATTAGATTCTTGGTTCTTGAAGCCCTTGTCCTAAATCAATAATCCACACACACACACACACACACACACACACACATCCATCCGCATTTCCTACTTTTCTTCAGCAAACCTTATCGTTCTCAAAAAAATCCCTTCCCGATTTATACCGTTTCCTTGATATATTGACATACGTAATCTAACATGCCATTTCTATGTCTGTATTGGCTTTAAGTAACGAATTTAAGCCTCTAGGGACCGAGCCATTGTCTTTGTACCCACAACTTGAAATCAAAAGAAACGAAAACGTAGGTTGTACTTACGCATGCCTTTTGTGAATAAGGTTCTGTTGCCCGTATAAATGTTTTTGTAACCTTTAAATGTACCTGAAAGGGGGCACCGATAAAAATACTGATTTTGCAGATCTTGCTTGGTTGAATGGAATCAGAATTCTATGTGTTATTTTGTGCACGTGGTATTTACTTAGGGGTTTTATTCTAAGAAATTGGTGGGTTAGAATATACATAACTACAAAAGGTATCCTATCTGAAATCCACGAAATACTTTTTATTTACAACACAACAAACCAATAACCTTCTTTCCGAGCGTACAAAAACAATAATTAGGACACGTCTTATGTGATATTCTTACAAAAAGACATAATATTTTAATAGGATCCCTTATAATAATAAATCCCAATTAGAATAAACATAATTTTAGAGTTGCTTAAAACAAATTTTGTACCTGTTTTACAACATTAAATTACAAATGCAGCACACCAGATAATTCGTAGACGTTGAAATACAAATTCAAACTAAAGGGTGCATCAGACAGCTTACCAAGTTGTAAGAATGTACAAAGTTTCTCAGGCTCGAGTTCTCGTAAACGATGACCTGGCATTTACCAAGTATTCAGTGCCTGAGCATTATTACGATCTTCAACTCCACATTATTGCTGCAAGCACTCCAAGCAGTGCTTACATTGTAAATCGTTTCCGTAATAAATCTGGAGTCCGTAAATTACGGATTATTTACGCTTTTACATTTAAAATTTTATTTTTCAAGAGCTTGGAGTTTTACAGCGAGTGTTTGAAAGTAGAATTTACTTGCATCATATTATACCTAAGGGTTTTCTAATATCCGTAGTACGTTTATTTATAGAGGGTATTGAATGGGAGTATTTTATATTCTAATCCTTGAATATCCGATTCGATCATTTATCGTTCAAGTACACTGCAGTAGCCAAGCAATAGTAATAATAGTAGCAAAGGAAGTCTGTATTAACCGTCATCGCAGTTATCGCCTATCTAGCCATAAAAAAATCTTGAAAAACAAAAAACTATCCTTCGTTTCCTTTGTCTTCTTTTATTTTACAGCCATCATCATTATTCTCCTGCCCTTATCCCACTTATTTGGGGTCGGCGCAACATGTCCCTTTCTTCCATACTTCTTTATTAGCAGTCATCTCGGTAGTCACCCCCTTTCTAGCCATATCATCTTTCACACAGTCCATCCATCGTTTCTTTGGTCTTCCCCTACTCTTATAGCCATCGACATTCATACCCAAAACTTTCCTCACAACATTTTCCTCAGTCCTTCGCATCACGCATTTTACAGCCATCACAACATTGTAAAAATCGACTTTTCCCACGATATTTCCCTCGTTCCTTTATGAAACTTAATTTACTATCATGATTCTCATCCCAATTTATTTAGGGTCGGAGCATAATTTACGAAATTATACCCAATATCACAGAACAAGTCGTGTGCAAGCTGATTGCTCTAATGAACTCTAATCTATAGACGCAAAATGAAGATTACCTACTTATAGGCTTGAATAGCACTGAGATTGAAATGGAAACTAGAACGACGGTATCGAATTCTCTGAATGCAAAGTTTGAAACTAACTGAATTACTTCAAAAAGAACTCTAATGCTAGTTAATTTAGCAAATGGAGGAGCAACAAACGTATTTAGGTCACTCGTTGGGTTTATAAAACCAAGTTTATCTAGAATTTTCGATACTTCTAAATTGATGCTAATTTGATTTTGCTTTAGGCGATTAATTTTCAAATCTCAACTTTTCACGTATTTTTTTTAATTGTTTTTTCTTAGTATTCATTTTATTTTTTGTATATAGTGCTTGTGCCACATTTATTACATTTATGGAGCATGCTAGCACCGCATGCTCCATCCACCTATAAGAAATTGTTACACATACCCTAGTTTTTAGTAAAACAGAATTTTATCATTTTACCACTGGTAAACAATTTGTTGGTTGGGCAATAAAGAAAAATAAAATAAAATGATTGATTTTTGTTTTAATATTTTGGTCTATAATTCTACTTTACCTTGTTTTTGTTGTTGATACTTTTTAAATTCTAACGTTGTGTTCGTATTGTTTGAAAAATGTATTATATTCTTCTTTCATGTTATTCTTTTATCTTTTCGCTCTATTTCCTTCCTCATTCGGGTCGAGAGCTTTGTTGGAGGTGTCATTAGCTGGTTTAATATTATTTCTTAAAACCAGTTTAACACTTTTCCAGGTAAAAATCATAGAACCGTACCGTTACGTTTTTATTTTTAACGTTTTTATTTCACTTTTGATTTGTAGCTGTTGTTGTTTATGTAGCTTTAGTGAACCACTTATATATACTATTTAAAGAGTTATTATAATCTTTATAATTTTATTTTATTTAGGGATAAAAACAGTAGTACAATGACATTTTATACATACTATCTTACTATTAAAAAAAAAAACTTATTATACTACTGGCATCATTATCCACTTATTACTAATTTGTTGATTGTTAATACTACGTGAGATAAAAAAACAGAAAACATGAGTGAATGGAGTGAAAGATTAAATGATTAATAATTTTTTGAGTGAATGCTTTCAACGAATGAAATTTATGGAATAGAAAACGAGAGAGGAGAAAATAAATATATAATGGTAATATAATAATTTAAATAAAGGTTCTATTATTTGATAGTGCATAGAGACTGGCACTGCTTGCTTATCGGTACCTATCAATAATAAAATATGAGAATAGTTCATTCCGCGGTGACTGGCAATGAATCGTATTTTTGTAACGCTGAATTAAGCTGTGGTAATCCATAACCCTTTATGTTGCTCCTAAACTGATCTAATATCCAACCGACTTATCCCAACTCCATTACTTATGTGGGTAATAATTTTTGCATAATCCCAAATGCCATACAAAGGCTAAGCATCCATGCAAATAAAGGCACTAAACTCAATTTATGGTCCCAACAATGTCCAAGTTCGTATATTATGAGGACATATAAAGTCGTTTACCACATTGTAACTTTAAGCTGCCTAATATCAAAGGCTTAAGCCATTCTAAGTTCCGTAATACGAAGTATGTGAGTTTACATTTTTCAACGTTTCTCTTAATCTACGATTTAGGATAAAAAGTAGCCTATGTCCTTCTCCAGGTCAAGGTCCACCCATGTGCCAAATTTCATCCAAATCCGTTCAGCTGTTTTAGCGTGTAGCGTAACAAACAAACAAGCAAACTCACTTTCGCATTTCGAATATTAAAGTTAGGATAGTTATATTATCATTAAGTGTATTGTTGGGTGCAAAAGGTTAATGTTTAACGTTTCTAAGGCGTCTAAGTGGATACTTATCGTTACCACTATATCAACTAAGTGCTTACAAGTTGATTCGATTTTTAATTTTATTGAAAATGTTGTTTGATGCGTCAAATCCATAATTAAATCCCTGTAAATCTATTTTGTTCGATCAGACCATTTTCATTTTTTCTCGCGGTTTTATTTGACAGATTTTAGCAAGATGGCTACGTTGTCATGGAATTAGGGACAAACAGGATCTATACAATTTAGTTGATTGTGTACACTCTGCGTTGTATACATGAGAACGTATGTATAATGTTTAGATAAAGCCTGGTAGTACACTGAACTCTGATTGACCGCAATCGTGCATTCGTTAGATGTCAAATATTTCGCTGTTTTGATTCATTTAGCAATCTATACTAATATTATACAGCTGAAGAGTTTGTTTGTTTGTTTGTTTGAACGCGCTAATCTCAGGAACTACTAGTTGGAATTGAAAAAATCTTTTTGTGTTGTATAGTCCATTTATCGAGGAAGGCTATAGGCTATATAACATCACGCTACGACCAATAGGAGCGGAGCATAAATTAAAAATGTTGCAGAAACGGGAAAAATATTCCTTTTTGAGAGCTTCCGTTGCGCGCGTTGCGTAAACGGTTTAAGTTACGCAAATACCATGTATGATGGAATTGTTCCTCTTTAAAAGTTCTAAAAAAAGTCCGCGACAGCATGTCTATATTTAAAGATTGACTCACTATAGCTTTTTGTATGGTAATCAAATTTTTTCAAAGTTAATGCATTATTTGCGAAGGAGTTTTATCGACATAATATTAATTCTTATTCAAATAAATCGTTTTAACATTAAGGGTATTTATGTAGCAGTAAAATACTTTTTAATTCATTCGAATCAGACATTTAATTTCGAAGATATCACGAGTATAAAAATGCAATACGCGAACCGTTCGACGCCGGCGCCGCGCCTCCGCGACGTTCCCTACTTTAGAGAGGAGAGGATGAGATACGTTTTATCACTATATTCCCACGGGATCGGAATCTACGCGGGTGAAACCGCAGGGCACAGCTAGTATTACTATATAGAAACATGAAATCTAACTAACTAGTGAACTAAAATAATGATTATGAAATACAATAATAATAATAATATAGTAACACCGAATTATTAGTTTTAGACGTAAATAAAAAAGTATTTGTAAACTTTCCAAATGCTTTTTTTACACTTACCTACGGTTACTACATCAAATTCAGTGTTCTATTTGCATTTTGCAATTCATTATTAATATTCTAGTTCGCTAGTTACAATATTTCATATTTCCATACAGTAATATTGCCAAATTAATCAAAACAGGTAGGTAAATATTTGACAGCTATTTGCGACGTTGCCAACTTTTTGAATGAACGCTCATAACACATATTACATTTCGTTGCTGCTTACTCAATATCCATCAACTAATGGAATAGTAGTTAGACTCATTGTAATTGGGTTTGGACGACACTTTACGAGGATAAAAACATGACTTTGATTCACAAGCAGGTAATTATAATCTTTCTGGAAAGGAATATATAATACTAGCTGCGCCCCACGGTTTCACCGGCGTAAGTCTCGATCCCGTTGGAATATCGGGATAAAAAGTATCCTATGTGTTAATCCAGATTATAAACTATCTGTTTGCCAAATTTCATCCAAATCCATTCAGTAGTTTTTACGTGAAAGAGTAACAAACATCCATCCATCCATCCATCCATCCATACTTACAAACTTTCGCGTTTATAATATTATAAAGTTAGATAGTCCTCCAGACCGTATTTCGGCCACGGCAGCCAATCTCAAAGGAGATTAGCTTTCGGCGCGGGAGATAGTATAGTGCACAAGTACTCTCTCTTCCCTCACTCTCATAGTCCGATGGGACGGCAATCCGACACGACCGGAGAGAGATCAGCCGCAGGACCAACGGCTTAACATGCTTTCCGAGGCATGGGGGCATCACAGCGCCAAATTGTTAATTACTCCTAATGGAAAACCCCAATATCACTTTGCCCGACCTGGGAATTCAACCCAGGAACGCAATCAGGTGTCAAACCCCACGCTCAGCAGTCGCACTTGCGGCCACGAGACCAACGGGGCTGTTAGTGTTAGTTAGTCGAAAAGAATACTTGGTGACCAAAATAATAATACAGGTGATACATTTAAATCTTTTTCCATTAGGAGCACCTACGCCTATTGAGATGACATTCAGCGAATATCTTCAAGGCAATATTTCTCTACACTTTCCTACAACGCGTATGACATGATAACAAGCACATTGCTTTTATATCAAATATTATCTATTCTCTCCATAAATAGACAACCTTATATCAATTTTCTTACGAATTCTAAGAGCATCTCAATCACATTATAGTTGGAATTCTCCTCTTAAGGGGGATGCGCCAATGGTAGCCCGCAAAATTAAAATTTTCTTACGTTTTTGCTATTTGCAAGTCAGTGTCAGGTTGTATGTTGATTTAAATTATGATTCATGACCGTAGCAAATGTCACGATTTCATGAAATTGTCATTCAATAGGATATATGAACTCAGAGAGTTGTATTGTTGATTTTAAGATTAGGTATGATGTATGATGATCCTACTAATAATATTATAAATGTGAAAGTTTGTGTGTTGTTACTCAATCATGCAAAAACGTACGAATGGATTTGGATAAAATTTGGCAAACAGATAGTTTATAACCTGGATTAACACATAGAATATTTTTATCCCGATATTCCCACGGGATCGAGACTTACGCGGGTGAAACCGCGGGGCGCAGCTAGTATGTAAATATTTGATACGACCGTGAATCATATTTAAATCAACATACAACCTGATACTGACCTGCAAATAGCAAAAAACGTAATAAAATTTGAATTTCCTGGGCTACCCTAGCGCATCCCCCCATTAATGGAAACTATAGTATTATAGTTCGACTAAATATAGCGGTTTATTACATGCTAATCTAATGATCTATTCAGTTCACTGCGTCTAGACGTTATTTTACGAATATTGATAAAATAATAATATATTATTTATGTAAGCAACATGGTTTTGACAAGACCAGAGGTCTTACATATTTATAAGGCCGTGGCCTCACAACTCTTTGTGTCGCTGTGTTCCGGCTAATACGGAGGGCGGACCTGAGCTTTGTGCAAAATGCTCTTATTATTTCTTATGAAGGTTTTTTGTTTGTTAGGTACTATTTTTTAATAAGTGAACGCGACTCTGGAATAAATTGTGAGGTATTTGGGCTTTTGTAATGGGTTTTGGCATTACAATATTCGGGTTGTTTAGTTACCTAAAACTATGCGTCGACCGACTTGTAGTTAGGACAGTTATATAGAACCAACACAATATACCTGACATGGTTCTTGAACCCAACAAGAATACAGACAAAGGCCTTTATACACCACAATGGTAAGTCTAGACCAAATCTGTGGAAACTGTAATGTGTCTAATTGTAATTGAATGCGAGACATGAATACCAGAGGTGTATTTGAATGTTAGAGTGAGTGAGAGATCGTTAGAGATCTTGAGAGTTCGGGTTTCATGTATGAAGGTTTTGTTGAATTACCAGACGTTACTGCAATATTGAAATATCTTGAGTTGAAGAAAGTTTCGAGAGGAGACAAAGATTAAAATCGCTAGATTTGCCCTCACCGTACTCAGTCACGCAAAAAAGTGTCCATACTGAGAAGAGTGAGCTCAGACAAGTCAAGTCACTGCGTCATCGTGTGTCAGAGGTGTCAAAACCGAAACAGAAACGCAACTATCTTTTGACGCGGTAGGGCGAATCTCACGATTTACATCTTTAAGGAAAGAAAGCCTTGTTCTTCTTGGAGGACAAAAATGTTACCTTTAATGGTATATTAAGTTCAAAATCCACACCTTTCTGATATTAGGTATTGTTGATTTATTGCAAGTAGTTACTACAGCAATTTTGCTCTGGATTTTTTTCTAGAAAACATATTTATTGTAGATTGATAAAAACAGCTATCGTCTCCTTATTCAACTGTAATTTTGACATTACTATGAATACAAATATACATAATAAGTGTAAACACACAGAGCGCTAATTCCGCTTCAGAAACTCTTGATACAACTTACAGACCTACTTTTTCAAAACAGTACGTAAGTTGAACCGCTTTGAAACATAAGTAGCCACGCACTATGTACAAAAGCTTTGAGTACGCTGTCTTCAACTTCCATAATACTTCCAAACTACTAACATACATATTGTAGAACAGCACTTATGCAAAACCCCCGACACAGCCCCATTTAAAAACCCCCAACTAAAATATAACTTACAAAATATCGATCTGGGAGTCATAAGGCGCTTTCTCTAAGTGCCCCATCCGGTTTCATTTTCAGAACAAAGTTTATGTACGCCCGAGGCGTGGCCGCAGTGAAAGCTTACAACTGTGTAAACTTCACAAATTGTTTACTGCCTTCAAACTGGCTAGGAACTGTCGTTTGTCGTCTACAATGTACCTACAGCGTGTACTGGGGTGGAAATAAAATTCTCCGATAGTACTGTTGTTCTAAAGTCTAAATAGGTTTGAAGCTGTATCTTTTGAAGAATCCGCTACTTAGTTTTGTTAAGGAATTTGGTTTACGCATCATTTATGGTTGGTCTAAAGATAGTATAAATAAATAAATAAATTGTCAAGAAGGTACAAATGGTGAGAAAACAAAACTTACACTAGTTACAAGCAAGTTATACAAAGTTATGTAACTACATTTAATGGTAGAACATGTTGATGTAAGTACATGGTACATCTGTTAACAATTTACGTTACACTGTCTCTTAAACTAGGGTATACCTGAATCTTAAGAGACACTGGACATCCATAAAGTTATGTTTTAATATTACCAATTATTTAAGTAAGGATCCTGTCGATCTACCCACAAGTAGACAATTTTCTGATAATGGTAGTGGTGAGTAAAATTGAGTAATATTTAAAGTAAAAATTAAATAAAGAACTTAGGTAATTCTTGTGAGTGTGTATGGGTATGTGTGTGTGTGCATGTGTGTGTGTAGTATCGTGTTTAAATTCGAAAATCTTTTATGATAAATGATATTGGTTCCGTCCAGTATTGATTATTTAGTATATTTGATTCAGCTTCGGGAACATCGCTTCCATAGTATTTTTAAAGACATTTTTTTGTTCTATAACACTATGTTATATTGTTTATGAAATCTATGACAACATTTGTTAAAAATTATCAAAATAATTCCATAATGTTCACTTCAAAAAGTCACGCACCTCTGATTTTTCGGATTCATGTGCGTATTGTATAATTATCACTTGCTTCAAAAACAGTGAAGGAAAGCATCGTGAGAGATATTTCTCGACAGCATTTGAAGCCAAAACCAAGCCAGAGGCCTATGGCGGCTTTAGAAAACTCTGAAACCAGCTAAGTCACTAACCACACGAAAAGAAGACTTCAAAAAGCAATTTATTCTAAAGAATCATTTGAAAACCTCTAATTTCACGAACATTTTGAACACCAATTACTGCTGAAAGTCACAACTACTGCAACCATATACACCGCTATACAACCGTTGTTCTAAACACTTTTGTTCGACCGGAATCTGAGGTACGTGAGTCGGCTAGAAAGTTTGTGGGAGGGATCACTTGATGTGTTGTCAGATAACTGATGGGCTTGTTATTGATGCTGGTACAAGCAATTAGCTCGTTATTATGATGAGTCCTACAAGGGGTTTTTATTACGGGTGTAAAAAGACGCTTAAAGAAGCCAAACGTTACTTGTTATTCCCGTCATTGTGATCATTATTTTGTTCTGGACCATACCTGGGAACGTTCTGGTTACGGAGATATTGTTTTTTTACAGAAAGCAAGTTTAAATGATATACCTAACTTAAATACCGGGACAAAGCTGTACGTCGATTCTGTAAAATTCAAACAACAACTCGCATCTCACATCGCTATTCACTCTCACTTCGAATTTTGAATCGGGTTCCAGCGCGAAGTGACGGGGGAATTACCTTACTGAATGCCACTTCTTACGTCATCTTATACTTTATCCCATCATGTTGTGTCAATCGGGCTTTTAAATACCGATACCTAACAATGAAAATTCTATTGTGTCTCGTTAATGACAGTTGAAGGTGTATCTGTCAAAATCTCACGGTCAATTTAGTTTAACTCGCTGACACGCTCGCAAGAGTAGCGCTAGTGTATCAACCGAGTTTTTAGAATGCCAATCAAGAAACTCTCAGCGCATTCAGATTCGAAGTTTAGAATGAGGTCTTACAGAATCACACCCCTGAACCATTGCATGCACCCATAAACTGGGAGATTTCATGTTTTTTTCCATACAATTGGCAAATTAAATCAATCGCCCAATGTGTCCTAAAATCGTCTGACCACAACTGTACAGGTACACCGTCAACCGTGCTACGGAACCCCAATTACAATTCGCCAGCAACACAACTGTTTTGTTCTAAACAGTTCAGTTTATCTCCGACCGGTTATCTGGGTACGTGAGTCAGCTACAAAGTTACCGGATAAAACTTTAGTTAATTACGGGATAGTTATGGAGCTGATACCGTATTTAGCCTAGTTATTAGCAGAAAATCAAAGGTCTTAATTCAAATTAAAGTTATATGGAGAGCTTCAAAGTGTCCAGTTAACTCCTAGTTATTTGGAGTTTTCATACAGAAAATTGATACAGGAAAATACAAGGATGTGTACCTAACTAGCTTAGTTTATTTTTTGTCCACTTGAATACATTTTGAACTCTAAAGGCTTACACAGTGCTGTTTTTGCGCGACTTCTTTCCAGCTAAAGTACTAGAAAGTGGTGAAGGGCGGGCGTTTTGGGAGACTGTCCAAAAACGCTCGATCAGCTAACCAAAAAAAAACAGCTGTTCCCTACAACATTTGTGTTCACTTAAATCGAAAAAATGTGTGGAAGAGCTTAAAATTTTTTTCGCGATTTCAAGGTTGGTCCCATAGCAAAAGTTGTTCAAAATGATGAATGCAAAAGTACAATGACCTCTTTTCGGGTTTAGCATAAAGAAAAAATAATGTTGTATAGTTGATGGTATCTAGCGGTAGTAAAATTGTAATCACGATTATTATTTATCAAATTCTTGATAGACTTTAAGGATTTTTCAATCTCATGTTTTTAACCTGGATGAAACTAATTAACGTTAAACTTTATTTTTATTACCTACTATAGTTGAAACTTATAAATTGTTTTGTCTTGGACATGTTATTTAATTATACTGAGGGCCCTAGACAAGTGATAATCGCTTCGAAAGCGTTTCGTATTTTTACAACGATTTTCAAATAGAATTGACATAAGCTTTTCGATGGCTTATGTCAGTCCTATACATTTTTGCCTTTTCCATCATCGTTATCGCTGATAGAATGTCACTTGTCTAGGGCCTCTGATAAAAAAGTTACGGATGATTTTCAAAATTAGAATTATCATTGTTGCATTTCTGAAAAAGTCGAACCCAGCCATAACGTCCTAACTTTTACACTTACAATAAAATACCCACGGCAAGTTTGCTCTAAAAAGATAAACTTAAAACAAAATGAACCGCTTGCTGGAAAAATGCAACAATTATAAAGAGTTTTTTACTACCGTAGGTACGTTAAAAGTGACCTGATGTAAGCTAGAATAAAATTATACTCTAGCACAGTCTTGTTTTGTCCCATATTAAGCTGTGAACTGGTTATCTCTGGTGTTAAGTTTGTCGGCTACCGAGCCCTGGATTAGAGATACTGTGAGCTAATGAGGTTGCTAGCATAATTACTTATTATGTCTTGGTTTAGTCTGAGATTCCTTTTGTTTTCTTTTCTTTAGTGTCTTAGAGATTGTGGAGGCTTGGTGTAAATTACCTTATTGTTATGGTCTGTTAAATATAAAATGAGTGGTTGGCTGTGTTCACTATTTACATCGATAAAAACTTACATATTTTTTTTAACGTTTTTTTATTTGGTCGTGCCTTTTTATTTTGCCGAGTGGTTCTTATTTGAACCATTTTCTCATTAATGAATATTTGTATGAGTGCGGTTTTTAACTCCCAAGAAGTTGCACGATATTGATCATTATCATTTAATCATAAGATATCCAGGTACTGTTAGACAATAGCCTATTCCTTACATTTTAATAAAGACCTGCCGGTCTATTCTGTAAAATCTCACCGTGAAAACATTGGTGAAGTGAGCTTGAAGTGATCTGTCAATAGTATCAATCCGTGGTGGTGGACAAATTCACTTCACTTACGTTATCACGGTGTTATCACCTACGAATGTATCGGCGAGTTCTGTAGTGGTATTCTATAAAAATCTCACCGTGAAAACTTAGGTGAAGTGAGCTTGAAGTGAGCTGTAACTCGACCTGACGCTAGGGATTGACAGCTCACTTCACCGAAGTTTTCACGGTGAGGTGTTTAGAGAATAGACCGATAGGTCCGCTAGCATCCAATGACAGGATTGGAGCTTCTGCTCATCTACCAAATATTACAATATTTTCTGTAGTCAAATGACTAATTATACAACAAATTCTCAATTAGATCATCACAAATGAACATCGGACCAAGAAAAAGAACACAAATTCTAAAAATTAAAACCACAAAGTAAGCAAGAATTTCTCGTACACGTGAGGCCTACATTATTAATATAACATAAGATAACTTTAATTTGTGTTATGTGTACTGAATATAACATGAGCTTTTCGTAATGGTGGCGCATTGCGGTACTTTTTATGCCTCAGTGCTAATAAGCAGGTGGGATGTTCGCCTCGAATAATTGAGGGTCAGACTCAGCATACGTAGTTCTAAATTAGTTTCTGAAAGAAGATTAAGGAGCGGTGAATGTTGGTGACAGTGTAATTCTGATGTAGGTTAGATTGGTCTATGATAGTATCGTTTACGAAGTAGTATTTTTATTACATTTTCTTGAAGGTTTGATGTCAGAAGATAAGATAATTTTTAATTAACTTATGATAATAGAAAACATTTGTATTAATTCGTATAATTTTAATAATTAAAAAACATACATAGCAACATAAGGGTACCTACAAAAAGTTTCATGAGATCAGACGACTATACGTCGAACATCAAAGTATTCCCATGTGAACGAATGAACGACCTTACAAGTTTATTATGTTCGACTTTTACCCGACTGCCCTAAAAGGAGGGTAATGTTGTTTGGTTACTTTTGTAAGAGGCTTGTCACTATAGGTTCCTCACAGCATACTGTAAGTTCTATGCGGTCGGAAAATATTTTAAATGGGTAGTAATGGCACAGTATAATTCAGAAACTCCGCGGACTTTTTATCCGCTCAAAATAGATCGCTGACAACTGTATCGAGTAACGCAATCGAGGGATGTACCGCATACAAAAAGTCCTCCGAATAACTGTATCGAGTAACGCAATCGAGGGAAGTACCGCGTGCAAAAAGTCCCCCGAATAACCGAGGACATGCAGAGAGCGGACCGGACAAAAGTACGGGAGAGTCCCCGAAAAAAATAGAACTCATGTGACTAGGCGCTGCAACGCACATGACGGACTTTAGTCCGCGTTGTGCGCTCGAGAGTGACGTGCGATGCACGACGATAATGATCGCACCGTGTGCGTTGAGTTCGCGGTAAATCCGCGGCGGACTTTTTATTCGGGGAGCGTACTTTTTTCTCCGCCGCGGAGAAAAGTCCGTCGTCTACGTAGGCCTTTAAAGTTAGAAACGGCACACTTACACAGACGCGTTCATTGACCCCAAAGAGATTGTCGCGGTGCTGTCAGTTGAGGGTGCCGGGGGGGGGTCGAGGCGAAATGAGTAGGTAGTTGAATTTTTTGTTTAAATGGTGTTTAAGTAATTATTTCATAAATAGGCGTAGTTTCTATACTGCCCTTATTTATACTGTGATAATGGCATAACAGCATAGCAGACTATCGACAGTACAGGGTGAATATTAATCCTAATTGAATTTTGGACAGTGTGACTCTCTATTCGAAATATCTAGCGTAGAAAATATAAATGTTTATACAGGGGGGTACTCTTAAGGGGTCATTGTAGTCATCATTATGAATAACTTTCACTATGCGACCAAATCTGAAATCGCATTTATATTCGCACAGCTCATCAAAATGTAGGGGACAGCAGATTTTTTGCGCGATTTCAGGTTTGGTCCCACACTGTATGTATAGTTTCATCTTGATTAAAAGAAGGTTGCGATCCTTACAAAATTATCATTGGAACGGGAAATCAGTTAAGGCCTAAAACGCTTTTCCTGAAAAAAAATATCTTAGCTTTGGAAAACTTCACGATTATACCAAGGTTAGGCTCGATCAAGATAATTATCCCTTTTTAATCCTTTGGGATTTGAGTCGGATAAAATTGTAGGTAGGTAAAGGCGTTGTTATGTATTTTAAGCAGTAGTTATCTACTATGTAGCAAAATACTCTATCCAGGAAAGTACTACTGCCAGACTTTAATGTGAAAATTGCTTCCCGTTTGGCAAAATGAGTAAGGGTTATCGTTCAAAATTAGGTCAGAAAACAAGTAACTTAGCTTATCGCAGTCCACTGCTGGACATAGACTTCTCCCAGGCTGCGCCACAACACCCTGTCCTCCACCTTCCGTCTCTCAGTCTGTCCCAGCAATTTTATAGGTCGTCGCTTGATAACACGCAGTCTTCACTCCAGGACTTGCACGCGTGGGTTTCAGTCAATAAGAGTCTGTCACGTCTTCCCGCTCCGCCCAGAGCGGGAGAAGTTATTTGACAATTACCCAGCCATCATCATCATCTGCCTACCCTTATCCCAACTATGTTGGGGTCGGCTTCCAGTCTAACCGGATGCAGCTGAATACCAGTATTTTACATGGAGCGACTGCCTATCTGACCTCCACAACCCAGTAACTGGGTAATACGATACCCCTTGGTAAGACTGGTTGTCAAACTTTCGGGCTTCTGACGACCCGTAACGACTGCCTATAACAACAACCCAGCTAAACAAAACAAAAAAAATGACTTGTCTGCTCGACCGACCATCGGTCCTTCTAGAAACATGGCCAGTCCACTGCCACTTCAGCTTGCTTCTCTACAAGCTATGTCAGTAACATTGTAATTTTGTAAATTGGTTAATAAGCAGTTCTATCACTTACCACAATAACAAAAAATAACTTTATATTCCTTGAATTAAAAATAAACACGCTATATTTAATTCCCATTCTTGGAAAAATTGCGTTCGCTTCATTATAATTTTCGTCAGCCAAATTCTGACGAGTACGCGTACGTGATAATTAACGTAATAAATACGTTCAAGTACTTCAAATTAATTAGGTAGCTTTTGAAGCCAAAATAATTATTTTCGACCTTGAAATTATAATAATTATGTTCGTGGAACTTAATATAACGTGGTGAGAACAATGTATAAGGAAAAATGGTATCGGGAACACGTTTTCATTATTATAATTATGAAGAATTTTGAAATAAGTATTTTAAACATCAAGCGTCTTAAAGCGTTTTTTTTTAGGGTATGAACGAGATAAAGGAAAAATACCGTCACCCTCGCATGACGGGGCGTATGGAGTATGAGAAAATATAAATTATTCAATAAGTTTTTAAATCACCCTAAAAAATTTGGTTCCTTGCGCGTAATTATGTAACCAACTTTTAGGAATTAATAATTTATTAGAAAACTTTTTTAGGCAAAATAGGAAAATTAAATCGGTGATTCTAAATTGTTATGGAGGTTACAATAATTCAAGATTTTGGTGGAGAAGTGAAAATCGTGGACGGTCCTCGCAATCATAATTTTATTATGTTAAAATTCATCGTCAACCGTTTTTAACAACATCCTATATGTAGCCATAATATTGTCTCACCTTACTGGGTTATTTTCTTTACCTCTCTATTTCTTTATGTCAAAAAATCCTGGATCAATAATAATACATCATTAAATCGGCTCTGGAGACGTCTTACGAAGATTGGTCCCATCAATCTTTGAATCAACATTCATCCCTATTATAAGCCAATCGGCATCGCGCATCAAATTGCAATATTGTCGGATGCTGAATTAATTGCCTCAAGGCATACGTCATGTCTGCACATCTGTGATACGTGTCATGCGACGTTTGACAGAATGATAGAAACACAATATATTGACTAATAAGTCTATCAAGAGGTGAAAGATTAAATTGTATCAGTCTAACTATTGATGTGTCAAAGTCTTTACGTTACATACAACCCGTGCGCATTAACATGGCACCTGGCTCGGAACTCAATACTCCCCCCGCTACCCGCGCGGCGCCCCGCCGTCGCCGTGCGGGGTAGCGAGGGGAGCTGCAAATGTCATTAAGCCAGGTGCCATGTTAATGCGCACGGGTTGTACATAATATTATTATTGTGGCGTAAATAATGGATAACCCTGAAACTGTCGATTGGCCAGATTATCATCTATCATTTACCCCACTTATATCGCCATATGCCCCATAATATATTATACCATATATTTTCTGGATATATTTTTTTTTCGTGAATTTTTCCGATGTTTTCATAGTTATTCTGCTATTCTGGGCGGAGAAAAATCCAACAAATTAAAGATCATCAAAATCGGTCCAGCCGTTCTCGATTTATAAGTACTTGAACAAACCCGACTTTGTTTTATAAGATATATCAAAAATATCAATAATTTGGTCATCCATGGGCATATATGAGTGTGTAAATGATATAAGTGGGGTAAATGATACCTAGATGATAATCTGGCTAATCGACAGTTTCAGGGTTATCCATTATTTACGCCACAAACTGTATAAACAAAAATGTCATACTCAATAGTCAATGCAGGTGGTCCAGGTGGCCCATTGGTAACAGCCGCGATTTACGAGGACCTACTGTTCTAAACTGAATGGGTCAGCTGTTCTTTATTTTTTGCGATTTCAAAGTTGGTCCTTTAGTAAAAGTTATTCAGTTCGATGGTCTAAAGCACCTCTTAAGTTTGTTTTTAACCTTATTTACTTATTTGTATGAATTTTCTAATAAATTTAATTTCTGTATTATGCATGCTGTGTTTCTGCAGTCACGCTATACAATGGTCAAAATCAAAATATTTTATTTCACATAAACCTACATGGCACTTATGAAACGTCAGAAGCTAGGTGCACGGTTCCAATTGGTCGTTTCCTATGGAGAAGAGCCACCAAGACACTCCACGGTTATTCTTTTAAAAATAATTGGCTTTTACAATATTTTCAAATTACAGTGTTAACAGGCATGGGAGGACAATTTAGGCCTTTCAACAAGTACCAGGTACTTAACAAAATAGAAAATGTTCAACAAATCTACAGTCCACTAACATTAGAATCAGCTTTAATTTTTTTTTATTACGAAGTCGTAAATAAGAAATAATTTTAGAACTGAATAAAGACAAACCAGCCATAATTCAGAACATAGGTAGAATAACGTTCCGTTTACGTTGGCTTTATTTTGACCTAGTTTGCCCAACCCATTAAAACATACGTCACATATATTTTGTACATTATGTGTAACAAATTAGCACTCCATTTGGTTGGAACCAACCTTTGAGAGCAAAAGCATGTTTTCAAGGTTTCAAGGGATGCCTACAAAAACATTAGGGGCCCTTCAAGTCTTTAGCGCCCCACTAATTACCAGCAGGCCTAAAATAATACCGTCTTTAAGCCTACTCTGTAGAATTAAAATTCCTTGTATTTTGTTAGGAGAGATTTTATTACTGGGTAGTACAAGATTTCAAAGCGTTGTCAGAATTACTAGGCATCGCGGTTTTTCTTTGTCTGTTCTGGCTTATTCCCTTCATGGGTGGAAATTATAGAGAAAAATGGTGATAAATTAGTTGGCTAACAAATTCTGTTCTTTGACGTTTGTTGTTGTAATCAATTATTTTGTTTCTAAGTTTTCTAGCTTCGACGTTAAATTGATCAACGACGGACGTGAGAGATGTTGACAGAAATGTAATAAAATAAATTGACCTTCCTAAAATAGTTCACATTCAGCCAGCTCACCCTTGCTAGTAAAATAACGACACGTTTGAATAAAGAATCTGTCAGTGTCAAATGTCAACTACTCTAGTGACTAGTACCGGACGTTCAACAGTGACGGTTGTCTACGATTCACCCTGAAGTACAGTGTGCACATGCTCAATTCACAAGTACGATCAGTTACGCTTTACCCATTAATCAATCTTTTGTTAAACGTGAAAATGCTCAACTGCTGCCTCACGGTATAAAATTGTAAAGTTACAATATGCTAGGGAACACCACTTTTTATTTAGGTAGGTACATGCCTAATTTACAGAACACTAGCTGTGCCCCGGGGCTTCACCCGCATAAGTCTCGATCGCGTGGGAATGTCGCGATAGAAAGTATCCAGATGACCTAATCCAAGTCATGGTCTATCCATGTGCCAAAAACAAACAAACAAATTCACTTTCGCATTTATAATGTTAGTAAGGATTCGGATACTCGTAAAAAAAGGAGTATTCTAATGAGTATTAGTTTATTTAGCACAAGGTATTGGGCCACGACTTACGAGTTGTAGGTTGTAGGTTCGAACCCTGACAGGCGATTTACTTTGTGTAAATTATTTCATCGCCACTGCTCTCAAAACGGTGAAGGAAAACATCGTGAGGAAACCGGCATGTCCTAGAACCAAAAATTCGAAGACATGTGCCATCTACCAACCCGCACTGGGCCCGCGTGGTAGATTACGGCCCGCTCCCTCTCACAGAGAGGAGGCCTGTGTTCCAGCAGTGGGAACATTATAGGCTGATTATGTATGTTATGTATTGTGCTAAATAAACTGACTGAAGCCCATCTAAGTATGTAAAACTGTGCAAAATAAAAAATCTACAACATTTTCTTGTATCTTTTATACAAGAAAATACTGCATTTCGTTAACATTTCCAAGAACTTAAGAAAATATGAAGTCGTATTAAGACGCATCTAGGTATTCACCGTACAAAATAATTCGAAAAAATATTCACAGTCGCAGCTCCTGAAAATCCTGAAGCCAAAAAATTATCATAAATGATATACTCGACTCAATTCCCTTGGGAACTAGCACCCTTCGTGTCTTATTCATGAATTTTGTCAAAAATGGGTTATAGAGATACAAAACTGCTACTTTCTCATTCACAATTCTTTTGTCGCCTTATTTTAATTCTGAATTTTAAGCAGCATTTTATACAGTTGGAATGGGTTCGTCAGTTATAACTTTCAATCTAGGACTTCAAGCTTTGTTTGGTTATATCAAATGTAAGTTAAGGAAGATACTATGTTCTTTGTCCTGTTTTGAGAGAGCATTGGTCTTATTAGCTTACAGAAAGAAAGAAAATACATTTATTTAGCACAGACAGGGCACACAACACAACGTAACTAAAGGGTGTTTTTTTTTGAGGTTTGGTTTTTAAATTGACAACACTGTTTCTAGTGATTGTCAATTTGACAGTTGGCGGTATATTTGTGGCCAGTAAGTTTTGCCATTTCACAATGGATAGACTTACTTCAGAACAACCCTTGCAAATTGTGAAAATTTACCATTAACGTAACAAAATTAACAATCGAAGAGCGCATAATTTCGCGTAATGGACCTGTTAGCTGGCCTCCACGATCTCACACCTATGGATTACTTTCTTTGGGGATATGTTAAGTCACACGTCTGCGCAGATAAACAACAGACGTTGGACCACTTGGAAGCCAACATTTGCCGCGTTATTGCCGATATACGGCCCCAGTTGCTCAAATATGGTCGAAAATTGGACATGGCATAAGAATATGTTTTAAATAAAACCAATATCATGACAATGAAATTTCCGTATAGATGTTTTATTTCATTTCGAATTTGTATACCTCTAAAAAAAACACCTGATACAAGTAAAAAAAGAAACAATTTAAGATTGTACGTACCTAAGAAATTAAGAAGGAAGTGTGGCCCGCGGCTGCGCCAAATAGGCCAAATGAGAAATTCCTGAAAAAATGTATGAAGACAAAGACCAGAAAAGTCTCGAGTTGAAAATAAGAACTACGATACAGTAATTTGGTTAAAGTAATAAAGTAGGGAGCGATATTTATATTGCGAAAAACACTATCCTAGACTTACACCACCTATCCTAACCCTACTTTGCTCTCATACTCTTATTAAACATTTTTCAAATATTCATCGGGTGGGGAACATAAACAAAAGGTTGAAACCTTTGGTTGAAAACATTGTACATAAAAGGTTGAAACTTTTTATGTACTACGATCATCGGTCTAATTACGTCTTTCGAAGATCCATTTTAAAACCTACTGCACCGCCATAGAAATACACACTAGTGCTGTAATATTCTGGCTACTCATTGGTGATTTTAATGAGTTTGTAACTGGTTACTTTTGACTAGTGATGTGAAGGACGGGCTTTTATCACAATAGGTGCCAATAGCACAAATAAAACTGAACGCGCTATCTAAGCTGCGTGTAATTCGCTGTCAGTGTTAAGGCTGTATCCTACCTCAGATTTTATCTTGCTCGCACCATACTACTCGCGGCCTGAGTGAGAGCGAGACGGAGTGCAGTGCGGCTCTCAAGCCTCAAAAAGTTTAGGTAATTGCTTTTTACGGTGAAAATAATGGTAATTAAAAAAAAAAACATAAGCCCTGCTTTCTAGTTAGTTCAGTTATTAAGCAAAGTTTCATGATCTGATTTGAAGGATTTTTGAATACCAGCGGTTTACACTTCGGTTTAGAGGTAACATTGGATTTTTTTTCTATAGAGAATATGTTATGTAATTGAGTTTTCGCGAAACATAGGAACTAGCATCAATCCTCAACTTTAACATATTATTATATTTATTTCAAAATTAATGGTACACAATTTTTGGCATAACGAAGGATCATGTTAAGCAATTTGAGGTAGGGTACGGCCTTAATATGCACTACAATGATGACACTGACAGCTCTCGAACGCAGTTCCCCTAAAAACAAAACAAGTTAGAAAATCCTCAAGCTCACTTGCTTTAAAACAAAAGAGCCAGATATAAGAAACCCATTATTTTATCTCGAGAGAACGGTGCACTTATTCATCTTCAGTATCGATTTAGCTGCTATGCACCCGGGATCAAATACATAAGCATGTATATAAGGCATGTTCTAGACATGTTATTTTATAGTTAGTTTGGAAAACAAATAGGTGCAGGTGGCAGCAGAAGATTCAGTTGCAAGTTGATGCAGTGGAGGATGGTGGGTAATCAGGGTGAAATTGAATTTATGGCATGCTCTTAGGGGGTCATTGTACTCATCATTATGAACAACTTTCCCAATGGGACAAACCCTGAAATTGCGAAAAAAATATCCGCTCTTCCGTACATTTATGTTCGCATAGCTTGTCAAAATGATCAACATTTTTTTATTTTTTTCTGCCTGTTTGTTCAGGCTAATCTCCGAAATAGCTGAACCGATTCTGAAGGGACTTTCACAGGCAGATAGCTGATGATATAAGGTACTCCTTATATCATCAGCTATCTGCCTGTGAAAGTCCAGTTAAGCTTAGGCTTAGTTTTATTTTAGTTGACGTGTAATGTAATAATAATTATGAGAGACGACAAATAAGTACAATTACTATCGCTTACCAAAGCATATCGTATCGCATATGTACTTTGAAGAGTACTCTGTTCCAATGTCATATGGCATAAGATATTCAAATAATATATCAGATCCCTAGAAAAAGGCAGAGCGATATTATATTGGACTCCTGCCAATCAAAAGCACATGATGGCTACTGAAAACATAGCGTCGAAAGGATTCAATTATACAGGGCCAAATTAAATTAACTAGCCAAACTCCCGCAGATGCTCTTAACATGATAAAATTAAAAACAAGTTAATTTGTATGTATGATAGAGAGTCACTTGAAATATCAGTTTAATAAAAAAAAAACAGATTCTCTTAAGTCATACTTGAAGACACTACAAGATAGTTAATTGATTCAGGCGTAACTCTGCAGAAATCCATTATAAAATACAATAGACGTAGATAGATTTATCTATTCCGCTTAACTATTCTTCAAGAGTCATAAAAAACATTGCAAGAAATCGACACGTATTTCATCTCTCAAGCATCATCAGGATGACGATTGACCAGTCGCAAACCAGAACACGACGTGTTGCCACACCGAGCACTGGACGCAGAGTGAGTTTCACTCGGCGTTTATGCTCTTAAAGAATAGTTAAGCGGAATAGGTTACTAAATATATATACGTCTATTGTATTTTATACTACAAGCGCTTGTTGACCCCAAAAAGAAAATCATCATAATATTTTTTTTCTCCTTTTTAGATATCGATACTCATTACATCTGCGGAGTTTCGTTGGCTAATTTAATTTGACTCTATAGCAAGTACTCAAACTGGCACTCATGTAAGGTTCTTTTACAATGACTGTGAACCCTCTGTCTTTGTTTTCTCTTGCCTTAAGGCTGGTAGCAAGCGAAGCATTGGTTATACTCCTGCACTACTTATTCAGCACGGTTGAGCACGGATAGTGTATAGCGTGCCTGTTCCCTCATATGGCCGGTGTCGTACGGAGAAACTTGAGTAGTTACTAAGTGCCTTGTCATTATTCAAAGGGTCTTGTAAGCCCTTTGACATATGAGAAATATTTACTTGAGTTTACTCTTATAACGATATTACATGAAATACATAAACCGATACGATATCCTTTGGCACAAGTTATGTGTCTGATCTGTCCCCGAATCTTTTTTTTCTACATAGATAGCACTGTTATAAAACCGGCTACGTGCACATCGTACTCGCCCACGAAGTGTTCCGTACAATATATACTTACACAATTTTTTTACTTTACACATTCTCCATACAAGAAACGTGTAAAATGTCCCTCATTAATTTTTAACTTTATTTTATTTTATTATTTGTTATTATAGCGGTAATAGAATTATACAATCTGTGAAAATGTCAACTGTCTATCTTAACAGGTAGATAATTGTTGTAACCGATTACGGTTCATGAGATTACAGCCCGCTCACAGATAGAGGCTTAGTAATAGGGTTCCTTTTGGCACCCTTCAGGTACTGAACCCTAAAATGTTTTATCCTTACAACACTACCTACCTTTGCACAGACGCCTGCATTAATAATGGTTACATCATTTTACTAAAAGTGCATCCAGATGTGCAAGGCATGAGCTTCGAATGGTAAGCCACGCAAGTGACGCATGCCACAAGCTGAGGCATCTGACATATAAAAGTGCATTTGCGACTAAAAAGCAATTCATTTCCTGAATTCCCAGCAGATCATTAGCAACTCCTCATTATTAGTCATAATATATAATTTAATTCATATCAGAATCTTATTTGGTGTAAATACTGCTGCCCGAAAATGTCGTAATTAATAAAATGGCCGTAATTTAATTTTAATTTAACTTAAACTTCATTATAGCAATTCATAATTTGTGGACCATTTTACGAATCTCCATACAAAACTGTCAAACAGATGAATTGCGTAATATAAATTGTACGCAGATAATAATAAGAATTGTTAATTTGTGATCATTTTCCGATTTTTTAAATGATTCATCATATTATCCTAGTATGATTCTGCCAAAATGGCCGTTGAGGCCCCCTGGACATACCTGAAGACATTTATTTCACTGGCGTAAGATTTCCCCAATAGGAGGAGCTCATGGCTAAGTAATAACAGCCGCTCGGGTCGATCCATCAGGTTAAGCTATACGCTTGCCGGGGTTAGTCCGTAGATGGGTGACCATTTTCACATATCGAGACTCCTCCGTGCATCGGAAAGCACGTTAAGCCGTTGGTCCCGGCTGTCATTTGTGGATCTTTGACAGTCGTTACGAGTCGTCAGAAGCTCGAAAGTCTGACAACCAGTCTAACCAAGGGGTATCGTATTACCCAGTTACTGGGTTGTGGAGGTCAGATAGGCAGTCGCTCCATGTAAAAAACTGGTATTCAGCAGCACCCAGATAGACTGGAAGCCGACCTCAACATAGTTGGAGAAAGGCTAGGCAGATTGATTCAGTTCAGATTAAAAGCTGATACTGACACATGCGAGATGAAGAATTTTATAGAGAACGACAGTTGAAAAAATTGTTTTAGAAGCTGCACTTAAGTGCCACTAAAAGCGCAGCATCATTGGCAAAAGCAAGTATTCCGACCATATAACCTCGTTCATTACTTATCTAATACGGCACTTAAAGACGTGAAAAAGATAAAATGTTCAGTCTTTTTTACAACCAGAGCTGAACCAAGAAAACATTACGTTTAAAATACTTAGTCAAACGATGCCGAGGTGCTCAATCAATCAATGCAGGCGTTTGCACAACAATTTCCTTTTCCCAGCATTAAGCATAGCACCTACAATGAACCCAAGCAAAGCGTCAATAAGCCTGTTGTATACCTGAATTATTCCGTTTGAACATCTGACGCCTAAGGCTTTGAATACGTAGTGTTGCCCCCTGTGACACACGGCATTCACATTGCGAAATCTATTGAAGGGTAAGCGCGCGTCACCGAATACGCATCAAACGAACTAAGGAACCTTTGGCTGTTAGGTAACACCTTTGATTTGAATACGGTGTCGGCAGTTTGTAGTTCAGTATGTTAAGTCACTTGTGAAGGGGTTTCGACTGAGATTCTGAAATAATAGCCAGTGGTAGACATTGAAAACTTTGATCGATTTTTAGGGTTCCGTACCCAAAGGGTAAAATGGGACCCTATTACTAAGACTCCGCTGTCCGTCCGTCCGTCTGTCACCAGGCTCTATCTCATGAACCGTGAGACAGTTGAAATATTCACAGATGATGTATTTCTGTTGCCGCTATAACAACAAATTCTAAAAAATAGAATAAAATAAATATTCAAGGGGGCTCCCATACAACAAACGTGATTTTTTTGCCGTTTTTATACTTAGATAATGGTACGGAACCCTTCGTGCGCGAGTCCGACTCGCACTTGGCCGGTTTTTTTTAAATAAGCCAATATTCTGCTTAGAGTTAGTAGCTCATCGAACCGTAGGTATAGATGTAAGATATTATTGTGATCTTCGCAGAGTGGCTTGTAGTAACTGGATTAGAGTAAATGACGTGCATTTGGAGAGACCTATGTCCAGCAGTAGACTGCTATAGGCTGATGATGATTGTTGCCAATGAAGGAAAGGTTTAAGCCTGGAAGAATTCGGTTTTCTTAAGAATTCGGGTTGTGGATGAGTTCGACACAAGCTTAGGTCGACTTTCTCTATTCTATAATTACGCATCGAGACTATAATTAACAAAATATTATGCATCTATTCATCATCATCTACCTAGCGTTTGGGTAAAGAAAAGAAAGAAAGAAAAAAAAATCAATCAATCTGCCTAACCTTTTCCCAACTATGTTGGGGTCGGCATCCTGTCTAACCGGATGCAGCTGAATGAGCGACTGCCTATCTGACCTCCACAACCCAGTAGCTGGGTAATACGATACCCCTTGGTAAGACTGGTTGTCAGACTTTCGGGCTTCTGACGACCCGTAACGAATGTCAAAGATCCACGAATGACAGCCGGGACCAACGATTATGCATCTATTCGACAACATATTTTGCCCATGAGTATTTTTATAATATCGCGTACTTAAGGTGATATTTGGGCGAAAAAGATCGTCGAACCATAAGTTGGTACGCGTACTCGCTGGTATGTTTATGTTAACTTATAAGATAAAAAAAAAGGATAGAAAGCTTATCGCACTTCACTTACAGAATAAAATGCAAAGCAAACAAATTAAATAAGAAAAAAAATTGTTAGTAAACATTTCCCACTGAAGAACACTTTCTCCAGGAAATAGGAAGCTCCAGGAAATTGCATTTAGCCTCCCACTATTTTAGCCTCTAAGATAAAATCCGTTTTTATTGCTGGTTTTTCTAATACAGGTTGGAATCTCTTTTCTTTTATATGTTTTGATTCCAGTACCTAATAGAAACATCTGAAGTAAAGTGTATGTTGTATGTGTAGGTAGGTATTATACAGGGTGTAAGGGACTGCCCTCCGCAGACTGATGGGATGAATTCAGCATATCATATTAAGAAAACCGGTACATGAAATTATTTCAGGAACGTTATGGGAATCCAATAAACCTCTTTTTTTATTATCTCACAATGCAATGTATCGTTACACCGTGGCAAAACGCATTCCCCGCATGGCGGGGAGCGCGCTCGCGTCACGTGATTTATCAATATATTATTTATAGCTATAGTATTTTAACTTCCAATGCAGATTTTTTTATTTTAGCTGTTTTGTTTACTTAATGTAGTGCTTAGTACAGACAATGTAATTTTACATTGAAATAAAGGAATAGTAACTGAAAAAAATATTATAAAAATGAAAAATTTCCTGAGAAAATTTCTGGTGGAATATGATTCAAAATAAGGAGCTGAATCCCCCCTGTTGATTTGCGGAGGGCTATCCCTTACACCCTGTATTCCTACTAAGAAAAAAAATGTTTTTCTTTGTGTTAATGCAGTGTGGCGCAACAAGCAAGTAGGTCATAATTTTTCCAATTTATTCTGTTCTAAGTTCTAATAAAAATATTGAATACATTTTCAATACAAACATCATTTCCAAGAGTATGTACTTAGCCATTGTTGAACATTCATAATTTTACGACTGTTTTGCCAAATCCATTTCGAACTATTTATTTATTTATATTAAGCACACCAACTGTACAGTTACATACAAATTCAAATAAAGTAACAGATAAAATTGGCATTTCAGTAACCATACAAATAACAGACTGATATGCACGACATTGACATAATAATAAATGTATGATTGATAAAAGAAAACAATAAAACTGCAATGAAATGAAATGAAATGAAATTGATACAGAATAAAAAAAATCATTTCATTTCATTTCACTGTCAAGTGCGAGTCAGAATCGCACCCGAACGGTTCCGCCGAAAAAAAAACGTTTATTGGGGTTCATGTGATACAGTCCACAGACGGGCCGACGGACAGCTGAGGCTTAAAAATAGGGTTCCTTCGGGTACGGATCCCTAAAAAGTGTGTCAAGTAGACCTACATCAAGAACATTACAAATCCATTTGAACTACATCGACGCGCACTATTCGCACTGTCTAATATCGTCTTTAGGAAGTGAAACTACGGTAGGTACCTTTTATGAATCAATTTAATCATTACTATTACATGAATATCTTTGATTTGACATTAATTTGTAAAATGGGATTATGATATTTCTAATGTTATTTTATAATTATATTAATTGAATATGATTTGCATGTCCATGTGACGGCAAAACATGGAGAACTAACTTTATGACAACACCTATGTGCAAAAATTTACCCATGTTTGCAAAGGAATACATGATTTAATTTAATTATACATAAAACGTATGATATCTAACACATTTTATCAAGAGACACCAATAATTTTGAGCGTACCTCAAAAGCGATTATTTATGTAAGTATTCAATTTTCTTATTCATGAGACAAAAACGTGACTGCTTTACTCTTAGTATCAGAGCGACGCGGCGCTCCTTCAATATACCCTTATTTATACTTAGTGTAAAATTGGAAGCAGATTTATTTTGTACTAACTGTTGCTCGTGGCTTCATATGCGTGCGCGTTTTTTTTATACAAGTACCCGGGATGAAAATTGGCCTATTGCCTTTTCCCTACCTATCCCTTTCAAAAATACAGGCGTGATGTTGGCCTATGTTTTATTAATAACTATGTAGAATTAGTGTATCAAGTAATTCTACAACGTTATTTTTTCTTTATGCTAAACCCGAAAAGGGGTCATTGTACTCATCATTTTGAACAACTTTTACTATGGGACCAACATTGAAATCGCGAAAAAAAATCAGTTGTTCCCTACATTTGTGTTCACTTAAATCGACAAAATGTATGGAACAGCTGATTTTTTTTTCACGATTTCAATGTTGGTTCCATAGTAAAAGTTGTTCAAAATGATGAGTACAGTGACCCCTTTTCGGGTTTAGCATAAAGAAAAAATAACGTTGTATATTTATTATGAAAACTGAAGTTATGCATTACACAGATAGATATCTCAGAGAAAAGTTCAGTCTTACGTCCTGGATAGTACACTATCCAAAGCGACAAGGTTTTTTTAGTTACGACTCCTATACTCCATTTGAAATAAGATTAGACGTATAGATAAGCCTTTTTCACATTCCGTTCAACCGATTTTGAATTCTATTGCGTTGGTGGCATGACAAATGGCAGCCGCAGTAGATAGTTGGTATTGTGTAACTTTTTTTGCTTTTAATGCTATCCTTATGCCTTCGGTTTAGAATTCAAAATCGTTTGAACGGACTGTAAAAGGGTTTGTTTTAATGTCTAATCTTATTTCAAATGGGGTATAAGTATATGAGTATTCATACCGAAAGTTGTTTAGTAGTCATATGACGGGTAACATTACCACTTGGCAGACCCAGGTCACTAAATCGCCACCCTGTATAAACTATTTGTATGAAGTCAAGTGAAGAGCAGTGGTGGCCCAGTGGTAACGGCCACGATTTACGAGTTGTAGGTCGTAGGTTCGAACCCTGACAAGCGCTTTAATTTGTGTAAATTATTTCATAGCCACTGCTCTCAAAACGGTGAAGGAAAACATCGTAAGGAAACCGGCATTCCTAGAACCAAAAATTCGAAGACATGTGACATCTACCAACCCGCACTGGGCCCGCGTGGTGGATTACGGCCCACTCCCTCTCACAGAGAGGAGGCCTGTGTCCCAGCAGTGGGAACATTATTGGCTGATTATGCTATGAAGTCAAAGTCAGATCTTAGAAGTTAGAAAACTAAGTTACACCTATAGAACTACCAACATAATCAAAGTTTACCCACAATCAACGTCAAAGGAGGTAATTTTATAGTCTTCATCAAAACATAAGCCGTACCCAACCGATATTTGATCGAAAGTTTGAAATAATTTGACCTTATTAGAGACCTCACCACGTATAGGAGGTTGTATGTCGGTATTACACGTCTTGTCTGATGAGTATGAGGTCGAGACTGAGGTAAGTGATACTCAGGTTACACGTGAGATGAGAAGCCCGCCCTTATTATATTCCGTACACATATTATATTGTCAGGCATTTTCTTTATGAGATACCCGAAGGCCCATGACGAGTATACAGGGTGTTCAATAAGGTAGGTGTAATACTTTAACCACCTTATTTGTTAGAGCTGAGACGTGGATTTTGAGGTGCTGACATTGATATCTTGGACGTGTCAAATGTTATAGGAGAAATAATATACTCTGAATTAAACAAGCGATAGCAAAATTAGATAAAAATAGATATTAACAGTTTTTTTTTTACCTTACTTTGTTTTCTAATATTGCGTACAAAATTAAGGCAAGTTTTTTTCATTACGTACAAAGTTTTTTATTAAATTTATAGTATAGTTTTACTTACGTATACGACCACTAGACCAACGAGGCAGTCATTTGAGAATATCCTAACTCTATTTATCCTACTAATCCTACTAAAATTATAAATGTGAAAGTTTGTGTGTTTGGATGTTTGTTACGCTTTCACCCTAAAACAGCTGAACAGATTTTAATGAAATTGGGCACATGGCCTGCAGTATGACCTGTATTAGGACATAGGATACTTTTATCCCGATATTCCCGCGGGATCGAGACTGATGCGGTGAAACCGCGGGGCGCAACTAGTAATATTATAAATGCGAAAGTGAGTTTGTTTGTTTATTTATTTGTTACGCTTACACCCTAAAACAGCTGAACAGATTTTGATGAAATTGGGCACATGGCCTGCACTATGACCTGTATTAGGACATAGGATACTTTTATCCCGATATTCCCGCGGGATCGAGACTGACGCGGTGAAACCGCGGGGCGCAACTAGTAATATTATAAATGCGAAAGTGAGTTTGTTTGTTTATTTATTTGTTACGCTTACACCCTAAAACAGCTGAACAGATTTTGATGAAATTGGGCACATGGCCTGCACTATGACCTGTATTAGGACATAGGATACTTTTATCCCGATATTCCCGCGGCATCGAGACTGACGCGGGTGAAACCGCGGGGCGCAACTAATAATATTATAAATGCGAAAGTGAGTTTGTTTGTTTATTTATTTGTTACGCTTTCACCCTAAAACATCTGAACAGATTTTGATGAAATTGGGCACATGGCCTGCACTATGGCCTGGATTAGGACATAGAATACTTTAAAAAAAAAACTTGGTAAACATTTTTATTATTCGTAGTTGTGTTTGTATTGCACGCTCAATAATGGTCCACCTAAAAGACTAAGTGGCGGAAACCAAACCCTATGACATAGACAACTATTTCGCAACTTTTACGCCTGATAATGAGACCAGCATAAAAAAATAATCTGATTATGTTCATCTTTAGTTCGACATTCCTCGTACCTACTATTAATTTCTCTGTTAGTACTGTGTACTTCTGTAAGTGACGAATTCACAATTTATAAAACTGTATTATTGTGATTTTTGTTTCTGTTATTATCATTTATTTCAGATTTATCTTACGATTACATCAATATTAGTTAGTACAATTGCGACCTTACAAACTAGTGATAGTAATAGTTAGTAATTGATTGAAATTATAATTATAATAATTTAATAAAATAATATTTTATAATATTAATAGCAATTTTATTTTATCTTATTTAATTAAACAGTAAGTGGCAGGTCCGGGTGGACTCCCTGAACTTAATGAGAAAGTCGTTGAAGTGCCATATCAATAAATAAACATTATCCCTATCAGTGACATTCACCCATAACGATACCTAATATCTACTTCTCAACAAAACACAATAAGATGAAGTCTTACCTAAAATAGAATTCCAAGTAATTCTCCGCAACTAAAACTAAGTTCCATATCCCAAAACGGTTTCTCGTAAAGGAAAAAGTGATAAAACGCGAATGAATATGAATGCTAGCCCCGTTCCTAGAATCGAATGGAAACTCTTTAGTATGTTCGAGCGTATGGACTCTCATACATTACGTACGGGTTCAGATCTTATCGGTAATGATTGCAGTCGATTTAGACCATTAAGAAGTTAAATGTTTAGTCATCGTGAGCTCGTGTAGGGGGTTTCATTTTAAGGTAGCTTTGGGGTTGGGAAAATGATTGCTTTAGCCCACGTCCTATTTAAAAGTGATCGTCGGGCGAATACGCGGTCGGTTGCGTGCTTATGTCACTTTTTGTTCGGAAACCGGAAAGTGCTCTCAGTCGGCGCGACCACGCGTTCAGGTTCAGGTTCAAATAAACGTTTTATCTATCTACCGAACGAAAAGTTTGAACGATCGTGTATTCACTTTTAAATAGGTCGCGGGGTAATCTTACATACTGGCGCGACTTGTCACGCGACGCGACTTTTAACAAAATATTTTCTGAGAAAACTTCACGGCGAACAATGCAGCGGCGTCGCGTCGCGCTTCAATTCGCGCCAGTATATAAGAGCCTTTATGCTTACGTTGATTTTAGATAAAAGCTCGACGTTTCTATCAACATAGCGTTGAAAAAGTAATCAAACAATTTTTGAAATAGAATTTCGTTTTTGTTTTTGTAGCGTTTTTTTTTTGATGTCGGTCTTTTTTATTTACTTTAGGCTATCCAATATGAAGGTACGGACTGCAATAAACGAATCTTCATGTTTGAATGTATATGTACTTAAGCGTTTATTACGAACCCTGCACAGTGAGCCGCGTTCCTAACCTTGTGAATGGCAAATCTTTTCACCATGTTATAATGAACTAGCTTCCGTCAGCGGCTTCGCCCGCCTGTAAGTCAAAGATGCAGCATTCTACTGGTCAAATAATTTTTTAAATTGGTTCGGTTAATTTTGGGATTATACATAAAAAAAAAAAAAACTTTTTATTATCATTTAATATAATTATTATATAATAGTTACTTGTTAATTAGCTAGTGGTATCGTATTACCTAGTTACTGGGTTGTGGAGGTCAGATAGGCAGTCGCTCTATAGTAAGTTTTATTTTATCTTTAATAATTTGATTATTGATTCCTTATTATTTTAATTTAATTAGATTTAATTTAGGGGTTTTTTTTTGTTGTACAATACTGGTATTCAGCTGCATCCGGTTAGACTGGAAGCCGACCCCAACTTGGGAAAAGGCTAGGCAGATTGATTGAATTATTTTATAATAATGTAGATTAAAAGTGGAGTAGCTCTGGCTAAGTAATAACAGCCGCACGGTTCGATCCATCAGGTTAAGCTACGCTTGCCGGGGTTGGTCTGTGGATGAGTGAATATCTTTACAAACCGAGAATTCTGTGTCTCGGGAAGCACGTAAAAAACTGGTATTCAGCAGCACCCAGATAGACTGGAAGCCGACCCCAACATAGTTGGAGAAAGGCTAGGCAGATTGATTCAGTTCAGATTAAAATCTGATACTGACACATGCGAGATGAAGAATTTTATAGAGTACGACAGTTGAAAAATTAGTTTTAGAAGCTGCACTTAAGTGCCACTAAAAGCGCAGCATCATTGGCAAAAGCAAGTATTCCGACCATATAACCTCGTTCATTACTTATCTAACATATGGCACTTAAAGACGTGAAAAAGATAAAATGTTCAGTCTTTTTTACAACCAGAGCTGAACCAAGAAAACATTACGTTTAAAATACTTAGTCAAACGATGCCGAGGTGCTTTTGAAATATCACCTGCATAATATTTCACTTTTATTCATATAAAATTTTACTTATGTGTTTTCTGGGAGAACGAGCAACCTGTGCATTACAGTACTTTTAGTTTTCGAGTGGATTCTTCGAATGTGAAGCGAGCATATTCTCTGCATGATTCGGACTTTTATCCAGTAATGTTTACATGCGTTTGTGCTCTTTTCTGTTCAAAGGCTGGATTTTAAGTAGTCTCGTAATATTGTAAAAACAAAAACGGTTAATGAAATCAATTTCTCAATAAGAAATTTCAAAGAATTGTAAATATTTTGTGAGTAAGTTTAAACGGTCAGGGGGCCTAAAACGGCCACATTAGCAATTCCTCTAAAAGCATTTAATTTCCTGAATGTCCAGCTGTCATTAGCAATTCCTCTAATTTGACACAAAAGCAATTCATAATGTGTGGACCATTTTACGAATCTCCTTAAAAAACTTTCAAACAGATGAATTATTTCGTAATATGAATCGCACGCAAATCATATTATGAATTGTCAGTTTGTGACATTTTACGATGATTCATAATATTTTCCTATTATGATTCTGCCAAAAAACTGACTGTTTAAACCCACTGTTCTGTTAAGACCAAAATATGTATGGAATGACCTATAATGAATACATTTAAAGGATCATAAACTAAGGATACCGATACATCCTGCCAGGGTTGCGGTAAAGTCCGAAAGGGATACTGGGACCCTTGGCAACAGGCAACTGAAGGAACACGGGTGGGTTTTAGTCAGTAAAAGTCTGACACGCCCTCCCGCTCTGCCCAGAGCAGGAGAAGTTATTTGGTGAATTGCCACCCCCAAAAGAAAAAATGATACCGATACATTGAAAGCGGAAACACTCTGTTTGTAACAAAATTACCATGAAAATCGGTTTATGAATTTCCTGTAGGCGTTATATTTTTATTTTTATTCACATCGTCAAAAAACTATTTAATTGTATTTTTGTAACTAACCGATATATTTTTAGCCAAACACACAGAAACACAACATAACATCACGCCTATAATCCCCGAAGGGTTAGGCAGAGGTGTACACCCACATTTCGCCAGTTATGTTTAAATCCCATGTCATAGGGGACGAGCCTATTGCCATCAACTGGGCACAAATCCAGACTGGGCTGCTACTGAGAAATTCCAGATGGTAAAACTCAATACCACTTTGCCCGACCCGGGAATCGAACCCAGGACTTCATGCTCAGCATTAGTACTTGCGACCACGAAACTAACGAGGGTGTTAGGGTAAACACCGTTATCCTTGAAACCAGTGGTTTGGTGTCATTTATAGAACGTAGAATCAATGGAAAATTACGACTTTTTTTTATTTTTTTTTATTACATTTTATCACTAGAGTATTTCACCCTTTCACCTATGCGCTAGGGCAACGAACTTGCGTCTCAACACTGGTGGGGGGCGCAGGACGTGACCTAACCGGCCTCGAACGCGACCACTCCCTCAGTCAGTCAGCTGTTTCTGTTGCGAGCATGGTGTCGGATAGAAACTTTAAAAAATATTTTAATGAAAATAGCATTTTTTTTTTGTTGTTACTCGGTCATTTATTTTTATAATTAAGTCACCTATGGTTTGAATGACACCGGTGTTTACCCTGACACCCTGTATAAGGAATATTGAATGAAAATCCTATCCTAATTAAAGTACATTAGTAAGTAAAAATACTTCCCATTTACTTGTAGTCAAGATTGATCAACATTATTACAAATTGATTACTTCTTTTTTACGTTATACCTTCCTTAAGCGAACAACTTACTTGTATACGAAGAAATTTAATTTTAAATGAGCCTATTTACCTGGCCTTTTCCCGTTACACACTCGACTGATAAGTTGGGATCTTTACAACTAGTGATGCGATCAACTTAGTTGGTATCGATTATAAATATCGATAAAAAAAACTGTCAGCCTGGCACACTGCGCGGTAAAAACCACTGAGATTTAAAAGTAAAATTTAATATTTTCAAGTTCATAAAATTCTATTTCAGGCTTACCGATTAGCAAAATTGTTAAATATTCATAACACAATTTTTTGTAAGTAAATATTGCAATATCACGTTCAAATAAATAAAAAATAACAAATATGACTAAACATGAAATCAATGATAATATTTCATATTGGACAGATATTTTTTAGGTTTTTAATAATTATTTTTGGGCTCGTAGAACATTTATGTTGACATTAAAAATAGTTTTTCATCTGCGCCGTTATTTTTTATTACTCTACCTTCGCAACATGCGTGACTATGGTCAGTGTATACATTCAATTAGCATTTCGTGCTAAACAAATTTGAACGAGCATAGTTAATTATGAACTACGGGGAAAAATCTAAAACTCTACCAATTTTTTACCAAATGGAACTGTATTATTTTTCTTTATTCAAAATCCCTTTGCAATATAAAGTGTCGATAAAAAACTATCGATAAAACCTAACGCACATCACTATCCCGCACCTCCCTGAGGCGCCTTTAAATGCCTTACGTAACTTACTTGTCCTGCCTCGCTGCCTTAAGCACTTACTTAACCTGCTGATGCTTTTAGGGCTGACGAAAAATTATTATCCCCAGTTCAGTCCCCCGACGGTCCCCGGTAGAGAGATGTGTTCATAATTTATAAAATAACACTCCGGATACGTCAAGGTATATATCTCACGTTACATTAGGCAAGCTGGCGTGAAAAATATGTTGGAGTTCTGTCTCCAGCGATGAATATACAAAAAAAAATAGTATGATTGTACCGAAATAATAATAACCATTAATAATAGTCTTTTTATCCAAATTTGTGTTTGCAACAATGTCCCTCTTGAAACACTCTGATTAAATGATTCATAAAGTTCCAAAACAAAACTATGTGTTCATTGTTCTTTGAACAAAGCAAATTTTGATAAAATCCTCGAAAAAGCTAAGAACAAAACGTTCATTAACAGTGCACACCCACACTCTGTTTTATACAGGGCGTTGGTTTTAAACAGCAGTAACGTCACAGACGGTGACAAGCGAAAATAAATCGAGCCTCGTAAAACAACTTCATTAACGCCTTGGACCTCGTTTTTGCAAGTACCAGAGTAAATAATTGGGGATTTGTTAATTTTATGCCAGTATTATTTCGTGCCTAGAGAATTCCATTTCTATTTATTTTCTTCAATCTGTCATTTGATATTTTGAGACGAGATTATGATCCCATTTTGGGTACTTTACCTGTATTGTCAAGGAGAAAATTGGCAGTTGCCACGGTAATTAAGTTGAATAAATGCTCTTGTGATCTGAGACTTACATTATAATGAGGTATACGTGTTATTGTGTCTGTATTACTTGGTGTCAAAATGTCCATAGAATTGACACAATAGGAGACAACATTCAATGATAACTATGACAAACCTTACCTACAAGGTCGGACAGTAGGAAAATATGGTATAAATTTATACCATATTTTCCTACTGTATATATACACACATGTATATGTATATACATGTATATGTATATATACATGTACATGTATATATACATATGTATATATACCAAAACTGGGCCTGCGAAGACCCTTAACTAGTCTTGCAAGTTAATTTTATTCATGTCTTTGAAAACTTTTAAATGCGCCTTTTATTTATTTCACTTGAAATTCATCTCACCTACAAAAAACAAAAGTTGTCGAACAATTGTCTCAATGCCCTGATTATTAAAGCATCGAAAGCCCTTCAAAGTTCCAAACAAACCAAGTTAACTGATGACTTTCAAACAAAATATTTTTGCGTAAAAAATTCCAAACGCTAAAAGAGGGTCGGCCATTATCCCTACTTGGTGACGTAATAGCACCTAACAAAATGGCTAGTAATAAAACTAATGAGGTAAGTAAAGTGTCATGAGAATTCGTAGGCGTTTATTGTCTAAAAGCGATCGTTTTAGTGAATGTTAACATGAGCGCTGTTTAATTGTGCCCACAATGACATACTAAACGTCTGTACAATAATATATTTTGGCATGTTAGTACCCATTTCTACTTCGATGTCATATAACATGGCTGTATCTTTTCGTGTTACTACTTCTTTGTCATGATACAAAGGAGTTTGTTTGTATAACTATCGATCAATTTATTATCTATCTTTGAGACCTTTTCATAAAATTACACTCACAGAAAAAGTTACAATTCTAAATGCATTATAAGGATGAGCGAACGCTTACAAAAACTGTCAGTAACGTACAGAAGCTGCGGGCTCGCAAACGTGGCGGGCGCGGGTGAAAACCGCTCCGTGAGTTCTTAGCCTAAAGCTGCCAATATTCTCAACTTTTAACCAACTGCATTACATCAAATCATAAAAGAAGTTCTTAACCAAATGAAAACTTCGCAAATTCCTTTAGGGCTAATAAACTTAAAAGCTGCTGTCCATCTGTTTAATGAATCCCAGTGGATCATATAACCTGACTTCAAGAGAGTTTTCACTCCATACTTATAACTAAAAATACCGCCAACGTAATTAGAACTCTCGAACATCAACTAGTTTCATAACTGGCTATAAACGAGCCGGCGACTCCAGCCAGTTGCCAGTCAGATCCATATTATAAATTACATGAATAATATTCCGAACTTTTGCAACTATACGGGCAGATTTCCCTTGGGAACGCCAATGTATGGTCACAGATGTAAAGTAGTTTTATGCCATTGCTCTAGTATTGAATATGTTTTTTTAGGGAAGTGTGTTAATGCGGTTTTGGGACACGGGATGGAAGGAAAACATGGCGTGTTTCGGTACTAGTTTTTGTTAGTTTATGTTTTCTTCGTGTTTTGTGCTGCTGTAGAAGCCTATGTGTTTGTCCTTTCTCTGTGGTTAATAACTGATTCTGTAATGTTTGGATGTTGCCGAATACAAAGGAAAATTATAATGCTGCTAAAAAAAATACATTGTGCAGGTCAATACTAAATACTGGTATTCAGTTGTATCTGGTTAGACTGCAAGCCGACCGCAACATAGTTGGGAAAAGGCTATGTTTAGGGATTCACTGTGAAAATACCTTATTCTTTGCTCTTTTATCGAGTGCTGCGAAACAACAATTAACAAATACAAAGCTCACATGGATGAACACCAGAATTGGTACAATACAGACCATACAAATATGCTTGTTTTGAGCGAGAGTTAACCCCGCGACTCGTAGTGCGGAATGCAATTGCTCAGCCACTGTGTACCAACCTGGCAAGTAATTAAGAGTCACGTATGTTTTTTATGATAAAAAAACGAAACTGGAATCATACATGCGAAGCAAACCCGCACAGGTACGTTATCAAGTAGGTAACTATCAAAGTTTTGAATACTGTATTTGTCTACATTAATATTATAAACAGGTAAAGTTTGTGCAGTAGTAGCGCAGTGGTACCTAACAACCACGGCTTACGAGTTGTAATAGGTCGTAAATTGGAACAAAGGCAGGCGCTTTAATTTGTGTAATTTATGTCACTACCACTGCTCTCAAAATAGTGAAGGAAAGCATCGTGAGGGAACCGGCTTATCATAGAACCAAAAATTCGAAGACTTGTAACATCTACGAATCCGCATTGGGCCCGCATGGTGGATTATATAGCCCACTCCCTCTAACAGAGAGGAGGCCTGTGTCGCAGCAGTGGGAACGTTATGGGCTGATTATGTGTAAAGTATGTAAGTTTGGATGTAGGAGGTAAGTACTCAATCCAATCAAATCTAAAATTCTTTCACCAATATTTAGAATTAACCTTCACGGTGCATATCGGTCGTATATTATACCGTTAAAATAAAAGGGCTTGTTTTTAATCAATTCTGAACTTTATTGAGCCATTAAAAGACAAAATCATACAAAAATATCTTGAATTTCATTCACATCGGAAATATTCGTCTTTAATATACCATATTCACAGTTTCATGGTATGTTCAAGCAAGTCGTTTCATGCATATGGTACGCAAGAAAGACAATAAAAAGTACCATTATCCGATTTTGATGGGAGTACCATGTTTAATATGTCTTGTAACTATATTCATAACTCTGCAGAAATGTTTAGTTTCCAAAGCGAATGTTACTTTGATAGAAAATGTAAGTACAAAGATACAAATTAAAATTACGAACCGATTTGTTCATACAAAAACATCCAATATACATTGGTCTCAGACCAAATAAAAAACCAAGACGCTGCGAACAATACAGTGAAGCATGCCAAAACTACACCACCGCTCTGTGCATACACGCTCAAACGCACACATTTACAACCATTGAAAATGGTTGTAAATCAAACTAATAATCACTACTATTACTAATCAAACTACACCAAAATATGTGCACACATGTTGACAAAACCGGCCTCACGTCACTGTTGACAGCGCTCTGTCTTAGTTTTTTATTTGGTCTGAGACATTGGTTATAATAGGTCTTTACCTATGAAATTGCCGTTTTGTATGAAAAAATTTAAAAGAATTTTTTTCATGAATTTTTTATTTGTATTAATCGAAGTAATCACCCATGCAATCAATGCATCTTTGCCATCGCAGTGGCAGTTTATTGATGCCCTTCTTAAAGAAATCAGCTGGACGGGAGGCAACAAATTCTTCAAAGGCATTTTGTACTGCCTCTCGGGTATTGAATTTTTTTCCCGCCAAGAAGTTATCCAAATTCTGGAAAAAGTAGTAGTCTGTAGGCGCAAGGTCTGGTGAGTAGGGCGGCTGACGGAGAGCTTCCAACCCCAGTTCTTGCAACTTGGAGACCGTCTGCTGTGCAGTATGAGGTCGCGCGTTGTCGTGCAGGAGCAGCGGAGACGAGCGATTGACCAATGCTGGATGGAGATGCGCCAGCTTCTCCATCATTGTGTTCAGTTCTTCACAGTACACATCTGCAGTAATGCTCACCCCGTTTGGTAAGAAGCTGTGATGAATCACACCGGCGCTAGACCACCAAACAGTGACCATCACTTTTCTAGGGGTAAGTTTTCGTTTAGGGCATTGTTTAGGTGCTGAACCAGGATCCAACCAACTTGCTGAGTGCTTGCGGTTATCAAACAGAATCCATTTTTCATCGCAGGTAACAATGCGGTTCAAAATTCCTTCATTTGTGTGTCTGTTGAGCAGTGCAAGGCACGTCTCGACGCGTACTTCGCGCTGGCGATCATTGAGTTCGTGGGGCACCCATTTGTCAAGCTTTTTTACCTTGCCAATTTGACGCAAATGGACCAATATTGTTTTGACGCTAACGTCGAAAGCTGCTGCTAATTCAGCCGTAGATTGTGTATCATCAGCTTCCACAATCGCCTTTAATTCGTCATTGTCGACCAAAGTCTTCGGACGACCGCGAGGTTCATTTTTCAGGTCGAAATTTCCAGAACGGAAGCGAGCAAACCAATAACAGGTGGTGCGTTGGTTTGTAGTGTTAGCTCCGTAAACGTCGTTGATGTTGCGTGCCGCTTGTGCCGCGTTGCTGCCACGACGGTACTCATATTCCATAATTACTCGAATTTTTAACGTATCCATGATGACGAAAAAGATTGAAATGCGATGAAAATGTAACACTAATCAATAAAGAAATGACTACTTTTGGAAAAAAAAAACCATGTTTTTAAAATAAAATTAATTTGAAATTAGAATTCTTAGCCAAACAAAAATTATTTTGATTTGAAATAGCCAGTACTGCAGAACGGCAATTTCATAGGTAAAGACCTGCTCCTGCATCCTAAACGCCTGGGCACGGGACAGGCGGGGCGAATTGCGGTTCGGCAAGCGGGGCGGCAAAACAAGCGGCACGGAATGAAACCACGGGAAGAGCGTTCGCCGCCGCGATTAATATAGACCCAAATATGTCTTTATCTAAGTTATCTCGATATTGCTTGGAGAGTAGGTTTATTTTTCAATATTTGGAAGAGATTGTGTATTCATTATTTAACTAAAAGTCGGGGTATGGACGGAGAATTTCACAAGAAGAACTTGTTGGACTTCTATCAGGGACTTGAAACTTTATCAAATAACGTTAAAATACCGTTGCAATCCATTCCAGTAGCGATAATTTCTACTGTTCCACTCGGATCGTAACTAAATTAATAGTTGATGTCGTTCCGATAGATTTTCGTAATATTGCCAAGAAGTTAGTTCGTAAATGGTTACTGGAACTATACCTAACGTATTACGTAACGTTATCATACCTCATACCCATAATTTGAGTAAAGTTTCAAGTTCCTGGCTTCTATACTATCCGTGGGCGTAGCATGCGCCTAGGGCTACCAACCATACTGTTAAAAACAGTATTATACTTTATTTCAACTTAAAATACTTTTTAATATTCAATAAAAACCATTAATTTAAGTTTAAGAAAATAAGTGCTAGCGGTGTATTTCAGAAGTACTCTGTCAAATGTCAAATTGTCGTCAAGAGGTCACCGTCCGTCTGACAGTCTGCCGACGGCGACGGTGATGTCTACTGACGCAAATACGCGCGGATAATATAACCTTATTTCGGGCTTTTGCCTTCGTTTTGTTAGTTTCCAAGTTTTCCAACTAAACCTATTATCATAATTGTGATTACTTAGTTAGTTAGTGCACAAAAAAAGAAAATAAAAACGATTCACATTCACCTTTATCTTCTCTTACAAAAACCCCTAAAAAGTCAAATTGTCGAAGTCTAAAGTCTAAAGTTAATTTTTTAATCCCGCAGACTAATTTGACAGGTGCAAATGTCAAACTCCAAATTGAAAAAACAAACAACAATAATTTGAAATGTCAAAATAGTCTACGAGATTAAAAACGGACTCTATGGTGAAACAAAAATATACTTATGTAAACAAAATGGCGGGACGACAGAATTAGAGCTACAATTAAGTATAAAAAAAATTAGTTCCTCATTTACCTACTTTAATTTTACATGGAAATGTGATGAGGCTTACGAAGCGAGCAGTACCAAAAAATAATGTACTTATTCAAAACATTAAAAAATGTAACACTTTTTTTTTTTTTTTAATACTGTTTATTTTCCGTCTCTTTCGTACCTACTTTATTTCTTGCAAAAAAAAGAAGGCAGCCCTGTATTGATTCGCATTTGTTTTTTCCGCCACGGAATCCGCTCGGCAAAATTCGCAAATCGCCCCGCCTGCCGCGGTTCCCGTGGCATTCTTAGTACATTTCTATACATTTTGTTTTGCCGCAAAACACACCGCAATTCGCGCCGCCCGAAAATTCGCTGTAGCGAATTTCCCGTGGCCAGAAAATTTCGAAAAAAATCTGCTCTGCAACGTAAATAACACAATGAATGTTGTTGAACTGTCAAAATGAAACAAATTAGTCTTAATCGGTTATGAATATAAGTTACGCAATTAGATAGCGGCTTCACACGGGTGCAATAACGCATGTCAAAATATCGAGATTTCTGTGCTATATTCAAGTTAAAATATTAGTGTTTGATACATATAAAACTTCCGGAATGAATTCTGTAAATGATAGTGATGAAACCGAAACAAAAACCCTTGTGTATTTAAGATCATCTAAGCTGTCACACAGACAGACATGGGAAGCGACTTTTTTATACAATGTATAAAGATATTACATTCTTGTTTCAATGAAATGTCTTACATAAATTATTCTGTCGTTATTAATCATAGTATTTACATAATTATAATACTCTAACAGACTTAAAAAAGAAATATATATAGTATGTACAATTATTAACAAAATTAAAAAGAAAAAAAAAAGGGGTAGAACTCATTGGGCATCAAAAATTCATCCGCAAATTCAATGAAATTAAATTCCAAATCGAGTAGCGTGTTGGTCCCTAAAAAAAGTCTATGCAGGTCTATGTTAGAATGGTGGCAATGAGACTGCATCAAACTGCAATTCTTCAGTAAACTTGCAGTCCAAATACCTACTCTCCGTTAACTTTGAGTTGGCCATTACCTCCCGGTACGCTCCCACGCATTTATCTAAATCCGCCTAGCCTAATCCCAACTATATTGGGGTCGGCTTTCAGTCTAACCGGATGCAGCTGAATACCAGTATTTTACATGGAGCGACTGCCTATCTGACCTTCACTACCCTCACTACCTTCACTTCTAGTAACTGGGTAATACGATACCCCTTGGTAGGACTGATTGTCAGACTTTCTGGCTTCTGACGACCTGTAACGACTATCAAAGATCCGATCGAATGACAGCCCGGACCAGCGGCTTAACGTGCTTTCCGAGGCACGGAGGAGTTTGGTATGTAAAGATCGTGGAAGACCAATCCAGAGACCAACCCCGGCAAAAACGTAGCTTAACCGGCTGCGGCTGTTATTACTTAGTCGCACTCCCTCGCATTTATATCACAGTTTATTTTTATTTTTATTTTTATGTTTACAAAATAGTCAGGTAAAAAAAAACAATGAGTAATCGCCCAAATTGGCACATGCCATAATATCAGCCTGAATTTCAGAACCGGAGATATTCAATAAAACAAATAAAGATTTATAAAAAACAAATAAAATAAAATTCATTTATTTCAGGTCCTTGACCCAAATTAAATACAAAAACAATAATTTTTTTAAACAATATACATTTGACAAATGTATATTGTTTAAAAAATGTATTGTTTTATTTTGTGTCACAATTTTGAATTACATTAGTGTTTAAAAGAAGTTAATAAAGTTACGTTATCAGTTGAAGGTATAATATAGGTCTGATCGAATCAATTAAAGTCAAAACAAAATACAAATTAATTAAATAACAATGAATTAAATTAAGTAAATGCAGTAATGTCAGAATCAAAATGCAACCCACTAAAACCTAACTAAATGAGGTAGATATTTAAAAAAATGCCAGCCTCTACAGAACTAATAACCTTCAAAACCAACAAGGTTAGGTAAAGTTCTCGTAAAGGAACGTTGGCTCAATATCGACGTCAGAATTGGCACAAGTTCGCTCATAAAAATCGAATCAAGGAAAGCAGCCAAACATTGTTCTTTTTGAGAGAACTGGACACAATATTGTAATCCAGATAATATGGACACGATCTAAAACTAACATTGAAGTACGGACGTAGTTTCTCTTTGATGCGTTGGTACATGCATGTGTATGTAAAGTCTATGTGTGTGCGAGGAAAAATACATAAATGTACGAGTGTACGCAGTCATTTGATGCTCTGTTCCTTTGTTCAAAACCCAATCCTACCAATACCAATCAGTTTTTGCAATTATTAGAGGCAACGGCTGAATGTTTTTTATAATAGAACCTGGTTCAAAAATGCATGCAAATTCAATGTGGAGACGACAATACAACAATAAATGAAAAAACTGGCAATACTAATGCATAAGAGTATTATGGAACTATCAAATAAATCCTAACATGGAAATAAAAAAAGTAATTTTTTCAAACAAACTAAATAGTAGTGATGGGCCGACTATGGGGTTTGCCGATATTTGACTAGCTATCGTAACTAAACTATTGGATATATATGATTAATTTTTTGAATGTAGACCAAGAACGTCATTAGATAAACGGAGTTTTATTTTTTGTTGTATTGTCGTCTCCACCTTGTATAAATATTCATAGTACCAGTACTTGCTATGTTTAGAGTGTGAGACTGGAACGAATCGCAAACAAACAGGCGCGATATCGCAAGCGCGACAAGGGTTGCGCTGCATGTCACGCCCGCTGCGTGTCGGACCAATGAAGGGTTCTGTAGTTAGGATGAATTTATGCCAAGAAAAAACTTTGTAGTTGAAAAACATGTTCTCCCATACATTACATATGGGAGACCATATGTAATGTATGGGAGAACATGTTTTTGCAACTGCTTTAAGTTGGGCGATTATTACTCGTTAACTTGTAGAACTTATTTAGCATTTAATTTCGTTATATATACTCTGCCGTGATTTTTTCACATATCTCAAACCAACCATTTGGCTGGTCCTCCCGACTTGACTCTAGCAAAAATTTTCACTTTAAAGCTTTATATTTCGCTAACGGATCCCTGAATCCAAAACTGAATGCTAAGAGTCTCTGAGCTAAGCCGCGGACAGACAGACGGAGTTGGCGAAACTATAAGGGTTTCTTGTTAACTACGGAACCCTAAAAAGAAATGTTTAATTTATGTACCTATTGCAGTTTTCAAACGGTTCTCACGAAACCTTGCAGAACCTTTAACGATACAATAGTCTTAAAATACTAACAACGAAACGTAAGTCACAAAAATCCAAGTATGAATAGAAAATGTTACAGTATTCCTTCGGATGTCTGGGTGTTTGTCGCGTGCACATACATCTAGCTGACTCCTAACTTGCGAAAACTTTGTACGAGCACAAACTACTTGGAGCGAATCTGTGATGTGAATCTGACTAGCACTTGAACAAGAACAACTGGGATATGATCATGTTTGATGGTTGCAAGCTAGTAACAAACTTTTGAGTGTCGGTCGAAAGTTTGACAGCTTTGTGTACAAAAAAGTATAGAAGTTTCGCGTAGTATGAAGTGGTACACACTAAACATACAGGGTGTAAAAAAAACCATCACATAGTCGTCGCGTCGTCTTCGCATTATGTACATTGAAATAAAAACTAAGTAACATTGAGTATTATAGTTACACTGTAATTTCTCCGTTACCAGAAGGTTCCCAGGTACGGCCCAATACAAAAAAAGGATCACAATGGCGAATGGCGAGAAGAAACTCCCGTGTACTTTAAGCACCGTTGACTGTGAGAATGTCTGAATATAAAAAACAAAGGACAGTCAGCCGAATGACATTGTTTTTTCATGCATTTTGAACTGGACGCTTACAATCGGCGACCAACTATGCGTTTACTTTCTTAATAATAAACGTTTTATATCAGGTGAATAGTTACACACCGATATCTCTCTTTCAGTCGTTAGTTATTTGACTTTTACAAGAAGAAGACAAAACGTTGTGTAACTAATTACAGACGCTATACAACGTTTATTAGTAAGGAGGTTAATGTACACGCGGTCTAACGTAACGTAAAGTAGGTATCATTATTCACGGGACTGGTCAAATTTTAGGTAACATTCAGGGCACGTCAACTCCTTTAGGTTAAGTCCTTTTGCTGCGGTTAAATCTGTTTTTCGTCACTGTGGAAAGGGATAGAATAAATACCGTCAGTTTTTCTATGAATTTTACTTTTAGTTTGTATAAGAATGAAAAGCCATTAAAGTACTTAGGTAGGTTGTCTAAGACCAGTGGGCCTAAAACCGCCACATTAGCAATTCCTCTAAAAGCGATTCAGATTCTGAATTTTCAGCTGTCATTAGCAATTCCTATAATTTGACACAAAAGCAATTCATAATGTGCACAGAACATTAATACTCAAGAGATGGATGGATAATGTGTGACCATTTTACGAATCTCCATAGAAAACTGTCAAACAGATGAATTATTTCGAAAACGCGCGCAGATCATAATAATATTATGAATTGTCAGTTTGTGACATTTTACGATGATTCATAATATTTTCCTTTTATGATTCTGCCAAAGCGACTGGTTTAAGCCCACAGAATGGAAGTCGGTTGTTTTATTTTTGTGTTCTAAAATTTTTGCATGACGACTTTTCCCTTCTCCACACATTTCTTTTCGGTGTTAATGAGGACCAGCCTTTCCGAATAAGTATAATAGGACTAGGTTTACCTACAGCTCTCGAAATCCTAGACCTGAAATAAGAAACAACAATTTCGGTCTAACAATAACAATTCGGGTCCTTGTTGTTCCACCTTCTGCCCTTTTATCAGCATCATTATTTTGACAAAACAAGTCATGAAAAGTATTTTGCGTAGGCGATTCATTGTAAGACTAATGCTCGTGTTCACACAAGGCAACACTTAGATTAATAAAAGCGCGCTGTCAGATTTTCGACTTTCACTACGGAGCCGAGGGTGGAAATATGCGCGCTTTTATTTAGGCATTCATGTAGGTGTTACTTAGTGCTAGCCGCATTCTGAAAGTTTTTTGTATGAATTAGAGTCGTTCGAACACGCACGAACGTTTCCGAGCCTTCAGATACTATCAGAGCTCGCACTTAAATTTAATATAATATTTAGCTCAATAATTAAGATTTATATTAAAAAACTGAAGTGTTAATCGAATTTTGTCACTGACCATTTTTTCTATACAGGGTGTAAGGGTCACTCAAACCATGGGTAGTTGACTTAAATATAAAAGTAAATGACCTAGTAACAATAAAAAAAAACGTTATTTTCATTAATGATTTTAAAAAGTTTCTATTCGATACGTGCTCGCTAGCGAAACAGCTGACTGACTGAGGGAGGGGTCGCGCTCGCGGCCGGTTAGGTCACGTCCCGCGCCACCCACCAGTGTTGAGACACGATTTCGTTGCCCTAGCGCTCTAGCGCCCTAGGGTGAAATACATTTGTGGTAAAATGTAGATTTTATTTTAATAAAAAGTTGTCATTTTCCATTGATTTTACGTTCTTTAAATGAAACCAAGCCACTGGTTTCAAGGAGAACGGTGTTTACCCTAACACCCTGTATTTCTCTGGTTTTCAAAGCCAGGAATTTTACAATGACTGCTTCAGGCGTCTAGGTCAATGAATTTAGCTTAAAGCACGAACTAGGTTGGTACTACGTTGGTAGAATATTACAAAGTGAATGTGATTATAAATGCGAAGTGAGTTTTACCTATTTAGTAGTGCAGAAACGTTTCGAAAATTAATTCTGATTTCTATTTTGGTTTTAAGAGACTGTCTGAATACGAATTAAATAAAAATCAATGATAATCGTCTTAATTCTGGTGCATTCTCATGGTGGTTGATTTTATATATTACGTATAAATATTGCTATTATTGTTTTAAATAAAAGTCAATAGTGACGTTTTAGAATAGATTTATTCTAATGTGAACTAAAAAGGTATCCTAAATTACAAACTTTGGCCCATGAGCCAGTCAATTAGTCAATAATTTCTAATCACGGCGCGCTCAACTCCAAGTCAATCTACCGTCCCTTGCCCGCCATTTTTTGACAAGGCCCTACCATAGATAACACAATATTAGTCGAATAATTAAATCGATAACCATTTCACTTTTGATAGGTACTACTATTCAATTTTGAAACGTTAACAATTGTATATAAAGGTCACGCGTTCTTTAGTTCGTTTTATATTTTGGTCGTCGTCAAATGACGTCTCTTCCGCGCATGACGCCGTCCCGCTCCGCCCAGAGCGGGAGCTCTGGGCGGAGCGGGACGGCGTGTCAGACTTTTACTGACTAAAACCCACCCGTGTTCCTTCAGTTGCCTGTTGCCAAGGTCCCGGTATCCCTTTCGGACTTTCCCGTAACCCTGGCAGGTGGGCCTTCCCCTGAAGACTTTCCCGCAGTTCTTTAGTACCTACGAATTGGTCTTAATGTTACAGAAAAAAAAAGAAATTTTTTGCGGCAATTTGTCGAACCTAGATGCCTGACAGGTGGTGATAGCCTTACAATAGGTTGTTTCAAACTAAAAAGACCCTAAGAAAAATGGATTACCTACTTGAGTGCGAAAGCCGTATCACCGAATTTTGTTTCTTCGAAAATATGGTGCTTTTTTTACACAGGGCGGTATAACATGCGTGAGATTACATAAATCATGTAAAATGTACGTGAATTCAGACTAACCTGCGTATGTAGTCCCGAAGCTTTCTTCGCTAACACAAATTATTATAGCATCAAAATTATTATACTCTAGAGAAATGGAACAGTATTGAGATATTTCTCTTATCTTATCATACTCACACCAAATTAACCCATTCTTTGTTCGAAAAACAATTTTATATCGCCATCCGCATTAGTACTTTGCAGTAAATATAGCGCTGAAAATTGCACGCGGTGCGCCAAATCGCTAGTTTTACGTGTTCCTACGAGTACTGTGTAAGCAATTAAAGTTGGCTGCAGAGTTAATAAAAAGCGAAACAGCCGCTGAACGGGAAAATTACAAGGTAGCACTTTGATTTGATTCGTACCTGCAGAGTAATGATGATATTTTCTTGAGGGTATTATGAGGCGATGAGTGCGGGAGTTGGTAATGGGAGTTTGAATTGCTTTCTTGGTTATCTTTGGGATGCCAGATTTAGTTTTACGTCTTCTCTGGTTAAAGGAGGTCATAAGATATCTACGTTCTGCTTTATCTGGTAATGGTATGCTGTTTGAAATCGGCAGTAAAGGTAAAAAGGAAGGCTTAGGATGATTGGCAGATATACATTTCCTTCTGTTTTTATTTGTCAAAATAAAATAAGGATCTTTAATCTCAATAGTAATCTGAGATTGAACATCGTCTTCAGGGGAAAAGCCCACCTGCCAGGGTTACGGGAAAGTTCGAAAGGGATACCGGGACCTTGGCAACAGGCAACTAAAGGAACACGGGTGGGTTTATAAAAAGGGGGAAAGGCCCGGACGTCAACATCAGTTGCATGTCTTGTTAGTAAGGGTGAGAGGTATCGTATTCATGTTGAATTAGTAGTCTATACTCCATTTGAAATAAGATTAGACACTTAAACAATCCTTTTCACAGTCTGTTCAACAGATTTTGACTTCTATACCGTAGGCATAAGGATGGCATTAAAAGAAAAAAAAAAAATACACAATACCAACTGTCTACTGCAGCTGCCATGTCATGCCACCAACGCAATAGAAGTCAAAATCGGTTGAACGGACTGTAAAAAAGGCTTAAAATTTCTGCTACTTTTAATGTCATCCTTATGCCTGCGGTATAAAAGTCAAAATCGGTTGAACGGAATGTATAAAGGTTTGCTTGAATGTCTAATCTTATTTCAAATGGAGTATAGACGTTGCGACAAATCGCAATAACTGGTGCCTCCCCTAGCCTGTCGGTGCGAATCTGCAACTTGACGCCAAGTTATTGAACAAAAGCTTTGAACAAAATAATAATATTTATGAAAATAAGCGGCTGCAGCCTGTCGTTGTGCCTAATCGCTGAGATGTTACGTCGGATGTCGCATAGCGTGCGAACTGAAAAATATAAGAACAGATACAATATTTTCTTTCAATACAATCTTTCTCGGAAATATTACGTAAAATATAATCTCATATTTCCTTACCTATTATGCCCCATGGCCGTTCAGATACAAAAACAAAAGACAGTTGTTCGCTACAATTAATTCCGTCCCAGTAATATTGTCCACATTCTTACAAGCTGTGATACGAATGTTGTTACAGGGATTTTATATATAATAAGTCTCTTATTTCTGTATAGAAATCTTCTATAGTAATACGGAGTTATTATTAATTAACCGATTAAAATAATTAATAATTATATTATTCATTACTCTTTTATGATTATGTTTGATTGAGGGATTTTTGAGCTGAATTCCTTCAGCAAGAACTGGTCCTCAGCAGCTTTGAATAGAGAGAAGTGGAAAGAGAATGGGAAGGCCCTACACTGTGAGACATTACAGGCTTTTATTAATAATAATAATTAGAGATTTTTTCTTTTTCTCTCTATTTTTCACGATTCGATATAATATTTTTTCTGAAATCTATGTCAATACCAATCATCTTGTTTCTAGAGTTCTCTTTAATTTGTTTTAGATTAGGTACACTCGTTTTATAAGACCACTTTTCAGTCCTACACAATGACTTAAATGATTGCACAAATAAACAAAATATACCTACTTCATTAGGTATACTATTTTATTTATCTTCAGAACCAACATAAGCAGGTAAAATTAAATAGGGCGTATGTCTGGAATAACTTATTTAATTAAATATTCAAGCCTCGTTCTGAATCTGAGTGAAATAGATGTTGGTAATTTTGACATTTAGAATCATCTATTATATAGGCACATACTTGTATCATAAATAAAGACTGTCAATATAAATAGGCTGTGCCCAGTACGTCAGATGGATTAGATTTCTAGTGTTGCCATGAATACCAAAATTATATTGAAATCTTTAGATTTAAATTCAACAAAAAAATTGTTTAATGTGCTAGTAAGAAACAGACATCTTTGTATAGTCAATCGAACATTAGCAGTAACAATTGGGTTAACAACGGGCTGATTTTGTAGTGTTAGTGTTCAATGTTATGCGGACGATTATTCTCCGAGAGCAATACTATTACGTTGTATAACATAGGACAAAGAATAGCGATGTCAAAAACTTAACTAAGCAGTAACACACAACTAAAAACAACCGGCCAAGTGCGAGTCGGAGTCGCGCACGAAGGGTACCGTACCATTATCTATAAAATGGCAAAACAAATCATGTCTGTTGTATGGGTGCCCCCTTAAACATTTGTTTTATTTTAATTATTTATTTTTAAAGTGAATATGTAACTAAATATTCTGTGAATATTTCAAGCGTCTACCTGTTGCCGTTATCAATATCGAGCAAAAACGAGCAAAAAATTCACGTTTGTTGTATGGGAGCCCCCTTAAATATTTATTTTATTATATTTTTTAGTATTTGTTGTTATAGCGGCAACAGAAATACATCATCTGTGAAAATTTTAACTGTCTAACTTTCACGGTTTATGAGATACAGCCTGGTGACAGACGGACAGACAGACAGCGGAGCCTTAGTAATAGGGTCCCGTTTTACCCTTTGGGTACGGAACCCTAAAAAAACAGTCACGGGAACTGCCGACAGAACTGAAAACTTTAAACTAAAACATGCTTTCCCTGCTGGCCAAGCGCAACACGTCATACTCATTATAGCTTCAGATTACTGTTACCATTAGTAAAAATCGTATAACGAGCCTAAAGCAGTTTTCACTTCAAAAAGTTGTGGTTAGCTGCCTGCACACCATACGACCTGGGGACCAAGTCTACTAATTTACAAACGTGTCAGTGGTCTCACAATGATCAGTTTTTGACAGATATGCCATACAAAATCTGCCAAAAAGTCATCATTGGGAGACCAGTGACACTTTTGTAAATTAGTAGGCTTGGCCCCCTGTACAAACTACATAGGAACTCAGTGGTTATACTAAATTAAAATGTATTGTACCTACTGCTAGTACTCTATTGTGCTTGAATGTTGAAATGCTAGCAATTACGCATTTTCGTTACAACACTGACAGGTAAATTGCCTATAAATTACAAGCAACACTATGACCCAATTTTAGTAACTGTTTCGTTCCAGAAATAAAATTTAATTATTGAGGGATTTGAATATTATAATATGGAACGCCAGCGTGGAATGTAGATTAACATTTTATAATAACGCGATTCTCGTAAGGGATAAACTACCTCTATTATCCGATGATACAATATGCATATGTATAATCATACCGATGACGTAAAAATGAGATAATTAATGGTCTGTGCACACAATTAATGATGATATTTTGTGCAAAGATTTGACGAGATAAATATCTTTAAAAAAAAAAAAACTGACTAATTATAGGACTCAACGACTTCATACTCGTTGAGTCCTATAATTAGTCAGTTTTTTTTTTAAAGATATTTATCACTCAAACTATAATTATTATTAATAAGAGCCCTAGAGCCCTGACCACCGGCAACTTGGACCCTGATCCTGGTGTCGATGGGCTACTATTGTTTTATATTTTTAGATGTCTTTTCATTTATTTTTTGTATGTATTTAAAAAAAACAAAGCTTAATAAAAAAAAGTATAATGGGCTTAACCAAAATCAACTCTAGGCTTAAAAGAAAGGTAAATAATACGAGCCTACCCTCTTCAGGGATAAGGCCAATTTTCATACGAGAAGGCACGAGCATTGATCACCACGATCTTGTTCAAGTCCAGGTCCGTGCACGATGTTTTTCCTTCACCAATGTCAGGAATTTCCAAGATAAACTGAGAAGGTACTTACGAATTGAACTAGTCACATTTTTACTTGTCCGGATTTGTACCCTTGAGAAGCGAGGCCTAAAAAAGAAATTTCCAAACACCAAATAGTTTTTACTAACTCCAAACTCATCTATATTAGCTCCAGCATTAGTAGATAACAAAACACACACACAAGACCATAAAAAATATTCCGCGCCGCAAAATGTGACCTTCTCCTATCGAACCCTTAAAGATACATCAGTCAATGTCAAGGTAGCAAAAACTGACGGAGATAGAAATCTATTTGTAATAAGTAGGTAGGTATTTTTTGTGGAAACGACCTTTAAGCTGCCTGTCCAATAAAGCGGGGATGAGTAAGCTGAGAAAAAAGCAGTTGGAAATATTGTGGGTTCAGGTCTCCTATCTATCCTATACTGTGTGTAAGGGTGAACGCCATTGTCACTCAAACCATGGGAATAAAAAAACAAGTAACAATTAAAAAAAACGGTATTTTTATTAAAAGTTTTTAAAAAGTCTCTATCCGACACCGTGCTCGCTAGCGAAACAGCTGACTGACTGAGGGAGGCGTCACGCTCGCGGCCGGGCAGATCACGTCCCGCACCACCCACCCGTGTTGAGACGCAAGTTCGTTGCTTTAGCACCCTAGGGTTAAAAGGTGAAATACTCTTGTGGTAAAAGGTACATTTTCTTTAAAAAAGAAAAGTTGTCATTTTCCATGGATTTTACGTTCTATAAATGAAACCAATCCACTGGTTTCAAGGATAACGGTGTTTACCCTTACACTCTGTATATCCGTCATCGACCGCATAATGGCTCGTGCAAACAGACGCGAAATCGCGGGCGCGACAGGCAGCGGTACCTTTGTCGACAAAGGTACCGCTGCCTGTCGCGCCCGCGATATCGCTTCTGTTTGTACGAGCCTTAAAGCATCTTGCCGTACGCCAAGTCAAGATGCTTGCTATGGGAATGTAATTATGCGGTTTCTTGAAACCTTTACTGCATTTTTAAAATACTCTGTGGAGTTATATCGACGCTAGAGGTCACCGATAGTCTTTAATAGTACACTAGCCTATGGACCAAAGAAGGCGTAGTGCAAAGAGAGGAGGCAGAAAGTTAGCAGACGCATTATACGCTCAGCGGTTGGAATATATAAAACTGTTTTCTCCACTGCTGTGGTCGTGGTCATGTCCCCTGAAGTGAAGCAAATTGGTGGCTTAGTAGAATTATATTAGTTAATGTTTTTGTAACTGTACTTCACCGTTCCTTTTCGCTTCAATGGAAAGCCTGACGGATTGTGGGGCTTAAGGTAAAGTATATTATTATGTCCTTCTTAAAGCTTGTCTAGACTAAGGAGTCTAACCGTGTCTAGACTTAAATGTCAAGTAAACCCCTTAAGGGTACGTAAGTACTCATAAATTTCTGTGATTCATTTAAAATTCTACAGGAAAGAAGTAACGTTAACTGTAGCTTTGCAAAGAAATAGCTTTCATACTGTATCGCATCAATTTGCACACATAAAGCGAAGGGAAGAGAGCACGAGGCCGGCCGCCAACATGATGGTCTGACCAAGTAAAAGATGCTACGTCCTCAAGCAAATTTCAGCAGGTGGTGATGGCAACTTTGAACCGGAGTCAATGGAAGCAGATTGTCCGTTTAAAGGGGTCCAGTGACCACGATCCTCAGTAATGAGGGACCGATTGAAGAAGAAGATTGCATCTGTTGGTAATTGAACCCAACACAACCCTTTGCACGTGCTGGCAGCGTGATCAGCGCGTCATCGGCAAGCTGAGGCACGGCGCGGCGGCGACATGGCTCTTCCCGATGATCATTCGCTTCAACGGAGTCCACTGCGACAGACGATAGTCCTCTCTCATTTAAATAATAACTGTTTGTTCGGCAAAGTTTATCTTTCGTAAGATCTAGAACGCCTTAAACCCTTGCCTATTTATAAAGTCCTCTTTTTTATTGCTCCATGCGCTAAAAGCAGCTTAGTATTGTTCAGTAGCGTGTCAGATCTTCATAAACCGACATCTGAAAATACTATCGTTAGGTAGTTTTTATTAAAAATCCTACCTACCCTAACCTAACCACCGGCTGTTTGAACCCTGGTCATGATGCCAGTTGGGTTATAATGTAGGTATCTTCATGTCGTGGACTTTCAAAAAACAACCGGTTTATAAAGAATTTTAATTAGTGTAATATTTTCGGTGAACCTGGCAATTAGTCATCATAAGTCTGATGGTACTTCACCGAATCTAGGCAAACACTTTAAACAGTGCCAAAACTATGTGTGTTTGTATCACTTAAAACTACATAAAATAAATGTATGGGTACACGTACTGCCAGAATACAAGGCGATAAGAATTTAAAGAGATAAAATTCTTGCTCTCTAAATCAAAACTATGACTGATGAAATTGATGGATCTTTCTTGAATGGACTTCAAACAAAAAAATGATGGATGGTATAAAGTTTAAAGACTAGCCTTTTGGCTATCTTTCTATCACAGAACACGTGGGATTTGAAACAAATGAAAAGTTTTAAGAGTTTTGGAATAAATGGAAAGGCAACACTTTAGTCCTGGGCGTGGGTGATCTAGGATAAGATTATTAAGAGAGATTGTGAAGAAACATGTTATGAATCAACGAATAGTAATGTTAATGTATGTTACTGACCCAAACAGATACCAAATGCATTCAGTTTAATCATTTACAATTTCGTGTTTTTTTTTTTTCAATCGATGTGACGATGCATCGTGGTGGCCGTTTGACGTCTTTCGACGGAAATGATGATTATTTACGATTTGTTCTTCTGTGAAATACTTCTAGTAAAAGAAAACGGTAAAATACAAAAAGGTAGAACGGCACAATCAGGGGTTAATGTTATGTAAATCACCACTGCATTAAAATAATAGTAACAATTTAATACGTCCCAAAATCACCCCTACCTCTACTCTGATTACTAACATCTATAACATGCTTAGTTTATACACCAAAACCCGAAATACATAACAACCATGAAACTACTAACTAAAACAAGTACATAGCAACTACAACTGTGGACTTAACGCTCTCTCCGGCTGTTATGAAATTGTACAGAGTGAAACAATTGCTTACTACGTGGAAATGATTCTTGGATGTAGGTCGGTTGTTTAGAGTTTAATTTTCTGCGTACCTATTACTTTGTTCTAAGTCGGTAATTTCTTTTGTTGTTTGAAAGGAATAGGTTTTGTGTTTTAGTGAATATGTTAGCAAAAGTCTTGTGCTTGTCTTTTTTCTTTTTAGTGTGGTTCAGTTAGTTAATTGTTTCAGGCCTGACTTTGCGGAAATCCATTATAAAATACAATAGACGTAGATATATAACCTTTTCCGCTTAATTATTCTTCAAGAGTCATAAAAAACCCTGTAAGAAATCGACACGTGTTTCGATTGACTAGTCGCAAATTAGAACACGACATGTTGCCACGCCGAGCACTGGACTCGGAGTGAATCAAACCGCCCGGCAGCCCCATTTATATAGGATCAATGCTGGTTAAGTGACTATAAACCGCTGTCAGAGTTTTTATGACGACCATGGGCCTCTAACTTGGCTTCACATGCCGTCGAGAGATATATGTCAGACAGGCTTGTGCTGGCTGAAGCACGTTTAAAATATCTAATCTATTATTTTAAACGTGTAAATAATCTATTATAAATTAAGAATGACGTTAGATAAAAGCTAGTCAGTCTTGTAAAATGGATCCTCCATTTAATACGACTATAGGTCCGTTCACACGGCGATGATCAGTACAATATTTAACAGTAAAAAATTGAGTACACATTACACACGTAAGCATCTCACTGTTCATTCGGTTACAAGTTAAATTTAATTTAAAAACCCCGACAAAAACAAAGCATCTAATAAACGATTTTTTTTATAGGTAAGAACACTCTCTGTCAAGTCACCTTTCAAACTCAACCAAAAATATCAAAATCGGTTCAGCCGTTTGGCAGCTACGATAGCGCAGACAGACACACAGATACACACGTTAAACTTATAACACCCCTCTTTTCCGTCGGGGGTTAAAAAACAATTGCAGTATGCCACTGGAACGTTTTCTCAAAATGTGCAGTTCAATAATCAAACTGCGTGTGAAAGTGTCTTTTACTCAATATCTAAACAGATTGATATAATTATGTCATTCTAGCTTTTGATTCTTCATAGGTTCCAAAACTCTTTACAAGGAAAACAACTTTGACTGTACCAGTATTTTCTGGGACAGTAAATGCATAGCCCTAAGCACTACATTCTTACACAGACCGACACACATCATGACTGTCGTTCCTTTCATATCCAACCATCCATACGTGCTCCTGTAGTGAACTCTTCTTGCATTGATATAGTACTTACACTGACGCATCTCTTAGCATTTTGTGATGACGCTTAGTCATTTTGTAGTAGCTTTATAGAGGAGGCTGTATGTTTTTTCTGAATGAATCAATCAGGCTGGCCCCTTCATACTTGGAACTTAAAAATAACTGGTGAAATGTGAGTTTACTCTACACGTCTGCTTAACCTTTCGGGGAAAATAGTCGTGATGTTTTGTTATTCAGAATCAATAGAAAGAAGCCTCGTTGGTTTAGTGGTCGCAAACGCTACTGCGGAGCCTGGGTTTGTCTCCCAGGTCAGGCAAAGTGATATTGGTTGTTTATCCATTATGAATTTCTCAGTAAGAGCCTGGATTCCAGTAGAGTCTGGATTCCAGTCTAACCGGATGCGGCTGAATACCAGTACTTTACATGGAGCGACAGCCTATCTGACCTACACAACCCAGTAACTGGGTAATACGATACCTCTCGGTAAGACTGGTTGTCAGACTTTCGGGCTTCTGACGACCCGTAACGACTGTCAAAGATCCATAAATGACAGCCGGGACCAACGGCTTAACGTGCTTTTCGAGGCATGGAGGAGTCTAGGTATGTAAAGATGGTCACCCATCTACGGACCAACCCCGGCAAGCGTAGCTTTACCTGATGGATCGACCCGAGCGGCTGTTACTACAACTAGCTTCATCTTTCTGACTGACCGACCCTTTGACAATTCAAAAGTACCTGTAATTGGTTTATTTGAAATAAATGCTTTGAGTTTGAGTTTGAGTTTAGTTTGGGTTTGAGTTTGTTATTACTTAGCCACGAGCTCCTCATAGTATTTATCAGAAATGTGTGATCATATTTAAGGGTGTGGTACACATCATCAAACTGAATAACTTTATCCATGGGACCAACCGCGGAAAAAGAAAACAAAATATGTCCCATACAAAACTTCGATACCTACTCGACCCGTATGTATGGCACAGATGATTTTCATTGCTGATAGTAGTACTATGAACTTATGACTGTGAAAAACTCATTTAACTGAACCAACTGTGAGCGAGCCCAAAAATTTTTTTTTCTAGTCTATTTTTCATACGTTTTAATAAATGTTTTCTCATGTTTTGTAAAAAAATGTCTGTCATATTCTTCAAGTACCAAAAATTCACCACAACGGTTGTAGCTTAAGTAGGTACTCATTTCTAGAACCTACGAGTCCGTGCGAACATTTTTCTTTTTTACGTGATACGTACCACTTTATTTTTTATGAGACCTTCACAGATTCTTCAAGACCTGTTTAGAAACTCCACCAGAATGTATATACAAACATGTTGTACGTGTAATAAAACTGTGTGTCATTAAAAAACATCTGGGTTTCTAGAAAAAAGGAAAAGAAGTTTCAAAACTTTGCCAGCCCACAAATTGGTGGCTGGTGTAATACTTTATGAAAGTCTCTTTGACCCGACTGCCCCAGCCGGCTGGTAATGTTTTCTAGTATTATTCACAGACCCGCAGATTCATGTTTTAAAACCAAATAAAAGTGTGTTTATGACAATAGAACTTCAACAAAATTAACCCTGCTCAAACAACCAACGACTGAGCAAATGAGGCGCATTAGGCACAATATTGCCACATTTATGGCTCAATTTGGGCACACTGTTGCACTACCCAATATATAATCATCACAATCCGTCTTCGGTGACCTGTACCGACAGTTCGATAGCACACCTCTGACCCTTTGGATGGAGCAGATTGTGATCGTTGTTTACCAAAACTAGGTTAGTACAGGTCAAGTGAAATTAATTAATGGAATTCAAATTGAGAAGATGCAAATCGTCTTTATGTATGCAAGATATTGCTATTTGGATTTAGGTAGGTAAATGGACACCTTGGGAAATTACTGTGAAAAACTCTGTCTAAATAAATACATGACGCATTTATCTACCATAAATAAATGTATCTAGAATGACTAAATGTTACATAACTTTAGGTGTTCTCATTAGTTACTACTATAAAAAAATTATTCGTAGTATTGTCATAACTTGAGAAAAAAAATGAAATTTTGAAAGTATATAAGGATCGTGACAGGCGGCGTTCTGTATATAGTTTCTATCTACTATCATGACGTAAAGTAGGCGTTAGTTTATGTATGTTACTAGCTGTTGCATGTTGCATTTTAGCGTGAAAGCGTAACAAACAAACTCAGTTTCGCATTTATAATATTAGTTAAAATGTATATATATTTGAGTTTTCAATAAATTGATTACAATTGAACTAACGACATCCATAAAATGCCAAAAATCTTTAAGAGAATATTATGGTGTTATAACGAACAGAAAATTTATGTTATAACAAGCCTTCCGGTGATTGTAAAAGACACCATTGTTTTACGTGGGTCGTAAATAATGGGATACCCATGTAAGTAGGTCCCACGAACGGCTTGTTTATTTCGTGATAAAAACTGACAGGATTCGCAAGGGAGGCATTCGTATTTTTACACTGAAAAGCATTAAATTATATAACATGTGTTTTATTGAAACTATTTTGTATGTAGTTATTTTGTTATTGATATAATATGTTTATGTATGTTGTCTAAGGATCGAGTTGAGTGAAAAAAGGAAAGAGAAACCTTTACCGTGCAGAGGGAAAACACATACCTACTGAGTTATTATTATTATTGTACGTATTGGATGATAAAAGTTCAAAGGCGTCACAAATCAAATTCATAAGTGGTTTTCAGCGTTGAATATAATGATGTATAATAGAATGGGAACGATAATATTTTATTGAAATTATAAAAAAAAATATTAAGTAGGTAAACTTTGCCACGATCATCTCACCTCAATTTATTTCTACCCAAGGATTTTAAGAATTACGTAAAACCTTCACATCTCGTAAACTGCCGAACCGATTCCGATACACGATATATCTTCAAAAGGAAAAATATTATAATATGATAATAATATTTGAGGAAAAAGAAATGGAAAAATACTGGAAGACGCACGTCTAAGTATATGTTCATTTTCCTGTAGGTAAACCTCTAGCTCGCTTTGATGGCGGCCATTTGCAATACTGGTATTTGTCAAGTCAACTGACGAAATTAAATGGGATGATATTACTCTGTTTTCATTTGTTTATTTCGTTTTTATTCATATTTTATTTTGTTTATTATTAAGTATAGTACAAACATATGTTCGTTACTCGGTAATTCTCAATGATTTAGTTGATATTATTGTTATTTTTTGCGAGTTTCGTTACTTTATTGTTATTTTGTGAGCTGCTGTAAGTGATTACTATTATCCGGTTGTGTGGTTACGTGGCTACCCATTTTTTAGATAAGTGCGGTTAAGTTAGGCGCAGTTTCAAAATCCGTTAGGTTAGCTTTGTTGCACCTTGAAATAGAATTAGTAAATATGGTCGTGGTCGAAAAAAATAACTGCCAGCAAACCAATAGGTACTTTCAATTTTTTTATTAAGTAACAATCGATAGATAAACACCAACGGAAAGCTCAATAATTGTGAAAAGTACCTACAGAAAAATATAATTTTCTCGCATATAATATCACATTCTTTGATTATTAATGATTATGTCTTTGAGAAAAGTATCAAATTTCGTTAAACAGTTATATTTCAGCTTTTCTAGTCGCCAAGTATATTGAGGGTGGAAATAACAATAATGTAATGATGGGAGGGCATTCTACGGTCTAAGATCTCATAGAAGATTGTTTTCCTCAATATACTCTTACAAATTGCATTCAATGAGACGCAACAGGATAGTCACAAGTTTTTTCCTTACGTAATGGAAGACGAAATATCAATATTTTTGCGTGTTCCTTCGGATTTTTCTTGAGAAGACAAATAATAATAAAAAAATAAAACAACATAGTATGAATAAAACTACAACGCAGAATTGAATAAATCAAGCAAAAGAATGAATAGAAATTATGGAAAACGGTCAATTGGTGTTCTAAGTACCTAACTAGCTTCTCCCCGTGAATTCGACCGTGTTCTAAATAACTATAGGTATTATAAAACATGGAATTCGGCAATTTGTGTAGCTTTCTGTTAGTCGGATCGGTACTTCAATTATCTCCTACATTACAAACTTAGTGCAATATTAGAACTCTTTATATGTGTGTAGAAGTGTAATTAGTAAACCTTGAAAACGCGAAAAACAAATCAGCTGTTCCATACATTTGTGTTCACTTAAAACGACAAAATGTATGGAACAGCAGATTTTTTTTTGCGATTTCAAAGTTGGTCCCATAGAAAAAGTATATTATAGATGACATCAAACCATTAGTTTCAAGGATAACGCGTCTACCCTAACACCCTGTATATAAGAAGGAAAATGATGATCATCCACTTCATTTAAACATTTCCAATAAACAACATAAAATCGAAAGTCAAATACTTCGTCCACTGCATTGTACTTAATTTATCTTTGAACCGAAATGTGAGAGTTAGCAAAAGTCTTGACGTATAAGGAATTTCTGAAGTTGGCAAGTAATAGTGGAAATTGCAGCACCGACAAAAGCGTAGCTCTTAAGTTAAATAATATAATAACCCAAATATTCTACCCATTTCTTGAATAGTGATCGCAACTCTATCGTTTGAGCTGGGAATCATAAAAGGATGAATTTAGGTAGATTATATGTATTACTAGCTTCCGCTCGCGGCTTCGCCCGCGTGGTATGTCGATAAAAAGTAGCCTATGTCCTTTCTCAGGCTCATGACTATCTGTGTACGAAATTTCATTTAAATCGGTTCAGTAGTTTTGGCGTGAAAGCGCGACAGACAGAGTTACTTTCGCATTTAAAATTATTAGTAAGGATTTATAATAACATAACACCACGCCTGTAAGCAGAGGTGTACCCTATAGTACACCCACATTTAACACTTTGCCTGAGCCGGGAATTGAATCCGGGACCTCACGCTCAGCAGTTAGTAGCGGTTACGACCAATTAGGCAATCAGTTTATGATAGTAAATTGTAAATGGACTTCTGAAATTAATAGCAAAAAGAGGTTTCTTTAATTATTGTATCTAAGCTTGAGAGTGACCGTTTGAACTGATAGTATCGACTCATGATTTTGGAAAACCTACTTACTCACAATATAGGAAGAAAGACGAATTTTTAATATTTTAACAAAATCTCTGGCTGTCTTTTACAACACACACGGGAAGATAATGGTGGCCTACCTACTCTTGAATGGAAAGCATACGATCCAATTTACATACTTTTCTATCCATTCTTAAAAGTCGACCTTTACAAAGACATCTCCGTAATCACTAAATCTAAGACCCAAAATAGAAAACGTTGAATTCTTTCCGCATTCCGGAACGCGGATTCCTAATAATCCTGACCGAAATAAATTACGGGGATAAGGATAGAGCGCCATCGGTCATTATAATCCGGTGTGACGTCACCATTCACGTTATCTATCGCAGTAATCTGAACTGAGGCACTAAGTAGATAGGTACAGAAGGTTGATTCCATACAATGAACAAAAACAAACGAACGCACACAAATCAAATAAATCCAATCAAAAATCATTTATTCACATAGGCTGAAAATCAGCACTTTTTGAACGTCAAAATGACATAAGACAGTCCCCCAAAACGCCCGCCCTTTACTACTTTCTAGTGCTTTAGCTGGGACGAAGTAGTGGCGCAACAAACTCCCCAGCAGCGCAGCTTTCGTTTTTTTTTCTTTAACATGAAGAACGACAATAATCTGTGATGAGACAAATACGTACGGTGATCTGAAACTACATAGGTAATTATCTCAATCGAATGCCAGTCGAAGATTTAAATCGTTTGATTCGACCACGTCAAATCAAACGATTCTCTCTCTCGAAGATCGTTGCGTTTCTCATTCGTCGACGGTGACATTTGAATAGTATTGTCTCACTCACTCATACTAAAAATAGTACCTAACATTCAATGCGGGATGTGTGAGATCACTCTTTTCAGTTTAGGCACTTTGCCTGACCTTAGTGCGGTGAGGGCGAATCTAACGATGGAAATCTTTCATGCCAGTTGCAAATGCGCTTGCACTCGCTGTACGTGAAGTGTGTCAATGTGAACGTGCCTTTTCGCTCGATGTTTCGACCTTCTGTACACATCTGCTTTGTGCCTAAGGGGACATGCCTGAACTCGCCTTTAGGAAAGTCGTGCTTCGTAATGAAATATTAGTTTTTAAAAGGAAGGAAATGTCAAAGAAGTTTTTCGCTGCACGGTGAGTTTTATAAAGTATGTCGGAGAATTATGGAGGTGGAAGAATTTTTTTGTGATGAAAAGTTGTAAGGATCTTTTTTTATATGATATGAATGAATGATAAGGTATTTATAATAATATGTACATATTTTGTAGATAAAGAGTTTCTATGCAGTTATTTAGATGTGATACAGATTAATAGCAGTCTATATCTATGACCCATTTCAGTAGAAGTTCCAAGGAAATTATCTGCTACATCATTTCATTAAAATTCTGCTATGATAATTTGTCTGTTAAAAATGCCTATTTGGGATCCAACCACGACCAAAGGCTTTACGTGCTTTCCGAAACATGGAACGATCTTGGTATGTAAAGATTCCATCAAATCAAATCAAAATATTTTATTTCACATAAACCTACATGGGCACTTATGAAACGTCAGAAGCTAGGTGCACGGTTCCAATTGGTCGTTTCCTATGGAGAAGAGCCGGCAAGAAACTCCACAGTTACTCTTTTAAAAATAATTGGCTGTTAAAATATTTTCGAAATACAGTGTTATTAGGAATGGGAGGACAGTGTAGGCCTTTCAAAAGGTACCAGGTAAGTACTTAACAAAATAGAAAATGTTCAACAAAACTACCACTATCCACGGACAAACCGTGGCAAGCATAGCTTAACCTGATCGATCGACCCGTACGGCTCTTATTACTTAGCCACGTGCCCCTCTATACCCCCTATTTACAACTATCCTGATTCTAAATAAATAAAATATGAGGCGACCCTTATTTATCTAAGTTAGAACTAAGCTTTATTGGCACAGAATTTTTGATTACAACATCTTCTGCTTCAATCGAACTACACCTGCACGTGAAGCCCAGTTATCTAAGTATCGTGACGTCAAATAGTTGTTCTATTTATTATTATTTATTTATATATACTTTATTGTACACCACAAAAATATATAACAAAAAAAAAACAAACACTACAAAATATACAATGGGCGGCCTTGCTTGTTTATGCATGATCTATAAATAATTATAAATTAAAGTTGCTTTTCGTGTTTTTCTGTACTGCGTTGTTCTTCTAAACCACGCAACAGATTTTGATGAGGTTTTCACCATCATTTAGAGAATTTATTCCGGAAGGTTTATGTGTATAATACGTTGATATTAAAGTTACATATAAATAAGAAATCTCGATGTTTTGTCAAGACCTAAAAAGAGTGGGAAGCAGGAGCGGGTCGCTAGTGATTTATAAATGCAATCCGTCACATTCCCAAAGCTCCGTAAACCTACCATTTTAACAGTGCGAGATAATGTTTATAATGATTTTGCGTAAGTCTCGATCACGTGGGAATATCGGGATAAAAAGTATCCTATGTGTTAATCCAGGTTATAAACTATCTGTTTGCCAAATTTCATCCAAATCCATTCAGTAGTTTTTACGTGAAAGAGTAACAAACATCCATCCATCCATCCATCCATACTTACAAACTTTCGCGTTTATAATATTATAAAGTTAGATAGTCCTCCAGACCGTATTTCGGCCACGGCGGCCAATCTCAACGGAGATTAGCTTTCGGCGCGGGAGATAGTATAGTGCACAAGTGTACCTACTCTCTCTTCCCTCACTCTCATAGTCCGATGGGACGGCAATCCGTGATTGAGTAACAACCACACAAACTTTCACGTTTATAATATAAGTAAGATAGTAGGATAACCCAGAGGAAACAAAAAAAAACATACAGACGAATTGAGAACCTCCTCCTTTTTGAAGAAGTCGGTTAAAAAGAAGCGACGGCCGTTCAAAATAAAATTGTCACACGTATCTAAGCTACGTTTATAATAATTAAAATTGTTGGTTTATTTGTTGGTAAGAGTTAGTAATATCTAGAAGTACTAGCTGATCCGATTACAAAATCTTTCACTAATAGAAACCAACACTATTGCCGAGTGTCATAGGATTATATGCTCTAGGGAACAGTAGACTTAAACGCGGATGACAGTCGAAGGCGGATGCTAGTAGGAGACAACCAGCACATACTATAAAAGTGCGAGCACGTCAAACGGTTTTATGTATGAAGAAAACAGGGTTTTTCAGGACATCTCGACAAACATTAGACTGTTATGTCTGTTGCAAGTGTGCAACTCCTTCGTTTGCTTAGAGCGATAGTTTATCTAATATTATAATAGTCCTCCAGACCGTACTTCGGCCACGGCGGCGGCCAATCTCAATGGAGACTAGCCTTCGGCGCGGGAGATATTATAGTGCACAAGTGTGTGCGCAGACACAGGTGCTTTTATTCCGATGGGACGGCAATCCGACACGACCGGAGAGAGATCAGGCGCAGGACCAACGGCTTCACGTGCTTTCCGAGGCACGAGGGGCCAACTTCCAAACTCCGGGCTGTTACTTAGAAATTCCTTATGGAAAAACCCAATAATACTTTGCCCGACCCGAGAATCGAACCCAGGGGTGGTATTATGAAGTATTAATGCGATCATTATTCCACTGCGAAAACGGTGCTAGCGGTCTTGGTTAGCTCCGTCTCTCACTCACACTGGAAAAATGGTGGCATTAATACTTCATAATAAGGCACCAGGATCCCAGTCGCGCTTGCGTCCATGAGACCAGCGGGGCAGTTAGTTTATCTAATACACAGTATCCGAAACAATTACTTCCTATTTAATTTATACTTGCCTCAAGATATTATCTCCCTAATTAATTTGGCAAGTTGTAGTCAGGGACTCTATAAACGTTCTGCAAAAACCTGCTTTACAAAGAGACCGCTAGCTTCATTACCATCCTTCTCACAATTTGATTAAAATTGTAGACGGAGCCAAAGTTTTCATTGTAGGAAACCAGAACTGTTTACTTACAGTTTTGGTAGTTCATCTTTAAGAAAATTTGTGCAAGTAGTTAATGAAAGAAGACTAAATATCTTTGAGACTCCGTTGGTCACTGTGACCTAAAAATGTTTAAAGTGACATGGATATACATTTAGACGTCATTACTTAATCTTTCAACTTCATCGCCATACAGAAAACTTAGGTATTCAATTTACCATTTAAAAACGCTTTTAGAATACTTTAAACGTAAAATTAAACGTTGATATAGTTAGTGTGAGTAGAAGAAAGAAATATTAACAAGATACAAAGTCAAGGAAAGTAAAACAACCGCACGGGTCAATCCATCAGGTTAAACTACGCTTGCCGGGGTTAGTCCATGGATGGAGTACCATTTTTACATACCGAGACTCCTCCGTGCTTCGGAAAGCACGTTAAGCCATTAGGCCCGACAGTCATTCGTGAATCGTTGACAGTCGTTACGGGCAGCCAGAAGCCCGAAAGCAGTCTTACCCGACAGGGTCCACAATGATCTAAAATTATGTATATTTTATGCAAATAAATATATTGAGTATTGAGTACCAACATTTTCCCAACTATGTAGGGGTCGGCTTACTAGTATTATAAATGCGAAAGTGAGTTTTGTATGTTTGTTTCTTACGCATTCACGCTAAAATGGCTGATTGGATTTAGAAGAAATTGGCACATGAGTAGACCATGACCTGGAATAGGACATAGGATACTTGTATCCCGATATTCCCACGGGATCGAGACTGACGCGGGTGAAACCGCGAGCTTCAGCTAGTCCTAATATAAAAGACGAAGACGTAACAGGTTGTTAAGCAATTATAATCTAATAAAACGACAAATTGAAATAACCATTTCACGTTATAATGCCGCCGGCTTCTAACCTTTGCCATTTAACTCAAATTTCTCCGCAATTCATATCACTAAGGATTATTCCTTGATCTATACAAGATTGATAAATATAAAAGCAGATTGATATGAGCGTGTATGAAAGTGGATTTTATTAGGGTTTTCACTGACATTCTGAATGTTTTGGGGTAGAGTTATGCCGCAATAATTTTTGTGTAAGAAACCGCTGGTGCGTCTGACGGATAACCGAGAAAAGTTGTACATTTTTGTTACTGTTTTTTTATTGTTACTATCTCATTTGACTAATTTGTTGCCTGTATGATATCGTTACATAATATATTTACACGTACATACATAATATTATAAATTAAAGTTGATTTTCGTGTCTGTCTGCGTGACCGCACTTTTCTTCTAAACTACTGAACGGGATTTGATGCGTTTTTCACCATCACTTAAAGAATTTATTTCAGAAGTTTTATTTGTATAATACATTTTTATTAAACTTACATACTTTTATTAAAAAATCACGATGTTTTGTCAAGTCGTAAGAACCGTGGGAAGCAGGGATGGGTCACTTGTTACAGGCTTATGTCCATGAATGCACTGATTTTGGATATTCGATGCGGTTGATAAACATATTGATTTCTTACCGTTATAAGGCTGTAAATCCAATCTAAAATGGTTGGTTATGGCATAATTTAGTAAAAAATTCAAACCGCTTTTTTCTCGAATACAATATTTAAAATAGAACAATAGTATATACTAATATTATAGTATCTATACTAATATTATAAAGCTGAAGAGTTTGTTTTTTTGTTTATTTGTTTGTTTGAACGCGCTTATCTCAGGAACTGCTGTTTGGAATTGAAAAATTATTTCTGTGTTGGATATTCCATTTATCGAGGAAGGTTATAGTCTATATAAAATCACGCTACGACCAAAAGGAGCGGAGCATAAATGAAAAATGTTGCAAAAACGGGAAAATATATTCCTTTTTGAGAGCTTCCGCTGCGTGCGCTGCGTAAACGGTTTAAGTTACTCAAATATCATGTACGATGGAATTATTCCTTTTAAAAAGTTCTAAAAAAAAATCCGGGACAGCATAATGTCTATCTTTTAAGATTGATTCACTATAACCTTTTTTATGGTAATCAAATTTTTTCAAAGTTAATGCATTATTTGCGAAGGAGTTTTATAAATAGTTTCAACATCAAGAGTATTTTAAATGTAGCAGTAAAATACTTTTTAATTCATTCGAATCGGACATTTATTTTCGAAGATATCACGAGTATAAAAATGCAATACGCGAACCGTTCGACGCCGGCGCCGCGCCTCCACGACGTTCCCTACTTTAGAGAGGACAGGCGGGTAGACAATTAGACATGACCTGGAATAGGACATAGGATACGTTTTATCCCTATATTCCCACGGGATCAACATCTACGCGGGTGAAACCGCGGGGCACAGCTAGTGATAATATATAAATTATAATTTGTAACAGTTCACGATTGGCGTGTCCATTCGATTTGCAAATTAGAATACATTTTATCTCTGTTGCTAACTCGATGCAAATCTGTCGATATAAACGTATAATATGATTTGGTAATATACAAATGTAGGCATTATTTCTGATTAGGCGTAAAATGTAGTTATTCATCCTATTTCATATCTCAACTGTCCATCCAATCTTGTTTATCACGCCCATTAGTCGTGTCACATAGATCCTAGTTATGTCTGGTATTTAATAAAGCAATAATTTTCTCTAGAATTGAGGAGAAAACAAGAATATTCTCGTCAGCTTGTCTTCCCGCGTCAGTTATTTGACCGTACGAAATTAATAAGTGCCTAAATAGGCATGAAATTGTGTTTACGAGATGCTTAATGTTCAAAAAACATCTAGCTATTGTAACGATATAATCGATTGTGACTATTTTAATTATAGTAATTATTATAAACCAAACTAAGATCGTAATCAAAAAATTGAAAATCAGTACCTAATAGTGGTTAACTAAAGCCTTGAAAAAGAAAAAAATATTTGTTCATATTTCACGGCAAAAACCTTCTAAAATTAGGGTCATAAATTCAGGCTTCCTCGGTGACAAACTAGAGACTTTATTGAAGATTTTTCTTCACAAAAATCTCATATTTCACGAACATCAATTTACCTAAGTAAGCAATATGGGTGTTAGACCCGGGATCTCATTCTAGGACACAAAACTTAATTTAGCTAAAAGTATTTTGCCATGAAAAAAGATCCGTGTAATCATATTAGATATTTATAACTTTGGGTCCATCACTAATTATCTGTAAGCAGATTTCATGGGTCACTGAAATTTGGGACACTTGAACGCCTCTCATCAGAAAAACCTGTTTTGTCAACTAAAGAAGATGCTTAATTTTGTTGGTACCTTATTTTTATATTCCGGTAGATAAAGCGCCGACAATCCACGAAACGAAGTCACATAAAAATGTCACTTGCAAATCCAAAGCTTACCGACCAAAAGAATACGATTAAATGAATCGTAAAATCATTTCCAATAATTTATCTTCCATGCAAATGCACGATTCCTTTAACAATAATAACGGGGAATACTTTATCATATGAATACGATATCGGCACTTCAAACAATTTTACACTAGAAAATATATAAAAAATTACACTTCACTCACCGTTTTTTTATTAAATCACATTTGCAGCACGTAGAACTAGGTTAAGGAGATAACGGTGTTTAACTTTGTGGGTAACTGTAGTTCGAATAACGCGCGCCGAATTAGTACGCACAAAACACGGCGAGTACGTCTGAACGGAATAGTCGCCCGCGTAGCACTGGGAGACGCGCAGTCTCCGGATCATGCCGTACCAGCTCCCAAATGACTCGCGTAGCCCGTAGCGCTACGCCGTAGCGTCGACGCTACGACTCTCATAAATTATGATAAACGCGTTTATTTAATTACGCCGATGGGCACGACAAATTTTTTTTCGTACTATAAAGTGTCCACTTAGAATAACAATTTTGATCTTGTTTGTATTTAATTTAGGTCGGATGTTGTTTGGTGTAGGATAATTATCGGCAATAAACAAAATTTTGTCCATTGACAATATTAGAATGTTTTATTTAAATTATTTATTTTTAAATTCGTGTACAAACTTAAAATAAATCGTGAAGTTTTTAAGCGCAGCATCGACTACCGTCTTAAGAGGCTTTCTTTCAATGGCTGGATTAGGCTCTTGACGTAGAACGAAGTAATCCAGGATACATACAACAGCGTGAAAGTTTTTACAGCGTAGTTACCGTTCTATACAGCTAAAGTACACCATTGAAAAGAAGAAATCGTGTTAATCGGGTACTTTAAGTAAATGTTATAGACTCGTTGGGAAAATAAAGATGAGACTTCCTACAAGATACGTCCTTTTGAAAGACTCGGTAATTTTTAGTGTTATTTATTTGTGAGCTGTGTGTTTTGTTGTTATGTACTGTAGTAAGTAGGACAATCAAAATCAAATCAAATCAAATCAAATCAATTTTTTTATTCAGGAATACACCCATATAAAATTCACAACAGATTATAAAATTCAGAGCAGATTATAAAATTCACAACAGATTACAAATTCATATTCATTCAATTCAATTCAATTAATTAATTGTACAATAAAAGGCGTACTTTGATTTATCTTTTTTAGGGTTCCGTACTCGAAGGGTGTCAAACGGAACCCTATTACTAATAATAATATTGTAATATTTTAATATAAAACTGATTTGCATCCCTAACTTCACACTTTCGGGTCCGGTTGAAAACCAGCGTCAGGCACTAGTTGTCTGGCATTTTTGCTGAACTGGGCCGTGAAGCACACTCCCCTGATAATGTCCTACTTTACCTTCTTATTTGTTTCTTTATTTTTGTTTTTTATCTGCTGTATATTATATATATTGTGTGCCTGTTAGTCTGTGCTCATGAAATATATTTTCTTTCTTTCTTTCTTTTATTACTATCTAAGCCTCCGCTGTCCATCCGTCCGTCCGTCTGTCTGTCAGTGAGTATCTCATGAACCGTAATAGGTAGACAGTTAAAATTTTCACAGATTGTGGATTGCCGCTATAACTAAAAATAAAATAAAATAAAAGGTCCCAATACAAGAAACGTGTTTTTTTTCGTTTGTTGCTAAATATTTTACTTGGCTGGATTTTATTACTTACAATGTTGCTGAGTTGAGTTCCACTATAAATGACTGACAAATGCTTGCACTGACTGGACAGGTCCACTCAAATCTATGTGGTTCTTTCCTCAAAATACCATTTCACACGCTAATCTACATGGTCCTTATTATGGCCTGACCAAGATTATGTCTGGACTTTAAAAGAGACTGCGACCTCTTCGCTCTTCATTTGTTTCGGCCTTTCTTCTCAGAGTAGTCAGATAGGAAACGCCGACTTCATCTAACTTATTTTTAATATGACGTGTAAAAGTGATTCCAATAACCTATTTGCAGAATAAATAATTTCATTGTGATCTGGAAAAGTGCCCACTAATTTACCCTCATGAATGGCATGAAATTATTGGTTATTTTCAACAATTATATTATAACAATGCATCATTTTATTTAACCGTAAGTCATGTAAAGCCAGTATAATTGACTAGCTATTGCCCTCGACTTCATCTGCGATCCAAGATGAAAACTAGCCAATTCCCTTCAGATCCTTCCAGATCATGGTCTACCCATGTGCCCAAATTTCATCCAAAGCGTAAAAAACAAACAAACTCACTTTCACATTTATAATAATTAGTTAGGATTAGGATTAAAAAATTTACTGTCGACCAAAATTTTCTGTATTCAGTGTGGTTCCGTAGCCACTAAATGGCGAAAACGGAATCCTTATAATTTCGTCATGTCCGTGTGACCGTCTCTCCGTCCGTCCGGATCACGCCTGTGTCAGTGGATAGCGATGAGAATTGGAAAGAAGGTTTATTCTGTGCACCGCTAAATAATAGTGTGGTGAAATTACGTAGAAACTTATTCGGGGAGGCACTCAGGAGTCAGGGCAGGGGAGACAATGAAAATAATGCACAATAAGTGCGGTCTATTGTTGGATCCTATAATTGAAAAGATTATGGTATTTCTAAAAAGACTTTTCCATTTAAGGTATTGTGTGTTGAATGAAAATTTCATGAAATCGTCAGTCAATACACTTAAATGAACTTACAGAGTTGTATTGCGGATTCTAATGTTTATAATTCTGTAAATCCATATTTGTTACGGCCGCTAATAATATTTAGATCAACATACAACCTGATACTGACCTGCAAATTGCAAAAAACGTAAGAAAATTGGAATTTCGCGGGCTACCCTAGCGCATCAACCTTAAGTCAATATTTTTTAAGATATTGCTAATTTTCGGTTACAACCGCTGAGATAACTTTTTTTTTCTTAGCTTTTTGAGAACACACACTTTTTTATAAGATAAGTACTAGTTTTCCTTCTGATAACACTTATTTTGCCGTATAAAATAAAACCCCTATGAAAATAACATACAACCTTATGGATGTAAGGTTGTTCGTCTGTTGTTTCTACTTGCCCCCATGGGGATAAAGCGGTGAGTTTATGTATGTATGTAGGTATGTAAATTACAACCAGTTGTAAGTACAAAGTTGGGTACTCTTTTTTAGGTGTATTTTTTAAGAAAAAATAAACGTGTCTACTAAAATTATTTTCTTATTGTGACCATTAAATTGTGAATTGTCCTAACTTCAAGCAATAGACAATAAATGCTGGTTACTTTTTAATTTCTCTTTGTTTTTTTCGAATAGTATTGGGCTTTTGGCTACCTTGTAAAAGTTTTATTTAAAAATAAAGGCTTTTTCTTTTTTTTTGTTTAAAAAATTATTTACACAAAGTTGCTCGTAATTCCTGTAAGGAAAACATTTTTCCAAGCACGCCTTATTCGGAGCAGAAAAAATAAAAGATACCGATAAATAACGAAATACCTATATAATTTAATTTCCCACGACCTACGTCACCTTCCCCTCCCGGGAACTGGTATTCGTATTCTGAGAATATACGGCACACTTGTAATATCCCAATATCACTTAATTAAGAAGACATTGTCTGAGCCAGAGTGGAACATAGCGTAATGAGACAGATTTCGCTGAAGCCACGTTTGACGTAATCAATTTGAGGAACGTGACGTTTGTTCTCAGTTTCTATATCATAAAACGATTCGTTGAAATAAGGTTTAAGGGGATCATAGACCCTTCGTATCTTGGCGTGAGCTACATGATAATAGCTCAAGCCGTGATAAAATAAAATAAAAACGTGCCGTGGGCCTACCACGACTGCGCCGAGTAAACGTAACGTTTTCAACAGTTTTATAATTAAAAAATATTTAAAAAACAAAAAACCCGACTGCAAAAACCTATACTTAACTCAAAAGAGAAACCGGCCAAGTGCGAGTTGGACTCGCGCACGAAGGGTTCCGTAGTCCGTAAAAACGGCAAAAAAATCACGTTAAATGTTTATTTTATTCTGATTTTTTGTATTTTTTATTATAGCGGCAACAAAAATCCATCCTCTGTGAAAATTTCAACTGTCTAGCTATCATGGTTCATGAGGTACAGCCTGGTGACAGACAGACAGCGGAGTCTTAGTAATAGGGTCCCGTTTTACCCTTTGCGTACGGAACCCTAACAGGGGGGTTGAACTTTATTTTTTGTAAGGTATTGCAAGCGGTGACAAACAAAAGTTACACCATATTGCAGGTTATGGTTCTACCTTTGCACATCCAATATCTGCCTAGCCTTTTCCCAACTATGTTGGGGTCAGCTTCCAGTCTAATCGGATGCAGCTGAATACCAATATTTACATAGGGCGACTGCTTATCAAACCTCCACAACCCAGTAACTGGGTAATACGATACCCCTTGGCAAGACTGGTTGTCAGACTTTCGGGCTTCTGACGACCCGTAACGACTGTGAAAGATCCACGAATGACAGCCGGGACCAACGGCTTAGCTTGCTTTCCGAGGCACGGAGGAATCTCGGTGTGCAAAGATGATCCCATCCTGGACCTACCCAGGCAAGCGTAGCTTAACCTGATGGATCGACCCATGCGGCAGTTATTAAGAAGCCAGGAGAACCACAAAAAAAAAAAAAGATTTCATAATTAAATTACGACACGTCGCTGGTGATCTTCTAATAAACAACATGGACATTTTACTGTCTTTGATATTTCGTACAGAGTTTGTACTGACACAAAAATGGTATAGCGCCCGAGAGACGCACTGTGGAGATAAATGAATGTATCATATCAAGCAATCCCCTAAAGGTTTTAGCAAAGTTGGTATCAGGGTCAGACACTACATACGAGACATATTTATTGTTTTACTTTACTACACATAAGTAGTAACTTTACATTTTTTGTAAACTAGGTAAATAAAACGAACGTGGTGTTATTTAATTTATAACATGTCACCTCTCAGCTCTTAAATGTATATTAGATCCCATCAAAGACATAATTGTGAAAATAGGAACCAAGTCTTTTAATTCAATTTAAGAATATGCGTGGTTGTCGAATTGAGATTTTTGCTATTATAATTTCAAAAGGCGCTATGTGTTAGTAAAAATAGATTGCTTGGAAAATATTTCAAATCGTAAAAAAAAAACTGTTTTCTGATTTTTTCCTTTTACACAATTACCTAGCTGGACGCCGGAGGAGCTCGTGGCTAAGTAATAACAGCCGCTCGGGTCGATCCATCAGGTTAAGCTACGCTTGCCGGGGTTGGTCCGTGGATGGGCGACCATTTACACATATCGAGACTCCTCCGTGCCTCGGAAAGCACATTAAGCCGTTGGTCGCGGCTGTCATTTGTGGATCTTTGACAGTCGTTACGAGTCGTCAGAAGCCCGAAAGTCTGACAACCAGTCTTACCGAGAGGTATCGTATTACCCAGTTAATGGGTTGTGGAGGTCAGATAGGCAGTCGCTCCATGTAAAATACTGGTATTCAGCTGCATCCGGTTAGACTGGAAGCCGACCCCAACATAGTTGGGAAAAGGCGAGGCAGATTGACCTAGCTGGACGCCAAATTTCAACTTTCTAGGTCATCTGGAAGTGATGAGTGGGGTTAGGTTTTTGATCTATCTATGTCAATCAGTGTGATAAAGATAAAGTGAAAAAAATGCTGCTGATTTTTAGACGTTAATATCTCAATAACCGTTTGAGGTGTATTTCTAAAATTCGGGGTTCTAGTTAATCTAAGGGGTTTTAATAAATAAACAAAAATTTCATGTGTTTACGTCAAAATGGTTCGTGTAATATAACACACGGCTGCTGCGTCGCCAGTTCTTGGCTTGACACGCTGCCGCGTGTCCAGGTAATAACAAACATCCAAACTACGAAACAGTAGGATAATTATCGCATTTTAAGACAATTTCCTATTTTAATTTATCATCCTATATTACACTAAATTCGACTCCTAGATTCAGAATGATACTCAAAACTAACTCTAAAACCGTGTATACATACCTAACCCTCAGGGACAGCATGTAATCTAAAATCAGTGTAATATATGTCCGCTTAGAAACTGAGTGACGTTATTATTAAGAAGACGTGATGCGCGTCACAACTGTTACGCTACTGTGGTTAGGGTGCGACCTTAAGGCTGTCACACACTTGTGCACATTTATAAAATGGTGCAAGGTCACGAGCGGGGAAATTCGATATGGGATGCAGGTGCTGAGTCTAATGCGGGACCGTGGCCGGGACCCTGGCAACAGGCAACTGAACGGAACACGGGTGGGTTTCAGTCAGTTAAAGTCTGACACGCCCTTCCGCTCCGCCCAGAGCGGGAGAAGTCATTAGAGGATTTCCCAAAATCCATACTAATATTATCAATTCGAAAGTATGTAACTTGTCCGTCTATAGGTACCTTTTCACGCCTAAACCACTGAACGGATTTCGATAATATTTGGCAAGGACATATATAGATGGGGCATGGATACAGGGCTACTTTTTGTCTAAAAAATAACCTTAAGGGGGGAAAGTTTGTATGAGAAACCTATCATTTCTTAAGTTAGGGAAATGCGAAAGTGAGTTCGTTTATTTGTTTGTTTGAATAACGCTTTCACGCTAAAACGGCTAAACGGATTTAGATGAAATAAATCTGGAATAGGACATAGGATACTTTTTATCCCGATGTTCCCAGAGTCAAGACTTACGCGGGAGAAACCGCGGGGCGCAGCTAGTATAGAATAAATCTCACAGAAAGTAAAAATTCAAGAAAAAAAATTAAAAATTAAAAATCCGGATACACGTAATCTGTTCGATTTATGACACGTGTGACTCCGGATTTTTAATTTGTCTGTCTGCGGTGTCTTGTTTATACCTTTTTAGTCGTAGTTGGGTTTTAGTTTTTATTACTAAATTTTTTTTTAATTCTTTTGAGGTTATAATAATTATATTATAATTATAATTATAATTTTTGAAATGTGCTCATTAAGGCCTTTCATTTGATACCCAACATAGTTCGATTAAACAATTTTTTTTTTTAGTTCCTGACTTTATGTCCTCTAGAGGGCGCATTTTTTATGTATTTAATGTGACGTCATATAGCCTATAACCAGCGGACGATCAAAACGCTTCCAACGATACCTTATTTGTCAAATTGTGATGAGTGGTTTAGAAGATAGGAGGGAACAGATGAACATACCTACATACATACATACATACATACCGGTCAAAATCATAACCCTCCTTTTGTCTTCGCCGTAGTCGGGTAAAAATAAAATTGCACTAACAAACAAATATTCAGATACAAAAACCCTTAAATAAATTATTAAAAAAAGAAATCTTAACAAAGAGAGGCCAATGTCCAAATAGCTAAAGGGTCTAAACAAAAAGCCTTAGGTGACTAATCTATCATCCTTCTAAGTGACAGCTCCGAAAAGTATTTTTTTTAAGATAAAATAGAATAGTTGGTACTCACAATTTAACGTCAAAAACTTAATTTGACCTTTTTTCTTTATTTTAAACTAGCTGCGCCACGCGGTATCACCCACATAAGAGTCGATCCCGTGGAAATCAATCAATCAATCAATTGAATGTGCCAAATTTCATCCTTTTCAGCCGTTTTAGCGTGAAAGCGTAACAAACAAACAAACTCACTTTATTATTATAGTTATGACTAGCTGTGCCCCGCGGTTTCACCCGCTTAAGTCTCGATCCCGTGGGAATATCGGGATAAAAATTATCCTATGTCCTAACCCAGTTCATGGTCTACGCATGTGTCAAATTTCATCCAAATCAAATTCAAACAAACTCACTTTCGCATATACAATGTTAGTTTTGGATTAGGTAGTTAGGATATTTAGGATTAAAGGCCTTTTCATAAGCACATTTTGGGATTAGTTAAAGAAAATTAAATTATTGACAGTACTTAATAGCTTTGCCCCGATGCCTCCTGGGTGCCTAACACCACCTCTTATATATCTCCTCCTCGACGAAACGAAAACAGGCGTGGTGCCTTATGTAAGTAACAGCAGGGGAGTCACTATTAGTATTATTTTAATCTAATTTCAGTGGGCGAAAGAGATGGAGCTATACGTCCTGTAGAGCTTCATCTCTTTCCTACACTGAAGTAATACTAAAATAATACTTATAGTGACTCCCCTGCTGTTACTTACATAAGGCACCACGCCTGTTTTCTCTAAGGGGCTGGGCAGAGAAGTGTACCTTTAGTACACCCACATTTCACAAATTATGTTTACGTCTCATGTAATAGGCGGCGACCCTATTGCCATCAACCGAATGCACAAATCCAAATTGCGGGCTGCTAACCAGATAACACTTTTCCCGACCTGGAAATCAGTCAGTTGAAAATAAAAGTATGAATAAATAAATAAAACATTATGCAAAAAAAATAAAGCAACTAATTTCATAATAATATCACTTTAGAAATTGAGGCGTGGAATTTACAAATGGGCTAAGTGCCAAAAAAGCAAAACCAAAATTTTTTCCTTCAAAATTGCTATGTTGGGCATACAATTTTTTTTTGGCACCTAACAATTATAAAATTCTGTCTTGTTTATTTCCAAAACCAAGACACCATGGACGGCAATCATTCATGGTTAACTAAACTGCGTAACAAGGCAATATAGCCGTTAAAAGATGACAAATTGCTATCCAATTACTAAAGAGCCAATAGCAGTTATTCCCCACAATACAGAAATGACAAGGATCCGACACTTTCTTTCCGATTCTCTGACGAAACAAAAGCAATTTATACATAGACACCTACAGAGGAAGGCCGTTTGTCCACCGCACTGCGAACGGGAACGTCAACGAGAAACAGTTGACGATGCCATAGTAAATGTACTGTCGCCACACAAACAGTGTAAGGGCGTTTGTCCACCGCCGCCGTCACCGGGACTTCACGTTCCGTTCGACTAATCTCGTTTCTCGGTGACGTCCCGGTAACTGTGGTAGTGGACAAACGCCCTAAGGCACCGTTCTTATTGTGTCATGATAATTTTATTATCGTTCGACTGTCGTTTCTTGCCGTTCCCACGGGGACGACTGGCATTTTTTCCATAAGGTTTTTTATTTTTTTTCAACGAGCCCTTTGGCCACTTGCGGTTGTCACCGGTGCCTATGGACATTCGTAATGTTATACATAGCCATCTCCGATAGTGCGTTTCCATCCCCGATACAAAGCCTATTTCGGCTTTGTCTCTGGAAAATAGTAACGGTACAGCAGAAATAGAGGTATGTATGGAAAAAAATGGCAATAGGACGTATCCGACTGAAAAAAATATCGTCAATGACAGTAAACCGTACCGTGGTTTAATATGCCCCAAAAGTGAACAGGACGATTACCTATCGTCACGATACAGTGAGAACACTCGCTTATGTTCGCAGACAATTTTAATATAATTACGTCATCGGTCCGTACTGCTGGCTTGCTGATATTACGTCACAAAAAATAGAAGGGCCATTATTAGAGGCTTGGCTCTCTCTGATAGATAGGTAGGTACAGTCAGGGGCACAAGCTTTAATACTTTTAGTCTAAGAATTGGTCATTTTGGTTTTTTTATCGTAAAAACAATATTGCATGCTTTGCCTTCACTTCTGCTGTGATGCTAAATTATCCTATGCTCATATTACATCTGATACTATAGTAGTTATTAAATATGTCATTAATACATTTTGTAGTTTATCTTAAATGGAGCGACGTCATTAGGCATCTAAGTTAATAATTGTGACTAGGCTTACAATGGCAATGATCTAAACAAAAAGAAACTCCAAAGATAACAATTTTTTTTTTTCTTTATGTGTGGGTGTTTGTATGGGTTACTGACCTGTCGCCTAAACAATTTTAGGTGGCAGATTTTTATTTAGTTTAATCTCAGCGTATGTAAAGTTCACTCATCCAACCCACCCACGCCAGTTAGTAATTTGAACGTATTATTTTAATATCAATCGACCTACTTTGTTAATTAATAATCTACTAAATCTATAGGATGACCCACATCCTATAGATTTAGTTGATTATTAAATATATTGATATTTCTAAGATATGGCTATCTAAGCAATAATCTTGTTACTCTCAGAACAAATAGAATAAAATATTACAATCATTTATGATTCGCAGATTTTTATTTTATTTTTTATTCCATTCATATTGAAAACTCCATCAGTAGCAGAGATTGTGTTTCAAATATTCTAAAATTAAGTTTATTTTAGTTATTCAAAACATTTTGTAGTTCGAGGTCTTTGTAAATACACTAATAGCAATTTAATTTATTTAGACTAAAATATCAAGATTTAGTCGCGTTCAATTTTCTCTACGGTTTAGTCGAGTTTGTTAATTATAAAAGTGACGTTATTATTTTCAAATAGATTAATTTGAGATAGTTCTTTATCGAAATATCAGATTTTATTCTGTAAATAAATCTTGATAGTAATCACAGATAATAACCAAATGCAACGCCAAATGTACTTACCTTACAATAATTTATTTCATGGAGTTTGAATAACTCGACTTTTCCCGTATTTTTTATTTTATCCTACGATGTATTTTTCGTAGAATATAGGGTTACGTTCACGAAAGATTACTATCGCTCATCATTCAACCTCATTTATCCGCAGTATCAGTGCCTTAGTGCCATAAATGTCCTTATCAGCCTAACGACTACCGCCATCTAGCGAGTGAATGAAGAAGCTTAAATTATGGGGACATCCGAAAGGTCTGAAAATGGTTACACATACAAATGTCATGTTGAAATGAAGCTTTAAATCAAATCAAATCAAACCTTTTTATTGTGGGCATAGGTTATACAGACAGATGTTAGGTAAATTACAGCTTGAATTTTTTTTTTTTTTTTAAATAAACAAGACACCACAGACAGACAAATTAAAAATCCGGAGTCACACGTAATCTGTTCGATTTATGCCCTAACACGTGTGACTCCGGATTTTGGGTTTTAGTTTTTATTATTATTTATGTATTACTGCTTTCTAATTTAATTTAATCGTAAATAAATCAATTCGGGCATCCCCAAACCATTTGTGCACATGAAAAACAAAGAACTCAAGAAACTCATCTAAAACCCATTCAAAGATTTTCGAAATCTGTTAAAGAGAAACCTATAAAGGGTATTTTTCCTAGCCATGGTTTTGATAAAAAACACCTGTATTCGTTTAATATTGTTATGAAGTATGTTATGCACACATTCATAGTAAATATTACGATGGTCAAGACAAACAAAAAACACACACACACAAAAAAAAAATGTTTAAAAGAAATAAAGGAAACTTTATGCCCACAGTTATAATGTTAATTAAATAATATTGGCTATTGTAGTGACAAAAACCATTGTTAATTTATCAACTTTCATGGCAACTCAATGATGACGTCAATGAACATTAATACAGAATATATATTTTTTAAATTATGAACTGTATTAAGTTGAACATTCATTGGAAAATGGAGAAGCATTTTGATTGTGGAATTTACATTGAACTGAATTCTAGTGGTAATACCAACCCAGGACCCGACGGCTTACCTGGGAAGGCCTGGGTCCTGGCCATGGAGGCTCTCGGGCCTCGACTAAGGGGTCTCCTGAGCGCATGCATGGAGAGGGGCCAGTTCCCACTTCGTTGGAAGACGGGGAAACTGGTCCTCATAAAGAAGCCGGGGCGCCCTGCGGACTCTCCGTCCGCTTATCGGCCCATCGTGCTGCTCGACGAGGTGGGCAAGCTCTTTGAAAGAGTAATTGCCAACCGCCTCGTCGGGCGATTGGTGCGGGTGGGGCCGGATTTGGCGGAGAGCCAGTTTGGTTTCCGCAGAGGGCGCTCTACGGTGGACGCCATCATGCGCGTACGGGCCCTCACGACGGGGGACGCTGTGGCCCGGGGTGGGGTCGTCTTGGCGGTGTCTCTAGACATCGCCAATGCCTTCAATACCCTGCCCTGGAGTTGCATAAGGGAGGCACTCCGGTACCACCGGATGCCGACCTACCTCTGTCGTGTGGTCGAGGCCTATTTGACGGACAGGGCCGTCATCTACCCCGGTCACCAGGGAGTGTGGAACCGGCGAGAGATGTCGTGCGGTGTCCCACAGGGATCGGTCCTAGGGCCGCATCTGTGGGACATCGGATACGACTGGGTGCTGCGCGCCGACCTCCCTAGCGGCGTCAGCGTAGTTTGCTACGCTGACGACACGCTGGTCCTGGCGCAAGGGAGGTCGCACCAGGCGGCGGCCGAACTCGCGACACGCGGGGTTGCGACAATCGTCAATAGAATCCGGCAATTGGGACTCGAGGTGGCCTTGCACAAGTCCGAGGTCATGTGTTTTCATGGCCCTCGGAACGCGCCACTGTTGGGTTCCCAAATCACGGTAGGAGGGGTTCACATCGGCGTCGAGTCGACGATGAAGTATCTAGGACTCGTCCTCGACAGCCGGTGGAACTTCGTGGAGCACTTCCGTCGTTTGGCTCCCAGGCTGGACCGGGCCGGGGCCGCCTTGGGGCGGCTCCTGCCCAATCTTGGGGGGCCAAACGCCTCCTGCCGGAGGCTCTACGCGGGGGTCGTGCGGTCCATGGCCCTTTACGGGGCACCGGTGTGGGCGCGTTCCATTAGGCTGCGGCCAGCCCGCCGGTTGAACGCGTCCCAAAGGGTCATGGCCATTCGGCTGGCCCGGGGATACCGCACGGTCTCTCGTGAGGCGGCGAGCCTCCTTGCCGGATTACCGCCATGGGATCTGGAGGCGAAGGTCCTCGCGCACATTTGGGAGTGGCGCGAGGAGATGAAGCGCCGGGGCGTAACTCCGCTGCCGCGAGAAATCGCGGCACAGCGGACAGAGCTCCGGCAGGATCTCATGGCGGCATGGAGAGTGCGATTGTCGCAACCCAGTGCTGGGCACGCCACAATTGCGGCGATAAGTCCCCTCTTTGAGGAGTGGCTGGAGAGGCGCCACGGCGTCCTCACCTTCCGCCTGACACAGGTCCTCACCGGACATGGCAGCTTCGGGAGGTACCTGTGCAGGATTAGGCGGGAGGAAACGCCTGGGTGTCACCACTGTGCGGATCGTCCGGAGGACACGGTGGAGCATACGGTGGAGGTGTGCCCTGCTTGGGCGGAGCACCGCCGTGTCCTCGTGGAGGCGATTGGCGGCACTGACCTCTCGCGTCCGGCCCTGGTCCAGGCCATGGTACGGAGCGAGAGGGCATGGGAGGCGGTCACCTCCTTCTGCGAAGCAGTGATGCTCGCGAAGGAGGAGGCGGAACGCGTGAGGGAGAGGCAAAGCCTGCGCCCTCACGCCCCTAACCGCCGCCGCTGGAGACACCCTGGGCGTCGGGAATCCCAGGCGGATTCCCGGCCACCATAGGCGTGGGCTTGCGGACGGCGAGCAATGGGCAGCTCGCCGTCCGATAAGGACCAGGCCCAGGTCGATGGCGCGTCGTGTTCCACGCGCGCCTCAAAGAGATGTCAGCACACCTGACGGGGTCCGTTAGGACCGATGCCTGCCAGGGTTGCGGAATAGTCCGAAAGGGATACCGGGACCCTGGCAACAGGCAACCGAAGGAACACGGGTGGGTTTTAGTCAGTAAGAGTCTGACACGCCCTTCCGCTCCGCCCAGAGCGGGAGAAGTCATATGATGATTTCCCACCCAAAAAAAAAAAAAAAAAAAAAAAATGTGGTAATACCAAACATTTGTAATAAAATATTATGAATTCCGAGTATTTGGTTGGAGTTTAAAAATAGTGTCCTGTGTTCTGCTTTATGTTGCAAGCGTAAAACGCCAATGGCTCAGCGTACATGAGGTCCATCCTAAACCTAGTAACGCGAACCTACTTCGATGGCGACTTGTTTTCTGTCTTGACAACACTATTTAGAAGGATCTACAGGCATACTAAATAATGCTGGCCTTATAGATAGTTCCTTTTTTAAATATAAAATACTTTATTTGATTTACGAAACTTACCCATTAAACGATTTAAAAGCTGTATTATAACCAAACTTTGTAGAAAAGGGTACTATAAAATTTCAGATTATTTAGAAGACAAAAAAGCATGGGATTGAGCTGCTCGCTCTGCTAAGCATTGTGACATTTTGAATATTGTGGTAAATCATCAAAATATACCTACCAGTTTTATATACAAATTGACATTATTGAATTTTATATACAAAATGATATGATTACTTTGTAAAGTATTGTATTATTTTAATTATTGTGAATGTGAGGACTATGTGACTATGTTTTTTTTTCTTTCTCAGTTAATTTTATTAATGGTCTGGCAATTTGAGAATTTTATGCGGCCTACCCAAATGTCCTTTCTTTGGTATTGTTCGTCGAGTCGCTGAGCTCCTTAAGTTCTGAGTTGAGCTCCGCCATTACTGACAAATGCTTGCACTGACTGGACAGGTCCACTCAAATCTGTGTGGTTCTTTCCTCAAAAGACCATTTCAGACTCGAATTTACATGGTCCTCATATGGCTTGACCAAGATTATGTCTGGACTTTAAAAGAGACTGTGACCTCTGAGTTTGTTTCGGCCTTTCTTCTCAGAGTAGTCAGATAGGAAACGCCGACCTCATCTAGCTTATTTTTAATATGTTTTAATATGACGTGTAAAAGTGATTCCAATTTACAGAATAAACAATTTCATTTTATTTCATTTCATTTAACTGCAGTATGCCTACTCGTATAATCAATGTCAATATTATATAATTGACTGAATATCTCACCTCGCACAAGCAAGACATGGTGCAAATTTCCTTCGAGCAGACGCGACAAGAAATTCAAACCATTAACATAAATAAATAATCCTTTAAATAATTCAATATTCGTAGCACTTTAGGCAACCTCTGTACCAGTGCTTGAGTGTTTTGATAGATCATCGGAAATAGCCCCTTTTGTCTCATCTTCCTTACAACTTTCATTCGGAGGGCTCGAAATGAGGGTGATTTATTAATTCCGTTTACTTGACAGCCAAATAAGTGAAATATTATTATATTTTTACTTGTCTCCACGTTTTTTCTTGTTTGGTTGTAGAAAGGTTGTTAAGAGATACTTGAGGTGGTAATTACGTCATAAGTGTGGTAGGGAAAATAATTATATGCTTTTGATCACTGGAGATTGATGAAATAGAAGTCATTTTTTCATCGATGAGTGGTTAAAAATTTTGATGATAACTGTACTATAGTTTTCTTTTGAATCCCGTAGACTAATTTGACATTTCAAATGTCAAATTAGATGATTGCTGTTTGTTTTTCAATTTGGAGTTTGCACCACAGCACAGCTTCATCATCGCGTCAGCAGAAAGTCGTCCACTCCTGTACTAGAAGGTTACAGTTTTCGAACTTATCATCTATTTACCTTTTGTTAGGGTGTATATAGAAAACGTATCTTTCGGTGTGTTTACTTTTACGGCTTATGGTGGAAAAATAAGTTCCAGATCAGTGTGCCAGAATATTGACTTAGCTAAAGACAAGTCGACCTTGAGATTCGGTGAAAATTACTATGTTATTTAACTAGTGTGTTAAATTGAAAACGTTTCGCAAGCCAAGGTCGAATCACAGACTCAGTCAATTTTTCAGAAGTAATTTTATATTTTATTAATTCAGTAACTAGTGCCCCGCCCTCCGCACGGTTGTTACAACTTTACAAAACATAGAGATCTATAAGTAAGTTTAATATTAATATATTATAGACATAAACCTTCCGGAATAATTTCTCTAAATGATGGTGTAAATCGTTTCAAAATCCGTTGTGGTTACAGACACAAAAAGTGACTTTAATTTATAATATTATGTTATCTGTAATCCGTCAGGATATTATTATAATTTGAGTTTGGTGGTTGCTTAATTAGATAGAATACATAGGTCTGGGGTGTGATTCTGTAAGACCTCATTCTAAACTTCGAATCTGAATCCGCTGTGAGTTTCTTGATTGACATTCTAAAAACTCAAATGATACACTAGCGCTACCCTTGCGAGCGTGTCAGCGAGTTGAACTAAATTGACCGTGAGATTTTGACAGATAATGTATGAGATGACGTAAGAAGTGGCATTCAGTAAGGTAATTCCTCCGTCACTTCGACGCTCACTTCGCACTCGAACCCGATTCAAAATTCGAAGTGAAAATGAATAGCGATGTGAGATGCGAGTTGTTGTTTGAATTTTACAGAATCGACGTACTGAACACACCTCACGATCATCAAAATTCTTCTGCATTTTCCAGTTAATTGAACCTTGTACTGCCCTGCTGCTGTTGTTTTTAGGGTTTCGTACCCAAAGGGTAAAACGGGACCCTATTACTAAGACTCCGCTGTCCGTCCGTCTGTCCGTCTGTCACCAGGCTGTATCTCATGAACCATGATAGACAGTTGAAATTTTCACAGATGATATTTCTGTTGCCTGAATAAAATAAATATTTAAGGGGGTCCCATACAACAAACGTGATTTTTTTTGACGTTTTTATAGATAATGGTACGGAACCCTTCGTGCGCGAGTCCAACTCGCACATGGCCGGTTTTTTTTTTTATAAACTGTATTTTGTGCCACTGCAAAGGCATCCCCTTTTTCCTTCACCACTACCACCTTTACACCAACTTTGCCACGATTATTTTATTCAGTTTCTAAGTTTATTCTTATTACTATGAAATCTTTTTAAAATGAATGACCAAGCCAGCAGTTTTCATGGCATGATTAGATTTTTTTATAATCAATGACCAAGTTTAAAAAGTTTTTTTTCTTTTTTTTTCTTTGGTAAAGCAGCTTTGGTTCAGCAGTTGCTCACTTCTGGGCAAAGGTCTCCCCTAAATTCTTCCAAGTATAATTTCCTGAGCCACCTCGATAAATATGTGGTAAAATTTTCGTTCACCACCGCTCCCTAACGTTCGCTTTATCACGTTACCAAAAACAGAGTTCAGTAATAAAGTTATAAATAAAGTTAGATTAACTTTTCTTCTTGCGATAATGATATATTATTTAGTTACAACATGTTTCCATTTGATTAAGGGGAAGTGAAAGTTACGCAATTAGTTTAACTCATGTTATTATGTTTATTTATCTTTCGTTTTATTTGTAACTCATTTTTACCCGACTGCCCCAGAAGGAGGGTAATGTTTTTCCAGAGTAAGTATGTTTGTATGTCTGTATGTATGTATGTCTATTTCTTTGGCACGCTATGTAGCCTAAACGGCTTGATGGATTTTAAAATACGAGGTGTCGTTAGGTTCGTCTTAATTGTGGGAGTGATTTATGCTATATATTTTTTATATATATCAGGTGGAAAAAAAAAGGGGGGGGAAAGTTTAAAAAAAATATATTGGTATCAAATAAAAAAGCTAGTAATGAGTTAAATCCAAATATATAAATTAATAAAACTAAATAGCTTGAAATAAATCAAATTATTTAGAAAACAAAAAACCCGCCTGCAAAAACGCATACCTAACTTAAAAGAGAAAAACAAGCATTATAATCTGTAGAATTTTGGTTTTACAGGCCAATAACCTGAAATATGGTGTAACTTTTGTTTGTTCCCCGCCTGTTATATCAAAATTCTACCGATTATAATGCTTGTTTTTCTCTTTTAAGTTAGGTATGCGTTTTTGCAGGCGGGTTTTTTGTTTTTTAAATAATTTGTTTTATTCTATTGAGTTGAACGTTTGGTAGAACGAAGCCAGATTCCAACTGACTGGTGCAATAGTTGTCTCACTAGTCGCATACATAGTGCATGTAATTTAAAGAACTACAAGAACTCATAATAAGAACATTGTGATATAGGTACTTTTGTGTATTTGTTGATAAATAAAGAAATTTTAGTAAAGTCATATATGGCTATAGCCAAACTGAAACGAATCCCGCGCGAGATGCGGGATGAAATTCGCTCTCAACTAACTTGTAGAGAGGTATTCAAACTGGCGTGAAAAGTCGCGTGATTTCGTAATTATTTGGTATTTATAACCAACGCACGTATAGTCATGTACCGCGAATGATTCCTATCCACAAGAGAAGCCACTTGCATTTGAAACTAAATGTTGAACTAATTATAATAGTTTGTCGATTTATTAGTTAATACCTATTTTCGCTATCATCCATACTTTTTAATTCATATATTATTTCTTGTCCAATTAGTATGATATTTGATGAATTTATTGGGACACAGATAATTTGCAGTATTTTTTACAGTATTTCAACCAATTTAAAAACAACAAACATAATTAAAGGATGAGCTCATATTCACAAACTCAATACAAGAGAAACAGCTTAAAATAGCCTAAAATCTGAAGACACACGTGTTGGGCATAATCAAACAGATTACATGTGGCTTCGGATTTTTAATTTGTTTGTCTGTGATACCTTGTTTATACCTTTTTAGTTGACTTTTTTTGTCGTAGTTGGGTTTTAGTTTTGTAACTTTTATTTTTATTTTATTTTTTTCGGGGTTTTAATATAATACCTATACATTTTTGAAATTTGATAATTAAGCCCTTTTATTTAATAACCAACATGGCCACATAAAAAAAAACATTTTTAGTTCATGACTATGTCCTATAGAGGGCGCCATATTTAATGTGACGTCACATAGCCTTTATAACCGAAGATTAAGATTAGACGCTTCCCACGATTCCTCATTCGGCAAATTTTGATGAGTAGCCTATAAGATATGAGGGAACACATGAACATACATACATACCGGTCAAAATCATAATCCTCCTTTTTGCTTCGCCGTAGTCGGGTAAAAAAGAAAAAAGTGCTATTACCATAATATTTTTGAAGATCACTATTGTTTGCAGGTTTTGGCAATTCGGTGAAGCCCATTTACACGCTACATGATTGTGTACACCACGTTCGTATATTTATCATTTTTTAACATGACAGGTGGCACGCCCGGCCGTTCTCAAAGAGGATGAAAGTATTTGTATTCACAACAATAAACACGCAAATATTTCCGTTTTTTAATTCCATGTTTTTGAATTATTGGCACAAATTATGAAAAGCGATGAAATTTAAATACGCTCATGAAGCTCAGGCTTATTACAACGAATTTAAGAAGAAATAAGATCAAAAATAGAATATAACTGATAGTCTGATTGATATATCTTTTCTTTTTATTATTTATTTTTCCTTAGTTTTAATTAATCATGGTCTGGCAGTTTGAGTAATTTATGCGGCCTACCCAAATGTCCTGTTTTTGGTATTGTTCGTCAAATCGTTGAGCTCCTTAAATTCTGAGTTGAGCTGCACGATCACTGACAAATGCGTGCTGACTGGACAGATCCACTCAATCTGTGTGGTTCTTTCCTCAAAAGACCATTTCAGACACCAATCTACATGGTCTTCACATGATCTGACCAAGATTATGTCTGGACTTTAAAAGAGACTGTGACCTCTGAGTTTGTTTCGGCCTTTCTTCTCAGAGTAGTCAGATAGGAAACGCCGACCTCATCTAGTTTTAAAAATGTGTTTGACGTGTAAAAGTGTTTGTACAAACCTACTTACAGAAATAAATCATTTATCATTTATAATTATAGTAACCGAGATTAGTGTTACGAGATTAGCGATTAGTGTCGTCTTGACAACTCAAAAAAAAAAAAGTAATAAAAACTAAAACCCAACTACGACTAAAAAGGTATAAACAAGAATTACAGGTATAAACATTAATGTGATGTCACATAGCCTATAACCAGTGGACGATCAAGTGGCTTCCAACGATACCTCATTTGTCAAATTGTGATGAGTGGTTTAGAAGATAGGAGGGAACAGATGAACATACATACATACTTAAATATATACTTCTTACTTATCTTTTGTATAGACTCTTTTTCATCTTGTGAATGTGAGAACGATGTAGGGATAGTGGACTGTAGTAGATTTGTTGAACATTTTCTATTTTGTTAAGTACTTACCTGGTACTTTTTGAAAGGCCTATACTGTCCTCCCATACCTAATAACACTGTAATTCGAAAATATTGTAACAGCCAATTTTTAAAAGAGTAACCGTGGATTTTCTTGCCGGCTCTTCTCCGTAGAAAACGACCAATTGGAACCGTGCACCTAGCTTCTGACGTTTCATAAGTGCCCATGTAGGTTTATGTGAAATAAAATATTTTGATTTTGATTTCATACCGGTCAAAATCATAACCCTCCTTTTTTCTTTGCCGTAGTCGGGTAAAAAGTGTAAATGGTTTAATGAAATAAATGCTTTAAGTTTGAATTTGAGTTTATTTTTATCTTTATTGGTCCCAGGTTTAACGCTGCGTGAATATCAGTTGCATGACGTACAAAACAATATTTACGTTAATTCATAAAGTTACAGAGGGTCGAAAAGTCCTGAATGGATTCGAGAAAAGATGGTACGGCTGTGCTTTTTAGGGTTCCGTACCCAAAGGGTAAAACGGGAACCTAATACTTAGGCTCCGCTGTCTGTCTGTCCGTCTGTCACCAGGCTGTATCTCATGAACCGTGATTGCTAGACAGTTGAAATTTTAACAGATGATGTATATCTGTTGCCGCTATGACAACAAATACTAAAAAACAGAATAAAATAAATATTTAAGGGGGCTCCCGATATTGAATACGGCAACAGGTAGACGCTTGAAATATTCACAGAATATTTATTTACATATTCACTTTAAAAATAAATAATTAAATTAAAATAAAACAAATATTTAAGGGGGGCTCCCATACAACAAACGTGATTTTTTTGCCGTTTTTATAGGTACGGAACCCTTCGTGCGCGAGTCCAACTCGTACTTGGCCGGTTTTTTGTTTGTTTTGCTTGACTTGGCAGGTATTGTTTTGCTTGACAGATACCTAAAATAAGTACATTGTAAGTATGATAGCACTGGTAATAGTACCGTACCTACCTACTGCAAACATAAAATTCCTGAAAAACAGTTTTCATCCACATGAAAAAATCCACATGGATTTCCACATTAAATCCACTTAAATTAAATAGTTCTACCCTGACGCTAAGCATAGCTACCGTAATTACCCTGTTAAATATTTTTTTTTTCACCTATAAAACCCACGGTAATTATTCTATAGACCAATCACTTTGTTACACTAATCACTGAGCCCACACGTTCGACATCGTTACGCGAGGTCATCAACACTTGTTCCAGTTGTCAATTCAATCCGCACTGGACTTGGGAAGTCGTTTACATTACCCGTTCACAAATGCCTGCAATCCCCGCGTTCTGGCCCGAATTACAGGCTAATGCACTCGTGAATGTCCCATTATTGGGACATGGTTTAGATTTGCATTTTGCGATTTGGATAGCGTTGGCGATCAATTTGCAAGGTTTACTTCAGTTGGGTGTTAACAGCTGTTGTGATTAGATAACTAAATCAGAGAGTTTTAAAATACATTTTTTTTATTTATTAGATCGCATGCCATTGATCGATATCTCACCTAATGGTAAGCAATAATGCCGTCATATTTAGGACACTTTACGCTCGTAGCATAAAAAATGGTCTTGGTAGAACAGTCGGATAAATATTTAATTAAACATTCCGTTAGAAAACAGTTAATTAATAGTTTGTGCCAATACGAGAAGAAAATAATAAAGATAAGAAAATCATACCTAGGAGGTGGTAAATAATATGGAATCGTCATACTTACACAAATCATGGAAGTTTAAACTGCGTTGAAAACACGTGGAAACCACCACCTTTTTTTTAACAAGACTATCTTTGCCTCCCTTGCCTTGCCTTCATCTTTCAGAAGACGATAAAGTTACTGAGACTTTGTATGGAATATTTTGCTACATTTTTAGGATAGGTCCTAAATATTTTAAGGTTATAGTTCATCTAGTCTTATTGAAGTGGAAAAGTTAGATTTTCTTCGTGAAATCTTGAAGGATATCGAAGTTTTTAAATGCCACGTATTGATGATATCTTTATTACGACTTTGCAGAGGAATACTAAGATTTTGGGATGATTTCAGGCATTGCCTTTTTGATAATAAAATACAATAGATATTATTATATATTGTAACCTGTTACGCTTAACTGACTTTACATAAGTGAAATAGGTTACTAAATATTTATCTACGTCTATTGTATTTTATAATGGATTTCTGAAAAGTCACGCCTGAATCAATTAACATATTTTTGATTGTATTTATATGGACAGAAAAACAACGTTTGTTATTACGTTACTAATGATAACCTAATTAATATAATAAATGCGCAAATGAGTTTGTTGGTTTGTTTGTCTGTTACGCTAAAACGGCTGAACGGATTTGGATAAAAATTTGGCACAGGAGTAAACCATGACCTAGAGACAGACATAGGCTACTTTCATTCTGCTAGCGACTTTGTCTGCGATCCAGGATGAAAAGTAGCCTATGTCCTTCTCCAGTCATGGGCTAAACGTATCGTTTCGAAAGAAAATTTCATTCAAATCCATTCAGCCGTTTTAGCGTGAAAGAGCAACAAACAAACTCACTTTCGCATTTATAATATTAGTTAGGATTTTAAAACGAACCGTCATCATTGATACATCAATGACAGTGATAGTATTTTTATTTTCATACAACTTAAACACATTTCCACTACCACCTACAATAAAAATAATGTATATAAGTATCTTTTACGAGTAAGAAAAATTGTGAAATAGATAATACCTACCTATGGCTATATTTCAATATAAGCTCGGCCGTAACTTGTCTTTACGGCTTTGGTACCGTCTAACCTTGGTCGTAACTGGTATAGAAATACGTTAGCCGAGTTTGTAGCAAAATTATTTGGTTTCTACTACAGCGAAGCAAAAAGTAGGATTATGATGTGTATTTTTATGTGTTTTCCTCATAACTTCTAAACGACTCATCATAATTTTTGTCAAATGAGGTACCTATCGTTGGAACGTCTTGATTGTCCGCTAGTTAAAGGCTAAAAATCCGGAGTCACACGTAATCTGTTCGATTTATGCCCTAACACGTGTGACTCCGGATTTTTAATGTCTGTGATGTCTTGTTTATAGGTATAAACAATGTCAACAAAGAAGGTTCTTTGTTGACATTTTTCCCTTAGTTTGGTTTTAATTTTTGAAGATTGTTTTGGGTATAAAACATCACGCCTGTAATCTCCAAAGGGTTAGGTTGAGGTGTACTTTAAGTACACAGTACATATTTCTCTAGTTGTTTTGATATAGACGTGTGTGTGATGTAAGTATTTAAAAAAGTTTCTTCCTCACTGTCATATTTTCAAAGGAAGAAATAATTGTTTGATACATACCGTAAATATGAGGTATTGCAATCTTAGTACTGATTTCAACAGCACTTGTCCGAACCACACATGAGCACTTCCACTAACAGCACTGAAACAAAATTTTTATAAGTGCGGTTCGATGGAACTGTCTATTAATTTATAGTCTCCGAAAGTCTCCTTTTTTTTTGCGGATGTATTCATCTTCAAATGACTTCTCTGGGCGGAGCGGAAGGGCGTGCCAGACTTTTACTGACTAAAACCCACCCGTGTTCCTTCAGTTGCCTGTTGCCAAGGTCCCGGTATCCCTTTCGGACATTCCCGCAACCCTGGCAGGCATCAGTTCTAGCGGACCCCGCCAATTGTGATAACATCTCTTTGAGGCGCGCGTGGAATATGACGCGCCATCGACCCGGGCCTGGTCCTTATCGGACGGCGAGCTACCCTTTGCTCGCCGTCCGCAAGCCCGCGCCCATGGTGGCCGGGAATCCGCCTGGGATTCCCGACGCCCAGGGTGTCGCCAGCAGCGGCGGTTAGGGGCGCGAGGGTGCAAACTTTGCCTCTCCCTCACGCGTTGCACCTCCTCCATCGCGAGCATTACTGCTTCGCAGAAGGAGGTGACGGCTTCCCATGCCCTCTCGCTCCATACCATGGCCTGGACCAGGGCCGGGTGCGAGAAGTCATCGCCGCCAATCGCCACCTCAAGGACACGGCGGTGCTCCGCCCAAGCAGGGGCATACCTCCACCGTATGCTCCACCGCGTCCTGCGGGCGATCCGCACAGTGGTGACACCCGGGCGTTTCCTCCCACCTAATCCTACACAGGAACATCCCGAACGACACCTAATGATGATAATTACAGTGGTATTACAATTTTTACTGCTTAAAACCCGTCTTGAGCAAGTATGGTGATCAAATACTCGTGCCTTGTCTGCATGAGAAGTGGACTTTGCCTTGCTGTAAAACATTACTAGGCTGTTATTATTTAAAGAAAGTATCAAAATACAGTGTTGTAATGTACATTCAAGGAATATTTATTTGGCTCCCGACGTACTTAAGCGATATTATTTTAAAAACTAAAATTTGTATTTTTCTTTGCGGAACTACCAAGCAATGCAGAGTTGAGATACCGCGAATTTCATTTGAATTCATCCTAAAATTGAATTTTTCTCAAAAATATTTTCTTTTAGCCATGTGCCCAATAGTATTTCCCATCCGTACGACGATGCGAGTGAATCCGTAGGCAACAACTTGTTCAGTTATTTAATTGATTCAGGCGTGACTTTGCAGAAATCCATTATAAAATACAATAGATGTAGATATAATTTAGTAACCTATTCCGCTTAATTATTCCTCAAGATTCATAAATATCCCTGTTAGAAATCGACACGTGTTTCACCTCCCAACGAGGCATCCTCAGGATGACCATTGACCTGTCACCAAACCGAACACGACGTGTTGCCACGCCGAGCTCCGGACTCAGAGACTCGGCGTAGCAACACGTCATATGAGAGGTGAAACACGTGTCGATTTCTTACAAGGTTTTTTATGACACTTGAGGAATATTTATCCGGAATAGGTTTCTAAATATATCTACGTCTATTGTATTTTTTTACAACTTGTTCTACATTTCACACAACTTCAAGACCTCAATCATCTACAAATAATGGTAAACATACACTTATGAATAAAAACAAGAACATCTATGTATATTTTTAAATACTAATGCAACATTATCATTTCAATTTTTTTAGATTCTGGGACAACAATGATAGTGTCATCATCGTTATGATTAGATCGATAAATCTGCATATAAAGGACTAGTATAAGTATTAAATTAGCATGTAAAATGGAGGTAAATGTTGGGTAAATGCTTGAAAATAGAATAAATGCAGTGGAAATGGGTTCCTTGCGAAGCATGTGTGGTGTAACTATGTATGATAGCCAGAGGAAAGATGTTTATGCCATTCCCCCTCTAAAAAGCTTATTTTATTCACTGAAAACAGTGAATAAAAACACTTTTAGTCACTGTTTTGGTGTTTGAACACATCAATACATTCGAACTCCATCTCAATGCTGTACAACCTCCTTTCGAAAAAATATTCGATACAAACTCCATGTGATTGGTTGACATTTTCGACAAGGAGTTTAGCATTAGAATAAAAACCGTTTTGTGTTCTTTGCTGTCATTAGTAAATTGGTGCTATTTTAAGTACTGTAAGTTGTATGAACACAAAGTTTAGTGTTACTTCATAATAAATCGATTGAAAATGCATTCAAGTGATGAAGAAGATGTGTTAACACCTGAGTTTATGAAAGAGAGGGCGGCCGATATAGTAGAAAACTTGCTACCCAACAAATCACGGCTGGTTTACATCAAAGCCTACGATGAGTTTTGCAAATGGAAAAATGAAAATCAAGCTTCTGGAACATTTTCAGAGTCTGTTTTCCTAACTTATTTTAATGAGTGGTCGAAGAAAAAGAAGTCATCGACATTTTGAAGTACATATTCTATGCTACGGTGTGCTATAAAAACAAGGCATAACATTGATATAATAACATACTCGAAGTTGCAAGTTCTTTTTCTCGTAGTCATGGTATAAAGTATTGTATGCAACTCTTGAATAAAACGGATTTATATCGAGGGCCATGAATAACTCGCGTCGCTCAGGATTCTAACACTTGAATCACTCCCTACAGTCGTGATTCAATCGTTAGAATCCTTCACTTACTCGTGATGCATCTATGGCCCTCGCTTTAAATCCGTCCTTTATTCACTAATTGCATAATATACTATTTAAGGCATAGATGCGGTTAAAAAAAAGACGTAGTGATAAAAATTGATTGAAAAGAGTATAGGTACTTAGATGGTTTTGTCATGTTGAGAGGATGATATGGTCCGAAAATGATCTGACCAAGTTTATTTCCGGTTTTTGTTTTTAATTCACATTGAAATTAATGAATTTTATATACAATGACCGACTAACAAAAGGTATTTAAAAGGCAGATGTGAGTGGAAACGGGGACGCGCTAGAACGTCATAATAATGGACCTTAGTGGTGATGATCTTTAGGAAGGTCAGATGCGTAGTACTCGCAACATGCGTCCGTGTATGACCCGTTGTATGAACGTAAACGAAGCAAAAGAAGTACGTGTGTGAGGATCGTGGATCATGGGAAGCAGGAATGAGTTTATGTATGTGTTAACTTGCACAAAAGATTTCACTATATTCAACAATCAAAAGTTGTTATGGCACTATGACTTGCAAACCACACACAGTACGCATACTTTTGTGCAAGTTTAGGGCAAGTAATATAGATAGTCTCTCTCCCTCAGTAGATCTTCGGTGGATAAGCCGTTTCATAATTATCATAAAGAAAAGGTACTCTCAATGCATTTCCAGATCAAGATCAAAGACTACAAATAGTAAGACAAGAGTATGCCCAAGGAGACAATCTTAAAGAATTTTCTATTTTACCAAGTCATAATAAAAAATAGAAAACAGATTTTTGTCAAAGAGAATGGCGTAATTACAGCTCATTGTCTGTGGTGCGGCGTCCGATTGTTCGATACTAGTGATTAAAATAAAATTGTCTTTTGTATATTGTTTACGAACAAACAATTTTAAACTTTGTATCTTGGTCACTAACGTCGACATTCCGTTTCCGCCGATGCACTCGATGAATGCAAGAATTACTCGTACAGAACAGCAGGATGCAATTAATGCAATTGATTAAAGTTGTAAATGGTAGGTAGTATGGGTATTAAACGTGAGTGCTTTTTAAAATACTCGCATTTCCAAGTAAACATAATGAAGATTGATTCGCTTGATCGAATCTTTGTTTTAACAACTGAGAAATGTGTAATATAATTTAATTTTCATTTTATCAGCAATCATTTCATCTTAGGGGGAATTAACCGCTTTTTTTATTATGTTTGCAAACCTACAAGGCACCAAGCTAGACAGTGCTTAATAAACTAGAAAATCTTCAAATTGGCACAAATTACGTACTTTACGCAAACAGTTTTAAACTTAATTTGCAGCGTGTAAAAATATTTCACCACTCGGTTTTTAGCGTTGGAACTAAACAGGCAAGTTTTATGAGTGCAGACTTACAAAGATAGCATACCACTTACTGGAAGATACATTTATTATACATTCATTTTACGAACATACTGTGGAAATGGATAATGATGCAGAGGCATCATTATCCATTTCCACAGTATGTTTCCCTTACCTTTCGGGGATTAGAGAATCCCCGAAAGGTTAGCCAGAGATGTACCTATTAGTACACCCATAGCATCAACCGGGCACAAATCCTGTTATAAGTCCTGTAATAATTTCGAAACGGGCAAGCCAGAATTTGCTTTTCCTTATCTTGACTTCATGTCTAAAATTTATTTATAATTATATATTATATACCAATACTTTTATTTTATTATTGTTTTCTAATAATTTCTTGTGTGTAGTGCTGTTGCTGTACCAAATAAATAAATAAAATAGACGTTTGTATGGACGTTATTTGTTTAAGGAAAACTGTTACTGTAATGACCAGACCATGGCATATTTTTAACAGAATAGATAGGTACAAGTGCACCTGCAGGTGTGCTACCATTCGTTTAAGAAGCAGAACATAAAGTTTTAGAAGTTAGGGCGTTTAGCTCGTGGTCTTTTACAATTATACCAGTGTGGCCATTCTTCCTACGTTATTGTTTTAGTTGTGACCGGCTGTTCAAAACCAAACTTGGTCAAGCGACCCATCTAAGGGCACATGGACGGAAGTGATTTCGAAAACGGCAGCTAGTATAGTTACTAGCTGCTGCCCGCGGCTTCACCTGGGTGGACCCTAATTCTTTTTCTGGAATAAAAGTAGCCTTGGTTACCCCATATAACATTAGCTATCTGCCAGTGAAAGTTCAGTCAAAATCGTTTCAGCCGTTTCGGAGATTAGCCGAAAAAACGGACAAAAAAAAAAAAGAGTAAGTACCGTATAAAGTTTCATAATTATGCATTTAGTAAAAAGCTGTAATTTTGACATTATAAACAGACACTTGTCATCAATTTTATTTATTTGTATAGATTTTTCTAAAGCTCGGGAGCCAAAGTAGGCTCACTTAAGCTGCTTAGGTTCCTTCAATTTCTTCCACATCTATGTAACTCGACTAACAAGGTTGCGGGCTCGGAGGTAATTGTATGACAAACGATATCCCCCGTAGCCTGTAGTCGCGAGTTTTTTATATATACCGTCAGTTGCCGGCAAAATTCGCACGCTTGTGATATTGCTAATACTGAAAAATACTTGCTAACAGCAAAACTGGTTTTTAATCATACGGAGTAGGATATGTGTTTCTACTGTTCCTATCGCTATTTTACAATCTAAGGCATCTTATTAATTCCTTTTATGAAAAGTATATTAGAACAAACTTGGGCCTTTTTTTTTTGAGGGCGGGAAATTTTCAAATTACTTGTAGGGCGTAGTCTTGAAGGGCGTGTCAGACTTTTACTGACTAAAACCCACCCGTGTTCCTTCGGTAGCCTGTTGCCAAGGGCCCCAGTAACCCTTTCGGACTATCCCGCAACACTGGCAGGCATCGGTTCTAGCGGACCCCGTCAAAACTTGGGTAGGCAAAGCATTTATTTCAATTAAACTATACTCCATTTGAAATAAGATTAGACATTTAAATAAGCCTTTTTTACAGTCCGTTCAACCGATTTTGACTTATATTGCGTTGGTGGCACGACAAATGGCAGCTGCAGTACACAGCTGGTATTGTGTAACTTTTTTTGCTTTTAATGCCGTCCTTATGCCTACGGTATAGAAGTCAAAATCGGTTAAACGGACTGTAAAAAGGTTTGTTTAAATTTCTAATCTTATTTCAAATGGAGTATAAATACAGGCACTTTTGAATCGGTCAAAGAGTTGGTCAGTCAGAAAGGTGAAGCTAGTAGCCCATTCCAAAGCGTAGACCACACTTTGGAGTCCGCAACTATGGAGAAGAACGGGCATAAAACTGCACGGACACCTTGTTTCTTATCTTTCCGACTAATAACTGTAATTCATACGTTTTCAGGAAATGAATTTTCGTGGGTTCACGATCTGCTCTTTCTTAGCAGTCTAAAGGCACATGTCGCGCGACGCGACTTTTAACAAAACAATTTCTGAGACAACTTGAAAACAATGCGGCGGCGTCGCGTCGCGCGACGTGTCGCGCCAGTATGTAAGAGCCTTAAAGCGTTAACCCCTTCAATGTAACATACAGCTATAAGTCACTGAAATAATGGATCTGCCTCTTCGTCAAATAATGTAGTAACGATACAGGCGTGAATTTTGTAATTTGTAACAAATATAATATCTTGTAAAGGTTTATTCAACATTCAAAAACCCTGCGCTCTCACTATAATTTATCGCCAATTTTAGACGTTCATGTTTAAATTGTTACTCGGAGACGCCTCGTATATTTATAAAGGACAGATTGAAATTTTGAAAGCGTTTTTATTTAATTCATTTTGTTATTTTCTTCACAATAATTGTTGAACGCTGATGTGATGAAATTGAGGAACGGTAGAAATATTTTTGGGACATTTTCGGCGTGTTATTGAAAGATGAATATCTGAACTTTTGTGGACAGGAATGTCCCACTTTTTCTCTACAAACAAAATTGAATTTTGTGTAAATAACTTAGACTTGTTTTGCTTTTTAATTAATGATATTCCGTATTGCCCAAGATACCTATATACCAAAGTAAACCAGTGAAAGCGTGATTATGAAGTGGAAAAATATAATTATTAAATGAGCCATTTAAAAAAATATTTTTTTTGGTTTCAGTTAAACTACTAATTAATGTATGCAGTATTCAATTTGTGAATGGTCTAAAACTAAAGCGAATTTAGAACGAGCTTTAAAGCGCTTTACCTATCTTCACAACAATAATTCCCGTTCGCACTATCATCAAGCTAAAGAAATTCATGTCCTTACTCGTCTATAAATTAATATGAACTTCATAATTATGCACGTAAAGAGGCGGTTCCTAAAGTTGGTGCAACACGAGTTGGGAGATTATGAGACGACAAACTTGTAAGTATTTTAGGAAAATATCTGTAACTATACTCCATTTGAAATAAGATTAGACATTTAAACAAACCTTTTTACAGTCCGTTTAACCGATTTTCTATACCGTAGGCATAAGGATGGCATTAAAAGCAAAAAAGATTACACAATACCAACTGTCTACTGCAGCTGCCATTTGTCATGCCACCAACGCAATAGAAGTCAAAATCGGTTGAACGGACTGTAAACAAGGCTTATTTAAAGGTCTAATCTTATTTCAAATGGAGTATAAGTACGTACATAAAACGCAACACGTTGATGATGGCAATATGAATACTACCTAATTCAATAAATACTTACCCGTTATAATACGTAAATATGTGATATTCTAAACCGCTCACAGCAAAATTCATAAAACAGTCGCCAGTTTGAGGTCGATTAGGTAATCAAAATTAAATAATTAAAATAAAAAAGTAACAGACCCAGGTAAAGCAGAAAAATATGGTGCGCCTGACGGCTGCGCCAAACAGGCCCAGTTCAGCATGACCAGTCATCAAGTGCCTGACGCTGGTTTTCAACTGGACCATTCGTTACGAATTGGTTCATTCAATAATTGAAATGATCTTTCATGTTGTCCACTAAAACATTTAGAAATACAATTTTTAACTGTAAAATCACGTAAATCAGCGAAATCAGACAAAATTTCGTGTACGGCCTCATAATATGTAAACAGGTTTTTGTTGCTGACTTGTAGAGACTATGAATTACTATGAAAGAGTAACCTAACCTAACATGTGTATTAACTCCGAATATTATGTGTAGACGTAATAATATATACATACAAGAGAAGTTTTTGATAATAACAGAATATTTACTTAACCCAAAAATCTCACAACAGATATGGATTTTCATACAAACATTGCCAGCCGGGCGCTCACATGTATTCTACTAGTACCGCAATTTCGATTTATCTCGAAAAAGGTTGTCAAAATAATGTTTGAATTTTCAAGCATGTTTGAGAAAAGAATATTATTGTTATTGTATTTATGGCCGAACTTATTTTTTTACAATTTCACGGTTACGTCAATTAGAGTAGGTAACAATCGGAATGTTAAACATTTATGTTAATCGTATAGTCCACAATAATATTAACATAAAAATGTTTAAAATTCCTATTGTTACTACATTACTGTAAGGTCAGGAATTTATTAAAATAGGCCTATTGCTATTCCTTACAAATGAGGTCAGCAAGAAAGAGACACTGACGAAATATTTATTTTTACGCCTATAGGCGAATTAGTAACACAGAGTAAATAGTGAAATTGAACTTTTAGTTCCTGGTTCAAAAGTTGTTTTGGGTTAGTCTAAAAAATTATGAAAAACTTATAAATAAACTATACCCTTAACTTTTTAACGAAAACGGTATATGTTACCTAAAATAAAAGGTTTAGAAATGACATTTGTGTAGTGGACATTTTGATGCATTTGTGCTGGCGAAGCAAAACATAATATTTTTTTGCATAATAGTTTTATTTATATTTATGGCAGATGTCAGATAGGCTCACGGATTTTTTCGTACTTATTTGGAAGCTACCATAATGTTATATATTATATTTGATTTACTAACACATTATATTCACAAAATTTTTAGATATAAAAAGGTATGAAGGTTCTTGGTGAGTTTAAAAAAAATCACACATCTCTGACTAGTATTTAAGTAGTTGTCTGTGTCGTACTTTACCGCATTCGTGGAATGTAAAGTAAAAAGCGCGAGTCTTCAATAAATACACTACAACATAACATTGCGAGCCTAAAAGCGGTGCAGTAAAAGCCACTTTTTGCGCACGTATGTAGATAGCTATGTAATTATATAAATCATGAAATATTTTCATCACTTCCGCGCGAGCTATCTTTAGAGCGGACGTTTATTAATTTTTGTCTCACTTTATTGAGTGCGTATTTTGTTTATCTTGTTTGTGCGCTTTGTTCGCTTTGTTCGCATGTGTGAATAAAATCCAAGTAATGTAAATGTCACAGGCAACTTGTATGATTCGACTTTTTACGAACGGCGTCGTCTGTTTACGAACGCTCACAGTTATGAAATATGCCAAAGGCAAAATGTAAATCACCTTGTCACTTTATACAGGGTGTTAGGGTAAACACCGTTATCCTTGCAACCAGTGGTTTGGTTTCATTTACAGATCGTAAAATCAATGGAAAATTACAAATTTTTATTAAAAAAAAAAAACTACATTCTACCACCAGAGAAGTTCGTTGCCCTATGCACTAGGGCAACGAACTTGCGTCTCAACACGGGCGGGGGGTGCGGGACGTGACCTGACCGGCCGCGAGCGCGATCCCTCCCTCAGTCAGTCAGCTGTTTCGCTAGCGAGCCGTTCACAAAATGCCGCGGCATTTTGAAATATTTAGTCATCCGGCACGTAAAAAACGCTTAAGTTTAAGTGTCCGGGTGGAATATGAACTGTGAACAACAAACCATTTACAATTTAATATAATTATTTTTCGATAGTTTATAATCTACCGTAAACAATAACGACAAATTGTGAGCTGGTATTAAACTTCTAAAATATAGATTTGCAAATAATAGGTCTTTACCTATGAAATTGCCGTTTTGTATGAAAAAATTTAAACGATTTTTTTTCATGAATTTTTTATTTGTATTAATCGAAGTAATCACCCATGCAATCAATGCATCTTTGCCATCGCAGTGGCAGTTTATTGATGCCCTTCTTAAAGAAATCAGCTGGACGGGAGGCAACAAATTCTTCAAAGGCATTTTGTACTGCCTCTCGGGTATTGAATTTTTTTCCCGCCAAGAAGTTATCCAAATTCTGGAAAAAGTAGTAGTCTGTAGGCGCAAAGTCTGGTGAGTAGGGCGGATGACGGAGAGCTTCCAACCCCAGTTCTTGCAACTTGGAGACCGTCTGCTGTGCAGTATGAGGTCGCGCGTTGTCGTGCAGGAGCAGCGGAGACAAGCGATTGACCAATGCTGGTTGGAGATGCGCCAGCTTCTCCATCATTGTGTTCAGTTCTTCACAGTACACATCTGCAGTAATGCTCACCCCGTTTGGTAAGAAGCTGTGATGAATCACACCGGCGCTAGACCACCAAACAGTGACCATCACTTTCCTAGGGGTAAGTTTTCGTTTAGGGCATTGTTTAGGTGCTGAACCAGGATCCAACCAACTTGCTGAGCGCTTGCGGTTATCAAACAGAATCCATTTTTCATCGCAGGTAACAATGCGGTTCAAAATTCCTTCATTTGTGTGTCTGTTGAGCAGTGCAAGGCACGTCTCGACGCGTACTTCGCGTTGGCGATCATTGAGTTCGTGGGGCACCCATTTGTCAAGCTTTTTTACCTTGCCAATTTGACGCAAATGGACCAATATTGTTTTGACGCTAACGTCGAAAGCTGCTGCTAATTTAGCCGTAGATTGTGTATCATCAGCTTCCACAATCGCCTTTAATTCGTCATTGTCGACCAAAGTCTTCGGACGACCGCGAGGTTCATTTTTCAGGTCGAAATTTCCAGAACCGAAGCGAGCAAACCAATAACAGGTGGTGCGTTGGTTTGTAGTGTTAGCTCCGTAAACGTCGTTGATGTTGCGTGCCGCTTGTGCCGCGTTGCTGCCACGACGGTACTCATATTCCATATTTACTCGAATTTTTAACGTATCCATGATGACGAAAAAGATTGAAATGCGATGAAAATGTAACACTAATCAATAAAGAAATGACTACTTTCGGAAAAAAAAATCCATGTTTTTAAAATAAAATTAATTTGAAATTAGAATTCTTAGCCAAACAAAAATTATTTTGATTTGAAATGGCCAGTACTGCAGAACGGCAATTTCATAGGTAAAGACCATAAAATATAACTGAATTTTGTACAATACTTCATGGGAAAACCACAAGTGCTAAAAAAAATTATTAAAAATGTAGTACCTCCACAAATATTGCAGAATAAACGAAACTGTTGTGAATTACGTGTATTACAAAAAATATAAATACTGGAATCATTAGATAATAGAAGCAATTTGTATATACGGACATGTTTCGCTTTTATCCGTAATTAAGCAAAAAAAATTTCGTAACACTTTTAACGATTTTATCTCGTTTTTGATTGGGTAAGTCTTATATAATATGTATTTAAAAATATGAAGCTAAGTATGGTTGTATGATTTTATATTCAAGTGTTCCATAAGTATGCAAAATAATCACGTCAGTATTTTTTTAAATTCTGTTTTAAAGTCAACCTACCTAGGCTTTCCCAATTTTTTTGCGGTCGGCTTCCAGTCTAACCAAATGCAGCTGAACACCAGTAGGTATTTAATATTGAGCGACCGACTGTCTGATTTCTACAACCCAGATACTGGGCAACACGATGCCCCTTGGTAAGACTGTTTGTCAGACTTTTGGGCTTCTGACTATCCGTAATGACTGTCAAAGATGTCAGAAGGAGAAGAAGAATTCTACCTATGACAGCCGGGACCAACAAAATAGTTGGATCATTAAGTTCCCTTCAAAATGGTTGAGCTGAATGGTGCTGATCCATGCGTCATGTTCGTGAACGGGCGCCGCCAGTAGGGACTGGTCATCTCTAACCTGCCACGGCTTATTTTTAATTTTTGAATTGTTTTTTATCTTTACGGACGCTTTTAACGTGCACGTCTCTTTTTTTTTTCTTTTTTACATTGTTCTCACATGTTTAATTTCAAATGAATGATGTAACCAATATATTGTAACAAAATTTTGATTTAAAAGAGTGTCCGTGGAGTTTCTTGCCCGTTCTTCTCCATAGGAACCTACTACGCTTTGGAATGGGCAACTAGCTTCATTTTTTTGACTGACCGACCCCTTGACAATTCAAAAGTACCTGTAATTGGTTTATTTGAAATAAATGCTTTGAGTTTGAGTTTGAGTTTGAGTTTGAGTTTCTATAAACAACAAATATTTTTACCAGAATTTCCTGACTCACGATGGCGGTTGAAACAATGGATCCAGCCCAGGAATATGAGGCAAAGTTAATTGCCCGTATGAAGCCGGTGAATGAAGTGATGGCACGTGGAACCTCTGCCGTGCAGCAGTTCTACAGCGGCGCTACTGTGTTTCTAACGGGCGGCTCTGGCTTCCTCGGCAAGCAGCTTATTGAAAAACTATTCAGGTAAATATAGACAATATCATAATTATCATCATAATTTCAGCTGAAAGTCGTCCACTCCTGGACACTTCGACCAGTTAATAATAGCTACCGCTACAGGTTCTAGCATCTAATTTTGGTAATAAAACATGTAAAGTAAAAAACATAACTGCAAAACATAACAAAATGTGAGTGTTGGTATTACTATGTAGGTGAACCTCTGCCTAACCCTACGGGGAAATAAGGCCTTTTTTTTGTAATTTAGTTAGTATTTCTTTACAGAGCGACGAAAGTATCCAAAATATATATCTTGCTAAGAAGCAAAAAAGGCAAATCGGTAGAACAGAGACTGACTGAAATGTTACAGGATCCCGTAAGTTGTAAATATTGCTTATTAATTTTTTCTTTGTCTGCGAGTTAATCTCAAAATATGAAAACCAAATTGTAAAGGGCTTCAAGCCCCATTTACACGGTGTAAGCCTGTGAAGCAACAATATTATTGACTGTCATTTTCTAAACTATAAGTACAATTGTTGCTGAATATGGGCTAGTTACCGGTAAAAACTGGTATTGGTGTAAAAATCACGCACAAAGATTTTTTAAGTAAAAATATTATGTACAAAATCATTTATAAACATATTTTAAATATGAGCTCTTCTACTAAAAAGTACGAAATAAAAACTGTTCAATTCCTATGGCCACCTTTCCACTCTACTAATAGGTCCCAGGACACGATTTAGTGCTAAAGTACTTCTCAAAACATATCTAACGAGTCCAAAGACATTGTTTAGTTGAGAAGTTTCTGTGGCCACCTTCCGGCTCTACCACTTTTCAAGACAATAAATCCAACGAGCACAATCACAACGAGGCTATCTTGTTTAGTTAAGGAGTTTCTTTATTCAACTTCTGGCTGCATCATCTGACAGCTCCATGGTACAATAATTGAAATTTCCTTGAAGTTTCAGCTCAGTCGAATGCAATAATCCTTGAGAAGACGTACAATAAATTTGAATGAAATATTTGACAGCACAAATACGGGCAATACTTTAAATCAACGCGTCATCAAATGGTACAAGCACTAACAACTGTCCTAGTAGCCACTAGGACTGCAGTGTTATAGATCTTTTTTCGTTCTGCAGTGTTATAGACCTATCTAAGGCATTTGATTGCGTGAATCACGAAACACTGCTCTTAAAACTTGAGCATTACGGACTGGGTAAACTTGCGCTTAGCTTAGTAAAATCTTATTTGAATGACAGACTGCAGCAAGGTTCAAATAAACGGTGTGAATTCATTAGGTTTAAAAGTCAAAATGGGTGTACCACAGGGCTCGATATTGGGTTCATTCCTTTTTTTAGTGTATATAAATGATATACCTCATCTACTGAAAAGCCGACTACAACTGGTGTTATTTGCTGATGACACATCACTGATTTTTAAAGTAAATATACATGCAGAGGAGTTTGACGAGTTAAATAACGCTATGCTTAAGGTCCATAATTGGTTTACTGTAAATAATTTGGTATTAAATGAGAAGAAAACGAAATGCATTAGATTCGCGTTACCGAATGTTAGAAGTAGTGATTGTCACGTTGTACTGAATAAGGAGATACAATTCATCGAAAAGACGATTTTCCTGGGGATTACGCTTGATTAAAAACTACAGTGGGAACATCACTTGCGGGGCGACTTAGTTCAGCCGCTTACGCTTTGTTTGGAAAATCTGCCAACCAACAGACGTGGATACCGAGACTGGTCTATTTTAGTTTTTTTTTAGTTACTTTCATAGCATCATGTCTTACGGTATTTTTTCGTGGGGACGGGCTGCAGATATTGATTATATCTTTATCCGCAAAAGAGAGCTATCCGAGCCATCTACAACCTCCGCAGACGCGAATCACTAAGGGAAAATAAATTAACATCATGACGGTACCTTGTCAGTAATGAAAACAAGTGTACGTTCGGAAAAATCTACACCTTTTTAGTAAGATAAGTGATAGGCATAATTTTAACACCAGAAATAGGAACAAATTAGATTACCACATTTTAGATTGTCTAAAGTACATACTTCTTTTATGGAGTATAATATGTATAATAAAATGTTAATGCTTATGTTAATGTTATAATAAAATTCCACTCGATATTCTTCAACTAAATGAGAAGAAATTTAAAACATGCATTAAACGCACACTATGTAGACAAGCATATTATAAGTTGAATGATTATTAGGGTGGCCCGAAATCATTCTTTTTATTGGCTAATAATAAAAAGGTACTATATAGTCCAAATATCGTGTGTAAAATATAATTCGATTCTATATTCAGTACTCCTAATAATGTTTTGACAAAAGGCATTTTTTCCCGATTTTATGAAATTTCAACGTGGATCCGGAGGCTGAAAATGGCATGTTATCATCACAGTTTTTTGCACATAAAGTAATAATGTGCCATAGCATCGAATTATAAGTAACCCCAAACCTAATAAATAAATAAAAATATCTCCATACAAAAGTGGCCCAGCCTAGTGATTATATCGTAGATAAAAATGCTTGGCTTAATGCCGGTCCTGCTCCACAGTCACTTGGGCTCACTAGTTATTATTTTTTTTTTTTTGTAACTGTTGCTTCCCCCTTTTTTTTCTGACATTACGAACTTAATGTTTATTTTTTATTCTTATCTGCAAATAATGTTATATTAATTTCTCAATTTCTTTGCAGACCATAGTTTTGTATAATTTAGAAGCATTTTTTCATGTTTTGTAAATGTGAGTAACATTGAAATAGCATGGCTGATGAGAGTATGTCATGCTCACTTAAATGTCTCGCTGATGGTGGCGCGTGTGTTGGATCATTCGGTTCCCTACAAAATGGTTGAGCTGGATGGTGCCGATCCACATGTCATGTTCGTGAACGGATGCCGTCAGTTGAGACTGGTCACCTCTTATTTGCCAGAGCTTATTTTTAATCTTAAATTTTGAATTACTTTTGATTATTTTTTGTTTTACATTGTTCTCACATATAGAAGCAACAAGAATACTGTACCCATTATTTTGTAATATCTATATCCATATTTAAAAGAGTATCCTCGGAGTTTCCTGCCCGTTCGTCTCCATAGAGATCTACGTTTTGGAATGGTCAACTAGCTTCAACTTTCTGACTAACTGACCGACTTTTTGACAATTCAAAAGTGCCTGTAAATGGTTTAATTGAAATAAATGCTTTGAGTTTGAGTTTGAGTTTTCATAAATACTAGGTTAAAAATAAAAAAAATACTTCTACTACTAAATACTTACAACAAAGTCAAATGCATAGTTGCGAAAAAGGCTAGGCAGATTGATTGGAATAATTTCAGTATTGGAATATTTTATGAATTGTTTCCAGGTGTATGATTTATTGCGAGAACAACAACCAGACTTCGCAGAAAAACTCGAGCCTGTATCGGGCGATGTGGCAGAGCTGAGACTTGGGTTAAGTGAAAAATACTGGAACGCTATTACAGAACAAGTATGCCGCGAAACATATTTTAATTTGTTATTTATATCGTCATCCTCTAATAATTACCATTAGGCGCTCCTAAAAATATTATTGAACACTCTAAATATATAATGTAATAACTATCTAATACTCTCTCTTTTAGCTTTGTGTATTTAATGTTCTGTTTAAGCTCGCCTGCTTACCATTTATTAGCATCGTGTGCTACATAATGTACATTTACACCGAACTGACTAACAATTGGCAAAAGTCGTGTTAGAAATATTCCCCATGAAAAGTTCTTTTTATTGGTATATAATATATAATTAAAAATTTCATTGGTATATAATATATAATTAAAAATTTCATTGGTATATAATATATAATTAAATTAAGATATTATCTTAATTCTATTGGGCTTCAGACAGACAGACAGACAGCGGAGCCTTAGTAATAGGGTCCCGTTTTACCCTTTGGGTACGGAACCCTAAAAAAGGGAGGGGCAGGTTTAAAAAAAAAAAAATTACAACAATATTGGTATCAAATAAATGCTAGTAATGAGTTAATTCCAAATATTAATAAAACGAAAAAACCTGAAATAAAACAAATTATTAAAAAAAAAACACATTTAACAAATTGGTTTTTATACTTATAAATTCATGAATAGAGTTATAGAGTTATAGTTTGGCTTCAAACTTTAGGAAAATGTATTATTAAGTTCGGCCAGCCGTAATAAGTAAGTAAGTAAGTAAGCCGGCCATGTCATTCAATTTGGTAAAAATTCTCGAGAATTTTTACCAAATTGAATGGATTTAATGGTTATTAATTACGTTATCCAGGTGGACATAGTATTTCATCTCGCGGCCACGACAAGGTTTGATGAATCCCTTCGTATGGCGACCTTGATCAACGTACGAGGCACCAGGGAGATTCTTTTACTCGGCAAAGTTTGCAAAAACCTGAGGTAACATAATTTAATATGCTTTAAAACTTATACACTACCTACTGATGATAAAATGTACCATCATCATCTGCCTAGCGTTTTCTCAACTATTTTGAGATCGGCTTCCAGTATAACCGGAGGCAGCTGAATACCATTATCCATCACCTAGTTGCTTGGTAAAACCCCTTTAGTAAAACATTAGTAGTCTTAAAGTCTTAGTAGTATTTTGTGGCCGGTTGGTTAGGTTTTTATAATACACTTATGAAAATATATTTTCTTTTTCAGATCTTTCGTCTATGTTTCAACAGCATACTCTCATGCTTGTGCGGACCGTGTAAAATCTGCGGTATGTGAAAAATTCTACAAAAGTCCTATAAATCCTAACGCTATGATCGGGATAGCTGAGACTGTCGATGAAGGAAGAATAAATGATATTACACCGAGGTGAGTGGCTTTAAAATGCATGGTTCCCGATTATTCCTTAGTAGTAGATCAATCATAACTAGTAAGTATAAAGCATAATCCGTTCCGTCACCGACCAACACCGTCGGGTGCCATGCACGGAGCTTCAAAACACAACGTTCTAGTGTGCATAGTAGTCCGTGTCATCTTTCTTTCCATGCCTGATACGTTCATAGCATGGTCTTGCTATGATACTGTGTATAGTGGACAAAGAGCTTTATACAGAATTGGCCGTAATCCACTACGCGGGCAGTGGGCGGATTAATCTGCCAAGTGTAGAGATAAAATTATACCGACTTCGCCTATCTCCCAACTGTCTTCTCTTTGTAACTTAATCTATGGTCTATATTCAATCAAGATTTCATTTTCATATCTCTTTTTATTTATGTTTCAGTTTGGTAAAGAATTGGCCGAACACATACACATTTGCAAAGTCAATCGCCGAAGAGTTAGTTACTACTCTCGGCAAGGAACTGCCCATATGTGTTGTTAGACCAGCTATAGGTGAGTGCACATTAACCTTGAAAATAAACATCATTGCTGAACAGCGTACACATTCTGACAGTCATGTAAGGCCCATCGTCCATGATGCTACTCAAAAGTAACAACTAAGTCCGCACGCAACGCAGCCAATAAGTAAATGGACCGTCATTGAAATGCTACTGCTATTACGTGCTACTCATTGGTGATATAATAAATAATAGGTTACTTTAACAAGACATCACAGACAGACTAACTAAATTCCGAGGTCACACGTGTTAGGGTATAAATTGAACAGATTACGTGTGACTCCGGATTTTAGTTTGTCTGTCTGTGATGTCTTGTTTATATCTTTTTAGTTGACTTTTTTGTAGTAGTTGGGTTTAAGTTGTATAACTTTTATTTTTACATAAAAAAAATTATGTCACCGTAAAGTAACAAGAACCGCCTACCGTATTTTAAAGAAGCGTAAAATTAAAAGCTCTTCTGTGATTGGTCGAACCGTTTAGAACCTTACGAATGGATATCCGTTAGTTTATACATTTACCACGAGTCGTCGCAAATTGACAAATTTGCGAAAATGTGGCCGTAAAATAATACAATTTATCTCTCGTTTAGAATCCTACGAAAGTTTATAAATTTGCTAGAAAATTTATAAATTGGCGGTTCTTGTTATTTTCCGGTGACATATACATATATTTGAAATGTGCTTATTAAGCCCTTTCATTTGATACCGAACATGGCACCATAAAAAACGTTTTATTTTGTTCAAGACTATGTCCTCTAGAGGGCCGGCGAGAATGTGTCGTCATATAGCCTATAACCAGCGGACGATCAAGATGCTTCTAACGATACCTCTTTTTTCAAATTATGATGAGTACCTAGTTTAGAAGTTATAAGGGAACAAACGTACATATGTAATTACATACATACATACCGGTCAAAATCATAATCCTCCTTTTTGCTTCGCCGTAGTCGGGTAAAAAATATAAAAAGTAACCTGTCCTTTTTCGGGTCATGGTCTACCTTGTGCCAAATTTTATCCATTTCCGTTCAGTCGAATAAGCGTGAAAGCGTAACAAACAAACAAACTTACTTTCGCATATATAATATCAATAAGGATAGTTAGGAGTAAAAGAACCAACCTTCTCACCGTAGTAACCGAACTGCTTTTGTTTTTTTTAACTTCAACAATGTTGTAGTTTCTACGTACCATATCAACATAATTTAAAAAATACACAATTTTTATTTGGTTTCAGTGGTTTGTTCTAAACAAGAACCAAATCCAGGATGGACTGATATGTCCTGTATGAACGGAGCCAGTGGTGTAAGTGTAATTTATAATTATTATATTACAAATTATTTAAAAAAATAAAAACCCACCTGCAAAAACGCATAACTTAAACATTTTGCAGGCGGGTTTTTTGTTTTTTAAATACCTTATTTGTTTTATTTCAAGCTTTTATGTTTTATTAATTTATATATTTGGAATTAATTCATTACTAGCTTTTATTTGATACCATTATTGTAATTTATTTTAAAAAAACCTCCCCATTCTTTTTTTTTGTTTGCTCATGAAATATATGAAAAAAAAACAAAATATACCTATGTCACTCTCACAATTAAGACGATCCTAACGACACCTCGTATGTTAAAATCCATCAAGCCGTTTAGGCTACAGAGCGTGCCAAAGAAAAGGACATACATATATACAAACATACATACATACTCTCGAAAAACGTTACCCTCCTTCTGGGGTAGTCGGGTAATTAAAAACTAGCTGACCCAACAGCTGATGTCGTCCTGTAAAAATTTCAATAAATCATACAAATATCTATAGTATATAAATATGTAAATAATATAGGAGCAGTGGTGGCCCAGTGGTAACGGCCACGACTTACGAGTTGTAGGTCGTAGGTTCGAACCCCGACAGGCGCTTTACTTTGTGTAAATTATTTCATCGCCACTGCTCTCAAAACGGTGAAGGAAAACATCGTGACGAAACCGGCATGTCTTAGAACCAAAAATTCGCCGCACTGGGCCCGCGTGGTGGATTACGGCCCAGTCCTTCCACAGAGGGAGGCCTGTGTCCCAGCAGTGGGAACATTATAGGCTGATTATGCTATACAAATATCTCATAGGAAAAAGTTATAAAACTAAAACCCAACTATGGCAAAAAGTCAACTGAAAAGATAAACACAAAACATCACAGACAGACAAATTAAAAATCCAGAGTCACACGTGTTCATAAATCGAACAGAAAACGTGTGATTCCGGATTTTTAATTTATCTAAATAGTGTCTTCAATTTCTAAATCAAAATATTTTATTTCACATAAATCTACATGGGCACTCATGAAACGTCAGAAGCAAGATGCACGGTTCCAATTGGTCGTTTCTTATTATTATTCATTATAATAGGTATAATAATCTAGTGATTATTTATATATGTAGTTGTTTTATTTTCCACTATCCAATCACATATTTGAATAACTAGGTATTTATTTGGGGAATTAATCAGCCTTTCAGAAGAGAGAGCCTGTGTATGAGCTTTGACTTAAAAAAATAAAAGTTATAAAACCAACTACGACAAAAAAGTCAACTAAAAAGATATAAACAAGACATCACAGACAGACAAACAAAAATCCGGAGTCACACGTGTTAGGGCATAAATCAAACAGATAATGTGTGACTCCGGATTTTTAATTTGTCTGTCTGTGATGTCTTGTTTCATTTGATACCTAACATGGTATGATTAAACATAACCCTCCTTTTTGCTTCGCTGTAGTCGGGTAAAAATACAAATGATTTACAGTGTAAATCTCCGCTTTGTCAATAATATTGTCAATAATTGACAATATAATTGACAAAGCGGAGATTTATACTTTATATTTTTCCTTTTCAGATGTTCACCGCAATTGCCTTAGGTGTTATGCACGCAGTGAATGTAGAAAGTTCGAATCACATGAATTTAATACCGGTAGACTATGTTAATAATGTAGTAATAGCTGCTGGATATGAAACGGCTAGGAGACGAGCCACTAGCGAAAATGAAACAAAAATCTACGTCGCTTCTTCGTCATTTAGAAAGCCTATCACTGGTGGTAAGACTAAAAAGTTAGTAAATACATTTTCTTTCAGGTGGGTAACAAAGCTAAACCAAGTAAAGGATTTTAAGAGGTTTCGGTCTTTTCTCCATACAAAAAGTCATAATTCGAGGTTCGGCTCTCGTCTATTTCCTCCTCCAATATTGGACCAATTTAAAAGATATTTGATATTTAATGTGCCCCTATGTTTTTATTTTTTCATAAACAGTTGTCAAATTTGTACAATAGGCCTCTGATGACAGAGGTCTAAACAGGCAATTTTGGGCATTTTCTGAAAGTTCTAGTGCTTCTACAGATAATGTATCATCAAAACGGAAAACATAGGGGCATAAAACTAGTTGATATTTATTTTACTGTAAAAAATCATTGATCTAAGGGCATAAACCAGAGATAAAACAGGCGAGAGCGTTTGTATGGAGAGGGGACCGACCCTATTTCCTCTTCGGACAATCGGAAACAAGGATACGTGAACAGCACTTGGTTCCTTGTATTCAGCATCTTGTGTGCCTTGATGATCGGTAAAGTATCAGACGATCAAGATCTGAAGCGTGTTAAACTTTTCAAAATAGAACAATATGTGTTAAGATTAACTGTTTTCTGTTTTAAACAGGGGATTTCCACATTATTATGGCTAAACATGTTAGAAAATACTTCCCACCGATGATGGTAGGATACGGATTCGCCTGGTGCACCAAAAATCCTATTCTGTTTTGGATATATTCGTGGTTGTTGCATCTGATCCCTGCGCACATCATAGATGGGATAATGGTCATGCTTAGAAAAAGGAGAAGGTATTGAAATTTGAACTTAAAGAACAAGTAACTAAAAGTGATGAAATGGGTCAGAAGTCTATTTTATCTTATCTTGAACCAATTAAAAGTGAAAACTAGGGTGAATAATAATCATTTTCACTTTTCAGATTCGTAAAACTAGTCACCAAAATGTACAAAATGTCAACAGCGTTGTCGTACTTTCTGTGCAACGAGTGGCAATTTGATGATCAAAATACGGCAGCACTATTCAATAGTCTTTCAAAAGATGATCGAGATATTTTTAACTTTGACATAAAATCTATTGACTGGAAAGAATATATGATAACATGGATAATTGGCATCAGAAAGTATGTATTAAAAGATAGATTAACAGGCACAGTATATGCGCGTAAAAAGAGTACGGTCTTGAGAGTTTTAACATTTATTATATTACCTTTATATCTCTATTGTTTGTTTAGAGTTTTGTGTTTCGCCTTGTCTTTATTTATGTTGTTTTGGTAAACCACTCATTTTCCGAGAACTCCGAGCTGTTATTGCGATATTCGTAATGGATAATTCCAAATAAGGAACACTATTATTTTATTGACATAAAATCCATTGTACATTGTTTTTGTGACAATACATAGTACATTATTATACAAGTTTTCTTTGTTGGTCAATACACTCGAGGTGGTATAGGCGATGAGGTAGCCGAGTGTGTAATGATCAATGCACACCCGTTTCATACAACGTTTTTCAACACACTTGCGCGGAAAAAACAGACGTCTTGTTGTAAGAACTTATGCTGCAATAGCGTAACTATAGAGCTGATACATTTAGATTTATAAAGTTCAACTGACCTTTATTGCCAGGTATTGACTATACTTTAGATTTCGTATTTTTGATAATAATTAACCACACAACGAAAACGATAACAAATATTTATGGAAAATGGCGCGCTGGTTTTGTTTTTTCCGCTAGCGATGCGCACGCAGGTGGAAATAAAGCCAATGGCAAAACCGCTGAACAGCCTGTATAAAAAATATAATTAACACAAAATAATGTATTGAATTCGCAAATTAAGGTTAATAAATAGTGAAAAATATTATATAATGTGATGAAAATATTATGTTAATTTATCATATTTTATTTATTTACACAGTAGGCATAAAAATGCATGAAGTTTCTTAGATGAGATTAAAAAAAGCGCAAATCTCTGCTCGAGTGAAAATAGAGAATGCTCATTTAATAGTATATGATAGTTCATACTAATCTCATGGATAATATCGCACTGACCTGCCCATGGGATTTTTTTTACCATAACTAGTCGCCCCTGGTTTTGAGCGCTTGCCTTTGGTAAAAACCTTCACCAAAGTCAATGTCTATTAAATACAAATTAAAATACGCACTAGTGCGGTAATATAGTGTAAAAAACAAGTGTGTTTAATACACAGTACTGTGAACCTAAAAGCGGTTCAATAAGAGCCACTTTACGAGCAAGTGTTTTGAAAAATAATTGTTATTTTTATTAGTTTTTTTCTATGAAAATCTGTATTAGTTTAAGAAATAATGAAGAAAATCTGGAAGTTTAGATGATTATTAATTTTGTAAACATAATTATTTAAAAGCAGCAATTAATGAAACCGAAGAAAATTATTGTGAACAATAAGTATTTTATATGACAAAAAGGTGTAGATGAGAGACTTTCAAAAAGTAATAAAAAAATTCTTCCAACTTTTTGTATAATTATTACCTATCTTATATTATTGGCATGTATCTAACCTCAAATAACAATTTAATTCCTATTTTAGGGAACTAAAAATACAAAAAATCTAAGTAACTGCAGCGACCTAACGCATTTTCACACAGTAGTTTCGGAGATAAGGGCGAGGGGGAATGGTCTATTTTCATCTATTTTCTTAAATAACTTTAAAAGTATTTATTTAAAAATTATAAAAAAGTATTTGACATCCTCAAAACAAGTTATTTGATTTGATATTATTATGTCACACGTTACAGTTTGCAAAACTATTTTAAATTTTCCTATTTGCCCCCGAAAGGTGACCCCCTTATTCAAAATTAATTTAATCCGTGTTTGGGCCACAGAAATCAAAAGTACGTAGTATACAGGGTTTTATAAAAATGTGGCTGTCATTGTAGTATATTGTGGTGTCTTACGACTTCCACGTGAACGAAGTCTTTATTATTATTGATGCATAAAGTGCACGAAGAACCACAATACTGACGACAGATCAAAGATAGATAGGAACCCACCAGCTAAGTGCGTTCTATGTCTAGGCAGTCACCCCGCAAACTATAAAGGCTGCCAAGTATTTCTAGATATTAATAAACGAAAAAACAGTTCAACCAATATAACAAATATGGCGAAGAAAACCGAAAGCAACCCAGCAACAAACAACATTAGAAGATAATTATGAAGCTGACAATTCACCAGCAAGTTATTGATAGAGTAATAACATTATAGAAATAATGATAGCTGCCCCCTATAACTACTGTAAAGAGATACCCTTCCCTACCCTTTACCCTACCTTACCTACCTTTCCCTTTTTTTTTTTTGGGTGGGTAATCATCAAATGACTTCTCCCGCTTTGGGCGGAGCGGAAGGGCGTGTCAGACTCTTACTGGCTAAAACCCACCCTTGTTCCTTCAGTTGCCTGTTGCCAGGGTCTCGGTATCCCTTTCGGACTATTCCGCAACCCTGGCAGGCATCGGTCCTAACGGACCCCGTCAGGTGTGCTGACATCTCTTTGAGGCGCGCGTGGAACACGACGCGCCATTGACCCGGGCCTGGTCCTTGTCGGACGGAAAGCTACCCATTGCTCGCCGTCCGCAAGCCCGCGCCTATGGTGGCCGGGAATCCGCCTGGGATTCCCGACGCCCAGGCTGTCTCCAGCGGCGGTGGTTAGGGGCGTGAGGGCGCAAGTTTTGCCTCTCCCTCACGCGTTCCGCCTCCTCCACCTACCCTTCCCCTGATTTCACATTACAATTAATATGTTACAAGGCAAAACTGTACTCCATTTTTAATGTGTTAGCTTTTTATAACGATTCCAACGACATAAGTTATAAAGTATACAGCTGTCATAAAACATTTTAGAGATATCGTCGTTTTAATCTCTAGTGGGACCACTTGAGATAAAAACGACGATATCGGGCAGGATATCGGTATAGCCAGGGTCCACCCAGAAGTGGCGCGACAAACGTGCGTAGTACACCCAAATTGCCGCGACGCTTGCGAAGACAGCGGAGCAGGGGGCTTAAAATGGTCAATTTTACAGAATCATAATATGAAAATATTATGAATCATCGTTAAATGTCACCAACTGACAATTCATAATATATGATCTGCGTGTAATTCATATTACGAATTAATTCATCTGTTTGACAGTTTTCTATGGAGATTCGTAAAATGGTCCACAAATTATGAATTGCTTTTGTGTCAAATTATAGCAATTGCTAATGACAGCTGGGATTCAGGAAATGAACTGCTTTTAAAGGATTTGCTAATGTGGCCGGTTTAGGCCCCCTTGTTGCCATTTTTGTTGCCATACATTGTTTTCAATTTATTATATACAACTGTATATGCAACGCATGTAAATAATTCTGTTTTAGGAGGTATTTCTTTCCGACTGTTTAAAATTAATTATTCAAATTCCTGACGAACTTAATTTTACATGTAAACAATGCAAAGTTATAATAAATCACATTACAATTTTGCATTGTTCATTATGAAAAATATAGTTCGTTAGGTCAGGAATTTAAAAATCGGCGTATTGCTATCTCTTACAAAATGGGTTAGCAAGAAAGAGACAGTGACGAATACATATGTATTATTCCGCTTATCTATGAAATAAACTGAAACGAAATAGTGCAACTGAATTTATAATTTCTGGTGTACAACTTAATTTGGGTGAATCTGAAAAAAGTTGAGAACTTCTAAATTAACTAAACCATTTAGTTTTTACTGAAAACGGTACTTACTACGTACAAGTTGCCTAAAACCAATCAAGTTTAGCAAATAGTACAATTTCTCCCCGCTCCATACTAACGCTCTCGCCTGTTTTTTCTCTAGTTTATGACCTTAGAGCAATGATTTTTTTACAGTAAAATAAATATCAACTAGTTCTATGCCATGTTTCCGTTTTGATGATACATTATCTGTAGAAGCACACCTTCAGAAAATGCTCAAAATTGCTTGTTTAGACCGCTGTCATCACAGGCCTTTTGTACTTTGACAACTATTAATGAAAAAAGAAAAACATAGGGGCACAGTAAATATCCTTCTTATTCAATTTATAAAATATCTTTCAAATTGGTCCAATATTGGAGGAGGAAATAGACGAGAGCCGAACCACGAATTATGACTATTTGTATGGAGAAAAGACCGACCCTATTTCCTCTTAATACTCTCGCGTAGTATCAAACGACGATTTTCAACACGCTTGTGAGAAAATAAAAAATAAGTAAAAATCTTTTTTTAAACAAGCTTTTAAATAACTAAAAGTACTTAATAAAACTTACGTAAACATAGACCTATAACCTTTTTTTTTAATCTTGAAGCATTGCCTCTAGCTTTTAAGAAAATATTATAGTTCTATGTTTACGTAAGTTTGGAGATGAGATTGATGTCAAACAGTCGATGGTGATCGCCTCAAAACACCGCTGGGCGATCGATGAACGCAATTTAAACTGATGGATTCTGTCAACCAACTTCAAGAGCAAACGAAGTGAGATCGCGAATTTGAGCGAGCGAACCGAGACACGTTCACCTTCACTCCTTCATGTAAGGTTTTTCAATGACAGGAGATGGAAAAAGGTGGGACCCAAGTGTAATAAGTTGAGATATGATCTAAAATTTAGTCAAATTTTTTATCTTAAAATATAAAAAATCTGCTTAATTCTCAATATTTCTCACATGAGAAAGATAGTTTACTTGAGATTATCGATTAATTAAGTAATCGATGACACAAATAGAAAAATAAAACCACTAGTTAATGAACTCAAAGTAATTAAATGAATTATTTATACAATATAGTGCTAAATGCACAGTAATATTAATAAATAAAATATCAATAAATTACTGAAAAACCAAGTGATTATCAATTTCATAACGAAAAAATCAGTCATATATTTTCAGTCTATGCCACTGGTATGAAAAAAAAGAGTATCACTATATAATTATTATAAAACAAAGTCCTCCGCCGCATCTGTCTGTCTGTCGTTCGCGAAAAACTCAAAAACTACTGCACCGATTTTCATGCTGTTTTCACCAATAGATAGAGTGGTTCTCGAGGAAGGTTTTAGTATATAATTTTCCACCCAGGCGAAGCCGCGGGCATCAGCTAGTAATAAATAAAATAAGCTCGCTCACTCGTTTCGTGTTTTGTGTTTTCCGATGCGTTTCACTCAAAACGCAACGCTTTCCCGATTATTTTTCATGACCACTGCATCGTTTTTGAGATTCTGATCCTGTCTACCTTGTATGTCACTTGTTTTCACACTGGACACCGAAGATCGCTCACACGACGTTTGACTTGGAATATTGTTATTTTGGATTTTTATTTTTACCGCCGTCTTTTAGATTGGATATTGTTGAAACTATGGATCGCTGTGTGAATTGTGAAATAGCAACAAGTCACTACAGTAAGTACACTAGGCCGACGAACGCTAGACGATGAAACAATTCTGACAGTGATTCGGGAATGGCTTATAGGCTACTGCGCTCATATCACGTGCATTACCTATAAGGTACCTTAGCTGGGCTAGGTACCAAGATCATAATATTGTTTCACCTGCACAATTCCCAAACGACATTTTAATTATAACAGAGATGAATTAAATACTTTATCTACACCCATGCTATAAATCCTCTATAAAAGTTTCTGAAACAGTTAGCTTATTGCGAACTTTAAAACACTGCTTGTTATAATGTTGTCATAGTAACCATAATATCATCCAAAAAAGGTGTTATTATGTTGTACAAAATTTCATAAAACAACTCATTTAAAAAAAAGAACATTGTCATGCAGGCGCGTTTCACTAAAAAAGCACCGTAATTTAAAACAAAAAAACATCTATGTTATCCGAATTCGAAAAATTCGAATTCACGTGCGTCGTATCCCTCCGTTTTTGTTGATATTAGTATTGCAAAGTACCTTTTATAGAGGATTCATATCATGGGTGTAGATAAAGTCTAGTATGCAACTGTAAATAATTAGGTATTAAAACACGAATGTGTGTTTATCACATGAGGCGAAGCCGAATGTGATAATAGTATCACATGAGTGTGATGAAACCCCGAATGGGCGAAATACCGATGGACGAAATCCCGAATGGACGAAATACCGATGGATGAAAACCCAAATAATATTAATTTGCCCACAGTACAAGCGCCTGCAATTTTGATGTTATGTTAATAACTTTGCTATTACATATTCACAGAAAAATGTTTTTTGCTGCACGAACAAAAGGCATGGTTTCTGTCACGGCTCCGGCGCTGCGGGGCTCCGGCGGTCCCACGCGAGCTTATCGTCGCAGATGGTTTAACGCTCACCATCGCAATCTCAGCTGTGGCGGCGAGAGTTACAACCATCTGCTCCTCAATTCGCAGGCCGCCTCGCCCCTCCGCATCTACGCGATTTTAAATATATTTTATATGTTTTTGAACCATATGAGTTGCAACCCAAAAGCTAACCACTCTAGCTTTTTTTCTCCCCTTTTTGCAGAGGTAGAAGGATATTTGGTAGTTTCTCCCACCCCCACTATCCCTCTATCCCTAAAACTTGACCAGGATCAAACATTCACCAAAATTTATGTCAAATTTTTGAAAAAAATTGGTTTTGGCTAACTTTTTTGGTTTTTTCACCTGTGTGGGGCGGGTCAAGTGGCCTGCGCGTGCCTCCCGCGGTCTTACCGGAAAAAAGCGCAAGTCTCTGCTCGGGTGTAAATAGAGAATGCTCATTTGTTAGTAGGATAGTTCATACTAATTCAATGAATTCAATGTATAGTATACCCCTGAAGTTTAGTTATGGTTCTTTAAAAAAAAAAAAAACTTGCTTTTGAGCGCTTGTCTTTGGTAAAAAGCTTCACCAAAAACAATTTAGATAGAAATTCCATGCTGCCATGATAGTACTTACTAATTCCATACTACCATGTCATTACTCCGACTAGTAAATATTAATCTGTGACGCACATTACCGCACTAGTGCGGTAATATAAAGTAAATAGCACGCTTCCATAATACACTGCTTTATGAACCTAAAAGCGGTTCAATAAGAGCCATTTTACGAGCAAGTGTGTTAAAAAGATTGTAACATAACCTTACTATAATTAAACCTCCAATAACTCTGCTCTCAGATTGTCAAAACTTACAGAATTTTCAGCGAGGGACTGATGAAATTGAATTTTTTAATTCACATCATTTTCATCTCGTTACATTTAGGCCCAAGATTTTATGTAATCGTTTCCGTCTCCTATTAATGCTATGGTTGATTGTTATAATGTGTATGTATATGAAATACATAAATAAAATTAGGGCTGTTGATCATGACAACTGACAGCATCAATAATAAATACGGCAGGAAACAAACTTTCTAAATCAGTTGTTCGGTATTCGAATTATGTTAAATTCTATTTGTGAAAAATATTATAGATATAGAGCAGTGGTGGCCCAGAGCAGTAGTGGCCCAGTGAGCAATGGTGGCCCAGTGAGTGGTGGCCACGACTTACAAGTTGTAGGTCGTAGGTTCGAACCCTGACAGGCAATTTACTTTGTGTAAATTATTTCATCGCCACTGCTCTCAAAACGGTGAAGGAAAACATCGTGAGGAAACCGGCATGTCCTAGAACCAAACATTTGAAGACATGATGTGACATCTACCAACCCGCACTGGGCCCGCGTGGTGGATTACGGCCCACTCCGTCTCACAGAGAGGAAGTCTGTGTCCCAACAGTGGGAACATTATAGGCTAATTATAATTATAGATATAAGAAAAACCACGAAGACTCCCTTCCCGAAGGCTTCCCGATGGAAACCTAAAAAAAAAAAAAAATAGCTAAAGAAATATTGCAGAATAAACTAAACTTGTACATGACGCATATGACACTAAATATAAATACTGCAATCAAGGTAGGATACTAGAAGAGCTTTGATTGATTCATTGACGTGTTTCGCTTTTACTCGTAAGTAAGTTTAAAAAATATATCGTAACAATAATATTATTTTATCTTGTTTTTGATTGGGTAAGTTGTATTCATATTATGTAATGTAGGTACGGTTGCATGATTTTATATCTAAGCGTTCCATAATTATCAAGTCAGTTTTTAATTCTATCCGTTTCAAAATTACATAATCTGCCAAGTCTTTTCCAAACTTTGTTGGAGTCGGCTTCGAATCTAACCAGATGCAATTGAATACCAGTATTTAATATGGAGCGACTGCTTGTCTGAAATCTACAACCCAGTTATTGGACCACACGATGCCTCTTGGTAAGACTGGTTATCAGACAGAAGCCCAAAAGCTTCTGACTATCCGTAATGGCTGTCAAAGATGTCAGAAGAAGAAGAAGTCTCTGTATGACAGCCGGGACCAACAGAACTAAGTAAAATTCTCTAAGCAAAAAAAAATCTATACCAGAATTTCCTGACTCACGATGGCGGTTGAAACAATGGATCCAGCCCAGGAATATGAGGCAAAATTAATTGCCCGTATGAAGCCGGTGAATGAAGTGATGGCACGTGGAACCTCTGCCGTGCAGCAGTTCTACAGCGGCGCTACTGTGTTTCTAACGGGCGGCTCTGGCTTCCTCGGCAAGCAGCTCATTGAAAAACTGTTCAGGTAAATATAGACAACATCATCATCATCATTTCATCCGAAAGATGTCCACGGCTGGACACTTCGACCGGTCCTGGGCTTCTCGTATTCAGCGAATTCCGGTGACTTTGAAAATAGTAATTTATCCACCTTGTCGGAGGCCTTTTTTTTTTTTTGTTTTCGCGGGGAATCCTTCAAATGGCGCTCGGGCTTTTGGGGACAAGACCGGGGAGTGTGGGATTTTTATCTCACTAAAACCACCCCGGTGATCACCATCTGCACATAGAAGGGGTTCCGTTACCTCTCAAAAGACCGATCCGAAACCCCCTCTGTTAAGGCACATCTCTAGGGAGACTGTAAAGGGGTCTCCCCAAAACCTAACTGTGCATGTATGCTAGAGCGCACGTGACCACTGTGCGCCGTCTTCCCTGAGGTCAATCAATGGACGGACAGAGTCCCCACTGTGAACGGCCGTGATCCTAAATCCGGCCTGCGTTAAAGGATACAGGCGGGTTTCGGCGTGTTAGGTGTCGAGGCGGTTGCCTCCCCAACGTTTTCTTCTACGAGCGGGATCAGCAGCCTCCTTCTGAACCATTACGGTCTCACACCTTGTAGGAGGCCTACCAACGCTGCATCTTGCGGCGGCTATATCTTGACAAATTGCCATCAAGCCAGTAATAAAAAATTATATTTTATTTTATGTAAAAAACATAACTGGCGAAATGTGAGTGTTGGTACTATGTAGGTGCACCTAGAGCTCTGTCTACGGGGAAAACAGGCATGTTAATGTGAATCTTTTTGAAATAATTTAGTTATTATTTCTTTACAGAGCGACTAAAGTATCCAAAGTATATATATTGCTAAGAAGCAAAAAAGGCAAATCCGTAGAACAGAGGCTGACTGAAATGTTACAGGATCCCGTAAGTTGTAAATATTGCTTATTATTTTTTGTTTTAAAGGTTCCTTTATCTTCGAGATAAAATTAAATATGAAAACTCCTAAGATTAAATTCGAAGCTAAGATTTTTTAATTGGTTGTATTGACCGAGCGAGCGTAGTGTCTCTGCATCAAGTCTGGCAAAATCGGCAAATTTGTCAGTTTGTACGTACTCGTCTACAGGTCGTATTTTACAACCGATCTGGACGAAATTTGGTGTACAGGTATAAAATTTTTTTTGTAATTTTTAATCGTCGAGGATTTTTGATTGGAGGGCTACTTCCTCCAAAATGGGGCAAAAAGGGGGCTACTGGATATCTCCGATAACGATGGTTCTTTTTTAATTTGAAAGGTGGTAAAATTAAGTAGTTTAAAAAAAAAAAGATGAAGATCTGATAAGGATCTTCGGCATGATGAGCAGACTAACTTCTCAAAATGCAGTAAATGCTTCACTATTTATTAAAACCTATTTGTTAATTTTTGTAGCTGGCCTACTCATACTTCTCATTGCTCATATTTTTTCTGGCTTTTATGCTTCTGTAGTAGTCAACAAGGAACCGATATAGTTTCGCTACGTCTGTAGGTCTATCCACGGCTTAGCTCAGAGGATCTTATAGTACTAGAATGCTGTAATTTGGCATGGGTACCTATACATTAAACACCCAAAGTGGGGATGATTATTTTTTCTCAACTGCCCCATTTTATGGGCTTATGGGGTGTCGTGTGGGTGTGAGAATGAAAAGTCTTGCAAATTATTACATTTTCAACAAATGAGAAATTTCTTTACAGGAATTTTAAGTTAAATGCAGTCAAATGCCTGACACAAGTCACAGATAATGCTTGCTTATTGGAATAATGTCAGTATTAGAATATTTCAACTATTGTTTCTAGGTGTATGACTTGGTGCGAGAACAACAACCAAATTTCGCAGAAAAACTCGTGCCTGTATCAGGAGATGTGGCAGAGCTGAGACTTGGGTTAAGTGAAAAAGACTGGAACACTATCACAGAACAGGTATGGCAGGAAATATATTTTAATAATTGATCGTGGTATGTACATAATATGTTTATTCAAAACTCCAACAATTCTCATTTTGCGCTACTAAAAATAGTATTTCCAATTTCAGACTAAAGAACAAACACAGACAATTTCACATGGTCAATCTTGACCATGTTATTTTAAGACCAAAGACTTCCTAAGTTTTCCTGTAATCTACAAAATAGAGAATTACTTCCAGTATCTAAAAAAAAAAAACTGCTCAGTAGTTTAAAAAAAAAAAAACATAATAAAACCCGTCCACAAGAAAAACTCGAAATCAGATCAAAATAATTACCGCCCTATTGCACTATTACCGACATCATCAAATTTTTTTGAAAAAGCGAATGTGCGTTTACAACTTTTGCGAAAAATTTAACGTTTTGACGAATGCCAAAATGGTTTTCGGAAAAAAAGATCCACGATTTTAGCAACATATAAATTTACTCAACAAGTAATTGACGTCATAAATAATAAAAAATACGCTATCGGAATCTTACTCGACATGACCAAGGCATACGATAAGGTGCTGTATAAAATATTACTAGACAAACTACACGGTATCGGGGTCAGAGGAATAACTCACAAGTTGTTCGCATCCTACCTATAAAACCGAGAACAATTTGTAGAAATTGAAAATTGGGATCACGATACAGGGGAATTCAAATGCCTAATACGGTCAAATAAGCTTTGCATTAAAAATTCGATTCCGCAAGGTAGTGTTGTCGGGTGTTTGTTATTCCTAATTTAGGTACATCAACGACCTCCCAAAAGTTATGACGGAGTCGTGCATTCTGTTTGCCGATGATATTTCATTATTAACTTCCTGTTATGACTCTGAACACCTGCATGAGGATTTAAATAAAATAATGTTAATTATACAAAATTGGATGAAAGACCACAATCTGGAAATTAACTTCTCGAAAACTAAAATCATGCAATTCAGGCCGTACCAAAAAAACCCTTGAGTATAAATTTTACGTCTGACGGTATCAAATTAGAATGCGTAGATACTTTTACATTGTTAGGTCTAGATTTAGATATACACATGACTTGGAAAGCGCACATAGAGAAAATTAAATCAAAACTATGTAGTTTCATGCATTACGAGAGCTCAAAAAAACTACAGATTTAAAAACTGCCCTATCCACTTACTATGCATACGCATGGCTTAAGTATGGTATAATTCTTTGGGAAAATAGTGTAGATAGCAAAGACTTGTTTATTCTACAAAAAAAAATGCATTAGGATAATGGTTTATATTGACAATGGTGTAAATTGTAGACCGCATTTTAAGAAACTGGACATTCTAACTTTGACATCAATATATCTACATCTACACTAATATTATAAGGAGGAAAGATTTGTATTTTTGTATGTTTGTATTTTTGTGTGAATGTTTGTAACGAATAAACTCAAAAACTACTGCGCCGATTTCAAATAGAATTTCAAAAAGAATAGATTTCAGATAGAAAGCCACATTCACCCTGAGTAACATAGGCTATTTTATTCGTATGAAATGTTTTCAAAGTTAACTGGCAAAGTAAATAATACAGCCATAAAAAATGTCTTCATGAACTTGAAAAACTATCTGGAGCTATTTAATCCTTCAGATCATGGATATACCTGTAGATATAATAATTGTAATATGACGCATACTTATGAAGATAGTGTTAAATGCCGCGTGAAACCAGGTACTATTCCATATTACTTCAGCAAAATGAACACAGACCAACCTTCATCTAAAGTTGTGTCTAATGTTAGCACAGGTTTTAACGACACTGATCTTTTTCGTGAATAATAAATTAAATACAGTTTGTAAAAGTACTTTGATGCATAAAACCAGCTGTTTAAAAAAAAAAATGTTTGTGGGATAAGTAATAAAACAACTGAGTTAGAATTATACATTGCAACCACGGGTTTTCAGTTAGATTACTTGTGTATTACAGAACATTTCTTAAATCAACAATCAGCTCATGTTTTTAACTTTCCAAATTATAATTTAGTGTCATACAACACAAGGACAAACAAAAAAAGGGGAGGGAGTCTTATTTTAGCACATTCAAATTCAGAAAGTGAAAATATTGGTTTTGTAAAAAAAATGTATAGATCTGATAGTTTTGAAATATGTGGGGTTAAAGATCTTGAAACAGGGTTATACCTTTTTTGTTGCTACAGAAGTCCATATGATAAAAACTTTGAAAGTTTTATGTCTAGTTTAGAAAAGTTATTGGAACATTTTATTAACAAGAAGTGCCTTATTTGTGGTGACTTTAATATTGACGTACTTGTTGACAGTAAGAAACACACTGAATTTTTAAGCATCTTGACATGTTATAATTTTCGATACCTTTTAAATACTCCTACTTTTATACGGAGCAACGCATATTCGTGTTTAGATAACATAATTACGAATCTCGCTGATGATGAAATAGATGATTATTCTGTTGATCACAATGGCTTGACGGATGGTCATGGTGGACTTTTTTGCAATTTAGCTCTTGAAAAAATAAAAAGTAAATCTAAAAACTCGAATCAAAATGTAATAATAAAAAAAAGAATATTTAATAATAAAAATAATATTGCTTTCAAGAAAAGCATAAGTAATATAAATTGGGTGAATATGGGAATAAATAGTTTTATAAGTTGTCTTACAAAAACATTCCAAGATTGTTACCGAAAGAAATCCATTAGAATAAAGCCTTTTAAAAATACCTCACTACAATGGATTACTAAAGGGGTAAAAGTTTCAAGTAGAATGAAGAGAGTCCTATGCTCAGGTACAGTAAATAATGCAAGCCTAAAAAAGTATAAAATCAACTATGTTCGAACTTATAGAAGAGTTATTCAGCAACTCAAGAAAAAAGCTATATTAAATAATTTAAATACGGCTACAAATATAACTAAACGGACGTGGAAAGTTGTTAATGAATGTACAAAAAAATCAAAAAACAGGCAATGTAGAAACTTAATCCTAAAAGTGAACAATAAAATGATAACTAATCCCCAGCAGGTCGCAAATCACTTCATTGACAGTTTTGTGTTCAATTCGTCTCTCGCTAGCAAGGAAAAAGAAAGAGCGATGAGTTTTCTAATAGAGAGTACAAAAAGGGTAGAAAGTGATTTAACCTTTTGTACAACTACACCATCTGAAATTGCAAAGATTATCAGCAAAATGGCCAATAAATATCAGCAAAATGGCCAATGAAATCTTGTGGGTTTGATGATTTACCAATATCGATCTTGAAGGAGAATATAGACTCCTTGGCAGTCCCACTTTCTCATTTTTTTAATAAATGCTTCGAAGTGTGTCTTTCCAGACCAGTTAAAATTGGCTAAAGTAGTTCCTATATTTAAAAAAGGAATTAAGTCTAATCCGAAAAATTACCGACCTATATCCCTTTTGCCAACCATATCAAAAGTATTTGAGAAAATCATTAAAACGAGACTGATGGTACATTTAAATGCAAATAAAACTATTAATTTAAGACAATTTGGGTATCAGAAAGGCGTCGGTTGCTCAGATGCAATAAATACTCTTATAAATGACATAATTAATAATTTAAATGACAAAAAGTGGCAGGGCTATTCATTGACCTTAGGTCTGCTTTTGATACGATTGATTATGAATTATTATTGACTAAACTTGAATATTATGGCATCAGAGGCAAATCCTTACAACTCTTAAGATCCTACTTACATAATAGACAAATGTTTGTCGAAATAAAAAACATCGATGATAGTAATCATGAAGTCATATACACCTCTAAAATTACAAACATAAATAGTGGTGTGCCCCAAGGCTCTATTTTAGGACCTATATTATTTATTATTTTTACAAATGACTTGCTTAATTTTATACATTATGTTCAACCAGATGTAAAACTTGTTGTATTTGCAGATGATACAAATATAATAGTTGGGGCGAATGATTTAAAAGAATTGACCAAAAATGTTAACAAAAGCCTACAAAACCTCTGCGAATGGTTTACAGCCTTTTGCTAAACACAAGTAAAACGAACATCATTTTATTTAAAACTACAACTCGCCATAATGACACTTTGGATGTAAAAATCAAAGAAGACAAGATCGAATTAGTGGACAAAGTTAAATTTTTAGGCATTACCATAGATATGTATTTAAATTGGAAACAGGAGTTAGCTGCTATTGACGCTTCAATATCATCAGCATGTTATGCTCTCAGGAGCCTTAGAGATATGTTAGATATAAAGCAACTCAAGGCTATATATTACGCACTGGTAGAATCTAGACTAAGAGACAGCATAATGCTTTGGGGAAACAGCTACAGTTATAACTGTGAGAAAGCGTTTATTTTACAGAAACGAGCCATACGAACTATAGTCAGGATCTCACAAAGAGACTCATGTAGAGAGCACTTTAAAGAATTTGACTTTTTAACAGTACCTAGTTTGTATATATTGGTAATCTTGAATCACTTGGCTAGGAATATTCATGAGTATGAATCTCAAGAGGAGCGTAAGATAAGAGAAAGCACAAGAAGGAAAGAATTTAAACACAAGATGGCACCGAAATTTAACATAGCTAAGCATTGTTCCAGATACCAAGCAGTAGAGTTATTTAATAGGTTACCAACTGATTTAAAATTATTAATTTATAGCTCCCACTCTTTTAAAACTAAATTAAAGGCCTTCTTGTTGGAAAAATGTTTTTACTCGGTATCGGAATTAATTAATGATAAAAGTAGTCACTTAAAATAATAGCAGTGAACAGATTTAATGATTCTAAATTGTATAATTATACTATGCTCATTACTAAAACCTTAGCGAAATTATTTCTATATTTTTTTTGACATTGAATTCGACATACTTGCTAATAATTGGACATTGAATTTGACATTATACTTGCTTTATATTTGACATTGTAATTGACATTATACTTGCTTTATATTTTGACATTGTAATTGATATTTTACCTGATAATAATAAATTAGACTTTTTATCTGACACTGTACCTGCTATGAACCAGATATTGTATTTAATTGTGTCTTTGTATTAATTTGCTTAATGTAGTTGTTTCTGCATGTGTTACTTCTCTTTTTAATATGTAATGTTCAACACAATGTAAATTGTTAATGAATAAATAAATGAATGAATGAATGAATGAATTGATTTCTAATTAGTTGAATGTTAACGATATAACTTGTAATGACGTAATTACTAAAATTGGATGTTATTTATTTTAATTGATTTGTTTTTAATGAAAACTAAATGTATTTTAATTAAGAAGTAAAATTAAAGCATGCTACTTTTCATGATTATGATAAATTGTTGTGCCCGACAGGGTCCGTGTGAACTTTGTAACCATCATTTTAAAAGCTTGTACACACATGAGATATGCAATAAAGATTTGAATTTAAATTTGGAGATAAGCGGGGGGAAAGGTACATTTTCATCGTTTTTCTTACATAAGTTAGACTATTTATTCGAAAACTATACAAAATATAGAGCCCAGATTGATAATATATCACACAGAACAGTTTTTTTTTTAATTTTCCACCTTTATTGACCCACATATTCTAAATTCATTGATTTCCGTTACACTTCCGTTTTTGGGACTCAGAAATTCATATGAGTACCAAATAAAAAATTAATAGGACTAGTGGATGCGGAGACAGGCAGACACACGAGTAATGCATACCGTTTTTCGTTAGAACGTACAGAACCCTAAAAACTATTTTTTGGACTGACGTCTTCAAACGTCAGTCAAACGTGTCAGTTTTATTAACTGGCTTTGAACTAAACTATGTAATGAAAATGTTACTCAGTCACACTTCAAGTACGCATCATTTATCTTTCTATACTTATGTCATTAAAATTCATGTATCTTTTACCAAGGTTTGAAATCAATTTAGAGATAATAGTAGTTTGACTTCAAAATTTTGGAAAATGTACTGATGTTCAGCCAGCCTTCGAAAATGTTTACCAAATTGTTACGTTATCCAGGTGGACATAGTATTTCATCTAGCGGCCACGACAAGGTTTGATGAATCCCTTCGTATGGCGACCTTGATAAATGTACGGGGCACCAGGGAGACTCTTACACTTGGCAAGGTTTGCAAAAACCTGAGGTAAGAAAATTTAATATGCTTTAAAACTTATATATTATAGTGCTCATAATATAATAATTATATGTATCAACATCATCATCTTCCTATCTACTTCCAGTCTAATCGGAGGAATACCAGTATCTACCACCTAGTTACTGGGTACCCCTTTGGTACAACCAGTCTGAGTAGTCCTTTGTGGCAACAATACACAATATTAAAATATTTTTTCATCTTCAGATCGTTCGTCTATGTCTCAACCGCATACTCTCATGCTTGTGTGGACCGTGTAAATTCTGCAGTATGTGAAACATTCTACAAAAGTCCTATAAATCCCAACGCTATGATCGGGATAGCTGAGACTGTTGATGAAGGAAGATTAAATGATATGGCACCGAGGTGAGTGGCGTTAAAATGCATGGTTCCCGATTATTCCTTAGTAGGAGATCAATCATCAACTAGTAAGTATAAAGCATAAGCCGTTCCTTCACCGACCAACACCGTCGAGTGCCATGCATGGATCGTCAAAAATTAGAATTATGGATGGGAATATTTTGCCGGTGCTGATACGGTCCATGCATGTGCCACGCGACGTTGCAAAACCGGTATGCGCAGGCGGCGAAACGGTGAGCATACTGACGCGTTATAACCACGTTTGATAACAGTTCTAAACCCGTTTTAAAGGGACATTTTTTAATAGCCATCGTATAGGTACAGGAAATATTTTTGCAACAAAAATATTTTTACTCGTCCTGAGGCGTCTGCCTCACAGGTGAACCAACTGAGAAAACAGGAATCGTAGGGATATGATACGGAAAGCCTTAAGCTACCATTTACTAGGTACGTCTTTCATTGACTTGAATGTGCCCTGGCGGTTGAGAGTATGTCATGCTCACTTTAATGTCTCGCTGATGTGTGTGTTGGATCATTAAGTTCCCTTCAAAATGGTTAAGCTGAATGGTGCTGATCCATGCGTCATGTTCGTGAACGGGCGTCATCAGTAGGGACTGGTCATCTCTTAGCTGCCACGGCTTATTTTAATTAATTTTAATTTTTGAATTGTTTTGTTTCTTTTTTATCGTTTAATTACGGACGCTTTTAACGTGCACGTTTCTCTACATTGTACTCATATGTACCCATAATTTCAACATAAATGATATAAACAATATATTGAAACAATATTCTGATTTAAAAAAGTGTCTGTGGAGTTTCTTGCCCGTTCTTCTCCATAGGAACCTACTACGCTTTGGAATTGGCAACTAACTTCATCTTTCTGACTGACCGATCCCTTGACAATGACAAAAGTGCCTGTAATTGGTTTATTTGAAATAAATGCTTTGAGTTTGAGTTTGTCATCTTTCTTTCCGTGCCTGATACGTTTATAGCTCGGCCTTGGTATGGTACTGTGTAGCTGTGGTGAGAGAGCTTTAGAAAGAGTTGGCCGTAATCCACAATGCGGGCACAGTGTGGTGGATTCATCTGCCAGGTTTAGAGATAAAATTACAGCAACGTCTCCTTTTTTTCACTGACTTCTCTTCCTACTATATCAAAATAAAGATTTCCATTAGTATCTTGAAAAAGACGTCCATTTGATAACATTTTCATATTTCTTTTTATTTAAATTACAGTTTGGTTAACAATTGGCCGAACACATATACATTTGCAAAGTCAATCGCCGAAGAATTAGTTACTACTCTCGGCAAGGAACTGCCCATATGTGTTGTTAGACCAGCTGTCGGTAAGTGCACATTAATCTTGAAATAAAAATCATTGCTCAACAGCGTATACATTCTAACGTTCATTAAGGCCCATCAACCACGACGCTACTCAAAAGTCTATATGAGTTATATTGCAATATGTGGTTAGCTAGCGACCTCGACAATAAATTGATCATTATTATTTTTGGCTGAGCAACCGGCAGCAGGTTCGTCATGCTCCCTTAGATGTCACTGCTTTCGGTAGCGTCGGGAGTCGGGTTGCCTCCTTCCCTCAAATATGGCAAGGGGGTTAATGGCTGATCTTTGCGTTATGCTCGTGAACGGGTGCTGCTTGTGCTGACTGGTCATCTTGGTTTTGTTAACAATAACAAAACCAAGATCAGCAAGGCGACCAGTTACTTACCAGTTAATTACTAATAACAATATTAGTAATTAACTTTTATTTATTTTACTTCGATGGTCCTAGTTTATCATTTATAACTTAACTTACAGTTACAGCTATAGATAGCTATAATATGTAAGCGGGCACGCCCTTTGTGCCTGGAGGCTTTTATTGAGATATTAATTATTTATGTTTACATTTACTTTTTATTTCTGCTTGAGTAGATAATAAATAGTCCTCGTTTTTTGTATACTGGGTGTTAGGTAGACACTGTTATCCTTGAAACTAGTGGTTTGGTGTTATCTATAATATACTTTTTCTATGGGACAAACCTTGAAATCGCGAAAAAAAAAATCTGCTCTTCCATACATTTGTGTTCACTTAAATCGACAAAATGTATGGAATAGCTGTTTTTTTTTTGCGATTTCGAAGTTGGTCCCATAGAAAAAGTATATTAAAGATGACACTAAACCCCTAGTTTCAAGGATAACGGTGTCTACCCTAACACCCTGTATTTTTTTGTAGGTATTTTTGTGTTTGCTAGCTGACATAAAATATGGCTAGTAATCAAATTTATGTTTTATGTTGCGTAATGTAAATGATTTTGCATAATTTTGTATAGAATCATTTTTTTCTAACTGAACAGACAGCTGTGCTGCTGGGGAGTTTGTTGCGCCAATTCTTCTCCCAGCTAAAGCACTAGAAAGTGGTGATGTGGACGACGGGCTTTATAGATGCAAATTCCCAGTATTGTCACCCCAACCGATCATTCACACGCGCATGAATCGTATTTTTTTCCTGGTCGATAATATTTTGTTTATTTAGTTGCCCAGAAACTTCTACAGATGACCGTATTTCTACTCGCTCATTATAAAAAAAGATTGATACCTACGTCAAAAAGCAGGTATACATAATAATGTAAAATATAATCACCATTTGCCATGCTGGATATAATAATCCCATAAAAAACATATTTATGTGAACTTGGCTCCCGAATACTCGGGAGCTTCACCGACAAAAGAATTGAGATCAAAATGGGTGCCAAGTTCTGTAGATAATTCTGATTAAGAACATAAAACATTCTAAAATAAAACAGTTTTCTGATTTTTTTCTTTGTATAAGTCACAGATTTATTGCTTAGAATCCGCTGTTTTACAAAACCGCTAGTAGATTTACATAACAGCTCCGTTTTGTAAAACAACTGAACAACGTTTAGCGGTTTCACATAACTATTGATCTTTAACACGCTGGATTGTTTAAACGTTTAGCATTGATCATTGCAAAACGTTTAAACAATCCAGCATCAACGATCAACGATTAGACGTTACGTAAAACAGTGTAAAATGAAACGTCAGATTGTATATTTTAGTTCTAAAAGACATCATTCATTTTGGGCTAAATTATGAAAGCCAAACAAAAAAAAAAGTTATATTACATTATCATTATCACATTTAGCCCAAAAATGTATGGACGGAAAAAGTGATTTTTCGATTTCATGTAACTTGACGCAGAATGACACTACACGTTTGGTCCCATACAAAAAAATTAAGAGAGATATACCATTTTTTTTGTTTGGCACTATCACATTTAGCCCAAAAATGTATGGACGGTGAATGTCGTTCATAGTACTGTGCGTCATATCAACAATAATGGCGTCCGAAACAGAAAGTCTTTCGTCAAAATCCTAACTAATATTATAAATGCGAAAGTGAGTTTGTTTGTTTGTTTGTTTGTTACTGTCATCTTGTGATATTACTGTCAGTTTGTGCTCTCACGCTAAAACGGCTGAACGGATTTGGATGAAATTTGGCACAAGGGTAGACCATTACCTGGAATAGGACATAGGATACTTTTTATCCCGATATTCCCACGGGATCGAGACTTACGCGGGTGAAACCGCGGGGCGCAGCTAGTAATAAATAAAACTAGTGATATGAGTGAAAATTACCCTAACTCAAGTGAACATAATGATTGTGGCGCGGAGCTTCATCGGATTATTACCACAATTTTAATAGAAAGTTATCAGTGTTTTATGAAAGTTAGTGCGAGAGAGGCATTGTAATTTTGTAATGATTTACATACGTAATAATAGTTAAATATATTTGTTTGTAACAGTAATAATTATTTACTCATTTTTTATTTCATCATGGTCGCCCTACACCAAACACTTATGCTGACTGCAGATAAACTATTCTGCATTATGGCTAAACGTGGGTAGCAGTTTTGTAGTACAATCGTTAATCGTAGTATTTTCGTAGCGCAATGACAATGCAAAACGGAGCTGTTATGTAAAACAACTAGCGGTTTTGTAAACCATTTGCGAAAATACGAAATATTAATAAAAAATCTATTATTATTAAAAAAAACTATTTAAAATTCACATTTTTAGTACTAGAATAACCACATATCCATAAAAAAATTGCAAATTTCCAACAGAGATCACAAGTTGAGTGTACTATGCCTTATCGAATGCCAAATAATCGAATATCAATTGATCTGTCACTATGACTCGAAAGTCTAAATACTCGAACGTTCATAATATCGAATGGTTAATAAATCGAACATTCAATACATCGGACACCTAATACATCGAGTGTTCATGTTGAACGAATAAACTAGAAGTAGCAGATATTGAATTTTATTTAATAGAATCAAATTAGAACAGTACAGTTTTTATAGTAAGGAAAAACATAATGCATTTGACAAGAACAGAGTAAAGAGTACTGAACCATAACTTTTTGTATAAAGGTACACACCTAATAGTATGAATATACAACATGCATGACAGGGTTTTTTTTTTACTAGGTATTAAACTAGAACAACATAATTTTAACGTATACTAAACAATTTTTATTTGGTTTCAGTGGTTTGTTCCAAACAAGAACCCAATCCAGGATGGGTTGATATGTCCTGTATGTACGGAGCCACTGGTGTAAGTGCAATTTATATTAAAAACTAGATGGACCAACAGACATCGTCCTGCCCAAAGAGAAATGCCCATTTGATAAAGAGGTCTTGGCCAAAAGACGCCCAAGAAAGAAAAAAATTATAGCCATTACCGTTGACATCATAGATTAACAAACAACCACAATTTTTTACATTATACTCGGTTGCCCGCACCACTCGCATCTTGTGTATGTCCCGTGCCTTATGTTAGGTAGATAAGTAATAAAAGTTGCTGAGTATGTACCTTGTATGTTCCTAAAGTAACTTACTTGTTCTAGTACACATGGTTACACATCAAGCTATAAATTTCCAGTTTATGATGATCTCGCATTGTATAGGATTTCCGTACAATGCGAGGTCAGCTTATACTGGAAATGCATAGCTTGATGTGTAGCCGTGTGTACAATCCAATGAGCTGAAATATAGACCAAACTTCCACATTGCTTACGGTAAATCTCTTAAGTCTTCGTGTATCCACGCCACAGTTGATACAGAGATGGCTCCGTGGTAAGCTGGAATGTTCGTGTAAATCAGGTTCCATATTTGTGTCAGGTCCTTCGTGAGAAACAGGTAAGGTATCCATTGGCATGCCGGTGTGGTAGTAGGAGGTGGGTACAAAATCCAATATAAAGCCAAGATCGCCATCGGGAGCGGTTACAGGGTTCATAATCGTAATCAAAGTCGTCGGAGAGTCAAATAGAAAATCGCAGTATCGGTTAATTGTCAAGTACGATTAATATTCACGTAGGGATGCTTTAAATGACATCGATTTTTAGAAAAATCTATAACCACTCATATCCCGTCATTACAAATTTAGACAACAAACCCACTCCCCTTTTCATCCTGGGCAAGTTACAAGTCTACATGTTCACAAGTTACCTAGAATATTAATTTTCGTTAAATTCATAGCTCGTCTCCATATTCATAATCAGCCTTAATGTTCCCACTGCTGGGACACGGGCATCAGGTCATCTCTCTATTTTGACCACATAAAAAAAAAAGAAAATCGTTATTGCGGTACTAAGCACGACACTTGTAAACTTGTAAGACGGAATAGAGAGTCGCCGGACACTCTTAGGATTTGCTATGATTTCTACAAGTTGTAACTTACAAAGAATTTTTTGGTAAACAAAATCACGAATAAAAGTGTAAAAATATAAGTTTTGAACTATTAACTTGTGAACTAATAATGACACTTGGTAATACAAGGCTTGAAAGTTTTGATAAACAGGGCACTGGTATCTACATTTGTAGATGGCAGATACAAGCGGCTTAAATCTCTATTTTACTATAAAATAAGGATGAATTTTATTAATATGGTATGTGGGCAGTTAAAAAAAAACAAGTTTAAAAACCAAAAAAATATCTGTGGCGACATCTTCAAAAACGTAGTTCACGTTTGCGCGACGAATTTCTCTGCTTATTCATTTGTATAATAAGTGTTTTTATGTTTTAATCGACAAAAAGAGGACCACCGGGATAACATACCTAATAGCCGAGGAAAAGGTCATTGACTCCTACCGCTGCGCCCGCCGCCATCGACTATAATTATTTTGTTACGCGTAATTTTGAATCTGTGATATTTTTTAAATAACTCATTTAAATGATATTATTATGATGTCAAGGCTAGGTACTTTAGTACCTACCTACCTACCCTAAAATAGCCTAGTAAAGGTCTTTACCTATGAAATTGCCGTTCTGCAGTACTGGCCATTTCAAATCAAAATAATTTTTGTTTGGCTAAGAATTCTAATTTCAAATTAATTTTATTTTAAAAACATGGATTTTTTTTTCCAAAAGTAGTCATTTCTTTATTGATTAGTGTTACATTTTCATCGCATTTAAATCTTTTTCGTCATCATGGATACGTTAAAAATTCGAGTAATTATGGAATATGAGTACCGTCGTGGCAGCAACGCGGCACAAGCGGCACGCAACATCAACGACGTTTATGGAGCTAACACTACAAACCAACGCACCACCTGTTATTGGTTTGCTCGCTTCCGTTCTGGAAATTTCGACCTGAAAAATGAACCTCGCGGTCGTCCGAAGACTTTGGTCGACAATGACGAATTAAAGGCGATTGTGGAAGCTGATGATACACAATCTACGGCTGAATTAGCAGCAGCTTTCGACGTTAGCGTCAAAACAATATTGGTCCATTTGCGTCAAATTGGCAAGGTAAAAAAGCTTGACAAATGGGTGCCCCACGAACTCAATGATCGCCAGCGCGAAGTACGCGTCGAGACGTGCCTTGCACTGCTCAACAGACACACAAATGAAGGAATTTTGAACCGCATTGTTACCTGCGATGAAAAATGGATTCTGTTTGATAACCGCAAGCGCTCAGCAAGTTGGTTGGATCCTGGTTCAGCACCTAAACAATGCCCTAAACGAAAACTTACCCCTAGAAACGTGATGGTCACTGTTTGGTGGTCTAGCGCCGGTGTGATTCATCACAGCTTCTTACCAAACGGGGTGAGCATTACTGCAGATGTGTACTGTGAAGAACTGAACACAATGATGGAGAAGCTGGCGCATCTCCAACCAGCATTGGTCAATCGCTCGTCTCCGCTGCTCCTGCACGACAACGCGCGACCTCATACTGCACAGCAGACGGTCTCCAAGTTGCAAGAACTGGGGTTGGAAGCTCTCCGTCATCCGCCCTACTCACCAGACCTTGCGCCTACAGACTACTACTTTTTCCAGAATTTGGATAACTTCTTGGCGGGAAAAAAATTCAATACCCGAGAGGCAGTACAAAATGCCTTTGAAGAATTTGTTGCCTCCCGTCCAGCTGATTTCTTTAAGAAGGGCATCAATAAACTGCCACTGCGATGGCAAAGATGCATTGATTGCATGGGTGATTACTTCGATTAATACATATAAAAAAATTCATGAAAAAAATTCGTTTAAATTTTTTCATACAAAACGGCAATTTCATAGGTAAAGACCTATTATTATCTAAATTAAATGCTCAATTTAAATAACATAATATTATTTTATTTTGGAAAAGTATAAGTAGCTTCGGAAAGAAACATTAAAGTTAAAATTAAAGTAAATCCTGAAAGACAAACGTGGTTACTGTGGTTCATCCTTAAAAGATAGTCATTATGCTATTAACCCTCAGCTCGGGTGAAAAGAGAGAATGCTCATTTTAATAGTATATTAGAGTCAGAATAATTCCATGTATATTAATTACCCACTGACCTGCCCAGATATATTTTTTTACCATAACTAAACGCCGGTTTGCCTATGGTATTTTTTTTTTACAAGAACTTGCTTTTGTGCACTTGCCTTTGGTAAAAAGATTCACCAAAGTCAATTTCTATTATATATAAATTCCATGCTGCCATGACAGTAGGCACTTACTAATTTCATACTGCTATGTCATTACTCCAACTAGTAAATAGTTATCTGATGCGCACATTACCGCACTAGTGCGGCAATAATATGAACTTAAAAGCGGTTCAATAAGAGCCACTTTACGAGCAAGTGTGTTGAAAAAAGCATTTATCTACAATCTCCGCTTCGTCAATCTAACTGTCAATTATATTTTCCTTTTCAGATGATCACTGCAATGGCCTTGGGCGTTATGCGTGCAGCGAATATAGACAGTTCGAGTCCCGTGACTTTTGTACCGGTAGATTATGTCAATAATGTAGTAATAGCTGCTGGATTTGAAACGGCTAGGAGACGAGCCACTGGCGAGAACGAAACAAAAATATACGTTGTTACTTCGTCACTTAGAAATCCTATTTCTTGTGGTAAGACTTTAAAAAGGCTCTTAATAAATTTTCTTTCAGACGGGTAACATTAACCCAAATCAACCTACACTAAGTAAAGGATTTTAAGGGCAATCGGAAATGACTCTGAAGCATTTGGCCCAACGTTGTTCAAGGTGTTACTGTTCTTTGTCTTCCAGATCTTGTATGCCTTGTCACTTTCTGCGAAACATCAGACTATCTACCCGGGGCGCACATAAGCAAAGCCCACCAACCGAGTTTTGAATTTGGCTTCTGATTGATCATTGAACTCCCATCGTAGACTTTGTCTACAAAATCCACCAACTGAGTTTGAAACAACCTTTGCAACTCTGAAGGTGGAATTTGTATCCGCGCGATCCGTGGTAGTTTTTGGCAAGAAATATTGAAACTACAATAATTCAAATAGGTAATCAATTTTGTGTACTATGTACACATGCACGTTATTCTTTGCGAAGCAGGTTTCGATCGCCGTATTACGCATGTTGTAGAAGTTATGTTTCTCCATACTCCAGACCACACTCTTCAAAACTATATTTTAGTTTTACGGCTAAACTCATTGCGGAGTTCGCTTCTGGGTTCTCAGGATTGTACTCGCAGAAACTGCGGAGATTTCAAAACATTTTTACGAGAGTTCAATTACGCGCGGTCGTTGAGTGTTGTGTTGTGTTTATTAAAAACAACTAAATATTGCAAATTTCACCAGTGGTTTCGAGCGCGCTGATTGGTTGTTTCAAACTCGATTTGTGAATTTTGTAGACAAACTCTACTATGGGAGTTCAACGACCAATCAGAAGCCACATTTAAAACTCAGTTTGTGGATTTTGCTTATATGCAACCGGGGCTTTAATAAATTATGTTTCAATAAGTTTTCATGCACAACATGTAAAACAACAAAAGAACATTTTAATAAATGATTCAATGAATGACTTTTTACAAGCTTTATATTAACTTGCCGTGTTAGTTAGTTAGTATGTATATTTGAGTCAAATCTTGCAAGCTGAATTAAAACTACTTCCTCTTATCCTAAGGAGTTGAAATTTTACAAGTTGGTTCAGTTCCAAAGACAATGCATTTTTTTATGATGCATGACTTGATTCTACAGCCAGGATTGGCTCCAAACGAAGGAACTCTACAACAGTATACGGTACAGACACGAAATTTAATATACGCATTTAATTATGATACTCCATTCTAAAGTCTACCATGATCTGGCTGGTGCAGTCAGGGTTGGCTCCAGACGAGGAAACTCCTCATCGGTCAATAGCACAGACACAACATTTTATATAATCATTTAATAATGATAGTACGTTGTAAAGTCTACCATGCCCTGGCTGCTGCACCCAGGATTAGCTCCTGACTAACTCTTCGATGGTCAACAGTACAGACACGAAATTTAATATTAGCATTTCATTATGATAGTCCATTTTAAAGTCTACCATGACCTGGCTTCAGCAGCCAGGTTTGGCTCCAGACGAGGAAACTCCTTATCGGTCAATAGCAGAGACACAAAATTTTATATACGCATTTAATTATGATAGTACGTTTTAAAGTCTACCATACCCGGGCTGCTGCACCGAGTATTAGCTCCAGACCAGGGAACTCTTCAACGGTCAATAGTACATATACGTAATTTTATATACGCATTTCATTATGATAGTTCGTCCTAAAGACTACCATGACCTGGCTGCAGCAGCCAGGATTGGCTCCAGACGAGGAAACTCCTCAGTGGTCAATAGCAGAGACACAAAATGTTATGTACGCATTCAATTATGATAGTCCGTTCTAAATTCTAACATGACCTAGGTGATGCACCCGGGATTAGCTTCAGACCAGGGAACTCTTCAACGGTCAATAGTACAGATACGTAATTTTATATACGCATTTAATTATGATAGCCCGTTCTAAAGTCTACCATGACCTGGCTGCAGCAGCCAGAATTGGCTCCAGAAGAGAAAACTCCTCAGCAGTCAACAGCAGAGACATAACATTTTATGTGAGCATTCAATTATGATAGTTCATTCTAAAGTCCATCATGACTTGGTTGCTCCACCTAAAATTAGCTCCAGACGAGGAAACTGCTCAGCGGCCAACAGCAGAGACATTAAATTTTATGTGAGCATTCAATTATGATAGTTCATTCTAAAGTCCACCATGACTTGGTTGCTCCACTTAACATTGGCTCTAGACGAGGAAACTGCTCAGCGGCCAACAGCAGAAACATTAAATTTTATATACGCATTCAATTATGATAGCCCGTTCTAAAGTTTACCATGATCTGGTTGCTGCATCTAGGCTTCAGAAGAGAGAACTCCTTAGCGGTCAACAGCAGAAACTTAAAATTTTATATACGTTTTCTATTATGATAGCCCAATCTAAAGTCCACTATGACCTCGGTGTTGCATCCAGGGATGGCTCTAGACGAGGGAACACCTAAACGTTTATATACGTATTAAAATATGATAAACGAGATATCATATGGATATGATATGGACGAGCTCGTGGCTAAGTAATAATAGCCGCTCGGGACGATCCATCAGGTTAAGCTACGCTTGCCAGGGTTGGTCCGTGGATGGGTGACCATTTTCACATATCGAGACTCCTCCGTGCCTTGGAAAGCACGTTAAGCCGTTGGTCCCGGCTGTCACTTGTGGATCTTTGACAGTCTTTACGAGTCGTCAGAAGCCCGAAAGTCTGACAACCAGTCTAATCAAGGGGTATCGTATTAATTACATAGTTGCTGGGTTGTGGAGGTCAGATAGGCAGTCGCTCCATGTAAAATACTGGTATTCAGCTGCATCCGGTTAGACTGGAAGCCGACCCCAACATAGTTGGGAAAAGGCTAGGCAGATTTATTGATTACAAATATGATAAACCCGTTCTAAATTATAGCATGACATGGATAGTGCAACTTTGTTGACTATGTAAACGAGTGTTTGGGTTCATTGCATTTCTCTTAAGAATGGTGATAGAAAACAGATATTTAAATGCTAAAAAGTACAAAATAAAAGGTCATGGCCCATCAAAGTATGAAAACCATACCCATGGCGTACAGAAACGAAAAAGTGCTGGATGTACAGAGAAATATGTATAGTTTGCAATAGTATGTGTCGCATTACTGTGGGGATTGTACATCATGGTCAAAAAAGAAAAATATTTATTTTTATGTGAATGCATAATAATGTATCATATTTTAAGGGTGATTTCAAAGTGAATTATAATAACTATACCCACGGCGCGGCGTATGACGGTCATGGCTCATCAAAGTATGGAAACCAGACCCACGGCGTACAGAAACAAAAAAGGGCTGGATGTACAGAGAAATATGTATAGTTTGCAATGGTATGTGTCGCATTACTGTGGGGATTGTACATAATGGTAAAAAAAGAAAAATATTTATTTTTATGTGAATGCATAATAATGTGTTGTATCATATTTTAAGGGTGATTTCAAAGTGAATTATAATAACTATACCCACGGTGCGGCGTACAGAAGCGACTTATGGTTCTATTTACAGAGTTTATAGTTCACCTAGAGAACGATTTTACCCTAACACATCCTTAGACATCAAGACAATATAACTTAGATAAAATAATAGTAATTAATTTTAAAATCTACCTTAATACATAGCTCGTAAAACTTCTCTCTCTAATTAAAACTTTGTTCTCAACCAACACTTGGAGTCGCAAAATTTCGAAAATGTACAGACCATTTGGTCGCATATGCTCATGGCAGTACGATCTGGCTATTCTCAAATGATAAGTGCCCAACGTAAACAGGATCAAATCTTCATAGTAAAGTTGTGGAAAATCATCAAATGTTACATCATTTCCATCAATAGGAACGATGGCTACTCTTTGCCTATTTAGGTGGTTTTGTTCCACATATTGTGCCAGGTCATTTTCTCGATTTCTATTTTCATTGATAATATTTATAAATTGCTCGGCGTATAAGCTGTCCTCGTATGGGCGCCGAGTAGCGTTAATAATTGCTGCAGTTATCCTAAAATCTGTCATCATATTTGGCAAAGCTACGTTAAAATATACCTACGTGTCGAAAGATTTTAAAATCTTTTTTAAATCGCCCGTTTGTTATCTCGACCACCCATTGAATCATTGTAATAAGTCTGGACTTGTTTGCATCAGCTGTTGTTAATTGTTCTCCTCTGGCTCTAGATGGTGGCATTTGCGGATTATAGCCACGTTCTTCAATATATGGTACCGCGTCCCGAAAGCCACGGTCCAATATAAATACATCGAAAGAGAAACGAAAAAAGTCATTTTTTTTTTTGTTGAAATGGCATCTCTATGTTTACCTCTGAGGTCGTGACTACCTACTTAACCGGGCTATCCTGTGGCTGCCTTAAGCTAACTTAAAGCCTCCAGGCAGGGTATAATACTAATTATAAACTAGGCGACTTCTCACTAAGGGCACACCCTGTGGGGTACGAACTTCGGCTTAGGGCACCGCTGGGGGGGGGGATAGCAAGATGGGACGGGCTGGATCATAACTGGTGAATACTGCGCGAACACAACAATACTATTCTACAGCTGTGCCATCCACGAAGACGCGCCCCTCTCCGTGTTTGCTGTACTTTACAGTACGTGTAGTGGAGTGGGTCGCATCTTCGTGGATGGCACTATCTATAACTGACTGCGCAGAGTTTGTGGTCGAGTGTTACGATATTTCTTTGACTGTAACTCAACTACAATAAAGTAAAAAATGCAGTTTTAGTACATTCAAAAATATGTTATATCAAATCTTTTCTATTTTTTTTACGTGTTCTCCCATGGATTGTCAATATTTTTTTTATAGAAAATAAAAAGTGGGATAGAGGGCTATAATTTAAAACTGATTTGGTTTCTGTACGGGAACTTTTGCCAACCGGGTCAGATATAAAAGCTTGAGGCAAAAACGTCCTTCTTACACATTAAGATAAGCAGCCTCAAGCTTTAAAGAAAATATTAAAGTTCCATGTTTACGTAAGTTTTATTTCGTACTTTTTAGTTCATTAAAATTTATGTATTTTCTGGTGTACAATAAAGTATATATAAATAAATAAATACATAAATAAAAGCTTGTCTTTAAAAAGGATTTTACCTAAATTTTATTTTTTTATTTGTTTAAAGTAGTTCATTCATAGATTTAGGCTATTTTAAAAGATGTTTTAAGGACATGGTTTTATTTTTACCCGACTGCCCCAGAAGGAGGGAAATGTTTTTCGAGAGTACCTATGTATTTATGTTTGTATGTATGTATGTATATTTCTTTGGCACGCTCTGTAGCCTAAACGGCTTGATGAGTTTTAACATACGAGGTGTCGTTAGGTTCGTCTTAATTGTGGGAGTGACATGGGCTATATTTTTTTTATATATTTCATCTGCAAATAGAAAAAAAACGCAGGGGAAGGCTTTTTAAAATAAATTATAATAATATTGGTATCAAATAAAAGCTAGTAGTGAGTTAATTCCAAATATATATATTAATAAAAGTAAAAAGCTTGAAATAAAACAAATTATTTAAAAAACAAAAAATCCGACTGCAAAAACCTACACATTACACCATATTTCAGGTTATTAGTTTGTCCCCAACTGCAATACCGTACAAAAAACAAAGTTCAATGCTTGTTTTTCTCTTTTCGGTTATAGGTTTTTGCAGGCGGGTTTTTTGTTTTTTTTAAATAATTTGTTTTATTATGTAGATTGATTTTGAACTGAAGTTTATTTCTGTTCTTACGTTTATTTTTATGAATGAGAGTTCTAAGTAGTCGAAATCAAATGCAATTATTTGCCCATTTGCTCTAAAATTTGACTTTGATAAATTTATTTAATTTTTTTTTTTTCAAAAATTTTATATGCGATAAATAGTGATTCACTTGATATTATGTCGACTACTTTCACGGAATTTTTTTCATACCGTGTAGATATCAAAATGATTTTTTAAATGTGATATTCTAGACCACAAAACAGGTCGTTAAATCAAAGATAATAATAATAAAATATAAGTAAAAATCTTTTTAAGAACAAGCTTTGAATGAACTAAAAAGTTCTAAATAAAACTTACTTAAACATAGAACTTTAATATTTTCATAAAAGCTTGAGGATTATCTTTAATTTATACTAAGAAGGACTTTTACACCTCAAGCTTTTAAGAAAATATGAAAGTTCTATATCTTTTTAGCATTAGAATTTGTTTAAATATCTGTTTTATCACCTTCACAAATCCAACGAGCCCAACACTACAGGGCTATCTTATAAGGTCGAGAAGTTTCTTTGGCCACCTTCCGCCTCTATAATTAGATCCTGGACACGATAGTGCTATCTTGTTTGTTTGAGGAGTTCCTATGGTTACTTTACAGATCCATCATTAGACCCTGAACACCACCTAGTGGCAAAGAACTTGTCAATACATAACCAATGAGTCCAAACACGATGTTGCTATCTTATTGGATTTAAGTTTTCCCATGGCCACCTTCCGGCTCCATCATCAGACCCTGAACACCACCTAGTGTCAAAGAACTTGTCAATACATAACCAATGAGTCCAAACACGATGTTGCTATCTTGTTGGATTTAAGTTTTCCCATGGCCACCTTCCGGCTCCATCATCAGACCCTGAACACCACCTAGTGTCAAAGAACTTGTCAATACATAACCAATGAGTCCAAACACGATGTTGCTATCTTGTTGGATTTAAGTTTTCCCATGGCCACCTTCCGGCTCCATCATCAGACCCTGAACACCACCTAGTGTCAAAGAACTTGTCAATACATAACCAATGAGTCCAAACACGATGTTGCTATCTTGTTTGATTTAAGTTTTCCCATGGCCACCTTCCGGCTCCATCGTCAGACCCTGAACACCACCTAGTGTCAAAGAACTTGTCAATACATAAACAATGAGTCGAAACACGATGTTGCTATCTTGTTGGATTTAAGTTTTCCCATGGCCACCTTCCGGCTCCATCGTCAGACCCAGAACACACAGTAGATGTATAAGTATGCCAAGTTTTAGCTCAAGCGGATTCCAGGAAGTGCTTGAAAAATGGAGGACAATTGGAGTAACCGGAAACATACGAACAGAGCAAGCTAATATAAAGCTTGTAAAAATAAAAAAGTACTTCTCGTATTACCTCATAATTGAAATGATCTTCCATGTTGTACAATAAAACTTATAGAAATACAGTATTTTAACTTTAAAATCACATAAATCAGCGAAATCTACAATATTTCGTATGCGGCCTAATAAATAGAACAATATTTATGATTTGATTAAGCTGTGATTGTTTTACACAGGGGATGTCCACGATATTTTGCTTAAAGATGTTATAAACTACCCAACACCGATGATAGTAGGATACGGATTCGTCTGGTGCACCAAAAATCCTATTCTGTTTTGGATATATTCGTGGTTGTTGCATCTGATCCCTGCGTACATCATAGATGGGATAAGCGTCATGCTTGGAAACAATAGAAGGTATTTAATGTTGAGCACAAAAATAAAGTGGTAAAACGGGTCAAAAGTCTATAAATATGATCAAGACCCAATTAAAAGTGAAAACGAGGGTAACTGTAAGCATTTTCACTTTTCAGATTCGTAAAACTAGCCACCAAAATGTACAACATGTCAACGGCATTGTCATACTTTGCTTGCAATGACTGGCAATTTGATGATCAAAATACGGAAGCACTATTCAACAGTCTTTCAAAAGAAGATCGAGATATTTTTAACTTTGACATAAAATCTATTGACTGGAAAGAATATATGATAACTGCGTGTATTGGCATCAGAAAGTATATCCTGAAAGATGGATTAACAGACACAGTATACGCGCGAAATAAAATAACGGTCTTCAAAGTTTTAACATTTATTATATTACCTCTATATTTCTATTGTTTGTATAAAATTGTGTATTTAGCTTTGTCTGTATTTACCTTGTTGTGGTAAACCACAATTTAAAAAGTATTAAATAATGGCGTTTCGAAAATCAACTCTGAAGAGAACGGAAAGTCGAGCTGTTATTGCGAAATTCGCAATTGAAAAATCCAAATAACTAACATTATTATTTTATTGATGTAAATTCAAATGAACCACTGTTTTTGTGTGACAATAAAACAATATTATTACCATATTATTTGTTTCTTTATTGGTGGTTGATGTTTGTAATAGGAAATCTGGAATTTAGATGATTATTCATTTTGTAAACATAACTATTTAAAAGCAACAATTGATGAAACCGATGAAACGATTATGTATATTCAATCTGCCTAGCCTTTTCCCAATTCTATTGGGATCGGCTTCCAGTCTAACCGGACGCAGCTGAATACCAGTATTTCACATAGAGCGACTGCCTATCTGACCTCCAAAACCCAGTAACTGGGTAATACGATACCCCTTGGCAAGATTGGTTGTCAGACTTTCGGGCTTCTGACGACCCGAAACGAATGTCGAAGTTCTACGAATGACAGCCGGGACCAACGGATTAACGTGCTTTCCGAGGCACGGAGGAGTCTCGGTATGTAAGGATGGTCACCCATCCACGGACCAACCCCGGCAAGCGTAGCTTAACCTGATGGATCGTCCCGAGCGGCTTTTATTACTTAGCCACGAGCTTCTCCAAAATGATTATGTATATTGTGGATATTCATTTTTATGGTGTAGATGGGAGACTTTAAATAATGTATAAAATCTTCCAATTTTTTATATAAGGTCAGGCTATTCCGACTATAAAAACACAAACGCCAGTTTCAAAAGTCTGCACACTCGTCTTTGAATACATTATGGTAGAATAAATAAATGTATGTTATAAACACTTTAATGGAGATCTTTCCTACGTAGGTCTTAGAACAGAATACTCATCTTATATGTTCAAAGGAACCATGTTTTTGAAATTGGGGAGAATTAGTTACAATTGCCCCGCATAAAATGAAATGAAATTGTTTATTCTGTAAATAGGATAATGGAATCACTTTTACACGTCATATTAAAAAAGATTAAAAATAAGCTAGATGAGGTCGACGTTTCCTATCTGACTACTCTGAGAAGAAAGGCCGAAACAAACTCAGACAGTGGGGCAATTTCGACTATGGCACATATTTATCGTACTAAAGCCGTTATCGTTTTCAAATTGAGAGCCAGAGTATATACTCTCCTAAAATGGTTCAGTAACGTATTACAATACTTTAAACACCTTGGAGGGGCAATTTCGACTTTTTACATAGTCAGTAGTACAGGGACGTATTGTGTAATGTAGGTAAGTCGAAATTACCCCACTTCTTCTTTTCGGGGGGCTATTTAAACTAACGAAAAACCTCATAAAAAATCGTATTTGTCCCAAGAACAACTAGGCGAAAAAAAAATACGGTTTATATTTTCTCTAGTCACTGTAATATTGTAAAAACAAGCGTTGTAAACACATTTTTGACGAAAAATGTGGCGAACGTCTTTTGTGAAGACATAACAGGCGACACACAAAAATGGCGTCTGGAAAAAAAATGGCATGTATTTAATCGAACCTCAAATAATTCCTACTTTGGGGACCTAAAACAACTAAAAAGCCAAGTAACTGCGACCTAACGCATATTAATAGTAAGGGTACTGTTACGGGGCAAGGTTAAAGTCCCTTTTTAAAAAAAAACGATTTTTAACCTTGAAGTAAATTTAATGATTTTAGGTTTTACAATTATTATTATTATGTGTCCGCCACGAAGTTCAAAGTATGACTACTGGCAAAACTAATATGTCAATACCACAACAACTGTGGAAAATGGTGGGAAACGTTACATGACGCCTTTGAGGCGTCAGCGTTTATATTTTTAAATGGTTAGGGCTGTCTTACAATTTATAACAACCCCCCCGATAAGATTGATCATTACGATTAAGAGTGATGAGAAATCTAAGATGAAACATTGAACTTCGTTTTGGTTACAAATTAGATCTTATATTATAACTATGAGAAACAGTGTAAATATAAACTTTGAACTAATCATAGAATTAGACATAGGAAATAGTATTAATACAATTATAGTAATTTCCATAAACGAGACATTAAATATTTACTAAGTCATAACATTACGTCTTAGCGGAGTAGGCAAGGATTTGCACGATCCTTGGACATCTTCATCAGAGGATTCTGTAAATTGATTATTTACAGATTGAACAGATTTAATTGTTTGCTTCTTTTTAGTGTAGCATTGATTGAAAACTTGGATACAATATCTAGGTTTAGTTGAACAGAATAACTTCCTAGATCTATACAAGAGATAAATGAGAACAATGGTAGAGATAACATATGTTAACGAGAGATAGTGAGTACTATATTTATGTAAATGAGATGGTTGTTCGATTTTATTTAATTCTTTTTCGAATTCTTTCAAATGCACACTTGCCTGTAATAGAGAATTGAAATCGTTAACATTAGATAATTTTACGAAAGGGAGATGTCGTACTGTTTTATTTATCCTCTGATTGTCGCAGCAGTCATCTTCTATAATATTAAAATTAGATATACGATTAGTAACATTAGACATAACATTGTCACTAGGTGTAAACTTTAAAGTTTTAAAGAAAGCTATACAATATTTTGGCAAGGCCAACATGCCTGTACCGAAAAAGATCTCATCGTAATTGTTAGGATCGTTTTCACATGTAATATGAGCCTTCCCGGGCTCTGACTGTACAAACAACCATTTGTTATTGTTTAACTTGAAAAATACATCAATTGAGCCATGTAACAGCTTAGTATTACAAGAATCTGGCAATGAACTTATAGCTTCGGTTAAGATTATGGTTTCACACGTTGGATTTGCAATTGTGGAGTACACATTTCCTAAAGAACACACATAACACTCATTATGAATCACTTGACACTTATCCACTGACTCTAATAGTGAATAGAACATACGATCTATTGTTACAGCCACATAAGGTTTATTAGGGGCGATAAGTATATACGTGTCAGGTTTGGTAATGTCGTAAGGAGCTGGAAGAGGAACATTGTGATAGAGGTTGTATGTCTGTGGAAGGACGAGCGGAATTTTAGTAATAATAATAATCTTATTAAGATGGTAATAACAAACTAAATTAGAGATGTCTATAATAACATGTATATTTTCTAAAGATAAACTTGTAGGAAGTTCGCAGTGTTTAGGGAGCTTATCTTTATGTAGGTCTAGTTCTTGGAATAATTGATAGGGACTAAGTACAGTTGGATGAAGAATGTTGAGCTTGCTAAATAGGATAGCGTTGTTGACGTCATCAGTGTCAAAGGACAAGGCTATAGTAATGCTTTCTAAGGAGTTCAATAACATTATTAAATGTTTTTTGATTTCTAATTTATCAGTTGAATTAGATAATTGTTCAAATGCTGTTTGAATGGTATCTAAATTTTGATTTAATTGGTTTTGATTTTTATTTACCCTTGACATTGTGTTGTTAAAGTTTGAAATAGTAGATTGGATAACGTGAATATTATCTTTCATTAAATGAGCTAGCTGTTTTTCGTCTGACTGTACTTCAGTGATAGCGTCCGAGAACTTTAAGGCATCTTCAGAGTCTAAAGTTCCAAAAATTGTTTTAAGAACTGAGCCGCCAGCATCAATGAGCCCGCGTTTAAAACGGTTTGGTTTTTGATCTTGAACAAGGTACGATATCGACAAGAACTTACGAACATTGTTAAGATGTTGATTTTGTAAAGGCGATAGTAGATTAGTACATTCTAGTTGAATTTTACTAGAAGAGCTAGTAACACAGAAATTGGAAACTTCTTTGATTAGAGCTTCGACTTTATCTAGATGAGGCTTTATATGGCTAATGTCTAAGTACGTTACAACATTCCAGTAATCGTTTGCGAACTTAACATTCAATAATTGATCGAAGTATAGGCCTGGACTACCTATGATTGGAGTAACGAATTTGTGCTCGAGGACGGCTGAAGTAATAACCTGAAATAGAAAAGATTGAGCTAGTCATCAGATGCGATCTTAATTTCGTCGTAGTGATGACGAACATATTTTCTATTAATTAAAAGGGTGACGGTATGGTTACCATTGATCTTGACAATTTTATAAGGGCCTTTCCATATAGGAGACATTGCTTTATTTTGTTTATGATGACACCGTAAATACACCATGTCGCCTATTTTATACGTCACAGGTTTAGCATGGGCATCGAATCGTTGTTTAGATTTTTCTTTAGATGATTGTATATTTTGTAGGGCTTTTTGTCTACTATAATATAACCTATGATTAAGAGCACGAATATAGTCTGTATAGGTATTTAATTCTAAGGTGTCGGCACTTTGGGGCATGTAAGGTTTAAATCCGAACAATAACTCCATCGGTTGAAAGCCGGTAGTGGAATGTACATTAGTATTGTACGCTATCATGGCAGTTTGTAAATATAAACTCCAGGTGTGTTGATTATCTTCGACATATGATCGTAAGTACTCTTTTAGAGTCGCGTGACTTCTTTCAAGAGCACCACATGTTTGTGGATGATAAGGAGAAGCGAAGATGTGCTTAATGCCGAATAACCTCTCTAACTGTTTTAAAACATCTGATGTAAAATTGGTCCCTTGATCGGTTACGATCATTCTAGGGATACCAAGATGAGAAATGAAAAGCACGAATTTTTGTGCCGTTTCTTCAGCGGAACATGTTGTCATTGCATATGCTTGCGAATATTTAGTTAAATCGTCTTGCAATGTTAGGATAAACTTATGGCGATAATCGTGAGTTTCGGGTAATGGTCCTACAACGTCTAGGAATACCTTTTCCATAGGCTTCGTAGCTGTGGATGTGATTATCATAGGAGCACGGTTTGTTTGCCGTAGTGGTTTGTTTATTTGGCAGGATTTACAATTCTTGACATAGTTTTCTATGTCTTGACGCATATTTTTCCACCAATAAAGAGTCTTTAACCTATCATACATTCGAGAAATACCTGGATGTCCCGCTGGTGGTGAGTCATGGTTATCTTTTAATATACGGGGGATTTCCGCGGGAGTAGGAAATAGAATATTATTGTGATATATATGAACTTTGATATTTGTGTTATGAAATAGAAATCCTATAATATTGTATATTTTGGTAAACGATAACTTCGTGAATGGGTCTTGGAAATCGGAAATAGCAAATTCTTTTTCTTCTGAATACCATGCGGTAATCATTTCTCGATATTCTCTTAACATATTAAAAATATCTTTATAAGTCATTTCGTCATAATGATGGACACGTAAGAACAAATGTGTGAAAACATGTTTTTCGTTGGATGTGCTTTGGTAAGTATATAGTTCTCTTTCTAAAGTTCGTATGTCAGGTAAGTCTTCATTGAACTTGGATAAATGTAGAATTTCCTTCCGCTTTGTTTAGGGTTCTAGATGCGTATGCAACTGGTAAATCGTGTCCAATTTTCCCTTGAGATAAGATTGCGGAAACAGCGAAATTAGAAGCGTCGGTAGTTAGCACGAAAGATTTAGAGAAATCGGGATATTGAAGAATAGGAGCGGTTGTTATTTTATGTTTTAACTCATCGAAGGATTTTTGTTGTGCAGGGGACCAAGAGAAATTAACATTTTTCTTTAGAAGGCTTGTGAGGGGTTTCGTGATATGGGAAAAGTTTTCTATGAAGTTTTTTGTATTTTTAATCTATGTTCACGTAACTTTCCGAAAACTGATTCCAAATTTCGGCAATGTGAATCGAGGTCATGCCCGAACAGTACAATATCATCCATATACGTGAAACAGTGAGTCCCTTGAAGGCCACTTAGGACAATATTCATAAGCCTTTGGAACGTAGATGGCGCATTACGGAGTCCGAAGGGCATTCTCGTAAATTCATAATGACCGGATGGGACACTGAATGCAGTTTTTTCTGTGTCTTTGACCTTAACTTGATGGAATGAAGATACAAGGTCGAGTGTAGTGAAATACTTACTGTGGCCTAACTGGTCTAGGATATCGGAGATATTTGGAATTGGGTATGCGTCGCCAATTGTGATTTCGTTTAGTTTGCGATAATCAATAACGATTCGCCATTTGGGTTTACCAGATGCGTCTTGTTTTTTTGGGACAACCCAAATTGGTGCTGACCACGGAGATACTGATGGTCGAATTATGTTTTGATTTAGCATATCTTTAATTTGTTTGTTGACCTCTTCCTTATGACATTCAGGGAACCTATAACTTTTAACTGCGATCGGGGTTTCGGAACTAACACGGATTTCATGTTCTATAGTATCAGTATGTGTAAGTTTATCTCCTTCTAAATAGAATACGTCTTGGAACTTAGAACATATGTTACGTAAGCGATCTTCCTCTTCTGAATTAAGATGGTCACATCTAATCATATTTTGAACCTTAGAATCCCGGTCGGATGTGTACGGGTACGTTGAATTAGAATTAGACGTAGTTGTATTGAGAGAAACAGTGTTTTCATTAGGCTCCATTATCTGCGAGATTGGTTCTAGCGTTACTTCGAGATCTTTTAAGATTATTTCTTGGTCTGATGTGTTAAGCACTGAAATAGTAGTTTGATTATTAGAATCAACACGAACTAGACACCTAGAAATATATAAACGGGGATACTCTTGTATCTTGACATCTAGCAAAAGTCCTTCTTGAATTTCGGGATTTGTGACATTGCAACGAATAAACATTTCGCTTCTAGGAGGTACAATCTTTACAATAGGACTTGTTTTTAAATTGAAATAGTATAAGGGGTTTCCTTGAATTATTAATTTGGAGTCACCGTAACTAACGACGGCTTTATACCACTCTAGAAAGTTTGAGCCTAGAATGACATCATACTCTAAATTAATTTTGCCTACGATATGGAAATAGTACGGAACTCTAATTTCATTTTTTAGTCCCAAAGATAATATAAACTTGCCTTTAGTTTCAGAGAATGAGTCGATATCATTAATGCCTTTGAACTTTAAAATATCTTTCTCAACTATGGGTAGTTCAGGTAGGCATTGCTCTTTAATGATGCATATGGAACTGCCGGAATCAACTAAGAGACGAATAGGTTCTTTCGTATGTGAGGTTTTCACTACAATAAACGGTAAGGATGAACTTGAATTAGGGAAAACGTCGTAAATAGTGGAATAGCCACCTGGGCTTTGAATAAAATGATCTAGTATACCGTTATGCGAAGTATTATTTTCCATAGAATTTATCATTGATTTTATAGAACTAGTAACGATAGAATCATTATTTATTCTGGAATTAGTAGTTGATTTAGTAGAACTAGTAGGGATAGAGTCATTAATTTTTAAAGATTTAGTAATTGATTTAGTAGAACTAGTAGGGATAGAGTCATTATTTTTTAAAGATTTAGTAATTGATTTAGTAGAACTAGTAAGGATAGAGTCATTATTTTTTAAAGATTTAGTAATTGATTTAGTAGAACTAGTAGGAATAGAGTCATTATTTTTTAAAGATTTAGTAATTGATTTAGTAGAACTAGTAAGGATAGAGTCATTATTTTTTAAAGATTTAGTAATTGGGGAATTGGGATTATTAGCGACTTCGGAATTAGTAGTACATACGTACTTAGAAATAGAATTAGATTTAGAAATTGAAGTCCCTAAGAAAACTTTCCCAAAGTAGGTACCTATAGTAACAGAATTACGTCGGCACCGGCTCGTAATCTGATCATTTAGTTTAAATCACTATCGTCATCAGCAGGCGTTGAAACATGATTAGATTCTACGTGCTTATATTCATTCGTTGTGTTCCCAGGATTTCCGCGATCGAAGCGAGAATTGTTGAATTGCCTTTTGCGGCATTGCGAAATATCATGCCCGATATTTTTACAGTAGCGGCATGTTAAAGCTTGGGAACCGGAAGTTGATGGTTTTTGCGTGTCATTTGACTGCCTTGATTTGTATGGAAATTGGGCCTTATTTTGATTATTTTTAAATCTACATTCGAACTCGGAGTGACCTACTTTCCGACATATTTTGCAAGATGACCTAATTGAGAAGTTGTAGATCTTTTCTTCCTCTGTAGCGACACTTATAGCGGCATTAAGATTACGGGGGTCTCGACAGCGAACAATAGTACTTAGTCTAGGGTGAAGTCCCAGACTAAACGTGTACAGGGCTAGATCTTCCGTCATAGCAATTCGACCTGGAAGTTCCTTTTTTAAGGAATCTGAATTGTGAATTTCGGATTGTAGATCTGTCAGGCAGGTCTCAATCCTGAGGGCATATTGCGCGACGGTTTCGTTTGGTAGTTGCTTACATGATTGCAGCTCCAATAAAAGATGGTTATAATGTTTTCTTTCCCCAAAATTCTGTCTTAAGAATGTTCGTAGCTCGTCGAAACTGTCGAATATTTTGTTTGAACACGCTACCTGTGCCTTTCCTTGTAATTTTGATATAATGTACTTAAGTAACAAGAACTTTTGGCCCTCTGACGCTAGATCAAGAGCGTTTTGGCAATTTGTTAAAAATGCTGATAAAGTTTCGCGTTCCCCCTGGTATGGGTTTATAAAGTTACATAAGACTTGGATAGAGTATGGCTCAGAGATAGTAGGAGTTAACTGTTTTCTGTCACTTGAGTTAGCCATGGTAACGAGTGTTTGAGTAGCTACCATATAAAGCTCAAGAAATTTTCAAGGATGAATTTCAAGGATGCTCAAGGATTTAGGAAAGCAAGGAGATTTATGCGGCAACAACAAAAATAGTATATTCTACTCACAGCAAGGCAATGGTTTGGAAGACGGGAAGCATCACGTAGACCTCGGTGAGTAGCGCGCTCAACAGCAGCGCAGACGCTCAGCAACAGCAGTTGGTAGATACGGAAGTATTTGGACGATTCGTTGATGACGTTGGAAGGGGTTAGCCTAATTTTAAGCTCCCCCAGGTACACGACGAAAGGCTTGGTAGATTCGGTGGTTATCTTTGCCAACTCGGAGGAATTCGGTGTAATCGCGATCGGATATCGCGGTAATAACGTAGTTTTAACGACGCAATGACACACACGCACTGGATAGAGTCACACTGGATGGAGACAAGATAGAGTCACACTGGATAGAGACAGGATAGAGTCACAATTGATAGAGTCACACTGGATATGGTTTTACGGTTGATATTGAAACGGTTGGTATTGGGCGGACACGGAACCTTCGGCGAATCTGGTTTTATATAGTTTTTTGGATAGTCAGTAACGACTTATACTGACTATCCCACTTCTGACACCACTGTTACGGGGCAAGGTTAAAGTCCCTTTAAAAAAAAAAAACTATTTTTAACCTTGAAGTAAATTTAATGATTTTAGGTTTTATAATTATTATTATTATGTGTCCGCCACGAAGTTCAAAGTATGACTACTGGCAAAACTAATATGTCAATACCACAACAACTGTGGAAAATGGTGGGAAACGTTACATGACGCCTTTGAGGCGTCAGCGTTTATATTTTTAAATGGTTAGGGCTGTCTTACAATTTATAACAGTACTCCAGCTTCAGTGATCGAATAGGACACCACACTTTTTGCAGATGACAGCACTGTTTTATTCACAAATGACAATTGCAATAATCTAGAAAATTGCATTAATCAATCTTTGATAACTATAATGAATTGGATAAATAAAAATAATCTTAGGTTAAATATGGAGAAGACAACGGTTATGAATTTCCGAATAAGAACCAGCGTTACCCCCTCTTTAAATATTAGATGTATACAGAATCACATAGCAGAAACTGAAGTGACAAAGTTTCTTGGGTTTTAACCCAAGAAACTTTGTCATAACTTTGTCATAACTTTGTCACTTTATTGATGATAAAATTAATTGCATAATTGAAAATGCATATTGATAAATTGTCTAAAACATTAAGTAAATACTCATTTGCGCTCTATAGATTAAGGAGAGTGGTTAACAGGTCAGTGTTGTTAACGGCGTACCACGGATATGTTAGTTCTTCTCTCAGATATGGCTTAATATTCTGGGGAAACAGTGTAGACAAAGAAAGAGTGTTCAAGGCCCAAAAGCGGCCCGGCTATGTTTAATCTGCAGCAAACTGATTCTTGTCAGGCATTTTTCAAAAACCTGAGAATACTAACATTGCCTTGTATGTACATATTTGAATGTGCAGTATTTGTTAAAAGCAATATTCATTTATTTGAATTCCTTTCCAATTTATTTGAAAGCCGAGTGCGCTATCGGGATAAATTATGCACAATAGGGTCTTAGTCGTGCTAAGATACGCTTTTTGCAGGAAAGTGTTTTTGGGTTGCTCCAACAATAGGTATTTAATCAAATTCCAACTAACATTAGAAGCATTTCAGAAATTAAGTTATTTAAAAAAAAACTATATAAGAATTTTTGTCGGACAAGTCTATTTGGGAATATCAACAACGTGCATTTTTCTTCAATTTTGGTGGCCAAATTTTTTCTTCTGTTTTCGTGAAAAATAAGAAACTTGTATAAGAGTACAAAGTCCAAGCTAGAAGGATCTTCAAGAGGTCTGAGAATATCTCGATAACTTTTTGAGATATTTTAGTTTAAAGTCTAATGTGGCCACCAAAATTGAAAATAGAATCGAAAGTGCCCACCAAAATTGAAAATCAGTGGCACCAAAATTGGATTTCTCTGTCACAAACCTCAATCTCACTAATTAATAAAGCTCAATGTAACCAATCTCACAAATTCTCCGGATTTATCAATAACTTTCATAGGTTTATAAAACTCTCTATTGTTAAAACATATTTATTAGGTATGATTTGTCTGATAAACTCATAATTTTAAGTTACAAATAAATTAATATAACTGATTTATGCGTAACCCAAATCACTACCTATAACGTGTAGCTTACTATTAAAAAACTTTAAAATCAATAGCAAATCGATCCACCAAAAATTGAATAATTCTTGTCCCCCGTGCCACCCAAGATGATAATTACGTTTTTGGCGGGAAATCACAGCACTAATCACACCCCTATTACGCGCAAGTGCCGGCGCACGCCTGAGACATGCGAAATAATAAAACACGATTGAACGCACACGCACGAAACTTTATGTTAAGTAAGTTGAACAAGTGCCACCAACATTTAAATTTTTGCTTGGACAAACTTTGATCGAGTATCCTGTGCTTTTAAATTAGATTTTCTAATATGTTTTAATAATTTTTAGATAATGTGTCTTATGCATATACTAACGAAATAGTTTATTTTTTATTGTACCTCAAATTGTTACTTTGGTGAACGCAATCATACAAAAACATGGAGCTGGGACAAGCCACCCAACTTGAATTTTAAGGCGGTTTTTTTCCCCTTATTATTTACATACACTTATATTTAAAAAAAAATGTGGCCCTAATTGAACCAAGTCACGTAGTACACTATAAAAAAAAAAAGAAATATCCTATCATTTAACACCTCGATTCTCAACGTGGACACGTATAATTTGCCGCCAGGATATTCACCCATTTAAATTATATTTTATTTAGATCAATGTCATGTCGAATTCAGTACATATTGCATGCTATTAATTTTAAGATCTTTGACTGACTTATATTTTGTTTTGTCTCTCTCTCCTAATTTATTAATATGTAGTGTTAATTTATTAAAATAATAATTTATATTGTATGTCTAAAAGACGGGACATAGCCGATCTAATATATTGCAGAACACCTGTACTTATTTTTGTACCTATGATCCACAATAAACACACTGATTGGCTGATTGATTGATTGATAAATTTTTAATTGAAAAATGCTACTACACCATTGAAGAATTCCTTTCTGACAAAATGTTATAAACTAAATGATAATTATGTATTTATGCTTGATAATTCTAAACTTGACGTATTATTGTGTTCTGAATATTTATTATAATAATTAATTGTATTCTAAATGTTTAAATATTATAAAAATTGATTGTACCTATTCTAACTATTTAATTTTTTTTTAATTTGTATGTACCTGCTATGTACTGGCCACCAAGTGGCGACGTCTGTCGCGTTGACGGTTGACTTCTCCATCATTCATTAATTTGAAATAAAGATTATTGTTTTACAAAATGTGTATTTAATAAATTGGCGACGAGGATGTCGACTAAAAAAACTGAAGAAAACCCGCGCCTCATTGCGTGGTATGAACAGTCTGAGCAACGCTAGCACAAGAAGAAACCGAGTCAAGACTTCAATCGCTCCAAGAAACGTTACAGAAATTACAAGAAATACAGCATAACATAGAATTAGAAACTCTAGACGAACAACTAGACCAAGAGATAGAAACCAGGTACGATTTCGAAGAGAAATGTATTATCTTAAAGACCAAACTTCTAATATATCAAAATAGAGACAATCGACGTGTTCTACCGCTAGAAACATCAATATCACAGCTAAGTACAAATACACACCAAGAACGTGGCCCAAAAATTAATTTCCAGCCCTTTCAAGAAAAAGAAACCTTTGCAAACTTTACTAAAAGACTAACTGTATTTTTCTTACTTAACAAGATCGAAGACGCTAAAATGAAAATTTACACCTCACTTGCTGCTCTATCACCGAAATTAAATGAAAAATTACACGATTTATGCTCCCCGGATGATCCAATTGACATGAATTTTAAGGAGCTCACACAGATACTAGACGAATACGTTGACCTAGGACCTAGCATATGGGCTTTACAGCACAAATTTATTACGCGCACACAACGTGAAGACGAAACAGTGGCAACATATGCCTCAGAATTAAAAAAAAAGGTCCTTGAACTGCGAATTTAAATGTCAAAATTGTCAAAAACCTACATTAGAAAGCTTTCTAGCCCAACAGTTTATTCGGGGATTGAAGGACACTGATATACGAACAAAAATTCTTCAAGAAAGGGAGACACCACCTTTTACGAAACTGGTACATATAGCCACATCCATAGAAATGGGAAAATCGGAGAACCTAAGAATATCCGCAGATATGCACAAGCATTCAAACACAGTAAACAGAATTACGAGATCGATAAAAAGACCTAAGTATCTACGACCCTCACACTCACCACCGAGCAGACAGTTAACTTCTCCATCGTCTTCATCTCCGATAACAATAAGAGATTTAAGGGGAAAATGCTTTCGATGCGGCATAGACGACCATCGAGCTAATGAGTGTGGCGCCATCAAATCAACCTGCCTGAAATGCAAGAAGACTGGACATCTAGCACGAGTCTGCTTACAGCGGAACCCAAATACCAATCAACTAGACGACAATACAAGTAACACGAGTAACGAAACCACGGGAGATATCAACCTTATTAAAAGTGAGATATCTGAAAAATATATGATCACAGTAAAAATCGAGAATAAACAGGTTGGCATGGAATTCGACACAGGAGCGACCTTGTCCTCAATGTCACTCAAACAATACAAAAGCCTAAAATTAACAAACAGAATTTTCAAAACAGAAATGAAATTGAGAACATACACTGGAGAAATTATCAAGCCCTGCAGGCTTAACATACGTAAAAGGGACTTATAAAGACCAGACCTTCAACGGGAAATTATACATAATCAATCAAAACGTTGACCCAATATTTGGAAGAAGCTGGATGAAAGAACTGAATGTGAAAATTGCAGACATAAGGGTTTTACAAACTTCTGAACGATCAGACAAACTTGATAAATTATTGGAAGAATTTGCAACAACTGTTTTTAAATCAGACTTGGGAAAAATACCCAACTATGAAGCTCACTTAAATCTTAAGGAAAATACACGACCGAATTTTATAAAACCGCGACGAATACCGTACGCGTTAAAGTAAAAAGTCGATAAAAAAATTGAACGACTATGTGCAGAAGGGGTGATCACCAAAGTAGACCATTCAGATTGGGGCACACCAATCGTATCGATTGTAAAATCAAATGGGAGCATTCGACTATGTGCAGACTACAAGGTCACCCTTAACAAAGCCATCAGAGACGAACATTACCCAATTCCTATAATAGAGGATATATTTGCAGAAATGAATGGAGGCAAATACTTCTGCACCTTAGACATTACCCAAGCCTATCTAAATTTGGTTATGGACGAAGAAAGCGCCCTCTTACAAACATTAAGTACGCATAAAGGTACTTACAAAGTCAATCGGATGTTTGGAGTCAAAGTAGCACCAAACCTTTGGCAGAAATTCATGGACCAATTACTTCAGGGGCTAGACGGAGTAAAATGTTTCTTTGACGACATTTTAATTCAAGCATCAGAGGACCAACTCTTAACACGTCTAAAAGGAGTCTTGCAAAAACTTAAAGAGAGTAACCTCCACGTTAACAGAGAAAAATGACATTTTTTTAAACGCAACATTACCTTCATCAGACGTACAATCGATAAATATGGTTTACATAAAACAAAGACAAAGTAAAAGCCATCGTGAACACTGAAATACCAACTAATACAAACGAACTACGAACCTTCCTTGGTATGGCCAACTACTATAACAAATTTATACCGAACCTTGCCTCTTTAACAAACTCACTAAATGATTTACTAAGGAAAGAGAAAGATTTTCACTGGACCTCTAAATGCAAAGACAGTTTTAATAACATTAAGAAGGAGATTTTGAGCGAAAGAGTTCTTATTCACTTTGACCCAGGAAAACCACAGATGCTAGCTATTTACGCTTCACCAACGGGCTTAGGAGCTGTCCTCTCTCACAAACTACCTGATGGCTCTGATAGACCAATCGCATTCGCCTCTAGATCGCTTTCATTTAGTGAAAGGAAATATAGTCAAATTGACAAAGAAGCTACGGCGATCTACTGGGGCATAAAAAAATTCTTTCACTATTGTTACGGCAGAAAATTCACGTTAGTGACTGACCATAAGCCCCTTACCTCAATTTTTCATCCCCACCAGACATTACCAGCATTGAGCACAATGCTATTATTTCATTACGCACATTTCTTATCGGGATTCAACTACGATGTGGAATACAGACCTTCAACGAAACATTCAAACGCTGATTACCTACCAAGATACCCAGTAGAAATAGCAAAAGAAACCTCAATAGACCAACATTGTTCATACCAACTACAGCAGATTAACGTCCTAGAAATTCGACCAGAAGTTATAGCTAATGAAACCAGAAAAGATAATGGTAAACACAACAACTTAAAACATTACTGGAAGCACTACAAGCAGGTCACTCATTACGACAATATGGCTACGGTGATAATGAATTAACACTTCAAGACAACTGCATATTGAAAGGAACTCGAGTGGTAATACCCAAAAGTTTACACATACGTGTACTTGATGAACTACACACCGGACACATTGGTATACTTAAAATGAAATTACTAGCTCGCAGCTACATATACTGGAAAAATATAGCAGCAGTATAGTCGCACTTAATAGATAGAGATATCGAGAACAAAGTAAAATCCTGTAGAGCATGCCGATTAGAACAAAATGAGTCACCAAAAGCACCTCCACACCATTGGGAACAACCTACAGGGCCATGGCAACGTCTTCACATAGATTTTGCAGGACCTATTTTAGGACATCAACTCCTAATAGTCGTGGATGCCTTTTCAAAGTGGGTGGTAGTCTTCCCAACAAAGACCACAACAAGTGCTTGGTGCGTTGTTAAGTTGAAAGAATTATTCTGCACATTCGGCACACCATACACACTTGTCTCGGACAATGCACGGCAGTTTGTGTCTCAAGAATTCAAGAGCCACCTTTCCAGCTGCGGTGTAACACACCTGACGTCAGCCCCGTACCACCCAGCCACTAACGGACAGGCTGAACGTTACGTGCAAACAATTAAGAAAGCACTACATGCAATGGAGGGGGAGAGGGGCGATCTTACGGATAAGCTCCTTGTCCTCAAGACCCGGCTCAGACGCACACCAACCCTGAACGGACAGACCCTCTATGAGTTGATGTTCAGTCGGGATGTGAGAACAAAGTTACACGTAATGTTTAGAAACTCATCTACCCCAAAGACGTTCAACCCAAACAACACACCACCTCCCACCAGGGCTTACTCCGCAGGTGATCGAGTCCAGGCTAGAGCTTACTCAGACCAGAGACGTAGATGGAAGTTCGGCACGATAGTGCGTCGCCTAGGCAGGCTTCATTATGAAGTGCAGACTGACGGTGGCGTCGTGTGGCGTAGACACCTGGAACAACTGCTTCCAGCCCCGGGGGTAGGACAACCAGGAATAGCGGCCGAGGACTGCTATGTACTGGCCACCAAGTGGCGACGTCTGTGCGTTGACGGTTGACGTCTCCATCATTCATTAATTTGAAATAAAGATTATTGTTTTACAAAATGTGTATTTAATAGTACCCAATATCGATTTAAAATTCTTATATTGTTAAGTGTATGCCCTAATGGGTAGTTTTTTGAGTTACCATAACCGAACCAATTAATATTATAACCGATTAATAGAACCAAAATAACAATTAATATGGTGAAGAAAACTGACAGCAACCCAGCAACATATAACATTTATGATAGAGCATACCCTAATAGAAATCATGATATTTATGAGAAGTAGATCTCGGTTTTTTTTTTAATTTTAGGCTCATTAGTTTCGGAGATTGGCGTGGCGAGGGCGAAGGGGAAAATAGATGAAAATGGAGAAGGTCTTTATTTAAAAATTATAAAAAAATATTTCACATCCTCAAAACAAGTTCTTTTATTTGATAGGTATTTCACACGTTACAGTATGCAAAACATGTTTTTAAATTTTCCTACTTGCCCCCAAAAGGTGTTATTTAAAATTCATTTATTTGCATTACACATTCCGGGTCACAGAAATCAAACGTACTTAGTACACAGGATTGTGTAAAGATGTGGCCGTCATTGTGTCAGGGTGTAAGGGTCAGCCTTCCGCAAATGTACAGGGGGCATTCAGATCCTTATTTTGAGTCCTTTTCCACCGAAAATTGTCTCAGGAAAATGTTTTTTTTTGCTGTCCCTTATACCCGATATCCTGGCGTCTTACGACTTCCACGTGAACAGTCTTTATTATTACTGATACGTAAAGTGCACGAAGAACCACTATATTGACGACTGACCAAAGATAGACAGGAACCTGCTAAGTGCACTCTATGTCTAGGCAGTCACCCCGCAAACTATAAAGGCTGCCAAGTATTCCTAGATATCAATAAAAGAAAGAAAAATAACAAATACGGCCGGGAAAACTGAAAGCAACCCAGCAACAAATAATAATAGTAAATATGAAGGTGACAATTCATCAGCAGCAATTTAATGATAGAGTATAACATAATAGAAACCATGAGAGCTGCCCCCTATAAGTAAAGAGATATGCAAGAGCAGCACCCTTCCCCTGATTTCACATTACAATTGATATGTTAAAAGGTATTTATCTCAAGTGGTCCCGCAGGATATCAGGATAGCTAAGGGACCACCCAGAAGTGTCGCAACAAACGCACGTAGTACTCCAAAATCGCCGCGACACTCGCGTGGACCAGGTTGCCATACATTGTTTTCAATTTATTGTATATGTTATGGACCAAGTGATTATTAGGACATTATGAAAAATGCCTGGGCAGTTTGAAATATGCCCAATATGAGAGGGCAGTGTGATAACAACTATTGAAATAATCAAATTGACCGGGCATTTTATAATGCTAGTCACCTATCTATGGGGCAGCACAATTAAAACCAGGTTTTATTACTATTATTTTTATTTCAAACGTAGAATCAATCATCATCATTTCAGCCGAAAGACGTCCACTGCTGGACATAGGCCTCCCCAAAGCAAAAGCACCGCCACTTCGACCGGTTCTGTGCTTCTCGCATCCAACGCATTCCCACGGCCTTCACCAGGTCACCGGTCCACCTTGTGTGGTCCTTCCAACGCTACGTCTTCCGGTACGCGGTCACCACTCCAGAACCTTTCGGCCCCACCAGCCATCTGTTCTGCGAGCAATGTGCCCTGCCCACTACCACTTAAGTTTGGCAATACTTCGGGTTATGTCGGTTACCTTGGTACTCCTACGGATTTCTTCATTTCAGAATCAATATTTAAAATAAAATCTTTCCATTCATAGACACTCTGCTGACCTATGATGACTTTACCATAATTGAATGTTAAACTGTTGTTAAAACTGACTGGCCGGACTTGCGTGGGCGCGGCTCCGGAATGCGAGCCCCCCACCCGCGCGATACCCGCACCCTTTGCAAAATACCTGTGTATTATTAGATTGCCCAAAGACCACACGGCAATATTTATAATGACGAGGTAATGTGATAAATAAGGAAGTTCAAATTATAATTAATTATTTTGCCCTAAGTAGCTTGTCATTATTCATCATCATATTTCATCATTATGAAAAATGGCCCTATTTATTTATTACATGGTCCATAACATATACAACTGTTTATGCAGCGCAAGCATATAATTCTGTTGTAGGAGGTATTTCTTTGCGACTTGCTAGACTTGCTACAGAATAAAATTAACATAATTGTTTCAAATAGTTAATTGATTCAGGCATGACTTTGCGGAAATCCATTATAAAAATTGTATGATGATATATTTAGTAACCTATTCCGCTTAGCTATTCTTCAAGAGTCATAAAAAACCTTATATGAAATCGACACGTGTTTCACCTCTCAAAGGGCATTATCAGGATGACGATTGACCAACTCAACTGGACGCAGAGACCAAACCTTGTCTCTGCGTTCAGCGCTCGGTGTGGCAACACGTCGTGTTCTGGTTTGCAATTGGTCAATCGTCATCCTGATGATGCTCCGTTGACAGGTGAAACACCTGTCGAATTTCTTACAGGGTTTTTTATGACTCTTGAAGAATAGCTAAGCGGAATAGGTTGCTAAATATATGTACGTATATTGTATAAATGTTTAAAATTCATTATTTAAATTCCTGACGAACTTAATTTTTCATGTGAACAATGCAAAATTATACTAACTCACATAACAATTTTGTATTGTTCATCGTGAAAAATATAGTTCGTTAGGTCAGGAATTTAAAAATCGTATTGCTATCTCTTACAAAATGGGTTAGCAAGAAAGAGACAGTGACGAATACATATGTATTATTCCGCATATCTATGAAATAAACTAAAACTAAATAGGGCAACTGAATTTTTACTTTCTGGTGAACAATTTATATTGGGTGAATCTGAAAAATTATGAGAACTTCTAAATAAACTAAACCCATAACTTTTTATTGAAAACGGTACTTACTACGTATAAGTTGCCTAAAACCAATCAAGTTTAACAAATAGTACAATTTGATGCATTTATGCAATGACATTATTTACTATTTATTTAACGATATTATAAAATAATTTTATTATAATCTATAGAATAATAACTAACTATAAGTTGTAAAATAAAAGCAAGAGGCCTCTTTCCTCCTTGTGCTGTGCCCGACAGGGTCCATAATGGTCATATCTTGTAAACCTACCACCTAAGATCACATGTGGAAGCAATAAATGTATTGAGTATTGAGTATTGACAATTTAATACTCTCGCGTAGTATCAAACGACGATTTTCAACACGCTTGCGAGAGACTAAAAAATGAGTAAAAACCTATTTTTAAACTAGCTTTTAATTAACTATAGTAAAACGCCTCTAGCTTTTAAGAAAATATTATAGTTCGTTTACGTAAGTTTGAAGATGAGATTGATCTCAAACAGTCGATTGTCATCGCCTCAAAACGACCCTGGGCTATCGATGAACGCAATTCAAACTGATGGCTTCTGTCAACCGACTTATCACTTGTAGAGCAAGCGAAGTGAGATCGCGAATTTGAGCGAGCGAACCGAGACACGTTCACCTTCACTCCTTCATGTAAGGTTTTTTAATGACTTAAAGGAGATGGAAAACGTTGAGTTAGGATCAAAAAATTAGTCATTTTTTTATCTTAGAATATAAAAAATCTGCTAAATTCTCAATATTTCTCATATGAGAAAGATAGTTTTCGTAAGATTATTATATTAATTGAGTAATCGATTACACAATCAGAAAAAATAAAACCACTAGTTAATTAACTCAAAATAATTAAATGCACTATTTATACAACACAATGCATTTAATTACAGTAATATCAATAAATTACCGAAAAACCAAATGATTATCAATTTCATGACGAATAAAACCAGTCATATATTTTTAGTCTATGTCACTGACATGAAAGCAAAGAGTATAGCTTAAAATAAAGTTCTCCGCCGCGTCTGTCCGTCTGTCTGTTCGCGATAAACATAAAAACTACTGCCCCGATTTTCATGCTCTTTTCATCAATGGATAGAGTGGTTCTCGAGGATGGTTTAAGTATATAATTTGTCAAGCCGGCGAAGCCGTGGGCATCAGCTAGTAATAAATAAAATAAGTAAGCGTACTCACAATGACACTAGACAGATTATCTATGTCGCTCACTCGCTTCGTGTTTTATGTTTTCCGATGCGTTTCACTCAAAACGCAAAGCTTTCCCGATTATTTTGCATTTTCAACGACCACTGCTTTGTTTTAGAGATTCTGATTTCTGACTGCTTTCACACTAGACACCGAAGATCGCTCACAGGACGTTTGACTTGGAATATTGTTATTTTGGATTTTTATTTTTACCGCCGTCTTTCAGATTGGATTTTGTTGAAACTATGGAACAACAAACAATAGTTACACCATATTTCAGGTTTTTGGTTTGTTGCCCGCCTTTAATACCAAAATTCTACAGATTATAATGCTTATTTTTCTCTTTTAAGTTATGCGTTTTTGCAGGCGGGTTTTTTGTGCTTTAAATAATTTGTTTTATTTCAAGCTTTTTAGTTTTATTAATTTATATATTTGGAGTTAACTCATTACTGGCTTTTATTTGATACCAATATTCTATTTTTTTTTTAAACCTTCCCCTCTCTTTTTTTTACAGATGAAATATATAAAAATATGATAGCCTATGTCACTCCCACAATTAAGACGAACCTAACGACACCTCGTATGTTAAAATCTATCAAGCCGTTTAGGGTACAGAGCGTGCCAAAGAAATAGACATACATACATACAAACATACAAAAATACATACTCTCGAAAAACATTACCCTCCTTCTGGGGCAGTCGGGTAAAAAGAACATCGTCAGAAATTAGTTGTTAGTTATAGATTGTAACATAACCTTACTTTAACCAAACCTCTAATAACTCAGCTCTCAGATTGTCAAAACTTATAGAATTTTCAGCGAGGTACTGATGAAATTTAATATTTTAATTCACATCATTTTCATCTCGTTACATTTAGGCACAAGATTGTATGTAATCGTTTCCGTCGCCTATTAATGCTATGGTTGCTTGTTATAATGTGTATAAGAAATACATAAAGAAAATTGGGGCTGCTGATCACTACAAATGACAACATCAATAATTATGACAGGAAACAAACTTTCTAAATCAGTTATTCGGTATTCGAATTATGTTAAATTCTATTTGTGAAAAATATTATAGAATTATAAGAAAAACCACGAAGATTCCCGAAGGAACCCTTAAAAACAATTAAAATTGAATACCTAAAGAAATATTGCAGAATAATCTAAATTTGTCCATGACGTACCTATATGACAATAAATATAAATACTAGAATCAGGATAGGATACTAGAAGCACTTTGCTTGTTGTAATTGATTCATTGACGTGATTCGCTGTTACTCGCAAGTTTAATAAATAAATTGTAACATTATTATTTTATTTTGTTTTTGATTGGGTAAGTCTTATTTATATTATGTAATGTAGGTACGGTTGCATGATTTTATATGTATACGTTCCATAATTATCACGTCATTTTTCTTTTAATTCTATCTGTTTCAAAATTTAATAATCTGCCTAACCTTTTCCAAACTTTGTTGGAGTCGACTTCCAATCTAACCGGATGCAGCTGAATACCAGTATTTAATATGGAGCAACTGCTTGTCTGATATCTCCCCTGGCTGGAAGTCCTGAGTGTAGTAGCTTAAGGCAGCCACAGGAAAGTCCGGTTAAATAGTTACGATTTTCATCTAAAACCAACTATGAGAGGTCCTAGCCAAAAAAAAAAATTGTCTGACATCTACAATTCTACAACCCAGTTACTGGGTTACACGATGCCCCTTGGTACGACTGCTTATCAGACAGAAACCCAAATACTTCTGACTATCCGTAATGGCTGTCAAAAATGTCAGAAGAAGAAGAAGTATATGTATGACAGCCGGGACCAACAGAATTAAGTAAGTTTATCTAAGCAAAAAAAAAACTATACCAGAATTTCCTGACTCACGATGGCGTTTGAAACAATGGATCCAGCCCAGGAATATGAGGCAAAATTAATTGCCCGTATGAAGCCGGTGAATGAAGTGATGGCACGTGGAACCTCTGCCGTGCAGCAGTTCTACAGCGGCGCTACTGTGTTTCTAACGGGCGGCTCTGGCTTCCTCGGCAAGCAGCTCATTGAAAAACTATTCAGGTAAATATAGACATATTAATAATCATCATAATAATTTCAGCCGAAACACGTCCACTGGTGGACACATCGACCGGTCCTGGGTTTCTCATATCCAGTGGATTCCGGCGACCTTCAACAAAACAAAAACAAAACAAAAGTCATTTGTTCAAACTAGGCTGAGAATCAGCACTTTTCGAACGTCAAAATTACATAAGACAGTCCCCAAAACGCCCACCCTTCACCACTTCCTAGTGCTTTAGCTGGGAAGAAGAAGTGTCTGAACAAACTCCCTAGCAGCACAGCTGTCTGTTTAGTTAGAAAAAAAAAATGATTCTATATAATAGTATGCAAACTCATTCATATTACGGAACAAAAGAAAAAACAAATTCTAATTATTAGCCATATGTCAGCCAGCACACGCCATTATACCAACCAAAAAAATATCGAGAACTGTAAGTACTCAAGCAGAAATAAAAAGTAAATGTAAACATAAAATAATATCTAAATAAAAGCCTCCAGGCACAAAGGGCGTGCCCGCTAACATATAGCTATTTATAGCTATAACTAGAAGTTATAAATGATAAACTAGGACCATCGACGTAAAAATAAATAAAAAGTAAATTACCAATAACAATAAAAAAAAACCAAGATCAGCAAGACGACCAGTCACCACAAGCAGTACCCGTTCACGAGCATAACGCAAAGATCAGCCATTACGCCTTTAGCCCCTCACCATATTAGAGGGAAGGAGGCAACCCGACCCCGGACGCTACCGCAAGCAGTGACATCTAAGGGAGCATGAGGAACCTGCTGCCGGTTGCTCAGGCAAGAACAATAATAAAATACAATAGACGTAGATATATTTAGTAACCAATTCCGCTTAGCTATTCTTCAAGAGTCCTAAAAAACCCTGTAAGAAATCGACACGTGTTTCACCTCTCAACGAGGCATCCTCAGGATGACGATTGACCAATTGCAAACCAGAACGCGACGTGTTACCACACCGAGCGCTGGACGCAAAGTGAATCAAATCGCCCGTCACCCCCACTTATATAGGATTGCTGCTCGGCGCTAATTGACTAGAATCGTTATCAGTGCGATAAGCGCGATAAGGGGCGAACAATCGCAACAAAGGCGACCTTGGTATACTGGTATTTTATTCGTAAACACCTGATTTTTTATGGTTTTCTAACCGATCAGGTGTTTACAAATTAAATTGCGATGATTGTAATGGTATTTACATAGCCCAGACTGGTCGTAATTTCCAAACAAGATATAAGGAACATATTGCAGCTTATAGGAATAGTTGTCCAGAAAAATCTCATTTTGCTCAACACTTAATAGATTCAGGTCATTCATTAAATAATAATAACACTTTCAAAATTTTACATACTTGTGATAAAGGATTTAAAATGTCAGTATTAGAGAGTTTAGAAATTATTAAAAATAATACAGCGAACGTTACACTGTTAAACGAATTAAATACCAGTATACCAAGGTCGCCTTTGTTGCGATTGTTCGCCCCTTATCGCGCTTATCGCACTGATAACGATTCTAGTCAATTAGCGCCGAGCAGCAATCCTATATAAGTGGGGGTGACGGGCGATTTGATTCACTTTGCGTCCAGCGCTCGGTGTGGTAACACGTCGCGTTCTGGTTTGCAATTGGTCAATCGTCATCCTGAGGATGCCTCGTTGAGAGGTGAAACACGTGTCGATTTCTTACAGGGTTTTTTAGGACTCTTGAAGAATAGTCAAGCGGAATTGGTTACTAAATATATCTACGTCTATTGTATTTTATAATGGATTTCCGCAAAGTCACGCCTGAATCAATTAACTATAAGAACAATAATGATAAATTGTCGAGATCACTAGCTAACCACAAATTACAATACAACTCATATAGAAAACACTGTAATGAGTGGATTATGTCAACAATAAATGAGATAAAAAATAATATTAGATTGACTATACAGTCAAATAAAATAAAATAAATTATATGAACTCAAATAACCTGTCAGTAGGTGAGCTAATTCTGGAGAAAGAACATAAACATTGTCTTGAGTTAATCACAGCGACCATCTATTCTTATCATTTAAGTAGTCGTTAATGGAGTAGTACGCCTTTGAACAAAGGTTGCTTTTTACTTTAGCTTTAAACGTATTTTGAGATAGTTAGATTTGCCATATGCAAATCTAGCATAGAAGAGGGTAGCTTGTTATAAAAGGTTATACCAAGCCCAACAAATGAGTTATGAACCTTATGAAGCCTGTGAAAGGGAACTCGAAGTTTGTCCTTATTCCTAGTGATAACACTGTGAATATCACTGTTTTTAGTGTATAAGTGTATATTTTGTAAATTGAATTGTGATACCACCGTGAGAATACCAATATCTTTTAAAAAATCTCTCAGAGAAACTCTGGCACCTAGCTGGTAAATTGTCAACAAGTCATTGGTCAACCTTGTTGGAGTCTACTTACTAACTTACTAACTAACGCTGCGCCTTGCGGTACGCGGTTGCCAATCATTATTAATAATAGCTGCCGCTACAGGTTCAGGCAGAACCTTAACACTTTGCTATCAAGCCAGTAATAACATATAACTGGTGAAATGTGACCGTTGATACTATGTAGGTACCACCTCTGCCTAAATCTTTTATGAAATAATTTAGTGATTATTTCTTTACAGAGCGACTAAAGTATCCAAAATATATATATTGCTAAGAAGCAAAAAAGGCAAATCCGTAGAACAGAGACTGACTGAAATGTTACAGGATCCCGTAAGTTGTAAAATATTGCTTATTAATTTTTATTTTAAAGGTTTCTTTATCTTAAATTAATCTAAAAATATGAAAACTAAATTATAAGGGGGCTTAAGCCCCATTTACATGGTGCAAGTTGCCTGTGGAATACCATAAAATTGAAGCAACAATTGACTGGCACTGTCCAAACAACACGTACAATTGTTGCTCAATACGGGCAAATTACCGTTCAAAACTAGTATGTGTGTAATTAACACGAAAAAGAATTTTTACGTGTGTTTTTTAAATAAAAATATACGTAGCTACAAAATATTTTTTAAACAAGCTTTTAAATATGAGCTGTTGAATGGCCAAATTTTGGTGGCCTTTCAACTCCACTAATAGGATACGATTCTGTGCTAAAGTACTTCTCAAAACAAATCTAACTTACCCAAAACACGACGAAGCTATCTTCTTTAGTTGAGAAGGTTCTGTGGTCACCTTCCGGCTCTACCATCATACTCTGGACTTCAGGACTAAGGCTATAGTACTTTGCAAGACAATCCAACAAGCACAATCACAACAGGGCTGTCTTGCATAGTGGAGGAATTCCGGCTCTGTCATCAGGCGTTGCACTTCACCTTGGGCTTATAGTATTTGTCAAGACAAATCCAATGAGACCAAACACGACGGGGCTATCTTGTTTCGTTAAGGATTTCCTTTGGTCAACTTCTGGATGCATAATCTGATAGCGCCATGGTAAACCTAATTGAAATGTAACCGAAGTAAGTAAGTAGGTCAAGTTTCAGCTCAATCGGATGCTGGGAATTACCTGAAAACACATGTGAACGAAGCATGTTAAAAATATAATTCTTAAGAAGACGTAAGTACAATAAAATTGAATAAAATATTTGGCAGCCCAAAAATGGACAATATTTGAATCAACGTGTCATAAAATGGTACAAAGTACAACAGAAGCAGCATTCAATTATTGAATAGCAAAACTTTTGTTCAAATATTGTAATTGAACGAATGTAAACACGTGGATGCGATTCTTAAATGGCAATAATTGAAAGTGTTTTATGGCATGCGATTATTGCTCCTGAACGTTTCAGAAATTGCATCGTGTGAATGGAGCTTTACAATAGTACCTAGTCTTTAAGATATTTTTTCGTTTTCATACACATCAACACTACTTCTAGTTGAAAAGTCTTGCTAATGATTATATTTACAATAAATGACAAATATCTTTACAGGAATTTTAAGTTAAGTGCAGTCAAATGCCTGATTCAAATCACAGATAATGCTTGCTTATTGGAATAATGTCAGTATTGGAATATTTCAACTATTAATGTTTCTAGGTGTATGACTTGGTGCGAGAACAACAACCAAATTTCGCAGAAAAACTCGTGCCTGTATCAGGAGATGTGGCAGAGCTGAGACTTGGGTTAAGTGAAAAAGACTGGAACACTATAACAGAACAGGTGTGCCAGGAAATATATTTTAATAATTGATATTGGCATGTACATATTTATTCAAACCTCCAACAATTCCCACTTTGCGCTACTAAAAATAGTATTTCCAATTCCGGATTAAAGGATAAACACAAACAATTTCAAATGCAAATGAAAGTTTGTACGCACAATACAGAGAGATTGACCATGTTATTTTAAGACCATAGATTCCATAAGTTTTCCTGTAATCTACAAAATAGAGAATTACTTTCAGTATTTTAAAAATAAAAATAAAGCTCAGTAGTTTTGGAGATACGCGGGGGGAAAGGTACATTTTCATCGTTTTCTTACATAATTTAGACTATATTTATTCGACAACTATACAAAATATAGAGCCCAGATTGATTATATCAGACTTAAATATTTATTTCTTAAAAATAAATATATAAAAAAACATTTAATAATATATAAAAGAGTAGCCCACCGGTATCGAGAATTAACATTTTCACAAAAAAAAAAAAACATTTAAAAAAATATACGTCTTGTGCCAACCCTAGCGCCTAAATTTCAGAATCCTGTAAATTCTAGATAACATAAGCATCAAGTAATTGCAATCAAAGATATAACAAAAATGGATTGGATCTGAAGCTATTTCGATTTCTATGGTTTTTATGGAAACCATAGAAAAAAAATTGAAAAATTTATATCTCCCGATTGGGTCAAAATTGTCAAACGGGTATTTTACTCTTACTTTAAAAATAAGCTGTTCTATAGGATAAGTTAATAAAAGGGGGATGTCCGATTTTCGAGGCAAAAATAATACTGTGGAACGTACGGAACCCTAAAATCTAACTTTTGGACTGACGTGTTCAAACGTCAGTCAAACGTGACAGTTTTAATATCTGGCTTTGAACTAAACTAACGCAAATGTTAATCAGTCATAACTTCAAGTACGCACCTTTATCTGATACTTATGTCATTAAAATTCATGAATCCTTTACCGAGGTCTTTAGGTTTGAAATCAATTTAGAGTTATTAAGTAGTAAATTGGCTTCAAAGTTTAGGAAAATGTACTAAAGTTCAGCCAGCCTTCGAGAATTTTTACCAAATTGTTACGTTATGCAGGTAAACATGGTATTTCATCTGGCGGCCACGACTAGGTTTGATGAATCCCTTCGTATGGCGACCTTGATAAATGTACGGGGCACCAGGGAGACTCTTATACTGGGCAAGGTTTGCAAAAACCTGAGGTAAGAAAATTTAATACGCTTTAAAACTTATACACTACAGTGCTCATAATAATTACATTTATTTATTTAGGTTAGCCAACAATTGTTTACACAATACATTTTAAATAATTTGGTTAATGGAGTAGGTACAAGTATAAGTGCAACAATTACTTACAGGCTAACACGACATGCACCATTATTGGTTTTACATAACTAATGCTATAAAGCCAAAAAAAAGATATTTATAATAATAGATAATCAATCATTTTTGCTCATTCATGCGCAACAATATCTAATAGTAACAACATGACTGTATCATCATCATCTGCCTTTTCTCAACTATGTCAGGGTCTACTTCCAGTCTAATCGGAGGAATACCAGTATCCACCACCTAGTTACTGGGTAATATGGTACCCCTTTGGTACAACCATTCTGAGTAGTCCATTGTGGCCGGTCGGTTGGGTTTTTACAATATACAATATATATTTTTTTTCTTCTTCAGATCTTTCGTCTATGTTTCAACAGCATACTCTCATGCTTGTGCGGACCGTGTAAATTCTGCAGTATGTGAAAAATTCTACAAAAGTCCTATAAATCCCAACGCTATGATCGGGATAGCTGAGACTGTCGATGAAGGAAGAATAAATGATATGACACCGTGGTGAGTGGCTTTATAATGCATGGTTCCCGATTATTCCTTAGTAGGAGATCAATCATAACTAGTAAGTATAAAGCATATTCCGTTCCGTCACTGACCAACCGTCGCACAGTGGATCGTCCCCATAGAGAGGTTGGACATACGCAGCTTGTGAAATCAAAGTGAATATAAAAAAATAAAAAATGCTATCATATTCCTTTACCAAAAACCTACAAATATTGTTCTGAGACTTTTTCTAACTGGACTCGTATTTCAGGAGAAAATCGATAAAAAGTGTTTTATTTGTATGGAAATGGACTCCTCCACCGCCTGAGTTTTGCCTTGTTTCGAGTAGTCATTTCTAAAATTGATATCTACCTAGGTACTAAGTGCCATATTTTGTCCAACGACACTTGGTGCCCCAATCGTGCCCTTTCTGAGATAAAATCGTAAATCTTTTTATCATAAGTAAATACAATAGCTTGACAAAAATACCATGGCAACCATGAATTTTCATTTGGCTTGAATCAAAATAACGAGTGTATGTATATCTATACTCCATTTGAAATAAGATAAGACGTATAGATAAGCCTTTTTTACATTCCGTTCAACCGATTTTGAATTCTATTGCGTTGGTGGCATGACAAATGGCAGCCGCAGTAGATAGTTGGTATTGTGTAACTTTTTTGCTTTTAATGCTTTCCTTATGCCTATTGTATAGAAGTCAAAATCGGCTGAACGGACTGTAAAAGGGTTTGTTTTAATGTCTAATCTTATTTCAAATGGGGTATATACTTCCAAGTACATTTACTTCCAAGATAGTGCGCATTATTACAATATTATTTGTATTTTTCGCATTATTATAGTACTACCTGCGCTCCGTGGGTACACCCGCGTAAGTCTCGATACGGGGGCAATATCCTTCTCCAGGTCATGGTCTACCCATGTGCCAAATTTCGTCCAAATCTGATCACCCTATACAACAATAAAAAGGTGGTTTCAATAATATTAATAAAAATGTATTGCTACAAAGAAACGAGAAACGATGATAGTTAGATAGATATATTATTATAAAATAAAAATTCAAAATTATACTAATTATACTTTTTTTTGTATATATGATACAAAAAAGAACTTTTCAACTAAATACATATATAAAAAAACATGTAATGTGAATATGTGGTGTAAAACTTTCACTCACTCGCTATTCGTGTCACTTTTTAGTTGTTGTACCTACACACCACAACTAACAAATGAATTATTAAAATATTTTACAAAAAAAAAACTACGGTTGTTTTTCTCTCCCGAAGAATCGCAGTGCAAAATCATACCAATTATATCCTAACTAATATTATAAAATACAATAGATGTAGATATATTTAGTAACCTATTCCGCTTGACTATTCTTCAAGAGTCACAAAAAAACCCTGTAAGAAATCGACACGTGTTTCTCCTCTCAACGAGGCATCGTCAGGATGACAATTGACCAATTGCAATCCAGAACGCGACGTGTTACCACGCGGAGCGCTGGACGCAAAGACGACGTAATGCGAAAGTGAGTTCCTTTGTTAACGGGTGATCAGATTTGGATGAAATTTGGCACATGGGTAGACCATGACCTGGAGAAGGACATAGGGTACCTTTTATCCCGATATTGCGCCCGGATCGAGACTTATGCGGGTGTACCCACGGGGCGCAGCTAGTACTATAATAATGCGAAAAATACAAATAATATTGTAATAATGCGCACTATTTTGGAAGTAAATATACCTTGATACACATACTCCCTTTATTTTGATTCAAGCCAAATGAAAATTCATGGTTGCCATGGTATTTTTGTCATGCTATTGTATTTACTTATGATAAAAAGAAAATCGATTATATCTCAGAAAGGGCACTTTTGGGGCACCAAGTGTCTTTGGACAAAATGTGGCACTTAGTAAGTAGATACCAATTTTAGAAATGATCACTCGAAACAAGGCGAAACTCAAGCGGTGGGGGAGTTTAAGTGTCCAATTCCATAGAAATAAAACACTTTTTATCGATTTTCTCCTGAAATACGAGTCCAGTTAGAAAAAGTCTCAAAACAATATTTGTAGGTTTTTGGTAAAGGAATATGATAGCATTTTTTTTCCATTTTGATTTCACAAGCTGCGTATGTCCAACCTCTTCTATGGGGACGATCCACTGTGCGTCGATGCCAAAAAAAATTATGGACGAGAATATTTTGCCGGTGCTGATACGCTCCTGCATGGCACGCGACGTTGCAAAACCGGTGCACGCAGGCGGCGAAACGGTGAGCATACTTACGCGTTATAACCGCGTTTGATGAACGTTCTTAACCCGTTTTAAAGGGACAATTTTTAAAAGCCATCCTATAGGAATAGGAAATATTTTTTTCAAAAACAATATTTTCTCTCGCTCGTCCTGACGCTTCTGCCTCATGCGAAACCACAGGTGAACCAACCGAGAAAACGTGCACAGTGTGGTGGATTCATCTGCCAGGTTTAGAGATAAAATTACAGCAACGTCTCCTTTTTTTCACTAACTTCTCTTCCTACTATATCAAAATAAAGATTTCCATTTGTATCATGAAAAAGACGTCCATTCGATAACATTTTCATATCTCTTTTTATTTAAATTACAGTTTGATAAAGAATTGGCCGAACACATACACATTTGCAAAGTCAATCGCCGAAGAGTTAGTTACTACTATCGGCAAGGAACTGCCCATATGTGTTGTTAGACCAGCTATCGGTAAGTGTACATTAACGTTGAAAATAAACAACATTGCTGAACAGCGCACACATTCTGACAGTCATGTAAAGCCCAACTTCCACGACGCTACTCAAAAGTAACTAGTAAATGCACATACGACGCAGCCAATCACAAAGTAGTTAATAACGCGTTATTAACTCAAGTCCTGTACGGGTCGCCATTGAAGTGCTAGCATCTCATAGCAGTAGCTAATAGTAATCAGCTAATCAGTAGCTATGACATGCTAGCTACTCATTGGTGATATAAGTTTGTAATTGGTTACTTTAAAAATAATCTTCGTTACAAACAGTCGATAAAGCATGTTATAAAGCCGGAATAGATGCTAATTACCAGTATTGTCGTACTTTATACCGGATTTAAACCTAACAGACGCATGATTCGTGTTTTGTTCCGGGCGTTATTATTTTGTTTATTTAGTTGTCCAAAAACTTCTTTGATCGTATTTCATATTGCAAACTATAAAAAATATTAACACCTCCGTCAAAAAGCGATTATCCTATTCTAACTTTTATAATATCCATAGTAATCCATACGTCCATACTAATATTATAAATTCGAAAGTAACCCTGTCTGTCTGTCTGTATGTTACCTTTACACGTCTAAACCACTGAACAGATTTCGAGAAAAAATAGCATGGAGATAGATGGCGTCCCAACAAAGGACATAGGTTACTTTTTATCGACATACCACGTGGGTGAAGCCGCGTGCGAAAGCTAGTATAATATAAACTCGAAAGTAACTTTGTCTGTTTGTCTATAGGTTACCTTTTCACGCCTAAACCACCGAACGGATTTCGATAAAATTTGGCAAGAAGATAAGACGGTATCCCGGGGAAGGACATAGGCTAATTTTCAAAGTCAAAGTCAAACGACATACCACGCGGGCGAAACCGCGGGTGGAAGCTAGTGTATAATGAAATCTCGAGTCATGCTAGATGTAAACATTTTTATGGAAAAGACGGTAGCCGCACTGCACAAGGGTTTAGGGTTCCGTAACCTCAAAACGAAAAAACGAAACCCTTATGGGATCACTCGTGTGTCTGTCTGTCTGTCCGTCTGTCTCACAGCCAATTTTTTCCGAATCCAATGCGCTGATTAAGTTGAATTTGGTACACATATGTATTTCTGTTACCCAAACACGGACATGTCACGAAAATAAATAAATTTTTAATATGGGGGTCAATTTCAGGGGGAAAATTAGAAAATGAAATAAAAACGTTTTGCAAACTGTATCTTGTGACATATCCAATAAAAGGGCTTGTTGTGAGGAACTCAACATATGTTTTTTTTTTTTATCATTTTGAAATAAATACTTTTAAAGATATTTAAGAAAATAGATGAAAAAGGCCATGACCATTTCTGCCCTAATCGATTACAGCCAATACATATTTTCAATTGTCCTTCATTTATTCAAACTAGATTTAAGATAATAGTCTAGAGTCAATCAAAGCCAATGTTTAAAACTGAATAAAAATAAATATTATTTGTAGTTCCGGTTACATTTTCGATTTAATGGCGACAGTGTGAAAGATTACAGTTCATTTCGTTCATTCGGTCAATGTGATCAGATTAGTGGTAGGAGTATACCTTATTTTTAGATACAGGAGATAACCATGGAGGCCATGATATCATTTATTTATTTATTGATATGGCACTTCAATCATTAACGCACTAAAACATACACAAATAAAAATCACATACAGTTTAAGGAAGGTATTGTGAATTCGTCACTTACAGAAGTGCACAGCACTATCTATAGAACAACATGCAACATGATATATTGATATCGTATAGATTAATAAGTTCTTTTGTAGGTATAGTATTTTTTCCGAAGCAGATTCTTGTTGTGATTCTTGATTTGTGGGTAAAAAAAAATTATCTGTCTGAAAACACTGATATTAGTTGTCACTCGCTTATTCACTCATTTATGTCATTCGTCGCCATAGAAACCTACTGTTACGTTCAAACGTTTAGCTCTTTGGTGTGTTATTATTTGTTTGTTTATTCATTGTTTATTAAATACTTAGCCGTACATTTGTTGCACTTTAATCTCGTTATACATATTCTTGAAAGCGATATCTCATTGACGATTTTGGTTTTCCTACTGGACTTACGATACGTGTCAGTTTATCGGTGAAATGTAATTGGATACGATATTGCGGTGCTTTGATGATTGACATTGTATCTAATAGGATCGTTTGATTTTCATAGCATAGTTTGATTTTATTCTGACTCTCACAGTCTTGGTACATTTTAAGCTGGTCTCAGCCGGACTTAGTGGCGAGATATGCCACATCATGTTGTTATTTATGTTGCTAAATCTAGTCAAGCCCTACTAGGTTACGCCAATTGTTATTTAAATCGAAATTCGTTACTGAACAAGTTATGTAAAATCGCCTGACAGAAAATGATTAGCAATCAATCGTTTTTTGAAGGGTAACGAATGAGCTATTTGTCCGGAAAAGTATTTTTTTTGTTCTGAAATATACAAAAATCTTAATTTTAAATTAAAATAGAGGAATTATTTCAGAATCTAGGTCTACTGTGCTTTTAAATGCATCATATGTAGCTTTTGGTCATAATCGTTTTGGTTTGGGTATGCATGTATAGGACGGTGGTCATGGTTCTTTAGCATTCCCCCAACTTCTTTCCGAAACCTACTGAGCCTAAAATTTTGAAAAACATACAGAAAATAGTTCTATACATTTAGATTACAGAAAAACCTATAAGAAGTCTATGGACTTACAAAAACATGGTAAATCTCCCAATATTGTGCGTACAAACTCACACGTATGGGAGAACATGTGTTTCAACAACAATGTTAAGTTTGTTCTGGGAAAACATCATTCCAACTATGGAACCCTACACTATGCGTGGTTCAACACACACTTGGCCGGTTTTTTAGGGTTCCGTACCCAAAGAGTATAACGGGACCCTATTACTAAGACTCCGCTGTCTATGTCTCTCCGTCTGTCACCAGGCTGTATCTCATGAACCATGATAGTTAAGACGGTTGAAATTTTCACAGATGATGGATGGTGGTTTCTTTCTTTTTTTTTAAATTTATTTCTGTTGCCGCTATAAGAACAAATACAAAAAAAGACATATATTACATAATACATAATCAGCTTATAATGTTCCCACTGCTGGGACACAGGCCTCCTCTCTGTGAGAGGGAATGGGCCGTAATCCACCACGCGGGCCCAGTGCGGGTTGGTAGATTTCACATGTCTTCGAATGTTTGGTTCTAGGACATGCTGGTTTCCTCACGATCTTTTCCTTCACCGTTTTCAGAGCAGTAGCGATGAAATAATTTACACAAAGTAAAGCGCCTGTCAGGGTTCGAACCTACGACCTACAACTCGTAAGTCGCAACCGTTACTACTGGGCCACCACTGCTTCCTGCTCCCTGCTCAAAAAAAGACAGAATAAAATAAATATTTAAGGGGGGCTCCCATACAACGGACATGATTTTTTTGCCGTTTTTATAGATAATGGTACGGAAAACTTCGTGCGCGAGTCCGACTCGCACTTGGCGGTTTTTTATTTACCTCAACAATGCTGTAGTTGCTATAAATACTAACTAGTACAGCAAAATTTTAACCTAAAATACATATTTTTTATTTGGTTTCAGTGATTTGTTCTAAACAAGAACCGAATCCAGGGTGGGTTGATATGTCCTGTATGTACGGAGCCACTGGTGTAAGTATAATAAAAACTAGCTAACCCGACCGACTTCGCCTGTCCAAAGGACCTTGGTCATGGTCCCTATACATGCATACCCTAATCGAAACGATTATGTCCAAATTAAAGCTACATAATTATTATGGTGCATTTAAAAGCACAGTAGACCTAGATTCTAAAAGAATTCCTCTATTTTAATTTTAATACCAGGTTTTTGTATATTTCAGAACAAAAATATACTTTTCCTGGCAAACAGCTCATTCGTTACACTTCAAAAAACTATTGATTGCTAATCATTTTCTGTCAGGCGTTTTTATACATAATTTGTTCCGTAACGAATTTCGATTTAAATAACAATTGGCGTAACCTAGGGTAGTTATATGTACGCAGCTACTAAAGTAGTTCATCAAATCGGATAAGAATCGCGCGTACTCCAATATCTTACACATTCAGTATTTCAAAAGATATTAATAAAATAAACATTCCTTAACAATTTAGTGTATAGGGTGACCACAAATAATTCAAACTGTTGCGACTGAATCGGTTGTTTATATTTCTATAAATCCATATTTGTTACGGCCGCTAATAATATTTAGATCAACAACCTGATACTGACCTGCAAATTGCAAAAAACGTGAGAAAAATTTAATTTCGCGAGCTACCCTAGCGATTCCACCTTAAGATGTTTGGAGAATTTTGAAAACCTATGGTATAAGTACAAAAGAATTTATCTATACTATGTGACGAAATAAAACAGGATACTTCGTTGAATACGTATAATTTTGATTATACAAAAACAAAGTTTATCAAAAATATAAAAAGAGAACATATAAATTGAAATATTGTCGTGGCTATAGAGACGCAATGTTAAATTTAAGCGTAGTTAGGTAGAGGAAAACTTTCGGAATAAAAATCTCAGGTGAATTTAGTAACACGTCGGAGTTCGGTGTGTATTAGCAATTGCAAACGCTTATAATACGTACCCTAGTCACGTAAACGCAACGCACCGAATAAAGACCGCAACCGAATGTTATCCTGACGCCAACCTAATTTATTTTTATTCACAAGATCATTTACGCGTAAAAAACCCTAAATGAATCGGTCGAACTTTTATCATCTTCAATATAGAAAAATCCGGAGGCACGATGCTTCGCAATGAAAAAATTAAAATTAAGTTGTAAATTAAGTGTAAGTTGGTCGAATACTGGGCCGCCCGGTACGTGGGTAGGCGGGGACGGTACGTGGTATGACGCTCTGCGAACTGCACTGCCGGAGCGCCTGGTCCAAGACCACAGACGAAACACTCGATCAGGCGGGTTCCCAATACTTGCCGGTAAAGGCCAAAATAGGCCTTTTCTCTGGTTCTTAAAAACCTATGACAAATAAGATGGTTTTAGACCAGCGAAAAGACTAAAGACATACCTTGGGGAAAGAGCGAGTATAGTAGCACAGATAGAATTCGATACGTACCATAAAACTCGGAGAATATCCACGTTACTGCACTTATTAATTATATAAGATAATTATTGTTATTTTCACCACATGGTTCACCAGGAAATTATTTAAAAATACAGAGATGTTTATTACATCGAAATAGAGCCGCCAGTGACGGCGCCTAAAAGAATTGCTCATCTTTATCGTGTCAGATTCAAGTTCAAAAAATTGTAACTATCGGGAGATTTAAGACGACAACATTAAATAAATGTACACAAATGTATGGACGGTACATGTTAAAAAAATGTATGGACGGTATCCTTTTGATTTGGTTTGTACACAGAGCTGTAGAATCAAATGAACATATTGGCGACAGTAAAGTACTATTATTTAACATAAACCTACATGGACTGCCTCGTTGGTCTAGTAGTCGAAAGCGATACTGCTGAGAATGAGGCCCTGGGTTCAATTCCCAGGTCGGGCAAAGTGACATTAGGTTTTTCTATCTGGAATTTTTCAGTAGCAGCCCGGAGTCTGGATTTGTGCCCGGTTGATGGCAGGCACGCTCCCTATTGCTGGCGAATTGTGGGTGTACTATAGCCTGTAGTCTATAGGTACACCTCTGCCTAACCCTTCGGGGAATAGAGGCGTGCTTTTATTTTGTATAAACCTACATGGGTACTTATGTCCCCTCAAAAGCTGGCAGCTAGGTGCACGGTTCCAATTGGTCGTTTCTTATATTATATTATTCAATTGATACATTTTCCGCTAGTCAATCAAATATTTGAAAAACGATTAAACGGGGTATAAGAGCTTTGACTTAAAAACACAAACGATTTAGGATGTAAATCGTCGCTTCGTCAATTAAATTGTCAATTTACTTTTCCTTTTCAGATGTACACCGCACTTGGCTTAGGTGTTATGCACGCAGCGAATGTAGATATTTCGATTCGCTTGAGTTTAATACCGGTAGACATTGTTAATAATGTAGTAATAGCTGCTGGATGTGAAACGGCTAGAAAACGAGCCATTGGCGAAAATGAAACAAAAATCTTCGCTGTTAGTTCGTCACTTAGAAATCCTGTTACTTGGGGTAAGACTTAAAAAATTCTGAAAATAAATTATATTTCAGGCGGGTAACAAATACAAAACTAAACCAAGTAAAGGATTTTATCGGAGATGACTCGAAACTTTTGGCCCAACGTTATGGAATCGCATGTTCAAGGGGTCACACCACAACACTTGGTCCTTTGTCATCTGCATCTTGTATGCCTTATTGCCTTGTCTCTTTCTGCAAAGCATCAGACTATCTAACAGGGGCGTGTTAAAGTTTGTTAAATAGAACAATATAATTATGATTTTGATTAACTGTGATTGTTTTACACAGAGAATATCGACGATATTATGCGTAAAGATGTTAAAAACTACTCAACCCCGATGATAGTAGGATACGCATTCGCCTGGTGCACCAAAAATCCTATTCTGTTTTGGATATATTCCTGGTTGTTGCATCGGATCCCTGCGCACATCATAGATATGATAAGCGTCATGCTTGGAAATAAGAGAAGGTATTTAATGTTGAGCTTAAAACATCATTTATAATAAAACAGGTAGAAGTGATTAAACGAGACAAAAGTCTATTCTAACCCAGTTTAAAGTGAAAACGAGAGTTACTATAAGTATTTTCACTTTTCAGGTTCGGTAAACTAGCCACCAAAATGTACAAAATGTCGGCGGCATTGTCGTACTTTGTGTGCAACGAGTGGCAATTTCAAGATCGAAATACGGCAGCACTATTCAATAGTCTTTCAAAAGAAGATCGAGATATTTTTAACTTTGACATAAAAGCTATTGACTGGAAAGAATATATGATAACATTGGCTATTGGCGTCAGAAAGTATATCTTGAAAGATGGATTAACAGACACAGTTTACGCGCGTAAAAAACTTACGGTCTTAAGAGTTTTCACATATATTCTATTACCTTTATATTTCTATTGTTTGTATAGAATTTTGTGTTTAGCTTTGTCTGTATTTACGTTATTTTGGTTAACCACTATTTAATAAAATTTTAGTATAAACCTTTTTAAAGACAAGCTTTTAATGAACTAAAAAGTACGAAATAAAACTTACGTAAACATGGAACGTTAGTATTTTCTTTAAAGCTTGAGGCTGTTTATCTTAAAGTGTAAGTGTAGTGTGTGGGCTGTATGTCTTAGTGTGTGTGTGTGTGTGTGTGTGTGTCGTTAAGAAGTTTACGCCTCAAGCTTTTAAGAAAATATTGTGTTTACGCTATACTATTATTATATCTCAATGTTTTTAGCATTAGAATTTGTTTAAATATCTGTTCAATCACCTTCCTTCACTTCCTTGAAAGGCACTTGTAAAGAGAAATGTAATGAACCCAAACACGCCTTTACATAAGTCATGGTGTTAAGTCAACCAAGTTGCACTATCCAAGTCATGTTATAATTTATCATATTTGAATACGTATATGAAATCAACAGTATGTGCTGCTGATTGTTTAGAAGTTCCCTGGTTTAGAGACAGACATGATAGACTTTAGAACGGACTATCATAATTAAATGCGTATATAAAATGTTGTGTCTGTACTATTGACCGTTGAAGAGTTCCCTGGTCTGCAGCTAATGTTGGGCACAGCAGCCGGGACATGGTAGACTTTAAAACGAACTATCATCACAGAAAGTGTATAAAAAAAAATGTATCTGCTATTGACCGATGAGAAGTTTCCTCGTCTGGAACCAATCCTGGCCGCTGCAGCCAGCTCATGGTAGAATTTAAAACGGACTATCATAATTAAATGCGTACATAAAATTTTGAGTCTGTACTGTTGACCGTTGAAGACTTTCCTCGTCTGAAGCCAACCCTAACTGCAGCAGCCAGATCATGGTAGACTTTTGAACAGATTATCATTATTAAATGCGTAAAGAAAATATTGTGTCTGTATTGTTGACCGCTGAGGAGTTTCCTCGTCTGGAGCCAATTTTGGGTGAAGCAGTCAGTTCATGGTACAATTTAGAACGGACTATCTTAATTAAATGAGTATATTAAAGATCAATGTCTGTACCGTAGACTGTTGTAGAGTTCCTTCGTCTGGAGCCAATCCTGGGTGTAGAATCAAGTTATGCATCATGAAAACATGCATTGTCTTCGGAACTAAACCAATTTGTAACAACTTGTAAAAATTTCAACTGCGTAGGTTATCGGGAAGTTGTTTTATTCAGCTTGCAAGATTTGACTCAATCATAAATAACAACACAAGGCAATATTGCAAGGACTCCACGTGACGCGAGAAATAATGCAGCGGGTCAGAACGCCTGTTGGCGTGGCGACGCGGTCAACAGCCAACAGCCAACATCAAAACGAAATTTAAATAATTAATATTCATTTTCTTTTTTTACAAAAATGAATATTTAGTTTTTGATTACCTGTCATATTTTTTATTATGCCATATTTATTTCCTGTACTAAAACGTTCTTTTATACATATTCTCTGAATTGTTTCGATGTTTCACATCCGCCAGGCCGTTACCAGCAGGCTTCATTATCCGTGATCATTAGCCGTGAGGCACACAGTATCGTTTAAAAAAAAAAATTTATTCTTTATTTTAATATTTGTGTTATGTGTTTCATGAACTGTGTCCAAATAAACTTTATTCTTTCTTTCTTTCTTTTTTATTTCTTTACATTGTTATTCTGTTTCTTTCATGTGCTGCTCTCACCATTTGATTTACTAAGACTTATTAATAATAACAACCTGTAGTTTTACTGATATCAATAAAATGATATTAATAAAATATTTTAAAAAAAAACCCTTCTTTTATTTTCATTTTATAAAATAATTTTATACTTTTAGCTGTCCCCTTCAGGGTCCATAATTTTACCTTACCTTTAAACATTATGGTATGCAAATAAAGATATGAATATTACCTAATTAATCATCAATATTTACTAAATATAATATACGGAAACCTTCTTACGGATTGTAGATTGTTTTATTGGCTTACAAAAAGTGCTGATTCTCAGGAAATTTTGAGATGGGGAGTATTAATTTGTTTTGTTTAGGGAGGATAATGGTAGTATCGTTTAATCAGTAACAGTGAATGAAGTTTCTTCACCAAAGCATGAAAGTTGTTTTACTCGTTAAAACAAATAAAACGGATGAAGCAAGAAGATTGTATTGTTTACGAGTAAATTGAAACAGCCTTTTTTTTTGGGTGGGAAATTATCAAATAACTTCTCCCGCTCTGGGCGGAGTGGGAGGGCGTGTCAGACTCTTGTCTGACTAAAACCCACCCATGTTCCTTTAGTTGCCTGTATGTTACCAGAGGCCACGGTATCCCTTTGGTACGTTCCCGCGACCCTGGCTCGCATCGGCCCTAGCGGACCCCGTCAGTTGTGCTGATATATCCATGAGGCGCGCGTGGAACACAACGCGCCGTCGACCCGGGCCTGGTTCACCGTCCGCAAGCCCGCGCCTACGGTGGCCGGAAATCAACCTGGGATTCCCGACGCACAGGGCGTCGTCAGGCGGTGACTAGGGGCGTTAGGGCGCGAAATTTGCCTTTCGCTCACGCTTTCCGCCTCCTCCTTCGCGAGCATTACTGCTTCCCAGAAAGAGTAGCATTCTGTGTCTATGGTCCAGACACTGAGACAATTGACGACCATAACTGGAGCTGCGTCAATCAATCGAGTGCGTTATCAAAATATTATCTTTTTATTACGAATTCGAGAATCCGGTTAAACTTTATATTAAAAATAAAAAAAACCCATATAAAATGAACGACAACTTCTTTTAGGCATAATGCGATTCTATGAATCGCATTATGACAAAATTGTATACAATCCCATACGGAAAAAAAACACGAATACCCTCAAAAGATGGGTATGTCCCTTTATAAAAATAAAAATATAGTAAGTAGGTACAAATATTGCAGAATAAACTTAACTGTTGTTAATTACGTGTATGAAAATAAATATAAATTCTGGAATCATTAGATACTAGAAGCACTTTGCTTGTTAAGATTTTATTTATAGACGTGTTTCGGTATATAACTCGTGTAATTAAGTTTAAAAATTAAATCGTAACAATATTATTTTATTTGTTTTAGATTGGGTAAGTATTATTTAAATAATATATTTAAAAAAATATATACAGTACAACATTTACTATGGGAACAAATATGAAATCGCGGAAAAAAAAAGCTGTTCAGAAGGTACATTTATGTTAGCATAACTCGTCAAAATGTACGGAACAGCTGTTTTATTTTCGTGATTTCATATTTGTTCCCATAGTAAAAGTTGTTCATAATGATGAGTACAATGACTCCTTAAGAGGTTGTTGGTGTTTTACCAATAACCCTGTATAATATGTAAGGTAGGTATTTGCATGATTTTATATCCGACTTCCATAATAATCACGGCAGTTTTTTTATTTTTATTCTATCTTTTTCAGAATCAATCTGCCTTGCCTTTTCCCAAGTTGGGGTCGGTTTCCAGTTTAACCAGATGCAGCTGAATACCAGTATTTAATATGAAGCTGCCTGTCTGACCTTCACAACCAAGTTACTTGGTAACACGATGCGTCCAGGTCAAGGAACATATACTCACCTACGGTGAGGCCTAGATATGACTGACTGGTTGTCTGACTTTTGGGCTTCTGAATATCCGTAATGACTGTCAAAGATGTCAGAAAAAGAAGAAATCTACGTATGACAGCCGGGACCACCAACAGAATTAAGTAAGTTTCTCTAAGCAAAAATTTTTCTATACCAGAATTTCCTGACTCACGATGGCGGTTGAAACAATGGATCCAGCCCAGGAATATGAGGCAAAATTAATTGCCCGTATGAAGCCGGTGAATGAAGTGATGGCACGTGGAACCTCTGCCATGCAGCAGTTCTACAGCGGCGCTACTGTGTTTCTAACGGGTGGCTCTGGTTTCCTCGGTAAGCAGCTCATTGAAAAACTATTCAGGTATATATAGGCATTGTAATAATCATCATAATAATTTCAGGTCCACTGGTACAATAACAGCTGCCGCTACAGGTTCTGGCAGAATTTTGCTATCAAGACACTTTGCTATCAAGCCATTAATAAAACAAAATATTTGCTAGTAGTTCTGCGAAAAGTAGACCTCGCGGGCACATACTTTTTGCAACGACGACTAACCTTTAGTTAGTCGCGCCAAAATAATCACACTGTTAGTCACATGGGGTCTGTGCGGATCTCAAGAGTTTATTTGTGAATCAATATATCAAAGTAGGTACTCTCTGAGTCCGTCAACGTAGATACGGATCCGTTCGAAACTTCGGAGTGACCCTACACCCGATTATCACACACGACTGGTTATCACACAGAAGCCCAAAAGCTTCTGACTATCCGTAATAGCTGTCAAAGATGTCAGAAGAAGAAGAAGTCTCTGTATGGCAGCCGGGACCAACAGAATTAAGTAAGTTTTTAGCAACATTTTTTTTATACCAGAATTTCCTGACTAACGATGGCGGTCGAAACAATGGATCAAGCCCAGGAATATGAGCCAAAATTAATAGCCCGTATGAAGCCGGTGAATGAAGTGATGGCACGTGGAACCTCTGCCGTGCAGAAGTTCTACAGCGGCGCTACTGTGTTTCTAACGGGCGGCTCTGGCTTCCTCGGCAAGCAGCTCATTGAAAAACTGTTCAGGTAAATATAGACATATCATCATCATCATTTCAGCCGAAAGACGTCTACTGCTGGACGTCTTTCGGTTGTCGGTAAATATCTTTTACGTCTCTGTCCAGTAAATATCTTTTAAGTCAACGTTAAAAATCCCAACGTTTTCTCTTGAAAGACTGCCGAATGATGCTACAGTGTTTTGGTCCTCAGTGCCACTGGTTGACTTTGAAATAAGATAACGCCTTTCCAAGTTGTACATCTTCATGGCTAGTTTTACAAACCTGAAAAGGAAAATATGTGTAAAAAAATCTTTGAGTTTGTGTTTTGTCTAACTTTATCACTAATGTTTCCTGAGTAGATATTAATGAGCACACTTTCCCTTTTTTTTTCAAGCATGACTCATATGCCATCTATGGTGTATATTCAAAAGGGATCAAATGTAACAACCAGGAGTATAACCAAAAAAAAATAAGATTAGAGGAATTCCAAGTGAAAGGGTATCCTGCCGTCATCTGTGTTAGGTACTTTTGTAATTCTGTTCTCATGCGGAACCAATCAAACGACAACCAATGATGGCATCACCATGCGACAAAGTCCCGAAACTCCACTATTTTCAAAAGCATTACAACATAATACTCACAGAAGATAGAGACTACTCTACTGTACTATACTGTAGTCATCTTCTGAGTAATAATCTCCTTCTGAGTAGTACTTAGACCTTAAGGAAATGAGAATACATCAACGACGGATCAGAGACCGACTCCGGTGGCTACAGGAGTTCACCCACACACAAGCGCAAAACTGATGAACCTTGATACCAGGCTGCAGGCACTCCAGGGAAGCTATAACATCCTTAGATGGCAGGTTAATCAGCCGTTTATTATGCCTGGACAGAAACGGCCTACGCCTGGTGACGGGAATCATCACGGGACACTGCTCACTAATCACTTCCACATAATAGGCATAACGGACAGTCCTCTGTACAGGGCATGCGTGAAGGCTGAAGAAACCGTTGCGCACGTGCTCTTTGAATGCACAGGCGTCACCCAGATCAGAACAGAAACCTTCGGGTCAACCAGATCCTGTACAGATATTCTAAAGACCAGGAGACATAGTCAGCTTCTGATAGGGCTGGTTAGAATAAGTACCGACGGCCGCCATGGCACGCATAATGGTCCACCTGAAGGACTAAGTGCGGAAATCAAACCCTCTAAGATAGATAGTGAATTGATTCAGGCGTGACGTTGCGGAAATCCATTATAAAATACAAGTTTTTGGAAATAAAATGTTATTCCCCAGAACTTAAAGTCCAAAGATACCACAAAATTCAAAACAAGGGGCAACTCTATCATCTTACATAGCAAAGTTTCAGGGTATACGTTACATAGTCGTAACTCGTAAATAGATCGTGCGCACGGTAGATCCATCCCCGATACAGGAGCTTGTAAAGGCTGAAACTGTTATATCCACGTAGGCCGAACACGGAGGCATGAAGTTCGCAAGAGAGTTTTTGGATATGGTAAATAGATGTGTTATTACTGGTGAGTAAAGTAGAAATTGTATAATTAAGAAATGAAATGAAATGAAATGATGTGAAATGAAATGAAATGAAATTGTTTAGTCTGTAAATAGGATATTGGAATCACTTTTACACGTCATATTAAAAAATATTAAAAATGAGCTAGATGAGGTCGGCGTTTCCTATCTGACTACTCTGAGAAGAAAGGCCGAAACAAACTCAGAGGTCACAGTCTCTTTTAAAGTCCAGACATAATGTTTTTCAAGCCATATGAAGACCATGTAAATTCGAGTCTGAAATAGTCTTTTGAGGAAAGAACCACACAGATTTGAGTGGACCTGTCCAGTCAGTGCAAGCATTTGTCAGTAATGGTGGAGCTCAACTCAGAACTTAAGGAGCTCAACGACTCGACGAACAATACCAAAGAAAGGACATTTGGGTAGGCCGCATAAAATTCTCAAATTGCCAGACCATCGACAAAATTAACTGAGAACGAAAAAAAAAAAAAAAACACATAGTCCTCACATTCACAATAATAAAATACTTTACAAAGTAATCATGTCATTTTGTATAGAGTATTCAATAATGTAAATTTGTAAATAAAACTGGTTGATATACTTTGATGATTTTCCATATTATTCAAAATGTTACAATGCTTAGCAGACCGAGCAGCTCAATCCCATGCTTTTTTGTCTTCAAAATAATCTGAAAAAGAAAACGGCCATGGCTGTTTACTATGCAAGATAAAAATAATGTCTGAACCACAAGATATTATTACGTGGACACTGACAGTTGGACTGGTTCACAAATTCAAGGTCACTGAGCGCGCTATGGAGCGGGCTATGCTCGAAATTTCTTTGAACGAGAAAGTCAATGAAGTTATACGGAAATGAAACGGAGTTACCGACATGGCTTGGTCTAAAATAGGGAATATGAATGTGATGATGATAACGGTCAAGTATTTTTTTTATAAACAATTTTACTTCAGAATTATGCCTCCATCAATATTTTTGAATAATATTTAATTTTGAGCGAGAAATTAATTTTTAAAATTGAAATACTTGAAAAACGACGCTATTGGTCAGAGCGGATGTGACATAAAAGTCTATGACAACAATCAAAATGTCAATGTGTTTTGTAGGAGTGTCTAACATTGACTTGACGCTTGTTTGTTTATTGTCATAGACTGTCACGTCACCACACCAAGCGCGCCAAATGGAGGGCGTTTAAATACCCGGGTCGGTTGGATTTTTAACTATTATTTGGCGATGTCAACTATCGAATAAATATATTTAAAAAATACATGCATATTCCCTATTGACGAAAATATCGATGGACATAAACAAAACAATACATACAGACGAGACCTCCTCATTTTTGGAAGTCAGTTAAAAATTGAAAATTAAATCCCTAAAAGGGGGTAAATAGAGGAAAGAAGTTCGTAATTTGTTGCCGATCGGAAAACCAATCGGGCTGGCGCACGGCTTTTTAGTAGGTTTAATAAAATCTACCGCATCCATCCACTCGCACATGGATTACCATAAACATTCGCTTGCAAACCCCAACCGGTCAGCTCTTTAAATCTAGATCGGGACTCGAACCCGGAACCTTTTACGGGCTGACACAGCGTTCCCGTTGAAATTTTAAGCTACACCACTTTGTCTGTGGTGTGTTTATTCGGTTGAATAATCGTGATGTTTTCCTGCCTTTGATGTTTCCAACTGTTCAGCCGTTTCGAGATACCTGTTCTACGATTCGATGACCTGGATTTTAGGACTGACTTGAATGTCTACTATCTAGAAACATTATTATTATTATAACTGTTTGTGTCCCGCTGCAGGGCAAAAGGCTTCCCTGCTTCAACTTATCCCTATCTACTGTGTACGACTTCGTCCTGCGATCTCCTGGATTTACCGCGTGGCCGTTTACTGCTATTTGAAACCCACTGTGTGGTTATTTTATTCTAACTAAAGATTTTTTTTTAATTTTTTTTGTGATCATTATGAAAACTAACTGAGAAAAAAAAAGAGTAATAAAGAGTATACTATCTATCTATCTATCTGTGTAATCTACTTATCTTACTTATAAAAAAATAAAATAAATCATATTAATTATATTTTATTCATATTGTAATGAGGGAATTTATTCCAAGTTGGGGTACCTAGCTACCTGACTAGTCAGATTAAAGCTGGTTTTGCTCGGTTCCTATATACAAAAACGATAGTTTTGCTTACCAATAGTAGCTTTTTTTATTGCCATACTGGGCATATAAATAGATTCGTAAGACAATTTTACCTGTGCTACTTACGGCCATAATGGGAGAGTCTACTATGCAAAGGTATTGCAGAGAGAGAGAGAGAGAGAGAGGTATTTGCTTTATTATTGGTAAAGATACAAGAGTCTTAATATTAACCAATAACGGTCCGTAAATTATAGGAATTGGCCATTAATAGTCCTTCCAAAGTTAGGCTGTACTGCCGAAAAGGCTAGACACCACTGATTTAGAGTGATTTATTTTTCAACTGCTACAAGAAGACCTACCATGTCAGGTACTAAATATAATAAGAATTACGAGCCAGAACTCTTGGCACATGTTTATAATAATTTACATTACGACCGGTTATCAGTTGCCTCATAATATACGGCGCTATACAGGCTGTAGGAATTTGCTTATTGGTGAACTTTAAACACTGCCTTAAGTTACAGATGTTGCCTATTGAAGAGTTCAAAGGGCTGATTGTCAGTACATTCTCTTCTTTGCTATTGATGAACCGATGTTTTAGAACGATTGTATTGAATTAAATGCAGCGCAAATGAGCAAATACATCCTATTTTACATCATATTTGTGGTCCATAGCCTCAATCAAGTCCAAGTGATCGATTTAACATTTTGCACGTTTTTTAAATCAGTTACCACTCATATAATCTTTCTTGTTTTCAAATACACCCTGTACATCGTCATAACTTAAACATAACCAGTTACATTTGAATTATTGCACCATTATTGTGCAAATTTCGTGCATTATGCGCGGTTATCGTGTTGCTAACAGGGACGGACTTTACGTGGTTTATGGAGGACGTAGAAGTTTGCACGGGTATTATCGCTTACGCGAATAATATTTTCTTTGTTTGTATTGCTAAATTCTAAATGGGGAATTAATTACTTTAATGGTGGCTCTCTTGGGCGTCCCAAATGGTTCAGGGTTTCCCGTAAGGTAATTTAATTTCTTTCTCTCTATCGCTATCTCAAACGCCTGAATTTTAGGCCCATGCTTTAGTTTAAGTATTTAAATCTTTAACTTTAATAATCCTAAAATCGAAGCTTTCTTTCTTCTAAGACTTCTTCAATTTCTACCGCTTTTTATGATAATATCATGTTTCTGTCAAGGTTTTCTATTAAAAAATACAACTCAATGAAATTGGCACTGAATATTGAAAGTGTTTTCCTACTAATTACAAAAAAACAAAGTTAAGGACATCGTTTCCATTTGACACAGAAACCATTTAAAGCAATGCCTAATTTTTAACCACCTAATTTCTTACTTGGCGACGATCCTCAATGCCTATGCCAAACCATACCGTGCCTTATCCGGCCCTGCTATTACTGAACGCGTCATCCAGTGAAAATACGCTCTGTGACACAAAAAGTATTTTATTTTAACCGCTTAATCGGGTCTCATGTGAATTTTAAATGTGTCGCTTAAAAGCGTGTTCCTTGCGGTGGTGTCTCGAATATGATGTAAATTTTACATTGTAGCCGTTTGTTATACAGTAACGTTACTGTATATTTTGAATGTTTTTGTTGATGCTACTGTATTTTAAATGAATTTCTGTAAATAGATAAGAATGATGGTCTGAAATATGGAAACTACAACACAAATATTCCAAGGACTCTACGAGATGCGAGATCTAATGCGGCGGGTCAGAATGCTCGCAATTTTCTTTCTTTAAAAAAAATCTGAATATGTGTTTAGTTTCGTGTTTTTTATCATGTCATATTATTTCCCACAAATATAAATTTAGAAAACCTTCCAACAACAGAGTGCAGCAACAAAAAAAAGAAAAGAAAGAAAGAAATACATTTATTTGGACACAGTTCGTGAAACATTAAATACAAAACAACAAATAATTTGTTTTTGTATAAAAACACTAATGGTCTATCAAAATGGGCTCAATAAATCTATTATTCGGAACACAGACCACTAACACAGGTAATCAATTTTAAGTTATGGTCTCAAAATATCTGTTTAGGGCTTTTTGTGTACCCACCGAGTACTTTCCGGGATCAAACTTTTAATAAAAGTACTACTTATTTTTTAATATTATCCTCATTTTTTAAACTAAAATACTTTTACTACTTAAACATAATTTGTTTTCGAAATCATTTTGTGAAAAAAGTCTTCAACTACATACATAGAGATTTAAAAAATTCTATGAACACAGATCACAGTTTCACAATAGTTGTAAATTACCAATAAAATGTGTGGATCATAAACCTTCGTTTTACGACCTGCTGAGTCAAACCGTTAGAAACCAATTTCATAAAAATCGCTTTGGGTCTACGCAAACATGCTATGACATTGCATGTTTGCAGTCGTAATCGTAATGTGTGTTCAAGAAAAAACTTGCCAAGAGCGGGTCGGGGTCGTCACAATTAAGGTTCAAACTCAAACTCAAAGCATTTATTTCAATTAAAGCAATGACAGGCACTTTTGAATTTTCAAGGATTCGGTCAGTCAGAAAGATGAAGATAGTTGCTCATTTCAAAGCGTAGTTGGTACCTATGGAGAAGAACGGGAACGAAACTCCGCGGACAATCTTTTAAATCAAACCGTACCAAACTATTCTGAGCTGAACTAGCCAGTGAAACGGTCGCTGGTCTGACTTTATTATCATCATCATTTAAATTACATGGCGTCAATGAAAAAAAGTGATCGCACTATATGATTGAGCGGCCTTCGTAAGTAAGCACCAATTTTTGGCATTGTTTTAATTTTTTCAGCAATTATTATCAAGCCACTATAATGTAAAGCAAGGTCACAGACGCAGCTCAAAAAAAAAAAACTGAATAACATGAAAAATATTAAACATAGACCCCCTTTTAAAGTTAATTTTCGATAATTTTACATGAATATTTTTGGCGATTAGGTTTATGATTCCTGTCAATGAGAAGCAATAAAATAATTTTAGATTAAATTATAATCACTTTTTTTTTTCAGACACCACAGAATATTTTAAATTATAATCGAAACACAAACGAAAGGGAAAGCTAATTAATAAGCGGCATTTTGACATTTAAAACGCTACTCTTCCAACTAAATTCTTTAAAACATGAGCTACAATTCTATGTACATTTTTATTAAAGTTTCAGCGAGCGAACCTCGTCGGTCAGTCTCAATGCACGTGCAATTTCAGGCTTTTAGGCTTTAGTTCAAACGTTAAAAGGAAGAACAACGCTTGTTACTTATTTTTGTTCCATTTCTATTGCTGCTGTGGCTTTTGTTTCTATTTACACAATTCATGCTATAGGTATCACACAAAATACCACTGAAAGGCTAGTCTCCAATTATAATTTAATCTGCTCTCTTTCATCGCTAATTGGCTAAAATAGCTATAGCAATTTAGAAGGTTTAAAAAAAAACGTGGTGATTAGGTTTGTCATTCCTGTCAATGAGAAGCAATAAAAGAATTTAGATTAAATTATAATCACATTTTTTATTCAGACACCACAGAATATTTTAAATTATAATTTTATTTAAACATGCTTAAACATAGAAATATTATTGATTTTTAGGTAAATAAATACATATATAGTTTTAATGTCTTTTTTTATAGTCCTACATTTAAAAATGTAATATTTATGTATTAAATGAAATAAAGGACACAATAATGAAATTACAAAAATATTGTACACTAATATTGCCAGTGACGCCCACAATAAAGACAGTTTGTCCGTATCTTGGCACTCAGGAAGTTATTTCCTAGACTTGAGTATTGCAGAAAATTCAAACCAAAAACATCAATTCACAAAAAATCCAAATCAAAATTAAAATATTTTATTTCACATAAACCTACATGGGCACTTATGAAACGTCAGAAGCTAGGTGCACGGTTCCAATTGGTCGTTTCCTATGGAGAAGAGCCGGCAAGAAACTCCACGGTTACTCTTTTCAAAATAATTAGCTTTTACAATATTTTCAAATTACAGTGTTAGTAGGCATGGAAGGACAATGTAGGCCTTTCAACAGGTAAGTACCAGGTACTTAACAAAATAGATGTTCAATAAATCTACAGTCCAATAAGCCTACAAAGTTCTCACATTCACGAAATAGAAAATAGAAAATAATCTATATAAAAGACAAACAATAAAAAATAATTAATAAAAAAACCTATTTTAACCAAATGATGTGATTGCTATTACAACTGTAACAAATTGAATAATTATCATGTCCACAAAAGCCACTAAGAGTTGAAATTAAATTGGAGGTATCTATAATAATAGGAATAATGTCAAATACAATACAATACAAAAAAAACATCCAAATAAGAAAGATATTTTCCTCCAGAAAATGTTAAAAAACATCTCTCTGTTTTCATCTTACTTACGCAAAAATAATCCTCTAGTTAATTACGACCTTAAAAGGTATTTCCTTCGCTGTCTTTCACCTCAACGTTTTCAAAAGCTATTTTTCAGAGTCCGTCTGTCCATTCCGTTGGCTCATTAATCTGCTCGTTGGACAGTCTGTGACGAACAACTGGATAGATGGGTTGAATGATGTTGGAACTTACTGGAAACTCCTTTGTTATCTACTACAGAGATAATATTTGAAGGTTTAGTTTTTTAGTATGATATCCTATTTTTTGTTGTAAGTTAATAATATTCTTACTCCTAAACTATTCTGCTGATAACGTATGACATCCAAGTGTCTTTTCCAGAATATCTACCCAAATCTGACATGATTATTAATTCATACATCATTGATAAAATAATACTTCTCATTATATTCAATTTAAGTCACTTTCATTCCAAAAAAAAGCAAAAATATGTAACTGCTCAAAACAAGACATAACTCCTGACCTTTTCCGCCTTCCTTTCAGCGAATAAAGAAAACATTTTTTAAACGAATAAGACAGTAAAATAAATGGCTAGTAACAAAGGGTAGGAGGATACACAACACCCTTACAGCTGCATCAAGAGCCTTAAGTGCTTACTCGTGTCAGGGATGCTGTCAAGGGCGGGAGAACTTTTCCTTAACGAAAAAAAAAACGTTGTTAGGTACTAGTTAATGTAGTGTTGTTTGTCACTTTATTTGTGAAGGTAGAAATTTTACCATTGCATGTATATTTACCCGACTATGGCGAAGAAAAAAGGAGGGTTATGATTTTGACCGGTATGTATGTATGTATATATGTATGTATGTATGTATGTTCATCTGTTCCCCCATATCTTCTAAACGACTCATCACAATTTGACAAATGAGGTATCGTTGGAAGCGTCTTGATCGTCCGCTGGTTATAGGCTATGTGACGTCACATTAAATGGCGCCCTCTAGAGGACATAAAGGCAGGAACTAAAAAAAAATTGTTTTATCGTACCATGTTGGGTATCAAATGAAAGGGCTTAATGAGCACATTTCAAAAATATATATTATTATATTATAACACCAAAAGAATAAAATAAAAAAAAAGATTTAATTAAAAATTTTTTTTTTTTTTTTTTACATTTGTATTCCCTTAATTTTACATTTGAACAAACAGTTGTGTGCTGGGGAGTTTGTTGCGCCACTTCTTCCCAGCTAAAGCACTAGGAAGTGGTGGTGGGTGGGCGTTTTGGGGGACTGTCTTATGTAATTTTGACGTTCGAAAAGTGCTGATTCTCAGACTAATTTATCATCAGAATATTTTTAGAAAACTTTAAAAACAATATGAAAATTGTATGGTTCTTCCCAAGAGTGTCTATGTCTGTTTTCGTCAAGGAATCGACGTTCTGTAACTATATCAAATTCAATCAGATTGGAAAGCATCCCTACGCTCCGTTTGTCAATTCGTAGTCTAAAAGTCTGGATTAAAGTTGAATGGCGGTCGATTTGAGAGGCATGTCCAAAAGTGGGTTCTACTGGTCTAATCGGCATCAGTCCTTTGACATTATTATGTAGATACAACTTTTTATCATTAAATTTCGATCACTGCAAGTTGAGCTATTTGGAGTGGAGTAGTGGTAGGTAACAAACAGCGATGCCCCTGGTACTTTAAAAGGCCATAGTGATCTTACGAAAACGTTGATCACTTTTGGACTTTGTCACATTAAACTCGTTCATAGACAAGTCACATTTTTGGCATTGCCATTTTCGTCGCATATTTTATCAAGGTCCTAAGTATGGTTAATGTTGAAGTCGACCGCAACATTAAAGCCAACTAACAGGCGAAAATCCGACAATTTGTCAAATTTACAAGTTTCTTTCATACGTTTTCTGCTTTACCTTTTTCTGTCTACCTATTACAGTTCATGAGATACAGCCCGCTGATAGACAAACGGAATATTAGTAGTGGGTTCCGTTCGGCACCCATCGGGTACGAAACCCTAAAAGCGAACATTTAAAATGGTCTCTTCTAGTTTCAGTACATCATGGTCTAAGCTTCAGCCTTGTTTTTGAAGTGCACTAAGATTGATTTACACCAACCAGGTGGTCTATTCACGGCATACTTTAAATTTTCCATTGTTATTTTTATTTTCTTTCCATTCTTGCATTTGCGTTTTATTCTATTGATTCATTAAGATTGGGGTTCATTCTTTCACAATTATTATTGCTGCAGTGAAAGCCTAGTGGTGTGACCGTCAGACCGCCAAGTCATAGGTCTCGAGTTCGAACCCAAGACACACACCTCTCAATTTTCGGATTCATGTGCGTATTGTATATTTATCACGTGCTTTAAAAACGGTTAAGTAAAACATCGTGAGGAAACCGCCATGCCTGAGAGATATTTCTCAACGGCATGTGAAGCCAAGTAAGAGGCCTACGGGTGGTTTTATAACTCTGACACCAGGTTAGCCACCAACCGCACGAAAAGAAGAAGATTGCTGCAGTAAGTTTTAGTGAATGCGGTCATAGTTTCATGCATCGATCATCATCATTTCAGTCGAAAGACGTCACCTGCTGCACATAGGCCTCCCACAAGCGGCGCCATACCAACCTACTTCTCGCACCCAGTGGATGCCGCGGCTTTTTGAAGGTCATCGGTCATGTCTCGTTCACGACTTATTTATTTACTCATTGCACTTGTTATTTTTAATTAAATAAATTTTTAATTTTTCTGTTTTAGCTTCGTGTTCCATAGTTATAATATTTATGCACATCCAGATTGGAAAATAGCTGTAGGTATGTGAGTTATTTTTTTTTTAATATTTTATTATTAAACACATCAGGCCCCTCATTAAGGAAAGGATTAGGTGGCCCATATGTTTTATAGATGGATGTTAGATAGATTATAAAAAAATTGGAAGAGTATTTTTTGTTTTTTTACTTAAAAAAAAATTACAGCATATACTGAGTTAAAATGTGGTATGACATCACTGGCTGGTAGATTTAATACTGACTTATGTGACGTAGCGATCCCCACTAAATAAAACAATGATTAATATAAAAGGCATTAACCTTTTATATATGTCTTTTTTTATTAATAATTAAGATGAACCAAAAAATACGTGAATAATATTTTTTTTATTATCTGACTGACCGACTAGTTTTTTTTTTTCCAGTCAACATCCCTATTACCTACATAATCATTTTTATAGAATAAAAGTCAATTTTATTTACAGTAGCTCAATCTTTATTTAACTCTGTAGGTACCTAGTACTCTTTGGGGACACGTGCACTTGACACACTCGATTAAGTATCCCTGAATTTCCTTTTAGGACTCACTGCGAGCAACGAAGCCGTGTGTTTGACGGGCGATGACGAGAAAAGTGTATGAAATACGTCATAAGCAACTTTCGACGAATATTTTCATGTACATATATTCACGCCAGTTTTACGCGAAGGGTTAAACATTATTATGGTGTATATTGTGCCTTAACGATGACTGATTCATGCATGACTTCTGTCGGGACAAGTCAACACAAAACTGTAATGACTCTTTCTCCAAAAGGCCCTTCCAGACATGGCCCTGCATTGTTAGACACACATCCTAATCTTATAGGTACCTATTATAAATGCGCGAGTGAATTTGTTTGTTACCCACGGGATCGAGACTTACGCGGGTGAAACCGCGGGGCGCAGCTAGTATTATCATAATAATGGACGATAAAGAGACCATGGCCTCTTAGTTCGTTTAGGCATTTATTTACAGTTTAAAAAATATTTATTGGTATTGACGTGTGGGTTACCTATCAAAAGGTCGAAAAACATTTGACCGAATTTCATTTCACCTAAAACTTTTCAACTATTGGCGTTTCGTTTTTTTTTACTTTATCGAAGTCACGTCTGCCATTGTATCAGTTGACTTATTATCAATTCGATTTTTTTCGTTACTCCGACGTTTCATTTGGTCGACAAACTTTTTACCGAAGTTACACTTAGCCGAAATAAACATTTGTTCGAAGTATTATGTTTCCGTCTTCCGAACATTCATTATACCAGCACGCATACAGCATGCAAGCAGGCATGCAGCGTGCAACCAAGCATGCAGCGTGGAAGCAGGCATGCAAGCAAGCATGCTGGGTGCAAACAAGCATGCAACATGCAAGCAGGCACGCAACATGCAGCAAGCATTGTTTCTGTCACGGCTCCGGCGCTGCGGGGTTTGGGCGGCCCCACGCGAGCTTATCGTCGCAGATGGTTTTCACGCTCACCACCGCAGCCTCAGCCATGGCGGCGGGCCTTCAAACCACCTGCTCTTCAGCTCGCGGGCCGCCCAACCCCTCCGCGCCTACGCGGGCTTAAATTACACGCTAGGGGTAGGGCAGAAAAGACTACGTGAAGTCGGTTTTGCAGCAATTAGATTCTGTCACTAAATTCAATATTTAAAATGCTAACCGGCTATATATTTGTGACCAAATAATATTCGGTAAAATGTTGTTTCGGTGTAGTGAAAATATGGCAAATGAAAAAAGTTCAATCATAGTTCGGTAAAATAATACCTATGACACATGATAATTCAATGATCTAAAAATATGTCAAATAATGCATATAGCAAAAAAGATATCTATCAATAGTTTTCGGTAAAATGAAATTCGAACAAAAACAATTCGGAAAAGTGATACGTTCCCTGACGTGTGACGTCTTTGAAAGATCTACTTCCAGAAATAAACATCATGGTACATTCGCACTTTTTCTCTTAAGGTAATGTGAGTGACACAGTCCCAAACGCAATGAAAAGCGAAATAAAAAATTACCTGGCGCGGGAATATAGCCCAAGAACCTTCGCTCGCTTAGGCGGGAGGAAACGCCCGGGTGTCACAACTGTGCGGATCGTCCGGAGGACACGGTGGAGCATACGGTGGAGGTGTGCCTTGCTTGGGTGGAGCACCGCCGTGGAGGCGATTGGCGGCAGTGACCTCTCGCGTCCGACCCTGGTCCAGGCCATAGTACGGAGCGTGAGGGCATGGGAAGTCGTCACCTCCTTCTGCGAAGCAGTAATGCTCGCGAAGGAGAAGGCGGAGCGCGTGAGGGAGAGGCAAAGTTTGCGCCCTTACGCCCCTAACCGCCGCTGCTGGAAACACCCTGGGCGTCGGGAATCCCAGGCGGATTCCCGGCCACCATAGGCGCGGGCTTGCGGACGGCAAAGGGTAGCTCGCCGTCCGATAAGGACCAGGCCCGGGTTGATGGCACGTCGTGTTCCACGCGCGCCTCAAAGAGTAGTCAGCAAACCTGACGGGGTCCGTTAGGACCGATGCCTGCCAGGGTTGCGGGATAGTCTGAAAGGGATACCAGGACCCTGGCAACAGGCAACTGAAGGAACACGGGTGGGTTTTAGTCAGTAAAAGTCTGACACGCCCTTCCGCTCCGCCCAGAGCGGGAGAAGTATTTTGATGATATCCAACCCAAAAAAAAAAAAATGGACACCTTCCCTCAGCAGCTGAGTTTGTTAGACTATCGAGGCAGTTAACCTGAGTTGACCTAGATGTATTATAAATATATCTATGATTGACATAATATTATTGTTTGTGAACATACAAATTTTCTATTTCCGGGAAGGAGCGGAATGTTGAGCATTACGATAATTATTTTTTTATACTACACACACAGGATAGTTTCAGGTTTATCGATGAGTAACATAATTTCAGCGAAAAATTACATAATGGGCTAAGTTAATTACAAACTGTTAATGAATGTTTCACTTTACTACTATATATTATACCGACCACATTGTAATATTCGCCGATAAACTTCGGACCGAAATTGCAACAGCTAACATATTTAGCTACAGCAATATTCCCACTTTGTTCCGAAGCTAATACGACAGTGCAATTCAAAGCTAACTTCTGATTGAATAGCTCCGTGTATTGAACTAGCGACCTGCAAGGTCAAACTTTACTTGCCGAATGCCGCGGTCAGTATATTATGAGGATAACCACTGTTTTATATTATGTACATCAAGACTTCTAAGTACTTCTGAAAGGGTCCGGCTCATACAAATAACTTGAATAAATTTAATCCCACCAACTACCGTCCTATAGCTCTTTTACCTACCGCATCGAAGATATTTGAGAAAGCGATGTGTAACCGTGTTTATTCTTTTTGCGAGAAATACAACATTTTTAATGAATCTCAAAACGGTTTCCGTAAAAACCGCTTTACAGTTCTAGCAGTATAGAAATTCATCCAGGAAGATGTTAAGTCACTTCAATACACATCATTTACTTCATCTGAAAAAGTTCGGTTTTACAAAGGGTCGTTCAACTACAGACGCGGGCGAGGAATTACTCAAGAGTATATTCGAGGCCTGGGAGGAGTCGCAGGATGCTCTTGGCATTTTCTGCGACTTGTTCAAGGCTTTCGATTGCGTACATCATGATACTCTCATCAGGAAACTGTACCACTATGGTATGAAGGACAAGGCTCTCAACCTTCTGACTTCTTATCTGAACAACAGAATTCAGAGGGTCGATGTTAATGGCAAGAGATCTGCAGGATCTTCGGTCACCATGGGCGTTCCGCAGGGTTCAATTCTAGTTCCTTTCTTATTTCTCATTTATATTAATGACTTGCCTTACCACATAAGGGATAATCACAAGATCGTGTTATTCGCAGATGATACTTCCCTCATTTTTAAAATAAAACGTCAGTTAGTCAACTTTGAACAACTTAATGATGCACTCTCTAAAGTGGTGCATTGGTTTAATGTAAATAATCTTCTCCTGAATGAGAAAAAGACTAAACTCATTAAATTTTCTACGCCAAATGTCAGGCAGCTATCTACCAATGTTAAAGTTAATGGAATCGAGTTGGGCCCCGTTGAGTCGACAGTTTTTCTTGGAATAACCATTGACGGTAAATTACAATGGGGCCCACACATAGAAAAATTGTCAGGAAGGCTTAGTTCGGACGCCTACGCCGTTAAAAAAATTAGACAGATAACTGACGTAGATACAGCCAGAATTGTTTATTTTAGTTATTTTCATAGTCTTCTGTCTTATGGGATTCTTCTCTGGGGAGCCTGTGCGGACATTAATGCTATCTTTGTTTTACAGAAAAGGGCTATTCGAGCCATTTACAACGTAGGTCCGAGAGATTCCCTTCGAGAAAAATTCAAAGAAATAGATATTCTGACTGTAGCCTCACAATATATATTTGAAAACCTATTATATGTACACAAAAATATATCAAATTTTAAGAACATGTCCGATATTCATAGTTGAAATACCAGGAATAAACACAATCTTGCTGTACATCGCACTCGTCTCCACAGAGTAGGCAACTCGTTCATGGGTATTGACCCATGAACGAGTTGCCAGATACATTGTATACGATTTTATAACAAACTTCCCATTGACATTCGAAACTTACCCATTAAACGATTTAAAAGCTGCATTAAAACCAAACTTTGTAGAAAAGGGTACTATAAAATTTCAGATTATCTAGAAGACAAAAAAGTATGGGATTGAGCTGCTCGCTCTGCTAAGCATTGTAACATTTTGAATAATATGGAAAATCATCAAAGTATATCAACCAGTTTTATTTACAAATTGACATTATTGAATATTCTATACAAAATGACATGATTACTTTGTAAAGTATTTTATTATTGTGAATGTGAGGACTATGTGAATTTTAATTTTTTTTCTTTCTCAGTTAATTTTATCGATGGTCTGGCAATTTGAGAATTTTATGCGGCCTACCCAAATGTCCTTTCTTTGGTATTGTTCGTCGAGTCGTTGAGCTCCTTAAGTTCTGAGTTGAGCTCCACCATTACTGACAAATGCTTGCACTGACTGGACAGGTCCACTCAAATCTGTGTGGTTCTTTCCTCAAAAGACTACTTCAGACTCGAATTTACATGGTCCTCATATGGCTTGACCAAGATTATGTCGGGACTTTAAAAGAGACTGTGACCTCTGAGTTTGTTTCTTCCTTTCTTCTCAGAGTAGTCTGATAGGAAACGCCGACCTCATCTAGCTTATTTTTAATATTTTTTAATATGACGTGTAAAAGTGATTCCAATATCCTATTTACAGAATAAACAATTTCATTTCATTTCATTTATTTTATCTATGATGCTGAAGCCCGTTTTAACAAACATTGGGTGACACACAGGTGACACTTATGAATGCCTTAATAAAAGTTCATTTTTGATGATTTAATTTATGAACGAGAATCGAGCTGAATGGCGTGCAATTGGAGAGGCCTATGACCAGCAGTGGACTGCTATAGGCTGATGATGATGAACTTTTGAACGCTCAGCTCAGCACCGAGAGTTGAAAATTCAACAGTGCAAATAATATATAGGCGTTTATTTAGGTTATTGCTAGTGTTACTGACAACGGGCATGAATGTTTCTGCGGTTATGCATAATAATATAAAATAAAATAAACGTAGATATATTTAGTAACTTATTCCGCTTGACTATTCTTCAAGAGTCCTAAAAAAACCCTATAAGAAATCGACACGTGTTTCACCTCTCAACGAGGCATCCTCAGGATGACGATTGACCAATTGCAAACCAGAACGCGACGTAACACTGAATGGCACACAAACGTCTAGAACACGAAAAACCAACTATCTGTAAGTAATTTCACCGAAAACAGACGCGCATTTGACCCTTTACGTCTCGAGCGATTCGACCCTAAACTAATCAAAGTCAAAGTAATCAAAGAAGACAATTCTTAGCAAAAGCAAATAAACTCTTTGTATGACCCACAATTAGTTTAGTGGAGGCGCTACATTCACTGTGGGTCATTGAGAATTGAATATAAGAACTGAAGGGAATATCGAGCAAAAACTATTATGGAGCGATTGCGTGACGTCGGTACCCCGCCCACGCATTTTGTGTAATCAGTCTTTAGACTTGCCCTAAATTAAGAGATTGGTTTTCAGCATCGGTTCCATGTACGTCCTTCGGCTGAATGATTACGGTTTCAATATCAAAACCAGACAGGGGTTAAATACTGAGATGTCGTCTGATAGAAATATTTGAGACAACGACTTGATTTTGAAATTGGAATATATAGCGGTAAGGGGGTGACGATCATAGTTGGAATTGACATGACGCTGTAGCCGGACTGCATGTTTCGTTGGTAATGCTTTGCTGAACTGTGATCGTTGTTACTATTTAACTCGGCATCAAAGCCAGTTCCGATGCGGTAGCGGTATATGGTGCATGTGCCATATTCAATTGTATACACAAACTTGCGGTCCGAAGCCGGTGCGGCTCCAGTGTCATAACACAGGAAGCTTTACTTTAAAAAAAAATTGTATTCATGTCACAACGTCAATTTTTTAAATAGTTTCCACATTATGATAAAACTAGCCGATAAGAGAGTTGTAATTAGTGCCATCTGCAAATCATGATAATTATATAATAAATAACTGTGATAATGATTAATCAAACAGACATTAAAATGTTATACTGCTAACAATTCTCGGAGATTCATACACAAATAAATAATTTCAAATTCCACCTATTATTGCTATTGCTGCGGTGATAGGCACTGCTATCTGTAATAAGTGGGCCATTGAGCAACTAAAGTTCAAAGTAGTTGTGCTAAAAATAAATATGATGAAATTGAAAATAAGCCACAAATTGAAATAGAAGACTCAAAAACTGTTTAATATTTATTTTACATGTTAATATTACAAAAACAAAATGGCTATGAAAAAAAGTAAAGCAAAATTTGTTACTGTAATAAATTATTCTTCTCAAATGGGCATTTACTAAATAATATTTCTGGCTGTGTTAAAGCCTTAGAAACTTATGCAGCACCTGTCTAGGTATCAATGGTCCCCATGACTCATACATTTTAATGGTATCTGCAGAGTGTTCCCCGCCGCCGTATTAGATCTACGAAGCTACGACAGGAGTCTGCCAAGGGAGGGACATTCCAACAGCGATAACGATGATGGACAAGTCAAAAGTGTATTGAATTGACATAGGTAGTAATGATTCCGAACACATTGTATCAATCCTGTTAAAAGTCATTGTAGAAATAAGAAACGATTTAAAAGGTATTGCTACTTGTCTATACTCCATTTGAAATAAGATTAGACATTTAAATAAGCCTTTTTTACAGTCCGTTCAACCGATTTAGAATTCTATTGCGTTGGTGGCATGACAAATGGCAGCTGCAGTAGACAGTTGGTATTGTGTAACTTTTTTCGCTTTTAATGCTATCCTTATGCCTACGGTATAACATTATGCCTACGGTATAGAAGTCAAAATCGGTTGAACGGACTGTAAAAAGTTTTGTTTAAATGTCTAATCTTATTTCAAATGGAGTATAGGCTGTAAGGAAGCAAAAAAAGGGACGCGATAAAAAAAAAGCCCAACGTCGAAATCCCTTCATAGCTTCACGGGCACTGCAGTCACCAACAAAATGTACCATTCCCGGGACAAATTGACAGCGGAAGTCTAGAGCCCGGACAGCCTTCTCCGGCGACTGATTATTGCATTTCAATATTCAATGGATGCAAGACGAACTTACAAGTTTCCAATCTGAAATTAGTTTTGAATGGCACTCTCAGTACTGGGAACATAGAAGTATCTAGGTAGGAAAATGCTACCTGTGATGCGGCTGTTGTAATAATTTTGGGTCGTAGTTTTATCTTCCAAATATGCCCTAGCTTTTACTTTAGCTCATGAAGGCGATGGAAATGAACTGTATGAGTTGATGGTTAAAATAAAACGAAAGCCGGTGAGAATAAAAGGAACTGTAATGGGTAATAATGAAAAATATAACAAAAATGGAAAAATACAGGGAAAAACCAACCAAACCAAACCTTTGACATAAAGCAGCACAAGACAAGTAAAAATAAAAGAAGAAAAGAGTCAAAATAAAAATAAATAAAAAATGTTCCCAACCAAGGAGTCTGTAACATTCCACCACCTTGTGCATGAAAGTGCATAAACTACTTGGAAAGTTACGTGGAAAGCCTTACGAGCTTCTTGGCTCTCCGACGAAGCAAGCCACCTGAAGTGGCTACGTCCACCACCCTTATTATGCCATCCTTGCCCGGAAAGGTTGCAGCAACACGGCCACGAGGCCAAGTACCACGGGGCAAATTTTCGTCAATTAAAAGTACAATGTCCCCAATATTGAGAGCTTGCTGCCCGCTGTCCCCAATCTGTCGTGGCTGCATAGTGGGCAAAATTTCTCTTATCCAACGGTGCCAAAAATGGTCAGCCAGTCGTAGTGCTTTCCGCCAATCTGATCGTCTTAATAAGTCCCGGTCATCCAGTATTGAAGGAAGAATTTGGTTGGACGATGAGCCGAGCAGAAAATGAAAAGGAGTGAGGGTCTCTTGGTCTTCGTAACAAACTGAAACGTGACTGAGAGGGCGAGAGTTAACTATAGCTTGGGCTTCTAGCAAGAGGGTCACGAGCACTTCTTCGTTCGGTGCTTTTTCGTGCAGGGTAGCATTTAATGCAACTTTCACGCTGCGGACCAGCCTTTCCCAACATCCACCGAAGAACGGAGCTGCAGCGGGGATGAAGCTCCATTTGACTCCTCTGTTTGCGGCGAAATTTTCGACTTCAGGGTGGCCGATGTGCCGGGAGATCTCCCGGCACATCGGCTTGCTCACCATCGCCGTCTATTCACTTATACAGGGGTGGACTATTTTGGCCCAATCATCACCTCCATTGGCCGAAGGAGAGAAAAACGTTATGTTGCCCTTTTTACCTGCATGACGTCCAGGGCTGTCCACCTAGAATTGGTCCATTCTCTGTCAGCGGATTCTGCCATAATGAGCCTGCGTCGTTTTATTGCGAGAAGAGGCACTCCCAACACGATATATTCGGACAACGGCACATGTTTTGTTGGTGCAAACCGAATACTTCGGGATTTTTACCACCCTGAAGTCGAAAATTTCGCCGCAAACAGAGGAGTCAAATGGAGCTTCATCCCCGCTGCAGCTCCGTTCTTCGGTGGATGTTGGGAAAGGCTGGTCCGCAGCGTGAAAGTTGCATTAAATGCTACCCTGCACGAAAAAGCACCGAACGAAGAAGTGCTCGTGACCCTCTTGCTAGAAGCCCAAGCTATAGTTAACTCTCGCCCTCTCAGTCACGTTTCAGTTTGTTACGAAGACCAAGAGACCCTCACTCCTTTTCATTTTCTGCTCGGCTCATCGTCCAACCAAATTCTTCCTTCAATACTGGATGACCGGGACTTATTAAGACGATCAGATTGGCGGAAAGCACTACGACTGGCTGACCATTTTTGGCACCGTTGGATAAGAGAAATTTTGCCCACTATGCAGCCACGACAGATTGGGGACAGCGGGCAGCAAGCTCTCAATATTGGGGACATTGTACTTTTAACTGACGAAAATTTGCCCCGTGGTACTTGGCCTCGTGGCCGTGTTGCTGCAACCTTTCCGGGCAAGGATGGCATAATAAGGGTGGTGGACGTAGCCACTTCAGGTGGCTTGCTTCGTCGGAGAGCCAAGAAGCTCGTAAGGCTTTCCACGTAACTTTCCAAGTAGTTTATGCACTTTCATGCACAAGGTGGTGGAATGTTACAGACTCCTTGGTTGGGAACATTTTTTATTTATTTTTATTTTGACTCTTTTCTTCTTTTATTTTTACTTGTCTTGTGCTGCTTTATGTCAAAGGTTTGGTTTGGTTGGTTTTTCCCTGTATTTTTCCATTTTTGTTATATTTTTCATTATTACCCATTACAGTTCCTTTTATTCTCACCGGCTTTCGTTTTATTTTAACCATCAACTCATACAGTTCATTTCCATCGCCTTCATGAGCTAAAGTAAAAGCTAGGGCATATTTGGAAGATAAAACTACGACCCAAAATTATTACAACAGCCGCATCACAGGTAGCATTTTCCTACCTAGATACTTCTATGTTCCCAGTACTGAGAGTGCCATTCAAAACTAATTTCAGATTGGAAACTTGTAAGTTCGTCTTGCATCCATTGAATATTGAAATGCAATAATCAGTCGCCGGAGAAGGCTGTCCGGGCTCTAGACTTCCGCTGTCAATTTGTCCCGGGAATGGTACATTTTGTTGGTGACTGCAGTGCCCGTGAAGCTATGAAGGGATTTCGACGTTGGGCTTTTTTTTTATCGCGTCCCTTTTTTTGCTTCCTTACAGCCTATACTCCATTTGAAATAAGATTAGACATTTAAACAAAACTTTTTACAGTCCGTTCAACCGATTTTGACTTCTATACCGTAGGCATAATGTTATACCGTAGGCATAAGGATAGCATTAAAAGCGAAAAAAGTTACACAATACCAACTGTCTACTGCAGCTGCCATTTGTCATGCCACCAACGCAATAGAATTCTAAATCGGTTGAACGGACTGTAAAAAAGGCTTATTTAAATGTCTAATCTTATTTCAAATGGAGTATAGACAAGTAGCAATACCTTTTAAATCGTTTCTTATTTCTACAATGACTTTTAACAGGATTGATACAATGTGTTCGGAATCATTACTACCTATGTCAATTCAATACACTTTTGACTTGTCCATCATCGTTATCGCTGTTGGAATGTCCCTCCCTTGGCAGACTCCTGTCGTAGCTTCGTAGATCTAATACGGCGGCGGGGAACACTCTGCAGATACCATTAAAATGTATGAGTCATGGGGACCATTGATACCTAGACAGATGCTGCATAAGTTTCTAAGGCTTTAACACAGCCAGAAATATTATTTAGTAAATGCCCATTTGAGAAGAATAATTTATTACAGTAACAAATTTTGCTTTACTTTTTTTCATAGCCATTTTGTTTTTGTAATATTAACATGTAAAATAAATATTAAACAGTTTTTGAGTCTTCTATTTCAATTTGTGGCTTATTTTCAATTTCATCATATTTATTTTTAGCACAACTACTTTGAACTTTAGTTGCTCAATGGCCCACTTATTACAGATAGCAGTGCCTATCACCGCAGCAATAGCAATAATAGGTGGAATTTGAAATTATTTATTTGTGTATGAATCTCCGAGAATTGTTAGCAGTATAACATTTTAATGTCTGTTTGATTAATCATTATCACAGTTATTTATTATATAATTATCATGATTTGCAGATGGCACTAATTACAACTCTCTTATCGGCTAGTTTTATCATAATGTGGAAACTATTTAAAAAATTGACGTTGTGACATGAATACAATTTTTTTTTAAAGTAAAGCTTCCTGTGTTATGACACTGGAGCCGCACCGGCTTCGGACCGCAAGTTTGTGTATACAATTGAATATGGCACATGCACCATATACCGCTACCGCATCGGAACTGGCTTTGATGCCGAGTTAAATAGTAACAACGATCACAGTTCAGCAAAGCATTACCAACGAAACATGCAGTCCGGCTACAGCGTCATGTCAATTCCAACTATGATCGTCACCCCCTTACCGCTATATATTCCAATTTCAAAATCAAGTCGTTGTCTCAAATATTTCTATCAGACGACATCTCAGTATTTAACCCCTGTCTGGTTTTGATATTGAAACCGTAATCATTCAGCCGAAGGACGTACATGGAACCGATGCTGAAAACCAATCTCTTAATTTAGGGCAAGTCTAAAGACTGATTACACAAAATGCGTGGGCGGGGTACCGACGTCACGCAATCGCTCCATAATAGTTTTTGCTCGATATTCCCTTCAGTTCTTATATTCAATTCTCAATGACCCACAGTGAATGTAGCGCCTCCACTAAACTAATTGTGGGTCATACAAAGAGTTTATTTGCTTTTGCTAAGAATTGTCTTCTTTGATTACTTTGACTTTGATTAGTTTAGGGTCGAATCGCTCGAGACGTAAAGGGTCAAATGCGCGTCTGTTTTCGGTGAAATTACTTACAGATAGTTGGTTTTTCGTGTTCTAGACGTTTGTGTGCCATTCAGTGTTACGTCGCGTTCTGGTTTGCAATTGGTCAATCGTCATCCTGAGGATGCCTCGTTGAGAGGTGAAACACGTGTCGATTTCTTATAGGGTTTTTTTAGGACTCTTGAAGAATAGTCAAGCGGAATAAGTTACTAAATATATCTACGTTTATTTTATTTTATATTATTATGCATAACCGCAGAAACATTCATGCCCGTTGTCAGTAACACTAGCAATAACCTAAATAAACGCCTATATATTATTTGCACTGTTGAATTTTCAACTCTCGGTGCTGAGCTGAGCGTTCAAAAGTTCATCATCATCAGCCTATAGCAGTCCACTGCTGGTCATAGGCCTCTCCAATTGCACGCCATTCAGCTCGATTCTCGTTCATAAATTAAATCATCAAAAATGAACTTTTATTAAGGCATTCATAAGTGTCACCTGTGTGTCACCCAATGTTTGTTAAAACGGGCTTCAGCATCATAGATAAAATAAATGAAATGAAATGAAATTGTTTATTCTGTAAATAGGATATTGGAATCACTTTTACACGTCATATTAAAAAATATTAAAAATAAGCTAGATGAGGTCGGCGTTTCCTATCAGACTACTCTGAGAAGAAAGGAAGAAACAAACTCAGAGGTCACAGTCTCTTTTAAAGTCCCGACATAATCTTGGTCAAGCCATATGAGGACCATGTAAATTCGAGTCTGAAGTAGTCTTTTGAGGAAAGAACCACACAGATTTGAGTGGACCTGTCCAGTCAGTGCAAGCATTTGTCAGTAATGGTGGAGCTCAACTCAGAACTTAAGGAGCTCAACGACTCGACGAACAATACCAAAGAAAGGACATTTGGGTAGGCCGCATAAAATTCTCAAATTGCCAGACCATCGATAAAATTAACTGAGAAAGAAAAAAAATTAAAATTCACATAGTCCTCACATTCACAATAATAAAATACTTTACAAAGTAATCATGTCATTTTGTATAGAATATTCAATAATGTCAATTTGTAAATAAAACTGGTTGATATACTTTGATGATTTTCCATATTATTCAAAATGTTACAATGCTTAGCAGAGCGAGCAGCTCAATCCCATACTTTTTTGTCTTCTAGATAATCTGAAATTTTATAGTACCCTTTTCTACAAAGTTTGGTTTTAATGCAGCTTTTAAATCGTTTAATGGGTAAGTTTCGAATGTCAATGGGAAGTTTGTTATAAAATCGTATACAATGTATCTGGCAACTCGTTCATGGGTCAATACCCATGAACGAGTTGCCTACTCTGTGGAGACGAGTGCGATGTACAGCAAGATTGTGTTTATTCCTGGTATTTCAACTATGAATATCGGACATGTTCTTAAAATTTGATATATTTTTGTGTACATATAATAGGTTTTCAAATATATATTGTGAGGCTACAGTCAGAATATCTATTTCTTTGAATTTTTCTCGAAGGGAATCTCTCGGACCTACGTTGTAAATGGCTCGAATAGCCCTTTTCTGTAAAACAAAGATAGCATTAATGTCCGCACAGGCTCCCCAGAGAAGAATCCCATAAGACAGAAGACTATGAAAATAACTAAAATAAACAATTCTGGCTGTATCTACGTCAGTTATCTGTCTAATTTTTTTAACGGCGTAGGCGTCCGAACTAAGCCTTCCTGACAATTTTTCTATGTGTGGGCCCCATTGTAATTTACCGTCAATGGTTATTCCAAGAAAAACTGTCGACTCAACGGGGCCCAACTCGATTCCATTAACTTTAACATTGGTAGATAGCTGCCTGACATTTGGCGTTGAAAATTTAATGAGTTTAGTCTTTTTCTCATTCAGGAGAAGATTATTTACATTAAACCAATGCACCACTTTAGAGAGTGCATCATTAAGTTGTTCAAAGTTGACTAACTGACGTTTTATTTTAAAAATGAGGGAAGTATCATCTGCGAATAACACGATCTTGTGATTATCCCTTATGTGGTAAGGCAAGTCATTAATATAAATGAGAAATAAGAAAGGAACTAGAATTGAACCCTGCGGAACGCCCATGGTGACCGAAGATCCTGCAGATCTCTTGCCATTAACATCGACCCTCTGAATTCTGTTGTTCAGATAAGAAGTCAGAAGGTTGAGAGCCTTGTCCTTCATACCATAGTGGTACAGTTTCCTGATGAGAGTATCATGATGTACGCAATCGAAAGCCTTGAACAAGTCGCAGAAAATGCCAAGAGCATCCTGCGACTCCTCCCAGGCCTCGAATATACTCTTGAGTAATTCCTCGCCCGCGTCTGTAGTTGAACGACCCTTTGTAAAACCGAACTTTTTCAGATGAAGTAAATGATGTGTATTGAAGTGACTTAACATCTGTTTTAAAATTAATTTTTCAAAGATTTTGCTCAACGTAGGTAATATCGAGATAGGCCGAAAATTCGTGGGATCAGTTGTGCTGCCAGACTTGAACAGTGGAATCAATTTGCTAAGTTTCATCAGATCAGGAAATACACCAGATGCAATACAAGAGTTAAAAACAATTGCCAAAAAGGGTGAAATAACACCAATTATTGAAGACATAGTATGTACTGATAATCCCCAATGGTCAGCAGTTGTTTTCACATCGAGTTCTTTAAAAGATTCTATAATGTCTTTAGCAGTAGCAATTATAAATTCAAAAAGTTTGTCACATTCTGGTACACATTCTTTTAGTATTGAATAAGCAGAAGTGGAGGACGACGATGACAGAGTTTTGGTTGTTAAAATTGGAATATTAGTGAAGAAATTTTCAAACTCAGTTGCCACCTCCCCGTCTGCCTTAATATCAACATCATTGATTTTTAGATGGAAGTCACGATTCCGTACTGTCGTTCTTCCCGTTTCAGAATGAATAATATTCCAAGTTGTTTTAATTTTATTCCCAGAAGAAGATAATATAATAATATATAATATCAAGCATGGTCTGCCCAGCCACCACCAAGTCATTCGATAGAATTAGCACACACGAGCTGACATGTAGGTATATCTGCAAGACATGCTCTTGCCTCCTTAATCGTGTTTCATATGTCCAGAACGCGTCTGTGTCTTCATCAATTAATCTGTGTGCAGATTAGCTAAATGGATTGCCGAGGTGTACAGTCGCCATGTTGGATTCGATTTAAAAATAGGTTTGGACTTGGGTTTAAGATTGAATTATGTCTGATATAAACAGGAAAAGTATGCAGAAGAAAAGATAAGCCACAAGCTTGCATTTGAGAAGGAAACTTAAAAAAAAACACCTTTGTATTGCCTAAAGGTTATGCAGAGGAATAATCAAAAAAATATGATACTTATCTTAATGATCGCGACGATAGATCTTAATGGAGCAAAATGAAAGGTGAGTGGACTGTTATGTATAATGAATAATGTTGCAAAGAAGTGAAATTACAACCGTCGGTTAAAGAGCAAATATGAGAATAATATGTACGTTAATAAAACGTGCAAGCGCAGCCGTAATGATGATCTTACTGCTCGTGGATTCGAATCCAACTAACGCTCTGTTTCCGGATGGACGAAGATTTTATGGGCATGGGATGTACTGTGAAAGGGATTCATGAATTTGTTTTAACCTCAACTTTATAATTTGCTCTTCTATGTTTATGTGTCTCACTTTTTTAACTAAATCCTTACTAATATTATACATGCGAAAGTAACTCTGTCTGTCTGTCGCGCTTTCACGCCAAAACTACTGAACCGATTTAAATGAAATTTGGTACACTGATAGTCTAGAGACTTTTTATTGACATACCACGCGAGCGAAGCTGCGGGTGGAAGCTAGTAATAAATAAATAGTACCTACTGATAGTTATACACCCACATTTCCCCAGTTACGCAAAAACACGCATGCATAACCAATACAAAATTATGTTATAGATTTCCTATATAAATTATTTATCTGTATGTATTCATGTATTCAAAATCCAGCAAAATTATACCGGCATTGATGTCAAGTTCCTATCTTAAAGTAACATTACGGCGAATAAAATTGAGTTTCTAAATAAAATGTTCCGGCGCCGATAAACTGAAGTTTAGAAGTAAATAAAATACGAAACGAAGTTTTAGTAATAAAACCGAAGGATCCTTAAGAATAGGTCTCGCTTTAAGCTTATTTTTAACCGACTTCTTCAAAAAGGAGGAGGTTCTCAATTCGTCTGTATGTTTTTTTTTTTTTTTGTATGTTTTTTACTCGATTTCTCCGCCAAATATGAATCGATTTTGATGATTCTTTTTTTGTATATTATGGCATGCTTCCGAGGTGGTCCCATATAAATTTTATTTACTTTGCTTGTGTAGTTTTTGAGTTAGTTTATCTAGACGATGTTTTCATTTACTCCTTCACTGTTATTTACATCAGCTAGTGGTATTAGAATTTGTGTGGGGTTAGTACCACAACTAAAAAGAGAAAAATAAAAACTTTATACAAAAAAAAACCGACTTCCAAAAAAAAAACACTCAAAACTGAAAAATAAGGAAGTCGTTTTTTTTTTTGTAATATTGAATTGATATTCATTGGAATTAAATCAGGTTTGATTCATCGTGCTTTTTGTTCGTTTATTAGTCACAGTCCGTGAGTTCGTTTGCATACAAACTTCAATTCTGTTTTACTCACAGTGGTAGAGTTACGAACTGTTCTTAGTGCACCAATTCATCTTGTTGTCTCTTTCTATCTTCAGTGTTTTAACAATGTGTGTGTGCGCGTCTGTCATTTTGTTGCCGCTCCTTAGGAAAGGTCTACGAGTATATTAGGGATTGTGGTAATATTTAATGTATTATTACCGATTATCGAGCGGCCCAGTGGGACGAGCAGAGGTAGCCAATTGGAAACGACTGCGTTCGAGTTATAGATCGTAGGTTCAAACCCAACCAGGTTATTTTGTATACTATAATTATGTCATTGCCTGCTCTCAAAATGGTGAAGGAAAACATCATGAGGAAACAGGCATGTCCTAGAATCAAACATTTTAAGACATCTACCAATCCGAGCTGGGCCCGCGTGCTGGATTACGGCCCACTCCCTGTCACAGAGAGGAGGTCTGTGTCCCAGCAGTGGGAACATTATAGTCTGATTATGCTATTACCGATTGCATGCAAATAACTGACATGTTTGAAGAGACAAAAGCGCAACCCTAATCAGATTGTAGCCATCAATAATTGGAGTCCAGTGTTGCCATTTTCTTTACACCTTTTACTATCTTTAATAATTATATTCTCAAAGAAACTTAATTTTATTAAATACTTGCCGTACCCACACAATTTTAACTTAATCTTAATTAATTTCACTTTTACTCGCTAATCTCTCTTCGTAGCTTCACCTTTATGTTCAAAGTTTTAGATCATACAAATCTCCGAAATCTTCCGACGATTCGTTATTTGAATGTTTTACCGACTCAGCTTCTTAGTATTTAAGTCAATAATTGTTACCTACTGAAGTTTCGTTGATATTTTTTTTCCACCTTTGTGGTCTAGTGGTTCGATTCTCAGTGGGAGCAAAATTTCTGCTCGGTTTGGTTGGTGGTAGGGCTTGTTCTCGCCTGGCTAGCTACTACCATCTTATGTAATGGCCTATTACTACAGGTGTAAGGGTAAATACAGTTGTCACTCAAACCATGGGTAGTTGACTTAAATATAAAAATAAATGACCGAGTAACAACAAAAAAAAAAACGTTATTTTCATTAAAAACTTTTATAAAGGTTCTATCCGACACCGCGCTTGCTAGCAAAACAGCTGACTGAATGAAGGAGGTTCGCGCTCGCGGCCGGTCAGGTCACGTCCCGCACCTCTCGCCCGTGTTGAGACGCAAGTTCGTTGCCCTATCGCATAGGGTGAAACGGTGAAATACTCTTGTGGAAAAATGTATATAAAAATTAAAATAAAGTTGTAATTTTTCCATTGATTTTACGTTCTTTAAATGAAACCAAACTACTGGTTGCAAGGATAACGGTGTTTACCTTAACACTCTGTATAATTTACGGACCGTTAGTAGTTCAAAATAAGAATCGTTTTTGTTTACAGGACCCGACCAGTCGCCATAGCAAAAATGTTTACAGCATTAGCCAGTTCCTCTGTGATTGGGGATTCAAGCTGAAGCTCGCTTCCACCTTCGACCTGATCATCACTTACCATCAGATGAGATGCAGGCCTGCCCAACAATTGTGGATAAAAATAAAACTAGGATAAATATGTTAAAAATAATCAACAAGACTAAAGCTGTTAATAATTGGTAGAACAACACTAATCCAATAAACAGAGTCTTTGTAAGTGCTTTCGGAGTGTAATTTTATTTGAAATAGTTGTTTATGTTGTTGAATTCAATTATAAATCTATGGCTGTAGTTCACTGAATTTAGAGTTCTGTTTTATTTGTAATCGAATCTCTGAATTTGATAGCAATAAAAACAGCCTTCAGTTTCTATAGATAAAATGTTTAATACACACCACCAATTTTCATAAAATCAGCCTTTTTTTTGTGTCCAGGAAATTATCTAATAAGTTCTCCCGCTCTGGGCGGAGCGAGAGGGCGTGTCAGACTCTTACTGTCTAAAACCCACCTGTGTTCCTTCAGTTGCCTGTAAGTTGCCAGAGGCCACGGTATCCGTTTCGGACTTTCCCGCGACCCCGGCAGGACCCCGTCAGTTGCATAAAATCAGCCTAGAGATGTTATCACTGACCGCTGGACGTAAGCCTCTCCCAATCTGTCAAATCCTCCAATTGATCGGTCCAGATTTGCCTGCATATATTGTATAATATAAATAGTATACCACCACCAATAAACTCAAAACTACGGGACCGATATTAAAAATTCTTTCACCAGTACAATGCTATAATAGCACTGAGTAACATAGGCTATAATTTATAAGCAAGTTCAAAATAATAATAAAAAACAATTTAAATTATTCTGCACTTCTATTTTACATGTTTTAAATCTTTCCCACAATCACAGTGCACTGTCGTGACAATCGCAGTTGTAACATGTTGTGATACGCGGTCGTACGTCGACAATTACGTACGTGACGTCATAGCGCTTTCAACTTTGCGCCGCGTACAGATACGTGACAAGCATCATGTGCAACGCTGTAAGTGCTCACACTTCTCGTTTAATTTGTTTTGGCTTTACTAAAAGGAAAGTATAAAACGTATATAATGGTAAACCATTTCTAGTATTTATCCCACTTCCTGGAGTTTCGTCTAAGTGCCCGTTCACATTGCACCTTTGATGACTAAGTGTTTTTCAATCTTTTTGAATACGTGACTCCTTTAGAAGTTAAAAATTCTAGCGACCCCCTAGGCCCTAGGGCCAGCCTTTTGACTGAAATTGTATTTTTAATGTGTACTGGACCTATACTCCATTTAAAATAAGATTAGACATTCAAACAAACCTTTATACAGTCCGTTCAACCGATTTTGACTTCTATACCGTAGGCATAAGATTGGCATTAAAAGCAAAAAAGGTTACACAATACCAACTGTCTACTACAGCTGCCATTTTTTATGCTACCAACGCAATAGAAGTCAAAATCGGTTGAACGGACTGTAAAAAAGGTTTATTTAAATGTCTTCTAATCTTATTTCTAATGGGGTATAGAAACACATGCCTTTTTTCTTTAGCGCACGATCCCCGAGTAAGGCTTCACAGTTTGAAAAACACTGACTTAAAGAATGCCACCGATGCCAATGAATCAACGTGTCAATCAACACTTAGTGGATGGGTGCCAGTGTGAATTGCAAGCACAAGAGACTTTCCAGCTTTGCTTCTGGAACGGCAATGCACCTCAAGTATTGCATCCCAATAGACGGTATATTGTTACAAACACGATAAGCCTTAAGCTCAAAACACACGCAAGGCGGGGCGGGTCGGGTGCGGGAGTACGGTGGGTATAATAAATTGTAATTCAAGGAATTATATGGATGTCAACACACAAAACGCGGGCGCGGGTCGGGCGCGGGTCGGGCGCGGAGCGGGACGGGAGCGGGTCGGGCGCGGGAGCACGGCGGCCATAATAAATTGTAATTCAATAGGAGTTATTATACTTGCGGGCTCCTGACGATACGTAGCGACTGTCAAAGTTCCACGAATGACAGCCGGAACGAATGAAATGGCTTAACGTACTTTTCGAGACACGGAGGGGTCTTGGTATATAAAGATGTTCACCCATCCGCGACACAACCGCGGCAAGCGTAGCTTAACCTGATCGATCGACCCGTGCGGCTGTTATTACTAGTGCAGGTGAAGAAAACTTTTAAATTACAACAAATAAACTTGTCCATTTAGTAACAATACATTATTTAGTAGGTATCGTAAATGTTTTACCAGTATTGCTTGAAGAAAACTTGTAATTGACAAGGGTAGAATCCACGGATGTAGAATCCTAAAACGTAAAGTAGTAGTTTTATCAGTTACAAGACTTATAAGCTTTTGGAAATATGTTCTTGACCCTGTGCTCAGAAAATACACCTACCTAGAAAATTTACCTTATACAGCGTGTTTGAAAACCAAAAGCTTGATTTTCCTGACATTTTTGCCACTTTATTTTTACATTAAATATTTTAACATCTTTGGTGTCCATACAATATTTTGTTCCATTTCTGGTTCATGCGATTACTTTTATGATAAAAAAAAGGCTTAAACCAGTTTTTATTTCATACCTTGTAAATCCAAAAATCCATCTCGCTAAGATGGATTTTTTAAATCAAATCTTCCTAACTATTACAGCAGTTACCATAGCTTCCATAGCGATACCAGTTAAAAACCCCACCCTCAAAAGTTTCACCTAACACTTTAAATCGGTAGCGTTCGAAAAGTCCCAGCCAAGAGTCGGGATATTAAGCGACAATTCACACAATCGTACATCGCAATATGAAACGACTCGGACAGGATACTGCTGATCCAGTTTGAGCCACTCGCTTATGAGTTATTGCAATAGCTTACTGGGAGACCTGGATTTTGGAGTGGGTTGTACGACGGGATGAGAAGTAATGTTATATGGCTTTCTTTTAGTATTTGTGTTGGAAAACAAAATAAACTCATTAAACATTGCAGTGGGTACTAAGTGGCACAAAAGTGGCACAAGGGTGATCTTCTTCTTATTTTCGAGTCAATAGCAAAACTATATTTTTTATCCTTTATTTCTTTTTTACCCGACTACGGCGAAGAAAAAAGGAGGGTTATGATTTTGACCGGTATGTATGTTCATCTGTTCCCTCTGATTCTATCTTCCAAACCACTCATCACAATTTGACAAGTGAGGTATCGTTGGAAGCGTCTTGATCGTCCGCTGGTTATAGGCTAGGTGGTGTCACATGAATGGCGCCCTCTAGAGGACATAAAGTCAGGAACTAAACAATTTTTTTTATTTAATCGTACCATGTTGGGTATCAAATGAAAGGGTTTAATGAGCACATTTCAAAAATATAAATATTATAACCCCAAAAGAATAAACAAAAAAATTAAAGTAATAAAAACTAAAACCGAACTACGACTAAAAAGGTATAAACAAGACACCACAGACAGACAAATTAAAAATCAGGAGTCACACGTGTTAGGGCATAAATCGAACAGATTACGTGTGACTTTTAACGACGGATTTTTAATTTAATTATTACTTTTTTTTTTTTAATACAATAATCCTTACATTTTTGAATATTTTTATAAAAAACATTATTTTTTATTATTATTATGAGTGACTAAAAGAGTGATGAATATAAATTTTGATGGATGGAACGGAAAGGAAGGCCAAAGAAAAGATGGATGGATGGTGTGAGGAATGATATGAAAGAGAAGGGAGTGAATGCTAGCGTGACGGTTGAAAGGGGAGAGTGGAAAAAGAAAACGTGTTGCGCCGACCACAAGTAACATGGGACAAGGGCAGGAAGATGATGATCCAGTAGGAATCAGATATTATTTCCGAGATGTTCATGGTAATATATTTATGCTTATGATTGTTGCCGTGTTATTGCACGCGGTTTCAGAAAAAGAACAAAGGAAATTACAGAGTTTACTCCAGTTCACGATAATATCTTCTACGAAATCTACAAGATAATTATTGTCAATAGTATGACAGCTCAGGACATGCAAAATGTATGGAACAGCTGATTATTTTATGCTGATAATGATATCAGACGCTTTTTTCGAGAAATGCTCAATTTAGTTTCATTCCACGTTCACACGACATCGACAAAAATACATAGCAATTCATCTACTATTCATGCTCCTCCTTTTATTTCATTTTTCAATCATTCGGTTGGCGAGTGAAAGATGCCGATAATCATTCAAGATTCATTTTGTGTTCAGACGTTTCACTTCGAGAGTAAAATGCCAAATGAACAAAAAGTTAAGAGTCTGATGTCTACTTTAGAGTTACGAAGACGCTGATGAGCCACATGTTATGTTAGCGAAACTTCACAGTGCACTAACACTTCTTTGTACTGTATGTTCATAACATGTTCGTGAATTTTGCTGCCTTCATACTTGCGAAGTTTGTTTGACAATTCTGCTCTTACAAGGAACTTTCGGAGAGTTTTAGTCGTTGGTGTTATTATGCAGTATACGTCTCTACGACATGTACTTTGTGAGTGAGAATGTTTAGTATACTAAGTTCGAAAGGAGATGTTACATTTTCGGCCATAAAGTGTACGCTAATGAAAAAAAAGGAAAAAGATCCACGAATTGAGGAAATATATTCTTTCCTGAATATTCCCCTGATTTCTTTGGTACGAAAAATAATAGTTTATTAAAATTATTGCCATATTCTATTGATCATGGCGTCGTCTTACTTACACAATGCTTTCGTCCAGAAGTCATGTTACATTTAAACATAATAAAATCACGTAGACGTTATTTAAATAATAAAAACTTTTTACAAAAAAAAAAACAACCGACTTCCAAAAAAACACTAAAAACGTGAAAAATAACTTTAATTTCGGAAATCGGTGTCTTTGCTTTTCAATTTTCGTTTTTTGCCACCGACTTCCGAAATTAAAGTTATTTTTCACGTTTTTAGTGTTTTTTTGGAAGTCGGTTGTTTTTTTTTTTGTAAAAAGTTTTTATTTTTCACTTTTTAGTTGTGGTACCTACCCTACACAAATTCAAATACACTACCTGCTATGTAAATAACAGTGACGGAGTCAAACAATATATCGTCTACATACACTAAGCAAGAAAAATAGGTAATTATTGAAGCTAACTCAAAAACTACGCAAGCAAAATTAATAAAATTTATATGGGACCACCTCTGAAGCATGACCTACCAAACAAAAAAAGAATCATCAAAATCGGTTCATAATTGGCGGAGTAAACGCGTAACATACACACAAAAAAAAAAAAAAAAAAAAAACATACAGACGAATTGAGAACCTCCTCCTTTTTGAAGAAGTCGGTTAATAAGAAAGGCATGTATTTCTCTGCTATTAAGATAAGATAATAAGATAGCTACCTAAAAACAACTTTTTTGATTAATTATAAAGTGTGATTCATCATTTTAAAAAAAACGAGGGTTGTAGATTTGTAGGTACTTCTGGACGAAATATTCAATTGGTATTTGACATCACATCTTTGACAGTTCTAGATTTTAAAATAGAGATGGGTTGTAACAGATTAAACACGATAACTTTTATCACTGTTACTGTTACAAAAAAATAACAGATAAATATCTGTTATTAAATAACGACCTGTTATTTTTGTACGGACGATAAATACGTATTTAAATCTCAATTGAATATCTTCTATATCTCTTTTGGTTTAAAGTCGATACTCGTATCTATCTGTTATTAAATAAAAGCCTGTTACGAACGATAAATACGTAAGTAACAGCCACGGTAACAATCTGTGTGGGGATTGTTATAATGTATAAACAGTAAAGACCGCGGTAACAGTCTTGAGGATCTGTTATTTTATGTAAAACGTGTAGTTTATTGTTAGGAACAATTGTTAACTGTTATTTTTTAATATCTGTTACGATACATCGCCTCACCCCTATTTTTGAAAAATGTAAACGTCATCTGTCCAACCAATCTGTCATGACTGGCTGTCGATGGTCGTTTAACGTCAAACATTTTCAATTTATAATTAGTACCCAAAAAATATCAGATATCATGAAAAAAAAGCCTTTACTGTATTCAGGGCTTCGTTTTCCATTCCAGGTTTTATAAAGTGTACATGTTATGGCCGGAGTCCCATACCAAAAATGAAACGTCTCTCTTGAAAAAAGTTACGCCATGAATATACGTAGCCGGAGTTTTGAGCCTTTTAATTTGTAACGAAGTAGGTAAAAAACATAAAAGCCTTAACAGATTATTTCAATAAAATATTTGGTTTATTTTTATTTATTCCAAACCAACACCAATAAATTACATAGATCTTGATGGCAATAATATCCATAAAATATTTATAGCTTCTGTCTAGTGAGAAAACTATAGAATTCTTTTTCTGAGAGAAATCATAGCCTGGACTCGCTGGTTGAATAATAATTTCAATCTAAATATTTAGGCTTATTTTGTTATGCTACAATAACCACCAAGTCATTTCTACAGTTTTATTCATAGCGTCTTTCAAAATAATAAGAAAACCTTTACAAAATTCATAGGAATATTAAATTTTATAAGAAAACTAGCTGACGCCCGCGACTTCGGCCGCGTTGATGTCAGTTATTATATACTAAAATCTTACTCGAGAACCACTCTGTCTATTGGTAAAAACAGCATGAAAATCGGTGCAGTAATTTTTGAGTTTATCCCGTGCAGGACGACAGACAGACAGACGCGGCGGAGGACTTTGTTTTATAATATGTAAGTATTCAAGACTGTCAAGGAAAACCTAGATACAGATTTCCTTTAAACCCTCTATATTATTCAAAATTATTGACGTGAGCCTTCCTTTCATGACTTTCAAACAACAGACGTCAAAACATCCACGTACTCAAACATGACAATTAATGCTTACGGAGCCAAGTACTAACACTAACTGCTCCCAGTAAGAGGTCTTGCAAACGTGTATTCCTGTATTCAACGGCATAATGGAAAGCAGGCTGTAAGTGCAGTACCGTGCTGAAATATATTATGAGCGCTCTTAAAAGCATGCTTCGTCTGCGAACTTTACAGTAAACTGCTAGATGTCCCACAGATTCAAGAAAAAGAAAGAAAATTAAGTAAATGAGTATATAAGAAAGAATAAAAAGTATCATCAGTGACAATATGAAGGCTGTATTGGCATGTGTCCATTACACATGTCCATACAGCCTTCATATATTGTCACTGTCCTCACAACGAGGCATCCTCGGGATGATGATTGACTTGTCGCGAATCCGAACATGACGTATTGCCCCACCGAGCGTCGGACGCAGAGGAACTCTGCGCTCAACGCATGTCTCGTTGAGAGGTGAAACACGTGTCGATTTCATACAGGGTTTATAAGACTCTTTAGGATTAGTGCGGAATAGGTTACTAAATATATATCTACGTCTATTGTATTTAATGGATTTCCGCAAAATCACGCCTGAATCAATTAACTATCATCTTCACTAAACAATACCTTTAACATAATACAATATGTATATGTTTGTTTGTTAGTTATATGTAGTAAATCGTACAGAAATATCTTTATCCAACGCTAAGCATGCTCATGAGAATTCACATCAACTTTTCATAGATCTAAGTGCCACGAGATCCCTGCATGTTTGGCACGGACGATGCTTCTTAAACTAGTGTATGCATAAGTGATGCGCTCAACCATTTGCATGCAGTTGGAGGAATGAAAAACTTGGCCTGTTACACACCTATTCTGATTTCAAGCATGTGGTCTTTATTTCAAGAATTTTTAGATCTGACATAATTAGTAGGATAGTTGTAGTAATAATAAAGCTGAAGAGTTTGTTTGTTTGTTTGAACGCGCTAATCTCCGGAACTACCAGTCGGATTTGAAAAATTCTTCTTGCATTTGATAGCCCAATCCTTGAGGAAGGTTATAGACTATTTAACATCACGCTACGTTACTTGAAATCGCGTTATAAATATCATATCTCTTTATAATATTAGTCAGTTAAAGCGGGTAATGATAACTGCCTTCCAGCTTCATTCATGCTAAAACTTCTCACAGATCCAATTATGGTATTCCATGTCCATATAATCCCCCAAGGTTTCACATAACATTAACCAACACTCCTGTAAACTACTCGTTCCAAGTTAAAGTGCCGGTATTAGAAGTTAATTTACCGCACTAGTTCAACTGAACTGGATTCGAAACTTTTTAACTACATTTCAATCAAAATCCGTACTTCAACTTAGGCTATTAAGTGTAACTTCTGAATCAAATTAACGCAGGAACTTTAAAGCTATCTTGTGATTCCTTCTATATAATTTTGTCTATATAATATAATGCACCTAATACAACTACTTGCTTAACACAACTAACTATTTACATAAAACACAAAAAACTTAAAGAACTAACTAACTATAACTAAAGTAAGGCGTCGAAAAATTCCTCCGCATCGCTGTCGGCTGGTAATGTACCCAAGAGACTGGCGGCATTGCCACGTTGAATGGCAATGCTTAGCCTCTGACCAAGGTAAAAGCCAGCCCTTGGGTTACGGGAAGTGTCAAGCAACCGTTTGGAGATTTCACTAAACAGACTATAGGCACTCGGACCCCACGGCCCTAGGGTTTCAACCCCAAACGGCTCGAAAATATAATTGCCTATAAGGCTATTATACTTTCGCCGCTTGAGGTTTTCCGCAGCCGCAGCGGCAGCGCCAGCACAGCACGCCGAGCCAGGAAGATGGGATGGCGCAAGAGTATCGACATACGTTGCGTCCCACACTAAAGGCCTACCCATCTTCCATGGGAATAAAGACATGCCGTCCGGTCTTTTGCCATCGTCGCGTGCCAAGCCATTGGGTTCTAATACAGCTGGAACGCCGACGGTGACAAGAGCTCGTCTGATGATGTCATTAATATTAGTGTGTCGCGCTAAGCGACCCGCACTTCGGATGCAAGACAGGCCGTGGTGTCCGAGGCTGTTAACAACTTCGCCACAGTGACAGCGATGAGGAGTACAACATGGGGCTCCTAGGCGCAGGGAAGCAGCGCTGCGGAACGTAGTGTCGACGAACAGTTCCTAGGTTCGATGACGGTAGTACATACAGCCACAGACCCGACTCCCACTAACCCACAGCCAGCAAGCGCGCGCGCTCCGCAGTAGTAGCAGACGTGTCAAGCAAGTTGTTCTGTACTACTCTGCAGAGCGGCTCATCCCACCGTCTCTGGGAAGATGGATTGTCGGACGGATCTGAATTCGGGCAAGCGAGTCTCCAGGCATCCATAGCCTCGGTGAGGCACGGCATCTTGTGATTTGTTATAGATAATCCAGTGAGTACATGGGAGTGGCCCAGTGGTAACGGCTGCGACTTACGACTTATTGGTCTTAGGCTCGAACACTGCCAGGAGCTTTACTTTGTGTAAATAATTTCATCACTACTGTTCTCAAAACGGTGAAGGAAAACATCGTGAAGAAACCGGCATGTCCTAGAACCAAAAATTCGAAGACATGTGACATCTACCAACCCGCACTGGGCCTGGTTTATAATTATGACATGGGATTACTCCTATTATTGCATTCAACTAATAGAATAGACAATAATGGACATAATTATTCCAACAAGATGCTTGCTTGTTCGAATGGTTGGACCGAGGAAAATAAAACCCCTAAATTTCAGTAGTCATGGTAAACAACAACAATCAGGCAATCCAAACTCCGGGCAGTTACTGAGAGAATTTAACGATGAAGCTTTTTTTTTAACACTGCCCAATAAAACCCTGGAACGCCCAGTAGAAGTGATTGAGACCAAAAACAGAAAGGAAAAAACTAAAATTCCTCTATCAGATTGTTCTCGTAAAAGGTACGACTGTAGTGACATCATTTAATTGCATGCTTATCGTCGAACAACGCAGTAATTCGGAGTTACTAACATAGCTTGCAGAGTGAGCAAGCTGATGAAGCAGTGGGCTGGCTGTGTTGTTGATGTTGTCGAAGGACGATAGCTGGTGGAGCTGATGAGTCGGCAAGCGTTGTGTGACGCCCCCCAGCTAGATGTAACGACGACTTCAAAAAGGTGGCTGGTACAGACTAGATGCAGAAGACGGAGGACAGAGTGTTGTATTACGTCACAAAAAAGCCAATGATTTTACATTCAAACTACGAAAATAAAAATACTCTGTATATAATACGGATAACCAACAAACAATAGTTCCGACTTCAAAAAGGAAAAAATACTCCACTAAAAGCAAATGGAATGAAAAAAAACCATTTACAATTCTCCCTTTTTTAACTCTGTTTCATATATTTTATCAGTTTTTGTCGATTTTTGACGAAAAAACATGGAATAAAAAAATATTGATCGGTTTTTGTAATTTATTCAAGAGGGTGAAGTTAGCAGTATCGACCATTACAAAATTTACAAAGTATAAAAAAATAAGTGCATATTATTTAGGAATATACGAAGGCTGCTACTGTAGTCTACAAATCTGGTAATAACCATAAATTTAGGGAAATTAATTGTTTAGACGGCTTAAATGTCCGTTAATTCAAAAACAGTTGTATGGAATTATTATAACATGTAAATAGCATATATCAATTTGATAAACAATTAATTTACCTTACTGTACATTGAAAGTTACAAATAGGTAGTTACAGCATAGAAATCAGAGTTACATCACAAAAACTTCACCACTCTCTGTACTGTACCATTTTAGATAGATAGATTTAAACATTTATCCAGTGGCCACAAAAGCACAAATAAATGATAAAAAATTACATGAGTATATATTTAAAAAAACAAGGTACCAACACGCAAAAAAGGAAAACATACCTACTTAAAGAAATACAGTGACAGAATATGACTTTAATGATTTCAAGGCATGACGAGCAAAGCGTGGCTGATGCTCAAGTCCAAAATATTATATTAAGCCATCCAAGTTACGTATTACCGACGTAATGGTCCAGAACGCTCGTATCCCCTATTCGGGACACCAAAGAATCCGAATATGCGTCCAAATACATCCTATCTTATAAATTCTTATTCGAGAAAATGGCGGAAGAAATCTATTGTATTTCTCTTGTTGTATGTAAGGTTCAGGGTTATTCTCGCAATATATTCTCCCTAAACATGGTAGTTTTAGCGAAATGAGTTACCAGATATCTTTGTCAAGGTATAAAAAATGTAGGGAAGTATTTTGTTCAGCTTTATCGCTGTGGTATTTTTTCTCTAAGCTGTGTCTAATAGAGATTCATTTGTGTATAAGGGGACGGCGATTAAGCAATTAATCTTTATATATATATATATATATATATATATTGTAATGATCCAATAAACAATTTAGTTCTTGAGTCCAATACTAGATGGCGTTACTAGTCTCGACACAGTTGATATTATCGCATATTAGACGATTGACAAGTGACGGTGGAAGAAAAATTATTGAGACCGGAGAAATGTCAATTGGTCAGAGAAAAAGTTGAACTAACGGTTGCTCCGCAATGAATTTCTGGAAATCACTTGAAAACTCTTTGTAATTGTTCGGAACTGATACAGATTAATTATATATACGTCCAAGATTGTGAATTACGTCCAAGATTGTGAATTTGTGTGTGAATTGCGGCAGTAACGGGGTGAGTGTTGCGTCTACTTTACGAAATGTAGGATATATGATTGGAGATGTTTGCAAGGCTGACGGTTATCATTTTGTCCTCAGCTTGCGGAAACGCCCTTAACGTGCAGACATAAAGGTCCGGCCTCTATTGAAAGGGCATCGTAGTGATTCGCTACTGAACGACATATTCGCCACTGTACACAAGGAACCGGGCACAGCACCGGGTCAGGATTATCGGGTCGTGGGTTCGATTAAGCCAGAGGAATTTACTTCTTTTTCTTGTTTTGCATTGATCATTCTGCTCAATGGACACGGGATATTAATATTTATTTAATTTTGTTTTCCGTGTTATTATTAAGTTTTAGTATTTAAGTTGCAAATTTAAATAAGAATGTGTAATCATTAAAACTGTGTAAGCTGCCTATGTTTTTCCTTCATTATCAGTTAAATTGGAACCCCGGTCATCACAATATATATAAAAGGCTAGGGTGACTGAGATATCAACGCACGCAACGGTTACTCCGCCAATTATGAATCGATTTTGATGATTCTTTTTTTGTATGGTAGGTAATGCTTCTGAGGTGGTCCCATATTAATTTGATTAACTTTGCTTGTGTAATTTTTGAGTTAGCTTCAATATTACGTATTTTACCCACTTAGTTTATCTAGACGATGTATTCATTTACTCTTTCACTGTTATTTATATCAGCCTAACCTAACCTAACCTACCCCACACAAATTCGAATACCACTAGTATTCGAATTTGTATGGGGTAGGTACCGCAACTAAAAAGTGAAAAATAAAAACTTTTTACAAAAAAAAGTCGGTGGCAAAAAACGAAAATTGAAAAGCAAAGACACCGACTTTTGTAAAAAGTTTTTTCTACACTGAAGTAATATTCAATTAATACTGATGTAAGCGGTGGTGGTAGGCCCCCGGTTCTGTGCTTCCCGCATCCAGCGGAGTCCTGCGGCCTTCACAAGGTCAAAATAAAACACAGGATCTTCACCTATTTATTCTTAGTTTCCTATGATTAGCCTATTTATTCTGATAAAATCTCACCGTAAAAAATTAAGTGACGTGAGCTTGGAGTGAGCTGTCAGTCCATCTGATGATTGACACTATGCCTGCTCAATTCACGTTCACGGTGAGAGTTGTACTGTTTAGATCGGAAGGTTGTATAGATATTTAGGGGTATGAGGAACAGGGTGTAAAGTTCACTCATACTCCATAGAAAAGGGAGGATCCTCCGACCAGACGGGTGTTGTGTCTGGCGGGCAACTGCCCAACGATTGATGTTGGGTTCTCGTATATATGTCCACTGCAAGGTAAACTTTAATTGCGCGATGCAGGATTTATGTGACGTCTGTCTGACGTCAGGTCTTTGATGCGTAGTTCGCATGTGGCGATGTAGATACCGCCACAGATAAAAAGTAAAAAAAATTTAGTGAACCTCATCATCATAATCATCGTAGTCCAGAATCACCACATCATCATCTGCCTAGCCTTTTCCCAGCTATGTTGGGGTCGGCTTCCAGTCTAACCGGATGCAGCTAAATACCTACCAAAATGATACTAATTTATTAAGTACAGAAAAAAATACGAAAACTCTCCAAAAGAAAGCCACTGAAATGAAGCGGCTAAATAAATGGTAAAATGCCTGAAAGCGCTGTAAGCAATTAGTAAGAGTTTGTGATATTCACATAAAGCGGCTGGATGGAACTTGAGGCTTTTTGGGATAAAGTATATAGGTACTTGTGAAAGCGTGGTTTTAAATGGTAGAATTTGATAGTGAGCAAAAGTCAAAACATTTGCTGCGGAAAAGTTTTTTACTGATAATGTTTAGTAGGCTCTATTTTGTATATTAATATAGATATGAAATAAATTTGATATTCATAACTGCTGTGTGACTGCTTATTCTCGGTTCCTATAAACGAAAACGAATCGTTTTACTTACCAATGGTAGCTTTTTTAACTCCACACTGGGGCAAAAAAAAAGCTTATTTTCACCTGAGATAGCTACTTCTATATGGGAGGGTCTACTATGCAAAGCTATGAGGTCTTTGCTTCATTATTGGTAAAGACACTAGAGTCTTAATTTTAATCAATACCTAACAAATTACAAAAAAAATATATATGTATAAGATTCGTAACTTATAGGAATCGGAGTAGTTCTTCTATAATACACAATGGATTATGACGTGGTTTTTACCATCATTTTGAGAACTTACTTAAATAACAAGATCAGCACAAAAATCTTTATGTTTTGACATGTCACCACACAATCGTTTAAGTACATTTTGAGGGCTAAGAGACAGATGTGATTGTTTCGATAGACCACAACTGTCACCATCTGCAAAATCTAAAATAATATTTCAACTTTGACCTAACATGTGCATTTGTCATACGACTAAGCCGAAGTATACATGCATGTGGACAGTCAAAGTAAACTCTTTGGCGCCCATTTGGCTTTGAGAGCGCCAAAATTCGTTCAAAGGAAGGCTTATGCTGTAGCTCGTGCTGAAATACCATAGACAGTGTGATGGGAAAGCCTTTGCAAAAGAGTTCGTCATGGGAATCAATACCAGTATACCAACTGCATTGTTTTATTCAAATTAAAGCAGTATGGAGTATGTGCTGATGTTACTACAGGCTCTCGAGGATATTACACTTTCATCGGATTTTACGAACGAAATGCTATGATTTGTGTTTCTTATTTCTTTGGTACCTAGTTGATACTTATAGGCATGAACCTTACAGCTCGTTCAAATAATTGAACTACATGTTGCAATAACTAAATAAGGGTTTCCGAATGCGTTGCAAGATGGTGAATCGATTTATATCTTTTCAAAAATTAACACGAAAGCCTAAATAAAGGATAGAGCATCCTAACTAATATTATAAATGCGAAAGTGAGTTTGTTTGTTTATTTGTTACGCTTTCACGCTAAAACGGCTGTACAGATTTGGATGAAATTTGGCACAGGGGTAGACCATGACTTGGAATAGGACGTAGGATACTTTTTATTCCGACATTCCCACGGGATCGAGACTTACGCGGGTAATAATGCGAAAGTGTGTTTGTTTGTTTGTTACGCTAAAACGACTAAACGGATTTGGATGAACCTCGGCACATAGGTAGACCATGGCCTGGAGATGGAAGTAGGCTACTTTATATCCTTGATCGTAGATGAAGTCGCGGGTAACAGTTAGTAATGTTATAAATCAGACAAAGCTTTATTTATTTTTTTATTTTTTTATTTATGTACACACAGTAAAATACATGGAGATACGACATAATTATAACATGAGTACAAAGGTACTGTTTATTTCTTAAGAAATTAATCTATCTAAGATAAATGAATCATAATTCCTAATAACCCAACGTTTTTCTTAGAATACCAATTCGTTGAGGTTTCGACACCAACTTACTGATTTATTGTCAACCAACACCCGCATCTGCATGTCCATTCCTGCAAGATTTTTGTTCTGTGTCTTGCTTTCCGACGCCTCGTAATTAGCCAGGGTTAATTTTACGCATTATTTACCTACCTCGCGGGCTCGGGGATCAATTATGATTAACCCAATTTCTGTGCAATGTACACATTGCAGGCTGCTTTTTAATTCTCGTGAAATGGTTTCCTTCTTAAAGTTTTTGTGAGGGATTTTTGGGATTTATAAGCAAAATATCGCATAATAGAGTTTTCTCTTTCGTTTTCTTGGTTTCAGTCAATAAAAACTGTAATAATTTAGGTTAACTATTTGAATTGGTTATTGTCTTATTGAGAACCTTTTTCCTACAAATAACAGGATAACTAACTAACTTACAACTTTGAATCCTCTAAGTTGGAAGTTGTGCAAACTTGAAGGTACTAAAATAGACTTTATAAACTTCCAGAAATAACAGATCTATTGTCACTAACATAATCATTTCAGCTAAAAGACTACCAATTCAGGCCATCCGGGAGGGCTCTGATGTCATTAACACTAGTCCCGCTCTCCACGCAAATTCCTATAAACTTCGTCCACCACAACATTATAGTCTCTCCAGAATTTAAAAAGTTATTCGTTTAGTTTAGTTATTATTACAATTACTTTTATATATATATTCTCCTGCCCTTATCCCAATTTATTTGGGGTCGGCGCAACATGTCCCTTTCTTCCATACTTCTCTATTAGCCGTCATCTCGGTAGTCACCCCCTTTCTAGCCATATCATCTTTCACACAGTCCATCCATCGTTTCTTTGGTCTTCCCCTACTCTTATAGCCATCGACATTCATACCCAAAACTTTCCTCACAACATTTTCCTCATTCCTTCGCATGACGTGCTCACACCATGACAACCGATTTCCACACAACTTTTCAGTCACCGGAGCCACTTTCAGACTTCCTCTTATGTACTCATTTCTTATTCTATCCATTCGTGTAACACCACACATCCCTCTTAACATTCTCATCTCAGCTGCATGCAATTGCCTTTCATTCATCCCTTTTGTGGCCCAACATTTTGATCCATACAAGACAGCAGGTCTAACCATTGTTTTATAAATCTTCCCCTTAAGTTTAAGGGGAATGCGGGAGTCGCAGATTGTTTCCGTGACCTGCCGCCATTTCATCCATCCAGTGTTAATTCTGTGCTTAACCGCCCGATCTACTTCGCCGTCACTTTGCACGAGTGAACCGAGGTACCGAAAGTCGGAGCAGACTGGGAGAAGTGCGCCATCAAGCGTTATGGCTCCAGAACTGGAGAAACCGCCGAAATCGCAGAACATAAACTCAGTTTGGTTCTGCTTATTTTCAAGCCAACATTCTCCAGCTTCTGTTGCCATTTCTCATTTACAATTACTTTTAATACAAACAAAATAACAACTTGAAACAATACAGGGTCACTGTAACTACTGTAACTGGTAACTGTATTCAAAATTTTCAAGGACAAGGTTACAAAACAATGGAATTGTGAAGTAGTACGATGTACCTTATTATTTAAAACAAATCGTATGCTATTATGAGTTAACTGAAGGTTAATAAACACCTAGTAGGTCTCGCATTGTATAGGATTTCCGTACAATGAGAGGTCAGCTTATACTGGAAATGTATAGCTTGATATGTAGCTGTGTGTACATTGACTTTTGGCATCACAGTTCATCATTATCATCTGCCTATCCTTTTTCCAACTATCTTCGGGGCAGCTTCCAGCCTAACCGACGTTTACACAGGCGAAGTGGCAGGGAAAAGCTAGTATACCTACACTATAATTCATTATAAATGGTAATAATATGTTGTCAAAGTATATAGGTACAACTATTTTATTAAACGTATCAATTTCGTTCCACAATTTCATCTGAAATTATTAATGAATTCATATCACATTCCATGAATCCATTTAACTAGATACAGGTCTAATTGCGTTTGGTTGAATGAATCCAATATTCTTTAAGAATAAATCCAAATTTCGTAAAGAATTTGTATTGTTTAGTACAGGCAACTAGATACAGGTCAATCAAATGTCGTTTACATCAACCTTTGGATTTCATTGTAATTTTTTAAATAGAAATCATTTGATATATAAATCAAAACGTTTGTTACTTTGCATTTTTAGGGTTCCGTAGTCAACAAGGAACCCATATAGTGTCGCCATGTCCGTCTGTCCGTCTATCCGCGGCTTAGCTCAGAGACCGTTGGTACTAGAAAGCTGTAATTTTGTATGGATATACATATAAATGACGCCGACAAAGTGGTAAAAAATATTTTTTTATAGGGTACCTCCCCTACACGTAGTGGGGATGTTTTGGATTCAGGGATCCGTTTGCGGAATATTAAGCTTTAAAGTGCTAATTTTTTATAGAGCCAGGTGTCCCCCCCCTGCCAGCTAAATGGTTGAGTTTGGATATATGAAAAAAATCACGGCAGTAGTATATAATTATAACGAAATTAAAAGGAAAACTATCACCGCTACGTAGGCTCCACAAGTTACCGAGTAATAATCGACCAACTTAAATTTGCAAAGTAAACATGTTGACATGAGAACATGTTTTTACAACTGCAAATTTAAGTTTGTTTTTACCCGACTACGGCGAAGCAAAAAGGAGGGTTATGATTTTGACCGGTATGTATGTATGTATGTACGTATGTATGTATGTATGTATGTATGTATGTAAATCTGTTCCCTCATATCTTCTAAACCACTCATCACAATTTGATAAACGAGGTATCGTTGGAAGCGTCTTGGTCGTCCGCTGGTTATAGGCTATGTGACGTCACATTAAATTAAAAAAGGCGCCCTCTAGACGACATAAAGTCAATAACTTAAAAAAAATATTGTTTAATCGTACCATGTTGGGTATCAAGTGAAAGGGCTTAATGAGCACATTTCAAAAATATATATATTATAACACCAAAATAATTAAAAAAAAAATAAAGTAATAAAAACTAAAACCCAACTACGACTAAAAATTAAAAATCCGGAGTCACACGTAATCAGTTCGATTTATGCCCTAACACGTGTGACTCCGGATTTTTAATTTGTCCGTCTGAGGTGTCTTGTTTATACCTTTTTAGTCGTAGTTGGGTTTTAGTTTTTATATAAATTCATCCCAACTACGGAACCCTTCACTGTGCATGGTTCAACATGCACTTGGCCGGTTTTTGAGTACGCAATTCATCTGATCTGTCAAATCATGTCGTCATTCATTCTTAGTCTGGGCTACGGACCAATCAGAAATCTGAAGTCATAGGGCGTAAGAAACCCTGCCAGGGTTGCGGAATAGTCCGAAAGGGATACCGGGACCCTGGCAAGAGGCAACTGAAGGAACACGGGTGGGTTTTAGTCAGTAAGAGTCTGACACGCCCTTCTGCTCCGCCCAGAGCGGGAGAAGTCATTTGATGAAATGAAATGAAATGAAATTGTTTATTCTGTAAATAGGATATTGGAATCACTTTTACGTCATATTAAAAAATATTAAAAATAAGCTAGATGAGGTCGGCGTTTCCTATCTGACTACTCTGAGAAGAAAGGCCGAAACAAACTCAGAGGTCACAGTCTCTTTTAAAGTCCAGACATAATCTTAGTCAAGCCATATGAGGACCATGTAAATTCGAGTCTGAAATGGTCTTTTGAGGAAAGAACCACACAGATTTGAGTGGACCTGTCCAGTCAGTGCAAGCATTTGTCAGTAATGGCGGAGCTCAACTCAGAACTTAAGGAGCTCAGCGACTCGACGAACAATACCAAAGAAAGGACATTTGGGTAGGCCGCATAAAATTCTCAAATTGCCAGACCATTAATCAAATTAACTGAGAAAGAAAAAAAAAAAAAACATTCACATAGTCCTCACATTCACAATAATAAAATACTTTACAAAGTAATCATGTCATTTTGTATAGAATATTCAATAATGTCAATTTGTAAATAAAACTGGTTGATATACTTTGATGATTTTCCATATTATTCAAAATGTTACAATGCTTAGCAGAGCGAGCAGCTCAATCCCATGCTTTTTTGTCTTCTAAATTATCTGAAATTTTATAGTACCCTTTTCTACAAAGTTTGTTGGTTTTAATGCATCTTTTAAATCGTTTAATGGGTAAGTTTCGAATGTCAATGGGAAGTTTGTTATAAAAGCGTATACATTGACCCATGAACGAGTTGCCTACTCTGTGGAGACGAGTGCGATGTACAGCAAGATTGTGTTTATTCCTGGTATTTAAACTATGAATATCGGACATTTTCTTAAAATTTGATATATTTTTGTGTACATACAATAGGTTCTCAAATATATATTGTGAGGCTACAGTCAGAATATCTATTTCTCTGAATTTTTCTCGAAGGGAATCCCTTGGACCTAGGTTGTAAATGGCTCGAATAGCCCTTTTCTGTAAAACAAAGATAGCATTAATGTCCGCACAGGCTCCCCAGAGAAGAATCCCATAAGACAGAAGACTATGAAAATAACTAAAATAAACAATTCTGGCTGTATCTACGTCAGTTATCTGTCTAATTTTTTTAACGGCGTAGGCGGCCGAACTAAGCCTTCCTGACAATTTTCTATGTGTGGGCCCCATTGTAATTTACCGTCAATGGTTATTCCAAGAAAAACTGTCGACTCAACGGGGTCCAACTCTATTCCATTAACTTTAACATTGGTAGATAGCTGCCTGACATTTGGCGTTGAAAATTTAATGAGTTTAGTCTTTTTCTCATTCAGGAGAAGATTATTTACATTAAACCAATGTACCACTTTAGAGAGTGCATCGTTAACTTGTTCAAAGTAGACTAACAGACGTTTTATTTTTTAAATGAGGGAAGTATCATCTGCGAATAACACGATCTTGTGATTATCCCTTATGAATGATGATTTCCCACCCAAAAAAAAAAAAAAAGGGTGTAAGAAATGCACGTAACAGAGGCCGAAACGACAGTTTTGTGTTTAGGGAGTTATAGACCCCCTGATCACGACTATGTCTGGATTTTAAATAAAAGAGAAGTGACCTCTGTGTTTGTTTCGGTTTTTTCTCAGAGTAATTGATTAGGAAATACCAAGTACATCTAGTTTTTACCCGACTATGAAGAAAAAGGAGGGTAATGAATTTGACCGGTATGTATGTATGTTCATCTGTTCCCGCATATCTTCTTAACGACTCATCACAATTTGACAAATGAGGTATCATTGGAAGCATCTTAATCGTCCGCTGGTTATAGGCAATGTGACGTCACATTAAAAATGGCGTACTCTAGGGGTCTTGTTTATACCTTTTTAGTCGTAGTTGGGTTTTAGTTTTTATTACTTAAAAAAAAAAAAATCTTTTGGGGTTATAATATATATATATTTGAAATGTGCTCATTAAGCCCTTTCATTTGATACCCAACATGGTACGAATAAACAATATTTCTTTTTTAGTTCCTGACTTTATGTTCTCTAGAGGTCGCCATTTTTAATTTAATGTGACGTCATATAGCTATAACTATATCATATAAATATAACTAAAAGTAGTCTAGAACTGCAAAGCTTTACTTTTGGTTATAGGACCAAAAGTAAAGCTTTGCAGTTCTAGACTACTTTTAGTTTCAAAAAAGCATTTAAAATATTAATTAACATTTACGGCTTCACGAATGGCAAATGAATGCCACATTTTTTGTGTTACATAATTATGTCCATATTAATAATTAAATAAAAATGTGAAATTAACTGTGTCCGTCGGTCTGCTACATTTTTACGCCTAAACCACTGAGCCCATCCTTATGTAATTTGACAGATTGGTAGCCTGGGACTTGGAGAAGGATGTAGGCTTCTTTTTCATCCTGCAAAATGGTATTAAACAATGATGAAATACAAAATATTTTATATATTAAACTTACCTATGATACAACAAAAAAAATGCTAATCCGTCGGTTATTGTTTTTCGTTCCGTTTTAAACAATGTTTCAAAATCAAAATCAAAATATTTTATTTCACATAAACCTACATGGGCACTTATGAAACGTCAGAAGTTAGGTGCACGGTTCCAATTTGTCGTTTCCTATGGAGAAGAGCCGGCAAGAAACTCCACGGTTACTCTTTTAAAAATAATTGGCTTTTACAATATTTTCAAATTACAGTGTTAGTAGGCATGGGAGGACAATTTAGGCCTTTCAACAAGTAAGTACCAGGTACTTAACCAAATAGATGTTTATCTACAGAACCAAATCTACAGTCCAATAAGCCTACAAAGTTCTCACATTCACAAAATAGAAAATAGAAAATAATCTAAATAAAAGACAAACAATAAAAAAAAAACCTATTTCAACCAAATGACGTGATTGCTATTACAACTGTAACAAATTGAATAATTATCATGTCCATAAAAGCCACTAAGAGTTGAAATTAAATTGGAGGTATGGAGGTTTCAGTACAAAAGCAAAGGGATCTCCGTTTATGTTAATATACCTTAGTTGCATATAAAAGGTCGGAACAAATAAATTCATATAATTGTTCAACACAGTTCACAGGGACGACGCGAGTTAACTTGGTTAGCTCTAACTGTATTCACGTAACAGCATATTTGAACATGACTCCTTCTGAAGAGAATGGTGGTCAAAACGCTCAAGATGTTCCAAGGCCATTATCTGGTGGAGAAGTGGTCATCAGTGGTATCTCAGGAGTGTTCCCAAACTCGGATAGTGTTTTGGATTTTATGAACAATCTTTATGACAAGGTCAGTGGTATAATTTGGTGAATAAATTTCGAAACTGGTGGCGTAATTAAATTGTTTCGATTATTGACTTGGAGCAGTGATGGCCCAGTGGTAAAGACCCCGACTTACAAGTTGTAGGTCGTCAGTTCGAACCCAGCCAGGCGCTTTACTTTGTGTAAATAATTTAATTACGATTGCTCTTAAAACGGTGAAGGAAAACAACGTAAGGAAACCGGCATGTCCTAGAACTAAAAAATTCGAAGGCATGTGACATCCACCAACCCGCAGTGGGCCCATGAGTTAGATTACAGCCTACTCCCTCTCGACGAGAGGAGGCCTGTGTCCCAGCAGTGGGAATATTATATAAGCTGATTATGATTATGAGATAATTGACTTTCGGTAATAAGGTGCTTCGAGTAATGTTAATTAAAATTCTAATTCAAATATAATTATGTTTATGATTGGATTTCATTTACAGCATTTAAACGATTAAAATAAAATTATAATAACGTTACCTAACTAAAACAATGGCGTCGAAAAATTCCTCCGCATCGCTGTAATTTATCTAAGTGACTGGCGGCCAATTTTTATTTTAATAGTTTTTAGTTTTTAGTTGATTTTTTGACATGGTCTCATTAAAACTAGAGTTATGGAATTAAAAAAACACGATGTATATTTTTACAAAAAAAAAGATCTTGTTTGACAAAAAAAGATAGACTTTGTGGTAAAAAAATGCAATTAAATCATTAGGTAACTAGATAAAATTGAACAGGTTGATATGGTAACTAGTGAAAACCCAAAATGGAAACTCAATGATCCGGATGTGCCCAAACATATGGGCAAAATTAAGGGCACAGACAAGTTTGATGCGCAATTCTTTGGAGTCACCTTCCAACTAGCATGTGCTTTAGAGCCTATGGGAAGAAAGCTCTTGGAGCATGCCTATGGAGCAATTTTTGATTCAGGTAAGTAGTTTTTTTTCTTAAGTGTCATTTTCTTAAACCACACACAATTTACCGAACCTTTTTTCTCACCTCTTTTAAGTCGTAGATAATACATATTATTATATCAACTATGAGCCACCTTGATAACATTTCCGATCTGTGTTCTTTACCTATATACATATTTTTATTATTATTTATAAATGTATGAAAAAAAATAAACGAGATATTAACATAACATAAAAACACAACTAAACGTAACACAAAAAACAACAAAACAACTACTGAATTGTGGGTTTACGATAGGTGCTCCTCTGCCGGGGTAGGCAATTCGGGGAATATAAGCGTGATGTTATGTATTTGTAACCATTTTTTATTCATTTATTTATTCGAGATTTAATAATTTTGTCCCATAATAAATTCTTTCAGCAATGTGGCTAAGCGTATGCTGAGGCGCAGGTCACGCAGGTCCACGTAGCGCAGGGCAAAGCAAATTTCGTAATGCATAAACATACTTGACAGCTGTGGCGCAGGCACGTGGGACGCAGACATATGTCTGTCCTGCTCTGCGTCTGGTTGTAGAGCCGGCACAGATTTCTACGTGACGCGTGCTGTGCTGTGATGCGTTACCTGCGTCCCTGCGTCTCCAAAACAAGTGACAACCAGCTGTCAGTACGTTCATGCATTAAAAAATCTGCTCTGCCCTGCGCTACGTAGACCTGTGTCACCTGCGTCTCAGCATATGCTTAGCCTCATGCTATGCATATCTTGGGCATTTTCTTACCGACGACCTCAGTGACCATGGAGACATTAAGAGGGAGCGTAGGGCTCTAGCGGTCAGGGGTAATATGTTGGCACGCAGATTTGCTCGCTGTACTGATCAAGTTAAGATAACGCTTTTTAAAGCTTATTGTCAGTGTTTTTACACGGGTAATCTGTGGGTCAAATACTCGAAATTGTCGCTGGATGTTCTGCGCGTCCAATACAACAATGTGTTTAGGATGCTGTTGCGACTGCCTCGTTATTGCAGTGCCTCAGAAATGTTCACGGTAAACCATACTGATGGATTTCATGCAATCATTCGCAAAAAGACAGCCTCACTCCTGAGCAGAATAAGAGGCAGTCACAATAGCATCCTGAAAGCGGTAGCGGCAGATAATTCCTCCGCCATAATAAAGCAATTTGTGAGAAGACTTATACCCTTGTTTCCACTTTTCAGTGTCCAGTAATGGTTGGTCTTCTCACAATTTCGTCTTTTCGTCTTTAGTTAAAGTTACTAACAATAGTGTTTTAAGTTCCTGTTACTAACAATTTATGGATCTCATAGTTGTCCGAATTAAAATGATTTTTTTAAATATTTTTTTATTATGCAATGGACTATCATGACACAGTCATAATTAATATTCCTGGAAACTAGCTTTCAACAAGAAAACACATCAATCCTTTGTAATTTAATTTGTAGGAACAAGTCCTCAGTCACTGAGAGGAAAGAGGGTAGGCGTGTTTGTTGGTTCATCTTATACTGACAATAGTGCACTCTCAATGTTTAATGTAAACAAACGCAGTGACTTCATTGTAAACGGGTAAGTGACATTATTATTGTGTAAATAATTATGACATTGCAAGTTTCCATTTCTTTATGGAGTTAGTTAACTCTGCTTTCATTGTTAATGATCTCAAAGCTATTGTAGCTGAACTTTTTCTTGAGGATATCCTGATGCTCTCCTTTTGTGGAGAACAAAGGGATACGTTATTCTCTTTAAAGCTAATGATGAGAAGATCGTCGGGTAGAAGAATGATCCAAGCCCATACTCCCAATTTATGGTGGCGGAAAAGTCCGAGGTGCGGGATTTGCTCGCATATGCTTCGTGATTACAGAGCACAGAGACGCTTCAGTGGTCACTGCTAGTGCCAGCATTGTCAAAACCGTGTCACTATTCATTCGCACTACGACATCATAATGACGTATAGATTAACGGCTTTAAAGGCGGTCAGTGACAGAAGTTATGCGCTCAACGCACTTTCGGTGCCACGAATTTTATATTATAATAATGCTGTTTCTAAAAGACGTCGTCCCTGATTCGGTGATCTGTGTTCGTGTCTCTAAGGCTCATGAGACACGAATGTATGGATGGTTGCGCAACGGATTGGACGCGATACCCATTAAAAAGCTGTGTATTTATTTTGCTGTCAGCGCAACCATGGTTTCGCCTCGATGGTGAACTAGTGAGATATAAGCCCAATAGTGCCTTGCAACACCCAGAACCAACACAACACGTTGAAGAAAGGTGGCGGTGGAAAGGATTAAATCAATATCTCTATTGATAAGTCACATTCATTTTAGGTGCAGCAAAGCTATGTTAGCCAATCGAATTTCTTACTGGATAGATGGCAAAGGACCTTCCTACGGTTTAGACTACGGCTGTTCAAGTTCTACCGCTTGTTTAGAGATAGCTTACAACTCTATCAAATCTGGGGAATGTGATGCAGCTATTGTTGGCGGTTGCAACTTTGGAGTCCATCCTAATTTAACATTGAATATGAGAAGGTATGCTGTCATGACTTAAAAATAATATTTATTTATTTTTGTATTCAGATTTTTTCCTGACAAAGTTTATTCTATTTATATGTATGTATTTAAGTACGAGTATATAATATGTATTACTATTTATCCTTTTTCGAGTTTCCCTTATGTTGCACCTGCCATGTTTGTCTCTGCATCACCCTAAGGTTGACTTGTAGAAAATGCCTCAGGCATTAAGTCCGCCTTTGTACAGTAATTTTTTTTTTATTGTGCATAAAGTTTTAATAAATAAATAAGATTACATTTTCAATAAACAGCTTAGGTCCCAGAATACTGCCTTGTGGAACTCTAAAAGCTAGTTAATTCACACGAATTCTGTAATTTGAAGCCCCATTTACACGATGCAACTTTATTGCCTGCTCGATAAAATTTAAGCAGCAATTACTTGACACCGTCTGAACGACACGTACAATTGTTGCAATATACGGGCAAATTCGTTGCCGTTCAACACCGGTATAGGTGTAAACTCCACATACAATAAAATCGCACGAACAAGAATCGCACGGAAAATAAAACCGCATTTAATTCTGGCATAAAAAAAATCTATCATTCAAACAACTTTTAAAAAAATCTTGGGAAGACGTTCAGTGACATTTTAAATGTTTGGAAACGCAAATACGCTCCGTAATACTTGAATCAATTGTACAAGGATGTGCAACTTTAGACGTTTGACGTTTAGACGAGGCAAAACTTACATGCAATAATTAACACTTTCAATTGACTTTTAGAGCTGGCCTTTTATGTTTGGATGGAAAGACGAAATGTTTTGACAAGAACGCCGATGGATATGTGAGGGCGGATGCAATCAATGTTATCTTTTTGCAGAAGGCTGAAGATGCACACAGGTAGGATGAATATTGATTTATCCTTCCTCTTTATATTCTGTCTTGAGTTTATTCTCTCAATAATAGGGATGTTGACTTAAAAATGATATTGTCCTCTAGTTATATTATTAAAAAATATTGGACAAGTATTTTGTCTATTTTTACGTAATCAAAAAAAATACGGCATTACATTGAGTTAAAATGTGTCATGACATCACTGGCCGGTAGATTTTATACTGAATTGTGACGTAGCGCGTCGATCCCTATCCCTTTAATGCGTTTTATCTAAAGATTTTTTTATTATTATGATAAACCAAAAAATACGTGTCTCATATTTTTAAGATTTCGAATAAAAAACTGGAGAACCATAAAAATCAAAATAAAAATATTTTTTTTCACATAAACTTTCATGGGCACTTATGAAACGTCAGAAGCTAGGTGCACGGTTCCAATTGGTCGTTTCCTATGGAGAAGAGCCGGCAAGAAACTTCACGGTTACTCTTTTAAAAATAATTGGCTTTTACAATACATATTTTCTTAATCAACCACCAATCAGATTTTATTAACGAATGGAGCTTTTTCATTTTCATAATTTATTATTTTGCTCCTGAATATTAATTAATGCTTTCATGATGATATCAGATAGGTACTTAATAATGTGTTTAAAATTTTATTCGCATGATGAATACATTTTTTAATGCAACTGTAGGCATTGCAATTAAACTTTACTGTCACAAAAAAAACAGTTTTTTATAAACTCACGCCTTCTTCCCATGGGGGTAGACATTTTTAAGATTTTACAAATGTTACTATCGATAATTATTAAACTTTTTTTCAGCTTACTTATCTTTACTCATTTTTTATCGTACTAATTTTTCGCGCTTACCGTATTTTTTTTGGAAAACCGATTTATAATTGCAGTATTTTTGTTGTCTGCAGAAACAGAATAAATCATATTTAAGTATTTATTTTCTCACACAGAATATATGCCGAAGTATACCATGCCAAAGGCAATTACAATATGAGAACAGATGCTCCGTTCCTGCCTCATCGTGAGACTGAAGATATAGAGAAATTCCTTAATGAATTCTATAAAGAAACAGACGTGGATCCTAAGTACATTGAATATGTTGAAGCTCATGGTGCAGGTAATTTGGTGTATATTTAACCCCGCGTTTACCCCATAAAGAAGTAAGTCAATTGATTCAGTTGTGACTTTGCAGAAGTCCATTATAACATACAATAGACGTAGATATATTTAGTAACATATTCCGCTTAACTATTCTTCAAGAGTCATAAAAAACCCTGTAAGAAATCTGTCGATTTCTTACAGGGTTTTTTATGACCTTCACGTTTCACCTCTTAACGATGCATCCTCAGGATGACGATTGACCAGTTGCAAACCAGAACACGACGTGTTGCCACACCGAGCGCTGGATGCGGAGAACTCTGCGTTCAGCACACGCAGCAGTGCACGGTGTTGTTAAGCGGAATAGGTTACTAAATATATTTACATCTATTATATTTCCTAAACAAGTTGTGATAGGTACTTGTTTAGTGTCTTGTCAAATACATGACATTACGTCAATAGGTTGTTTCAGACAAGGTCTATTAACTATTTTGTTCAACTTTTTGACAAGTTTCCACAACTTTTTATTGGGTAAATGTTAAGCGAAAACAGTAGACACAACATGTAAAACACCATGTTTTATACCTTGGCGTAGACGTGGCTTATGATGACACATTCTAACACAAAACGTAGACACACTAGTGTCAAAACAGTTTTTTTGATTGTAATTTGACTAATTATTTTAGATTATACAGATGAGTCAAATATAATTATTTTGTATAAAGTAATTATAATAACAGAGCACATAATATATCTTTGTTAAATCACATTTCATTTATTTATTTACATTTTTGATTAGACTATTCCTACAAATATTAATAAACTCGCTTTTGCCCGCGGCTTCGCCCGCGTGGATGTCGGAAATTATCCCACGGGAATGTGCTACCGGGATAAAAGTATCCTATGTCCCCACGTGGTCCACGTGGTCTGTCTAGGCGATCTAGGCGTTACGGCGTAAAAGTAACAGACATGAGACAGCCAGTAACTTTATATATTAGTGGTAGTCCATATCTATATTGTGGTGATAGTGTGGATAGTATGGACAGCAGTATGAAACTGTCGGAAAGATTAATGAAAAAATATTGTATAAAGATTAATGAAAAAACTATGGCATATTGTATGGACGATGGAAACTAACGCGAAAGCTTTGGGGGAGCCTGCAAAATTCAAATTTTCTTATGTTTTTTGCTTTTTACAGGTCAGTATCAAGTTTTATGTTGATCTAAATAATGAGTCGCAGTTGTATCAAATATTTATTTATCTAATCTAACTAATATTGCAGGAGTTGTATTCCTGTATCTAATGGTTTTTATTCTGTAAAGCTACTATTTGCTACGATAGCGAATCATATTTTAATCATATTGACATTCGAAACTTACCCATTAAACGATTTAAAAGCTGTATTAAGACCAAACTTTGTAAAAAAGGGTACTATACAATTTCGGATTACCTATTTAAAAGACAAAAAGCATGGGATTGAGCTGCTCGCTCTGCTAACATTTTGTCATTTTGGCATTGTGACATTTTGAATAAGTACTATGGAAAATCATCAAAATATACCTACCAGATTTATATACAAATTCACATTATTGAATATTATATGTAGGATATTGACAAAATGACATGATTACTTTGTAAAGTATTGTATTATTGTGAATGTGAGGACTATGCGGATGTTTATTTTGTTTTTATTCTTATATTTTTTCGTTCTCAGTTAGTTTTAACAATGGTCTGGCAATTTGAGAACTTTATGCGGCCTACACAAATGATTCTTTGGTATTGTTCGTCGAGTCGTTGAGCTCCTTAAGTTCTGAGCTGAGCTCCACTATTACTGACAAATGCTTGCAGTAACGGGACAGGTTCACTCAAATCTGTGTGGTTCATTCCTCAAAAGACCATTTCAGACTCTAATCTACATGGTCCTCATAGGGCCTGACCAATATGCCAATATCTGACCTAGGTATGTCCGGACTTCAAAAGAGACTGTGAGTTTGTTTCGGCGTTTCTTCTCAGAGTAGTCAGATAGGAAACGCCGACCTCATCTAGCTTAATTTTACAATTTTTTGATATTATTACGACGTGTAAAAGTGATTCCAATAACCTAATTACAGAATAAACAATTTCATTTCATTTCATTTCAACATACAACCTGCCTGACACTGACTTGCAAATTGGAAAAAACTTAAGATTTGAATTTTGCGGGCTACCGGCGCATCCCCCTTAAGAAAATCGCATCATTTGCACAACGCCATCTATCGATTAAGTACTCACTGGTAAACTCAAATTCTTCGTTCCAAGCCAAGAGCCAAGTAATAATAACTTTTGATTGAGTGGACAGATTCTCAAGATACGGACTATGACTATATTCTCAATCCCTTAACGCTCTTGAAGAGTCCCGCAAAAATGACAATAATAAGTACTTACATGTGGATTTTAAAATCAAGAGGGGAAAGAAGGGATGATTTTAGAAAAACGTAACTCTTTGTTAGTTACAAAAAGCATAAATTTTCACAGCCCTAAGTTAAAAAAAAACCGGCCAAGTGCGTGTCGAACCATGCACAATGAAGGGTTCCGTAGTTGGGATGAATTAATTTATCAAACAAACTTTCACAAAGTTTTATTGTTACGTCTATGGGCGTTTACTGTCCCTCAAAGTGTTAACATTGTAGTTAAAAAACTTGTTCTCGCACACAGAATGTTTGGGTTTTTGCAACTGCACATGTAAGTTGGTCGATTAAAAGTTTTTGAGCTAAGTCGCGGACAGACAGACAGACAGACAGACGGACATGGCGAAACTATAAAGCTTCCTTGTTGACTACGGAACTCTAAAAATGATAGGTTTCCCATAAAAACTTTCATCCCCTATATCCCCCCCCCCCCTTAAATTTGTTTTTGAGAAAATAATTGCCTATGTTCTTCCCCGGGATGCCATCTATCTCTTTACCAAATTTTATCGAGATTCATTCTGTGGATCAGGCGTGAAAAGGTAACATACAGAATTACAGACGGACAGACAAACAGAGTTACTATCGAATTTATACTTTTAAGCAACGAGTAGTATGGATTTTGTGTTCAATTCAAAATGAGCCAAATGCTCAAAAATTATGAATTCGGCGAAAGTCATTCTTCTACGGAGACTCTTAACACCGCGATTCAGAAAATGACGTTAAATGAACAACGCCATCTATCGAGTACGAAGTGATACTGTCAAAATATATGGGAAAACGTTCGAACACTCTGTAAGCTATGTAGAAAAGACTGTTTTTAGGGTTCCATGACTGACTTGACCTGACTTGACTTGACTTGACTTGACCTGACTTGACCTGACTTGACCTGACTTAACCTAACTTGATTTGGATTGAGTTGAGTTAACCTTGAGCAGGTAGATTTTATCGCAGCAGATACATTGGTAGTTGAAAGAAAAGTAGATTACGTACCTTGCTAAAGTGAGTAATTAATGACTCGTGTTAATTTAGTAAGCGCATTCGTGCCTTAATTACTCACTTTTTGCTCGATGAAACAATCTACAATTTTTAAGAAATTAAAATTTATCACCATTTTTTCATGATTAATTTGTATCATGATTTAAAAGATAGATAGCGCCACCTATGGCACTACTACCAAACAATGGATTTGGAAAACTTGAATTAACCAAACTTTAGATTGGGTAAATTCACAATGTATCGCGTTATGTTTCCGCGCGAACATTATGATGATTATAATCGTGTGTTACACACGTTCTCACAAACCTACCTGATTTTACGCTAGTGTCATTTTACGTCAATAGATGTCGTTACGTGTATCTACATTACGTACCTAATGAAAATTTCTTCTTGAATACTTTTAAACTCTTATATCTTTTGATATTTTGAAGCGATTGCGATGAAACAAAAATTAAATGATACATCGAGTTACACACAATATTTGAGTTTATAAGTTAACCATATTGATTTCGTACTTTTTACGTGATACTGGAACAATCAAACAAACGAACAGACAAACAGACAAAAATTCCTAAAATGGTAGAAATGGCATCTGTTGGTTATTCTTTTTTTGGCCACTCCTTACGTTTTTTTTTTTTTTTCTTTGTACAGAAACGCCTCGTCTACAGATTTATTATATGTATAGATTATTTTATATGATCTACAAATAGGTACCTTGTAGTAACAAAACATTCTTCTTGAAAAGTGAATCATGATTGACTGACAATTTAATAACAAAAACTTTAATAATATTCATTATTATATCATTAATATTTATTTAATTAAACAGCAATTGCAAAAGCTGATGAAAATGAACTGAATGCGATCGCCAATATTTTTGCTAAGGATGCAACGGTTAAAGTTGGAAGTGTAAAGTCTAATATGGGGCATAGTGAACCAGCGTCTGGCGTGTGTGCTGTTACTAAGGTAATGTTATTTTTTCCTCAGTTGCCGTGCTTCTAATTAGACGTAATAAGTTTAATTGTCATTGTTTCAAAATACAATGACACTTAAACTTATTTATTATTGATTTTTTGTATGATGTTCCAGTTGCCTGAATGCAGTTTTTTTTCACTTTGTTTGTAGTGTTCTATTTTTGGAAGTCGGTTGCTTTTTTTTATTATCTTAATACCTCGTTAATAATAAATGAATGCGGAGACAAATTATAATATACAATCTAGCATTAACATAATTATGTTTATTACCAATGTACAGACAAGGGTTTAAAAAAAAAACGGTTTTATTGCCATCGTCTTGCATAGTTTTATACTGTGTTTTGAAGTTAGTTTTGCCATTGAATCTAAATTAAAATAGTCTGTTCGGTAAATAGAACATCATTGTATATAATTTGCCTTCAATTATCATATTTTATAGAAACAACAATTGAAAATAATAATATTTTATTACGCATTTAAGCAAACATTATTAAATTGTTTTGGACTTCGAATAATGTGTTATGTTAATAATTAACCTTTGTATTTTTATTCTACTGTATTATTTTGAAACATTATATGTAGCACAATTTAAAAATGGTTAAATCAAAATTTGCTATTAAATAGGTTGTAAGATTTTATTTCTTATTTTACAGCTTTGTCTAGCGTACCACAAAGGTAAGCTACCAGCCAACCTGCATTACAACACCCCTCAGGATCAAATTCCTGCAGTAAAAGATGGAAGGATCCAAGTCATCACAGAAAATGCAGATTTTGATAGAGGATTCACAGCTCTGAACAATTTCTCTTATACTGGTGCCAATTTCCATATTGTGTTGAAGGGACATTATAAAGAAAAGGTAATTTTTAAACCCAACTACGACTAAAAAGGTATTAACAAGACCCCACAGACAGACAAATTAAAAATCCGGAGTCACACGTAGTCTGTTCGATTTATGCCCTAGTGTGTCTCCGGATTTTTAATTTGTCTGTCTGTGGTGTCTTGTTAAATACCTTTTTAGTCGTAGTTGGGTTTTAGTTTTTATTACTTTATTTTTTAGTTTACTAGACCAATGAACCAAAACCATCAACTCGTTGGTGGTTTTGGTTCATTTTTAGGGGTATGAGCAACAGGGAGTAAAGTTCACTCATACTCCATAGAAAAGGGAGGATCCTCCGACCAGACGGGTGTTGTGTCTAGCGGGCAACTGCCCAACGATTGATCTTGGGTTCTTGTATATATGTCCACTGCACGGTAAACTTTAATTGCGCGATGCAGGATTTATGTGACGTCTGTCTGACGTCAGGTCTTTGATGCGTAGTTCGCATGTGGCGATGTAGATACCGCCACACATTGTCCAACAAAATTATAATTATTTATCATTGAACTTTCAATTGCAGAATCTTCAAAGATACAAATGCCAAATCCCCCACATAGTACTAGCTTCAGGCAGAGAAGAATCTTGCGTGCAAAAAGTTTTGGACATTATGAAGGGTCATCCTATTGACCCTGAGGAGATTGCACTCCTACATACAGTTTATGAGAATGATATACCTGGACACACTGGACGAGGATTCACTATTCTGGGTAAGATATTTTTTTAAATATTCAAATATGATTCTTATTATTTAGCATATGCATTCGTAGAACTTAGATGCAGCATAAAGGTTAGGCCCCGTCAACGTGACATGGTTTCAGAATTATCTATACTCCATTTGAAATAAGATTAGACGTATAGATAAGCCTTTTTTACATTCCGTTCAACCGATTTTGAATTCTATTGCGTTGGTGGCATGACAAATGGCAGCCGCAGTAGATAGTTGGTATTGTGTAACTTTTTTTGCTTTTAATGCTATCCTTATGCCTACGGTATAGAAGTCAAAATCAGTTGAACGGACTGTAAAAGAGTTTGTTTTAATGTCTAATCTTATTTCAAATGGGGTATAAGTGATATGCCATATGCATATACAATGCGTCTACGCGGCGTCAACGAGGCGCAATGCCTACGCTCAGTGCGAGAACTCTCTTACAAAATCATCTGAGGACCAACGTTCTTAAAATTACATCTTTTATGTCTTCACCATATTCTTTACATACATAAACTCACGCCTTCTTCCCATGGGGTCAGGCAGAAACTACAGAACGTCCTACGATACTTACATACTCCTTTTGCCTCGTTTACGTTCATACATCTGGTCATATACGCACGCCGCCGGTTGCGAGTACTACACACTTGAATTTTCTGAAGAATATAACCAATAAGGTCACTATATGTCCTGTGGGCGACCAGAATTATTCTCTATCAGACAATAATTATCCTGTTTTCGTAACCGGTAGGTAATTTTACGAAGGTTTTGAAGGACAAGTACCTACAGAAACTTTTCGAGTTTTAATGACTACAAATTGATGTAATTAGTCTTTAACTATTGAATGTACCTTCGTTGTTACTGGGTTACTGTGTTATTCGTTTAAATGTTTTATTATTTTAGTCCTTGAAAGATTCGTTTTTTTTTTTTTTTTTTTAATTTTTTACTTTATATTTTTACTTTGACTAATCGTGAGCTTCCTGACACAGAATAAGTTATCCCGAAGTACCCAAAATAAGAGGACTTAGAGATTATTTTAAGAAGCTCTAAAGCAGGGCTTTTTGTCCCCTATTAATATTACAATAAACCAGCCAGTTTTGTTTATTTTCTAGACACAAACGAAAACCAAGAAACTGTGAGCATAACAGAGAGTGTGGATTATTACCCAGGAGTGAAACGTCCCCTATGGTTCGTGTACAGCGGCATGGGATCCCAATGGGCCGGTATGGGAGCCGACCTGATGAGGATACCTACTTTTGCTGCTGCCATCCAAAAGTATGTCTTTGTATTTTAACCGACTTCAAAAAAGTATTATGTTCGTCTGTTTGTATTTTTTTTTATGTAGGTATATGTTCATCGATATGTTCGTCAACTGTGGAATGATTTAGATTTTGTTATATACAGGGTTATTGGTAAAACACCAACAACCTCTTAAGGAGTCATTGTACTCATCATTATGAACTTTTACTTTTGGAACAAAATTGAAATCACGAAAAAAAAACAGCTGTTCCCTACATTTTTATGTTCGCATATCTCGTCAAAATGTACGGAGCAGCTGTTTTTTTATATATTTTTTTAATGATTTATGCCTGGTTTCTGAGCTACTCGATAAAGTCTCAATAATTATTTCTCCAAGAAAGTTATCAATTTAACCAAAACTTCCTTTATTGATTGTTCAAAATCAGGATATGAAGGTCAATTGCACAATCGACTTGTTAAACTACTGTTGAGGAACCACAGAAACCGGTAATAAGTGGTCAGTGTAACAACACCATTTTGAAGAACCAGATATTTGTATACGTTGAGAGGTGAAACACGTGTCGATTTCTTACAGGGTTTTTTATGGCTCTTGAGGAATAGTTAAAAGCGGAATAGGTTACTAAATATTGCATTTCATACATCTTTTTCCTACAGAAAAATTTAGAAGATTACATTTTTTATAAGACTCTATCTATTTACTTTGTTGCTTTGGTTTTCGGTTTCATATTTTATTTACTCAATTATGAAACTTAATTACAATTATAGAAGCTAACACTAACATATATAAATTATGTACAAGTATACAAAGGAAACATTTTTTTTTTAAAGGAAAGTTCTTTATTTGGCATCAAAAAATTCGTCCGTCCTTTGTTGCTTGATAATTTTGATTCTTGAGTTAAGTTATTCTTAGAGCCCGACCATTTTCCACGAGAGCATTCTTTGTATTCATTATTATACAGAATGCTCACCACTTAACAACAAAATAGAAAAAAGATGTCGTCTTGAGATAAAAACACTCAAATACACCTAATGAAAAACTAACAAAAATTTAAGTGGAACAAATACTTGGAAACTGTTTTTCATTTTAGGTTTTTTTCTTTACACAAAATTATTATTCACAAAGCAGCTCTTAGTTTTCGTTACATTAACTAAATATTATATTGCTACATCATGTGTAAAAAGCTGATTATTGTTAGATCTCATGTTTGTGTAGAATTATGCAGATTTTCGTTTGGTTTAACAGAAAAGAATAACACTGATTCCTTTTTCAATTAACTACCTATGTTCCGGTCTGTTAGCGTGGGTTTTATGTTTCTCTTCCCTTTCCTTTCGTGGGTTTATTTTATTGACTCATAGTATACTAACACTATGAGTCTCATTGTTACACTTATTTTTTATATATATTTTTTATTTAACTGTAGTTATGTGCCATTTTATGGCATTCTAAAAAGTGAGGACAACATTATGATGATAAAACATTGGCAATACTAATCCATAGTAGTATTAACTATAAAATAAATCATTACATCGAAATAAAAAAATATCATTATTTTTTTCAAATAAATTAGGTAATAGGTAGGTAGGGTAGTAATGGGCCGACTATGAGTTTTGCCGATCTTTGACTATAGATCGGCCGTCGAGAGAATGCGGTCGTGATACATGTGAGTTGGACAATTTCTAGTAACTTGGATAAAATTCCCAAAACATCTATTCGTTAATATGAAACTGATAGGTGTCAAGAATGTGATATATATGTGCTACTTCTAACAAACGCATAATCTCGATGGCTGGACTCTAAGCAGACTAGGAATATCATGAGTTAATGATGCAGAATCGGAGATAAAATAACTGTGAGACTGTAATTTAATTGGTGACAGAAAAGGTATAAATATTAATAAATATAATATTTATATAAATACAACGGCTGTTATTACTTAGCCGCAAGCAATCGCTTAAATCGACAAAATGTATATGGGTGACCATCTTTACATATCGAGACTCCTCCGTGCCTCGGAAAGCAAGTTAAGCCGTTGGTCCCGGCTGTCATTCGGTGATCTTTGACAGTCTTTACGGGTCGTCAGAAGCCCGAAAGTCTGACAACCCGTCTTACCAAGGCGTATCGTATTATCCAGTTACTGGGTTGTGGAGGTCAGATAGGCAGTCGCTCCATGTAAAATACTGGTATTCAGCTGCATCCGGTTAGACTGGAAGCCGATCCCAACATAGTTGGGAAAAGGCTAGGCAGATTGAAAATATATATTTGACAGATTTTTTTGTAACCAGACAAAAAATCTGTAAAAAAAAAACCTACACTACTGGGAACGTCAAGAGTTTAATAACTGTCATATTCACCTTGTACTTTTTAACCGGGGTTTCTTCTAGGAGTGAAAGGTAAAAATTTTAGCACGTAATAAATTTTGCACGCTTCCTTCGACTGTTTCGTAGACAAAATAAAAGATACCAGAACAAAAAAGACTCAAATTCCAAGTGTAACTTAAGTTATTTTTACGAGTTAAGGAGCACCCTTTCAACTTATTATGATAGATTGCCTTTGTTAATGTTTTGTTATCCTCAGAACAGTGATTAAGGTCAAATACTTGACTGGTTCTCCAAAAGATTTTAAACTTGTAATATTTAATAATTTCCTTGAACTTGTAACGATAGAAAATTACAGGATGAGTCAGCTTTTATCTTGAGGAAATAAATCAATCTTCTTTTTGGCGAAGTACGTTGTTTGATAGTTTTCTTAATTTAATATCCGTGTTATACCTTTCCTAGCAGTAATTAAATTAGAGACCTCTCCACAGTTATTTCAACTCCCATTAGGCATCACTAACTCACTGTCAAAATGACCTTTATTCGCATTGCGATAAAGTTGCTGGTGGGTTACTAGTGAGTTGGGTTGTTGTCAGAGGATAACTACGAAAGGACTGTAGTGTTGCAGTCAGCTCTCGTTTTTTGTAAACCCGTGTTCTATAGGAATAAAATAACATATTACTAAGAGACTTGGACTTGGAATAAGGTAATGGTGCGGTTTATAAGAAGATGTAGTGACAAAAATTGAGAAGAGTGTCCTTAGATGGTTTGATCACATACAAGGATGAATGAAAGGCGACTAAAAAAAGGTATTTACAAGGCAGATGCAAGAGGAAACACCAGTAGGGGGCCATAGAAGGACATTATAGTGACGTGATTGGTTATGCTCTTCAGAAAGATCAGATGTGTTGTACTCGCAACCAGCGTGCGTGTATGACCAGATGATAATGATGAACGTTTAGGGGTATGAGGAACATACGGTGGAGGTGTGCCCTGCTTGGGCGGAGCACCGCCGTATCCTCGTGGAGGTGACCTCTCGCGTCCGGCCTTGGTCCAGGCCATGGTACGGAGCGAGAGGGCATGGGAGGCGGTCACCTCCTTCTGCGAAGCAGTGATGCTCGCGAAGGAGGAGGCGGAACGCGTGAGGGAGAGGCAAAGCTTGCGCCCTCACGCCCCTAACCGCCGCCGCTGGAGACACCCTGGGCGTGACCTATGGTGGCCGGGAATCCCAGGCGGATTCCCGGCCACCATAGGCGCGGGCTTGCGGACGGCGAGCAATGGGTAGCTCGCCGTCCGATAAGGACCAGGCCCGGGTCGATGGCGCGTCGTGTTCCACGCGCGCCAGGGTTGCGGAATAGTCCGAAAGGGATACCGGGACCCTGGTAACAGGCAACTGAAGGAACACGGGTGGGTCACGGTGGGTCAGTAAGAGTCTGACACGCCCTTCCGCTCCGCCCAGAGCGGGAGAAGTCATATGATGATAAAAAAACCCAAAAAAAAAAAAAAAAAGGGGTATGAGGAACAGGGTGTAAAGTTCAATCATTCACCATAGAAAAGGGAGGACCTCCGACCAGGCGGGTGTTGTGTCTGGTGGGCAACTGCCCAACGATTAATGTCGAGTTGTATAATGTCCATTGCATGGTAAACTTTAATTGCGCGATGCAGGATTTATGTGACGTCAGGATTTTTGTGTGATTTCAAGTCTTTGATGCGTAGTTCGCATGTGGCGATGTAGATACCGCCACAAACGTAAACGAAGCAAAAGGAGTATGTAAGGCTTGTAGCAGGTGGCGTTCTGTACTTTCTGCCTGGGACAGAAACAAGGCGTAAGTGTATGAATGTATACAGGGTACCGGCCGTCTTAGTATAATATACTGAATTCATCCCATCAGTTTGAGGAGGGCTGTCCCTTACACCCTGTATTGGGATGAAATTCCAGAAAATGTGGCGGTAAAAATTTTTTTTTTTCTCATTATACATGCCGCGATAACTTTATATGAACGTATCGTAAGAGATCGAAAAATCAAATTCATAATCCTCATTAATTACTATGTCATCCATATACTATAACAATGAGTATCATTCGAAAGCACCAAGTTTCACTTTATATTGGAAAAATGCACTCAAAAACACGAATTAATCGTTGTTATTACGATGTCATGTCTTTCAGTTCGTTGCTATGGCAACGGTAGTGCCATAGCAACAAACAACAGCGGTGCGCCGTCACTCAGGACGCCCCGTCTGATAAATCCGCTCCGCCATCAGCCTGCGCCGTCACTCAGGACTCAGCCTTACCCTTTAACTAAGGCGGTGTATGAGGTACCTGCGCGGTGCTGGAGCTATTCTGTAAAATCTCACCGTGAAAACTTAACTTAAGTGAGCTTCAAGTGAGCTGTCATTCCACCTGATGCTAGGGATCGCTAGGGATTGACACTATTGACAGCTCACTCTAAGCTCACTTCATATTAGTTTTCACGGTGAGATTTTTACAGTTTATATCGTCGGCTGGGGTTCGAAGGTGTGAATTAAACTTTAAACTTTGCAGGTGTCACAAAGTACTAGAACCAAAAGGACTAGATCTCATTAGAATCGTAAAAGAACCAGATAATACCATATTTGACAATATCCTGAACGCGTTCGTTGGCATCGGAGCGATACAAATTGGACTGACTGATGTCATTAAAGAGATGGAGATTGTTCCTGATAACATTATCGGTAAGTAAATTACAATAATTTACTACAATTTTGTCTTGCGTAGGATGAGATAATTAAATTGACAGTTCGTTAATAATATGAAGCTACAAAAGAAGAAAATAAATGGACACCATAATGAGGCAGAGATAATATCGGTATCAGCAAGCACGGTAATAGCTTATTTATTATATTATCCATTTCATTTATTATGGTGAAGTTAGAATAGGCAAGCGGAGAGCAGTGGTAGCCCAGTGGTAACGGCCGCAACTTATGACTTGTAGGTCGTAGGTTCAAACCCTGACAAGCGCTTCACTTTGTGGAAATTCTTTCATTACCATTGCTCTCAAAACGGTGAAAGAAAACATCGTGAGGAAACAATATCCTAGAACCAAAAATTCGGAGACATGTGACATCTACCAACCCGCGTGGTGGATTACGCACTGGGCCCGCGTGGTGGATGACGGCCCACTCCCTCTCACAGAAAGGAGGCCTATGTCCCAGCAGTGGGAACATTATAGGCTGATTATGAGTAAGGCAAAGTACGCGTAACTGCCTACACGCTTTTCTACATATCTGCCGTAGATACATGAGGTAGTGATATAATTATACATATTTATACTCCAAATAGTTTTATTTCAAAAAGTAATTACTACGTTATTAGTATAGCCAATAGTTTAATTTTTATGATTGAGTGAAATGGGAATATGCGGAGTTCAAGCAGTTTATTAACAATCCATCAAAATCAATTTACTGAGCGTTATATCCCTACCATGTTTAAAACACAATACGTTATTTTTGCACGGCCAGCACTACGTCATTCAACTTGTCACTTAGAGCTTCCGTGTTTTTTTTGCTTAATATTGACACTAACATACTTCTGACTCACATCACTTTTTTAACTGAATTCACTCTTTGGGGCTATTAATGAAAAAACACGCTACTGCTACGCACCAACTTATAGCCACGCAACAGATTTTGATAAGATTTTCACCATCGTTTAGTGAATGTATTACGGAAGGTTTATGTTTATAGTACGTTACATAAAAAAATAAAGTAATAAAAACTAAAACCCAACTACGACTAAAAAGGTATAAACAAGACACCACAGACAGACAAATTAAATCAAACAGATTACGTGTGACTCCGGATCTTTAATTTGTCTGTCTGTGGTGTCTTGTTTATACCTTTTTATATATATATTTGAAATGTGCTCATTAAGCCCTTTCATTTGATACCCAACATGGTACGATTAAACAATTTTTTTTTTTAGTTCCTGACTTTATGTCATCTAGAAAAAAAAGAAATATATATATAAATTAAAAATGGCGGCCCATTTTTAATTTAATGTAACGTCACATAGCCTATAACCAGCGGACGATCAAGACGCGTCCAACAATACCTCATTTGTCAAATTGTGTTGAGTCGTTTAGAAGATATGAGGGAACAGATGAACATACATACATACATACCGGTCAAAATCATAAACCTCCATTTTCTTCGCCGTAGTCGGGTAAAAACTAAGAATGCTCGAGGTTTTGTAAAGTCATAAAAACTGTGTGAATCAGAAGCAGGCTGCTAGTGAATCCTGCCAGGGTTGCGGGAAAGTTCGAAAGGGATAGATTTTATTCAGTAAAAGTCTGACACACCCTTCCGCTCCGTCCAGAGCGGGAGAAGTCATTTGATGATTTCCCAACCTCAAAAAAAAAACAATTGTTTGAAATACGCCTTTAATTTTATTTTCGTTCTCAAAGGTCACAGTTTGGGTGAAATGGCGTGTGCGTACCATGACGATACCTTCACCTCTGAGGAGTTGATCCTGTCCACGTACAGCCGCGGGAAAGTGTGCTTGGAAACAGACCTTATTAAGGGATCCATGGCTGCTGTTGGTGTCGGATATCAAGCGGTAAGAATGATTTTAATTTGAACGAAGGAAATACAAAGAAAAATATTCAAAAATTAAATCAGTTTTTTTTTATGCTCCTACTAATTAAAAAAAAATCCGTTGTTTAAAAACATGCATGCAGGGTTGACTATTTTTTTTTTTATTGGCCTGTACTGTATTCCACTGCTGGGCAAAGGCCTCCCCTTTTTACTTCGAAATCTCTCCAATTTATGCGGTTTTTTTTGTGCTATTTTGTTTTGGTGGTGATATAGATTAAAAAAAAACATGTTTTTTTCAGATTGTAAATCAATGTCCACCAGAAATTGACATAGCCTGCCACAACAGCTTTGAATCCTCAACGATATCAGGTCCAGCTGACAAAATGAAGGAGTTCGTAGGTCAACTGACCGAGCGTGGAATATTTGCCAAAGAAGTTCCTTGTGCTAATATTGCGTACCATTCGCGATATATCGCGCATTGTGGTAAGTGAAATTGCAGTGTGATAATATTTTTGACATTGTTTTACGTCTGGTAGCTGTTATACTTGTCAGTGTCATGCAGAATCATGAGGATACAGTAGGTCGTACCCATTTAAACAACGTATTTTTTAAAGTCGATTTTCACATTTTAAAGTTATATATAAAGACTAGCTGCGCCCCGCGGTTTCACCCGCGTAAGGTTCAATCCCGTGGGAATATCGGGATAAAAAGTATCCTATCTGTTAATCCAGTTTATAAACTATCTGTTTGCCAAATTTCATCCAAATCCAGCCGTTTTTGCGTGGTTGAGTAACAAACATCCAAACTTTCACATTTATAAAGGATTTTTTATAGGAATAACCTATAAAAAATCTCATATTTATGTGTGTTAATGACTGTACCCACAGATCAATAACAATATTGTTAAACTATTCATCATTGCGAGACCACCAATGCAATATTTTATAAAATTTCTTATCATTCTACAAATTATTAGTACCAAACAACATTTTAATAATGAAATATTTTCCAGCCCATAAAACCTTTAAAGCCCTGTAATAATGAAATGTTGTTACCACATAATAATCTCAACAAATACTAGGTGAAAAGCACTAGAGTACGTGGAACAGTATCTAAATATAGGATTTGCGGATTACAAACCATTACCTCGTTTATGCTTTTTGTTGTTAGTTTTTTGCTATTTGTTTTGTATTCAAAACCATGAGTACCTATTATTTGATATGCTTTTAGATTTCAAATGTTTTATTTATTCATGAACACGAATGACAGTATTTAATTCATACTGTATAGTATTAATATTATAAGTAAATCTGTTTGTCTGTCTGTTACTTTTTCACGCCTAGACCTGGATCGTCATGAAATTTGACAGGTAAGTAGCCTGGAACCTGGAGAAAGACATAGGGTACTTTACATCCTAGGAAAATATAGTTTTATTTAAAAAATATTAGCTTCAAAATACACGCTTGAACGAAATCACGAGCAACAGTTAGTTACCTGTAGTTGTGGCGTATTAGCATAGCAATAGCGGTCACTGACCCACTTACATTTTTCAGCATTATATATTAAAAAATCAATTTTAGGGTATGAGGAATAGGGTGTAACGTTCACTCATCCACTATAGAAAAGGGAGGAGCCTCCCACCAGACGGGTGTTGTGTCTGGCGGGCAACTGCCCAACGATTGATATTGGGTTCTTCTATATATGTACATTACATGGTAAACTTTAATTGCGCGATGCAGGATTTATGTGACGTCAGGATTTTTGTGTGACGTTAGGTCTTTGATGCGTAGTTCGCATATGTGGCGATGTAGATATCGCCACACAATAAAGTCCACTAACGTCCTGAACCAATATCTATCGTGATCTTCAACATGTTCCTCCTATAATACATCCTAAGTATTCTAATCCTAACGTTATAATCCTTATCCTACGTATATTATAAATGCGAAAGTGAGTTTGTTTGTTTGTTTATTTGTTTGTTACGCTTTCACGCTAAAACTACTGAACGGATTTAAATTAAATTTGGCACAGGGCTAGACTTTGACTTGGAATAGGACATAAGATACCTTTTATCCCGATATTCCCTCGGGATCGAGACTTACGCTGGTGAAATCGCGGGGCGAAGCTAGTAATATTGTAAATGCGAAAGTGACTTTGTTTGTTACGCTTTCAAGCTAAAACGGCTAAACGGATTTGGACGAAATTTGGCACATGGGTAGACCATGACCTGGAAAAGGACATAGGCTACTTTTCATCCTGGATTGCAGTCGAAGTGGCGGGCAACAGCCAGTAGTTTATAGTTTCGGTTCCTACGGAGAGGTATTAGGGAAGGGCATTGATCGCTATTGCCATGCTAAAACGTGATAACTTTAGCAGGTAATGTCGCGATTGAAATGTAATCTTACCCACAACAGGTCCTGAGTTACTAAGACGTTTACGAGAAGTGATCAAAAACCCGAAGAAACGGAGCAACAGATGGATATCAACGTCAGTCCCTCAAGACAAGTGGAATGAACCTAATGCTGTTTACTCATCAGCTGAATACCATTCCAACAATTTGTTGGTAAGTTTTCACTTTTTATTTTTATTTCTGAATTATGTAGAAATTGAAAATAAGTATGTTCATGATTATCTAATGCCCGTTTTCACAAATAATAAGTTTAACAAATTATAATATAATATAAGCAAATCTCCAAGCAACAAGTCGCTTTTCATCATTCGTATAATAACATAGGGGTCGCTTAGTGGGTCCGCTAGGGCCGATGCCTGCCAGCGTTGCGGGAAAGTCCGAAATGGATACTGGGGCCCTTGGCAACAGGCAACTGAAGGAACACGGGTGGATTTTAGTCGGTAAAAGTCTGAAACCGGTCCCGGTCCGCCCAGAGCGGGAGAAGATATTTGATGACATCCGAAGTTCGAAAAAAAAAATTTAGTCACCTAGTGGTAAAAAAAACGGGCGTTAGTATTTCATTTTACTGATTTAGAAACTAATAGATGAGGATCGTAGAAGGTGGCTTCTATAATTTTAACCTACCCCATTGGAAACAGGCGTGAGTTTATATGCATAAAAACGAATGGGAGACTATTCACATTTTCCTAACTTCAACTATCGGGCAATATAAAAAAGCCACTATCATGAAACATTTCCGAAATCACGCAATATAGCTTTTTGAAGTAAAAAGCAACAATTTTAGTGCATAAAAAACACCTATAAAACTGTTTAAGATTTTTTTACTTCATTTAGCTAACTTGTGTGGTTTAGGAGATAATTATTTTGTTTTTTTTTTTGCACTTTACAAGTGGCTTTTTTTCCTTGCTCCTCAGTGTAGTTCCAAATTCAGTCAAAAACAAATGTTTGAGATGCTATCTAACAAAAAAATAACAGCACAAAACAATAATCTACGTCGAGTTTTTCCTTTTTTCGTGCATGGTTAGTTTTAAATACATGGTAAAAATTTCTAAAGTTGAATAACTAAACTAAATGCATTCGACAGAAACCAGTACTTTTCGAAGAGATGTCAAAGATGATACCAGATAACGCTATCGTCGTCGAAATCGCTCCTCACGGTCTACTCCAGGCCATTCTAAAGAGATCGCATAAAGAATGCACACACATCCCTCTTACTAGACGTGGCAACACTAACGGAGTGAAGTTTCTTCTGGAGGCTGTTGGCAAGTAAGTTAGAAATAGTATAAAAGGTAGGGCAGGAGGTGTCCCCCACTCCAAAATGTTGGCACGTAGTATTTTTTAACCCAACTACGGCGAAGCAAAAAGAGGGTTATGATTTTGACCGGTATGTATGTTTATGTATGATATGTATGTATGTTCATGTGTTCCCTCATATCTTCCAAACTACTCATCAAAATTTGAATCGATGTGAAATGAGGTATCGTGGGAAGCATCTTGATCGTCCGCTAGTTAAAAGCTATGTGACGTCACATTAAATTGAATATGGCGCCCTCTAGAGGACATAAAGTCATGAACTAAAGAAAATATATAATTAAATATGTGGCCATGTTGGGTATCAAATGAAAGGGCTTAATTTAAATTTAAATAAAAATAAAAGTTATAAAACCAAAAATATAATTATAAAGAAGACATCACAGACAGACAAATTAAAAATCCGGAGTCGCACGTAATCTGATCTGTTCGATTTATACCCTAACCCGTGTGACTCCGGACTTTTAGTCGTAGTTGGGTTTTAGTTTTATAACTATTATTTTATATAAACCTGCTTGGTAAATTCTGCGTGGTTTATCCTGCGTAGTATATTAGTTATCCTACATAATATAAATACAAGGACCTAAAATAACCTTGTAAAACATGCGTGGTATTTTTTTTTTATCTTTTCATGCGCAATGTTACAGTTAGACCTTGGAAAATATGTTTTCAGTTTGCAAAGATTCGGTCACGAATAAGTTAGTTTGATTTGAGCTAGAACAAAATTCCTAGAAACTGATTCGTTTCTTTAACGCCTGAATTCTTTAGTACATAATCTTTTCTACAATTTTCAAGGACAGCAGTCGTACTTATGTCCTCTAGACTTAAGAAACAACCTTGTTTTTATTGATATTTAATTTCAGACTGTACGAGGCTGGTGTTAATCCCAGGGTGAATGTTCTATATCCTAAGATAGAATTCCCTGTCTCTACTGAAACGCCTCTTTTGTCAAATTTTGTTGAGTGGGAGCACAGTGAGGATTGGTAAGATATTGAATTGAATTTTATATTTTTATGACATTCTTTTAGTTTTATGTCGTGATGGCCCAACGGTTAAGAGAAAATAGGGTCGGTCCCCTCCCCATACAAACGCTTTCGCCTGTTTTCTCTCTTGTTTATGACCTTAAAGCAATGATTTTTTACAGTAAAATAAATGTCAACTAAATGATAAATGATTTATTTCTGTAAGTAGGTTTGTACAAACACTTTTACACGTCAAACTAACTAGTCACGTGTAACTAGTTATATGCCCCTATGTTTTCCGTTTTGACGATACATTATTAGTAGAAGCACTAGAACCCTCTGAAAATGCTCAAAATTGCCTGTTTAGACCTCTGTCATCGGAGGCCTATTGTACAACTTTGACAACTATTCATGAAAAAAGAAAAACATACGGGACAGTAAATATCCTTCTTATTCATTTTGTAAAAAATATCTTTCAAATGGAGGAGTTAATAGACGAGAGCCGAACCTCGAATTTTGACTTTTTGAACGAAGAAAAGACCGACCCTATTTCCTCTTAAGGTTTCGGCACTCATTCACGAGGTTGTGGGTTCAATTCCGGGCAAGTACCAATGTGACTTTTTAAATTCTTATTCTACTTGTTTATCTTGGATATTACTGACGTCGGTGAAAGAAGAATATCGTGAGGAAACTTGGACTTGTAGTTAATATAAATCTGAAATCACCAACTCGTCTTGAGCAAGCGCAATCTACTTTAAGTGTTTTCTCCCATACAAAAAAAAAACACAAACCTTTTTTTTCTCACGCGTGGAGATACTAATACCATTAATACGTTAATATCACGTAAAAGGGGGTATACCAAAAACATTTTTTTTTAAATTTCGTGACTTAAACTTTTCTATGAGTATGGAGCTCAATTTTCAGACCACTGTGCGACGTGCGGCTGTTGACTATTTTTGTCCTGTGCCCGTGATTATAACGTAGATCTATTTTGTTTTATTTTTCTGATAACTCGAGTGAATTATCTTTTTGTATGCACGTATTTTGTGCCAGATAAAATAAATTTTCTTTCTTTCGTTTTCTTATATACCTAGCTGAATAAAAAAATCTGCTTTAATTATTACTACAACTTGAGAAAAAGGCGAAAAATTACTGGCTTCTTTGTGACTTTTTTTCAGGTAGTATGTTTATAATTGATGAGCTTCCTCAACTTAGGTACCTTAATTTGGGATATTTAGATACTCTCTGCTCTATTATATGCGTCCTGGTTGAGCCTAAATTCCGGCGTAACCTGAACCTAGCTTTACTCCCTCATAAACGGTTTATGGTTTAATTATCATGACGTCATGTCAGGCCGGTGACATCTCGTCGCGTCCCTAATTTCCCATGCCGAGTGATCGCACGTAGGCCCGGTTTAGATGACAAGCTCTCAACGCATTTTGTATGTATTTATGATTATTAGGGAAAGGATGCTGAAATGTTAATAATTAGGAGATGCATAAATTTAGCCGATCCTTGTCAAAAATATCTTGATGAAAATGCTCCATAAAAATAAAAAAATGCTCTTAATATTTCTTTCATTGCAATATCAGCTCAGTTTAAAAAAAAAACATCAAATTAAATATTGATTTAACTTTCAACAGTTTAACCTTAAATAAATTGATGTACTGGATTTAGTTTTATTACTAGGGAAGCACAGGAATTTAATATTTAGAATGCAAATATCATACCTTAAAAATGAAGAAAGTTGTACAACTTTCCTCATTTACTACACATACAAAAGGGAGATCGAATTAATTTTCAACTGCACTAAACGTTTCGAATGCTTCATTCACATTCAAAATTGAAACATACTCTGTTTGCAGGCCGCAGCTATCTTTCCTGGAAAAGGATGAAGTACGAACAGCAATGGAGCGCAACGTTGCAATATCCACACAGGATGATGACAACAAGTTCCTAGAAGGACATATTAGAAACGGTAAGTCATGCAATAAATTGAAGAATTATTCGGAGAAGTTTGACAGGATATTATGGTTTTTTGATGCAGAACATTTGGCTCATGGTTAAAAGCGTAAGAAGAATAATTCGGAGAAGTTTGACAGGATATTGTAGTAAATTTTTGATGCAGAAGATATTGCTTCATGATGAAATAAAAGCGCAATCTATACAATTTGGTAAAGTTTGCTGGAGCATTAAGTCTTTGTTTGATGATTTGAAAAGGACAAAAACGAACGGTATAGTGTTCATAAACTGTTATTAGCTAGAAAGTAAATTTCAATGTGGCTTGAAGAAATTGGAGATGACGCGGACCTTAAGGCTCAAGATGGAGCTTCGTTCCTGAAATTAGACAAATACTATCAAAGTAAACTTTCTACGATTAGGTTTTTTTCTAGATAATTATTTCCATCGTGGTATCCAAATGCTGTTAAACCGCAGACACAGTGCAACGCAGTTTTCAGTGTACATTACAGCTTTTTTTCTTTATGTCCCTCGGCAAACTTCGTGTTTCGTCAGTCATCGGATTTCTATCAGTTGCCCTTTGCATTTGGTGCAGACCGGACGCTCAATCGACTAGGAAGTATATAGAGTTGTTAATACTCTTCTAACTCAATTCGTCAAAGACTTTCTAACTAACAACAATGGTTTCTCGTCCACACGTGTGCCGGCCGGTCATGAAATTGTTTAAGGAACATACAGACGAATTGAGAACCTCCTCCTTTTTGAAGAAGTCGGTTAAAAATAGTTTTACAGCTTTATATAGTTCACACAGAAATCAAAACAAAACAATGATAAAGTACTTAGTTTTGATTTAAAATCATTATACACGATAAATCTAATAATTGATGGACATGGAAATTGGCATTCGTTTTTATTCGGAAATGCGATGTTTCCCGAAGGACATTAAGAAAATAGTGTTGTGCTGTAGAAACGTAGAAAAAGTAGACAATAGCGCCTACAATTTTTACTTTCTAGGCTGCGCGGCGATTTTAAATTGCATTTTAATTTATAGGTGCCAACGTTCTTCCTGAATCAGCTGTCTTAGTTCTAGTGTGGGAAACCCTGGCGATGCACGTTGGCAAAAGCTATACGGACCAGTCTGTAGTCTTTCGAGATATTCACTTCCATAGCGAAGTGGTTTTGAAACCAAACGTTCCACTTAGACTCTGTATTGCTATTAATAGGGGCAGCAATAAATTTGAGGTAAGTAACTGAGTAACAATTATAACAAAAGATCAGATTCTCTTTGTTGTAACATGAACTAAATTCTAAACCATGATTGCCGGGGTTTCAATGCGGTAAAATTTTAATTAAATTATGAAACTTCAAAGCAATTAAGGATTGTTTGAGCCCCAATTTCTGTAACAGTACCGTCTAAAATAAATTGGCCTTTATTAAATTGATCTAGATTTTGTTATCAGAAATCTGTGTTAATTTTATTGAAAAGTCAAGCATTATATTTTTATTACAAATATAACGGATTATTTTGTAGCATGTTCATCGCCACATGCAAACTGCGCATCAAAGACGTGACGTCAAACAAAATCCTGACGTCACATTAAAAATCCTGCATCGCGCAATTAGAGTTTACCGCGCGATGGACATAATACAAGATTCCAACATTAATCGTTGGGCAGTTGCCCGTCAGACACAACACCTGTCTGGTCGGAGGGTTCTCCTTTTTCTGAGTGAACTTTACACATTGGTGATTCCGACGTGATTCATTCTCATTTTTATTGAGTTCTACCCCGTAATACTTCAATTTCATCTCAAATGAGAGCATGTTATTGTCCCTTTTACAGGGCAAATGCCACTTTTGACTCATCTATCCATGTTACATCCCACTACTCCAATTATGAAGTCTATAGTTCCGACAATATTTTCATTTGATTTATCAACGGTATATAAATTTTCTTCAACGTTTTAGGTCAGTCAAGATGCCATTCGAATTGCAAGTGGTATTGTGAGCAGTGTTCGAGTTCTCAAATTCTATAAAGAAACTGAAAACACAGAGTCGGACGATGAAGAAATAGTTTTGACCCGCGATGATGTTTATAAGATTCTTAAATCTAGAGGATATTCTTACAAGTAAGTTAAGTTTCCTTGTACATTCGCTTTGTTCGTACCTACGAGTATTTATAAGTACTCGTATACCTACATATTATTAATTTAATTAAAACACGGAACAAGACACACTGGGGGCGTTTAGTGCCCCGCAAATTGTTAAATTGATTAAGTTTATACAAAAAGAGGTTTTTATGCTTTCACTTATTTGTAGTGATAAAAATCAATCTGTCTAGCCTTTTCCCAACTATGTTGGAGTCGGCTTCCAGTATAACCGGATGCAGTTGAATCAATCTGCCTAGCCTTTTCCCAACTATGTTGGGTTCGGCTTCCAGTCTAACCGGATGCAGCTGAATACCAGTATTTTACATGGAGCGACTGCCTATCTGACCTCCACAACCCAGTAACTGGGTACTACGATATCCTGGGTTAGACTGGTTGTCAGACTTTCGGGCTTCTGACGACTCGTAACGACTGTCAAAGATCCACAAATGACAGCCGGGACCTACTGCTTAACGTGCTTTCCGAGGCACGGAGGAGTCTCGATATGTGAAAATGGTCACCCATCCACGGACCAACCCCGGCAAGCATAGCTTAACCTGATGGATCGACCCGAGCGGCTGTTATTACTTAGCCACGAGCACCTCCGGATGCAGTTGAATAAATTCGCATACGCAGCGAGCGCGTTGAACAATCGCCTCGCTGATAACTCGCTCGCAAATCGCCAGTGTAACATGGCCCTTAGACCGCGACAATTAAGTACTTTATTTTTAAATGTTAAAAACTACTTTAGCACGTTTAAGAAATAAAACAAGTTTTCCTGCTTGAACAAGTCATTATCAGGTAATGTACCAGCTCCATTCCGCTTTAATCCCAGCTTCAGCATAAAAATAGTAGCCAATTTACATCAAAACCATTATTTCGACGTTGCTTTTACTCCTCATAAAACTTGCAACATAAAATTGAAGAAAATAATGTAAACAAGGTATCAAATCCCTTCAAATGAACTCCGGAAAAGAGGCTTATTTCAATGATATGACTTAACTTGATGCTCCTCTCATTTAGTTCTCGTATTACCTACTTATATATTTTTCTGGTATTATTATGCGTTTCTTAATTTTAAGGTATTTTTATAATACTTAATATGTTAATGTTTGGCTCAGACCAAATAAAAAACCAAGACAGATCGCTGCGAACAATTCAGTGAAGCATGCCAAAACTGCACCACTGCTCTGTGCATACACGCTCAAACGCACACATTTACAATCAAACTACACCAAAATATGTGCACAATGTTTACGAAACCGGTCTCACGTTACTGTTGACAGCGCTCTGTCTTGGTGTTTTATTTGGTCTCAGGTGTTTGGCGTATTAGCCGTTGAATTGTAATTTTTGATTTGTCCTCGCTTTCCTGCAATCTGTGGAGTGGGAAATCTGAGGGAGTGATTTTGTGAAAAGGGACGGAAGTGTATTACATGAAGTCGGGGAAGCGCGCGCTATTTGATTTGACCAATGAGCGCGCGAGGTTCTAGAGTTGGCCGTCAGAAACGATCTTGTCGAGCCCCCCCCCCCGCCCCATTAATGTTGCTTATTGTCAAGGTGAGATGTCAGATCTTACACATCATAATATGCGACTGCTCGCTCGTTTTTTTTTTCCAATTTCTTTTTCTTTATTTATGTACTTCAGCGGCATTCCAAAACTAAAACCTTAACACCGTCACTCAGTAGTGTTTATGGCCGATGACACTGGGCCGCTACCAACTTTACTGAGTGAATACTGTCCTTACTGATTAAAAAAAAAAAATTGTTTATAAACGACTGTTTTACACATTCAAAAGTTGTTAGAGTACATTATACATTCTCAACAGACAATATCGAGATAAAGACCTATAAACTAATAAACAAAAATGTTTCCCAGTCAAAATAGCCGCACGGGTCGATCCAACAGGTTAAGCTACGCTTGCCGGGGCTGGTCCATGGATGGATGACCATATCTACATAGCAAGACTCCTCCGTGCTTCGGAAAGCACGTTAAGCCGTTGGTCCCGGCTGTCATTTGTGGATCTTTGACAGTCGTTACGGGTCGTCAGAAGCCCGAAAATCTGACAACCAGTCTTGCCAAGGGGTATCGTATCACCCAGTTACTGCGTTGTGGAGGTCACATAAGCGGTCGCTCCATGTAAAATACTGGTATTCAGCTGCATTCGGTTAGACTAGAAACATATAGTTGGGAAAAGGCTAGGCAGATTGATTGATTGTTTCCCAATCAAAATACTTTATGTATCAAATTATCCTTCTTTTCAGGGGCAGGTTCCAATCCATTCAATCATCTGTCCTCGACCGCCAAAAAGCATTCGTTCAATGGAACAGTGACAGCAACTGGGTAACTTTCCTGGACTCTCTGATCCAACTCAGTACACTATCGAGGAACCATGAAGGGGTCTCAGCGCCCAAGTTTATTAGGAAATTGAGGATCAGCGTCATGGATCAACAGATATTGGATAATATTAAAATCAATGGCGTTAATTGTGTTGCTGCTCAGTATAATAGCATTCATGGAGTTGTGAAGTAAATATAGTGTGCATTATTTACATTTTTATTTCGCAGGAGCAGCCCTGTCCGTCTTTCTGAATTTGGACCCATACTCCGATTGCTTAAAAAAACTTTCAATTAAATCCGTAGGATTTTAAAGGAATTTCCTTTAAAATCCTACGGATTGTCCGTAGGATTTTAAAGGAAATTCCTAATCCATAGCTTCATAAGTTAAAAAAAATCGTCTGTACGACAACGTAAATAACGCAATGAATTTCGTTGAACTGTCAAAATTAAAAGCATTGCCAAATCTGCCTACTCTTAAATACCAAACTTGATGTTATATTGTTGTTGTTTGTAACTAGCTACGCCCCACGGTTTCACCCGCATAAGTATCGATCCCGTGGAAATATCGGGATAAAAAGTCATTTATGCCCTAACTCAGGTTATGGTCTACCCTAGTGCCAAATTTCATCCAAATCCGCTCAGCCGTTTTAGTGTGAAAGCGTAACAAACAAATAAAACTCTTTCTATTATGGGTTTTGTCAGAGGATGGGAGATAGAATGGTTTATCGATATTTTTTTAGATTTTTGACTATTTTACTTGAACTACGAAAAGGTTATTGTGCTCAGTGTTTTTTAGAGCCGAATTTTTATTTCATTCAATAAATGAAAAATATACTTAAAAAAGATTCTGAGGCTTTTAGAGGAATGCTAGCTTATTTAAATAATACTTTTATGCTTCTCCAAATTACTATCTGAAAGTGTTTGTTGTACATAGAGTGCTTTTAGAAACACAAAATATTTAGGTATAAAAAAAGCAAAACTGCAAAAGTAATTAAGTAATTTAATAATCTTTCTAGCTTTGAGAAGTACAAAATGCGTTCGTGGAATCCGAAATATTAAAAACTTAATATTGGATTTCAACTGGAATTTATTGTATAATAGATAAAAATAAAAAAACACAAATAGTATTGGTGTGAATCGGTTTATACAGGGTACAAAGAATATCGACGTGCATGGATTCAGAACATGATCCTAGGCCCACCAGCGTCGAATAGAGAGAGTGTAACACCAAATAAAAAACTTTTTACAAAAAAAAAACCAACCGACTTCCAAAAAAAACACTAAAAAAGTGAAAAATAACTTTAATTTCGGAAGTCGGTGTCTTTGCTTTTCAATTTCCGTTTTTTGCCACCGACTTCCGAAATTAAAGTTATTTTTCACTTTTTAGTTGTGGTACCTACCCCACACAAATCCGAATACCACTACCTGCTATGTCAATAACAGTGAAGGAGTCAAACAGGATATCGTCTAGATACTCAAAATTACACAAGCCAAGTTTATAAAATTTATATGGGCCCACCTCGGAAGCATGACCTACCAAACAAAAAAAGAATCATCAAAATCGATTCATAATTGGCGGAGTAATCGCGTAACAAATATACAAAAAAAAAAAAAAAAAAACATACAGACGAATTGAGAACCTCCTCCTTTTTGAAGAAGTCAGTTAAAAATGGTACACACCAAAATTTTTATGCAAATGAATTAAGAATCTCCTCCTTTTGGAAGTCGGTTAAAACTGATGAAGCAGTGGTGTGACACTCGGACTGCCAAGTCAAAAGTCTCGAGTTCAGGCCCAAGGCACTCTTGGCTTTTCTGATTCATGTGCGTATTGTATAATTATCACTTGCTTTAAAACGGTGAAGAAAAACATCGTGAGGAAACCAGCATGCTTGTGAGATATTTCTGGACGACATGTGAAGCTAAGTCAGAGCCCTTGGGCGGCTTTAAAACTCTGGCACCAGGTTAGTCACTAACCACATGAAAAGAAGAAGACTGTGGAATTTGTTCAGTACGCATTAATACTGACATGATGTTATGACGTATCATATTTGTCAAAAAAGACAATAATAAAAACAATAAAGGCACTTCTGAAACAAATGAGGGTTTATTTATTTATTTATTTATTTGATAGGAATAACAAACAGCAGTATATTACACAGTAGGCATACAATGTAAAACTTGCAATAAAAGCAACAAATACACTACTCAATACGTTATCCACAGATTACAATACAGAATAGCTTTGATAACATTTTTGTTTTTGAGGGTTGATAACATTTTTGGATGTCATCCCTTTGAAGTGCTCTTTCGTTTGAGGAAACAAAATATTTATGAGAAATCGCCCCAATAATGGTTTTCCGCGAATTCTCAATAACGTAGGCAGATTCACTTTTGTATTATAAGCCAGCTTACTTCGTTTTCACTTAGCGTTTTTATTGTTTTTGCTCAGCTCCTAATGATCGTAGCGTGATGTTACACAGTTTATAACCTTCCTTAAGAATTGGGCTATCCAATGAAAAATTTACTTTTCAAATCTGACTGGCATTTCCAGAGAACAAACCCCCTACATACAAACAAACAAATTTTACCTCTTTATCATATTAATTAATATTATCATAATAATAATAATATCAATTCGACACATCATCTCCGGGTGTTCTCGTCTAGCTAACGGAGAGTACTTGCATAGACACAGCCAGGATTATCCATCAGCAACTTGCTCTAAAGTATAGCCTTGTGGAATCGGAAGTGCCGTACTACAGGTACGTGCCCGACCCAGTTCTCGAAAATGGAAATATCACATTGTACTGGGATCGATCCATCGTCACTGACAGGACTATTGTTGCCAATAAGCCTGATATAGTGGTGGTGGATCGAACAGAGCGGCGCGCAATGATCATTGACATAACGGTCCCGCATGACGAGAACCTCGTGAAGGCCGAGAAAGATAAACAAATCAAGTATCTTGACTTGGCTCACGAGGTTGTCGACATGTGGGATGTGGACTCTGCGATCATTGTGCCGATAGTCGTATCAGCCAATGGCTTAATTGCCAAGAGCCTCGACCAACATCTACGGAGGCTCTCGTTAGGCAGCTGGATTAAGGGCTTGATTCAGAAAGCGGTACTTCTGGACACGGCCCGTATTGTTAGAAGGTTCCTCTCTCCGGAGCCCTGACCGCCGGTAGCTTGGACCCTGTTCCCGATACCGGTGGGCGACTATTTTTTATATTTTTAAATGTTTTTATATTTTTATATTCTAATATTTAAAAATGTAATTTATATGTAACTTTATGAAATAAAAGGAAGAATAATAATATAATTATTATGTATAACAATAATGTTATTATAATAAACAAAAATATAATTATAATACAACATCATTTATTAAAATTAACTTGAGGAACTAGAAAAGGCTAAATACCATTTCCTAATGCTAAAGAAGAAGCAACAAACTTTGCAATATTACAAGACGACAGTGTCATATAAAATCACATCATGCCTGTATTCTCTAAAGGGTTCGAAAGGGGCAGAGGTCCAGCTTAGTTCACCAAATTTCACCAGTTATGTTTAAGTGTCCATGTAACAGGGAACCCATTGCTATCTACCACAAATCCAGACTCTTAGGCTATTACTGAGAAATCCAGATGGAAAAACCCAATAACATTTCACCCGACCAGAGAATCGAACCTAGGACGTCATGCCCAGAAGTACCTAGTGCTATTGCGACCACTAGAGTAAAAAGGCAGTCAACGTCATTATTTAAAAAAAATACAAATGTTACATTATTCATTTACTTTTCAGGTGTGCAGGTGTCGAGCTTGATAACGTAATATTTGTAGATAAACCTGTGGTACAGCTACAACCCAAAGTTTTGTTAACTAGAGCGTTTTATCCACACTACTCAATGGACAAAGTTGACGTAAGTATCGTATTAGAACAGAAGAATATTTATTATGTACATCGTTTTTAGACCAATAATTTTGGTGTAAATGCATCAGTCATTATATTTGAAAAGGAAAATGTACAAATTAGACTTGAAAAGGAGAATGTACATTTATATTTAACTAATACTATGATGATGGGCATATTTTATAAATAACTAGCTGCTAGCCCCGGCTTCGCACGGGTAGCACTAAGTACCTATCTACACCTACTTACATATCTACTACCCTACCTACCTTACCTACCCTACCTACCCTACCTACCCTACCTACCCTACCTACCCTACCTACCCTACCTACCCTACCTACCCTACCTACCCTACCTACCCTACCTACCCTACCTACCCTACCTACCCTACCTACCCTACCTACCCTACCTACCCTACCTACCCTACCTACCCTACCTACCCTACCTACCCTACCTACCCTACCTACCCTACCTACCCTACCTACCCTACCTACCCTACCTACCCTACCTACCCTACCTACCCTACCTACCCTACCTACCCTACCTACCCTACCTACCCTACCTACCCTACCTACCCTACCTACCCTACCTACCCTACCTACCCTACCTACCCTACCTACCCTACCTACCCTACCTACCCTACCTACCCTACCTACCCTACCTACCCTACCTACCCTACCTACCCTACCTACCCTACCTACCCTACCTACCCTACCTACCCTACCTACCCTACCTACCCTACCTACCCTACCTACCCTACCTACCCTACCTACCCTACCTACCCTACCTACCCTACCTACCCTACCTACCCTACCTACCCTACCTACCCTACCTACCCTACCTACCCTACCTACCCTACCTACCCTACCTACCCTACCTACCCTACCTACCCTACCTACCCTACCTACCCTACCTACCCTACCTACCCTACCTACCCTACCTACCCTACCTACCCTACCTACCCTACCTACCCTAAACCTCACGGAGCCCGAGACCTTTCCAACGAATGCAAAACCGTGGAAATCGGTTCGTGCGTTCTGGAGTTATAGCGTCAGGAAGGAAAACCCGACTTATTTTTATATAGTAGATAGAGAATGTAAGGTTTTTGTGAATGTAACTAATACTTAAGTTACACAAATGTTCCAAGGTAGACTGAATGCCACAAACATTTTATAGCAGTCAACGTTTGGGTAATGCAGAGACAAACAATCCAATTGCGAAAATTGAGGAATAAATATTAGTATAATGTGATCTATAGTATCTGTTAATATGATTTTATTATTAATGTAAAGTTTTCAGCTTTTACTCATTATTTGGTAAGTGAAGTAGATCTATTTTGCAATTTGTAAACTGTATGCAAGCAAAGCAAAATTGATTTTCATTTCATGACAATGAATGCCGGTTATTTTTTTAAACCAGCTAATATTTTAAAGCGTTAGCTTTGTCGCTTGGTTGTTTTTTTTTAACCCAATAAAGCTTACGGATGACTGGGTTTAGTGACATGTCACGCGTAATAATAGAACAGAATAACATACGCAACAGTTTTTATTCCAAAAAGATGACCTACTTCATGTGGGCGAAGTCGCAGGAAACAGTTAATGAACAAAGATGTATGAAAGTGTACAAAGCAAAAAGTGTACGTATGGACCTTAGCACCTAAAATTGCCCGTTGCTATGCGGAAAAAGCGTGGGTTTACATAATTATGTATGTTAAGAATGACGGAATGAATGACGTATTCAAAATCCCACGCCTAGCCTTTAGCTTCGTTTAAATTGAAAGCTAAAGATATAAGCTTAGAGGCAGCGTTTCCTCACATTTTCTCATAGGATGGGCAGATTCTTAATTGAATGTCAATCACGCTGGAGCGTTCTTGGCACAAGATTTAATCTGCAGCCTTGCATCTAGGATGAAAGCCAGCGAGATGTTTACAACAGCAAAATAGTTTTACTAAACATTTTGTCATTATTTAGAACCAATATGAAATAACGTAACCGTTAATAACAATACGCAACTAAATTGGTAACACCGTTTATTATTAATTGCATTATAAAAATAGACTATTATAGATTAGAGAGCAGTGGTGGCCCAGTGGTAACGGCCACGACTTACGAGTTGTAAGTCGTAGGTTCAAACCCTGACAGGCGCTTTACTTTGTGTAAATTATTTCATCGCCAGTGCTCTCAAAAACGGTGAAGGAAAACATCGTGAGGAAACCGGAATGTCCTAGAACCAAATATTCAAAGACATGTGACATCTACCAACCCGCACTGGGCCCGCGTGGTAGATTACGACCCGCTCCCTCTCACAGAGAGGAGGCCTGTGTCCCAGCAGTGGGAACATTATAGGCTGATTATGCTTATGCTTATGCTTATTATAATTATAACTGGCAAATAACAACTTAGTTAATTGTATAATATTGTTTAAAAGACTGCATTTTGGAGTTATTTTTTAATGTAAATGGTGAATAATTTACATTGCATTAAATAACGGAAGTTAGTATACTTTTATATCGTAATAGCGAAAGGTTTCTAACCGTTATTTGTCTAATATACATAGAGTAGGTACAGATAGAAAATATTTTTTCAAAATTCAATAAGACAGATTCCATTCTGATTGGTAGCTAGAATATTGATATTAAAAATAATTAATTTGATTTGTTTCAGCTTAAAACAGCTCTTCAAATAATACTTCAAATCGTGGCCGAAAACACAACAATGAAAGGAATTAAAGCGACCCAGATCGTAACGTCAAATATCAATATAAATTGTATTATCCAAGAGATTTCAAACTATATACCCAATATTACAATTGACGTTGCTTCAATTATAAATGTCAATATTGATTTTGATACTTTGTTAGTACAAAATTCCGACGTCGATAAAGCAAATCTTTTTATTATTGAAGATCTGTTGGGAGATGAAAAGGTAAGAACCGACTGAATTAATATGATTTTGATCGTGGATTTATGTCGAGGACGACGAGATATTGGTTGAATAAGTGAATATTGGTCTTATGAAGACGTAATTTGAAAACTAGCACGTTATATTTATATTTACAATACCAATAAACCATTATTATACATTCTTTTAATATGGATTCATCCATGTGTGTTCAACAAAATCACTAAAACTTTTTGGGATTCAGTTTCATTCTTTATATCCAGAAAGCGACTATGTTATTTTTCTTACCTTTTATTATATAAAAAATAATAAAATACATTAACATAAATAGCAACACAATTTAATTTCAATGAAATCCCATCGCACATTTTCCTTTTCCAGAAATTGGAGTCGCTACGAAATATTTCGAAGGATAGTTTCGTTTTAGCACTAGAGTCGGGAGTGCCAAAGCTTCAAGGACTTATGAACCACTTTAGCGTCATGAGTTCTATGTCGGATGGAAAGCAAATATTAATATTATTGAAAAGGCAGAATGTCAAGGATGTTACTTATGTGCCTGTAAATTGTGATAATAAATTGAATTGGGTGGCGCGCGTATATGATGAACTCAATAGAACGAAGCGGGTGGTGCTGGTGTCGGAAAGGGAGCCTTACTGTGGAGCTATAGGTAATATTGATTTCCATATATAGAATCTAAAAGAATTTTATTGCATATTTTTATTATGGATTCGCTCATATTTAACTACAATCAAGCAAGAATACTGTCAATGATAGTGTAAGTTATGGTACTATTTCTTAGAATAGAGCACACTAATAACGAGTGATAGAATCACAAATTTGATTAAAAACAAGTTTTTGGCCATGACTTCGCTCGTGTGGATGTCGGAAAATATCCCAAGGAAATGTACTACCGAGTTTAAAAGTACCCTGTGTACAGTCACGAGCACCAATATGTATACACTTAGCAACTTTTAAAAGTGATTTTCTCCTACTGTATCGATTATAACTTTATGATATTACGAACATAGTATTTTGGAACCCCTATTATTATGAAATAGGTATCATCTCAAAGTTACAATCGTTATTCCACGAGAAAATCGTTATTGAATTAAGCTTAGTGTATACATATTTTTCGCTCGTGACTGTACCAATCCAGGATAGAATACTATATGTGTGCCAAATTTCATCCAAATCTGTTCAGCCGTTTTTACGCAAATCCGGAACATAGGTATATCAGACAAACACACAAACAAACGGACAAAAATTCTAAAAACTATAATTTCGGCATCAGACTAATTCCCTTATCTCGTAGCAATTTTTTTTTTTAAATAAAATATTCGATGTACACTTGTGCAGTTTTCAATTCGCTAATATTTTGCTTCAAATGTTTGTATAAAAAAAATCAACTTACACTGTTTTTCGTGCAACTTGACGATTAATAATTATGTTGCCTTAAAATAATAAATTAAGTGACCTTATGTATTTATTTTGAAAATATAATATTGATTTTTAGGTTTCGTCAAAAAGTTGAGAAGTGATGGAGTGGACAAAATAGGCTTGGTGGTAATTGACGATTTCCATGCACCCTCTTTCAATCCCAACACTGGAATATACAAGAGCCAATTGGAGAAAAATCTTGCCATTAACATCTTACGAATGGTTTGTAGTGAAAACAGAGTTACAACTTTTACTATGAGAGTCTGATTATAGCGAAAAAACAACCTGTTTTATACAAATTGGGTAAATATTGCTTTTTTGTATGAAACATCATCATCTGCCTAGCCTTTTCCCAACCATGTTTGGATCGGCTTTCAGTCTAACCGGATGCAGCTTAATATCCAGTACTTTACATGGAGCGACTGCCTATCTGACCTCCACAACAGACTGGTTCTCAGACTTTCGGGCTTCTGACGACCCGTAACGACTGTCAAATATCCACGTTTAACAGCCGTTTAACGTGCTTTCCGAGGCACTGAGGAGTCTCGGTATGTAAAGCTAGTCACCCATCCACGGACCAACCCCGCCAAGCGTAGCTTAACCTGATGGATCGACCCGTGCGGCTGTTATTACGTAGCCACGAGCTCCTCAGAGTAGCCATTTTTTTGTATGAAACACGAGATATTAATTTCAATATTTTAGTGTCGGTCGTATTAAAAGAGTGGTTTATATTCATGAGTTCTTTAACCTTCTGAAAATGAACCAATGAACTCAAAGTCAGTCGGTAAAGCCATACATATTTATTTCTTCACTTGTTTGTTTCGTAAAAAGAACAGAGAACCCTATTTATAATTCTTCGCAAGTTTCGAATCCGTGATGCTAGGAAGCGACAAGCTAACGATCTGTCAATATGTTTTGAGTACAGTCTTGGCTTTTTAGCACATTGCCGCAAGGGGCGGGAATTCAGCGAAGTTGATACAGTTTTGCTGCTGTCGTATAGGAAATAACTAAAATATAAATTATATTAAAGTTTTGATGTGAGATTTTTATTCTCAAACTAAATTAAGTTAGTAAGTAGTGGAATTTGTAAGGGTAGTTTTTAGTAACTCTAATCTTTTTGTTGTCAAAATTCTTTGAACCAATATTAAAATTTTGTGGTCCAAGGAGAATTAATTTCCCTAGACTCGCGACAATCTAAGAAGTCCGTTTTGACAGCTATAAAAATGCTTGTAACGATGAAAAAATAAATTGGTTTTTTATAAACTGATTCTCGAGACATCAATTGAACATACTTAGAGAGTTTGTAATCGACGACTTATCTACATTGCCTAAAACTGATTCTCAAAATCTCAAGGCTTAACGTTATATTACAGGTACGAAAACGAAACGTCAAAACGGACTTCTTAGATTGTCGCGAGTGTAATACAATATTATTTGATAGCCTCGTTGGTGAAGTGGTCGTAAGAGCTACGGCTGAGTACGAGTTTCTGGGTTCGATTACCAGGTCCAACAAAGTGATAATGAGTTTGTTTTTTATCCATCTGAAATTTCTCAGTAGCAGCCCGGAGTCTGTATTTGTACCCACTATAGGCTCGCCGCCTATTACGTAGAACTTGAAAATTACTTGCGAAATGTTGGTTAACACCTCTACCTAACCCTTCGGGGAAACCAGGCGTTATGTTTATTCTTAGTTTTTTTATTTAATATACAGGGTGTTAGGGTAGACACCGTTATCCTTAAAACTAGTGGTTTGGTGTCATATAATATACTTTTTCTATGGGACCAACCTTGAAATCGCGAAAAAAAAATCTGCTGTGCCATACATTTGTGTTCACTTAAATCGACAAAATGTATGGAACAGCAGATTTTTGTTTCAAGATTTTTTTCATTATAGATGACACCAAACCACTAGTTTCAAGGATAACGGTGTCTACTCTAACACTCTGTATATAGCCACGTCTGAAAACGCATAAGTGATAACAAATTTCTGACGCTTGACAGAAGTGGTCTCGATAAAGCAACCAATATGTTCGGTTTTGCTTGCAGCTCTAGAGTGACTTGCATTTACCGAGAGCCCGCGTGGCCGCAACATCGTTGCTTACATTAACGCGTTTAACACCCTGCTTTAAATGCTCTAGTTTGTTAAACCATTTGCAGTGTTCAAACATGCGATGTTTTGGCAAAGGGTGACGGGACTCGTTTGTCCGTCTATCTTTCTACTCATCAGTCTGCCTTAGGGCTGTATCTTTTTGTAATAGTTACCAGTGTCAGTTTTCTCAGAATATTGTGTTGGCATGTCTTTTTAAGTGTTATTAAAAAAATTTTTTGATTAGGGCCAATGGGGCGGGTTTTACTACACTCTTGCTGCAACGGCAACAATGCTTCGAAAAGTTACCTTGACGAGTCCAGCCGGTAATTTGGATGACCTTACATGGATCGAAGGATCTACTACTGTTGCAAATAATAACTTAGTTCAGGTAAGTTAGTAAAATTAATTGTTTATCAAATTGACTCACTACGTCAATTTGCCGTATTATAGCTATTTCATACAACTGTCAAAGAATGACAGTTTCCGTGGGTAGTCAATTTGATAAAGAATTAATTTCCCTGCCTTTAATAATAGTTATCAATGTTAATTCAGATAAAAGGTTCTTCCAAAGTTTCCGGTACTAAAAAGTTTCAATATGTTGGTATTGCATACGCTACAGACGGCTATAACTATTTGGTAATACGTGAAGGATGATGTAAAAATACTAATTCATAGATTCTGTAAGACCTCATTCTAAACTTCGAGTCTAAATCCGCTGTTAGTTTCTTGATTGGCATTCTAAAAACTCGGTTGATACACTAGCGCTACCCTTGCGAGCGTGTCAGCGAGTTGAACTAAATTGACCGTGAGATTTTGACAGGTAAAGTATGAGATGACGTAAGTAGTGGCATTCAGTAAGGTAATTCCCTCGTCACTTCAACGCTCACTTCGCACTCGAACCCGATTCTAAATTCGAAGTGAGAGTGAATAGCGATGTGAGATGCGAGTTGTTGTTTGAATTTTACCGATTCGACGTATTGGACTCGATCCCCACGGCAGGCAAAATGTTATTAAGTTTTACCATTACAAATATTTCAGTAGCAGCCAGGAGTAATTTTCGCCCGGTTTACGGTAATAGGCACGCCCCGTAATATGTGTCTTAATCAGAACTGGCATATTGTGGTTGCATCTACTATAGGAACAACTCTGCCTAACCCGTCGGCGAATACAGTGATTTCAAAGCGACAATCGAGCGCGGCTGCCGCGCGCGGCTATCGTTCGCGGCTGCTGCGTGCTGCCTGCCGCGCTTTGATTGGAAGACTGACAAGCGAACGCTTCTTTGTGTTCCTGCCGCGCACATACATTTTTACATAACTACGTGCGTGGCAGAAATTTCATTGTTTCCCGCAAACGCCGCGTGTTGCTGCCGCTCACTAATCTTGCCACTCAATATTTGGACTGCCTTATTGGAATGCCTAAAATATATAAAAGCATTTATTTTTCACAGGTTTCCTACGCTGGCATATCATTAAAAGATGTTCAGAAAGCAGTTAGCAACAACAGTGTAGATAAATCGTGTTTCGGCATGGATTTCAGTGGTATTGACGCAGAGTAAGTTTTGACACACAAAAATAATATGTTAGGTATATAAAGTTTTAAACGACTTATTAGAAAATACGTGGCGCTTTTTATTGGAAGCCCGTAAATGCCAATAAATTAACTTAAAAAGGCAATTTCAAAATGAGAGATGAAAATAATGAAAAACTTTGAATTATTAGACAGATTTATTTTTGCTCGGCAACTATAATTGTGACGTAAATATGGCTGACGATAGATACTGAGCTTTAATACTGGTATTCAGCTGAATCCGGTTAATCTAGAAGCTGACCCCAGCATAGTTGGCAATGGCCAGGAAGATGACCGATTGAGCTCCCTTTGACTTCCTAGCCAATAGAATGGATTAGGCATACCTAATCTGTTCATCCAGATGGGAATGGGATGGGCATGTGAGAATAGGATGGGATGGGACCTACAGAAGATCGCGAGAAAGATTTGGATGAGACTTGCACTTACCAGGCTTATTCTCAGTAGTGATAGACCAAGGCTGTCAATGAGGATGATGATGAATCTGATCACGAACACTGTTCGGATAATTATTGGTTCAGAGGGGATGCTCATAAACTCAAAATCAAAGCATTTATTACAATTAAACCATTTTTACAGACGCTTTTGAATTGTTAGAGAGTAAGAAAGTTGAAGCTAGTTGATTGTTCATAAACGTAGATCACTATGAAGAAAATTGGGATCCAATTCTCTAACCAATTACTTAACTAACATTTAATTGCTTCGACAGTGGGGATAGAGTGATGGGCTTGGTTGCTGGTGGTGCATTAGGAAGTACTGTTGAGGCAGACTCGTCTCTGTTATGGCCAGTTCCGGAATATTGGAGCCTGCAAGATGCTGCAACCGTACCGCTACCCTATGCCGTTGCGTATTATTGCTTGGTAAGACTATGAACTATATCCTTTTTTTTTTATTTACTGTTAATCCATACTAGTCCATACTAATATTATAAACTTGAATGTAACTCTGTCTGTCTGTATGTTATTTATGTATTGAATACTTTAAGCACACAAATTTACAGAGTAGGACTTAAAGCCATAGGCATGTTTCCTTTTCACGCCTAAACAACTGAATGGATTTTGTCAAAATTTGGCAAGGACATACATGGTATCCTGGGGAAGAACATAGGCTACCTTTTGTTTCAAAAATAATCTTATAGGGGGTGATAAATAGGGGATGAAAGTTTGTATTATATACCCAGCATTTCTTAAGTACCCCGGTAGTACATTCCCGTGTGACGATAACCGACATCCACCCGAGCGAAGATGTGGGCAAAAGCTAATCTTGTGATCTTTTTACGCAAACGCCGAATAATTTGTAAGTAATATTTTGCTTATGTAATGGTACTGGAAATCATTTTAACATTAAAAGTAATTAAAACAGAGAAGTTGGAAAGGTCAATAGGCCCAAATTATCTCGCCTATTATGAAAAGGTCAATGAGTACTTATAAAGTTCATTAGATATTGAAAAGAAATACGTCTTGTAAGAAAACGAGGAAAAAGCGCTGTGGAATATAGTAGGTATCGTGTTTTTTTTGTTGATAATTACCAAATGTATTCTTCATTATTTATGACTTCTGCTGACCAGAAGGCCATTTCTCGTATTTAAAAAACGTTCATATTCAAGTCGCCATCTGTCAAACTTGTCAAAAATGTTGGTAAATTGATTGTGTTTTTGACAGACTACGATTGACATAAGAATGCGAACGTTCTTAAAAATTACGGGAAAGACCCCTCGCAAGTAATATCTTTGTAACACACATTAAAGATACCATACCACAAAATAATATTATTCTATAAAATAACATCAATGTTCAAAGACTCACTCAAACATACAAAATGTATCAAGCATAACCTTGCTTTTATAAAGGCCGAATATAACATCATTCAAGACAAATAACCTCTCTGAAGAAAGTGAACGTCGGATGCTCCAAATATTCCTAGTATTCTGTTTGATAAAATATTCACTTAAATGGGTTCATTTCACTCCCAAGATGCCATATATGTGTAGAACTAAATAGGTATGCTTCATATACATGGCACAAGGTAGATGGGTACAGAAGGTCATAGGCACACAGACACGCTTCACATACAAAAAAAAAAACAATCTGGCTAGCCTTTTCCCAACTATGTTGGGGTAGGCTTCCAGTCTAACCGGATGCAGCTGAATACCAGTATTTTACATGGAGCGACTGCCTATCTGACCTCCACAACCCAGTAACTGGGTCATACGATACCCCTTGGTTAGACTGGTTGTCAGACTTTCGGGCTTCTGACGGCCCGTAACGACTGTCAAAGATCCACAAATGACAGCCGGGCCCAACGGCTTAACGTGCTTTCCGAGGCACGGTGGAGTCTTGATATGTGAAAATGGTCACCCATCCACGGACCAACCCCGGCAAGCGTAGCTTAACCTGATGGATCGACCCAAGCGGCTGTTACCTAGCCACTAGCTCCTCTACGCTTCACATACAGTGAATGTAAATTAATTCACTCGCGACTGTTTGAAGGTGGATTAAACCAAACGACCATAAAACCTTTGCAATGGTCTCGTCAAGGCAATATAGATACTAATTCCATGCGCCATTGTGAGTCTATTTTTATTTTAAAGTGAAGAGACCATTGTAATATATGTAAATTCGTAGACTTGGCCCCTGAACAAGAGCGAGAGCATTATTTTCATGACATTTTAGTATAAGACCAATATTAACAACATAAATTTTATTATGTAAGAGTCTATTAAGTGCTCCCAAATTACCATATTTCTTTTATTTTACATTCATCCTTGACAGAATCATCCTATTATTTGACATTATACACCTACAGAGCAGTGGTGGCCCAGTGGTAACGGCCACGACTTACGAGTAGTAGGTCGTAGGTTCGAACCCTGACGGCGCTTTACTTTGTGTAAATTATTTCATCGCTACTGCTCTCAAAACGGTGAAGGAAAACATCGTGAGGAAACCGGCATGTCCTAGAACCAAAAATTCAAAAACATGTGACATCTACCAACCCGCACTGGGCCCGCGTGGTGGATTACGGCCCGCTCCCTCTCACAGAGAGGAGGCCTGTGTCCCAGCAGTGGGAACATTATAGGCTGATTATGTATACACCTACAATTTTATTTCAACTCTTAATTAGTGGCTTTTGTGGACATGATAATTATTCAAATTTGTAATAGTTGTAATCAAATGGCAATCATGTCATTTGGTTTAAATAGGTTTTTATTTTTATATCTTACTAGCTGTGCCCCGCGGTTTCACCCGCATAGATGTCGATCCCGTGGGAATATAGGGATAAAACCTATCCTATGTCCTATTCCAGGTCATGTCTACCCTTGTGCTCATCCTCTCCTCTCTAAAGTAGGGAACGTCGCGGTGGGGCGGCGCGGCGCCGGCGTCGAACGGTTCGCGTATTGCATTTTTATACTCGTGATATCTTCAAAATTAAATGTCCGATTCGAATGAATTAAAAATTATTTTCCTGCTACATAAATACCCTTGATGGTAAAACTATTTATTTTAATAAGAATTAATATTATGTCGATAAAACTCCTTCGCAAATAATGCATTAACTTCGAAAAAATTTGATTACCATAAAAAAGGTTATAGTGAGTCAATCTTAAAAGATAGACACATGCTGTTGCAGACTTTTTTTTAGAACTTTTAAAGAGTAACAATTCCATCATACATGATATTTGCGTAACTTAAACCGTTTACGCAGCGCACGCAACGGAAGCTCTCAAAAAGGAATAATTTTTCCCGTTTTTGCAACATTTTTCATTTATGCTCGGCTCCTATTGTTCGTAGCGTGATGTTATATAGCCTATAGCCTTCCTCGATAAAGGCACTATCCAACTCAAAAAGAATTTTTCAATTCCAACCAGTAGTTCCTGAGATTAGCGCGTTCAAACAAACAAACAAACTGTTCAGCTTTATAATATTAGTATAGATTTATCTTTTATATAGATTCTTTTCCATTTTGTGAATGTGAGAACGATGTAGGCTTAGTAGACTGTAGGTTTGTTGAACATTTTCTATTTTGCTAAGTACCTACCTGGTACTTGTTGAAAGGTCTACAAGAACCAGGTAGGTAGTACCAGCCCACATCGATTAACACTGGGTAATTTGAAAATATTGTAAAAGCCAATTATTTTTCAAAGAGTAAGTAAGTAACTCTTCTTCTAAGACTTTCTTGTCGGCTCTTCTCCATAGGAAATGACCAATTGGAACCGTGCACCTAGCATCTGACGTTTCATAAGGCCATGTAGGTTTATGTGAAATAAAATATTTTGATTTTGATTTCGAATAAAATAATTACTTATCCCTGTTTACATAAAAAAAAATTGGTAATGCGGTGACAGAATGTAAATTCGCTCGTTTGGTCTAAACCGACCTTTAGACAATTTGTGATCTCCTTGCGCCTGTTATCACAGTTATATGGAGTCGATCTTCTGTACCTACCTATTTTGTGTATATGGTACGTGACTGAATGCGTAAACTCAAGTTGGTATATTGTCAGTCTTAGGAGATTATCTCCTGCTGTGGACGGACGTATAATTTATTCTCTCATTAGGGGTAAGCTGGACTTCAAGTAGGATTGTCTGTAGTTCAAGTGTCTAGAACAGCTTAGCTACCGTCTTGCTTATTTCATATCCAGTGAAGTGAGATTTTAGCTTTTCATAGGACATTTTCAAGTCCATGGCTTCAAAGAAACATTTTGGTACTATGTATAGACTTAATCTCTTAATCATAAAAACTTGACAGTACTATACAGTGCATGACTACCTCGTTCGTCTGGTGGTCGCAAGCATGAATGCTGGGCGTGGATTCTTGGGCATCATTCCCAGAGTCTGGCAAAAGTCAAGCCACCGAAAAAATCCAAATGGATTTTTTCGGTGGCAGCCCTGTGATAACTGTCGAGGGGTTAATGTGACATGTGTTTATGAGACCAATAAGGAACCGTGCACCTAGCTTCTGACGTTTCATAAGTGCCCATGTAGCTTTATGTGAAATAAAATTTATTTTGTTTTTGTTTATGTTTTCCAGACAAATACCACTTTCAAAAAGAAATTCCGTCTATTTCGTGTATATAATTATGTGACAATAAAATTAATCCTTTTCTCCTACAGGCAATGAAAGGAAATCTCTCAAAACGTCAAAGCGTATTCGTAACAGGCGGGGTAGGTGCTCTGGGACAAGCAGTGATAGCCCTATGCCTGTCTTTAGACTGTACCGTATTTACCGCTGTCAGTAATGTGCTAAAGAAGAAATTCCTGCTTCGACTGTTTCCTAAGCTTGATGGTATGTCACTTCATTATTTTGTACTCAATTATACAAATCGAGGAGTTGAGGAGGAGTGAGTGAATAAATTATTTTTTTCCAAAATGTAACATACCCATAATTTTTTTAATTTTATTATTTTGTATTTTCTTAGTATTTTAGTTTAGTCTTAGTAAAAGTCTTTTTATTTCTTGAACTACAAGATCCTGAACGTAAAGTCCCATTTACACAGTGTAAGTTTCTTGCCTGTGGCTTACTATAAAATTGAAGAACATATAATGACGCATAATTATCTTCCTTTTTGGGTGACCACTGAAAATACAGCATAATGCTGAGTGGAAGACTTCTTGTGACAAGCTGCAGCTGCCGACTGTGTCTGTTTAATGCTCTCGATTATCTATTGTCCATTTTTTTTATTTTTCTGTTTACTCTTATGTTTTTACCCGACTACGGCGAAGCAAAAAGGAGGGTTATGATTTTGACCGGTATGTATGTATGTATGTTCATCTGTTCCCTCATATCTTCTAAACTACTCATCACAATTTGACAAATGAGGTATCGTTGGAAGCGTCTTGATCGTCCCCTGGTTAAACCGTCCGTGTGACTCCGGATTTTTAATTTGTCTGTCTGTGGTGTCTTGTTTATACCTTTTTAGTCGTAGTTGGGTTTTAGTTTTTATTACTTTTTTTTTTTTTGTATGCATGTGTTTCTGTGACAACTAAATCAATTTTTCTTCCATTTTTCTTTTCATCGTCTAAAACTGTTAAGACGATTCAAAATGTATGGCTACTTCAACCTATGGTATGCCATTGGCAATCAAAATACACGGTGTAAGCTTAAATCGGGGAAGCGAACAGCTAAATGTAAAAAAAAACAACAAACCAAACAATGGTGCCGATTCTCTTGTCACAAAATTCTCTAAACTAAACTAAAAATCACTAAAATTTAGTTTAGTCCTGTCAAACGATCAAACTCATTCTGAAATAGACTTTATATGACATAACTTAACTATAATTTAGTTTGACAGCACTAAGATGGCACTGAGATTATTTTAGTGAAAATGATATTCTGAATTTGACGATTTAACCTAAAATTTTGTCGTATATCTAAAATCCTCTAACTAAATCTGACTATATTTAATCGCGATTAAAAATGTGTGGAATAAAATTAGATGTCATGAACTAAAATTCAAACCAACACCTCGACTTCAGTTACAATAGCAACAGTACTGTATTTTTTTATTATCTTTTGCCTATATCTCGAAAACGGTGTGTCCTATCGCAAAATAATGAAAATTTCGACCCCCTTTAGGAAACCCTTATACCCTTAATTCTCAACATGTTGGTAATATATTTTTTTTTTTCTTTATTTTCCACACAAAAACTGAAAAATTCCATTAAAAACACGTCGAGGCTGCGGTGCATGCGCGCCTCTGGTTCTAAAAATAGCTATATAACTATATAGCTATATTTCTAAGAATAGCTCCAAGATTCCCATAGTCAAAAGTAAGGAATTTTAGTGATAGTTTAGTTATTTTAGTTCGGTGTACAAGAGAATCGGCACCAATGGCAAATAATTACTATACTTTGCTTGAGAATAGTTATTTCCTTTTGAATTCCCTGAATATGAACATATTTTATGTACAGACAGTAGTAGTAATAGTAGTTTTATGTTTTTGGTGTTTCAGAGAATAATATCGGCTATTCTCGGAACGATTCCTTCCTGAATATGATTAAGTCTAACCCAGGAAACAAAAGTTGTGATTTAGTCATAAATTGTACCAGTGGAATTTTGCGTGAGGTGAGTAATTATGTCATAAGATCCAGCTTTTTTCCTCTTGTTTACTCTTCAGTAAGTACTTAAATTAAAGAGCTTACTACAAGCACTACGTTTATGTTTGATCTCTCCCCGGTCGTGTCGGATTGCCGTCCCAACTATGAGAGGAAAGGAATAAAGAGTGCAACTGCGTTTGCGCACACACGTAGGTATACACTATAATTTTTCGTGTGTACCTGGTTATTTTCCGTTGAGATGGGGCACCTTGACCGAAATTCGGTCGGTGAGATATTCAAATTATAGTTTCATGTAATATCTATCTAGGTCGTAGGCAACACAATGACATTTTAGTAAATTCCATGTGTTGGATTTTATTTGATGGATTCTACATTAAATGTATCAGATAACTCGTGCATGTGTGTTATACATAAGTATTGTTAAATACATACATTTTTTTGGAAATGAAATTGTATATTCTGTAAATAGGATATTGGAATCACTTTTTCAAGTACACGTCATGGAAAACAAGAAAATCCGAAAAAAATACTTATGTCATTTTAATTTCGTTTCTACCTACTAGTATTTTGGCATATCTATTACTTGTCTAACGACTAACCATAGAAAAAAAATATAAATAAAATATCTTACTCAAACACTAATAAATTGTAAACAGACATGACACGATTTTGGCGAGCCCGGCAGAGGTATTGGCTGTTGCTTAGCTTTTTTTAGAAAAAAAAGTATCAAGCAGTACTTGGAAATGTGCCCAGTACTACGGCTCCTACTGGCCACGAACTACACATGAGCACATATTCTTTAAGTTAATCAGCACACTTATTGCGTAGCTCATTATCAATCACAGCCCGAACGATTTTTAAGGAAATTACTGATACATTACTTCATAATAATGTTTGTAAAATTTCCACTGCTCCGAAACATACCTAAATTACGCAATAAATCTTGTTGAACTGTTTGTACTCATATCATAATTATGTCATATCTCTTTGTATTTTACTGTGTGTACATAAATAATAAATAAATAAATAAGGACTGATTCTATTTAAACGTTGATTTATACACACAAAACATGACGGTGGTGCTTGTCTTATACTGGTCCACATTAGCGCTGCGCTAGTCCGAAGTAACTGAAAAACATTCGGTCTACAAATCAAGGTTTTTTCTTTAGACAAATGTTTAAATCCACGAATCTTTTTTTGAATTTTGAACTTTATTCCGACAAAGCTAGTTTTTTTTTTCAAAACCTGAGTCATATAAGTTGTCAATTTTGTTTATAGAACTTTATCGTGGTCGGAATTAAGTTCGAAATACAACAACTGGCTCGATGACAACAATAGTTATTTCATTACACGTTGATAATTTTTAACTGGAATACCGAAAATATTTGTCACTTTTGGTCAAAGTGACGAATAAAAATCATGCCTCTAAATATTCGTCACTTTGACCAACAGTGACAAATATTTTCGGAATTCCTGATTCATGATTTTTTTCAGACTGCAATGAAGTGTGTTGGGTTCCGCGGCTTCTTTTTAGACCTCAATGCCTATGACATGAGCGAGAACAAGGATATTGGTATGTCTTTCTTAGAGGGAGATAGATCATACAAGGCTGTTGATTTCTCTAGTATATTCAGACCGGAAAACGCTAAAGATAAAAAGGTGAGTCTTATCACAGTATTATGCATTGGTATTATGTCTTCATAGAAAACGGATGAAATGTCGCGCTTCGAAATATCAGTGTATACCAGTACGCAACTCGAGTGCGGGACTGTTACGCACGGACGCGGAAGGTTTATCCACCGAGCGGCCGTAGGTAACTATTTCAAGGTCAACGCCGAGACATAATACTGTTACTCTATATACTGTGACCTTATTTTGCATTTATACAATGTGGAGACGACAATACAACAATAAATGAAAACACTGGCAATACTAATGCATAAGAGTATTTTGGAACTAACAAATAAATCCTAACATCGAAATTAAAAAGGTTATTTTTTCAAACAAACTAAATAGTAGTGATGGGCCGACTATGGGGTTTGCCGATCTTTGACTAACTATCGTAACTAAACTATTGGATGTATTTGATTAAATTTTTGTATGTAGACCGAGAATTTCATTAGATATACGGAGTTTCATTTTTTGTCGTTTTGTCGTCTCCACCTTGTATAATTATCTTCTTCTTCGTAATCGTGTCTCCGCAACGCATCATATGAACAGGCTCTTAGATATATTTACTAACAAGTTTTGGTGGTAACGGTCACGACTTACGAGTTGTAGGTCGTAGGTTTGAACCCCGACAGGCACTTTACTTAGTGTAAATTGTTTGATCGCCACTGCTCTCAAAACGGTGAAAGAAAACATCGTATTACGGCCCGCTCCATCTCACAGAGAGGAGGCCTGTGTCCCAGCAGTGGGAATATTATTGGCTTATTATGCATTTCGTTAATGACTTCACATTCCATTATAAGTTAATCAGAATACACATTCACTTTGAGCGAAGCCGCGAACACAGCTAGTATTATAATAATTATTATTTAAACAGTTGCAAAAACCTACCTTACTTTGGCCGTTCTGAGTTATTTGCTTAAGGCTCAACTCACACCAAAAGAGCGTCGAAGCGCAGCGAAGCGGAGCGCAGTTTCAGTGTCATATGAATTTTAACTTTATTTTCATAACTATAATACTTATTATCGCATGAGAAACTCGAAGGAGTCGCGCGGATGCCCGCGGCGCCGCGGGAATTCAATCCGCGCGCCTTCTCTACCGAGCGGGTCGCGGCGCTTCGCTGCCCTTCGCCGCTCTTTCGGTGTGAGTTGACCCTAACGGGCGTCTACCTTTTCATAAGTAATTAATCTATCAACCAAACTGGGTGTTTGCCAAGCGAAATTATTTTTTTTACAATTTGTGTGGGCAGAGGTAACAAAGATGTTTTCCTGGTTAGAAAAAAAACATTTTTATTGCAGAATATTTGTTTAAGTTATAGAGGTATTAGGAACAGGGTGAAAAGTTCACTCATCTTCCATAGAAACGGATCCTGCGACCAGACGTCGAAGTACTCCTCCACATCACTATCATCCGAAAACGTGCCAGACTGGCAGCATTGCCAAGTTGAATAGTTAAACTGATTTATTTTCGTTACAGCTTCTTCAACGAATGATAACTGAAGGCATTACAAACGGTATAGTGAGACCAATAAGTCGGGTAGAATATTCACCTTTTGAAATCTCAAGAGCATTCCGACTGCTTTCATTGAGTAAGCACGTGGGCAAAGTTCTCATAAGAATGAGAAGTCCTGAGATCATGAAACAAGGCTTTGATGTCATACCAAGGTAAGTCAGTACAAACATCATCATCAGGCAATTTCATAAATACTTTTGAACATTCTGTTTTAGTTTGACATAAATAATTATGCTCAACTGTTAGGTATATTAAAATGATTTTGTATCCTCATTCATATACAGGCGGTATTTTGGCGGTTAAACTAACAGATTTGTACCAAAATACCAATACCTATTTATGGAATTCATAAAAACTACGATTGGTAAAAGAACTATTTACACCTCAGCACCTCAAACAAGCAGGTTTTGCTCTACAGAAAGTGAGCAAAATTCTATTTTGCAGCGAGGAGCGTGAGACGAAGTGCCGAGAACCTTTCGTGGGTCTACTCACAAAATTTGAAAGATTTGAATTTCGCTTTGGTCTGTCACTTTTACTTTGATACGAAAAAAGCGAGAGATAGAAACAAGTCAAGTAGTATTTATTGTAATCAATTTAGCTTTTAATAATTTATTTCTTAAACTACGAGTATGTATTACTTGTTTTAATTATTTAATTGTGTTATTCTCTGCGCATAATGTAATGCATGTTGTGCTTTTCTTTAAGTAATGAGGCGCTTAGACTTAAGTTTGCAACGTACAAATTGTAAAGTAATAGTGTACTCATAGTGAGCCTAATAATAAATAAATAAAATAAATACCTACTAAAGTCTGATGAAATCGTTGGCAGCCAAAGATTTTTTTTTTTCCCTCTCTATGTAATATTTATGCCAATAAATTATATAGTTTTGGAATGTGCTCATCAAGGCGTTCAATTGGATATCCAAATTGTAAATAATTGAAGATTTTTCTTATTTTTCACTGCCGCCATATTGTTTTTTTTTTAAATACATGGCCTATGTCAATCGGAATGTAAGGATTCCGATACCCCATACATCCAAATCCATACATGAACCCTGAACACATTACACTCCTTTTTGAGCAGTCGTGTAATAATGACCCATTTGCATCAATCGGTGAGACAAAAGCTTGAAAAATAGGTGCCCCATGATTTGACTGATCTGCAGAGAGAACCGCGCGTTGAAGCTTGCCTTACCTAACTTGTTGAACCTGTATAGAAATAAAGGGGTTTCAATACAAAATGCCATCACTCAGTTTGTTGAGTCCGGTCGCCAGAGTTCTACCGCAAAGGCATAAATGACCTTCCCATGAGATTGCAGCAATGTGTAGACAATGGGGAAAATACAATTCTTCAGTACAAAACGGCAATTTAATAATTATTTAAACCACCCAACCATTATTTTATTATATATTCCCCTTACTAAGTTCTAATATCTAATATGTTCTCGCTGCTGAGGTGAAAAGTTGTATGTGTTACACGAGACCAAAATTATTTGCATCTCATGTCTTTGAATCCCTCGCTGTGCTCAGGATTCTAACCTAAATCGGTCGCTTACTCGGGATTTAAAATCGACACTCGCAGCAAAAAACAACTTTGCTCTCTTGTTGCACAAATAAATATTGTTATTATAGACGTGCATTCTGTTTTAAAGTGATGCTAAAGTGATAGTGGAAAAATAAGACAGTCTTTTGAGTTTCTTTTACAAAGTACATTAGTTATTTAAACATACTCCTGTCCTGACTCCCTTGATCCTTCAATTCCCTATTGAAGGGTTCGTGCGTTCAGGGCAGGCGTCTGGGGACCCTTACCCTTGACTCTTTATATGGGTTATAATTCATCCATCTACCTATTTTTAATTATTTTATTTATCTTTTTCATTCCATCAAACTTACTTTCAGATTAAACGAAACAGTTCTTGCAAACGGTCAGAAGTTCAATTTATTTAATTTGTTGCTTTGAAACTTATAAAATTAACTTACATATATTGATATCTAAATGAAAAACAACCCCATCGTTAAGGATTGACTTTGTTTCTGAGATACAGGTCAAAAGCCCTTCGACTTTCATTAATTTGCACTATATTTTGGCGTCTGCAAAAATATTTATTTCATTATTTGTAAGCGTCAATATGACTGGTCCTTTTTTGTTCTCTCTGTCTTTCATAATATTAGGAGTATTGCTTTAGTGCTATACTTATTTCTTGGCACCTTTATGTAAAGAGAATTTTTTATTTGCAACTTTTCTTTCAATGTTTTCTTGATTGATGGAATGATGGCTATTATGGCTTTCAGTTAGATATTTTTTATTAAAAAAAATTGTAAATCGCTTAGTATTTTTGATAAATAAATTGTAATTTATTTCATTTAGAGGTCATACTTATCCAATTCAACCGAACGTCTGCCGTCGATAGATCAGAATAATATTAGAGAGTAAAATTTTTTTTTTCATTCATGCTGCGCAATCCATATATTGGACCAGTTAATCGGTGTTATTTTTTTTTTATCTAGATTCATTTGTCAATGTTTTACTTGGAGTGGAGTCTAAACTCCGTATTACAGATCCTCACTCAAAACTAGAGCTAAATCTTTTTGTAGTCTTCTCGAGTTAGATTCTGTAATACGGGCCTAAGAGCATAATCATGTCAAAGATATCGGCTCAACTACTGCTTGGAAAGGTCAATTTGCTCTTAATTACATTTTATATTTTAGAATGAACTACAGCTCAACTGGTGTCTACATAGTGGTTTGTGACGAAAATGATATAGGAATTGAACTAGCTGACAGATTGGTCAATAAAGGAGCCAGGAAGATCATATTACACTCCAGGGCCAAAGTCAGTGGATATTGGCAAACTAAGTTTGTGTGAGTATATATTAATGATAATAAAATATCGTAATTCAAAAGCTCTCTCTTTTGAGGATCTACTTGGTGTAGTTGAAATTATTACCAAGAGATACGTTGACAATTAAACTAAAAAAAATTGTGAATATCTTAAGAAATCGACAAGACGAATTAATTTTAAAGTAAAAAAAACAGAACTGGAAATAAAATATCCGGATATTTTGCGTCAGCGTTATTTGACAATATTATCTAATAGAACAACAGTTGTGAAAGAACAATATTGTGTTTCATAACATTTTTCATTTTACCAGATCGTGGGACAAGCACAACGTTACAATAAAAATATCCACGGAGAATCTTCAAACACAGGACGGCTGCACGAAAATGTTAAAAGAAGCTTTAAGGATAGGATCTATCAAAGGAATTTTCATAGTCCCAGTTATAGGAGATAAAAACGAAGAGAATGCACTAGATTTTAGTCGAATGTTCAATAAGACCGCCTCTGCTGTTATAAATCTAGACTTGACGTCTAAAAACTATTGTAATGAGTTGAGGTAAAATTTAAAGCTTTATTCTTGGAGATAAATTACTGCTGCTACAGCCGTTTTACAGTAAGAAGGTTAAAATCGAAATGGTTTAAGATTTTATGTTCTTGCTTATTTTAATTTGGAAATAAAATTGAGTAATTGTCTAGATAAAGAATTAAATTGCAGCAGGCTTCTCAAAAGAAAATACATGAGCATTGATTAACATACTTGCTCATTGATCCCTGCGTGAACGTTATTATAGACAAATAAGATAGTTAATTGATTCAGGCGTGACTTTGCGGAAATCCATTATAAAATACAATAGACGTAGATATATTTAGTAACCTATTCCGCTTGACTATTCTTCAAGAGTCCTAAAAAACCCTGTAAGAAATCGACACGTGTTTCACCTCTCAACGAGGCATCCTCAGGATGAAGATTGACCAATTGCAAACCAGAACGCGACGTGTTACCACACCGAGCGCTGGACGCAAAGTGAATCAAATCGCCCGTCACCCCTTTCAAAATTTTACATACTTGTGATAAAGGATTTAAAATGTCAGTATTAGAGAGTTTAGAAATTATTAAAAATAATACAGCGAACGATACACTGTTGAACGAATTAAATACCAGTATGCCAAGGTCGCCTTTGTTGCGATTGTTCGCCCCTTATCGCGCTTATCGCACTGATAACGATTCTAGCCAATTAGCGCCGAGCAGCAATCCTATATAAGGGGGGGTTGACGGGCGATTTGATTCACTTTGCGTCCAGCGCTCGGTGTGGTAACACGTCGCGTTCTGGTTTGCAATTGGTCAATCTTCATCCTGAGGATGCCTCGTTGAGAGGTGAAACACGTGTCGATTTCTTACAGGGTTTTTTAGGACTCTTGAAGAATAGTCAAGCGGAATAGGTTACTAAATATATCTACGTCTATTGTATTTTATAGACAAATAACTCCAGATCTTGCGCTTTTTTTTCATTTCATTTGAAGTCATAGTGGCACAAACACTTCTGTCTTTAGTTAATTGATTCAGGCGTGACTTTGCAGAAATCCATTATGAAATACAATAGACGTAGATATATTTAGTAACTTATTCCGTTAATCTGTCTTCACGAGTCATAAAAAAACCTGTAAGAAATCGACACGTGTTTCACCTCTCAACGACGCATCCTCAGGATGACGATTGACCAGTCGCACAAACCAGAACATGACGTGTTGCTACACCGAGCGGTGGACGCAGAGACAAAGAAGAATAATTAAGCGGAATAGATTACTAAATATATCTACGTCTATTGTACATATTTTACTTTCGTCTATAAACTAGGTTGTACGTGTACCCGAGTTCTTTAAGTCAACTTTGCTTTCAGTGATATTTATGTTATTATATTTTTCAGCCATTTTGTTATACTAACGACGTCATCACAAAGTGCCAGTACTGAGTTTTCGTTCTCAGTATTAGATGGGATATGCCAAGCAAGGTCCAAAAGTGGTTTTCCAGCACTTATTTTAAGAACAGATGCTCTAACAATGGTGAGAACTATATACTCTTTTTTTGTTAACACGGTTTTATTATTTCTTCCTACTTTTACAGAGTGTTTTCTCTCGACCTAATTTTTTGTCATATCAGCTGTAGGTTCACGAGGTTATGTTTTTTCTGTTGGTCCAAAATGTTGAAACCAAAAAGAACACCCTGTATAAAGAAATTAGGGTATCTCAGTTTAAGTCGTCATACTGTACTGATTTAGTATTCTAATATGTATCGGTTTTTTCTTGGGGGGCCAAGACTGCTGTTTTCAACGACTGGTAATTATGAAAAACATTTCAAGGCAACACCAATACCATGTTTGCAATATCCTAAAATTCCTAGGTGTGTACGCACGAAACACAGCATATTTGGTTCGTACGTGTGGACGTAAATGAGCAAAGGAAACACGAACAATATACGAACACAGTTCGACTTGTGCCTACATTCAATCACCTCGCTCTCTTTAGTTGCCATGAATTAGCCACGAACATTTTTGACGAACACAGTGTTTGATGTTCGTTAGTGGTATGCACATGCGAACAAACTGTTCGATGTTCGTGGTCACCATGTTCTTGTTTGTCCGCCACGCCGTACACGCCTTAATGACGTGTCTGTGGCACGTCAGTGGTAAAAAAAAATGTCAAAATAATAGGAGATTATTACTTATCATTATACACGAGAGTACCAATCATTTTTTTTTTTCCAATGGTGTGTCAGTAGCACTCCATCGGAAAATCATCAACATAAAAAATACTGTCAAAATCAACAGTTAAGTTGTCTATCGCTAATTTTGACTCATTTTCTTTAGCAGCCCCCTGCTATGCCATAAAACAAAGTAATATTTTTTAAACTATTGTGACGACTGAAGGACATTGATGAAAATGTACGTATGTATGTGATTGTCGGTGAAAATCAGCGCTGGGGCTCTGTCTCGCATAATGGTTGTGCACAGCATTGTGCTGTGCGATGACCGTTTTGCGTGGATGTCACGCATATTTTCCTTTTCTTTGCGTCTTGTTTACCGGAATTAAACGTATTTTTTTTATTTTACCTTTATACCTCTCTTGGTCAGTTAATTTACAAATGTGAATTATTTACTTTTCATTGGTAGGCGAACAAAATACCGCAGGATTCGAAAATAATTTTGGAGCCACAAACATTGACGGCATTTTTCAACGCTATGGAAAACAGTTTGAAATTAAAATATAACAATGTTCTGACCTGCAATTCCAACAAAGAAAATTCCTGTGATTACGAGTTGAAAATAGCGAAAATATTTGGTAAGTTATTTTTCCTCACAATTTTATGTTTAAATTGACATTTATGTCTCCCAAGGTTTCACTTAAAACTACAGCACATTATTGAGTATCCTGTCATGTATCTTATACTTTTTTAGGGTTCCGTATAATAATATACATACTTTTTTTTTTTTTTCCTTTTTTTTTCCTGCCCACACCCCCTTCAACTATGTCTATGGCAGGTTAACTTTGGCTTCTAACGAATACAATCAATAAACTCAACTATTATGACACTGCTACCACATTTTCTGTGGTCTGTCTTGTACCCTTGTATCATTTGTTGTTCGAAATAAACAATTTGTTATTAATTCATTCAAATTCATTAAGTAAAATTACACATAGTTCACAAACATACAAGTAACATAGCATGAAACTCTAACTAACAGAAAACTTATACATATTTAACGACGGGTCCCAAACTAGGCACAATACTACACAAACTTAATAAGTTTATAGGGAAAAGAAAATTGCTCGTCATTTGTTCAACTAGTTCAATGAATCAAAATCGATAAACAACCCATTCAACGTTGCTTATGCATAGCAACATGCTCCCAATTCTAAAGTGCTATAATGTTGGAACCTAATGAGTTTGCTGTGCGGGATTTCAAACGGAATTAATGCATCTGGTATTGGTAAGTGCGGTGCAATGAGCGGCAATACTACCCAATAGGGGTATTGAACACGTATTTAGAGAGACCGGCGAAGTTCAACAGTATCTGTTAGTCGAATTGGAAATGGGGACCTTAAATTATGAATTTGAATGTTAAGAAACTTTTTGAATAATTTGCTGTTGGTTCAAATTCGATTGGTTTGTTATTTATAATCAGTTTTTTTTTCCGCATCTTCTGTACCAAATATTTAATTTCGTATTATTAATATTGTATTCATAATACGAAATTAAATATAAAAGCTAACAAACTTTTTAGGGTTCCGTAACCCTCTGCTCTCCGCCTGTCTGTCAGTGGACTGCCGGCTGTATGAACAGTAATAGGTTAGGTAGACTGTTGAAATCACAGACTGTAATATTTCTAATGCCTCTAGAACAAAAAAAAAAAATATCCGTACAAAAAATGAGTTTTTTTCGGCATTTTCTATATTGTACGGTGGTACGGAACCATTCACGTGGATTCAACATGGACGTTTTTTTTTAAATTACAGGTATTTGAAATAGAATATTTTGCCTTGCAAATGGTGAAATAGACACCAAGAAATTAATCAGCATTATATTAAGATTTTAAATACATTTCGTATTAGAAATAGAGAATATCCGAGACTAAATTTATTAATTTTACCTACCAATTTTTTTGGAAAATCAATCTTGGTATTCTCCTATGTCAAAGCATTCACTTTTATGTTGTCTTATCTGTATGATTAGAATCTGAAAGACTTCTTTATTTAATTTTAAAGGTATCTGATTTATTTGAAGTCATTCATTACTTTCACAGGACCTACGTCCTTTGATGTCTAAATAAAACATAGGAATGAAAATAAATTACTCCGTTGACATAATGAAATCGAATACAATTTTAGGTGTTGCAAAATTAGAAAATGTTCAGCATGGCGCAATAGTTAACGATTTGAAGCTAAATGAAGTCAACTTAATGGAATTACAAACTCTTATCAGAATTACACATAAACTAGACTATCCAGTCGAAAAGCTTCAACGCATGACTATTGAAAGGTAAGTTGGTATTTTAAGTAATTACTTTGGTTACACGAAAATTTGTTGTGGTGATTTTGTGCTAATAGAGAAAATTTTATTCAGTATTGGCATGTAAGACATTAATGTATTGGCTCATTGAAATGTTCGATTTGTAAGATATGTAAATACAAAATAATTTTGTAACATTAATTATTGAGTACGTTGCCACAAGCCACAATCCCAATGTGTAGCGGTGGAGATTAACAAATAGTGAATGAAGTATAGGTAAATTTAATGTATTGTAATTGCTTGAAGTTCGTACTCAAAGTTTTATTAGATTATCAATGTGAAATACCAACCATATTACAATGTTATTTATTTAAAATAGGTACGCCAACAGCATACACATTGTACATTGAATAATACAATAAACAGTATGGGTTCTTATATAGATTTCGCAGATGGATTGTTTAATTCGTTGTTTTACGTAACTATTAGCTGTTTTACAAAATAGCCCCGTTATGTAAAACAGCTGAACAATGTTTAGCGATTTTCCCTTTAGCTCGCACAATATCATAAACGTTTTGCATTTTATCAATGCAGTGGGTCAACGATTAGAGGTAATGTAAAACAGCGTGAAATGAAAGGTCAGAATGTAGATTTTAGTTCTAAATTATAACAGCGGATTCGACAATCCATCTGCGACATTTTTAACAATTACAGGTACATGATATTCACATAAACCAAAGCTACCTTCGTAAATTAGATAAAAATACAAGTTATTTTTTTTTTAAACCCCTATAAAAACAAAGCTTCGTATAAACGATTTTTTTTAAAGCTAGGAACACTCTCTTTCAATTCACCTTTTAAACAAAATCAAAAAAATCAAAATCGGTTCAGCCATTTGGCAGCTACGATGGCGCAGACAGACATACGTCACGTTAAACTTATAACCCTCTTTTTCCGTCGGGGGTTAAAAATTAAAAACAAAACAGCTTCGGCATAAGTCTACAAAGGAATAATAACTGACTGACTTACACAAATATCAATAAAGATACAAAATAACTAAAATAAGCATAACTAATTATGAATTAGCAATTCAGTATCATCATCCTATGATGACGTCATTATTGACGTATCAAAAAAACAACAAATATTATTGACGTAGGGTTAAAGAAAAACAAAGGCTCAGCAAGTTTTTGTGTTCAGTCGTAAAATTTTACAGAAAATTGGTTTCAGTGAGCAAAGTTTTTATGGTCCTACGCAACGTGCATCGAGTAGTGATGAGATGGTACTATGTAGTACATATCTATAAGGTCTCTGATTGGGTACAGTTTATGGCCTAAGTTTCAATAGTTAATAATTTTTGAAAGAACTCTTTCTTTAGTTTTTGACGTAGGTTTTGCTATCATAACTCTACAGATGCTTTTCTGTTTCTTGAAATTAGGTAGGTACAGTTAAATAAAAAAAGATATGCGCTTCAGGTGTGTCCAAACATAAAGCGGCAAACGTACGCGGCAGCCGCGCGCGGCCCGCCGCACTGTTTTCGGACGGCTGCCGCGCGCGATCGCTTCTGTTTACACGTATTGCTGCCGCGCTCTTGCCGCTCAATGTTAGGACAAACCTTTAGATATCATCGTTGCGGGTCGTATAGACTATGATTCCTGAAGCACATAGTTACTTTACTTGGGTTATCTGTATAAATCAACTTTTTCATCTTAATGTGTTCTATTCCAGCCTAAAGAATATTGGAAAGAACACTACAGAACATGCAAAGAATAAAAATGGTTTAGGCGCATTTTATGCTTGCATTGATGATGAAGAAGAGCACCTAGCGACATCGCATCCGATTGTACCCATGATCACGCTGCTCAACAATGGGGCTGAGGTAAAATAATCATATTAAGAAAGAAAGAATAACATTTATTTGGACACACATGAAATATAACATGGATGATGATAACATAACATCCCACTAGTTTTGCCCGAAGGGTTAGGCAAAAGTGTACCTGATATAGTAATATAAAATAGACGTACATATTTAGTAACCTATTATGCTTAACTATTCCTCAAGAGTCATAAAAATCCCTGAAAGAAAAAACGTGTTTCACCTCACAAGATGGCATCCTCAGGATGACGATTGACCAGTCGCGAACTCGAATATGGTTACGGCTACGGCTACGGTATTTTATAATGGATTTCCGCAAAGTCACGCCTGAATCAATTAACTTGACATAGTACACCCACATGTTGCCAGTTATGTTGAAGGCTCATGTAAGCGGGCAAGTGTATTACCATCCGATTACCATCCAGGCTCAAATCTAGACTCCGGGCTGCTACTGAAAATTTCTTGAAAGAAAAACCCGATACCACTTTGCTCTACCCGGCAATACAACCCAGGACCCCATGTGCTCAGCAGTAGCGCATGCGACCACTAGACCAACAAAGCGAAGCGATGATATTTTTTTAAATAGTTTTTATCTTATGAAATAATTAAAAGTGTAAAAAAATACAAAACAAATAATAATAACCATTTTAGGCCATGAGACAAATAAAATTTTTGTTGATGATTATTAGTACTGGATCTGGTTTAGAAACCAGGACGCTTTGTAAGATAGCTAATTTAGTCAAGATGCAGTACTGGTTTATCAGATAATCACAATGGCATTAGATAAGAGTTTCGATCGTACAATTTTGTTAATGAGTACTTTTTTAAACAAAGCTGACCTTCAAAAACACAGCGATGGAACGGAAAAGGAAAAAATACCACAGAGTTGTCTTCTACATTAAAAAAAAAGTAGTTACTCGCAAAGTCTCGCTGTACAAATACCTAATTGGCAAAGAAAAAATTGTGATATCAATTTCTCCTTTCAATTTGTGACGAACGACTGCTAAGTGGGTTTACTGCTGACCATGAATGGGTTCGGTTCCCAGGTCAATAAAAGTGTTATTAATCTTCCACCTGGAATTTCTGAGTAGCCGCCCGGAGTCAGGATTTTTGTCCCGTAGATGGGAATAGGATCTCCGCTATTACATGGGACTCAAACATAACTGGGGAAATGTGGGTGTACTATAGGTATATCTCTGGCTAACCCTTCGAGGATTACAGGGGTTACGTAATGTTATGTTATGTTATGAAAATAACAATTTCTTCTTTGCACATTAATTGTGAATAATATACTTTTCAGAATGACCTCGACCCCACCGAAACGTACTTGACGCTAATACCAGGCTTTGAAGGCCGTCACGAAATATTCAGTTCGGTGGCTGAAAGACTCAAAGTACAAGCAGTGGCCGTCCAATTAGCTCCAGATATTGAAGGAAACAGTATACCGGAAATGGCTGCTACTGTTCGAAAGGTATTTTAATACTAGGGTCTTATCATTCTTTTGTTTTGGTGAAAACAATTAGCGCAGAAGAAATGAAAACCCAATCTTCTTAGACAAAATATTTTTCAAAATGATTGCACTTACGAATAATATTTTTACTTGATTTGATTCCAGATAGGAATCAAGTCATGCAAATGAATGTAACATGGTAAGTTAGGTTAGGTTAAAATGAAGTATTAATTTTGCAATATTTCCCAATTTTCGTAAGACGCTACGTTTTTCAAACCTAATTTTACTAATATTTTATTTTTAAAATACCTCCGAGAGCTTACCTATTATAATAATGGCAAGCTATTTGTTATATCAAATTTCTTTTAGAAATGAAACGTCTTTATGAAAAATTCTTATAAATTATTTCAGTTCATGAAAACCAAGTTTGAGACTAAATCCAAATTTTATCTACTGGGGTATTCCTTTGGAGTGAATGTTGCTTTGGAACTGGCTGCCTTATTGGAGATAGAAGGTAATTAAATATCCGTTACAAAAGACAACACTGTTTTGTCCTCAAATTCTTTGAAATTTTGAAATTGAAGTAACATTGCGTTACGCAAAAACAATAATACGTTTTGATATATCTCAAAGTGTATTTAGTTACAATTCACTGATTACTTTCTAGTTTAATCAAGATACAGTCTTGTATTTCTGGAGCAATTCTAATGCATATTAATGCAATGTTGGTTCTTGATTCCAAAACTCTTTGATTACCATCTGTTCGACTTGTTTACCATAAGTGTTCCCGGTTTCATGCTCCGACGTTGAAACACGGTATTATGAATTCCATTCATAAATTATTCTCCGAAGCGCTCCATTACAAATGGTTGGTTTCCATTCAAATTATCATGTTTATACTACTTGAAAATTACAGGATACACTGGAGTTGTATATTGTTTGGACAGCAGTCCAGATGCATTAAGAATACAGCTGAAATCGTATTTAGGGGAGTTGACAGATTCAGAGCTACAAAATGTTGTTTTGGAACACATGTACCAGCTAATGACTGGAGGGGTTTCCGAGGAATTGGCCCAATATTTGGAACAGATCAAAGAATGGAAAACGAAAGTCGATGCTTGCTTGTATACAATGACGAAGCAGGGGAACTATTCGAAACAATACAAATGGTCTATACTAGAATCAGCATATAGAAGGATTATATTTGCAAGAAACTATAAACCCAATTTCAAGCTGAATTCTGAAGTGGTTCTTATAAAAGGACTGCCACACCCAAGGGCTGAAAGTCTTTCTGAAGATTACAACTTGTCTAAATACACTAACAAGCCAGTAAAAGTGTTCAACATAGAATCTGACCATGCAGCAGCACCTTATGATTGTAGAGTATCCAACATAGTGAATAAGATGCTTGATCAGACGTTGATAGAAGAATTCAAAAAGAAAAATCTTTGTGATACATATATTATTAAATCTAAGTAAGTTATATGAGTTTAAGATACGGTCATAATTAATAAACCTACATTTATTAAACAATTATAATGTTTAATTTAAAAAAAAGCCATCAATATTTTTGTTAGTCTTAAGGAGTGTTCATTCTAAAAGTTGGCAACATCGCAAATGGCTGTCAAATATTTACCTGTTTTGATTAGTTTAGCAATATTACTGTATCGAAATAAGAAATATCACAAACTACCTACAATATAAATAATGAATTGCAATTATAACACTGAATTTGATGTTGTAACCATTTGAGATGTAAGAGCATTTGGAACGTTTCCAAATACTTTATTAATTACATCTAAATCTAAATATTCGGTGTTACGACATTCATGGAAAAATGGCTTTAGGGTGCTGTTGAGGTTGCCCCGGTTCTGCAGCGCGTCTAGCATGTTTGCTGTAGCGCGAACTGATGACTTTTATGCCATTATGAGGAAGAAGGCTGCATCCTTAATAAGCAGAATGAGGGTCAGCAGCAATAGCATTTTGAAAACCCTAGCCAAACAGCACGATGCACCAATATTAAGGCACTCTATCCGTTTGCTCGTGTGGCAGGGATGAAAATTATTGTATGTCTGTATGGACCAATGTTGTCAAATTAAATAAATAAATAATAATAATTAATTATTGCTTTTCATAATCAATATTTTAGTTCAGTTGTTATAAATATTTCATATTTCCATACAGTAATATTGCCAAATGAATCAAAACAGTGAAATATTTGACAGCTATTTGCGACGTTGCCAACTTTCAGAATGCAAGCTAGGTTAAAATTATTACTATCAAACTTTATTAAAATATTATGTGAATATCATAATTTTATTGACATTGAGTCTCAGAAGGGGGCGGCACTAATAAGGTTTAAAGCACGTTTTAAGAATCATACCAACCAACACATTTTATGATAACTGGTTTACTTTATTTTAAACTAGCTGATGCCCGCGACTTCGCCCGCGTGGATGTCGGTTATTAGGTATATACTAAAACCTTACTCGAGAACCACTCTATCCATTGGTGAAAACAAAATAAAAATCGGTGCAGTTGTTTTTGAGTTTATCGCGAACAGACATACAGACAGACGCGGCGGAGGACTTTGTTTTATATTATGTAAGGATTAAAGATGCTTCGTATTTTTTTATAAAACAATTGTATGCCTTAGTCAGCTAAGAAAATAAACAGGCTATGTTTAAAGGAATTTATTTGAAAGTTAGCAACAAACGGAGAATTCGGAGTCGCCAATATTTACTCAGTGTAGCGGTTATTTATTCTCATCAGTCGATACATACGGGTACAATTTTGAGACTTGAACGTCGAATGAAGCGTTTAAACGGTCTAACTTTTGTTTAACGTCTATGTCTGTTGTAGATAGCTTTATTTTATCAGTAGAATATATGGTTCTTAAAGGGCTCGTGGTTATTACAGCAGCCGTACGGGTCGATTGAAGGTTAAGCTATGTTCGCCGCAGTCCATTCGTAGATGGGTGAAACCCATTACATATTGAGATCCCTCCGTGACTCGGAAAGCACGATAAGCCGTTGGACCAAGCTGCCTTTCGTAAATTTTTGACAGTCGTTACTGTTAGTTAAAAGACTGATAAGTCTGATAACCAGTAAGACTGGTTGCCAAGGGGTATCGTGTTACAACAAGTCCGACAACCAGTGTTACCAAGGGGTATCGTGTTACCCAGTAACTGAGCTGAGGAGGTCAGATAGGCAGTCACCCCATGTAAAGTCCTGGTTTTCAGCTGCATCCGGTTAGACTGCAAGCCGACCCTAATATGGTTTGGATAAAACTAGGCAGATTGATCTTAAACTTTAGAATGACGCGGACGTGTGGTTGAATGTATTTGCAGGTTTCTTAATAATATGGAAATGAATGGAATGGCAGGAATTCGATGGATGCGAGAAGCACAGAACCGGTCGAAGTAGCGGTGCTTGGGGGAGGCCAATGTCCAGCAGTGGAAGTCTTTCGGCTGAAATGATGTTGATGATGAATGGAATTTTAGAAAATTGGTTTAATTGAGATCAATGGTGAATACCTACCCAGCCCTCTTTGAATTACTAGCAGTTTCTCGTATACATCAAGAGGTTTTTAGGTCGTCTTATTTAAAAGTGATTGTCGCGCTAATACGCGATCGGTCGCCTGCATATGTCACTTTATGTTCGGAAAACCGGAAGCGCCCTCTGTCGGCGTAACGCGTTCAGCTTCACCGAACAAAATGTTTGAACGATCGTGTATTCGCTCGAGAATCGCTTTTAAATACGACGCGTGGTTAACCCGTTTCTGCACCAATTCTCAAGAACCTAAGTTTCCACGTTTAGGCATCTGATTGTTTTCACTTTTGTAAACAGAAACAACTTCAGAGCGCTCGGATCAAAACTTTATTTATTTGCAATAAATTAATTTCCAGTTCTTTCAGTTCTTGAAGAGGTTTCAGCTGAAATCAAAGTTCTCCGGTTTGGCCACGGCGCTTTGAAGTTATTCTATTTATTTAGAGCAAGTACTGCTATGTCGCAAAATAATATTTCGGAACTTTAGTTTCGAGACTATTTAGTAGTTTGATGATTGGAATGGATTTCTAGAAGTCTTCATTAGTGAGGCAATGTTTTAGAGTTTGCAAAACCTACTTTTGTATTTAATATTAGTTATGTATGACTGCCTGTTTATTTTCTACTAGCTTTTGCCCGCGGCTTCGTCCGTAGGCGTAGAGATCGGAAATTATCTCACGGGAACGTACTAACGGGATAAAAAGTTATAAACCATCAGTGTGCCAAATGGGTTCGGGCACAATTGGACTCTGGTCCTGGACCCAATAGAAATAAATAGTATATCGTTAGAAAAGTATATTCTCATAGAGCACGAATAGGTATGGCGCTTGTCCTGATATGTTGTCCGATCAGAGTACGCGTACCTTGAATATTAAATCATTTTTTGATTGATTTGTGTTTACATAAATTTTTAACTCGATGAGGATATAAACATCCCGATCTGGCCCCTAAAAATGGTTGGACTGCGGAATACTCCAACACCGGGCTCGGCCGATATATGGATTTTTTTTTGTCTCTATTAATCGACTCCAAAGCCAACGAGATGGTTTCGTTCTGTAACCATTATGAGGTGAAATGATGATCCAAAGTGGACAATAATATCTTTTCATTGAGCAAGAGCCTCCAAGCTGGGGTAAAAGTAATCATGCAGCGGCCGCCCGGACAAGTAGATATCTAGGATACTTTTTTAGCTGTTCTGAAGATAAATTAAATTTAAACTCTTTTTAAGTAAAACTTGCTTGTGCAGCTTTTGATGTAAATCACTTGGCGTAAATCATTTTCATAAAATGTAGGTACTTAGCCAATTGTGTCAATATTGTAAAGAAAAATTCTGGTGGTCACTCCTCTGTCTTCCACACAATCATGTTTGTTCCTTATACTTATTCTGGAACCTCCAAAAGCAACACCTACCATCTCAGATTTCACACAACAATAAGTAGATTAATCTCAATAATTTTCAGGTCACGTCCCTTCTTGGACATTGTCCCAGTATTTGTACAGTGGACGCCTACGTAGGTAATTTGTCATGACCGCAGCTGCTAAACAATGTTCTACAGTTCATGTATCGACTTCTAAATCGATGTTGATGTCATATGGTAGCGAAAATTGAGGCTTTTCAGACCAAATGTGGTTGCAAAGTAATTACTACGGCTATCAAGCGATTAGTGTTTGATGCCAGTGAATTTTTTAGGTTTGGGTTTGGAAATTATGTTGAGGGAATGAGCTGTACAGTGGGCTAGTAGTTTTGATAATTGCATAGTTTTTGGTTACTATCTAGATAGATACCACGTTTATTTGGTGCACACAAAAGACAGCACAACATACAAAAGCGCGGTTAAATAATAACTAATTACAGTAATAAATAACTACAAGGTGTCAATATAACAAAAAAAAAAAATATCTATATCTATACATATAATAAATCTGTAGACGAGGCATTTCTGTACAATGAAAAAAAAAAAAAAAACGTAGGTGGAGTATCCAAGAATAACCAACAGATGCCATTTCTACCATTTTTGGAATTTTTGTCTGTTTGTCTGTTTGTCTGTTCGTTTGTTTGATTGTTCCAGTATCACGTAAAAAGTACGAAATCAATATGGTTAACTTATACACTCAAATATTGTGTGTAACTCGATGTTTCATTTAGTCTTTGTTTCATCGCAATCGCTTCAAAATATCAAAAGATATAAGAGTTTAAAGTATTCAAGAAGAAATTTTCATTAGGTACGTAATGTAGATACACGTAACGACATCTATTGTCGTAAAATGACACTAGCGTAAAATCAGGTAGGTTTGTGAGAACGTGTGTAACACACGATCATAATCATCATATGTTCACATAGTTCGCGCGCAAACATAACGCGATACATTGTGAATTTACCCAATCTAAAGATTGGTTAATTCAAGTTTTCCAAATCCATTGTTTGGTAGTAGTGCCATAGGTGGCGCTATCTATCTTTTAAATCATGATACAAATATTAATCATGAAAAAATGGTGATAAATTTTAATTTCTTAAAAATTGTAGATTGTTACATCGAGCAAAAAGTGAGTAATTAAGGCACGAATGCGCTTACTAAATAAACGCGTGTGCATTAATTACTCACTTTAGCAAGGTATGTAATCTACTTTTCTTTCAACTACCAATGTACCTGCTGCGATAAAATATACCTGCTCAAGGTTAACTCAACTCAATCCAAATCATGTTAGGTCAAGTCAGGTCAAGTCAGGTCAAGTCAGGTCAAGTCAGGTCAAGTCAGGTCAAGTCAGGTCAAGTCAGGTCAAGTCAAGTCAAGTCAAGTCAAGTCAGGTCAAGTCAGTCATGGAACCCTACGTCTTTTCTACATAGCTTGCAGAGTGATCGAACGTTTTCCCATATATTTTGACAGTATCACTTCGTGCTCGATAGATGGCGTTGTTCATTTAACGTCATTTTCTGAATCGCGGTGTTAAGAGTCTCCGTAGAAGAATGACTTTCGCCGAATTCATATTTATCGATTATTTGGCTCATTTTGAATTGAACACATACTAATCGATGCTTAAAAGTATAAATTCGATAGTAACTCTGTCTGTCTGTCCGTCTGTAATTCTGTATGTTACCTTTTCACGCCTGATCCACTGAACGGATCTCGATAAAATTTGGTAAAGAGATAGATGGCATCCCGGCGAAGAACATAGGCAATTATTTTCTCAAAAACAAATTTAAGGGGGGGGGGGGATATAGGGGATGAAAGTTTTTATGGGAAACCTATCATTTTTAGAGTTCCGTAGTCAACAAGGAAGCTTTATAGTTTCGCCATGTCCGTCTGTCTGTCTGTCTGTCCGCGACTTAGCTCAAAAACTTTTAATCGACCAACTTACATGTGCAGTTGCAAAAACCCAAACATTCTGTATGCGAGAACAAGTTTTTTAACACTTTGAGGGACAGTAAACGCCCATAGACGTAATAACAATAAAACTTTGCGAAAGTTTGTTTGATAAAATAATTCATCCCAACTACGGAACCCTTCATTGTGCATGGTTCGACACGCACTTGGCCGGTTTTTTTTTTAACTTAGGGCTGTGAAAATTTATGCTTTTTGTAACTAACAAAGAGTTTCGTTTTTCTAAAATCATCCCTCATGAGGGTAAAAACCCGTCTTTACCCTCTTGATTTTAAAATTCACATGTAAGTACTTATTATTGACATTTTTGCGGGACTCACTTCAAGAGCGTTAAGGGATTGAGAATATAGTCATAGTCCGTATCTTGAGAATCTGTCCACTCAATCAAAAGTTATTACTACTTGGCTCTTGGCTTGGAACGAAGAGTTTGAGTTTACCAGTGAGTACTTACTCGATAGATGGCGTTGTGCAAATGATGCGATTTTCTTAAGGGGGATGCGCCGGTAGCCCGCGAAATTCAAATCATACGTTTTTTGCAATTTGCAAGTCAGTGTCAGGCAGGTTGTATGTTAAAATGAAATTGTTTATTCTGTAAATAGGTTATTGGAATTACTTTTACACGTCGTAATAATATCATTTTTTTTTAAATTAAGCTAGATGAGGTCGGCGTTTCCTACCTGACTACTCTGAGAAGAAAGGCCGAAACAAACTCAGTCTCTTTTAAAGTCCGGACATACCTAGGTCAGTTATTGGCATATTAGTCAGGCCCTATGAGGGCCATGTAGATTAGAGTCTGAAATGGTGAACCACACAGATTTGAGTGAACCTGTCCTGTCACTGCAAGCATTTGTCAGTAATAGTGGAGCTTAGCTCAGAACTTACACATTCACAATAATACAATACTTTACAAAGCAATCATGTCATTTTGTCAATATCCTACATATAATATTCAATAATGTGAATTTGTATATAAAACTGGTAGGTATATTTTGATGATTTTCACTTATTCAAAATGTGAATGCCAAAATGACAAAATGTTAGCAAAGCGAGTAGCTCAATCCCATGCTTTTTGTCTTCTAAATAATCTGAAATTGTATAGTACCATTTTTTACAAATTTTGGTTTTAATACAGCTTTTAAATCGTTTAATGGGTAAGTTTCGAATGTCAATATGATTAATATATGATTCGCGATCGTAGCAAATAGTAGCTTTACAGAATAATAACCATTAGATACAGGAATACAACTCCTGCAATATTAGTTAGATTAGATAAATAAATATTTGAAACAACTGCGACTCATTATTTAGATCAACATAAAACATGATACTGACCTGTAAAAAGCAAAAAACATAAGAAAATTTGAATATCGCAGGCTCCCCCAAAGCTTTCGCCTTAGTTTCCATCGTCCATACAATATGCCATAGTGTTTTCATTAATCTTTATACAATATTTTTTCATTAATCTTTCCGACAGTTTCATACTGCTGTCCATACTATCCACACTATCACCACAATATAGATATGGACTACCACTAATATATAAAGTTACTGGCTGTCTCATGTCTGTTACTTTTACGCCGTAAGGTCGCCTAGACAGACCACGTGGGTTATGGGACATAGGATACTATCCCGGTAGCACATTCCCGTGGGATAATTTCTGACATCCACGCGGGCGAAGCCGCGGGCAAAAGCTAGTATATAATATATCTCGCTTATTGCAAGAAAGAACTTCTCCTTTCATGCCTCTTGATCTACTGAAGTATGGCAAAATACTTTCAATTTATACTGAGCATTAAAAATACTGATCTACACTAATATTATAAAGAGGAAAGATTTGTATTTTTGAATTTTTGTGTGTATGTTTGTAACGAATAAACTCAAAAACTACTGCGCTGATTTCAAAAATTCTTTCAACATTAGAAAGCTACATTCACCCTGAGTAACATAGGCTATATTTATTGCTAGAAAAGATTAGGGAGCTTTACTAAAACTCCAGTAATATAACCCAAGGTATAAAAAAATTTGCTAAAATATTCTTTACATCGCGTGCGCTGCGAAAACTATTGAGGATGTGTTTTGCAAAGTCGTAGTACATTATAAAATATAATAATGTACTACGACTTTGCAAAACACATTATTATTTACAAAAATGGTTGTTATTGACGTTAAAATTATTAAAATTTTAAATAAAATATACAATCTTATATTGTATATTAAGTTATACAATATATACTTATCAATATACAATAATAAAATATACAATATATTTACAAAAAGTTTCGCGACAGCATATGTCTAACTATTACAGTTATGCCACAATAAGAGTTCATTTATTTTGAAAATTTAAAATAAAATATACAATCAGATCAGATCAAATTAAAATTTTAAATAAAATATACAATCTTATATTGTATATTAAGTTATACAATATATACTTATCTATATACAATAATAAAATATACAATATATTTACAAAAAGTGTCGCGACAGCATATGTCTAACTATTACAGTTATGCCACAATAAGAGTTCATTTATTTTGAAAATTTAATTGAAATGACGCCGCTAGAAAAGGCTCTTTATTTGTATCTTGGTATTAATCCTTATTAAAATAAATTATTCTTCTTTAAGACTTCATATTTAAGACTGCTTCAATACCTTTATATAACTTTTTGAGTTATTCAATTTGGACATTCTATTCGCAAGACATCACGAGTTTAAAAATGTAAGTATAGCTCCAAAAAATATCGGCTCATACATTCAGTATACAATGGGTTTTTGATATCTCGGTAGATAGGTTGGTAGGTATGTATGTATGTAGGTATGTATGTAGGTAGGTAGGTACCTACCTAGGTAGGGTAGCTAGGGTAGGTAGGTAGGGTAGGTAGGTAGGTTGGTAGGTAGGTAGGTAGGTAGGTAAGGTAGGTAGGTAAGGTAGGTAGGTAGGTAGGGTAGGTAGGTAAGGTTGGGAGGTAGGGTAAGTTGATTGGGTAGGTAGATATGTTGGTAGGTGTAGGGAGGTAGGTGTAGGTAGGTAGATATGTAGAGTAGGTAGAGGGCAGGTAGGTAGGGTAGGTAGGTAGGTAGGTAGGGTAAGTGCGCCGTAGATAAGTACTTAGTGCCACCCGGGCGACGCCGGGGCGGGCAGCTAGTTATTAATAAAATATCGGTAAAAAAACCGTCAAGTCGCAGGAGGATTACAGCAGTGCATCTATCAGCTCCGCGTTTTATGACACATCGATCGCGAAGGAGAGGAAACAGTACAATTTGATGTGAGGACACCTTTTTATAAATCGTTTATTATGGTGTAATGTTTCATAGTGAAAGTTGTATATTATATCAGGTAGAATCACCCCCTTGACGGATTCAGGTCACTCAATCGCCATCCAGTATAAAATATACCCCTAATAAATACGAAATATAAAACTGAGTTCTTGAACACAATAAAAATGTCAAGTACTCCTTAAAATTTAAACGTATTCATCCCAAAAGAATAACGTGAAGTCATTGACTTATTAGTCACGAACAAATTCACAATTCCGAGCTTTCAAAACTCTTACTCGACCAAAATAGAAATTCTCCATCCTTCAGATTGGCAGTATTATTCAAGAATACTAATAACCACGGATCTCTTCCACACTGAAAATACTAAATCAAATTCTATCAGTTGAATTGCTTATTCTGTATGCTTGTGGAAATTCTGGTTCTGCTAGTCACGTAGACTATTGATCTTGGTACAAATCGCATAGGTACTACTCACGTCGGGAAAGGGGACTAACCTTTTTCTTATAATTTATGGTGACACTAAAAATCAATCTGCCTAGCCCTTCCCCAACAATTTCGGGTCGGTTCCAGTCTAACCGGATGCATCTGAATACCAGTATTTTATATGGAGCGACTGCCTATCTGACCTCTACAACCAGTAACTGGGTAATAAGATCCCCTTGGTAAGATTGGTTTTCAGACTTTCGGGGCTTCTGATGACCCGAAACGACTGTCAAAGATCCACGAATACGATACCCCTTGGTAATTAAACAGAGTTAGGATTTCTAGTTTTGTTTTACCGACCCCTTGGCTAAGTAGATACCTAACAACTTTTTTGCAACATGTTGAAAGTATCAGTCTATTATTTCCCATTAAATTTTATTATTATTTTAATGAGAAAACTTAAAGAAGAAAATTTTCTGTTAAAGTCAGTATAGGAAGATAAATGAAAAGTTGTACTGAAATGTTGATAGAAGGAAATTTTCGGATGCTTAGGAATCGGCAATTTGTTAAGTGTTTTCCTGTGAAATCTTTTAGAAGTTGCCGGAAATTTTGGGAGTTTCCTTTATAATTAAGTACCCACCTATCTGTGCACGTGTTTAAATTAAATAAACTGGCTATAGTCAGTCTAAATCTCAGTTGTCGGATTGATGAGCAATAGATTGCATATTATAACCTTGCTTGCATACAATGACGTTAAGAAACATTTAGGGGTATGAGGAACAGGGTGTAAAGTTCACTCATACTCCATAGAAAAGGGAGGATCCTCCAACCAGATGGGTGTTGTGTCTGGCGGGCAACTGCCCAACGATTGATGTTGGGATCTCGTATATATGTCCACTGCACGGTAAACTTTAATTGCGCGATGCAGGATTTATGTGACGTCTGTCTGACGTCAGGTCTTTGATGCGTAGTTCGCATGTGGCGATGTAGATACCGCCACATCACTCCCCTCCGGAGACCGGAGGTCGATAGTGGGCTGAGTCTTGTATCTTGCGATGCTTGCCAGTGCCAGTTGTGGTTCCAGTGGGTCGGAACTGGGTGCCGCATTGTTCGCGGTGGGTCGGAACTGTTTGCGGCGATTGTGGTGATTGAGGTGATTGCGGTGATTCCCCAGTGGGTCGGGGTGATGAGGTGATTGAGGTGATTGAGGTGATTGCGGTCATTCCCCAGTGGGTCGGGGTGATGAGGTGATTGAGGTGATTCCCCAGTGGGTCGGGGTGTTGAGGCTGAGGGTGATGACCAGTATAGCGCGTTCGCTGCATGCTGGTGGTCAGGATACCCGTTGAAGCCTCGGGTGTTGGCTTGGCTGTGTGACTCGCCTCACTGAAAGCTTGCGGGAGTGATGATGATGACGTCACGCTGGAGTAGTTGCACGAAGGCTGCGTTGACGTTCATATTCGGGGTCACCAATTTAGGGGTATGAGGAACAGGGTGTAAAGTTCACTCATCCACCATAGAAAAGGGAGGATCCTCCAACCAGACGGGTGTTGTGTCTGGCGGGCAACTGCCCAATGATTGATGTTGAGTTCTCGTATATATGTCCACTGCACGGTAAACTTTAATTGCGCGATGCAGGATTTATGTGACGTCTGTCTGACGTCACGTCTTTGATGCGTAGTTCGCATGTGGCGATGTAGATACCGCTACAAACATACAAAAATACACACACTTCACATTTATTTTGATTTAAAAGAGTGTGTCCATGGAGTTTCTTGCCCGTTCTTCTCCACAGATTTGGAATGGGCGACTAGCTTCATCCTCCTGACTGATCGACCTCTTGACAATTCAAAAGTGCCTGTTATTGGTTTATTTGAAATAAATGCTTTGAGTTTTAGTTAACCTATTTCAAGCACAGCTTAGTTGAAAGGGAGAACACGAATAACATACAACCAGTTTATCGTCGTATGTCTTGCTAGTAATCGGTCCATTTTTAACCCCCGCCCCGACGGAAAAAGACGGGTGTTATAAGTTTAATGTGTGTATCTGTGTGTCTGTCTGCGCCATCGTAGCTACCAAACGGCTGAACCGATTATAATTTTGTTTGAAAGGTGCCTTGATCGAGAGTGTTCGTAACTACAAAAAAAAACAATAATAGATGCTTTGTTTATATCGGGGGTTTTTTTAATTTATAATTTAATTTAACTTGTGTTTTAATAGGTCTTGTATCGTTTTAAATTGTCTTTTACTCACATTGGTCGTTTTCCTCACTTATCCCGCTTTACGCAATGATGACGTATAATTTCTTAAAGAATTAAGCCATAAAGTGACCAAACCAATTGCGTTACCAACGGTCTGATTGATATGCTCTACCATTCAGGTAGGAATAGGTAGGGGGCACAAGGGACACTTGAGTAGCATTCCTTTTTACACCGTGTCGCACTTCCTTATGTCATTATACTTGAAGGACATGTTTAAAGCGTTCCCCTTGTTAGGAACTAGAGCGTTACCAACATGAGACGCGCTTCGCTTGAAGTGAAAGCAGTGACGTTATTTAAAGATTTTATATAACGTAAATAAAAGTGCTTCAGAAAATGTCTGAAGCTTTATGGGATACTGGATGAAAATCTATACATAGTAATAAATTAAAGTCACTTTTCGTGTTTGCCTGTATGGCTGCTTTGTTCTTCTAAAACACGCAACAGATTTTTATGAGGTTCTCATCATCGCATGAATCGTTTAGAGAATTTGGTATAGAACCATTCAACACAGCCTTTCTCGGCTTCCTTGGTTTTTGGGCACAGATATGCATAGAAATGAGATAGTGACTGCTTTCAGAATACGTTCCGGACATATTCCGTTGAATAGCTTCGCCTTTTTAATGAGAAAGAGTGATTCGCCGAACTGTTCTGAGTGTGATAAGGTAGAGGATACCACTCATATTTTAGCGGAATGTGTCCGGAACGAGGTTGAGAGGAGTAACTACCTCATAGAAAATGGTTTTAACCTCTATAATATTGGCATGTTTAATGGTATCTTGGCTGCCCCCTTCTCCAGGACAGCCAAAAAATTATACCAAATTGTAAACCTTGGTATTAAGCGTAGATAGACATAGAATATAATGTATATGTAATACTATGAGGGTGGCATGGTCATACTGATCAAAATCCTCTATAAATAAATAAAGATTAAAAAAAAAAAAAAAAAAAATGTATTGTTTAGAGAATTTATTCCGGAAGGTGTATGTGTTAAATACGTTAATATTAAATTTACATTTTTTTATCTAAGAAATCACGATGTTTTGTCAGGTCGTACAAAACGGTGCGAAGGAGCAGGTCGCTAGTTGGACATAATAATAAAAATATCTAGTTGTAGGTACAGCATCGATCACCTCGTTTATTTTTTTATTCGGAACTTATGTACCTAATGGATTATTTAAGTGTTTTCGTGTGTGAGGAGCTCGTGGCTAAGTAATAACAGCCGCACGGGTCGACTCATCAGGTTAAGCTACGCTTGCCGGGGTTGGTCTGTGGACGGGTGACCATCTTTACATACCGAGACTCCTCCGTACCTCGGAAAGCACATTTAGCCGTTGGTCCCGGCTGCCTTTTGTGGATCTATGACAGTCGTTACGAGTCATCAGCAACCCGAAAGTCTGACAACCAGTCTTACTAAGTGGTATCGTATTACCCAGTTACTGGGTTGTGGAGGTCAGATAGGCAGTCGTTTCATGTAAAATACTGGTATTCAGCTGCATCCGGTTAGACTGGAAACCGACCAACATAGTTGAGAAAAGGCTAGGCAGATTGATTGAAGTGTTTTCCTCTAAGTCGATGGAGTCTCAGTTAAACTTAGACAATAAAAAAATAGATATCCCCGTGAAAAACAGAAATTGAAATCCCTACACGAGATTTTGAGACTGCCACCACGTTTTCGAAAACCTCGGAGAAAAAATAACTAACACCAGTTAAAAAAAAATCAAGTCCTAAATAATAATTATAATAATCCCTCAACATACGACCTTGAGAGCAGTGGTGGCTCAGTGGTAACGGCCACGACTTATGAGTTGTAAGTCGTAGGTTTGAACCCTGACAGGCGCTTTACTTTGTGTAAATTATTTCATCGCCACTGCTCTCGAAACGGTGAAGGAAAACATCGTGAGGAAACCGGCCTGTCCTAGAACCAAAAATTCGAAGACATGTGACATCTACCAACCAGTACTGGGCCCGCGTGGTAGATTACGGCCCGCACCCTCTCACAGAGAGGAGGCCTGTGTCCCAGCAGTGGGAACATTATAGGCTGATTATGATGATACGACCTTCAACAAAATCTCTATCATTTTTTCCAATTACAACACCAGATAATTTGCACAATTATTACAAAGCCAATGAACTGAAATCCAATTGTAAGGGAAAAAACGTGGAAAAAAAACTGGTCGCTGCTTCGCGTTGAATAATTGAATTTATTGGCCCCACGCTGACAATAAAAAGGTTCTAATTAAAAGGAATGAGGAGAGCAAATAGCGAGTGCTGCGTGGTTGTAATTAGATTATTGTGGCGGTAGTGTTAACGGAATAAGTGTCTCTTTGTGAAGAGATGGGAATTATGGTCGATTATGTGAAGTGTTCTTGTGGAGGGAGCTCATGGCTAAGTAATAACAGCCGTGCGGGTCGATTCATGGAAGTATTCATATACAGGTACTTATCTATAATATTATAATTTAAAATAGCTGTGTGTGTTGAGCGCGTTGTTCTTTTAAACTCTGCAACTGATTTTGATGCCGTATTCTGCTTCTTTTATAGAATTTATGCCGAAAGGTTTATGAAATGATGTGTTTAATACATTCATATTATACCTACAAAATCCACTTAATATTATTATTAAAGCGAAAGTGAGTTTGTTTGTTACGCTTTCACGCTAAACCGGCTGAACGGATTTGAATGAAAATTGGCACAGGAGTAGACCATGAGCTGGAATAGGACATATACTATATCCCGATACTTTTTATCCCGATATTCCTACGATATCGAGAGTTAAGCGGGTGAAACCGCGGGGCGCAACTAGTAATAAATAAATTTCGAAGTATTGTCATGTCATTAAAACCTTGCAAAGCAGGGCCAGGTCGGTATTGATATTATAAGAGGGAAAAGTTGTTTGTTTTGTAAGAGGTAGTCTCTGGAAATACTGATTCAATTACAAAAAAAACCTTTTCTGAGCTACACTAATTCCGAGTGACATAATACGATACCTACTTTTCATGGAAAAATGCTCAGTTTCTTGTGTGTGTAACCGTGGGACATAGCTGGTTCGGCAAAATTGTAACCGGTTAAAAATCCATACTATAATATTATAAATTCGAAAGTAACTCTGTCTGTCTGTATGTTACCTTTTCACGCCTAAACCACTGAACGGATTTCGGTAAAATTTGGCAAGGAGATAGATGGCATCCTGGGGAACGACATAAGGAACTTTTTATCGACATACCATTTGGGCGAAGCCGCGGGCGGAAGCTAGTATGTCTATAAATGATGAAAGATACAAGATTTGCTTGGATCTGATATGTCATTGCCACGTAAATATTATTCAGAAACCCACCATAATTTTTCTCGGATACAATTACACATAGATAGACTTTTTGTTTAATAATATCTAAGGAAAAAAAATAAGGTTAAGTATGTAAGGAAAAGCTAGGCTAAAACTGCAAACAAACCAAAAAAAATCTTTATTAACTCACTAATTTTATTAATTTTATGAACTTCAACAAAATTCTACTTTAACCAACTACTCATTAAAAGCTTTCTGTACCTACTAATAAAACAATTAAAACTCTTCAACTTTCACCTTCGTACACAGTTGAAGCTAAGGAGAAGTACGACCAAGTTGTGCTCAGTACCTGGAATGGAATATTAAAAGTAGGTAAGTCCCGGGTTAGAACTATGCGAGGAAGCACGATTTCATCAAACAATGAGTTGTTTTTCGAAATAGGAACAAAATATCAGCGCATAAAATGTTCCCTCTCTCACAGAAAGACGAGGCCTCTGTCCCAGCAGTGGGAAAATTATAGGCAGATTATGATTATGCGATTCCATAAAGGTTCTCTGAACGTAAAGCAAACTTCTTCTTTTCGTATAAATAGTACTTGATTTGATCTCTGCAGTAGGTGGCCGCCTTGGTTGCAGTATCAGTGGTATTCTTTAGGTTATCAAGGTGCCAATTGGTGGACGACGTGGTGGTGAACGAGCACTTAGGAAACTTCAGGAAGATGGACATGGTAAACTTTAAAGAACAGATATTTTTAATTCAACCTTTTGCAATGTACTACTAGCCATCGGCCTCTACCGAGAACCGCGACAATACCTGATCCTCCAGCTTACTCTAAGTTTTTTCGGGTCAATCCAATATCCTGAACTTTGTCAGACAACGTCCAGCACACAGCTAGTTTGGCAAGAAAAAAGCACGGCCAAACCGATTGGTAATATAGATAATTATGAACTTAATTCATTATAAAAAAAGTGGCAAAAAAACGAAAATTGAAAAGCAAAGAACTTCCGAAATTAAAGTTATTTTTCACTTTTTTTGTGTTTTTTTTTGGAAGTCGGTTGTTTTTTTTTGTAAAATGTTTTTATTTTTCACTTTTTAGTTGTGGTACCTACCCCACACAAATTCGAATACCACTACCTGCTATTTAAATAACAGTGACGGAGTCAAATAATATATCGTCTAAGTGGGAAAAAATACGTATTGAAGCTAATATTGAAGCTAACTCAAAAACTACGCAAGCAAAGTTAATAAAATTTATATGGGACTACCTCTGAAGCATGGCCCACCAAAAAAAAAAGAAACATCAAAATCGATTCATAATTGGCGGAGTATTCGCGATACATACACACAAAAAAAAACTTACAGACGAATTGAGAACCTCCTCCTTTTTGAAGAAGTCGGTTAAAAATCGCTTAAAGCAGACTTTAAAAGAAATTGTATATGCCAATAACACAGCGAATAGTTCCAAGAACCCACAATGTCACGTCGCGCCAACTATTCTCAAACTAAACTCCCTTCGCACAAGATATTAGATTTTCAATATTATTTGAATAGGACACGTACTCTTGGGAAATGGAATCAGAATGTCATGTTTGCTTGTGAACAGAACGTTTACTGTCCTGTGTATCTTCACGCATATTACTTTAAAAGCCTTGGGGTTACCTATAAAAGATAGTTCGATTTTGTCGTGTTATGCCTGTAGGAGAGAGGATCTGAGGATTGATTGAAGGTTAAACTATGCTTACGAAGGTCGGCGTAGACGGGTGGTAGTGATTACATATCGAGAATTTGAGACCTCTTCGTGCTTCGGGAAGCACGTTGAACCATTTGTCCCGGCTAGCATTTGTAGATCTTTGACATTCGTTGCGGATAGTCAGAGCCCGAGAGTAGTCTTACCAAGGGGTATTCGTATTACCTAATAATTGGGTTGGAGAGGTCAGATAGGCAGTCGCTCCATATAAATTATTGGTATTGTATTACAGCTGAAAGCTGACCCCAACGAGGTTGGACAAAGGCTAGGCAGAATAGATGATAATGTGCTATGCCTGAAGGACGTATTATAAGTAATAGTTGATGATATTTTGGATAACCAATCACATTGGCACGTCAGACCGAGTGATATCAGATTTTTATTATAACGTAATCGAACTATCGAAGTTGATAGGTTGATTTGAAAACTGAAATATATTCGTATAGTGGCTTAACCCTCATTTACACGGGGCGATTTAATTGCCTGTGGTATACCATAAGTTAAAGCAACAATAAAAATTGCACCGTCTAAATAGTGTTTGCACGATGCAAATCATCATTTGCTTCAATTTTATTGTATGCCGCAAGCAATACTAACGGGCGTTTAGTAAAAAATATAACGTTTGTGCAAATATCTTATAAACTATAATTATCAAAGTAACCTACCGTTGTAAATGTGTTCAAAGTAATCGGATTGTACTTCATTGAAGTCAAGCAACATGGCTTTTGAGATCTAAACAAAAACGAACATATTATGTTAATTTTATCCATCCAAAGTGTATGTTAAGAAATTAACGTCAGACAATTTACTTGTTACGCAAATTGACTACCAATTTAAATTTTTTATATATTCAAATTACAACTGTCATCCTTTGACAGTTCCAAGAACTGACTATAACACGACATATTATTGAAGAAGGGCGTCAATTTGGTTAACAATTGATTTCCCTGACAGTACACAATTTATTATCGGTTTGTTGTTAACCTTCTCATTATAAACCATAGATGTTTCTGATAGCGGATGTCACCCTTATACCATAGATTGTTATAGACCGAATCTGCCATTCCTGCACTCTAAAAAAACAAACAAAAATCTGTATTTATATTCAAGGGTCAGGCAATCTTCGTGTATAAAATTACAATGGCGACTTAAATTAAGTAAAATTTATTGAAAAAGGACATACCAAAAAATTAATTACTTCAATTATGTTACAGTACGAGACAACTTAGATGTAGCATCGGCAAAATTCGTAAAACCGATCACCATCCGAATTCATTTAAAATCGCCAATCTTTATTACTGCTTTAGGCGAAAATGATCTTTACGCGACCGCAGTAACTTGTAAAGTCATATAAGCAAATACTTTCGTAAAATTGAAATGAATGAATGCAAATTTTCAAAATGCTACATCTAAGTTGTGTCGTACTGTAATGTATTAAAATTTCGCGTAAACTAGGTACTTAAAAAGCGTAACGTAAAAAGGTAAATGTAGAATGGAAATGTTTCACACTTACAGCTTCCCTCAATTGTTCTCCGTAATAACATAAATTGAACAACGGTATTAACAAACTGACAACTGCAACAAAATTGTTGGCCATTTGGAGTACTCCATGAGAAACCTTAAAAAAATTATGTGGTACTAGAAATAAAAACTTTTTACAAAAAACAAACCGACTTTTTTTTGGAAGTAGGTTTTTTTTTTGGAAAAAGTTTTTATTTACACTTTTTAGTTGTGGTACCTACCCCACACAAATTCTAATACCACTAGCTTATGTAAATAACAGTGAAGGAGTAAATGAAAACATCGTCTAGATAAACTAAGTGGGAAAAATACGTAATATTGAAGCTAACTCAAAAACTATAAACAAGCAAAGTTAATAAAATTTATATGGGACCACCTCGGAAGCATGCCCTACCATACAAAAAAAGAATCATCAAAATCGATTCATAATTGGCGGAGAAATCGAGTAAAAAACAAACGAAGAAAAAACAAATTAAAAAAAAACATACAGACGAATTGAGAACCTCCTCCTTTTTGAAGACGTCGGTTAAAAACAGAATGACTTACAAAGATTTAAGTAATACGAAAAGCAGTTAGTACCTTAGCACTAAGCCCGAAGAAGCATATTGAAATGCTAGCAGAAGTCAAATTGACAAAAATCACTTTGTTAAATACATCGTCCAACTGTTGAACTAAACTGCGAACAAAAAATTATACTTGGCTTATCATACGTCTACTTACTAAGAGTACAACAAAAAAAAAAAAAAAAAAAAAACAATCTGCCTAGCCTTTTCCCAACTACGTTGAGGGTCGGGTTCCAGTCTAACCGGATGCGACTGCCTAACTGACGTCCTCCACAACTCAGTTACTGAATAACAGGATACCCCTTGTAAGTGTAATTGTTAGACTTGCAATACTTAGCTTTACCAACCTTATTAATTTCTGATGCTTATCAATAACAATCTTCAAAGGCGCAAGGTTTCCTGGTTTGATGTTCAGTAAATCCTCTTGAAGCAAAGTGAATTCTGTTGCTAAGTGAGAGCATAATGTTATCATTAGGAACTCCGTTCCTAGATAAAAGTAGACGATGCGGAACACTGCAAAACACAACAAGTTTATAAGCAACATGGTAAGTGAACCAAGCAGACCTACCTACATATACAATGAAGCGTAAAAGGAGTTTTTTTTGGGGAGGAATTTTGAGGTAAATTTTTTTTTTAAATTAAAGTCGTGTCATTCTTCAAGCTACGGGTGTTTGAAGCTACGTGTTACTATATTTACCTTCTATAACTGAATCAAATGTATAAGAAGTTTCACCTGACAGTCTAAACTAATAGTACCTATTTAAAATGTAAATTCTGTGGCGGCATCTACATCGCCACATGCGAACTACGCAATAGACCTGACGTCACACAAAAATTCTGACGTCACATAAATCCTGAATCGCCCTTTGACTGTCACTGTCTCTCACTAAAATTGATTAGTTTTTTCATAGTCTACAGTCACAATTTTAAATGTTTTTTATTTTATTTTTTATAATGCATGAGGCACCTTGTCTGCGAATGAGTAACTTTACAATCGCAGCACTGCGACTCATTGCATTCATCACTGTTTTGTTGAAATAAGTGTTATTAGCCTCTCATTGCTTTAATAGACTTTCATTACGTTGTTTGGATGGTGGAATAATTATGTGCAACATAACCACATGGTGCACTACATAATTATCTCTTTTTGACCACAGGAACCTCTTTATTCGAAGCTTGCAATGTTGCTAATTTGTGCACGATGTGGCGCTCATGGTGATTATTTTGAGAGAAACTAATTTCACATTTGATTTATCTACCATGTATATGCATAATGCAGAAATCAACGACACATTTTATGGGAATTCTCTTTTCAGATCACAAAGTTAACGATAGAGCTTCGTCGCATAACCTAATCATTTTAGTGCAAACATGCTTTTGCGGGATTGCTTTCGAACTGAAAGGATTTTGTCAGCGGACATGGTGCATTTGACTGACCAAACAGGAAGAAAATTTCATAGCCAATTTAGAATGAAATACGGATAATAAGGTTTTCGAGAATTCCAATACGATCGAGAAATATTGGTTTGGTACGTCTGTGTCTAGTTAGGTTCAGGTTCTGCTTCATCATGAAATGTTCATCAGTGGTTGGTTTAAAAAAGAATTGTTAGTAGAACAGTTTTATTTTAAAAAAAAGTAATAAAAACTAAAACCCAACTACGACAAGAAAGTCAATCAACTAAAATGGTATAAACAAGACACCACAGACACACAAATTAAAAATCCGGAGTCACACGTAATCTGTTCGATTTATGGCCGATTTTTTTTTTTGTTTTTTATAAATTTTTGAAATGTGGTAATTAAGCCCTTTCATTTGATACCTTACGTGTTATGATTAAAAAATATTATTTTGTTTTTAGTTCATGACTTTATGTCCTCTAGAGGGCGCTAGTTTTACATTTAATGTGACGTCATAGTCAGCGGACGATCAAGACGCTTCCAACGATACCTCATTTGTCAAATTGTAATGAGTCGTTTAGAAGATATGAGGGAACAGATGAACATACATCAATCAATCTACCTAGCCTTTTCCCAACTATGTTAGGGTCAGCTTCCAGTCTAACCGGATGCAGCTGAATACCAGTATTTTACATGGAGCGACTGCCTATCTGACCTCCACAACCCAGTAGCTGGGTAATCCGATACCCCTTGATCAGACTGGTTGTCAGACTTTCGTGCTTCTGACGAATCGTAACGACTGTCAAAGATCCAGAAATGACAGCCGGGACCAACGCCTTAACGTGCTTTCCGAGGCACGGAGGAGTCTCGATATGTGAAAATGGTCACCCATCCACGGACCAACCCCGGCAAAGTAGGTTAACCTGATGGATCGACCCAAGCGGCTGTTATTACTTAGCCACGAGCTCCTCAACAGATGAACATACATACAAACATACATACCGGTCAAAATCATAACCCTCCTTTTTTTCTTCGCCGTAGCCGGGTAAAAATAAATACAACTTAGTGATATACAGCATAGCTATTGAAAAATGTGAATTCAAGTGAGTGCAGATTATTACGATCCACTCTAAAAAGGTTTTTTTTCCTAGATTTGGAGATCACTCACTTTATTATAGATTCTGAACCAATTGCAGTCTCCACAAGAATTCGTCAAAAATGCTGTTTTGCAAGACCATCAAAAAACCTCACACACTAAACTGAATCTTCAATCCCAAAACAGTGCCCGAGAACATTTTCGCTGACATTTAACTCAGGTCACATACCTACACATATTTAAAGCAAAGTCAAATACTAGTGAGAAATTCACAAAAGGTCCTTTGCGATTAATCAAGCTTTCCGGGAAACCGTTGACTCCTGAAAATTTAAGGCACACTTCACTCATTACATGAGAATGGAGGAAGAAAGGAATTTTTGAAATTTCACCTCTCTCAGAATAGTTCAAAAGGGTTCCGGAGTCGGGACCGAATTAAGAGAGTGTGTGTTTGAAATTTTAATAAGATTTTATAAATTTGTACATGGCTGTATATAAATTTTTGGCAGGTAATTTTAGTTTGTCTGTTTTGGTTAAATTATTTGGCAAAATTCGCGGAATTTGTGGGTATGAGCGGTGAGAAAGTAATGTTTAAAATAACGTAAACGCAAAACGATATGAAAACAATTTATTTGGAAGGAAACACTTGGCAAATATACACGTAAACCGATGTTGATGTTTTTGGGATTAAAAAAATGCAGAATTCGATTTTAAACGAAACGTGGATTTTTGTCATTTTTTTTACATCTTGTGACACCGTAAAGTCAAATCTCGTTTACTAATACCTATCTAAGTAATGATCCAAGTCCTCGTATTCGCAAACACATCTACGTATCAAACCTTCAAAGGAGTAAACGCAAACACAATGCAAATAAGTCGAAACTCCTTCAGTTCTACTGCATAATTACTCATGAACAGAACAATATAAATGTTTGTCTTGAATTAATTTCGTGCTTTGATACACAAACTAAATGGTATTACAACTCAAAATGCTGTTAAAGATTTTATGATTAAGAAACAACTGTCTTCGAGCAAGCTTTCAAAGTTTTTGAGACTTCTACTATTTGCAATTGAAGATGTGAGTTTTTTTTTAATGCTCTATTTTTTGTTTGATAATGATCAATTTGTTATTTATGATATTTGTTTAGTTTCAACACAACTGTGTATGAAATAGGCTGAAATCACCAACGCACAGTGAGCGGTAAGACGGTGACCAATGATTAGCGTATTAAAAAAAAAAAAACTCTAATAAAAAAAAATTGGCTTATGATATAAATTAGGTTGTGGAACTAAACAGAAATCATACCAATAAAAGTTTACTGCACGTAACTCCAAACACCGAAACACATCATCTATAATCTGGCCTAGTAACAAAAAGCAACGCAATGATAAATCAAGTGTCCCTAAAGGACAATAGTTCTCTGAGAGCAATAAAGCCCCACTTACTACTGAAAGTCTCAAAAATATATACTCCGATATATCTTTCCCAGTTCCCTGTAGGATCAAACGGAAAGCTACAAGAAAATGGGAGTAACAGCCCACATTCCTGTTGCAAAATAAATTTGCGGAAAACAGTTTCCATTAAAGGGGCAAGTATGTATTGCCAGGATCCAATCATATTAATCCAGTAGAAAACTGCAAAGAAAAGAAAATAATTAAATGGTGTAACATGCAATAAAGTTGCAGTTGGTAGTTGCGATAAAGTTAGAAATTCTTGTAGAGGAGTCTCGGAGGTTGTTTGTGATGTAATTATTCTTGAAGAGGATTTGGTGTGGGTAGACGCTAGGGTGTACGTTGGATATTATTATGAAAGGACTCAATGAAAGGAAGAAGGTAAACGTTATTAATAATTCCAACGCATTAAGTACCCCTTTTGTTCAGACTGTACGACTGTACAAAAAATGACTCCAAAATATAATATATATGTAACATAATTTTAACAATAATAAATCCTTAATTCATAAACAGAATATGTATCTTGACCTGCCACGCGAGGTTGTCAATATGTGGGATGTGGATAGAGCAATTGCGCCGATAGTCGTGACGGCCAATGGCATAATAGGCAAGAGCCTCGACCAACACCTGAGGAGGCTCTCGTTAGACGGCTGGATCAAGGGCTTAATCCAGAAAGCGGTACTTCTGGACATGGCGCGTATCGTTAGGAGGTTCCTCTCTCAGGAGCCCTGACTACCGGTAGCTTGTTATATTTTTTGTCTTTTGATATTTTTAAATGTTTTTATAAAAATATTTTAAAATGTTTTTATAAAAATATTTTAAAAAAAAATTATAAAAATATTTTAATTTTTTTTTATAAAAATATTTTAAAATGTTTTTATTAAAATATTTGAAAATGTAAATAGATAAGGAAGAAAACATACAGACGTATTGAGAACCTCCTCCTTTTTGAAGAAGTCGTTTAAAAATAAATAAACGAAATAAATCCTTAATTCAAAAAGAAAGCTCATAAATATAGACCACGAGCCTCGTAAAGGTTTATGAAAGAAGAAAAATAAAGTTTTTATTAAAATATTTTAAAATGTTTTTATTAAAATATTTGAAAATGTAAATAGATAAGAAAGAAAACATACAGACGTATTGAGAACCTCCTCCTTTTTGAAGAAGTCGGTTAAAAATAAATAAACGAAATAAATCCTTAATTCAAAAAGAAAGCTCATAAATATAGACCACGAGCCTCGTAAAGGTTTATGAAAGAAGAAAAATAAAGATTGTACGCAATTTCCATATTGCAGGAAAATCGCCTACAGCGAGTTACATGACATTTTTATTACAAACGATATTATTAATCCTCTTCTCAGCTTTTGAGCAATCCTACAAAGAATATAATTTTGGTGATTTTACAATTTATTAGGGGTACCTGGGTTCATTTTCATCGCTAAAAAGACATGTCTTTTGTCTTTGCCAGAATTGAAACAATTGTGATTACCAAAAAGATTGTCCAGTTGAGACTGACGATTTTCTCATAATATTTTTTTTAATGACCAATTATAATTAGTAACCTTATCAAAAGTTACGCGGCAGAATAAGTCTCTATAAGACCTAAATATTTCATAATTAAGCTTCTCCATGTTTTGCTCTAATGAGCAATATTTTGTTGTTTTATATTATATATATTTTTATAGATACTTCCTTTACAATTTTTTTTCATAACACTTGTAGTTGAGTTAGTTATCTTAACTTATCATCATCATCATTCACTTATTGGTTGAGTCTTGCTTCTAGTTTAATCAAAATCATATAAATACCTTCCAATATTGTTCAAAAACTGCCATCTAACCTCCACATTCCAATAACAAGACGTCACTAACATTCTCAACTTACACCAGCCCAGACTTTCAGACTTCCGACTACTCGTAAAGACACCATATCAGGACAAGAAGAACTATTGTACTAGAGAATAATGAAGGAACTACTTTTATGTGACCGATAACTTCCACAAAAGCCGTGAGTTATGACGTCAGATGATCATAACCCGTACGTTGTCGCTGGTGTTGCCAGCGAATATAACTATCCATATCCATACTAATATTATAAATTCGAAAGTAACTCTGTCTGTCTGTATGTTACCTTTTCACGCTTAAACTACTGAATGGATTTTGACAAAATTTGGCAAGGAGATAGATGGTATCCTGAGGAAGGACATAGGGTATGTCGATAAAAAGTATATATATATACTTTTTATCGACATACCACGCGAGCGAAGCCGCGGGTGGAGGCTAGTAAAATTATAAAAGTGAGTTTGTTTGTTTGAAACGCTTTCACGCTAAAAAATACTGAACGGATTTAGATGAAATTGGCACATGGATAGAGCAGGACCTGGAATACGACATAGGATATTTTTTATCCCGATATTCTCACGGGATCGAGAATTACGCGGGTGAAACCGCGGGGCGCAGCTAGTAATGGAATATTCGGGAACGATGAACGTATCAATGACGTCACAGATGCAGAAGCTGACATTAATGTGGAAGATAATTGTTTTGAGTAGCTTTGTTGTAAAATTTGGAGGTGCTCGTGGCTAAATAATAATAGGTAAACGGGTGATTGAAGTTGCCGCGGTCGGTTCCTGGATATCTGATTATCCATTACATAATTGAGACCTCTCCGTGCTTCGGAAAGTCCGTTAAGCCTTTGGTGCTGGCTGTCATTCGTTGATCTTTGATAGTCGTTACGGGTAGTCAGTAGCCCAAAGACTGACAACCAGTCTTACGAAGGGGTATCGTATTACTCAGTAACTGGGTTCCGGAGGTTAGATAGGCAGTCGCTCCGTGTAAGATACTGGTATTCAGCTGCATCCGATTTGACTGGAAGCCGACCCCAAAATAATTGGAAAAAGGGTAGTAAGAGGGTAGTTGTTTTTTGTTATTGTTAAAGTTAAGAACTGTGTTTATAGACATTAATTGAATAAGAAAGAAAAAACATTTATTTGTGGCAAACATGACGCTAACAAATACACGAAAAATAACAAGTCGGGGGAAAATATGCGTTACATTCACGCAAAATGGCCATCGCTCAGCATAATGCTGCGTCTCTATGAACGACAGAGCCCCATTGCTGGAATAGACTTAAGTTTTATTTTTTAAATTAATTAATTAAAAGTGGTTAACTTATTCAGGTGGCTAGTACTTAAGCTTTTCATCATTCATAAATGATTCAGTTTTCCAAACTTCTAGGACGCTCATGAAAAAAAATACCTACTACGAAAATGAATGAACTGATTTCCTTCGTAAAACTAAAGCAATTAATTTCTTAATTTCGTACAATACTGTCCAAGGCATAATTTTTTATACACTTTTAATGAAACTTACTAAATTAATGAAGATAGCCCTTGAATGCCACTCAACATAATCCTTTCCAACCTAATTAGTTTCAAGTGTGACCACCTGCCTGAAGAAGTTTTAAGTACAAATCTCAATTATCTATACACCTTACAACGTCGCTAAGAGCTCCCTCGGTCAAAATTACTACAAAACTTTACTTTAGAAAAGTCGTATATTAAAATGCGAGTTCCCACCTGCATAACAAAACTTTAGTCTCTTCAGTAGCGCATTCTTCTTGTTAATCTGTACTTCAGTGAGATCCTCTGTCCTCCACATGCTACCCATTTGCTGGATTATCGCCCTTATTTCCTTCTTCTTAAGTATCACTATCGTAGCTTTGAGTATGGCTAAGAAATTCAGAGTTCAGTTAAAAGTATACAGCATGTTTCCGTATGCAAGGTGTTGATATAAAACGTTGGCGCAAACGTGTTTTGTTCTTTGAATTCCGAGAAAATATGGGGCAAAAATGTAAGGGAATTGGGAAGCTCCTGTGTATTCAGGAGTTTTGACGTGAGAACAAAGTACGAGTAGACGTGTTGTTTGAATAGTAATTCACGTGAATAAGGAATGAGTAATGGTGACGATGCAAATAGTATATTTGGCTTTAGCAAATACAAACGTAAGTGAAAATGCGTGAAAGAATATATATCATTTTCGTTTACGTCTCACCAACGCCACTCAGGAGTGGAAAATAATTAACAAGTTATTATAATAATATCCAGACCTACAAAAAAAAAAAAACTGTCCAGGTACGTATCGGACCACGCACAATCAAGGGTTCCGTAGTTGGGATGTTTATCCCAAGAACAAACTTAAGATTGTTGTTGAAAAACATGACTTCCATACATTCCAACCGCAAACGTAAGTTTCTACGTACAATATTGAGAGATTTACCATGTTATATTAAGACAATAGACTTCTTATAGGTTTTCCTGTAATCTATGAGTAAAGAAATATCCAACGTATTTAAAAAAAAAAATTAGGCCCAGTTGTTTCGGAGATAAGGTGATGGTCAATTTTCATCTATCTTCTTAAATATCTTTAAAAATATTTATTCTTTCTTTTTTTTGTAGGTAAGTTAAAATAAAATTAATTTCAAAAAATATAAAATAAGAACTGAACATAGCAAATATCAAATAATTTCGGCACACTAGAACTTTTTACTTTGACTGTCCTTTAATGTGTGCAAAGTTACGTAATATCTACAAACTTACCCAATGTATATGTAGCGTTGCAGCTAGATGGGAGTAACCCGCAACCGATGGGTATTCCTATCAAAAATTACTTCCATGCAAACTTTTAACCACTATCTAACCACTTTAGGCTATGAATTTTCAAAAATCCTTCTTTTTAAGGGCTCACATTCGTTGTATATGCAACTCTTGTGCCTAGACCTAGCGGCTTAGGCAGTGAGTGGCCTGCCAGTAAATGAATGAATGAATCTAAGACTTTAATAGGTAGATCATTTTATTTTATGGCATCCCTAATATGGACAGTAAGAGTTTTATTGAAAAGAAAGTTATTTTAAACTTACCTTGAATACTGACCACATAGACGCTAACAACATAAGCCAATTCTCCCAGTTTCAGCTCCCCTCGAAAAACATTACGCAAATACACTGTCAACGCAATCTGGTAGATTACCAAACACACCACATTCAATGAAAGGCGACAGTAATTTTTCCAAAAGGAATTTTGCACAGAATAAAGAAGAAGACTAGCATTTTTTAATAAATTCAAGCAAGGGAGAATAGGCTCTATGAATTCTTTTGGTATATCGGGTAGCTCTTCCATGATTGAATTGAGGATACTCGAATGGAATTGTCACTGTGGAGAAATTAGTCGTTAATAGTTGTTGAAGGTCATGCGCAGATAATAGCCAAGACTGACTTCAGTCAGACTATTGCTTCAGGAATACTTAGAGTGCCCATTGTTTTTTCTGTATGCACAAAGTGTCACTGTTTTGGCTAAGTCTGCGCACATCAAGTTATGAGTGCGGCCGCGCCAAGGTCAAGTATCAAATTTCATGAGCAAGAACGACCCTGTTTTGCAATCACGAGCAGGGGCCCCGCGTTTTTTTGGTACGTTTGATACGCGTAAGCACAGTAGCGGTTATTAAACGAATGGAACATACCCAAAATTATATCACTGAATTATGAAATCAATGAGATGGCTTCAAAACTAACAATGATCTACTATGTCCTGCAAACGCTGATGATTGCGGGAAAGTAAGTAACTTTTGGTGTGAATCATCTAATATAATGACGAATATACGATGACGCAATTTTTATACGTAGTCAGGCTATGTCATTACAAAGTAGGTACCACTTTGAGTTTTAAATTACTAGTTCATACTGAACTAGAATTTTCGCATGGTTTTACCGTTTCTGCAAAATGGACTTTCAATATAATGTAAGAAATATTTTACGTCAGCGTTGATTACACTTAAATAAAATAATTAATATTTCTAACAAAGCTATCTTAAGTGACATTGCTCTGAAAAATGAAGCCATAGACAAATATTTTGAACAAACAAAATAAAACAAGATTTTCTTTGTAAAGGTGATAGTGGTGTTGCAAGTATTTACCATGCATATTCTAGTAATCTATTAGCACAATATACACCTAGTACCGTACTGATCACAAGGCAGCTCTGCTTTGTAATATTCGATGGAAAATAACACAAACACTCTTTGTGAATTTATAACGAGATCAAGATCCGTAAATATTTTAACAACAATTCATAAGTTACTTTCTGTTTTCGTTTTGTCAGGCTTGGGAATATTGGCTTCTGCCAATATTTCATAATGTCTATCTTCATTAATTATTACAAAAGTAAAATATCAGGAGTTCAGGACCCTTTATTTGAACAATGTACAGCGAATTATCCTAAAAATACAATACGAAACTCTAAAAATAATATCTTTTATGACAGAAAACAATAAAACTTGGCATCTTATATATGAATGGTGAAAACATTCGCAATCGCGAAATGTAACAATTTGAATAACATGACCAGCCAATGTGGATACCTCATTAGAGGAGGAAATAAATAACTCTTGCTTCATATTCAGACCGTGTAGTGGCAATCAGGGGGGTTAAGTTACGCTGGATGTCATGGCAATATTGCAGCAAGGAAATGAAAACAAAAGAACGGAGACGCGGGGCAAACAGTAAGCTCTAGCGATGCTTATCTGACGAATATTGCAAGATGGAACCGAGAAATTCTGTTACCCTTTTCTTGTAAGTATTAAAGATTTAAAATATAGCATAATATGTTTTTTGTTCTTAGGGGAAATTAGAGGCAAGAGTGATGATGACCAAAATAATAATAAGCAGTCAAATGACAGAAAGTCAGCTAAAAAAGCAGAGACTAATGCAGCTATTATCAGATTAAGATTCTTAGTTCCTTAATGTGGGTATACTATTATATAGGTACAAATCTGCCTTACCCTTCGGGGAAAATAGGCGCGATGGTACGTTACATTATGATAATATTGTGTTTTTTGATATTACTTTTATGATAACAAATAAAAGACACGGAGACCGTATTTAAAAAAAATATTTTAACTTCATTTACATTCTTTGGTTGTTCTTCCTTGGCTCTTTAGTAAATTTCACAAAGAGTTCGTGTTTTAAATTCTTCCAATATTGTTGGATCCAACATTTTATTGACTATATTAGGTAATCTACAATCATAAGGTGCAGACACATGATCTGATTTTATTTCAAATACTCTGACTGGTTTGGTAGTGTATTTTGATAAGTTGTAGTCATAAGTTAGATTCTTCGCCTTGGGATGAGGTTTACCTCTTATAAGCACTATTTCTGATTTCAATATAATCTGGTTTGTATTCTTTTGCTAACATGAATCGATCATAAGCTGATTGCAGCATGCTTCTGATATGCTCACTTGTAAAGTGAACTTGTTTTCTTAGTTTAGTGATGCAAGTATCAATTTTCTCAGACCAGCTGTTAAGTTATTCTAAATCCTGTTTTAGTTCAATGTCACCTTTTCTACTAATAAGTTGGTGCATATGTTCTAAAATATTGTTTTCAAGATTTTCGTTGGTCAAATTGTTTGCCTAGGCTTTTAATTGTATTTTTAAGGCATCTGGACTGCTGTCCAAGCAATATACTACTCCATTTTTTCCTGCAAACAAAATATTAAAGCATAGAAAATAAATGAAATCTCAAAAACATAACTGAACGTTTCGTGTCAAACTGTAACTTCAGCTGATTCAGATAATTGTATTTGTAAATCTGTCATAACTATAGAAAACTCAATTTTGGTACTTACTTTTTGGTATAAAAGCAGATTTTGAACAACTAACAATTTTGCTTTAGCATCGTGTTGTGTATAAATACTATCCTGATCAATTTCTATTGAATGGATATCAAAATTGTTTGAATGGATCTTATCTGCAATTTCTTTGATGGCATTTGATAAACTTTTTGAATATGAAGTCACAAGTTCTATAACAGTTATTTTACCACTTATTGTATCGTTGTCGGCTACTAATTGCAGATTAACTGAAACAGCTGTCTCGAACTACAAAATAATTAAAGATAAATCAGATGTTACTTTTTTTTTTGATTCTACAACGTTATCTTCAACTCTACTTACACTTATAATATTTTCTAGAAATATGTGGTATAAATTCATGTGACAGTAAGACATCTGGCTGACGTTCTAGTTTTGGTACGTCTTCAAAGCTGACAGCCTCTAATTTTATTCCTCCACACCTGACATTTACCGCATAAAACTCTAGTAAATAAAACATAATTAATGACAGAAATACAAATTTCCATGATCACTATATCTTTGATACCTACCTCAAAGCAGCGTTTGATTTCAACTTGTTTTATAACATACCATTGGTTGTTTCTTCTTATGCTCTTCAACATTAATGTTAAGTTGCTGAATCATTTTTGGTACAGATACTCCATCATGATGTCTTGCTAACGCATTCAATTGTAATAGCGAGTCCACAAGAATGGTACCCACTCACCGCTCCATTTGACAAATGCTTCATTATTTGCACATAAGGAATGGATAGATCGGAAGTCTCCTCTAAAGAAAAGATTAATGTTACAGTCAAACTATATCGATATGACACTGCCTTACTTTAAATAATGTGCATGCCTACCTATAAGAATATCCCCTCAGAACAGAAGTGCATACACATCATCTCCTTTTAAATTAATGTCATCTTCAATTAAAGTTTCCGTTTCAAAATTGTCTTGAGCATTCTTAACTTCGTCTGTTATAAATCCAGTAACAAATAGAGAATTTTCGTTGGAAATCTGAAACAAAACACATTTTCCTTTTCCTTTTTTCTTTTCTAAAGATGATAGTTAAATGAGTATGAAGATACTCATTTAGAAAGAAGAAAGAAGAAAGAAAATACATTTATTCAGCACAGACTAAAAGGCACACAATATACATAATATACAGCAGATAACAAAATAAAAATAAAGAAACAAATTGAGAAGGTAAAGAAGGACATTATCAGGGGAGTGTGCCTCACGGCTGCGCCAAAAAGGCCCAGTTCAGCAAAAATGCCAGACAACTAGTGCCTGACGCTGGTTTTCAACCGGACCCGAAAGTGTGAAGTTACGGATGCAAATCAGTTTTATATTGTGATGTGTGTATGCATACCTACTTAAATAAAATAAAACAAAATAAGTGTCACATAATAATAATAACGTAGTACACATTTATATTTATATATATATATATACCTACATAATTAGTGTGATTGTGTATAAATTGTATTGCAGACCAAATAAAAATGAAATAAATTAGAAGGCTAATAAATAAATAAATGAGACGGACGCATGCTAGACCATTGTTGTTGTTGATTGATTGTTTATAGGAGATATGTAAATAAAATAAATAAATCCTTCGCAACGAGTCAGAACCAATAAAACAAAAAAACCTGTTTTAGCCGATGCCAGACTTCCACGTTCCAAACACATAGTCATAATAATTAATTTGTTTTTCCGTGCACTTGCTACCTACTTCATCACACAATACGCTGCAAGCAGCCGAGCGTGGCGGACTAGTCACGGACAGCCAGCAGACCTTTTGCTTTTTAAACTTGTCTTAGCTATGGTTTAAGTATGCATTTAGATTGATTCAATACGATGGTCATAAAGTAACACTTAAATATCATTTAAATATAGGTATGTAAGTCAGCCAAAAATTGATGTCGAAAGTGGAATGTAGTCAAAAACATGTTTAGTTATACTAAGGAGATACGGACGAAGGGTAAGCCGCTAGTCAATATTATTAATGTTTGTGGGAGATTTTTTTATAATGTGAAGTTGGTAGGTAAGTACCCACCCACCCGTTTTAAATTTTGTTTCCTTTCAACAGTCATATTCTTGTCTACGGGGAAGACAGATCACAGACTGGACAGTAGTGGTTCGCCCACCGCCAGGTCCCGGTCTTGTATGGGTGAAACGGCGCCTTCCCGACATCGTACGTCTCAGTCGCGTGCAAGCAGGCCAGACACATTAGGTAATGTTGAAAAGCAACGCGGTTTGGCAATGTATAAGTTGGTGATAAACGCTTTTTTCAACCGTTGTCTTTATTTTATAGGTCTCACATCTGTGAATGGAACGCGACGATGTCGCGAACAACGCAACAACACCCTACGGAACGAAATCACAGGGGGAACAAAATCTAGTGAGGCGAGCCGAGTGCAGGCATGAATGAACGAGAGCCATTCCCAGCAATGAGACTGCGTAACCGACAGAAACACTGACACATACTCAAGTGAGTACCTAGGTACAATGCACATCATATAATTGAGACATTAAGTGTGACCATATCCAGCTTCCGTTGCGTATCTATGAGGTACTGCCGTAAGCGTCTTCTAAAAGTGTCTATCGCGTTAATTACCCTAATCGGTGGTGGCAGGTTATTCCATATTTTGGAAGCCGCATACCGGAAGCTGCCTCTAAAAGCGGCTGTACCCTGTGACCGAATCGAGAGTTGTTGTGAGCATTGCCTTCTCCCGCATTCCCGCCTACTCGTAACCCAACTAAGCTTGTTGAATAGGTAGTCCGGTTTCTGATATTTAACTACACCGAACAAAAGGCAAGCCAAGTGCAGTTTGCGTCTGGACTTCATTTTCAGCGTAAAGTGCTTGTTCAGGAACGGTGTTACATGGCTTCTGCGAGGGATATTACATTTAACTATCATCTTTAAAACAGGCACAACCTGTTTGAGAACAGCTCATGCCAATGCCGTGGAAAAATATTAGCCAGACAGCCAGTAAGCAAGGCCGACTGCCCATGGTGCGCCATTCATAATATATCGCCACTCTAGCAGACTATTCTAATTCACCACAGTCATCATTTATCATTTCAGCCGAAAGACATCCATTGCTGGACATAGGCCTCCCCCAAGCACCGCCACTTCGACCGGGTCTGTACTAACCGCATCCAGCAAATTCCTACGGTCTTCATAAGGTTTCTGGTATGCGGTCTAACTTCTTCGACCATCTCGACCTGAAAGATTTTTTTAAGGTCTTTTTCCCATATGATTGCATATGGGAACAAGACCTAAGTGTTGTTCTAGTTCCTATTTTTCGGAATCGTGTACATTATGGAATGTTGAATATTTACTTTAGTAGCCATAAATATCTGAATCTTAATTGTTATTATACTCATTTATGTAAAGAAATTCAGAATATAAATAATCATTATATTGGGTCTGGCACGAAAGTTTATTCGGGCTGATTTCGGAGCTTGCTATCTCAAAAGGTATTGAATTCCAAAATTAGGTAAGATATTTGAACACTTAATCTAACCTTATTATAAAGATTTTCCATGAGGTCCATAGACAACCTGATGACAACCTCATCGTCTGAGGGTGACCTTGAGAAGTCCTCCGTAGGAATCTCCCTTTCAATGACCTCGGACTGTGCCGTACTGGTCACGCGAACTTCTAAAACTATGCTGTCATTATTCGCCCTTTATATAAAGTTAACTTGGTGACACCTCATTATGCTAAAGTTATTAAAAGTAGTTGCATTGCAAATTAATTAAGATATTATGGGTTAAAAAATGTTGTTGATTTTGAATGTAATTAAATGTTTCTTTGTTTTAAAAGTAAGGCCGATGTCCACTATGCTACTCAACCGTAACGTGTTATGCGTGTTACTAAGTGACGGCATGACGAAATGACCATGACCATTTCTGCCCTAATCGATTACAGCCAATTCATATTTTCAAGTATCCTTCATTTATTCAAACTAGATTTAAGATAATAGTCTAGAGTCAATCAAAGCCAATGCTTAAAATTGAATAAAAATAAATATTATTTGTAGTTATATTTTCGATTTAATGGCGACAATGTGAAAGATTACAGTTCATTTCGTTCATTCGGTCAATGTGATCACATTAGTGGTAGGCGTATACCTTATTTTTGAGGTACATGAGACAACCATGGAGGCCACGATGTTATTTATTGATATGGCACTTCAACCATTAACGCACTAAAACATACACAATTAAAAATCACATACAGTTTATGGAAGGTATTGTGAATTCGTCTTCTGTAAGTGACGAATTCACAATACCTTCCATAAACTGTGCACAGCACTATCTATAGAACTATCACTATAATTATCATGTTGCATGTTGCTCCAAAAAAAATTATAAGTTCTTTTGTATGAATAGTATTTTTTCCGAAGCAGATTCTTGTTGTGATTCTAGATTTGTGAGTAAAAAAAAATATCTGTCTGATAACACTGATATTAGTTGTCACTCGCTCATTCACTCATTTATGTCACTCGTCGCCATAGAAACCTACGGTTACGTTCAAACCAGTCCAAAGTTGTGCTTTGTGCGTGTGTTATTGTTTGTTTGCTTATTTATTGTTTATTTAAACACTTACCCGTCACTTTTCTGCATATTTTAGATTGATATACATATTCTTGAAAGCGATATCTCACTGTCGATTTTGTTTTCCTACTGTAATAACGATACGTGTCAGTTTATCGGTGAAATGTAATTGGATACAATATTGCGGTGCTGAGTTGATTGGAATCATGCATCAATGTTTCGGCGCATGAAATGTGTTTTGCGCGTGCAAAGTATTTAGAGACGTCCAGACAGTGAATTTTCCGTACAACTGCAAAAAACAATATGAGGGTTGATGTTGTACATTCTGCTGCCTTCAAAATGGTTATAATGGTGCTGAACCACGCATCTTGTTGGGACTGACCGTCTCTTCACTGCCATGGCTTATATTTATTTAGGTTTTTGAAATAAATGCTTAAAGATTGAATAAAAAAGACGTACCTACGCTGTTTGTGAGAGATTTGTTATATTTTCCTTTACACTGATCGCCTTACTAGTATGTGGAATTATTCGATAAGTTACAAGCATCTGGTAGACCCACTCCAGATGTTTTTAACTATCCTAAGTCAGCCTCTCCACCAGAGACGTGGTTAGCGATAGAGATGTATCTAATAGGATCGTTTGATTTTCATAGCATAGTTTGATTTCATTTTGCCTCTCACAGTCTTGGTACATTTTAAGCTGGTCCCAGCCGGACCTAGTGGCGAGTTATGCCACATCATGTTGTTATTTATGTTGCTAAATCTAGTCAAGCCCTACTAGGTTTCGCCAATTGTTTTTTAAATCGAAATTCGTTACTGTACAAGTTATGTATAAAACGCCTGACCGAAAACGATTAGCAATCAATCGTTTTTTGAAGTGAAACGAATGAGCTATTTGCCAGGAAAAGTATTTTTTTTGTTCTGAAACATACAAAACCTTTAGTTTAAATTAAAATAGAGGAATAATTTCAGAATCTTTTTTTTTTTTTTTTTTAAACGTTGCCCCACACTAGGAATTTCTTCCTGTATCGTGGGTGCGTTTACAAACATAGAAACTCACATACACTAACACCCAGACCCGGAACAACTACTTGCAGATCATACAAATATTTGTTCCGTGCGGGGATCGAACCCGCGACACGTTGCGCAGCCGTCCATCGCTCAGCCACTGCGCCAACCGTGTCGTCAATGCACCATATGTAGCTTTTGGTCATAATCGTTTTGGTGAGGGTATGCATGTATAGGGTGATGGTCATGGTTCTTTATGTATACAAAATGTTGTAAAACATTTTAAAAGAGTAACGGTGGAGTTTCTTGCCCATCCTTCTCCATACGAAAACTACCATTTGGAAGGGGCGAATAGAATCAATTCAATTTTTTTTAAACGTTGACGTTGAAAAGTGCCTTTTATATGACTCTGACTTTCAGTGGTCGCATCCATCTCAAACTTAGAAGTACCTAACTACAACGGTTTAAAAAATTAGTAATCGGTTGATTTAATGTCGGTCATTTTTTTTAAATTTTCATTGTGCGGTGTGATTAAATTTTACTGACATTGAAACAATTTCTTTATTCATGTAACAACTTGGCGATTGCATTAATGCAAAACATTTAGAATTATTCCATACAGTTGGAGTCTACTAGTTATTGTACTTTTTATACTTGAATAATTTAGTTGCATGTCTGATATCAAAATATCTTTTTTTTTTTCTTTTTTTCAATCATATTAATGAACTAAGAACGCGGGTAATATAGCTTGACTGTAAAATATAAATTAAAGAAACGGGTTTCATTGCAATACATCGTGGCTAAAGGCTAGGCAGATGATGATGAGGCACTCACAAGCCACAAGACAACGACATCGTCCTTAAACACGCCCAGAATTATTATTTTGTTCGTTTGCATACACTCCTCGTAAATCAGGTTCAATAGAACCTTGCACCAAGGTTTTGTATGTGCTCATGCATCCTCTCGAACCATTTACCTAATCCAGTGAAGTACGACTGAATTTTTCACGTTACTCGCTTTACCCCAGTTTTAAATAGCACTCCGGTTTCTAAAATAGTTTTAGGGAAATTTTAAAATGGTAAACTGTAAATTGTGGAAGATAGAGGTGGGAGAAACTTGATAGTTTCACTATCGAGTATTGCCTACTTGCCTTTGTTTTTTTATGTTAAAATGCCAACCATGTTTTTATGTATACAAACAAGATCATTTTTGTTAAGATTTTCTGAAGTCTTTGGAACACATAACACATAATGTAACAACGTTATTTGTTAGGTTAGAATACATATAAAATGCAACTTTTAAGGAAAACAGCATACCCAAACACATTACAACCACCAGGCTTGTTGTAATGAATATTCATTAAACAATAAATATACTTTTGTTCGTTATTTACGTCCTCACAATGCAATTATCAACTGATAAATGTTTCAATAATGATAATTTACATTTTAACACCTTGTAAATTCTGTGTTTTTGTGCAATATTCAATAAAAATAATTAATATGTTTGTAATTTTTATGGCAGTGTTAAATTATCTCCTGCATGTCAATATTGAATCTAGGGAGAATCAGAATCATTTATTTGCAAAGAATGTACATAATACAAATGTTTGACTACTCTCGTTCATATAAAACCATACGATCAATCACGCAAGAAGTTAAAAAAAAATTGGCGTTTGCATAATCAGCTTAAAATGTTCCCACTGCTGGGTCACAGGCCTCCTCTCACTGAGAGGGAGTGGGCCATAATTCACCACGAGGGCCCAGTGCAAGTTGGTAGGTTCTTTGTAAAGACAATTTTTTTTTTTTTTTTCTATTACTTGCCGGTTTCCTCACGATATTTTCCTTCACCGTTTTGAGAGCAGTGGCGATGCAATAATTTACCCAAAGTAAAGCACATGTCTGGGTACGAACCTACGACCTACAACTCGTAAGTTGGGGCTACACTGCTGATTGGCGATTCCAGGTGTTATTTAATTTCAGGTAGGTAATTCACCAATTCATTTTTTTCTATGAACCTTCCCCTTTAAGAATAGCATTGAGAAATTACGAAATATGCAGACTTTCTTATTCATGATACAGCTGCAGCAAGGTTCGAGGGTTCTTAAAACGAAATCTAAATAATAAATTGTTCACATCAATCGTTTACCTGCATCTCGTTTTAAAACCCTCTTTATATTTAAATAACATGTTTTAATTTATTATACCCCTTGGAAGATTTTGATGAATCTTTCAAAATAGAATCATTTAAGGGTGCGATTACCGTAGGGCGCTATGGAGAGAGGACTTTTTTATTAAATATACTCTATACTCAGACACCATGTAGATTCTGAGAAGTATGGACATATTTTTATGTACATTTCCAAAATTGTAGCTCGGATTTACAACCACACCACAACGACACCCTGTGGACGTTAATTTGTATGAAAAGGACCACATTTGGTCATCAAAATCAACCGTGTAGGCGATACCAACCATATCAAGGCGACGCGACGTCGCAGCCACAATGCAACCACAACGTCGCGTCGACGCAACGATCACGACACTGTTACAGTCGGAGTCGCTGTCAGTAAACACTAGCACCAACGTAACCGCGCCAACGTAACCACCGCAACGTAACCTCGTCGCAACTACTAACGACAACGCAACCAAAACGCAACTGCAAGAAGTTGTAGCGACGTGTGAATAGCACACGTAACCATTGCTTGCCAATATTTTGCAAATATTTCAGCCTTTACCCGCCAGTGACCTACTAGGGGAACGAACCATCGGGATATTAAGTATCCTATGAACTTATCCAGTCCATGGTGTATACCTGTGCCACACCCAAATTCGTTCTCCCTTTAAAAGGGAAAAATATAAAATAAATATTAATAATGTGTAAATTCGAATAGCCTCCACGAGTGGCGATACAAAAATACCTACAGGTAAACCAGAAAAGGTATGCGCTTCGGAAATCTTCGGGTTTCCGAAGTAGCACGAACATAGCGCCACACAGTGACCACAGAGGCAAAGCGTCTAAGTTTTGTACTGGCATGCTCAACTGTTTATAGGCCTTCAATAGGCCGATAACAATTAAAATTCTATTGCGTCTCGTTAGTGACAGTGTGAGGTAGGAATACAGTAGTGCCACTATCATTGCGCGTTTGTATGAAGTTTTTACGGTTAATCTATAATTTTGTAATAATGGTAATACATTATAGGCAAGTACTTCCATGGTTGTAACAGCTCTTAATAGATCTCATCAACGCGCGTTCGTTTCTCCGAATATAGACGATAATTACCGAAGCACAGTCATGTCTTGGAATATCTGTACGTCAGGCCCATTTTTGACAGTCAGCACCACTAGATTGCGTTTCATCAAATAGTTCCTTTGCCGTTAAACCACTTGCCACTGTTAAATTAAAAAAACGGACCTATTAAGTAGTGCCGAAGCGGCGTAGGGTATTCGTATTGGTCCTACAACAGTGGAGCCAACATTACGGTATAGGAACTATTTGATGAAACGCACTCTATCTCCTAACTGACTGGCTATTAGCCATGAGTGTTCCTCATTTTGTTCGTGCCAATATGAGCAAAGAAAAGTTTCTAATCATCATTATATTTTTGTTTACGCCCCTAAAGTTACTCACCAAAATACCTGAATAAAAAGTAAATAAAAGAAAATACGATCAAAGTTTCTACACCAAAGGTTTTCCTGTATAAATCTGCTGGGTGCCCTCTAATCGTACAGATAAGTCCACAAAGTTACTCAAGTTCCCCCAGTTTTATGATATTATCTGCGCTAAGATCACAGCTCGTGGATTTTAGAAATTCGAAAGTTTTCAAAAATATTGAAATACTTACCGAGTGACCTGGTTTACTTATTTTGGAAATGTAGGCTAATTACTAAATATAGAACCTTTTCTTGTATCATCCATTAGGTAGTCAATTTTCTTAGGCTATCTATCACATTAGCCGATTTATAAAATACAAATAAAACAAGACTCAGTAAGACAAGATTTTACTTGTAACGTGATAATCTATTGATAAAATTACCTTTATTGTTAATAAAAATAAAATAACAGAGGCTTTTGTAACTGGTTGATGCCAATTAAATATATATATATATATTAATAACAAAAAAGGCTCGGACCCTATTTCATAAGACAACACATCTGGCAAAATGGGATGTTACTATTTTAAACACCTCTGCCCAAATCTTTATCCCACAAACAATTTTAGATTAATTCCAATCGAGTTTATCGAAACAATCACTTTTCTTCAATTCAGGAAGACACTTATAATAAATATAAACCTACTCTAGCTGATTCCACGGGAACTTACTATAGGGATAAAAAGTATGCCAAATTCGTTCGTCCGCGAGAAAAGGCAACAAACAGACAGAAAGACAGTTTCGCTATTATCAAAAAAAAAAAAAACATTATTGTGGATGGATAGGTTTCACCTTATTCTCACTAGCCAGAAGTAGGTCGATCCTGTCTAATCTCAAGAATCACGAGGGAAACTGCAGGATATTTACCTTCATCAAAATTTCGCTTCTTAAAATGGAGGTAATACTGACCAAAGTGGCTTCAGCGGTTTCGTGGCCATTTAAAAATTAATTTCGTTACAAGGAAAATTGCGATTTTTAACAAAATGCAACGTGGGATCCTCTTGAGACTTAAATTGGTCTCAATTGCTATTGCACAAGGCCTTTAATATGGAATCTTCTGGAATCGTCAGGAAAATTCAGGAAATTTCTCTTTTACATGATTGTGTGTTTACCATACAGTTTGTGTAATCATGAACCAGTGATCATAAAAGATTTGCTGCAATTAATTGCATTGTCAATACTTTATGATTTTAAGCTTGTAAATATTTCAGGGGTGTTTTTGTACCTATGTATTATCCTAAATACGTGACTGAAATAGAACCTTCCGCATTGCCAAAACTTTAGTCGGGTAATAGTAGGGCAGAGCAGGGTCACATGATCATGATTTTGTTCAAAGCAGTAACATCGAATGAATAAACTGATACATAATGATACCTATTAAAATAAATAGGTTGTTTATTTGGCTAACACCATCAAAAAATTGTAGCAAATAACATTTTTTACTAGACTAATTTACATAAATATTACAAACGTCAGATGGCTCATCTGACCCCACTAGGCGGGGTCAATTAAGCCACCCCACGGGGCTAGTTGAGCCAGTGGACTTAAAAGGATTGTTTTAAAAGGGAATGAATACAAACAAAAATAAAATCTTTCATAAATCTTTAATAAACATTCTTAGGTAACAATAGGAACGTATTAGCAAACAATAGAAACGTAAAAACCGGCCAAGTGCGAGTTGGACTCGCGCATGAAGGGTACCGTACCATTATCTATAAAAACGGCAAAAAAAATCACGTTTGTTGTATGGGAGCCCCCTTAAATATTTTTTATTCAGTTTTTTAGTATTTGTTGTTATAGCGGAAACAGAAATACATCATCTGTGAAAATTTCAACATAACAACATACCTACCTAATTTCAACATACCAACATAACATAAACTGCACCAGCAGCAGAGTTGCACTGCTGCCACTCTTCGCCTGGAAAGCTATCAGAATAGAAGACTACAATTTGGTTATGTAATATGCTAGCACAACACAACATCAAACTGCAATTTTGGCTATGATCAAGAGACCCCGCTTGTTTTGTCTCAAATGACCCCTTCCCCATTTTGTGACTAATTGGACCGAGTCACTTTAAGACTATTAATATTGCATTATTTTTGATTCTGTCATCGTATAAGCACATTATTATAAAATTGAAATACACTTACTTGATTGCTGTAACTCAACAAACATGGACTGGATACCAAAAGTAACGACGAACTGGTTTTTTTACTAAAGTGCGAAAATATAGGAAATGTACGCGCACTCCCAAACTGAACGCCGGCCTGCTACCAAAGCAACATCGGCCGAGCCGCATACCCCTCCCGCTTCTTGTGGCATCCCTCACTTGTATGTATCTAACCTGCACCGTTTGTGTACTAGTGTGGGTGGCGCAGGAGACCCCGCGGCTCATAATACCGGCGCCAGACATAGCAACAATATTTGATCACATGTTCGAACACATATGTGGCAGGGGTGTTTGGGTATTTCATAAAAGTTTGATCACATATTTCAACTTTGCCATTCGTTGTTATTTGTTGAGCACATATCAATGCAAGACATAGCAACAATATTTGAAAACATATTAGAACATTTGTTTGACACATGTGAGGCAGGGGTGTTTGAGTATTTCATCACAATTTGATCACTTATTTCAACTTTCCCATTCGGTGTCGGTTTTTCGAGCGCACATCAAAGCGATTAAAGTTCAAATGTGTGCATAGCGCGTTCGAATTTCAAATGTGTGCGTAGCGTAGCCTGCAAGCCCAGTGTCTCGTAAATAACTGAGCGGAACGGTCGCTTTGCTCAATCGCAAGATGGAATAGAGCAACGAGTGCCCTAGAATTTATTGAGTTACTTGAAGGAGAACCATGTATTTATGGAACCCTAAAAGTAAAAAACAATATAAAAATAGGAATTTGGTAAATAACGCCTGGATCAGGATTATTGATAAATTCTCAGTAGGTACATTGCTCTATCGAGGAATTAAAAAAGAAGAGAAACATTTTATTGACCCATTAATTAAAGGGAATGTATAAAAAAAGAAAAACAGTCTACAGGATCTGGTGCTGAAGAAATTTACAGAACATCATGGTTTGCATTCGATGCCATGCACAATTACATGGGTACTGAGTACTGTTACTGTTTATGATTAGTGATTACCGTCCGACAGTGGCGCCGATTCTCTTGTCACAAAATTCTCTAAACTAAACTAAAAATCACTAAAATTTAGTTCAGTCCTGTCAAACGACCAAACTCATTCTGAAATAGACTATGGTACCAATTTTGTTGTACACCGAACACAGCAGCTTCGACGTGTTTTTATATGGAATTTTTCACATTCAGTATGGACAATATGCAAAAAAAAATTACCATCATGTTGAGCCTCAAGGGTTTATTGTCGTTCTAAAGGGGGTCGAAATTTTCATTATTTTTGCGATATATTTCGAAAATTATGTGTATTTACGAGATATAAGCAAAAGAAAATAAAAAAAGATACAGTACTGTTTTGCAACTGAAGTCGAAGGTGTTGGTTTGAATTTTAGTTCATGACATTTAATTTTATTCCACACATTTTAAATCGTGAAAAAATTGTCAGATTTAGTTAGAGGATTTTAGATATTGAACAAAATTTTAGGATAAATCGTCAAATTTAGAATAGCATTTTCACTAAATAACTCAGTGCCATCCTAGTGCTGTCAAAACTAAATTATAGTTAAGCTGTGTCAAAATTGCCATTTAGCATAAAAAAATGATCAATTGGCAACACTGCGTGCTGCAAAGCATGTCGCCAGTGGTAAAGATGGGTTGTAACAGGTTAAACACGATATCAGTTATCACTGTTACTGTTTCAAAAAAATAACAGTTCCAAATATCTGTTATTAAATAACAGCCTGTTATTTTTGTACGGACGATAAATACGTATTTAAATCTCAATTGATTATCTTCCATTCTTTAATGAGGAAGAGAGAGAAATTGATAACCTTGCTATAATTCCTTCCTTTGTGTGAGTGTGTATGTGGTAACAGTTTGTGTGGGGATTTTTTAAATGCATTAACAGTAACAGCCACGGTAACAGTCTTGAGAGTCTGTAATTTTAAGTAACGGGTATTTTATATTGATAAGAGCAAGTTGATATTTGTTATTTTTTAATATCTATTATTTTTATCTGTTACGACTTCCGATACACATTGGTACGCCTCACCACTAGCCAGTGGTGAAATATGTGTGCAAAGTCTATCAAAGATGTTTGATCAAATATGTGACTATGTCTGGCCCCGGCTTAAGACCCCGCTCTGCCCTACTTACAAAATTGATATCCGAAAGGCTTTGTTTTATACATAATCGATATTAAAACTGAATACTGGTATTCAGCTGCATCCAGTTAGACTGGAATCCGACCCCAACATTGTTGGGAAAAGGCTAGGCAGATTAATTGATTGATAATCGATATTAAAATGGTTGCACAGTATTTAACGGTTCATAAACCTAATTAATGAATTATAAAATCCAAGAGTTTTGATCCGATCTCAAACAATGGTTGATTAATGAACAGAATTTTTGAAGGGCTATGAGGATTAATATAAATAAAAAGCCTTAATAAAAATAATATAATTTATTATTAAACTAAAATAATAATCAATGGCCGTACTTAAACTATCTTAGCAACTGGTATAGATAAAAACTCATTCCAGGGAATAAGAGGATGGAGTGACAATAATTATCATCCTGGTTTTCGATGATAGCATACTGAAATACGAATAGTGTTCGGAACGCAATGTTTAGAACGGATACGACAAAGACGACAATACCAATATAAATAAATTACATCCTCTTAAAACATTCAACTAAGTATGTATCGCAAAGGACTTCCTTATCGAATTTCGACAAAAGTTCTGGACCTAGGAATTTATTCACAATGTTGGATACTCTACAATCGTAAGGTGCTGATGCGTGGTCAGAATCTAAATGGAACACTTTCACCGGCTTCTTGGTATACTTGGATAGGTTGTAGTCGTCCGCCAGAGCCTCTGCTCTTGGATGAGGGATGCCCTTCATAAGAATCAGTTCTGATTCCAGTTTGAAATCAGGTTCGTATTGTCTTGCCAACATGATCCTTCGGTACGCGGCTTGAAGGATGGATCTCTTGTATTGGTTCGAATAGCTAGCCAGCTCTCTTAGTCTTTTCACACACGCTTCAACCTTCTCTGACCAGCTCTCTGATTTCTCCAAGTCTTTCTGCAGTTCTTCGCTATCCCTTCCAGTCATGAGACGGTACATGTGTTCAACAATTGAATTCTGTAACTCCGTATCAGTTAAATTGCCGACATAAGCGTCTAGTTGTACTCTTAATGCATCTGGGCTGCTGTCCAAGCAGTACACGGTTCCCACGCGACCTGAAAAAATGAGTGCAAATAATTATCTTCAAGAGTTTTCTGCTAGTGGAAACTCTACTTTCAGGTATTGAGGTTAGAGTTCGGAATTGATCAGTTGCTGAAAAAAGGAAACCGGTGCTTTAATAGATAAGCAAGAGGATTTTTCGAAATTAAAATGTGCTCCATAAAAATCAAACTTGGAAGTAATGTGGCGCAAGGGATTCAATCTTTAAAAGTCTTCCCTTTTGTTAAATGTTGTCATAATAATTTTAACATTATTTTCTGAGGAAACGACAAAACGAAATTGAAATTGTTTAAAGGAAGTTTTAATTTTGCCGCAGAGGCGCCAATGCGGAACGGAACAGTTTAATAGGCTTTTTATTTCCCTTTAGTAAGAAACCTGGTGGTTATGTTGGAAATTAAGTAAAATAATTAATACATACCTTCTTTTTCAAACATTGCAGCCAACTCTAATGCAACGATCACGCCAAATGAGTATCCCAGTAGATAGAAATTGGATTTCAGCTCAAACCTCTTTTTCATGAACTGGAAATTACAAAAGTTGGTGGTTAATCTCTGCCAGAAAAAAACTCAAAATATAGAAAAACGAGGACGAGAAAAATCTAGCTAACTTTCTCGACCAGAGACAAAAGACAATGCCAGGAATCGGCTCGAATTGTATGTAGTGTCCGACAGACTTTCTGTAATAACGATAATTCATATTAATTACAAAAAAAAAACAACCGACTTCCAAAAAAACACTAAAAACGTGAAAAATAACTTTAATTTCGGAAGTCGGTGTCTTTGCTTTTCAATTTTCGTTTTTTGCTACATCATCAAAATCGATTCATAATTGACGGAGTAATCGCATAACATACACACAAAAAAAAACAAAAAAAAAACAGACGAATTGGGAACCTCCTCCTTTTTGAAGAAGTCGGTTAAAAACTAGGATGAATTATACAATATAAATAAAATCTGTAGAAGCACACCGTTAAAAAGTAATTTTAAATAGTTATTTAATTTAACAACACATTTCATAGCTACATTGTCAAATAGAAATGTTACCAATACCAAAATATAATAATATCGATACGAAATTGCTCTTGCAAATCGATTACAATAATATCAATTATGTAGATACGTAAGTGAATTGATTACTTACATAAATCGTAACTCGTAATTATATTAATAAATTGCGTTTAGTTTTATTTTTGAACTAGCTGCACCCCACGGTTTCATCCGCGTAAGTCTCCATCCCGTGGGAATATCGGGATAAAAAGTGTCCTATGTGTTAATCCAGGTTATAAACTATCTGTTTTCAAAATTTCATCCAAATCCATTCAGCGGTTTTTGCGTGATTGTGTAACAAACATCCAAACACACAAACTTTCACATTTATAATATTAGTAGGATAAGTATATTATATTTTATAGTAATGTTATAACTAAAAATATTTTTTTATTCGATTATTGATACCGTTTAGAATTGTTTATTCCTAATAAAGTAATTATAGCGCTGACAACACTTGATGTAAAAGTTGAACTGGCATTCGTCATTGTCAAAAAGTTTGACTTCTCCTTAATATATAACGAAATATTTCCGTATTTTTTTGAGTTTTGTGTTGTTTATTGCTGTGTTACTGGACTTCGATTTTTCTACCATCTACAGACCTCGGCTGTTGAAATTGAGGATAATGTGCTATAAGTCATAATTTAATTAATAATTTAATAGTTTATTGTGGTCAACTTCAAAAATCCATAACTTTAGTGGTGTGCTTCTAAAAGAAAACTAGGTAATTATACTATCAAATTCTATATTTATTTCCCTTTTTTATTAAATATAGGTCATCTTTGTCGGTTCTGGCCGAGTCTTGTAGGAAACCCTGGCATTCTCCTTTAAGAGACAAATTAAAAATCCGGAAACACTCGTGTGGGCATAAATCGAACAAATTACGGATTTTTAATTTGTCCATCTGTGATGTCTTGTTTATCTCTTTTTAGATTACTTTTTTGTCGTAGTTGGGTTTTAGTTCTATAACTTTTATTTTCATTCTAATATCAGAATCTAAAAATCAGAAATAGCAATGTATCCTTCCATTGTTCATTCTAAATATTAGTCAAATTTTCAGTAGAGGGCTTTCACATAGCATAACTACATTACCACAATTTAAATAATAACACAGGTAAATAACCTTTCAAAGCAGAATCATCGTGTGTAACAGAAATTGTTAAATTAACTGCAAATAAACTCAAAAGAGAGTTGTCCGTTCCGTTCAAAAGCAAAAACAATCCGTCGTTCCGCCGAGTAAAATAAATAGCGGATACACAACAAACATGGACTACTTGGAACTATTCGGTCTGAAGTTCAAAAATACACCAGCTGAATGTGTTATTGAGTGGAGTTTTAATTTCAGTAAACATGACGATATTTTTGGTACTCCTGGTTTCGACGATCGTTGGAATGGTCCTTGCAGCCATAATTAGCAAAAAGTTTGTAATAAAATACTTGAACACGGAAATGGTTTAACATTATGAAACAGAGTTTCTCCTCCCAAACATAATTCAGAGGAAAAGTATAATGTCCTGAACTTCGGTAAAAGTTAAACAATTTAATTTCGTATTCGGTAAATGGTACACGAAAGGCTGCAATTAAATCAACTGTTTTTCTTACGCCCCCAAACGACGTAAAAATTCCGTATTCGAATAGACATTTAACGAAGTGATGAATAACTTAAAAAATTGGGGTCTCAGTTGGACGAACAAGGAAAACAAAATCTACCACAAATTATTCACCAATCACGGTCCACTTTATTACGACGTCCACTGAGTTCCTGCATCACTGTTCCTTGGGAAATATCAATTGAATTCATTCAATCATTTATAATAAAAGAGAACGACAACTGTTGGGGAACGATAGTAGGTACGGATCGCGTACAAGCACGAACGGCTCCCAATACTAGGTCACAACGTTCAATACTTAATAAATATACGGGAAATGGTGGATGAATCGAGACGCTGGATTTTCTTTAGGAAATATTAAGAGTAAATGCAATAAGTATTTTTTGTGTACGCTTCCGAGAATAGAAAGATTGTTCTCGATATTCTGTTAAACTGGATTTACATTCACCTTGACAAATTATCTCGTTTATTTCACTTTAAATACATACCAATTATATTTTTAAATATTAGAATAAAAATAATATAAAAACATTTAAAAATATAAAAAGTAGTAGCCCACCGGTATCGGGAACAAGGTCCAAGCTACCGGCGGTTAGGGCTCCAGAGAGAGGAACCTCCTAACAATGCGAGCCGTGTCCAGGAGTACCGCTTTCTGAATCAAGCCCTTAATCCAGCCGCCCAACGAGAGCCTCCAAAGGTGTTGGTCGAGACTCTTGGCAATTAGGCCATTGGCTGATACGACTATCGGCACAATGATCGCAGAGTCCACATCCCACATGTCGACAACCTCGTGAGCCAAGTCAAGATACTTGCAAATTATTATTTATTATTTGACATTGTATACCTACAATTTGGTTTCAAGTCTATAATAGTGGCTTTTGTGGACATGATAATTGTTTAGATTTTTTACAGTTGTAACGGCAATCATGTCATTTGGTTTGAATAGGTCTTTATTTTTATTATCTTACTTATCTCTTGTATAGATTCTTTTTCATCTTGTGAATGTGAGAACGATGTAGGCTTAGTGGACTGTAGTAGATTTGTTGAACATTTTGTTAAGTACTTACCTGGTACTTTTTGAAAGGCCTACACTGTCCTCCCATACCTAATAACTTAATAACACTGTAATTCGAAAATATTTTAACAGCCAATTATTTTTAAAAGAGTAACCGTGGAGTTTCTTGCCGGCTCTTCTCCATAGGAAACGACTACTTGAAACGGTGCACCTAGCTTCTGACGTTTCAAAAGTGCCCATGTAGGTTTATGTGAAATAAAATATTTTGATTTGATTTGGATGGAGAGGATATTGGAGAAGTTAGAACTATTTCAGTAATTGTGTGAGACACGAATTTCATCAGATATTAAGTTGTTTCTCAACTTTGTTATCATTTCCCATAGGAATTTTGTGTGTACAAAAAAACTTAAAATAAATCTAATTCACCTTCATAATATTGCGAGCCATTTCCTGTATACTGTCTTCAGTCATATCTGGACCTAGTTGGAAGGTCATGGCTTTAACCTTGAGCCTTTCGGAGACGCGTGTGAAGATTTGGTGGTGGCCTTCAAATCCCGGTATCAGCATAAGGTATGTTTCTTTAGAGTCTAACTCTTGCTCTTCCTAAAAACACAACGCTAAATAAGTATAAATCATCACCATCATCATTAAGTCGAAAGAGGTCGTCGACTGCTCGACTTGGGCTTCCCCGCAGCATCGCCACATCGACCAGTCCTGCGTGGCTTGTGTCCAGTTTGTGAGGGGTCTAACCACGCTGCGTGTTCCGGTAAGCTGTAGCCTCTCCAAAAGTTTTCAGCCCGATCGGCTATTCGTTCATTAAAAACATTCTATTATATCAAATCTTGTTTTAACAAGCCATCCAAGGCATCCCCATAATCAAATGAAGTTTTCGATATGTAAATATATATATATATATATATTTTTTTTTTTATAATACAAAATTGGTTTGTAATACAAATTTAATTGCCAGCTGTTTGTTTATAGTATATTATATCACAAACCTCAGAACCATTACTAAGTTTGGTGGGCATTGGTATCATAGGTTCGGTAGCCATGCACTCGTCTTCGTCAGTGTAAGTGTAGAATGCTCCTAGACCGGCATTAAACCTGGCTCTCTTCTTTATAGTGCCGAAGTTCTTCAAGCTGAGAAAAAAAAAGTTGTGTGTTGTGAAAAAGGGATTAATTACATGCACGAAGTCAAATGTTTTATAATTATTTTTTATTTTTGCCGCACTGGGTTAAATTGGCAGCTGTCCCCAAAGCTGTTTGAAAAAATTTAAGCTAACCAGGGTGATGCAGATACTAATAAAAGTACAATAAAAAATAAAAACAAAGGAACATAAGAAGAATAATGGTCTTAATTGCAGAAAAGTTAAAAATAAGTTAAAAAACGTTTTGAGTTCAAGTCAAAACTTTTGCATGTTGCAAAACATTGATACTAAAAGTAAACCATTAGAATCATGAGTGATAGAGAAGTAGGTTCTAATATTATTATTCTGCAGAATGTAATTCATATTATTATCTTACCTCGCAACATCTAGTAGTGCCACCCTCTCATTACAAAAGTCGATATCATAGACACTTTTGACGAGTAATTTAATTTCTTGTAAGCTTGTTTCATTCAGGCAAAGTTCGCTCAGGGTAAGGTTTTGTTCAATATTGTCAACATGTTGCACCCCTGGATACAAAGACCGGTTTATAAGAAAAAAAAAAAAATCTTCTATTGTATTCCAAAGCGGTACACAATAGGTCAACAGTATTATTATGATAATTTATTGAGCAATTCTTCTTTTTCGTGATAATAGTACTCTAAAATACATATTTCTACAAAACAAAATTACGATACCGATGAGATAGGCAATAATGCCAATAAAATTGTTCCATCTAGTTGATACTAACAATTATGTTGGTAATAATTTATGTTTGACAAGAGATAGATATAATATTCTTATGTACTATCTTTCTACCTATTATAAAAGACAGATAGCTGTGTCGCTATCATATTTTTTTTCTATTTCAGCCAAAAACTTGGCTAAACAACTTGCTTCTTTTGAGCAATGCAATGTAATTTTGAATGATTCTGCCAATAACTTGGCAACAAAAAATGACATTGATTATAATTTAAATTAGAAATTAGGACAATAGAGGAAACCTCTTGCTTAATAAATAAAGAAAATATAAATACTGGTTTAAATCATCAAAATGTTACAAAAAGTTCTTTAATATCATTTCACCTCTCAGTAATCTAAATAAATATTATATAATAATAATACTCTAAAAATTGTTCATCAAAATATACAGGGTGTAATAGGTAAGAAATTAGAATTGGAGCTGTTCATGAACTGAACTACAGTTCATATCTTATGTGTAACTGAACATTGGCTAAAAGTCCACCAGTTCATGTTCAGCTTTAACAACCACCAGGTTGCCAGCTCATTCAGCAGAGTTGATATGATACGTGGCGGCTCTCTAATAATTGTTCGTAACAACTTGAAATTTAAAGAACGTAAGGATATTGTTAGCCTCTCTGTTGAGCGAGTTATTGAAATAGCTTGAATTGAGCTTGAGCAGTTCATTGTATTAAGCGTGTACAGGCCCCCATGTGCTTCATATGATATTTTTGAGAAATCTATGGAAGATGTATTATTAAAGACTTGTAGCAGTAATAAAACAGTTGTTGTCTGTGGAGACTTCAACATCAATATACTAGAAAAATCTGCTACAGTAAATAAATTTATAACTCTATTAAAGTCATATAACTTGTACAATACATTCTTTGAGCCGACTAGAATAACTGCCACTAGTGCTACCTGTATAGACAATATTTTTACAAACTCAAGACCTTCTAGCCATTTAATTATAAATGAGTTGGACTCTGATCACTGTGGCCAGTTAGTCACTTTCCCTCAGAAAATAGTCAGAGCTCAAAGAAAACTTGTGAGTTTTGTTCCTGTAAATAAAAGTCGCTTAGATCAATTTAAAAATAATTTAATAGAAAAACTACCGGGTTTGCCTTATCACAACGACCCGGATCAAGCTTATACTTTACTATTTAACCTCATCAATTGTGAGTTTAGGAAGGTTTTCACCTCAAAAACATTACCTGTTTGTGACCGCGTTTTATTTAGTGATTGGGCAACACCAGGTATTTACAAAAGTAGGCAGAGGTTATTTGAATTGTATCATGAAAAAACATATAACCAAGATCAAACTTTTCAAGGATTTGTTAAAAAATATTCTAAAACTTTTAAAAGAGCCTGTTCCTCAGCAAAAGCCATACATATTAAAAATAAAATAAAATCTTCTGGGAATAAAATTAAAACAACTTGGAATATTATTAATTCTGAAACAGGAAGAACGACAGTACGGAATCGTGACTTCCATCTAAAAATCAATGATGTAGATATTAAGGCAGACGGGGAGGTGGCAACTGAGTTTGAAAATTTCTTCACTAATATTCCAATTTTAACAACCAAAACTCTGTCATTGTCGTCATCCACTTCTGCTTATTCAATACTAAAAGAATGTGTACCAGAATGTGACAAACTTTTTGAATTTACAATTGCTACTGCTAAAGACATTATAGAATCTTTTAAAGAACTCGATGTGAAAAAAACTGCTGACCTTTGGGGATTATCAGTACATACTATGTCTTCAATAATTGATGTTATTTCTCCCTTTTTGGCAATTATTTTTAACTCTTGTATTGCATCTGGTGTATTTCCTGATCTGATGAAACTTGGCAAAGTGATTCCACTGTTTAAGTCTGGCAGCACAACTGATCCCACGAATTTTCGGCCTATCTCGATATTACCTACGTTGAGCAAAATCTTTGAAAAATTAATTTTAAAACAGATGTTAAGTCATTTCAATACACATCATTTACTTCATCTGAAACAGTTCGGTTTTACAAAAGGTCGTTCAATTACAGACGTGGGCGTGGAATTACTGAAGAGCATATTCAAGGCTTGGGAGGAGTCGCAGGATGCTCTTGGCATTTTCTGCGACTTGTCAAAAGCTTTCGATTGCGTACATCATGATACTCTCATCAGGAAACTGTACCACTAAGGTATGAGGGACAAGGCTCTCGACCTTCTGACTTCTTATCTGAACAACAGAATTCAGAGGGTCGATGTTAATGGCAAGAGATCTGCAGGATCTTCGGTCACCATGGGCGTTCCGCAGGGTTCAATTCTAGGTCCTTTCTTATTTCTCATTTATATTAATGACTTGTCTTACCACATAAGGGATAATCACAAGATCGTGTTATTCGCAGATGATACTTCCCTCATTTTAAAAATAAAACGTCAGGTAGTCAACTTTGAACAAGTTTACGATGCACTCTCTAAAGTGGTGCATTGGTTTAATGTAAATAATCTTCTCCTGAATGAGAAAAAGACTAAACTCATTAAATTTTCAACGCCAAATGTCAGGCAGCTATCTACCAATGTTAAAGTTAATGGAATAGAGTTGGACCCCGTTGAGTCGACAGTTTTTCTTGGAATAACCATTGACGGTAAATTACAATGGGGCCCACACATTGAAAAATTGTCAGGAAGGCTTAGTTCGGCCGCCTACGCCGTTAAAAAAATTAGACGGATAACTGACGTAGATACAGCCAGAATTGTTTATTTTAGTTATTTTCATAGTCTTCTGTCTTATGGGATTCTTCTCTGGGGAGCCTGTGCGGACATTAATGCTATCTTTGTTTTACAGAAAAGGGCTATTCGAGCCATTTACAACCTAGGTCCAAGGGATTCCCTTCGAGAAAAATTCAGAGAAATAGATATTCTGACTGTAGCCTCACAATATATATTTGAAAACCTATTGTATGTGTATACCTATATAAAAATATATCAAATTTTAAGAAAATGTCCGATATTCATAGTTTAAATACCAGGAATAAACACAATCTTGCTGTACATCGCACTCGTCTCCACAGAGTAGGCAACTCGTTCATGGGTCAATGTATATGCTTTTATAACAAACTTCCCATTGACATTCGAAACTTACCCATTAAACGATTTAAAAGCTGCATTAAAACCAAACTTTGTAGAAAAGGGTACTATAAAATTTCAGATAATTTAGAAGACAAAAAAGCATGGGATTGAGCTGCTCGCTCTGCTAAGCATTGTAACATTTTGAATAATATAGAAAATCATCAAATCATATTATTGAATATTCTATACAAAATTACATGATTACTTTGTAAAGTATTTTATTATTGTGAATGGGAGGACTATGTGAATTTTTTTAATTTTTTTTTCGTTCTCAGTTAATTTTATCAATGGTCTGGCAATTCGAGAATTTTATGCGGCCTACCCAAATGTCCTTTCTTTGGTATTGTTCGTCGAGTCGCTGAGCTCCTTAAGTTCTGAGTTGAGCTCCGCCATTACTGACAAATGCTTGCACTGACTGGACAGGTCCACTCAAATCTGTGTGGTTCTTTCCTCAAAAGACCATTTTAGACTCGAATTTACATGGTCCTCATATGGCTTGACCAAGATTATGTCTGGACTTTAAAAGAGACTGTGACCTCTGAGTTTGTTTCGGCCTTTCTTCTCAGAGTAGTCAGATAGGAAACGCCGACCTCATCTAGCTTATTTTTAATATTTTTTAATATGACGTGTAAAAGTGATTCCAATATCCTATTTACAGAATAAACAATTTCATTTCAAATATTTAAAATGACGTGTTGTATGAGTTGAAATATCATCGCTACCATACAATATTTCGTAGACCGAATCTCTTTTTTCAACAAGAAAAAATAACTTACCAATAATTTTAGCGACCTTTTCCAAGAAATCGTAATTGTTTCGTTTCTTCAAATCGAAGGACACGACATTCGTGTAATTTAGTTTCAAACTTGTTTCTAAAGCGTTCATAACTGTTGACAGTTTCTGTGATCGTGTTTTAGTTTCATTGTCTAAATTATTATCGAACTGAAAAAACAAAAGTTCCATTACGTTCTGTCTCGTACGGCAAAAGCGAACAAGAATATTAAATTGTTATTTTCGATATATACCTAAATCACTATTATAAGGATGGATCTGAAACTTGCAGGTACTGTAGCGCTTGAAGAGCACTATCTTGTGTGAGGGCGTATAATAATACATGATCTCTTTTTCATCTTATCTCAGAGAAACGTGCAATGTTCTATGCGTCAATTATAAAACTGTCGTTTTTTCTTAAAATAAATCATTTAAAATTAATTCTTTTACTTGAATGATCGAATGCAACCAGAGTTATTTTTCTATAAGCCTGTAAGACATAAGGTCACCTTTTGCATGTAACCTTTACATTTAAGATTTAAAGATTTTATTGTTCAACTAGGACTAGATTACATTACAAAAATACATAAAGCACAAGTATAAAGGCATAATCTAGTTAGTGGGTGCCGTACTACTCTCCTAGATAGGTTACAAAATAACCCGTGTTTAGGAGGGCATGAGGTATGCATCCTTGAATAAAAGGATCGACTTAGTCCTGTTTGATATATTATGCATGATTATTATATTACTAATAATATAGTGTATCATTAAAATAATCAGCAGCGAACAAAATCGCGGGCAGAAGCTAGTTGACAATATTTCGCACAATAATCTGCGGATACAAAGTAGAATATGTTAAAACAGTACCTACCGCTACAAGAATGCAAATAAACCCCTAACTGATACTAAAGAGACAAAATAGAACTCTTATTGTTATCGCCTTCTAAAGGCCAATCGACAGTTGAGCGGATACCTGAATTTAGCATAAAAGCACCCCATAAAATTTATTATATGTAAAGACTACTACTACAACTAGGAAAAAAGCCAAAAAATTAAAAAAATGCAAACGTTTGGTTTCATATCAGGAGTGCACTACTTGAAAATGGACAAGAAACAAAGTGACGATGACGCTCATTTCACCACAAAAAAACTCTTAAGTCTCAACATCCACAAACAGCACGCTAATTTTCTTTCTCGATCGCGTTCCTCACAGCACGTTAAATGAAATGCAAATATTGAAATAACTTGAACAGGAATACCTCATTGATCGAATGGACGCGGAAGGCGAGGGCTGGCAAGCTCGCTTCATTGCGGGCTTCACATATTTTCTCAATCACAGAAACTGCATACTCGTCGCTGGCACTTTTTGAAGAATAGTTCAAGACGACAAAATGCCTGTTGAAGAATATTTTTATATAAATCATTTTGTTTTTATGGGACATTTTATTTGAAAATTCTAGGTTAAATATATCCATTTTCATTGTCTTTAGAGCTATATTTACTAGCCTCAGTTTGTTCCCGATCATTGATATCTAATTAATAATTATCTATAAATAATTTAAAATAAAATTGCTTTTCTGAGTGACCACATAGGTCTTATAATATATAGATTTTGATGCAGTTTTTACCATAATTTCGATTTTAAGAGACTTTATTCCAAGTCTAGTCGTACTAAACCGGGGAGTGGGAAGCAAGGTTCACTGTTTTATTACAAAATAATAGTATTTTCTCCAAACTGGTTTTAAGTATTAGAGCTATGTAAGGTGACAATCTCTTTCGACGAGATATTTTCTCGACATCATGTGAAGCCAAGTCAGAGGCCCATGATGGGCGGCCGTAAAACTCTCGACACCAGGTTAGCCACACAGAAAGAGGAAGAACAGGTGACAATAACAAAACTTGGGCTCAAAAACATAGCTTTTTGTACCTTTTCAATATCTTAACAAAAATTTCCAGACAGACGAAATTTTTTATAAAAGTGAAAAACCTTTTAAAATTATGTTTATAACGTTTTCTCGTGTGTACTGCCAGTCCATCAACATTAATAAATTGTGTTATTTTGTGGTACTTGTCCCTACATTACTTTTCTAAATTGGATGTCTAGCTTTCTACCTAAGTGCTTCATAACGTATGTATTACTATATTCAATGGCACTTTAGTGGGTAGTGTTTTGTTTCTCATAATTCAGTTAAGATGGGAAAATATTTTGAAAAAGTGTGTGAAAACTTTAGGACCACTTCCGCTGTAGAATAAACCAGTTTAACTAACTGAAAATAACTAAAAGAAAGAATGGGTTACGACTGTGTGTTATGTTTATGACACATTTCCAAACAAAAAATTGGCAATTATATATTTTAACTTAGATTTGATTTGTATGAATAATACTTACTTCAAATTACTGCAAAGGTTTCTAGAAGACACGTCTAAGTTCACAACAATACGAACGGCGTTATTAAATTTCTGTACCATACTTTCGGATTCCAAAGTTACTTCTTTGGGTTCAGTGTTGTAATTCTGCACAACGAAAATCCCTAAAACAGGTGCCATCTTTGTTCCTTCTTTTAGTAAATTAACACATTCTTTATCCGTTGATAAGTTTTCAGAAGACATCTTGACTGATATGTTGAGTTTCTTCCACGATCTGAGAAATAAAATAACATAACATAATTTGCCTACAATTTTCCCACTGCTGGGACACAGGCCTCCCCTTGGTGAGAGGAAGTGGGCCGTAATCCAGCCGGTTGAAAGATATCAAACGTCTTTCAACCGGCAAAAAAAGTAGCTTAAATATTTTACTTCAGAGCTCCTTATCTGTAACTTTTTCCATGGACTATTATTTTGCAATTATTTTCGATTATTTTGCAAGGACTGAATGCAGTCCAAATTATAAATCGATGAGACTTTCTAATTCACAATCAATCAATTATCGTAACTGTTATCATCAGGCAGATTATTATAGCATAGAGGGAGTGTGCCGTAATCCACCACACGGACCCAGTGCGGGTTGAAATTTGTCAAATGTCTTCGAAAAAAAAAAGGGATTATTTGAAAAAAAGTAGCTTAAATATTTTACTTCAGAGCTCCTCATCTGTAACTTTTTCCAAGGTTCTATATTGCAAGGACTGAATGCTGTCCAAATTATAAATTAATAACTTTCTAATTTTGAGAAAAACAGTTTCAATCCAATGACACGATCGATCGATTATCGTAACTTTTATCATCAGGCAGATTATTTGCGTCCGTCGAATAAAAACTATTTATATTGTTAATACTTTCGTTACTTCTTCACTTTTGAATTCATACCTAAAGGCAAAATCAAAGGAATCATAATAAGTGTATCTATAAAACAACAATATACTTACGCCAACTTAGTATAGCAATACCCAGCCAAAGAGTTAGGTTTTAGATGTAAAAGCAGGTTTCTGGCACCACGCTGAACTAATCTGTCTGCAACTTCAATTCCAAGTTCACTTTCATCACAAACAACAATGTATGTGCCTTCAGATGAATAGTTAAATCTGAAAAGAGAAAATATTATTAGTATAGTTAACTGCACAGCTTATCCTATGACTTTAATGAACTATATTATAAGCAGGTACGTACTTTGTGCCTGGAGGCTTTTATTAAGATATCTTTTTATTTCAGCTTGAGTAGGTACATAATAGTCCTGGATTTTTGTTGTTTTTTTTTATTGTTATGTTGGCGTGTGCTAGCTGACATATTGTTTATTTATTTATTTATGGCTAATAATAAGATGTACATTTTTTGTTGCGTACCTAATGTGAATTACGTGTATGTGATTTTGCATACTATTGTATAGAATCATTTTTTTTTCTAACTGAACAGACAGCTGTGCTGCTGGAGAGTTTGTTGCGCCACTTCTTCTGCCCAGCTAAAGCACTAGGAAATGGTGGAGGGTGGGCGTTTTGAGTGACTGTCTCATGTAATTTTGACGTTCGAAAAAAGCTGATTCTCAGCCTAGTTTGAATAGATGACTTTTGATTTAGATTTTTCATGATAAATGATATTTATTTCTGCAAATTGGCTCAATAAAATATTTTAACACATCCAAAATAAATCATGCTTTAAAACAAGAACAGTTCGGTGTTTCCTATCCAATTACTCTGAGAAGAAAGACCGAAAGAAACTCAGAGGTGACAGTTTTAAAGTCCCGTCATAATCTTGGTTTGGCCATAAAATTATGTTGTCACTTACGTTATTTCATATTTCCAATGTAGAACTATGTGCTCTATATAATATCATTAACGATACAATCTATAAAGCTATCACTTCCAATTTCCTGTGTTCCTTTTTTCCATAAAGTTTTATTATAGAAAAAAAAAAGTAAAATTCATAAATACCTTGGGGTAACATTTAACACAGCGCTTGAAACCTGCGGTTCTTTCATTCTTATTAGTACCTTGCCACTAAATCTCTTTAGAGACAAGAGTCTGAAAGCCCTGGAAACCTCCATTGGAGAATATACTAGTCGATTCAAAGGCCTAACCATGCCCTTTTGAATGCCTTCAGTTATCATAAATTGTATTGTCTGAAAAGAAAAAGAAAAAAGGTACCTTTTTGTTTCTGTTTTTGTAATTAAAAACATAATTATCCAAAAAGAATTATAGTCAATCATTATTATTATCAAATATCTGTTTTTTTGCTAACCGACTTCTCTTCAGCGTATTCCGGTTTAAATAGGCTGGAAATCCTGACACCTTTGTAATTTCTTTCTCTGCACAAGTGAGACATTCCAAAGTCTTCGTTACGTTTCATATCGTCATCACAGACGTCCAAAATGTATCCAAAATCGCCTACGCATTTCATAGCAGACTAAAAGAAGACGAAGATAGAAAAATAATAAAACAAATCAACAACTAAAACATTATTACAATGTTCGACATAACTCTACACTAATAATTATTAAAAAGAGAAAATATTTCAATTTTGTTTGTATTAAATAAACTCCTTGAACTACTTGAACGATTTAAAATAAAAAAATCACCAGTATAATGCTATATTGACACTGAGTAACATAGGCTATAATTTACAAAGACATCACATGGGCAAAGCCGCTGGTGGAAGCTAGTTAATTATAATCGAGGAACCTGGAGAAGTAAACACGAATTGATTTCTGATTAAAAAGCAACTTACATGACGTAATAGCCCGCTGGCACAATTAATGGCAACGGTACAGCCTTTCGTATTTGAGTTCATGATGACTGTACTATGAGAATCAATACGTGAGCAGACGACGTTTTTCTCTGTAACATGAAAGACTTATAACAGAAATACATGGAACTTATAACATCCCGCCTGTATTCCCCGGAAGTTTAGGCCTATTGTACACCCACATTTTGCCAGTTATGTTTAAGTCCTATGTAATAAGGCCTTTGCCATCAACCGGTCGTAAATCCAGACCCCGGGCTGCTACTGAGATTTTACAGATGGAAAAACCCAATAACATTTTACTCGACCCAACAGAACCAGACCCGGGTGGGATCGAACCCAGGAACTCGTACTCAGCTACGATTACAGCACTAAACCAACGAGACGGTGCAAATACAACAAAAAAATATCATACCATCCAACTGTGGGAAAATTTTTAGCAATATTTTTTTCTTTTGTGAATCATCTACACTTGCAAACACCGGGTATCCCAGGAAAAGTGCCAAAGAAATGATTGCCTGGCCTAATGGTTCTTCAGCGCCATTTACAAAAACTCTTTTTTCAAAAAAATTGAGGTCCTTTTTATCGTAGATGTTCTGAAGGATAATACAATGTTTAGTTAAAATATTTATCTTCATAAAGTTAACTATGTATTAAATATACAGAGAACTCGACACGAAAAAACAAAAGTATGGGATGTGGTTGTTCTCAACTGTGCTTGAGAAATAATCTTACCAGACAATAATATGCTTTCACATAAGCCAAAGGCACGGTGGCTGCGTCCTCTAAGCTCCAGTGTTCTGGAACAGGCCATAGCAGCGCTGGATCTGCTTCCACAATGCTGCCTAATGCACCTTCGGGAAGTAATCCCATAACTCTTTGACCACTGAAAGAAACGTTTGATTCCGGTTTTTGTTATCTAATTCAGACCTTGCAAGTGCAATAAAAAAATTCAGAAGTCATTTTTGTTGGAAAATGACTTCAACATCCTCATTGGCAACCTTGTGAGTAATACTGCTGAGGTCTCCTCTCTTGAGCGACGAGTTTCCCTGGTCCATGCGAGTCTTCACCTGGTCTTACCTACAATTCTTTTAATTTCATCCAGCCCTATGGGTGTTCATGTATCAGTACTCCTTGTACCGCCTGATTATAATATCATGATGATGACTTACTTGATATCAATACCACTGAACTCCTTCCCAAAGCCCTTGTTTGGTGCAAGAGAAGTACCAGCTGCATTATGAGCACCTTCACTTGAAAGTCCAACATAGTACACCTGAACAAAAAAGAAATAATTTGAAATACTTATTAATCTCTTCATCATCACAAGGAAAAGTGCTACAAATGAAGTCTTTGATTTGTTTGTTTGAGCATTTCAAACTTTTTCTTACATGAACCATAGTGTTGCTTGCAGGCACTTCAGGCTGTTCAACCCATTTCAAGCTATCCATATCACCAGGCAATGTACTGGTCAAGGTGACATTCTTTATAATTGTATCTTTGGCATTCGGTATGCTATAATAGCCACCCCAGTGTCCCTAAAAAAAGCAATTTGTTACAACTTTGGAAGGAAAAAGACTTATTGACACTATCATTACTATTTCTAAACATATAAGGAAACATTTTTCTTACAACTTTGACATAATTATAGAGTATTGTTTACCTTCTTGTAAATATGAATTGACAGTTTTTTCTGAAGTTGAGCTTTGAATAGTTCTGATTCTGTGTTGAAGTTTTTCACGTGATAATCATCGACTATTACCAATCCAATCTTATTACCATATTCTTCTCTTAGCTTCTTCACCATACCTGATAAAAAGAAACCATTTGAACATTAACTACTGTTAATTTGGAATTTGAAGATAACGTAAGGTACTATGTAGATTTATAACAAATTACCTAAGAGACCTGCGTAAGGTTGTCTTTCCGAGACCAACACAAGTTTTCTTGTCTGTTCTAGCTCCTGCTGCACTCGTGGTACCCAACTAAACTTATTATCATTAGTTATTGCCATATACGTGATATTTTCACTGTCACTAGAATCAACAGTGTTCACTAAAACCAACGTATAATTGTTGACGCTCATAGCTGTTATGATGTTAAACAGTTTGTATTTGTGTAATATTCTTGCCGTATCTTTTTCAATTGCCAAAATAAATGTTGATTTTGGTAAGACTCTTGACATAGCTTCAATTTTCTGAAAAAAAAAAATCTTTGGTTTCGATGAGGAGCTCTTGGCTAAGAAGTAACAGCCGCACGGGTCGATCCACCAGGTTAAGCTAGGCTGGCGAGGGTTGGTCCGTGGATGGGTGTCCATCTTTACATACCGAGACTCCTACGTGCTTCAGAAAGTACGTCAGATCTTTGACAGTCTTTACGGGTCGTCAGAAGCCCGAAAGTCTGACAACCAGTCTTACCAAGGGGTATCGTATTACCCAGTTACTGAGTTGTGGAGGTCAGATAGGCAGTCGCTCCATGTAAAATACTGGTACTTATTCAGCTGCATCCAGTTACAGTTGGAAGCCGACCCCAACATAGGGAAAAGGCTTGGCAGATTAATTGATCGATTAAAATCAAACCGATTATGATAAATACTTACATGCTCATCTTCCAACAAATTGTCGACCACAAAAACGGTAGATGTGTCCACAGTATCCTTAGTGGATCCATTTAGTATAAAATCTTTACATAGAATTTCGTCCGTAACTTCTTCTAGGACATTCGATATTTCTGGATAATCCGTTGATAATAGTTTCGTTACTCTTATTTGATTGTGTGTAGTGTTATCAGACACAATTTGCATGTTGACGTGAAGGGCTGACTTGAGCTAAAAAAAATAAACATGGTTTTTATATTGGTCTACATAATCACGTCTTACATTATTAATTAAGTGAAATCTTTTTGGAATCACTCACGTCAATTTTGCCTTCCAGGAAATGTGGCACAAAGCAACGGGTTTGTAGAATATCAGGATCATTTTCGACAATTGGCATATCAGAATAGGTAATAGCAGTGATTTCTACTCCACCGCATCTGGAAAAATATATTCATTAGTTAATTTTCTTGCCCTTTCTTCTCCATAGGAACCTACTACGCTTTGGAATGGGCAACTAGGTACATCTTTCTAACTGAACAAAGCCCTTGACAATATTCAAAAGTGAGTAATTAGTTTATTTGTAATAAATGCTTTGAGTTTGAGTGTAATGTATCAGGTACCGAAAATTTTTATTTTCTCAATTTTTTGGATTTTTCTGGGAAATTTATTTACCTTGTAATATCATATAAATCATAGTACTCAGCAGTCAAGCATGGTTTCCCGTCTACATCTTTCTGAACAATTTTCGAGTGATTTTCAGTATTGATAATCAGTTTGTTTAAATGTTTCAGTTTTGATAATCCAGCGTATTCTCTCTTGAACACAGAGAATTGTAAAAGTGAGTCAAGGAGTGGAATCCATTCTTCAGTGTGTTTGATATTTGCTGTTGTACTGTTTGACGTTATTGAATGGATCGACTGGAATATACCTCTGAAAATGAGAATGAGTTTTAGTTTTGGCGCCTTTCGACATTGTCATCTTTTTACTTGGTTAGACGATTTTTTTTTTTTTAATACTTACTCGTAGGAATAACCTTTCATGCGTAGAATTTGGTATATGTCTTGGGTATTTAGGAGAACATTATTTTTAATCGCTGACTTCTCCAGTTGACGCTCACCACTATTTTCATGTTCCATTTCATTAATATAACCTTTAGCTACCGTTGTTAGATTGTTAGTAACCTGCAATTTATTATAATTTATTATTTTTTAATGGCGGAAAACCAGTTTTAAAACTACTAATTTGAACACTACTACAGTTTTAACACTAAAGTTACTTTTAAACTTTTAGTTTTTACAGCTAGATACGATAGACGGGCACGCCCTTCGTTTCAAAGGGCGAACCTGCAATAGTATAGCGTACAAACAAGCAAAAAAAAAAACTTCATTTAATTTCTTTCTATGTAATAAATTATTCACAAAAATATTAAATTGATACGGAAAAGAAACACTGTACACGCACACTCGTTTTTCTACGTAGTAATACTAGTGTGTGTGTACAGAGCGTTTCTTTTACGTATCAATTTAATAGTTTTGTGAATATTTCACAACATCAACATGTTCCTGTAGTCTATGCCTAAATACATCGCAAAAGTTTCCCAAACTAGAATCAACATTGCAGCTTCGGGGAAAACGTAGACACCTGGAATTTTTTAATTATACATTTCTAGTATTATCTCCCTGATAAAATAATATTACCTTATCCTATATACTATTAAATGAGCAATATTTGACATGCATATTAATTTGTAATCAAGTTCTCGAAAACGGCTCTAACGATGTAGATGATAACGTTAACGTCTGACTACTATATTGTATTATCTAGCTTCTCCATGCCATTAAATAAAAAGCCGCATAAAATAGAATGCAGGCCTTATACAGCTAGTCGTTGCAATAAGTTTAAAAATCATATCAGCTCATAAAATTACACCATCTATAGTAGAACACGAGAATCCCAATGAAATATATGGAGCCTTTTTTGATGTTGTGCAAAAAGAGTACCTATCAACTTTCAAGACCGAAACTATTAAAATTCATGGTTCCTCCGTTGGCTTTAACCAATGGGCCACTCCATGTATTTATAAAAGTAGAGCGAGACTATACGAGATGTATGGTTTGAAAAATTACAGGTTTGATACTCCTTTCCTAGAGTATGTCAAAAATTATTTAAAAAGGTTAGTGTTTTTTGCTAAATCAAAATTTTTAAGCGATACAATAAAAAATTACAATAATAAAGTAAAAACCACTTGAAAAATTATTACCAATGAAACTGGTATATCGGTTAAACAGGATAAACAACTTGAGATTATGGTTGACCACAAATTAGTTAATAAAGCAGCTGACAAAAATGAGGCATTCAATGAGTTTTTTGCCAACATACCTATAACTACGACTCGCTCATTAAATTCGTCTCCGCCTAAAGCTGAAAACCTTATGCACGGTAGTGTGTATAAAAGTAGTCGCTTATTTAGCTTCGAACATGTAACGCCTCGTGATGTAGTTAATGTTTTTAACACACTCAAGTCTAAAAACACTGGTGACTCCATAAACTTTTAAGTAATGAAATATATACAGTCTATCGTTTCTAGCTGTTACTATTTTATAATTATGTTCTTTATTATAAATGTGTTGATCTAGGAACTTTTCCTGACCTCATGAAGAGTAGTAAAGTCATACCATTATTTAAATCAGGTAATAAAAATGTCGTTGGCAATTTCAGACCTATTTCTATCTTACCTGCATTTATAAAAAATATGGAAAAGATAATCCTCAAACAGTTACTAAGACATTTTAATTTATATAACCTCCTTCGTAATGAACAATATGGCTTTGTAAAAGGTAGTTCGACTACAGTTGCTCTGCAGAAGCACATATTTAACGCATGGGAGAACTCGAAAAATGATATTGGGGTTTTCTGTGATCTCTTCAAAGCCTTTGATTGCGTGCACCATGACACGTTTTTGCGTAAACTACGTCATTACGGTGTACAAAACGAAGCCCTCAACGTTATAAATTCTTATTTACAGAATAGGTTCCAATATGTAGATGCTAATGGTGTGAAATATTCCGGGCTACCAGTTCAGTTAGGTGTACCTCAAGGCTCCATACTGGGTCTATTCTTGTTTTTAGTGTATATCAATGACTTACCATTCTATCTAAAGGGTGTCTGTGAAGTTGTACTGTTTGCAGATGATACCTCTCTTATTTTTAAAGTAGATAGGAATAGGCAAGATTTTGACGATGTAAACAGTGCACTCTCAATTCTAACGGATTGGTTTACAACAAATAACCTAGTTCTCAATGCCAAGAAAACGAAATGTGTAAAGTTCGCCTTACCAAATGTCAGAAATCTAGGGCCCAACATCATCTTAAATAAAGAGGTGCTTGAAACAGTAAACTCGGCAGTTGTTCTGGGGATAACAGTAGATGCCAAACTTCAGTGGGGCCCACATATATCGAGCCTAGCGGGGAGGCTCAGTTCGTCTGCTTACGCCGTCAGAAAAGTAAGACAATACACTGACGTTGATAGTGCTCGGGTACTCTATTTTAGTTATTGTCATAGCGTTATGTCCTACGGTATTCTGCTGTGGGACAAAGCTGCTGACATTCAAAATATATTTGTCTTGCAAAAACAAGCTGTTCGAGCAATTTACCAGCTAGGTGCCAGAGTTTCTCTGAGGGATTTTTTTAAAGATATTGGTATTCTCACGGTTGCATCACAATTAATCTTCGCCTACATCTTATATATTAGGCAAAATATTCACTTATACACTAAAAACAGTGACATTCACAGTGTTAACACTAGGAATAAAGACAAACTACGAGTTCCCTTTCACCGGTTTCATAAGGTTCATAACTCATTTGTTGGGCTTGGTATAACTTTTTATAACAAGCTACCCTCTTCTTTGCTAGATTTGCCTTATAATGCGTTTAAAGCTAAAGTAAAATGAAACCTTTGTTCAAAGGCGTACTACTCTATTAACGACTACTTAAATGATAAGAGTAGTTGGTCGCTGTGATTAACTCCAGACAATGTTTATGTTCTTTCTCCAGAATTAGTTTACCCACTGACAGGTTATATGAGTTCATATAATTTTTTTATTTTATTTTATTTGGACTGTATAGTCAATTTATTTTAATATTATTTTTAATTTAATTTATTGTTGACATAATCTACTCATAACAATGTATTCTGTATGAGTTGTATTGCAATATGTGGGTAGCTAGCGACATCGACAATTGATAATTATAATTTTTGCCTGAGCAACCGGCAGCAGGTTCGTCATGCTCCCTTAGATGTCACTGCTTGCGGTAGCGTCGGGGATCGGGTTGTCTCCTTCCCTCAAATATGGCGAGGGGGGTAATGGCTGATCTTTGCGTTATGCTCGTGAACGGGTGCTGCTTGTGGTGACTGGTCGTCTTGCTGATCTCGGTTTTGTTAATGTTATTAGTAACTTTTTATTTATTTTACTTCGATGGTCCTAGTTTATCATTTATAACTTCCAGTTACAGCTGTATGTAAGCGGGCACGCCCTTTGTGCCTGGAGGCTTTTATTTAGGTAATTTATGTTATATTAATTTATGTTATTGGTAATTTATGTTATTTAATTATTATATTAATTTATGTTTATAACTTTTATTTCTGCTTGAGTAGTTCTCGTTTTATTTTTTATTTTATCTTTTTTTTTGTGGTTGGTATATCGGCGAGTGCTAGCTGACATATGGCTAATAATTAGATTTAAGTTTTATGTATGTAATGTAAATGATTTTGTATACTTTTGTATAGAATCATTTTTTCTCTAACTGAACAGACAGCTGTGCTGCTGGGGAGTTTGTTGCGCCACTTCTTCTTCCCAGCTAAAGCACTAGGAAGTGGTGAAGGGTGGGCGTTTTGGGGGACTGTCTTATGTAATTTTGACGTTCGAAAAGTGCTGATTCTCAGCCTAGTTTGAATAAATGACTTTTGATTTTGATTTATTGGGGTTTTCTGTGATCTCTTCAAAGCCTTTGATTGCGTGCACCATGACACGTTTTTGCGTGAACTACGTCATTACGGTGTGCAAAACGGAGCTCTCAACGTAATGAATTCTTACTTACAGAATAGGTTCCAATGTTTAGATGTTAATGGTGTGAAATCTTCCGGGCTACCAGTTCAGTTAGGTGGACCTCGAGGCTCCATACTGGGTTAATTCTTGTTCTTAGTGTATATCAATGACTTACCATTCTATTTAAAAGGTGTCTGTGATTTTGTACTGTTTGCAGATGATACCTCTCTTATTTTTAAAGTAGACAGGAATAGGCAAGATTTTGACGATGTAAACAGTGCACTCTCAATGGTAACGGATTGGTTTACGACAAATAACCTAGTTATCAATGCCAAGAAATCTAGGACCCAACTTGGTCTTAGATAAAGAGGTGCTTGAAACTGTAAACTCGGCAGTTTTTCTAGGCATAACAGTAGATGCCAAACTTCAGTGGGCCCCACATTATATCGAGCCTAGCTTGGGAGGCTTACTTCGGCCGCTTACACCGTCAAGAAAGTAAGACAATACTAACATTGATATTGCTCGGTTATTCTATTTTAGTTATTTTCATAGCTTAGGTCGTTTTTTTTTTTTGGATTGTAAATCATCAAATGACTTCTCCCGCTCTGGGCGGATTGGAAGGGCGGGTCAGACTTTTACTGACTAAAACCCACCCGTGTTCCTTTAGTTGCCTGTTGTCAGGGTCCCAGTATCCCTTCCGGACTATCCCGCAACCCTGGCAGGCATCGGTCCTAACGGACCCCGTCGGGTGGGCTGACATCTCTTTGAGGCGCGCGTGGAACACGACGCGCCTCAAATCCGCTTGGGATTCCCGACGCCCAGGGTGATTCCAGCGGCGGCGGTTAGGGGCGTGAGGGCGCAAATTTTGCCTCTCCTTCACGCGTTCCGCCTCGCGTTTTGTCTTACGGTATTCTGCTGTGGGGCAAAGCTGCTGATATTCAAAATAAAATATATTTTGAATATCAGCAGCTTTCCTCCTCCTAAAACGAGTTGTTCGAGCAATTTTTTTTTTAAATCTTATAATTATATTAGGCAAAATATACACTTATACACGAAAAAACAGTGATATTCACAATGTTAACACTTGGAATAAGGAAAAACTACGAGTTCCCTTTCACCGGCTTCATAAGGTTCATAACTCATTAAATTTGCTGGGCTTGGTATAACCTTTTTTATCAATCTACCCTTTTCTTTGCTAGATTTGCCATTTATACACATTGCTAATAAATTTGTATTTCAACCTGTAAGTTTTCTGTTTCAAAAAAGGCCATCATACTTTACTTACCATTTCGTCTATAATTTACAAAATATTTGTAGTCATCGTCATGGATAGACAGGACACAATCTCTGATTGCCGTTGAAATTCTTTCTTTTGCGTTGTGTTTCGCTTCAGGCCTAAAAGTTTCAAAGGTTTATTACGGAAATGTGCTATTTAATTCTTACAAATAACATAACGCCGATTAGGTACCTAATTCACCCCAAAACATATGCCTTAGCCTAATTGAAATGTGTAATATATTAGAGTGTAGTATGTTTATTACGTTATCTGTATGTATTTATTGTACGTTGGATCTATATCTGGACAATAAAGTTTTCTTTTCATAACTTGTCAAATTCTTTTTCTCAAACATGCTTGGAAATTAGAGCATTACTTTGACAACCTTCTTTGAGAATACAATAGACGTAGATATATTTAGTAACCAATTCCGCTTGACTATTCTTCAAGAGTCCTAAAAAACCCTGTAAGAAATCGACACCTTCTTTGAGATTAATCGAAATTTGTGTACTGGTTAAGATTAAGTAACTATGCGGCCGTCAGTGTAACTATGGTTTGGGGGCCAAATAAATTACTATGATTAGTCGTATCGGTCATATTATTTAAAAATGGAACGAACTTTTTACATTCAGCACTTGGCAACCAAGGAGGTAAATTATCAAAGATTTTATTTAAATTTTGATTTGGCTTGCAAATAGAGCTGTTTAAAGTAAAGAAGAAATAAATTAACATATTGGCGCGTGAACAATTATCATTGTTCGTCATAGATTGTGGAATTTTAATTAATTAACTCAGTTTGAATTTCCGCGTTTTTTGAGAAAAGTTCTATACAAGCCTTGGTCGCCAATAAGGCATTGATGGACTTACGTATGTGTGCCTCGGCTCGCATTTTCATGATCGTTCGTCAATGCCCTAATTACTGGCTGCCACAGTAATCTATACTAATATTATGAAGAGGTAAGATTTGATTGTTTGTTTGTTTGCATTGAATAGCCTCTGAAACTACCGAACCGATTTGAAAAATTCTTTCACTGTTGGAAAGCTAACCTATCCCCGGGTGACATAGGCTATATTATATATATTTTTTTAATCCAATAATGTAACCCAAGATGTAACAAAATTACGTAAAATAGCCGTAGATAAGTACTTAGTGCTACTCGTGCGAAGCCGGGGCGAGCAGCTAGTGTACTATAACTCCATTTTATCAATTTGCTGAATCAGCTAATATAAATAAATAATATCAATTTTATAAAAAGCAATTACCATTTCTCACTGTGATCCCATTCAACTAAATGCGAGAGCAGTGGAGTTTCTGTAGCAACTGGAAATTCAATTCTCGGGTAGAGCGCCTTCACTTTTGGAATAAGCCCTGTTAAGTACAATCTAAAAAATAACGCGTTTATTAGTACGCATAAGAAATTTACATACATCACCACAATATGTTTAAAAATGGGTTCATGATTTTATTGAGTGTTTATGATAAATCTTCTAAAGTAAAATCAAATGAGATGGTCACACCCATCATCTTCCCAGTTCACAATCAATGAGCATTTTGCTTCAATTTACACTACTTCGAATCGAAAAATCGAAGGCGCCAATTAATTTTTAGCTGAATATCTAAACATCATCTTTGTCTTTAGTTACTTACTTTCCAATAGCTTCCAGGAAGAATTTCACGGGATCAGCGTGGGCACGTCTTGTGAGTGGAATATGAGTACATTCCGCTAGTGAACGTTTCATAATGGCTTGTAGAAGACCGTGAGGAGCTACCTCGATGACTATAGCGTTCGATGGAATTAACTTGGACGTCTCTTCAAAGAGGACTGAATTCTGTTGACATAAAAACGCGTCAGCCGGCAATATTTGCCTTATAATATAATAATAAATGTAATATTGTTTTTTTTTTTTTTCTGTACTTCAAATTCATTTTTTTTTATTATTGTATCATGTTTAATTTACAATTTTAAATAAAATATACAATCTAAGTCTAGCAATATGTACAAAGAGAAAAAATTATATATAAAGGAAGGGCTCGTAGGGCGTCAAAAAATTATTCCGCATCGCTATCAGTGGGAAAAGTGCCCAAAAGGCTGGCAGCATTGCCACGTTGGATGGCAATGCTGATTCTTTGACCTAGAAATTGGCCAGCCCTCTGATTACGTGAAGAGTCGACCAACCGCTGGGCGATGTCCCAAAATACTCAATGAGCACTGGGACCCCACGGCCCTAGTGTTTCAACCCCAAACGGCTCAAAAATATAGCTACCAATAAGGTTGTTATATTTGCGCCGTTTGAGGTTTTCTGCACCTGCAGCAGCCGCCCCAACACAGCCTGCCGTGCTAGGAAGATGGGATGGCGCAAGGATGTCGACACAGGTTGCATCCCACACCAAAGTCCTATCCATCTTCTAAGGCATTATGGTCATTCCGTCTGGTCTCTTCCCATCGTCGCGTGCCACGCCATTGGGTTCTAAAACAGCTGGCACCCTGGCAGTGACAAGAGCCCGACGGATGATGTCATTAATGCTTGCGTGCCGTGCCAGCCGACCAGCGCTCTTGCTGCAGGAAAGGCCATGGTGTCCGAGGCGGTCGACTGCTTCACCGCACTGACAGCGATGTGGTGCCCCACAACACAAGGAGCGCCCAAACGCAGACTTGTAGCGAGCCGGAAAGTGGTGTCACCCAGCATAGTGCCTATGTTGGGTGACGGTAGCGCCTGAAGCCAGAGGCCCGACTCCCATTCTCCCACAGCCAGTAGGCGGGCACGCTCCGCGTATTTCGCGAGTATTGGTGGACGTATTAATGAGGTTGATATAATTACCTTAGATGTCATTGATGCAAACGCAATACTCGTCAGGAATATTTCTCAGAAACTAAACTAATATGACAAACTATTGAACATGTTATAGTGATTTTAAAATACAGCGCCAGATGCTTAAAGTTTTAATATTATTATAATTTTATGTCACTCCTCTATCAAAACTAAAACACCACCTCAAGTCACAAGTTTTTTTAAATTTAAAGTTATTAATGGATGTACGCTTTATGGATTTGGCTTACCAATAAGTTGCTGGTGTGGTATTCAGCCGAAGAATACTGAGCAGCAGCCTCATTCCACTGGTCTTGAGGTACGGATGTAGACACCCACTTCTTGCTGCGTTCCTTCGGGTTTTTGATGACTTCGCGTAAGTATTTTAGAAGGCCAGGACCTATGAAATGAAATGAAATAAATTTATTTGCTTTGAATGCAGGTATTTACAATTTGGTGTTAGAATATTATTTACAGGGCCTTGTACATTCTGCCTATTAGGCATGCAAATTTTAAACTTAATTTACTTAATCTAGACTTTAAAATTAAACATCCGATAATTTACTTAAGCTAAACTGGGTATAGAAGATATAAATTAAGCTATCGCTACACAAGTAAAATTTTATAGTACTCTATTATTTATTATTGATGGATCATTCAGGAAATCATTGATGGAATAATAACACTTTTCCACAAGTAGAGCAAAGAGCTTCTTTTTGAAAATTCTTATTGGCTGTGCTTTTATACAGTCAGGTATCTTATTATAAATTTGAGGTGCCATGCCAAAAACACTCTTTTTAACCGACTTCTTCAAAAAGGAGGAGGTTCTCAATTCGTCTGCATGTTTTTTTTTTTTTTTTTTTGTATGTTTGTTACTCGATTACTCCGCCAATTATAATTCGTTTTTGATGATTCTTTTTTGTTTGGTAGGTCATGCTTCCGAGGTGGTCCCATATACATTTTATTAACTTTGCTTGCGTAATTTTTGAGTTAGCTTCAATATTACGTATTTTTGCCCACTTAGTTTATCTAGACGATATCCTGTTTGACTCCTTCACTGTTATTTACATAGCAGGTAGTGGTATTCGGATTTGTGTGGGGTAGTTACCACAACTAAAAAGTGAAAAATAAAAACTTTTTACAAAACAAAAAAACAACCGACTTCAAAAAAAAACACTAAAAAAGTGAAAAATAACTTTAATTTCCGAAGTCGATGGCAAAAAACGGAAATTGAAAATCGAAGACACCGACTTCCGAAGTTTTTTTTTGAAGTCGGTTGTTTTTTTGTTTTGTAAAAAGTTTTTATTTAACAGAGCTGTTTTGTAGCCGCCTGTGTATAATACGTTTTGGTACTGAGGTAATAAATAAAATAAAATAAAAATTAAAAAAATAATAAAATATAATACCAGTACCCGCCAATTCTTCACAAGACGATTTTTTTCTTTTTTAATCATTTAAATATCATGCACCAAAATATAGCCGGGCTTCTTAATAAATCAGACATTTTAACCGTCCACATTCAGCAACTGTTAGACAGTAAAGTAAATGATGTACTTTGCATAACGGAACATTTCATAATGTCTGGACATGAATCTTTATTACAAATTCCTAATTTCAATTTAGCAGCCTGTTATTCAAGAAATAACATTAAACGTGGAGGCTCTTGCATTCTGGTTAAAAAAGGCTTAGAGTACAATGATTTGCTAGACATTAAGAAATACTCGTTGCTAGGAGTTATTGAAAGTTGTGCTATTAAGTTGCCAAAGCTAAATGTAATAATTGTATGCGTGTATAGACCCCCAAAAATGTCAAATATATATAAATTTTATGAAAACCTTGATCTTATTCTGAAGAAAGTACGCAATAACAACAAAAAAAATTGGTTGCCTGTAAAGTCGGTATACGGGCGAAAGTTTTACGTGACAACGACTTTGAGTGGTAAAATAATTTTAATGTGAATATTCATTCGTATAGTATCACTACACAATCGTTTTACAATTAACTGGCAACGTGTAAACTTGTATGCAGGCGCCTAAGCGAAATAGAAGCGCAAGACATGAACCGGTGTGTATGCCTATCTCTCTCACTCTCTCTCTCTCGCTCTGTCTCTCTCGCTCTTAGGCGGGCTAACTGTGCTCGAGTGGAAGGGACACGTGCCTTTCACTTTTTATGTCTGTCTCTCTCGCTCTTAGGCGGGCTAACCATGCCCGAGTGGAAGGGACGCGTGCCTCTCACTCGCTCTCATTGTGAGCGCATAACGTGAGCGGAGCGTAACGCAGTTTCTTGAAGTGTCACCCGGCAAACCAATTTATAAGACGTTGTCACGTCAAAATAAAATAATATTGTGTGGTGACTTTAATATAGATATCCTGAAGAGAGATAGTTTTGCAATGGAATTTGAATGCTTTCTTTTGGGCTATAATCTGAAATTAGAAATTAATACACCAACTAGAATCTGTAGCCAAAGTTGTCTTGACAATTTTGCACACAATATAAAACAAAAATGTAAATCTCAAATATTAGAATTAGCCTTGTCAGATCATACGGCCCAGTTAATAGAAATTAAAGTTAACAAATCTAGTCATATAAAATCTTGGCGTAAAAGATTAAGAAACATGTCCAAAGAAAATCTACATAAATTTAACAACTATCTTCAAAATCTTAGTTTTTCAGATGTTTTCAATACTGTGGTATTGAAAACATCTGACCCTAATAACGCTTATGATGCCTTCATTGATTTATTTCTTATGTTATATAATTTATGCTTCCCTTATAAAACAGTTATAATACGTCTAGAAAATAAAATAAAATGGGTGTCTAAAGGCATACGGACCTGCAGTAAAAAACAACGCTACCTTTTGTGGTAAATGAGATTAAAACCGAACGAAGAAAATAAAAAGAACTTTCATTCCTATACCAAAAGATTAAAAAAAATTGTAAATCTAACACAGAAAGCTCAAAACAATTATCTTATCCAAAATTCTAAAAACAAATCAAAAACGACTTGGCAAATTATAAATAAAAATAAAAAAGTAACAGAACCCATCCTCCAAATAAAAAATAACAATTCATTAATAACCAATCCTAATGAAATAGCTGAGACTTTCAATTTTTTTTTTATTGACCAGATAACAGATATTCCAAAACAAAACACAACCAGTGTTAAGCCGATAGAACATAATCCACACTCTTTGTTTATGCATCCAGTTGTGCCTCAAGACCTCATAAGAGTAATTAAAAGTCTAAAAAATAAAAAAAGTCTTGGTTATGACGGTATATCTACTGAAGTAATAAAATACGTGTCTCCTTATATAGGGCCTGCCCTTAGCACACATTATAAATACTAGTATATCAACAGGTGTCTTTCCCGAGTACTTAAAAATAACGATAATAAAACCGCTCTACAAGAAGAACGATAAAGATGAAATGTCAAATTACCGTCCTATCGCGCTAATACCCGTTTTCTCCAAAATAATTGAAAAAATTCTTTATGAATCTATTTACAATTTTTTGACAAAGTTTAATATATTATGCGAAGAGCAAAATGGTTTCAGGAAAAACAAAAATATAAATATGGCTATTTTTGAATTGCTGAAAATGTTAATGGTCAATGTAGATAACAAAATCCTCGTTTGTGATATATTCACTGATATGTTGAAAGCTTTTGACTATGTGAATCATTCGATTTTATTAGATAAGCTGAATGCCTATGGCATACGCGATAACGTCTTAGATTTAATTAAATCTTATCTAACTGGACGTAAACAATACACCGAAATAGCTCGAGTATGTCTCAAATCGAAAAGAGAAACTTTACACGCATCGTCTTGCAGATATATTCATTATAGTGTGCCGCAAGGAAGCGTCCTGGGACCATTATTGTTCCTAATATATATAAATGACCTTCCCCGTCAAATCAGCCACCCAATGGTTTTGTTCGCAGATGACAGCACCGCCTTAATAAAATGTACAAATAAAGAAGCATATGCCTATGATATTAACAATTCCTTGAAGGTAATAATAAACTGGCTAAATATAAACAATTTATTAATAAATATCCTTAAGACAAACATAATGCACTTTCACCAAAGAATTCGTACGAACAATTTAAACATAAACTATGATGGCCAAAATATAGAACAAGTCCATCCATAGCAAAATTTTTAGGAATAACTTTGGATAGTTAATTAACGTGGATGCCTTCCACTTCAAAGTTATTTTTCACTTTTTTAGTGTTTTTTTTTGAAGTCGGTTGTTTTTTTGTTTTGTAAAAAGTTTTTATTTAACAGAGCTGTTTTGTAGCCGCCTGTGTATAATAAGTTTTGGTACTGAGGTCTCATAGAAGTAGTGCGGTGTCGAATTTCACAATACATCTTAAAAAGATGAAGATTACCTTTTACGAACATGGCTAACTCTAAAATATACAAACAAGGAAATGTTAATAATTTATGTGTTTTGAAAGCAGGAACACAGCTATCTGTGACTTTAATATTTAACATGGACCTTATACAGCGCTTTTGCGCCTTACAAATGCTTTCTCTCAGACTACAATTGCCCCAGAATCGTAATTTCGACACAACTAAACCGTGGTATGCAACTAGAACTGTCTCAGTATTAACTTTTTTAGCTAAATTATAAAGAGCATACGCAGATGCACTAAGTTTATTACATATAACCTCAGCTTGTGCCTTCCACGTTAATTAACTATCCAAAGTTATTCCTAAAAATTTTGCTATGGATGGACTTGTTCTATATTTTGGCCATCATAGTTTATGTTTAAATTGTTCGTACGAATTCTTTGGTGAAAGTGCATTATGTTTGTCTTAAGGATATTTATTAATAAATTGTTTATATTTAGCCAGTTTATTATTACCTTCAAGGAATTGTTAATATCATAGGCATATGCTTCTTTATTTGTACATTTTATTAAGGCGGTGCTGTCATCTGCGAACAAAACCATTGGGTGGCTGATTTGACGGGGAAGGTCATTTATATATATTAGGAACAATAATGGTCCCAGGACGCTTCTTTGCGGCACACTATAATGAATATATCTGCAAGACGATGCGTGTAAAGTTTCTCTTTTCGATTTGAGACATACTCGAGCTATTTCGGTGTATTGTTTACGTCCAGTTAGATAAGATTTAATTAAATCTAAGACGTTATCGCGTATGCCATAGGCATTCAGCTTATCTAATAAAATCGAATGATTCACATAGTCAAAAGCTTTCAACATATCAGTGAATATATCACAAACGAGGATTTTGTTATCTACATTGACCATTAACATTTTCAGCAATTCAAAAATAGCCATATTTATATTTTTGTTTTTCCTGAAACCATTTTGCTCTTCGCATAATATATTAAACTTTGTCAAAAAATTGTAAATAGATTCATAAAGAATTTTTTCAATTATTTTGGAGAAAACGGGTATTAGCGCGATAGGACGGTAATTTGACATTTCATCTTTATCGTTCTTCTTGTAGAGCGGTTTTATTATCGTTATTTTTAAGGACTCGGGAAAGACACCTGTTGATATACTAGTATTTATAATGTGTGCTAAGGGCAGGCCCTATATAAGGAGACACGTATTTTATTACTTCAGTAGATATACCGTCATAACCAAGACTTTTTTTATTTTTTAGACTTTTAATTACTCTTATGAGGTCTTGAGGCACAACTGGATGCATAAACAAAGAGTGTGGATTATGTTCTATCGGCTTAACACTGGTTGTGTTTTGTTTTGGAATATCTGTTATCTGGTCAATAAAAAAAAAATTGAAAGTCTCAGCTATTTCATTAGGATTGGTTATTAATGAATTGTTATTTTTTATTTGGAGGATGGGTTCTGTTACTTTTTTATTTTTATTTATAATTTGCCAAGTCGTTTTTGATTTGTTTTTAGAATTTTGGATAAGATAATTGTTTTGAGCTTTCTGTGTTAGATTTACAATTTTTTTAAATCTTTTGGTATAGGAATGAAAGTTCTTTTTATTTTCTTCGTTCGGTTTTAATCTCATTTACCACAAAAGGTAGCGTTGTTTTTTACTGCAGGACGTATGCCTTTAGACACCCATTTTATTTTATTTTCTAGACGTATTATAACTGTTTTATAAGGGAAGCATAAATTATATAACATAAGAAATAAATCAATGAAGGCATCATAAGCGTTATTAGGGTCTTTTTTTTTTTTTTTTTTTGGGTGGGAAATCATCATATGACTTCTCCCGCTCTGGGCGGAGCGGAAGGGCGTGTCAGACTCTTACTGACTAAAACCCACCCGTGTTCCTTCGGTTGCCTGTTGCCAGGGTCCCGGTATCCCTTTCGGACTATTCCGCAACCCTGGCAGGCATCGGTCCTAACGGACCCCGTCAGGTGTGCTGACATCTCTTTGAGGCGCGCGTGGAACACGACGCGCCATCGACCTGGGCCTGGTCCTTATCGGACGGCGAGCTGCCCATTGCTCGCCGTCCGCAAGCCCACGCCTATGGTGGCCGGGAATCCGCCTGGGATTCCCGACGCCCAGGGTGTCTCCAGCGGCGGCGGTTAGGGGCGTGAGGGCGCAGGCTTTGCCTCTCCCTCACGCGTTCCGCCTCCTCCTTCGCGAGCATCACTGCTTCGCAGAAGGAGGTGACCGCCTCCCATGCCCTCTCGCTCCGTACCATGGCCTGGACCAGGGCCGGACGCGAGAGGTCAGTGCCGCCAATCGCCTCCACGAGGACACGGCGGTGCTCCGCCCAAGCAGGGCACACCTCCACCGTATGCTCCACCGTGTCCTCCGGACGATCCGCACAGTGGTGACACCCAGGCGTTTCCTCCCGCCTAATCCTGCACAGGTACCTCCCGAAGCTGCCATGTCCGGTGAGGACCTGTGTCAGGCGGAAGGTGAGGACGCCGTGGCGCCTCTCCAGCCACTCCTCAAAGAGGGGACTTATCGCCGCAATTGTGGCGTGCCCAGCACTGGGTTGCGACAATCGCACTCTCCATGCCGCCATGAGATCCTGCCGGAGCTCTGTCCGCTGTGCCGCGATTTCTCGCGGCAGCGGAGTTACGCCCCGGCGCTTCATCTCCTCGCGCCACTCCCAAATGTGCGCGAGGACCTTCGCCTCCAGATCCCATGGCGGTAATCCGGCAAGGAGGCTCGCCGCCTCACGAGAGACCGTGCGGTATCCCCGGGCCAGCCGAATGGCCATGACCCTTTGGGACGCGTTCAACCGGCGGGCTGGCCGCAGCCTAATGGAACGCGCCCACACCGGTGCCCCGTAAAGGGCCATGGACCGCACGACCCCCGCGTAGAGCCTCCGACAGGAGGCGTTTGGCCCCCCAAGATTGGGCAGGAGCCGCCCCAAGGCGGCCCCGGCCCGGTCCAGCCTGGGAGCCAAACGACGGAAGTGCTCCACGAAGTTCCACCGGCTGTCGAGGACGAGTCCTAGATACTTCATCGTCGACTCGACGCCGATGTGAACCCCTCCTACCGTGATTTGGGAACCCGACAGTGGCGCGTTCCGAGGGCCATGAAAACACATGACCTCGGACTTGTGCAAGGCCACCTCGAGTCCCAATTGCCGGATTCTATTGACGATTGTCGCAACCCCGCGTGTCGCGAGTTCGGCCGCCGCCTGGTGCGACCTCCCTTGCGCCAGGACCAGCGTGTCGTCAACGTAGCAAACTACGCTGACGCCGCTAGGGAGGTCGGCGCGCAGCACCCAGTCGTATCCGATGTCCCACAGATGCGGCCCTAGGACCGATCCCTGTGGGACACCGCACGACATCTCTCGCCGGTTCCACACTCCCTGGTGACCGGGGTAGATGACGGCCCTGTCCGTCAAACAGGCCTCGACCACACGACAGAGGTAGGTCGGCATCCGGTGGTACCGGAGTGCCTCCCTTATGCAACTCCAGGGCAGGGTATTGAAGGCATTGGCGATGTCTAGAGACACCGCCAAGACGACCCCACCCCGGGCCACAGCATCCCCCGTCGTGAGGGCCCGTACGCGCATGATGGCGTCCACCGTAGAGCGCCCTCTGCGGAAACCAAATTGGCTCTCCGCCAAATCCGGCCCCACCCGCACCAACCGCCCGACGAGGCGGTTTGCAATTACTAAGCGTTATTAGGGTCTGTGGTATTGAAAACATCTGAAAAACTAAGATTTTGAAGATAGTTGTTAAATTTATGTAGATTTTCTTTGGACATGTTTCTTAATCTTTTACGCCAAGATTTTATATGACTAGATTTGTTAACTTTAATTTCTATTAACTGGGCCGTATGATCTGACAAGGCTAATTCTAATATTTGAGATTTACATTTTTGTTTTATATTGTGTGCAAAATTGTCAAGACAACTTTGGCTACAGATTCTAGTTGGTGTATTAATTTCTAATTTCAGATTATAGCCCAAAAGAAAGCATTCAAATTCCATTGCAAAACTGTTTCTCTTCAGGATATCTATATTAAAATCACCACACAATATTATTTTATTTTGACGTGACAACGTCTTATAAATTGGTTTGCCGGGTGACACTTCAAGAAACTGCGTTACGCTCCGCTCACGTTATGCGCTCACAATGAGAGCGAGTGAGAGGCACGCGTCCCTTCCACTCGGGCATGGTTAGCCCGCCTAAGAGCGAGAGAGACAGACATAAAAAGTGAAAGGCACGCGTCCCTTCCACTCGAGCACAGTTAGCCCGCCTAAGAGCGAGAGAGACAGAGCGAGAGAGAGAGAGTGAGAGAGATAGGCATACACACCGGTTCATGTCTTGCGCTTCTATTTCGCTTAGGCGCCTGCATACAAGTTTACACGTTGCCAGTTAATTGTAAAACGATTGTGTAGTGATACTATACGAATGAATATTCACATTAAAATTATTTTACCACTCAAAGTCGTTGTCACGTAAAACTTTCGCCCGTATACCGACTTTACAGGCAACCAATTTTTTTTGTTGTTATTGCGTACTTTCTTCAGAATAAGATCAAGGTTTTCATAAAATTTATATATATTTGACATTTTTGGGGGTCTATACACGCATACAATTATTACATTTAGCTTTGGCAACTTAATAGCACAACTTTCAATAACTCCTAGCAACGAGTATTTCTTAATGTCTAGCAATTCATTGTACTCTAAGCCTTTTTTAACCAGAATGCAAGAGCCTCCACGTTTAATGTTATTTCTTGAATAACAGGCTGCTAAATTGAAATTAGGAATTTGTAATAAAGATTCATGTCCAGACATTATGAAATGTTCCGTTATGCAAAGTACATCTATGTTTACTTTACTGTCTAACAGTTGCTGAATGTGGACGGTTAAAATGTCTGATTTATTAAGAAGCCCGGCTATATTTTGGTGCATAATATTTAAATGATTAAAAAAGAAAAAAATCGTCTTGTGAAGAATTGGCGGGTACTGGTATTATATTAGTTTTCATATTTATTTCTAAAGTAGTGCAATTTGTTTCATTTAATAAAGCTAATATATTATTCATAATATTCTTCATTCCATAGTCGTTTATTCTACCGGTGTATTTGGAGAATATAACTTCATCATAAATTAAATTTAAATTAGAGTCAAACATTGTTGCATACTTATGTGTATCTACATCTAAGTATAGAAGATAGTTGAACGTTTCTATGCGCCAGTTGAATATTGGTGAATAGTTGTTGCATTTAAAGGTTGGAGCACATATGATGAGGTTCGTGTTCTGGATTGCTTGAAGAGTATTTCTAATTTCCACTATAATTTCATAATAATTAATTGTGTTGCGAAAATCTTCTTCTCCTATAAGTATAATACAATAATCCTGTTTTTAATTTTTTTTTCAAGTCTCTGATTATTTGTAATATTCCACAGTACGTTGTAACATAATGGCATATCTTAGAATTAACAAAAATATCTTCAGCAATAGATAGAATTTTATTCGTATTGTTAGCACTTATAATGCACAGTTGGTTCTTGAAATTCTTTGTAAGGAATTTGTTGTCCGTCTTGGATTGTGTCACAGTTTCCAGTTGTGTTTCCTGTTCTTGTTCTAGGTTTTCTGCTGATTTTGGAGAAATTGGAGTGCAAGGAACAGCGTTAAGTTGTTTCCAAGATTTCTTCTTGGTTCTACTATGTGGTGTTGACATTTTCTGAGTATTGTTTGGAGTATCTATTGTATCCAAGGTGGTGGTCATTTTCTGTGTAGCATTTTTTAAGACTTCGTATTTGCTAGATAGTAATTGTAATGTTGATTTTATATTTTCATTTTCTGTTGATAAATTACTTATCATTACATTTGCTAAATTAAGCTGTGAAGCAAGTTGATTTATTTGTTGTTTTAGTTCCTGTATTTGACTATTTTGTTCTTCTCCTGATAGGTTCGGCAAGCTACTAGTGGTGCCATCTAGTTTTGATATATTTGTACTACTACCATCACTTACTGGTTCTACTATAAAACATAATTATCGTCTTTATAGTTCCATCTTTATTAAACCAAATTTCTTAAAAAAGACTTCGTTTGAGATTTGAGATATAGTCGTTTTCGATATTGCTGTATCATCCTAAGTGCTTTTAAACACGAGTGGTACGCATCAACAGCAGAGGCAACTGCGGCCGTTGATATACGTTGACCTGCTCATGTATTTGAGTGTGAAATACACGAGTAGCAAGTTGTCGACGGCAGTCGTAGACGAGTCGGCGGCTGCAGTTGCCTCTGCCGCTGCAACTTGCCACTCGTGTATATGAGCACTAAGGATGAATGTCACTTAGATGTCATAAAACGACGAGGTTTGATTTGTCTATGTCATCTGTCTAGCCTTTTCCCAACTATGTTGGAGTCGGCTTCCAGTCTTCCCAGATGCAGCTGAATACCAGTATTTTGTATGAAGCGAGTGTCTATCTGATCTCCAAAACCCAGGTATAGGGTAATACGATACCCCTTGGTAAGACTGGTTGTCAGACTTTCGGGCTTCTGACGACCCGTTACAGTCGTAACGGGTTAAGCCAGTCCTGGCTATCATTCGTGGATCTTTGACGACTGTCAAAACTTGTCTGACTGTCTTAACTATATTTTAGTTTGACAGCACTAATATTGCACTGAGTTTTAATTTAGTGAAAATGCTATTCTGTATTTGACGTTTTAATCTAAAATTTTGTTCTGTATCTAAAATCCTGTAACTAAATCTGAATATATTTAATCGCGATTAAATATGTGTGGATTAATATTAGATGTCATGAACTAAAATTCAAACCATCTCGACTTCAGTTACAAAACAGAACTGTATCTATTTTTTATTTTCTTTTGCTTATATCTCGAAAACGGTGTGTCCTATCGCAAAAATAATGAAAATTTTGACCCCCTTTATGATGCCCTCTAATTCTCAACATGTTGGTAATAATTGTGTTATTTTTTTGTTATTCCTTATTTTCCATACAAAAACTGAATAATCCATTAAAAACACGCCGAGGTTGCTGTCCCTGCGCGCCTCTGGCTATAAAAAAAAAAGAAATCACGAGGTGGGGGGGGGGGGGGGGGTACATAAATGGTTAAATAAATAAATAGGGAAAACAAGTGAATGCGAGGTGAGCGAGGTGAGGAATCAAGTGGAGGCGCGCGGTTGTCAAATTCGATTTTAGTTCTGTCAAAATAAGTTTTTAATTTAGAGAATTTATTTGGCAGAATAGCTCCTAGATTCCCATAGCCAAAAGTAAGGAATTTTAGTGATAGTTTAGTTCGGTGTACAAGAGAATCGGCACCAATGTCTTACCAGCATCCTGGATATATCTTGAATGATACGCAATATTGGAGCATGGAACTTCCCTGGCGAAGATACCGCGAGCAGTTAGTTCTCCAACGAAGGTCTTCATCACATCAGCTGGACCTGATATGGTTGAGGAATCTGAGCTGTTGTGGCAGGCCACTTCGATTTCTAACGGGCAGAGGGCTTTTACCTAAGAGAAAAAAAGATTAACATAATGGAACTCAAACTAATAACAGCTAGAGTTGAGAGTCTGGCAAAATCAATATGGTGAGCATGAACTTAATGGGTCATTGATGCATGGCTGACGATAGCTTAAGAGCCCCTATCAATTTTGCGGTCTAAAAACAGAAAATTCAAGTTTTTTCGGCGCAAATTCCTCAATATCCTTAACATATCTGTTTTCTTTTTTAATGCAAAATTATTCATCACCTATTTAACTAGTAAGTCTACGAACTTAGATAACTACTCAATATAAAACTTAGATAACTACTCAATATAAATTACGAAAAATAAAAATCTAACACACGTTTTTACGTAAGTGCGAAACACCTGGTTTTTCAATTGCTTTTATAGCTTACTGGTAGCAAATATCAATGTGAGAAAAATCCTAAATACTGGGCATATAGTATACTAGTAAGCCCACAATTTAATTGTTTAAAGTTTATTGAATTAGTACTATATAAAAAATGTTATCCAGGCTGAAAACACGCAATAAAATCATGTGAAAAATCGTCGTCTACGCGTGAGAATTGATTGAAAATAACAATAAGGGTTAAATATTTAAAAAAATGAGGTATTTATCTACCAAACTCAATTTTTATATTTTATTTTTGATTACTAATTTAATTAGAATAAAAGATCTAAATAATCAGTCGCGCCCGAGGACTTCTTCAAAAAGGAGGAGGTTCTCAATTCGTCTGCATGTTTTTTTTTTTTTTTTGTATATTTGTTACTCGATTACTCCGCCAATTATAAATCGATTTTGATGATTCTTTTTTTGGTTTGGTAGGTCATGCTTCCGATGTGGTCACATATAAATTTTATTAACTTTGCTTGCGTAGTTTTTGAGTTAGCTTCAATATTACGTATGTTTCCCACTTAGTTTATCTAGACGATTTCCTTATTTACTCTTTCACTGTTATTTACATAGCAGGTAGTGCTATTCGGATTTGTGTGGGGTAGGTACCACAACTAAAAAGTAAAAACCTTTTACAAAAAAAATCAAACCGACTTCCAAAAAAAACACTAACAAGAGAAAAATAACTTTAATTTCGGAAGTCGGTGGCATAAAACGAAAATTGGAAAGCAAAGACACCGACTTCCGAAGTTATTTTTCTGTATTTAGTGTTTTTTTTTGGAAGTCGGTTTGATTTTTTTTGTAATAAGTTTTTATGTACTAGACCTAACCAGTTTTGAGACTGTGAGTACCTTTATAATGTATGGTGTCACACTTTGTGATTTGCTAATGATATTTATACATATTAATGTTTTGTATTATACTTACAGTAAAATAGTTTTTTTTTTTTTTATGGCTCGTAAAAGTGAACTTTATTTTCACGGAAGAATCAAAGGTAAAAAGAAAAAAGTTGACCAAAACACGGAAGTTCACTCACAATGAAAATAAAGGAGAATGCCAGGGTCCCCACAAGACCCGGCCAGAACCGACAAAGATGAACTATATTTCATAAAAAAGGAAAATATATGCAGAATTTGAAGCACACCAAAAAAGTTTATATAGTTTTTTTAAAGTTGACGACTTGATACTTCTGATTTGAACGTTATCATGAAATAAACTATTAAATGATTAATTAAAATAATGACTTTTAGCACATTATCCTCAGTTTCAACAGCCAAGGTAAATTAAATGGTAGAAAAATCGGGGTACAGAAACACAGAATAAACAACACAATAATCCCAAAAAAATACGAAACTAATTCGTTGCTGGTGTTATCACGCGGGAGAAGTCAAAATTTTTGACATTGACAAATGCCAGATAGAGTTTTACATCAAATGTTGCCAGCACTATAATTACTATGCTAAACGATATTGATAATCGAATTAAAAAATATTTTTAATTATTACATTACTATAAAATATAATATACTTATTTAAAAATATAACTAAACGCTATTTATTAACATAATTACGAGTTATGATTTATGTAAGTAATAAATTCACTTACGTATCTTCACATTGATATTATTGTAATCGATTTGCAAGTGCAATTTCGTATCGATATTATTATATATATTGGTATTGATAACATTTCTAATTGAAAATGTAGCTATGAAATGTATTGTTAAATTGAATAACTATTTAAAATTACTTTTTAACGGTGTGTTTCTACAGATTTTATTTAAATAGTATAATTCTTCCTATTTTTAAATATGAATGATCATTATTATAGAAAGTCTGTCGGACACTACATACAATTCGAGCCGATTCATGGCATTGCCTTTTATCACACGTGTAATTAGTTTCAGACTTACCTTATAATTATAAGCTGGTCACACTTTATAGTTTGCTGCTACTTGAGTGAATGCCATATTAGGTAACCATATTTTTATAGGGTACCTAAATATAGCAAGTCATAATCACAAAATAAAATCCATCCAGTATTACGGAACCTAGTAAGTAAAAACTCCTAATATTCGCGGTTACGGACCAAGATTATTAGTTCCCGCTACACCGTGCGCACAGCGCACACTACGACTGTCGGCGATACTTCGACCGCACACAGACACACTGCGCTCCGATATTTACTTAATCTCGTAGCGCGTCGAAATTGATAGGGACTCTTAAAACAGAAATTTAATTAAATGTACGACGATCTTTATTGACTAAGCAGGGCGTGATTGTGGGTAAACAATTCTTTTGTCACAAAAAATAAATAAGTACAGGAAGTTCTAATAAAATTACCGCCTTAAATCCAAGTCCAACAGCAGCCATCGAACCACGAATGAATGGCGTCTGCAAAGAGACAAGTCCTCGACTGTAAGCTGAGAGAATCATCTCCTCAGCCGTGAAGCAACCGTCTGCGTACGCGCATCCTAGCTCCCCCACGCTGTGTCCTGTGATGAATAAGAAACATGGTACCCTTTAAAGGTTCTAAGTCATTGATGCTGCACGGATCTTTGTCGTCAGGCATAAGTTAGCTTTTTGTGAAAAGGTAATAATTTAAAATTTCCATAAATCCTAATATAATAATTATTTTAAATGCGTGAGTTTGTTACGCTTTCACGCTAAAACGGCTGAACGAATTTGGATGATATTAGGCACATGTCTAGACCATGATCTGGGTTAGGACATTAAAATACATAGGTGAAACCACGGGTCGGAGCTAGTCTCCCATATTTTTTCAATTTCTCTTTCTTATTTCATTTCATCTCTACACATACTAAAATAATACAGAATTTCATTTGAGAGTGCATTAAAAGAAAGCACAGTACCTACAGAAATCTTGTTGTTTATCAAACTTACCAATAATGTTGTCAGGAACGATTCCCATTTCCCTCAGTACATCAGTTAGACCAATCTGTACAGCAGCAATACCGACGAATGAATGAAGAATGTTGTCGTAGATAGTCTTATCCGGATTGGTCAAAATATTCACGATGTCTATGCCTTTTGGTTCTAGAGCTCGTTGACATCTGGAAGAAGTGCGTATTATTAGAGTAATTCCATTTTTGTGGTTCCGCATGTTTGAATGGAAAAACGGAACCCATAAAGGATCACTCATGTGTCTGTCTGTCTATCTGTCCGTCTGTCACAGCCAATTTGCTCAAAATCGAATGGATCGATTAAGTTGAAAGATGGTGACCCAAATACGGACGTGAAATGTAAATAAATGAATTTTGAATATGGGATATAATTTTCATACAGTGAAAATAATATCAAATGAAAGGGCTTACGGTGAGGGTGAGATACTATTTTTTATCATTTCAATATAAATAGTTTTAAAGTTACTTTACAATATAGATCATTCCCCATATCTCCGAAACTACTGAGCCAAATTTTTTTTTTAAAATCTGAAATTAAGTAGTTTTATACTTACGTACAGGATAATGGATATGGTCTTAAAATAACATACTAAATCTCCCAATATTGTCCGTACAATCCTACATTTGCAGTTGGAATGTATAGGAGAACATGTTCTTCTACTACAATGTTAAGTTTGTACTACTACTACAACTACGGAAACCTACATTACGCGCGGTTCGACACGCAATTGGCCGGTTTTTCTTGTCATGTATGTATCTATTTTGTTATTTTTACTTGCCTTGACCACTTTGTTTAGTAACCATTAGACATTAGAAGGCAATAATGAACCACGGTTATTTAAGTTTTTAGCACTTACTTTTCGATAGCTGCAGCAAATATGGGAATGCGCATCAGGTCAGCGCCCATAGTGGCCCACTGCGATCCCATGCCGCTGTACACGAACCATACTGGCCGAGCCAACCCATCTACGTATTCCACTTCCTTTGCTAAACTCACTGTTTCATTATTGTCGTTTGTATCTGAAATAATGTCAGTGAAAAACCTTCTGAAAAGATTCACATTCAGGAGAACAAAAACAAATGACAAGGGTAAAGTCTTCGCTCGGCCGCATTTCAGCGAAAGGCGACTAAGGATTGCTTCGAAAGGCTACTGAGAAGGTACTCTTCTCAGTATTGATTCATAATTATCATACGAAAAGAGTAAGTCTGTCAGTCCAAAGCGTAGACTAACAACTGGATTCTGTAAGCCATATTGTTTCATTCTGCCATTTTTTTTTAACTCTTCGAGGAAGTTGTTGGCCTGCATTGCCCGAAACACAACAATGCTGTTATCATTGGTGTTATGGCGACAGACTTAAACGCGACTTCGATATGTTATTTCAGTTAAATAATAGAAAAGATACAATAGACAAAAATAATAGACAGATTTACTGGTTGCCTCAGCCATTCAGCAATTGGTGGTTCTTTTTATCATGAGACAACAGTCGAACAATTTCAAAATACGATATCGTTTAAAAATATTTTAATTACTTACCAAGAATAGTATATCCTCTGCAAGTATGCCCAGCAAGAGGTTTTTCATGAATATCATGAAGAAGACCAATTTGTTCAGCGTCTATCGGTAGTTTGATAAGTTTTTGAATCATGCTCGTCACGCATTCTTCCTGCCTGCCAGATGCGAGGACTATGTGGGGAATACTGCTGCGGTAGCGATCGAGGTCCTAGAAGACCAATTTAACAATGTTTTTTTTACATTATAATATTTGCTTCAACTTTATCAAGAAGAAGTTATACCAAACTAGAATTATTAATTTATCATCACCACTATGACGTACGTATTTAACAGAAGGATTTTCTGTTCAACTTTCATCTACTATTGATAAAATTAGACTTAATCTTCCTCCGCGGTGTTTTTATCAAAAATTTAAACATGAATAATACAAGTAAAAAAAACTTTAAAAGAGAATTACCATGAAATCTAAAAGGTAACAATATTATGGTTGTATAAAATGATTGCTGGGATTACTTGTGCGATCACAAAAATGTCTCAATTTTAGAAAGCTACACTATTCCTGAGTAACATTATGATACTTTTCAAGAGAAAACAATGCCTGGTCCCTGTGGTAATCTACATAATCCATATATGCAAGTTAAACGACTAGGTGAAGCTATAGTTCGAGATGCCTTACCTTAGGCTTGTAATGTCCCTTCATGAGGACATGAATGTTTGTACCGCCGTATGAGAATGAGTTCAAAGCAGAAAAACCACGATTAAAAGGTGTGTTCTCAGTTACTACTTTGATTCTGCCCTCACGTACTGAAGGGATGTTGTCTAATGGCTCACTGAAGTGCAAATTCGCAGGAATTATACCAGTTTGGTATGCCAAACAGACCTATAAATAAAAAAAATAAGTTTATAATCTGCTATGACCTAGGGGTTTAGCTGAACTAATAATAACACTTCCACAAGTCATTAATATCTTGATCGAGTGCAGTCAGGCTTTTGGTACCTGTAATCCTATACTATTAAATGAACAATATTTGTAATCACGTTCTCGAAAATGGCTCGAACGATTTCGATGAAAGTTGCGATATATGGGTTTATGGGGGCGAAAAATCGATCTAGGTCTAGGTTTCATATCGGGAAATTCGTATTCTCTTTTTTCACCCGAGCAGAGCACGGTCACCCAAAGTTTAGAACAAGATGGCTACCTTAAATTAATGATGGGGCAGCATGGAATTACTTTGTACTATACAATAAACATACATGGAGTTAGTATGAACTATCCTATACTATTAAATGAACATTATCTACTTTCGCCAGAGCAGAGCTTGTCGCCCAGTCACTCATGATTACATTAGATTCTTAATCAAACACACAATATTAACTTATTTTGGTTTCTCGTTATTTCGTTTCCACATTAGAAGTTATTTCTGTTAGAAGAGATGTTGGTCCTATCTATTACATTGACTGGCGTCATAAGGGTATACTATATATACACCTACCGCTTCGGGAATTTAGGTATGTTTATGTGGTTTATAAAACTCTTTGTACTAGACCTATATCGTAGTAGTGTCAAAACAACACAGATAAAGTTATTACCTTCGTTAGCGAGCAAGCTCCGGAAGCTGGCTCGCTATGACCCATATTAGACTTGACGCATCCGACCTGGATTGTTTTGTCCTTTGCGAACACATTCCCGATTGCTTCCAATTCATTGCCATCTGCTTCGGCGATAGCTGTTTGAACGAAGAGAGGAAAATGAATAAATATATGCATAAAGCTGACTACACACTATGAGATATAATAATTATATAGTTTAACCCGAGATACCAAAAGAGAGATGTAATATTATATTACATCTCAGTGTCAACGGTTCCGTTTAAAAGTACGGTGAGCAATATTTTATATCTCGAGACGTAATATATGCATATCGTTCGTTTGCATGAACAGGGTATTAACTCAAAATTTACGATTTTTAACCTAAAAATACAGTCCTACTAAAAATCATGCGATCTTTCTAATAAACATGGTTGCATAACAATATGACGTCAAACTGGCGGCCGGGCGGGGTAGTATCTTGCTCTTTTTCACACTTTCGTTTGTGGTAGACAGTTTTAACCTTGGAAAACGCTGTATGGTAAGTTCCGTTTGAATAATACTTTTTTGTAAAATATAGCAATAATTTCAAGTTAACATCTTCTTTGCGATAAATTGTTGCATTTGGTTATGAACGGGTGTTTCTAGCTTAAAGAACTAATTTTGAGAGGTTTATTGGATTTTGTGCAATTCTTTCTCGATGAAATAGTATCAATCATGATAGTAAATTTTAAATAACCTTGCTTTATTCGTATTTTTTGTGTAAAAAGGTATTATTATGTTTGTGTTTGTAGAATTTCTTTTTTTTCTCATTAATTGCAAACTCATGAGGTGAACAAAAACGTTACCAATAAAGTAAGTTTAAAAAATATATAGGACGAACTGGACGTGAACATGGAAGTAACCAATTATTTATAGAAATGGAAATATATTGATTTGAATACTTAAAATCGCTCTCCTGAAAAATAGGCTTATTTGAGTTAATACCCTGTTCATCTAGACCAACGATAAATCTCATAGTGTGAAGTCAGCTTAATAGTTAAGGCCTTGTTTTCTTGGTCTCCGTACAAGCACAATGTATAGTCGACTTCCTAATTACTACCCTAAGGTTGAATGTCAATTACACGTTGAAAACGTCAAGTTCTATTATCGCTTAAGACCAATGTTACCGTCAGATAGTATCTATCTAGTTTTATCAGAAGTGATAAATCATTTACCAGATGAATTAGACGAGACGATAAATACAAATTGTCCATAGAAAAAGATCGATAAAAAGTATTATGTCAGCCTTAAAAGCAACCACGGTATTTAAAAAACTAACCCGAAGCATGAGCCTCAATATACTCCACATCACGTGGTGAAACGCCTGCTTCTTTATAGAAGCCTTCCAGGAACTCCTGAATTTCTTGCGGCTGTCGCACTGGCAAGAACTGGTCTTGCATATTACTGCTGAAGCTGGACTTGGTATGATACACTTCGGAGTAAATCCTGTTGAATAATGGGAAAATTTAATAATTATAGCAAAAAGCAAATAACAGCGCAAATATTAAAAAAAACTTTTTTACCATTGCCCTTCTAAAAAGAAGAGAGATTTTTTTTTTTCTCTTATACGTGGCTTTGAATTTATGTTGTGTGGATAAACCCGAGAAATTGCTGGTTAGTAAACCAATCATTCTGAAATACTTAAACAGGAAACCAATATATGATATGGCTAAACGTATGTGATTAATTTTTAACTGATAACTGTAAGGTAAATATGAAAATACGTACATGAAAATCAAGAAAAAAGCTCTCGGACTTTAGAAAATAGTTAAGGCCAATATTACTGTGAAATTGTTTGATCCAAAATACTTCGACAATGAGAAAAATTGTTGTAGTTGACGTGACTTAATCAGTAAAAATTGAGAATCAAACAGAAAAAAAAATCCTTGACAAAACAAAGAATTCTGAGTCGAATTCTGTAAAAGAGTGAATTTCGTAAAAAGTGCAGTTGAGTCTTTCTACTTTGCTGTCGTCGTACTGTCTACACGAAACGTCATTTTTGTCTACTCTTCCGTCAACAAATCAGTGCTCATGCTACGCCTGTAGGACGGAACTGACCGACATCTATGTTCTATGATAGGGGTTTGGTTCCGCACTTAGTCCCTAAGGTGGACCATTGTGGGTAATGTACGTCATTCTCATGAATCATTCAAAATCAGTTCATTAATACGTAATGAGCTTTACTTCCGACAATGGCCGTACATTTCGAGATCCATTATCACAATTTATTTAAACGTATCGATTGATTATTTATATTAAAAATACGAGAAGTGAAGCATCCATAATGTTCCACCTAAAACTGAGTGAAAGAGACACAAAATGCTAAAGCTTTATATAATCTCGTATGATCTTGATTATTTTAACTTGATGTGATGATAATAATTCTCACTATATGGCTTTGAGCTCATTATTTGAATTAAAAAAATAGAACCACATGGATGAAACTTTGCATAAAGGTTGGGATGTTTTTTTTTTTTTTTTTGAAATATCTCGGAACACTAGGAAGGAAGAAAAGAACAACTAGCCTTTGGAAGGCGTACGAGAGGTCGAAGCGAACTCGCAAAGGCCCCTTAGACATTTTTAAGTGTTGAGACACCAACCGACGATTATCCCTGTATAAACTATGCGAGTGCAGCCAAGGACAACCCCCGATTGGTGTAGGACTATTGCATGTTATGGAAACAAAGATATTGGATTATGGGTTTGTTTGGCTAAGTGAACTGGTTATCATGAACTATTGAAAGACTTTCCTCTGCCTGAGCAATGTTTATAAAATACACAGATAAAATGGCAGGGGGTGTCTTACTGTCAACGCCGGATCTGCTGAGGCTAAAGCCTCGTCGGGGCAGAAAAAAGGCGGGGCGGCAAAGAAGGGCGGGGCGGCTAAGCAGGCGCCGGCTCGGGCCTCGGCCTCAGCCCCGGCTTCGGCTTCGGCCCCAGCCCCGGCCCCGGCCCCGGCCCCGGCTCCGGCCCCGGCCCGTTTAGCCAAGGTGGCTAAACGTCGGCCCCCACCACCTTCGACCGCACCCGCAGCTCCTATATCCCCCCCAGCCGATGCCGAATGGCAAGTGGTTGGGGAGAAGAGGAGGGCGGGTAAGAAGGCAAGGGCGGCCACCAAAAAAAAGGCAAGGCGGCAGCGGCGCAAAGAGCGAAGCGTCGCGGCAAGGCTCCACGCCCCGAAGTCCGCAGCTGTAGTGGTCACGCTACAGCCGGAAGCGGCAAAGAAGGGCGTGTCCTATAAGGATGTCTTCGCCAAAGTGGCGGAGGTGGTTGACCTTGGGGAACTCGGTGCGGCCAGTGGCATCCGACTGAGGATTGCTGCCACAGGGGCTCGGATGCTGGAGTTCCCCGGTTCGGCTGGTGGCCCGGCCGCTGACGCCCTGGCTGAAAAGCTCAGGGCGTCCCTAAACGCTGACGAGGCCCGAGTGTCCAGGCCCACTAAGTGCGCTGAAATGCGTATCCAGGGCTTGGACGACTCGGTGACGAAGGCACAGGTGGTGGCCGCCGTCGTCGGGACTGGGGGGTGCTCTGCCGAGCAGGTTAAGGTGGGCACCATCGGTCCTGACTACAGGGGTATGCAAGCCGTTACGGTTAGCTGCCCCGTGGCGGCGGCCAAGAAAATAGCTGGAGAGGGCCAACGGCTATTGGTGGGCAGGGTTTCTCCGCAGGTCAAACTGCTGGAACCCAGACCTCGGAGGTGCTTCCGCTGCCATGTGGGTGACCACGTGGGAGCTAAATGCACCTCCGAGGTTGACCGCAGCGATGCCTGCTACCGCTGCGGTCAGCCCGGTCACAAGGCCGGCACGTGCAAGGCCACGCCGCACTGCGTCGTCTGTGCGGCGGCAGGCAAGCCGGCCGACCACCGGATCGGGAGTAAGGCCTGCGCTCCACCGAAGCCTGGCAAAGCCAGGGGCAGGGCCAAGCCCTCCGCCACCACCGCCACCACTGCCGTCACCGCCGCAGCCGCCGCCACCGCCACTGCCGCTACCGCCTCCACCACCGTCGTCGTCACCTCCGCTGCCGCTGCGGCGGGGCCCTCGCATGGGTCTCGGGAGGGTTGAAATGGAGTGCCAATAATGGCCCCATTTCGCCTCCTCCAGGCGAACATCAACCACTGCGCCACCGCTCAGGATCTTTTGCTCCAGAGCATGGCGCAGTGGTCGATTAATATCGCCGTGGTTGCTGAGCCGTACTTTGTCCCGCCCAGGGATGACTGGGTGGAGGACCTGAGCGGCTCAGTGACTCTCATTTCGTCGGCCGCCGCCGGTACCCCGTCCCTCGAGGCTGTCAAGAGAGGACGGGGTTGCGTGGCAGCACGGTTCGGGGAGATTGTAGTGGTAGGGGTGTACTTCTCCCCGAACCGAACTCCCGCCGAGTTCCACAACTCCCTTGCGGAGTTGAAAGTCGTCGTCGTCGGGTTCCGTTCCCTCCCCGTGCTCGTCCTCGGGGACTTCAATGCCAAGAATATGGCTTGGGGTTCCCGGTATACGGACACGCGGGGCAGGATGGTGGAGGACTGGGCTCTGGAGACAGGCCTGGTCGTCCTAAACCGGGGTTCTGTCCCCACGTGTGTGCGGATGCGGGGTGAGTCGGTGGTGGACATCTCGTTCGCCAGCCCCGCTCTGTCTCCGCGTGTCATTGACTGGCGCGTCATGGAGGGGGTGGAGACGTATTCCGACCACCGGTATATCCGGTTTGACGTCTCCGCCCAGTCCTCGAGCGCGCCGGTCCGACAGGCCCCGAGTGGTCCGCGGTGGGCGCTGAAGCAGCTGGACCGGGAGCTTCTCCTGGAAGCCTCGATCGTGCAGGCCTGGGTGTCATCACCGGACAGGCCTGCCGACATCAACGACGAGGCGGAGTGGTTCCGGGAGGCCATGTCCAATATTTGTGACGTGGCAATGCCCCGTGTCCAGCCCGGATGTGCTTCGCGCCAGGTGAGCTGGTGGTCGCAGCAGTTGACGGCTCTGCGCCATGCGTGCGTTGCTGCGCGACGCCGGTACGCCAGGCACCGCAGGCTCCGTATCCGCCCTCCGGATACGGAAGCCATTCAGGCGGAGCTGTACGGTACAGAGCGGCGAAGACCGCCCTCCAGGAGGAGATCCTGCGGGCCAGGGCACTGGCCCGTGAGGAAACGCTGGAGACTCTGAACGCAGATCCGTGGGGACGCCCATACAAGATGGTGCGGGAGAAACTCCGCCCATGGGCTCCCCCGCTGACGCAGAGTCTCCGGCCTCAGCTTGTGGAGGACGTGGTGAGCGCTCTGTTCCCTTCGAGAGGGGAACATGCCTCCCCGCTCATGGCTCCGCCTAATGCGGTGCTCGATGCGGACCACACTGCCGACGACGACGACGATGCTCCGGAGGTGACCGAGGCAGAAATGAGAGTGGCGGTACGAAGGCTGAATGCCAAGAATACCGCCCCAGGACCCGACGGCTTACCTGGGAAGGCCTGGGTCCTGGCCATGGAGGCTCTCGGGCCTCGACTAAGGGGTCTCCTGAGCGCATGCATGGAGAGGGGCCAGTTCCCACTTCGATGGAAGACGGGGAAACTGGTCCTCATAAAGAAGCCGGGGCGCCCTGCGGACTCTCCGTCCGCTTATCGGCCCATCGTGCTGCTCGACGAGGTGGGCAAGCTCTTTGAAAGAGTAATTGCAAACCGCCTCGTCGGGCGGTTGGTGCGGGTGGGGCCGGATTTGGCGGAGAGCCAATTTGGTTTCCGCCATCATGCGCGTACGGGCCCTCACGACGGGGGATGCTGTGGCCCGGGGTGGGGTCGTCTTGGCGGTGTCTCTAGACATCGCCAATGCCTTCAATACCCTGCCCTGGAGTTGCATAAGGGAGGCACTCCGGTACCACCGGATGCCGACCTACCTCTGTCGTGTGGTCGAGGCCTGTTTGACGGACAGGGCCGTCATCTACCCCGGTCACCAGGGAGTGTGGAACCGGCGAGAGATGTCGTGCGGTGTCCCACAGGGATCGGTCCTAGGGCCGCATCTGTGGGACATCGGATACGACTGGGTGCTGCGCGCCGACCTCCCTAGCGGCGTCAGCGTAGTTTGCTACGTTGACGACACGCTGGTCCTTGCGCAAGGGAGGTCGCACCAGGCGGCGGCCGAACTCGCGACACGCGGGGTTGCGACAATCGTCAATAGAATCCGGCAATTGGGACTCGAGGTGGCCTTGCACAAGTCCGAGGTCATGTGTTTTCATGGCCCTCGGAACGCGCCACTGTCGGGTTCCCAAATCACGGTAGGAGGGGTTCACATCGGCGTCGAGTCGACGATGAAGTATCTAGGACTCGTCCTCGACAGCCGGTGGAACTTCGTGGAGCACTTCCGTCGTTTGGCTCCCAGGCTGGACCGGGCCGGGGCCGCCTTGGGGCGGCTCCTGCCCAATCTTGGGGGGCCAAACGCCTCCTGCCGGAGGCTCTACGCGGGGGTCGTGCGGTCCATGGCCCTTTACGGGGCACCGGTGTGGGCGCGTTCCATTAGGCTGCGGCCAGCCCGCCGGTTGAACGCGTCCCAAAGGGTCATGGCCATTCGGCTGGCCCGGGGATACCGCACGGTCTCTCGTGAGGCGGCGAGCCTCCTTGCCGGATTACCGCCATGGGATCTGGAGGCGAAGGTCCTCGCGCACATTTGGGAGTGGCGCGAGGAGATGAAGCGCCGGGGCGTAACTCCGCTGCCGCGAGAAATCGCGGCACAGCGGACAGAGCTCCGGCAGGATCTCATGGCGGCATGGAGAGTGCGATTGTCGCAACCCAGTGCTGGGCACGCCACAATTGCGGCGATAAGTCCCCTCTTTGAGGAGTGGCTGGAGAGGCGCCACGGCGTCCTCACCTTCCGCCTGACACAGGTCCTCACCGGACATGGCAGCTTCGGGAGGTACCTGTGCAGGATTAGGCGGGAGGAAACGCCTGGGTGTCACCACTGTGCGGATCGTCCGGAGGACACGGTGGAGCATACGGTGGAGGTGTGCCCTGCTTGGGCGGAGCACCGCCGTGTCCTCGTGGAGGCGATTGGCGGCACTGACCTCTCGCGTCCGTCGCGTCTGGTCCAGGCCATGGTACGGAGCGAGAGGGCATGGGAGGCGGTCACCTCCTTCTGCGAAGCAGTGATGCTCGCGAAGGAGGAGGCGGAACGCGTGAGGGAGAGGCAAAGCCTGCGCCCTCACGCCCCTAACCGCCGCCGCTGGAGACACCCTGGGCGTCGGGAATCCCAGGCGGATTCCCGGCCACCATAGGCGTGGGCTTGCGGACGGCGGGCAATGGGCAGCTCGCCGTCCGATAAGGACCAGGCCCAGGTCGACGGCGCGTCGTGTTCCACGCGCGCCTCAAAGAGATGTCAGCACACCTGACGGGGTCCGTTAGGACCGATGCCTGCCAGGGTTGCGGAATAGTCCGAAAGGGATACCGGGACCCTGGCAACAGGCAACCGAAGGAACACGGGTGGGTTTTAGTCAGTAAGAGTCTGACACGCCCTTCCGCTCCGCCCAGAGCGGGAGAAGTCATATGATGATTTCCCACCAAAAAAAAAAAAAAAAAAAGGGGGTGTCTTACTCACTCAATAATGGGCCCCCGAAAACGGTTGCTAGCACGTAGTGACGTAGCGACAAGGGACAACATTTACTGAGGTGCTTAAGAGGAATGGAGAGATATTCCATGGCTATTAGGACAACCCCGCAAGTACGGTCAAGATCCCTACCAGCATCTTACTAGAATACTTCCTTCCTCCGAGCACGTTTGCTCTTGCGAATCTCCACTCAAACCGGCCAAACTAGGAAAGTATGAGGTGGGAGCTCTGTTCCCCGTCAGTGTTCACTCCAGCCGGTCAATAGTATAATAATAATTATTCTTTAAATATAAATTTACCTCTTTGCATCCTTGGCTTTCTGTAAGAAGAGGATGTTAATGGCATCAGACCTCACGGAACCATCTCCATGCTTGTCAAAGCATTTCGTCTTGCCATCCAAGCAAAGGAAGCCGCACCTGAGAGAAATTATTTTGATCTTAATAATTTGTGCTAAAATTATAAACAAAGGTTTTCATAGGTGCCAATAAGATTGAAGCTAGCCTAGTCCGTTATTTTCGGACAAAACACAAACTTATAGTAGCAAAGTAAACCGGTAATATAATTTTAGAAAATAAATCAAAACATTTACATTAATTCATTCGGCTCGAAGGATGAAAAATTATGTTACAGTAAAGTTATGTTATAAAATTGTATTCAACTACTTTGGGTTGCATATAAAACGTAATACGTAATACGTCCTTGCAAAGAAGACTAAGCCAATCAAAAGAAAAAAGATCAATTTAAAATTGTGTAAGATTTAAAGAGACAAACAAATACTTAGACTTACTTCCTCATATTCAAAGCCACATTCGGGTGCAAGCAAAGGTTACATGCACCAACGATGGCTGCCTCACATATGCCACTGCTAATACTCTTGTATGCATGGTCTAGACAGGCCATGGAGCTTGAACAGGCCACGTCGAGGGTATAAGAAGGACCTTTACTGTCCAGCCAGTAGGAGATACGGTTGGCGAACATGGCTTTGTTGCATCTGAAATAATGTTGTAAATTGATAGTAAAAAATTTATGGCATTGACTACATGTGCAAATTGTGCAAGACGCGGGTGGTCATGCTAGGCGTGCTGGAAGAAATGCCAATGGTAGCTCCTTTATTTTGCTTTGTTTCACGGACTGTGCCCAAATAAACGTTACTCTTTCTTTTCTTAAACCTCATTCAAAAAAGGAAGAGATTATATTTTCGACGAGTCCTTTTTTCTACTTAATAAAAATAGCAACATTTGTGACGCTGTTTCATAAACAATGAGTACCTGCATGTCACAGGCACTAATGGATCCTACGATACTAATTGAAGCTTATACATAAGCTTAATTTAACTGCACATTTTAAATAATATTGCCAAGAAATAAGAATAAATTAACTTACCCAGTAATACTAAATCCGTTGCGCTGAATGGATTCGTAGATGGCAACTTTTTCCGATTCTGAGAAGGCAGATCCAATAAAGACGCCGATTTTCTTTCCACGAAGTTCTATTGGGTTTATACCTGTCGAAAGAGAGATAGCACTTTATTAAAAAAACATTATTTTTTCTTGTATAAATTATTTCATCACCACTACTCTCAAAACGATGAAAAAAACATCATGAGGAATCTGGCATATCCTAGAACCAAAAATTCAATTCGAAGACATGTGTGACATCTACAAACCCGCACTAGGCTCACGTGGTGGATTTCGGCCCACTCTCTCTCACAGAAAGCAGGCCTGTGTCCCAGCAGTGGGAACATTATAGGCTGATTATTATTTGGTTCTAGGACATGCCTGTTTCCTCACGATGTTTTCAAAGCTTAATACTTTTACAAACCCTTTTGGGTACACGAATACACGTGTTATTTAATTTAAAGACAATTTATTGAATGTAGGTAAGCTTATTTTTATCAATACCAACCTGCATCAAAAATGGCGCTATACGCATGTTCCATCAATTTTCTGCACATCGGGTCCATAATGCGTGCTTGCTTGTAATGGACTTTGAAAAACTGAGCATCGAACCCGTCCACTCCATTGATCATACCGAAGTGCTTGGGTATCTCGGGGTGGTTGATGTTCCAGCGAATGTTTTTGTTGGTGACCATGTCCACCTGAGGAGTTAAAGTTTTTCAATTAAAATCTCATCCTAATAATCAGGCGATTTTTTCGCAAAGATGCCTGCTGATGAATCATTAATACTTATAATCACCACGATTCGCAAACGAATTGGTGATCGCATAAGTACAATTGTTTTAGCTGCTGGAGACTAACATCCACAAATGGAACTTTTGAAATACTTACCTTATAAAACTTCTTAGCATAATTATCGTATGAGTAAATTATTTAATTAAACCTTCTGTAATTATTTTATTACAGGCTCATTAAATTTTACTACGACTAGTACACATACTACACATCACGCCTTTTATTCCCCGAAGGTAAAGTAGAGGTGAACCTATATATAGTACTCCCACATTTTGCCAAATTATGTTTCAGTCCCATGTAATAGGGAGCGACCCTATTGCCATCAACTGGGCATAATTTCAGACTCCGGGCTGCAACAGAGAAAGTCCCTTTGTACTCATATCATAATTATGTCATATCTCTTTGTATTTTACGGTGTGTACATAAATAATAAATAAATAAAGTCTAGATGGCAAACCCAATTTAAAAAAAATGACTTTGACTTTGAATACACTTTGCCGAAGTCAAAGTCATTTGACTTTGACTTTGCCAAAGTGTGACAAACGTGCCTTTAAGGGCCGGTAGGAACCAAAATTGCATGTCTTCAATTTGATTTTTCATGAAATTGATAAGATTTAGGTATAAAATAAAAATAGTATTTATATATAAGATATAGTATTTTTTGTGCAACAGAAACACAAAATACTAAAATTTTCTCGATAAAAAAATATCACGAAGTTACCTCTAATTAAATACGTGATATTTTAGCCTAATAAGATAAAATTGGATGATTATTTGTAGTAATACAAGGCTAAAAAAATTGTGTAGGCTTTTTTTTTATTTTATTACGAATCCAAGCTTGTAGGACTTACGACGTTCTTAGTTCGTGGAAGAAGCTATCTTCCGTCGCGCATTGCAGTAACTTCAAGCATATTTTAACCGACTTCTTCAAAAAGGAGGAGGTTCTCAATTCGTCTGTATGTTTTTTTCTTTTATTTTTGTATGTTTGTTTCTCGATTTCTCCGCCAATTATGAATCGATTTTGATGATTCTTTTTTTGTATGGTAGGGCATGCTTCCGAGGTGGTCCCTTATAAATTTTATTAACTTTGCTTTTGTACTTTTTGAGTTAGCTTCAATATTAAGTATTTTTCCCACTTAGTTTATCTAGACGATGTTTTCATTTACTCCTTCACTATTATTTACATCAGCTAGTGGTATTAGAATTTGTGTGGGGTAGGTACCACAACTAAAAAGTGAAAAATAAAAACCTTTTTACAAAAGTAAAAAGTTTTTCTTGTAAGTTTTTCTTGTCTTTTTAACTTCTAATAAAAACTTTTAACAAAAGTAAAAAGTTTTTATTGTTTCACAAATCAGTCGGCGTCGCTCTGTTGAGATGAGATGACTGCACTCAAATTAATTTTTAGCTGCGCCGGTATATTATTTATTTTCGTTAATAATATTTTCGTAATTTATCACATTCCACAAAAGAAACTGAGACATAGAAAACATGAAAAAAACACTAAAACCACTTCCAAAACGAATATTAAAAGTGTTATGAATTGATAAATAAATACATACCGAGGGTAAATAAACATAAAATTCAATGTTGATATTTGAAAACTCAAAATTCAAATTCAAAATCATTTATTTGCAAACATGGGTAAAGAAAAGTGCAGATGTTATACATAGTAATTGTAAGTATATCACAATTTTGGTAACACCATATTTTACCTTTCGGCATGCAAATTAACCAAAAAAATTAAAACTAAACAGAATATAAATTAAAATTAAGAATGAGATCAACAAGCTTGTAATAAAAATAAAGTATATAAATAAATCCTATATTTTATCCTGCAAATATTCAGATACACTGTAATATGCTTTATGGATCAAAAAACTTTTCAGTTTTTTTTTTTAAATAACAGGCGTTGATGCCTCCATTAAGTATTTAGGTAGGTGATTATATACACGGGGAGCCAAGCAAAATATACTGTTATTTAAAAGAGCTGTTTTATTATTAGGACAATAAATTTTATTAATGTGTCGATGACTTTTATATTAATCAAAGAGAATAATGTTAGATCTTACAAAATTAATAATTTCATAAATGTATATGCATGGAAGTGTCAGTAGTTTGAGATCTTTAAAATATTCTTTGCAACTGTCTGTTTGTTTGAGTTTACATATTGCTCGAACACATCTCTTCTGAGCCTTAAAAACATCATCCTTATGTACCGAATATCCCCAGAACATTATTCCATACCTTATTATGGATCCCACATAACCATGGTATGCAGACAGTACAGTCGATATATCGGCCATTTTGGAAAGCATGTGTAAAGCATAAGATTGCTGATTTAGTTTTAGGCATATATTCTCAATGTGTGTTTTCCAATTTTAAACTGCAGTCAATATTAAGACCCAAAAATTTTGTAGTTTCTACGTGAGTGACATTTTTATTTGAGTATTTGATATTAATATCATTAAATTGTGTAACTCTATTGCGAAATATCATTATGTTAGTTTTATCTAAATTTAATTTTAAATTGTTAGCTGTAGTCCATTCTATAATTTTTTTGATGGCCTCATTAATATCTTTTTCAAGTGTCATTCTGTCTTTACCGTTAAATACAATGGTACAATCATCAGCAAAAAGAAATGTCGGTTGTTTTATAATTTTTGGTAAATCGTTGATATATATAATAAATAACAATGGTCCCAATACACTTCCTTGTGGGACTCCTAGGTTCACATACCTGTTGTCTGATGTAAAATGAATTTCTTTATTGGTTTTGATTAATATTATTATATATTAATATTAATATTCGAGTGATTTGGGTAAACTGCTTTCTATTGCTAAGATATGATTCTATAAGTTTAAGAACATTGCCACGAACTCCATACATGGCTAACTTCTGCAAAAGTATTTTATGATTAACACAATCAAATGCTTTACTAAGATCCATGTAGAGTGCACAGACTGGAGTTTTGTTATCAACATTAACCATTATTTTCTGGAGGAAGTTATAAACTGCTGTGGTTATGGTTTTATTTTTACGGAACCCAGTTTGCTCCTCGGTTAGGAGATTTTGCGATTCAAAAAATTATATAATTTATTATGAATTACTTTCTCAAAAACTTTAGATAATACTGGAACTAAAGCTATAGGACGGTAACAGGACATTGAAAGTTTATTATCTTTTTTGAAAAGTGGTTTATTAATGTAGTCTTCAGTTTATCCGGAAACACTCCGTTAAATATTGCCAAGTTAATAATATGACACAGTATGTCAGAAATTTTAAGAGAAACTAGTTTCAATATTTGTGTTGAAATCTGATCGAATCCGGTACTGCTAGTATTTTTCATATTATTTATTATTCTTTGAATTTCACTTGGACTAGTTGGACTCATGAACATAGAGTTTTGGTTACGAGGTATGTGTGTATTTGTATCGCTATTTAAAGTATCTCCTTTCTGGCCATCAATAAAGAAGTCATTAAATAAATTAGCTATAGTTAAGGGATTATCAATATCATTTTTGCCATCGATGCTTATTTTTTGAATTTCACTTTTAGGTAGTGTTACTGTAGCTTTTTTTATAACTGTCCACGTTGTTTTGCACTTATTTTGAGCTGTCTGTATAAAATGGTTGTTTTGGGCTTTTTTTGTGGAATTTATAATGTGTTTTAATCGGCCTGAGAGAGACTTGAAGCTTTTTTTGTTTTCCTTTGTACGATTTAAACGATAACGCCACAGAAGTTGACGTTTACGCATACAGCATTTCTTTAAACCATTGCTTATCCATCTCGGTCGATTATGGGAGGTTATTTTTGTAAGTACCACTGGAAAGCATAAATAGTAAAATAAGGAAAACAGGTCAAAAAATAGGTCAAAGGCTTCATTGGTATCTTGAGTATCAAATACTTCAGAGAATGTGAGACAATTAATGTAAGAAATAAATTTGTCTAGGTTTTCTTGGCTATAATCACGTCTTTCAATATACCAGTACTTTATTGAACTGCCTATTTGTACAGGGCATGTCAACAATTGGGCTGTATGGTCAGATAATGCCAACTCCAGGACTTTGCCATTACATCCACGTATATTAGTTAAAATATTGTCAATGCATGTTCCACTCGCTAATCTAGTGGGTTCTTTGATAGAGAGTTTAAGATTATTACAAGTTATTGTTTCCAAAAATGTTTTGGTTAAATTATTTTTATTTAATATATTTATGTTAAAGTCACCACATATTATAATTTTCTTTTTATTACAGCAATGTTTATTAAGCAAAGAATTAAAAGAGTTAAAAAAGGTTTCTATGGCTTCATGATTTGACTTTGGAGGACGATAAATACAGATCACAATAATGTTGTTATGTAGTAGTTCTATACCAGAGCATTCTATGATATTTTCAAAACTGTATTTTTTTAAACCCTCAATTGGTTTAAAACTATGAGTGTTTCGTAAAAGTATACAAGAACCGCCTCGCCTATTTTTTCGAAAATTGGAGGATGCGAGAGTAAAGTTAGGTATTGTAAGTAAATTGGTATCTGTATGAGCCATATTATGTTCTGTGAAACATAAGATATCTAATGCGTTTTTTTCATCCTCAAAGGATGCTAAAGATAATGATAAAAGGTCAGATATTGCAATAAGACCGTTAATATTTTGATGAAATATATTAATTTTGTTATGGACGAAAAAAGTTATTGTTTTTGTGACAGGTAGTAGATGTATTTTCCTTTGTATCTATAACTAACTTTGAAGATATGTTTTGAGTGTATTTGCATATTTGTTCAGTAACTAATTGTTCCAAATTATTAAAAACATTTTGTATTCCATAGTTGTTAAGTAAACCAGTGCGTCTTGAAAACATGGTATAATCAATCGATAAATCTAAGTTAGTATCAAATAATTTTACGTAATTATACCTGTGATTATCTGAATACAGTAAATTATTAAAAGTTTCAACTCGATAATTAAATACCGATGAAAAGTTGCTACATCTATACGTAGGTAAGCATAATATAACATTAGTGTGTTGTACTGTTAATAAAGTTTCACGAATATTTACAATCAGATCGAAATAGTTAGTAGATTTTTTAAAGTCCTCATCACCAATAAGTATCATGCAGTAATCTTCCTTTGTGTAGTCTGTAAGTTTTGTATTTAAATTCTTGATAAGTGTCTGAATTCCGCAGTATGGTGTTAGATAATGGCATAATTGATAACTCTGGAACTTTTCCTCAGCAGTTGAAAGTAGATTATTATTCTTGTTACTGCTTAAAATGCATAATTTACGTTTCTTTGGGCATAATTCCATGTTCGTTCCTTTGGTTAGTTGTGTATGTTGACGATTCGTTGGAGGCGTTTTAACAGAAGTAGTACATTCCTGAGCCATGGTGTGGCTTTCCTCTGAAAACTTGAGTATATTTAGTTTCTTTAATTGTTTACAATTCTTCGGGGTAGATTGTTTGGGACTTATACTTTGTGTATTTTCGATCATGTTACGTTTGCCGGAGATAATATTATTATTTGAAATGGTTTCCTTTAAAGCCATAATTTCTTTTGACAGCTCATTAATTTTATCATGGGCAACCTTTAAATCCGAATTTAGTTTATAAATTTGCTATTTTAGTTCTTGTATTTCATCGTTCTCATAATCTGAAGTATTTGGTGTGCTGTTGGTGGTGCCATCTAGTGTCATGCTGCTTGAATTGTTTTCATTCATCGATGATTCTAACACTGACCGATTACGTCTTGATCTACGAAGCGTTATATTCCCAAGGAAGTTCATGTTGAAGAAATAGTGGGAAATATTTTCACACTATCTGTCATTTAAAAATTCGAAATATAATTATTCCGTAAGAACATACAAAAAGAGAAACCGATTGTGGGATACGAAGTTGGGCACTAATCGGTAGAAGTCGGTGCAGTTGTAAACTAGGACAACTTAACATCTAGTATGTTCGTCAAAATTAAGGTTCGATTTTGTAATGTTTTTGAAAAGTTCGTTGGAATGACTGTTATAAAAAAGCAATTTTTTAAAAATTGACGCTGTCTTTAATTTCTTTTTTTATCACTGGATAATAATTTCAAATATTGGCACAGTTCTATTTTAACGAGTTTTATCATTGCATAAGAGGGTTGATATTCATATTAACTTGTTTTATTAACACTTTATTAGCCCAAAATATAGTTTGAGGAGGTTTGAGGTGAAATAATGTAAAACACTTTATATTAGTTCACTGTGTTAGTTTAGTTTGGATAACACTTTCACATCATCTTTACACTATAAGGTCCATGTTAATACTAATACCAATATAGAATAACTGTTTTAGACATTTTTAAGAATTAAAATAAAATACAGTAAGCGGAGCGTAATGTTTACGTGATGGCAGCGCCATCTATGATCAAGATGACATCCATTTTATTTGACAGATTTTTGACTGGTATAGTAGGTACAACCAATGTATTTTTAAATAGGGTACCACTAGCGCCATTGCTTTGTATTGCGGTGAATTTTCTTGCGGAGAAAATTTACAACAAAGCCAACTAGCCTATTCCACGTTCATTTGTAAGTTCGCACTGAAGATTTTAAATCTTATTGCGATTTACTTAGTTACTTATTAATGGAGTAAAATAAATAAATCGGAAAATTTAGATAGGTAATGGGTTTATGTGGATAAATGTACTTAGGCACACCGTTTGTGCACGGGACTTGAAATTTTTCATTGGGACTCTTGTTGGAAATTGTTGGGGAAACTGTTCTCATGATGGGGATGAGTAACGGTTGTGACGGATTTAAAATTCACAATGATTGTATGGGAATGTCGGCATCGCTGAAAGAATAAAAGTTATCGAACTTTTACGGTAACGTTACAAATTAAAAATCCGGCGTCACACGTGTTAGGGCCATAAATCGAACAGATTACGTATGACTCCGGATTTTTAATTTGTCTGTCTGTGATGTCTTGTTTATATCTTCTTAGTTGACTTATTTGTCGTAGTTGCGTTTTAGTTTTTACCCGACTACGGAGAAGCAAAAAGGAGGGTTATGATTTTGACCGGTTTGTATGTATGTATGTTTATCTGTTCCCTCATATCTTCTAAACGACTCATCACGCCCTCTAAATGACATATCATGAACAACAAAAAATATTTTTTAATCATTCCATGTTGGGTATCAAATGAAAGGTATTAGAACATTTCAAAAAGATATACCTATTATAAACCCAAAAAAAAATCCAGCGGACAGCGGACGTTTCCTACGATATCTCGTTTTTCAAACTTTGATGAAGAGTGCAGAAGGTATGAGGGAACAAATGAACATACATACCGGTCAAAATCATAACCCTCCATTTTGGTTCCCGTAGTCGGGTAATAAAATAATTGAAATCTAAAAAAGTGCAAAATTCTATAGATTTGAAAAAAGCAAAGAGTTAATGTTACTTGACATGTTTTCAAAGCTACAATGTCAACAGTTACAAACAGGAACCCCAATAAACTTTCTACTAAGGGACTAGTTATAACAAGCGCCCGAGTCACGCGATTTATACACTGCGTTTCGGGCGCTCAATAAAATTGTATGAATTCCTATGTATCAAGCGCTGCCATCCAAGCGAGCGCCCATGCCGGGTGCCCTTAGGCCTCATTTATGGAGACGCGGGGCGTGGTGTGACACGTGCAGCGTGGCGTTTCGCGGCGCGTCTTACGTTTTTTCGGTTTACGGTGCGGCGGCGCGTGAAGCAACACTTATCTTCGCACGCGTAAACACAAACATATGGCAAAATACGATGTTGTTCATAGAGATGTGTAATAGAAAGAGTGGCGGTGCCCGCCGCGAAACGTCAAGCGTGCAGTGAAGCACGCAGCGGACAACGCTGCGGCGCACGCGGGGTACTCAATCAAACCGACTAGTTTTAGGTTAGCGAGAGATGGGAGCACACATGTCGCAAGTTGCAACTCTCAACTTGCGTCTCCGTTGTGCGATTTACAAATAAGACTGGCAGAAGTTTCCGCCGCGCCGCGGGCATCGCTTCATCGAGAATTGCCGCTGCGTGCGCCGCCGCAAAAAACGCTCCATTTCAAGCAAACGGGTGTAAAATCACTTCTCCGCAAACGCACTCATACAACGCCATATGTTTGAATTCAGTGCGAGCCGCGCCGCCCAACGCCACGCGCGACAATGAAGCCTAAGCGTTTCCGAAAATGAAGCCTAAGCGTGCCCGTGACGCTTGGACGCGAGTTCCTTTTTCACTATTTTTCCTTGTCGTTTTCGGCGTCGGCATTAGTAATAAACTTAAAAGAAACACGGTTCAAAATTTACAAAAAAATGTGGAAATCTTGTTGCGTTTGACGAGCGTTCAACACGCGCCAGCAGCGCGCCTAAAAGCAGCATAGGTACTGAGCACGCACCTCGGGCGCTTGTTATAACTAGTCCCTTAGGAACTTTGGCATCCATGTATACTTCACATAGATGAATAGATGTCAATTCATTTAGTGGTGATGCCGAAAATCCTACATTTATTTCTTTTATACAGAACTCGACCTCTTTGTTTCTACTCGCGTTTCGCGCAGGAAAGGTTTTCATGACACATGCCATTTGTCGTTGCACAATACAGTGCAAAATGCATTAAAACCAATATTATTTTTTACGTGGGTATCACTTTGCACGATCCTCCAAAGCAAAATCCACGATATAACATTATATTTTTTACTTGGTAACACAGTTTTCCACAAGCACGTCGTGAGGTACAAATTGTACAAGGTCCTAAATAAAATTTGGTTACATTTAAATTTTAACTTTTTCACTTCAACATTGAGTTACTAGTTCCAAAACATGAATATGATCTATAGTTCTGAATTCAAACTTTAGCAAAATAAACTACAGAAGATTGAAATTCGAATTCTATAAACGCCAGGCGAAAAGTTTCTGCTGGCGGGAAGGCATTGTGTTTTGTTTTCGTCGTGTTTGATGAGAGGGGTAGGTAAGGGTTGCGCGGGTGAAATATGATTTTTTGCTGTCTGAACATGCCCTCTTAATGTGCCTATTAATTTCAAATAGGCACATAAAAGACACGCCAAAAACAAAGAAAGAGAACAGATTCTAGTTGCCCCTTCCAAAAGGTAGTTTTCGTATGGAGAAGAATGGGCAAGTAACTAAAACGAATCCAGTCGAGTCAGCTACTGAGAAATAAATTATTTTTAACCAGAAAAAGATAAATTATTTATATTTACATTACTATACACAATATTTATAGAACACTACTAACTATTTACCAGAAACAGTATATTTAAACGATAAGTTTAAGTTAAACAGTCGCTCCATGTAATATAATGGTATTCAGCTGCATCCGGTTAGACTAGGAGCCGACCCCAACATAGTTGGGAAAAGGCTATACAGATTAAAACTTGAGAAAAAGATACAAAATTACCGTTTTTTAAAGATGAACTATGAAAAACGGTAGGATTAACCTTACGGGTTTTAAAATAACATGACAAAGAAAGGTAATAATTATTAAACACATAAATATCGCAGAAAACTTCTCACTCTTACCCCATTATAAAGATTCTCCTTAAACTCCAAAACGCTGTCTGACATAGGGAACAAGCCAGACATGCCACTAATCACCAACTCTTCACCAGTCAATCCCTGAGGAATGTTCTCCGGGGGCTGGTCCACCATCGTTTCTTGAGGAGTTGGAGCCATAGTGTCGTAATCTGTTGAACGATAAGACTGAAGGTGGAATTGACTGTGAAAGGTAAAGACGTTTGCCTTCTGGCTAAAGGTTGAACTGATTTCCTTTAAAAAGTTTCTATTTATACATACGATTTAATTAAAATAAAATGGCCGGTTTTTGCGAATTAAAGAATGTGTGGTTCCGTACTATTTTTTTCATTTTTATTGAAGGCAGTTTCGGTTAACTACCAATTTTTATGAATTGTTTTTTTTTTATTAACTTTCTTATGGGCCAACGGTCTTAAACTGTGTGCAAGATGTTCTAAAGTCAAAGTAAGCTTTTTTTTAACCGAATTCTTCAAAAAGGAGGAGGTTGTCAAATCGTTCATGCTTCAGAGTCCCGTCATTTTATTTAATTGATTGCGTAGTTTTTGAGTTAGCTTCAATATTACGTATTTTTCCCACTTAGTTTATGTAGACGATGTTCTATGTGACTCCGTCACTGTTATTTATATAGCAGGTAGTGGTATTCGAATTCGTTTGAGGTAGGTACCACAAGTAAATAGAGTAAAATTAAAAACTTTTTTTTTTTAGTTATTAGTTTTAATTTTTTTTTTTTTAAACTGTATTTTTTTTTGGAAGTCGTTTGTTTTTTATCATCACTTTTTGGAAGTTGGATATAATTTGTAATCTCATGGCACAAAATTAAGTTAATTAGCAATCTAATAAAACTTATACATAAAAAAGAACATTAATTTTCATAACATAACTTGCACGCTAGAAGTCTTTTATCATATTAAATAAAATGAAGGATTATATTTATTATACATTGCGTTAGTGCTTTTTTAGTTTGACAGCTAGACTTTAACTTTGATATAAGTCGTTCCATCGTGCGGAGGAAATCATGACTGCAGCATCAGGTCACCTATGACGTATAAACATACAAAACAAATAAATAAAATTGAAGTGTCTATTTGTCTGAATGTCTGAATAACAGCTTTTTACTGGAATGTATATGAACGTATATACGGTCATCATTTATTATTATTTGTAAAAAATGACAAAAATTGTTTATCTAAATTATACGATTTATAAAGTGTATCCTTAAATATCTTACATATTAATTGCATAACTAAAGGTTAAGTAATAACGATGCAGCAAGAGACGAACGAACGAACGCAATTATTAGTCTAGCCTCGGTGCGCTCTTAAAGTGCATCCTTATTAAAGCTTGTAAAATTAATAAGCAATACTCACATTCTTTCTTAACAAAAAACAGAAATACAAGCGGATCTCCAAATTTAAATTAATTTTTACACTTTCGCTACATTGTTATACTGCATTAAACTAATATATTAGTTTCGCTACATTGTTATACTGCATTAAACTAATATATTAGTTTAATGCAGTATAACAATGTAGCGAAAGTGTAAAAATTAATTTAGCGTATAACAATGTAGCGATTATATAAATTAATGCCTATGGAGTGACCGACTGAACTTTTGAATGGAAAACAAGACAAATTAACATCAATCGGGTCATCAAAATGCCTAGCTGAGTGTTTCTTGTAAACAAGTTGTCTCGGTTCTAGTTCTTTCAGTATTAGAATAGTGGCTTGGAATAATGGCATTTACAGTGTGGGTTTGCTCTGTAAACGGAGATACGTTTTTGCATTATTTAGCAAGAGATCATACCCATAGAATATGAAGTCATAACAACACAACGATAGATAACTATCATTTGCAGAGTTAAGGGACCCACAGGCAGGTGCAACGCGATTCAATTTGTTTTTGACAACATTTCTTTTGTTGTACTAGAGTCGCGACGCGCTGTCGCGTCGCGTCTGTCTGCGGGGAGCCGTAAAGGATCTTCAGGAATTTTCTCTTTTTCACAATTGTGTGTTTACCATACAGGTTGTGTCACCATAATCTAGATATCATAAAAGATTTACTGAAATTAATTGCATTGTCAATAGTTTATGATTTTAAGCTTGTAAATATTTCAGGGGTGTTTTTGTACCTATGTTCATCCTTGGCTGAATAAAATACTTGGCTGAATTAGAACCTTCCGTATTGCTAAACCTTTAAGGGAATAGTATTTACAAAATTAATATCCGAATGGTTTTGTTTAATACATAATCGATATTAAAACTGAATACTGGTATTCAGCTGCATTCGGTTAGACTGGAATCCGACCCCAACATTGTTGGGAAAAGGCTAGGCAGATTGATTGATTGATAATCGATATTAAAATGGTTGCACAGTATTTAACGGTTCATAAACCTAATTAATGAATTATAATATCCAAGAGTTTTGATCCGATCTCAATCAATGGTTGATTGATGAACTGAATTTTTGAAGGGCTATGAGGATTAATATAAATAAAAAGCCTTAATACAAGTAATATAATTTATTATTAAACTAAAATAATAATCAATGGCCGTACTTAAACTATCTTAGCAACTGGTATAGATAAAAACTCATTCCAGGGAATAAGAGGATGGAGTGACAATAATTATCATCCTGGTTTTCGATGATAGCATACTGAAATACGAATAGTGTTCAGGATGCAATGTTTAGAACGGATACGACAAAGATGACAATAGCAATATAAATAAATTACATCCTCTTAAAACATTCAACTAAGTATGTATCGCAAAGGACTTCCTTATCGAATTTCGACAAAAGTTCTGGACCTAGGAATTTATTCACAATGTTGGATACTCTACAATCGTAAGGTGCTGATGCGTGGTCAGAATCTAAGTGGAACACTTTCACCGGCTTCTTGGTATACTTGGATAGGTTGTAGTCGTCCGCCAGAGCCTCTGCTCTTGGATGAGGGATGCCCTTCATAAGGATCAGTTCTGATTCCAGTTTGAAATTAGGTTCGTATTGTCTTGCCAACATGATCCTTCGGTACGCGGCTTGAAGGATGGATCTCTTGTATTGGTTCGAATAGCTAGCCAGCTCTCTTAGTCTATTCACACACGCTTCAACCTTATCTGACCAGCTCTCTGATTTCTCCAAGTCTTTCTGCAGTTCTTCGCTATCCCTTCCAGTCATGAGACGGTACATGTGTTCAACAATTGAATTCTGTAACTCCGTATCAGTTAAATTGCCGACATAAGCGTCTAGTTGTACTCTTAATGCATCTGGGCTGCTGTCCAAGCAGTACACGGTTCCCACGCGACCTGAAAAAATGAGTGCAAATAATTATCTTCAAGAGTTTTCTGCTAGTGGAAACTCTACTTTCAGGTATTGAAGTAAGAGTTCGGAATTGATCAGTTGCTGAAAAAAGGAAACCGGTGATTTAATAGATAAGCAAGAGGATTTTTCGAAATTAAAATGTGCTCCATAAAAATCAAACTTCGAAGTAATATGGCGCAAGGGATTCAATCTTTAAAAGTCTTCTCTTTTGTTAAATGTTGTCTTAATAATTTTAACAATATTTTCTGAGGAAACGACAAAAAGAAATTGAAATTGTTTAAAGGAAGTTTTAATTTTGCCGCAGAGGCGCCAATTTGGAACGGAACAGTTTAATAGGCTTTTTATTTCCCTTTAGTAAGAAACCTGGTAAAACGTGGAAAATAATTAATACATACCTTCTTTTTCAAACATTGCAGCCAACTCTAATGCAACGATCACGCCAAATGAGTATCCCAGTAGGTAGAAATTGGATTTCAGCTCAAACCTCTTTTTCATGAACTGGAAATTACAAAAGTTGGTGGTTAATCTCTGCGAGAAAAAAAACTCAAAATATAGAAAAACAAGGACGAGAAAGTTCTAGCTAACTTTCTCGACCAGAGACAAATTTAGGAGACAAATTCAAAATCCGGAAACACACGTGTGGGCATAAATCGAACAGATTACGTAGAACTCCGAATTTTTTATTTGTCCATCTGTGATGTCTTGTTTATACCTTTTTAGGTTACTTTTTTGTCGTAGTTGGGTTTTAGTTCTATAACTTTTATTTTTATTCTTATATCAGAATATACAGAAATAGCAATGTATCCTTCCATTGTTCATTCTAAATATTAGTCACATTTTCAGTAGAGGGCACATAGCATAATTACATTACCATAATTTAAATAATAACACAGGTAAATAACCTTTCAAAGCAGAAACATCGTGTGTAACAGAAATTGTTAAATTAATTGCAAATAAACTCAAAAGAGAACCATCCGTTCCGTTCAAAAGCAAAAACAATCCGTTGCTCCGCCGAGTAAAATAAATAGCGGATACACAACAAACATACTACTTGGAACTTTTCGGTCTGAACTTCAAAAATACACCAGCTGAATGTGTTATTGGGTGGAGTTTTAATTTCAGTAAACATGACGATATTTTTGGTACTCCTGGTTTCGACGATCGTTGGAATGGTCCTTGCAGCCATAATTAGCAAAAAGTTTGTAATAAAATACACACGGAACACGGAAATGGTTTAACATTATGAAACAGAGTTTCTCCTCCTAAACATAATTCAGAGGAAAAGTATAATGTCCTGAAATTCGTTAAAAGGTAAACAATTTAATTTCGTATTCGATAAAAGGTACACGAAACGCTGCAATTAAATTAACTGTTTTTCTTACGAAGACGTAACACTGTTAAAATTTCGTATTCGAATAGATATTAACGAAGTGACTAATAATTTAAAAAAATGGGGTCTAAGTTGGACGAACAAGGAAAACAAAATATACCACAAATTATTCACCAATCACGGTTCACTTTATTACGACGTCCACTGAGTTTCTGCATCACTGTTCCTTGGGAAATATCAATTGAATTAATTGAATCTTTTATAATAAAAGAGAACGACAACTGTTGGGGAACGATAGTAGGTACGGATCGCGTGCAAGCACGAACGGCTCCCAATACTTATAGGTCACAACGTTCTGGATAATGGTGGATGAATCGAGACGCTGGATTTTCTTTAGGAAATATTAAGAGTAAATGTACGCTTCCGAGGATAGAAGGATTGTTCTCGATATTCTGTTAAACTAGATGAGGAGGATATTGGAGAAGTTAGAACTATTTCAGTAATTGTGTGAGACACGAATTTCATCAGATATTATGTTGTTTCTCAACTTTGTTATCATTTCCCATAGGAATTTTGTGTGTACAAAAAATCTTAAATTTATAAATCTAATTCACCTTCATAATATTGCGAGCCATTTCCTGTATACTGTCTTCAGTCATGTCTGGACCTAGTTGGAAGGTCACGGCTTTAACCTTGAGCCTTTCGGAGACGCGTGTGAAGATTTGGTGGTGGCCTTCAAATCCCGGTATCAGCATAAGGTATGTTTCTTTAGAGTCTAACTCTTGCTCTTCCTAAAAACACAACGCTAAATAAGTACAAATCATCACCACCATCATTAAGTCGAAAGAGGTCATCGACTGCTCGACTTGGGCTTCCCCGCAGCATCGCCACATCGACCAGTCCTGCGTGGCTTGTGTCCAGTTTGTGAGGGGTCTAACCACGCTGCGTCTTCCGGTAAGCTGTAGCCTCTCCAGAAGTTTTCAGCCAGATCGGCTATTCGTTCGTTAAAAACATTCTATTATATCAAATCTTGTTTTAATAACAAGTCATCCAAGGCATTCCGATAACCAAATGAAGTTTTCGATATGTAAATACATATATATTGTAATACAAATTTAATTGCCAGCTGTTTATTTATAGTATATTATATCACAAACCTCAGAACCATTACTAAGTTTGGTGGGCATTGGTATCATAGGTTCGGTAGCCATGCACTCGTCTTCGTCAGTGTAAGTGTAGAATGCTCCTAGACCAGCATTAAACCTGGCTCTCTTCTTTATAGTGCCGAAGTTCTTCAAGCTGACAAAAAAAGAAAAAGTGAAAAAAGTTGTGAAAAAGGGATTTTTTATTTTTGCCGCACTGGATTCAATTGGCAGCTGTCCCCAAAGCTGTTTGAAAAAAGCTAACCAGGGTGATGCAGATACTATAAAAGTACAATAAAAAATAAAAACAAAGGAACAGAAGAAGAATAATGGTCTTAATTGCAGAAAAGTTCACAATAAGTTAAAAAAGTTTTGACTTCATGTCAAAACTTTTGCATAATGCAAAACATTGATACTAGAAGTAAACCATTAGAATCATGACTGATAGAGAAGTAGGTTCTAATATTATTATTCTACAGAATGTAATTCATATTATTATCTTACCTCGCAACATCTAGTAGTGCCACCCTCTCATTACAAAAGTCGATATCATAGAAACTTTTGACGAGTAATTTAATTTCTTGTAAGCTTGTTTCATTCAGGCAAAGTTCGCTCAGGGTAAGGTTTTGTCCAATATTGTCAACATGTTGCACCCCTGGATACAAAGACCGGTTTTATAAGAAAAAAAATATTATCTTCTATTCGACCTACGCGTTCAGTACAATAATGCACTGAGAGTGCTGCTGCGGCTGCCGTGGCGTAGTAGTGCGTCAGGGATGTTTGCAGATAATAATATTGATGGTTTTGCAGCCATTATTAGAAATAGATGTGCATCCCTGATGACTCGTGTTCGCGGCAGCACCAACAGTATTCTCAGCGTATTCGCAGATCGGTGGGACTCCCCAATGTTGCGGAGGTGGATGCGGCTCCATGCTGAATTTTAATTGTATATTTTCATGTCTGTAACCTACTAACACTAGAACTTAAGTAAAATTGTTACTAACCCTATGGACTCCGGTCTGAAATAAAAACTTTCTATTCTATTCTATTGTATTTCAAAGCGGTACACAATGGGTCAAAAGTATTATAATAATTTATTGAGCAATGATACAACAACATATGGTCTTTCTTCTTTTTCGTGATAATAGTACTCTAAAAAACATATTTCTACAAAACTTTATTACGATACCGATGAGATAGGCAGTAATGCCAAAAAATATTTAAAATAACGCGTTGTATGAGTTGAAATATCATCGCTACCATACAATATTTCGTAGACCGAATCTCTTTTTTCAACAAGAAAAAATAACTTACCAATAATTTTAGCGACCTTTCCCAAGAAATCGTAATTGTTTCGTTTTTTCAAATCGAATGACACGACATTCGTGTAATTTAGTTTCAAACTTGTTTCCAAAGCGTTCATAACTGTTGACAGTTTCTGTGATCGTGTTTTAGTTTCATTGTCTAAATTATTATCGAACTGAAATAATAAAAGTTCCATTACGTTCTGTCTAGTACGGCAAAAGAGAACAAGAATATTAATTTGTTATTTTCGATATATACCTAAATCACTTTTATAAGCAGGGATCTGAAACTTGTAGGTATTTTAGCGCTTGAAGAGCACTATCTTGTGTGAGGGCGTAGAATAATACATGATCGATTTGTCATCTTATCTCAGAGAAACGTGCAATGTTCCATGCGTCAATTATAAAACTGTCGTATTTTCTTTAAAAAAAAATCATATAAAATTAATTCCTTTACTTGAATGATCGAATGCAACCAGAGTTATTTTTCTATAAGCCTGTAAGACATAATGTCACCTTTTGCATGTAACCTTTACATTTAAGATTTAAAGATTTTATTGTTCAACTAGGACTAGATTACATCACAAAAATACATAAAGCACAAGCATAAAGGCATAATCTAGTTAGTGGGTGCCGTAATACTCTCCTAGATAGTTTACAAAATAACCTGTGTTTAGGAGGGCATGAGGTATGCATCCTTGAATAAAAGGATCAACGTAGTCCTGTTTGATATTATGCATGATTATTATATTACTAATAAAATAGTGTATCATTAAAATAATCAGCAGCGAACAAAATCGCGGGCAGAAGCTAGTTGACAATAGTTTGCACAATAATCTGCAGATACAAAGTAGAATATGTTAAAACAGTACCTACCGCTACAAGAATGCAAAGAAACCCCTTACTGATACTAAAGAGACAAAATAGAACTCTTATTGTTATCGCCTTCTAAAGGCCAATCGACAGTTGAGCGGATACCTGAATTTAGCATAAAAGCACCCCATAAAATTTATTATTGAAAATGGACAAGAAACAAAGTGATGATGACGCTCATTTCACCGCAAAAAAACTCAAGTAAAGTCTGAACATCCACAAACAGCACGCTAATTTTCTTTCTCGATCCCGTTCCTCACAGCACGTCAAATGAAATGCAAATATTGAAATAACTTGAACAGGAATACCTCATTGATCGAATGGATGCGGAAGGCGAGGGCTGGCAAGCTCGCTTCATTGCGGGCTTCACATATTTTCTCAATCACAGAAACTGCATACTCGTCGCTGGCACTTTTTGAAGAATAGTTCAAGACGACAAAATGCCTGTTGAAGAATATTTTTTAATAAATCATTTTGTTTTTATGGGACATTTTGTTTGAAAATTCTAGGGTATCCATTTTCGTTGTCTTTAGAGCTGTATTTACTTGCCTCAATTTGTTACCGATCACTGATATCTAATTATCTATAAATAATTTAAAATAAAATTGCTTTTCTGAGTGACCACATAGGTCTTATAAGCAACAAGATAGATTTTGATGCAGTTTTTACCATAATTTCGATTTTAAGAGACTTTATTCCAAGTCAAGTCGTACTAAACCGGGGAGTGGCAAGCAAGGTTCACTGTTTTATTACAAAATAATAGTATTTTCTCCAAACTGGTTTTAAGTATTAGAGCTATGTAAGGTGACAATCTCTTTCGACGAGATATTTTCTCGACATCATGTGAAGCCAAGTCAGAGGCCCATGATGGGCGGCCGTAAAACTCTCGACACCAGGTTAGCCACACAGAAAGAAGAAGAACAGGTGACAATAATAGACCTTGGGCTCAAAAACATAGCTTTTTGTACCTTTTCAATATCTTAACAAAAATTTCCAGACAGATGAATTTTTTTATAAACGTGAAAAACCTTTTAAAATTAAGATTATAATTTTTTCTCGTGTGTACTGCCAGTCCATCAACATAAATAAATTGTGTTATTTTGTGATACTTGTCCCTACATTACTTTTCTAAATTGGTAGTGTTTTGTTTCTCATAATTCAGTTAAGATGGGAAAATATTTTGAAAAAGTGTGTGAAAACCTTAGGACTAGTTCCGCTGTAGAATAAACCAATTTAATTAACTGAAAATAACTAAAAGAAAGAATGGGTTACGACTGTGTGTTATGTTTATGACACATCATTTCCAAACAAAAAATTGGCAATAATATATTTTAAGTTAGATTTGATTTGTATGAATAATACTTACTTCAAATTACTGCAAAGGTTTCTAGAAGACACGTCTAAGTTCACAACAGTTCGAACGGCGTTATTAAATTTCTGTACCATACTTTCGGATTCCAAAGTTACTTCTTTGGGTTCAGTGTTGTAATTCTGCACAACGAAAATCCCTAGAACAGGTGCCATCTTTGTTCCTTCTTTTAGTAAATTAACACATTCTTTATCCGTTGATAAGCTTTCAGAAGACATCTTGACTGATATGTTGAGTTTCTTCCACGATCTGAGAAATAAAATAACATAACATAAACATAACATAATCAGCCTATAATGTTCCCATTGCTAGAGCACAGGCCTCCTCTCGGTGAGAGAGAGTGTGCCGTAATCCACCACGCGGGCCCAGTGCGGGTTGAAAGTTGTCAAACGTCTTCGAAAAAACAAAGGGATTATTTGAAAAAAGTAACTTAAATATTTTACTTCAGAGCTCCTCATCTCTAACTTTTTCCAAGGTTCTATATTGCAAGGACTGAATGCTGTCCAAATTATAAATCGTTAGATTTTCTAATTTTGAGGAAAACAGTTTCAATCCAATGACACGATCCATCGATTATAGTAACTTTTATCATCAGGCAGATTCATTTCCAGTTCCGTCCCTCGAATAAAAACTATTTATATTGTTAATACTTTCGTTACTTCTTCACTTTTGAAAGGGCAAAATCAAAGGAATCATAATAAGTGTATCTATAAAACAACAATATACTTACGCCAACTTAGTATAGCAATACCCAGCCAAAGAGTTAGGTTTTAGATGTAAAAGCAGGTTTCTGGCACCACGCTGAACTAATCTGTCTGCAACTTCAATTCCAAGTTCACTTTCATCACAAACAACAATGTATGTGCCTTCAGATGAATAGTTAAATCTGAAAAGAGGAAATATTATTAATATAGTTAACTGCACAGCTTATCCTATGACTTTAATGAACTATATTATAAGCAGGTACGCACTTTGTGCCTGGAGGCTTTAATTAAGATATTAATTTATGTTTACATTTACTTTTTATTTCAGCTTGAGTAGGCACATATAGTCCTCGATTTTTGTTGTTTTTTTTATTGTCATGTTAGCGTGTGCTAGCTGACATAATGGCTAATAATTAGATGTATATTTTTTGTTGCGTACCTAATGTGAATTACGTGTATGTGATTTTGCATACTATTGTATAGTTTTTTTTTTTTTTCTAACTGAACAGACAGCTGTGCTGCTGGAGAGTTTGTTGCACCACTTCTTCTTCCCAGCTAAAGCACTAGGAAGTGGTGGAGGGTGGGCGTTTTGGGGGACTGTCTCATGTAATTTTGACGTTCGAAAAGTGCTGATTCTCAGCCTAGTTTGAACAGATGACTTTTAATTTAGATTTTTCATGATAAATGATATTTATTTCTGCAAATTGGCTCAATAAAATATTTTTACACATCCAAAATAAATCATGCTTTAAAACAAGAACAGTTCGGTGTTTCTTATCCATTTACTCTGAGAAGAAAGACGGAAAGAAACTTAAAGGTGACAGTTTTAAAGTCCCGACATAATCTTGGTCTGGCCATAAAAATATGTTGTCACTTACGTTATTTCATATTTCCACTGTAGAATTATGCGCTCTGTATAATATCTTTTACGACAATCTATATAGCTATCACTTCCAATTTCCTGTGTTCCTTTTTTCCATAAAGTTTTATTATAGAAAAAAAAAAAAAAACATAAATACCTTGGGGTAACATTTAACACAGCGCTTGAAACCTGCGGTTCTTTCATTCTTATTAGTACCTTGCCACTAAATCTCTTTAGAGACAAGAGTCTGAAAGCCTTGGAAACCTCCATTGGAGAATATACTAGTCGATTCAAAGGCCTAACCATGCCCTTTTGAATGCCTTCAGTTATCATAAATTGTATTGTCTGAAAGAAAAAATAAAATGGTGCCTTTTTGTTTCTGTTTTTGTAATTCAAAACATAAATATCCAAAAAGAATTATATTCAATCATATAAAATCTGTTTTTTTACTAACCTTCTTCTCTTCAGCGTATTCCGGTTTAAATAGGCTGGAAATCCTGACACCTTTGTAATTTCTTTCTCTGCATAAGTAAGACATTCCAAAGTCTTCGTTACGTTTCATATCGTCATCACAGACGTCCAAAATGTATCCAGAATCGCCTACGCATTTCATAGCAGACTAAAAGAAGACGAAGATAGACAAATAATAAAACAAATCAACAACTAAAACATTATTACAATGTTTGACATAATTCTACACAAATAATTATTAAAAAGAGAAAATATTTCAATTTTGTTTGTAATAAATTAACTCAAAAACTACTTGACCGGTTAAAAAAAAATATTTCACAAGTATAATGCTATATTGTCACTGAGTAACATAGGCTATAATTTACAAAGACATAACACGGGCAAAGCCGCTGGTGTCAGGTAGTAAATTATAATCGAGGAACCTGGAGAAGTAAACACGAATTGATTTCTGATTAAAAAGCAACTTACATGACGTAACAGCCCGCTGACACAATTAATGGCAATGGTACAGCCTTTCGTATTCGAGTTCATGATGACTGTACTATGAGAATCAATACGCGAGCAGACGACGTTTTTCTCTGTAACATGAAAGACTTTTAACAGAAATAAATAGAACTTATAACATCACGCCTGTATTCCCCGGAAGTTTAGGCCTATAGTACACCCACATTTTGCCAGTTATGTTTAAGTCCCATGTAATAGGGTCTTTGCCATCAACCGGTCGTAAATCCAGACCCTGGTTTTCCAAATGGAAAAACCCAATAACATTTTACTCGACCCAACAGAACCAGACCCGGGTGGGATCGAACCCAGGAACTCGTACTTAGCTACGATTACAGCACTAGACCAACGAGACGGTGCATATACAATAAAAAAATATCATACCATCCAACTGCGGGAAAATTTTGAGCAACATTTTTTTCTTCTGTGAATCATCTACACTTGCAAACACCGGGTATCCCAGGAATAGTGCCAAAGAAATGATTGCCTGGCCTAATGGTTCTTCAGCGCCATTAATAAACACTCTTTTTTCAGAAAAATTGAGGTCCTTTTTATCGTAGATGTTCTGAAGGATAATACAATGTTTGGTGAAAATATTTATCTTCATAAAGTTAACTATGTATTAAATATACAGAGAACTCGACACGAAAAAACAAAAGTATGTGATGTGGTTGTTCTCAACTGTGCTTGAAAAATAATCTTACCAGACAATAATATGCTTTCATATAAGCCAAAGGCACGGTGGCTGCGTCCTCTAAGCTCCAGTGTTCTGGAACAGGCCATAACAGTGCTGGATCTGCTTCCACAATGCTGCCTAATGCACCTTCGGGAAGTAATCCCATAACTCTTTGACCACTGAAAGAAACGTTGGATTCACTTTTTTGGTATCTAATTCAGACCTCGCAAGTGCAATAAAATAATTCAGAAGTCATTTTTGTTGGAAAATGACTTCAACATCCTCATTGGCAACCTTGTGAGTAATACTGCTGAGGTCTCCTCTCTTTAGCGACGAGTTTCCCTGGTCCATGCGAGTCTTCACCAGGTCTTACCTACAATTCTCTTAATTTCATCCAGGCCTATGGGTGTTCATGTATCTGACTCCTTCTACCGCCTGATTATAATATCATGACCATGACTTACTTGATATCAATACCACTGAACTCCTTCCCAAAGCCCTTGTTTGGTGCAAGAGAAGTACCAGCTGCATTATGAGCATCTTCACTTGAAGGTCCCACAAAGTACACCTGAACAAAAAAGAAATAATTTGAAATCCTTAATAATATACAAATTAATCTCTTCATCATCACAAGGAAAAGTGCTACAGATGCAGTCTTTGATTTGTTTGTTTGAGCATTTCAAACATTTTCTTACCTGAACCATAGTGTTGCTTGCAGGCACTTCAGGCTGTTCAACCCATTTCAAGCTATCCATATCACCAGGCAATGTACTGGTCAAGGTGACATTCTTTATAATTGTATCTTTGGCATTCGGTATGCTATAATAGCCACCCCAGTGTCCCTAAAAAAAGCAATTTGTTACAACTTTGGAAGGAAAAAGACTTATTGACACTATCATTACTATTTCTAAACATAATAAGGAAACACTTTTCTGACAACACTGACATAATTATAGAGTATTGATTACCTTCTTGTAAATATTAATTGACAGTTTTTTCTGAAGTTGATCTTTGAATAGTTCTGATTCCGTGTTGAAGTTTTTCACGTGATAATCATCGACTATTACCAATCCAATCTTATTACCATATTCTTCTCTTAGCTTCTTCACCATACCTGGTAAAAAGAAACCATTTGAACATTAAATACAATTCATTTGGAATTTGAAAATAACGTAAGGTACTATGTGGATGTGTAACAAAATTACCTAAGAGACCTGCGTAAGGTTGTCTTTCCGAAACCAACACAAGCTTTCTTGTCTTTTCTAGCTCCTGCTGCACTCGTGGTACCCAACTAAACTTATTATCATTAGTTATTGGCATATACGTAATATTTTCACTGTCACTAGAATCAACAGTTTTCACTAAAACCAACGTATAATTGTTGACGCTCATAGCTGTTATGATGTTAAACAGTTTGTGTTTGTGTAATATTCTTGCCGTATCTTTTTCAATTGCCAAAATGAATGTTGATTTTGGTAAGACTCTTGACATAGCTTCAATTTTCTGAAAAAAAAAATTGGTTTATTTATATTGATCTTTGATTTCGATGAGGAGCTCGTGGCTAAGTAGTAACAACTGCTCGGGTCGATCCACCAGGTTAAGCTACGCTGGCCGGGGTTGGTCCATGGATGGGTCCATCTTTACATACCGAGACTCCTACGTGCTTCAGAAAGCACGTCAGATCTTTGACAGTCTTTACGGGTCGTCAGAAGCCCGAAAGTCTGACAACCAGTCTTACCAAGGGGTATCGTATTACCCATTTACTGAGTTGTGGAGGTCAGATAGAGAGAGGCAGAATAGTCAGGCAGAGGCAGTCGCTCCATGTAAAATACTGGTAATTATTCAGCTGCATCCGGTTAGACTGGAAGCCGACCCCAACATAGGAAACGGCTAAGCAGATTGATTGATCTTTGATTTCGATTAAAAATCAAACCGATTATGGTTTATACTTACATGCTCGTCTTCCAACAAATTGTCGATCACAAAAACGGTAGATGTATCCACAGTATCCTTAGTGGATCCATTTAGTATAAAATCTTTACATGGAATTTCGTCAGTAACTTCTTCCAGGACATTCGATATTTCTGGATAATCCGTTGATAATAGTTTCATTACTCTTATTTGATTGTGTGTAGTGTTATCAGACACAATTTGCATGTTGACGTGAAGGGCTGACTTGAGCTAAAAAAAATAAACATGGTTTTTATATGGGTCTACATAATAACTTACATTATTAATTAAGTGAAATCTTTTTGGAATCACTCACGTCAATTTTGCCTTCCAGGAAGTGTGGCACAAAGCAACGGGTTTGTAGAATATCAGGATCATTTTCGACAATTGGCATATCAGAATAGGTAATAGCAGTGATTTCTACTCCACCGCATCTGGAAAAATATATTCATTAGTTCATTTTCTTGCCCTTTCTTCTCCATAGGAACCTACTACGCTTTGGAATGGGCAACTAGGTACATCTTTCTGACAAAGCCCTTGACAATATTCAAAAGTGAGTAATTAGTTTATTTGTAATAAATGCTTTGAGTTTGAGTGTAATGTATCAGGTACTGAAAATTTTAGTTTTCTCAGTTTTTTGGATTTTTCTGGGAAATTTATTTACCTTGTAATATCATATAAATCATAGTACTCAGCAGTCAAACATAGTTCACCGTCTACATCTTTCTGAACAATTTTTGAGTGATTTTCAGTATTGATAATCAGTTTGTTTAAATGTTTCAGTTTTGATAATCCAGCGTATTCTCTCTTGAACACAGAGAATTGTAAAAGTGAGTCAAGGAGTGGAATCCATTCTTCAGTGTGTTTGATATTTGCTGTTGTACTGTTTGACGTTATTGAATGGATCGACTGGAATTTACCTCTGAAAATGAAAATGAGTTTTAGTTTTGGCGCTTTTTAACATTATCATTTATTACACTTATATTTTTTTATAAATACTTACTCGTAGGAATAACCTTTCATGCGTAAAATTTGGTATATGTCTTGGGTACTTAGGAGAATACTATTTTTAATCGCTGACTTCTCCAATTGTCGCTCATCTCCATTTTTAGGTTCCATTTCATTAATATAGCCTTTAGCTACCGTTGTTAGATTATTGGTAACCTGCAATTTATAATTTATTACAATTTATTTATTGTAATTTATAATTTTTAATTTGAACCCTACTACAGCTTTAACACTACTAAAGATATACAGTATGTTATCTAACGAAGGGCGTTCCCGTTAACCTGCAGTAGTATAGCGTCTATACAAGCAAAAAAAAACATTAAAAAAAACTTCTTTTTATTTTTTTCTATGTAATCGGTATCAATTTAATTTTTTTTGTGAATAATTTATATTCACAAAAAAAAAAAAAGATACGGAAAAGAAACACTCTGTACACGCACACTTGTCTTTCTACGTTGTTATACAGTAGTAGTGTAAAGTACACTTGTATTACAACGAAGAAAGCGTGTACAGAGCGTTTCTTTTACGTATCAATTTAATAGTTTTGTGAATAGTTCACAACATAAATTATAATTATTTTCTTTTTGTTTTACTGTTAGTAATATTTTTAGCATTTATGGACGCTATACTATTGCAGGTTAATGGGAACGCCCTTTGTTAGTTAACATACTGTATAATTGTAGAGACTGCTTTTTATTAATGACTTAATAAATATAAATTAGGTATATTTTGCTTTTTAATTGTTTATTTGTATCTTATTTTTCTTGTATGTTCTTATATACAGGGTGTCCAGTAAATAATGGGCAACCTTGAAATATTACTAACAGACCTTATGGCCATTGTAAAAAAATACAAAAAATATTATCTCAATTAGTACCTGTATAATGTGGTGTTATAGATTAGACATGCATTTTTAACAATCAACAGGTTTAAGGTAAAGTGGTTTTTTAGTTTCAATGTCACTTACCTCGAAGTAATTATTTCCCTTATTAATCATAACACCAAGCTTAAGGGGATCATCCGCTTTAATTTCAACTTCTTCATTAAAGTGCACGTTATTAAATTCAACTGACATGTTCCTGTAGTCTATGCCTATATACATCGCAAAAGTTTCCCAAACTAGAGTCAATATTGCAGCTTCGGGAAAAACGTAGACACCTGGAATTTTTTAATTTATACATTTCTAGTATTATCTCCCTGATAAAATAATATTACCTTATCGTATATACTATTAAATGAACAATATTTGACATGCATAATTATTTGTAATCACGTTCTCGAAAACGGCTCTAACGATTTAGATGTTAACGTTAACGTCTGACCACTATGTTTTATTAACTAGCTTCTCCATGCCATTAAATAAAGAGCCGCATAAAATAGAACGCAGGCCATATACAGCTAATCGTTGTAATCAGTTTAAAAACAATATCAGCTCATAAAATTACACCATCTATAGAAGAACACGAGAATCCCAATAAAATATATTGAGCCCTTTTTGATGTTGTGCAAAAAGAGTAACTATTAACTTTCAAGACCAAAACTATTAACATTCATGGTACCTCCGTAGGCTTTATCCAATGGGCCACTCCAAGTATTTATAAAAGTAGAGCGAGACTATACGAGCTATATGGTTTGAAAAAATACAGGTTTCATACTCCTTTCCTAGAGTATGTCAAAAATTATTTAAAATGGTTGGTGTTTTTTGCTTAATCTAAATTTTTAAGCGATACAATTAAAAGTTCCAATAATAAAATAAAAACCACTTGGAAAATTATTAACAATGAAACGGATACATCGGTTAAACAGGATTAAAAACTTGAGATAATGGTTGACCGCAAATTAGCTAATAAAGCAGTTAACGTAAATGAGGCATTTAATGAGTTTTTTGCCAACATACCTATAACTACGACTCGCTCATTAAATTCGTCTCCGCCTAAAGCTGAAACCATATGCTCGGTAGTGTGTATAAAAGTAGTCGCTTATTTAACTTCGAACATGTAACGCCTCGTGAAGTAGTTAATGTTTTTGACACACTCAAGTCTAAAACACTGGTGACTGCGGCATCACCATTAAACTTTTAAGTAATAAAATAGATAACATAGCCCCCTATCTAGCTGTTACTTTTAATAATTGTGTTGATCTAGGAATTTTTCTTGACCTCATGAAGGTAAAGGCATACCATTATTTAAATCAGGAAATAAAAATGTCGTTGGCAATTACAGACCTATTTCTATCTTACCTGCATTTATAAAAATATTTGAAAAGTTAATCCTCAAACAGTTACTAAGGCATTTTAATTTAAATAACCTCCTTCATAATGAACAATATGGCTTTGTAAAAGGTAGTTCGACTACAGTTGCTCTGCTGAAACACATATTTAACGCAACTTCGTCTTAGATAAAGAGGTGCTTGAAACTGTAAAGTCCGCAGTTTTTCTGGGGATAACAGTAGATGCCAAACTTCAGTGGGGCCCACATTATATCGAGCCTAGCTTGGGAGGCTTAGTTCGGCCGCTTACGCCATCAGGAAAGTAAGACAATACACTGACGTTGATACTGCTTGGTTAGTCTATTTTAGTTATTTTCATAGCGTTATATCCTACGGTATTCTGCTGTGGGGCAAAGCTGCTGATATTCAAAATATATTTGTCCTGCAAAAACGAGCTGTTCGAGCAATTTACCAGCTAAGTGCCAGACTTTCTCTGACAGTTTTTTTTTTAAAGATATAGGTATTCTCACGGTGGCTTCACAATTCATCTTCGCCAAACATTTTATATATTAGGCAAAATAATAGGTCTTTACCTATGAAATTGCCGTTTTGTATGAAAAAATTTAAACGAATTTTTTTCATGAATATTTTATTTGTATTAATCGAAGTAATCACCCATGCAATCAATGCATCTTTGCCATCGCAGTGGCAGTTTATTGATGCCCTTCTTAAAGAAATCAGCTGGACGGGAGGCAACAAATTCTTCAAAGGCATTTTGTACTGCCTCTCGGGTATTGAATTTTTTTCCCGCCAAGAAGTTATCCAAATTCTGGAAAAAGTAGTAGTCTGTAGGCGCGAAGTCTGGTGAGTAGGGCGGATGACGGAGAGCTTCCAACCCCAGTTCTTGCAACTTGGAGACCGTCTGCTGTGCAGTATGAGGTCGCGCGTGTCGTGCAGGAGCAGCGGAGACGAGCGATTGACCAATGCTGGTTGGAGATGCGCCAGCTTCTCCATCATTGTGTTCAGTTCTTCACAGTACACATCGGCAGTAATGCTCACCCCGTTTGGTAAGAAGCTGTGATGAATCACACCGGCGCTAGACCACCAAACAGTGACCATCACTTTTCTAGGGGTAAGTTTTCGTTTAGGGCATTGTTTAGGTGCTGAACCAGGATCCAACCAACTTGCTGAACGCTTGCGGTTATCAAACAGAATCCATTTTTCATCGCAGGTAACAATGCGGTTCAAAATTCCTTCATTTGTGTGTCTGTTGAGCAGTGCAAGGCACGTCTCGACGCGTACTTCGCGCTGGCGATCATTGAGTTCGTGGGGCACCCATTTGTCAAGCTTTTTTACCTTGCCAATTTGACGCAAATGGACCAATATTGTTTTGACGCTAACGTCGAAAGCTGCTGCTAATTCAGCCGTAGATTGTGTATCATCAGCTTCCACAATCGCCTTTAATTCGTCATTGTCGACCAAAGTCTTCGGACGACCGCGAGGTTCATTTTTCAGGTCGAAATTTCCAGAACGGAAGCGAGCAAACCAATAACAGGTGGTGCGTTGGTTTGTAGTGTTAGCTCCGTAAACGTCGTTGATGTTGCGTGCCGCTTGTGCCGCGTTGCTGCCACGACAGTACTCATATTCCATAATTACTCGAATTTTTAACGTATCCATGATGACGAAAAAGATTGAAATGCGATGAAAATGTAATACTAATCAATAAAGAAATGACTACCTACTTTTGGAAAAAAAAAACCATGTTTTTAAAATAAAATTAATTTGAAATTAGAATTCTTAGCCAAACAAAAATTATTTTGATTTGAAATGGCCAGTACTGCAGAACGGCAATTTCATAGGTAAAGACCTAATATACACTTACACTAAAAACAGTGATATTCACAATGTCAACACCAGGAATAAGGACGAACTACGAGTTCCCTTTCACCGGCTTCATAATGTTCATAACTCATTTGTTGGGCTTGGTATAAACCTTTTTTATCAAGCTTTTTTGCTAGATTTGCCGTATAACACATTACTAATAAATTTGTGTTTCAACCTGTAAGTTTTCTGCTTTACTTACCATTTCGTCTATAATTTTCAAAATATTTGTAGTCATCGTCATGGATAGACAGGACAAAATCTCTGGTTGCCGTTGAAATTCTATCTTTTGCGTTGTGTTTCGCTTCAGGCCTAAAAGTTTCAAATGTTTATTACGGAAATGTGCTATTTAATTCTTACAAATAACATACCGCCGATTAGGTACCTAATTCACCCCAAAACATGTTAGCCTAATGTAAATGTGTAATATTTTAAAGTATAGTATTTATTATTATGTTATCTGTCTGTATTTATTGTACGTTGGATGTATATCTGGACAATAAAGTTTTCTTTTCATAATTTATCATATTCTTTTTCTCAAACATGCATAGAAATTCGAGCATTATTTTGACAACCTTCTTTGAAATAAATCGAAATTTGTGTACTGGTTAAGATTAAGTAACTATGCGGCCGTCAATGTTACTATGGTTTAGGGGCCAACTAAATTACTATGATTAGTCGTATCGGTCATGTTATTTAAAAATGGAGGAAACTTATCAAAGATTTTATTTAAATTTTGATTTGGCTTGCAAATAGAGCTGTTTTAAGTAAAAAAGAAATAAATAAACATATTGGCGCGTGAACAATTATCATTGTTCGTCATTGATTGTGGAATTTTAATTAATTAACTCAGTTGGAACTTCCGCGTTTTTTGAGAAAAGTTCTATACAAGCCTTGGGTCGCGAATCAGGCATTGATGGACTCACGTATGTGTGCCTCGACTTCACCTCAGCCCGCATTTTCATGATCGTTCGTCAATGCCCTAATTACTGGCTGCGACAGTAATGTACTATAACTCCATCTTATCAATTTGCTGAATCAGCTAATATAAATAAATAATATCAATTATATAAAAAGCAATTACCATTTCTCACTGTGATCCCATTCAACTAAATGCGACAGCAGTGGAGTTTCTGTAGCAACTGGAAATTCAATTCTCGGGTACAGCGCCTTCACTTTTGGAATAAGCCCTGTTAAGTACAATCTATAAAATAACGCCATTATTAGTACGCATAAGAAATTTACATATATCACCACAATATGTTTAAAAAGGGGTTCATGATTATTTTGTTATGATAAATCTTCTAAACTAAAATCAAAATAGATGGTCACACCCGTCATCTTTCCAGTTCACAATCAATTAGCATTTTGCTTCAATTTACAATACTTCGAATCGAAAAATCAAAGGCGCCAATTAATAAATTTTTGCTGAATATCTAATAATAATTTTTGTCTTTAGTTACTTACTTTCCAATAGCTTCCAAGAAGAACTTCACGGGATCAGCGTGGCCACGTCTTGTGAGTGGTATATGAGTACATTCTGCTAGTGAACGTTTCATAATGGCTTGTAGAAGACCGTGAGGAGCTACCTCGATGACTATAGCATTCGATGGAATTAACTTGGACGTCTCTTCAAAGAGGACCGAATTCTGTTGACATAAAAACGCGTTAGGCGGCAATAGCCTTATACCTTAGATGTCATTGATGCAAACTCAGTACTCGTCAGGAATATTTCTCAGAAACTAAACCAATATGATAAACTATTGAACAAGTTATAGTGATTTTAAAATGCAGCGCCAGATGCTTAAATATTTAATATTATTAAAAATTTTTGTTACTCCTCTATCAAAATTAAAACACCACCTCAAATCACAAGTATTTTTTTATTTAAAGTTATTAATGGATTTACGCTTTATGGATTTGGCTTACCAATAAGTTGTTGGTGTGGTATTCAGCCGAAGAATACTGAGCAGCAGCCTCATTCCATTGGTCTTGAGGTACGGATGTAGACACCCACTTCTTGCTGCGTTCCTTCGGGTTTTTGATGACTTCGCGTAAGTATTTTAGAAGGCCAGGACCTATAAAACATAATTATCGTCTTTATAGTTTCATCTTTATTAAACCAAATTTCTTAAAAAAGACTTCTTTTGTGATTTGATTATAGTCGTTTTCGATATTGCTGTATCAACCTAAGTGCTTGTACACACGAGTGGCATGCGTCAACGGCAGAGGCAACTGCAGCCGTCGACACACGTTGACCTGCTCATGTATTTGAGTACGGTGCTCAAATACACGAGCAGCACGTTGTTGCTTGCCACTCGTGTATATGAGCACTAAGGTTGAATGTCACTTAGATGTAATAAAATGACGAGGTTTGATTCGTCTATGTCATCTGCCTAGCCTTTTCCCAACTATGTTGGGGTCGGCTTCCAGTCTTCCCAGATGCAGCTGAATATCAGTATTTTATATGGAGCGACTGTCTATCTGACCTCCAAAACCCAGTTATAGGGTAATACGATACCCCTTGGTAAGACTGGTTGTCAGACTTTCGGGCTTCTGACGACCCGTTACGACTGTCAAATATCCACGAATGATAGCCAGGACTGGCTTAACGTGTTTTCCGATGCACGGACCAACCGCGGCAAGCGTAGATTAATCTGATTGATCGACCCGTGTGGCTGTTATTACTTAGCAACATGCCCCTCTAATTTGTATGTGTGACAGTTAGATATTATGTTCAATTGTGAAGTTTCAATTAACTGGGAATGTCTTACCAGCATCCTGGATATATCTTGAATGATACGCAATATTGGAGCATGGAACCTCCCTGGCAAAGATACCGCGAGCAGTCAGTTGTCCAACGAAGGTCTTCATCACATCAGCTGGACCTGATATGGTTGAGGAATCTGAGCTGTTGTGGCAGGCCACTTCGATTTCTGGCGGGCAGAGGGCTTTTACCTGAGGGAAAAAAATATTAACATAATGGAACTCAAACTAATAACAGCTAGAGTTGAGAGTCTGGCAAAATACATATGGTGATCATCAACTTAATGGGTCATTGATGCATGGCTGACGATATCTTAAGACAGACATTTAATTAAATCTACGACGACCTTTATTGACTAAGCAGGGCGTGATTGAGGATAAACAATTCTTTTGTCACAAAAATAAATGAGTACAGGAAGTTCTAAAAAAATTACCGCCTTAAATCCAAGTCCAACAGCAGCCATAGAACCACGAATGAATGGCGTTTGCAAAGAGACAAGTCCTCGACTGTAAGCTGACAGAATCATCTCCTCAGCCGTGAAGCAACCGTCTGCGTACGCGCATCCTAGCTCACCCACGCTGTGTCCTGTGATGACAAAGATACATGGCTAAACGAATTTGGATTATATTTGGCACACGGCTAAACCATGATCTGGTTTAGGAGATAGAATACATTATATCCCATTATTTCCACGGGATCGAGACTTATGCAGGTGAAACCGTGGGGCGCAGCATTCATTTCATTTCATCTCTACAAATACTAAAAGAGTATAGTATATTACTTGAGAGTGCATTAAAAGAAAGCACAGTGCCGAAATCTTGTTGTTTATCAAACTTACCAATAATGTTGTCAGGAACGATTCCTATTTCCCTCAGTACATCAGTTAGACCAATTTGTACAGCAGCAATACCGACGAATGAATGAAGAATGTTGTCGTAGATAGTCTTGTCCGGATTGGTCAAAATATTCACAATGTCTATGCCTTTTGGTTCTAGAGCTCGTTGACATCTGGAAGTAGTGCGTATTATTAGAGTAATTCCATTTTTAGGGTTCCGTTGGTCCGAATAGAAAAACGGAACCCATAAAGGATCACTCATGTGTCTGTCTGTCTGTCTATCTGTCACAGACAATTTGCTCCAAATCTAATTAACCGATTAAGTTGAAATTTTGTACATATATCAATTGTTTGTGACTCAAACATGGACGTGTAATGTAAATAAATGAATTTTGAATATGGGGGTTACTTTTAGGAAACAATAAAGACAATTTAAAGAACAGTTTTTCACAATGTACCTTGTGAAAATAATATGAAATGAAAGGGCTTACTGTGAGGGTGAGTTACTATTTTTTTATAATTTCAAAATAAATAGTTTTAAAGTTATTAGAATAGAATAAATAATAATAATATAATAATACTCTTTATTATGTATACCATAAAAAATACAGATATAAATGTAGAAATTTAACATAGGGTGACACAATGGGCGGTCTTATCGCTAAAAGCGATCTTTTACAAACAACCTTTGGATGGATTAAAGCGAGAAAGGAGAGATTATACTGAAGGTTGGTGTACCATTTACATATACAATAAAACATACATACATAAAGCATATATTTATCTATGTATATATATATATATATATATATAATAATAATAAATATGAAACAGGAGGAAAGAGCTATATTTAATGACGATGTTTAAGGAGAGAGGAAGTGTTTCTTTAGTTATTTTTCAGTATAGATCATTCCCCTTATATCCGAAACTACTGAGCCCAAAATTTTGAAAAAAAATAGAAATATTTAGTTTTATACTTAAATAGTACAGGAAAATGTATAAGTCTATGGTCTTAAAATAACATAGTAAATCTTCCAATATTGTCCGTACAATACTACATTTGCAGTTGTAATGTATGTACATCAAATAAAAACTACATTAGACAATGGAAGGCAATACATAACCACGGTTACTTAACTCGTAGTTATTAATGTATTTTGATTTGTTTTTAGCACTTACTTTTCGATAGCTGCAGCAAATATGGGAATGCGCATCAGGTCAGCGCCCATAGTGGCCCACTGCGATCCCATGCCGCTGTACACGAACCATACTGGCCGAGCCAATCCATCTACGTATTCCACTTCCTTTGCTAAACTCACTGTTTCATTATTGTCGTTAGTATCTGAAATAATGTCAGTGAAAAACCTTCTGAAAAGATTCACATTCAGGAGAACAAAAACAAATGAAAAGGGTAAAGTCTTCGCTCGGCCGCGTTTCAGCGAAAGGCGACTAAGGATTGCTTCGAAAGGCTACTGACAAGGTACTCTTCTCAGTATTGATTCATAATTATCATACGAAAAGAGTAAGTCTGTCAGTCCAAAGCGTAGACTAACAACTGGATTCTGTAAGCCATATTGCTTCTTCTGCCATTTTTTTTAAACTCTTCGAGGAAGTCGTTGGCCTGCATCTAACCTGATGGTAAATGATGATCAGACCGAAGGTGAAAGCGAGCTTTACCCGGAATCCTCAATCACAGAGGAGTTGGCTATTGTAGCCTCTAACTGCCGAAACACAACAATGCTGTTATCATTGGTGTTATGGTGACAGACTTAAACGCGACTTCGATATGTTATTTCAGTTACATAATAGAAAAGATACAATAGACAAAAATAATAGACAGATTTACTGGTTGCAGCCTAAGCCATTCAGCAATTGGTGGTTCTTTTTATCATGAGACAACAGTCGAACAATTTCAAAATACTGTATCGTTTAAAAAACATTTTAATTACTTACCAAGAATAGTATATCCTCTGCAAGTATGCCCAGCAAGAGGTTTTTCATGAATATCATGAAGAAGACCAATTTGTTCAGCGTCTATCGGTAGTTTGATAAGTTTTTGAATCATGCTCGTCACGCATTCGTCCTGCCTGCCAGATGCGAGTACTATGTGGGGAATACTGCTGCGGTAGCGATCGAGGTCCTAGAAGACCAAATTAACAATGTTTTTTTACGTTATAATATTTGCTTCTACTTTATCAAGAAGAAGTTATACCAAACTAGAATTATTAATTTATCATCACCACCGGTATTTAACAGAAGGATTTTCTATTCAACTTTCATCTACTATTGATAAAATTAGACTTAATCTTCCTCCGCGGTGTTTTTAACAAGAATAATACAAGTAAAAAAAACTTTAAAAGAGAATTACCATGCAATCTAAAAGGTAACAATATTATGGTTGTATAAAGTGATCGCTGGAATTACTTATACGATCACAAAAATGTCTCAATGTTAGAAAGCTACACTATTCCTGAGTAACACATGACACTTTTCAAGAGAAAACAATGCCTGGTCCCTGTTGTAATCTTTATAATCCATATATGCAAGTATAACGACTAGGTGAAGCAATAGTTCTAGATGCCTTACCTTAGGCTTGTAATGTCCCTTCATAAGGACATGAATATTTGTACCGCCGTATGAGAATGAGTTCAAAGCAGAAAAACCACGATTAAAAGGTGTGTTCTCAGTTACTACTTTGACTCTGCCCTCACGTACTGAAGGGATGTTGTCATGTGGCTCACTGAAGTGCAAGTTCGCAGGAATTATACCAGTTTGGTATGCCAAACAGACCTACAAATAAAAAAAATAAGTATAGAATCTGCTATGAGTAACCAAGGAGTTTAGCTGTCGTAATAATTACATTTCCATAAGTCATTAATATCTTGATCGAGTTCAGTCAGTATTTTGGTACCTGTAATCCTATACTATTAAATTACCAATATTTGTAATCACGTTCTCGAAAATGGCTCGAACAATTTCGATGAATGTTGTGATATATGGGTTTATGGGAGCGAAAAATCGATCTAGGTCTAGGTTTCATATCGGGAAATTCGTTTTCTCTTTTTTCACCCGAGCAGAGCACGGTCACCCAAAGTTTAGAACAAGATGGCTACCTTAAATTAATGATAGGGCAGCATGGAATTACTTTGTACTATACAATAAACATACATGGAGTTAGTATGAACTATCCTATACTATTAAATGAACATTATCTACTTTCGCCAGAGCAGAGCTTGGTCGCCCAGTCACTCATGATTACATTAGATTCTTAATCAAACACACAATGTTAACTTATTTTGGTTTCTCGTTATTTCGTTTCCACATTAGAAGTTATTTCTGTTAGAAGAGATGTTGGTGCTATCTATTACATTGACTGGCGACATAAGGGTATACTATATATACACCTACCGCTTCGGGAATTAAGGTATGTTTATGGAGTTTTTAAAACTCTTTGTACTAACCCTATATCGCCAGTAGTGTCAAAGCAACACAGATAAAGTTATTACCTTCGTTAGCGAGCAAGCTCCGGAAGCTGGCTCGCTGTGACCCATATTAGACTTGACGCATCCGACCTGGATTGTTTTGTCCTTTGCGAACACATTCCCGATTGCTTCCAATTCATTGCCATCTGCTTCGGCGATAGCTGTTTGAACGAAGTGAGGAAAATGAATAAATATATGCATAAAGCTGACTACACACTATGAGATATAATAATTATATAGTTTAACCCGAGATACCAAAAGAGAGATGTAATATTATATTACATCTCAGTGTCAACGGTTCCGTTTAAAAGTACGGTGAGCAATATTTTATATCTCGAGACGTAATATATGCATATCGTTCGTTTGCATGAACAGGGTATTAACTCAAAATTTACGATTTTTAACCTAAAAATACAGTCCTACTAAAAATCATGCGATCTTTCTAATAAACATGGTTGCATAACAATATGACGTCAAACTGGCGGCCGGGCGGGGTAGTATCTTGCTCTTTTTCACACTTTCGTTTGTGGTAGACAGTTTTAACCTTGGAAAACGCTGTATGGTAAGTTCCGTTTGAATAATACTTTTTTGTAAAATATAGCAATAATTTCAAGTTAACATCTTCTTTGCGATAAATTGTTGCATTTGGTTATGAACGGGTGTTTCTAGCTTAAAGAACTAATTTTGAGAGGTTTATTGGATTTTGTGCAATTCTTTCTCGATGAAATAGTATCAATCATGATAGTAAATTTTAAATAACCTTGCTTTATTCGTATTTTTTGTGTAAAAAGGTATTATTATGTTTGTGTCTGTAGAATTTCTTTTTTTTCTCATTAATTGCAAACTCATGAGGTGAACAAAAACGTTACCAATAAAGTAAGTTTAAAAAATATATAGGACGAACTGGACGTGAACATGGAAGTAACCAATTATTTATAGAAATGGAAATATATTGATTTGAATACTTAAAATCGCTCTCCTGAAAAATAGGCTTATTTGAGTTAATACCCTGTTCATCTAGACCAACGATAAATCTCATAGTGTGAAGTCAGCTTAATAGTTAAGGCCTTGTTTTCTTGGTCTCCGTACAAGCACAATGTATAGTCGACTTCCTAATTACTACCCTAAGGTTGAATGTCAATTACACGTTGAAAACGTCAAGTTCTATTATCGCTTAAGACCAATGTTACCGTCAGATAGTATCTATCTAGTTTTATCAGAAGTGATAAATCATTTACCAGATGAATTAGACGAGACGATAAATACAAATTGTCCATAGAAAAAGATCGATAAAAAGTATTATGTCAGCCTTAAAAGCAACCACGGTATTTAAAAAACTAACCCGAAGCATGAGCCTCAATATACTCCACATCACGTGGTGAAACGCCTGCTTCTTTATAGAAGCCTTCCAGGAACTCCTGAATTTCTTGCGGCTGTCGCACTGGCAAGAACTGGTCTTGCATATTACTGCTGAAGCTGGACTTGGTATGATACACTTCGGAGTAAATCCTGTTGAATAATGGGAAAATTTAATAATTATAGCAAAAAGCAAATAACAGCGCAAATATTAAAAAAAACTTTTTTACCATTGCCCTTCTAAAAAGAAGAGAGATTTTTTTTTTTTCTCTTAGACGTGGCTTTGAATTTATGTTGTGTGGATAAACCCGAGAAATTGCTGGTTAGTAAACCAATCATTCTGAAATACTTAAACAGGAAACCAATATATGATATGGCTAAACGTATGTGATTAATTTTTAACTGATAACTGTAAGGTAAATATGAAAATACGTACATGAAAATCAAGAAAAAAGCTCTCGGACTTTAGAAAATAGTTAAGGCCAATATTACTGTGAAATTGTTTGATCCAAAATACTTCGACAATGAGAAAAATTGTTGTAGTTGACGTGACTTAATCAGTAAAAATTGAGAATCAAACAGAAAAAAAAATCCTTGACAAAACAAAGAATTCTGAGTCGAATTCTGTAAAAGAGTGAATTTCGTAAAAAGTGCAGTTGAGTCTTTCTACTTTGCTGTCGTCGTACTGTCTACACGAAACGTCATTTTTGTCTACTCTTCCGTCAACAAATCAGTGCTCATGCTACGCCTGTAGGACGGAACTGACCGACATCTATGTTCTATGATAGGGGTTTGGTTCCGCACTTAGTCCCTAAGGTGGACCATTGTGGGTAATGTACGTCATTCTCATGAATCATTCAAAATCAGTTCATTAATACGTAATGAGCTTTACTTCCGACAATGGCCGTACATTTCGAGATCCATTATCACAATTTATTTAAACGTATCGATTGATTATTTATATTAAAAATACGAGAAGTGAAGCATCCATAATGTTCCACCTAAAACTGAGTGAAAGAGACACAAAATGCTAAAGCTTTATATAATCTCGTATGATCTTGATTATTTTAACTTGATGTGATGATAATAATTCTCACTATATGGCTTTGAGCTCATTATTTGAATTAAAAAAATAGAACCACATGGATGAAACTTTGCATAAAGGTTGGGATGTTTTTTTTTTTTTTTTTGAAATATCTCGGAACACTAGGAAGGAAGAAAAGAACAACTAGCCTTTGGAAGGCGTACGAGAGGTCGAAGCGAACTCGCAAAGGCCCCTTAGACATTTTTAAGTGTTGAGACACCAACCGACGATTATCCCTGTATAAACTATGCGAGTGCAGCCAAGGACAACCCCCGATTGGTGTAGGACTATTGCATGTTATGGAAACAAAGATATTGGATTATGGGTTTGTTTGACTAAGTGAACTGGTTATCATGAACTATTGAAAGACTTTCCTCTGCCTGAGCAATGTTTATAAAATACACAGATAAAATGGCAGGGGGTGTCTTACTGTCAACGCCGGATCTGCTGAGGCTAAAGCCTCGTCGGGGCAGAAAAAAGGCGGGGCGGCAAAGAAGGGCGGGGCGGCTAAGCAGGCGCCGGCTCGGGCCTCGGCCTCAGCCCCGGCTTCGGCTTCGGCCCCAGCCCCGGCCCCGGCCCCGGCCCCGGCTCCGGCCCCGGCCCGTTTAGCCAAGGTGGCTAAACGTCGGCCCCCACCACCTTCGACCGCACCCGCAGCTCCTATATCCCCCCCAGCCGATGCCGAATGGCAAGTGGTTGGGGAGAAGAGGAGGGCGGGTAAGAAGGCAAGGGCGGCCACCAAAAAAAAGGCAAGGCGGCAGCGGCGCAAAGAGCGAAGCGTCGCGGCAAGGCTCCACGCCCCGAAGTCCGCAGCTGTAGTGGTCACGCTACAGCCGGAAGCGGCAAAGAAGGGCGTGTCCTATAAGGATGTCTTCGCCAAAGTGGCGGAGGTGGTTGACCTTGGGGAACTCGGTGCGGCCAGTGGCATCCGACTGAGGATTGCTGCCACAGGGGCTCGGATGCTGGAGTTCCCCGGTTCGGCTGGTGGCCCGGCCGCTGACGCCCTGGCTGAAAAGCTCAGGGCGTCCCTAAACGCTGACGAGGCCCGAGTGTCCAGGCCCACTAAGTGCGCTGAAATGCGTATCCAGGGCTTGGACGACTCGGTGACGAAGGCACAAGTGGTGGCCGCCGTCGTCGGGACTGGGGGGTGCTCTGCCGAGCAGGTTAAGGTGGGCACCATCGGTCCTGACTACAGGGGTATGCAAGCCGTTACGGTTAGCTGCCCCGTGGCGGCGGCCAAGAAAATAGCTGGGGAGGGCCAACGGCTATTGGTGGGCAGGGTTTCTCCGCAGGTCAAACTGCTGGAACCCAGACCTCGGAGGTGCTTCCGCTGCCATGTGGGTGACCACGTGGGAGCTAAATGCACCTCCGAGGTTGACCGCAGCGATGCCTGCTACCGCTGCGGTCAGCCCGGTCACAAGGCCGGCACGTGCAAGGCCACGCCGCACTGCGTCGTCTGTGCGGCGGCAGGCAAGCCGGCCGACCACCGGATCGGGAGTAAGGCCTGCGCTCCACCGAAGCCTGGCAAAGCCAGGGGCAGGGCCAAGCCCTCCGCCACCACCGCCACCACTGCCGTCACCGCCGCAGCCGCCGCCACCGCCACTGCCGCTACCGCCTCCACCACCGTCGTCGTCACCGCCGCTGCCGCTGCGGCGGGGCCCTCGCATGGGTCTCGGGAGGGTTGAAATGGAGTGCCAATAATGGCCCCATTTCGCCTCCTCCAGGCGAACATCAACCACTGCGCCACCGCTCAGGATCTTTTGCTCCAGAGCATGGCGCAGTGGTCGATTAATATCGCCGTGGTTGCTGAGCCGTACTTTGTCCCGCCCAGGGATGACTGGGTGGAGGACCTGAGCGGCTCAGTGACTCTCATTTCGTCGGCCGCCGCCGGTACCCCGTCCCTCGAGGCTGTCAAGAGAGGACGGGGTTGCGTGGCAGCACGGTTCGGGGAGATTGTAGTGGTAGGGGTGTACTTCTCCCCGAACCGAACTCTCGCCGAGTTCCACAACTCCCTTGCGGAGTTGAAAGTCGTCGTCGTCGGGTTCCGTTCCCTCCCCGTGCTCGTCCTCGGGGACTTCAATGCCAAGAATATGGCTTGGGGTTCCCGGTATACGGACACGCGGGGCAGGATGGTGGAGGACTGGGCTCTGGAGACAGGCCTGGTCGTCCTAAACCGGGGTTCTGTCCCCACGTGTGTGCGGATGCGGGGTGAGTCGGTGGTGGACATCTCGTTCGCCAGCCCCGCTCTGTCTCCGCGTGTCATTGACTGGCGCGTCATGGAGGGGGTGGAGACGTATTCCGACCACCGGTATATCCGGTTTGACGTCTCCGCCCAGTCCTCGAGCGCGCCGGTCCGACAGGCCCCGAGTGGTCCGCGGTGGGCGCTGAAGCAGCTGGACCGGGAGCTTCTCCTGGAAGCCTCGATCGTGCAGGCCTGGGTGTCATCACCGGACAGGCCTGCCGACATCAACGACGAGGCGGAGTGGTTCCGGGAGGCCATGTCCAATATTTGTGACGTGGCAATGCCCCGTGTCCAGCCCGGATGTGCTTCGCGCCAGGTGAGCTGGTGGTCGCAGCAGTTGACGGCTCTGCGCCATGCGTGCGTTGCTGCGCGACGCCGGTACGCCAGGCACCGCAGGCTCCGTATCCGCCCTCCGGATACGGAAGCCATTCAGGCGGAGCTGTACGAGGGGTACAGAGCGGCGAAGACCGCCCTCCAGGAGGAGATCCTGCGGGCCAGGGCACTGGCCCGTGAGGAAACGCTGGAGACTCTGAACGCAGATCCGTGGGGACGCCCATACAAGATGGTGCGGGAGAAACTCCGCCCATGGGCTCCCCCGCTGACGCAGAGTCTCCGGCCTCAGCTTGTGGAGGACGTGGTGAGCGCTCTGTTCCCTTCGAGAGGGGAACATGCCTCCCCGCTCATGGCTCCGCCTAATGCGGTGCTCGATGCGGACCACACTGCCGACGACGACGACGATGCTCCGGAGGTGACCGAGGCAGAAATGAGAGTGGCGGTACGAAGGCTGAATGCCAAGAATACCGCCCCAGGACCCGACGGCTTACCTGGGAAGGCCTGGGTCCTGGCCATGGAGGCTCTCGGGCCTCGACTAAGGGGTCTCCTGAGCGCATGCATGGAGAGGGGCCAGTTCCCACTTCGATGGAAGACGGGGAAACTGGTCCTCATAAAGAAGCCGGGGCGCCCTGCGGACTCTCCGTCCGCTTATCGGCCCATCGTGCTGCTCGACGAGGTGGGCAAGCTCTTTGAAAGAGTAATTGCAAACCGCCTCGTCGGGCGGTTGGTGCGGGTGGGGCCGGATTTGGCGGAGAGCCAATTTGGTTTCCGCCATCATGCGCGTACGGGCCCTCACGACGGGGGATGCTGTGGCCCGGGGTGGGGTCGTCTTGGCGGTGTCTCTAGACATCGCCAATGCCTTCAATACCCTGCCCTGGAGTTGCATAAGGGAGGCACTCCGGTACCACCGGATGCCGACCTACCTCTGTCGTGTGGTCGAGGCCTGTTTGACGGACAGGGCCGTCATCTACCCCGGTCACCAGGGAGTGTGGAACCGGCGAGAGATGTCGTGCGGTGTCCCACAGGGATCGGTCCTAGGGCCGCATCTGTGGGACATCGGATACGACTGGGTGCTGCGCGCCGACCTCCCTAGCGGCGTCAGCGTAGTTTGCTACGTTGACGACACGCTGGTCCTGGCGCAAGGGAGGTCGCACCAGGCGGCGGCCGAACTCGCGACACGCGGGGTTGCGACAATCGTCAATAGAATCCGGCAATTGGGACTCGAGGTGGCCTTGCACAAGTCCGAGGTCATGTGTTTTCATGGCCCTCGGAACGCGCCACTGTCGGGTTCCCAAATCACGGTAGGAGGGGTTCACATCGGCGTCGAGTCGACGATGAAGTATCTAGGACTCGTCCTCGACAGCCGGTGGAACTTCGTGGAGCACTTCCGTCGTTTGGCTCCCAGGCTGGACCGGGCCGGGGCCGCCTTGGGGCGGCTCCTGCCCAATCTTGGGGGGCCAAACGCCTCCTGCCGGAGGCTCTACGCGGGGGTCGTGCGGTCCATGGCCCTTTACGGGGCACCGGTGTGGGCGCGTTCCATTAGGCTGCGGCCAGCCCGCCGGTTGAACGCGTCCCAAAGGGTCATGGCCATTCGGCTGGCCCGGGGATACCGCACGGTCTCTCGTGAGGCGGCGAGCCTCCTTGCCGGATTACCGCCATGGGATCTGGAGGCGAAGGTCCTCGCGCACATTTGGGAGTGGCGCGAGGAGATGAAGCGCCGGGGCGTAACTCCGCTGCCGCGAGAAATCGCGGCACAGCGGACAGAGCTCCGGCAGGATCTCATGGCGGCATGGAGAGTGCGATTGTCGCAACCCAGTGCTGGGCACGCCACAATTGCGGCGATAAGTCCCCTCTTTGAGGAGTGGCTGGAGAGGCGCCACGGCGTCCTCACCTTCCGCCTGACACAGGTCCTCACCGGACATGGCAGCTTCGGGAGGTACCTGTGCAGGATTAGGCGGGAGGAAACGCCTGGGTGTCACCACTGTGCGGATCGTCCGGAGGACACGGTGGAGCATACGGTGGAGGTGTGCCCTGCTTGGGCGGAGCACCGCCGTGTCCTCGTGGAGGCGATTGGCGGCACTGACCTCTCGCGTCCGTCGCGTCTGGTCCAGGCCATGGTACGGAGCGAGAGGGCATGGGAGGCGGTCACCTCCTTCTGCGAAGCAGTGATGCTCGCGAAGGAGGAGGCGGAACGCGTGAGGGAGAGGCAAAGCCTGCGCCCTCACGCCCCTAACCGCCGCCGCTGGAGACACCCTGGGCGTCGGGAATCACAGGCGGATTCCCGGCCACCATAGGCGTGGGCTTGCGGACGGCGGGCAATGGGCAGCTCGCCGTCCGATAAGGACCAGGCCCAGGTCGACGGCGCGTCGTGTTCCACGCGCGCCTCAAAGAGATGTCAGCACACCTGACGGGGTCCGTTAGGACCGATGCCTGCCAGGGTTGCGGAATAGTCCGAAAGGGATACCGGGACCCTGGCAACAGGCAACCGAAGGAACACGGGTGGGTTTTAGTCAGTAAGAGTCTGACACGCCCTTCCGCTCCGCCCAGAGCGGGAGAAGTCATATGATGATTTCCCACCAAAAAAAAAAAAAAAAAAAGGGGGTGTCTTACTCACTCAATAATGGGCCCCCGAAAACGGTTGCTAGCACGTAGTGACGTAGCGACAAGGGACAACATTTACTGAGGTGCTTAAGAGGAATGGAGAGATATTCCATGGCTATTAGGACAACCCCGCAAGTACGGTCAAGATCCCTACCAGCATCTTACTAGAATACTTCCTTCCTCCGAGCACGTTTGCTCTTGCGAATCTCCACTCAAACCGGCCAAACTAGGAAAGTATGAGGTGGGAGCTCTGTTCCCCGTCAGTGTTCACTCCAGCCGGTCAATAGTATAATAATAATTATTCTTTAAATATAAATTTACCTCTTTGCATCCTTGGCTTTCTGTAAGAAGAGGATGTTAATGGCATCAGACCTCACGGAACCATCTCCATGCTTGTCAAAGCATTTCGTCTTGCCATCCAAGCAAAGGAAGCCGCACCTGAGAGAAATTATTTTGATCTTAATAATTTGTGCTAAAATTATAAACAAAGGTTTTCATAGGTGCCAATAAGATTGAAGCTAGCCTAGTCCGTTATTTTCGGACAAAACACAAACTTATAGTAGCAAAGTAAACCGGTAATATAATTTTAGAAAATAAATCAAAACATTTACATTAATTCATTCGGCTCGAAGGATGAAAAATTATGTTACAGTAAAGTTATGTTATAAAATTGTATTCAACTACTTTGGGTTGCATATAAAACGTAATACGTAATACGTCCTTGCAAAGAAGACTAAGCCAATCAAAAGAAAAAAGATCAATTTAAAATTGTGTAAGATTTAAAGAGACAAACAAATACTTAGACTTACTTCCTCATATTCAAAGCCACATTCGGGTGCAAGCAAAGGTTACATGCACCAACGATGGCTGCCTCACATATGCCACTGCTAATACTCTTGTATGCATGGTCTAGACAGGCCATGGAGCTTGAACAGGCCACGTCGAGGGTATAAGAAGGACCTTTACTGTCCAGCCAGTAGGAGATACGGTTGGCGAACATGGCTTTGTTGCATCTGAAATAATGTTGTAAATTGATAGTAAAAAATTTATGGCATTGACTACATGTGCAAATTGTGCAAGACGCGGGTGGTCATGCTAGGCGTGCTGGAAGAAATGCCAATGGTAGCTCCTTTATTTTGCTTTGTTTCACGGACTGTGCCCAAATAAACGTTACTCTTTCTTTTCTTAAACCTCATTCAAAAAAGGAAGAGATTATATTTTCGACGAGTCCTTTTTTCTACTTAATAAAAATAGCAACATTTGTGACGCTGTTTCATAAACAATGAGTACCTGCATGTCACAGGCACTAATGGATCCTACGATACTAATTGAAGCTTATACATAAGCTTAATTTAACTGCACATTTTAAATAATATTGCCAAGAAATAAGAATAAATTAACTTACCCAGTAATACTAAATCCGTTGCGCTGAATGGATTCGTAGATGGCAACTTTTTCCGATTCTGAGAAGGCAGATCCAATAAAGACGCCAATTTTCTTTCCACGAAGTTCTATTGGGTTTATACCTGTCGAAAGAGAGATAGCACTTTATTAAAAAAACATTATTTTTTCTTGTATAAATTATTTCATCACCACTACTCTCAAAACGATGAAGAAAACATCATGAGGAATCTGGCATATCCTAGAACCAAAAATTCAATTCGAAGACATGTGTGACATCTACAAACCCGCACTAGGCTCACGTGGTGGATTTCGGCCCACTCTCTCTCACAGAAAGCAGGCCTGTGTCCCAGCAGTGGGAACATTATAGGCTGATTATTATTTGGTTCTAGGACATGCCTGTTTCCTCACGATGTTTTCAAAGCTTAATACTTTTACAAACCCTTTTGGGTACACGAATACACGTGTTATTTAATTTAAAGACAATTTATTGAATGTAGGTAAGCTTATTTTTATCAATACCAACCTGCATCAAAAATGGCGCTATACGCATGTTCCATCAATTTTCTGCACATCGGGTCCATAATGCGTGCTTGCTTGTAATGGACTTTGAAAAACTGAGCATCGAACCCGTCCACTCCATTGATCATACCGAAGTGCTTGGGTATCTCGGGGTGGTTGATGTTCCAGCGAATGTTTTTGTTGGTGACCATGTCCACCTGAGGAGTTAAAGTTTTTCAATTAAAATCTCATCCTAATAATCAGGCGATTTTTTCGCAAAGATGCCTGCTGATGAATCATTAATACTTATAATCACCACGATTCGCAAACGAATTGGTGATCGCATAAGTACAATTGTTTTAGCTGCTGGAGACTAACATCCACAAATGGAACTTTTGAAATACTTACCTTATAAAACTTCTTAGCATAATTATCGTATGAGTAAATTATTTAATTAAACCTTCTGTAATTATTTTATTACAGGCTCATTAAATTTTACTACGACTAGTACACATACTACACATCACGCCTTTTATTCCCCGAAGGTAAAGTAGAGGTGAACCTATATATAGTACTCCCACATTTTGCCAAATTATGTTTCAGTCCCATGTAATAGGGAGCGACCCTATTGCCATCAACTGGGCATAATTTCAGACTCCGGGCTGCAACAGAGAAAGTCCCTTTGTACTCATATCATAATTATGTCATATCTCTTTGTATTTTACTGTGTGTACATAAATAATAAATAAATAAAGTCTAGATGGCAAACCCAATTTAAAAAAAATGACTTTGACTTTGAATACACTTTGCCGAAGTCAAAGTCATTTGACTTTGACTTTGCCAAAGTGTGACAAACGTGCCTTTAAGGGCCGGTAGGAACCAAAATTGCATGTCTTCAATTTGATTTTTCATGAAATTGATAAGATTTAGGTATAAAATAAAAATAGTATTTATATATAAGATATAGTATTTTTTGTGCAACAGAAACACAAAATACTAAAATTTTCTCGATAAAAAAATATCACGAAGTTACCTCTAATTAAATACGTGATATTTTAGCCTAATAAGATAAAATTGGATGATTATTTGTAGTAATACAAGGCTAAAAAAATTGTGTAGGCTTTTTTTTTATTTTATTACGAATCCAAGCTTGTAGGACTTACGACGTTCTTAGTTCGTGGAAGAAGCTATCTTCCGTCGCGCATTGCAGTAACTTCAAGCATATTTTAACCGACTTCTTCAAAAAGGAGGAGGTTCTCAATTCGTCTGTATGTTTTTTTCTTTTATTTTTGTATGTTTGTTTCTCGATTTCTCCGCCAATTATGAATCGATTTTGATGATTCTTTTTTTGTATGGTAGGGCATGCTTCCGAGGTGGTCCCTTATAAATTTTATTAACTTTGCTTTTGTACTTTTTGAGTTAGCTTCAATATTAAGTATTTTTCCCACTTAGTTTATCTAGACGATGTTTTCATTTACTCCTTCACTATTATTTACATCAGCTAGTGGTATTAGAATTTGTGTGGGGTAGGTACCACAACTAAAAAGTGAAAAATAAAAACCTTTTTACAAAAGTAAAAAGTTTTTCTTGTAAGTTTTTCTTGTCTTTTTAACTTCTAATAAAAACTTTTAACAAAAGTAAAAAGTTTTTATTGTTTCACAAATCAGTCGGCGTCGCTCTGTTGAGATGAGATGACTGCACTCAAATTAATTTTTAGCTGCGCCGGTATATTATTTATTTTCGTTAATAATATTTTCGTAATTTATCACATTCCACAAAAGAAACTGAGACATAGAAAACATGAAAAAAACACTAAAACCACTTCCAAAACGAATATTAAAAGTGTTATGAATTGATAAATAAATACATACCGAGGGTAAATAAACATAAAATTCAATGTTGATATTTGAAAACTCAAAATTCAAATTCAAAATCATTTATTTGCAAACATGGGTAAAGAAAAGTGCAGATGTTATACATAGTAATTGTAAGTATATCACAATTTTGGTAACACCATATTTTACCTTTCGGCATGCAAATTAACCAAAAAAATTAAAACTAAACAGAATATAAATTAAAATTAAGAATGAGATCAACAAGCTTGTAATAAAAATAAAGTATATAAATAAATCCTATATTTTATCCTGCAAATATTCAGATACACTGTAATATGCTTTATGGATCAAAAAACTTTTCAGTTTTTTTTTTTAAATAACAGGCGTTGATGCCTCCATTAAGTATTTAGGTAGGTGATTATATACACGGGGAGCCAAGCAAAATATACTGTTATTTAAAAGAGCTGTTTTATTATTAGGACAATAAATTTTATTAATGTGTCGATGACTTTTATATTAATCAAAGAAAATAATGTTAGATCTTACAAAATTAATAATTTCATAAATGTATATGCATGGAAGTGTCAGTAGTTTGAGATCTTTAAAATATTCTTTGCAACTGTCTGTTTGTTTGAGTTTACATATTGCTCGAACACATCTCTTCTGAGCCTTAAAAACATCATCCTTATGTACCGAATATCCCCAGAACATTATTCCATACCTTATTATGGATCCCACATAACCATGGTATGCAGACAGTACAGTCGATATATCGGCCATTTTGGAAAGCATGTGTAAAGCATAAGATTGCTGATTTAGTTTTAGGCATATATTCTCAATGTGTGTTTTCCAATTTTAAACTGCAGTCAATATTAAGACCCAAAAATTTTGTAGTTTCTACGTGAGTGACATTTTTATTTGAGTATTTGATATTAATATCATTAAATTGTGTAACTCTATTGCGAAATATCATTATGTTAGTTTTATCTAAATTTAATTTTAAATTGTTAGCTGTAGTCCATTCTATAATTTTTTTGATGGCCTCATTAATATCTTTTTCAAGTGTCATTCTGTCTTTACCGTTAAATACAATGGTACAATCATCAGCAAAAAGAAATGTCGGTTGTTTTATAATTTTTGGTAAATCGTTGATATATATAATAAATAACAATGGTCCCAATACACTTCCTTGTGGGACTCCTAGGTTCACATACCTGTTGTCTGATGTAAAATGAATTTCTTTATTGGTTTTGATTAATATTATTATATATTAATATTAATATTCGAGTGATTTGGGTAAACTGCTTTCTATTGCTAAGATATGATTCTATAAGTTTAAGAACATTGCCACGAACTCCATACATGGCTAACTTCTGCAAAAGTATTTTATGATTAACACAATCAAATGCTTTACTAAGATCCATGTAGAGTGCACAGACTGGAGTTTTGTTATCAACATTAACCATTATTTTCTGGAGGAAGTTATAAACTGCTGTGGTTATGGTTTTATTTTTACGGAACCCAGTTTGCTCCTCGGTTAGGAGATTTTGCGATTCAAAAAATTATATAATTTATTATGAATTACTTTCTCAAAAACTTTAGATAATACTGGAACTAAAGCTATAGGACGGTAACAGGACATTGAAAGTTTATTATCTTTTTTGAAAAGTGGTTTATTAATGTAGTCTTCAGTTTATCCGGAAACACTCCGTTAAATATTGCCAAGTTAATAATATGACACAGTATGTCAGAAATTTTAAGAGAAACTAGTTTCAATATTTGTGTTGAAATCTGATCGAATCCAGTACTGCTAGTATTTTTCATATTATTTATTATTCTTTGAATTTCACTTGGACTAGTTGGACTCATGAACATAGAGTTTTGGTTACGAGGTATGTGTGTATTTGTATCGCTATTTAAAGTATCTCCTTTCTGGCCATCAATAAAGAAGTCATTAAATAAATTAGCTATAGTTAAGGGATTATCAATATCATTTTTGCCATCGATGCTTATTTTTTGAATTTCACTTTTAGGTAGTGTTACTGTAGCTTTTTTTATAACTGTCCACGTTGTTTTGCACTTATTTTGAGCTGTCTGTATAAAATGGTTGTTTTGGGCTTTTTTTTGTGGAATTTATAATGTGTTTTAATCGGCCTGAGAGAGACTTGAAGCTTTTTTTGTTTTCCTTTGTACGATTTAAACGATAACGCCACAGAAGTTGACGTTTACGCATACAGCATTTCTTTAAACCATTGCTTATCCATCTCGGTCGATTATGGGAGGTTATTTTTGTAAGTACCACTGGAAAGCATAAATAGTAAAATAAGGAAAACAGGTCAAAAAATAGGTCAAAGGCTTCATTGGTATCTTGAGTATCAAATACTTCAGAGAATGTGAGACAATTAATGTAAGAAATAAATTTGTCTAGGTTTTCTTGGCTATAATCACGTCTTTCAATATACCAGTACTTTATTGAACTGCCTATTTGTACAGGGCATGTCAACAATTGGGCTGTATGGTCAGATAATGCCAACTCCAGGACTTTGCCATTACATCCACGTATATTAGTTAAAATATTGTCAATGCATGTTCCACTCGCTAATCTAGTGGGTTCTTTGATAGAGAGTTTAAGATTATTACAAGTTATTGTTTCCAAAAATGTTTTGGTTAAATTATTTTTATTTAATATATTTATGTTAAAGTCACCACATATTATAATTTTCTTTTTATTACAGCAATGTTTATTAAGCAAAGAATTAAAAGAGTTAAAAAAGGTTTCTATGGCTTCATGATTTGACTTTGGAGGACGATAAATACAGATCACAATAATGTTGTTATGTAGTAGTTCTATACCAGAGCATTCTATGATATTTTCAAAACTGTATTTTTTTAAACCCTCAATTGGTTTAAAACTATGAGTGTTTCGTAAAAGTATACAAGAACCGCCTCGCCTATTTTTTCGAAAATTGGAGGATGCGAGAGTAAAGTTAGGTATTGTAAGTAAATTGGTATCTGTATGAGCCATATTATGTTCTGTGAAACATAAGATATCTAATGCGTTTTTTTCATCCTCAAAGGATGCTAAAGATAATGATAAAAGGTCAGATATTGCAATAAGACCGTTAATATTTTGATGAAATATATTAATTTTGTTATGGACGAAAAAAGTTATTGTTTTTGTGACAGGTAGTAGATGTATTTTCCTTTGTATCTATAACTAACTTTGAAGATATGTTTTGAGTGTATTTGCATATTTGTTCAGTAACTAATTGTTCCAAATTATTAAAAACATTTTGTATTCCATAGTTGTTAAGTAAACCAGTGCGTCTTGAAAACATGGTATAATCAATCGATAAATCTAAGTTAGTATCAAATAATTTTACGTAATTATACCTGTGATTATCTGAATACAGTAAATTATTAAAAGTTTCAACTCGATAATTAAATACCGATGAAAAGTTGCTACATCTATACGTAGGTAAGCATAATATAACATTAGTGTGTTGTACTGTTAATAAAGTTTCACGAATATTTACAATCAGATCGAAATAGTTAGTAGATTTTTTAAAGTCCTCATCACCAATAAGTATCATGCAGTAATCTTCCTTTGTGTAGTCTGTAAGTTTTGTATTTAAATTCTTGATAAGTGTCTGAATTCCGCAGTATGGTGTTAGATAATGGCATAATTGATAACTCTGGAACTTTTCCTCAGCAGTTGAAAGTAGATTATTATTCTTGTTACTGCTTAAAATGCATAATTTACGTTTCTTTGGGCATAATTCCATGTTCGTTCCTTTGGTTAGTTGTGTATGTTGACGATTCGTTGGAGGCGTTTTAACAGAAGTAGTACATTCCTGAGCCATGGTGTGGCTTTCCTCTGAAAACTTGAGTATATTTAGTTTCTTTAATTGTTTACAATTCTTCGGGGTAGATTGTTTGGGACTTATACTTTGTGTATTTTCGATCATGTTACGTTTGCCGGAGATAATATTATTATTTGAAATGGTTTCCTTTAAAGCCATAATTTCTTTTGACAGCTCATTAATTTTATCATGGGCAACCTTTAAATCCGAATTTAGTTTATAAATTTGCTATTTTAGTTCTTGTATTTCATCGTTCTCATAATCTGAAGTATTTGGTGTGCTGTTGGTGGTGCCATCTAGTGTCATGCTGCTTGAATTGTTTTCATTCATCGATGATTCTAACACTGACCGATTACGTCTTGATCTACGAAGCGTTATATTCCCAAGGAAGTTCATGTTGAAGAAATAGTGGGAAATATTTTCACACTATCTGTCATTTAAAAATTCGAAATATAATTATTCCGTAAGAACATACAAAAAGAGAAACCGATTGTGGGATACGAAGTTGGGCACTAATCGGTAGAAGTCGGTGCAGTTGTAAACTAGGACAACTTAACATCTAGTATGTTCGTCAAAATTAAGGTTCGATTTTGTAATGTTTTTGAAAAGTTCGTTGGAATGACTGTTATAAAAAAGCAATTTTTTAAAAATTGACGCTGTCTTTAATTTCTTTTTTTATCACTGGATAATAATTTCAAATATTGGCACAGTTCTATTGTAACGAGTTTTATCATTGCATAAGAGGGTTGATATTCATATTAACTTGTTTTATTAACACTTTATTAGCCCAAAATATAGTTTGAGGAGGTTTGAGGTGAAATAATGTAAAACACTTTATATTAGTTCACTGTGTTAGTTTAGTTTGGATAACACTTTCACATCATCTTTACACTATAAGGTCCATGTTAATACTAATACCAATATAGAATAACTGTTTTAGACATTTTTAAGAATTAAAATAAAATACAGTAAGCGGAGCGTAATGTTTACGTGATGGCAGCGCCATCTATGATCAAGATGACATCCATTTTATTTGACAGATTTTTGACTGGTATAGTAGGTACAACCAATGTATTTTTAAATAGGGTACCACTAGCGCCATTGCTTTGTATTGCGGTGAATTTTCTTGCGGAGAAAATTTACAACAAAGCCAACTAGCCTATTCCACGTTCATTTGTAAGTTCGCACTGAAGATTTTAAATCTTATTGCGATTTACTTAGTTACTTATTAATGGAGTAAAATAAATAAATCGGAAAATTTAGATAGGTAATGGGTTTATGTGGATAAATGTACTTAGGCACACCGTTTGTGCACGGGACTTGAAATTTTTCATTGGGACTCTTGTTGGAAATTGTTGGGGAAACTGTTCTCATGATGGGGATGAGTAACGGTTGTGACGGATTTAAAATTCACAATGATTGTATGGGAATGTCGGCATCGCTGAAAGAATAAAAGTTATCGAACTTTTACGGTAACGTTACAAATTAAAAATCCGGCGTCACACGTGTTAGGGCCATAAATCGAACAGATTACGTATGACTCCGGATTTTTAATTTGTCTGTCTGTGATGTCTTGTTTATATCTTCTTAGTTGACTTATTTGTCGTAGTTGCGTTTTAGTTTTTACCCGACTACGGAGAAGCAAAAAGGAGGGTTATGATTTTGACCGGTTTGTATGTATGTATGTTTATCTGTTCCCTCATATCTTCTAAACGACTCATCACGCCCTCTAAATGACATATCATGAACAACAAAAAATATTTTTTAATCATTCCATGTTGGGTATCAAATGAAAGGTATTAGAACATTTCAAAAAGATATACCTATTATAAACCCAAAAAAAAATCCAGCGGACAGCGGACGTTTCCTACGATATCTCGTTTTTCAAACTTTGATGAAGAGTGCAGAAGGTATGAGGGAACAAATGAACATACATACCGGTCAAAATCATAACCCTCCATTTTGGTTCCCGTAGTCGGGTAATAAAATAATTGAAATCTAAAAAAGTGCAAAATTCTATAGATTTGAAAAAAGCAAAGAGTTAATGTTACTTGACATGTTTTCAAAGCTACAATGTCAACAGTTACAAACAGGAACCCCAATAAACTTTCTACTAAGGGACTAGTTATAACAAGCGCCCGAGTCACGCGATTTATACACTGCGTTTCGGGCGCTCAATAAAATTGTATGAATTCCTATGTATCAAGCGCTGCCATCCAAGCGAGCGCCCATGCCGGGCGCCCTTAGGCCTCATTTATGGAGACGCGGGGCGTGGTGTGACACGTGCAGCGTGGCGTTTCGCGGCGCGTCTGACGTTTTTTCGGTTTACGGTGCGGCGGCGCGTGAAGCAACACTTATCTTCGCACGCGTAAACACAAACATATGGCAAAATACGATGTTGTTCATAGAGATGTGTAATAGAAAGAGTGGCGGTGCCCGCCGCGAAACGTCAAGCGTGCAGTGAAGCACGCAGCGGACAACGCTGCGGCGCACGCGGGGTACTCAATCAAACCGACTAGTTTTAGGTTAGCGAGAGATGGGAGCACACATGTCGCAAGTTGCAACTCTCAACTTGCGTCTCCGTTGTGCGATTTACAAATAAGACTGGCAGAAGTTTCCGCCGCGCCGCGGGCATCGCTTCATCGAGAATTGCCGCTGCGTGCGCCGCCGCAAAAAACGCTCCATTTCAAGCAAACGGGTGTAAAATCACTTCTCCGCAAACGCACTCATACAACGCCATATGTTTGAATTCAGTGCGAGCCGCGCCGCCCAACGCCACGCGCGACAATGAAGCCTAAGCGTTTCCGAAAATGAAGCCTAAGCGTGCCCGTGACGCTTGGACGCGAGTTCCTTTTTCACTATTTTTCCTTGTCGTTTTCGGCGTCGGCATTAGTAATAAACTTAAAAGAAACACGGTTCAAAATTTACAAAAAAATGTGGAAATCTTGTTGCGTTTGACGAGCGTTCAACACGCGCCAGCAGCGCGCCTAAAAGCAGCATAGGTACTGAGCACGCACCTCGGGCGCTTGTTATAACTAGTCCCTTAGGAACTTTGGCATCCATGTATACTTCACATAGATGAATAGATGTCAATTCATTTAGTGGTGATGCCGAAAATCCTACATTTATTTCTTTTATACAGAACTCGACCTCTTTGTTTCTACTCGCGTTTCGCGCAGGAAAGGTTTTCATGACACATGCCATTTGTCGTTGCACAATACAGTGCAAAATGCATTAAAACCAATATTATTTTTTACGTGGGTATCACTTTGCACGATCCTCCAAAGCAAAATCCACGATATAACATTATATTTTTTACTTGGTAACACAGTTTTCCACAAGCACGTCGTGAGGTACAAATTGTACAAGGTCCTAAATAAAATTTGGTTACATTTAAATTTTAACTTTTTCACTTCAACATTGAGTTACTAGTTCCAAAACATGAATATGATCTATAGTTCTGAATTCAAACTTTAGCAAAATAAACTACAGAAGATTGAAATTCGAATTCTATAAACGCCAGGCGAAAAGTTTCTGCTGGCGGGAAGGCATTGTGTTTTGTTTTCGTCGTGTTTGATGAGAGGGGTAGGTAAGGGTTGCGCGGGTGAAATATGATTTTTTGCTGTCTGAACATGCCCTCTTAATGTGCCTATTAATTTCAAATAGGCACATAAAAGACACGCCAAAAACAAAGAAAGAGAACAGATTCTAGTTGCCCCTTCCAAAAGGTAGTTTTCGTATGGAGAAGAATGGGCAAGTAACTAAAACGAATCCAGTCGAGTCAGCTACTGAGAAATAAATTATTTTTAACCAGAAAAAGATAAATTATTTATATTTACATTACTATACACAATATTTATAGAACACTACTAACTATTTACCAGAAACAGTATATTTAAACGATAAGTTTAAGTTAAACAGTCGCTCCATGTAATATAATGGTATTCAGCTGCATCCGGTTAGACTAGGAGCCGACCCCAACATAGTTGGGAAAAGGCTATACAGATTAAAACTTGAGAAAAAGATACAAAATTACCGTTTTTTAAAGATGAACTATGAAAAACGGTAGGATTAACCTTACGGGTTTTAAAATAACATGACAAAGAAAGGTAATAATTATTAAACACATAAATATCGCAGAAAACTTCTCACTCTTACCCCATTATAAAGATTCTCCTTAAACTCCAAAACGCTGTCTGACATAGGGAACAAGCCAGACATGCCACTAATCACCAACTCTTCACCAGTCAATCCCTGAGGAATGTTCTCCGGGGGCTGGTCCACCATCGTTTCTTGAGGAGTTGGAGCCATAGTGTCGTAATCTGTTGAACGATAAGACTGAAGGTGGAATTGACTGTGAAAGGTAAAGACGTTTGCCTTCTGGCTAAAGGTTGAACTGATTTCCTTTAAAAAGTTTCTATTTATACATACGATTTAATTAAAATAAAATGGCCGGTTTTTGCGAATTAAAGAATGTGTGGTTCCGTACTATTTTTTTCATTTTTATTGAAGGCAGTTTCGGTTAACTACCAATTTTTATGAATTGTTTTTTTTTTATTAACTTTCTTATGGGCCAACGGTCTTAAACTGTGTGCAAGATGTTCTAAAGTCAAAGTAAGCTTTTTTTTAACCGAATTCTTCAAAAAGGAGGAGGTTGTCAAATCGTTCATGCTTCAGAGTCCCGTCATTTTATTTAATTGATTGCGTAGTTTTTGAGTTAGCTTCAATATTACGTATTTTTCCCACTTAGTTTATGTAGACGATGTTCTATGTGACTCCGTCACTGTTATTTATATAGCAGGTAGTGGTATTCGAATTCGTTTGAGGTAGGTACCACAAGTAAATAGAGTAAAATTAAAAACTTTTTTTTTTTAGTTATTAGTTTTAATTTTTTTTTTTTAAAACTGTATTTTTTTTTGGAAGTCGTTTGTTTTTTATCATCACTTTTTGGAAGTTGGATATAATTTGTAATCTCATGGCACAAAATTAAGTTAATTAGCAATCTAATAAAACTTATACATAAAAAAGAACATTAATTTTCATAACATAACTTGCACGCTAGAAGTCTTTTATCATATTAAATAAAATGAAGGATTATATTTATTATACATTGCGTTAGTGCTTTTTTAGTTTGACAGCTAGACTTTAACTTTGATATAAGTCGTTCCATCGTGCGGAGGAAATCATGACTGCAGCATCAGGTCACCTATGACGTATAAACATACAAAACAAATAAATAAAATTGAAGTGTCTATTTGTCTGAATGTCTGAATAACAGCTTTTTACTGGAATGTATATGAACGTATATACGGTCATCATTTATTATTATTTGTAAAAAATGACAAAAATTGTTTATCTAAATTATACGATTTATAAAGTGTATCCTTAAATATCTTACATATTAATTGCATAACTAAAGGTTAAGTAATAACGATGCAGCAAGAGACGAACGAACGAACGCAATTATTAGTCTAGCCTCGGTGCGCTCTTAAAGTGCATCCTTATTAAAGCTTGTAAAATTAATAAGCAATACTCACATTCTTTCTTAACAAAAAACAGAAATACAAGCGGATCTCCAAATTTAAATTAATTTTTACACTTTCGCTACATTGTTATACTGCATTAAACTAATATATTAGTTTCGCTACATTGTTATACTGCATTAAACTAATATATTAGTTTAATGCAGTATAACAATGTAGCGAAAGTGTAAAAATTAATTTAGCGTATAACAATGTAGCGATTATATAAATTAATGCCTATGGAGTGACCGACTGAACTTTTGAATGGAAAACAAGACAAATTAACATCAATCGGGTCATCAAAATGCCTAGCTGAGTGTTTCTTGTAAACAAGTTGTCTCGGTTCTAGTTCTTTCAGTATTAGAATAGTGGCTTGGAATAATGGCATTTACAGTGTGGGTTTGCTCTGTAAACGGAGATACGTTTTTGCATTATTTAGCAAGAGATCATACCCATAGAATATGAAGTCATAACAACACAACGATAGATAACTATCATTTGCAGAGTTAAGGGACCCACAGGCAGGTGCAACGCGATTCAATTTGTTTTTGACAACATTTCTTTTGTTGTACTAGAGTCGCGACGCGCTGTCGCGTCGCGTCTGTCTGCGGGGAGCCGTAAAGGATCTTCAGGAATTTTCTCTTTTTCACAATTGTGTGTTTACCATACAGGTTGTGTCACCATAATCTAGATATCATAAAAGATTTACTGAAATTAATTGCATTGTCAATAGTTTATGATTTTAAGCTTGTAAATATTTCAGGGGTGTTTTTGTACCTATGTTCATCCTTGGCTGAATAAAATACTTGGCTGAATTAGAACCTTCCGTATTGCTAAACCTTTAAGGGAATAGTATTTACAAAATTAATATCCGAATGGTTTTGTTTAATACATAATCGATATTAAAACTGAATACTGGTATTCAGCTGCATTCGGTTAGACTGGAATCCGACCCCAACATTGTTGGGAAAAGGCTAGGCAGATTGATTGATTGATAATCGATATTAAAATGGTTGCACAGTATTTAACGGTTCATAAACCTAATTAATGAATTATAATATCCAAGAGTTTTGATCCGATCTCAATCAATGGTTGATTGATGAACTGAATTTTTGAAGGGCTATGAGGATTAATATAAATAAAAAGCCTTAATACAAGTAATATAATTTATTATTAAACTAAAATAATAATCAATGGCCGTACTTAAACTATCTTAGCAACTGGTATAGATAAAAACTCATTCCAGGGAATAAGAGGATGGAGTGACAATAATTATCATCCTGGTTTTCGATGATAGCATACTGAAATACGAATAGTGTTCAGGATGCAATGTTTAGAACGGATACGACAAAGATGACAATAGCAATATAAATAAATTACATCCTCTTAAAACATTCAACTAAGTATGTATCGCAAAGGACTTCCTTATCGAATTTCGACAAAAGTTCTGGACCTAGGAATTTATTCACAATGTTGGATACTCTACAATCGTAAGGTGCTGATGCGTGGTCAGAATCTAAGTGGAACACTTTCACCGGCTTCTTGGTATACTTGGATAGGTTGTAGTCGTCCGCCAGAGCCTCTGCTCTTGGATGAGGGATGCCCTTCATAAGGATCAGTTCTGATTCCAGTTTGAAATTAGGTTCGTATTGTCTTGCCAACATGATCCTTCGGTACGCGGCTTGAAGGATGGATCTCTTGTATTGGTTCGAATAGCTAGCCAGCTCTCTTAGTCTATTCACACACGCTTCAACCTTATCTGACCAGCTCTCTGATTTCTCCAAGTCTTTCTGCAGTTCTTCGCTATCCCTTCCAGTCATGAGACGGTACATGTGTTCAACAATTGAATTCTGTAACTCCGTATCAGTTAAATTGCCGACATAAGCGTCTAGTTGTACTCTTAATGCATCTGGGCTGCTGTCCAAGCAGTACACGGTTCCCACGCGACCTGAAAAAATGAGTGCAAATAATTATCTTCAAGAGATTTCTGCTAGTGGAAACTCTACTTTCAGGTATTGAAGTAAGAGTTCGGAATTGATCAGTTGCTGAAAAAAGGAAACCGGTGATTTAATAGATAAGCAAGAGGATTTTTCGAAATTAAAATGTGCTCCATAAAAATCAAACTTCGAAGTAATATGGCGCAAGGGATTCAATCTTTAAAAGTCTTCTCTTTTGTTAAATGTTGTCTTAATAATTTTAACAATATTTTCTGAGGAAACGACAAAAAGAAATTGAAATTGTTTAAAGGAAGTTTTAATTTTGCCGCAGAGGCGCCAATTTGGAACGGAACAGTTTAATAGGCTTTTTATTTCCCTTTAGTAAGAAACCTGGTAAAACGTGGAAAATAATTAATACATACCTTCTTTTTCAAACATTGCAGCCAACTCTAATGCAACGATCACGCCAAATGAGTATCCCAGTAGGTAGAAATCGGATTTCAGCTCAAACCTCTTTTTCATGAACTGGAAATTACAAAAGTTGGTGGTTAATCTCTGCGAGAAAAAAAACTCAAAATATAGAAAAACAAGGACGAGAAAGTTCTAGCTAACTTTCTCGACCAGAGACAAATTTAGGAGACAAATTCAAAATCCGGAAACACACGTGTGGGCATAAATCGAACAGATTACGTAGAACTCTGAATTTTTTATTTGTCCATCTGTGATGTCTTGTTTATACCTTTTTAGATTACTTTTTTGTCGTAGTTGGGTTTTAGTTTTATAACTTTTATTTTTATTCTTATATCAGAATATACAGAAATAGCAATGTATCCTTCCATTGTTCATTCTAAATATTAGTCAAATTTTCAGTAGAGGGCACATAGCATAATTACATTACCATAATTTAAATAATAACACAGGTAAATAACCTTTCAAAGCAGAAACATCGTGTGTAACAGAAATTGTTAAATTAATTGCAAATAAACTCAAAAGAGAACCATCCGTTCCGTTCAAAAGCAAAAACAATCCGTTGCTCCGCCGAGTAAAATAAATAGCGGATACACAACAAACATACTACTTGGAACTTTTCGGTCTGAACTTCAAAAATACACCAGCTGAATGTGTTATTGGGTGGAGTTTTAATTTTTCAGTAAACATGACGATATTTTTGGTACTCCTGGTTTCGACGATCGTTGGAATGGTCCTTGCAGCCATATTTAGCAAAAAGTTTGTAATAAAATACACACGGAACAAGGAAATTGTTTAACATTATGAAGCAGAGTTTTCCTCCCAAACATAATTCAGAGGAAAAGTATAATGTCCTGAAATTCGGTAAAAGGTAAATAATTTAATTTCGTATTCGGTAAAAGGTACACGAAACGCTGCAATTAAATCAACTGTTTTTCTTACGACGACGTAACAATGTTAAAATTTCGTATTCGAATAGACATTAACGAAGTGATTAATAATTTAAAAAATTGGGGTCTTAGTTGGACGAACAAGGAAAACAAAATATACCACAAATTATTCACCAATCATGGTTCACTTTATTACGACGTCCACTGAGTTCCTGCATCACTGTTCCTTGGGAAATATCAATTGAATTAATTGAATCTTTTATAATAAAAGAGAACGACAACTGTTGGGGAACGATAGTAGGTACGGATCGCGTCCAAGCACGAACGGCTCCCAATACTTATAGGTCACAACGTTCTGGATAATGGTGGATGAATCGAGACGCTGGATTTTCTTTAGGAAATATTAAGAGTAAATGTACGCTTCCGAGGATAGAAGGATTGTTCTCGATATTCTGTTAAACTAGATGAGGAGGATATTGGAGAAGTTAGAACTATTTCAGTAATTGTGTGAGACACGAATTTCATCAGATATTATGTTGTTTCTCAACTTTGTTATCATTTCCCATAGGAATTTTGTGTGTACAAAAAAACTTAAATTTATAAATCTAATTCACCTTCATAATATTGCGAGCCATTTCCTGTATACTGTCTTCAGTCATGTCTGGACCTAGTTGGAAGGTCACGGCTTTAACCTTGAGCCTTTCGGAGACGCGTGTGAAGATTTGGTGGTGGCCTTCAAATCCCGGTATCAGCATAAGGTATGTTTCTTTAGAGTCTAACTCTTGCTCTTCCTAAAAACACAACGCTAAATAAGTACAAATCATCACCACCATCATTAAGTCGAAAGAGGTCATCGACTGCTCGACTTGGGCTTCCCCGCAGCATCGCCACATCGACCAGTCCTGCGTGGCTTGTGTCCAGTTTGTGAGGGGTCTAACCACGCTGCGTCTTCCGGTAAGCTGTAGCCTCTCCAGAAGTTTTCAGCCAGATCGGCTATTCGTTCGTTAAAAACATTCTATTATATCAAATCTTGTTTTAATAACAAGTCATCCAAGGCATTCCGATAACCAAATGAAGTTTTCGATATGTAAATACATATATATTGTAATACAAATTTAATTGCCAGCTGTTTATTTATAGTATATTATATCACAAACCTCAGAACCATTACTAAGTTTGGTGGGCATTGGTATCATAGGTTCGGTAGCCATGCACTCGTCTTCGTCAGTGTAAGTGTAGAATGCTCCTAGACCAGCATTAAACCTGGCTCTCTTCTTTATAGTGCCGAAGTTCTTCAAGCTGACAAAAAAAGAAAAAGTGAAAAAAGTTGTGAAAAAGGGATTTTTTATTTTTGCCGCACTGGATTCAATTGGCAGCTGTCCCCAAAGCTATTTGAAAAAAATTAAGCTAACCAGGGTGATGCAGATACTATAAAAGTACAATAAAAAATAAAAACAAAGGAACAGAAGAAGAATAATGGTCTTAATTGCAGAAAAGTTCACAATAAGTTAAAAAAGTTTTGACTTCATGTCAAAACTTTTGCATAATGCAAAACATTGATACTAGAAGTAAACCATTAGAATCATGACTGATAGAGAAGTAGGTTCTAATATTATTATTCTACAGAATGTAATTCATATTATTATCTTACCTCGCAACATCTAGTAGTGCCACCCTCTCATTACAAAAGTCGATATCATAGACACTTTTGACGAGTAATTTAATTTCTTGTAAGCTTGTTTCATTCAGGCAAAGTTCGCTCAGGGTAAGGTTTTGTTCAATATTGTCAACATGTTGCACCCCTGGATACAAAGACCGGTTTTATAAGAAAAAATATATTATCTTCTATTGTATTTCAAACCGGTACACCGGTCAAATTATTATGATAATTTATTGAGCAATGATACAACAACATATGGTCTTTCTTCTTTTTCGTGATAATAGTACTCTAAAAAACATATTTCTACAAAACAAAATTACGATACCGATGAGATAGGCAGTAATAAATATTTAAAATGACGTGTTGTATGAGTTGAAATATCATCGCTACCATACAATATTTCGTAGACCGAATCTCTTTTTTCAACAAGAAAAAATAACTTACCAATAATTTTAGCAACCTTTTCCAAGAAATCGTAATTGTTTCGTTTCTTCAAATCGAATGACACAACATTCGTGTAATTTAGTTTCAAACTTGTTTCTAAAGCGTTCATAACTGTTGAAAGTTTCTGTGATCTTGTTTTAGTTTCATTGTCTAAATTGTTATCGAACTGAAAAAATAAAAGTTCCATTACGTTCTGTCTCGTACGGCAAAAGCGAACAAGAATATTAAATTGTTATTTTCGATATATATCTAAATCACTATTATAAGGATGGATCTGAAACTTGTAGGTACTGTAGCGCTTGAAGAGCACTATCTTGTGTGAGGGCGTATAATAATACATGATCTATTTGTCATCTTATCTCAGAGAAACGTGCAATGTTCTATGCGTCAATTATAAAACTGTCGTTTTTTCTTAAAATAAATCATTTAAAATTAATTCCTTTACTTGAATGATCGAATGCAACCAGAGTTATTTTTCTATAAGCCTGTAAGACATAAGGTCACCTTTTGCATGTAACCTTTACATTTAAGACTTAAAGATTTTATTGTTCAACTAGGACTAGAATGCATGCCAAAAATACGTAAAGCACAAGCATAAAGGCATAATCTAGTTAGAGGGTGCCGTACTACTCTCCTAGATAGGTTACAAAATAACCTATGTTTAGGAGGACATGAGGTATGCATCCTTGAATAAAAGGATCGACGTAGTCCTGTTTGATATTATGCATGATTATTATACTAATAATATAGTGTATCATCAAAATAATCAGCAGCGAACAAAATTGCGGGCAGAAGCTAGTTGACAATATTTCGCACAATAATCTGCGGATACAAAGTAGAATATGTTAAAACAGTACCTACCGCTACAATAATGCAAATAAACCCCTAACTGATACTAAAGAGACAAAATAGAACTCTTATTGTTATCGCCTTCTAAAGGCCAATCGACAGTTGAGCGGATACCAGAATTTACTTGAAAATGGACAAGAAACAAAGTGACGATGACGCTCATTTCACCACAAAAAAACTCAAGTAAAGTCTGAACATCCACAAACAGCACGCTAATTTTCTTTCTCGATCCCGTTCCTCACAGCACGTCAAATGAAATGCAAATTTTGAAATAACTTGAACAGGAGTACCTCATTGATCGAATGGATGCGGAAGGCGAGGGCTGGCAAGCTCGCTTCATTGCGGGCTTCACATATTTTCTCAATGACAGAAACTGCATACTCGTCGCTGGCACTTTTTGAAGAATAGTTCAAGACGACAAAATGCCTGTTGAAGAATATTTTTTAATAAATAATTTTGTTTTTATGGGACATTTTGTTTGAAAATTCTAGGGTATCCATTTTCATTGTCTTTAGAGCTGTATTTACTTGCCTCAATTTGTTCCCGATCACTGATATCTAATTAATAATTATCTATAAATAATTTAAAATAAAATTGCTTTTCTGAGTGACCACATAGGTACAAGATAGATTTTGATGCAGTTTTTACCATAATTTCGATTTTAAGAGACTTTATTCCAAGTCAAGTCGTACTAAACCGGCGAGTGGCAAGCAAGGTTCACTGTTTTATTACAAAATAATAGTATTTTCTCCAAACTGGTTTTAAGTATTAGAGCTATGTAAGGTGACAATCTCTTTCGACGAGATATTTTCTCGACATCATGTGAAGCCAAGTCAGAGGCCCATGATGGGCGGCCGTAAAACTCTCCACACCAGGTTAGCCACACAGAAAGAAGAAGAACAGGTGACAATAACAAAACTTGGGCTCAAAAACATAGCTTTTTGTACCTTTTCAATATCTTAACAAAAATTTCCAGACAGATGAAATTTTTTATATAAGTGAAAAACCTTTTAAAATTAAGTTTATACCTAACGGTTTCTTGTGTGTACTGCCAGTCCATCAACATAAATAAATTGTGTTATTTTGTGGTACTTGACCCTACATTACTTTTCTAAATTGGATGTCTAGCTTTCTACCTAAGTGCTTCATAACGTATGTATTACTATATTCAATGGCACTTTAGTGGGTAGTGCTTTGTTTCTCATAATTCAGTTAAGATGGGAAAATATTTTGAAAAAGTGTGTGAAAACCTTAGGACTAGTTCCGCTGTAGAATAAACCAGTTTAAATACCTGAAAATAACTAAAAGAAAGAATGGGTTACGACTGTGTGTTATGTTTGTGACACATTACCAAACAAAAAATTGGCAATAATATATTTTAAGTTAGATTTAATTTGTATGATTAATACTTACTTCAAATTACTGCAAAGGTTTCTAGAAGACACGTCTAAGTTCACAACAATACGAACGGCGTTATTAAATTTCTGTACCATACTTTCGGATTCCAAAGTTTCTTCTTTGGGTTCAGTGTTGTAATTCTGCACAACGAAAATCCCTAAAACAGGTGCCATCTTTGTTCCTTCTTTTAGTAAATTAACACATTCTTTATCCGTTGATAAGTTTTCAGAAGACATCTTGACTGATATGTTGAGTTTCTTCCACGATCTGAGAAATAAAATAACATAACATAATTTGCCTATAATTTTCCCACTGCTGGGACACAGGCCTCCCCTTGGTGAGAGGAAGTGGGCCGTAATCCACCACGCGGGCCCAGTGCCGATTGAAAGATGTCAAACGTCTTTCAACCGGCAAAAAAGTAGCTTAAATATTTTACTTCAGAGCTCCTCATCTGTAACTTTTTCCATGGACTATTCTTTTGCAATTATTTTCGATTATTTTGCAAGGAATTTCTGAATGCAGTCCAAATTATAAATCGATGAGACTTTCTAATTCACAATCAATCAATTATCATAACTGTTATCATCAGGCAGATTATTATAGCATAGAGAGAGTGTGCCGTAATCCACCAAACGTCTTCGAAAAAAAAAAGGGATTATTTGAAAAAAAGTAGCTTAAATATTTTACTTCAGAGCTCCTCATCTGTAACTTTTTCCAAGGTTCTATTGCAAGGACTGAATGCTGTCCAAATTATAAATTGATAGACTTTCTAATTTTGAGGAAAACAGTTTCAATCCAATGACACGATCGATCGATTATCGTAACTTTTATCATCAGGCAGATTATTTGCGTCCCTTGAATAAAAACTATTTATATTGTTAATACTTTCGTTACTTCTTCACTTTTAAATTCATACCTAAAGGCAAAATCAAAGGAATCATAATAAGTGTATCTATAAAACAACAATATACTTACGCCAACTTAGTATAGCAATACCCAGCCAAAGAGTTAGGTTTTAGATGTAAAAGCAGGTTTCTGGCACCACGCTGAACTAATCTGTCTGCAACTTCAATTCCAAGTTCACTTTCATCACAAACAACAATGTATGTGCCTTCAGATGAATAGTTAAATCTGAAAAGAGGAAATATTATTAATATAGTTAACTGCACAGCTTATCATATGACTTTAATGAACTATATTATAAGCAGGTACGCACTTTGTGCCTGGAGGCTTTTATTAAGATATTAATTTATGTTTTATTATTATTATTACATATAGTCCTCGATTTTTGTTGTTTATTTTTTATTGTCATGTTAGCGTGTGCTAGCTGACATAATGGCTAATAATTAGATGTATATTTTTTGTTGCGTACCTAATGTGAATTACGAGTATGTGATTTTGCATACTATTGTAGTTTTTTTTTTTTTCTGACTGAACAGATAGCTGTGTTGCTGGAGAGTTTGTTGCGCCACTTCTTCTTCCCAGCTAAAGCACTAGGAAGTGGTGGAGGGTGGGCGTTTTGGGGGACTTTCTCATGTAATTTTGACGTTCGAAAACTGCTGATTCTCAGCCTAGTTTGAATAGATGACTTTTGATTTAGATTTTTCATGATAAATGATATTTATTTCTGCAAATTGGTTCATTAAAATATTTTTCACATCCAAAATAAATCATGCTTTAAAACAAGAACAGTTTGGTGTTTCCTATCCAATTACTCTGAGAAGAAAGACGGAAAGAAACTTAAAGGTGACAGTTTTAAAGTCCCGACATAATCTTGGTCTGGCCAAAAATATGTTGTCACTTACGTTATTTCATATTTCCACTGTAGAATTATGTGCTCTGTGTAATAGTTTTTACGACAATCGATATAGCTATCACTTCCAATTTCCTGTGTTCCTTTTTTCCATTATGTTTTATTATAGAAAAAAAAAAGTAAAATTCATAAATACCTTGGGGTAACATTTAACACAGCGCTGGAAACCTGCGGTTCTTTCATTCTTATTAGTACCTTGCCACTAAATCTCTTTAGAGACAAGAGTCTGAAAGCCCTGGAAACCTCCATTGGAGAATATACTAGTCGATTCAAAGGCCTAACCATGCCCTTTTGAATGCCTTCAGTTATCATAAATTGTATTGTCTGAAAAGAAAAAAAAAAAGGTACCTTTTTGTTTCTGTTTTTGTAATTAAAAACATAAATATCCAAAAAGAATTATATTCAATCATATAAAATCTGTTTTTTTACTAACCTTCTTCTCTTCAGCGTATTCCGGTTTAAATAGGCTGGAAATCCTGACACCTTTGTAATTTCTTTCTCTGAATAAGTAAGACATTCCAAAGTCTTCGTTACGTTTCATGTCGTCATCACAGACGTCCAAAAAGTATCCAGAATCGCCTACGCATTTCAAAGCAGACTAAAAGAAGACGAAGATAGACAAATCATAAAACAAATCAACAACTAAAACATTATTACAATGTTTGACATAATTCTACACAAATAATTATTAAAAAGACATAACACGGGCAAAGCCGCTGGTGTCAGCTAGTAAATTATAATCGAGGAACCCGGAGAAGTAAACACGAATTGATTTCTGATTAAAAAGCAACTTACTTGACGTAACAGCCCGCTGGCACAATTAATGGCAATGTTACAGCCTTTCGTATTCGAGTTCATGATGACTGTACTATGAGAATCAATACGCGAGCAGACGACGTTTTTCTCTGTAACATGAAAGACTTTTAACAGAAATAAATAGAACTTATAACATCACGCCTGTATTCCCCGGAGGTTATAGTAGGGCTTTTGCCATCAACCGGTCGTAAATCCAGACCCCGGGCTGCTACTGAGATTTTCCAGATGGAAAAACCCAATAACATTTTACTCGACCCAACAGAACCAGACCCGGGTGGGATTGAACCCAGGAACTCGTACTCAGCTACGATTACAGCACTAGACCAACGAGACGGTGCATATACAATAAAAAAATATCATACCATCCAACTGCGGGAAAATTTTAAGCAAATTTTTTTTCTTCTGTGAATCATCTACACTTGCAAACACCGGGTATCCCAGGAAAAGTGCCAAAGAAATGATTGCCTGGCCTAATGGTTCTTCAGCGCCATTAATAAACACTCTTCTTTCAGAAAAATGTAGGTCCTTTTTATCGTAGATGTTCTGAAGGATAATACAATGTTTGGTGAAAATATTTATCTTCATAAAGTTAACTATGTATTAAATATACAGAGAACTCGACACGAAAAAACAAAAGTATGTGATGTGGTTGTTCTCAAATGTGCTTGAAAAATAATCTTACCAGACAATAATATGCTTTCACATAAGCCAAAGGCACGGTGGCTGCGTCCTCTAAGCTCCAGTGTTCTGGAACAGGCCATAACAGTGCTGGATCTGCTTCCACAATGCTGCCTAATGCACCTTCGGGAAGTAATCCCATAACTCTTTGACCACTGAAAGAAACGTTGGATTCACTTTTTTGTTATCTAATTCAGACCTCGCAATTCTCTTAATTTCATTATACCTACAATTCTCTTAATTTCATCCAGCCCTATGGGTGTTCATGTATCTGACTCCTTCTACCGGTTGATTATAATATCATGACCATGACTTACTTGATATCGATACCACTGAACTCCTTCCCAAAGCCCTTGTTTGTTGCAAGAGAAGTACCAGCTGCATTATGAGCATCTTCACTTGAAAGTCCCACATAGTACACCTGAACAAAAAAGAAATAATTTGAAATCCTTAATAATATACAAATTAATCTCTTCACCATCACAAGGAAAAGTGCTACAGATGAAGTCTTTGATTTGCTTGTTTGAGCATTTAAAACATTTTCTTACCTGAACCATATTGTTGCTTGCAGGCACTTCAGGCTGTTCAACCCATTTCAAGCTATCCATATCACCAGGCAATGTACTGGTCAAGGTGACATTCTTTATAATTGTATCTTTGGCATTCGGTATGCTATAATAGCCACCCCAGTGTCCCTAAAAAAAGCAATTTGTTACAACTTTGGAAGGAAAAAGACTTATTGACACTATCATTACTATTTCTAAACATATAAGGAAACATTTTCCTGTCAACACTGACATAATTATAGAGTATTGTTTACCTTCTTGTAAATATTAATTGACAGTTTTTTCTGAAGTTGATCTTTGAATAGTTCTGATTCCGTGTTGAAGTTTTTCACGTGATAATCATCGACTATTACCAATCCAATCTTATTACCATATTCTTCTCTTAGCTTCTTCACCATACCTGATAAAAAGAAAACATTTGAACATTAACTACAATTCATTTGGAATTTGAAAATAACGTAAGGTACTATGTGGATGTGTAACAAATTACCTAAGAGACCTGCGTAAGGTTGTCTTTCCGAGACCAACACAAGCTTTCTTGTCTTTTGTAGCTCCTGCTGCACTCGTGGTACCCAACTAAACTTATTATCATTAGTTATTGGCATATACGTAATATTTTCACTGTCACTAGAATCAACAGTTTTCACTAAAACCAACGTATAATTGTTGACGCTCATAGCTGTTATGATGTTAAACAGTTTGTATTTGTGTAATATTCTTGCCGTATCTTTTTCAATTGCCAAAATGAATGTTGATTTTGGTAAGACTCTTGACATAGCTTCAATTTTCTGAAGAAAAAAAATTTTTTTTTATTTATATTGATCTTTGATTTCGATGAGGAGCTCGTGGCTAAGTAGTAACAACCGCACGGGTCGATCCACCAGGTTAAGCTACGCTGGCCGGGGTTGGTCCATGGATGGGTCCATCTTTACATACCGAGACTCCTACGTGCTTCAGAAAGCACGTCTGATCTTTGACAGACTTTACTGGTCGTCAGAAGCCCGAAAGTCTGATAACCAGTCTAATCAAGGGGTATCGTATTACCCAGTAACTGACTTGTGGAGGTCAGATAGGCAGCCGCTCCATGTAAAATACTGGTTCTTATTCAGCTGCATCCGGTTAGACTGGAAGCCGACCCCAACATAGGAAAAGGCTAAGCAGATTGATTGATCTTTGATTTCGATTAAAATCAAACCGATTATGGTATATACTTACATGCTCATCTTCCAAAAAATTGTCGACCACAAAAACGGTAGATGCATCCACAGTATCCTTAGTGGATCCATTTAGTATAAAATCTTTACATGGAATTTCGTCAGTAACTTCTTCCAGGACATTCGACATTTCTGGATAATCCGTTGATAATAATTTCATTACTCTTATTTGATTGTGTGTAGTGTTATCAGTCACAATTTGCATGTTGACGTGAAGGGCTGACTTGAGCTAAAAAAAATAAACATGGTTTTTATATGGGTCTACATAATAACTTACATTATTAATTAAGTGAAATCTTTTTGGTATCACTCACGTCAATTTTGCCTTGCAGGAAGTGTGGCACAAAGCAACGGGTTTGTATAATATCAGGATCATTTTCAACAATTGGCATATCAGAATAGGTAATAGCAGTGATTTCTACTCCACCGCATCTGGAAAAATATATTCATTAGTTAATTTTCTTGCCCTTTCTTCTCCATTGGAATGGGCAACTAGGTACATCTTTCTGACTGACCGAAGCCCTTGACAATTTTCAAAAGTGAGTAATTAGTTTATTTGTAATAAATGCTTTGAGTTTGAGTGTAATGTATCCAGTACCGAAAATGATAGATTTCTCAATTTTTTGGATTTTTCTGGGAAGTTTAATTACCTTGTAATATCATATAAATCATAGTACTCAGCAGTCAAACATAGATCACCGTCTACATCTTTCTGAACAATTTTTGAGTGATTTTCAGTATTGATAATCAGTTTGTTTAAATGTTTCAGTTTTGATAATCCAGCGTATTCTCTCTTGAACACAGAGAATTGTAAAAGTGAGTCAAGGAGTGGAATCCATTCTTCAGTGTGTTTGATATTTGCTGTTGTACTGTTTGACGTTATTGAATGGATCGACTGGAATTTACCTCTGAAAATGAAAATGAGTTTTAGTTTTGGCGCTTTTTAACATTGTCATTTATTACACTATTATTTTTTTATAAATACTTACTCGTAGGAATAACCTTTCATGCGTAAAATTTGGTATATGTCTTGGGTACTTAGAAGAATACTATTTTTAATCGCTGACTTCTCCAATTGTCGCTCATCTCCATTTTTAGGTTCCATTTCATTAATATAGCCTTTAGCTACCGTTGTCAGATTATTAGTAACCTGCAATTTATAATTTATTTATTGTAATTTATTATTTTTTAATTTGAACACTACTACAGTTTTAACACTACTAAAGATATACAGTATGTAATCTAACGAAGGGCGTTCCCGTTAACCTGCAGTAGTATAGCGTCTATACAAGCAAAAAAAAAACATCTTTTTATTTTTTTCTATGTAATAAATTATTCAAAAAAATATATAAATTGATACGGAAAAGAAACACTCTGTACACGCACACTTGTCTTTCTACGATGTAATACAAGTGTGCGTGTACAGAGCGTTTCTTTTACGTATCAATTTAATAGTTTTGTGAATATTTCACAACATAAATTATTATTATTTTCTTTTTGTTTTACTGTTAGTAATATTTTTAGCATTTATGAACGCTGTACTATTGCAGGTTAATGGGAACGCCCTTTGTTAGTTAACATACTGTATAATTGTATAGACTGCTTTTTATTAATGACATAATAAATATAAATTAGGTATATTTTGCTTTTTAATTGTTTATTTGTATCTTATTTTTCTTGTATGTTCTTATATACAGGGTGTCCAGTAAATAATGGGCAACCTTGAAATATTAATAACAGACCTTATGGCCATTGTAAAAAAATACAAAAAATATTATCTCAATTAGTACCTGTATAATGTGGTGTTATAGATTAGACATGCATTTTTAACAATCAACAGGTTTAAGGTAAAGTGTTTTTTTAGTTTCAATGTGACTTACCTCGAAGTAATTATTTCCCTTATTAATCATAACACCCAGCTTAAGAGGATCATCCGCTTTAATTTCAACTTCTTCATTAAATTGCACGTTATTAAATTCAACTGAAATGTTCCTGTAGTCTATGCCTATATACATCGCAAAAGTTTCCCAAACTAGAGTTAACATTGCAGCTTCGGGGAAAACGTATACACCTGGAATTTTTTAATTTATACATTTCTAGTATTATCTCCCTGATAAAATAATATTACCTTATCGTATATACTATTAAATGAACAATATTTGACAAGCATAATTATTTGTAATCACGTTCTCGAAAACGGCTCTAACGATTTAGATGTTAACGTTAACGTCTGACCACTATGTTTTATTAACTAGCTTCTCCGTGCCATTAAATAAAGAGCCGCATAAAAAAGAACGCAGGCCATATACAGCCAGTCGTTGCAATCAGTTTAAAAACAATATCAGCTCATAAAATTACACCATCTATAATAGAACACGAGAATCCCAATGAAATATATTCAGCCCTTTTTGATGTTGTGCACAAAGAGTACCTATTAACTTGGTACCTCCGTAGGCCAATCCAAGTAAACCAAATCCAAGACCAATGGGCCACTCCAAGTATGTATAAAAGTAGAGCGAGACTATAAGAGATATACGGTTTGAAAAAATACAGGTTTGATACTCCTTTCCTAGAGTATGTCAAAAATTATTTAAAAAAGTTAGTGTTTTTTGCTAAATCTAAATTGTTAAGCGATACAATTAAAAATTCCAATAATAAAGTAAAAACCACTTAGAAAATTATAAACAATGAAACGGATATATCGGTTAAACAGGATAAAAAACTTGAGATTATGGTTGACCACAAATTAGCTGATAAAGCAGCTAACGTAAATGAGGCATTAAATGAGTTTTTTGCCAACATACCTATAACTACGACTCGCTCATTAAATTTGTCTCCACCTAAAGCCGAAACCATATGCTCGGTAGTGTGTATAAAAGTAGTCGCTTATTTAACTTCGAACATGTAACGCCTCTTGAAGCAGTTAATGTTTTTAACACACTCAAGTCTAAAAACACTGGTGACTGCGGCATCACCATTAAACTTTTAAGTAATAAAATAGATACCATAGCCCCCTATCTAGCTGTTACTTTTAATAATTGTGTTGATCTAGGAACTTTTCCTGACCTCATGAAGGTAAAGGCATACCATTATTTAAATCAGGTAATAAAAATGTCGTTGGCAATTTCAGACCTATTTCTATCTTACCTGCATTTATAAAAATATTTGAAAAGTTAATCCTCAAACAGTTACTAAGACATTTTAATTTAAATAACCTCCTTCATAATGAACAATATGGCTTTGTAAAAGGTAGTTCGACTATAGTTGCTCTGCAGAAACACATATTTAACGCATGGGAGAACTCGCAAAATGATATTAGGGTTTTCTGTGATCTCTTCAAAGCCTTTGATTGCGTGCACCATGACACGTTTTTGCGTGAGCTACGTCATTACGGTGCGCAAAACGGAGCTCTCAACGTTATGAATTCTTATTTACAGAATAGGTTCCAATGTTTAGATGTTAATGGTGTGAAATGTTTCGGGCTACCAGTTCAAGTTAGGTACACCTCGAGGCTCCATACTGGGTCCATTCTTGTTTTTAGTGTATATCAATGACTTACCATTCTATTTAAAAGGTGTCAGTGAAGTTGTACTGTTTGCAGATGATACCTCTCTTATTTTTAAAGTAGACAGGAATAGGCACGATTTTGACGATGTAAACAGTGCACTCTCAATGGTATCGGATTGGTTTACGACAAATAACCTAGTTCTCCATGCCAAGAAAACGAAAACGAAATGTGTAAAGTTCGTCTTATGAATGTTAGAAATCTAGGACCCAACGTCTTAGATAAAGAGGTGCTTGAAACTGTAAACTCGGCAGTTTTTCTGGGGATAACAGTAGATGCCAAACTTCAGTGGGGCCCACATTATATCGAGCCTAACTTGGGAGGCTTAGTTCGGCCGCTTACGCCGTCAGGAAAGTAAGACAATACACTGACGTTGATACTGCTCGGTTAGTCTATTTTAGTTATTTTCATAGCGTTATATCCTACGGTATTCTGCTGTGGGGCAAAGCTGCTGATATTCAAAATATATTTGTCCTGCAAAAACGAACTGTTCGAGTAATTTACCAGCTAAGTGCCAGACTTTCTCTGACAAGTTTTTTTTGGTATTCTCACGGGTGGCATCACAATAAAATTCATCTTCGCCAAACGTTTTAGGTATATATTAGGCAAAATATACACTTACACTAAATACAGTGATATTCACAATGAATATATATTCACTAGAAATAAGGACGAACTACGAGTTCCCTTTCACCGGCTTCATAATGTTCATAACTCATTTGTTGGGCTTGGTATAACCTTTTTTATCAAGTTTTTTGCTAGATTTGCCGTATAACACATTACTAATAAATTTGTGTTTCAACCTGTAAGTTTTCTGCTTTACTTACCATTTCGTCTATAATTTTCAAAATATTTGTAGTCATCGTCATGGATAGACAGGACAAAATCTCTGATTGCCGTTGAAATTCTTTCTTTTGCGTTGTGTTTTGCTTCAGGCCTAAAAGTTTCAAATGTTTATTACGGAAATGTGCTATTTAATTCTTACAAATAACATAACGCCGATTAGGTACCTAATTCACCCCAAAACATGTTAGCCTAATATAAATGTGTAATATTTTATAGTATAGTATTTTTATTATGTTATCTGTCTGTATGTATTGTTCATTGGATGTATATCTGGACAATAAAGTTTTCTTTTCATAATTTATCATATTCTTTTTCTCAAACATGCATAGAAATTCGAGTATTATTTTGACAAACTTCTTTGAGATAGATCGAAATTTGTGTACTAGTTAAGATTAAGTAACTATGCGGCCGTCAGTGTAACTATGGTTCAGGGGCCAAATAAATTACTATGATTAGTCGTATCGGTCATGTTATTTAAAAATGGAAGAAACTTATCAAAGATTTTATTTAAATTTTGATTTGGCTTGCAAATAGTGCTGTTTAAAGTAAAGAAGAAATGAATAACAATATTGGCGCGTGAACAATTATCATTGTTCGTCATTGATTGTGGAATTTTAATTAATTAACTCAGTTTGAATTTCCGCGTTTTTTGAGAAAAGTTCTATACAAGCCTTGGGTCGCGAATCAGGCATTGATGGACTCACGTATGTGTGCCTCGACTTCACCTCAGCTCGCATTTTCATGATCGTTCGTCAATGCCCTAATTACTGGCTGCGACAGTAATGTACTATAACTCCATCTTATCAATTTGCTGAATCAGCTAATATAAATAAATAATATCAATTATATAAAAAGCAATTACCATTTCTCACTGTGATCCCATTCAACTAAATGCGACAGCAGTGGAGTTTCTGTAGCAACTGGAAATTCAATTCTCGGGTACAGCGCCTTCACTTTTGGAATAAGCCCTGTTAAGTACAATCTAAAAAATAACGCCATTATTAGTACGCATAAGAAATTTACATACATCACCACAATATGTTTAAAAAGGGGTTCATGATTATTTTGTTATGATAAATCTTCTAAACTAAAATCAAAATAGATGGTCACACCCGTCATCTTTCCAGTTCACAATCAATTAGCATTTTGCTTCAATTTACAATACTTCGAATCGAAAAATCAAAGGCGCCAATTAATAAATTTTTGCTGAATATCTAATAATAATTTTTGTCTTTAGTTACTTACTTTCCAATAGCTTCCAAGAAGAATTTCACGGGATCAGCGTGGCCACGTCTTGTGAGTGGTATATGAGTACATTCTGCTAGTGAACGTTTCATAATGGCTTGTAGAAGACCGTGAGGAGCTACCTCGATGACTATAGCATTCGATGGAATTAAATTGGACGTCTCTTCAAAGAGGACTGAATTCTGTTGACATAAAAACTCGTTAGGCGGCAATATAGAAACTTTAGATGTCATTGATGCAAACTCAGTACTCGTCAGGAATATTTCTCAGAAACTAAACCAATATGATAAACTATTGAACAAGTTATAGTGATTTTAAAATGCAGCGCCAGATGCTTAAATATTTAATATTATTATAATTTTTTGTTACTCCTCTATCAAAATTAAAACACCACCTCAAGTCACAAGTATTTTTTTATTTAAAGTTATTAATGGATTTACGCTTTATGGATTTGGCTTACCAATAAGTTGTTGGTGTGGTATTCAGCCGAAGAATACTGAGCAGCAGCCTCATTCCATTGGTCTTGAGGTACGGATGTAGACACCCACTTCTTGCTGCGTTCCTTCGGGTTTTTGATGACTTCGCGTAAGTATTTTAGAAGGCCAGGACCTATAAAACATAATTATCGTCTTTATAGTTTCATCTTTATAAAACCAAATTTCTTAAAAAAGACTTCTTTTGTGATTTGATTATAGTCGTTTTCGATATTGCTGTATCAACCTAAGTGCTTGTACACACGAGTGGCATGCGTCAACGGCAGAGGCAACTGCAGCCGTCGACACACGTTGACCTGCTCATGTATTTGAGTACGGTGCTCAAATACACGAGCAGCACGTTGTTGCTTGCCACTCGTGTATATGAGCACTAAGGTTGAATGTCACTTAGATGTCATAAAATGACGAGGTTTGATTCGTCTATGTCATCTGCCTAGCCTTTTCCCAACTATGTTGGGGTCGGCTTCCAGTCTTCCCAGATGCAGCTGAATATCAGTATTTTATATGGAGCGACTGTCTATCTGACCTCCAAAACCCAGTTATAGGGTAATACGATACCCCTTGGTAAGACTGGTTGTCAGACTTTCGGGCTTCTGACGACCCGTTACGACTGTCAAATATCCACGAATGATAGCCAGGACTGGCTTAACGTGTTTTCCGATGCACGGACCAACCGCGGCAAGCGTAGATTAATCTGATTGATCGACCCGTGTGGCTGTTATTACTTAGCAACAAGCCCCTCTAATTTGTATGTGTGACAGTTAGATATTATGTTCAATTGTGAAGTTTCAATTAACTGGGAATGTCTTACCAGCATCCTGGATATATCTTGAATGATACGCAATATTGGAGCATGGAACCTCCCTGGCAAAGATACCGCGAGCAGTCAGTTGTCCAACGAAGGTCTTCATCACATCAGCTGGACCTGATATGGTTGAGGAATCTGAGCTGTTGTGGCAGGCCACTTCGATTTCTGGCGGGCAGAGGGCTTTTACCTGAGGGAAAAAAATATTAACATAATGGAACTCAAACTAATAACAGCTAGAGTTGAGAGTCTGGCAAAATACATATGGTGATCATCAACTTAATGGGTCATGGATGCATGGCTGACGATATCTTAAGACAGACATTTAATTAAATCTACGACGACCTTTATTGACTAAGCAGGGCGTGATTGAGGATAAACAATTCTTTTGTCACAAAAAATAAATGAGTACAGGAAGTTCTAAAAAAATTACCGCCTTAAATCCAAGTCCAACAGCAGCCATAGAACCACGAATGAATGGCGTTTGCAAAGAGACAAGTCCTCGACTGTAAGCTGACAGAATCATCTCCTCAGCCGTGAAGCAACCGTCTGCGTACGCGCATCCTAGCTCACCCACGCTGTGTCCTGTGATGACAAAGATACATGGCTGAACGAATTTTGATTATATTTGGCACACGGCTAAACCATGATCTGGTTTAGGAGATAGAATACATTATATCCCATTATTTCCACGGGATCGAGACTTATGCAGGTGAAACCGTGGGGCGCAGCATTTATTTCATTTCATCTCTACAAATACTAAAAGAGTACAGTATATTACTTGAGAGTGCATTAAAAGAAAGCACAGTGCCGAAATCTTGTTGTTTATCAAACTTACCAATAATGTTGTCAGGAACTATTCCTATTTCCCTCAGTACATCAGTTAGACCAATTTGTACAGCAGCAATACCGACGAATGAATGAAGAATGTTGTCGTAGATAGTCTTGTCCGGATTGGTCAAAATATTCACAATGTCTATGCCTTTTGGTTCTAGAGCTCGTTGACATCTGGAAGTAGTGCGTATTATTAGAGTAATTCCATTTTTAGGGTTCCGTTGGTCCGAATAGAAAAACGGAACCCATAAAGGATCACTCATGTGTCTGTCTGTCTGTCTATCTGTCACAGACAATTTGCTCCAAATCTAATTAACCGATTAAGATGAAATTTTGTACATATATCAATTGTTGTGACTCAAACATGGACGTGTAATGTAAATAAATGAATTTTGAATATGGGTTACTTTTAGGAAACTATAAAGACAATTTAAAAAACAGTTTTTCACAATGTACCTTGTGAAAATAATATGAAATGAAAGGGCTTACTGTGAGGGTGAGTTACAATTTTTTTATAATTTCAAAATAAATAGTTTTAAAGTTATTAGAATAGAATAGAATACTCTTTATTATGTATACCATAAAAAATACAGATATAAATGTAGAAATTTAACATAGGATGACACAATGGGCGGTCTTATCGCTAAAAGCGATCTTTTACAAACAACCTTTGGATGGATTAAAGCGAGAAAGGAGAGATTATACTGAAGGTAGTCATTGGTGTACCATTTACATATACAATAAAACATACATACATAAAGCATATACTTATCTATTATTATTATCTTATATTATTTATATAATAATAATAAACATGAAACAGGAGGAAAGAGCTATATTTAATGACGATGTTTAAGGAGAGAGGAAGTGTTTTAGTTATTCTTCAGTATAGATCATTCCCCTTATCTCCGAAACTACTGAGCCCAACATTTTGAAAAAAAATAGACATTGGAAGGCAATACTTAACCACGGTTACTTAACTCGTAGTTATTAATGTATTTTGATTTGCACTTACTTTTCGATAGCTGCAGCAAATATGGGAATGCGCATCAGGTCAGCGCCCATAGTGGCCCACTGCGATCCCATGCCGCTGTACACGAACCATACTGGACGAGCCAATCCATCTACGTATTCCACTTCCTTTGCTAAACTCACTGTTTCATTATTGTCGTTTGTATCTGAAATAATGTCAGTGAAAAACCTTCTGAAAAGATTCACATTCAGGAGAACAAAAACAAATGAAAAGGGTAAAGTCTTCGCTCGGCCGCGTTTCAGCGAAAGGCGACTAAGGATTGCTTCGAAAGGCTACTAACAAGGTACTCTTCTCAGTATTGATTCATAATTATCATACGAAAAGAGTAAGTCTGTCAGTCCAAAGCGTAGACTAACAACTGGATTCTGTAAGCCATATTGTTTCTTCTGCCATTTTTTTTTAACTCTTCGAGGAAGTCGTTGGCCTGCATCTAACCTGATGGTAAATGATGATCAGACCGAAGGTGAAAGCGAGCTTTACCCGGAATCCTCAATCACAGAGGAGTTGGCTATTGTACCCTCTAACTGCCGAAACACAACAATGCTGTTATCATTGGTGTTATGGTGACAGACTTAAACGCGACTTCGATATGTTATTTCAGTTACATAATAGAAAAGATACAATAGACAAAAATAATAGACAGATTTACTGGTTGCAGCCTCAGCCATTCAGCAATTGGTGGTTCTTTTTATCATGAGACAACAGTCGAACAATTTCAAAATACTGTATCGTTTAAAAAACATTTTAATTACTTACCAAGAATAGTATATCCTCTGCAAGTATGCCCAGCAAGAGGTTTTTCATGAATATCATGAAGAAGACCAATTTGTTCAGCGTCTATCGGTAGTTTGATAAGTTTTTGAATCATGCTCGTCACGCATTCGTCCTGCCTGCCAGATGCGAGGACTATGTGGGGAATACTGCTGCGGTAGCGATCGAGGTCCTAGAAGACCAAATTAACAATGTTTTTTTTACGTTATAATATTTGCTTCTACTTTATCAAGAAGAAGTTATACCAAACTAGAATTATTAATTTATCATCACCACTGGTATTTAAAAGAAGGATTTTCTATTCAACTTTCATCTACTATTGATAAAATTAGACTTAATCTTCCTCCGCGGTGTTTTTAACAAGAATAATACAAGTAAAAAAAACTTTAAAAGAGAATTACCATGTAATCTAAAAGGTAACAATATTATGGTTGTATAAAGTGATCGCTGGAATTACTTATACGATCACAAAAATGTCTCAATGTTAGAAAGCTACACAATTCCTGAGTAACACATGACACTTTTCAAGAGAAAACAATGTCTGGTCCCTGTTGTAATCTACATAATCCATATATGCAAGTATAACGACTAGGTGAAGCAATAGTTCTAGATGCCTTACCTTAGGCTTGTAATGTCCCTTCATAAGGACATGAATGTTTGTACCGCCGTATGAGAATGAGTTCAAAGCAGAAAAACCACGATTAAAAGGTGTGTTCTCAGTTACTACTTTGATTCTGCCCTCACGTACTGAAGGGATGTTGTCATGTGGCTCACTGAAGTGCAAGTTCGCAGGAATTATACCAGTTTGGTATGTCAAACAGACCTACAAATAAAAAAAATAAGTATAGAATCTGCTATGAGTAACCAAGGAGTTTAGCTGTCGTAATAATTACATTTCCATAAGTCATTAATATCTTGATCGAGTTCAGTCAGTATTTTGGTACCTGTAATCCTATACTATTAAATTACCAATATTTGTAATCACGTTCTCGAAAATGGCTCGAACGATTTCAATTAATGTTGTGATATATGGGTTTATGGGAGCGAAAAATCGATCTAGGTCTAGGTTTCATATCGGGAAATTCGTTTTCTCTTTTTTCACCCGAGCAGAGCACGGTCACCAAAAGTTTAGAACAAGATGGCTACCTTAAATTAATGATAGGGCAGCATGGAATTACTTTGTACTATACAATAAACATACATGGAGTTAGTATGAACTATCCTATACTATTAAATGAACATTATCTACTTTCGCCAGAGCAGAGCTTGGTCGCCCAGTCACTCATGATTACATTAGATTCTTAATCAAACACACAATGTTAACTTATTTTGGTTTCTCGTTATTTCGTTTCCACATTAGAAGTTATTTCTGTTAGAAGAGATGTTGGTGCTATCTATTACATTGACTGGCGTCATAAGGGTATACTATATACACCTACCGCTTCGGGAATTAAGGTATGTTTATGGAGTTTATAAAACTCTTTGTACTAACCCTATATCGCCAGTAGTGTCAAAGCAACACAGATAAAGTTATTACCTTCGTTAGCGAGCAAGCTCCGGAAGCTGGCTCGCTATGACCCATATTAGACTTGACGCATCCAACCTGGATTGTTTTGTCCTTTGCGAACACATTCCCGATTGCTTCCAATTCATTGCCATCTGCTTCGGCGATAGCTGTTTGAACGAAGTGAGGAAAATGAATAAATATATGCATAAAGCTGACTACACACTATGAGATATAATAATTATATAGTTTAACCCGAGATACCAAAAGAGAAATGTAATATTATATTACATCTCAGTGTCAACGGTTCCGTTTAAAAGTACGGTGAGCAATATTATCTCGAGACGTAATATATGCATATCGTTCGTTTGCATGAACAGGGTATTAACTCAAAATTTACGATTTTTTACCTAAAAATACAATCCTACTAAAAATCATGCGATCTTTCTAATAAACATAGTTGCATAACGATATGACGTCAGACTGGCGGCCGGGCGGGGTAGTATCTTGCTCTTTTTCACACTTTCGTTTGTGGTAGACAGTTTTACCCTTGGAAAACGCTGTATGGTAAGTTCCGTTTGAATAATACTTTTTTGTAAAATATAGCAATAATTTCAAGTTAATATCTTTTTTGCGATAAATTGTTGCATTTGGTTATGAACGGGTGTTTCTAGCTTAAAGAACTAATTTTGAGAGGTTTATTGGATTTTGTGCAATTCTTTCTCGATGAAATAGTATCAATCATGATAGTAAATTTAAAATAACTTTGCTTTATTCGTATTTTTTGTGTAAAAAGGTATTATTATGTTTGTGTCTGTAGAATTTCTTTTTTTCTCATTAATTGCAAACTCATGAGGTGAACAAAAACTTTACCAATAAAGTAAGTTTAAAAAATATATAGGATGATAAGTAACCAATTATTTATAGAAATGGAAATATATTGATTTGAAAACTTAAAATCGCTCTCCTGAAAAATAGGCTTATTTGAGTTAACCCTGTTCATCTAGACCAACGATAAATCTAATAGTGTGAAGTCAGCTTAATATTTAAGGCCTTGTTTTCTTTCTTCTCTCCGTACAAGCACAATGTATAGTCGACTTCCTAATTACTACCCTAAGGTTGAATGTCAATTACACGTTGAAAACGTCAAGTTCTATTATCGCTTAAGACCAATGTAACCGTCAGATAGTATCTATCTAGTTTTTATCAGAATTGATAAATCATTTACCAGATGAATTAGAAAACGGAACATGTTTTACTAAAACTTATCCAGAGATGATAAATACAAATTGTCCATAGAAAAAGATCGATAAAAAGTATTATGTCAGCCTTAAAAGCAACCACGGTATTTAAAAAAACTAACCCGAAGCATGAGCCTCAATATACTCCACATCACGTGGTGAAACGCCTGTTTCTCTATAGAAGCCTTCCAGGAACTCCTGAATTTCTTGCGGCTGTCGCACTGGCAAGAACTGGTCTTGCATATTACTGCTGAAGCTGGACTTGGTACGATACACTTCGGAGTAAATCCTGTTGAATAATGGGAACATTTAATCATTATAGCAAAAAACAAATAACAGCGCGAATATTAAAAAAAACTTTTTTACCATTGCCCTTCTAAAAAGAAGAGAAAAATATTTTTTTTCTCTTAGACGTGGCTTTGAATTTATGTTGTGTGGATAAACCCGAAAAATTGCTGGTTAGTGAACCAATCTTTCTATGAAATATTTAAACAGGAAACCAATATATGATATGGCTGAACGTATGTGATTAATTTTCAACTGATAACTACATGAAAATCAAGAAAAAAAACTCTCGGACTTTAGAAAATAGTTAAGGCCAATATTACTGTGAAATTGTTTGATCCAAAATACTTCGACACTGAGAAAAATTGTTGTAGTTGACGTGACTTAATCAGTAAAAATTGAGAATCAAACAGAAAAAAAAATCCTTGACAAAACAAAGAATTCTGAGTCGAATTCTGTAAAAGAGTGAATTTCGTAAAAAGTGCAGTTGGCTCTTTCTACTTTGCTGCCGTCGTACTGTCTACACGAAACGTCATTTTTGTCTACTCTTCCGTCGACAAAACAGTGCTCATGCTACGCCTGTAGGACGGAACTGACCGACATCTATGTTCTATGTTAGGGGTTTGGTTCGGCACTTAGTCCCTAAGGTGGACCAATGTGCGTAATGTACGACATTTTAATGAATCATTCAAAATCATTAGAAAATTTCGAGGTCCATTATCACACTTTATTTATACGTATCGATTGATTATTTATATTAAAAGTACGAGAAGTGAAGCATCCATAATGTTTCACCTAAAACTGAGTGAAAGAGACACACAATGTTAAGGCTTCATCTATCTCGATTGATCTTGATTATTTTAACTTGATGTGATGATAATTAATTCTCACTATATGGCTTAGAGCTCATTATTTGAGTTAAAAAATAGAACCACATGGATGAAACTCTGCATTAAGGTTGGCAATTTTTTTTTTTTCGTCATATCTCGAGACACTAGGGTCCTGGGCCTTTGGATCTGGGCCAAGTACGAGAGGTCGAAGCGAACTCGCAGAGGCCCCTTAGAAATTTTTAAGTGTTGAGACAACAACCGACGATTATCCCTGTATAAACTATGCGAGTGCAGCCAAGGACAACCCCCGATTGGTGTAGGACTATTTGCATGTTGTGGAAACAAAGATATTGAATTATGGGTTTGTTTGGCTAAGTGAACTGGTTATCTTGAACTATGGAAAGACTATTTCCCCTGCCTGAGCAATGTTTATAAAATACACAGATAAAATGGCAGGGGGTGACTTACTCACTCAATAATGAGCCCCCGAAAACGGTTGCTAGCACATAGTGTTTTTTCGAACTAAACAGACAGCTGTGCTGCTGGGGTGTTTGTTCCACCACTTCTTCTTCCCAGCTAAAGCATTAGGAAGTGGTGAAGGGTGGGCGTTTTGGGGGACTGTCTTATGTAACTTTGACGTTCGAAAAGTGCTAATTCTCAGCCTAGTATGAATAAATGACTTTTGATTTTGACGTAGCGACAAGGGGCAACATGTCCTGAGGTGCTTAAGAGGAGTGGAGAGGTATTCCATGGCTATCAGGATAACCCCGCAAGTACGGTCAAGATCCCTACCAGTATCTTACTGGAATACTTTCTTCCTCCGGCACGTTTTGTTTTGCGAATCTCAACTCAAACCGGCCAATCCAGGCAAGAATGAGGTGGGAGCTCTGTTCCTCGTCAGTGTTCACTCCAGTCGGCCAATAGTATAATAATTATTATTCTTTAAATATAAATATACCTCTTAGCATCCTTGGCTTTTTGTAAGAAGAGGATGTTAATGGCATCAGACCTCACGGAACCATCTCCATGCTTGTCAAAGCATTTCGTCTTGCCATCCAAGCAAAGGAACCCGCACCTGAGAGAAATTATTTAGAACTTAATAATTTGTGCTAAAAGTATAAATAAAGGTTTTCATATGTGCCAATAAGATTGAAGCTAGACTAGTCCGTTATTTTCGGACAAAAAACACAAACTTATAATAGCAAAGTAAACCGGTAATATAATTTTAGAAAATAAATCAAAATATTTACAAATAATTCATTCGGCTCGAAGGATGAAAAATTATGTTACAGTTATGTTATAAAATTATATTCAACTACTTTGGGTTGCATATAAAACGTAATACGTCCTTCTTCTAAGAAGACTAAGCGAATCAAAAGAAAAAAGATCAATTTAAAATTGTGTAAGATTTAAAGAGACAAACAAATACTTAGACTTACTTCCTCATATTCAAAGCCACATTCGGGTGCAAGCACAGGTTACATGCACCAACGATGGCTGCCTCACATATGCCACTGCTAATACTCTTGTATGCATGGTCTAGACAGGCCATGGAGCTTGAACAGGCCACGTCGAGGGTATAAGAAGGGCCTTTACTGTCCAGCCAGTAGGAGATACGGTTGGCGAACATGGCTTTGTTGCATCTGAAATAATGTTGTAAATTGATAGTAAAAAAATTATGGCATTGACTACATGTGCAAATTGTGCAAGACGCGGGTGGTCATGCTGGAAGAAATGCCAATGGTAGCTCCTTTATTTTGCTTTGTTTCACGGACTGTGCCCAAATAAACGTTATTCCTTCTTTCTTTAAGCCTCATTCAAAAAAGGAAGAGATTATATTTTCGACGAGTCTACTTAATAAAAATGGCCACATTTGTGACGCTGTTCCATAAACAATGAGTACCTGCATGTCACAGGCACTAATGGATCCTACGATACTAATTGAAGCTTATACATAAGCTTAATTTAACTGCACATATTAAATAATATTGCCAAGAAATAAGAATAAATTAACTTACCCAGTAATACCAAATCCGTTGCGCTGAATGGATTCGTAGATGACAACTTTTTCCGATTCTGAGAAGGCAGATCCAATAAAGACGCCGATTTTCTTTCCACGAAGTTCTATTGGGTTTATACCTGTCGAAAGAGAGATAGCACTTTATTACAAAAACATTATTTTTTCTTGTATAAATTATTTCATCAGCACTGCTCTCAAAACGATGAAGAAAACATCATGAGGAAACCGGCATATCCTAGAACCAAAAATTCAATTCGAAGACATGTGTGACATCTACAAACCCGCACTAGGCTCCCGTGGTGGATTACGGCCCACTCTCTCTCACAGAAAGCAGGCCTGTGTCCCAGCAGTGGGAACATTATAGGCTGATTATTATTTGGTTCTAGGACATGCTGGTTTCCTCACGATGTTTTCCTTTACCGTTTTGAAGACTAAAGGCATGCTCAAACCTTAATACTTTTACAAACTCTTTTGGGGAATACTCGTGATATTTTATTTAAAGCCAATTTATTGTATGTAGGTAAGCTTATTTTTATCAATACCAACCTGCATCAAAAATGGCGCTATACGCATGTTCCATCAATTTTCTGCACATCGGGTCCATAATGCGTGCTTGCTTGTAATGGACTTTGAAAAACTGAGCATCGAACCCGTCCACGCCATTGATCATACCGAAGTGCTTAGGAATCTCGGGGTGGTCGATGTCCCAACGAATGTTTTCGTTGGTTACCATGTCCACCTGAGAAGTACGAGTTTTTCAATTAAAATCTCATCCTAATAATAATTATCAGGCGATTTTTTCACAAAGATGCCTGCTGATTAATCATCAATACTTATAATCACCACGATTCGCAATCGAATTGGTGATCGCATAATTACAATTGTTTTAGCTGCAGGAGCATGGAGAACATCCACATGATATGGAACTTTTGAAATACCTTATATAAAACTTCTTAGCATATTTATCGTATGAGAAAATTATTTAATTAACCTTTCTGTAATTATTTTTTACAGGCATCATCATCATGAACTTTTACTACGACTACTACACATAACATCACGCCTTTATTCCCCGAAGGATAAGGCAGAGGTGTACCTATTGTACACCCACATTTCGCCAATTATGTTTCAGTCACATGTAATAGAGCGGCGACCCTATTGCCATCAACTGGGCACAATTCCAGACTCCGGGCTGCAACTGAGAAATTCTAGATGACAAATCCAATACTCTTTGCCTGACCCGGGAATGGAATCCAGTCAGGTCTGCTAGTGAGAAATAAATTCTCTTTAACCAGAAAAAGTATATTTAAACGATAAGTTTAAGAAGGCAGTCGCTCCATGTTCTGTACTGTACTGGTTCAGCTGCATACTAGGAGCCGACCCTAATATAGTTGGGAAAAGGCTATACAACTTGAGAAAAATATACAAAATTACCGTTTTTTAAAGATGAACTATAAACAAGTGCGTGTTTTGTTTTTTATCCCAAGAATAAACTTATCATTGTAGTTGAAAAACTTTTTCTCCCCTAAGGAATATATGGGAGAACATGTTTTTGCAAATGCAAATGTAAGTTGGTCGATTATTACTCGGTAACTTTTAGAGCCTAATTAGCTGGGATAGTTTTCCTTTTAATTTCGTTATATATACTATTGCCGTGAATTTTTTCACATATCCAAAACCAACCATTTAGGGCGGGACTTGACTCTAACAAAATTAGCACTTTAAAGGTAGCTACAAATTTCTAGTACTAAGAGTCTCTGAGCTAAGCCGCGGACAGACGGACAGACAGATAGATAGACGGATGGCGAAACTATAAGGGTTTCTTGTTGACTACGGAACCCTAAAAACGAAAACTCAAAGCATTTATTTCAATTAAACCATTTACAGGCACTTTTGATTTGTCAAAGAGTCGGTCAGTTAGTCAGAGAGTTGAAGCTAGTTGCCCATTCGAAAACGTAGATCTCTATGGAGAAGAACGGGCAAGAAACTCCAAGGACACTCTTTTAAAAATGGATATAGATATTACAAAATCCTGGGTACAGTATTCTTGTTGCTTTTATTATGTGAGAACAATGTGAAACAAAATAGAATCAAAAGCAATTCAAAATTTAAGATTAAAAATAAGCTCTGGCAAATAAGAGGAGACCAGTCTCAACTGACGGCGCCCGTTCACGAACATGACATGTGGATCAGCACCATCCAGCTCAATCATTTTGTAGGGAACCGAATGATCCAACACACGTGCCACCATCAGCGGGACATTTAAGTGAGCATGGCATACTCTCATCTGCCATGCTATTTCAAGTCAACATACATCATACCATACTAAACGGCTCCATGGTACTCACATTTACAAAAATTGAAAAAATGCTTCTAAATTATACAAAACTAGTTTGCAAAGAAATTGAGAAATTAATATAATATTATTTTCAGATAAGTTAAATAAGAATAAACAATAAGTTCGTAATGTCTAAAGAAAACAAAAAAAAAAAGTGGGAAGCAACACTTCCAATTATGAAATTTTAACTAGTGAGCCCAAGTGCCTGTGGAGCAGGACCAGCGTTAAGCCAAACATTTTTATCTACAATATAATCATCCAACTTATAATATGCTTGTCTACATAGTGTGCGTTTAATGCATGTTTTAAATTTCTTCTCATTTAGTTGAAGAATATCGAGTGGAATTTTATTATAACATTTTACACAGTACCCCATAAAAGAAGTATGTACTTTAGACAATCTGAAACGTGGTTGATTTAATTTGTTCCTATTTCTAGTGTTAAAATTATGCCTGTCACTTATTTTACTAAAAAGATTTAGATTTTTCCGAACGTACATAATGTTTTCATATATATACTGACGAGCTACCGTCATGATGTTAATTTTTTTAAACAGTTCCCTTAGAGATTCGCGTGTGCGGAGGTTGTATGGCTCGGATAGCTCTCTTTTGCAGAATAAAGATAGAATCAATATCTGCAGCCTGTCCTCACAGCAAAATACCGTAAGACATGATGCTATGAAAGTAACTAAAATAGACCAGTCTCGCGGTCTGTTAGTTGGCGGATTTTCCAAACAGCGTAAGCGGCTGAACTAAGTCGCCCTGCAAGTGATGTTAAGTGAGGACCCCATTGTAATTTTGAAGCGTAATCCCCAGGAAAACCGTATTTTCGACGAATTGTAGTATCTCCTTATTCAGTACCAAGTGACAATCACTACTTCTAACATTCGGTAACGCGAATCTAATGCATTTCGTTTTCTTCTCATTTAATACAAAATTATTTACAGTAAACCAATTATGGACCTTAAGCATAGCGTTATTTACGTCGTCAAACTCCTGTGCATGTCTATTTACTTTAAAAATCAGTGATGTGTCATCAGCAAATAACACCATTTGTGGTCGGTTTTTCAGTAGATGAGGTAAATCATTTATATATAAGTACTAAAAAAAGAAATGGACCCAATATCGAGCCCTGTGGTACACCCATTTTGACTTTTAAACCTAATGAATTCACACCGTTTATTTGAACTTGCTGCAATCTGTCATTCAAATAGAATTTTACTAAGCTAGGCGCAAGTTTACCCAGTCCGTAATGCTCGAATTTCAAGAGCAGTGTTTCGTGATTCACGCAAACAAATGCCTTAGATAAGTTCCTCCTATTGCATCTTGAGCCTCTTCCCATGCGTTAAACATGTGTTTTAATAAGGTGACACCAGCGTCCGTTGTGCAACGTCCTTTGGTGAAACCATACTGTTGATCGTGTAGGATGTTATTACGATTAAAACGATTGAGCATTTGATTTAACATTACTTTTTCAAACACCTTACTGAAAACCGGCAAAACCAAAACGGGTCTATAATTATTAGTGTCTTTGCTGTCCCCGGATTTGTAAAGTGGAATAACTTTACTGTACTTCATTAAATCTGGAAATAGCCCTTGATCAACATACAAATTAAATATTAAAGCTAAATAGGGTGCAATTGTCTCAATAATGGATTGAAAAACTTTAGTAGACATGCCCCACAGATCTTCGGTAATTTTGGTCTTAAGTTGCTTAAAAGCTTTTACAACGACCACAGGGTTTATATGTTTAAATTTAAATTCACAGACAGAACAGACAGGTTGAAACATTCGCTTTTAGTAAATCAATAGCAAGTGAGGGCGAGGAATTTAAAGTTTCCGTAGTCTTCATTGGAATATTGGTAAAAAAAGTTGCAAATTCCTGAGCAACATCGATGTTAGCGCTAATGAGACCGTGTAATCAGTATTGCGTCTTTTGTTCTTGTTAGTTTCATTGTTTATAATTTTCCAAACTGTCTTTATTTTATTGTCTGCTGATTTAACCTTGTTGAAAGAAGCTTTAGCTGCTTTGCAGACTATTTTAAACGTTTTAGAGTAAGTAGCAACATACTTATTAAAAGTTTCCGTGTTATACGGCTTAAGGCCATGTAGTTCAAATAATCTTTCCCTACTTTTCCTGATGCCTTTAGTTGCCCAGTCACTGAATAAAAACTTAGGGCAAATAGTTTTGTTTTTTTTCTTAAATGAGTTATTAAACTCTGTTTGCACTAATGAAAATAATTTTTTATACATAATGTCTATATTTAGGCCCTGAGTACTTAACTTGCTTATTAGAGTGCTATTAAACCTATTTAAATTACCCGAAGTTATTGGTCTAGTTTGTATTTGCACTTTTTGTAGTGGTGTGTCGGACTCAAAAATTACGGTTTGACCGCTATGATCAGATGGGAGATAATTTACAATGGCTTTATCTAAATAGTCGCAGCTACAAAAAACATTATCAATACATGTAGCAGTAGTCGTAGTAATTCGCGTTGGTTCCAAAAACACATTTGACAGATTGAATGATTTGAAGAGACTTAATAATCTACTGCTATTTGAATTATTTTCCAAAATATTAATATTAAAGTTAACACAAATAATGACTGATTTATTACCCGTTACAAGTTTTTCCAAAACATCTTCCATTACTGACTCGAATATAGAGTAGTTTTGATAATTGGGAGGTCGGTATACGCACACTATACAATGCTTATCTAGCTCAACCCAAGACAGTTCAATGCTATGTTCCACCGATAGTTCAACTAGGTATGTCATTACGAGTCTTAGATTTTATACAATTTTTAATTAAGATTAGTGAACCTCCACGCAGCATGGATTTTCGGTTAAAACAACTGCCCACCCTATAGTTTTCAAAATTAATTAGTGTTTCATAATCTTCAACCAGTATTCGGTTATGCAAATAATATCAAACATTGTTTTTTCTAAAAACAATTCAATTTCTAATTGTTTGGAAGAAAAACTTTGAATATTTTGGTGAAAAAATTTCAAGGAATTCTGCTTAGCCCCTTTTTTTACAATTATTGTTAACTAATTGAGTGCTACATTGTTACTGGTACCTTCTGTTGTCTTACTGACTAGCTTAAAATATCGCTAACCACCTTAATATTAGTATTATTACTAACTTTTGTGGTGCTAATTACATGAGACTTCGACATACTACTTATGTCTGAGTTTATAATATTAAAAGCTAATAGCCATGCTATTTGACGTCTAAAACTAATGGGCAGATACGCAGTATCCCTGGTCGATTTTAATTTCTCAACAAAAGTGTTGATGTCAAAAAATATAAGTTTATCACTATAGTGATTAGCTTATAAATGCATATGGTTATTTAGCATATGTATTGTTTCCCTAGCCCGAAAGGAATTACCTTCCGAGTTTTAAAATAACATGAAAATGAAAGTTAATAATAATTATTAAACACTTCACATAATATATCGCAGAAAACTTCTCACTCTTACCCCATTATAAAGATTCTCCTTAAACTCCAAAACGCTGTCTGACATAGGGAACAAGCCAGACATGCCACTAATTACCAACTCTTCACCAGTCAATGCCCGAGGAATGGTCTCCGGGTGCTGGTCCACCGTAGTTTCTTGAGGAGTTGGAGCCATAGTGTCGTAATCTGTTGAACGATTAGACTGAAGATGGAATTGACTGTGACAGGCAAAGACGTGGGTAAAGGTTGAACTGATACTCTCTTTAGAATGTTTCTATTTATATCAAAATTCGTTTTTATTTAATGAGGTTGTACCGTTTTTTGGAATTAAAAAGTGTGTGGTTCCGTACTATCTATGTATTTTTTTAATGAAATTTTGGCCTACCAAACAATTTTTATAAATTTTATTGAATAATATATATTTTTTTTACCTTTTTTAGGATCAACAGTCTTAATCTGTGTGCAAGATGTTCTAAGGTTAACTTTGTGTTTTGACAAAGTAACGATTTGTCAACTCATGGCAGAAAATAAATAGTTATTTATTATGCAAGGCAAGTTGTTTTTTGGCGCGAGTACTTGTATTGAAACCTGAGCGTTGCGAGGGTTTCAAAGGTACGAGACGGAGAATAACTTTGCTGCCGAGCAAAACACACAACTTTCATGCATTGAACAAATATTGTACGCTTTTATGTACTTTACACGCAATTTTTCCGGAAAAAAGCTAAACTCGGCATTATGTACCACTTGCACTAACTCTGCACTGCTAAACAAACCCAAATGATGGAAAGTGAATTGAATTTAGAGAAGAAAATGATATAAAGTTTTTTTGAAGTAAAAACTTCTTTAGGCGCGTTGAGCGAGTTTTTTCGTGCTGGCCAGTGCGATTATTCTAAAAATGAGGTTGGCGCACTGACATGGAATGAGTATTAATGCATTATCAGTGGACCCAGCAGTATAGAAAATGATTGAATAGAAAGGTTCGAATTTTAAAAACTTTTTCCTCGTTAGCGGAAAAAATGCACTTTTGCCCTCAGATTTCGAATGATAAACAGAATCTTCCAGAGTCGTCAGAAGCACTAAAGTCTGACAACCAGTCTAACCAAGGGGTATCGTATTACCCAGTTACTGGGTTGTGAAGGTCAGATAGGCAGTCGTCCATGTAAAATACTGGTATTCAGCTGCATCCGGTTAGACTGGAAGCCGACCCCAACATAGTTGGGAAAAGGCTAGGCAGATTGATTTTGATTTTGTAGTTTAGTTATTATTAAAAAACTTACATACCTTTCGTGAAATATTTATGGCCGTACTAAGGGTTTATTTTGTTTTTTAGGGATTACTGTGGATATTTTTTCTACCAAGGAAACTACAAATAATCGTGAATCTAAATTGTACGATATATAGAGTGAATCTTTCAATATCTTACATATTAATTGCATAATTAAAGGTTTTGTAATAACGATGCAGCAAGGTATCAAACGTATGCAATTATTTCGCAATTACGTAACGTTCCCTAACCTCGGTTTGCTCTTAAAGTGCATCCAAATTAAAGCTTGTAAAATTAATAAACAATACCCACATTCTTTCTTAACAAAAAATACATAAATACATGCGTATCTCCAAATTTAAATTAGTCTTTTAAAATACCGCTATATGCATGCTTAAACTAGTACATATAAATGTATGCATAGGGAGTGATTGACCGACGTTTTGAATTGAAAACAAAACAAATGAACATAAATGAGGTCATTAAAATGCATAGATGAGTGTTTTTCTTACAAACAAGTTGTCTGGGTTATAGTTCTTTCAGTATTAGAATAGTGGCTTAGAATAATGGCATTTACAGTGTGGGTTTGCTCTGTAAATGGAGATACGTTTTTGCATTATTTAGCAGTAGATCATACCCATAGATGAATTCATAACAACACAACGATAGATAACTATCATTTGCAGAGTTAAGGCGCCCACAGGCAGGCGAGACGCGTTTTTTTTTTTTTTTAAATAACATTTCCTTTGTTGTACTTGAGTCACGACTGTCTGCGGGGAGCGGTAAGGGATCTTCAGGAATTTTCAGGAACATTCAGGAATTTTCCATTTTTCACGATTGTGTGTTTACCATATATTTTTTAAACAATAAATTATTTTTATTCTTATTCTTATATAGGTTGTGTCACCATGATCTAGATATCTTAAAAGATTTGATGAAATTAATTGCATTGTCAATAGTTTATGATTTTAAGCTTGTAAATATTTCAGGGGTGTTTTTGTACCTATGTATTATCCTAAATACGTGACTGAAATAGAACCTTCCGCATTGCTAAACCTTTAAGGGTATTTACAAAATTAATATCCGAATGGCTTTGTTTCATACATAACATAAGTACTGGTATTCAGCTGCATCCGGTTAGACTGGAATCCGACCCCAAAATTGCTGGGAAAAGGCTAGGCAGATTGATTGATTGAAAATCGATATTACAATGGTTAATGAATTATAAAATCCAAGAGTTTTGATCCGATCTCAATCAATGGTTGATTGATGACCAGAATTTTTGAAGGGCAATGAGGATTAATATAAATAAAAAACCTTAATAAAAGTAATATAATTTATTATTAAACTAAAATAATAATCAATGGCCGTACTTAAACAAACTTAGCAACTGGTATAGATAAAAACTCATTCCAGGGAATAAGAGGATGGAGTGACAATAATTATCATCCTGGTTTTCGATGATAGCATACTGTTATACGAATAGTGTTCAGAACGCAATGTTTAGAACGGATACGACAAAGATGACAATAGCAATATAAATAAATTACATCCTCTTAAAACATTCAACTAAGTATGTATCGCAAAGGACTTCCTTTTCGAATTGCGACAAAAGTTCTGGACCTAGGAATTTATTCACAATGTTGGATACTCTACAATCGTAAGGTGCTGATGCGTGGTCAGAATCTAAGTGGAACACTTTCACCGGCTTCTTGGTATACTTGGATAGGTTGTAGTCGTCCGCCAGAGCCTCTGCTCTTGGATGAGGGATGCCCTTCATAAGGATCAGTTCTGATTCCAGTTTGAAATCAGGTTCGTATTGTCTTGCCAACATGATCCTTCGGTACGCGGCTTGAAGGATGGATCTCTTGTATTGGTTCGAATAGCTAGCCAGCTCTCTTAGTCTATTCACACACGCTTCAACCTTCTCTGACCAGCTCTCTGATTTCTCCAAGTCTTTCTGCAGTTCTTCGCTATCCCTTCCAGTCATGAGACGGTACATGTGTTCAACAATTGAATTCTGTAACTCCGTATCAGTTAAATTGCCGACATAAGCGTCTAGTTGTACTCTTAATGCATCTGGGCTGCTGTCCAAGCAGTACACGGTTCCCACGCGACCTGAAAAAATGATTGCAAATAATTATCTTCAAGAGTTTTCTGCTAGTGGAAACTCTACTATTGTATTGAGGTTAGAGTTCGGAATTGATCAGTTGCTGAAAAAAGGAAACCGGTGCTTTAATAGATAAGCAAGAGGATTTTTCGAAATTAAAATGTGCTCCATAAAAGTCAAACTTGGAAGTAATGTGACGCAAGGGATTCAATCTTTAAAAGTCTTCCCTTTTGTTAAATGTTGTCTTAATAATTTTAACATTATTTTCTGAGGGAACGACAATAAGAAATTGAAATTGTTTAAAGGAAGTTCTAATTTTGCCGCAGAGGCGCCGATGTGGAACGGAACAGTTTAATAGGCTTTTTATTTCCCCTTAGTAAGAAACCTGGTGGTAATGTTGGAAATTAAGTAAAATAATGCATACATACCCTCTTTTTCAAACATTGCAGCCAACTCTAATGCAACGATCACGCCAAATGAGTATCCCAGTAGGTAGAAATTGGATTTCAGCTCAAACCTCTTTTTCATGAACTGGAAATTACAAGAGTTATGGTTAATCTGTGTGAGAAAAAAACTCAATATCCGGAGACACACGTGTGGGCACAAATCGAACAGATTACGTGGGACTCCGGATTTTTTATTTGTCCGTCTGTGATGTCTTTTTTATACCTTTTTAGATTACTTTTTTGTCGTAGTTGGGTTTTAGTTTTATAACTTTTATTTTTGCCTACAAAAATAGCAATGTATCCTTCCATTGTTCGTTCTAAATATTAGTCAAATTTTCAGGAGAGGGCTTTCACATAGCATAATTTAAATAATAACACAGGTGAATAACCTTTCACAGCAGAAACATCGTGTGTAACAGAAATTGTTAAATTAACTGCAAATAAACTCAAAAGAGAACCGTCCGTTCCGTTCAAAAGCAAAAACAATCCGTCGTTCCGCCGAGTAAAATAAATAGCGGATACACAACAAACATGGACTACTTGGAACTTTTCGGTCTGAACTTCAAAAATACACCAGCTGAATGTGTTATTGTGTGGAGTTTTAATTTCAGTAAACATGACGATATTTTTGGTACTCCTGGTTTCGACGATCGTTGGAATGGTCCTTGCAGCCATAATTAGCAAAAAGTTTGTAATAAAATACACACGGAACACGGAAATTGTTTAACATTATGAAACAGAGTTTCTCCTCCCAAACATAATTCAGAGGAAAAGTATAATGTCTTGAAATTCGGTAAAAGGTAAACAATTTAATTTCGTATTCGGTAAAAGGTACACGAAACGCTGCAATTAAATCAACTGTTTTTTTTACGACGACGTAAAAATGTTAAAATTTCTGATTCGAATTAATAATTAAAAAAATTGGGGTCTCAGTTGGACGAACAAGGAAAACAAAATATACCACAAATTATTCACCAATCACGGTTCACTTTATTACGACGTCCACTGAGTTACTGCATCACTGTTCCTTGGGTAATATCAATTGAATTAATTCCATCTTTTATGATAAAAGAGAACGACAACTGTTGGGGAACGATAGTAGGTACGGATCGCGTACAAACACGAACGGCTCCCAATACTTATAGGTCACAACGTTCAATACTTAATAAATATACGGGAAATGGTGGATGAATCGAGACGCTGGATTTTCTTTAGGAAATATTAAGAGTAAATATACGCTTCCGAGGATAGAAGGATTGTTCTCGATATTCTGTTAAACTGGATGAGGAGGATATTGGAGAAGTAAGAAATATTACAGTAATTGTGTGAGACACGAATTTCATCAGATATTATGTTGTTTCTCAACTTTGTTATCATATCCCATAGGAATTTTGTGTGTACAAAAAAACTTAAATTTATAAATCTAACTCACCTTCATAATATTGCGAGCCATTTCCTGTATACTGTCTTCAGTCATATCTGGACCTAGTTGGAAGGTCACGGCTTTAACCTTGAGCCTTTCGGAGACGCGTGTGAAGATTTGGTGGTGGCCTTCAAATCCCGGTATCAGCATAAGGTATGTTTCTTTAGAGTCTAACTCTTGCTCTTCCTAAAAACACAACGCTAAATAAGTACAAATCATCACCATCATCATTAAGTCGAAAGAGGTCGTCGACTGCTTGACTTGGGCTTCCCCGCAGCATCGCCACATCGACCAGTCCTGAGTGGCTTGTGTCCAGTTTGTGAGGGGTCTAACCACGCAGCGTGTTTCAGTAAGCTGTAGCCTCTCCAAAAGTTTTCAGCCCGATCGGCTATTCGTTCGTTAAAAACATTCTATTATATCAAACCTTATTTTAACAAGCCATCCAAGGCATCCCGATAATCAAATGAAGTTTTCGATATGTAAATATATAATTTTTATTTTTTTATTTTTTATAATACAAAATAGGGTTGTAATACAAATTTAATTGCCAGCTGTTTGTTTATAGTATATTATATCACAAACCTCAGAACCATTACTAAGTTTGGTGGGCATTGGTATCATAGGTTCGGTAGCCATGCACTCGTCTTCGTCAGTGTAAGTGTAGAATGCTCCTAGACCAGCATTAAACCTGGCTCTCTTCTTTATAGTGCCGAAGTTCTTCAAGCTGAGAAAAAAAAAGTTGTGTGTTGTGAAAAAGGGATTAATTACATGCACGAAGTCAAATGTTTTATAATTATTTTTTATTTTTGCCGCATTGGGTTAAATTGGTAGCTGTCCCCAAAGCTGTTTGAAAAAATTTAAGCTAACCAGGGTGATGCAGATACTAATAAAAGTACAATAAAAAATAAAAACAAAGGAACAGAAGAAGAATAATGGTCTTAATTGCAGAAAAGTTAAAAATAAGTTAAAAAAGTTTTGACTTCAAGTCAAAACTTTTGCATGTTGCAAAACATTGATACGAAAAGTTAACCATTAGAATCATGACTGATAGAGAAGTAGGTTCTAATATTATTATTCTGCAGAATGTAATTCATATTATTATCTTACCTCGCAACATCTAGTAGTGCCACCCTCTCATTACAAAAGTCGATATCATAGACACTTTTGACGAGTAATTTAATTTCTTGTAAGCTTGTTTCATTCAGGCAAAGTTCGCTCAGGGTAAGGTTTTGTTCAATATTGTCAACATGTTGCACCCCTGGATACAAAGACCGGTTTTATAAGAAAAAATATATTATCTTCTATTGTATTTCAAAGCGGTACACAATAGGTCAAAAGTATTATGATAATTTATTGAGCAATGATACAACAACATATGGTCATTCTTCTTTTTCGTGATAATAGTACTCTAAAAAACATATTTCTACAAAACTTTATTATATATAGTAGTAGAGATAGGCAGTAATGCCAATAAATATTTAAAATAACGCGTTGTATGAGTTGAAATATCATCGCTACCATACAATATTTCGTAGACCGAATCTCTTTTTTCAACAAGAAAAAATAACTTACCAATAATTTTAGCGACCTTTTCCAAGAAATCGTAATTGTTTCGTTTTTTCAAATCGAATGACACGACATTCGTGTAATTTAGTTTCAAACTTGTTTCCAAAGCGTTCATAACTGTTGACAGTTTCTGTGATCGTGTTTTAGTTTCATTGTCTAAATTATTATCGAACTGAAATAATAAAAGTTCCATTACGTTCTGTCTAGTACGGCAAAAGCGAACAAGAATATTAAATTGTTATTTTCGATATATACCTAAATCACTAATAAGCAGGGATCTGAAACTTGTAGGTATTTTAGCGCTTGAAGAGCACTATCTTGTGTGAGGGCGTAGAATAATATATGATCTATTTGTCATCTTATCTCAGAGAAACGTGCAATGTTCCATGCGTCAATTATAAAACTGTCGTATTTTATTTAAAAAAAAAACAATAAAATTAATTCCTTTACTTGAATGATCGAATGCAACCAGAGTTATTTTTCTATAAGCCTGTAAGACATAAGGTCACCTTTTGCATGTAACCTTTACATTTAAGATTTGAAGATTTTATTGTTCAACTAGGACTAGATTACATCACAAAAATACATAAAGCACAAGCATAAAGGCATAATCTAGTTAGTGGGTGCCGTACTACTCTCCTAGATAGTTTACAAAATAACCTGTGTTTAGGAGGGCATGAGGTATGCATCCTTGAATAAAAGGATCGACGTAGTCCTGTTTGATATTATGCATGATTATTATATTACTAATAATATAGTGTATCATTAAAATAATCAGCAGCGAACAAAATCGCGGGCAGAAGCTAGTTGACAATAATTTGCACAATAATCTGCAGATACAAAGTAGAATATGTTAAAACAGTACCTACCGCTACAAGAATGCAAAGAAACCCCTAACTGATACTAAAGAGACAAAATAGAACTCTTATTGTTATCGCCTTCTAAAGGCCAATCGACAGTTGAGCGGATACCTGAATTTAGCATAAAAGCACCTCATAAAATTTATTATTGAAAATGGACAAGAAACAAAGTGATGATGACGCTCATTTCACCGCAAAAAAACTCAAGTAAAGTCTGAACATCCACAAACAGCACGCTAATTTTCTTTCTCGATCCCGTTCCTCACAGCACGTCAAATGAAATGCAAATATTGAAATAACTTGAACAGGAATACCTCATTGATCGAATGGATGCGGAAGGCGAGGGCTGGCAAGCTCGCTTCATTGCGGGCTTCACATATTTTCTCAATCACAGAAACTGCATACTCGTCGCTGGCACTTTTTGAAGAATAGTTCAAGACGACAAAATGCCTGTTGAAGAATATTTTTTAATAAATCATTTTGTTTTTATGGGACATTTTGTTTGAAAATTCTAGGGTATCCATTTTCATTGTCTTAAGAGCTGTATTTACTTGCCTCAATTTGTTACCGATCACTGACATCTAATTAATAATTATCTATAAATAATTTAAAATAAAATTGCTTTTCTGAGTGACCACATAGGTCTTATAAGCTACAAGATAGATTTTGATGCAGTTTTTACCATAATTTCGATTTTAAGAGACTTTATTCCAAGTCAAGTCGTACTAAACCGGGGAGTGGCAAGCAAGGTTCACTGTTTTATTACAAAATAATAGTATTTTCTCCAAACTGGTTTTAAGTATTAGAGCTATGTAAGGTGACAATCTCTTTCGACGAGATATTTATATATCTCGACGGCATGTGAAGCCAAGTCAGAGGCCCATGATGGGCGGCCGTAAAACTCTTGACACCAGGTTAGTCACACAGAAAGAAGAAGAACAGGTGAAAATAATAGACCTTGGGCTCAAAAACATAGCTTTTTGTACCTTTTCAATATCTTAACAAAAATTTCTAGACCGTCGAACATTTTTATAAAAGTGAAAAACCTTTTAAAATAATGTTTATAACGATTTATCGTGTGTACTGCCAGTCCATCAACAAAAATAAATTGTGTTATTTTGGTACTTGTCCCTACATTACTTTTGTAAATTGGATGTCTAGCTTTCTACCTAAGTGCTTCATAACGTATGTATTACGTTATTCAATGGCACTTTAGTGGGTAGTGTTTTGTTTCTCATAATTCAGTTAAGATGGGAAAATATTTTGAAAAAGTGTGTGAAAACCTTAGGACCAGTTCCGCTGTAGAATATACCAGTTTAATTAACTGAAAATAACTAAAAGAAAGAATGGGTTACGACTGTGTGTTATGTTTATGACACATTTCCATATATAATATTTTAAGTTAGATTTGATTTGTATGAATAATACTTACTTCAAATTACTGCAAAGGTTTCTAGAAGACACGTCTAAGTTCACAACAATACGAACGGCGTTATTAAATTTCTGTACCATACTTTCGGATTCCAAAGTTACTTCTTTGGGTTCAGTGTTGTAATTCTGCACAACGAAAATCCCTAGAATAGGTGCCATCTTTGTTCCTTCTTTTAGTAAATTAACACATTCTTTATCCGTTGATAAGCTTTCAGAAGACATCTTGACTGATATGTTGAGTTTCTTCCACGATCTGAGAAATAAAATAACATAACATAAACATAACATAATCAGCCTATAATGTTCCCATTGCTAGAGCACAGGCCTCCTCTCGGTGAGAGAGAGTGTGCCGTAATCCACCACGCGGGCCCAGTGCGGGTTGAAAGTTGTCAAACGTCTTCGAAAAAACAAAGGGATTATTTGAAAAAAGTAACTTAAATATTTTACTTCAGAGCTCCTCATCTCTAACTTTTTCCAAGGTTCTATATTGCAAGGACTGAATGCTGACCAAATTATAAATCGTTAGACTTTCTAATTTTGAGGAAAACAGTTTCAATCCAATGACACGATCCATCGATTATCGTAACTTTTATCATCAGGCAGATTAATTGCCAGTGCCGTCACTCGAATAAAAACTATTTATATTGTTAATACTTTCGTTACTTCTTCACTTTTGAAATCCTACCTAAAGGCAAAATCAAAGGAATCATAATAAGTGTATCTATAAAACAACAATATACTTACGCCAACTTAGTATAGCAATACCCAGCCAAAGAGTTAGGTTTTAGATGTAAAAGCAGGTTTCTGGCACCACGCTGAACTAATCTGTCTGCAACTTCAATTCCAAGTTCACTTTCATCACAAACAACAATGTATGTGCCTTCAGATGAATAGTTAAATCTGAAAAGAGGAAATATTATTAATATAGTTAACTGCACAACTTATCCTATGAATTTAATGAACTATATTATAAGCAGGTACGCACTTTGTGCCTGGAGGCTTTTATTAAGATATTAATTTATGTTTACATTTACTTTTTATTTCAGCTTGAGTAGGTACATATAGTCCTCGATTTTTGTTGTTTTTTTTTATTGTCATGTTAGCGTGTGCTAGCTGACATAATGGCTAATAATTAGATGTATATTTTTTGTTGCGTACCTAATGTGAATTACGTGTATGTGATTTTGCATACTATTGTATAGTTTTTTTTTTTTTCTAACTGAACAGACAGCTGTGCTGCTGGAGAGTTTGTTGCACCACTTCTTCTTCCCAGCTAAAGCACTAGGAAGTGGTGGAGGGTGGGCGTTTTGGGGGACTGTCTCATGTAATTTTGACGTTCGAAAAGTGCTGATTCTCAGCCTAGTTTGAACAGATGACTTTTAATTTAGATTTTTCATGATAAATGATATTTATTTCTGCAAATTGGCTCAATAAAATATTTTTACACGTCCAAAATAAATCATGCTTTAAAACAAGAACAGTTCGGTGTTTCCTATCCAATTACTCTGAGAAGAAAGACGGAAAGAAACTTAAAGGTGACAGTTTTAAAGTCCCGACATAATCTTGGTCTGGCCATAAAAATATGTTGTCACTTACGTTATTTCATATTTCCACTGTAGAATTATGTGCTCTGTATAATATTTTTTACGACAATCTATATAGCTATCACTTCCAATTTCCTGTGTTCCTTTTCTCCATAAAGTTTTTAGTAAAGAAAAAAAAAAGTAAAATTCATAAATACCTTGGGGTAACATTTAACACAGCGCTTGAAACCTGCGGTTCTTTCATTCTTATTAGTACCTTGCCACTAAATCTCTTTAGAGACAAGAGTCTGAAAGCCTTGGAAACCTCCATTGGAGAATATACTAGTCGATTCAAAGGCCTAACCATGCCCTTTTGAATGCCTTCAGTTATCATAAATTGTATTGTCTGAAAGAAAAAATAAAATGGTGCCTTTTTGTTTCTGTTTTTGTAATTCAAAACATAAATATCCAAAAAGAATTATATTCAATCATATAAAATCTGTTTTTTTACTAACCTTCTTCTCTTCAGCGTATTCCGGTTTAAATAGGCTGGAAATCCTGACACCTTTGTAATTTCTTTCTCTGCATAAGTAAGACATTCCAAAGTCTTCGTTACGTTTCATATCGTCATCACAGACGTCCAAAATGTATCCAGAATCACCTACGCATTTCATAGCAGACTAAAAGAAGACGAAGATAGACAAATAATAAAACAAATCAACAACTAAAACATTATTACAATGTTCGACATAATTCTACACAAATAATTATTAAAAAGAGAAAATATTTCAATTTTGTTTGTAATAAATAAACTCAAAAACTACTTGACCGGTTCAAAAAAACTATTTCACAAGTATAATGCTATATTGTCACTGAGTAACATAGGCTATAATTTACAAAGACATAACACGGGCAAAGCCGCTGGTGTCAGCTAGTAAATTATAATCGAGGAACCTGGAGAAGTAAATACGAATTGATTTCTGATTAAAAAGCAACTTACATGACGTAACAGCCCGCTGGCACAATTAATGACAATGGTACAGCCTTTCGTATTCGAGTTCATGATGACTGTACTATGAGAATCAATACGCGAGCAGACGACGTTTTTCTCTGTAACATGAAAGACTTTTAACAGAAATAAATAGAACTTATAACATCACGCCTGTATTCCCCGGAAGTTTAGGCCTATAGTACACCCACATTTTGCCAGTTATGTTTAAGTCCCATGTAATAGGGCCTTTGCCATCAACCGGTCGTAAATCCAGACCCCGGGCTGCTACTGAGATTTTCCAGATGGAAAAACCCAATAACATTTTACTCGACCCAACAGAACCAGACCCGGGTGGGATCGAACCAAGGAACTCGTACTCAGCTACGATTACAGCACTAGACCAACGAGACGGTGCATATACAATAAAAAAATATCATACCATCCAACTGCGGGAAAATTTTGAGCAAATTTTTTTTCTTCTGTGAATCATCTACACTTGCAAACACCGGGTATCCCAGGAAAAGTGCCAAAGAAATGATTGCCTGGCCTAATGGTTCTTCAGCGCCATTAATAAACACTCTTTTTTCAGAAAAATTGAGGTCCTTTTTATCGTAGATGTTCTGAAGGATAATACAATGTTTGGTGAAAATATTTATCTTCATAAAGTTAACTATGTATTAAATATACAGAGAACTCGACACGAAAAAACAAAAGTATGTGATGTGGTTGTTCTCAAATGTGCTTGAAAAATAATCTTACCAGACAATAATATGCTTTCACATAAGCCAAAGGAACGGTGGCTGCGTCCTCTAAGCTCCAGTGTTCTGGAACAGGCCATAACAGTGCTGGATCTGCTTCCACAATGCTGCCTAATGCACCTTTGGGAATTAATCCCATAACTCTTTGACCACTGAAAGAAACGTTGGATTCAGTTTTTTGTTATCTAATTCAGACCTCGCAAGTGCAATAAAAAAATTCAGAAGTCATTTTTGTTGGAAAATGACTTCAACATCCTCATTGGCAACCTTGTGAGTAATACTGCTGAGGTCTCCTCTCTTTAGCGACGAGTTTCCCTGGTCCATGCGAGTCTTCACCAGATCTTACCTACAATTCTCTTAATTTCATCCAGCCCTATGGGTGTTCATGTATCTGACTCCTTCTACCGCCTGATTATAATATCATGGCCATGACTTACTTGATATCAATACCACTGAACTCCTTCCCAAAGCCCTCGTTTGGTGCAAGAGAAGTACCAGCTGCATTATGAGCATCTTCACTTGAAAGTCCCACATAGTACACCTGAACAAAAAAGAAATAATTTGAAATCCTTAATAATATATAAATTAATCTCTTCATCATCACAAGGAAAAGTGCTACAGATGAAGTCTTTGATTTGTTTGTTTGAGCACTTCAAACATTTTCTTACCTGAACCATAGTATAGCTTGCAGGCACGTCAGGCTGTTCAACCCATTTCAAGCTATCCATATCACCAGGCAATGTACTGGTCAAGGTGACATTCTTTATAATTGTATCTTTGGCATTTGGTATGCTATAATAGCCACCCCAGTGTCCCTAAAAAAAGCAATTTGTTACAACTTTGGAAGGAAAAGACTTATTAACACTATCGTTACTATTTCTAAACATATAAAGAAACATTTTTCTGTCAACACTGACATAATTATAGAGTATTGTTTACCTTCTTGTAAATATTAATTGACAGTTTTTTCTGAAGTTGATCTTTGAATAGTTCTGATTCCGTGTTGAAGTTTTTCACGTGATAATCATCGACTATTACCAATCCAATCTTATTACCATATTCTTCTCTTAGCTTCTTCACCATACCTGATAAAAAGAAAATTTGAACATTAACTACAATTCATTTGGAATTTGAAAATAACGTAAGGTACTATGTGGATGTGTAACAAAATTACCTAAGAGACCTGCGTAAGGTTGTCTTTCCGAGACCAACACAAGCTTTCTTGTCTTTTCTAGCTCCTGCTGCACTCGTGGTACCCAACTAAACTTATTATCATTAGTTATTGGCATATACGCAATATTTTCACTGTCACTAGAATCAACAGTTTTCACTAAAACCAACGTATAATTGTTGACGCTCATAGCTGTTATGATGTTAAACAGTTTGTATTTGTGTAATATTCTTGCCGAATCTTTTTCAATTGCCAAAATGAATGTTGATTTTGGTAAGACTCTTGACATAGCTTCAATTTTCTGAAAAAAAATATTGTTTTATTTATATTGATCTTCGATTTCGATGAGAAGCTCGTGGCTAAGTAGTAACAACCGCACGGATCGATCCACCAGGTTAAGCTACGCTGGCCGGGGTTGGTCCATTGATGGGTCTATCTTTACATACCGAGACTCCTACGTGCACGTCAGATCTTTGACAGTCTTTACGGGTCGTCAGAAGCCCGAAAGTCTGACAACCAGTCTTACCAAGGGGTATCGTATTACCCAGTAACTGAGTTGTGGAGGTCAGATAGGCAGTCGCTCCATGTAAAATACTGGTACTTATTCAGCTGCATCCGGTTAGACTGGAAGCCGACCCCAACATAGGAAAAGGCTAAGCAGATTGATTGATCTTTGATTTCGATTAAAATCAAACCGATTATGGTATATACTTACATGCTCATCTTCCAACAAATTGTCGACCACAAAAACGGTAGATGTATCCACAGTATCCTTAGTGGATCCATTTAGTATAAAATCTTTACATGGAATTTCGTCAGTAACTTCTTCCAGGACATTCGATATTTCTGGATAATCCGTTGATAATAGTTTCATTACTCTTATTTGATTGTGTGTAGTGTTATCAGACACAATTTGCATGTTGATGTGAAGGGCTGACTTGAGCTAAAAAAAATAAACATGGTTTTTATATGGGTCTACATAATAACTTACATTATTAATTAAGTGAAATCTTTTTGGTATCACTCACGTCAATTTTGCCTTGCAGGAAGTGTGGCACAAAGCAACGGGTTTGTAGAATATCAGGATCATTTTCAACAATTGGCATATCAGAATAGGTAATAGCAGTGATTTCTACTCCACCGCATCTGGAAAAATATATTCATTAGTTAATTTTCTTGCCCTTTTTTTCCATAGGAACCTACTACGCTTTGGAATGGGCAACTAGGTACATCTTTCTGACTGAACAAAGCCCTTGACAATATTCAAAAGTGAGTAATTAGTTTATTTGTAATAAATGCTTTGAGTTTGAGTGTAATGTATCAGGTACCGAAAATTTTTGTTTTCTCAATTTTTTGGATTTTTCAGGGAAATTTATTTACCTTGTAATATCATATAAATCATAGTACTCAGCAGTCAAACATAGTTCACCGTCTACATCTTCCTGAACAATTTTTGAGTGATTTTCAGTATTGATAATCAGTTTGTTCAAATGTTTCAGTTTTGATAATCCAGCGTATTCTCTCTTGAACACAGAGAATTGTAAAAGTGAGTCAAGGAGTGGAATCCATTCTTCAGTGTGTTTGATATTTGCTGTTGTACTGGTTGACGTTATTGAATGGATCGACTGGAATTTACCTCTGAAAATGAAAATGAGTTTTAGTTTGGTCTTTTTAACATTGTCCTTTATTACACTAATATTTTTTTATAAATACTTACTCGTAGGAATAACCTTTCATGCGTAAAATTTGGTAAATGTCTTGGGTACTTAGAAGAATACTATTTTTAATCGCTGACTTCTCCAATGGTCGCTCATCTCCATTTTTAGGTTCCATTTCACTAATATAGCCTTTAGCTACCGTTGTTAGATTATTAGTAACCTGCAATTTATAATTTATTACAATTTATTTATTGTAATTTTTTTTTTTTAATTTGAACACTACTACAGTTTTAACACTACTAAAGATATACAGTATGTTATCTAACGAAGGGCGTTCCCGTTAACCTGCAGTAGTATAGCGTCTATACAAGCAAAAAAAAAACATTAAAAAAAACTTCTTTTTATTTTTTTCTATGTAATAAATTATTCACAAAAAAAATTAAATTGATACGGAAAAGAAACACTCTGTACACGCACACTTGTCTTTCTACGTTGTAAGTGAGGTGTGCGTGTACAGAGCGTTTCTTTTACGTATCAATTTATTAGTTTTGTGAATATTTCACAGCATAAATTATTATTATTTTCTTTTTGATTTATTGTTAGTAATATTTTTAGCATTTATGGACGCTATACTATTGCAGGTTAACGGGAACGCCCTTTGTTAGTTAACATACTGTGTAATTGTATAGACTGCTTTTTATTAATGACATGATAAATATAAATTAGGTATATTTTGCTTTTTAATTGTTTATTTGTATCTTATTTTTCTTGTATGTTCTTATATACAGGGTGTCCAGTAAATAATGGGCAACCTTGAAATATTAATAACAGACCTTATGGCCATTGTAAAAAAATACAAAAAATATTATCTCAATTAGTACCTGTATAATGTGGTGTTATAGATTAGACATGCATTTTTAACAATCAACAGGTTTAAGGTAAAGTGTTTTTTTAGTTTCAATGTGACTTACCTCGAAGTAATTATTTCCCTTATTAATCATAACACCAAGCTTAAGAGGATCATCCGCTTTAATTTCAACTTCTTCATTAAAGTGCACGTTATTGAATTCAACTGACATGTTCCTGTAGTCTATGCCTATATACATCGCAAAAGTTTCCCAAACTAGAGTCAACATTGCAGCTTCGGGGAAAACGTAGACACCTGGAATGTTTGAATTTATATATTTCTCGTATTATCTCCCTGATAAAATAATATTACCTTATCGTATATACTATTAAATGAACAATATTTGACATGCATAATTATTTGTAATCACGTTCTCGAAAACGGCTCTAACGATTTAGATGTTAACGTTAACGTCTGACCACTATGTTTTATTAACTAGCTTCTCAATACCATTAAATAAAGAGCCGCATAAAATAGAACGCAGGCCTTATACAGCTAGTCGTTGCAATCAGTTTAAAAACAAACTCAGCTCATAAAATTACACCATCTATAATAGAACACGAGAATCCCAATTAAATATATTGAGCCCTTTTTGATGTTGTGCAAAAAGAGTACCTATTAACTTTCAAGACCAAAACTATTAACATTCATGGTACCTCCGTAGGCTTTAACCAATGGGCCACTCCAAGTATTTATAAAAGTAGAGCGAGACTATACGAGTTATATGGTTTGAAAAAATACAGGTTTGATACTCCTTTCCTAGAGTATGTCAAAAATTATTTAAAAAGGTTAGTGTTTTTTGCTTAATCTAAATTTTTAGGCGATACAATTAAAAATTCCAATAATAAAGTAAAAACCACTTAGAAAATTATTAACAATGAAACGGATATATCGGTTAAACAGGATAAAAAACTTGAGATTATGGTTGACCACAAATTAGCTAATAAAGCAGCTAACGTAAATGAGGCATTCAATGAGTTTTTTGCCAACATACCTATAACTACGACTCGCTCATAAAATTCGTCTCCGCCTAAAGCTGAAACCATATGCTCGGCAATTTCAGACCTATTTCTATCTTACCTGCATTTATAAAAATATTTGAAAAGTTAATCCTCAAACAGTTACTAAGACATTTTAATTTAAATAACCTCCTTCATAATTAACAATATGGCTTTGTAAAAGGTAGTTCGACTACAGTTGCTCTGCAGAAACACATATTTAACACATCGGGGAACTCGCAAAATGATATTGGGGTTTTCTGTGATCTCTTCAAAGCCTTTGATTGCGTGCACCATGACACGTTTTTGCGTGAGCTACGTCATTACGGTGTGCAAAACGGAGCTCTCAACGTTATGAATTCTTATTTACAGAATAGGTTCCAATGTTTAGATGTTAATGGTGTGAAATGTTTCGGGCTACCAGTTCAAGTTAGGTACACCTCGAGGCTCCATACTGGGTCCATTCTTGTTTTTAGTGTATATCAATGACTTACCATTCTATTTAAAAGGTGTCAGTGAAGTTGTACTGTTTGCAGATGATACCTCTCTTATTTTTAAAGTAGACAGGAATAGGCACGATTTTGACGATGTAAACAGTGCACTCTCAATGGTATCGGATTGGTTTACGACAAATAACCTAGTTCTCCATGCAAAGGAGGTGCTTGAAACTGTAAACTCGGCAGTTTTTCTGGGGATAACAGTAGATGCCAAACTTCAGTGGGGCCCACATTATATCGAGCCTAGCTTGGGAGGCTTAGTTCGGCCGCTTTCGCCGTCAGGAAGGTAAGATAATACACTGACGTTGATACTGCTCGGTTAGTCGATTTCAGTTATTTTCATAGCGTTATGTCCTACGGTATTCTGCTGTGGGGCAAAGCTGCTGATATTCAAAATATATTTGTCCTGCAAAAACGAGCTGTTCGAGCAATTTACCAGCTAAGTGCCAGACTTTCTCTGACAGTTTTTTTTTAAAGATATAGTTATTCTCACGGTGGCATCACAATTCACCTTCGCCAAACATTTTATATATTAGGCAAAATATACACTTACACTAAAAACAGTGATATTGAACATATTAACACTAGGAATAAGGACGAACTACGAGTTCCCTTTCACCGGCATCATAATGTTCATAACTCATTTGTTGGGCTTGGTATAACCGTTTTTATCAAGCTTTTTTGCTAGATTTGCCATATAACAGATTACTAATAAATTTGTGTTTCAACCTGTAAGTTTTCTGCTTTACTTACCATTTCGTCTATAATTTTCAAAATATTTGTAGTCATCGTCATGGATAGACAGGACAAAATCTCTGATTGCCGTTGAAATTCTATCTTTTGCGTTGTGTTTCGCTTCAGGCCTAAAAGTTTCAAATGTTTATTACGGAAATGTGCTATTTAATTCTTACAAATAACATACCGCCGATTAGGTACCTAATTCACCCCAAAACATGTTAGCCTAATGTAAATGTGTAATATTTTAAAGTATAGTATTTTTTATTATGTTATCTGTCTGTATTTATTGTACGTTGGATGTATATCTGGACAATAAAGTTTTCTTTTCATAATTTATCATATTCTTTTTCTCAAACATGCATAGAAATTCGAGCATTATTTTGACAACCTTCTTTGAAATAAATCGAAATTTGTGTACTGGTTAAGATTAAGTAACTATGCGGCCGTCAATGTTACTATGGTTTAGGGGCCAACTAAATTACTATGATTAGTCGTATCGGTCATGTTATTTAAAAATGGAGGAAACTTATCAAAGATTTTATTTAAATTTTGATTTGGCTTGCAAATAGAGCTGTTTAAAGTAAAAAAGAAATAAATAAACATATTGGCGCGTGAACAATTATCATTGTTCGTCATTGATTGTGGAATTTTAATTAATTAACTCAGTTGGAACTTCCGCGTTTTTTGAGAAAAGTTCTATACAAGCCTTGGGTCGCCAATCAGGCATGACTGACTGTGCCTCGACTTCACCTCGGCCCGCATTTTCATGATCGTTCGTCAATGCCCTAATTACTGGCTGCGACAGTAATGTACTATAACTCCATCTTATCAATTTGCTGAATCAGCTGATATAAATAAATAATATCAATTATATAAAAAGCAATTACCATTTCTCACTGTGATCCCATTCAACTAAATGCGAGAGTAGTGGAGTTTCTGTAGCAACTGGAAATTCAATTCTCGGGTAGAGCGCCTTCACTTTTGGAATAAGCCCTGTTAAGTACAATCTAAAAAATAACGCCATTATTAGTACGCATAAGAAATTTACATACATCACCACAATATGTTTATCTTCTAAAGTAAAATCAAAATAGATGGTCACACCCATCATCTTTCCAGTTCACAATCAATTAGCATTTTGCTACAATTTACAATACTTCGAATCGAAAAATCAAAGGCGCCAATTAATAAATTTTTGCTGAATATCTAATAATAATTTTTGTCTTTAGTTACTTACTTTCCAATAGCTTCCAAGAAGAATTTCACGGGATCAGCGTGGCCACGTCTTGTGAGTGGTATATGAGTACATTCTGCTAGTGAACGTTTCATAATGGCTTGTAGAAGACCGTGAGGAGCTACCTCGATGACTATAGCATTCGATGGAATTAACTTGGACGTCTCTTCAAAGAGGACTGAATTCTGTTGACATAAAAACGCGTTAGGCGGCAATATAGAAACCTTAGATGTCATTGATGCAAACTCAGTACTCGTCAGGAATATTTCTCAGAAACTAAACCAATATGATAAACTATTGAACAAGTTATAGTGATTTTAAAATACAGCGCCAGATGCTTAAAGATTTAATAATTGTTATAATTTTTTGTTACTCCTCTATCAAAATTAAAACACCAAGTAACAAGTATTTTTTTATTTAAAGTTATTAATGGATTTACGCTTTATGGATTTGGCTTACCAATAAGTTGTTGGTGTGGTATTCAGCCGAAGAATACTGAGCAGCAGCCTCATTCCACTGGTCTTGAGGTACGGATGTAGACACCCACTTCTTGCTGCGTTCCTTCGGGTTTTTGATGACTTCGCGTAAGTATTTTAGAAGGCCAGGACCTATAAAACATAATTATCGTATTTATAGTTTCATCTTTATTAAACCAAATTTCTTAACAAAGACTTCGTTTGAGATTTGATTATAGTCGTTTTCGATATTGCTGTATCACCCTAAGTGCTTGTACACAAAAGTGGCATGCGTCAACGGCAGAGGCAACTGCAGCCGTCGACACACGTTGACCTGCTCAAGTATTTGAGTACGGTGCTCAAATACACGAGCAGGACGTTGTCGACGGCAGTCGTAGACGTGTCGGCTGCAGTTGCCTCTGCCGCTGCGGCTTGCCACTCGTGTATATGAGCACTAATATTCCGATGCACGGACCAACCGCGGCAAGCGTAGATTAATCTGATTGATCGACCCGTGTGGCTGTTATTAGTTAGCCACAAGCCTAATTCGTATGTGTGACAGTTAGATATTATGATCATTTGTGAAGTTTCAATTAACTGGGAATGTCTTACCAGCATCCTGGATATATCTTGAATGATACGCAATATTGGAGCATGGAACCTCCCTGGCGAAGATTCCGCGAGCAGTCAGTTCTCCAACGAAGGTCTTCATCACATCAGCTGGACCTGATATGGTTGAGGAATCTGAGCTGTTGTGGCAGGCCACTTCGATTTCTGGCGGGCAGAGGGCTTTTACCTGAAGGACAAAAAGATTTATTTAATTCTTATGCCACAATAATTATCTAAATAAAGAAAGTTCTAAAAAAAATTACCGCCTTAAATCCAAGTCCAACAGCAGCCATAGAACCACGAATGAATGGCGTTTGCAAAGAGACAAGTCCTCGACTGTAAGCTGACAGAATCATCTCCTCAGCCGTGAAGCAACCGTCTGCGTACGCGCATCCTAGTTCACCCACGCTGTGTCCTGTGATGACAAAGAAACATGGCTGAACGAATTTTGATTATATTTGGCACATGGCTAAACCATCATCTATGTTATAAAGATCGTTTAGCTAAAAAAAGTTACCAGCTACAAAGACAGATTAGGGCACTACAAAATGGTACTACTGCACAAAGTATTCAATGGAGTCATAGACTGTAGCGAACTACTAGGCAAACTACAAATGAATGCGCCATCTCGTCTGCCGCGGAAAAGCAGCTACAATCTATTTTACGTCTCAGGCTCTGTAGGCATGAATTGTCAAAGCGTTGTAAGCTGCACATAGCCCTTCCCATTTCAAAATACAAAATTTAAACCGGCATGTCCTAGAACCAAAAATTCGAAGACATGTGACATCTACCAACCCGCAATGGGCCCGCGTGGTGGATTACGGCCCGCTCCCTCTCACAGAGAGGAGGCCTGTGTCCCAGCAGTGGGAACATTATAGGCTGATTATGAATGTATTAATTATTTTTCTGATCCCTCCTACACCTACACCTATTCAGCAAATGTGAAATATTAATTACTATTAGGTATACTGAAAAATGTTATTGTAATATGTAATATGAATTCTTATTCTTGACATGTTAATTTTTCTTTTTTGCAATTTCATCATTATTTTGTTTCCCCTATTTTTATTTTTTTATCCTGTTTTCACCTAGTTATAAGTGCATGCTGTGGTCTCCTGTAATTGAAGGAGCACACATGAAAGAATCGTTTTTGTTATTGTAACTTATATTGTGTATGTGTATCCTTTGTTGGAGATCCTAAATAAATAAATGATCTGGTTTAGGAGATAGAATACATTATATCCCATTATTTCCACGGGATCAAGACTTTTGCAGGTGAAACCGTGGGGCGCAGCATTCATTTCATTTCATCTCTAGACATACTAAAAGAATACATTATATTACTTGAGAGTGCATTAAAAGAAAGCACAGTGCATAAATCATGTTGTTTATCAAACTTACCAATAATGTTGTCAGGAACGATTCCTATTTCCCTCAGTACATCAGTTAGACCAATTTGTACAGCAGCAATACCGACGAATGAATGAAGAATGTTGTCGTAGATAGTCTTGTCCGGATTGGTCAAAATATTCACAATGTCAATGCCTTTTGGTTCTAGAGCTCGTTGACATCTGGAAGTAGTGCGTATTATTAGAGTAATTCCATTTTTAGGGTTCCGTAGGTCCGAATAGAAAAACGGAACCCATAAAGGATCACTCATGTGTCTGTCTGTCTGTCTGTCTGTCTATCTGTCCGTCTGTCACGGACAATTTGCTCCAAATCTAATGGACCGATTAAGTTGAAATTTGGTACATATATCAATTGTTGTGACTCAAACATGGACGTGTAATGTAAATAAATGAATTTTGAATATGGGGGTTACTTTTAGGAAACAATAAAGAGAATTTAAAAAACAGTTTTTCACAATGTACCTTGTGAAAATAATATGAAATGAAAGGGTGAGTTACTGGGCTTACTGTGAGGGTGAGTTACTATTTTTTTAGTTACTACTTCAAAATTAATAGTTTATTGTTTATTTTATCTATCTATACATAAAGCATATACTTATCTAGGTAAATAATATATATTTATTAATAAACATGAAACAGGAGGAAAGAGCTATATTTAATGACGATGTTTAAGGAGAGAGGAAGTGTTTTTTTAGTTATTTTACAATATAGATCATTCCCCTTATCTCCGAAACTAATGAGCCTAAATTTTTTAAAAAAATCAGAAATATTTAGTTTTATACTTAAATGTATAAATCTATGATCTTAAAATAACATAGTAAATCTCCCAATATTGTCCGTACAATCCTACATTTGCAGTTGTAATGTATGTACATCAAATAAAAACAACATTAGACATTGGAAGGCAATACTTAACCACGGTTACTTAACTCGTAGTTATTAATGTATTTTAATTTGTTTTTAGCACTTACTTTTCGATAGCTGCAGCAAATATGGGAATGCGCATCAGGTCAGCGCCCATAGTGGCCCACTGCGATCCCATGCCACTGTACACGAACCATACTGGCTGAGCCAACCCATCTACGTATTCCACTTCCTTTGCTAAACTCACTGTTTCATTATTGTCGTTTGTATCTGAAATAATGTCAGTATAATTATTCAGATGCTTATTTTCATTTTCAGAATAACCTTCTGAAAAGATTCACATTCAGGAGAACAAAAACCAATGAAAAGGGTAATGTCCTGGCTCGGCCGCGTTTCAGCAAAAGGCGACTAAGGATTGCTTCAAAAGGATACTGAGAAGGTATACTCTTCTCAGTATTGATTCATAATTATCGTATGACAATAGAGAGTCTGACAGTCAAAAGCGTAGACTAACAACTGGATTCTGTAAGCCATATTGTTTCATTCTGCCATTTTTTTTTAAACCCTTCGAGGGGGAAGTTGTTGGCCTGCATCTAACCTGATGGTAAATGATGATCAGACCGAAGGTGGAAGCGAGCTTTGCCCGGAATCCTCAATCACAGAGGAGTTGGCTATTGTACCTCTAACTGCCGAAACACAACAATGCTGTTATCATTGTTGTTATGTCGACAGAATTAAACGCGGCTTCGATATGTTATTTCAGTTAAATAATAGAGAATATACAATAGACAAAAATGATAGACAGATTTACTGGTTAAAGCCTCAGCCATTCAGCAATTGGTGGTTCTTTTTATCATGAGACAACAGTCGAACAATTTCAAAATACGGTATCGTTTAAAAAACATTTTAATTACTTACCAAGAATAGTATATCCTCTGCAAGTATGCCCAGCAAGAGGTTTTTCATGAATATCATGAAGAAGACCAATTTGTTCAGCGTCTATCGGTAGTTTGATAAGTTTTTGAATCATGCTCGTCACGCATTCGTCCTGCCTGCCAGATGCGAGGACTATGTGGGGAATACTGCTGCGGTAGCGATCGAGGTCCTAGAAGACCAAATTAACAATGTTTTTTTACAAATTATACCCATTATAATATTTGCCCCCTCTTGGCATATTTTTTTTTGCCATAATATTGTTTGGCATAACGTTTTCTCATAACTTTTTTTAGCATAATAATACTGTGACATAATAATGGTTAGCATAACTATCATTTGGTCTAACTTGTTTAAGCATAATTTGGAGTTGCTATAATTTTTTAAAGCATAATTTATTTATTCGTCTATTAATCGTAAGCCATAAATATAAACATTATTTATTATAATTTCGGAATTACTCTATTGGATTAGGTTAAGGTGCGGCGGGGGTGGCCCTTGGGCCACCCTTGAGCCGCGAACATGTTTGTTTTTTAACACACTTCTAAGAGAAGGAGGTTATCAATTCGGGGGTTTTTTTATATTTGTTCGGGCATATGTCGTTTATAAACGGTTTTGCAAAATTCTATATTTTATAATAACTCTCAGACTTGGTGAAGTGGAAATGATGAAGACCACAGATTGCCACCGGAACTACTCAATAATAAGTATTTCACGGGTTGCGATTAAATTATTTTCTGCTTGCCAAGTAATTTATGCTCGTCACAATGGATATGGTGAAGTGGAACTGATGGTGAAGTACTGGTAGAACTCCTCAACCATTAACGTCCCTGCATCGGAAAAAGCAATATTTTGTAATGGTGGTGAGCAGTTGACATTAGGCTTTTGTAACTTAGATAAATTACAAACTGAACCACTAAAAAGCGAGAAATAAAAACACTACATAGTGTAAAATAACTTAAATTTCGAAAGTTGGTGGCATAAACCAAAAATACAAAACCAAAGGAGTGAGTTATATTTGGATTTATTATTTTTATTCCAAAGAACATTATGTGTAAATATCATTATGCGTTTATAACATTATGCTTTATAACATTATGCTGCATTATTATTATGCCAACAGTATTTATGGCAATTATCATTATGGCAAAACATTTATGCCTAATAATATTATGCGTAATGATCATTATTCTGAATTTCGTTATGCCAATGTAAATTATGACAATCTATTTTATGCTTAACATTAGTAAACCTATTTTCTTCACCTTTATCAAGAAGAAGTTATACCAAACTAGAACTAATAATTTATCATCACCACTGGTATTTTACAGAAGGATTTTGCTGTTCAACTTTCATCTACTATTGATAAAATTAGACTTAATCTCCCGACGCGCTGTTTTTACCAAAAATAAGGTGATTTTAATCTTAAACAAGAAAAATACTTTAAAAGAGAATTACCACGCAATCCTAAAGGTAACATAATTATGGTTGTATAAATTGATCGCTGGAATTACTTATACGATCTCAAAAATGTCTCAGTGTTAGAAAGCTACACTATTCCTGAGTAACACATGATACTTTTCAAGAGAAAACAATGCATGGTCCCGTTGGTAGTCTTCATAATCCATATATGCAAGTAAAACGACTAGGTGAAGTTATAGTTCTAGATGTCTTACCTTAGGCTTGTAATGTCCCTTCATAAGGACATGAATGTTTGTTCCGCCGTATGAGAATGAGTTTAAAGCAGTAAAACCTCGATTAAAAGGTGTGTTCTCAGTTACTACTTGGACTCTGCCCTGCCCTACTGAGGGGATGTTGTCATGTGGCTCACTGAAGTGCAAGTTCGCAGGAATTATACCAGTTTGGTATGCCAAACAGACCTATAAATAAAAAAATAAGTTTATAATCGGCTATGAGTAACCTAGGGGTTTAACTGTCATAATAATTACACTTCCGTAAGTCATTCATATCTTGATTGAGTTTAGTCAGGCTTTTGGTCCCTGTTATCCTATACTATTAAATGAGCAATATTTGTTTCTATTTGTTTTTGTTTTTTTTTCACGTTCTCGAAAATGGCTCGAACAATTTCGATGAAAATTTCGATATGGGGTTTATGGGGGCGAATAATCGATCTAGGTCTAGGTTTCATATCGGGGGAAATTCGTTTTCTCTATTGAGCTCGGTCACCCAAAGTTTAGAACAAGATAGCTACCTTAAATTAATGGTAGGGCAGCATGGAATTAGTATGTATGTATGTATGTACTATACCGTATACATACATGGAGTTAGTATGAACTATCCTATACTATTAAATGAGCATTATCTTCTTTTACCAGAGCAGAGCTTGTTGCCCAGTCACTCATGATTACATTAGATTCTTAATCAAACACACAATGTTAACTTATTTTGGTTTCTCGTTATTTCGTTTCCACATTAGAAGTCATTTCTGTTAGAAGAGATGTTGGTGCTATCTATTACATTGACTGGCGACATAAGGGTATACAGATATAGATACACCTACCACTTCGGGAATTTAGGTATGTTTATGGAGTTTATAAAACTCTTTGTACTAGCCCTATATCGCCAGTAGTGTCAAAGCAACACAGATAAAGTTATTACCTTCGTTAGCGAGCAAGCTCCGGAAGCTGGCTCGCTATGACCCATATTAGACTTGACGCATCCGACCTGGATTGTTTTGTCCTTTGCGAACACATTCCCGATTGCTTCCAATTCATTGCCATCTGCTTCGGCGATAGCTGTTTGAACGAAGTGAGGAAAATGAATAAATATCTGTTTATGCATAAAGCTAATTATATAGTTTAACCCGAGATACCAAAAGAGAGATGTAATATTATATGTACATCTCAGTGTAAACGGTTTCGTTTAAAAGTACGGTGAGCAATATTTTATATCGCGAGACGATACATATATATCGTTCGTTTGGATGAACAGGGTATTAACTCAATATTGATGATTTATAACCTAAAAATACAGTCCTACTAAAAATCATACGATCTTTCTAATAAACATGGTTGCATAACGATATGACGTCAACTGGCGGCCGGGCGGGGTAGTATCTTGCTCTTTTTCGCACTTTCGTTTGTGGTAGACAGTTTTAACCTTGAAAAATGCTGTATGATAAGTTCCGTTTGAATAATACTTTTTTGCAATAATTTCAAGCTAATATCTTATTTGTGATAAATTTTTTCATTTGGTTATGAACGGGTGTTTCTAGTTTAAGGACTAATTTTGAGATACTACTATATTCACAAGAGTTTTATTGAATTTTGTGCAATTCTTTCTCAATGAAAAAGTATCAATCATGATGGTAAATTTAAAATAACTTTGCTTTATTCGTATTTTTTGTGTAAAAAGGTATTATTATGTTTGTGGCTGTAGAATTTCTATTTTTTCTCATTAATTGCAAACTCGTGAGGTGAACAAAAACGTTACCAATAAAGTAAGTTTAAAAAATATATAGGTGATGATAAGTAACCGATTGTTTATAGAAATGGAAATATATTGATTTGAAAACTTAAAATCACTCTCCTGACAAATTGGCTTTTTTTAGTTAATACCCTATTCATCTAGACCAACGATAAATCTCATAGTGTGAAGTCAGCTTAATATTTAAGGCCTTGTTTTCTTGGTCTCCGTAAAATCACAATGTATAGTCGACTGCCTAATTACTACCCTAAGGTTGAATGTCCCTGCCAGGGTTGCGGGAAAGTCCGAAAGGGATACCGGGACCCTGGCAACAGGCAACTGTAGGAACACGGGTGGGTTTTAGTCAGTAAAAGTCTGACACGCCCTTCCGCTCCACCCAGAGCGGGAGAAGTCATTTGATGATTTCCCACCCACAAAAAAAAAAAAAGGTTGAATGTCAATTATTATTGCACGTTGAAAACATCATGGTCTAAGGTAAGGTAAGCAAGGTCTAATAGGTGTAAGACCAATGTAACAGCAGATAGTTTCTACCTAGTTTTTATTCGAAGTGATAAAGCATTTACCAGATGAATTAGAAAACGGAACAGAATGTTCTACTAAAACTTATACAGAGACGATAAATAAAAATTGTCTATAGAATAAGACCGATAAAAAGTATTATGTCTCTTAAGTCAGCCTTAAAAGCAACAACGGCATTTTAAAAAAAACTAACCCGAAGCATGACCCTCAATATACTCCACATCACGTGGTGAAACGCCTGCTTCTTTATAGAAGCCTTCCAGGAACTCCTGAATTTCTTGCGGCTGTCGCACTGGCAAGAACTGGTCTTGCATATTACTGCTGAAGCTGGACTTGGTACGATACACTTCGGCGTAAATCCTGTTGAATAATGGGAACATTTAATCATCATAGAAAAAAGAAATAACAGCGCGAATAGTAAAAAAAAACTTTCATATCATTCCCCCTAAAAAGCTTATTTTATTCACTGAAAACAGTGAAAAAAAGCACTGGTTTGGTGTTTGAATTTAGAACACACCAATATAATTCAACTTCCATCTCAATACACTACAACCTCCTTGCGAAAAAATACTCGATACAAATTCGGATTTGATTGGTCGACATTTTCGACAAGGAGTTTAGCATTAGAATAAAAACTGTTGCGTGTTCTTTTTGCTGTCATTAGTAAATTGGCGCTATTTTGAAAACTGTAAGTTGTACGAACACAAAGTTTAGTGTTACTTAATAATAAATCGAGAGAAAAGCATTCATGTGATGAAATCATTAAATGGCTATTTTCGCTTAAATTTTTCTCTTTCTCATAGTCATGGTATAAAGTACAGCATGCAACTCTTGAACGAAACGTATTAAATTTATATGGAGGGCTATGAAGCACTCGCGTCGCTCAGGATTCTAACACTTGAAAACGACTGAATACCTCCTGCTGACTGAATACCTTACGGTCGTGATTCAGTCATTTGAATCCTTCAATTGCTCGTGATTCCTCTATGGCCCTCGCTTTAAATCCGTCCTTTATTCACTAATTGCATAATATACTATTTTAAAGGAGGTTTGAGAAGATATTTTTTCCAAAAATAGCAAAAAAGAAGTGAGAAAAAGTGAGGAGTGAGAAAATAATTATAGGATAATAATAACATAACAGCCGGCCTGGGAATCGAACCCAGTACTTCATGGTCAGCAGTAGCGCTTGCGACCACTAGAACAACGATACAATTAATAAATTGATGTATAACATTATTACGTTTATACACAGGAGAGTTTATTTACTGGTGTATTTTTTCCGATACAGTCCTCTACGTTCTAGTTCGAATCAGTTCTTCAAAAAACTATCAAAACACGTTGCTGAAATGGGTCACCAAAAAATACTGCGGTGCAAATGCATTTACCCAGTCACACGGTCATCTGTCGTGGATGACATGTCACGGTACAATTTCAACTGTACTCACGACCGCGACAGCACAAAAAATAAACGCCGTTTTAATGGACCTTGTAATTTGACTTGCAACCTACCTATAGGTGGCATGTGTTTTTGAGGCACGGCCTCAAAAACTATGCCAATTATTTTTACTATAAAAAGGGTAACTATGGTTTAACATGGTTTTAATACGTACTGGTGGAGACTTTTAGAAAGCCTTAAGAAATACCTAGATAAAAATGCCAAAGAAATCATGTACAATTCAAATACAATAAAGATTTAACTTTCTACACAGACTAGCACTTGGCAAGAAAAATCTAATTCAAATAACCGTACTACTGTGAAAACTGTAACAGATAACAACGCTTTTGGACTTGAACATAAGTTATTACTCGCCACGAAAACTTCTACCTTCCAACTTCTAGATTAACGGTGAAGCAATATATAACGAGTAGCTACTGACTTTCAGACGGATGTGAGTAAAGAAACTATACGTTAATTTAGAACTGAAAATAAAATTTACTTTAGAAAATAAAGGTTGACATTGAAAAAGTGGACACTAACACTTGCTCGCGGAGTAAGAAATGGTGTATGTCGCCGCTCCATTATCGCGTCAGTGTAGAAGGAGTTCCACAGTATATAGAGGGAACATATTTTATAAGAGAAATAATTTATTTCTCTTAGACGTGGCATTGAATTTATGTTGTGTGGATAAACCCGAGAAATTGCTGGTTAGTGAACCAATCATTCTATGAAATACTGAAACAAGGAAACCAAATGATATGGCTAAACGTATGTGATAAATTTTCCATTGATAACTGTAAGGTGATAAGGACAAGGTAAATATGAAAATACGTACATGAAAATCAAGAAAAAACAAAGATGAAGACTAAAAAGGTTTCCGCACTTAGTCCCTATCCGACAGTGCACCATTATCCGACAGTGTAATGTACGACATTCTAATGAATCATTCAAAATCAATTCATTAATAAGTAATGAGCTTCACTTCCGACAATGACCGTACATTTCGAGGTCCATTATCACAATTTATTTAACCTTATCGATTAATTATTTATATTAAAAGTACGAGAAGTGAAGCATCCATAATGTTCCGCCTAAAACTGAGATTTATTGATTATTTTAACTTGATGTGATGATAAAAATGCTCACTATTTATGGCTTAAAGCTCATTATTTGGGTAAAAAAAAATAGAACCACATGGATGAAACTCTGCATAAAGGTTGGCAATAAAAAATAAATATATTTTTTTGACATATCTCGGGACAGACTGGGGTCCTGGGCCTTTGGAAGGCGTACGAGGGGTCGATGCCAACTCGCAGAGGCCCCTTAGAATTTTTTAAGTGTTGAGACACCAACCGACGATTATCCCGGTATACACTATGCGAGTGCAGCCAAGGACAACCCCCGATTGGTGTAGGACTATTGCATGATATGGAAACAAAGATATTGGATTATGGGTTGGTTTGGCTAAGTGAACGGGTTATCTTGAACTACGGAAAGACTATTTGCTCTGCCTGACCAATGTTTATAAAATACATAGATAAAATGAAGGGGGTGACTTGCACACTCAATAATGGGCCCCCGAAAAAGGTTGCTAGCACATAGTGACGTAGCGACAAGACTGAGGTGCTTAAGAGGAGTGGAGACGTATTCCACGGCTATCAGGACAACCCCGCAAGTACGGTCAAGATCCCTACCAGTATCTTACTGAAATACTTCCTTCCTACGAGCACGTTTGCTCTTGCGAATCTCCACTCAAACCGCCGAATCTAGGCAAGTATGAGGTTGGAGCTCTGTTCCCCGTCAGTGTTCACTCCAGCCAGTCAATAGTATAATAATAATTATTCTTTTAATATAAATTTACCTCTTTGCATCCTTGGCTTTCTGTAAGAAGAGGATGTTAATGGCATCAGACCTCACGGAACCATCTCCATGCTTGTCAAAGCATTTCGTCTTGCCATCCAAGCAAAGGAAGCCGCACCTGAGAGAAATTATTTTGATCTTAATAATTTGTGCTAAAAGTATAAACAAAGGTTTTCATAGGTGCCAATAAGCTAGACTAGTCCGTTATTTTCGGACAAAAAAACTAACTTATAGTAGTAAAGTAAACCGGTTATATATGCTTTTTTATTTAATTTTGATTTGAAACCCAATTGAAAACAAGAACAAGAAAATAAATCAAAACATTTACAAATAATTCATTCGGCTCGAATTATGTTACAGTTATGTTATAAAATTATATTCAACTTCTTTGGGTTGCGAAAGAAGTTGAATATAATTTACAAAGAAAAGTAAGCCAATTAAAATAAAAAAGGTAATTTTAAAATTGTGTGAGATGTAAAGAGACAAAAAAATTGAAGACTTACTTCCTCATATTCAAAGCCACATTCGGGTGCAAGCACAGGTTACATGCACCAACGATGGCTGCCTCACATATGCCACTGCTTATACTCTTGTATGCATGGTCTAGACAGGCCATGGAGCCTGAACAGGCCACGTCGAGGGTATAAGAAGGGCCTTTACTGTCCAGCCAGTAGGAGATACGGTTGGCGAACATGGCTTTGTTGCATCTGAAATAATGTTGTAAATTGATAATAAAAAATTGATGGCATTGACTACATGTGCAAGACGTAAAAGAACCACTTATGTTTTGTAATTTTTGAAAGTAAAGTCTTACTTAATTATTTGTTGCATTTGGTAAAGACAATACAAATTGATGATTGCAGCACTAGATTTTTCATATAGGTATTTATTATGTAGAAGAAAATTGCCCCTATTACCTAAATTAAATGGTTGTAATTCATATAAATAGTTTGAACTAGACCGCTGTACCGCGCTTTAGGTAAGTGCGTGGCAAGCCGTTCAGGCAGTGCAGGCCGCTCATTCGTCAACGCTTATGGCGTCTCGCCACTCATTCGTCAACGCTTCCCCCGAACCTCGCCTCGCATTTCTAAGGCGTGGTACAGCGTTCTCGGTCAAACTATAGCTGTTCATTACGATCGGTTCAGTGGTTTGGAAGTGAAAAGGTAACAGACAGTGTTAGTTTTGCAAATAATAGTTTTGTGTGTTCAAAAAATGGTTCATCCGTAATAAATTAAGAGAATTAATAATCGCTATCAGCATGTCTATAAATTATCAAAAAACGCAAAAGGTACACAAAAAGTGTACCAAAACAGAAAACCAAATTGATCATTTTCAAACAAACAACATTTCAATGAAGCGAATAAACTGAGAAGCGTATTTGTTGATCCTAGTTCAGAATGTTTTGATAGCGGCAGAAATGGTAATCGCAAATAGTTTGTTAATAATGATAAAATATATACATAGGGTAAACTTCTTAAACTAAATTAACTAAAAGGACTACAGATTCCTTACTTACTTACTAACTATACCAGTAAATATTATAAAAACAAAACGACACTTATGCGTCGAAGTATTCGTCCGCATCATTGTTATCCGGAAACTTGCCCAGAAGACTGGCAGCATTGCCACGTTGAATGGCAATGCTAATTCTTTGGCCAAAGAACAAGCCAGCCCTCTGGTCACGTGAAGTGTCGATCAGCCGGTAACTTTGCTTAAAAAGGAGACGCGGACTCGGGCCCGATGACGTGACCGTTTCGACCCCAAACGGTTCAAAACTGTAGTTGCCCATAAGGTGTAAATGCCCAGCAGGACAGGCCATGGTACTCGAGACTGTCGACAGCTTCGCCGCAGTGACACCAATGCGGAGCAACACAAGGTGCGCCTAAGCAAGGACATGTAGCGAGCCGAAACGATGAGCCATCCATCATAGTGCCTATGGTGGAACGACTGAAATACCTACATTAAAGGTCATTTAACAGAATACTAACTCGTTTTTAAACAACACAACACAAAAACTACGGTTTCCTTCAAGAGCGGTTACCGTCTGTGAAATCTCCGGTGTGTCTGTGAAAATCTATCATTTTGACCAGTATTTTACATTATGGTGAGTGACCGTTCATCAGTTTCTTAGGTAATTTAGTAGTTTCCTTAGTAACAACTTTCAAGGTCTAGCTGGGTCTGCTTGTTTACGAATCAGAAGTGTAACTTGTACAAATCTTTTACTATAAAACTAATATGAATACACAACACTAAAAATAACCCCAAATTTCACTTTTCAACCGTACACTAGTTTCGTCAATACGCTTTCCGAAACGTATAAATATTTACCAGTGCATTCGGAAGTCTCGTTAATGCATGTCGCCGTAAATGTTTTATAGGCTTTTGTCCATCGCAGAGTCAATCGTGTTCATCATGAATATAAATATGTTCCGTTAAAGAACTGTTTTATTATGAATGCACTGTATTTTTGGGGTGTTATTAATAGGGGCTTATTTAGTAAACTGTTTGGCTTTCGTTTCTCCGAATTTTCACTCGGGCGGAGCTTGGTGCCCCAGGTACTTATTTTAATTAGTTGGTAATTAATTATTTGTATTAGTTTTGCCAAAGTCCTGTTGCAAACAGTAATATTTACATAAAGACTTAGAGCACTTTTTATTCTTCATTGATTTTAAATATAATATGGCTATAATACCTACTGTAATTGCATAATAAGACTTTTTTTTTAAACGATTTTTGATTTTGTTCTAATCCAAATATATAGTTCCCAATTTCAACTTGAACCCTATTTCTCATCGTGTACCGTAAAAACTAAAATAAATAAAATCCGAAAGAGAAAAGGCGAAGGTACGAATATCGTAAAGCGAAACTATCTCGAATGGGAGGCGATCGGATCATATCAGAGATTTATTGTTTTACATCAAAAATAAAAAGTTACTGCGCTAAGTCGCCTTGGGCGTCGCTAAAACGTGACTCAGAAGGACCACTCCTGACAAGATGATAATCATTTTGCCTCTATTGTATTCGAGAGTTGCGTGGTGTTTCTTATGGTTTTCAGGACCTATGAATTAGCGAGGAATAGGTCAGAATTACGAAGATGGGAAAAGTGATTGGATCAAATCAAAATATTTTACATAAACCTACATGGGCACTTATGAAACGTCAGAAGTAGGTGCACGGTTCCAATTGGTCGTTTCCTATGGAGAAGACCCGGCAAGTAACTCCACGGTTACTCTTTTACAAAATTTACAATATTTTCAAATGACAGTGTTAGTAGGCATGGGAGGACAATGTGGGCCTTTCAACAAGTAAGTACCAGGTACTTAACAAAATAGAAGATGTTCAATAAATCTACAATCCAATAAGCCTACAACGTTCTCACATTCACAAAATAGAAAAGAATCTTATTAGAATCTATAAGACAAGTAATAAAATAAAACAAAATGACGTGACAGCTATTACAACTGTAACAAATTGAATAGTAAATCATGTCCATAAAAGCCACTTATAGTTGAAATTAAATTAGAGGTAAATAATAATAGGAATAATGTAAAATACAATGATAATGTCAAGGATGAATTTAAAGAAAATAAACATGCTAATTTGGGAGCAGTTAATATGCCATTATGTTAGTAGGCAAATGCCTTGGCAGTGGGGACAGTGCGGCCAGGAATGAAATTGGTAATGACTGGAAGATTTCAACAACCAGATCCATCAATTCTGATTGTCACGACTTATCCTTAATAACCGCCCTATTTTGGTAGATGGTGACTGACTGGCAATGCTGGCCCAGTGGTAACGGCCGCGACTTACGACTTGTAGGTCGTAGGTTCGAACCCTGACAGGCGCTTTACTTTGTGTAAATTATTGCATCACCACTGCTCTCAAAACGGTGAAGGAAAACTTCGTGAGGAAACCGGCATGTCCTAGAACCAAAAATTCAAAAACATGTGACATCTACCAACCCGCACTGGGCCTGTGGATTACGGCCCACACCCTCTCACAGAGGAGGCCTGTGTCCCAGCAGTGGGAACGTTATAGGCTGATTGTGACGATTAAGATGCCTGACTGGTTATTCCCTAGAAGTAGATATTATCGTGGCTCATGTTAAGTGAACCTACTCTTTCCATGCCCTATTGTTCAAGAATGCTGTACAAAATGATGGTATTCGTCAAAGTTACGACCACTCCCAAGGTTAAGGATACGATACTAAGTATAATGATGGGATGGACGTGCGTTAGAATCAGTTGGACGACTCAATCGCTCTTGAGGGAACGTGCTGTGATTTGTTATCATATCTGAAGTTTGGCACTTCTGTTTGGATTGGTTCTTTCTTGGATCAATGGTGTGATGATGTTTTTATTCGGACCTGGATGTTTTAAGCATTAAAGTCAAAACCTGGTGACTGCAGCTAGCAGTAAGCAAGCATGATTTAGGGTACGCGCAAGATAAGTCTGCGCGCGACTGGTCTATATTAATAACTTAATCTTACAGTTATAAATCGTTATATAATATTAATTCTTTAGTTAATTTCACCATACCATTAGTTCCGATTCAGCCGCGCTCAGAATTATCTTGCGCGCAGTCTACTATCAAAACTAGCTCCTTTTTATTTTTTACTAGCTGTGCCCCGCGGTTTCACCCGCGTAGGTCTCGATCCCGTGGAAATATAGGGATAAAACATATCCTATGTCCTATTCCAGGTCATGGTCACCCGTGTGCCCATCCTCTCCTCTCTAGAGTAGGGAACGTCGCGGCGCGGCGGCGCGGCGATTCGCGTATTGCATTTTTATACTCGTGATAACTTCGAAAAATTAAATGTCCGATTTGAATGAATTAAAAAGTATTTTACTGCTAAATAAATACCCTTGATGTTAAAACTATTTATTTGAATAAGAATGAATATTATGTTGATAAAACTCCTTCGCAAATAATGCATTAATTTCGAACAAAGATTACCATAAAAAAAGGTTAAGGTAAAGATAGTAGATAGATATGCAGTCGCGGACTTATTTTTAGAACTTTTAAAGAGGGACAATTCCATCATACATAATATTTGCGTAACTTAATCCGTTTACGCAGCGCACGCAACGGAAGCTCTCAAAAAGGAATATTTTTGTCTCGTTTTTGCACCATTTTTCATTTATGCTCCGCTCCTATTGGTCCTAACGTGATGTTATATAGCCTATAACCTTCCTCGATAAATGGACTATCCAACACAAAAATATTTTTTCAATTCCAACTAGTAGTTCTTGAGATTAGCGTGTTCAAACAAACAAACAAACTCTTCAGTTTTATAATATTAGTATAGATTAAAATAAAAAGGACCGAGTTTTAAAAGAAGGTCGTGCGCTGGATCCTTGATTTTTCATACAGTAGGACGATCTGGCCAGTGTCATTAGATATTTATTTGAAAACCCAGACCATCATGTCCATTACATACAACCAGACTTTAACGAGCCATCCTAATACCCTCATAATCTCAACCCCCTCTCCCCTCAACCTTCAAATACTACATTTGAACTCCCATTATAAACTTCAAGTCAGCTCATTACCATTTTAATAAACGACCGAAATTGCCAAGTGGTCCGACCTTTATTCATAATTATTTTCTTATTAGTCGAGTCGGGAACGCCACCTGCGTACCACGGTTAGATTGACATCCGTTTTAGGATTCTGTAGTATTTAGTGGAAGTTGGCCATTTCATTGCTGGCTTTAGTAGCTCGAAATCTTTGACTTGAGAAACAATCAACAAAGATTGTAAAGCATCCCTATTGTATGCAATACAGTCACGGAATTACTCAACAACAGCATCACACACAGACAACGCACAGTCCCATATGAAGGCATAAAGAAACATGACAGCTGTAACAAATTCAAGCACACTTTGAAACAAAGCCTAGTCATGTTCCAATGCATGAGAGAATGGCTAATTTGTGTTATATTTCATGTAACGTTTCACCAATCTGTACCTGGCATTGGAGGAAGTAGAGATGCAATCAAATTGTTTTTTGGAACTCTCCTCCCTTGAGTAAGTCAGACGGGGTTTTAAGTTATTTATTTATTTATATGCGAACAAATTCGTGGACAATAGCAAGTAAAGCTATATTATTTCCAAAGACTTTGAAAATAGAAACACCTACGGAACTTAGCTTTCATATTTCCTAATCACACCCGGTCGCTTTTATTTTTATATTGTTAGCACCGACGAAAAAACAGCAGCAATTTTCGACCGGGCACTAAGTTCGTAATGTAATAATAAAAGTCTGTGCGAAAAATAATATTAAGTTCTGCAATTTAGTTATAATATCTTGGCCTCTAGATTAGACATTTGATAGTAGTTTTGTAATAAGAGTATTACGGAATTATAATTTGACCTTTCGTAGAGACAGTGAGTTAAAGATACTATGTAAAAATGTTACGTTAAATGTACGTTTTAATGAAGTTCCCCAGTTTGCCACCCACCTAGATACTGTAAACTTTATGACTTTGAAATTATCATAAGTTTGTTTAAAGATAATTAATGTTAAATGTTAATAGAGCGACCGGAGATATGAATCTACTTGGCATTTCCTATCCCATTTATCTAATAACTATTTTTATTGAACTTTATTTTTGGATTGTAGTCACGGATCGTCAGAAGTCCGACAGTCTGAGTCTGACGGTAAGTAAGACTGGTTGTGGTATCGTATTACCCAGTTACTGGCTTATGGAGGTCAGATAGGCAGTCGCTCCATGTAAAATACTGGTATTCAGCTACATCCGGTTAGTCTGGAAGCCGACCACAACATAGTTGGGAAAAAGCAAGGCAGATTGAATGATTTTGGATTGTAGTTTGTAGTTACAGAGTGATGTATATGAATGACTCTACTCCGAATGATTGACTGCAGAAACTGAACAAATTAGGTACACTTTTTATTTCCTATTATTGAGGTGACTGAAATATTTATAAGGAATGATTATTATCTCCTGCTACAATATGCAATTTTATCTTGATATCAGGAAAAATAATTAATTTATAACTGTTTCATAAGTTCAATTAAAAGGGGAATCTACCCTCGCAGACAAATCAGCGTGCAAAATCTGGTCTAAAATAAATTTACTCTAAAATGAATTTAGTCAAAGCAAATATGATTTAAAGGGTCATCAAAACACGCTGGGGGCTAAACCGAGCCATCTATTAGCACTTTATAATATTCAGCTTAGACCAACGATGCGTATAGTTAAGTAAATAAGATTCTGATTTCATTGCGGCCCGTAAATATTATGAATTTATTGGTCATCGTAGCCCTGCAGTAAAATTCATAAATGAGTCTCAAGGGTTAAAAAGAGTAATGAGGGACGACCCTTGATAATTATGTACCCTTTAAGGAGTTTATTCTGAATTAAATGACTATTTATTAAGCGCTTATATGGGTATCTGCTGTTTGGTAGTTTCACTTCTCAGTCTACTGGGTGTTTACAACCATACCAGAACATAGCGACGGTGCTTGGCGGCAGAAATTATACCTATAGGTATACCTAAGTAGGTTAATACAGATAAAAGAATATTCCTCCCCACAATAGGGTAGCGATAAAGAGCACACGCAGGTGGAATCGTAAATCTTCCTACCCACATCTACGTATAAATTGTGGGGTCTAACTGACCTCTAACCTTGACTCACCAAGACATGTAAGGTTAATTAAGAAATATTCAGTACTTGTAGAGACAAGGCATTTTTTGCGAGGACACCAAAGTAATTGCTATGTATTTTTTAGTAAGTACTTAATTCAGTTTTTTTACTGTGATGTTCAAATCTTTTGAGAAAGTTTTTTTGTTGCATAAAATATGTTTTTCTACTGTTGTGCTATCCCCATAAAAACACATATTGATTCAATCAACGATAAATAAAAAACTAATAAATCAACAATCGCAAATGAGTATTTTTTAAATCATTTTTGATATCTTATTGAATTGTGTTTTTTAATAAAAATGTGGGTACCTTCGACACATAAAACATGATTATTTTCTTTCTTTTAAAATAATTACTTTCGCTGAACCAATATGCATAAGAAATTAATTTTCTTTGAAGAATAATTGTGTGAGCTAATTAAAATGATTCATGTTTTTAATTTTAATGTCCTCAGGATGACGATTGACCAGTTGTAAACCAGAACACGACGTGGTGCCACACTGACGCAGACTTTCTACGTCCAGCGCACACTTTTGGAGAATAGTTAAGCAGAATAGGTTACTAAATGGGAGTGCCTCCGCTGCCGGCGCCGGCTCCCAAAAATAACGCCATTGGGAACCGGCAGTGACAATACTGCCGGCAGCCGATGTTTTTAATCGCGGCTACCGGCAGTAATGTCGCCGCCGGCTCCCGTATTGGAGACCGGCGGCGCGGCGTTTATGGAAACTCTTCCAGTATTCAGAACCCCACCTAACTAAACCTATTTTTTTTTTTTTCTGTACATTCTAGGCGTTTTTGGCACAGGGGGGATCACAGTTCTAACCTTACCTAACCTAATCTAACCTTTTTTTGCGATTAAAAATATTTGACCTAATATAACTAGTTCGGTTCCGGGTAGTATATACTTTATTACTCGAAATGGGACATTACTGACTGTGGAAAAAAAATGTTTTTTTAATTATGCCAAATTGACAACCAAAGTCAGCGCCGGCAGCCAATTCAGCAACCGGCGCCGGCAGCGGTGGCACTTCCTACTAAATATTATCTACGTCTATTGTATTCAATATATAGAAACATAAAAATTTCATAATTCTATAAATAACAATGAGCTTTTAAAATAAACACAATAGTTAAAGATCACAAGCATAGGACTGTAGAGTAAGTAGAAGTATAAACCGACATCGCAATTTACTTTAATATCAATTCTTTACAGTTCCCCTTAACAATAAAAAACCGTGAACATTAAAATATCAGTCACAATTCATATAAACCACAACCGGCAGAAAACTTTCGTCCATTCCCCACTAACGTAGTTATAACAGCTAAACACGTCCAAAATTCGTTTAGAAAATAATTTACTAGATTGAATTAAACTCCTAATAGAATTACACCTAGTTTCGGCGCCTGGGATGCTTCGTTCTGCTTAATTTACTGCCATCGAAAACGAAAATAAATTGGTATGCTCTCTAAATCAGTGTTGGGTTTCCTTGAGGCATAGTACGTGATAGGATTCCGGAAGATAGGCTAATTTGAAGGACATAAATGTAATGAAGATTTTTGGGGAGGGACAACGATTTCTTTGATGTTTTATTATTGGAAGGAAGTTCTTTAAACGCGGCTTGCAAACTGGCAGAAATCGTCATCTAAAAAACGTTAATGCTTGCAACTGTCTTCTTCCAATTTAAAGAGAAAGAAAGAAAGAGAGAGAGAACGCCGCCAGGAAAAAAAAAGAGTAAAGTGATTACAGTGTCGTGAAATAAAATAGTAAACACAGCCCTAGTACACTCCTGCCAGGGTTGCGGAATAGTCCGAAAGGGATACCGGGACCCTGGCAACAGGCAACTGAAGGAACACGGGTGGGTTTTAGTCAGTAAGAGTCTGACACGCCCTTCCGCTCCGCCCAGAGCGGGAGAAGTCATTTGAAGATATACCAACCAAAAAAAAAAAAAAAGCCCTAGTACACTGCCGGTGAGAGAGAGAGTGAATGTGTGAATTTGGTCAAAATGAGAATGTGTGCTAAAGTCGATAGTGAGATCAAAACGTAAACCAAGATAGCGCCTCAGAAAATGTTCAAAACTCAAACTCAAACTCAAAGCATTTATTTCAATTAAACCATTTACAGGCACTTCTGAATTGTCAAGGAGTCAGTCAGTCAGAAATATGAAGCTAGTTGCCCATTCCAAAGCGTAGTAGGTACCTATGGAGAAGAACGGGCAAGAAACTCCATGGACACTCTTTTAAAGCAAAATATTGTTACAATATAATGGTTACATTATTCATGTTGAAATTATACATGTGAGAACAATGTAGAAAGCACGTTAAAAGCGTCCGCAATTATAAAATAAGCACAATTCAAAAATTAAAATAAGCCATGGCAGCTAAGAAATGACCAGTCACAACTGACGGCGCCCGTTCACGAACATGACGTATGGATCAGGACCATTCAGCTCAACCATTTTGAAGGGAGCTAAATGATCCAACACATACGCCACCATCAGCGAGACATTTGAGTGAGCATGACATTCCCAGCCGCCAGGGCACATTCAAGTCAATGAAAGACAAAATACCCGGTAAATGGTAGCTCTATAGTACATAGTACTCACACCCGTGCAATTATATAATACAAAGGAGATGAGTTTATACAATGCAAAGATAGTCTTACAATCTTCAGCAGCTCCAACAGCATTTTCGAATGTTAATTAGTTAGTTGTGGTTGTGGAGCAGGACCAGCATTAAGCCAAGCATTTTTATCAGAGATGTAATCCTCCAACTTATAATATGCCTGCATACATAGTGTGCGTTTTATACAAGTTTTGAATTTCGTCTCATTCAGTTGAAGGATGTGGGGAGGGATTTTATTGTAACATTTTAAACAGTACCCCATGAAAGATGAGTCTACTTTAGCCAATCTGAAACCTGGTTGAACTAATAAGTCCCTATTTCTAGTACTATAATTATGTCTATCGCCTCTTTTACTAAAAAGATGTAAATTTTTTCTTACGTGCAAGATGTTTTCATATATATATTGACAAGGTACCGTCATGATGTTAATATCCTTAAACAGTTCCCTTAAAGAATCGCGCCTGCGTAGATTATAAATGGCTCTGATCGCTCTTTTCTGCAGAATAAAGATAGACTCGATGTCTGCAGCCCGTCCCCATAGTAAAATACCGTAAGACATTATGCTATGAAAGTAACTAAAATAGACTAGCCTCGCGGTATCTACATCAGTAAATTGACGGATTTTTCTGACAGCATATGCTGCTGAACTCAGCCGTCCTGCAAGAGATGTTAAATGAGGACCCCATTGTAGCCTTGAGTCGAGCGTGATCCCCAGGAAAACAGTTTTATCGACGAATTCTAGTTTCTCTTGATTCAATATAATCTCACAATCCCTACTTTTAACATTTGGTAAAGAAAATTTTATGCACTTAGTCTTTTTTCCATTTAATACTAAATTATTAGCAGTGAACCAATTTTGGACCTGCAGTAGGGCGTTATTTACTTCGTCAAAATTTGTAGCACGTCTATCTACCTTAAAAATTAAGGAACTATCGTCAGCAAATAACACCATGTGTGGCTGATTTTTTAATAAATGGAGTAGATCATTAATGTACACTAAAAAGAGGAAAGGACCCAAAATCGAGCCTTGTGGAACACCCATTTTTACTTTTAAACCTAGTGAGTTGATACCGTTTATTTGAACTTGCGGTTGTCTATCATTTAAATAAGATTTTACTAAACTGAGCGCAAGTTTACCTAGTCTGTAATGCTCAAGTTTCAAGAGTAAGGTTTCGTGATCGACGCAATCAAATGCCTTGGAGAGGTCACAAAAGATTCCTATGGCGTCTTGGGCTTCTTCCCACGCGTTAAAAATGTGTCTTAATAAGGTTACACCGGCGTCAGTCGTACAACGTCCTTTGGTGAAACCGTACTGTTGGTCGTGAAGGATTTTATTTGTGTTAAAATGATTGAGCATTTGATTCAGCATTACCTTTTCAAACACCTTGCTGAAAACCGGCAGCACGGATACGGGCCTATAATTATTGGAGTCTTTACTGTCCCCGGATTTGAAAAGTGGTATTACCTTACTGTATTTCATTAAATCTGGGAAGACTCCTTGATCCACACACAAATTAAATATTAAGGCTAAGTAAGGCGCTATGGTCTCAATTATGGAGGTACAGACTTTAATGGACATTCCCCAAAGATCCTCGGTCAATTTGATCTTGATTTGCTTAAAAGCTTTTATTACTGTAACGGGGTTAATATGCTTAAAGTTAAAATCAATCAGGCAGGCTGGAACGTTCGCCCTTACTAAATGAAAAGAGAGCGATGGCGAGGAGTTTAAGGTTTCAGTAGTTTTAAGTGGGATACTGGTAAAGAAATGTACAAATTCTTGAGCCACTTCTTTGCCATCGCAAATGAGACCACCACTTGACGTCTCCAGTGTGTAATCGGAATTATGCTTTTTGCTCCTATTCGTTTCATTATTGATAATTTTCCAAACCGTCTGTATTTTATTGTCCGCTGATTTAACTTTGTTGCTAATGTATAAGGCTTTAGCTGCCTTACAAGTGCTCTTAAAAGTTCTAGAATAAGTAGCAACATACTTATTAAAACTTTCCGTGTTAATATAAGGCTTAAGGCCATACAGTTCGAAAAGTCTTTCCCTACTTTTCCTGAGTCCTTTAGTTGCCCAATCACTAAATAAAAACTTAGGGCTGATAGTTTTAGTGTTTTTCTTAAAAGTATTATTGAACTCTGTTTGGACTACCGAAAAGAATTCTTTATACAGAATATTGACATTGTTTATTGAAAGGTCCTGATTACTTAATTTACAAACTAAAGTGCTATTAAATTTATTTAAATTAACAGCGGTAACTGGTCTGAATTGTATCTGCACTTTTTTTATGGGTAAGTTGGATTCAAAAGTTACTGTTTGCCCACTGTGATCAGAAGGGAGATAATTAACGATGGCTTTATCTAAATAGTCGCAGGAACAAAACACATTATCAATACATGTAGCAGTAGTCGTAGTTATTCGGGTTGGCTCTACAAACACATTTGACAAATTGAAGGATTTAAACAAATTTAATAATCTACTGGTATTAGAATTATTTTCTAAAATGTTAATATTAAAGTCCCCGCAGATAATTACCGATTTATTCCCAGTTGCAAATTTTCACAAAACATCTTCCATTACTGACTCAAATAAAGAGTAGTTTAGATAATTTGGGGGTCTGTAAACGCACACTATAACATGCTTATCTAGCTCAACACAAGACAGCTCAATGCTATGTTCAACCGATAGTTCAACTATGTCGTTACGGGTTTTTGATTTAATACAACTTTTAATTAAGATCAGCGAACCACCACGCAGCATTGATTTTCGGTTAAAACAACTGGCCACACTATAATTTTCATAATTAATTAACATTTCATAGTCTTTTAACCAATGCTCAGTTAAACAAATAATGTCAAACATTGTTTTTTCTAAAAACAATTCAATTTCCAATTGTTTGGAAGAAAAACCTTGAATATTTTGATGAAATAATTTCAAGGATTTCTGCTTAGCCCCTTTTGTGCAGTTAACTTTGTTAGTGCTAGAAAATACCTTTTTGTTATTAAGTGCAACTATACTGCTATTGGTACCTTCTGTTGTCTTACAAACTAGTTTAAATTACTACGAGTAGTTTGAAGCACCTTATCATTAGTACTATTACTAATTGTGGTGCTAATTAAACGTGACTTCGACATACTAATTATGTCTGGGTTAATATTAAAAGCTAATAGCCTAGCTATTTGACGTCTAAAACTAATGGGCAGATACACAGTATCCCTAGTCGACCTAAGCTTATCAACAAAAATGTTGGTGTCAAAAAAAATTTTCAAATTCAAATTCAAAGCATTTATTTCAATTAAACCATTGACAGGCACTTTTGAATTGTCAAGGAGTCAGTCAGTCAGAAATATGAAGCTAGTTGCCCATTCCAAAGCGTAGTACGTACCTATGAAGAAGAACGGGCAAGAAACTCCATGTACACTCTTTTAAATCAAAATATTGGTTACATCATTCATGTTGAAATTATACATGTGAGAAGAATGTAGAAAACACGTGATTTTCATCATGGGTGTCCTTTTCATACTTTTCTAAGGTGCTAAAGTCGATAGTAAGGTCAAAATGTAAATCCAAGATAGCGACTGCCAAAAAGAAGGAACATCGTTCCTGACGGCCACACACGTTTTTTTAATGTTGTTGCCGTTTCTTTTTAAAGAATCAATGAATTAAAGGTGACTAACGAAACGATATTAGTGAAAAACCTGTCTCTAAACAATACTCTAATCGTTAAGTCCTTCTAAACGGTTAAGTTGTAGTGCTGCCAGCCTTTTGGGCACTTTTCCCATTGACAGCGATACGGACGAATTCTTTGATGCCCAATGAGCCCCTCCCCTTTTTTTTTTTCATAATAATTTTGTTGTATAATTGTATATACATACCGAGTTTGTATAGTTAATTTTATTTAGGATTTAATTAGTTAAATAATAGTTGGTTGTATAATAATTATATTGTTTTTAAAGTTGTAGTACCTATTAATGATTATGGCTTTTGATGATCCATAGAAATAGGCTTTGTCGATACTCGACAAAACCCATTTCATTTCTACGGGTGGTCATGCTACGCGTGCTGGAAGAAATGCCAATGGTAGGCACTTTATTTTGCCATGTTCACGAACTGTGCCCAAATAAACGTTATTCTTTCTTTCTTTAAACCTCCTTCAAAAAAGGAAGAGATTATATTTTCAACGAGTTTTTATTTCTACTTAATAAAAACGGCATTAATTGACATTTGTGACGCTGTTCCATAAACAATGAGTACCTGCATGTTACAGGCACTATTGGATCCTACGATGCCAATTTAAGCTTCATTTAACTGCACATTTTAAATAAAATTTCCAAGAAATAATAATTAATGAACTTACCCCGTAATACCAAATCCGTTGCGTTGAATGGATTCGTAGATGACAATTTTTTCCGATTCTGAGAAGGCAGATCCGATAAAGACGCCGATTTTCTTTCCACGAAGTTCTATTGGGTTGATACCTGTCGAAAGAGATAGCACTTTATTAAAAAAACATTCTTCTTTCTTGTATACATTATTTGAAAACACAGGTTTAGGTCACACATTGCCTGAAACACAGGTTTGAATAAACCTACATCAGGCAGGTCGCTATTGTATTCATTGGGCCTTTAATCAATATTATATAAGTTATACACTAGATTTATTTTAGGCATAGTTTAATTTTTTCTATATTTCTACTATTAATATGTAACTTTGTTATGATGTAACTTTTATGTAATTTATATGTGAACTTATGAATAAATGATTGATTGATTGATTGATTTCATCACCACTGCTCTCAAAACGGTGAAGAAAACATCATGAGCATGTCCTAGAACCAAAAATTTCAAGACATGTGTGACATAGACTACCAACCCGCACTGGGCTCGCGTGGTGGATTACGGCCAACTGCCTCTCACAGATAGGAAGCCTGTGTCCCGGCTGTGGGAACATTATAGGCTGATTGTGGCGGTATCTACAGCACCACATGTGAACTACACATTAAAGGCCTGACGTCACACAAAAATCCTGACGTCATAGAAATCCTGCATCACGCAATTAAAGTTTACCGTGCAGTGCACATATATACAAGAACCCAACATTAATCGTTGGGCTTTTGCCCGCCAGATACAACACCCGTCTGGTCGGAGGAACCTCCCTTTTCTATGGTGTATGAGTGAACTTTACACCCTGTTCAGAAAGAAAGAAAAAAGAAAGAAAATACATTTATCCAGCACAGACTAAAAGGCACACAATATACATAATATACAGCAGATAACAAAATAAAAATAAAGAAACAAATAAGAAGGTAAAGTAGGACATTATCAGGGGAGTGTGCCTCACGGCTGCGCCAAAAAGGCCCAGTTCAGCAAAAATGCCAGACAACTAGTGCCTGACGCTGGTTTTCAACCGGACCCGAAAGTGTGAAGTTACGGATGCAAATCAGTTTTATATTGTGATGTGTGTCTTAAATAAAATAAGTGTCACATAATAATAATAACGAAGTACACATTTATATACCTACATAATTAGTGTGATTGTGTATAAATTGTATTGCAAACCAAATAAAAATGAAATAAATTAGAAGACTGATAAATAAATAAATATAATAAGACCATTGTTGTTGTTGATTGATTGTTTATAGGAGGTATGTAAATAAAATAAATAAATCCTTCGCAACGAGTCAGAACCAAAAACCATAAAAACCTGTTTTAGCCGATGCCAGACTTCCACGTTCCAAACACATAGTCATAATAATTTATTTGTTTTTCCGTGCACTTGCTACCCACTTCATCACACAATACGCTGCAAGCAGCCGAGGGTGGCGGACTAGTCACGGACAGCCAGCAGACCTTTTGCTTTTAAAACTTGTCTTAGCTATGGTTTGCATTTAGATTGATTCAATACGATGGTCATAAAGTAACACTTAAATATCATTTAAATATAGATATGTAAGTCAGCCAAAAATTGTTGTCGAAAGTGGTGTTCCTCATACCCCTAAATTGGTGACCCCGACATGATGAACGTCAACGCAACTTTCGTGAAATTATTCCAGCGTGACGTCATCATCATCACCCGCAAGCTTTCGTGAGGCGAGTCACACAGCCAGCCAACACCCACGGCTTCAACGGGTATCCTGACCACCAGCATGCAGCGAACGCGCATTCCTGGTCATCACCCTCAGCCACAACACGGCGCTGTACTACATCCGACTCACTGGATCACCACGCAGCGCCACCCCGACCCACTGGGGAATCACCGCAGACAGTTCCGACTCACCGTAAACTGTGCGAGACCCGGTTCCGACTCACTGGAACCAAAACTGGCACTGGAAAGCATCGCAAGATACAGACCCAGCTAACTATCGACCCCCAGTCTCCGGAGGAGAGTGATGTGGCGGTATCTACATCGCCATATGCGAACCATGCATCAAAGACCTGACGTCACACAAAAATCCTGACGTCACATAAATCCTGCATTGCGCAATTAAAGTTTACCGTGCAGTGGACATATATACAAGAACCCAACATCAATCGTTGGGCAGTTGCCCGCCAGACACAACACCCGTCTGGTCGGAGGATCCTCCCTTTTCTATGGTGGATGAGTGAACTTTACACCCTGTTCCTCATACCCCTAAATTATTTGGTTATAGCCCCTTATTTATATATACCCTATATATACCCCTTATTTGGTTCTAGGACATGCCTGTTTCCTCACGATGTTTTCCTTCACCGTTTTGAGGACTAAAGGCATGCTCATAGCTTAATACTTTTATAAACCCTTTTGGGGAATACACGTATTATTAAAATTTTATCTAAAGACAATTTATTCAATGTAGGTAAGCTTATTTTTATTAATACCAACCTGCATCAAAAATGGCGCTATACGCATGTTCCATCAATTTTCTGCACATCGGGTCCATAATGCGTGCTTGCTTGTAATGGACTTTGAAAAACTGAGCATCGAACCCGTCCACTCCATTGATCATACCGAAGTGCTTGGGTATCTCTGGGTGGTCGATGTCCCAACGAATGTTTTCGTTAGTTACCATGTCCACCTGAGGATTTAAAGTTTTTCAGTTAAAATGTCATCCTAATAATATAATCATCAGGCGATTTTATCACAAAGATGCTTGCTAATTAATCATCAATACTGATAATTACCACGATTCGCAAACGAATTTGTGATTGCATAAGTACAATTGTTTTATTTGCAGGAGCCTGGAGAACATCCACATAATATGGAACTTTTGAAATACCTTATAAAACTTCTCAGCATAATTATGGTATGAGAAAATTATTTAATTAACCTTTCTGTAATTATTTTTTTACAGGCATGAAATTTTACTACGATTGCTACACATAACATCATGCCTGTATTCCCCGAAGGATAAGGCAGAGGTGTACCTATAGTACACCCACATTTCGATAATTATGTTTCAGTCCCATGTAAAAGGGAGCGACCCTATTGCCATCAACTGGGCACAATTCCAGACTCCGGGCTGCTACTGAGAAAGTCTAGATGGCAAAACCAATAAAAAAAAATGACTTTGACTTTAAATACACTTTGCCAAAGTCAGAGTCAAAGTCATTTGACTTTGACTTTGGCAAAGTGTGACAAACGTGTCTTTTATGTGCCTATTTGAAATAAATAGGCACATCAAAGAAACGCCAAAATCAAAGAAAGAGAACAGATTCTAGTTGCCCCTCCCAAAAGGTAGTTTTCGTATGGAGAAGAATGGGCAAGAAACTAAAACGAATTCAGTCGGGTCAGCTACTGAGAAATAAATTCTTTTTAAGGTTAGACTAGGAGCTGACCCCAACATAGTTGGGAAAAGGCTATACAGATTAAAACTTGAGAATAATATACAAAGTTACAGTTTTTTAAAGATGAACGGTAGAATTAACCTTACGGGTTTTAAAATAACATGACAAAGAAAGGTAATAATTACTAAACACATAAATATCGCAGAAAACTTCTCACTCTTACCCCATTATAAAGATTCTCCTTAAACTCCAAAACGCTGTCTGACATAGGAAACAAGCCAGACATGCCACTAATCACCAACTCTTCACCAGTCAATGCCCGAGGAATGGTCTCCGGGTGCTGGTCCACCATCGTTTCTTGAGGAGATGGAGCCATAGTGTCGTAATCTGTTGAACTATAAGTCTGAAGATGGAATTGACTGTGAAAGGCAAAGACGTTTGCCTTCTGGCTAAAGGTTGAACTGATTACTTTCTTTAAAAAGTTTATATATATACCTACATACGATTTAATTTAATAAGTCGGCCGGTTTTTGAGAATTAAAAAGTGTGTGGTTCCGTACTACGTATATTTTTTTTATTGAAGGCAGTTTCGGCATAACAGACTACTATTTTTTATCAATTGAAATAAATATATATTTTTTTAACATTAATATGGACCAATTTAATATTGTCTTAAACTGTGTGCAAGATGGTCTAAAGTTAACTTACTGTTTTGACAAAGTAAGCTTTTTTAATGTTCCTACGTGCGTCATATCATGGCTGCAGCATCAGTTCACCTATGATATTTATACATAAAATACAAATAAATAAAATTGAAGTGTCTGTTTGTCTGAATGGCAAAATAACAGCTTTTTACTCGAATGTATATGAACGTATATACGGTCCTTATTTATTATAATTTAGAAAAAACAATTTTGGTGTCAGTGAGTTTGTTCCGACTAATCTTTTTTAGTTGTTTGTATCGGCTAATCTTCGAAACGGCTGGACCGATTTTGACGTTTACTGGCAGATAGCTGATATTATAAGGAGTAAATTGGCTTATTTTACTGAGAGTAAATAAAGCCGCTTGTCGTGTCTCTCTGTGTGACCGCGTTCTTTTTAAATGTGGTGTCGTATTATGAAGTATTAATGCCAATATTTTTCCAGTGTGAGAGAGAGACGGAGCTAGACAAGGCCGCTAGCACTATCCCGTTTTCGCAGTGGAATAATGATGGCATTAATACTTCATAATACTACCCCTGCATCGAATTTAGAACCGGATGCATTCATAAAATATCGATGTTTAGTCAAGTCTTAGAAAACCGTGAAAAGCAAAGGCGGGTCGCTAGTCACTCATAAAATATTAACTGTCATCGGAATGGATCGAGCAACCGAATGAATAGGCCAATAGCATTTAAAATAAGTTCTCTAAGATCGTCGCAGCCGATAAATCCTTGACTAATTAGATACAATTATTGTATTTATAAACCCCCGGAGGCCAATACACATTTAACAAGTACACTTAGACCTAGCCTAAACGCATTTAGTGACTTGTGGTGCTAGCGAGGCTTAAGGACGCACCGAGCTTTTGGCGCTAATGAATGAGATGGGCGGAATAAAGCATGGGTGGTTCGTAATTTAGGTATTTCCTTCGTGTTATTAAAACAAGTACACATTTTATTTTAAGAGCGTTGATTCTAAAAGTTAGCAACGTCGAAAATAACTGTCAAATATTTACCTGTTTTGATTATTTTGGCAATATTACTGTATGGAGTTAGCCTTATTTCATATTTCATCATCACAATGTTTATTGGAAACATGTAGTTTTGTTATTATTAAATAAACTGATGACCTTCCGTGAAGTACTGACGCCGTACTAAGGGTTTATATTGTTTTAGAGACTACTTTGGATTTTTTAAAGGAAACTACAAGTACTAATCGTGTTTCTAAAGTATACAATTTATAGAGTGTATCCTTAAATATCTTACATATTAATTGCATAACTAAAGGTTATGTAATAACGATGCAGCAAGAGACGAACGAACGAACGCAATTATTAGTCTAGCCTCGGTGCGCTCTTAAAGTGCATCCTTATTAAAGCTTGTAAAATTGATAAGCAATACCCCACTTTCTTAACATAAAAATAGAAATAAAAGAGGATCTCCAAATTTAAATTAGTTTTTTACACGTCCGCTATTATATATGCATGTACTGCATTAAATTAATAGATATAAATGAATGCCTATGGAGTGATTGACCGACCTTTTGAATTGAAACAAGACAAATGAGGTCATTAAAATGCCTACGGCGCTATTAAAGTATGTATTGTTCTTGTAAAGAAGTTGTCTGGGTTCTATTTCGTTCAGTATTAGAATAGTGGCTTAGAATAATGGCATTTACAGTGGGGTTTGTTCTGTAAACGGAGATACGTTTTTGCATTGTTCAGCAGTAGATCATACCCATAGATGAATTCATAACAACACAACGATAGATAACTTTCATTTGCGGAGTTAAGGCTCTCGCAGGCAGGCGCGACGCGATAACATTTTTTTTTAAGAACAATTTCCGTGAAGTTTTCAAAGAAATTGTTGTACTAGAGTCGCGACAGGCTGTCGCGTCGCGCCTGTCTGCGGGGAGCCTTAAAGTAAATCATAGTGGCAATATTTTTGTAATTTCGTTGGTAAAATGCTGTCAAAAATTTCTGACAGGATAACAGTTCTGTAGCATATATTTTTTTTACCCGACTACGGCGAAGAAAAAATGAGGTTTATGATTTTGACCGGTATGTACCTATGTATGTATGTTCATCTGTTCCCTCCTATCTTCTAAACTACTCATCACAATTTGACAAATGACATATCGTTGGAAGCGTTTTGATCGTCCGCTGGTTATAGGCTATGTGACGACACATTAAATTAAAAATGGCGCCCTAAAGGACATAAAGTCAGGAATTTTAAAAAAAAACGCACCAAGTTGGGTATCAAATGAAAGGGCTTTATGAGCACATTTCAAATATATATATATTATAATCCCAAAAGAATTTAAAAAAAATTAAAGTAATAAAAACTAAAACCCAAATATACGTGTTAGGGCATAAATCGAACAGATTACGTGTGATTCCGGATTTTTAATTTGTCTGTCTGCGGTGTCTTGTTTATACTAGGTTGGAGCGGTCAATGTATGAAAAAAATTTTTTTTTGCGATTCCTTCTTTGCGGGGTTATTAAAAGTTGCCAATATACTTAAGCATAAAGTATGTCAAATATTTTCCGATTTTCAAAAAAATACAAAAATCTTGAAGTTTTCATAGGGTCATTAAAAACCAAACAAAATTACTTAACGTCAATTTTTTACGTATTATCAGTAGTAAACAGACATAAAAAACAAAATACAACTGCAAAAGCCACATTTGACCAACAAAGAAACACCTACTATTTTTAACCAACTTCTTCAAAAAGGAGGAGGTTCTCAATTCGTCTGTATGTATTTTTTTTTTTTTGTATGTTTGTTACGCGATTACTCCGCCAATTATGAATCGATTTTGATAATTCTTTTTTTGTTTGGTAGGTCATGCTTCCGAGGTGGTCCCATATAAATTTTATTAACTTTGCTTGCGTAATTTTTGAGTTAGCTTCAATATTACGTATTTTTCCCACTTAGTTTATCTAGACAATATCCTGTTTGACTCCTTCACTGTTATTTACATAGCAGGTAGTGGTATTCGGATTTGTGTGGGGTAGGTACCACAACTAAAAAGTGAAAAATAAAAACTTTTTACAAAAAAAAAAACAACCGACTTCCAAAAAAAACACAAAAAAAGTGAAAAATAACTTTAATTTCGGAAGTCGGTGGCAAAAAACGGAAATTGAAAAGCAAAGACACCGACTTCCGAAATTAAATTTATTTTTCACTTTTTTAGTGTTTTTTTTGGAAGTCGGTTGTTTTTTTTTATTGAACGATCAAGTTCTTGTATGGAGATAATTATTGAAAGAAGCTGTGAAACCAAAAATAGTGGCTGTTGGTTGTAACGGAACCGCCGTTAACACTAGTACTAAAGCTGGAATTATAAAACTGCGTGAAAGCAAGCTGCAACATCCACTACAATGCCTGGTATGTCAATTGCATGCAAATGAATTGACTTTAAGGCATCTTTTTGAACATTTAGACGGTACTCCCACGGGCCCAAAAAGTTTTAGTGGTCCAATCGGAAAGACACTAAATAATGCGAGTGCCTATCATTCATTGCCATAACATATTGTTTGCCAGACATAACGAAGACCCGTAACGATCTGAGCACGGCCCAATTATATCTTTTAAAAATGTGTCAAACAATCAATAAAGGCCAGTGTTACGAAAGTTTTCCAAACGTTAGCCTGGCAAATTATGTCATTCCAGGTGGCTTACTACGGCAAACAATATTCTGCGGCTCTACATTTTGACCGCAACCCCATCTAATATACTGAAAATTTTAAAAACAATGTGGAGTTCGTGGTTCATGTCCTAAAGCTCCTATCCGGTTCCGTATTTAAACTCAGCCTCATTGCATTTATGAAGCCGAACATTTATTTGATACAATTAAACTATCACGATACCTGCCAGATAGTCTCAAACAGGTGATAGATCTAAAAGGCCACTATGAAAATATATTAATTGCCATGTTAGGGGCCGATCAAAAACACATTAGAGAAATTGCCCATTACCGATTTGTAAAGATACGCTTTACTCCTTTTGCCTGTGTTTAAATTGCAACAATTCAATATTGGTACACAAGATTTTACAGATCTCATACATTGGGAAAACCTACGGAACCACCTCTTACTACCGTTTTAGAAACCGTAGGATTCCGAAATTTTATCCTTTTTTAAACTTATTTATCTTTTTATTTTTGAAAGTTATAAAAATTTTGTTACAGAATCTTGCTCAGTACTCTATGGACCGGTAAGAAGGGAAGGCTGGATTAGGAGTCGTGTCTTATTAATTATTATGCCGTCGTTCAAAACAAAAAAAAGAGTAAAAAATTGAATAAATTTTCTTTTTTTGTAACTTCCATGTCGCACACATCTTGTTAAACAGTAAACTGTATTATTTTAGTTAGAAAATATTCCGTGGAATTTTTATTTTATTTTTCTATTGACCTAGATTTTTCCTTCTTTTTGAAAAATTCAAAGTTCTTGGGGCAGTACTTCCACTAATTTAATTTAGTTGTCCCCATACTAAGTTTTAATCCTGATACCAAGATGCAACTTTCCCGCCATCCGCCATTCCAAAAACCTAAAAAAAAAAACGCTCCACCCTAGTTTATACCTTTTTAGTCGTAGTTGGGTTTTAGTTTTTATTACTTTAATTTTTTTTACACTTATAATTTGTTTTCCTAATCTTGCTACTGAAGACAATCATGGACGATGGTAACTGATGTTCATGATGGTATCATTCGAATTTTCGTTACGTTTACATCGTGCGTTCGTGCTAGGTTTGTAGGACGCGGAGTAAATGCAACCTGTGGGTTAATAGGTTAACATACTGATGTGACTTTCTATGTCTAATGGTATACCTATAATTAAAAAAAGTCTCCACGAGTGACGTGATTGAACGTCCGAGGCACTCTGTACATGACGTTCAATGGATGAAAATGGAAGCACGACGAATGATAATATTATAGCACTCCGTCACGCCATCCCTACAGAGCGGGTAGCTAGTTTCCATAAAATAACTTTGTTTTCTTTGACAAGCATCAGTGATTCGCTTGAATTTGGATAGATGTCGCTGTTCTCAATATTGTAGCCATGGATGGAGACTGAAAATTATGGTTATTTTTAATTAGTTTGGAATGTCAAAATGAGAAAGTAATGAGGTATTATTACATTAACAGAATATTAGTTTCTACAGAAGGTAACTTTTTAGTTTTATTTGACAGCATTACATACGTATTTTGATGACTGTGTTGTGAAATTATACCTAATCCTCCTTTTATTATTTTAATGTTTTTATTTCTATTTGAAAATTCTCATCTTTGAGCTTCTGCAGGATAAAGACATATTTTATTTCCATACGTCCTGTAAAGTATAAAATAGGTACCTACTCCAAAATTCCTTTTATATAAACTTTTACAGTCATACTCCATTTCTAATTCCTAGGAGATGCGACACAAATGCAGTGAGAAACAGGTAGCATTAGGTCGAGATCAGATCTCTTCCGAGAGGATCGTATCCAATGCTCTTTTACTGTCGTTTTACAGCCGTCGCTCCACGTGACTGCAAAAGTATGTTATTATAATATGATGGAGCTAAGAGTATTAATAAGAACAGGGGGCCTACCACCACCGCATACAGCAGTACCAAAAGTTCTGCGAACAGTAGACCTCGCGGGCATATATATTTTGCAATGATTATTAACCTTTAGTTAGACGCGCCAAAATAATTACACTGTTAGTCACGTGGTGTCTGTGCGGATCACAAGAGTTTATTTGTGAATCAAGGTATCAAAGTAAGTAGTACCTACTCTCTAAATCCGTCAACGTAGATACGGGTCCGTTCGAAAGTAACTCGAAAATTTTGCAGTGACCCTACACCCGATTAATTAACTTTTTTGAACAGGCAAAAACACATTGGGTGTAAAGGTTTGTCCATTGAGCGGCAATCGTGCGCGGCGGCCGCGCGTGGCTTTGGACGACTGCCGCGCGCGAATTCTTCTGTCTACCTGCTGTGTTTGGAAGAATTATTGCAGAGCTATGACACACGCAATCGCTTTCATACCAACTGAAGTGCGCAGCGGGTCTGTCGCGCAAACATTCGTCGGTTTAGTTCACAGTTTTGTTATACGTACATAAACAATCCGAACTGTTGGATATGCGATATCACCGGAATACTGCCTATTTGACGGAGAAAAACGTATTCAGTGTCCGCACTGGTATTTTACGTTCGTTTACGTATCATACAAATTCGTGTCTTAGTGTTTGAAAATATTTTAGTATATAATTATATACCAACCCAACTCTTCATGATTTAAACTAATACAATTTTTCCTGTCAAAAAAATGACAGATTTCGATACGTCAAATACAAAATTAAATAACAACCGGCCAAGTGCGTGGATCACGCACAATGAAGGGTTCCGTAGTTGAGAAATAAATTTATCTCCCAAGAACAAAGTTTTAACGTTGTAGTTGAAAAACATGCTCTCCCATACATTCCAACTGCTAATGTAAATTGGTCGATATTTGCTCGTTAACTTGTAAAGGATACTTAGCCGTGATTTTTTTCACATATCCGAAAACAACCATTTAAATAGCAGGGCACTTGACTCTAACAAAAATTTGCACTTTAAAGCTAAATATTTCGCAAACGGAACCCTGAATCAAAAAATAATTTTCACATGTACAGGACACCCCATAACATGAGACATTTGAGAAAAAGAAATCATCCCCACTTTTCGTGTAGGGAGGAAAGGCAACCTACAAAAAAAAAAAACATGATTTTATTTTACCACTTTGTGTGTTTAATGTATGTACCCATGCCAAATTACAGCTTTCTAGTACTAAGATCCCCTGAGCTCAGCCGCGGATAGACCTTCAGACATGGCGAAACTATATGTTTCCTACTACTATGGTTCCTTGTTGACTACTACAGAACCATAATCACCAGAAAAATGATGAGTAGCAATTTGTAGGCCAGCTACAAAAATTAACAAATAGGTTTTAATAAATATTGAGCCATTTACTGCATTTTGAGAAGCTATTCTGCTTATCATGCCGAAGATCCTCATCAGATCTTCACCATTTTTTTATGAGACCTATATAATGTTACCACCTGTCAAATAAAAAAAGAACCATCGTTATCGAATCTCATAAAGCGGAGATATCCAGTAGCCCCCTTTTTGCCCCATTTTGGAGGAAGTAGCCCTCCAATCAAAAATCCCACGTCAAATAAAAATTACAAAAAAATCGTTATACCTGTACACCAAATTTCGTCCAGATCGGTTGTAAAATACGACCTGTAGACGAGTACGTACAAACTGACAAACTTGCCGATTTTGCCAGACTTGATGTAGAGACGCTTCGCTCGCTACGCTCGCTCGGTCAATTATTTTATTCTTGCTTCGTGGGGGAAAGAGATGGAGCTTTACGTCCTGTAGAGCTTCATCTCTTTCCTACACTGAAGTATTATTAAAATAATACTGCTGTAGGCGGTGGTGGTAGACCCCAGGTTGAAGAGCATTCGTAATACACAATTTATCATGTTCGTTGCTGAAAAACGAGACAAAAATTGAGCATTATCGTAATCATCTGACTTGACAGAGGAATGATATTCGCTGCCAATCGTCTTGCCATAATAGTATTGTATAAATATTTTTTTTCCTTGGTTTTCTTGCAATCGGTTATAAACATTTAGCTGATTTTTTGTGCGGATATAGACTGCTGAGGTGTATTTTTCCAGCGGAGAATGTGCCCTTAGGTTGTTTCTGAAGTATTTTATAAGAGTAAGGAGTATTTCATGAGAGTTGTTAAATAGCTGGTCTGTGCTGGACTCAGAACCCTTTTTATTTTTTTTTGAGGGTGGGAAATCATCCAATGACTTCTCCCGCTCTAAGTGGAGCGGAAGGGCATGTCAGACTTTTACTGACTAAAACCCACCCGTGTTCCTTCAGTTGCCTGTTGCCAAGGTCCTGGTATCCCTTTCGGACATTCCCGCAACCCTGGCAGGCATCGGTCCTAGCGGACCCCGCCAATTGTGCTGACATCTCTTTGAGGGGCGCGTGGAACACGATGCGCCATCGACCCGGGCCTGGTCCTTATCGGACGGTGAGCTACCCATTGCTCGCCGTCCGCAAGCCCGCGCCTATGGTGGCCGGGAATCCGCCTGGGATTCCCGACGCCCAGGGTGTCTCTAGCGGCGGCGGTTAGGTGGACTCAGAACCCTGCAGCTTAATTAAATATTTGTCTGAATCTGACCATCAATTATCAACTCTAAGTAATTTGATCACCATTGCTCTCTAAACGGTGAAGAAACACATCTTGAGGAAACCGGCAAGACATGTGACATCTACCAACCTGCACTAGGCCCATGTGCTGGATTACGACCCACTCCCTCTCACCGAGAGGAGGCCTGCGTCTCAGCAGTGGGAACATACGAACTTTTGCAATTGCCCTTCTTTTAAAAAAACGTACTCTACAACACTATTCATACTTACAGCTGATAGTACTTCCCTATTTATTCAGATGTTCAGTGCACGTCAAAGATAAAACATAGATTATCCAGCTGTGTTTTTAATTTAAGACTTTAATGGTTTTGCGCAGTAATAGCTCAAGGCCATGCATAATGCATTCGTCAAGTTATGAGGTAAAAGGAAACTGACGATGCTTATATGAAGTAGGTAACAGTTTGCTGAAATTGTTATGGAACTTCATATAAGTTACAAAGACTCATATGAATTTATGGAAAATGTTTCTTGTTTGTAATTTTCTTTATGGAATAGCTGAAATTATACTGTCTTTGTTCTGTGGCTAAGAGGTTACCTCAAGGGTATAGGAAGTACATGCCTTTGTAATGACAACAAGGAATGTACTCATTTATGTTTCCACTATACAATATTTGCTGGGGAGGTTGTTGTGCCACTTCTTCTTCCCAGTTAAAGCACTAGGAAGTGGTAAAGGGCAGGCGTTTTGGGGGACTGCCTTGTCTACTTTGACGTTCAAAATGTGCTGATTCCCAATTTCCCAGTTCGAATCAATGATTTTTGATTTAGATTTAAATATCAGCTGCCTGTGCCATATTTAAATATTTGCCCTTACAACCACTAGCGCAACGGCTCTAGTGATTGCAAAATTACTGCTGAGCTTGTGGTCCCAGTTTCAGTTCCAGGTTACATTGTTGTTAGGTTTTCCATCAAGAATTTCTCAGTGGCAGCCAAGTGTCTGGATTTGCCACCAGTTGGTGGAAAAAGACTCGCCACATATTACATAGGGCTTAAATATAACTGGCGAAATGTTGGTATACTATTAGGTTCGCCTCTGTTTAAGCCTTCGGGGAATACAGGCGTCATGTTATGTTATTTTTACCCGACTACGGCGAAGAAAGAAGGAGAGTTATGATTTTGACCGGTATGTATGTATGTATGTTCATCTGTTCCCTCATATCTTGTAAACGACTCACAATTTGAAAAATGAGGTATCGTTGGAAGCGTTGATCGTCCGCTGGTTATAGGCTATGTGACGTCACATTTAATTAGTGAGGAACTAAAAAAAAAAAAAAAATTAATCGTACCATGTTGGGTATCAAATTAAAGGGCTTAATGAGCACATTTCAAAAATATATATATTATAACCCCAAAAGAATTTAAAAAAAAAGTAATAAAAACTAAAACCCAACTACGACTAAAAAGGTACAAACAAGAGACCACAGACAGACAAATTAAAAATCCGGAGTCACACGTAATCTGTTCGATTTATGCCCTAACACGTGTGACTCCGGATTTTTAATTTGTCTGTCTGTGGTCTCTTGTTTATACCTTTTTAGTCGTAGTTGGGTTTTAGTTTTTATTACTTGAATTTTTTTACATGTTGATTTTCTCTTATTTTTATTTGAGTATAACCTAAAAAAGTGATTTTTAATTTCATTTAGTTTCAACTGGAGTGGCCATTTGAAACTAAATGAAATTACAAATCACTTTTCGTCGTTTTTTTGTGTGATTGTACTGAGAGTCCGTCAGAGTGGAATGTATTTCCCCACTTAAAACAATTAATTATCTAATCATAAGTGAAAATATTATTTACAAAATAAATCAATCTGCCTAGCCTTTTGCCAACTATGTTGGGGTCGACTTCCAATCTAACCTGATGCAGCTGAATATCAGAATTTTACATGGAGCGACTGCCTATAATATTTGACCTCCACAACCCAGTAGCTAGGTGATACGAATCTAACATTATTCACAAAATAGCGGTACTTTCATTGTTTATTGTAAACTATTTAAATTAAAAATCACCTCATTAACAGTCTTTGACGCTATAAACAAAGTTTAGTGACACTTCAATCAGGTGTACGATGTACTCCGGCGCATCATAACGACGCCATATTGTTTTTAAGGTTAAAAGTCAATTCGATTTGTTTTGACTTATACCTACGTATTTTCCGTCAATTTTTTCCGTTAATGAATTGATTCGGAATACAATAGGTTTCAGTTGGAGAAAGTAAGTACATCGGTTCAGAATAGCAGAAGGTAAATGATACACCTCTTTGTGTAGTTGCATTATCGGCATAACCCCTATTATTCCCACTGCTAGGATACACGCCTTCTCTTGGTGAGTGGGAGTCGGCCGTAATCCACCACGCGGGCCCAGTGCGCGTTGGTAGATGTCAGATGTCTTCGAATTTTTGGTTCTAGGACATGCCCGTTTTCTCACGATGTTTTCCTTCACCCAAAGTAAAGCGGCTGTCTGGGTTCGAACCTACGACGTATAAATCGCGACTGTTACCACTGGACCATCGTACTCCATTTATGTTGTTGAGCTCATTGTCTTTTTTTTATGGCTTACTAATCTTTTAACTTCAAAAAAAGATTGAATCCTTTAAAAAAATCGTTCTTGGCCGGTCGAGCTAAATCTAACTCGTTCTAGCCTGTTGCAAGGTTTTCAAAAGCATTTTAGGTTTTGATCTTTCGACTCTGAACCAACCGTTGATAATCCAACAGCGGTGCGCTTTTTTTTGGCATTCATTTAGGTGTAATTTGGTGTTGTTGAAAACGAGCATTAGTTTTCCAGAGTACACTGATATTAATCTTATAAAAGACAAACTTGCATAGAGATAGCCTGCTTGTCTCTAATCAAGGTGATCCATTAACCTATGTACCATAAATAAAACAACCCGCGGAGCAACATAAAGTTTCAAGTCCTCTATGCGCTACATCATATGGTTGCACCATAAAATTTTGGGGCTACCATGGTTGCCGGGCGCTTGAGTACCTAAGAAAACATCAAAACTTCACCAAACTAATTCTCCAGGGTAATCAATTACGCAGCCATCTTGAATTGGACAAACAAACTCCCCAATTATTTAGTCCCAACATAAATACACACACTTGCCGCGATAAAGGTCGTTGTTCAGCCTCCTAGCTGCTCTATAAATCCCGGAGACATTAACTGCAGGCACTTAATTAGGTAGATCCGGGCACTGCAAGTGGTCACATAATATTGTCAAAGAGTAGTTTTTGTTTTAGAAGGGACGCTCCTTTGATGTTGTAATCCTTACCATAGTTTTCACTAACTATCAATCTGCCTAGCCTTTTCTTAACTACGAGTATGTTGGGGTCGGCTTCCAGTCTAACCGGATGCAACTGAATACGAGTATTTTACATGGAGCAACTGCCTATCTGACCTCCACAACACAGTACCTGGGTAATACGATACCCCTTGGTAAGACTGGTTCTCAGACTTTCGGGCTTCTGATCACCCGTAACGACTGTTAATGATCCACGAATGACAGCCGGGACCTCCGGACTACTAGTAAGCTTAACGTGCTTTCCGAGGTACGGAGGAGTCTGGATATGTAAAGATGATCCACTGACCAACCCCGGCAAGCGTTGACTAACCTGACGGATCAACCCGTGCGGCTGTTATTACTTAGCTACGAGCTTATATAAAACATACCTTCAGTTTAAAAAATTGAAAAGCTTTCCCACTCTTCTAATAACAAATAATTTCAACCTTGCAAATCCCCTATGGCGGAGCTGTAGTGGGATAAAGGTACTCTATCGTGTAATCAACTAAAGGAGACTACCCAGGTACAAGACGGAGAAGTCATGACACTTGACAGCTTGTGTTGCAGCATTAGCGCTGTTGAATTTTCTTTTTACACTGGTCTCAGAATTGAAAATCCAGCAGCGGGCTTTTATTACAGCACTCGTTTAGGTCAACTGTGACACCAGAAGGCAAATTCTCGGACTTAAAAAACGTTCACTTTCAAGTAGCAATCTGTAAATTTTCTCAAAAATAATAAGTATTAATAATAAGTATTTTATATTGTATAGATTGTGAGTGAGATGCAAATGCGAACGTTCTTAAAAATTACGGGAATAATAATAAAAAAATGTCTGACTGTGATTTGATCCAAAAATAGCTAAACTTTAATGCTTCGCAACTTTAGTAATGTAGTATTCGCTGTTTGGTTCTAGCACAAAAATATTACATTACTGTTGCGGCCAGCGACTGGGCTATTTATTGATGAACGATCGTGAAAATGTGGGCCGAGGCGAAGCGGTGGCACACATACTTGAGTCCATCAATACCTGGTTGCGGCCAAGGCTTGTATTACTTTTCTGAACTGAGAAAATTAATTAAAAATTCCAGACTCAATGACGAACAATTATACTTTTTCACGCGCCAATAATATGTTAATTTGTTTCTTCTATACTTTAAACAGCTCTATTTGTTAACCCAGCTCGAAATATAAATACAATCTTTGATAAGTTACCTCCTTGGTTGCCATGAGGAATTTCATAGTTACTTTGCCGGCCGCATCGTCACTTGTTTTTTACCAGTACAATTTCGATTTATCTCGAAGAAGGTTGTCAAAATAATTCCAAGCATGTTTGGGAAAAAACCATTTGTTGTAGAAGTGAATATCAAACTGTCTACTACTACTTTTGATAATTCATAATGACCATATGCTAAGTTTCCTATTATTATAGTATCTGCTGTTTTCTCTCAGAATCATAATTCCCAAGATTACATGTCATCTAAAAATTCTCTGAGAGGCAAACTACTTATAGGCATAAAAAGCGTCGACTCAAAAATATTGAATTCTATCCTCCTGTCTGAAATCCCTCGGGGCTAGCTTAGAGCTGTAATTTCGTATAAGTAGGTGCCTACAGGTTGAGATTAGTCAACGTTATTGTTATGTAAATATATTATTTATTGCTCACTAACAAAGGATGTTGGCTTAAGTCTTATTGTACTTAGGCAACTATTAATTAACATGCTAATAGAGTGGTCAGTTTCTGTTGTTGGATGCTATTAATAATAGGGTGAATATCAAATGGGACAGCAATATTTTTCGGTTTTACTCGCAATTCGTCTTTTTAGGGAATAAAAACCCAGAACCCTTATTCACTCATGTGTCTGTCTGTCTGTCCGTCCGTCTGTCACAGCCAATTTGCTCCGAATCTAGTGGACCGATTAATTTGTTTGCTACACATAATATGAATTTAAGTGATTCAAACACGGACGTGTAAGTACATGTAAATGAATTTTAATATGACCCTTCTTTGTGCGTGATCCAACACGCACTCGGCTAGTTTTTTTGTACACGAGTGAACCAAACGGTGCATATGCTTAAATGTCATGAGTGCATTGAAGTTGACCCAAATACAGTATGTTATCTAAGGAACGACGTTCCTGTTTACCTGTAATAGCAAATTGGCGTCTATACATGCGGAAAAAGAAAACCATTAAAAAAAAAGTATATTTTATTTTTACCCGACTACGGCGAAGATACAAAGAGGGTTATGATTTTCAGCGGTATGTATGTATGTATGTATGTTCATCTGTTCCCTCATATCTTCTAAACGACTCATCACAATTTGACTAATGAAGTATCGTTTGAAGCAAGCGTCTTGATCATCCGCTAGTTATAGGCTATGTGAAGTCACATTAAATAAAAAATGGCGCCCTCTAGAGGACATAAAGACAGGAACTAAAAAAAAAAAATTGTTTAATCGTACCATGTTGGGTATCAAATGAAAGGGCTTACTGAGCACATTTCAAAAATATAAATATTTTAACCCCAAACAAATTAAAAAAAAATTAAAGTAATAAAAACTAAAACCCAACTACGATTAAAAAAGGTATAAACAAGACACCACAGACAGACAAATTAAAAACCGGAGTTACACGTGTTAGGGCATAAATCGAACAGATTACGTGTGACTCCGGATTTTTAATTTGTCTGTCTGTGGTGTCTTGTTTATACCTTTTTAGTCGTAGTTGGGTTTTAGTTTTTATTACTTTAATTTTTTTTATAGTAACATTTTCACAAAATATATATATTAAATTGATACGAAAAAAAAAACACTCTGTACACGCACACTTGCCTTTCTACGTTGAAATACAAGTGTGCGTGTACATAGTCTTTCTTTTAGTTTTGCTGTATTTATAACATAGTTTTGTATTTCACTAATTATTATTTTTTTAGTTTTTTTTGTATTGTTTTTTTAATATTCTATATGTATATATATATATTCATATAATATTCAACCCAAATGTGGGAGACGGCTGATTATAATTTCGCGATTGGACTTTTGGTATGACCCTTAAATATTCCAACACCTTTCTGATTTATAGAAATATAAATAATGTTGTTGCGTTTTCAAGTGAATTATTTCCGGAAATGTATTTCTTATTATATTATTTGGTTTGGTATTATTATATATTTGGTTTATTCAAGCTGCAGATACCATCAAACGCTATCAACTCACCATACGACAACATCCAAGCTATCCACATCAAGATCTTGCGCACAATAGGCGAGCAATTACCGGTGTCTAGCAAGTATGTTCTCAAAACAAACAGAAGCTCACTCAGATCACAGAATAGATAAGTGCAGAAGGCTGGTTCTATTCAGCGAAAAAGCAAGCACACAGTCACATATAGACGCGTATGTATACCTCCGGGTATTGCGATAGTCCAGGCTGAAAGAGCGGTATCAACGGCGCGGCGCGGCGCGGCGGTTTCGGGCTCGGCTACACTACATGCAGGAGTTGTTATAGCGTTTTGCCAGAACCGCATTCGCATCGCATTGTTTAGTCCTGTAGGCTGTTGGTCTGGCTATTAAGAGCGGAGAGGAACGTTTTGCGCGTGCGATCTAGCTAGTCTGTCTGCTGCTGCCTGTCGCGCTAGGCGCCTGCCATAGTCAGTCACTTCAGTATAGACGCAAAAGGCGGCGTCATGTTGTTGTTATTCCGCGCTCATCTTATCATCCGCGGATGCTCCTAAACCTGGAAGACGCCATGCTTGCACTCGCTGTTAGTGAAGCTTGTCTATGTGTGCGTGCGTTTTGGTTGTTGCATAGAGTCGACCTTCTGTATCGATACCTACATTTTGTGCTCAGACGCTGTTAGATATGAGATCCAGAAACGTAGTACTTACGTATTAATTAATTTACTACCCGCAACTAGAGTTGAACTCAAACAAACGAAATTTGCATAGAATTAGTACGTAGTTGTGTGTTTATACAATTTGCGTTGAAGAATATTTGAATTCACTTCAATGTATTAGAAATGTGAATTGTGAGATGTTTTGTTTGTGTTACGGTTTTTGTTTAGGAAAATAAGATGAAAATGACAATCAAGAAATTTATTAGGTGTTCAAAAATAAGTGCATCAATTTAGACACATTTTAGAGGTGCAAGACGAATCTTTTAGGGCAGTTATGTTTGAGCCATAGTGTGAACAAAACATAAGAACTCCATACAAGCAGGAAGTGGGAAGGTTAGCTGCTTCCACTCAAAAGTATACGTAATAATAAAAAGAAAAGATTTTAACCATTCTTTCACCAGTAATCATCATCATCATTTCAACCGAAAGTCGTCCACTGTTAGACATAGGCCACCCCAAGCACCGCCACTTCGACCGGTTCTGTGCTTCTTGCATCCAGCGCATTTCCGCGGCCTTCACCAGGTCATCGGTTCACCTTCCAACGCTACCTACGTCTTCCGGTACGCGATCGCCACTCCAAAACCTTTCAGCCCCATTGTCCATCTGTTCTGCGAGCAATGTGCCCTGCCCACTGCCACTTAAGTTTCGCAATACTTCGGGCTATGTCGGTTACCTTGGATCTCCTACGGATCTCTTCATTTCTGACTCGACCACGCAATGAAACTTCGAACATAGCCCTCTCCATTGCCCTTTCACCAGTAGAATGCTTTATTATCACTGAGTATAGGCAACAAGGACTCAAAGTACATATGAATATAATTTACCGCCGAATTTTCTACAAAGTTAAAACCAAAATTATCAAGGCTTGATTATATTTTTGCGCAAATTAAAATCGTACAGTCATATAGGCACGCCATTGAGCCCAGCATAATGGGTGAGCAGGCAGCAATAATTGCATTCATCATTATCTCGCAAGTCTCTATGCTTCTGTATTTAGCCGTGTAAGTACAGTCACAAGCACAAAATACAATTGTGTATACACATAGCAAAATTCTCGGAGCTCTTGGCTAAATAATAACAACCGCACGGGTTGATTGAAGATTAAGCTACGCTTGCCGCGGTCGATTCGAGGATGGGTGACCATTCATTACATATCGAAACCTCTCCGTGAATTAGGAAGCACGGAAGGCCGTTCGTCCCGGCTGTTATTTGTAGATCTTGGATAGTCGTTATAGGGAAGCCCAAAAGTCTGACAACCAGCCTTATCTGCGGTATCGTGTTAGGGCTGGTACACACGATGCAGTGCGGCATCACACCGCAACCATTTCGCCTAACGGGTGTACACACGTACGGTGCGGCGCCGCACTTTTACTACGACGTGTCAGTGGGCGAAGAGTGATATAGTATGATGACAATATGGTCAATTCTGCGAACATTCCCCCTTGCCTGTCTCGCCTAGGCGTACCTGCGGTTCGGCTCTGGAACGTACCATGTGGCATACTATGAATATTATTTGTATTTAAGACGCCGCAGCAGCATCGCTCAGGCGCCGTAACGTAGCCGCACAGCATCATATGGAACCGGCCCTTACCCAGAAACTTGGTTGTGGAGGTCAGATGAGCTGTCGCTCCATGTAAAATACTGGTATTCAGCTGCATCTCAGACTTATTTCATAATAGAATTGAATGAAAAATATTATATTCGGAACAACATAAAATTGTAATAGGTAAGTACTTTGGAAGAATCACTTTTAAAAATTGCTAAGTATTTATTTATTTGCATAATGTACACTCAGTTACAGGCTAGGCTAAAACTTATGAGTACATGACCCTGTTAGGGCGCAGCAAGTATGTTTAACCTAAATCTAGGTTAAATATTCATTATATGGCATAGGTAACTACTACTAGATATCAATATTACAACATTCATTATTATTACTACTTAATTAATTACTTTTTAACATATTTTTTTTTATTACACATATTAGCGCTCGTGACTGTACAGTAAATGGGTGAATACGAGACTTTCATTTATTTTTTCATTGTTCACATTATAATGGGACGACTGATTGCCTCTAGTTGTGTCAAATTGTCTTCGTATTGTGAACTTTTTGTGAGGTTAATTTGGGAGAAGTTACAAAAAAGTCAAGGGTAGAATTTTGAGCTAAATATGCGTGGGCGTTTTTCTTGGAATTCATTTTGCCATGCTCTTCATTAAATTGATGTAGGTATGTAAAATACTGTGTTAGTACAGGTGATACTTTTCTTGAGATGTTTTTATAAAAAATAAAACCTATTCTAGGTATGCATTGAACTACGCGTAATAAAATTATTTACATTTCGATAAAATTGTTTTAATAATATTATACATTATAACTACCTACTTTGCCTCTTTATTTTGGATGTATTAAGTGTATATTTTATAAAATATAAACCGACCACTTGGATCAACAGCGAATATAAATAGTATGAGACGGCGGAATGTAGGGTAAACACGGAAAATGTCTTGAAAAGGCGTACAGCAGTTGGCAATTTAAATCTAATTATGGCTACTGCCAACTTACACGCTTGAATAAATTTTTTTTTTTTTTAGATTATCGTGGATTACATACCTAACTAGCTTCCACCTGCGGCTTCGCCCACATGGTACTATGTCGAGAAAAAGTATATTATGTCCTTCCCCAGGATGCCATCTATCTCCTTGCCTTTTGTCGAAATCCGTTCAGAAGTTTAGGCGTGAAAAGGTAACACACAGAGACAGACAGACGGAGCTACTTTCGAATTTATAATAGTATGGAAGTATGTATTATTTGTCCTCCAGACCGTATCGCAGCCACGGCGGCCAATCTCGACGGAGCGGAGACTAACCTTCAGCGCGGGAGATATTATGGTGCACCAGTGTGTGTTGACACAAGTGCACTCTCTCTTCCCTCAGTCTCTTAGTACGATAGGACGGCAATCCGACACGACCAGAGAGAGATCAGGCGCAGGACCAACGGCTTAACGTGCTTTCCGAGACATGGGGGTATCACACCGCCAACTTCCAAACTCCGGACTAAGAAATAAAACTCTCTTCACTCTCTCGCTCTTGGAATACTAGAGAGTGACTGAAAATATAATTATCTAAATACAATAGTAACTTGTCGTTATTATAGTACCGGGACGTTAATCAATGAAATACTATTTATATTGTAATTATTGTGAACTTTAAAATATATTTTTACAATTTTCTCTTTCCTGACATCTCTTTGTCAGTCTCAATTTCTTTGTTTTTTTCTTCTTAAAGTCGTATCAGCGTTTATCTCATAATTGTATGCCATTATCGTATATTTACTAAAATAGGTTGTATATGACAAATAAATACGTTACGATGTCTACAGTACCTACGTGTAACACTAAGATACTTTTGCCCTTTTTAAAAGTCAGAGGAATAATGTATTGTAATGTAATGATAGTAATTTGTAAGTAAGCTTTATGTAAGGTTAAAATGGGATTCAGATTTGCTTAAAATGGGTACATAATTATTGTTATCATAATAACGGGTGTAACATATTATATATATTTTTTTTAAACAAGAACCCGACTGTAAACACCTATAACCGAAAAGAGAAAAACAAGCATTGAACTTTGTTTTTTGTAAGGTATTGCAGGCGGGGAAAAAAAAAGGTTATTGGTTTGTTGCATAAAACATACATACATAACAAAAGTGATGGCGTCGTTATATACATTCACATGAATTTATGCCATACTGTGGAGGAACCAATACTCGTTGACGCTAGCTGTCTACTTGTAAAAACCAAAGGCATTGCCATTCTTTGTGTGTATAGGTCGCCATCTAACCATGTTATAGACCCCTTTCTTACATCTATTGAAACAAATCTGCCATCAATCCGAGAGTTTCATACAGTGGCTGTTGTTGGTGATATCAACATTGATATCAAACCTTCGACGACGATCGGAAAAGCGAACAGTATCTCAATCTTTTAGCTGAAAACGGCCTTCTGCCTGCTCACCTTTTTCCTACACGCGAGTAGTAGTTATTCTTAAAACAAATTTTAAAGCTCAAACATTTGTAGTCAAAACTAACATCACTGATAATTTTACCCGTCTTACTTAACTTAATACAACCAAAGCAAAGCAAAGGCCCAAAATTCAAACAAAATAATTGATTACGATAAAGCGATCAATACACTTGTGAATACTGATTTATCAAGTATACCTAATGCAGATGATCCAAATAATGCAATGAATATTTTGATAAAATACGTCAAAGACGCTTTAGATATAAACACTACAGTTCGTAAAGTTCCTAATAGGAAGCAAATACTTAAGCCATGGTTTACTACCGGTTTACTCAGATGCATCGCATGGCACCAACAACTAAAGGCTTCTCCTTCCGATGAAGTTCTAAAGATTTCCTATCATAGGTACAGAAACTTTTGTAATGATGTTCTAAACAAGGTTAAAGAGAAATATGATACCTCAACGATTGAAAATTGTAAGAATCCAAAACAAACTTAGGAAATGATGCGAAAAATGACCAACACCACCAAAAACAAAAATCCAACTCAAGAATTATTAAGTACTAACAACCCACGTGAAGCCCAGCACTGTGTAGACAAGATAAATCAATACTTTGTAAGTACTGGACAAAAACTTTTAGATACCATTAATAAGTCTCTCGATATATCTAAAATAATCTGTAATATTAAAACCCAGCGCAGATTAGAATCCATCGTATTGCTTGAAACAGATACTACCGAAGTTGAATCCTTAATTCAAAATCTTAAAAATGACTCCGCTACTGGATGTGATGGCATACCTACCACATTCCTAAAACGCATAAAACATGTCATAGGCCCTAAACTGGCTCACATTGTCAACTTATGTATAAACAAAGGTATTTTTCCAAACTGCTTCAAGCATTAACTAATTCATCCTATTCATAAAAGTGGGCCTAGAAACAGTGTCGAGAACTATCGTCCAATTTCGGTCTTGCCTGCAATGTCCAAGTTATTTGAAAAGCTTATCAACAAATGTCTAATGAATTTTCTAAAACAAGAACATATTATTTCATTTGGATCAGGGTCGGAAATGTATCGGAGTTTTACTAGATCTAGCCAAGGTCTTCGATACTATTTCAATTAATCTACTCCTAACGAAACTCGAGGCGATTGGCATACGCGGTCTCTCTCTGCAACTCATGTGAAAAAAAATCTTACCAATAGATACCAATCTGTAAAGATAGGGGACTACTTTACTTGCCCTCTCCCCATCACCTGTGGAGTTCCCCAAGGAAGTGTTCTTGGCCCGGGTCTCTTCTTGATCTATATCAACTGAACTGAACTTTGCCAATATGAACCGTCAAAAGGAAAAATATTCTCTTACGCAGATGATACTGCGCTTATATTTCAGGGAGATTCCTGGGCTGAGGCACGTTACCTTGCCGAGAAAGGACTTCATCAGACATCACTGTGGTTAAATAAAAATCTTTTAACATTAAATGTCAATAAAACAAAATTTATAACTCGATAAATAAAAAACTGAACCAAAAAACTTTACTTTAAAAGCACACCAATGTGAAAATATCCAATCATTACAATGTTCTTGCGCACCTCTAGTACAAACCACCAATATTAGATATCTCGACACTCAAATAGATGATTTATTAATTATATAAGTTATTACTCAAATGAATGCTCAGAAAACCCTTTCGCTATTCTACAATGATCCTATACAGGGACTGCAATATCGTGACATTGAGGCAAATATTCATCCTTCACACTACACTTCGCAAGCATAAAGAACTAACCTACGATGCTAAGTTGTCATAACCTGCAAGGAGAAATAACAGAATATGCAAGGCAACTAAACACAACACTGTTTTCTTCAGGAGACACTCAGGTTTCCTCGCACCTTCCCAAAAATCTCGCATGAATGTAAATCTGTTATCCAAAAATATCTCCTGAGTTTAAATTATAATGACACAGAATTCTTACTTATATACTTTTCTGTTTTATCTGTAGTAAATAAAGAGCAGTAAGCGCACTCATGCAGAACCATGCATACATATATACTCCCATAAACAGATACGCGCAACCGTACTCACACTCATCACAAACACAACATACACACGCACGCACCCACAAACACACACAAACATACACACATCACACACACGCACTCACACAAACACACTCATTCATTAATAAGTTGTACCAACTCACTCGCCACGGGAGGAAGGCCTGGAGTCCTGAAATACAGGGCTGCCCTAGTTTAGGCTCCAGTCCACTCCATTTTAATAATGACTGTAATGTGTGTGTGAAAATAAATACAATTTTTACTTTTAATACAAACATACATACAAACTCAATAAAAACATTACCCTCCTTCTGGGACAGTCGGGTAAAAAGCCACTTAACGAAGCCGAAAGTTACCTACTTGTTATTCCCGTCGTTGTTGTTCTGGACCATACCTAGGAACGTTCTGGTTACGGGGATATTGAAGGTCAAAGTTCCAACCATTTCATACGTTTTTTTAAAGAAAACAAGTTTTAAATGTTGTAACTAAATTCGAAATACTGCCACGTACCCTGAACAGTTGCCATATACATAATGTTTTGCGGGCGTTACGTTGCGCACTACCATAAACAGCTATTCGCACCAAAAATAAAGGTCATTTCACAGCAATTATGTGGAATGTTACTTAATTGATGTATAAAATGCGTAGTTGACGGCTATGTGATGGGTTTTTTTACACCCTGTATTGTTATGCCATATGCCCTTTATATAGCTATCAGGTGACTTTGCTAATTTAAATACCATTATCTTCAATAATCTTACCAAATTCAGTTTTATAAATTGGTTCTATTACAAAATTCATGCGGTAATATGTGAAAATTGCTTACAGTCAGCGTTATTCCTAAAAATAAACAAACAAAAATGTGAAACGCTTTTAAATTAAAACATTCCACCTTCAGCGGTGAGGTGGGCAGCAAAATTAATAAACGTCAATCAAAAGGTCTGCCATTTTATAATAACCACACCAAGGTTGGGGTTGTATGGAATTCAGAATAATTTTCGCTGGAACATTCACTTCTTACCTGTCTCATTAATGTCCAGAGTTAGAATTTCGTTTTTTTTTATATTTTACAGTACTACAACAGTGACGTAGACAGAGGAGCTCGTGGCTACGTAATAACAGCCGAACGGGTCGATCATCAGCTTAAGCTACGCTTGCCAGGGTTGGTCCGTGGATGGGTAACCACTTTCACATATCGAGACTCCTCCGTGCCTCGGAAAGCACGTTAAGCCGTTGGTCCCGGCTGTCATTTGTGGATCTTTGACAATCGTTACGGGTCGTCAGAAGCCCGAAAGTCTGACAACCAGTCTTACCAAGGGGTATCGTATTACCCAGTTATTGGGTTGTGGAGGTCAGATAGGCATTCGCTCCATGTAAAATACTGGTACCTATTCAGCTGCATCCGGTTAGACTGGAAGCCGACCCCAACATAGTTGGGAAAAAGCTAGACAGATGATGACTACGACAGTGATGTCTCGCTTCTTTTGGAATCGTATAATATCGTTTCCTGAATTAGTTATGACGGAGCCGCTTTAACTGAAATATTTTTAGAGTTTTTATTCTAATACTTCACCTTCCGGTTAGGCGCTTGGTAGCGATTTCGATATACATCAAATCTATAATGATAATGATATGTGCACAAAGTCTAGCTAGTGCTAAGTGAAGTGATACTAACATAGTCTAAGCCATAAGGCTTAGACTATGTTAGTATCACTTCACTAATATTTTAAATTTAATAAATAATTATTAACACAAGTTTTTGTTGTATAGAATAATATGTATGTTTAGTTTAAGGTATTTTTCTATGGGCCTGTGTCGCCTGCAATAAATGGTTTATTATTATTATTTATAACAAAGTGGCATTCTATCAGTGATAACAATGATGGAAAAGGCAGAAATGTATAGGACTGACATTATGCTATCGAACAGCTTAATTATTATGTCAATTCTGTTGAAAGTCGTTGGATAAATAGGAAACGCTTTTGAACCGATTGTCACTTGTCTAGGCCCTTCAACTTGTTAGCGCTAAGAGAGAAAGAAAGAAAGGTAGAAAAAGGCTTTCACCCTTTTTTATTGAACTATAACCCTATTTTATTACAAACTGTCACCATCACGATCATTTGGCCCTTAAGACGTCCGCTCTATACATAAGCCTCTTCCAAGCGTCGCTACTTCCATCAGTTCTGCGCTTCTCGCATCCAGCGGATTCCCGTGACCAGCAGCACCCTAATTGGGTAAACACTTAATCACAATCTGAATGATTTTGAAGGATATGGCTAATCTATTGTTTCATAATTATGTTCGTAAAATTTGTCTATTCAACAACGTAAATAACGCAATGAATGTTGATGAACTGTCAAATGAAAGCCATTGCTACATCAAAGTGTGTTATGCAATAACGCCGCTGTACCTATCTTAGCATATAAAAATGGATCCCCACGTACAAACAAACTTTCATAATGATAGTTAGACACAAAAATAGAAATAATAATAGCCGTAATTCCCCCTTAATACGATCGCTCTCAAATAGTAAGTAATTAACATTGTTATGGGGAGCCCCTGAGAAAGTTCTCTCACTTATTTGTTAGATTAATGCGCTAAGTTCTGCACGTAACTCGGTTGCGTTCTCCGAGAGTCACGTATTGATTGAAAGTTTTGTGATTTTCGGGTATTTTATTAGTTTTAGTATAACGGTTTACCTGCAGGATAATTGCGTAACACACGAACAGTAGCAATGGCTATCATTTTGACAGGTCAACAACTTCCATTACGTTATTTATGTTGTTGATTAGACAATTTTTTTGAACATAATGAAGCAATGCATTAGCAATAATTATTCTTCTAAATTATTCAGATTATGATTGGAAGTGTGTTACACGATTATGTTTGGAGAATTGAGTAAAGAAAGAAATAGAAAAACCGGCAATTTAGAAGAAAAAAACATAACTTGATTCTGTGATTATTCACTAATTTAATTTGAGACATCTTTGTCCTGCTGTCCAGAATCAGGATGATAGATTTTTTTTTTTTTTTAAATTGAGAACCCTTAACGGCTTTTATGGGATATGTATATATATAATGTACTTATGTTCGGCGATTGTTATCAAATAACCTCTTAAAGGACATATATCGAGACCAGGTAAATTTTAAAAAACGCAGCTCATACATGTTCCAATATCATGAAATATTTCTTCACAAACAACTTTTTCGAATCGAGCTTCACAAAAACTATCACCATTTTTTTTTTTATCAACCCGTTTTTTACGTTCACCAAACATTTTTCTAGTAACATCTGGATTAGACAAACAAAGCTGAGTGCAATGCAATTTTTTAGCTTCGTTGAACGCCGAATCATAATCTGCCCGAGGCAGGTCATTGCAGGTATGGCATCAATCTAGTTTTAATAATCTATCGGCTTTAATGGATTTATTACAGAGATGGAAAATATCACTAAAACGCTTCGCAAATATTTAGTTTTATGTGACCGAATTGTTTTTTCCTGGCGTTCTATATGGCAAATTATTTAGTAATTAGAGAAAAAATATCTTCATTACAAACATGATAATATGATGATCAGTTATAGCTCAGTAAAGTTTTACTTGCTTTTCATTTCATCATCATCGTTCAACAGAAAGACGTCCACTGCTAGGCATTGCCCCCCACAAAGTTGCACTCGAATTCTCATAATAAATTATTATAATGTTACACACTTTTGTTTACACATAAGAATCATAATCAGTCTATAATGTTCCCACTGCTGAGGCACAATCCTCCTCTCTGTGAGAGGGAGAGGGCTGTAATCCACCACGCGAGCCCAGTGCGGGTTGGTAGATGTCACATGTCTTTGAATTTTTTCGTTCTAAGACATGCTGGTTTTCTCACACTTTGTGTAACGCTAGTACACAAAACGTTAAAATGATGGCCATACTATTTCAGTGCCCTCAAGTAAAATTAGATTAAAATTTCAGAATGTAATTAAACGTTATTACAAGCTGTCAGTCCTTTCTAAACTTAAAGGAGCTCTCCTCGACTGCCGTAGTAAAATATTTTACTAGACAGACTTTAATTTAGTCTGAGTCAAGTATTTAGCGTCTCACATTCTTCTGTACCGTGAAAAGCGTTAAATTACAAGTTATTATTGCAGTGAGAAGTGCATTTGCCATCTTTTCTAGAGCTAAATTAAATTAATGTTTGTAAGAGGTGTGAATGGTGAATTGGAAAAACTGCTTAGATACTCATTATTTTGTACAACTTACTATCATTATTTTAGATACTGTAATTGGTTGTAACACAACCGTTGTAAATAAATAAATAAATAAATAAATAAATAAATAAATAAATAAATAAATAAATAAATAAATAAATAAATAAATAAATAAATAAATAAATAAATAAATAAATTAATTAATTAATAAATAAATAAATAAATAAATAAATAAATAAATAAATAAATAAATAAATAAATGGGACCGACCACAAATTGCGAAAGTATCAGTAGCTCCATACATTTATTTTCGCATCTAGTTTTCGTACACACGAGTGGCATGCATCAACGGCAGAGCTAACTGCAGCCGTCAACAACGTGCCAATCGAGTATTTGAGTACGGTGCTCAAATACACGAGTGGCACGTTGTCGACGGCAGCCGCCGACGGCGACGCGTCGACGGCTGCAGTTGCCTCGACAGCTGCAGTTGCCTCTGCCACTGACGCGAGCCGCTCGTATGTATGAGCACTAACTCGACTAAATGTAGGGAACAGCAGATTTTTTTTTATTTCAGGGATAGTTCCAAAATAAAAGTTGTTCATAATGATTAGTACGATGCCTTCTCAGATTTTCAGTTATTTCTATTAGTTTGCAAATGTATGATTGTGACAAAGAAGCTGCTTGTCTATAGCGTAGACAGATAATAGATAGGCATATATTTCATTACATGTAAATTCTTCTTGGTGGCCAAGTGGTTGCATAGGTGACTGGAGAGCACGGAGGTCCGGCTCCATCCCCGGGTCAGGCAAAATGTTATCTGGTTTTACTGTTGCAAACTTTAAGATTGCAGTCACACTTGATTTGTGCCCGGTTAATCATAAATTAAACGGCTCACTCCGTCTTAAGGTGGGTTTACACGGGTCAATTTTCGCCGTGCGGCTAGTCGCTTCACAAATTGCCTCACCAAGCCTTTAGGCTTTAGTCACTTGCCACCTAGCCGAATTGCCATTTAGACGGTCGATTTACGCCGCGCGGTAATAATCGTGCGGCTTTAGTCACCCGTGTAAACCCCACTTTATATGTCTATTATGAGGATATGTTAAACATTTTGTCCTCTGCCTGATCCTTTGAGGTATACAAACATGAATGAAATGTTATTATGAATAAAGCGTCTACAAAAAAGCAAGTAATCATTATCCATCTTAGCTATATCCATACTAATATTACAAATACGAAACAGAATTTGTATGTATTTGTTTGTATGTGATTGTGTCTGTCAATATGTCTGTTCCGTCCTTCATGCCATAGGCTGAACATATTTCAATGAAATTAAGCGCAGGTATACCCAGGGTCGGGGCACTTAAGATACGTTATATCCCGCAAAAACAAAAACAAAAGCTATATAATAAATTTATGTCAGTGTCCATAAAAAGTAGGAAGTATACCAATCACTTTCAGTTTCACCAAACAATGGACAAAAGGTACACATTCCAGCCAGTCTATGTATTAAAGTTTCCCAGCATATAGGTGATTGCAGGCATTTTAATTATGCACACACTGTAGCTACTGACCTGCTGGAATATTTCAATGGCTTTTAATTATGTACTCCTATATCAGTGTTCTGCATCGAGAGAGATTCGTTTATTTATGATGGCCCGATTTTTTTTGGCCTGACTGAGTTTGTAGACTCATTTCGATAATGGATTATTGGATTGTATCTCAATAAGTTGTGGTCATGTTATTGATAATTATCGTAGGTATAGGCACCTTTAAAAGTGTCATGTAGTGTCGTGAGCCGTCGGTGATTATCCAAAATACCCTATCCGGTATCATCTGGGTCTGGATCAGTCTTTTGAGAGGTAACGGAGCCCCTTCCATGTGCAAATGGTGACCACCCGGGGTGGTTTTAGTGAGGTAAAAATCCCATACTCCTCGGTCTTGTCTCCAAAGAGCTGGCGCCTTTTGAAGGTGTCCCAACATAAAAAAAAAAGCCCTTTGTACACATAAACACACATTTTTCTTGCCGTGAAAACCTATGTTATATTCGCCGTGTGTAGGCACGGTCGTCAGCGTTGTATGGATCACTAGAAGCTTGTTGACGGACACGTTTTTTCTACGGCCTGGTTTATACGACGTACCGTAAAGAAACCGTGCCGTACCTATTACGAAACTTTCTCCTAATTTGTCCAGATCAGTTTTTGGACATAAGCATACAAATAAATTGTGCATTAAACTTACCTCTAAAACATTTATGTTCAAAGGCTTAAAATTGAAAAGTCTTTGGAAAATACTATCAGCTATGAAATAAGACATCAAAAATATTCCTTATTTTTAAGAACAACAGGAAAAAATCTTCGCAATCTCAAATGGGATGTAGCTTTTAAGATTTATAGAGTACGAAAAATAAAGCAAAACATTTTGATCTCACAAAGTACATTTTACAAAACAAGAACAGAGACCGTTTACAAAATAAGATAGTAGCTGTCTCAAAAATTGAATTGTGCAAACATTTTGGGTACAGTCGGCGAAATAAATCCCGGTTCACCCTTGTCAGGGGAGCAGGGAGATAGCTGACCGAACTTGCTAGCCCAGTTTGAAACAATTATCTTAGTAGCGATCACGTAAATTTTTCTAATCTCTCGACGATACTTCTTCTCTTTTGCCCGACTGTACTCCACTTTCGTGCGGTAAAATGTAAATTGAAAACTGTCGGACTTGATTTTGTTGTGTTTTTTGGATATTATTTGGGGCATAGATAGATACTGTGAACGTCTCATAAACTTTTTGAAATAAAACGCTTTCAATGTTTATCAGTTGTCTGAAAATCAAAATTTTTGGCATGTGTCGCGGTGTTCTACCAATAAAAATATAAACAACTTTTAGTAAGGGACCAAATAAATTCACAAAAAAAACATTCAACCTTCCCATATAAAGGTAGGTACATACCCGATTGGACAATTATGTATAAGGTCGTTTTTTTTTGCGAATTCGATTGGTCCCATGTTTGATGGGTAGCCCACCCCCATTTTTGTCATTGTTTTCAAAGTCACTCTGTATTTAAATAAAACACACTACACATAACATCACGCCTGCAATCGCCGAAGAGTTAGGCAGAGGTGTAACTTATAGTGCACCCACATTTCGCCAGTTATGTTTGAGTCCCATGTTCTAGGGGGCAAGTCTTTACCTATTATATTGATCTGTCATACAAAATGGAACGCAATAAATGAATATGAATAGATAATATCATCTCCCATAGATATATCGTTCCGCTGGATCGCGCTTTTTGTTACTGCATCACTACAATGAAAACGTAATCTAAAAGGCCACAATATCTTTTCAAAACTCATTTTCCGACGAGCATTTTCTTTATGAAATCTCTAAGTTTTTACTTGGAAACCCAGTTGAGTGCTCTTCGAGAAAAACCATGTCAAGTAACAGAGTACTCTAGATGATAGCTTGTATAATGCTTTGAACATGACTTGAAAATGTTCTATTTAATGTTGACTACCGGTTTCCCGAACAAATGAGTGACATATGATGATATGAACGCGACGATCGCGTATTCGCACCTCCTGACCAATGTAATCGTCGCGTTCATTTTGTTCGGCCAATCCGAACCCGTGGTCGCGTCTACAGAGGGCGCCGCGAGGGAGTAGGTAAAAATTTCATAATTTTTACCTACTTCCTAATGTTCTATAACTTTTCATAAAAAGTTAACTTGTGCTACTAAAACCTACGCAACAATCACAAAATTATACGTTACTACAGCACAGTACAATCGCACACAACAAAACAAAAAATCCCGTATATAAGTCCGGAGTCACAAAGCTTTGTCCCGGCCAAGTTCGCCGTGCAACCTGATTCAATTTCCATGTTAATCCGAAACACGACACAAAGTCTCCTTTGTATTGTACAAGTCAAGTTTTATCGTGTAAGGAGTTTTTTGTTGACTGTACTCTAGTGATGTTATAGTTTTGTGATGAATATTTTTTATATTCGCAAGATATTTTTTAAACAGCATCGGGTTAGTACCTACCAGTGACAGAATATTGCTGTCATTGAATTTCTCGATAGAATAACGACACACTGCTAGCAATTCTAAAGGACCTAGACAAGTGGCAATCACTTTTAAGGGTTTTCGTATTACTACAACGACTTTCAACAGGATTGACCTAATTATTTAAGTAAGCTTTTTGTTAGCTTTTATCAATCCAGAATAGTTGTGACTTTTCCATCATCATTATCGCTGCCAGGTGGCCTAAACCGGCCACATTAGCAATTCCTCTAAAAGCATTTCATTTCCTGAATCCCAGTTGTCATTAGCAATTCCTCTAATTTGACATAAGAGCAATTCATAATTTGTGGACCTTTTTACGAATCTCCATAAAAACTGTCAAACTGATGAATTATTTCGTAATATAAATTACACGCAGATCATGATTATGAATTGTCAGTTTGTGACATTTTACGATGATTCATAATATTTTCATATTATTATGATTCTGCCAAAGTGACCGTTTTAAGCCCCCAGAATATAATTTTGTCTACGCCCTTAGGTCTTTGCTACACTTTGATGAGAGAGGCAGAAATTATTAGCAGCGCGTCGGCATCAACATCGCCACATGCAAACTACGCATCACATTCTTATTTTATAATTGCGGACGCTTTCAACGTGCTTTCTACATTGTTCTCACCATGTATAATTTCAGCATGAATGATGTAACCATTATATTGTAACAATATTTTGATTTAAAAGAGTGTCCATGGAGTTTCTTACCCGTTCTTCTCCATAGGTACCTACTACGCTTTGAGCTAGCTTCATATTTCTGACTGACTGACTCCTTGACAATTCAAAAGTGCCTGTAAATGGTTTAATTGAAATAAATGCTTTGAGTTTGAGTTTGAAAACTTTTCTTAAATTTTCAATATCATCATCAACACAGCTTACGAGTTGACGGTGGAGCAGACGAGTCCTAGAGTGGAGACCACGTATCGGCAAGCGTAGCGTGGGGCGCCCCCTAGCTGATGGACTGACGAGCATAAGAATGTGGCTGGGACAGACTGGTTGCGGAAGGCGGAGGACAGGGTGTTGTGGCGCAGCTTGGGAGAGGTCTATGTCCAGCAATGGACTGTGACAGGCTGAGTTGAATATCATCATAATACCCACAAATAAAAATCCCCGTTGAAATAAAATTCATGTCTTTTCCCAACATTATTGTACACGTAGCATCAACTGCATCAGAAACAAATTCAATGAGCGGACTAGCTTTGTTTTTGGTGGTAATTTTTGTACGTGAAGGAGTGAGCTGCATTTTAAGTTTTCCATTCTTTGAAATGTATCGGTTATGGAAGATTTATTGCACATGTTGCGCAGTTAGGATAAAAGTTGGAGTTGAATATACTCATAACATACCGGTATAGCTATCGATTTCGGACTTTTGTTAATATTAAAGTCAACGTTGCAATGCATTACATGAAATAGAATTCTTGTAATGAAAGTGCAAGCAAAAATTGAAATGTTCATTACTCATTTCAAATTTTCTCTTATTTCATTACCGCTTATGATTATTGTTAAAAGGATTATAATAATATTTATCGGAATAGAGGATGATCATCTGATGACCATGGCAATAATAATTCTACAATGCAGTTCATAATGAGTGAGGTCCAAATTTAGAACACTAGGTATCTATAATGGTCCTGGGCGTATTTCACTCATGTGTCTAAATAATGTTTATGTAGCTACCAATTCCGCTGAATTCAAACGCGGTGATCCCTCTAAAGGTTTACAGCGCTCCAGCGCTCTGTGAGCATTGACAAAACCAATAACTCTTATTTGATGTTTCCAGTAACATAGTGGGACATCATTAAAAGCAGGCTAGGTTACAATTAGAGTAGAAACTGTGATGTAAATCAGGTTTGACATAAATTATGTTGAAATTTTATTTTTAAATTAATGTTTTTTTTTCTCTGTTTGTTCTATTTGTATGATGCTCAAGATAACTAAAAACTGAAAATTAATTCTTTGAATATTGAAAATCTTAAACTTCGAAATTCGAATCTTTTTTTTTATAGGTACTTCGAGATAAATCGAAAATGCTGTACTCGTCAAATACATGCGAGTAGGCGGCCGGTAATGTTACTAGGAAAATCCATGTCGTGTTTAGCGGCCAAGTAAATTACTATGAAAACTCATATCTGTCGTGTTATTTATGAATGGAACAATAAGGAGCACAACCAAGGAGGTAACTTATCAAATATTTTATTTAAATTTCGATTTGGCTTGCAAATAGAGCTATTTAAAGCAAAGAAGAAACAAAGATAAGTTATTGGTGCGTGTAAAAATATAATTGTTCGTCATTGATTCTGGATTTTATAATTCATTTACTTAGTTTGAATTTCCGCGCATGACATTCATTTACTTAGTTTGAATTTCCGCGCATGACATTCATTTACTTAGTTTGAATTTCCGCGCAACCAGGCATTGACGGACTCACTTTCACGTTCGTACATCAATGCCCCTTTTGCAGGCCGCAGCAGTAATGTACTACTTATAAACGTAACCTCTTTTAAGACAAATCTGATTTATCAATTTAAAAAGCATCTCATCAACATCGTCTTTACTATTAAACCAAAGTCTTTAGTAATAAATTGAGTCGACGAATTTGAATAAATAGTTCAATTAAATAACAACAGACTTAAACTCACAGTAGCGTAACTTAAAAGTACTATCGCACCAGCTCAGAGGATCTCGATTTGAAAGTACTTAAGGCCGTCGGGAAATTTATTTTGTCCCTCCAAGCGGAGCGGCGAACTAAGCCTTATCATCCACCTAATAGGTTTCCACAAGGAAGCCTTGGAGCCAATAGGGGCACCTAAAATTTATTGTCTAGTTAGAAAATTCCCAGAGCCTGTCTTATAATGTGCAATCAACGGACTGGACTGGGCAATTCGGTTGTTGACGATATTGAAAGTGGAATGAATTTATGCGACGTTGTTTTTTAACCTTTGGCACCCATTTTCAGGGAATTCTATGTTCACTTTTATGTCTAAGAAATCTATTTTTATAAGATTGGTTTTGATAAAACAAAACCGAGCTACCTTTTGACCGTAGTCATGTTTAAATGACAAACTAAAATGTACCCAGCACGCTGCGGTGACAACTACATGACAGACACATGTAAATATTATATAATGAATTCGTAGCTTGGCGCCGAGGCCACGTTTTTGCTTGTTTGACGTGTTCAAAAGGCAGCTGGGTAACTATACCTTTGTTATAACAAATGCGTTTATGAAAAAGCAATATTAAATAGAAGCTATAACTGGACCATATAGCAATGCTATATCACCAAGATTTAAATATCGAACATTTAACGATTCGAAAGTATCAAGTTCACGTTCAAAATATCCTTAAAATCCTAACAGAAGCGTCAAATAATATGATATCATCTTTAGCTGAAATATCCGCTCGTTGGCTATCTTCTATCTCTATGTTTAAGTATGAATAAGACAAACCATAGAGCCCTACCACCTGATGCCAGAATGCGTACAAGATAAGTCGGCGCGCGGCTGAAATCGGAACTATGTATGCCGCCGTCTTGTCGTTTATGGGTCAAATTAATTTATGATTAATAATATTAATATTAAATAATTAATAGATTTAATATTTAAAATATTACAGTATAGAATTAAGCACCGCCAGTGGCGCGCAGACTTATCTTGCGTGTGCTCTAGGTATTGAAACTAATTACAGCTCACTTCACCTTATCTTTCACGGTAAGATTTTTACAGAATAATAGATTGGCTGTTCTTACCTTCTACAATGTAATTATATAGTTTTTTTTTGTTTTACAGCAGCCACTCCTGTTTTATGTAGGTAATGTCTTGCGCAATAGACACACTAAGCAATCTCTTCGGGTAGGTTTTGTTAAAATACTAAGTAAGATATAATTATAAATTATTATTATAATATTAACTATATATTAAATATGAGAAAGTTAGGGACATCCTCCTTTTATTGTACTATTAATAACAATCTTAATTACTAAACCAACCATCTCTTAGCAGTGCGTGACAGAATGATGGTACATACCTACGTGATGTTAGGAAAATCTTACCTAACCTAGCAGCAATCTATAAATATTATTTTGGGCAATCTATAATGAACCTCTAAGTATCATTCATACTTCAAGATCAGTCCCGTTATGTCGTGCACGTACTTCGCTCCGACTTCCATCTCCTATGAAAAGGGTTGAAGATTTATATCCTTTTGTTCCTATACCTACATAATATTTATGTATATTATATTATATCGGATGACACCTGCTATTATATGTTCAATTGGGTGACGTTTTTATCTTTCGCGCGCTGATAAGTCAATTTATGCGATATGGGATTAGGTCCAATAATTTGTGCAAATGTAAATTTTGCATTGTTGGATTTGTTTTGATAAATGTTTGTGATTTGTTTGTGGTAATTTATTTTTAGTTGATTAATGAGGTTTTGATGCGAAAATAAAATGCATTAAAAATAATAATTACGTAGATCTTCAACAAAAAGTAATACGCCAACAAAAATTCACCGTAGGGCGTAGACACAAAAATCGGGTTAGTTCGCACAAAATTGCAATGTACTGATTTTTTGGGATGTTGATAGGATAGATACCAATAGTGTTAAACCAAGTTTACAGCTTCCAAAGACCTGTGCTAAGTGAGTGGTGATCGAAAACCCTCGAAATTTTCGGACTTCTTTCAGTTTTTGACTCATAACTTCTAAAAGGTGCAATACCGGTATCCGTGTCTTGTGCAAACAAGCGAATACCGATCAAAAATCAGATAACAGCCTCATAACTCAATATCAAGGCTAATATTTCACTTTTATCAGTATTAAATGTGCCGTATGTTTTTCCGGTAGGAATAGGTCACTCATCTTCCCAAACCATTTTTACTGGAACTAAATTTTATATTCTAGTTCCGCTTAATTACTAGATCCACGTTTAGCATTCATGAATTGCTCTTTCCCCTTAAATCACCCTTCAATCAAGAACTCTTATCACCGCTGCAGTAATCACTGGAAAGTCAGGTTACAGCGCTGTTCAGCGGTGCAGCGGTGGTTAGCGACCGCAGCGCTTTGTGCGATCAACACCCGTGTTAGTTAGTGACTGATACCGTGTTGTTGTAATTACATTGATTCGCTTCAGCGGTTGGGAGCTGGATTTGGCCTTTTTTGGGTTCAAACAACGAGGTACGGATAAAGGATGTTCATATTTTGAGGCGTTAACATTTGAAAATTGGTTTTCTCCTTGATTGCTAACGAAACGTTACAAAAGATTTATATCATAATATCTTATTTTTCTTGTCTTAGTTTAAGGCTTAGTTTTGTTCGTTTCTAATGCACAATATAATAGTTCCTGCCGACAACGGTACAATCTTGTCTGGTTTCTACTACAACTTTTACTATCAGAAATCGCGAACAAAAATCAGGTGTTCGCTACATTTTGACGAGTTACGCGAACATTAAGTGTAAGGAACAGCAGATATTTTTTTCGCGATTACAGATTATAAACGGTAAAAGTTGTTCATAATGCTGAGTACCTTAGTGTTTTACCAATAATCTTGTAAAAAAATATAAAAAGGTAAACTTAATTATGCCACTCGTAAAATAATGAAACAAACTAGTAATTACTCGAGACAATATTAAAAACTATAGTAACAACCAAAAGCATACCTGTGTACATAAAATAATACCACAGCTAACGAGGTGCTAAAACCGTGCTCGGCACGCAACAATAGTTCACCGAAAACAATTTGTACAAACAAATTCATTTTGCACAACCGAATACCGAATGACTAACGACTGAAAAACTGGATAGACAAAACAATTTTAGGTTTCGTCTAAATTGTTAAATTAGAACAAACATGGACGTTTTTAGGGTTCCGTAGTCAACAAGGAACCCTTATAGTTTCGCCATGTCCGTCTGTCCGTCTGTCCGCGGCTTAGCTCAGAGACCGTTGGTACTAGAAAGCTGTAATTTGGTATGGATATACATACATATAAACAACGCCGACCAAGTGGTAAAAAAAAATCGTAAAAAAGATTTTTGTATAGGGTGCCTCCCCTACACGTAAAGTGGGGATGGTTTTTTTTTTCTCGTCTATCCCATGGCGTGGGGTATCGTTGGAAAGTTCGTTTAAAAATAATGTGAGTTTGTTAAAACCATTATTGGATTCAGTTATCCGTTTGCGGAATATTAAGCTTTAAAGTGCAATTTTTTGTTAGAGCCAAGTGTCTCCCCCCCTGCCAGCTAAATGGTTGGGTTTGGATATGTGAAAAAATTCACGGCAGTAGTATATATAACGAAATTAAAAGAAAAACTATCACCGCTACGTAGACTCCACAAGTTACCGAGTAATAATCGACCAACTTAAATTTGCAGTTGTAAAAACATATTCTCCCATACATTCTGTATCGGAGAACAAGTTTTTCAACTACAATGTTAAGTTTCTTTTATAAACTCATCCCAACTACGGAACCCTTCATTGTGCATGGTACGACATGCACTTGGCCGGTTTTTTAGTTTATTAGGACGGAAATTGATTCAAAATCAATCATTTTGGGGAGCAAGCGAAGTAGTTGAATTATTGATCATGACACCGCTTCTTGTGGAGGACCCTTTTCTAACCAAATAATACTTGAATTCTGATGATTTAAATGTAAAAAGCTGAGAGCAGTGGTGGCCCAGTGTTAACGGCCGCGACTTACGAGTTGTAGGTCGTAGGTTCGTACCAGACAGGCGCTTTACTTTGTGTAAATTATTCCGACTGCTATCAAAACGGTGAAGGAAAACATCGTGAGGAAACCGTTGTCCTCGAACCAAAATCTCGAAGATATTATGTGACATCTACCAACCCGCACTAGGCCCGCGTGGTGGATTACCACCCACTCCCTCTCACCGATAGGAAGCCTGCGTCTCAGCAGTGGGAACATTATAGCCTGATTATGCTAAATACTTTATACTAATAAATTAAAATGTAACAAACAATGAGGAACACTCTGATTAAGAAGCCTTCTTTAGTATTTCTTCTTCTTCATCCTTATATTATTGTTGCATACCTAGATGACGTAATCGGTCCATTTCGTCCCAAATCACCTTATACGAAATTTTTACAAAGCTCTGTTAGGATCTTAAAAACACACTAACTTCAGTGCAATAAATTTTATTCTACTCCCAACATAGCCGTACATTTAAACAAACATGCCATCCATATTGTCCTAATTTGGCGCCCGCTAAAATATTCCGCTTTCTGCTTAGTCGAAAACAAAAAGTTTTAGTTAGTTTCGAAATGAAAACAATTAGCGTTTGCAGCGGCTGCAGCGAAGTGTAGCGATTTAAGCTGTTTGTACTAATTGAATCTATGAGATGATTTTATTACTTACCTAATTGTGTAATTTAAGACTGAGATATTAATGTCTATTTTTTTAATGTATGAAGTTAATCCAGTGTTTACAAGCCACCTATTGGATCTCAACCCAGCGATATCATACTACAGAATCAGAATATCCCAAGAAATCTAATTATGCTATATTTTCCTAGAAAGAAAGAAAACATTTATTGGACTCATACAGAAAAATAAATCGCAAGAACTCAAAAAAAAAAAAACAACCGGGGGGGAAATGCGCCACATCCTCGGAAAATGGCCATCACTCTAAAGTAATAAAATAATGTAGGTAGCAACCATTGCGAAACTCAATTACTCACTCCCCTAAAGACCAAACAGTAGTAATTGTGAACAACGGTAAATCCAAGCTCAACCGAGCAACAGTATAAGTTATGAAAAGTATTCGCGCCGCCAATTTGCTGGTAGCAAAAATTCGTTGTTAGTTGAAAACAATTAAGCGGTCTAACTGGTACTGGATAGTGGGCTAGCTGGGAACTTTGTTGAAACTCATTGTAGTACACAAGAATTTTGTTACGTCGGTTTCAGTTGGATACGGCATATTATAAGTAACATTTTTATTTAGTTCATAAATCAGTTGACTGAGGACTCCTGTGGATGCAGTTTTAAACTTACTTCTTCCGATGAGTTACGATGGTAGATGCATTGGTTGACGAAGACCTTGGACTTGGTAATGAGCGAAAAAAAACCTTTAATGGATCAACAATATTCTTTGTATATGAAATAAAACAGCATTTAGCTTAAACAATTAAACAAGGTTTTGGTACAAGAAAAAAAAACTTTGGTTATTGAATTGTTCGTTACAGGGTGTAAGGGACAGTCCACCGCAGACTTATGGGATGAATTCAGTATATCATATTAAGTACATGAATTTATTTCAGGAACGTTATGGGAATCCAAATTCTGAGCTTCACGCGTCGTTCCCTATAGTATTTCACCATCCATGGCAGATTTTTATTTTATTAACGTACAGAGAATGTAACTTTACTCTGAAATAAAGGAATACTAACTGAAAAAACGATAAAAAAATGTAAATTTTCATGAGAAAATTTCCGATGGAATATGATTCGAATTATGGAACTGAATGCTCCCTGTTAATTTGCGGAGGGCTGTCCCTTACACTCTGTATTCAAGTTTTTTCTTTCTTCAACATATTTTATTACCGTATCAAAAATTAACGAAATCGTTGTCTAGAAACCACCGGAGTGCAGACTCGCGGTACAGTGAAGAGCAATTTATTACTTTTAAGTTGCCCCTGCACTACGGGATTAGACGGAATGCTCGTTCCTACAAATATGTACGATAATAACAACAGTTCAGTTGCGATTTGTTGCAACGTGTGTGGTTAGTTTGTTGGATTAACTTCCTTGTCGTTGTTTTGTTTTTAAACATCGAGTTGAATGAGATATTCTTGGCTCCAATGTTACCTCTGTCGCAATGTCAATACTGGGACTATATTTTTAAATTAAGATCCGTTTTGCATTTATTTACACTTTGTCGTGCGTCGAAAATAATGGTCTTGTATTGGGGAACCTACTAATCACACCGATACTCATCACGCTCTGAACCTATATTAGATATTCATCTGCGTATTGTATAATTATCACTTGCTTCGAAAACGGTGAAGGAAAACATTGTGAGGAAACCGGCGTGCCAGAGAGATATTTCACGACGGCATGTGAAGCCAAGCCAGAGGCCCATGGGTGGCTTTAAAACTCTGACACTAGGTTAGTCTCTAACCGCACGAAAGTGACCGAACGAACCACGCTCTATTTCAGGATTAAAAGTATATATTTAATGAACAAATCGACGGTCCCTACGTACATAAAGACATATCAAAAACCGAGGTTTACAGTTATTTATGTTCAAACTGCTCTAGAAATAAGTCTATGTACAATCATAAATATTTTTTTTTCTATATTATAATGTTTTATTAGCGTTAGGAACTTTATAATGGTATTTATACATTTTTTTTTCTTGGAAAAACTGATAGATGACTCTTTCTACGCTGATAAAGCATATCAGACATGTCTATGATACCTTTTTATACGCAGGAAAGAAGAACACAGTTTATAAAATTTAATTTAAATAAAATGTTTTATGAAATGAAAACGTAGAATTTTGTTATTGTTTTCAAACGGATATGTTAAACATCCTAAGATCGCAACCCAACTCCCGCCGTGAATGACGTTATGCCAGACAAAACCACGTTCGCACCGAGTGGCGCGCATTTTAAAACACCGTACAAAACGATACGTATACTTATCCGCATCTACGACACTTCAGGGCTGTCCCTAACATATAATACTTGTTCTCATTTACGATTTGTAAATGACGTTAAATACGTAATATTAAAAAAATATAAATATACAGGTATGTGCATATGGAAAACCAAAACCGAAATGTGCAATAAAAAAAAAACTGCCATTTTTGACATGTCTTTATGTACGTAGGGACCGTCGAAATACTTCTGTTTGCCGGTGATTGCTTACCATGAACATGATTAACTGAAACAATAAATAATAAAAAACAGCCGGAGATCATTTACTTTTTCAACTGTGCAATGAAATTGGGCTCCTTCTTTTTTGAAACTACTCTCAATTACGGTCCCTGAATCTTGACTTGGAGATTTGAATTAACTTCACACAGGTTCAAACTGCCTAGCCCTTCCAGTCTAACCGAATGCAGCTGAATACTAGTATTTTACATAGAGCGACTGCCTATTTGACTACCACAATCCAGTAACTGGGTAATACGACCGGTTATCAGACTTTCGGGCTTCTGACGACCCGTAACGACTGTCGAAGATCCACGAATGACAGCCGGGACCAACGCACAGGGTGTGCTCTTTATATAGTTGTACTAATTTAGGCTCAAACATTTTGCTATTTAATAGATAGGTACTTTACTATCTTGATCTGATTCTATGTGGAAATTACTGAGTGGTTGTTTGGTAGATTTGGATACATTATAGTCTTCAGGAAGTGCCTCCTTTAGGATGTGGTTTACCTTTCATGAAGTAGCGTTGTGAGGGTTTTCAGAGGAAAATAGTCGAGTGGTGCTAAATATATCACCATTAGTAAGTTCCTAACCACATCACTAAAAACGTGGCACAACACTAATTTCCGAAGGATGCTCTGCCATTTCGATATCCGCTCGCCTAGCTGATAGAACTCCCTGATCCTCAAGATTCTACGTACCCTACTAGGGTGAGTTCTACATTAATTTGATAATCATACCAGACCCTCTGCACTGGATAGCCTATATTAATTCCATCTCATATGTATTATCTCACGTACTGCCGGAGTCTCACGAAGGCCGAACCGGCTTCTATCGAAGGCCCTGACGGCCTCTGACGAAGGCCCTGCCGGCCTCTCGCTGAGCCTGTTGAACAGGCACCTCCATCTGCAATCTAAGTGCAAGGAAGTACATTTCATTTTGCCATATATCTCGGAAATATTAGACAACCTGAGGGACGCAAAATACCTTACTAGTATCGACCTATATAAAAGTTTCTGGCAGCTACCACTAAGGGAAACTGACAAAAATAAAACAGCATTTTACATACCCGGCCGTGGAACATACAGATTTAAAACTACACCGTTCGGCCTAACTAATGCGCCTGCTACGCAACAACGAATGGTGGATAAATTGTTTTACGGACCGGAGTTTGAGAATAGGGTGTTTGCATTCTTGGACGATATAGTACTAGTTTCGTCAGATTTCGAAAACCATATAGCCTTGTTAACAAAAGTATACAATAAACTATCTAACGCTAACTTAACAATAAACATGGATAAGTGCCAATTTTTCCGTGACGAATTGAAATATCTCGGCTACATAGTAAATCAAAGGGGATTACATCCAGACCCAGAAAAAGTAGAAGCTATACAGAACCTTCCAATTCCCACGAATCCAAAGGAAGTTAAAAGATTCCTAGGAACGGCATCATGGTACAGACGTTTTGTACCAAACTTCAGCGCGCTAGCAGCCCCACTAAGACTAACTAACACTAACACTAATAGACTAACAAGCTCAAGTAAGAAGGCTCCCCCTTTTGACTGGTCTCAGGAATGTCAGGAGTCCTTTACTAAACTAAAGGAAATACTCATATCGACTCCAGTACTATCGTGTCCAGACTACAGCCTCCCATTTGAGGTTCACACAGATGCCAGTAACTACGGCATTGGCGGTTTCTAACACAGATTAGAGATAGGGTTGAACACCCCATAGCGTACATGAGTAAATCATTGTCTAAACAAGAACAAAACTATAGCATCACAGAGAGAGAAGCACTGGCTGTACTTTTGGCTCTGGAACATTAGCGCTGTTACCTAGAGAATGGCATCAAGTTCACAGTGTTCACAGATCATTCCGCACTAAAGTGGTTCCTAAAACTACAAAAACCTTCAGGACGATTGGCGCGCTGGGGAATACGTTTGTCGGCCTTTAATTTTGTCATACAACACCGACGTGGTACTCATAACACTTTGCCGGACGCGTTGTCTCGAGCGTGTCCGATCACAGCACTCACACAAGAAAACACCACACAGTCAGGGCCACCTGAACAAACAGACGACACTTGGTACCAAAATATCTACACTGGTTGCCAACAGAACCCTACGGCATACCCAAACTATCTAGTAAAAAATAAAAAATTATACCGCTATGAAAAAAGTAAATTCGCAATACTATGCGAGTTCGACTGGAAGGAAGTCATACCTAAAGAAAATAGGCACCAAATAATAACTAACAACCATGCCGAACCTACCGCAGCACATTTAGGTATCCATAAGACATACAAGCGACTAACGCTACGCTACTACTGGCCAGGGATGCATGGTGACGTGGTACGGTTTGTAACGGCATGTGAAACTTGTATTGCTCACAAACATGCGAATCATGCTCCCCTAGGACTAATGGGAAAGCCTAAGGAGTGTTCCCGCCCTTTCAAATTGCTAAGTATAGACCTAGTGGGACCACTACCATTTTCTAGACGACAAAACTCATATCTATTCGTAGCTACTTGTTGTTTCTCTAAGTACTGTCTATTATTTCCCATAAGAAATGCTAATGCTACTACTATAGTACGGCTACTAGAGGACAGTATATTTTTGGTCCATGATATACCACAGTGTGTAATTTTGGATAATGGAACACAATTTACGTCTAATGAAATGAAAAACTTATTTAAAAAATACAATATACCAAACACACACTATACACCAAGATATACACCACAAGTAAATTCAGTGGAACAACACAATAGTCACAGCGTTATCCACATTCATCCATGACGACCAGCGCTCCTGGGACTTACATATACCAAAGGTTCAGTTCGCACTAAACAGCTCAACCAGTGAGGTCACAGGCTACACGCCAGCGTTTCTGGTCTATGGGAAGGAGTTAATCGCTGACGGTGCTCACTATCAGGACGCTGATATTAAGGAAATAGTTTACCAACCAAGGGACCATTACGCAGAGAAATTGGGTGTCTTATCAAGTATATTTGACAAGGTACAATCAGCTTTGCTGAAAGCTTATTCTAGAAACACTTGCAGCTACAACCTACGTAGGAAAGAGGTAGAATTCAATGTGGGGGATGTAGTCTGGAAACGTACGTATTTCCAAAGCGATAAGAACAAATATTTCAGCAAAAAACTAGCACCTAAATTCGTGAAATGTAAGGTATCCAAGAAACTATCTCCACTGGTGTATGACTTGGTAGATACACACGGAAAACCACTATGCACCTGGCATATCAAGGATTTAAAGTGGAAGAATCCACAGTAGTCCCGTAGGCCTAGCTAGCTAGTGTTTGACCCACACCAGGTCAAACGATGCCAAGGGACTACGACCACCACATCTCGTGGGAGGTCAACCCACCTACAAGGGTTTGTCTATTTAGTTGCCTTGGCTGCAGGGGCCCTGAACTCCTGTTAAGACCAGTCCCTAACTACTGGTCAGTTGGTGTTTTTTCCACTAACAATATTATTACTTAGAGAAACTAAGGTGCTTTGTCGCGTGTGAGGGTTCTATAATGAAAGTGGTCTAATTAAATATTCATCTAGTACGTTGAAACGGCGTTGCCATGGAGAATGCTGGGGACCCCAAGGGGTGTTTTTTTTTTTTTTTGATGGCAGAGTAACTCCATGGTAACTACCCTTAACCGTTGTGTTGTTTATGTCATGTTCCAACTGGAACATCTTCAAGTCGGCTCCAACTAATAAGGTGACCGCACCAAGAATGCGCAGGTGTTTTATTTTTATCTAATAATATGTTACATTAAAATGGCGTTGCCATAGAGAATACTGAGGACCCTAAGGGGTGTTTAATTTTTTTTGATGGCTGAGTATGTCTCTGTGGTAACTACCCTTAGCGTTTGTGTTGTTAATGTTATGTTACAGAAACATCTTAAAGACGGCACCTACAAGTGAGGTGACCGCACCTGGACTGTGAAAGACAGTCAATTAAACACTAAACAAATACTATATCTACCAAAATAATTACAAAACCAATAATAAAATAAATCCACCATAAAATTTAAATGGTCCATGACTAAAAAATACAAAACAATAACTAAATAAGGCCAGCAAAAATATAACTAAATAAATACACCAGACACCGCCAGGAACTATGTTACATCAACAACACTCAACCTACCACCACTAATCTATCACCACCAATCTAACCAAACCCACCCAACTAACACACTAACGCCCTAAACCTAGCATAACTAACCAAACTTAACCCTCCTAACACACTAACCCCCAAACCAAGCACCACTAACCAAACCTACCCCTACTAACACACTAACCCCCCCAAACCTACCATCACTAACTAAACCTAGCCCACTAACACATTAACACCCTAGTCTACCACTACTAACCTAATCAACCCCGCTAACACACTAACTCACACTACTAACTTACACTTAACAATTAGCAGCAGGCACAGAAGCAGGTACATACAAAGCAATCACACATACACTAACCCATTATTGTGTACTTCAACAGGAAGAGTCACCAGAGTTATCATGTAACACCATCACATCGGGTAGGAATCCAGCCAAAGGTGTAACTGGCTGGCTTCTGAACCGATGGAACAGTAGTAAGGTAAATTAAGTTCTAGCGGATTTTAATTATGTGAAATCCTCTCTCTGCAGCCGGGGTACTGTAGCGTTGTGAGGGTTCTCAGAGGAAAATAGTCGAGTGGTGCTAAATATATCACAATTAGTAAGTTCCTAACCACATCACTAAAAACGTGGCACAACACTAATTTCCGAAGGACGCTCTGCCATTTCGATATCCGCTCGCCTAGCTGATAGAAGCTATTCCCTGATCCTCAAGATTCTACGTACCCCGACCTAGGGTGAGTTCTACATTAATTTGGTAAAAATACCAGACTCTCTGCACTGGATAGCCTATATTGATTCCATCTCATATGTATTATCTGATTTCGCGAGTGTCAATGGCGGACCGCGCGTCAGAGGGATATTCAGTGCACGGAAGACTGTATTATGAATGTTTTGTTTCTGCATCAAGGTGGTGTAGCGCCTAGCTATGTATTATAAGCGATTAAGTGAGCAATCTGCTATGATCATTGTTACTTTGTGTGTTATGCTCGCTTGTTCGCATACTTGACCTCTAAACTCCATCTGTCATTGTGCCACGCTGTGCTGGCAAACACTTTGCCTGTAAACCACTGCGATGTGTTGAGCTTTTATTTACTGTGCTTCCCGCGCTGTTCCTTGTTGGCTAGAAGAAGGGAAGAAGCTGGCACATCGCATGCGGGCTGCTGCTAGTTGCACTGCTTCTGACATGCGCTCCCTAACGCGCTTCCAGGGTTCGACGTTCCGGCTGAGGACAGGACGCGTAGGCAACAGCCAGCGCATGCTACCGAGACCTTGCCGCTTTGCAAAGCCCAAGCCGTTACAATGAGTACAAGTTTGGAGACCATCTTGAAAGTAGGTTTATATTCTTTCGCTAACGTTATCCTTTTGTACGTTGATTCTATTAGGTTAGGTTAGGTTAGGTTTATTCTATCATAATCAGCCTATAACGTTCCCACTGCTGGAACACAGGCCTCCTCTCTGTGCGAGGGTGTGGTCCTTAATCCATCATGAGCGCCCAGTGCGGGTTAGTAGATATCACATGTAAAATACAATAGGCGTAGATATATTTAGTAACCTATTCCGCTTGACTATTCTTCAAGAGTCTTAAAAAACCCTGTAAGAAATCGACGAGGTTTGCAATCGGTCAATCGTCATCCTGAGGATGCCTCGTTGAGAGGTGAAACACGTGTCGATTTCTTACAGGGTTTTTTAAGACTCTTGAAGAATAGTCAAGCGGAATAGGTTACTAAATATATCTACGTCTATTGTATTTTATAATGGATTTCCGCAAAGTCACGCCTGAATCAATTAACGATATCACATGTGCTTGAATTTTTGGTTCTAGGTCATGCCAGTTTCCTTACGTATTAAGTATTGCTTTCAGGTAATCATGACATAGTATCACTAATTTTCTGGAGTTTTTTCTCAGTTTATTCTATGTTTATTCGACCAGTCATCTATATTAAATAATCCTTTGGCATTAAAACTCATACAAACAGGCGCGACTTGTCGCATGACGCGACATCGCTGCATTGTTCGCAGTGAAGTTTTTTCAGTAATTGTTTTGTTAAAAGTCACTTCGCGCCAGTATGTAAGAGCCTGGCTTGATATTTTTATTTTTACCTCATCAGTGCTACCGCCAATTTTACTGGGAATTATCATGATTGGTTCTGCGGCAAAGATTTCATCCGTTTCAATATAACTGTACATTATAAAGGTTTTACATCGTCTACTGATTGTTATTTTTTGGTTTTCATTGTTGCATAACTTTTTGAGACTGAAAATGCATTATTATTATTGCTTACTTATATCTGCACTACATATCTTACTATACTTATATCTGCGATGTTGTAGAAAACGGTACGGTAAATTATATTAAACTGTACAATTTTCAAATATAATTTTATCCAGTTATTATGAAATGAGTCGCAACTTCAATTAAGTTTAAATGCTAGACCATTTTCTTTAAAACACTTAATGGATAACAAATTAATAATTAAATATTATGATGCTGCTAAAATCTCGAATCATAATGTGAAATTGTCTACGAATTCTGATAAACTTATGATTTAGCTGTTAAATAAATCTTCAGAACAAGTTTATTGGACTAAAACAAATCTCTTATACTATAAACTTAAGAATTTTAATCCCACCTTACAATAGAAGTCCTTTGCAGTTCTCAGCTGAGTAATCAATTTTGAAAATTATATTTAAAAGATCTCTTATCTCGTCTACACAGGCTTCGTTAACTTTAAAACTATTTAAAGATTTTCTTTCTTAAATACCTTCAATTTTAGTACCTACCTATTGCCTGAAATTGTTAAAATAAAGAAAATAATTGTCTATGTGCTACAATAAATAAATAAATAAAGTTATTATTATTATTAATTCTAACACAAGACAACACTAAAGAGGCATTAAAAATGACTATAAATCTTGCCTAAATTTTGGAAATTTATATGTTATGGTTTTTTTTTTTTTTTTTCCTAGTATCTTTCTTACTTGCATGAGACACAATATTATTGTAAGTATAATAATTCATGTCCTTTTCCAAAGTAGTGAAAAGTACTGATAATCTTTCCGAAATCGATGTATTTGAATTTGTATTGAAAAACATTCTATATTTTATTACCTACTGTCTTCATCACTCTTATCAAAAAGATTTCAGACAGAAAGTAAATAAAAAATTGTAAACTCTGCACAAATAAAAAAATAGACAAAAGCCTTCATATTTATTATACCTACATTGTAACAGCGTATAAATTTGAACGCCTCCCCCGTATCATCTAGGCCAAATACAAATATTACCTATTTATATACATAATTAATTCAAAAGAAAATAATGTATGTATATTGTAGCTTTTAAAGGGGCTTTAGCTTCGTTACGGGTCGTCAGAAGCCCTAAAGTCTGACAACCAGTCTTACCAAGGGGTGTCGTAATACCCATTTACTGGGTCGTGGAGGTCAGATAGGCAGTCGCTCCATGTAAAATACTGGTATTCAGCTGCATCCGGTTAAACTGGAAGCCGACCCTAAATTGGTTGGGAAAAGGTTAGGCAGATTGATTGATGCTTTTAATGTTGTAACTTGTATAATATCAAGGAAAGATTAAATAAAATAACAAATGCAATGTTCAAATTGAACATTCTTTCTTTACAGTGATCGTGTTTTATTTCCACTTTGTATCTTAAAGGTACAACCCGTGCGCATTAACATGGCACCTGGCTCAATGACGTTTGTACTTCCCCTCGCTTCCCCGCACGGCGACGGTGGGGCGTCGTGCGGGTAGCGGGGGGGCGTATTGAGTTCCGAGCCAGGTGCCATGTTAATGCGCATGGGTTGTAGGCATATTTTAATTTACGCGTTGCCTATAGACTTAATTGTTTTTGGCGCCGAACGTTTTATCTTTTTAATTTAAATTTAAATTGGCAATAAATACGTTCGTTAAAGCATATTCACGTTTGGAAGAATTTTCGACAAATCCATACTAATATAATAAATGCGCATGTTACTCAGTCTGTTTGTCTATTACTTAAGTATTTAATTTTTTACACTAGTAAATCATGTCAGGTCATGGTTTACCTGTGGGATATATGATACTTTTTATTCCCGTGGGATAATTTCCGACGTCCACGCGGGCGAAGCCGTGAGAAAAGTTAGTCTTTTTCATGCCTTTACATTCTTTCGACATTATTCGTTCACTGAAACCTCGTGATTTTTTAAGAAAATAAAAACACGAATAATCACGAGTTGTTATGGCAGATGCATGTGAGAACACCCGGTTTAATAGACTGTTTTATTTTGTTTATCAATTATTTTAATTTATTTTCTTTCCTCGTTTTCGTATAAAAAGCTGATATTAATTTCTTTCTAATTTTACTTCGATACAGAAGACTCACAGGTAAGTACTAAGACTAATGCTAGTAAGCAAAAAAATTTTTTTTACTGTTTTTGCTTTAGTCGTTGTAGCTCGTATGTTTTCTCTCTGTTTGAACCTTACGATCGCGTGACCGTTGGAACGGAGGAACGTCCTCCGGTGAGGTTCCTCCTCGACTCAAGCCCTTGAATGACTATAAATTGTCATAAACAGTCAAAGACCTGCCCATCTCAAAAAAAAAAGCTGTTATCCGCTATAACATTATTGATCGTGGCATGCCACTGCATAGCTTTGTCGTGCATATAAAAGATCCTAGCTGTACGTTCAAACGTAGATTTTATGCTATGTTCTGTGTGTACCGACTTATTTGCTAAAATGTAAGCACTTTTATCTCTCTTACACCACAAGTACGAATTATATTTTTTATCTGCTGTAGTGCAGTCAATATTTACGCACTTTCCTACAAAAAAAACTTAACAGGGTCAGAATTTTTCGTTCTTGTGTATTGACTATGCGTGCAGGATTTGTGCGACTTCACTACGATCGCTTGCATCAGACCGTGCGGTGCTTTACTAGTCGTAATTTCAGTAGTCACCTCGATGGCCCTAAAAGTTATCAATAAGACTAAATAGAGATTTCCTTACATTCCCTCCTTCTCATCCAGAGGAGACCTGTATGACTGTATGTGCCCCAGCAGTGGCAAATTTATAGGCTGATTCTGGCTGATTATGCTTACAAAAGGTTTTACTTATTATTTTATTCAACTCAGTGCTCAGTGAGGATTATCACATTTTTGCACGTCACAGTCAGACACAATTATAATAGGTACCCAAAAAAAGGCCGAATACAAAATAAAAACCCAATGGAACTCATTTTTTTTTAAACTGCATCAATACTCGTAAAACCACGCTCGGTATATTTTGACGGCGACAGTCGCACAATTAGTCGCAGTCGCAATAAACGACGGCAACCGGTATTTACCGTTGTACAATGTTGTACGTTCGATTAATACCTACGTATGCCGTGGTTAGTGTCATCGTCCACGGGACGTTTGCAGTGATTATAGGTTTGACAGCGATATTCCACATTATAGGTTTTATAATAATAATTGTGATAACATAACATCACGCCTGAAATCCCCGAAGGGTTAGGCTGAGGTGTACTTTTAATAGTACAACTACATACTTTCACCAGAGGGCCAATTCTCTTACTTAAAAAACGTTCACATTCAAGTCGCAATCTGTCAAACTTGTCAAAAATGTTGGTAAATTTATGGTTTTTTGACAGATTGCGAATGAGATGCGAATGTAAACGTTCTTAAAAATAAGGGAATTGCCCCTCAGTTATGATTATGTCCCATATATTAGGGGGAGAGCTTATTGGGCAATCAACCGAGCACAAATCTAAAGTCCTGTTTTATTATTTAGACAATAAATCATAATAAAATGCGCCTCTGGCTGTTTTTAAGAAAAAGTTAACTCAAAAAGTAGGTACCTACTTACATTTATTGTTGTGTATTTATGTTGGTGCACTTTTTATGTTTCACATTTAAGTAACAATGGCCCTTAATTACCCGACTACGGCGAAGAAAAAAGGAGGGTTATGATTTTGACCGGTATGTATGTATGTATGTTCATCTGTTCCCTCATATCTTGTAAACGACTCATCACAATTTGAAAAATGAGGTATCATTGGAAGCGTCTTGATCGTCCGCTGGTTATAGGCTATGTGACCTTACATTAAATTAAAAATGGCGCCCTCTAGAGGACATAAAGTGAGGAACTAAAAAAATATATATATATAATCGTACCATGTTGGGTATCAAATGAAAGGGCTTAATGAGCACATTTCAAGGTCTCTTGTTTATACCTTTTTAGTCGTAGTTGGGTTTTAATTTTTATAACTTTATTTTGTGAATCTGCTTCTTCAGTTCAGCACCAAAAATGTGACTAAAGTATTAAAAATCTTGTTCAATTTTACAGCACATGAAACTATTCCTATAAAGCTTATTCCACCAACGCGCTGCAATATTCCCGTGTACCCAGTACTAACAAATGGTTTACAAGCAAAATTGGAAGTTATAGAACGGTCGTTCCAGCGCTGGCTTAACAAGAGTTAAACCATCGCATCTTAATAGTGGACTTTATAGTCGGTAATAATTTTATTACCGACCGGTCCGTGTTGTGTTTAAAGCTTGTTGTGTAATTACAATGTTTTAGGCTTTTACTTACGTTGTTAGGGTACATTGTGTTGCATTTTCATTAAGGCTTGGATGTAAAATTTTAGTTCGTAAGCAAATAATGTCGTAAATAAAAAAAATACTGGTTCTGGATAACAGGTAAATTTTATCTAATCAATTTTGATCATCCTCATTATTTTAGATTAGATTCATTTATTTGCGAAAACGTGTATGAAAATATACATAGTATGATGCATATTAAAGGTGTCACAAGGTTATTTTTAGGGTTTATATTTTCAAGGTTAATCATCATTCTGCCCAAAGACGTCCACTGCTGGACATAAGCCACCCCCAACCACTTCGACCGGTTCTGTGCTTTCCGCATCCAGCACATTCCTGCGGACTTCACGAGGTCATTGGTCCATCTTGCGTGAGGCCTTCTAACGCTATAAATACGTCTTCCAGTATGCGATCGCCACTCGAGAACCTTTAGGCCCTATCGGCCATCTGTTCTGCGAGGAATATGCACTGCGCACTGCTACTTAAGTTTGTCAATTCTTGTTGGTTACCTTGGTTCTCTTGCGGATCTCTTTATTTCTGGTGTCATAAAAGGCGACTAAGGGACTTACTAGATAATAGGCAGCAGCATTCTCAGCATTCTCTATGCATTTTTTTAATCGATCGCCAACCCGCCTGCCAAGCGTGTTTATTATGGCACACCCGAAATAACGAATTTTAAATATCATATTTTAATCATATTTTATGACTAGCTGTGCCCCGCGGTTTCACCTGCGTAGATGTCGATCCCGTGGGAATATAGGGATAAAACGTATCCTATGTCCTATTCCAGGTCATGTCTACTCGTGTGCTTATCCTCTCCTCTCTAAAGTAGGGAACGTCGCGGAGGCGCGACGCCGCCGCTCCGCCGGCGTCGAACGGTTCGCGTATTACATTTTTATATCGTGATTTCTTCGAAATTAAACGTCCAATTCGAATGAATTAAAAGTATTTTACTGCTACATAAATACCCTTGATGTTAAAACTATTTATTTGAATAAGAATTAATATTATATCGATAAAACTCCTTCGCAAATAATGCATTAACTTCGAAAAAAATTTGATTACCATAAAAAAAGGCTATAGTGAGTCAATCTTAAAAGATAGACAGAATGCTGTCGCGGACTTTTTTTAGAACTTTTTCAATTGCAACCAGTAGTTCCTGAGATTAGCGCGTTCAAACAAACAAACAAACAAACTCTTCAGCTTTATAATATTAGTATAGATAATATCAGTATTCTAAAAAAGTAGTTAGGTAGATGCGACTAGTAACGCCATCTATGATACATTGCCGTTGTGACTGTTCCTAAATTACCCTAGGCTGATAAAATTTTCGTTTTTCCTAATTATGCAAATATTAGTGTTTTAGGTCGGTTTCCCCGTAGGGGAAAGAAAAGCGCCCCGCCTTCCGCGCAATTCTGTAGAGCTCGACCCAGACTGGCTACTCTCCCACCGCCATAGGAAATGAATTCATTAGAGAAGTCCGATGCCTTGTCCCATTAAAAGGCAAGGAAAGGATTGAATGAGATTGTAAATAAGAATGATGAATTCATGGCTATGAATAATTGGATGTGGTTTTTGAAAGTTAATAAATAATAGAGGGATGCAAAGTACATTATCATTATAAATCTGTGAGTAACCCTTACGTTAGCGTAACAGGTATTTGGTCAGTCATTACTCACACGATACCTCACATCTGCACTCGGAGTACTCAGAGATACACTTCCATAAAGTGACGCAAGCGGCTTTTCAGCGGCATTGCGTCGGCATCATGCTCTTTTGGAGACATGGTCCCTAGCAGTTCTCTCGAACTGATAAACGTGACGAAGCGGCTTTCCCTGCGGCAACCGTGCGACCGTCCTTGTCTAGCAACGGGGCGGCTAGTTCCAGCGGCATTGCGTCGGCATCATGCTCCTAATGAGACATGGTCCCTATCAGTCCTTGGACTGAATATGAGATAAATGTGGTCACCCAAACCCCTGGAAGTTCACCCTTTGCACAACAAGCATATCTGCAAGACACGTGTTCATGTCAGCCTGACCGAATTATTGGTCTGAGATAAAGAATACAACATTCATAAATTACTAGGTATTAGAGTTGAGAGCTGAGTCTCAAGAATCATTATTTAATCGAGTTTTGGTTAGTCTCTCTCTTAAAGTCCTATTATAGGTCAGAGGCAAATAATACAGAATTCAAGAATTAGGTATGTACTATGTAATAGAGCAGAGAATCAAATCTCTAGAATCATTAATTAAATAAGTAGAGTTGTTGATTAACTCTCTTGAAGGTCATAGACAGTCCCAAAGCGCCCACCCTTCACCACTTCCTAGTGCTTGAGCTGGGGAGAAGAAGTGGCGCAACAAACTCCCCAGCAACACCTCTCTGTCTGTTTAGTTAAAAGAACTTTAATTACATTACCAGCCAAGGATAATTATTATAATGAAAGACTCACCCAGTCGCACCAACAAACACACACACACATACTACATTAAATACTAGATTAGTCTAATCTGGGTTTTAATCCAACTATATTTAACTTAATAACTAATACTCGCTATCTTACGACAGCCCACTTGCACTCGTACATGGCCTCTTGGTATTCACCAAGTCTCCTAACTTAACTAGCCTAGAAACGGACGTCCGTACCCTATCGTGGAATAAAACCAAGTGTCTCTCTTTACTTCAAAATCAGCCCTCAAATCCTAAAACACCACGCTCAGCCAGCTCGTCTTCCCACGTTTCGCAGAATAGATTTATTGCCGTTTTTGTACAATTTCTCAATTGTTTTAAGGGTCCGTTTGGGTATTTCCTGGGCTCGGTTTATGGTTACCAGATGTGTAACTAGTATTGTGTCCTAAGATTAGAAATCGGATATTTTACGTCGTTTCTTTAGAATTTGTTGAATTATTGCCTTCGACCTTTTCGCGGCACTTGTCCCTAGCTTGTTTCCCATAAAATATAAAATTTATGTGTTCCTAAGAGGCATGCACCATGTGCTTGTTTTAAAATAAATATAATATTTTGTTATTAAATTGGAGTAGGTGACAGACAGTCACACCGTCATCTAAATACGCGTAGTGTTCTCTATCGGATACAGGATGAACTGTAAGTGAAAATATATTTTTTTATCTCCTAATAGGGACTACGTTATCCCGTAAAAAATTATGCTTTAAGAGGTTCCCAAGCCTTTTATATATTATAGTTCTCTTCACTACTTTTCTTTCCTTAACTGGCAAGCAAGGCTTTCTGATTTCGATCTCCAGTTGCAACTAAGTACCTAATTCTTTTGGTATTTTAGGCAATGCATTCCCAACCAGGTTTAAAAAAATGAAAGTTTTGGAAGATAGTTGGGACTCAATGTTATTCATTTATTTAAAATTCTTGCACAAAAGGCAGACTTAATGCCTTAGGGATGTTAATATTATGAGTAAATATTTTTACGTGGTCACAAGACATAACCCAAAGTAGTAGGTATCAATGATATCGTACGCTAGCGCACAGTTCTCCGATTCCATACTCAAGATCTAGGGCGGAGCCAAACCAATTCGAATAAAGCCTACGATTTGACATACCCGTTCGCGCCGACAGAACGTCAAACACAAGCAACAACAGTATATCATTGTTTCGCCGTTTCCCTCTCGATTTGTACCCAAATTGTTGTATACCTACCGTCTTTGTTCCCAAATGTTGCCGAATATGTAAATACAAAGTACGCAACGGCTCATATATATCACATTAAACACGCATAGTGTTGAATAAAATATCAGTTACGTGCAACATTCGAGGATTGGCAGAAGCGTACGTTGGCGGAATATGTATGATATCTTGAAAAATAATGAAATTAAGTAGTTTGGTTTGTATATTATGTGTATACGCACATTGATGAGGAAATATTTTGTATTGGTGGCTAATAGTATATTTTTTAAGGGGTATCCAGTTACTGGGTTGTGGAGGTCAGACAGGCAGTCACTCCATGAAAAATTCTGGTATTCAGCTGCATCCGGTTATACTGGAAGCCGACCCCAACATAGTTGGGAAAAGTCTTGGCAGATTGAGTATTTTTTTAAATAATCAAATAAATGTCTTTTGAAAATTATATTCAACAGAAAAACACGCTAATCAAGTAAATGACACTTTCAGAATTTACACTCGCAAATTATATCCTTTCATATCTCTCCACAGTCTGCGCAGGTTTATTTCACTTCTTAAATGTTAACTTTGCATCGACCCACTTTCACCATCCCGTCTCTGCTAACATGTTGATGTCTCCGTTGCCTTTTTCATCTAAAAAGTCATTTATTCGACTTGATCAGGTTTCTATGTAGTTCAAGAATAGATGATCCGTCACCTGACTCTCAAAATAAAATAGTAGTTCAATCAATCAATCTGTCTAGCCTTTTCCCGGGGTCGGCTTCCCGTCTAACCGGATGCAGCTGAATACCAGTATTTTATAAGAAGCGATTGCCTATCTGACCTCCACAACCCAATACTTCGATAATACGATACCCCTTTGGAAAGACTAGTCGTCAGATTTTTGGAATTCTGACACTCCATAACGACTGTCAAAGATCCACGTATGACAGCCGGGACCAACGGTTTAACGTGCGTTCTGAGGCACGGAGATGTCTCTCTATATAAAGATGGTCACCCATACACCGACCAACCCCGGCAAGCGTATATTAAGCTGATGGGTCGACCAGTGACGCTGCGAAAACGAGCTCCTTTAAAAAAAAAACGTATACGTCTCAAAATAAACGTAGTTGATACACCTATTTCTATCCTCCCATCACAAAATAATTACTCCCATAAAAAGGAACGTCCCAAATTCTTCAATGAAATGAAAATTCGGAAACAAAAAGTGGAATTAGTAAGTTAAAGAAAATTAAGTCACTTTATAAAGTTGTCCCTTAGACCGACCTCTTTCTAATTATGTTTTATATAGGTGGTGCGGCTCGGAGTTATTCCTGCCGCTGTTTCGGGTTAGGATAGGCTAGATAATGGTGAAATATTCTGGTAAATATCGTGGAAAAAGCTACGTTTGGGTGGTAAAAGGTTTGAGATAAAGTTCGGTCTGCTTTCACTTTTGGTTTTATGATTCTATTTGGCGAATTCTTTGAAATTTGAAGATTGAAAATCTTAGGACAAGTTTCTCCCTTTTGCCTAATCATCACCTCACAATTTCTACTTTAAGTTCACACATTAATAAATAAAAGGTATGATTAAGAGGCCATTGTTTAACTGTTAAGTACAGCCTGAAATCCTAACTAATAATATTATAAAAGCGAAAATGAGTTTTTTTGTTACGCTTTCACGCTAAAACGGCTAGGTGGTAGTATAGTAGTATCATGACCTGGAATAGGACATAGGATACTTTTTATCCCGATATTCCCACGGGATCGAGACTTACGCGGGTGAAACTGCGGGGTGCAGCTAGTATTTAAATAAAAAAGAAAAATTACACTGATTCCAACATGGTTGAGCTAATTTCAGCTTTTTGCATAACCGTCAATTTTTTTTAGGTTAGGTCAGCCACGTAATAGTTCGTAGTTAGCCACGAACTATTAGCCTGAACAAAAAACCTGTATCCCACTTCCAGCTTGTGCATAACTCCGCCCTAACAATGAAACTGTCATAACCCAAGACATCAATTTCCGATGCATTCAGCAAACTAAAATGGAAGAGAAAAAATAAACAGACGAACAAAGGTGGTGTGTGGCGCAGCATTATTTCATACCAGTACCATAACAATGGGCCGTTTTAATATACGGTCTTACAACGCAGGCGATACCATTCATTGTTTTGTCTTTATTAATTAATTTACCGAGGGACTAATCCACGGTTATTTTTCGTAGATCATAACAATGGGCATCGGTTTTGCCAAAAATTTTTGGGCGGTTTGCGGTTAATTACCTCTGGGAAACGTGAAAAAAATTGGCGTGTTTTTTTTCTGTAGGTTTGTTTAGGGTAGTGGTTTAGCTGTACCTATGTATGTGTTTTGTTTTAAACCGATTTTTCTATTGGGTGTGCATGTTTTAGCTGTTCACCAGTAAATTAAAAAAAAAGCACTTGGATTTTTTTTATCTGGAACAAGAACAATTTGCCACAATTAGTTACAATGATAACGATGATAGCTGCAAAAGTTAAAAACTGTAACGCAGCTATCAACGCCCATCTCAAGGAATGAAACACATTGTGAGACTTATCTGGGGTATGATTATAGGTTAGTTGACATTGGTATGATAAAACTCCTAAACATGCAAAAAGAAAATTCAAATTCAAATACATAATTATGCAAACTTTTTATGTTGGTAGGTGTGGTGCAGTGTGGAGTGGTAAGTGAGGGCGAGCTTTAATTTTCAAAAATAAAATCAGTTGCATCATATGAAAGAGATTTCAACCAGTCGGTCAACTGTATCCTCAGGACATTACGAGGTAAACGGTAAATGACGATGCTTGAAATAGATGTTTTTTATTTTGTATTTTGGGACATAAAAGAATCTGGCACCTTAACTTGCCCTGAATAGAATAAAATTACGTAAAATTCATGTTCATGAATGATGATGGTACTAAGGGATGATCCCGTCTTTATTTAGAACTTTCTACATTATTGTCATGTAACAGAATCGAAAAACTTAGGTTAGGACCTTGGTGACCGAGGCAAGAGTGACTGTGATGTACATCTGTCAAAATGCTCTATTAGAAATCGTGCAAAAACCAAATAGATACAAATTGCCAATATTATTAAACCTAACTACCTCTTTTCCTATTTAACAATTAATAGCTCAAATTGGTCATTAATGTAAATAAGAAAGTCCTTTACTTACTACTACTTATTACTCTCCAATTATTCCTAACCCCAGACCACTTTGATAACGAATATTAATTTCTAAAATAAATTACTAATGCTGAACTTTGAGTTCTACAAAACCGTTACATTTAACGTCTCTGAATATGCAAATGTCCTTGATGAATTGGTCTCTAGATAGGCTTCATTAGTAGATTCATTAGAGGTTTAACCTCGGCACTGGCCCGCTGTAGATAGGTGTAATGTCTATGGCATTTGGAACTCATTTGAATTTTGAAATATTTAATTTGAGAAAACTGACCTCCTTCTTTGGTCTTGTGGTCGCAAGCGGTACTGGTTCTGAGTTCGAAGCCCGGGTTGGGCAAAGTGTTATAGACTTTTCCATCTGCAGTTGCTCAGTAGCAGCCCGTAGTGTGGATTTGTGCCCGGTTCATGGTAATAGGCTCGCCCCCTATTACATGGGACTTAAACATAACTGGCGAAACATGAGTGTAATGTACTTATAGGTAATAACACCTCCACACTAATGGAAATTACAGTGGCTTTGAAGATAGGTGCCTCTTTGGCCAAGCTATTTATAACAATGACTAAATGTTAATCATTTGTATGGAAATGCACCACCACCACTTCAAATAAGGTGGGCCGCGTCGCGTCGCTTCGGCTTAGTTGTTATCCAAAAACAGAAAAAAAAATAAAAAAAACATAAAACACACTTCTGTGAAATAGCCCTAATATTTCCTTTTTGTGACATTGTGCATTTTTGTAACGGTACTCCTTTTTGTTTCATTTTTGTAACTGTACAAAAATTTTGAAAATCGCCCTTAATTTAATGTTGAATAATACTTTTTATCGTCATAAGGGGCTTAATACTACATTTCATTGTACCATGAGGGTATATATTTTTCTAATAGGTACTTACTACCCAGCACCTTCGGTTCATCACTTAATCAAAACTTTTCCTGGTCTTCATAATAATGTCGTCTACACTTTAGTTTTATCCGTACCTTGCTCCAGTGCAAAAGTTTTTTCATTTATTTTCGCAACGCCAGTGACATTTTCCTAATGATCGGAAAATGTGGGGATCCTAACGAAGGCCCGTTCGTGTCACGTTCACACTTAATAAGTACGGGTTTGCTGCAATTAAGTGACGTCATTAAAGATTTTGGTTCGGGGGTGGTTAGTTTGATTTGGTTTACCTACTTGGGGTGGTGGTTTGCGGCGATAAAATTGTTAGATGGGTGGCAAAAGTATGCTGTTGGAAATTTTGTTTGGTCGTGATATGAGTATCGATAACACTGCTCTCCGAAAACAGAAGTCTCAAAATGAGTCAAAAGCCATCATAACCCTTCTTATTGCTTCGCCGTAGTTGGGTAAAAATTACGAAGCAGTGGTGGCCCAGTGGTAACGGCCACGACTTACGAGTCGTAGGTCGTAGTTTCGAACCCTGATAGGCGCTTTACTTTGTGTAAATTATTTCATCGCCACTGCTCTCAAAACGGTGAAGGAAAACATCGTGAGGAAACCGGCATGTCCTAGAACCAAAAATTCGAAGACATGTGACATCTACCAACCCGCACTGGGCCCACGTGGTAGATTTCGGCCCGCTCCCTCTCACAGAGAGGAGGCCTGTGTCCCATCAGTGGGACATTATAGACTGTTTATGCTTATGTATAAAAACTTTCCATAATGTTTACTTGCGTTGTGGAACTCTTGTGCAAATTCTGATGCTTTTTGAAACATTCTAGAACCAGCGGTTTAGGCTGTGTTTTCTGTCGGCGAATGAATTTACGATTTTTATTAATTACGTCACGCGAGTCTTTCTGGAAAGGACATAATAATATACCATGTCTTTAACTCTTCGTATGGCGAAACTTGGATCCACGAAAGACACAATGGCCTTTTAATTGTTTCTGAAATTACATAAATTATTACATTAATTAATACTTAAGGTTAAAAGGTATTCAATATTAAAATTACACGTGTAAACTCAAAACGGTGAAGGAAAACATCGAGAGGAAACAGACATGTCCCAGAACCAAAAATTCGAATATCTACCAACCCACACTACTGGGCCCACGTGGTGTATTACGACCCACGCTCTCTCAACGAGTGGAGGCCTGTGTCCCAGCAGTGGGAACATTATACGCTGATTATATAAAATAATCATTTTATTTCAGAACAACCATATCCATAATTTGTTAGTAAACAATTTACCTTAGAATCTTCTTTACCCAATAATCTTTCATGGGCTTAAAATCTTAAGTTTACACGTTCATATTTTACTTTCACAGGTGTCACCTCATAGCTGCGTTTGCGGCACCTGCTATTTCACGATGACCAGATGTCTTGCAACCAATTCAAGAGAAAGACAACTTGGGCATGTCAATGTTTGTTACGGATGTGGTAGATCCGTCACACGTGCGAGGAGACACAGTATTTCGGAATCTAGACTTCTAGCCTTAGTTGTATCATCATGGCATCAGCATGTAAGTAAAATATTTTTAAAATAGTTAAATAATAAATATGTAAAAGCAAAAGTGGGGAACTGAACTGGGAAAATGTTGATCTTTAAAACCGATCTTTCACCACCTGCTCAACTAAGTTAGTTTGCATAGTTGAGCCAGTTTTTCATATATATTAGCTTAGCTGGTATAGTTTGCGGTGGACACACATGTATGAAAAACTGGTTCAACTGTGCAAACTAACTGAGTTTAGCTGACGGTGGACGATCAGCTTGAATTCTAGAATATTAAAAGTTCCTGTACTGTACTGTTAACATTATCACAAAATTTTTTTAAACATCACAATTAAATATAGTATAGTACTAGATTAATGTGACATTGTCAAGAATTAATCAAACAGCTGTAAAACTGCTTACTTTCCATAAATAACATACCATTCTACCTTACCTTGTATACAGCTTATCTGTTATTTGTGTACAAACAGTAGTATTATTAGATGTGTACCTAAATGGTTTACAATATTATGGTTTTGTTTTTAGGTAAGAGTGGCCAACTATTTGTGTCATGGTTGTTATGTGAGAGCTAACAGAAAAGTGGCCCGAAGAAATATTGTTGATGCTGCTAGATTTGAAAATGTGGAAGGAAATCAACCTGTTCAGGAAATTCAAGCACCAGTTCCTCCACCACTCCCCCCTGGCCCAGCTATAAGGAATGTTCAAGATGTATCTACTATTGTCTTACCGAATTATAGGCGCTGTGCCAATACATCTAGAAGATGCATATTTGATGGATGTCAGCGTAGTGTAGGTCATTTAGTGCCTACCCTGATTAAGTTAGCTTTGCTGTTGAATAATAAACTTTATGTTCCTCGAAGTGCTAGAGTATGTGAAGAACATTTGCAATCAAATGAATGGGAATTATTATTAGATAAAACAAGTTTAACTAATTCCTTCACAGCTGTTCAAATTGAAAGTTTATTAGATAATAAACAAGAAGAAAATGTTCTTTATTTTGAAAATATGGAAGCAATGGCTAGTCATGTATGTCACTATTGGACAGGGTGCACTACCCAAGAATTTTTAGAATTGTATGATAGCATACCAATACAGTCTGTTGTTTCCATGAACTCAAAAACTGCATTAGCAATGCTTTTAATTAAATATAGGACTGGTGACAGTGACACTAGGATATTTAGTCTTTTTAGAATTCCCAAATCAACTTTACAGTACAAAATGAATCTTGTAAGGAACTGCCTAACTAATCACTTTGTTCCGCTTAATCATGGGGTGTCTCACATATCTCGCCAAGAAGTAGCAGAAAGAAACACTACAATACCTGAAAAGTTATTTGGAAATCCTCAGTCTAATTCAGCTGACAGGTGGGCTATTATACAATGTGATGGTACCTACCTCTATGTGCAAAAAAGTTTTAATTACAAATATCAAAATAAAACATACAGTCTTCATAAGTGTCACAACCTAACAAAACCATTTTTGGTAGTTGGTTGTGATGGACATATTATAGATGTGTTTGGATCGTTTTCTGCAACTTAAACAGATGCAGAAATTATGAACGTTTTAGCTTCTAGCGATGGTGGCTTGAATCAATACTTTCATCAAAATGATTTATTTATTTTAGACCGTGGCTTTAGGGATTCTATTTCTAACTTAGAAGCTCTTGGTTTCACAGTACACAAACCTGAAACCAGAGATAAAGGAGAAAGACAACTAACTACTCTACAAGCTAATAAAAGCAGATGTGTGACGCTTTGTAGATGGGTTGTCGAGGTAGTAAACGGCAGGTTTAAGCGTGACTATAAACTGTTGTTGTTGCTTCTGCACATATGATGGAAGATTTTAGGATTGGTGCTGCCCTTATAAACAAGTTTTACAAAGTTATAGAAAATCCCGAAAATGCTGATGAAATTGCTCATATAGCAACCACAAAGTTAAACTTAACTAATTATTTAGGTCAGTTTATACAAAATTATAATTACTTTTCCGGAACTGAATACAAATGAGTTGAAACTTATTTCACTAGGTCCTTACCAGGTAAAGCAGGCTCGCTCGGATTATGGCAAACATATCAGAGATCGATGTATTTATGAAATAGAGATAAGTCCAGAGCTAGAGTTTTCCGAGGAACTTGTAATTCACATAGGAGGTAATCATCCTGTCCTTTTAAGAGGTCGCATTAAATCTAGACATACTTCTAGACGTGAGTATTATTCTTATATAGTTTATGATGAGCACCCCCCGAGTCAAGACCAACCTAGAAATGCAATCTTAGGTTATTGGTGTAATTGTGTAGCTGGAAATCGGACTGTTGGATGTTGCGCACATATAATGACAATCCTTTGGTACTTGGGATGGGCGAGATACTTTAGGGGCATGAGGAACAGGGTGTAAAGTTCACTCATACTCCATAGAAAAGGGAGGATCCTCCGACCAGACGGGTGTTGTGTCTGGCGGGCAACTGCCCAACGATTGATGTTGGGTTCTCGTATATATGTCCACTGCAAGGTAAACTTTAATTGCGCGATGCAGGATTTATGTGACGTCTGTCTGACGTCAGGTCTTTGATGCGTAGTTCGCATGTGGCGATGTAGATACCGCCACATCACTCCCCTCCGGAGACCGGAGGTCGATAGTGGGCTGAGTCTTGTATCTTCCGATGCTTGCCAGTGCCAGTTGTGATTCCAGTGAGTCGGAACCGGGTGCCGCATTGTTCGCGGTGGGTCGGAACTGTTTGCGGCGGTTGTGGTGATTGAGGTGATTGCGGTGATTCCCCAGTGGGTCGGGGTGATGAGGTGATTGAGGTGATTCCCCAGTGGGTCGGGGTGATGAGACTGAGGGTGATGACCAGGAATGCGCATTCGCTGCATGTTGGTGGTCAGGATACCCGTTGACGCCTCGGGTGTTGGCTTGGCTGTGTGACTCGCCTCACTGAAAGCTTGCGGGAGTGATGATGATGACGTCACGCTGGAGTAGTTGCACGAAGGCTGCGCTGACGTTCATATTCGGGGTCACCAATTTAGGGGCATGAGGAACAGGGTGTAAAGTTCACTCATACTCCATAGAAAAGGGAGGATCCTCCGACCAGACGGGTGTTGTGTCTGGCGGGCAACTGCCCAACGATTGATGTTGGGTTCTCGTATATATGTCCACTGCAAGGTAAACTTTAATTGCGCGATGCAGGATTTATGTGACGTCTGTCTGACGTCAGGTCTTTGATGCGTAGTTCGCATGTGGCGATGTAGATACCGCCACAATACCAAGAAAGTATTGTTCCACTAGCTGCATTTCTAGATAACGTACTTGTAACATTGAATGATTAAATGTATTAAATAATGTATTTGTTTTTATTCTGACCAATATTTATACCTATGCTACAAAAAAGTTTAGTAACTGCTGTATTACCAAGTATAAGTATTTCCAAGTTATATGATATACTAATCACCAAAGACAAATATATATACCTCAACCTATTTAATATTCAGGAAATCTATACATATAATAAATCTGTAGACGAGGCGTTTCTGTACAAAGAAAAAAAAAAAAAAAAACGTAGGTGGAGTGTCCAAGAATAACCAACAGATGCCATTTCTACCATTTTTGGAATTTTTGTCTGTTTGTCTGTTTGTCTGTTTGTCCGTTTGTCTGTTCGTTTGTTTGATTGTTCCAGTATCACGTAAAAAGTACGAAATCAATATGGTTAACTTATACACTCAAATATTGTGTGTAACTCGATGTTTCATTTAGTCTTTGTTTCATCGCAATCGCTTCAAGATATCAAAAGATATAAGAGTTTAAAGTATTCAAGAAGAAATTTTCATTAGGTACGTAATGTAGATACACGTAACGACATCTATTGTCGTAAAATGACACTAGCGTAAAATCAGGTAGGTTTGTGAGAACGTGTGTAACACACGATCATAATCATCATATGTTCACATACTTCGCGCGGAAACATAACGCGATACATTGTGAATTCACCCAATCTAAAGTTTGGTTAATTCAAGTTTTCCAAATCTATTGTTTGGTAGTAGTGCCATAGGTGGCGCTATCTATCTTTTAAATCATGATACAAATATTAATCATGAAAAAATGGTGACAAATTTTAATTTCTTAACAATTGTAGATTCTTACATCGAGCAAAAAGTGAGTAATTAAGGCACGAATGCGCTTACTAAATAAACACGAGTAATCTACTTTTCTTTCAACTACCAATGTACCTGCTGCGATAAAATATACCTGCTCAAGGTTAACTCAACTCAATCCAAATCAAGTTAGGTCAAGTTCAGGTCAAGTCAGGTCAAGACAGGTCAAGTCAGGTCAAGTCAGGTCAAGTCAGGTCAAGTCAAGTCAAGTCAAGTCAAGTCAAGTCAAGTCAGTCATGGAACCCTACGTCTTTTCTACATAGCTTACAGAGTGTTCGAACGTTTTCCCATATATATTGACAGTATCACTTCGTGCTCGATAGATGGCGTTGTTCATTTAACGTCATTTTCTGAATCGCGGTGTTAAGAGTCTCCGTAGAAGAATGACTTTCGCCGAATTCATAATTATCGAACATTTGGCTCATTTTGAATTGAACACATAATCCATACTAATCGATGCTTAAAAGTATAAATTCGATAGTAACTCTTAAATTTTAAATAAATTAATAAAAATAAATTTAACAATAAAATTTGGAGAGATAGATGGCATCCCGGCGAAGAACATAGGCAATTATTTTCTCAAAAACAAATTTAAGGGGGGGGGGGGAATATAAGGGATGAAAGTTTTTATGGGAAACCTATCATTTTTAGAGTTCCGTAGTCAACAAGGAAGCTTTATAGTTTCGCCATGTCCGTCTGTCTGTACGCGACTTAGCTCAAAAACTTTTAATCGACCAACTTACATGTGCAGTTGCAAAAACCCAAACATTCTGTATGCGAGAACAAGTTTTTTAACACTTTGAGGGACAGTAAACGCCCATAGACGTAATAACAATAAAACTTTGCGAAAGTTTGTTTGATAAAATAATTCATCCCAACTACGGAACCCTTCATTGTGCATGGTTCGCCACGCACTTGGCCGGTTTTTTTTTAAGTTAGGGCTGTGAAAATTTATGCTTTTTGTAACTAACAAAGAGTTACGTTTTTCTAAAATCATCCCTCATGAGGGTAAAAACCCTTCTTTACCCTCTTGATTTTAAAATTCACATGTAAGTTCTTATTATTGACATTTTTGCGGGACTCTCTTCAAGAGCGTTAAGGGATTGATAATATAGTCATAGTCCGTATGTTGAGAATCTGTCCACTCAATCAAAAGTTATTACTACTTGGCTCTTGGCTTGGAACGAAGAGTTTGAGTTTACCAGTGAGTACTTACTCGATAGATGGCGTTGTGCAAATGATGCGATTTTCTTAAGGGGGATGCGCCGGTAGCCCGCGAAATTCAAATCTTAAGTTTTTTGCAATTTGCAAGTCAGTGTCAGGCGGGTTGTATGTTAAAATGAAATTATTTATTCTGTAAATAGGTTATTGGAATCACTTTTACACGTCGTAACAATATAAAAAAATTGTAAAATTAAGCTAGATGAGGTCGGCGTTTCCTATCTGACTACTCTGAGAAGAAAGGCCGAAACCAACTCACAGTCTCTTTTAAAGTCCGGACAGGTCAGATATTGGCATATTGGTCAGGCCCTATGAGGGCCATGTAGATTAGAGTCTGAAATGGTCTTTTGAGGAATGAACCACGCAGATTTGAGTGAACCTGTCCTGTCACTGCAAGCATTTGTCAGTAATAGTGGAGCTCAGCTCAGAACTTAAGGAGCTCAACGACTCGACGAACAATACCAAAGAAAGGACATTTGTGTAGGCCGCATCAAGTTCTCAAATTGCCAGACCATTGTTAAAACTAACTGAGAACTATAATAAACATCCACATAGTCCTCACATTCACAATAATACAATACTTTACAAAGCAATCATGTCATTTTGTCAATATCCTACATATAATATTCAATAATGTGAATTTGTTTATAAAACTGGTAGGTATATTTTGATGATTTTCACTTATTCAAAATGTCACAATGCCAAAATGACAAAATGTTAGCAGAGCGAGCAGCTCAATCCCATGCTTTTTGTCTTCCAAATAATCTGAAATTGTATAGTACCCTTTTTTACAAAGTTTGGTTTTAATACAGCTTTTAAATCGTTTAATGGGTAAGTTTCGAATGTCAATATGATTAAAATATGATTCGCGATCGTAGCAAATAGTAGCTTTACAGAATAATAACCATTAGATACAGGAATACAACTCCTGCCATATTAGTTAGATTAGATAAATAAATATTTGAAACAACTGCGACTCATTATTTAGATCAACATAAAACTTGATACTGACCTGTAAAAAGCAAAATCATAAGAAAATTTGAATATCGCAGGCTCCTCCAAAGCTTTCGCCTTAGTTTCCATCGTCCATACAATATGTCATAGTTTTTTCATTAATCTTTCCGACAGTTTCATACTGCTGTCCATACTATCCACACTATAGATATGAACTACCACTAATATATAAAGTTACTGGCTGTCTCATGTCTGTTACTTTTACGCCGTAACGCCTAGGTCGCCTAGACAGACCACGTGGGTTATGGGACATAGGATACTTTTATCCCGGTAGCACATTCCCGTGGGATAATTTCCGACATCCACGCGGGCGAAGCCGCGGGCAAAAGCTAGTTATGAATAAATTGTAAAATCATGATGAAAACTGGCCATGTCCTTTTCCCGCAATGACACTCAAGAGACTGTTCGCGCTGCCCCGGACCCTCTGCAGTAGCGACGCGGCACGCTTACGTCTAATCGCTGCGAAACCATCTGTGTGCGCATCATCAAACATTCCTGACGCACCGCAGAAGCGTGGCAGCCCCAACAGCATCCTGAATGCATTGTTGTATTGAACTCGAAGAGCATTGATGGCTTTCTGCGTACAACTTGTCCAGAGGCTACACGTGTAAAATGTTTGACAATATGCTTTAAAAAGCGTCACTTTCACCTCACACGTGCAACGAGCAAACCTACGGACAAGCATGTTGCATCGAACCGCCAATGCTCTTCGCTCCCTTTCTACGTCCATATCATCTTTGATGCTGGCCGCTACAATATGCCCTAGATATTTAAATTGTTGAACTCGGTTTAAGATATTACCTGCAAGTTTAATGGGAGGAAAACTTTCTGAGGACTTAGCTCCAAAAATAAGAACCTCATTCTTTTTGGCATTGTATCTTAAACCATGCTCCTCAACCTCTCACATACATCTAAAAGCTTCCTCAAGCCTGAGACTGACGGGCTCAATAGTGCCATATCATCGGCATAGCTGATATTATTAAAAGCTACTCCATCTATAAAACTTACTTTTTTTTTACTGAGTTGGTTACTGAGCTCACTAATGAGTCCGTCTATGTATAGGTTAAACAATATCGGAGAAGTCAAACCACCCTGTCTGACCCCACACTGCAGCCTATACTCATCAGAATTGGCCTCAGCCCAACGCACACTGTTCACCTGGTGACCGTACCTAAAGATCTTTATAATTTCTAATGGTATATTTGCTTTGCTTAACTTACCCCATAACTTGTCATAATTCACCATATCAAATGCTTTTGACATATCAAGGAAGCAAGAAAAGACAGGACTCTGATTATCTATATAATAGCTTACTGCCTTTTTCAGGCACAATATAGCCGTATCTGTTGCTATTTGTAGTCTGTTGATTATGCTATACCTTTAAACGCTGGCCTTTTTTCTGACTTCTTAAACAAACTAAAATATAAAATAATCATCACAAAACAGATTTTCTATCACCTAATTCAGAAAATCTCTAAGGACCTGTAGCTACGTAGATACATTATACCCTTAATTATCTCGTTAATTTTGAAATTTAATTACCTATTTTGGTAAATAATAACACATAGAAATGGAGTCTTAATAGCAAAGTTTTTAAAGTCAGCCATTTTTTAGCAAAATGTATTCAGATAAGTTAGTTACCTTTTCGTTCTTTTCGAAATAATAACCTTAAGCTGACTGTCGAGAACTATCTACACAGTACATCACTATACGTCAACTTCTAGCTAGCTTCACCCGAGATACAAAATATCTCGATAGCACAATGAAAATCCGACTATTACACTGTAGGAGCTGAATTCTAACCTTTGTGTTAAACGTCGAGATAAAATGATATGCACATTCAAAGGAATTTTAGAAACTCCCGCATTCATGGATAAACATTTATGATGGTGTTTATGGTCATAGAATGTAGGAGTAGATCCTAAAGCACTTTAATCCGTCTGTTGTCATTTGTAGATCTTTGCAATCGTAACGGGTAGCCAGAAGCCCGAACCCCGAATGTCTGACAACCAGTTATAACCACCCCTTGGTATAACTGGTTGTCTGTTCCGAGTAACTGGGTTATGGAGTTTAGTTAAGCTGTCCCTCCATGTACAAGCCCAGTATCTTCAGCTGCGCCCAGTTAGACTGGAAGCCAACCCCAAAACAAAGTTAAGAAAAAGTTAGGTAGATGACGCTAAGAGTAGATTCAAGTCAATCGTTCAGTGAGGCATCGATCTCACGACCTGAGGGCCTAGACAAGTGACAATCGCTTCGAAAGCGTTTCGTATTTCTACAACGACTTTCAACAGGATTGACATAAGCTTTTCGATAGCTTATGTCACTTTTGTACATTTTTGCCTTTTCCATCGTCGTTATTGCTGATAGAATGTCACTTTGTCTAGGGCCTCTGTAACGCCAGTCTGAGTTCAATAGTTGTGCTATTTTTAGTAAACACTGAGAAAAACAGTTGAACAATTGAAGAGCTCGTGGCTGTAAGAACAGCCACAGGGTTGATACGTCAGGTTAAGCTGCGCTTGCCGGGGTTGGTCCGTTGATGGGTGACCATCTTTAAATATCGAGACTCCTCCGTGCCTCGGAAAGCACGTTAAGCCGTTGGTCCCGGCTGTCAAGCCCGAAAGTCTGACAACCAGTCTTACCAAGGGGTATCGTATTACCCAGTTACTGGGTTGTGGAGGTCAGATAGGCAGTCGCTCCATGTAAAATACTGGTATTCAGCTGCATCCGGTTAGACTGGAAGCCGACCAGTATATAGTTGGGAAAAGGCTTGGCAGATTTATTGAGAAAAACAATTGAGATATCTAAAAAACCCTTGAAGGTCAGCCAACAACACCGAATATTTCTCCTTGTCCTTTGGGAGGTGGAAAAGCTCAGCAGCACTCCAGTCCATTAGCGAACGTTTCTTAACGAAGATTTTTTTCTTTAGTCAATAACTCGTTTTCGCGCTACTTTGCTCACCATTTGCATTTAGTCATACCTAGAGTTGACGGCCTAACTTTAGTAATTGGTTATACAAAAAAAGAAGAATGATATTCTTAATCTCTAATTTAATTAAATATAGCTCAAACAAGTTCTTAACAACACTAGTAACTTCGCCGTTAGTTAGAATGTAACTTCTCATTACACATTTTTCACAGTGAACCCATGTTTACTGGACACGGTTGAAAAACAGAAAAGTTTGTGTGCATTTCGTTGTGAATCAAAACTCACATACGTTACCGGAACAGTAAAACGTGTGACCACATTTCTAGATACGAAAATAAGGATTTTTAGACTCGACGACTTTTGAGTCGTGTCGGATTGGCGATGGAGTCTCTTCTTGAATTTACTTCACACATTATTATTCACACTTCATACATTTCTTTACTGTGGAATTCATAATTTCAATTGCGGGTATAAGTACTTTTTTTTTTTTAATACTGTTCTCTTAGGTAGGCCATGTTCCTGCCAGGGTTGCGGAATAGTCCGAAAGGGATACCGGGACCCTGGCAACAGGCAACTGATGGAACACGGGTGGGTTTTAGTCAGTAAGAGTCTGACACGCCCTTCCGCTCCGCCCAGAGCGGGAGAAGTCATTTGATGATTTCCAACCCAAAAAAAAAAAAAAAAGATAGGCCATGTTATCGGCCTTCAAAGCCCAATCAACAGTTGTGCGGTATGTATGTACGTCCATCTGTTCCTTCATATCTTCTAAAATCTCGTCTGCTCGACGGCCGTATGCCATTGTATCCAGCAGAATATCATGCTGAGCTGGCCTTCCATTTGGTGTAACCTTGAGACGCACCGCACTTTGTATATTCGTTTGATTTAAATTACGTCAGTCATAGTCATAGTGTCACATTATTTATTTAAAATATATTATAATGTTTTTTTTTGTTTATTGGCACCTTGCTTTTATTTTTTTGTTGTTTTTTATAATTTAGTCGTGCTTTTGTGTGCACTGAAAAAGAAGGGGTTTTTCCGTCTATCAATTTTGAGTATTAAGTACTGAATCAGTAACAAGGAATAAAAAATGATCGGGTTTGGATTAAACAGAAAAAAACAAGCAAAAAAAATAAATAATTAAAAAAATAAGAACACGACTGCCGTGCTAAAAAACGAACTAAGCAGTAAAAAACAAGTTGATAAAATTGTCATTGCAGTCATCTGGGGACCGTTCTGTGGAACACTTTTGAATCTAAGAGGTCCCCCGACTATGTCACTCGGGATGATGTAAGGATTCTAACGATACCCCCGTACATCCAAATCCATTCAGGCATTTTAAACTTATGGTGGAATGAAGAAACTCACATACATACATACATGAACCCTGAAAACATTAAACTCCTTTGTGGGGCAGTCGTGTAATTAAATCACATCGAGCATTCAAGTCTGCAAAAACTTGATATTCACTCTTAGTCGTGCCTTTTATCTGAAAGTTGTCCCCGTATCATGTAAAAGCCACAGACAGACACGCCAAAAGTGCGGAAAATGGAAAGAGCCCCGATAAATAAAACTACTAACCAGGACTAATTGGAAAACCAACATATAAATCAGTAGCCACTCTGAGATCTGGTGCCAAAGCACGAAAACAATTGTCGGTAAGAATGGCGACGGTCTCAGTTGGCAAACATTTAGGATTTTGAAGTTAGGTTTTGTTAAATTAAAATTATGAATATGTGTTTGAGTAGTGGCTTGTAAATCTGGTTCTATGAAAGCTTTCCAGGGAGTAAGCGGATTTGTAAATCGTCTTCACACACAGATAAAATAAAATGTACTATTGCTAAGAAATATATTTTTTTATCTAGCTCGATCGATCCTCAAAGATTTTTCGGTTCCTTACATAATTATAAGACTACTAGCTGTTGCCGGTGACTTCATCTGCGATCCAAGATGAAACAATATAGCATTTTTCCTTCTCCAGGTCTACCCAAGTGCCAAATTTGATCCAAATCCGTTCAGCCGTTTTAGCGTGAAAGCGTAATAAACAAATAAACTCAGCATTTATAATATTTTAGTTATGATAAGATGGCTATTAAGAGTAGAAGAAGACCAAAGAAACGATGGATGGACTGTGTGAAAGATGATATGGCTAGATAGGAGGTGACTACCTCGATTACGACTAATAGAGAAGTCTGGCAGAAAAAGATATGTTGCTCCGAACCCAAATAAATTACGATAAGGACAAAATAGGATAAGGACACTTCCGTGCCTCGGAAAGCACGTTAAGCCGTTTGTCCCGGCTGTCATTCGTGGATCTTTGACAGTCGTTACGAGTCGTCAGAAGCCCGAAAGTCTGACAACCAGTCTTACCAAGGGGTATCGTATTGCTAAAATACGGGGTTGTGGAGGTCAGATAGGCAGTCGCGTCATGTAAAATACTGGTATTCAGCTGCATCCGATTAGACTGAAAGCCGACCCCAACATAGTTTGGAAAAAGCTAGGCAGATTGCATATTGAAGGATAAGAATATGAAGGACACAATACATTACATTAACATACAGTTATTGATATTAATATTGATATTAAGTCAACTGTTATCATATTCTGTCATATAATATCATAAATTTAAGCATTTCGACTAGGTACCTAATTCCTTACCTCAGATTATTAACAACATAACGTAACATCATGCCTGTGCGCATCGGATTATTATAATAATCACATATCGATAAGCTGGAGCTTACAAAATAATAGTAAAAATAGATTTTGAAAAAAAAAATACAACAATGATAAGCCTAAAACGGCCACTTTGGCAGAATAATAATAGGAAAATATTATGAATCTGCGTGCAATTCATATTACGCAATAATTTATCTGTTTGACAGTTTTCTATGTTGCTTGTAGGTCAAATTAGAGGAATTCCTAATGACAGCTGTGAATTCAGGAAATGAATTGCTTTTAGAGGAATTGCTCATGTGACAGTTTTAGGCCCCCTGTACACCGATCCTCCTCCTCCTCCACAACCAACGAAACAAAAACAACTTACAATATTACATAATTAAACCGAGCATGTCTTCGCCGAACAAAGAGCTTGGCCCGTATCGGGGCTATAAATAAATAAATTAGTTGGACCATTTGCGGGCCACGCTTGGCCGGCCACAAAGTTACACTTAGAGCACGCTCGGGGTGAATATAGGAAAGTTAAAGGTCACAACATTGTATAATATAAACTGGACTATGAATATACGAAGGGATTTCTTAGTTTGGATAAGACAGAAGAAAAACTGTTAGTTGATTTTGTGACCTAAGTTTCTCAGAAAGATACCTTGTGACAAAGTTGTAAAGATAATTCGATACCGTAAAATGATTGAAAAACAAATAAAAAGAAAAACAAAATAGTTGAAGCCTTTATTTTCGAGGATAAAGATTTCAAAATTCGAATTAGCTAGTTGACCCGTCAGACGTAGACCTTTCAAAATTTCAATATCGATTTTTCGGCTGTTCCCTTGGGTTTTCCTAATTATTATTACATATACTGGGTGTTAGGGTATATACCCTAACCTTGAAATCGCGAAATAAAAGTCAGCTGTTCCATACATTTGTGTTCACTTAAATCTACTTAATATGTATGGAACAGCAGATTTTTTTTTTGCGATTTCATTGTTTGCTCCATAGAAAAAGTATATTATAGATGACAACAAACCACTAGTTTCAAGGATAACGGTGTCTACCGTAACTGCCTGTATATTATTGAGGCGAACAAAACAAAAAAAAAAAACATAGCGGTCGAGCTATTTTCTAATTTCTGAGAGACTTATGCAGGACAATTGGTTTTTATACATACATAGATATAGATATCAAAAATCAATCTGCCTAGCCTTTTCTCAACCTTGTTGGGGTCGATTACCAGTATTTTACAGGGAGTGCCTATCTGACCTAATACGTTACCCCTTGTTAAGACTGGTTGTCAGACTTTCGGGCTGCTGATACGCCGTCCCACTCCGCCCAGAGCGGGAGAAGTCATTTGATGATTTCCCACACTAACAAAAAAAAGGCAGGCTCGGTATCGCGGTTCAATACTCAAGGCCCATCTATGTAGCTCTGTTTGCGGATTCCTACAAACTACTATGATTTGGGACTATAGGACTTATTATTATACTGTGTTTCTTTTGTTTCAGTCATGACGAACGCTACGGCTGACACTTTAGCTGCCATTTGCACATTGCAATGAGCATTGACTATTTTAAATTCACTGCAGCTTTGAATTTGACTGACTCAGGTTTGCGTGCAACCGCTTACGCTGACGTCCATGGTTTAAATGGCATGGTTAAGATAAAAATACAGATAGAAGAAGTGAGCAAATATTACTTAGACGCGTTTGCGGAGGCCGGATGGGCTACTGCAAATGATACAACGTCGCTTACTTCATCTCTTGGTGCAACCAACCTTTTGTTCGCTATAGACGATGATGTTCGTCACAGTAGCTCAAATTGCTATCTGGCTCGCGCGAAGGACCGTTCAAACTTGTGCGTTGCCCTATCTACCAAAGCCACTAAGATTTTGTTCGAGAATAGCACAGCTGTCGATGTGCAAGTCATCACGTCTAGTGGTACGACTTTAGAAGCGTACGCGAACAAGCAAGTGATTTTTTCTGCCGGTGCTATACACAGCTCCCAACTGCTTATGTTGTCTGGCGTTGGACCTAAGGAACACCTCGAGTCTCTTAACATTTCAGTGGTCGCCGACTTGCCTGTCGGCCAAGGCCTCATGGACCACAACTCCGTCGCACTTCTAATTCAAATGGGATCTAATACATCTGTCTCTGCTGGGTCTAACCCGTATGTATTTCCTGTACCAACAACTACTCTATATGTAGCGCGTAATTCATCACAGGCTTATCCAGACTACCAGACAATTAACCTCCATTTCCCTCACGACTCGTCCGGATTGACGCAGCTTTGCGCCAATTCCTTCAAGTATCATGAAGACGTTTGCAACAAATTCGCCGCAGCTAACGTTGGGAAGAATGTGCTATTTGTGGTGCACAATATGATGATGCCAAAATCTCGCGGTAACGTAACGCTAGCAAGTACTGATCCCAACGTGGAACCACTCGTGTACACCGGTACATACTCAAATTGCGATGACTGGTCTCTGATGACCGATTACTTGGCAGACTTTATCAAGGTGCTGGAAACAAAGTATTTTGAAGAAAATAATGCCACCCTAGTTGATACCGGGCTATGCACGGGTCTAAATGGCATTGAATTGTGGGAGTGCTATGCGTTAAACCGGCTGCCACTATGTGGCATTACTCGGGCACGTGTGCGATGGGCGCAGTCACAGACAGTGAAATGTTAGTGAAGAACGTGACAAACCTGCGCGTAGTTGACGCGAGCGTGATGCCTGCCTTAGTAAGTGGCAACATCAATGCCGCCGTCACAATGATTGGTGAGCGTGGATCGTCATTCATACTTAGACAAAAAAAGATAACGATTCAGTTAGAATTTCGGTTCTTTTTTTTTACATTACTATTAAATAATATTTTGTTCTATTTGTATTATTTTTGAACTGTTTATTTCTGTCCTCTTTAATATACTTTTTGAAAATAATAATTATACTTTATACCATTCCCCCTCTAAAAAGCTTATTTTATTCACTGAAAACAGTGAATAAAAAGCACTTTTAGTCACTGTTTTGGTGTTTGAATTTAGAATACATCAATATATTCGAACTCCATCTCAATGCTGTACAACCTCCTTGCGAAAAAATACTCGATACAAACTCCGATGTGATTGGTTAACATTTTGGACAAGGAATTTAGAATAAAAACTGTTTAGTAGTCTTTCCTGTCATTAGTAAATTGGCGCTATTTTAATTACTGTTAGTGGTATGAACACAAAGTTTAGTGTTACATCATAATAAATCGATTGAAAATGCATTCAAGTGATGAAGAAAATGTGTTAACACCTGAGTTTATGAAAGAGAGGGCGGCCGATATAGTAGAAAACTTGCTATCCAGCAAATCACGGCTGGTTTACATCAAAGCCTACGATGAGTTTCGCAAATGGAAAAATGAAAATCAAGCTTCTGGAACATTTTCAGAGTCTGTTTTCCTAACTTATTTTAATGAGTTGTCGAAGAAAAAGAAGTCATCGACATTTTAGAGTACGTATTCTATGCAACGGTGTACTATAAAACCAAAGGCATAACATTGACATAATAACATATTTGAAGTTGCAAGTTCTTTTTCTCGTAGTCATAGTATAAAGTATAGTATGCAACTCTTGAATAAAACGGATTTATATCGAAGGCCATGAATCATTCGCGTCGCTCAGACTTCTAACACTTGAATCACGAGCATAGCGAGTGATTCAATCATCATGAATAACTCCCTACGGTCGTGATTCAATCGTTAGAATCCTTCACTTGCTCGTGATGCATCTATGGCCCTCGCTTTAAATCCGTCCTTTATTCACTAATTGCATAATATACTATTCATCTTGCGTAAAATGTTTTTTTAATTTTATTGTTGGCTTCTTCCTCACATGAAAGAGTTACCTTTTGGATACTGCAGGGTCATACACTGAGTTTATTGATAGAATAATTTCAAAAATGTAGGTAAATGCATTTTCTATATCATTAGGTAACTGATAAGATAGGATAGATGAAAGACTGGCTACTTATCTGATGGAGCCAGATACTAACTCTTACTAATATTCCTTACTAATACTATAAATGCGAAAGTAACTCTGTATGTCTGTCTGTCTGTCGCGCTTTCAGGCCAAAACTACTGAAACGAATTAAATGAAATTTGGTACACAGATAGTCTAGAGCTTGAGAAAGAACATAGGCTACTTTTTATCTATTATTTATTTTAGAGACAAATTCAAAGAAATTGATATACTGACTCTGTCTTCTCTCTATATCTTTGAAAGTATTTTGTATGTTCGCAAAAACTTAGGACTTTTCAAAACAAGAAGCGATTTCCATAATATAAATACACGTAGTAGACACGAAATTGTCATACCCAAATTTAGATTAACTAAAACAAGCAAGTCATTTCTTATAAATAGTATCCGCTTTTATAACAAGTTGCCAAAGTCGGTTACAGAACTTAGCGATGGAAAATTTAAAACCCATATCAAACGTGTCCTTATCAAAAAAGCATATTATAAGATTAAAGACTACGTTGATGACAAGGAAGTTTGGCAATAATTCCTTCTGCACATGTGGCTTCCCTGGTACCTTATAAACGGCATAATTATGTAAGAGTCTATTAACTGCTCCCAAATTACCATGTTTATTCTCTTTACATTCATCCTTGACATAATCATTGTATTTGACATTATTCCTATTATTATAGATACCTCCAATTTAATTTCAACTCCTAGTAGCTTTTGTGGACATGATAATTATTCAATTTGTTACAGTTGTAATAGCAATCACGTCATTTGGCTGAAATAGGTTTTTATTTTTATTTTTTATTGTTTGTCTTTTATATAGATTATTTTCTATTTTGTGAATGTGAGAACTTTGTAGGCTTATTGGACTGTAGATTTACTGAACATCTATTTTGTTAAGTACCTGGTACTTACTTGTTGAAAGGCCTACATTGTCCTCCCATGCCTACTAATACTGTAATTTGAAAATATTGTAAAAGCCAATTATTTTTAAAAGAGTAACCGTGGAGTTTCTTGCCGGCTCTTTTCCATAGGAAACGACCAATTGGAACCGTGCACCTAGCTTCTGACGTTTCATAAGTGCCCATGTAGGTTTATGTGAAATAAAATATTTTGATTTGATTTGATTTGATTTGATCGACATACCACGCGGGCGAAGCCGTGGGCGGAAGCTAGTAATGATATAAACACGAAAGTTTGAGATGATCGATGGATGGATGGATGTTTGTTACTCTTTCACGCAAGAACTATAGAACGAATTTATATAAAAATTGGCACACAGATAGTTTATAACCTGGTTTAACAGATAGAATACTTTTTATCCCGATATCCCCACGGGATCGAGACTGATGCAGGTGAAACCGCGGGGCGCTGCTAGTCAATTATAAAACAATTTTATTTCGTCGTAAATGTTTATCTTTTTAGGGCTTATTGTTTTATTTGATATTTTATCATATTAATACTTCATTATAATGGAGCAATCTAATACAAAGCCTTAAATAAAAAGAAAAACAAAATAGTTGAAGCCTTTATTTTGAAAATTCGAATTAACTAGCTGACCCGTCAGACGTTGTCCTTTCAAAATTTCTACATCGATTTTTCGGCTGTTTCTTTGGGTTTTCCTAATTATATATGTATTTGAGGCGAACAAAACAAAAAACATATCGGTCGAGCCATTTTCGAGTTTCTGCGAGACTAACGCAGAACAATAGATTTTTGTACACAATATATAGATATAGATATCAAAAATCAATCTGACTAGCCTTTTCCCAACTATGTTGGGGTCGGCTTCCAGTCTATCTAAAAACTAATCGGCCGAATTTTGATATGATTATGGGGAACGAAATGGTCCTAGTCTCAAGTTCGTTCAAAATTCGGCCGATTAGTTTTTAGAACTTCTGTTTTTTGACCCTCCTTTAAAATTTGCGAAAGTGTACATCCGGTATTTAACAATGTTAGTTACGCGGAATTGGACTATTAACGACGAAATAAAGATGAGGCAAGGACACCTGAATCTAGAACAAACTTTTAGTTTAAATAAAAAATATCGTTTACTTTGTTAAATACATACGAATAACAATGACAATACCGCGAAGTAGGAACTATATAAACAATATATATTCTCAAGATCGATATTAATTAACATACTGAAATAATATGAAAATTAATTTACTTTTAATTGCACACCTGTATAAGCATTTGTTTAGACGTCTCATCCAATTATTTTGGTATAAATACTGAGCCATGATCATCAAACGACATCTTCACTTCGGGCCTTCAGTAGTGAGCAGATACAGCAAGTAAGTACCGTACTGATCTTTTTATTTCCTGAATATTCTAATCTCACATATTTTCAATTAATCATCTTCTTATTTTTTAAATTGTCTTGTTTTTAACCCTAAAATGATCACCGTCTGATCCATCTTTACTACTCATGGCTTATGCCAACATTCGAAGGCAGATTAGATGTTAACCTAACAGACAAATTCTGAAATATAATCTTATCTTAATAAAATCATAACCCTTCCTTTGGGCTTTGCCGTAGTCGGATAAAAACTCCTCAGAACAATATTATGCAGCCGTTGGGTCCAAAGGTACTTCTCAAGTCTCTGCATGTTTTTAGCGTTCCGTACCCGAAGGGTGAATAACAGAACCCTCCGCTGTCCGTCCTTCTGTCTGTCAGCGGGCTGTATAACCATAATCGGCAGACAGTTATTTTTGCAGATTTTGTATTTCTATTGCAGGAAATAATAAAAATTAAATTAAAAATTAAAGGCGGTTTTTATACAAGAAAATTGCTTTTTGCGGCGTTTTTCGAAAATATTTAGTATTCGATATTGTACGGTGCTAGGGACCCTTCATGGGCGAGTCCGACTCGCACTTGCCAGGTTTTTTGTTATTTGTTATGATTTTAATCATATAATTATTATCCTTTTAGTTCAAGTAACAGAGATTCAATAGTGTTAGTGTTGAACTTAAATCTAGTGTTAGTAAAAAACAAAAGATGTTGGTGGCAAAAATAATTTATTTCTTAATTACGTATCTGTTTCACTATATTTATACACTAGCTTTCCTCTGCGGCTTCGCCCGCATGGAGGTCGAAAATTATCCCTAGGGAACGATCCTTTCCGATCCGTGAGGGTGTTGTTAAGAATCATACTGAAAGTCTAAGTAATAAATTCGCCACATTTTTTATCAATGGGAAATTTTACCGGATTTTTATATATGGGGTGCGGTCGGCCGTCGTCTAGCGGTTGTCTACAAGTCATAACAATGACCTCTGCAGAAAATTTGCTCAATTTTGCTTATAATGAAATTGGGATAATTTTGGTACTAAAAACGTGAATTTCAAATAGAAATAACTTAAATTAATTACTTTTTTGTAATGTTATTGCGGTACCTAGGCGCCCTCTTTCGGACAGGGATTTTGTTAGTTGGTGTAGTTGGTGGAGTTTCTTGCCGGCTTTTCTCCATAGGAAGCGACCAATTGGAACCGTGCACCTAGCTTCTGACGTTTCTTATGCGCCCATGAAGGTTTATGTGAAATAAAATATCTTGTTCTTTTTTTGGTTTAATTAATAGTTGTTAGTGAAGTTGCAGACTGAGATACCAATTACAGGCACTTTTGAATTGTCAAGGGGTCTTTCAGCCAGAAAGATGAAGCTAGTTGTCCATTACAAAGCGTACTGGCGTTTCTATGGAGAAGAACGGGCAAGAAACTCCACGGACACGGACTATAAGACTTATCACTTTGTTTCTTTTGCTCTTTATAAGCTGTCCAAGTTCGTAAACCGTGACGCCGTGCTTATTGCTATAGCTACTTAGAGTCAGTTCTAAGATACGGAGTATATTTTTGGGGTAACCCGACAGACAAGAATTACGTTTTCATCGCACAAAAAAAATGCGTACGCGCTTTATGTAATCTACATTCAATGGACAGTTGTAAGCCATATTTTAAATCCTTGAAGCTTCTAACATTACCGTCATTATATATCTTTGTGGTGGCAGTGTTGGTTAGACCCAACCCACAGCTTTTCAAAATAAGAGCCCCAGCTGATCCACGGTTAGGAAAAAAACAGCCTCCTCTCAGTAAAACAGCCCTCCCACGTAAAAGCACTTATCGTATGGCTCCAGTAATTTTCCAGACACCATTAACTTTATTATTATTTGTATGCTCTCGAGTAAAATGTAGCGAACTGACCATCTTATAACATCCTATTGTATTAAAACCTATGTTTACGAATAAATTTGATTTGATTCTTTTGTTTCAGTCATGACGAACGCTACGGTTGCCAGTTTAGCCGCCATAAGGACATTCCAATCAGCATTTACTCTTTTGAATGCACTGGGGTTGACAGCTAATTTTTACCCACCTAATTGTACATTTACAAGTAAGTTCCTAAGCGAATAGTATTGAGGTTGGCCGTTTCATTCTTAAGTCCGTTCCGTAGGATTTTTTTTCTATAACTGAATAATTCGTCTCACCCCATAAAAAACTCAGTAAAGTAACTACCTATAAATAAAATGATCTTTTTTCAAATAATCCTTACTTGTCCTATATAGTAGGTTAGTCCCCTCAACATGTGAATAATATCTGCGTTAAAATCTTAACAATAACGGAGACTAATCGAACTAGTAAGTGTAAAACTTACTATAAAAATCAATAAAAAAGATAGTTTATATGTCACTTTGCCCATTTCTAAATCTAGTAAGTGTTCGGGACTTACCAGTTTAGTGGTTGATTGTGTTTAATTGGTTAATTGACTCGGTGTAAGGCACGTTATCAAGACAATTTACCATCAAAAATCCGAGTAAGCAGTTCTTGCGCTCTCTCGAAAAAATTAGTTTGAAGCACTTACTGGGTTTTGATATGGGGCAGCCGAATTACACAATAACATTATTGAAGTATACCGATGTCTTACGGTACAAGTCTATAGTTGTATAAATAAACAATTTTAAACGACGGATTTTGGTTTAAACCGTTTATTTACAACTATACAGAACTCAAGTCGATAGGTCAGAGATGAACAATATACAGGGTGTAAGGGACAGCCCTCCACAAATTAACAGGGGGCATTCAGCTCCTTATTTTGAATCCTATTCCACCGAAAATTTTCTCAGGTTTTTATTTTTTTCACTTATTTTTTTTATTTTAATGTTAAATTATATTATCTGTAGGCAGCAGTTCATACTAGTAAATAAAACAGCTAAAGTAAAAAAACGTCGCGTTAAATTCAAAATTTACATTGATAAATAACACGGCGCGAGCGCGCCCCCCCTGCCACGGGGAGTGCGGCTATGTGGGTTATGCCACGGTAACGATACATTGCGTGTGAGGTAATAAAAAAAATCAGGTTTATTGGATTCCCATGGCCGGTACATGGGAGTCTTAGTATGATATACTGAATAACGTCAGTTTAAGCTTTTAACCGCCCGACTTCATAACGGTTGTCGTGCCCCCAACGCCTGACATCGAAAAATCGAAAAATAAATACCTACAACAAAGACGATGCATAATTAAATTTAAAAAATTATTAAACGAGTGTCGTAAATATACGACTCTGGCGAAATGGGCACGAAAATATTTGTCGGATAAATCCGACGTAAGCGGTTAAAAGGTTAAGGAGGTCTGTTCCTTACACCCGATATTATACAACTAACTATTACTTAACTAATGAAATCCTTCCTAATATTAATTAAAACTAACTATATAAATAAACAATTATTATATAGAATATGGCGTCAAAAATTTCCTCCGCATCGCTGTCGGCTGGTAATATACCCAAGAGACTGGCGACATTGCCACGTTGTATGGCAATGCTTAGCCTCTGACCAAGGTAAAAGCCAGCCCTTGGATCACGGGAAGTGTCAAACAGCCGTTTGGAGATTTCATTAAAAAAAACCTCAGAGATTAGTTATGGTCTTCTCAATACAATATTCTCGTCTTGAAAATCCTTGTCAACTTTCCTCATGGAACCAATATAGATTCGAGAAAAACAAACAATCGTCTCCAAAGAAGTACGTACATATTTTTCTAATTATCTTATTCATTTCGTTTAGCAATAAATCAGTATTTAAATGAGTGCTCCTGACGAAATTTTAATATTCTATTTCTAATTTACAGATGGTGATATATTTACCCACATCATCGTGGGTGCTGGTAGTGCGGGGTCTGTTCTTGCATACAGACTTTCGACCAACACCAGCAACCGGGTTCTGTTAATCGAAGCAGGGGGCTACCCACCCTTTGAGTCCACGGTACGTTTTTCATTAGGTACCTTCAGATTTCATACTTACATCAAGTTTGGCGTGTAAAAGATTCCTTACGTTTAAGGTTTTCAACATATATTTCGTATTTAAACTAACGAAAAACCGAAAACACCTCTTCAATTCTAATTAACTCTATAACTAAACAGTTTTAATGCAAGTCTCGATAGTGTTAAATAAAAATAAAAAATTGTTTTTACAGATTCCAGGAATATTTACGCTAATGCCGAAGGCATCTTATGACTACGACACATGTTCTGTCAACGACAATTATACAGCGCAGAACCTGCAAGGCAAAGTCGTCAGTCTAACGCAAGGGAAAATGCTTGGCGGTAGCAGCAATATCGGACATATGGTACACGTACAAGGAGATCCTCATGACTATAACAATTGGGCGTCAATGTTGGGTGATGATGGTTGGTTATACGAAAACGTTCTACCGTACTTCAAAAAACTTGAAAATTTGACTGACCCAGGTTTGCTTGCAACCGCTTACGCTGACGTCCATGGTTTAAATGGCATGGTTAAGATAAAAAGACAGATAGAAGAAGTGAACAAAAATTACTTAGGCGCGTTTGCGGAGCTTAAATGGGATATTGTAAATGATACAACGTCGCTTACTTCATCTCTTGGTGCTACCAACCCTTTGTTCACTATAGACAATAATGTTCGTCAGAGTAGCTCAAATTGCTACCTGGCTCGCGCTAAGGACCGTTCAAATTTGTGCGTTGCGCTATCTACCAAAGCCACTAAGATTTTGTTCGAGAATAGCACAGCTGTCGGTGTGCAAGTCATCACGTCTAGTGGTACGACTTTAGAAGCGTACGCGAACAAGGAAGTGATTATTTCTGCCGGTGCTATACACAGCCCCCAGCTGCTAATGTTGTCTGGCATTGGACCTAAGGAACACCTCGAGTCTCTTAACATTTCAGTGGTCGCCGACTTGCCTGTCGGCCAAGGCTTCATGGACCACAACTCCGTCGTACTTCTAATTCAAATGGGATCTAATACATCTGTCTCTGCTGGGTCTAACCCGTATAAATTTCCTGTACCAACAACTACTCTATATGTAGCGCTTAATTCATCACAGACTTATCCAGACTACCAGACAATTAACCTCCATTTCCCTCACGACTCGTCCGGACTGACGCAGCTTTGCGCCAATTCCTTCAAGTATTCTGCTGAAGTTTGCGACAAATTCGCCGAAGCTAACGTCGGGAACGATGGGCTATTGGTGGTGCACAATATGATGATGCCAAAATCTCGAGGTAACGTAACGCTAGCAAGTACTGATCCCAACGTGGAACCGCTCGTGTACACCGGTACATACTCAAATAGCGATGACTTGCTTCTGATGGCCGATTGCTTGGCAGACTTTATCAAGATGCTGAACACAACGTATTTCAAAGAAAATAATGCAACCCTGGTTGATACCGGACTATGCCCGGGTCTAAGTGGCAGTGAATTTTGGGAGTGCTATGCGTTGGAAATGTCTGCCACTATGTGGCATTACTCGGGCACGTGTGCGATGGGCGCAGTCACAGACAGTGAAATGTTAGTGAAGAACGTGACAAACCTGCGCGTAGTTGACGCGAGCGTGATGCCTACCTTAATGAGTGGCAACATCAATGCCGCCGTCACAATGATTGCTGAGCGTGGATCGTCATTAATACTTAAACAATAATATAACGATTATGTTACGACCAAAATTTAAAAAAAAACATTTGCATTTTTTTTTACATTATTATTAAATACTATTTTGTTTTATTTGTACTATTTTTGAACTGTATTTCTGTACTCTTTAATATACTTTTTGAAAATAATAAACTTTCATCATGCGTAAAATGTTTTTTTATTTTTATTGTTGGCTTCTTCCTCACGTGAAAGTTTCCTTTTGGATACTGCACGGTCATAGACTGAGTTTATTAATTAAATAATTCCAAAAATGTAGGTGAATGCATTTTTTATATCATTGACAAAAATATTTCACATTAAAAACTCCGTACAAAGACTTAAAACCGTCATAAAGTACCTGCTGGTTCAAAAACTAATACAACACATTGTGTACAGTCAACGACACGTCCGTGCGGTTGAATGTACTAAGTTATGGCAAATAGCTTTGCCAACAAAATTGTTCTAATAATAAAAATGAGTTGATTTTGATTGCTCACTTGCACCTCATATCATGCATCATTCGGCCTGTCATTTTCAAACGATTGATAAAAACATAGTGCTGCTTTGAGAATTCGTTTAGCGCTAATGAACGTATTGGGTGTTTTGTTTTCGTGTACCAGTAAAATGTCGGCTGCAGCTATAGCTCTGTCTGAGATCCAAACCATACAGATGGCATTGACGGCGCCGCTCCACCGCCGCTCCACCGCCGCGCCACCGCCGCGCCACCGCCGCGCCACCGCTGCGCCACCGCCGCGCTACCGCTGCGCCACCGCCGCGCCCCCGCCGTGCCACCGCTGACTATTACAGTATCAACCTAGTTATTCCACACGACTCGCCCGCACTGCTTCAGGTCTATGTCTACGTTTTCAAGTACTCTGACGACATCTGCAACAGATTTAATGCAGCTGCCAATAGGCACGACGACCTTTCAAGCTTTAATTTGTTGAAGGTGAAATTTCGAGGTCAGGTGTTACTTGCAAGACCTACTGTCCATCCGCTGGTGTACACCGCAATGTATAGCGATAAATCTGACTTGAAGCTGGTGAATGCTTGGTGGATTTCGTCTCAGTATTAAACACGACATACTTCAGAAGTGTAAATGCGATGCTGGTTGATATGGGGCTGTGCTCAGGCAAGTGTGGTGCTGAATTCTGGGAGTGCTATTCATTGGGTATGTCTGGTTCAATGATGCAATTGGCGAGCACATGTGCTATGGGTTCGGTCATTGATACTAGCATGCGAGTAAAAGGCGTAAATGCCTTGAGAGTCATCGATGCAAGCATAATACCGGCGCAAATCAGCGGCGACATCAGCGCAGCGGCGCTGTTTCTATGATCGCTGAACATGCAGCAGATCTTATCCTTAAGGCGTGGCAGATCCCTACTTAGAACGGAACAGCTTAATTGATGCCTTTATTTATCTGAACTTGAAGCTACCTTTATTTATCTGAACTTGTAACTTACTACTTTACTTACTTCGTACTTTTATAACAAAAATTTTATCTCATTCCATTCATTACCAATGTTTTTTTTTATTTATACTTTTTCAGTAACTATACTTTTTTTTATTTACTATCAGAATTATTGTACTTACTGTATTAATTCGAAAATTTTTATTTTTTATTTTACGATTTTGATATTTAATAATAAATTAAGGTAACATTCACTGTATTTTTCGTGTATAAATCGTTCAATCTATGATGCTATCGGTAAAATAAGTTCAAAAAACAACCGACTTCCAAAAAAAACTTCAAAAAGTGAAAATTAAGTTTAATTTCAGAAATCAGTGTCTTCTTTCATATCGGTTTTCAATTTTTGTAGTTGTTTTTTTTTGTAAAAAGTTTTTTTTTCATTTGTTACTTACCTCACACAAAATTCGAAAACACACATCGTCCATATAGTGGTGGTGCAGAAAATACGTATTATTGAAGCTAACTCCAATACTATGCAAGCGAAGTTAATAACTGAAGCATGACCTATCAAACAAAAAAATAATGGTGGAGAAATCGCGTTACAAACACACAAACAAATACATTCGAATTGAGAACCTCCTCCTTTTAGAATTCGGTTAAAAGACACACAAAATGTCGTTGAATATCGGTCTAGTTACATTTTGTTTTAAATAGAACTACCCCAACGTACTACAAAGTTGTGAAAAGGCAGACGATGCTGCGTCTACCCATACACCTTATACAGTACTAAGGCTGTAGGGCACCTGTGGGACCAAGGAAGGTCTATTCTTAGCCATAAACGTGGCTATTGAACTCCCCAGTTGCAAGTTAAAAATACTTTAAAATGACAATTTCATGATAAAGTTTTCAACTTTATTATACCTTTGAGTGAAATTTTGTGTACCAATGATGGTAGTTTTCCTAAACTGGACTAATATTTTAATATGTCGCTTATTTTATTGCGATATAAAACGGGTTTATAGTTTTATATGCAAATTTTAGTTACCACGAAGTTATTTGACTTTTAGCAATGTCAATTAAAACTAATAATTACTACATATTGTTAAAGGCAGAATTTTTGATAGAATTATTAGCAAAACCTATAATTTCAGCGAGATTGGAGGCAAAGATGACGCCATTTCAAAATTAAATCAATCCAGTAACTGGGTAATACTATACCCCTTGGCAAGACTGGTTGTCAGACTTTCGGGCTTCTGACGACCCGTAACGACTGTCAATGATCCACGAATGACAGCCGGGACCAACGGCTTAACGTGATTTCCGAGGCACGGAGGAGTCTCTGTTTGTAAAGATGGTCACCCATCTACGGATAAACCCCGGCAAGCGTAACTTAACCGGATGGATCGACCCGTGCGGCTCTTATTACTTAACCACGAGCTCCTCCAAATAGACATACCTACCTTTGAGACTTTATTATAATTTGCGACGAAAAAATTAAGAGTGCGTCAGAGGACATGAAAATTAGTCGATTCGTCGCAAGAGCCGCTAAAATAGACACAACATCTAAATGTCTGCTATGATCGTATTTTCAACGCTAGAAAGTAAAGGCAACAAAAGATTGTTATAATTAATTCAACCGTGAAATCCGCCAAGCAGGAAATACCGTCATTATCTGGCAACGGAGACAGTTTTAAGTCCTCCCCGTTCGAGGTAAAGAACAGTCGCAGGATTTACGTATTTCCGGTTGACCGTTTCGAGGAGATTTTATCTCAATTCTTTAGAGGTGAAACATAAGGGTGTGTAGAATGAAGAATAAAGTAGCATAAGCATATAGAGCATAATCAGCTTATAATGTTTGGGAACATTATTATTAACAACATTACAACAACAACAACAACATTATTATTTTTATTATTAGCAGTAGGCTGCTGGGTCACAGGTTTCCTCTCGGTGAGAGGGAGTGGACCGTAATCCCCCACGTGGGCCCAGTGCGGGTTGGTGGATGTCACACAAATTCGAATATTTGGTTCTAGGGCATGCTGGTTTCCTCACGATGTTTTCCTTAACCGTTTTGAGTGCAGCGATGATGAAATAATTTACACAAAGCGTCTGTCAGGGTTTGAACCTACGACCTACAACTCGTAAGTCGTGGCCGTTACGACTGGGCCACCACCATTACAGAATCAAAATCAAAAGTCATTTATTCAAACTAGGCTGAGAAACAGCCCTTTTCGAACGTCAAAATTACATAAGATAGTCCCCAAAACGCTCACCCTTTACCACTTCCTAGTGCTTGAGCTGGGAAGAAGAAGTAGCGCAACAATCTCCCCAGCAGCACCGCTGTCTGTTCAGTTAGTAAAAATTATTCTATATAAAAGTATGCAAAATCATTTACATTACGCAACACAAAGAATAAAGTAATTTTCCATTAAATTATAACTAATGCCATAAGAACACACAGTCCCATGAGCGAAGCCGCGGGCACAGCTAGTGAAGAATAAGGCGCGAAATATTTGGGGTATTTATTAAGCCTTGTTTTTGAATGCCCAGTCATTGCCCAGCCAAACAACATTTATATGCTACGCTTGAATTATTTGAGCCGATTTAAATCAAGACACTTATAAGAAAATATTAAATGTTGCAACTATTAAAGGCAAAAGGGAAAAAGATAATATTTATTTTATTTATGTACTTTACACTCAAACAAATTGCTCGAAAACACAATGGTTCATCGCACAACGTAACCGTATACAGCAAGTCAGTTTCACAGACGTTTTTTTCTTAGTATTCTCTCGCGTCCAGGATCTGGGGGCTCTTTTTATTATACCCAGATTTTAAAACCGTCGCTAGGTATTATTATTAAAATTAATGATAATACCTACTGTAATGAGAATGCCTTTATATTTTTAGGGTTCCGTACATCCGAACGAAATACGGAAACTTTATAGGATCACTCGTGTCTGTCTGTCTGGCTGATTGGCTGGCTGGCTGGCTGACTGGCTGGCTGGCTATCTGTACGTCTGTCACAGCCAATTTGCTCCGAATCTAATGGGCCGATTAACTTGAAATTTGGTACAAATAATGTAGCGAATAATGTAGCGTGAAATTAATTTTCAATATGGGGTCATTTTTGGGGGGCAAATAAGAAAATTTATAAAATTAGTTTTGCAAACTATGCCATACGACATATCAAATGAACCCTTATCATTTCATTAGAATACCTCACCTCAAAAATATTAATAATTTTAAAATAAATAGTTTTTTAGTTATTTAAGAAAATGTACGAAAATTGACCATTCTCCCACCCTTATCTCTGAAACTACTGAGCCTATTTTTTTTAGAAAATGGTTCCATACTTATAGATTACAGGAAAACCTATAAAACTTCTTAAAGGTTTTCAGATAGCATGGCGAATCTCTTAATCTTGTGAAAGAAAAAAAAGTGTGTTTATTGGCATTGTAGCAGAAAAATACACCTTATAACGCGCAATGTATGGGAGAACATGTTTCAACGTTTGTTCTTGGGTTAAATTCATCCCAACTACGGAACTCAACATTGTGCGTGGCAAAAAACGTAAGAAAATTTGAATTTCGCGGGCTACCTTAGCCGTTCATGTGACCACGACTTCTATGGATTTTTTCTTACTAACAATTGTCTGGACGAGATAAATATAATACTGTAGTAAGATTATTTCTTGTTTTCAATTTATTTTGCTACCTACTTCTTCTTATCACAGGAGGAGCTCGTGGCTACGTAATAACAGCCGCACGGGTCGATCCATCAGTTTTGCCGGGGTCCGTGGATGGGTGACGATCTTTACATACCGATACTCTTTGCCTCGGAAAGCACGTTAAGCCGTTGGTCCCGACTGTCATTTGTGGATCTTTGATACTCATTACGGGCCGTCAGAAGCCCGAAAGTCTGATAACCAGTGTTACCAAGGGGTATCGTATTACCCACTTACTGGGTTGTGGAGGTCAGATAGGCAGTCGCTCCACGTAAAATACTGGTATTCAGCTGCATCCGGTTAGACAGGAAGCCGACCTCAACATGGTTGGTAAAAAGCTAGGCAGATGATGATGACTTCTTCTTATCGTGTTTTATTATTTGCTACTTTTGATTGTACACTGAATACTATACAGTAATCTTTCTCGCTTAGGTTAGTTTATGTATGGATGTGTGTAACTGATGTAACACACATACATACATAAACTCACTCTCTTTTCCCATGCGGGCAGGCAGAAACTATAGAACGGCACTTGCCCTGATCCTAACATATTGAAATCCTTTCCCACGTATTAAAAAAAAACAACATAACTTTGGTAGTTAGGTGAAAGCAGCAATGTCTAAAAAATATTCCTTCAACAATCTTTCCTTCAAGATGGTCCAACTAATATCTGACGTCACAACCAGCTCGTATTGTAGTCGAGCAAAACTTTTAACAATCTCGCAACGAATAACGTTCACGAAACATGTACGCAACACTTCGCAGTTTGTTCGCTGATAACCTCGTCAACGTTACGTTAAGTTGAAACTCCGCCGAAGAACTAACTATCTTGTTGAATAGTGGGTGCAAGAAAACATGGCAGCAACAGAAAACCCGTGGTCTTGGAACAACTCAATGAGTTCTTGCTAAGAGGTTTTTAGTAGGTACAAAACATAATTTTGTAAGTCTTCAAAAAGAAAAAAAAAAGTAATAATAACTAAAACCTAACTACGGCTAAAAAGGTATAAACAAGACACCACAGACAGAAAAATTAAAAATCCGGATTCACACGTGTTAGGTCATAAATCGAACAGTTACGTGTGACTCCGGATTTTTTTTTTTTTTTTCTTAGAAATTATGCCTCTGACAAAAAATCTGCCGACAGAACGTAAGCCAGCTGGTAGGTAGCTTCATGAATGAATCTTTTACACACAGTGACCTCAATTTTGGTCATATTTTTATTATTTAGTTTGTTTGAAAATTGAAATTTTTCGATTATTTTGTTTATTATAATTTTTAAGATTACTGGCCACTAGCCCTACCCGTGTGTGAAATTAATGTCTGTTTTTCACACATCCAAAACCAACCATTTATCTGGCAGGAAACACACTTGACTCTAACAAAAATTTTCACTTTAAGACTTAATATTTCGCAAACGGATCCCAACGACACCCCATACCACGGGATAGACGAGAAAAAAAAAAACAAACAACATTTTTGACAATTTTAAATTGTTAAAAAATTCGTTTACCCATCCCATAACAGAGTTAATGGCTCCTCTCACCCAACGGTGTGCGAGTGGTACAAGTTATAAGATGTACCGAGGGTCCATTTAAATAGGGTAGTTTAACATAGGTACTAAAGTAAACAAGGGAACCGACGAGGACCCAATAGTGGTGGTAGCTCGTTGCACAGAAATAATGCTGCACGACAGGTTTCTCGAGATGGCGCAAACCATTTCGGGAACCTCAAATGTAATTAATTTCAACTGGGTGAACGGCGTTCCGGGCTGCGGGAAGACGACGTGGGTGGTGAGGCACTTCGATGGGGAGAACGACGTGGTGGTAACTACGACAACTGAAGCGGCAAAAGACCTGAGAGAGAAGCTCTCGCACCGCTTAGGCGATAAGGAAAAGACTAAGGTGCGAACTATGGCCTCCGTTCTAGCTAATGGCTTTAAGAAGGGAGACAGGTGCCATCGTTTGACGGTGGATGAGGCCCTTATGAACCATTTTGGGGCCATAGTCATGGCCGCTAAGGTGTCGGGTGCAAACGAAGTTGTCCTCATCGGGGATGTCAATCAGCTACCATATTTGGACAGGGAAAACCTATTTCCACTCAGGTACACCCGTCCAGATATGGTGATTGCGATCACCCAGGAATTGCTCTGTACTCACCGGAACCCCATGGACGTCGCGTTCGCACTGAGTGACATCTACGGTGGGATCTACTCGTCAAAAACATCTACGAGTAACATTCACTCACTGAGGGTATGTGGCTTCTCCGGCGCGGATATCCCGAAAAAATCCCAGAACACGCTATTCCTGGTGCACACACAGGAGGAGAAATCCTCACTGAGTGGCCAGGGGTACGGATCTGGCGAGGGTTCCCGCATCCAGACCATCCACGAATCTCAGGGTCTCACATACGAGCGCGTCATCATCATCAACACCCGAACAGAAAAGACCCAAATTCGTTACAGCGTTCCCCACGCGGTAGTGGCCGTGTCGAGACACACAACCAGCTGTGTCTATTACACCGACGACGCAAGTGATGCCAGAGGCCGTTTCGCCAAGAAAGCAATGGATGCACCAACACAAACAGTTGTCGACTACAACCTTAAGACAGCAATAATGCATCGCAACATGGCGATCGTGGAGGCGCTGATGACACTTTGCAATTCCCTCCCTCCCACTTTTCACATCCCTCACAGCAGTAGTCAGTAAGAAAATAACTTCCCAAGACTATAAGCATGACAATAAATAAAAAAAAAAAGTAAAAAAAATAATTAAAAAAAAAAAAAAATAATAATAATAATATATATATATACATACGTTAACATAATTGAGAAGTCAACATGCATGCATACATCAAACACAATAATAAAAATAAAAAAAAACCTTATCTTTAGTTTATTGTTCATTTAAGTCATAACTCACATAGTCATAAAGCCTAGAATAAGTTCGTCTCATTACTATAGTTATACAGCTGTAGCTTAAAGTAAATTTTAGTTATTAAGTAGTATATTCAAGGTGATGGACAAATAGTAACAAGATTTTACATATAACTAAGCATAAGTTGTGACGGCTCCACCAGTGGTGGGGGGCGGAGTAGCATTAAGCATTGCCTGTAAAGTAACACATAAGCGAATAAAATAAAAATTTAGAGTCATAAGGGCGCGGACCAGGAGTCTGCGGACGAATTGTAAGGAAGGAGTGTGGTTTTAGCCGGTAAGAGTCCACTGCCCAGACTGGTTCGTATGTGAAGCAGCCTGGACGAGGATTTCCCACTCCTGCCGAAAAAAAAAAAAAAAAAAAAAACAAGGTAACCGACAGAATTAGTCACATTTTATAAATATTCGTCACTACCTCTTACAGTTTACGCCAAACTATCGTTATAACTTCCAGTTAACTTGACTATACAGTTTAACTACGACTGCAGCCGTCGCCCTTTGGATTTGTAATTAACACGAGAAAAGTTAATAAGCGCTGATGAAATCTTATGCGTGTTTTTAGCTATCCAGCTAAGAACTATTAAATGAACCCTGTTTGTTAATTAAAAACTAACTTTAAGGTGCTGTTGTTCGTTGAACTTTTTCTTACGGTAAAATATTTTCTGTGCTTGCGGAATGGTTACTGCTATTGAGAATTTGTTGCTAAAAGCAAAGCAAAAAGTTTACTCAAAAGAAACAAAATCAAAAGTTTAATGCGGGTACATTAAATATCGTTTATTACAATGAACTTAGGTACTAAAATACACAACAAACTTATAACATCGCAAGAGTCGCGGAGGATGCGTAAGTATAGTATAGTACGTAGGCACGTCTTTACGTCTTTTCGCGTCCGTGATCAGAACTCAAACTCCTCGCTAGCAACAGCGACGGGCTTTTTATAATACTCAGAAAGTAGGTACTTCAAGCGATTCATTACTTTCGGTGTTGTAGCCTGACGACGTGATGTCCAACATCCCCCACCCGACCTACGGACCAATAGGCGATTGCGATTTGCCTTTTATCTGAAATTTGTCCCCGTATCATGTAAAAGCCACAGACAGTGACGCCAAAAGTGTGGAAAATGGAAAGAGCCCCGATAAATAAAATTACTAACCAGGACTAATTGGAAAACCAACATATAAATCAGTAGCCACTTTGAGATCCGGTGCCAAAGCACGAAAACAATTGTCGGTAAGAATGGCGACGGTCTCAGTTGGCAAACATTTAGGATTTTGAATTTAGGTTTTGTTAAATTAAAATTATGAATATGTGTTTGAGTAGTGGCTTGTAAATCTGGTTCTATGAAAGCTTTCCAGGGAGTAAGTGGATTTGTAAATCGTCTTCACACGCAGATAAAATAAAATGTACTATTGCTAAGAAATATTTTTTTTTATCTAGCTCGATCGATCCTCAAAGATTTTTCGGTTCCTTACATAATTATAAGACTACTAGCTGTTGCCGGTGACTTCATCTGCGATCCAAGATGAAACAATATAGCATTTTTCCTTCTCCAGGTCTACCCAAGTGCCAAATTTGATCCAAATCCGTTCAGCCGTTTTAGCGTGAAAGCGTAATAAACAATTAAACTCAGCATTTATAATATTTTAGTTATGATAACATGGCTATTAAGAGTAGAGGAAGACTAAAGAAACGATGGATGGACTGTGTGACAGATGATATGGCTAGATAGGAGGTGACTACCTCGATTACGACTAATAGAGAAGTCTGGCAGAAAAATATATGTTGCACCGAACCCAAATAAATTACGATGAGGACAAAATAGGATAAGGACACTTCCGTGCCTCGGAAAGCACGTTAAGCCGTTTGTCCCGGCTGTCATTCGTGGATCTTTGACAGTCGTTACGGATCGTCAGAAGCCCGAAAGTCTGACAACCAGTCTTACCAAGGGGTACCGTATTGCTCAAATACGGGGTCTCCAGACCTATGTGTTAGGAATACGGTAGCATGATGCTAAACTTCAGATAATTATTTCTAGTTGCCACATGAGGAAAATAAAATGTACACGTGACACTACGAGTGAGCTTTGTATTGTGACACAGTACCAGCAAAATGTGTTGCCTTATAAGAAAAACTGCACCAAATAACAGTTGTGAAATTTCCGTAATTTCGGCCGAAGATACGGGCGAAACAAACTCCGTATCACTTATGGACATATGATTAGTTCGGATCCCAAACTAAGAATGAATGGCAACACGTTTTGACAGTTGTCCCTAGTCCGATGTGTTTTTGACCGTCCGAAAATTAATTTTAAAACAAATTTTGTTTTGACGGATCTACTACTTTTGTCTACTTTATTCTTCGTTGACGGAAGGTTCTTTCGGACGGTTAGAAAGTAGACCCCAGCACAGGCAATATTTATCTGGAACGTATGCTGAACTGTGACCTATTTTACGCTGCCAAGAGCCACACAATACAGTTATAAGTTTTTCTGTTTTTTTTTCGTTTTCTATAATTTTTGTTATTGTGTTTCTTATTATGGAAACAAATAAATTTATTTTCTTTCTTTCTTAGTGATGGTAGAATAATATAAGAATTCCAACCCAAACGAGCATAACCTAAATTGTCTAAATCCCAACAATATGCGATTACAACAAGGGAAATTATTCCAAATAAGATTTTGCGCAAGACATAAAACAATTTAAGAACATCTGCTTGGGACGAAGACGCAGGTCCGTGCGTGTTCACGAATGAGCGCGTCCACAAGTTTGCAAAATTAACCACTAACCAACCAGTGTGAAATAATGTTAACTTCGTTTTGAGTACGAAAATTCCGGTAAAAATTATCATCGATCTGAATGTTTTATCGATTGTGTGGCTTGTAAACTGACAAAGAAAACATTTTACTGATTAAAATAACCCCAAAAAGTCAAGCATTCTAGCACTAGGTAAGCTAGCTTTGGCAGAAATATCCAAACTTAATATTATAAATGCGAAAGTGAGTTTGTTTGTTTATTTGTTTGTTACATTTTAACGCTAAAACGGCTGAACGGATTTCCGTGAAATTTGCCACAGGGGTAGACCCCTCTCCCTCGCGCACATCTGGGAGTGGTGCGAGGAGATGAAGCGCCGGGGTGTAACTCCGCTGCCGCGAGAAATCGCGGCACAGCGGACAGAGCTCCGGGAGGATCTCATGGCGGCATGGAGAGTGCGATTGTCGCAACCCAGTGCTGGGCACGCCACAATTACGGCGATAAGTCCCCTCTTTGAGGAGTAGCTGGAGAGGCGCCACGGCGTCCTCACTTTCCGCCTGACGCAGGTCCTCACCGGACATGGCAGCTTCGGGAGGTACCTGTGTAGGATTAGGCGGGAGGAAACGCCTGGGTGTCACCACTGTGCGGATCGTCCGGAGGACACGGTGGAGCATACGGTGGAGGTGTGCCCTGCTTGGGCGGAGCATCGCCGTGTCCTCGTGGAAGCGATTGGTGGCACTGACCTCTCGCGTCTGGCCCTGGTCCAGGCCATGGTACGGAGCGAGAGGGCATGGGGGGCGGTCACCTCCTTCTGCGAAGAAGTGATGCTCGCGAAGGAGGAGGCGGAACGCGTGAGGGAGAGGCAAAGCCTGCGCCCTCACTCCCCTAACCGCCGCCGCTGGAGACACCCTGGGCGTCGGGAATCCCAGGTGAATTCCCGGCCACCATAGGCGCGGGCTTGCGGACGGCGAGCAATGGGTAGCTCGCCGTCCGATAAGGACCAGGCCCGGGTCGGTGGTGACGCGTCGTGTTCCACGCGCGCCTCAAAGAGATGTCAGCACACCTGACGGGGTCCGTTAGGACCGATGCTTGCCAGGGTTGCGGAATAGTCCGAAAGGGATACCGGGACCCTGGCAACAGGCAACTGAAGGAACACGGGTGGGTTTAGTCAGTAAGAGTCTGACACGCCCTTCCGCTCCGCCCAGAGCGGGAGAAGTCATATGATGATTTCCCACCCAAAAAAAAAAAAAAAAGGGTAGACCGTGATCTGGAATAGGACGTAGGATAGGATAGGATAAGAATAGGATACTTTTTATCCCGATATTCCCCACGGAATCGAGACTTACGCGGGTGAACCGCGGGGCGCAGCTAGTATAACTAGATTTTTCTGTTTTACTCAAGAAGATTCTAAAAAGTATGCCTAAGGGTAATAAAACAGCAGGTACCCAATCAAACCGAGTTCATTATTCAACCAACAAGGCCGTTATTGTTTTAGTTTTAATTTTCAACGCGGGGTGCCTTTGTGTTTCAATAGATCATCCATCATTTATTATTTTGTTCTACAATTTCTTGTTCGAAACCAATAATATCTCGTTAATTTTGAAATTTAATTACCTATTTTGGTAAATAATAACACATAGAAATGGAGTCTTAATAGCAAAGTTTTTAAAGTCAGCCATTTTTTAGCAAAATGTATTCAGATAAGTTAGTTACCTTTTCGTTCTTTTCGAAATAATAACCATTAGCTGTCGATAACTATCTACACAGTACATCACTATACGTCAACTTCTAGCTAGCTTCACCCGAGATACAAAATATCTCGATAGCACAATGAAAATCCGACTATATGCACATTCAAAGGAATTTTAGAAACTCCCGCATTCATGGATAAACATTTATGATGGTGTTTATGGTCATAGAATGTAGGAGTAGATCCTAAAGCACTTTAATCCGTCTGTTGTCATTTGTAGATCTTTGCAATCGTGACGGGTAGCCAGAAGCCCGAACCCCGAATGTCTGACAACCAGTTATAACCACCCCTTGGTATAACTGGGTTATGGAGTTTAGGTAAGCTGTCCCTCCATGTACAAGCCCAGTATCTTCAGCTGCGCCCAGTTAGACTGGAAGCCAACCCCAAAACAAAGTTAAGAAAAGGTTAGGTAGATGACGCTAAGAGTAGATTCAAGTCAATCGTTCAGTGAGGCATCGAACTCACGACCTGAGGGCCTAGACAAGTGACAATCGCTTCGAAAGCGTTTCGTATTTCTACAACGACTTTCAACAGAATTGACATAAGCTTTTCGATAGCTTATGTCACTTTTGTACATTTTTGCCTTTTCCATCATCGTTATTGCTGATAGAATGTCACTTTGTCTAGGGCCTCTGTAACGCCAGTCTGAGTTCAATAGTTGTGCTATTTTTAGTAAACACTGAGAAAAACAGTTGAACAATTGAGGAGCTCGTGGCTGTAAAAACAGCCACAGGCTTGATCCGTCAGGTTAAGCTGCGCTTGCCGGGGTTGGTCCGTTGATGGGTGACCATCTTTAAATATCGAGACTACTCCGTGCCTCGGAAAGCACGTTAAGACGTTGGTCCCGGCTGTCAAGCCCGAAAGTCTGACAACCAGTCTTACCAAGGGGTATCGTATTACCCAGTTACTGGGTTGTGGAGGTCAGATAGGCAGTCGCTCCATGTAAAATACTGGTATTCAGCTGCATCCGGTTAGACTGGAAGCCGACCAGTATATAGTTGGGAAAAGGCTAGGCAGATTGATTGAGAAAAACAATTGAGATATCTAAAAAACCCTTGAAGGTCAGCCAACAACACCGAATATTTCTCCTTGTCCTTTGGGAGTTGGAAAAGCTCAGCAGCACTCCAGTCCATTAGCGAACGTTTCTTAACGAAGATTTTTTTCTTTAGTCAATAACTCGTTTTCGCGCTACTTTGCTCATCATTTGCATTTAGTCATACCTAGAGTTGACGGCCTAACTTTAGTAATTGGTTATACAAAAAAAGAAGAATGATATTCTTAATCTCTAATTTAATTAAATATAGCTCAAACATGTTCTTAACAACACTAGTAACTTCGCCGTTAGTTAGAATGTAACTTCTCATTACACATTTTTCACATTGAACCCTGAGCAACTTTTCTGTTTTTCAACCGTGTCCAGTAAACATTACTGGACACGGTTGAAAAACAGAAAAGTTTGTGTGCATTACTTTGTGAATCAAAACTCAAATCAAAACGTGTGACCACATTTCTAGATACGAAAATAAGGATTTTTAGACTCGACGACTTTTGAGTCGTGTCGGATTGGCGATGGAGTCTCTTCTTGAATTTACTTCACACATTATTATTCACACTTCATACATTTCTTTACTGTGGAATTCATAATTTCAATTGCGGGTATAAGTACTTTTTTTTTTTTTAATACTGTTCTCTTAGGTAGGCCATGTTCCTGCCAGGGTTGCGGAATAGTCCGAAAGGGATACCGGGACCCTGGCAACAGGCAACTGATGGAACACGGGTGGGTTTTAGTCAGTAAGAGTCTGACACGCCCTTCCGCTCCGCCCAGAGCGGGAGAAGTCATTTGATGATTTCCAACCCAAAAAAAAAAAAAAAAGATAGGCCATGTTATCGGCCTTCAAAGCCCAATCAACAGTTGTGCGGTATGTATGTACGTCCATCTGTTCCTTCATATCTTCTAAAATCTCGTCTGCTCGACGGCCGTATGCCATTGTATCCAGCAGAATATCATGCTGAGCTGGCCTACCATTTGGTGTAACCTTGAGACGCACCGCACTTTGTATATTCATTTGATTTAAATTACGTCAGTCATAGTCATAGTGTCACATTATTTATTTAGAAAAAAAAAGAAGAAAGAAAAATTGTTTATTCTGCACAAACTAAACGCACAATACAAAATAATGAGTGACATTCACTACCTATATGTACAAACTAGCCAAAAGCCTCAAATTTATTTAAAATATATTATAATGTTTTTTTTTGTTTATTGGCACCTTGCTTTTATTTTTTTGTTGTTTTTTTATAATTTAGTCGTGCTTTTGTGTGCACTGAAAAAGAAGGGGTTTTTCCGTCTATCAATTTTGAGTATTAAGTACTGAATCAGTAACAAGGAATAAAAAATGATCGGGTTTGGATTAAACAGAAAAAAAACAAGCAAAAAAATAAATAATTAAAAAAATAAGAACACGACTGCCGAACGAACTAAGCAGTAAAAAACAAGTTGATAAAATTGTCATTGCAGTCATCTGGGGACCGTTCTGTGGAACACTTTTGAATCTAAGAGGTCCCCCGACTATGTCACTCGGGATGATGTAAGGATTCTAACGATACCCCCGTACATCCAAATCCATTCAGGCATTTTAAACTTATGGTGGAATGAAGAAACTCACATACATACATACATGAACCCTGAAAACATTAAACTCCTTTGTGGGGCAGTCGTGTAATTAAATCACATCGAGCATTCAAGTCTGCAAAAACTTGATATTCACTCTTAGTCGTGCCTTTTATCTGAAAGTTGTCCCCGTATCATGTAAAAGCCACAGACAGACACGCCAAAAGTGCGGAAAATGGAAAGAGCCCCGATAAATAAAACTACTAACCAGGACTAATTGGAAAACGAACATATAAATCAGTAGCCACTCTGAGATCTGGTGCCAAAGCACGAAAACAATTGTCGGTAAGAATGGCGACGGTCTCAGTTGGCAAACATTTAGGATTTTGAAGTTAGGTTTTGTTAAATTAAAATTATGAATATGTGTTTGAGTAGTGGCTTGTAAATCTGGTTCTATGAAAGCTTTCCAGGGAGTAAGCGGATTTGTAAATCGTCTTCACACGCAGATAAAATAAAATGTACTATTGCTAAGAAATATTTTTTTATCTAGCTCGATCGATCCTCAAAGATTTTTCGGTTCCTTACATAATTATAAGACTACTAGCTGTTGCCGGTGACTTCATCTGCGATCCAAGATGAAACAATATAGCATTTTTCCTTCTCCAGGTCTACCCAAGTGCCAAATTTGATCCAAATCCGTTCAGCCGTTTTAGCGTGAAAGCGTAATAAACAAATAAACTCAGCATTTATAATATTTTAGTTATGATAAGATGGCTATTAAGAGTAGAAGAAGACCAAAGAAACGATGGATGGACTGTGTGAAAGATGATATGGATAGGAGGTGACTACCTCGATTACGACTAATAGAGAAATCTGGCAGAAAAAGATATGTTGCACCGAACCCAAATAAATTACGATAAGGACAAAATAGGATAAGGACACTTCCGTGCCTCGGAAAGCACGTTAAGCCGTTTGTCCCGGCAGTCATTCGTGGATCTTTGACAGTCGTTACGAGTCGTCAGAAGCCCGAAAGTCTGACAAACAGTGGATAAGAATATGAAGGACACAATACATTACATTAACATACAGTTATTGATATTAATATTGATATTAAGTCAACTGTTATCATATTCTGTCATATAATATCATCAATTTAAGCATTTCGACTAGGTACCTAATTCCTTACCTCAGATTATTAACAACATAACGTAACATCATGCCTGTGCGCATCGGATTATTATAATAATCACATATCGATAAGCTGGAGCTTACAAAATAATAGTAAAAATAGATTTTGAAAAAAAATATATACAACAATGATAGGCCTAAAACGGCCACTTTGGCAGAATAATAATAGGAAAATATTATGAATCTGCGTGCAATTCATATTACGCAATAATTTATCTGTTTGACAGTTTTCTATGTTGCTTGTAGGTCAAATTAGGGGAATTCCTAATGACAGCTGTGAATTCAGGAAATGAATTGCTGTTAGAGGAATTGCTCATGTGACAGTTTTAGGCCCCCTGTACACCGATCCTCCTCCTCCTCCACAACCAACGAAACAAAAACAACTTACAATATTACATAATTAAACCGAGCATATCTTCGCCGAACAAAGAGCTTGGCCCGTATCGGGGCTATAAATAAATAAATTAGTTGGACCATTTGCGGGCCACGCTTGGCCGGCCACAAAGTTACACTTAGAGCACGCTCGGGGTGAATATAGGAAAGTTAAAGGTCACAACATTGTATAATATAAACTGGACTATGAATATACGAAGGGATTTCTTAGTTTGGATAAGACAGAAGAAAAACTGTTAGTTGATTTTGTGACCTAAGTTTCTCAGAAAGATACCTTGTGACAAAGTTGTGAAGATAATTCGATACCGTAAAATGATTGAAAAACAAATATAAAGAAAAACAAAATAGTTGAAGCCTGTATTTTGGAGGATAAAGATTTCAAAATTCGAATTAGCTAGTTGACCCGTCAGACGTAGACCTTTCAAAATTTCAATATTGATTTTTCGGCTGTTCCCTTGGGTTTTCCTAATTATTATACATATACTGGGTGTTAGGGTAGACACCGTTATCCTTGAAACTATAGTTTACGGTAACGGTGTCAACCCTAACACCCTGTATATTATTGAGGCGAACAAAACAAAAAAAAAAAACATAGCGGTCGAGCTATTTTCTAATTTCTGAGAGACTTATGCAGGACAATTGGTTTTTATACAAACATAGATATAGGTATCAAAAATCAATCTGCCTAGCCTTTTCTCAACCTTGTTGGGGTCGATTACCAGTATTTTACATGGAGTGACTGCCTATCTGACCTAATACGTTACCCCTTGTTAAGACTGGTTGTCAGACTTTCGGGCTGCTGACACGCCGTCCCACTCCGCCCAGAGCGGGAGAAGTCATTTGATGATTTCCCACACTAAAAAAAAAAGGCAGGCTCGGTATCGCGGTTCAATACTCAAGGCCCATCTATGTAGCTCTGTTTGCGGATTCCTACAAACTACTATGATTTGGGACTATAGGACTTATTATTATACTGTGTTTCTTTTGTTTCAGTCATGACGAATGCTACGGCTGACACTTTAGCTGCCATTTGCACGTTGCAATCAGCATTGACTATTTTAAATTCACTGCAACTTACAGATTATCTTTACCCACCTAATTGTACCCTTACAAGTAAGTTCCTAACAAGCCAAAGAAATTTCCGAGAGACATAGTATTGAGATTTGCCGTTTCATTCTTAATGATACCGATAAAATATACCGATGTCTTACGGCTCAAGTCGATAGGTCATATTTTAGATTAATGGTCTTCTCAACACAATTATTCTCGTCTTGAAAATCCTTGTCAACTTTCCTCATGGAATGAATACCGTTTCAAGAAAAACAAACAACCATTTCCAAAGTAGTACTTATTTGTCTAATTATCTTCTTTCTAATTTACAGATGGTGATATTATATGACTACGTTATCGTGGATGCTGGCACTGCGGGGTCTGTTCATGCGTACAGACTTTCGACCAACAGTTGCAGCCGGGTTCTGTTAATCGAAGCCGGGGGCTACCCACCCTTTGAGTCCACGGTACGTTTTTCATTAGGTACCTTCAGATTTGATACTTACATCAAGTTTGGCGTGTAAAAGATTCCCTACGTTTAAGGTTTTCATCATATACTTCGTATTTAAACTAATGAAAATACGACAACGCCGCTTCAATTCTAATTAACTCTATGTCTATACAGTTTTTAATGCAAGTCTAGATAGTGTAAAATAAAATAAAATAAATGTTTTTACAGATTCCAGGAATATTTACGCTAATGCCGAAGGCGTCTTATGACTACGACACATGTTCTGTCAACGACAATTGTACAGCGCAAAACCTGCGAAAATGCTTGGCGGTAGCAGCAATATCGGACATATGTTACTCGTACAAGGAGATCCTCATGACTATAACAATTGGGCGTCAATGTTGGGTGATGATGGTTGGTTATACGAAAACGTTCTACCGTACTACAAAAAATTTGACTGACTCAGGTTTGCGTGCAATCGCTTACGCTGACGTCCATGGTTTAAATGGCATGGTTAAGATAAAAAGACAGATAGAAGAAGTGAGCAAATCTTACTTAGACACATTTGCGGAGGCCGGATGGGCTACTGTAAATGATACAACGTCGCTTACTTCATCTCTTGGTGCAACCAACCCTTTGTTCGCTATAGACGATGATGTTCGTCAGAGTAGCTCAAATTGCTATCTGGCTCGCGCGAAGGACCGTTCAAACTTGTGCGTTGCCTTATCTACCAAAGCCACTAAGATTTTGTTCGAGAATAGCACAGCTGTCGATGTGCAAGTCATCACGTCTAGTGGTACGACTTTAGAAGCGTACGCGAACAAGCAAGTGATTTTTTCTGCCGGTGCTATACACAGCCCCCATCTGCTAATGTTATCTGGCATTGAACCTAAGGAATACCTCGAGTCTCTTAACATTTCAGTGGTCGCCGACTTGCCTGTCGGCCAAGTCCTCATGGACCACAACTCCGTCGCACTTCTAATTCAAATGGGATCTAATACATCTGTCTCCGCTGGGTCTAACCCGTATGTATTTCCTGTACCAACAACTACTCTATATGTAGCGTTTAATTCATCACAGGCTTATCCAGACTACCAGACAATTAACCTCCATTTCCCTCACGACTCGTCCGGATTGACGCAGCTTTGCGCCAATTCCTTCAAGTATCGTGAAGACGTTTGCGACAAATTCGCCGCAGCTAACGTTGGGAAGAATGTGCTATTTGTGGTGCACAATATGATGATGCCAAAACCTCGCGGTAACGTAACGCTAGCAAGTACTGATCCCAACGTGGAACCGCTCGTGTATACCGGTACATACTCAAATTGCGATGACCGGTCTCTGATGACCGATTGCTTGGCAGACTTTATCAAGGTGCTGGAAACAAAGTATTTCGAATAAAATAATGCCACCCTAGTTGATACCGGGCTATGCACGGGTCTAAATGGCACTGAATTGTGGGAGTGCTATGCGTTAAACCGGCTGCCACTATGTGGCATTACTCGGGCACGTGTGCGATGGGCGCAGTCACAGACAGTGAAATGTTAGTGAAGAACGTGACAAACCTGCGCGTAGTTGACGCGAGTGTGATGCCTGCCTTAGTAAGTGGCAACATCAATGCCGCCGTCACAATGATTGGTGAACGTGGATCGTCATTCATACTTAGACAAAAAAAGATAACGATTAAGTTACGATTTCGGTTCTTTTTTTTTACATTACTATTAAATAATATTTTGTTCTATTTGTATTATTTTTGAACTGTTTATTTCTGTCCTCTTTAATATACTTTTTGAAAATAATAATTATACTTTATACCATTCCCCCTCTAAAAAGCTTATTTTATTCACTGAAAACAGTGAATAAAAAGCACTTTAAGTCACTGTTTTGGTGTTTGAATTTAGAATACATCAATATATTCGAACTCCATCTCAATGCTGTTCAACCTCCTTGCGAAAAAATACTCGATACAAACTCCGATGTGATTGGTTAACATTTTGGACAAGGAATTTAGAATAAAAACTGTTTAGTGTTCTTTGCTGTCATTAGTAAATTGGCGCTATTTTAATTACTGTTAGTTGTATGAACACAAAGTTTAGTGTTACATCATAATAAATCGATTGAAAATGCATTCAAGTGATGAAGAAAATGTGTTAAAACCTGAGTTTATGAAAGAGAGGGCGGCCGATATAGTAGAAAACTTGCTATCCAGCAAATCACGGCTGGTTTACATCAAAGCCTACGATGAGTTTCGCAAATGGAAAAATGAAAATCAAGCTTCTGGAACATTTTCAGAGTCTGTTTTCCTAACTTATTTTAATGAGTTGTCGAAGAAAAAGAAGTCATCGACATTTTGGAGTACGTATTCTATGCAACGGTGTACTATAAAACCAAACGCATAACATTGACATAATAACATATTTGAAGTTGCAAGTTCTTTTTCTCGTAGTCATGGTATAAAGTATAGTATGCAACTCTTGAATAAAACGGATTTATATCGAGGGCCATGAATCAGTCGCATCGCTCAGACTTAGCGAGTGATTCAATCATCATGAATCACTCCCTACGGTCGTGATTCAATCGTTAGAATCCTTCACTTGCTCGTGATGCATCTATGGCCCTCGCTTTAAATCCGTCCTTTATTCACTAATTGCATAATATACTATTCATCTTGCGTAAAATGTTTTTTAATTTTATTGTTGTCTTCTTCCTCACATGAAAGAGTTTCCTTTTGGATACTGCAGGGTCATACACTGAGTTTATTGATAAAATAATTCCAAAAATGTAGGTAAATGCATTTTCTATATCATGGCATCATCGGCTGTTTCTTTGGGTTTTCCTAATTATATATGTATTTGAGGCGAACAAAACAAAAAACATATCGGTCGAGCCATTTTCGAGTTTCTGCGAGACTAACGCAGAACAATAGATTTTTGTACACAATATATAGATATAGATATCAAAAATCAATCTGACTAGCCTTTTCCCAACTATGTTGGGGTCGGCTGCCAGTCTATCTAAAAACTAATCGGCCGAATTTTGATATGATTATGGGGAACGAAATGGTCCTAGTCTCAAGTTCGTTCAAAATTCGGCCGATTAGTTTTTAGAACTTCTGTTTTTTGACCCTCCTTTAAAATTTGCGAAAGTGTACATCCGGTATTTAACAATGTTAGTTACGCGGAATTGGACTATTAACGACGAAATAAAGATGAGGCAAGGACACCTGAATCTAGAATAAACTTTTAGTTTAAATAAAAAATATCGTTTACTTTGTTAAATACATACGAATAACAATGACAATACCGCGAAGTAGGAACTATATAAACAATATATATTCTCAAGATAGATATTAATTAACATACTGAAATAATATCAAAATTAATTTATTTTTAATTGCACATCTGTATAAGCATTTCTTTAGACGTCTCATGCAATTATTTTGGTATAAATACTGAGCCATGATCATCAAACGACATCTTCACTTCGGGCCTTCAGTAGTGAGCAGATACAGCAAGTAAGTACCGTATTGATCTTTTTATTTCCTGAATATTCTAATCTCACATATTTTCAATTAATCGTCTTCTTATTTTTTAAATTGACTTGTGTTTAACCCTAAAATGATCACCGTCTGATCCATCTTTACTACTCATGGCTTATGCCAACATTCGAAGGCAGATTAGATGTCAACCTTACAGACAAATTCTGAAATATAATCTTATCTTAATAAAATCATAACCCTTCCTTTGGGATTTGCCGTAGTCGGATAAAAACTCCTCAGAACAATATTATGCAGCCGTTGGGTCCAAAGGTACTTCTCAAGTCTCTGCATGTTTTTAGCGTTCCGTACCCGAAGGGTGAATAACAGAACCCTATTACTAACCCTCCGCTGTCCGTCCTTCTGTCTGTCAGCGGGCTGTATAACCATAATCGGCAGACAGTTATTTTTGCAGATTTTGTATTTCTATTGCAGGAAATAATAAAAATTAAATTAAAAATTAAAGGCGGTTTTTATACAAGAAAATTGCTTTATGCGGCGTTTTTCGAAAATATTTAGTATTCGATATTGTACGGTGCTAGGGACCCTTCATGGGCGAGACCGACTCGCACTTGCCAGGTTTTTTGTTATTTGTTATGATTTTAATCATATAATTATTATCCTTTTAGTAGTGTTAGTAAAAAACAAAAGATGTTGGGGGCAAAAATAATTTATTTCTTAATTACGTATCTGTTTCACTATATTTATACACTAGCTTTCCTCTGCGGCTTCGCCCGCATAGAGGTCGAAAATTATCCCTAGGGAACGATCCTTTCCGATCCGTGAGGGTGTTGTTAAGAATCATACTGAAAGTCTTAGTAATAAATTCGCCACATTTTTTATCAATGGGAAATTTTACCGGATTTTTATATATGGGGTGCGGTCGGCCGTCATCTAGCGGTTGTCTACAAGTCATAACAATGACCTCTGCAGAAAATTTGCTCAATTTTGCTTATAATGAAATTGGGATAATTTTTGTACTAAAAACGTGAATTTCAAATAGAAATAACTTAAATTAATTACTTTTTTGTAATGTTATTAAGGTACCTAGGCGCCCTCTTTCGGACAAGGTTTTTGTTAGTTGGTGTAGTTGGTGGAGTTTCTTGCCGGCTTTTCTCCATAGGAAGCGACCAATAAATTGGAACCGTGCACCTAGCTTCTGACGTTTCTTATGCGCCCATGTAGGTTTATGTGAATTAAAATATTTTGTTCTTTTTTTGGTTTAATTAATAGTTGTTAGTGAAGTTGCAGACTGAGAAACCAATTACAGGCACTTTTGAATTGTCAAGGGGTCTTTCAGACAGAAAGATGAAGCTAGTTGCCCATTACAAAGCGTAGTAGCGTTTCTATGAAGAAGAACGGGCAAGAAACTCCACGGACACGGACTATAAGACTTATCACTGTGTTTCTTTTGCTCTTTATAAGCTGTCCAAGTTCGTAAACCGTGACGCCGTGCTTATTGCCATAGCTACTTAGAGTCAGTTCTAAGATACGGAGTATTTTTTTGTGGTAACCCGACAGACAAGATTTACTTTTTCATCGCACAAAAAAAATGCGTACGCGCTTTATGTAATCTACATTCAATGGACAGTTATAAGCCATATTTTAAATCCTTGAAGCTTCTAACATTACCGTCATTATATATCTTTGAGGTGGCAGTGTTGGTTAGACCCAACCCACAGCTTTTCAAAATAAGAGCCCCAGCTGATCCACGGTTAGGAAAAAAAAACAGCCTCCTCTCAGTAAAACCGCCCTCACACGTAAAAGCACTTATCGTATGGCTCCAGTAATTTTCCAGACACCATTAACTTTATTATTATTTGTATGCTCTCGAGTAAAATGTAGCGAACTGACCATCTTATAACATCCTAATGTATTAAAACCTATGTTTACGAATAAATTTGATTTGATTATTTTGTTTCAGTCATGACGAACGCTACGGTTGCCAGTTTAGCCACCATATCGACATACCACTCAGTGTTTGCCTTTTTGAATGCACTGGGGTTGACAGCTAATTTTTACCCACCTAATTGTACATTTACAAGTAAGTTCCTAAGCGAATAGTATTGAGGTTGGCCGTTTCATTCTTAAGTCCGTTCCGTAGGATTTTTTTTCTATAACTGAATAATTCGTCTCACCCCATAAAAAACTCAGTAAAGTAACTACCTATAAATAAAATGATCTTTTTTCAAATAATCCTTACTTGTCCTAGATTAGTAGGTTAGTCCCCTCAACATATGAATAATATCTGCGTTAAAATCTTAACAATAACGGAGACTAATCGAACTAGTAAGTGTAAAACTTACTATAAAAATCAATAAAAAAGATAGTTTATATGTCACTTTGGCCATTTCTAAATCTAGTAAGTGTTCGGAACTTACCAGTTTAGGTAATGGTTAATTGACTCGGTTTAAGGCACGTTATCAAGACAATTTACCATCAAAAAACCAAGTAAGCAGTTCTTGCGCTCTCTCGAAAAAATTAGTTTGAAGCACTTACTGGGTTTTGATATGGGGCAGCCGAATTACACAATAACATTATTGAAGTATACCGATGTCTTACGGTACAAGTCTATAGTTGTATAAATAAACAATTTTAAACGACGGATTTTGGTTTAAACCGTTTATTTACAACTATTCAGTACTCAAGTCTATAGGTCAGAGATGAACAATATACAGGGTGTAAGGGACAGCCCTCCACAAATTAACAGGGGGCATTCAGCTTCTTATTTTGAATCCTATTCCACCGAAAATTTTCTCAGGTTTTTTTTTTTTTCACTTATTTTTTTTATTTTAATGTTAAATTATATTATCTGTAGGCAGCAGTCCATACAAGTAAATAAAACAGCTAAAGTAAAAAAACGTCGCGTTAAATTCAACATTTACATTGATAAATAACACGGCGCGAGCGCGCCCCCCCTGCCACGGGGAGTGCGGCTATGTGGGTTATGCCACGGTAACGATACATTGCGTGTGAGGTAATAAAACAAATCAGGTTTATTGGATTCCCATGTACCGGCCGTCTTAGTATGATATAATGAATTCATTCCGTCAGTTTAACCTTTTAACCGCCCGACTTCATAACGGTTGTCGTGCCCCCAACGCGTGGCATCGAAAAATCGAAAGTTTAGTTAGTAAATGATTAAACGAGTGTCGTAAATATACGACTCTGGCGAAATGGGCACGAAAATATTTGTCGGATAAATCCGCCGTAAGCGGTTAAAAGGTTAAGGAGGTCTGTTCCTTACACCCGATATTATACAACTAACTATTACTTAACTAATGAAATCCTTCCTAATATTAATTAAAACTAACTATATAAATAAACAATTATTATATAGAATATGGCGTCAAAAATTTCCTCCGTATCGCTGTCGGCTGGTAATATACCCAAGAGACTGGCGACATTGCCACGTTGTATGGCAATGCTTAGCCTCTGACCAAGGTAAAAGCCAGCCCTTGGATCACGGGAAGTGTCAAACAGCCGTTTGGAGATTTCATTGAAAAAAACCTCAGAGATTAGTTATGGTCTTCTCAATACAATATTCTCGTCTTGAAAATCCTTGTCAACTTTCCTCATGGAACCAATATAGATTCGAGAAAAACAAACAATCGTCTCCAAAGAAGTACGTACATATTTTTCTAATTATCTTATTCATTTCGTTTAGCAATAAATCAGTATTTAAATGAGTGCTCCTGACGAAATTTAAATATTCTATTTCTAATTTACAGATGGTGATATATTTACCCACATCATCGTGGGTGCTGGTAGTGCGGGGTCTGTTCTTGCATACAGACTTTCGACCAACACCAGCAACCGGGTTCTGTTAATCGAAGCAGGGGGCTACCCACCCTTTGAGTCCACGGTACGTTTTTCATTAGGTACCTTCAGATTTCATACTTACATCAAGTTTGGCGTGTAAAAGACTCCTTACGTTTTATATTTCGTATTTAAACTAACGAAAAACCGAAAACCCCTCTTCAATTCTAATTAACTCTATAACTATACAGTTTTAATGCAAGTCTCGATAGTGTTAAATAAAAAAAAATGGTTTTTACAGATTCCAGGAATATTTACGCTAATGCCGAAGGCATCTTATGACTACGACACATGTTCTGTCAACGACAATTATACAGCGCAGAACCTGCAAGACAAAGTCGTCAGTCTAACGCAAGGGAAAATGCTTGGCGGTAGCAGCAATATCGGACATATGGTACACGTACAAGGAGATCCTCATGACTATAACAATTGGGCGTCAATGTTGGGTGATGATGGTTGGTTATACGAAAACGTTCTACCGTACTTCAAAAAACTTGAAAATTTGACTGACCCAGGTTTGCTTGCAACCGCTTACGCTGACGTCCATGGTTTAAATGGCATGGTTAAGATAAAAACACAGATAGAAGAAGTGAGCAAATATTACTTAGACGCGTTTGCAGAGTTCGGATTGGCTACTGTAAATGATACAACGTCGCTTACTTCATCTCTTGGTGCTACCAACCCTTTGTTCGCTATAGACGATAATGTTCGTCAGAGTAGCTCAAGTTGCTACCTGGCTCGCGCTAAGGACCGTTCAAACTTGTGCGTTGCGCTATCTACCAAAGCCACTAAGATTTTGTTCGAGAATAGCACAGCTGTCGGTGTCCAAGTCATCACGTCTAGTGGTACTACTTTAGAAGCGTACGCGAACAAGGAAGTGATTATTTCTGCCGGTGCTATACACAGCCCCCAGCTGCTAATGTTGTCTGGCATTGGACCTAAGGAACACCTCGAGTCTCTTAACATTTCAGTGGTCGCCGACTTGCCTGTCGGCCAAGGCCTCATGGACCACAACTCCGTCGCACTTCTAATTCAAATGGGATCTAATACATCTGTCTCTGCTGGGTCTAACCCGTATAAATTTCCTGTACCAACAACTACTCTATATGTAGCGCTTAATTCATCACAGACTTATCCAGACTACCAGACAATTAACCTCCATTTCCCTCACGACTCGTCCGGACTGACGCAGCTTTGCGCCAATTCCTTCAAGTATTCTGCTGAAATTTGCGACAAATTCGCCGAAGCTAACGTCGGGAAGAATGTGCTATTTGTGGTGCACAATATGATGATGCCAAAATCTCGAGGTAACGTAACGCTAGCAAGTACTGATCCCAACGTGGAACCGCTCGTGTACACCGGTACATACTCAAATAGCGATGACTTGCTTCTGATGACCGATTGCTTGGCAGACTTTATCAAGGTGCTGAACACAACGTATTTCGAAGAAAATAATGCAACCCTGGTTGATACCGGACTATGCCCGGGTCTAAGTGGCAGTGAATTTTGGGAGTGCTATGCGTTGGAAATGTCTGCCACTATGTGGCATTACTCGGGCACGTGTGCGATGGGCGCAGTCACAGACAGTGAAATGTTAGTGAAGAAAGTGACAAACCTGCGCGTAGTTGACGCGAGCGTGATGCCTACCTTAGTGAGTGGCAACATCAATGCCGCCGTCACAATGATTGCTGAGCGTGGATCGTCATTAATACTTAAACAATAATATAACGATTATGTTACGACCAAAATTTAAAAAAAAACATTTGCATTTTTTTTTACATTATTATTAAATACTATTTTGTTTTATTTGTACTATTTTTGAACTGTATTTCTGTACTCTTTAATATACTTTTTGAAAATAATAAACTTTCATCATGCGTAAAATGTTTTTTATTTTTATTGTTGGCTTCTTCCTCACGTGAAAGTTTCCTTTTGGATACTGCACGGTCATAGACTGAGTTTATTGATTAAATAATTCCAAAAATGTAGGTGAATGCATTTTTTATATCATTGACAAAAATATTTCACATTAAAAACTCCGTACAAAGACTTAAAACCGTCATAAAGTACCTGCTGGTCCAAAAACTAATACAACACATTGTGTACAGTCAACGACACGTCCGTGCGGTTGAATGTACTAAGTTATGGCAAATAGCTTTGCCAACAAAATTGTTCTTATAATAAAAATGAGTTGATTTTGATTGCTCACTTGCACCACATATCATGCATCATTCGGCCTGTCATTTTCAAACGATTGATAAAAACATAGTGCTGCTTTGAGAATTCGTTTAGCGCTAATGAACGTATTGGGTGTTTTGTTTTCGTGTACCAGTAAAATGTCAGCTGCAGCTATAGCTCTGTCTGAGATCCAAACCATACAGATGGCATTGACGGTGGTGAGTTCCAAGGAACTCACCACCGTCAATGCCATCTGTATGGTTCTATAATCTCTCTCTAATCAGTTGGATAGCGCCACCAACGGCGCTATCCAACTGATTATGCTCGCAAACAAGACGCCGCCGCCGCGCCACGGCTGCGCCACCGCCGCTCCACCGCCGCTCCACCGCCGCGCCACCGCCGCGCCACCGCCGCGCCACCGCCGCGCCCCCGCCGTGCCACCGCTGACTATTACAGTATCAACCTAGTTATTCCACACGACTCGCCCGCACTGCTTCAGGTCTATGTCTACGTTTTCAAGTACTCTGACGACATCTGCAACAGATTTACTGCAGCTGCCAATAGGCACGACGACCTTTTAAGCTTTAATTTGTTGAAGGTGAAATTTCGAGGTCAGGTGTTACTTGCAAGCGTTGTACCTACTGTCCATCCGCTGGTGTACACCGCAATGTATAGCGATAAATCTGACTTGAAGCTGGTGAATGCTTGGTGGATTTCGTCTCAGTATTAAACACGATATACTTCAGAAGTGTAAATGCGATGCTGGTTGATATGGGGCTGTGCTCAGGCAAGTGTGGTGCTGAATTCTGGGAGTGCTATTCATTGGGTATGTCTGGTTCAATGATGCAATTGGCGAGCACATGTGCTATGGGTTCGGTAATTGATACTAGCATGCGAGTAAAAGGCGTAAATGCCTTGAGAGTCATCGATGCAAGCATAATACCGGCGCAAATCAGCGGCGACATCAGCGCAGCGGCGCTGTTTCTATGATCGCTGAACATGCAGCAGATCTTATCCTTAAGGCGTGGCAGATCCCTACTTAGAACGGAACAGCTTAATTGATGCCTTTATTTATCTGAACTTGAAGCTACCTTTATTTATCTGAACTTGTAACTTACTACTTTACTTACTTCGTACTTTTATAACAAAATTTTTATCTCATTCCATTCATTACCAATGTTTTTTTTTTATTTATACTTTTTCAATATACTTTTTTTTATTTACTATCAGAATTATTGTACTTACTGTATTAATTCGAATATTATTATTTTTTATTTTACGATTTTGATATATTAATAAATTAAGGTAACATTCACTGTATTTTTCGTGTATAAATCGTTCAATCTATGATGCTATCGGTAAAATAAGTTCAAAAAACAACCGACTTCCAAAAAAAACACTAAAAAGTGAAAATTAAGTTTAATTTCAGAAATCAGTGTCTTCTTTCATATCGGTTTTCAATTTTTGTAGTTGTTTTTTTTTGTAAAAAGTTTTTTTTTCATTTGTTACCTCACACAAAATTCGAAAACACACATCGTCCATATAGTGGTGGTGCAGAAAATACGTATTATTGAAGCTAACTCCAATACTATGCAAGCGAAGTTAATAACTGAAGCATGACCTATCAAACAAAAAAATAATGGTGGAGAAATCGCGTTACAAACACACAAAAAAAATACATTCGAATTGAGAACCTCCTCCTTTTAGAAATCGGTTAAAAGACACACAAAATGTCGTTGAATATCGGTCTAGTTACATTTTGTTTTAAATAGAACTACCCCAACGTACTACAAAGTTGTGAAAAGGCAGACGATGCTGCGTCTACCCATACACCTTATACAGTACTAAGGCTGTAGGGCACCTGTGGGACCAAGGAAGGTCTATTCTTAGCCATAAACGTGGCTATTGAACTCCCCAGTTGCAAGTTAAAAAATACTTTAAAATGACAATTTCATGATAAAGTTTTCAACTTTATTATACCTTTGAGTGAAATTTTGTGTACCAATGATGGTAGTTTTCCTAAACTGGACTAATATTTTAATATGTCGCTTATTTTATTGCGATATAAAACGGGTTTATAGTTTTATATGCAAATTTTAGTTACCACGAAGTTATTTAACTTTTAGCAATGTCAATTAAAACTAATAATTACTACATATTGTTAAAGGCAGAATTTTTGATAGAATTATTAGCAAAACCTATAATTTCAGCGAGATTGGAGGCAAAGATGACGCCATTTCAAAATTAAATCAATCCAGTAACTGGGTAATACTATACCCCTTGGCAAGACTGGTTGTCAGACTTTCGGGCTTCTGACGACCCGTAACGACTGTCAATGATCCACGAATGACAGCCGGGACCAACGGCTTAACGTGCTTTCCGAGGCACGGAGGAGTCTCTGTTTGTAAAGATGGTCACCCATCTACGGATAAACCCCGGCAAGCGTAACTTAACCGGATGGATCGACCCGTGCGGCTCTTATTACTTAACCACGAGCTCCTCCAAATAGACATACCTACCTTTGAGACTTTATTATAATTTGCGACGAAAAAATTAAGAGTGCGTCAGAGGACATGAAAATTAGTCGATTCGTCGCAAGAGCCGCTAAAATAGACACAACATCTAAATGTCTGCTATGATCGTATTTTCAACGCTAGAAAGTAAAGGCAACAAAAGATTGTTATAATTAATTCAACCGTGAAATCCGCCAAGCAGGAAATACCGTCATTATCTGGCAACGGAGACAGTTTTAAGTCCTCCCCGTTCGAGGTAAAGAACAGTCGCAGGATTTACGTATTTCCGGTTGACCGTTTCGAGGAGATTTTATCTCAATTCTTTAGAGGTGAAACATAAGGGTGTGTAGAATGAAGAATAAAGTAGCATAAGCATATAGAGCATAATCAGCTTATAATGTTTGGGAACATTATTATTAACAACATTACAACAACAACAACAACATTATTATTTTTATTATTAGCAGTAGGCTGCTGGGTCACAGGTTTCCTCTCGGTGAGAGGGAGTGGACCGTAATCCCCCACGTGGGCCCAGTGCGGGTTGGTGGATGTCACACAAATTCGAATATTTGGTTCTAGGGCATGCTGGTTTCCTCACGATGTTTTCCTTAACCGTTTTGAGTGCAGCGATGATGAAATAATTTACACAAAGCGTCTGTCAGGGTTTGAACCTACGACCTACAACTCGTAAGTCGTGGCCGTTACGACTGGGCCACCACCATTACAGAATCAAAATCAAAAGTCATTTATTCAAACTAGGCTGAGAAACAGCCCTTTTCGAACGTCAAAATTACATAAGATAGTCCCCAAAACGCTCACCCTTTACCACTTCCTAGTGCTTGAGCTGGGAAGAAGAAGTAGCGCAACAATCTCCCCAGCAGCACCGCTGTCTGTTCAGTTAGTAAAAATTATTCTATATAAAAGTATGCAAAATCATTTACATTACGCAACACAAAGAATAAAGTAATTTTCCATTAAATTATAACTAATGCCATAAGAACACACAGTCCCATGAGCGAAGCCGCGGGCACAGCTAGTGAAGAATAAGGCGCGAAATATTTGGGGTATTTATTAAGCCTTGTTTTTGAATGCCCAGTCATTGCCCAGCCAAACAACATTTATATGCTACGCTTGAATTATTTGAGCCGATTTAAATCAAGACACTTATAAGAAAATATTAAATGTTGCAACTATTAAAGGCAAAAGGGAAAAAGATAATATTTATTTTATTTATGTACTTTACACTCAAACAAATTGCTCGAAAACACAATGGTTCATCGCACAACGTAACCGTATACAGCAAGTCAGTTTCACAGACGTTTTTTTCTTAGTATTCTCTCGCGTCCAGGATCTGGGGGCTCTTTTTATTATACCCAGATTTTAAAACCGTCGCTAGGTATTATTATTAAAATTAATGATAATACCTACTGTAATGAGAATGCCTTTATATTTTTAGGGTTCCGTACATCCGAACGAAATACGGAAACTTTATAGGATCACTCGTGTCTGTCTGTCTGGCTGATTGGCTGGCTGGCTGGCTGACTGGCTGGCTGGCTATCTGTACGTCTGTCACAGCCAATTTGCTCCGAATCTAATGGGCCGATTAACTTGAAATTTGGTACAAATAATGTAGCGAATAATGTAGCGTGAAATTAATTTTCAATATGGGGTCATTTTTGGGGGACAAATAAGAAAATTTATAAAATTAGTTTTGCAAACTATGCCATACGACATATCAAATGAACCCTTATCATTTCATTAGAATACCTCACCTCAAAAATATTAATAATTTTAAAATAAATAGTTTTTTAGTTATTTAAGAAAATGTACGAAAATTGACCATTCTCCCACCCTTATCTCTGAAACTACTGAGCCTATTTTTTTTAGAAAATGGTTCCATACTTATAGATTACAGGAAAACCTATAAAACTTCTTAAAGGTTTTCAGATAGCATGGCGAATCTCTTAATCTTGTGAAAGAAAAAAAAGTGTGTTTATTGGCATTGTAGCAGAAAAATACACCTTATAACGCGCAATGTATGGGAGAACATGTTTCAACGTTTGTTCTTGGGTTAAATTCATCCCAACTACGGAACTCAACATTGTGCGTGGCAAAAAACGTAAGAAAATTTGAATTTCGCGGGCTACCTTAGCCGTTCATGTGACCACGACTTCTATGGATTTTTTCTTACTAACAATTGTCTGGACGAGATAAATATAATACTGTAGTAAGATTATTTCTTGTTTTCAATTTATTTTGCTACCTACTTCTTCTTATCACAGGAGGAGCTCGTGGCTACGTAATAACAGCCGCACGGGTCGATCCATCAGTTTTGCCGGGGTCCGTGGATGGGTGACGATCTTTACATACCGATACTCTTTGCCTCGGAAAGCACGTTAAGCCGTTGGTCCCGACTGTCATTTGTGGATCTTTGATACTCATTACGGGCCGTCAGAAGCCCGAAAGTCTGATAACCAGTGTTACCAAGGGGTATCGTATTACCCACTTACTGGGTTGTGGAGGTCAGATAGGCAGTCGCTCCACGTAAAATACTGGTATTCAGCTGCATCCGGTTAGACAGGAACCCGACCTCAACATGGTTGGTAAAAAGCTAGGCAGATGATGATGACTTCTTCTTATCGTGTTTTATTATTTGCTACTTTTGATTGTACACTGAATACTATACAGTAATCTTTCTCGCTTAGGTTAGTTTATGTATGGATGTGTGTAACTGATGTAACACACATACATACATAAACTCACTCTCTTTTCCCATGCGGGCAGGCAGAAACTATAGAACGGCACTTGCCCTGATCCTAACATATTGAAATCCTTTCCCACGTATTAAAAAAAAACAACATAACTTTGGTAGTTAGGTGAAAGCAGCAATGTCTAAAAAATATTCCTTCAACAATCTTTCCTTCAAGATGGTCCAACTAATATCTGACGTCACAACCAGCTCGTATTGTAGTCGAGCAAAACTTTTAACAATCTCGCAACGAATAACGTTCACGAAACATGTACGCAACACTTCGCAGTTTGTTCGCTGATAACCTCGTCAACGTTACGTTAAGTTGAAACTCCGCCGAAGAACTAACTATCTTGTTGAATAGTGGGTGCAAGAAAACATGGCAGCAACAGAAAACCCGTGGTCTTGGAACAACTCAATGAGTTCTTGCTAAGAGGTTTTTAGTAGGTACAAAACATAATTTTGTAAGTCTTCAAAAAGAAAAAAAAAAGTAATAATAACTAAAACCTAACTACGGCTAAAAAGGTATAAACAAGACACCACAGACAGAAAAATTAAAAATCCGGATTCACACGTGTTAGGTCATAAATCGAACAGTTACGTGTGACTCCGGATTTTTTTTTTTTTTTTCTTAGAAATTATGCCTCTGACAAAAAATCTGCCGACAGAACGTAAGCCAGCTGGTAGGTAGCTTCATGAATGAATCTTTTACACACAGTGACCTCAATTTTGGTCATATTTTTATTATTTAGTTTGTTTGAAAATTGAAATTTTTCGATTATTTTGTTTATTATAATTTTTAAGATTACTGGCCACTAGCCCTACCCGTGTGTGAAATTAATGTCTGTTTTTCACACATCCAAAACCAACCATTTATCTGGCAGGAAACACACTTGACTCTAACAAAAATTTTCACTTTAAGACTTAATATTTCGCAAACGGATCCCAACGACACCCCATACCACGGGATAGACGAGAAAAAAAAAAACAAACAACATTTTTGACAATTTTAAATTGTTAAAAAATTCGTTTACCCATCCCATAACAGAGTTAATGGCTCCTCTCACCCAACGGTGTGCGAGTGGTACAAGTTATAAGATGTACCGAGGGTCCATTTAAATAGGGTAGTTTAACATAGGTACTAAAGTAAACAAGGGAACCGACGAGGACCCAATAGTGGTGGTAGCTCGTTGCACAGAAATAATGCTGCACGACAGGTTTCTCGAGATGGCGCAAACCATTTCGGGAACCTCAAATGTAATTAATTTCAACTGGGTGAACGGCGTTCCGGGCTGCGGGAAGACGACGTGGGTGGTGAGGCACTTCGATGGGGAGAACGACGTGGTGGTAACTACGACAACTGAAGCGGCAAAAGACCTGAGAGAGAAGCTCTCGCACCGCTTAGGCGATAAGGAAAAGACTAAGGTGCGAACTATGGCCTCCGTTCTAGCTAATGGCTTTAAGAAGGGAGACAGGTGCCATCGTTTGACGGTGGATGAGGCCCTTATGAACCATTTTGGGGCCATAGTCATGGCCGCTAAGGTGTCGGGTGCAAACGAAGTTGTCCTCATCGGGGATGTCAATCAGCTACCATATTTGGACAGGGAAAACCTATTTCCACTCAGGTACACCCGTCCAGATATGGTGATTGCGATCACCCAGGAATTGCTCTGTACTCACCGGAACCCCATGGACGTCGCGTTCGCACTGAGTGACATCTACGGTGGGATCTACTCGTCAAAAACATCTACGAGTAACATTCACTCACTGAGGGTATGTGGCTTCTCCGGCGCGGATATCCCGAAAAAATCCCAGAACACGCTATTCCTGGTGCACACACAGGAGGAGAAATCCTCACTGAGTGGCCAGGGGTACGGATTTGGCGAGGGTTCCCGCATCCAGACCATCCACGAATCTCAGGGTCTCACATACGAGCGCGTCATCATCATCAACACCCGAACAGAAAAGACCCAAATTCGTTACAGCGTTCCCCACGCGGTAGTGGCCGTGTCGAGACACACAACCAGCTGTGTCTATTACACCGACGACGCAAGTGATGCCAGAGGCCGTTTCGCCAAGAAAGCAATGGATGCACCAACACAAACAGTTGTCGACTACAACCTTAAGACAGCAATAATGCATCGCAACATGGCGATCGTGGAGGCGCTGATGACACTTTGCAATTCCCTCCCTCCCACTTTTCACATCCCTCACAGCAGTAGTCAGTAAGAAAATAACTTCCCAAGACTATAAGCATGACAATAAATAAATAAAAAAAGTAAAAAAAATAATTAAAAAAAAATAATAATAATAATAATAATATATATATATACATACGTTAACATAATTGAGAAGTCAACATGCATGCATACATCAAACACAATAATAAAAATAAAAAAAAACCTTATCTTTAGTTTATTGTTCATTTAAGTCATAACTCACATAGTCATAAAGCCTAGAATAAGTTCGTCTCATTACTATAGTTATACAGCTGTAGCTTAAAGTAAATTTTAGTTATTAAGTAGTATATTCAAGGTGATGGACAAATAGTAACAAGATTTTACATATAACTAAGCATAAGTTGTGACGGCTCCACCAGTGGTGGGGGGCGGAGTAGCATTAAGCATTGCCTGTAAAGTAACACATAAGCGAATAAAATAAAAATTTAGAGTCATAAGGGCGCGGACCAGGAGTCTGCGGACGAATTGTAAGGAAGGAGTGTGGTTTTAGCCGGTAAGAGTCCACTGCCCAGACTGGTTCGTATGTGAAGCAGCCTGGACGAGGATTTCCCACTCCTGCCGAAAAAAAAAAAAAAAAAAAAAACAAGGGAACCGACAGAATTAGTCACATTTTATAAATATTCGTCACTACCTCTTACAGTTTACGCCAAACTATCGTTATAACTTCCAGTTAACTTGACTATACAGTTTAACTACGACTGCAGCCGTCGCCCTTTGGATTTGTAATTAACACGAGAAAAGTTAATAAGCGCTGATGAAATCTTATGCGTGTTTTTAGCTATCCAGCTAAGAACTATTAAATGAACCCTGTTTGTTAATTAAAAACTAACTTTAAGGTGCTGTTGTTCGTTGAACTTTTTCTTACGGTAAAATATTTTCTGTGCTTGCGGAATGGTTACTGCTATTGAGAATTTGTTGCTAAAAGCAAAGCAAAAAGTTTACTCAAAAGAAACAAAATCAAAAGTTTAATGCGGGTACATTAAATATCGTTTATTACAATGAACTTAGGTACTAAAATACACAACAAACTTATAACATCGCAAGAGTCGCGGAGGATGCGTAAGTATAGTATAGTACGTAGGCACGTCTTTACGTCTTTTCGCGTCCGTGATCAGAACTCAAACTCCTCGCTAGCAACAGCGACGGGCTTTTTATAATACTCAGAAAGTAGGTACTTCAAGCGATTCATTACTTTCGGTGTTGTAGCCTGACGACGTGATGTCCAACATCCCCCACCCGACCTACGGACCAATAGGCGATTGCGATTTGCCTTTTATCTGAAATTTGTCCCCGTATCATGTAAAAGCCACAGACAGTGACGCCAAAAGTGTGGAAAATGGAAAGAGCCCGGATAAATAAAATTACTAACCAGGACTAATTGGAAAACCAACATATAAATCAGTAGCCACTTTGAGATCCGGTGCCAAAGCACGAAAACAATTGTCGGTAAGAATGGCGACGGTCTCAGTTGGCAAACATTTAGGATTTTGAATTTAGGTTTTGTTAAATTAAAATTATGAATATGTGTTTGAGTAGTGGCTTGTAAATCTGGTTCTATGAAAGCTTTCCAGGGAGTAAGTGGATTTGTAAATCGTCTTCACACGCAGATAAAATAAAATGTACTATTGCTAAGAAATATTTTTTTTTATCTAGCTCGATCGATCCTCAAAGATTTTTCGGTTCCTTACATAATTATAAGACTACTAGCTGTTGCCGGTGACTTCATCTGCGATCCAAGATGAAACAATATAGCATTTTTCCTTCTCCAGGTCTACCCAAGTGCCAAATTTGATCCAAATCCGTTCAGCCGTTTTAGCGTGAAAGCGTAATAAACAATTAAACTCAGCATTTATAATATTTTAGTTATGATAACATGGCTATTAAGAGTAGAGGAAGACTAAAGAAACGATGGATGGACTGTGTGACAGATGATATGGCTAGATAGGAGGTGACTACCTCGATTACGACTAATAGAGAAGTCTGGCAGAAAAATATATGTTGCACCGAACCCAAATAAATTACGATGAGGACAAAATAGGATAAGGACACTTCCGTGCCTCGGAAAGCACGTTAAGCCGTTTGTCCCGGCTGTCATTCGTGGATCTTTGACAGTCGTTACGGATCGTCAGAAGCCCGAAAGTCTGACAACCAGTCTTACCAAGGGGTACCGTATTGCTCAAATACGGGGTCTCCAGACCTATGTGTTAGGAATACGGTAGCATGATGCTAAACTTCAGATAATTATTTCTAGTTGCCACATGAGGAAAATAAAATGTACACGTGACACTACGAGTGAGCTTTGTATTGTGACACAGTACCAGCAAAATGTGTTGCCTTATAAGAAAAACTGCACCAAATAACAGTTGTGAAATTTCCGTAATTTCGGCCGAAGATACGGGCGAAACAAACTCCGTATCACTTATGGACATATGATTAGTTCGGATCCCAAACTAAGAATGAATGGCAACACGTTTTGACAGTTGTCCCTAGTCCGATGTGTTTTTGACCGTCCGAAAATTAATTTTAAAACAAATTTTGTTTTGACGGATCTACTACTTTTGTCTACTTTATTCTTCGTTGACGGAAGGTTCTTTCGGACGGTTAGAAAGTAGACCCCAGCACAGGCAATATTTATCTGGAACGTATGCTGAACTGTGACCTATTTTACGCTGCCAAGAGCCACACAATACAGTTATAAGTTTTTCTGTTTTTTTTTCGTATTCTATAATTTTTGTTATTGTGTTTCTTATTATGGAAACAAATAAATTTATTTTCTTTCTTTCTTAGTGATGGTAGAATAATATAAGAATTCCAACCCAAACGAGCATAACCTAAATTGTCTAAATCCCAACAATATGCGATTACAACAAGGGAAATTATTCCAAATAAGATTTTGCGCAAGACATAAAACAATTTAAGAACATCTGCTTGGGACGAAGACGCAGGTGCTGCCGTGCAGGCGCTAAAACGCAGTAACAGGTTTTTTTACATTTTTTTGTTGAATATTGAACCTTAAGGGTCACGTTATAAGGAACACAGTGATATTATCGGTTTTTCGTTTGGATGTTCTAAACGGTAAAAAAAACGAATTAGTGAAAGCAGTAACTTACCTTTGCAGGTCTAAATATATTACAAGACTAACTAAAATACAGTAATAGCAGTTACGTCTACTACGACTCGTCACTTTACCACTTTAAACGCAGTAAATATCTTTATTACAACTAAAAATCTGTATTCTACACTTAAAAAAATATTGTCGCATATAAATTAAAACGCAGTAAGTAGTTTTTGTACCGACAATGTTAATACTGCATGGTGGATCACTAATTTATTTCGCATGAACTACAGATTAAAATGCAGCAAAGTACTTGAATATGGTATTTTATTTAGTGTTATTCAAGTAGGTTCATATAGTGAAAACCAACTAAATTGCAGCAAAATTAAAATTTGTATCTTTTACTTTAATCGCAATATCACGTTCGAGTATGAATGCTACTGTTTAAATTGCAGTATGATCATTATTTACTGCAGTATAGTCGGTATTATTTTATAGGTGCAATTAACCAAATGCTAATTAAATAGCAGTATAAGTCGCTGTTACTGCATTATAATTGGTAACTTGAACGATGCTACTAAATTTCACTGCAATCGAGACCATATTTTACTGCGTTCTAGTCAGGATCTGTCGCTCTCTCTCTCGCTCAATCACTGTCAATCAGTCGTGTCGATTCTGCCGCGGAAGATAGACGTTTGCGTCGCGTCGCGCCGGTGCGTGTAGGCAGTGAAGACTCGTCAAGGAAGCATTTTGGGATTCTCAAGGTTTGTAAATAACATGTGCATTAACCTATTAATTTCTTACGTACCTAACATTGTAAACAATAGAAACCCAATAATTTATGATTACATTAGATCGATCAACAGAATAATTTATTATTTTATCAGTTGGGTTGTGCAGCGCGCAGGATAGTTTATTAGTTTATTTTTGTCAAATTAATAATGGCCCGTAAATAATTAAATACCTAATATGTAATATACACAACTGTATGCACGCAATGGTGTGTGTGTGTACCTATGTAGACAAGGCATAATTAGAAGGTAGTCGTAGTTTATGTAGTATGAAAAAGATTTTGGGTAAATGAATAGGTATAGATGGGACAATTTTATTGAATTTAAATATGACTTGTCATAAGTGTCAAAACAATCATATTAAAAGTTCTCAAAATAAATCTGATTTAAGTAGGTACCTACTTACTTTAACAAAACGTAAGTAGGTACCTACTTAAATCAGATTTATTTTTTTAGTAAGTATTTGTTTATTTAATGGTCCGTCCAGACCTGGCGAATGCGCTGCCCGCGAACTGCGCGCGCTCTTTTAAATCCCTACGCAGCCCCGCGCGCGGACGGCGCAGGGGGAAAAAGTGCGCGCGCGGCGCGCGAGCGGCGCATTCGCGGCACAATTCGCCAGGTCTGGACGCACCATACGATGAGTGATTTTTAATTTTGAAGAGACTTTTCACTTCAGTTAAAAATTTCAAAACATTGTTGTTTTTAAGTAAATGCTTCTTTTGTTAAAAATGAAATACACATACACAAACTCACTTCGACTATAAAGAAAATACAAATATATACCTAAAGGAAAATATGAATAAAGAAATAATAATATGTAATATCACTAAATCGCTTATGTTCCACACTATGGCATAGGCCTTAGTAAACACGCAGCAACTATTAAATTGCACCCTACCCACATTGCTCAAAACTGCTGTTTCTTGTGGGTAACTTTCTTCTAACTTGTCTTTGTTTTGTTTTGTTTGTTGTGCTTAGGTAATGGGTATATGTCTTAATTGAAGTGTTAAAATTGTAATGAAAATTTTAAGATACGTACTTTATTTATTTATCTACGCTTACTGGCACATAAACTTTATTTAAACTATGTTTACTCTGTAAGTGAATTTTGTAAATTCTTTTGAGTAAATAAATATCTTTAACCGTAAATCGAATGTTTGATTTGCTGATGGACACTTCATAGTATTTTTTTTTTACAGAATGTAATATAAGGAGGATGAGTACCAGGTCGAAAAAAATGTTGGTGCTGGTGAATGGTTAAAAAAAAACTACACCATCTATTGACATGACATATAACAAGGTCTATAGAAATAAGAACTTAAGCCAAGATAAAGAAAATGACTACCACCACTCCAATTAAAAAAAAAACCTTGCTGATACAGGTATTTGGTCTTGTTATCTATCATTTGAAGATATGAAGGAAATTGAAAACGGGAACTTTGAATATAGCAATTCTTATGAAAATATCGAACAATGCAAATTATCCGAACTTACCCCAGCTTTGTTTGACAAACAGCTTATCCAACTAACATCAGAAATCCCTGTGTCTTCAGACCTTTTGCAACTAAGTTTGGAACATTCAGCTTCGCCACTACCAGCTTTCACACAACCAACTTCGACACAACCTGCTTTGACACAACCAACTTCGATTCAACCAGCTACGTCACAACCAACTTTTATAGAAAAGTCTTTGTCACCCCCAAATCTGACCCAGCTTGTTCCAGTACAACTGGCTCAAGGAGATCAAACATCTGCCCTATCGATTCTCTCTCAGCCTGGCCTAGCGGATCTAGCTACTTCAGATACAGCTTCAAAACATTCTTTCAATGATCTTGTGACATTAGAAGATTTGTTATGTTCTGAGGTTTTGCCAACATCAACAGATATTTTCCAAACCGCGACACCATTGGCTGCAATACCAGTCTTTGAAGATTCTGACGACTCGGTGGCAGACAAAAATTATGTTCCTGTGCCGTCATTAGGAAGCAGTTCATCAGATCATACGCAAGATGTCATGTTGAGCATTTATTTTATTTTATGTTATTTTTGATAGGTACCTAAGATTTTTTGTGATTTATTTTTAAATAGGTATAAATGTGTCATTTAAGTAAAAGATCTCATGTTTCTTGTGAAAGCAAAAAGTTTCTATTTAATTGTTACCTAAGTATATTCATAGTCCCATGTGTTCAAAACGCCTAAAGTTTAGTAACATTTTTAGAAAATAAACGTTGTTCTTATACATACATAATGTCATTTTATTCTGTAAATTCTTATCTAGGACATACTCGTAAGTTGGAAAATTTGTTAAATACTACACGTGCAATTAGTTCAAGACACTAATTAAAATGCAGTAAAGAAAGTATTATACTGCAAATTACTTTGCAAAGTAGCAAATAAATCGAAAGACTTTGCAGTATCAAGTATTTTTACCGCATTTTAATTTGCATATGCGTACCTTTTTGCGTGCAGTAAATGTCATGATTTTGGAAAAAAACGTTTTATTCAGAATTGAATAAACTAAATTCATATTTTTTCTCGTAGATATCATCTTTGTTCTCACGTAGTCCTCAAGGCAATAAAAATATCCACAATACAAATTAATAAATTTAAAAAAAACAGTGTTAAAAAGTTTTTCGCACTTTACTCGAAACCGCTTTTTCTCTCATACTGCACTTTAGGGCCTGCACGGCAGGGTGCGTGTTCACGAATGAGCGCGTCCACAAGTTTGCAAAATTAACCACTAACCAACCAGTGTGAAATAATGTTAACTTCGTTTTGAGTACGAAAATTCCGGTAAAAATTATCATCGATCTGAATGTTTTATCGATTGTGTGGCTTGTAAACTGACAAAGAAAACATTTTACTGATTAAAATAACCCCAAAAAGTCAAGCATTCTAGCACTAGGTAAGCTAGCTTTGGCAGAAATATCCAAACTTAATATTATAAATGCGAAAGTGAGTTTGTTTGTTTATTTGTTTGTTACATTTTAACGCTAAAACGGCTGAACGGATTTCCGTGAAATTTGCCACAGGGGTAGACCCCTCTCCCTCGCGCACATCTGGGAGTGGTGCGAGGAGATGAAGCGCCGGGGTGTAACTCCGCTGCCGCGAGAAATCGCGGCACAGCGGACAGAGCTCCGGGAGGATCTCATGGCGGCATGGAGAGTGCGATTGTCGCAACCCAGTGCTGGGCACGCCACAATTACGGCGATAAGTCCCCTCTTTGAGGAGTAGCTGGAGAGGCGCCACGGCGTCCTCACTTTCCGCCTGACGCAGGTCCTCACCGGACATGGCAGCTTCGGGAGGTACCTGTGTAGGATTAGGCGGGAGGAAACGCCTGGGTGTCACCACTGTGCGGATCGTCCGGAGGACACGGTGGAGCATACGGTGGAGGTGTGCCCTGCTTGGGCGGAGCATCGCCGTGTCCTCGTGGAAGCGATTGGTGGCACTGACCTCTCGCGTCTGGCCCTGGTCCAGGCCATGGTACGGAGCGAGAGGGCATGGGGGGCGGTCACCTCCTTCTGCGAAGCAGTGATGCTCGCGAAGGAGGAGGCGGAACGCGTGAGGGAGAGGCAAAGCCTGCGCCCTCACTCCCCTAACCGCCGCCGCTGGAGACACCCTGGGCGTCGGGAATCCCAGGTGAATTCCCGGCCACCATAGGCGCGGGCTTGCGGACGGCGAGCAATGGGTAGCTCGCCGTCCGATAAGGACCAGGCCCGGGTCGGTGGTGACGCGTCGTGTTCCACGCGCGCCTCAAAGAGATGTCAGCACACCTGACGGGGTCCGTTAGGACCGATGCCTGCCAGGGTTGCGGAATAGTCCGAAAGGGATACCGGGACCCTGGCAACAGGCAACTGAAGGAACACGGGTGGGTTTAGTCAGTAAGAGTCTGACACGCCCTTCCGCTCCGCCCAGAGCGGGAGAAGTCATATGATGATTTCCCACCCAAAAAAAAAAAAAAAAGGGTAGACCGTGATCTGGAATAGGACGTAGGATAGGATAGGATAAGAATAGGATACTTTTTATCCCGATATTCCCCACGGAATCGAGACTTACGCGGGTGAACCGCGGGGCGCAGCTAGTATAACTAGATTTTTCTGTTTTACTCAAGAAGATTCTAAAAAGTATGCCTAAGGGTAATAAAACAGCAGGTACCCAATCAAACCGAGTTCATTATTCAACCAACAAGGCCGTTATTGTTTTAGTTTTAATTTTCAACGCGGGGTGCCTTTGTGTTTCAATAGATCATCCATCATTTATTATTTTGTTCTACAATTTCTTGTTCGAAACCAATAATATCTCGTTAATTTTGAAATTTAATTACCTATTTTGGTAAATAATAACACATAGAAATGGAGTCTTAATAGCAAAGTTTTTAAAGTCAGCCATTTTTTAGCAAAATGTATTCAGATAAGTTAGTTACCTTTTCGTTCTTTTCGAAATAATAACCATTAGCTGTCGATAACTATCTACACAGTACATCACTATACGTCAACTTCTAGCTAGCTTCACCCGAGATACAAAATATCTCGATAGCACAATGAAAATCCGACTATATGCACATTCAAAGGAATTTTAGAAACTCCCGCATTCATGGATAAACATTTATGATGGTGTTTATGGTCATAGAATGTAGGAGTAGATCCTAAAGCACTTTAATCCGTCTGTTGTCATTTGTAGATCTTTGCAATCGTGACGGGTAGCCAGAAGCCCGAACCCCGAATGTCTGACAACCAGTTATAACCACCCCTTGGTATAACTGGGTTATGGAGTTTAGGTAAGCTGTCCCTCCATGTACAAGCCCAGTATCTTCAGCTGCGCCCAGTTAGACTGGAAGCCAACCCCAAAACAAAGTTAAGAAAAGGTTAGGTAGATGACGCTAAGAGTAGATTCAAGTCAATCGTTCAGTGAGGCATCGAACTCACGACCTGAGGGCCTAGACAAGTGACAATCGCTTCGAAAGCGTTTCGTATTTCTACAACGACTTTCAACAGAATTGACATAAGCTTTTCGATAGCTTATGTCACTTTTGTACATTTTTGCCTTTTCCATCATCGTTATTGCTGATAGAATGTCACTTTGTCTAGGGCCTCTGTAACGCCAGTCTGAGTTCAATAGTTGTGCTATTTTTAGTAAACACTGAGAAAAACAGTTGAACAATTGAGGAGCTCGTGGCTGTAAAAACAGCCACAGGCTTGATCCGTCAGGTTAAGCTGCGCTTGCCGGGGTTGGTCCGTTGATGGGTGACCATCTTTAAATATCGAGACTACTCCGTGCCTCGGAAAGCACGTTAAGACGTTGGTCCCGGCTGTCAAGCCCGAAAGTCTGACAACCAGTCTTACCAAGGGGTATCGTATTACCCAGTTACTGGGTTGTGGAGGTCAGATAGGCAGTCGCTCCATGTAAAATACTGGTATTCAGCTGCATCCGGTTAGACTGGAAGCCGACCAGTATATAGTTGGGAAAAGGCTAGGCAGATTGATTGAGAAAAACAATTGAGATATCTAAAAAACCCTTGAAGGTCAGCCAACAACACCGAATATTTCTCCTTGTCCTTTGGGAGTTGGAAAAGCTCAGCAGCACTCCAGTCCATTAGCGAACGTTTCTTAACGAAGATTTTTTTCTTTAGTCAATAACTCGTTTTCGCGCTACTTTGCTCATCATTTGCATTTAGTCATACCTAGAGTTGACGGCCTAACTTTAGTAATTGGTTATACAAAAAAAGAAGAATGATATTCTTAATCTCTAATTTAATTAAATATAGCTCAAACATGTTCTTAACAACACTAGTAACTTCGCCGTTAGTTAGAATGTAACTTCTCATTACACATTTTTCACATTGAACCCTGAGCAACTTTTCTGTTTTTCAACCGTGTCCAGTAAACATTACTGGACACGGTTGAAAAACAGAAAAGTTTGTGTGCATTACTTTGTGAATCAAAACTCAAATCAAAACGTGTGACCACATTTCTAGATACGAAAATAAGGATTTTTAGACTCGACGACTTTTGAGTCGTGTCGGATTGGCGATGGAGTCTCTTCTTGAATTTACTTCACACATTATTATTCACACTTCATACATTTCTTTACTGTGGAATTCATAATTTCAATTGCGGGTATAAGTACTTTTTTTTTTTTTAATACTGTTCTCTTAGGTAGGCCATGTTCCTGCCAGGGTTGCGGAATAGTCCGAAAGGGATACTGGGACCCTGGCAACAGGCAACTGATGGAACACGGGTGGGTTTTAGTCAGTAAGAGTCTGACACGCCCTTCCGCTCCGCCCAGAGCGGGAGAAGTCATTTGATGATTTCCAACCCAAAAAAAAAAAAAAAAGATAGGCCATGTTATCGGCCTTCAAAGCCCAATCAACAGTTGTGCGGTATGTATGTACGTCCATCTGTTCCTTCATATCTTCTAAAATCTCGTCTGCTCGACGGCCGTATGCCATTGTATCCAGCAGAATATCATGCTGAGCTGGCCTACCATTTGGTGTAACCTTGAGACGCACCGCACTTTGTATATTCATTTAATTTAAATTACGTCAGTCATAGTCATAGTGTCACATTATTTATTTAGAAAAAAAAAGAAGAAAGAAAAATTGTTTATTCTGCACAAACTAAACGCACAATACAAAATAATGAGTGACATTCACTACCTATATGTACAAACTAGCCAAAAGCCTCAAATTTATTTAAAATATATTATAATGTTTTTTTTTGTTTATTGGCACCTTGCTTTTATTTTTTTGTTGTTTTTTTATAATTTAGTCGTGCTTTTGTGTGCACTGAAAAAGAAGGGGTTTTTCCGTCTATCAATTTTGAGTATTAAGTACTGAATCAGTAACAAGGAATAAAAAATGATCGGGTTTGGATTAAACAGAAAAAATACAAGCAAAAAAATAAATAATTAAAAAAATAAGAACACGACTGCCGAACGAACTAAGCAGTAAAAAACAAGTTGATAAAATTCTCATTGCAGTCATCTGGGGACCGTTCTGTGGAACACTTTTGAATCTAAGAGGTCCCCCGACTATGTCACTCGGGATGATGTAAGGATTCTAACGATACCCCCGTACATCCAAATCCATTCAGGCATTTTAAACTTATGGTGGAATGAAGAAACTCACATACATACATACATGAACCCTGAAAACATTAAACTCCTTTGTGGGGCAGTCGTGTAATTAATTTCTGCATTCAAGTCTGCAAAAACTTGATATTCACTCTTAGTCGTGCCTTTTATCTGAAAGTTGTCCCCGTATCATGTAAAAGCCACAGACAGACACGCCAAAAGTGCGGAAAATGGAAAGAGCCCCGATAAATAAAACTACTAACCAGGACTAATTGGAAAACCAACATATAAATCAGTAGCCACTCTGAGATCTGGTGCCAAAGCACGAAAACAATTGTCGGTAAGAATGGCGACGGTCTCAGTTGGCAAACATTTAGGATTTTGAAGTTAGGTTTTGTTAAATTAAAATTATGAATATGTGTTTGAGTAGTGGCTTGTAAATCTGGTTCTATGAAAGCTTTCCAGGGAGTAAGCGGATTTGTAAATCGTCTTCACACACAGATAAAATAAAATGTACTATTGCTAAGAAATATTTTTTTATCTAGCTCGATCGATCCTCAAAGATTTTTCGGTTCCTTACATAATTATAAGACTACTAGCTGTTGCCGGTGACTTCATCTGCGATCCAAGATGAAACAATATAGCATTTTTCCTTCTCCAGGTCTACCCAAGTGCCAAATTTGATCCAAATCCGTTCAGCCGTTTTAGCGTGAAAGCGTAATAAACAAATAAACTCAGCATTTATAATATTTTAGTTATGATAAGATGGCTATTAAGAGTAGAAGAAGACCAAAGAAACGATGGATGGACTGTGTGAAAGATGATATGGCTAGATAGGAGGTGACTACCTCGATTACGACTAATAAAGAAGTCTGGCAGAAAAAGATATGTTGCACCGAACCCAAATAAATTACGATAAGGACAAAATAGGATAAGGACACTTCCGTGCCTCGGAAAGCACGTTAAGCCGTTTGTCCCGGCTGTCATTCGTGGATCTTTGACAGTCGTTACGAGTCGTCAGAAGCCCGAAAGTCTGACAAACAGTGGATAAGAATATGAAGGACACAATACATTACATTAACATACAGTTATTGATATTAATATTGATATTAAGTCAACTGTTATCATATTCTGTCATATAATATCATCAATTTAAGCATTTCGACTAGGTACCTAATTCCTTACCTCAGATTATTAACAACATAACGTAACATCATGCCTGTGCGCATCGGATTATTATAATAATCACATATCGATAAGCTGGAGCTTACAAAATAATAGTAAAAATAGATTTTGAAAAAAAAAATATACAACAATGATAGGCCTAAAACGGCCACTTTGGCAGAATAATAATAGGAAAATATTATGAATCTGCGTGCAATTCATATTACGCAATAATTTATCTGTTTGACAGTTTTCTATGTTGCTTGTAGGTCAAATTAGGGGAATTCCTAATGACAGCTGTGAATTCAGGAAATGAATTGCTGTTAGAGGAATTGCTCATGTGACAGTTTTAGGCCCCCTGTACACCGATCCTCCTCCTCCTCCACAACCAACGAAACAAAAACAACTTACAATATTACATAATTAAACCGAGCATATCTTCGCCGAACAAAGAGCTTGGCCCGTATCGGGGCTATAAATAAATAAATTAGTTGGACCATTTGCGGGCCACGCTTGGCCGGCCACAAAGTTACACTTAGAGCACGCTCGGGGTGAATATAGGAAAGTTAAAGGTCACAACATTGTATAATATAAACTGGACTATGAATATACGAAGGGATTTCTTAGTTTGGATAAGACAGAAGAAAAACTGTTAGTTGATTTTGTGACCTAAGTTTCTCAGAAAGATACCTTGTGACAAAGTTGTGAAGATAATTCGATACCGTAAAATGATTGAAAAACAAATAAAAAGAAAAACAAAATAGTTGAAGCCTGTATTTTGGAGGATAAAGATTTCAAAATTCGAATTAGCTAGTTGACCCGTCAGACGTAGACCTTTCAAAATTTCAATATTGATTTTTCGGCTGTTCCCTTGGGTTTTCCTAATTATTATACATATACGGGGTGTAAGGGTAGACACCGTTATCCTTGAAACTATAGTTTACGGTAACGGTGTCAACCCTAACACCCTGTATATTATTGAGGCGAACAAAACAAAAAAAAAAAACATAGCGGTCGAGCTATTTTCTAATTTCTGAGAGACTTATGCAGGACAATTGGTTTTTATACAAACATAGATATAGGTATCAAAAATCAATCTGCCTAGCCTTTTCTCAATTTTGTTGGGGTCGATTACCAGTATTTTACATGGAGTGACTGCCTATCTGACCTAATACGTTACCCCTTGTTAAGACTGGTTGTCAGACTTTCGGGCTGCTGACACGCCGTCCCACTCCGCCCAGAGCGGGAGAAGTCATTTGATGATTTCCCACACTAAAAAAAAAAAGGCAGGCTCGGTATCGCGGTTCAATACTCAAGGCCCATCTATGAAGCTCTGTTTGCGGATTCCTACAAACTACTATGATTTGGGACTATAGGACTTAGTATTATACTGTGTTTCTTTTGTTTCAGTCATGACGAACGCTACGGCTGACACTTTAGCTGCCATTTGCACATTGCAATCAGCATTGACTATTTTAAATTCACTGCAACTTACAGATTATCTTTACCCACCTAATTGTACCCTTACAAGTAAGTTCCTAACAAGCCAAAGAAATTTCCGAGAGACATAGTATTGAGATTTGCCGTTTCATTCTTAATGATACCGATAAAATATACCGATGTCTTACGGCTCAAGTCGATAGGTCATATTTTAGATTAATGGTCTTCTCAACACAATTATTCTCGTCTTGAAAATCCTTGTCAACTTTCCTCATGGAATGAATACCGTTTCAAGAAAAACAAAAAACCGTTTCCAAAGTAGTACTTATTTGTCTAATTATCTTCTTTCTAATTTACAGATGGTGATATATATGACTACGTTATCGTGGATGCTGGCACTGCGGGGTCTGTTCTTGCGTACAGACTTTCGACCAACAGTTGCAGCCGGGTTCTGTTAATCGAAGCCGGGGGCTACCCACCCTTTGAGTCCACGGTACGTTTTTCATTAGGTACCTTCAGATTTGATACTTACATCAAGTTTGGCGTGTAAAAGATTCCCTACGTTTAAGGTTTTCATCATATACTTCGTATTTAAACTAATGAAAAACCGAAAACGCCGCTTCAATTCTAATTAACTCTATGTCTATACAGTTTTTAATGCAAGTCTAGATAGTGTAAAATAAAATAAAAAAAATGTTTTTACAGATTCCAGGAATATTTACGCTAATGCCGAAGGCGTCTTATGACTACGACACATGTTCTGTCAACGACAATTGTACAGCGCAAAACCTGCAGGACAACGTCGTCAGTATAACGCAAGCGAAAATGCTTGGCGGTAGCAGCAATATCGGACATATGTTACTCGTACAAGGAGATCCTCATGACTATAACAATTGGGCGTCAATGTTGGGTGATGATGGTTGGTTATACGAAAACGTTCTACCGTACTACAAAAAATTTGACTGACTCAGGTTTGCGTGCAATCGCTTACGCTGACGTCCATGGTTTAAATGGCATGGTTAAGATAAAAAGACAGATAGAAGAAGTGAGCAAATCTTACTTAGACACATTTGCGGAGGCCGGATGGGCTACTGTAAATGATACAACGTCGCTTACTTCATCTCTTGGTGCAACCAACCCTTTGTTCGCTATAGACGATGATGTTCGTCAGAGTAGCTCAAATTGCTATCTGGCTCGCGCGAAGGACCGTTCAAACTTGTGCGTTGCCTTATCTACCAAAGCCACTAAGATTTTGTTCGAGAATAGCACAGCTGTCGATGTGCAAGTCATCACGTCTAGTGGTACGACTTTAGAAGCGTACGCGAACAAGCAAGTGATTTTTTCTGCCGGTGCTATACACAGCCCCCATCTGCTAATGTTATCTGGCATTGAACCTAAGGAACACCTCGAGTCTCTTAACATTTCAGTGGTCGCCGACTTGCCTGTCGGCCAAGTCCTCATGGACCACAACTCCGTCGCACTTCTAATTCAAATGGGATCTAATACATCTGTCTCCGCTGGGTCTAACCCGTATGTATTTCCTGTACCAACAACTACTCTATATGTAGCGCTTAATTCATCACAGGCTTATCCAGACTACCAGACAATTAACCTCCATTTCCCTCACGACTCGTCCGGACTGACGCAGCTTTGCGCCAATTCCTTCAAGTATCGTGAAGACGTTTGCGACAAATTCGCCGCAGCTAACGTTGGGAAGAATGTGCTATTTGTGGTGCACAATATGATGATGCCAAAACCTCGCGGTAACGTAACGCTAGCAAGTACTGATCCCAACGTGGAACCGCTCGTGTATACCGGAACATACTCAAATTGCGATGACCGGTCTCTGATGACCGATTGCTTGGCAGACTTTATCAAGGTGCTGGAAACAAAGTATTTCGAATAAAATAATGCCACCCTAGTTGATACCGGGCTATGCACGGGTCTAAATGGCACTGAATTGTGGGAGTGCTATGCGTTAAACCGGCTGCCACTATGTGGCATTACTCGGGCACGTGTGCGATGGGCGCAGTCACAGACAGTGAAATGTTAGTGAAGAACGTGACAAACCTGCGCGTAGTTGACGCGAGCGTGATGCCTGCCTTAGTAAGTGGCAACATCAATGCCGCCGTCACAATGATTGGTGAACGTGGATCGTCATTCATACTTAGACAAAAAAAGATAACGATTAAGTTACGATTTCGGTTCTTTTTTTTTACATTACTATTAAATAATATTTTGTTCTATTTGTATTATTTTTGAACTGTTTATTTCTGTCCTCTTTAATATACTTTTTGAAAATAATAATTATACTTTATACCATTCCCCCTCTAAAAAGCTTATTTTATTCACTGAAAACAGTGAATAAAAAGCACTTTAAGTCACTGTTTTGGTGTTTGAATTTAGAATACATCAATATATTCGAACTCCATCTCAATGCTGTTCAACCTCCTTGCGAAAAAATACTCGATACAAACTCCGATGTGATTGGTTAACATTTTGGACAAGGAATTTAGAATAAAAACTGTTTAGTGTTCTTTGCTGTCATTAGTAAATTGGCGCTATTTTAATTACTGTTAGTTGTATGAACACAAAGTTTAGTGTTACATCATAATAAATCGATTGAAAATGCATTCAAGTGATGAAGAAAATGTGTTAAAACCTGAGTTTATGAAAGAGAGGGCGGCCGATATAGTAGAAAACTTGCTATCCAGCAAATCACGGCTGGTTTACATCAAAGCCTACGATGAGTTTCGCAAATGGAAAAATGAAAATCAAGCTTCTGGAACATTTTCAGAGTCTGTTTTCCTAACTTATTTTAATGAGTTGTCGAAGAAAAAGAAGTCATCGACATTTTGGAGTACGTATTCTATGCAACGGTGTACTATAAAACCAAAGGCATAACATTGACATAATAACATATTTGAAGTTGCAAGTTCTTTTTCTCGTAGTCATGGTATAAAGTATAGTATGCAACTCTTGAATAAAACGGATTTATATCGAGGGCCATGAATCAGTCGCATCGCTCAGACTTAGCGAGTGATTCAATCATCATGAATCACTCCCTACGGTCGTGATTCAATCGTTAGAATCCTTCACTTGCTCGTGATGCATCTATGGCCCTCGCTTTAAATCCGTCCTTTATTCACTAATTGCATAATATACTATTCATCTTGCGTAAAATGTTTTTTAATTTTATTGTTGTCTTCTTCCTCACATGAAAGAGTTTCCTTTTGGATACTGCAGGGTTATACACTGAGTTTATTGATAAAATAATTCCAAAAATGTAGGTAAATGCATTTTCTATATCATGGCATCATCGGCTGTTTCTTTGGGTTTTCCTAATTATATATGTATTTGAGGCGAACAAAACAAAAAACATATCGGTCGAGCCATTTTCGAGTTTCTGCGAGACTAACGCAGAACAATAGATTTTTGTACACAATATATAGATATAGATATCAAAAATCAATCTGACTAGCCTTTTCCCAACTATGTTGGGGTCGGCTGCCAGTCTATCTAAAAACTAATCGGCCGAATTTTGATATGATTATGGGGAACGAAATGGTTCTAGTCTCAAGTTCGTTCAAAATTCGGCCGATTAGTTTTTAGAACTTCTGTTTTTTGACCCTCCTTTAAAATTTGCGAAAGTGTACATCCGGTATTTAACAATGTTAGTTACGCGGAATTGGACTATTAACGACGAAATAAAGATGAGGCAAGGACACCTGAATCTAGAATAAACTTTTAGTTTAAATAAAAAATATCGTTTACTTTGTTAAATACATACGAATAACAATGACAATACCGCGAAGTAGGAACTATATAAACAATATATATTCTCAAGATAGATATTAATTAACATACTGAAATAATATCAAAATTAATTTATTTTTAATTGCACATCTGTATAAGCATTTCTTTAGACGTCTCATGCAATTATTTTGGTATAAATACTGAGCCATGATCATCAAACGACATCTTCACTTCGGGCCTTCAGTAGTGAGCAGATACAGCAAGTAAGTACCGTATTGATCTTTTTATTTCCTGAATATTCTAATCTCACATATTTTCAATTAATCGTCTTCTTATTTTTTAAATTGTCTTGTGTTTAACCCTAAAATGATCACCGTCTGATCCATCTTTACTACTCATGGCTTATGCCAACATTCGAAGGCAGATTAGATGTCAACCTTACAGACAAATTTTGAAATATAATCTTATCTTAATAAAATCATAACCCTTCCTTTGGGATTTGCCGTAGTCGGATAAAAACTCCTCAGAACAATATTATGCAGCCGTTGGGTCCAAAGGTACTTCTCAAGTCTCTGCATGTTTTTAGCGTTCCGTACCCGAAGGGTGAATAACAGAACCCTATTACTAACCCTCCGCTGTCCGTCCTTCTGTCTGTCAGCGGGCTGTATAACCATAATCGGCAGACAGTTATTTTTGCAGATTTTGTATTTCTATTGCAGGAAATAATAAAAATTAAATTAAAAATTAAAGGCGGTTTTTATACAAGAAAATTGCTTTATGAGGCGTTTTTCGAAAATATTTAGTATTCGATATTGTACGGTGCCAGGGACCCTTCATGGGCGAGACCGACTCGCACTTGCCAGGTTTTTTGTTATTTGTTATGATTTTAATCATATAATTATTATCCTTTTAGTTCAAGTAACAGAGATTCAATAGTGTTAGTGTTGAACTTAAATCTAGTGTTAGTAAAAAACAAAAGATGTTGGTGGCAAAAATAATTTATTTCTTAATTACGTATCTGTTTCACTATATTTATACACTAGCTTTCCTCTGCGGCTTCGCCCGCATGGAGGTCGAAAATTATCCCTAGGGAACGATCCTTTCCGATCCGTGAGGGTGTTGTTAAGAATCATACTGAAAGTCTAAGTAATAAATTCGCCACATTTTTTATCAATGGGAAATTTTACCGGATTTTTATATATGGGGTGCGGTCGGCCGTCGTCTAGCGGTTGTCTACAAGTCATAACAATGACCTCTGCAGAAAATTTGCTCAATTTTGCTTATAATGAAATTGGGATAATTTTTGTACTAAAAACGTGAATTTCAAATAGAAATAACTTAAATTAATTACTTTTTTGTAATGTTATTAAGCTACCTAGGCGCCCTCTTTCGGACAGGGTTTTTGTTAGTTGGTGTAGTTGGTGGAGTTTCTTGCCGGCTTTTCTCCATAGGAAGCGACCAATAAATTGGAACCGTGCACCTAGCTTCTGACGTTTCTTATGCGCCCATGTAGGTTTATGTGAAATAAAATATTTTGTTCTTTTTTTGGTTTAATTAATAGTTGTTAGTGAAGTTGCAGACTGAGAAACCAATTACAGGCACTTTTGAATTGTCAAGGGGTCTTTCAGCCAGAAAGATGAAGCTAGTTGCCCATTACAAAGCGTAGTAGCGTTTCTATGAAGAAGAACGGGCAAGAAACTCCACGGACACGGACTATAAGACTTATCACTGTGTTTCTTTTGCTCTTTATAAGCTGTCCAAGTTCGTAAACCGTGACGCCGTGCTTATTGCCATAGCTACTTAGAGTCAGTTCTAAGATACGGAGTATATTTTTGGGGTAACCCGACAGACAAGAATAACGTTTTCATCGCACAAAAAAAATGCGTACGCGCTTTATGTAATCTACATTCAATGGACAGTTGTAAGCCATATTTTAAATCCTTGAAGCTTCTAACATTACCGTCATTATATATCTTTGAGGTGGCAGTGTTGGTTAGACCCAACCCACAGCTTTTCAAAATAAGAGCCCCAGCTGATCCACGGTTAGGAAAAAAAAACAGCCTCCTCTCAGTAAAACCGCCCTCCCACGTAAAAGCACTTATCGTATGGCTCCAGTAATTTTCCAGACACCATTAACTTTATTATTATTTGTATGCTCTCGAGTAAAATGTAGCGAACTGACCATCTTATAACATCCTAATGTATTAAAACCTATGTTTACGAATAAATTTGATTTGATTATTTTGTTTCAGTCATGACGAACGCTACGGTTGCCAGTTTAGCCACCATATCGACATACCACTCAGTGTTTGCCTTTTTGAATGCACTGGGGTTGACAGCTAATTTTTACCCACCTAATTGTACATTTACAAGTAAGTTCCTAAGCGAATAGTATTGAGGTTGGCCGTTTCATTCTTAAGTCCGTTCCGTAGGATTTTTTTTCTATAACTGAATAATTCGTCTCACCCCATAAAAAACTCAGTAAAGTAACTACCTATAAATAAAATGATCTTTTTTCAAATAATCCTTACTTGTCCTAGATTAGTAGGTTAGTCCCCTCAACATGTGAATAATATCTGCGTTAAAATCTTAACAATAACGGAGACTAATCGAACTAGTAAGTGTAAAACTTACTATAAAAATCAATAAAAAAGATAGTTTATATGTCACTTTGGCCATTTCTAAATCTAGTAAGTGTTCGGAACTTACCAGTTTAGGTAATGGTTAATTGACTCGGTTTAAGGCACGTTATCAAGACAATTTACCATCAAAAAACCAAGTAAGCAGTTCTTGCGCTCTCTCGAAAAAATTAGTTTGAAGCACTTACTGGGTTTTGATATGGGGCAGCCGAATTACACAATAACATTATTGAAGTATACCGATGTCTTACGGTACAAGTCTATAGTTGTATAAATAAACAATTTTAAACGACGGATTTTGGTTTAAACCGTTTATTTACAACTATTCAGTACTCAAGTCTATAGGTCAGAGATGAACAATATACAGGGTGTAAGGGACAGCCCTCCACAAATTAACAGGGGGCATTCAGCTTCTTATTTTGAATCCTATTCCACCGAAAATTTTCTCAGGTTTTTTTTTTTTTTCACTTATTTTTTTTATTTTAATGTTAAATTATATTATCTGTAGGCAGCAGTCCATACAAGTAAATAAAACAGCTAAAGTAAAAAAACGTCGCGTTAAATTCAACATTTACATTGATAAATAACACGGCGCGAGCGCGCCCCCCCTGCCACGGGGAGTGCGGCTATGTGGGTTATGCCACGGTAACGATACATTGCGTGTGAGGTAATAAAACAAATCAGGTTTATTGGATTCCCATGTACCGGCCGTCTTAGTATGATATACTGAATTCATTCCGTCAGTTTAACCTTTTAACCGCCCGACTTCATAACGGTTGTCGTGCCCCCAACGCGTGGCATCGAAAAATCGAAAGTTTAGTTAGTAAATGATTAAACGAGTGTCGTAAATATACGACTCTGGCGAAATGGGCACGAAAATATTTGTCGGATAAATCCGCCGTAAGCGGTTAAAAGGTTAAGGAGGTCTGTTCCTTACACCCGATATTATACAACTAACTATTACTTAACTAATGAAATCCTTCCTAATATTAATTAAAACTAACTATATAAATAAACAATTATTATATAGAATATGGCGTCAAAAATTTCCTCCGTATCGCTGTCGGCTGGTAATATACCCAAGAGACTGGCGACATTGCCACGTTGTATGGCAATGCTTAGCCTCTGACCAAGGTAAAAGCCAGCCCTTGGATCACGGGAAGTGTCAAACAGCCGTTTGGAGATTTCATTGAAAAAAACCTCAGAGATTAGTTATGGTCTTCTCAATACAATATTCTCGTCTTGAAAATCCTTGTCAACTTTCCTCATGGAACCAATATAGATTCGAGAAAAACAAACAATCGTCTCCAAAGAAGTACGTACATATTTTTCTAATTATCTTATTCATTTCGTTTAGCAATAAATCAGTATTTAAATGAGTGCTCCTGACGAAATTTAAATATTCTATTTCTAATTTACAGATGGTGATATATTTACCCACATCATCGTGGGTGCTGGTAGTGCGGGGTCTGTTCTTGCATACAGACTTTCGACCAACACCAGCAACCGGGTTCTGTTAATCGAAGCAGGGGGCTACCCACCCTTTGAGTCCACGGTACGTTTTTCATTAGGTACCTTCAGATTTCATACTTACATCAAGTTTGGCGTGTAAAAGACTCCTTACGTTTAAGGTTTTCAACATATATTTCGTATTTAAACTAACGAAAAACCGAAAACCCCTCTTCAATTCTAATTAACTCTATAACTATACAGATTTAATGCAAGTCTCGATAGTGTTAAATAAAAAAAAAATGTTTTTACAGATTCCAGGAATATTTACGCTAATGCCGAAGGCATCTTATGACTACGACACATGTTCTGTCAACGACAATTATACAGCGCAGAACCTGCAAGACAAAGTCGTCAGTCTAACGCAAGGGAAAATGCTTGGCGGTAGCAGCAATATCGGACATATGGTACACGTACAAGGAGATCCTCATGACTATAACAATTGGGCGTCAATGTTGGGTGATGATGGCTGGTTATACGAAAACGTTCTACCGTACTTCAAAAAACTTGAAAATTTGACTGACCCAGGTTTGCTTGCAACCGCTTACGCTGACGTCCATGGTTTAAATGGCATGGTTAAGATAAAAACACAGATAGAAAAAGTGAGCAAATATTACTTAGACGCGTTTGCAGAGTTCGGATGGGCTACTGTAAATGATACAACGTCGCTTACTTCATCTCTTGGTGCTACCAACCCTTTGTTCGCTATAGACGATAATGTTCGTCAGAGTAGCTCAAGTTGCTACCTGACTCGCGCTAAGGACCGTTCAAACTTGTGCGTTGCGCTGTCTACCAAAGCCACTAAGATTTTGTTCGAGAATAGCACAGCTGTCGGTGTCCAAGTCATCACGTCTAGTGGTACTACTTTAGAAGCGTACGCGAACAAGGAAGTGATTATTTCTGCCGGTGCTATACACAGCCCCCAGCTGCTAATGTTGTCTGGCATTGGACCTAAGGAACACCTCGAGTCTCTTAACATTTCAGTGGTCGCCGACTTGCCTGTCGGCCAAGGCCTCATGGACCACAACTCCGTCGCACTTCTAATTCAAATGGGATCTAATACATCTGTCTCTGCTGGGTCTAACCCGTATAAATTTCCTGTACCAACAACTACTCTATATGTAGCGCTTAATTCATCACAGACTTATCCAGACTACCAGACAATTAACCTCCATTTCCCTCACGACTCGTCCGGACTGACGCAGCTTTGCGCCAATTCCTTCAAGTATTCTGCTGAAATTTGCGACAAATTCGCCGAAGCTAACGTCGGGAAGAATGTGCTATTTGTGGTGCACAATATGATGATGCCAAAATCTCGAGGTAACGTAACGCTAGCAAGTACTGATCCCAACGTGGAACCGCTCGTGTACACCGGTACATACTCAAATAGCGATGACTTGCTTCTGATGACCGATTGCTTGGCAGACTTTATCAAGGTGCTGAACACAACGTATTTCGAAGAAAATAATGCAACCCTGGTTGATACCGGACTATGCCCGGGTCTAAGTGGCAGTGAATTTTGGGAGTGCTATGCGTTGGAAATGTCTGCCACTATGTGGCATTACTCGGGCACGTGTGCGATGGGCGCAGTCACAGACAGTGAAATGTTAGTGAAGAAAGTGACAAACCTGCGCGTAGTTGACGCGAGCGTGATGCCTACCTTAGTGAGTGGCAACATCAATGCCGCCGTCACAATGATTGCTGAGCGTGGATCGTCATTAATACTTAAACAATAATATAACGATTATGTTACGACAAAAATTTAAAAAAAAACATTTGCATTTTTTTTTACATTATTATTAAATACTATTTTGTTTTATTTGTACTATTTTTGAACTGTATTTCTGTACTCTTTAATATACTTTTTGAAAATAATAAACTTTCATCATGCGTAAAATGTTTTTTATTTTTATTGTTGGCTTCTTCCTCACGTGAAAGTTTCCTTTTGGATACTGCACGGTCATAGACTGAGTTTAATGATTAAATAATTCCAAAAATGTAGGTGAATGCATTTTTTATATCATTGACAAAAATATTTCACATTAAAAACTCCGTACAAAGACTTAAAACCGTCATAAAGTACCTGCTGGTCCAAAAACTAATACAACACATTGTGTACAGTCAACGACACGTCCGTGCGGTTGAATGTACTAAGTTATGGCAAATAGCTTTGCCAACAAAATTGTTCTTATAATAAAAATGAGTTGATTTTGATTGCTCACTTGCACCACATATCATGCATCATTCGGCCTGTCATTTTCAAACGATTGATAAAAACATAGTGCTGCTTTGAGAATTCGTTTAGCGCTAATGAACGTATTGGGTGTTTTGTTTTCGTGTACCAGTAAAATGTCAGCTGCAGCTATAGCTCTGTCTGAGATCCAAACCATACAGATGGCATTGACGGTGGTGAGTTCCAAGGAACTCACCAACGTCAATGCCATCTGTATGGTTCTATAATCTCTCTCTAATCAGTTGGATCAGGCGCCACGCTTTGAGTGCCAAGGCACTCAAAGCGTGGCGCTATCCAACTGATTATGCTCGCAAACAAGACGCCGCCGCCGCGCCACGGCTGCGCCACCGCCGCTACACCGCCGCGCCACCGCCGCTCCACCGCCGCTCCACCGCCGCGCCACCGCCGCGCCACCGCCGCGCCACCGCTGCGCCACCGCCGCGCCCCCGCCGTGCCACCGCTGACTATTACAGTATCAACCTAGTTATTCCACACGACTCGCCCGCACTGCTTCAGGTCTATGTCTACGTTTTCAAGTACTCTGACGACATCTGCAACAGATTTAATGCAGCTGCCAATAGGCACGACGACCTTTTAGGCTTTAATTTGTTGAAGGTGAAATTTCGAGGTCAGGTGTTACTTGCAAGCGTTGTACCTACTGTCCATCCGCTGGTGTACACCACAATGTATAGCGATAAATCTGACTTGAAGCTGGTGAATGCTTGGTGGATTTCGTCTTAGTATTAAACACGACATACTTCAGAAGTGTAAATGCGATGCTGGTTGATATGGGGCTGTGCTCAGGCAAGTGTGGTGCTGAATTCTGGGAGTGCTATTCATTGGTTATGTCTGGTTCAATGATGCAATTGGCGAGCACATGTGCTATGGGTTCGGTCATTGATACTAGCATGCGAGTAAAAGGCGTAAATGCCTTGAGAGTCATCGATGCAAGCATAATACCGGCGCAAATCAGCGGCGACATCAGCGCAGCGGCGCTGTTTCTATGATCGCTGAACATGCAGCAGATCTTATCCTTAAGGCGTGGCAGATCCCTACTTAGAAAGGAACAGCTTAATTGATGCCTTTATTTATCTGAACTTGAAGCTACCTTTATTTATCTGAACTGGAACCTTACTACTTTACTTACTTCGTACTTTTATAACAAAAATTTTATCTCATTCCATTCATTACCAATGTTTTTTTTTAATTTATACTTTTTCAGTATACTTTTTTTTATTTACTATCAGAATTATTGTACTTACTGTATTAATTCGAACATTTTTATTTTTTATTTTACGATTTTGATATAATAATAAATTAAGGTAACATTCACTGTATTTTTCGTGTATAAATCGTTCAATCTATGATGCTTATCGGTAAAATAAGTTCAAAAAACAACCGACTTTAGTTTAATTTCAGAAATCAGTGTCTTCTTTCATATCGGTTTTCAATTTTTGTAGTTGTTTTTTTGTTGTTTTGTACCTCACACAAAATTCGAAAACACACATCGTCCATATAGTGGTGGTGCAGAAAATACGTATTATTGAAGCTAACTCCAATACTATGCAAGCGAAGTTAATAACTGAAGCATGACCTATCAAACAAAAAAATTATGGTGGAGAAATCGCGTTACAAACACACAAAAAAAAAGAAAAAAAATACATGTGAATTGAGAACCTCCTCCTTTTAGAAATCGGTTAAAAGACACACAAAATGTCGTTGAATATCGGTCTAGTTACATTTTGTTTTAAATAGAACTACCCCAACGTACTACAAAGTTGTGAAAAGGCAGACGATGCTGCGTCTACCCATACACCTTATACAGTACTAAGGCTGTAGGGCACCTGTGGGACCAAGGAAGGTCTATTCTTAGCCATAAACGTGGCTATTGAACTCCCCAGTTGCAAGTTAAAAATACTTTAAAATGACAATTTCATGATAAAGTTTTCAACTTTATATACCTTTAAGTGAAATTTTGTGTACCAATGATGGTAGTTTTCCTAAACTGGACAAATATTTTAATATGTCGCTTATTTTATTGCGATATAAAACGGGTTTTATAGTTAATTATATGCAAATTTTAGTTACCACGAAGTTATTTGACTTTTAGCATTGTCAATTAAAACTAATAATTACTACATATTGTTAAAGGCAGAATTTTTGATAGAATTATTAGCAAAACCTATAATTTCAGCGAGATTGGAGGCAAAGATGACGCCATTTCAAAATTAAATCAATCCAGTAACTGGGTAATACTATACCCCTTGGCAAGACTGGTTGTCAGACTTTCGGGCTTCTGACGACCCGTAACGACTGTCAATGATCCACGAATGACAGCCGGGACCAACGGCTTAACGTGCTTTCCGAGGCACGGAGGAGTCTCTGTTTGTAAAGATGGTCACCCATCTACGGATAAACCCCGGCAAGCGTAACTTAACCGGATGGATCGACCCGTGCGGCTCTTATTACTTAACCACGAGCTCCTCCAAATAGACATACCTACCTTTGAGACTTTATTATAATTTGCGACGAAAAAATTAAGAGTGCGTCAGAGGACATGAAAATTAGTCGATTCGTCGCAAGAGCCGCTAAAATAGACACAACATCTAAATGTCTGCTATGATCGTATTTTCAACGCTAGAAAGTAAAGGCAACAAAAGATTGTTATAATTAATTCAACCGTGAAATCCGCCAAGCAGGAAATACCGTCATTATCTGGCAACGGAGACAGTTTTAAGTCCTCCCCGTTCGAGGTAAAGAACAGTCGCAGGATTTACGTATTTCCGGTTGACCGTTTCGAGGAGATTTTATCTCAATTCTTTAGAGGTGAAACATAAGGGTGTGTAGAATGAAGAATAAAGTAGCATAAGCATATAGAGCATAATCAGCCTATAATGTTTGGGAACATTATATTTAACAACATTACAACAACAACAACAACAACATTATTATTTTTATTATTAGCAGTGGGCTGCTGGGTCACAGGTTTCCTCTCGGTGAGAGGGAGTGGACCGTAATCCACCACGTGGGCCCAGTGCGGGTTGGTGGATGTCACACAAATTCGTATATTTGGTTCTAGGGCATGCTGGTTTCCTCACGATGTTTTCCTTAACCGTTTTGAGTGCAGCGATGATGAAATAATTTACACAAAGCGTCTGTCAGGGTTTGAACCTACGACCTACAACTCGTAAGTCGTGGCCGTTACGACTGGGCCACCACCATTACAGAATCAAAATCAAAAGTCATTTATTCAAACTAGGCTGAGAAACAGCCCTTTTCGAACGTCAAAATTACATAAGATAGTCCCCAAAACGCTCACCCTTTACCACTTCCTAGTGCTTCAGCTGGGAAGAAGAAGTAGCGCAACAATCTCCCCAGCAGCACCGCTGTCTGTTCAGTTAGTAAAAATTATTCTATATAAAAGTATGCAAAATCATTTACATTACGCCATACAAAGAATAAAGTAATTTTCCATTAAATTATAACTAATGCCATCAGAACCCACAGTCACATGAGCGAAGCCGCGGGCACAGCTAGTGAAGAATAAGGCGCGAAATATTTGGGGTATTTATTAAGCCTTGCTTTTGAATGCCCAGTGATTGCCCAGCCAAACAACATTTATATGCTACGCTTGAATTATTTGAGCCGATTTAAATCAAGACACTTATAAGAAAATATTAAATGTTGCAACTATTAAAGGCAAAAGGGAAAAAGATAATATTTATTTTATTTATGTACTTTACACTCAAACAAATTGCTCGAAAACACAATGGTTCATCGCACAACGTAACCGTATACAGCAAGTCAGTTTCACAGACGTTTTTTTCTTAGTATTCTCTCGCGTCCAGGATCTGGGGGCTCTTTTTATTATACCCAGATTTTAAAACCGTCGCTAGGTATTATTATTAAAATTAATGATAATACCTACTGTAATGAGAATGCCTTTATATTTTTAGGGTTCCGTACATCCGAATGAAATACGGAAACTTTATAGGATCACTCGTGTCTGTCTGTCTGGCTGATTGGCTGGCTGGCTGGCTGACTGGCTGGCTGGCTATCTGTACGTCTGTCACAGCCAATTTGCTCCGAATCTAATGGGCCGATTAACTTGAAATTTGGTACAAATAATGTAGCGAATAATGTAGCGTGAAATTAATTTTCAATATGGGGTCATTTTTGGGGGGCAAATAAGAAGATTTATAAAATTAGTTTTGCAAACTATACCATACTACATATCAAATGAAACCATATCATTTCATTAGAATACCTCACCTAAAAAATATTAATAATTTTAAAATAAACAGTTTTTTAGTTATTTAAGAAAATGTACGAAAATTTACCATTCTCCCACCCTTATCTCTGAAACTACTGAGCCTATTTTTTTTAGAAAATGGTTCCATACTTATAGATTACAGGAAAACCTATAAAACTTCTTAAAGGTTTTCAGATAGCATGGCGAATCTCTTAATCTTGTGAAAGAAAAAAATGTGTGTTTATTGGCATTGTAGCAGAAAAATACACCTTATAACGCGCAATGTATGGGAGAACATGTTTCAACGTTTGTTCTTGGGTTAAATTCATCCCAACTACGGAACTCAACATTGTGCGTGGCAAAAACGTAAGAAAATTTGAATTTCGCGGGCTACCTTAGCCGTTCATGTGACCACGACTTCTATGGATTTTTTCTTACTAACAATTGTCTGGACGAGATAAATATAATACTGTAGTAAGATTATTTCTTGTTTTCAATTTATTTTGCTACCTACTTCTTCTTATCACAGGAGGAGCTCGTGGCTACGTAATAACAGCCGCACGGGTCGATCCATCAGTGTAAGCTACGCTTGCCGGGGTCCGTGGATGGGTGACGATCTTTACATACCGATACTCTTTGCCTCGGAAAGCACGTTAAGCCGTTGGTCCCGACTGTCATTTGTGGATCTTTGATACTCATTACGGGCCGTCAGAAGCCCGAAAGTCTGATAACCAGTGTTACCAAGGGGTATCGTATTACCCACTTACTGGGTTGTGGAGGTCAGATAGGCAGTCGCTCCATGTAAAATACTGGTATTCAGCTGCATCCGGTTAGACAGGAACCCGACATCAACATGGTTGGTAAAAGGCTAGGCAGATGATGATGACTTCTTCTTATCGTGTTTTATTATTTGCTACTTTTGATTGTACACTGAATACTATACAGTAATCTTTCTCCCTTAGGTTAGTTTATGTATGGATGTGTGTAACTGATGTAACACACATACATACATAAACTCACTCTCTTTTCCCATGCTGGCAGGCAGAAACTATAGAACGGCACTTGCCCTGATCCTAACATATTGAAATCCTTTCCCACGTATTAAAAAAAAACAACATAACTTTGGTAGTTAGGTGAAAGCAGCAATGTCTAAAAAATATTCCTTCAACAATCTTTCCTTCAAGATGGTCCAACTAATATCTGACGTCACAACCAGCTCGTATTGTAGTCGAGCAAAACTTTTAACAATCTCGCAACGAATAACGTTCACGAAACATGTACGCAACACTTCGCAGTTTGTTCGCTGATAACCTCGTCAACGTTACGTTAAGTTGAAACTCCGCCGAAGAACTAACTATCTTGTTGAAAAGTGGGTGCAACAAAACATGGCAGCAACAGAAAACCCGTGGTCTTGGAACAACTCAATGAGTTCTTGCTAAGAGGTTTTTAGTAGGTACAAAACATAATTTTGTAAGTCTTCAAAAAGAAAAAAAAAAGTAATAATAACTAAAACCCAACAACGGCTAAAAAGGTATAAACAAGACACCACAGACAGAAAAATTAAAAATCCGGATTCACACGTGTTAGGTCATAAATCGAACAGTTACGTGTGACTCCGGATTTTTTTTTTTTTTTCTTAGAAATTATGCCTCTGACAAAAAATCTGCCGACAGAACGTAAGCCAGCTGGTAGGTAGCTTCATGAATGAATCTTTTACACACAGTGACCTCAATTTTGGTCATATTTTTATTATTTAGTTTGTTTGAAAATTGAAATTTTTCGATTATTTTGTTTATTATAATTTTTAAGATTACTGGCCACTAGCCCTACCCGTGTGTGAAATTAATGTCTGTTTTTCACACATCCAAAACCAACCATTTATCTGGCAGGAAACACACTTGACTCTAACAAAAATTTTCACTTTAAGACTTAATATTTCGCAAACGGATCCCAACGACACCCCATACCACGGGATAGACGAGAAAAAAAAAACAAACAACATTTTTGACAATTTTAAATTGTTAAAAAATTCGTTTACCCATCCCATAACAGAGTTAATGGCTCCTCTCACCCAACGGTGTGCGAGTGGTACAAGTTATAAGATGTACCGAGGGTCCATTTAAATATGGTAGTTTAACATAGGTACTAAAGTAAACAAGGGAACCAACGAGGACCCAATAGTGGTGGTAGCTCGTTGCACAGAAATAATGCTGCACGACAGGTTTCTCGAGATGGCGCAAACCATTTCGGGAACCTCAAATGTAATTAATTTCAACTGGGTGAACGGCGTTCCGGGCTGCGGGAAGACGACGTGGGTGGTGAGGCACTTCGATGGGGAGAACGACGTGGTGGTAACTACGACATCTGAAGCGGCAAAAGACCTGAGAGAGAAGCTCTCGCACCGCTTAGGCGATAAGGAAAAGACTAAGGTGCGAACTATGGCCTCCGTTCTAGCTAATGGCTTTAAGAAGGGAGACAGGTGCCATCGTTTGACGGTGGATGAGGCCCTTATGAACCATTTTGGGGCCATAGTCATGGCCGCTAAGGTGTCGGGTGCAAACGAAGTTGTCCTCATCGGGGATGTCAATCAGCTACCATATTTGGACAGGGAAAACCTATTTCCACTCAGGTACACCCGTCCAGATATGGTGATTGCGATCACCCAGGAATTGCTCTGTACTCACCGGAACCCCATGGACGTCGCGTTCGCACTGAGTGACATCTACGGTGGGATCTACTCGTCAAAAACATCTACGAGTAACATTCACTCACTGAGGGTATGTGGCTTCTCCGGCGCGGATATCCCGAAAAAATCCCAGAACACGCTATTCCTGGTGCACACACAGGAGGAGAAATCCTCACTGAGTGGCCAGGGGTACGGATCTGGCGAGGGTTCCCGCATCCAGACCATCCACGAATCTCAGGGTCTCACATACGAGCGCGTCATCATCATCAACACCCGAACAGAAAAGACCTGTGTCTATTACACCGACGACGCAAGTGATGCCAGAGGCCGTTTCGCCAAGAAAGCAATGGATGCACCAACACAAACAGTTGTCGACTGTCTGACTGTCTTAAGGTTGTACCTTAAGACAGCAATAATGCATCGCAACATGGCGATCGTGGAGGCGCTGATGACACTTTGCAATTCCCTCCCTCCCACTTTTCACATCCCTCACAGCAGTAGTCAGTAAGAAAATAACTTCCCAAGACTATAAGCTTGACAATAAAAAATAAAAAAAAATATATAATATATATATATATATACGTTAACATAATTGAGAAGTCAACATGCATGCATACATCAAACACAATAATAAAAAAAAAAAAAAAAAAAAAGTCTTATCTTTAGTTTATTGTTCATTTAAGTCATAACTCACATAGTCATAAAGCCTAGAATAAGTTCGTCTCATTACTATAGTTATACAGCTGTAGCTTAAAGTAAATTTTAGTTATTAAGTAGTTATTCAAGGTGATGGACAAATAGTAACAAGATTTTACATAATTATAACTAAGCATAAGTTGTGACGGCTCCACCTGTGGTGGGGCGGAGTAGCATTAAGCATTGCCTGTAAAGTAACACATAAGCGAATAAAATAAAAAATTTGAGTCATAAGGGCGCGGACCAAGAGTCTGCGGACGAATTGTAAGGAAGGAGTGTGGTTTTAGCCGGTAAGAGTCCGGCATTGCCCAGACTGGTTCGTATGTGAAGCAGCCTGGACGAGGATTTCCCACTCCTGCCAAAAAAAAAAAAAAAAAAACAGGAGAACCGACAGAATTAGTCACATTGCTCGGAATGGATGGCCGATGGGGCTGAAAGTTTCTGGAGTGGTGACCGCTTACCGGAAGATGTAGCGCAAGGTGGACCGATGACGTTGTGAAGGTCCTGTATCCTTGACAACGTCATACGCTGGAAGCGGGAAGCACAGAACTGCTCGAAGTGGCGGTGCTTCGGGGAGGCCTATGTCCAGCAGTGGAAGTGGAAGTCTTTCAGCTGAAATGATGGTGATGAGTAAAGTAAACACCACTTATTTGGTGATCATAGATCAATCTCAATCATTATTAAGTATTTTATTCTATCAAAAGTTTGTCATTTGCTGAAATACATTGACCAAGATTTTCCAAATTCATCTTGACCATGTGAAATTTTGAAAATCCACTCTCATAGTTACTTTTTTATAAATATTCGTCACTACCTCTTACAGTTTACGCCAAACTATCGTTATAACTTCCAGTTAACTTGACTATACAGTTTAACTACGACTGCAGCCGTCGCCCTTTGGATTTGTAATTAACACGAGAAAAGTTAATAAGCGCTGATGAAATCTTATGCGTGTTTAACTATCCAGCTAAGAACTATTAAATGAACCCTGTTTGTTAATTAAAAACTAACTTTAAGGTGCTGTTGTTCGTTGAACTTTTTCTTACGGTAAAATATTTTCTGTGCTTGCGGAATGGTTACTGCTATTGAGAATTTGTTGCTAAAAGCAAAGCAAAAAGTTTACTCAAAAGAAACAAAATCAAAAGTTTAATGCGGGTACATTAAATATCGTTTATTACAATGAACTTAGGTACTAAAATACACAACAAACTTATAACATCGCGAGAGTCGCGGAGGATGCGTAAGTATAGTATAGTACGTAGGCACGTCTTTACGTCTTTTCCCGTCCGTGATCAGAACTAAAACTCCTCGCTAGCAACAGCGACGGGCTTTTTATAATACTCAGAAAGTAGGTACTTCAAGCGATTCATTACTTTCGGTGTTGTAGCCTGACGACGTGATGTCCAACATCCCCCACCCGACCTACGGACCAATAGGCGATTGCGATTTGCCTTTTATCTGAAATTTGTCCCCGTATCATGTAAAAGCCACAGACAGTGACGCCAAAAGTGTGGAAAATGGAAAGAGCCCGGATAAATAAAATTACTAACCAGGACTAATTGGAAAACCAACATATAAATCAGTAGCCACTTTGAGATCTGGTGCCAAAGCACCAAAACAATTGTCGGTAAGAATGGCGACGGTCTCAGTTGGCAAACATTTAGGATTTGTTAAATTAAAATTATGAATATGTGTTTGAGTAGTGGCTTGTAAATCTGGTTCTATGAAAGCTTTCCAGGGAGTAAGTGGATTTGTAAATCGTCTTCACACGCAGATAAAATAAAATGTACTATTGCTAAGAAATATATTTTTTTATCTAGCTCGATCGATCCTCAAAGATTTTTCGGTTCCTTACTTAATTATAAGACTACTAGCTGTTGCCGGTGACTTCATCTGCGATCCAAGATGAAACAATATAGCATTTTTCCTTCTCCAGGTCTACACAAGTCCCAAATTTGATCCAAATCCGTTCAGCCGTTTTAGCGTGAAAGCGTAATAAACAATTAAACTCAGCATTTATAATATTTTAGTTATGATAAGATGGCTATTAAGAGTAGAGGAAGACTAAAGAAACGATGGATGGACTGTGTGAAAGATGATATGGCTAGATAGGAGGTGACTACCTCGATTACGACTAATAGAGAAGTCTGGCAGAAAAAGATATGTTGCACCGAACCCAAATAAATTACGATGAGGACAAAATAGGATAAGGACACTTCCGTGCCTCGGAAAGCACGTTAAGCCGTTTGTCCCGGCTGTCATTCGTGGATCTTTGACAGTCGTTACGGGTCGTCAGAAGCCCGAAAGTCTGACAAGCAGTCTTACCAAGGGGTACCGTATTGCTCAAATACGGGGTCTCCAGACCTATGTGTTAGGAATACGGTAGCATGATGCTAAACATCAGATAATTATTTCTAGCTGCCACATGAGGAAAATAAAATGTACACGTGACTACGAGTGAGCTTTGTATTGTGACACAGTACCAGCAAAATGTGTTGCCTTATAAGAAAAAGTGCACCAAATAACATTTGTGAAGTTTCCGTAATTTCGGCCGAAGATACGGGCGAAACAAACTCCGTATCACTTATGGACATATGACCAGTTCGGATCCCAAACTAAGAATGAATGGCAACACGTTTTGACAGTTGTCCCTAGTCCGATGTGTTTTTGACCGTCCGAAAATTAATTTTAAAACAAATTTTGTTTTGACGGATCTACTACTTTTGTCTACTTTATTCTTCGTTGACGGAAGGTTCTTTCAGACGGTTAGAAAGTAGACCCCAGCACAGGCACTATTTATCTGGAACGTATGCTGAACTGTGACCTATTTTACGCTGCCAAGAGCCACACAATACAGTTATAAGTTTTTCTGTTTTTTTTTTTCGTATTCTATAATTTTTGTTATTGTGTTTCTTATTATGGAAACAAAAAAAATTATTTTCTTTCTTTCTTAGTGATGGTAGAATAATATAAGAATTCCAACCAAAACCAGCATAACCTAAATTGTCTAAATCCCAACAATATGCGATTAGAACAAGGGAAATTATTCCAAATAAGATTTTGCGCAAGACATAAAACAATTTAAGAACATCTGCTTGGGACGAAGACGCAGGTGCGTGTTCACGAATGAGCGCGTCCACAAGTTTGCAAAATTAACCATTAACCAACCAGTGTGAAATAATGTTAACTTCGTTTTGAGTACGAAAATTCCGGTAAAAATTATCATCGATCTGAATGTTTTATCGATTGTGTGGCTTGTAAACTGACAAAGAAAACATTTTACTGATTAAAATAACCCCAAAAAGTCAAGCATTCTAGCACTAGGTAAGCTAGCTTTGGCAGAAATATCCAAACTTAATATTATAAATGCGAAAGTGAGTTTGTTTGTTTATTTGTTTGTTACATTTTAACGCTAAAACGGCTGAACGGATTTCCGTGAAATTTGCCACAGGGGTAGACCACCTCTCCCTCGCGCACATCTGGGAGTGGTGCGAGGAGATGAAGCGCCGGGGCGTAACTCCGCTGCCGCGAGAAATCGCGGCACAGCGGACAGAGCTCCGGGAGGATCTCATGGCGGCATGGAGAGTGCGATTGTCGCAACCCAGTGCTGGGCACGCCACAATTACGGCGATATGTCCCCTCTTTGAGGAGTAGCTGGAGAGGCGCCACGGCTTCCGCCTGACGCAGGTCCTCACCGGACATGGCAGCTTCGGGAGGTACCTGTGTAGGATTAGGCGGGAGGAAACGCCTGGGTGTCACCACTGTGCGGATCGTCTGGAGGACACGGTGGAGCATACGGTGGAGGTGTGCCCTGCTTGGGCGGAGCACCGCCGTGTCCTCGTGGAAGATATTGGTGGCACTGACCTCTCGCGTCTGGCCCTGGTCCAGGCCATGGTACGGAGCGAGAGGGCATGGGGGGCGGTCACCTCCTTCTGCGAAGCAGTGAACCTCGCGAAGGAGGAGGCGGAACGCGTGAGGGAGAGGCAAAGCCTGCGCCCTCACTCCCCAAACCGCCGCCGCTGGAGACACCCTGGGCGTCGGGAATCCCAGGTGAATTCCCGGCCACCATAGGCGCGGGCTTGCGGACGGCGAGCAATGGGTAGCTCGCCGTCCGATAAGGACCAGGCCCGGGTCGGTGGTGACGCGTCGTGTTCCACGCGCGCCTCAAAGAGATGTCAGCACACCTGACGGGGTCCGTAAGGACCGATGCCTGCCAGGGTTGCGGAATAGTCCGAAAGGGATACCGGGACCCTGGCAACAGGCAACTGAAGGAACACGGGTGGGTTTTAGTCAGTAAGAGTCTGACACGCCCTTCCGCTCCGCCCAGAACGGGAGAAGTCATATGATGATTGCCCAACCAAAAAAAAAAAAAAAAAGTTACACCGTGATCTGGAATAGGACGTAGGATAGGATAGGATAGGATAAGAATAGGATACTTTTTATCCCGATATTCCCCAATATCGAGATAAAAAGTATCCTCGAAAAAGTATCCTGGAATCGAGACTTACGCGGGTGAACCGCGGGGCGCAGCTAGTATAACTACATTTTTCTGTTTTACTCAAGAAGATTCTAAAAAGTATGCCTAAGGGTAATAAAACAGCAGGTACCCAATCAAACCGAGTTCATTATTCAACCAACAAGGCCGTTATTGTTTTAGTTTTAATTTTCAACGCGGGGTGCCTTTGTGTTTCAATAGATCATCCATCATTTATTATTTTGTTCTACAATTTCTTGTTCGAAACCAATAATATCTCGTTAATTTTGAAATTTAATTACCTATTTTGGTAAATAATAACACATAGAAATGGAGTCTTAATAGCAAAGTTTTTAAAGTCAGCCATTTTTTAGCAAAATGTATTCAGATAAGTTAGTTACCTTTTCGTTCTTTTCGAAATAATAACCATTAGCTGTCGATAACTATCTACACAGTACATCACTATACGTCAACTTCTAGCTAGCTTCACCCGAGATACAAAATATCTCGATAGCACAATGAAAATCCGACTATATGCACATTCAAAGGAATTTTAGAAACTCCCGCATTCATGGATAAACATTTATGATGGTGTTTATGGTCATAGAATGTAGGAGTAGATCCTAAAGCACTTTAATCCGTCTGTTGTCATTTGTAGATCTTTGCAATCGTGACGGGTAGCCAGAAGCCCGAACCCCGAATGTCTGACAACCAGTTATAACCACCCCTTGGTATAACTGGGTTATGGAGTTTAGGTAAGCTGTCCCTCCATGTACAAGCCCAGTATCTTCAGCTGCGCCCAGTTAGACTGGAAGCCAACCCCAAAACAAAGTTAAGAAAAGGTTAGGTAGATGACGCTAAGAGTAGATTCAAGTCAATCGTTCAGTGAGGCATCGAACTCACGACCTGAGGGCCTAGACAAGTGACAATCGCTTCGAAAGCGTTTCGTATTTCTACAACGACTTTCAACAGAATTGACATAAGCTTTTCGATAGCTTATGTCACTTTTGTACATTTTTGCCTTTTCCATCATCGTTATTGCTGATAGAATGTTACTTTGTCTAGGGCCTCTGTAACGCCAGTCTGAGTTCAATAGTTGTGCTATTTTTAGTAAACACTGAGAAAAACAGTTGAACAATTGAGGAGCTCGTGGCTGTAAAAACAGCCACAGGCTTGATCCGTCAGGTTAAGCTGCGCTTGCCGGGGTTGGTCCGTTGATGGGTGACCATCTTTAAATATCGAGACTCCTCCGTGCCTCGGAAAGCACGTTAAGACGTTGGTCCCAGCTGTCAAGCCCGAAAGTCTGACAACCAGTCTTACCAAGGGGTATCGTATTACCCAGTTACTGGGTTGTGGAGGTCAGATAGGCAGTCGCTCCATGTAAAATACTGGTATTCAGCTGCATCCGGTTAGACTGGAAGCCGACCCCTATATAGTTGGGAAAAGGCTAGGCAGATTGATTGAGAAAAACAATTGAGATATCTAAAAAACCCTTGAAGGTCAGCCAACAACACCGAATATTTCTCCTTGTCCTTTGGGAGGTGGAAAAGCTCAGCAGCACTCCAGTCCATTAGCGAACGTTTCTTAACGAAGATTTTTTTCTTTAGTCAATAACTCGTTTTCGCGCTACTTTGCTCACCATTTGCATTTAGTCATACCTAGAGTTGACGGCCTAACTTTAGTAATTGGTTATACAAAAAAAGAAGAATGATATTCTTAATCTCTAATTTAATTAAATATAGTTCAAACAAGTTCTTAACAACACTAGTAACTTCGCCGTTAGTTATAATGTAACTCCTCATTATACATTTTTCACATTGAACCCTGAGCAACTTTTCTGTTTTTCAACCGTGTCCAGTAAACATTACTGGACACGGTTGAAAAACAGAAAAGTTTGTGTGCATTTCTTTGTGAATCAGAACTCACATACGTTACCGTAACAGTAAAACGTGTGACCACATTTCTAGATACGAAAATAAGGATTTTTAGACTCGACGACTTTTGAGTCGTGTCGGATTGGCGATGGAGTCTCTTCTTGAATTTACTTCACACATTATTATTCACACTTCATACATTTCTTTACTGTGGAATTCATAATTTCAATTGCGGGTATAAGTACTTTTTTTTTTTTTAATACTGTTCTCTTAGGTAGGCCATGTTCCTGCCAGGGTTGCGGAATAGTCCGAAAGGGATACTGGGACCCTGGCAACAGGCAACTGATGGAACACGGGTGGGTTTTAGTCAGTAAGAGTCTGACACGCCCTTCCGCTCCGCCCAGAGCGGGAGAAGTCATTTGATGATTTCCAACCCAAAAAAAAAAAAAAAAGATAGGCCATGTTATCGGCCTTCAAAGCCCAATCAACAGTTGTGCGGTATGTATGTACGTCCATCTGTTCCTTCATATCTTCTAAAATCTCGTCTGCTCGACGGCCGTATGCCATTGTATCCAGCAGAATATCATGCTGAGCTGGCCTACCATTTGGTGTAACCTTGAGACGCACCGCACTTTGTATATTCATTTAATTTAAATTACGTCAGTCATAGTCATAGTGTCACATTATTTATTTAGAAAAAAAAAGAAGAAAGAAAAATTGTTTATTCTGCACAAACTAAACGCACAATACAAAATAATGAGTGACATTCACTACCTATATGTACAAACTAGCCAAAAGCCTCAAATTTATTTAAAATATATTATAATGTTTTTTTTTGTTTATTGGCACCTTGCTTTTATTTTTTTGTTGTTTTTTTATAATTTAGTCGTGCTTTTGTGTGCACTGAAAAAGAAGGGGTTTTTCCGTCTATCAATTTTGAGTATTAAGTACTGAATCAGTAACAAGGAATAAAAAATGATCGGGTTTGGATTAAACAGAAAAAAAAACAAGCAAAAAAATAAATAATTAAAAAAATAAGAACACGACTGCCGTGCTAAAAAACGAACTAAGCAGTAAAAAACAAGTTGATAAAATTGTCATTGCAGTCATCTGGGGACCGTTCTGCGGAACACTTTTGAATCTAAGAGGTCCCCCGACTATGTCACTCGGGATGATGTAAGGATTCTAACGATACCCCCGTACATCCAAATCCATTCATGCATTTTAAACTTATGGTGGAATGAAGAAACTCACATACATACATACATGAACCCTGAAAACATTAAACTCCTTTGTGGGGCAGTCGTGTAATTAAATCACATCGAGCATTCAAGTCTGCAAAAACTTGATATTCACTCTTAGTCGTGCCTTTTATCTGAAAGTTGTCCCCGTATCATGTAAAAGCCACAGACAGACACGCCAAAAGTGCGGAAAATGGAAAGAGCCCCGATAAATAAAATTACTAACCAGGACTAATTGGAAAACCAACATATAAATCAGTAGCCACTCTGAGATCTGGTGCCAAAGCACGAAAACAATTGTCGGTAAGAATGGCGACGGTCTCAGTTGGCAAACATTTAGGATTTTGAAGTTAGGTTTTGTTAAATTAAAATTATGAATATGTGTTTGAGTAGTGGCTTGTAAATCTGGTTCTATGAAAGCTTTCCAGGGAGTAAGTGGATTTGTAAATCGTCTTCACACACAGATAAAATAAAATGTACTATTGCTAAGAAATATATTTTTTTATCTAGCTCGATCGATCCTCAAAGATTTTTCGGTTCCTTACATAATTATAAGACTACTAGCTGTTGCCGGTGACTTCATCTGCGATCCAAGATGAAACAATATAGCATTTTTCCTTCTCCAGGTGTACCCAAGTGCCAAATTTGATCCAAATCCGTTCAGCCGTTTTTGCGTGAAAGCGTAATAAACAAATAAACTCAGCATTTATAATATTTTAGTTATGATAAGATGGCTATTAAGAGTAGAAGAAGACCAAAGAAACGATGGATGGACTGTGTGAAAGATGATATGGCTAGATAGGAGGTGACTACCTCGATTACGACTAATAGAGAAGTCTGGCAGAAAAAGATATGTTGCTCCGAACCCAAATAAATTACGATAAGGACAAAATAGGATAAGGACACTTCCGTGCCTCGGGAAGCACGTTAAGCCGTTTGTCCCGGCTGTCATTCGTGGATCTTTGACAGTCGTTACGAGTCGTCAGAAGCCCGAAAGTCTGACAACCAGTCTTACCAAGGGGTATCGTATTGCTAAAATACGGGGTTGTGGAGGTCAGATAGGCAGTCGCGTCATGTAAAATACTGGTATTCAGCTGCATCCGATTAGACTGAAAGCCGACCCCAACATAGTTTGGAAAAAGCTAGGCAGATTGCATATTGAAGGATAAGAATATGAAGGACACAATACATTACATTAACATACAGTTATTGATATTAATATTGATATTAAGTCAACTGTTATCATATTCTGTCATATAATATCATAAATTTAAGCATTTCGACTAGGTACCTAATTCCTTACCTCAGATTATTAACAACATAACGTAACATCATGCCTGTGCGCATCGGATTATTATAATAATCACATATCGATAAGCTGGAGCTTACAAAATAATAGTAAAAATAGATTTTGAAAAAAAAAATACAACAATGATAAGCCTAAAACGGCCACTTTGGCAGAATAATAATAGGAAAATATTATGAATCTGCGTGCAATTCATATTACGCAATAATTTATCTGTTTGACAGTTTTCTATGTTGCTTGTAGGTCAAATTAGAGGAATTCCTAATGACAGCTGTGAATTCAGGAAATGAATTGCTTTTAGAGGAATTGCTCATGTGACAGTTTTAGGCCCCCTGTACACCGATCCTCCTCCTCCTCCACAACCAACGAAACAAAAACAACTTACAATATTACATAATTAAACCGAGCATGTCTTCGCCGAACAAAGAGCTTGGCCCGTATCGGGGCTATAAATAAATAAATTAGTTGGACCATTTGCGGGCCACGCTTGGCCGGCCACAAAGTTACACTTAGAGCACGCTCGGGGTGAATATAGGAAAGTTAAAGGTCACAACATTGTATAATATAAACTGGACTATGAATATACGAAGGGATTTCTTAGTTTGGATAAGACAGAAGAAAAACTGTTAGTTGATTTTGTGACCTAAGTTTCTCAGAAAGATACCTTGTGACAAAGTTGTAAAGATAATTCGATACCGTAAAATGATTGAAAAACAAATAAAAAGAAAAACAAAATAGTTGAAGCCTTTATTTTCGAGGATAAAGATTTCAAAATTCGAATTAGCTAGTTGACCCGTCAGACGTAGACCTTTCAAAATTTCAATATCGATTTTTCGGCTGTTCCCTTGGGTTTTCCTAATTATTATTACATATACTGGGTGTTAGGGTATATACCCTAACCTTGAAATCGCGAAATAAAAGTCAGCTGTTCCATACATTTGTGTTCACTTAAATCTACTTAATATGTATGGAACAGCAGATTTTTTTTTTGCGATTTCATTGTTTGCTCCATAGAAAAAGTATATTATAGATGACAACAAACCACTAGTTTCAAGGATAACGGTGTCTACCGTAACTGCCTGTATATTATTGAGGCGAACAAAACAAAAAAAAAAAACATAGCGGTCGAGCTATTTTCTAATTTCTGAGAGACTTATGCAGGACAATTGGTTTTTATACATACATAGATATAGATATCAAAAATCAATCTGCCTAGCCTTTTCTCAACCTTGTTGGGGTCGATTACCAGTATTTTACAGGGAGTGCCTATCTGACCTAATACGTTACCCCTTGTTAAGACTGGTTGTCAGACTTTCGGGCTGCTGATACGCCGTCCCACTCCGCCCAGAGCGGGAGAAGTCATTTGATGATTTCCCACACTAACAAAAAAAAGGCAGGCTCGGTATCGCGGTTCAATACTCAAGGCCCATCTATGTAGCTCTGTTTGCGGATTCCTACAAACTACTATGATTTGGGACTATAGGACTTATTATTATACTGTGTTTCTTTTGTTTCAGTCATGACGAACGCTACGGCTGACACTTTAGCTGCCATTTGCACATTGCAATGAGCATTGACTATTTTAAATTCACTGCAGCTTTGAATTTGACTGACTCAGGTTTGCGTGCAACCGCTTACGCTGACGTCCATGGTTTAAATGGCATGGTTAAGATAAAAATACAGATAGAAGAAGTGAGCAAATATTACTTAGACGCGTTTGCGGAGGCCGGATGGGCTACTGCAAATGATACAACGTCGCTTACTTCATCTCTTGGTGCAACCAACCTTTTGTTCGCTATAGACGATGATGTTCGTCACAGTAGCTCAAATTGCTATCTGGCTCGCGCGAAGGACCGTTCAAACTTGTGCGTTGCCCTATCTACCAAAGCCACTAAGATTTTGTTCGAGAATAGCACAGCTGTCGATGTGCAAGTCATCACGTCTAGTGGTACGACTTTAGAAGCGTACGCGAACAAGCAAGTGATTTTTTCTGCCGGTGCTATACACAGCTCCCAACTGCTTATGTTGTCTGGCGTTGGACCTAAGGAACACCTCGAGTCTCTTAACATTTCAGTGGTCGCCGACTTGCCTGTCGGCCAAGGCCTCATGGACCACAACTCCGTCGCACTTCTAATTCAAATGGGATCTAATACATCTGTCTCTGCTGGGTCTAACCCGTATGTATTTCCTGTACCAACAACTACTCTATATGTAGCGCGTAATTCATCACAGGCTTATCCAGACTACCAGACAATTAACCTCCATTTCCCTCACGACTCGTCCGGATTGACGCAGCTTTGCGCCAATTCCTTCAAGTATCATGAAGACGTTTGCAACAAATTCGCCGCAGCTAACGTTGGGAAGAATGTGCTATTTGTGGTGCACAATATGATGATGCCAAAATCTCGCGGTAACGTAACGCTAGCAAGTACTGATCCCAACGTGGAACCACTCGTGTACACCGGTACATACTCAAATTGCGATGACTGGTCTCTGATGACCGATTACTTGGCAGACTTTATCAAGGTGCTGGAAACAAAGTATTTTGAAGAAAATAATGCCACCCTAGTTGATACCGGGCTATGCACGGGTCTAAATGGCATTGAATTGTGGGAGTGCTATGCGTTAAACCGGCTGCCACTATGTGGCATTACTCGGGCACGTGTGCGATGGGCGCAGTCACAGACAGTGAAATGTTAGTGAAGAACGTGACAAACCTGCGCGTAGTTGACGCGAGCGTGATGCCTGCCTTAGTAAGTGGCAACATCAATGCCGCCGTCACAATGATTGGTGAGCGTGGATCGTCATTCATACTTAGACAAAAAAAGATAACGATTCAGTTAGAATTTCGGTTCTTTTTTTTTACATTACTATTAAATAATATTTTGTTCTATTTGTATTATTTTTGAACTGTTTATTTCTGTCCTCTTTAATATACTTTTTGAAAATAATAATTATACTTTATACCATTCCCCCTCTAAAAAGCTTATTTTATTCACTGAAAACAGTGAATAAAAAGCACTTTTAGTCACTGTTTTGGTGTTTGAATTTAGAATACATCAATATATTCGAACTCCATCTCAATGCTGTACAACCTCCTTGCGAAAAAATACTCGATACAAACTCCGATGTGATTGGTTAACATTTTGGACAAGGAATTTAGAATAAAAACTGTTTAGTAGTCTTTCCTGTCATTAGTAAATTGGCGCTATTTTAATTACTGTTAGTGGTATGAACACAAAGTTTAGTGTTACATCATAATAAATCGATTGAAAATGCATTCAAGTGATGAAGAAAATGTGTTAACACCTGAGTTTATGAAAGAGAGGGCGGCCGATATAGTAGAAAACTTGCTATCCAGCAAATCACGGCTGGTTTACATCAAAGCCTACGATGAGTTTCGCAAATGGAAAAATGAAAATCAAGCTTCTGGAACATTTTCAGAGTCTGTTTTCCTAACTTATTTTAATGAGTTGTCGAAGAAAAAGAAGTCATCGACATTTTGGAGTACGTATTCTATGCAACGGTGTACTATAAAACCAAAGGCATAACATTGACATAATAACATATTTGAAGTTGCAAGTTCTTTTTCTCGTAGTCATAGTATAAAGTATAGTATGCAACTCTTGAATAAAACGGATTTATATCGAAGGCCATGAATCATTCGCGTCGCTCAGACTTCTAACACTTGAATCACGAGCATAGCGAGTGATTCAATCATCATGAATAACTCCCTACGGTCGTGATTCAATCGTTAGAATCCTTCACTTGCTCGTGATGCATCTATGGCCCTCGCTTTAAATCCGTCCTTTATTCACTAATTGCATAATATACTATTCATCTTGCGTAAAATGTTTTTTTAATTTTATTGTTGGCTTCTTCCTCACATGAAAGAGTTACCTTTTGGATACTGCAGGGTCATACACTGAGTTTATTGATAGAATAATTTCAAAAATGTAGGTAAATGCATTTTCTATATCATTAGGTAACTGATAAGATAGGATAGATGAAAGACTGGCTACTTATCTGATGGAGCCAGATACTAACTCTTACTAATATTCCTTACTAATACTATAAATGCGAAAGTAACTCTGTATGTCTGTCTGTCTGTCGCGCTTTCAGGCCAAAACTACTGAAACGAATTAAATGAAATTTGGTACACAGATAGTCTAGAGCTTGAGAAAGAACATAGGCTACTTTTTATCTATTATTTATTTTAGAGACAAATTCAAAGAAATTGATATACTGACTCTGTCTTCTCTCTATATCTTTGAAAGTATTTTGTATGTTCGCAAAAACTTAGGACTTTTCAAAACAAGAAGCGATTTCCATAATATAAATACACGTAGTAGACACGAAATTGTCATACCCAAATTTAGATTAACTAAAACAAGCAAGTCATTTCTTATAAATAGTATCCGCTTTTATAACAAGTTGCCAAAGTCGGTTACAGAACTTAGCGATGGAAAATTTAAAACCCATATCAAACGTGTCCTTATCAAAAAAGCATATTATAAGATTAAAGACTACGTTGATGACAAGGAAGTTTGGCAATAATTCCTTCTGCACATGTGGCTTCCCTGGTACCTTATAAACGGCATAATTATGTAAGAGTCTATTAACTGCTCCCAAATTACCATGTTTATTCTCTTTACATTCATCCTTGACATAATCATTGTATTTGACATTATTCCTATTATTATAGATACCTCCAATTTAATTTCAACTCCTAGTAGCTTTTGTGGACATGATAATTATTCAATTTGTTACAGTTGTAATAGCAATCACGTCATTTGGCTGAAATAGGTTTTTATTTTTATTTTTTATTGTTTGTCTTTTATATAGATTATTTTCTATTTTGTGAATGTGAGAACTTTGTAGGCTTATTGGACTGTAGATTTACTGAACATCTATTTTGTTAAGTACCTGGTACTTACTTGTTGAAAGGCCTACATTGTCCTCCCATGCCTACTAATACTGTAATTTGAAAATATTGTAAAAGCCAATTATTTTTAAAAGAGTAACCGTGGAGTTTCTTGCCGGCTCTTTTCCATAGGAAACGACCAATTGGAACCGTGCACCTAGCTTCTGACGTTTCATAAGTGCCCATGTAGGTTTATGTGAAATAAAATATTTTGATTTGATTTGATTTGATTTGATCGACATACCACGCGGGCGAAGCCGTGGGCGGAAGCTAGTAATGATATAAACACGAAAGTTTGAGATGATCGATGGATGGATGGATGTTTGTTACTCTTTCACGCAAGAACTATAGAACGAATTTATATAAAAATTGGCACACAGATAGTTTATAACCTGGTTTAACAGATAGAATACTTTTTATCCCGATATCCCCACGGGATCGAGACTGATGCAGGTGAAACCGCGGGGCGCTGCTAGTCAATTATAAAACAATTTTATTTCGTCGTAAATGTTTATCTTTTTAGGGCTTATTGTTTTATTTGATATTTTATCATATTAATACTTCATTATAATGGAGCAATCTAATACAAAGCCTTAAATAAAAAGAAAAACAAAATAGTTGAAGCCTTTATTTTGAAAATTCGAATTAACTAGCTGACCCGTCAGACGTTGTCCTTTCAAAATTTCTACATCGATTTTTCGGCTGTTTCTTTGGGTTTTCCTAATTATATATGTATTTGAGGCGAACAAAACAAAAAACATATCGGTCGAGCCATTTTCGAGTTTCTGCGAGACTAACGCAGAACAATAGATTTTTGTACACAATATATAGATATAGATATCAAAAATCAATCTGACTAGCCTTTTCCCAACTATGTTGGGGTCGGCTTCCAGTCTATCTAAAAACTAATCGGCCGAATTTTGATATGATTATGGGGAACGAAATGGTCCTAGTCTCAAGTTCGTTCAAAATTCGGCCGATTAGTTTTTAGAACTTCTGTTTTTTGACCCTCCTTTAAAATTTGCGAAAGTGTACATCCGGTATTTAACAATGTTAGTTACGCGGAATTGGACTATTAACGACGAAATAAAGATGAGGCAAGGACACCTGAATCTAGAACAAACTTTTAGTTTAAATAAAAAATATCGTTTACTTTGTTAAATACATACGAATAACAATGACAATACCGCGAAGTAGGAACTATATAAACAATATATATTCTCAAGATCGATATTAATTAACATACTGAAATAATATGAAAATTAATTTACTTTTAATTGCACACCTGTATAAGCATTTGTTTAGACGTCTCATCCAATTATTTTGGTATAAATACTGAGCCATGATCATCAAACGACATCTTCACTTCGGGCCTTCAGTAGTGAGCAGATACAGCAAGTAAGTACCGTACTGATCTTTTTATTTCCTGAATATTCTAATCTCACATATTTTCAATTAATCATCTTCTTATTTTTTAAATTGTCTTGTTTTTAACCCTAAAATGATCACCGTCTGATCCATCTTTACTACTCATGGCTTATGCCAACATTCGAAGGCAGATTAGATGTCAACCTAACAGACAAATTCTGAAATATAATCTTATCTTAATAAAATCATAACCCTTCCTTTGGGCTTTGCCGTAGTCGGATAAAAACTCCTCAGAACAATATTATGCAGCCGTTGGGTCCAAAGGTACTTCTCAAGTCTCTGCATGTTTTTAGCGTTCCGTACCCGAAGGGTGAATAACAGAACCCTCCGCTGTCCGTCCTTCTGTCTGTCAGCGGGCTGTATAACCATAATCGGCAGACAGTTATTTTTGCAGATTTTGTATTTCTATTGCAGGAAATAATAAAAATTAAATTAAAAATTAAAGGCGGTTTTTATACAAGAAAATTGCTTTTTGCGGCGTTTTTCGAAAATATTTAGTATTCGATATTGTACGGTGCTAGGGACCCTTCATGGGCGAGTCCGACTCGCACTTGCCAGGTTTTTTGTTATTTGTTATGATTTTAATCATATAATTATTATCCTTTTAGTTCAAGTAACAGAGATTCAATAGTGTTAGTGTTGAACTTAAATCTAGTGTTAGTAAAAAACAAAAGATGTTGGTGGCAAAAATAATTTATTTCTTAATTACGTATCTGTTTCACTATATTTATACACTAGCTTTCCTCTGCGGCTTCGCCCGCATGGAGGTCGAAAATTATCCCTAGGGAACGATCCTTTCCGATCCGTGAGGGTGTTGTTAAGAATCATACTGAAAGTCTAAGTAATAAATTCGCCACATTTTTTATCAATGGGAAATTTTACCGGATTTTTATATATGGGGTGCGGTCGGCCGTCGTCTAGCGGTTGTCTACAAGTCATAACAATGACCTCTGCAGAAAATTTGCTCAATTTTGCTTATAATGAAATTGGGATAATTTTGGTACTAAAAACGTGAATTTCAAATAGAAATAACTTAAATTAATTACTTTTTTGTAATGTTATTGCGGTACCTAGGCGCCCTCTTTCGGACAGGGATTTTGTTAGTTGGTGTAGTTGGTGGAGTTTCTTGCCGGCTTTTCTCCATAGGAAGCGACCAATTGGAACCGTGCACCTAGCTTCTGACGTTTCTTATGCGCCCATGAAGGTTTATGTGAAATAAAATATCTTGTTCTTTTTTTGGTTTAATTAATAGTTGTTAGTGAAGTTGCAGACTGAGATACCAATTACAGGCACTTTTGAATTGTCAAGGGGTCTTTCAGCCAGAAAGATGAAGCTAGTTGTCCATTACAAAGCGTACTGGCGTTTCTATGGAGAAGAACGGGCAAGAAACTCCACGGACACGGACTATAAGACTTATCACTTTGTTTCTTTTGCTCTTTATAAGCTGTCCAAGTTCGTAAACCGTGACGCCGTGCTTATTGCTATAGCTACTTAGAGTCAGTTCTAAGATACGGAGTATATTTTTGGGGTAACCCGACAGACAAGAATTACGTTTTCATCGCACAAAAAAAATGCGTACGCGCTTTATGTAATCTACATTCAATGGACAGTTGTAAGCCATATTTTAAATCCTTGAAGCTTCTAACATTACCGTCATTATATATCTTTGTGGTGGCAGTGTTGGTTAGACCCAACCCACAGCTTTTCAAAATAAGAGCCCCAGCTGATCCACGGTTAGGAAAAAAACAGCCTCCTCTCAGTAAAACAGCCCTCCCACGTAAAAGCACTTATCGTATGGCTCCAGTAATTTTCCAGACACCATTAACTTTATTATTATTTGTATGCTCTCGAGTAAAATGTAGCGAACTGACCATCTTATAACATCCTATTGTATTAAAACCTATGTTTACGAATAAATTTGATTTGATTCTTTTGTTTCAGTCATGACGAACGCTACGGTTGCCAGTTTAGCCGCCATAAGGACATTCCAATCAGCATTTACTCTTTTGAATGCACTGGGGTTGACGGCTAATTTTTACCCACCTAATTGTACATTTACAAGTAAGTTCCTAAGCGAATAGTATTGAGGTTGGCCGTTTCATTCTTAAGTCCGTTCCGTAGGATTTTTTTTCTATAACTGAATAATTCGTCTCACCCCATAAAAAACTCAGTAAAGTAACTACCTATAAATAAAATGATCTTTTTTCAAATAATCCTTACTTGTCCTATATAGTAGGTTAGTCCCCTCAACATGTGAATAATATCTGCGTTAAAATCTTAACAATAACGGAGACTAATCGAACTAGTAAGTGTAAAACTTACTATAAAAATCAATAAAAAAGATAGTTTATATGTCACTTTGCCCATTTCTAAATCTAGTAAGTGTTCGGGACTTACCAGTTTAGTGGTTGATTGTGTTTAATTGGTTAATTGACTCGGTGTAAGGCACGTTATCAAGACAATTTACCATCAAAAATCCGAGTAAGCAGTTCTTGCGCTCTCTCGAAAAAATTAGTTTGAAGCACTTACTGGGTTTTGATATGGGGCAGCCGAATTACACAATAACATTATTGAAGTATACCGATGTCTTACGGTACAAGTCTATAGTTGTATAAATAAACAATTTTAAACGACGGATTTTGGTTTAAACCGTTTATTTACAACTATACAGAACTCAAGTCGATAGGTCAGAGATGAACAATATACAGGGTGTAAGGGACAGCCCTCCACAAATTAACAGGGGGCATTCAGCTCCTTATTTTGAATCCTATTCCACCGAAAATTTTCTCAGGTTTTTATTTTTTTCACTTATTTTTTTTATTTTAATGTTAAATTATATTATCTGTAGGCAGCAGTTCATACTAGTAAATAAAACAGCTAAAGTAAAAAAACGTCGCGTTAAATTCAAAATTTACATTGATAAATAACACGGCGCGAGCGCGCCCCCCCTGCCACGGGGAGTGCGGCTATGTGGGTTATGCCACGGTAACGATACATTGCGTGTGAGGTAATAAAAAAAATCAGGTTTATTGGATTCCCATGGCCGGTACATGGGAGTCTTAGTATGATATACTGAATAACGTCAGTTTAAGCTTTTAACCGCCCGACTTCATAACGGTTGTCGTGCCCCCAACGCCTGACATCGAAAAATCGAAAAATAAATACCTACAACAAAGACGATGCATAATTAAATTTAAAAAATTATTAAACGAGTGTCGTAAATATACGACTCTGGCGAAATGGGCACGAAAATATTTGTCGGATAAATCCGACGTAAGCGGTTAAAAGGTTAAGGAGGTCTGTTCCTTACACCCGATATTATACAACTAACTATTACTTAACTAATGAAATCCTTCCTAATATTAATTAAAACTAACTATATAAATAAACAATTATTATATAGAATATGGCGTCAAAAATTTCCTCCGCATCGCTGTCGGCTGGTAATATACCCAAGAGACTGGCGACATTGCCACGTTGTATGGCAATGCTTAGCCTCTGACCAAGGTAAAAGCCAGCCCTTGGATCACGGGAAGTGTCAAACAGCCGTTTGGAGATTTCATTAAAAAAAACCTCAGAGATTAGTTATGGTCTTCTCAATACAATATTCTCGTCTTGAAAATCCTTGTCAACTTTCCTCATGGAACCAATATAGATTCGAGAAAAACAAACAATCGTCTCCAAAGAAGTACGTACATATTTTTCTAATTATCTTATTCATTTCGTTTAGCAATAAATCAGTATTTAAATGAGTGCTCCTGACGAAATTTTAATATTCTATTTCTAATTTACAGATGGTGATATATTTACCCACATCATCGTGGGTGCTGGTAGTGCGGGGTCTGTTCTTGCATACAGACTTTCGACCAACACCAGCAACCGGGTTCTGTTAATCGAAGCAGGGGGCTACCCACCCTTTGAGTCCACGGTACGTTTTTCATTAGGTACCTTCAGATTTCATACTTACATCAAGTTTGGCGTGTAAAAGATTCCTTACGTTTAAGGTTTTCAACATATATTTCGTATTTAAACTAACGAAAAACCGAAAACACCTCTTCAATTCTAATTAACTCTATAACTAAACAGTTTTAATGCAAGTCTCGATAGTGTTAAATAAAAATAAAAAATTGTTTTTACAGATTCCAGGAATATTTACGCTAATGCCGAAGGCATCTTATGACTACGACACATGTTCTGTCAACGACAATTATACAGCGCAGAACCTGCAAGGCAAAGTCGTCAGTCTAACGCAAGGGAAAATGCTTGGCGGTAGCAGCAATATCGGACATATGGTACACGTACAAGGAGATCCTCATGACTTAAACAATTGGGTGTCAATTACGGGTGATCATAGATGGTCATACGAAAACGTTCAACCGTACTTCAAAAAACCTGAACATTTGACTGACTTAGGTTTGCGTGCAACCGCTTACGCTGACCTCCATGGTTTAAATGGCATGGTTAAGATAAAAAGACAGATAGAAGAAGTGAACAAAAATTACTTAGGCGCGTTTGCGGAGCTTAAATGGGATATTGTAAATGATACAACGTCGCTTACTTCATCTCTTGGTGCTACCAACCCTTTGTTCACTATAGACAATAATGTTCGTCAGAGTAGCTCAAATTGCTACCTGGCTCGCGCTAAGGACCGTTCAAATTTGTGCGTTGCGCTATCTACCAAAGCCACTAAGATTTTGTTCGAGAATAGCACAGCTGTCGGTGTGCAAGTCATCACGTCTAGTGGTACGACTTTAGAAGCGTACGCGAACAAGGAAGTGATTATTTCTGCCGGTGCTATACACAGCCCCCAGCTGCTAATGTTGTCTGGCATTGGACCTAAGGAACACCTCGAGTCTCTTAACATTTCAGTGGTCGCCGACTTGCCTGTCGGCCAAGGCTTCATGGACCACAACTCCGTCGTACTTCTAATTCAAATGGGATCTAATACATCTGTCTCTGCTGGGTCTAACCCGTATAAATTTCCTGTACCAACAACTACTCTATATGTAGCGCTTAATTCATCACAGACTTATCCAGACTACCAGACAATTAACCTCCATTTCCCTCACGACTCGTCCGGACTGACGCAGCTTTGCGCCAATTCCTTCAAGTATTCTGCTGAAGTTTGCGACAAATTCGCCGAAGCTAACGTCGGGAACGATGGGCTATTGGTGGTGCACAATATGATGATGCCAAAATCTCGAGGTAACGTAACGCTAGCAAGTACTGATCCCAACGTGGAACCGCTCGTGTACACCGGTACATACTCAAATAGCGATGACTTGCCTCTGATGGCCGATTGCTTGGCAGACTTTATCAAGGTGCTGAACACAACGTATTTCAAAGAAAATAATGCAACCCTGGTTGATACCGGACTATGCCCGGGTCTAAGTGGCAGTGAATTTTGGGAGTGCTATGCGTTGGAAATGTCTGCCACTATGTGGCATTACTCGGGCACGTGTGCGATGGGCGCAGTCACAGACAGTGAAATGTTAGTGAAGAACGTGACAAACCTGCGCGTAGTTGACGCGAGCGTGATGCCTACCTTAATGAGTGGCAACATCAATGCCGCCGTCACAATGATTGCTGAGCGTGGATCGTCATTAATACTTAAACAATAATATAACGATTATGTTACGACCAAAATTTAAAAAAAAACATTTGCATTTTTTTTTACATTATTATTAAATACTATTTTGTTTTATTTGTACTATTTTTGAACTGTATTTCTGTACTCTTTAATATACTTTTTGAAAATAATAAACTTTCATCATGCGTAAAATGTTTTTTTATTTTTATTGTTGGCTTCTTCCTCACGTGAAAGTTTCCTTTTGGATACTGCACGGTCATAGACTGAGTTTATTAATTAAATAATTCCAAAAATGTAGGTGAATGCATTTTTTATATCATTGACAAAAATATTTCACATTAAAAACTCCGTACAAAGACTTAAAACCGTCATAAAGTACCTGCTGGTCCAAAAACTAATACAACACATTGTGTACAGTCAACGACACGTCCGTGCGGTTGAATGTACTAAGTTATGGCAAATAGCTTTGCCAACAAAATTGTTCTAATAATAAAAATGAGTTGATTTTGATTGCTCACTTGCACCACATATCATGCATCATTCGGCCTGTCATTTTCAAACGATTGATAAAAACATAGTGCTGCTTTGAGAATTCGTTTAGCGCTAATGAACGTATTGGGTGTTTTGTTTTCGTGTACCAGTAAAATGTCGGCTGCAGCTATAGCTCTGTCTGAGATCCAAACCATACAGATGGCATTGACGGCGCCGCTCCACCGCCGCTCCACCGCCGCGCCACCGCCGCGCCACCGCCGCGCCACCGCTGCGCCACCGCCGCGCTACCGCTGCGCCACCGACGCGCCCCCGCCGTGCCACCGCTGACTATTACAGTATCAACCTAGTTATTCCACACGACTCGCCCGCACTGCTTCAGGTCTATGTCTACGTTTTCAAGTACTCTGACGACATCTGCAACAGATTTAATGCAGCTGCCAATAGGCACGACGACCTTTCAAGCTTTAATTTGTTGAAGGTGAAATTTCGAGGTCAGGTGTTACTTGCAAGACCTACTGTCCATCCGCTGGTGTACACCGCAATGTATAGCGATAAATCTGACTTGAAGCTGGTGAATGCTTGGTGGATTTCGTCTCAGTATTAAACACGACATACTTCAGAAGTGTAAATGCGATGCTGGTTGATATGGGGCTGTGCTCAGGCAAGTGTGGTGCTGAATTCTGGGAGTGCTATTCATTGGGTATGTCTGGTTCAATGATGCAATTGGCGAGCACATGTGCTATGGGTTCGGTCATTGATACTAGCATGCGAGTAAAAGGCGTAAATGCCTTGAGAGTCATCGATGCAAGCATAATACCGGCGCAAATCAGCGGCGACATCAGCGCAGCGGCGCTGTTTCTATGATCGCTGAACATGCAGCAGATCTTATCCTTAAGGCGTGGCAGATCCCTACTTAGAACGGAACAGCTTAATTGATGCCTTTATTTATCTGAACTTGAAGCTACCTTTATTTATCTGAACTTGTAACTTACTACTTTACTTACTTCGTACTTTTATAACAAAAATTTTATCTCATTCCATTCATTACCAATGTTTTTTTTTATTTATACTTTTTCAGTAACTATACTTTTTTTTATTTACTATCAGAATTATTGTACTTACTGTATTAATTCGAAAATTTTTATTTTTTATTTTACGATTTTGATATTTAATAATAAATTAAGGTAACATTCACTGTATTTTTCGTGTATAAATCGTTCAATCTATGATGCTTATCGGTAAAATAAGTTCAAAAAACAACCGACTTCCAAAAAAAACTTCAAAAAGTGAAAATTAAGTTTAATTTCAGAAATCAGTGTCTTCTTTCATATCGGTTTTCAATTTTTGTAGTTGTTTTTTTTTGTAAAAAGTTTTTTTTTCATTTGTTACTTACCTCACACAAAATTCGAAAACACACATCGTCCATATAGTGGTGGTGCAGAAAATACGTATTATTGAAGCTAACTCCAATACTATGCAAGCGAAGTTAATAACTGAAGCATGACCTATCAAACAAAAAAATAATGGTGGAGAAATCGCGTTACAAACACACAAACAAATACATTCGAATTGAGAACCTCCTCCTTTTAGAATTCGGTTAAAAGACACACAAAATGTCGTTGAATATCGGTCTAGTTACATTTTGTTTTAAATAGAACTACCCCAACGTACTACAAAGTTGTGAAAAGGCAGACGATGCTGCGTCTACCCATACACCTTATACAGTACTAAGGCTGTAGGGCACCTGTGGGACCAAGGAAGGTCTATTCTTAGCCATAAACGTGGCTATTGAACTCCCCAGTTGCAAGTTAAAAATACTTTAAAATGACAATTTCATGATAAAGTTTTCAACTTTATTATACCTTTGAGTGAAATTTTGTGTACCAATGATGGTAGTTTTCCTAAACTGGACTAATATTTTAATATGTCGCTTATTTTATTGCGATATAAAACGGGTTTATAGTTTTATATGCAAATTTTAGTTACCACGAAGTTATTTGACTTTTAGCAATGTCAATTAAAACTAATAATTACTACATATTGTTAAAGGCAGAATTTTTGATAGAATTATTAGCAAAACCTATAATTTCAGCGAGATTGGAGGCAAAGATGACGCCATTTCAAAATTAAATAAATCCAGTAACTGGGTAATACTATACCCCTTGGCAAGACTGGTTGTCAGACTTTCGGGCTTCTGACGACCCGTAACGACTGTCAATGATCCACGAATGACAGCCGGGACCAACGGCTTAACGTGATTTCCGAGGCACGGAGGAGTCTCTGTTTGTAAAGATGGTCACCCATCTACGGATAAACCCCGGCAAGCGTAACTTAACCGGATGGATCGACCCGTGCGGCTCTTATTACTTAACCACGAGCTCCTCCAAATAGACATACCTACCTTTGAGACTTTATTATAATTTGCGACGAAAAAATTAAGAGTGCGTCAGAGGACATGAAAATTAGTCGATTCGTCGCAAGAGCCGCTAAAATAGACACAACATCTAAATGTCTACTATGATCGTATTTTCAACGCTAGAAAGTAAAGGCAACAAAAGATTGTTATAATTAATTCAACCGTGAAATCCGCCAAGCAGGAAATACCGTCATTATCTGGCAACAGAGACAGTTTTAAGTCCTCCCCGTTCGAGGTAAAGAACAGTCGCAGGATTTACGTATTTCCGGTTGACCGTTTCGAGGAGATTTTATCTCAATTCTTTAGAGGTGAAACATAAGGGTGTGTAGAATGAAGAATAAAGTAGCATAAGCATATAGAGCATAATCAGCTTATAATGTTTGGGAACATTATTATTAACAACATTACAACAACAACAACAACATTATTATTTTTATTATTAGCAGTAGGCTGCTGGGTCACAGGTTTCCTCTCGGTGAGAGGGAGTGGACCGTAATCCACCACGTGGGCCCAGTGCGGGTTGGTGGATGTCACACAAATTCGAATATTTGGTTCTAGGGCATGCTGATTTCCTCACGATGTTTTCCTTAACCGTTTTGAGTGCAGCGATGATGAAATAATTTACACAAAGCGTCTGTCAGGGTTTGAACCTACGACCTACAACTCGTAAGTCGTGGCCGTTACGACTGGGCCACCACCATTACAGAATCAAAATCAAAAGTCATTTATTCAAACTAGGCTGAGAAACAGCCCTTTTCGAACGTCAAAATTACATAAGATAGTCCCCAAAACGCTCACCCTTTACCACTTCCTAGTGCTTGAGCTGGGAAGAAGAAGTAGCGCAACAATCTCCCCAGCAGCACCGCTGTCTGTTCAGTTAGTAAAAAATATTCTATATAAAAGTATGCAAAATCATTTACATTACGCCATACAAAGAATAAAGTAATTTTCCATTAAATTATAACTAATGCCATCAGAACCCACAGTCACATGAGCGAAGCCGCGGGCACAGCTAGTGAAGAATAAGGCGCGAAATATTTGGGGTATTTATTAAGCCTTGTTTTTGAATGCCCAGTCATTGCCCAGCCAGACAACCTTTATATGCTACGCTTGAATTATTTGAGCCGATTTAAATCAAGACACTTATAAGAAAATATTAAATGTTGCAACTATTAAAGGCAAAAGGGAAAAAGATAATATTTATTTTATTTATGTACTTTACACTCAAACAAATTGCTCGAAAACACAATGGTTCAGCGCACAACGTAACCGTATACAGCAAGTCAGTTTCACAGACGTTTTTTTCTTAGTATTCTCTCGCGTCCAGGATCTGGGGGCTCTTTTTATTATACCCAGATTTTAAAACCGTCGCTAGGTATTATTATTAAAATTAATGATAATACCTACTGTAATGAGAATGCCTTTATATTTTTAAAAACTTCTTTATATTTTTAGAAACTTTATAGGATCACTCGTGTCTGTCTGTCTGGCTGATTGGCTGGCTGGCTGGCTGACTGGCTGGCTGGCTATCTGTACGTCTGTCACAGCCAATTTGCTCCGAATCTAATGGGCCGATTAACTTGAAATTTGGTACAAATAATGTAGCGAATAATGTAGCGTGAAATTAATTTTCAATATGGGGTCATTTTTGGGGGGCAAATAAGAAAATTTATAAAATTAGTTTTGCAAACTATACCATACGACATATCAAATGAAACCATATCATTTCATTAGAATACCTCACCTCAAAAATATTAATAATTTTAAAATAAACAGTTTTTTAGTTATTTAAGAAAATGTACGAAAATTTACCATTCTCCCACCCTTATCTCTGAAACTACTGAGCCTATTTTTTTTAGAAAATGGTTCCATACTTATAGATTACAGGAAAACCTATAAAACTTCTTAAAGGTTTTCAGATAGCATGGCGAATCTCTTAATCTTGTGAAAGAAAAAAAAGTGTGTTTATTGGCATTGTAGCAGAAAAATACACCTTATAACGCGCAATGTATGGGAGAACATGTTTCAACGTTTGTTCTTGGGTTAAATTCATCCCAACTACGGAACTCAACATTGTGCGTGGCAAAAAACGTAAGAAAATTTGAATTTCGCGGGCTACCTTAGCCGTTCATGTGACCACGACTTCTATGGATTTTTTCTTACTAACAATTGTCTGGACGAGATAAATATAATACTGTAGTAAGATTATTTCTTGTTTTCAATTTATTTTGCTACCTACTTCTTCTTATCACAGGAGGAGCTCGGGGCTACGTAATAACAGCCGCACGGGTCGATCCATCAGTTTAAGCTACGCTTGCCGGGGTCCGTGGATGGGTGACGATCTTTACATACCGATACTCTTTGCCTCGGAAAGCACGTTAAGCCGTTGGTCCCGACTGTCATTTGTGGATCTTTGATACTCATTACGGGCCGTCAGAAGCCCGAAAGTCTGATAACCAGTGTTACCAAGGGGTATCGTATTACCCACTTACTGGGTTGTGGAGGTCAGATAGGCAGTCGCTCCACGTAAAATACTGGTATTCAGCTGCATCTGGTTAGACAGGAACCCGACCTCAACATGGTTGGTAAAAGGCTAGGCAGATGATGATGACTTCTTCTTATCGTGTTTTATTATTTGCTACTTTTGATTGTACACTGAATACTATACAGTAATCTTTCTCCCTTAGGTTAGTTTATGTATGGATGTGTGTAACTGATGTAACACACATACATACATAAACTCACTCTCTTTTCCCATGCGGGCAGGCAGAAACTATAGAACGGCACTTGCCCTGATCCTAACATATTGAAATCCTTTCCCACGTATTAAAAAAAAACAACATAACTTTGGTAGTTAGGTGAAAGCAGCAATGTCTAAAAAATATTCCTTCAACAATCTTTCCTTCAAGATGGTCCAACTAATATCTGACGTCACAACCAGCTCGTATTGTAGTCGAGCAAAACTTTTAACAATCTCGCAACGAATAACGTTCACGAAACATGTACGCAACACTTCGCAGTTTGTTCGCTGATAACCTCGTCAACGTTACGTTAAGTTGAAACTCCGCCGAAGAACTAACTATCTTGTTGAAAAGTGGGTGCAAGAAAACATGGCAGCAACAGAAAACCCGTGGTCTTGGAACAACTCAATGAGTTCTTGCTAAGAGGTTTTTAGTAGGTACAAAACATAATTTTGTAAGTCTTCAAAAAGAAAAAAAAAAGTAATAATAACTAAAACCCAACTACGACTAAAAAGGTATAAACAAGACACCACAGACAGACAAATTAAAAATCATAATAAAAAACATGACCAAAATTGAGGTCACTCTGTGTAAAAGATTCATTCATGAAGCTACCTACCAGCTGGCTTACGTTCTGTCGGCAGATTCTTTGTCGGCGGCATAATTTCTAAGAAATTGCGCGGCTTTCCTTCTATTTGCCTACATATGATCGGACCCCGGCAAATGACCTCTTCGCTACAGTTCTTTAAGTACAGGTTGCTCCAAGATGGTAATTTAGAAAATTGTAAATAAATCAGTAAATAATAACGTTTAATGAAATTCAATTATTTTCATTAAATGAGTACGCGAAATTGTATACGTGTGTTAAATTAATGTCACCATTAAAGCGGCACGCTGTATATATAACGAAATTAAAAGGAAAACTAACACAGCTAAGTAGGCTCTACAAGTTAACGAGTAATAATCGACCAACTTAAATAGTTGAAAAATCATAATACATTTCGTACGGGAGAATATGTTTTTCAACTACCTATAATGTTAAGACGAACTTAGCTGTGTTAGTTTTCCTTATAATTTCGTTATATATACTACTCTTGGCATAAATTCGTCCCAACTACAGAACCCTTTATTGTGCGTGGTCCGACACGCACTTGGCCGGTTTATTTGTAGAACCTTAGTTACCCGACTACGGCGAAGAAAAAAGGAGGGTTATGATTTTGACCGGTATGTATGTATGTATGTATGTATGTACATCTGTTCCCTCATATCTTCCAAACCACTCATAACAATTTGACAAGTGAGGTATCGTTGGAAGCGTCTTGATTGTCCGCTGGTTATAGGCTGGATATATATGTGACGTCACATTAAATAAAAATGGCGCCCTCTAGAGGACATAAAGTCTGGAACTAAACATTTTTTTTGTTTAATCATACCATGTTGGGTATCAAATGAAAGGGCTTAATGAGCACATTTCAAATATATAATATAACCCCAAAAGAATTTAAAAAAAATATGTAATAATAACTAAAACCCAACTACAGCTAAAAAGGTATAAACAAGACACCACAGACAGACAAATTAAAAATCCGGATTCACACGTTAGGTCACAAATCGAACAGTTACGTGTGACTCCGGTTTTTTTTTTTTTTTCTTAGAAATTATGCCTCCGACAAAAAATCTGCCGACAGAACGTAAGCCAGCTGGTAGGTAGCTTCATGAATGAATCTTTTACACACAGTGACCTCAATTTTGGTCATATTTTTATTATTTAGTTTGTTTGAAAATTGAAATTTTTCGATTATTTTGTTTATTATAATTTTTAAGATTACTGGCCACTAGCCCTACCCGTGTGTGAAATTAATGTCTGTTTTTCACACATCCAAAACCAACCATTTATCTGGCAGGAAACACACTTGACTCTAACAAAAATTTTCACTTTAAGACTTAATATTTCGCAAACGGATCCCAACGACACCCCATACCACGGGAAAGACGAGAAAAAAAAAAACAAACAACATTTTTGACAATTTTGACAGATTGTGACTTGAATGTGAACGCTTTTTTTTTTAAGTACGAGCATTGTCCTTCAGAACTCGTAGCACGACTATCTCATGAGTAGACAAACTGACGATTTCTTTTCTTTATATTTGACATCGCACCGTAGAAATTTTTATTATTCATTTTGTCTTTCGTTTCTGCTGTGGTCATACTGGTCATGTTACGCTTGCATTGCGGCACCGTGAACGACACGAGAAGCAACAGTCATTCTTAACCGCAAGCCAAACGAAATTGGATTCGAATACCGCTTTAATTAAATTTCAAAACCACATGACCCTAAAAAAAAACAATTAAAAACCTATAAATAACAGACCGGTTGTATACACGTTATAATGTTTCCCGCTGCAAAATTCAAATTAATAGCTTTAAAATATCCTTACTATCCAGCAGGCTATTAACTGTTTTGAAAAAAGGAACACTAGCACCCCGCTTAGTGGCTAGTACGGGAACAAGAAAAAAAAATCGTTTACCCATCCCATAACAGAGTTAATGGCTGCTCTCACCCAACGGTGTGCGAGTGGTACAAGTTATAAGATGTACCGAGGGTCCATTTAAATAGGGTAGTTTAACATAGGTACTAAAGTAAACAAGGGAACCGACAGAATTAGTCACATTGCTCGGAATAGATGGCCGATGGGGCCGACAGTTTCTGGAGTGGTGACCGTGTACCGGAAGATGTAGCGCAAGTTGGACCAATGACGTTGTGAAGGTCCTGTATCCTTGACAACGTCATACGCTGGAAGCGGGAAGCATAGAACTGCTCGAAGTGGCGGTGCTTCGGGGAGGCCTATGTCCAGTAGTGGAAGTCTTTCAGCTGAAATGATGATGATGAGTAAAGTAAACACCACTTATTTGGTGATCATAGATCAATCTCAATCATTATTAAGTATTTTATTCTATCAAAAGTTTGTCATTTACTGAAATACATTGACCAAGATTTTCCAAATTCACCTTAACCATGTGAAATTTTGAAAATCCACTCTCATAGTTACTTTTTTATAAATATTCGTCACTACCTCTTACAGTTTACGCCAAACTATCGTTATAACTTCCAGTTAACTTGACTATACAGTTTAACTATGACTGCAGCCGTCGCCCTTTGGATTTGTAATTAACACGAGAAAAGTAAATAAGCGCTGATGAAATCTTATGCGTGTTTAACTATCCAGCTAAGAACTATTAAATGAACCCTGTTTGTTAATTAGAAACTAACTTTAAGGTGCTGTTGTTCGTTGAATTTTTTCTTACGGTAAAATATTTTCTGTGCTTGCGGGATGGTTATTGCTTTTGAGAATTTGTTGTTGAAAGCAAAGCAAAAAGTTTACTCAAAAGAAACTAAATCAAAAGTCATTTATTCAAACTAGGCTGAGAATCAGCACTTTTCGAACGTCAAAATTACATGAGACAGTCCCCCAAAACGCCCACCCTTCACCACTTCCTAGTGCTTTAGCTGGGAAGAAGAAGTAGCGGAACAAACTCCCCAGCAGCACAGCTGTCTGTTTATTTAGAAAAAAAATGATTCTATACAATAGTATGCAAAATCATTCACATTACGGAACAAAAAAACATTAATCTAATTATTAGCCTTATGTCAGCTACCACACGCCATTATACCAACCAAAAATAAATAATTATTAAAATCGAGAACTGTAAGTACTCAAGCAGAAATAAAAAGTAAATGTAAACATAAAATAATATCTAAATAAAAGCCTCCAGGCTCAAAGGGTGTGCCCGTTTACATAATTATAGCTATTTATAGCTGCAACTACTCGTAAAACGCTAAAACGCCTCACATAAGTGTTTTCTTTTTTTCATGAGATACGGTTATACTTTTAAAGAAACAAATCTATAAATATATCTAGGTTCATACATATGGTAATAATAGTTACGAAGTCAAAACTGTATCAAGTTAATTGAATATTTTTGAAAAAAAGTTACTGAAGTTAATACGAGATATATTAAATATATCTCGTACGAGATCATCGAGGTCATGTTTCACCTGAAATATTGTGAACGAGAGTTAAAGAAAAGGAGTATGTAAGCATCGTAGCAGGTTGTGTTCTGTAATGTCTGTCTACCACCATAGGAAAAACGTACCTATGCACATACATAGGGACATACATAAGTGTTACTTCTATAAACTCATGCGTTAGTTAACTGTTAAAACTAATTATTTCATAATATCAACTCATAAGAGTGACTTTGCGCAACGCTTATACAATATCTTATCAATTATTTACTCAATTTTTTTTTCGACATGCATATTTTATTTTTACAACTGACGCAGGTATTGGACAAGGTGCCTACTACCCATTTCCTTGTTTCTGTTTTGTTGGCATCTCTTGCACTATCACACGTTCTAACCACAGCTGCGTCTTCAGAACAATTTTATACGGCGCGATTTCTCACAATAACTATCGTAATTTTCTACTGATATTTTTTGTTGCCCCGTAAATCTGCTCGGTACTTGTGGCTTAAAATAGGCTGAATGAAAAACGTGCTGCACCAATTGAAGGATCAAAATATCGTAAAGCAAAAACTAAACACTCTAAAATAGAATACTCTTTATTAATATCTCAATCTGCCTAGCCTTTTCCCAACTATATTGGGGTCAGCTTCCAGTCTAACCGGATGCAACTGGATACCAGTATTTTATATGGAGCGACTACCTATCTGACCTCCACAACCCAGTGACTGGGTAATATGATATCCCTTGGTAAGACTGGTTGTCAGACTTTCGGGCTTCTGACGACCCGTAACGACTGTCAAAGATCCACGAATGACAGCCGGGACCAACGGCTTAACGTGCTTTCCGAGGCAATGAGGAGTCTCGGTATGTAAAGATGGTCACCCATCCACGGACCAACCCCAGCAAGCGTAGCTTAACCTGATGGATCGACCCGTGCGGCTGTTATTACTTAGCCTGCTTAGCTCCTCTTTATTAATGTTATATTATAATATTTTCCTGTTAATAGTAATTTGTTTGTGTGAGAGCAGGAAACGTGTTTTGTTTGTTTGTTGTTTAGTTGGCAATGTTTTTTGTAATTATTACTAACATAGCTTGTAAGTAAATTGTTACTAACATTATGAGTCCTGGTTACTTGAAAATAAATGTTTTATTATTATTATTATATTATTAAGTACACCATACAATTACAGACACTCTTTTGTCATAAACAAAACTGTAAATCTTAGATCACTGTCGCCCTAGACAAAGTGACATTCTATCAGCGATAACGATTATGGAAAAAGCAAAAATGTATAGAACTGACATAAGGTATCGAAAAGCTTGTGTCAATTCTATTGAAAGTCGTTGTAAAAATACGAAACGCTTTCGAAGCGATTTTCGTTTTGTCTAGGCTCTCCAGTTCCTATGTGTTACAAACACTTTCATATTACTCGTAGATGTGGATATAACAAAAAATACGTTTCATTATCATCATCATTTCAGCTGAAAGATGTCCACTGCTGGACATCATAGGCCTCCCCCAAGCACCGCCACTTCGACCGGTTCTGTGCTTCTCGCATCCAGCGGATTCCTGCGGTCTTCACCAGGTCACCGGTCCACGTTGTGGGAGGCCTTCTAATGCTACGTGTTCCGGTACGCGGTCCCCACGCCAAAATCTCTCGATCCCATCGGCCGTCTGTTTTGCGAGCAATGTGCCAAATGAAAAATACGTTTAATATTTCGAAAAACATTCACTGGAGTAAAATAGTATCGTAATGGAAACCTACGATTAGATTCGTAGTCGTATCGTAACCTATAAATAATGGAAGTTTCTTAACAGTAACAGCTGTGCAAATTAAGTTCTTGAATGGTTACAATGTATTATTGCTCTCGAATATTTGCGTCCAGACCATTTGTTCATTTGTACTATTATAATAGTTTATTTGCATTACGACCATATTTTTCAAATAAATGAATTACGTAAGATAAGGTAAGAAAGTGAATAAAATATAAACAATTATATTCATTGCTTTGAGAACACTATTTAGAAAAATCTTTATAATCTAATCTAACTACTATTATAAACGAGAAAGTTTGTAAGTATGGATGGATGGATGGATGGATGTTACTAACTCAATCACGCAAAAACGGCTGAATGGATTTGGATGAAATTTGGCAAACAGATAGTTTATAGCCTGGATTAACACATAAGATACTTTTTATCCCAATATTCTTACGGGATCGAGATTTACGCGGGTGAAACCGCGGGGCGCAGCTAGTACTTATATAAAATAATGACTAATTAACTAACTATACAAATAAATATAGTTATTATTATTCTTGTATAGGCATGCAAGAATAATAATATATTTATTTGTATAGTTAGTCATTATTTTAATTTAGTGTTAGATTGTAAAGATTTGTCTAAATAGTGTTCTCAAAGGTATAGGCATGCAGGAATAATAATATATTTATTTGTATAGTGCTGCCTTCTTTGTTTCCAATACACATCTCCAACATATTTTGTGTAGAATTGAGTTTATAAAAATTAAGTCTTTAAAACGAAACAAAGATTACTTCTCATTCCAAGAACATATTCTAAACAAAATCATTTCGCCATCTTGTCACCCCATTCAACTGATTCGCCCGAAGAACTGCCACTTCCGAAAACTATACGAACTAGCCAGAAACTAACATATTCCGAAAGTCTCACGTATTCCATTTATTTCCTAATTAACTCGGTATCCGGAACGATGGATGAATTTACGCCGAGCACCATGTTTCGTTCAACTTGTTTGATTCGACATCAATGGATGTGGATGGACGTGGATGTGGTAGAGGTTGCAGTTTTGATTTTAGACTAGATGAAGGCGCGGACCTGAAATACTTTGACGGAGTATATAAAGAAAATAAATAAATAAAAATGGGTTTATTTACGTGCTTAAAAAAAGGTAAATAAGTTGGGTTATTCCACTATTCCCCACTGAAAATTCCCACCAAGGGGGATTTGTGAACTTTTTTGTCCACAAATCCCCATCAGTAGGGATTTGCGGACAAGAGTTAATCAAAAAAATAAAACACGTCTAGAAATAGTCAGCCAGTGCACGTCGATCGGCTGCTCGCGTAACGATCGCTTTCGTTTAGGACGTGGCCTCAGAGACCCTAGGCAAAGTGACATTCTATCAGCGATAACGATTATGGAAAAAGCAAAAATGTATAGGACTGATATAAGCTATCGAAAACCTTATGTCAATCCTGTTGAAAGTCGTTGTAGAAATACGAAACGCTATGGAAGTGATTGTCACTTGTCTAGGCTATCATAATCTAGAAGAACCTCTTGTTCAGCAATAGATTATTGAAATGCTAACAAACGGCTGTCATGAACACTGAAATGTTGACAGAATAGCGAAAAGCTAAGTATATCTATGGCAATGTATTATCTAAAAAGCTAAGCTGACGCGTAAATTCTGTCAACAAGTTTTTTGAGCAACAAAATGCCTCGTAAACCCAGTACCTATTTTAAAATCCAGATTTATTGAATGTCAAGCCAACAGGATAGCCTCTACTAGAAGTTGTCATCGTATTACTGGTTCAGCAGCTTCAATATCACCAGGATTATTGCTGAATACAACTGTTCATCGTGGACCTTGTACGACAGCGGCTCCATCATCTCTGTCATCAGAAGGCAGCAGCCACGCTTTCATCGTAAGACGCTCTGCTAGAATTATTAGCCACTGCGGCTCTTATCCGACCTCTCCAATGAGTTTTAGTAACTTCGTAAAAAAACTAGATGGGCGGCGCCACTTGCTGTGCCGTCAAGTGCTTTCCGAGGCACGGAGGAGTCTCGGTATGTAAAGATGGTCATCCATCCACGGACCAACCCCGGCAAGGGTAGCTTAATCCATCAGGTTAAGCTACCCTTGCCGGGGTGCTACCGGGGTGCTACCCTTACCCGTGCGGCTGTTATTACTTAGCCACGAGCTCCTCCTGGAAATAAAATACTGTTCTCCTCCATTTTTGCCACATCCTCACCTCACCCTACAGATTACTGTATACCAGGCATAACATCGTAAGAAAGTTATCTCGTTAGTCAGTTATCTACAAACTTATGGTCAACTCGAACCCCTGGGAAGGTTTAATAAATAGAGATTATTAGTCTCTTCTGTTTTATGAGGGTACACAGAGAAAAATAAACTTTTTCGCTTACGAATACAAGGACTAATATGCTTTATGATAGAAACCCGTAATATTGTGTTATAAGTAATGTTAGAATTATATTGCGGTTTAAGGAAGAGCAATAACTTATCTAGATCTTTGGATTTACGTTTGAACTATTGCTTCTTACTTGTTTATTTGTGAACTAGATAAAAATGGGTGTTGTAAGTTCCTGAAATACGACATACCCCATTCCTTCCTCATTTCATAAAATCTCCCGTCTCCACCGTAAAGTTTTGAAGGGAGCTATAATAGTAATTATATTGCCATCAAGTCGGCATAAATCCAAACTCCGGGCTGCTACTGAGAAATTCCTGATTCACTTCTTTTTCTTTCATACAAATTATCTATTACGCAATCCATATATCTTTTCTAAGGACTTCCTCTCCCTCTCTATACATCAAAAATATATTAATCACTATTTTAGTCACATGCGTTTCAACCCTCCTCTTCACATGCCTATATCTGACACACGATTCAGGCAATTGGCGCCACTTCCAAACTTTAAAAATATGTTCAAGATCATACACGCAACAATTGAATATTTTTTCTCAAACAACTATCTAAAGGCAAATTCTCGTACTTAAAAAACGTTCACATTCAAGTCACAATCTGTCAAACTTGCCAAAAATCTTGGGAAATTGATTGTATTTTTGACAGATTGCGAATGTGAACGTTCTTAAACAATGCGGGAATTGCCCCTCTGTTTAAATTTCACGCTATTTTCTTAACCCACTAACCACTACCATACAACAAAACCGACTAACCCCCAACCCACGGCACACAGATTAAATAATATGAGCACACAATCGAGACATAAAAGTAAACAGTCAAATTGTCTAAACATTCGAGCATTTTGCGGGAATAATAGCTCGTTCTGTATTCAGTACCCTCACACTGATATTGGTCGTTCGGGACGACTTGTGCATAAGTGGCCTACTATCGTGTTTAGTCTTGGCGCTCGGGTTGGCTCGAGGTTAACTGAATTTGTAATGATGCACTGAAAAGAGTATGATATAAACTCACGGCACATGGTCATAGTAAAGTATACAGGGTGTTAGGGTAAACAAGGATAACTTGAAACCAGTGGTTTGGTGTCAATTATAGAACATAAAATCAAAGGAAAATTACGACTTTTTAAAATTACATTTTACCACAAGAATATTTCACCCTTTCACCGTATGCGCTCGGGCAAACTTGCGCCTCAACATGGGTGGTTGGCGCGGGACTTGACTTGACCGGCCGCGAACGCAACCCCTTCCTCAGTCAGTCAGCTGTTTCGCTAGCGAGTACAGTGTCGGATAGAAACTTTTTAAAATCTTTTAATGAAATTAACGTTTTTTTGTTGTTGTTACACGGTCATTTATTTTTATATTTAGTCAACTAGACTATTTAGACAACCGTTGTCACTCAAACCATGGGTTGGTTTGAGTGACAACGGTGTTTACCCTTACACCCTGTATACAAACAAAATAAAAACGCGGATAAAGAACGATAAAAATGAATTTAAAGCTGTTTATGCGTAATACATCCGGTAGATATTTGAAAAACAGACACGGTGGAACGTTCACGCAATCAATCAATCTGCCTATCCTTTTCCCAACTATGTTGGGGTCGGCTTCCAGTCTAACCGGATGCAGCTGAATACCAGTATTTTACATGGATCGACTGCCTATCAGATCTCCATAACCCAGTAACTGGGTAATATTATGATACCCCTTGGTAAGACTGGTTGTCAGACTTTTGGGCTTCTGACGACCCGTAACTGTCAAAGATCCACGATTGACAGCCCGGACCAACGGCTTAACGTACTTTCCGAAACTCGGAGGAGTCTCGGTATGTAAAGATGGTCACCCATCCATGGACCAACCCCAGCAAGCGTAGCTTAACCTCATGGATCGACTCAGTTATTACTTAGCTACGAGCTCTCCGAGGGTAAAGGTGTAAAGTTCACTCCAATCTGCCTAGCGTTTTCCCAACTATGTTGGGTCGGCTTCAAATTATACAAATTCATTGTCAAACTACGTTTAAATATCTTTTTACGTAAATTATAAGTCAAAAGTTTTAATTAATTTCACACCACACACATCCACCCATCATTATCATCATCATTTCACTGTCCACTGGCGGCAGTCAGGGGGGGGGGGGCCCTGACTGCCTGCCTCAAGCACTGCCACTTAACCGGTTCTGTGCTTCCCGCATCCAGTGGATTCCTACGGCCTTCACAAAGTCAACGGTCCACCTTCTGGGAGGCCTTCCAACGCTACATCTTCCGGTACGCGGTCGCCATTCCAGAATCTTTCGGCACCATTGGCCATCTGTTCTGCGAGCAATATGCCCATTGCAATGGCATTCATCAATAGTAAAATCGAATTATATAATTATTGTCCTAAACGTGTTGATATAATATCAAAATAATAGGCTGCATTTATTAAATATATTTTCTTATATGCCATAAAAGTTGTTAGGAGAAAAGGGTCGCGATGGTTCCCGTAGGTAATAGCCTATTTACCTGTTACTACACTCTGTTATGGTTTTCATAATTTGGGTTCAAAATTTTGTATCGTGTGTTTACTGAACTTCAAATTTTAATGTTTTTATTCTAGGTCAGGTGGCTCCAAGCGCCGATGTTATTGTTGTAAATGTACACATACCTACATAGGCGCAGAAACTCCCTGCTAAAATCCTTAAATACTACTTTTGCTTCGATTACGTTCATACGTACTTCGCATCACCAATAAGGTCACTATTTATGTCCATCTAGAGGTCCCATCCCGGCGTTTCCACTCACCTACATTACATACGTAGATCTTGTACATTTATTTTGAAAGAATTAATGAACAAAGTAATAATAAACATGAACAATTCATACAATACTTAAGAAAAAGTTCACTAAAAGATGAAGCTCGGGAACGATGGTGTTACGCGGCTACGACGTAGCCAGGCGTAGCCACTATCTACGAGATCACCTCACTGTCGATAAATGTGTATTGCAGTAATGATGGCATTTCTTAAATAACTAACGAGACTTTCACAATGTTTGTAAATTTAAGAAAATATACAAAAGATTTCAATTTTTTTCCCTGTAAGGAAAATTATTAAGAAAAAATAATAATAAAAGAACGTTTTTATCAGTACAAAACTATGTTATAACTAGACGACCAATTCATCTTATTATCAGACTGAACACATTGCCAAACTAATCCAAAATTAGAAGCCCAAAAAAAAAAGCGAAACAATCCCAATAAAAAAACGTACGTACAAACATACAGAGCAATAAGTATCAACTTCCCTCTGAGGCTTATCAAAATAAAGGCGAGCAATAAACGGGTGGGAGGAGCATCGCACAAATTGGCGCTATTACTGAAATTCAGTAGATATTATGTTTTTGTTAGTAAATTAGTGTTTAGGGGAGGATTTACTGTATTTATTTGAATTGTGATGCAGTTATGGTAGTGGAATAAAAACTTTTTACAACAAAAAAAAGATTTTTTTGGAAAAAGAAAAGATTTATTTTTCACTTTTTAGTTGTGGTACCTACTCGACACAAATTCGAATACCACTATCTGCTATGTAAATAACAGTAACCTAAAACATCGTCCATCCTACTAAGTAAGAAAAATACGTAATATTGAAGCTAACTCAAAAACTACGCAAAGTTGCAAAACAAAATCGATCCATAATTGGCGGAGTAATCGCGTAACATAAACAAAAAATATATAATTATAATAATGTATACAGACGAATTGAGAACCTCCCCCTTTTTGAAGAAGTCACTTAAAAATAGTTGCAGAATCCTGTTGATTCCGTATTTAAGCTGATTACTGCTACCTCACTTTCAACTTTTTCCCGCCATTCGTGGGGAACTGACAGTTGTCATTAGTGACAGCGGCACCGCGATACATATCTATTAAATAGATACACTACAGTAGTAATACCAGTCTTATAAATTTTCCCACTGCAAAGTAAAGGCTTCGTGACCAGCCTTTCTCAAGACGGTTTGGACACTAGACATCTGTGTTGACAGCTGTCTAAATAACAGAAATATTATAGTGCACAAGTGTGTGCGCAGACACAGGTGCACTCTCATAGTCCGATGAGATGGCAATCCGACGCGACCGGAGAGAGATCAGGCGCAGGACCAAACGGCTTAACGTGCTTTCCGTGGCACGGGGGTATCACACCGCCAAAAAGTGCTCTCTTCTAGTGTTCTATATAGTGCTTACAAAGATATTGTATTATTTAAAAGGAAAACATAGGGACATACAAGTAGTTGATGTTTATTTTACTGTATTTTTTTTTCTTTCTTTAAGGTCATGAAACAGAAAGAAACGAGGCGAGAGCGTTTGTGTGGAGGAAAGACCACCTGCATTAACTCTTAAGTAGAATTCCAGGTTTCCTCGCGATATTTTTCCTTCACTAATGTCAATAATAGTCAAGATATACTCAGAAAATACCTACATTTTAATGAAAACGTCTCATTGGCACATTTTATAGAAGTTAATGCTGCAGGCCACGAAAACTGGTATCTTCAAAATTTAAGTTTATTACCATTTTGATAGCAGAAAAACAATTTTAACAAACTTCCAAAAGGCAGTTCGAAGATAAAAGTATAAAATTGAGACTCTACTTGAAAGCCACGATAATCCTATGATATCAATATGTATATATAGATCCAAAGTCACCAAACGCTCGCCAACCCAAATCTACTTCACTTGTCTCCTCTATACGACTGATTTCACAAAGTTAACTAATAACAAAATATTTAAAAACCACCCTTAAAATATATATGCTAAGGTTGACGTCAATCGCAAGGGTAACGTTGTAGGTCTCCACAGAGGCGTTTGGCGTAGATTCTCTGATTAGTGCTGCACCCGTCAATTGTCGATTATTGAATTATGTACAAGATTGATTATTTACGCCATGCGCCGTCAAGCGTAACCCACTGATACGTGTGACATGTGCAATTCTGTGATAATTTGATTAGGCCTTGAGCTTGATATTTCAGGTAAACCTAGAACTATGAATATCGATGATAAAAAAGAGGTATTTTGAGAAAATATGTTTTGAAGGTTATTGGAAATTGAAAATAGAAGAGTAAATATTGGCTAACACTAAAGCACATAGATTATTTTGTATCAAAATTAAATTTAGTTTCATTGTTTGGCAACCTAACACCTAATTTTGAACTTTGGTCATTTAATATTCATTATTTTTTCACAGGATTAGATATTAAAGAGTTTATTTATTACTATAATCTTATTAGTGGTAGATACAAAAAAACTTTTGTTTTGTTCTTTTTAACGACTTTAAAGAATGCAGTCTCCGAAAGTTGTATGTTAAAACCTGATGAGAATGAGGAAAAGGAAGCTGACCTTTGCACCATTCACAACTAACGCTGTAAATTGAGATATGTCTAGTTGCAGACAAACTAAATGACTATCCCCCTTTTCTCAAGTATGGATGAGGACGACCTAATTGAACGCCTGACGATTATCGATATCGATATACTTAATATGTCCCATCACTAAAAGCAAAGCGCTCAACTGTGTTCGCATTCAGTTTCCCGCATATCTTGATTGTGCGCTCAAACACTCAGCTATACATTTTGTGTTCCGTTAATTTTGATTCAATCCACAATGTTTGTTTTTATTAAATTTTCAAATTACAGTTTGTACTGCAGTGGTGTTTACAGCGTAGCATTCCAATATTTAAAGCTATTTAAGTCTGCGCAAGGTTGTGGGTTCAAATCCGGGCAAGTACCAATGTAACTTTTTGGTTGAACTCAGTTGGAACACAGTAACATTTTTTAACGCCCATAAAAATATAAAATTGTTTAAAAAATACAGTGATATCCATAATATTAATACTAGGAACAAAGACAAATTTGTTGTACCTACAATTAGGCTCAAGAAAATAGGTGGCTCGTTCAGATGTCAATGTATACGCTTTTACAATAAGCTTCCAAGCCACGTAAAAGATCTTAGCCTTAATAAATTCAAAACATTTTTTTTATGTTAGCCTAAACTGTCCCACTGCTGAGCAAAGGCCTCCCCCAAATTTTCCAAACATCCTTTTTCAGGGCCATCTCGATCCAATCCTTGCGGTACGCGTCTAGATCGTCTCGCCATCTCTTCCTGGGCCGGCCTCGGCGTCGCCGTCCATCTTCAGGCACCCACCGCGTGCAGACTGTTGCCCAGCGGTCGCTATGCATGCGGCTGACATGACCCGCCCAGTCCCATTTTAGCTTGGCAGCCTTTTTGCCTACGTCTAGAATCCCGGTTTTGGAACGCAACGTGGTGTTTCGTATTCTGTCAGTTCGGTTTACGCCCAGAATGCTGCGCTCCATTGCTCTTTGGCAAACCCCAAGGCGGAACTTTTGCGACTCGGTGAGCGACCAGGTCTGGGCACCGTAGGTTAGGATGGGCAGAATACACATATCGATGAGTTTTCGCTTCAGGGAGATTGGTAGATCGCCCTTCATTAGCGTCTTCATGGACCAGTAGCTTTTCTAGGCATTTTCGATATTCTTCTATTTACTTATTGAATTTTGTTAATTAACTGTTTATTTTATTATATACCTACCTACGCAGTGACATGTATATTTACTTTGTGAAGTATAATATTATTTATTTATTGTGTTTGAGGACTATGTGGGTTATATTTTTTTTATTATCAGACAATTTGAGTACTTTATGCGGCCTACTCAAATGTCCTTTCTTTGGTATTGTTCGTCGAGTCGTTGAGCTCCTGAAGTTCTGAGTTGAGCTACACCATGACTGACAAATGCGCGCACTGACTGGACAGGCCCACTCAAATCTATATTGTTCTTTCCTCAAAAGACCATTTCAGACACAAATCTACATGGTCCGCAAATGATCTGACCAAGTTTATCTCCGGATTTGTTATTTTATTATTTTAAATTCACATTGAACTGAATGAATTTTATAACAATGACATGAGTATTTACTTTGTAAGTGTTATATTATTATTATTTGTTATTATTATTGTAAATGTGAAGACTATGTGGATCTTTTTTTTTTGTCTTTTGTTTTCCTAAGTTAGTTTATAACTAATCTTGGTCTGGCAGTTTGAGTAATTTATGCGGCCTACCCAAATGTCCTTTCTTTGGTATTGTTCGTCAAATCGTTGAGCTCCTTAAATTCCAAGTTGAGCTGCACGAATACTGACAAATGCGTGCACTGACTGGACAGGTCCACTCAATCTGTGTGGTTCTTTCTTCAAAAGACCATTTCAGACACCAGTCTACATGGTCTTCACATGATCTGACCAAGATTATGTCTGGACTTCAAAAGAGACTGTGACCTCTGAGTTTGTTTCGGGCTTTCTTCTCAGAGTAGTCAGATAGGAAACGCCGACCTCATCTAGTTTTAAAATATGTGATTGACGTGTAAAAGTGTTTGTACAAACCCACTTACAAAAATAAATCATTTATCATTTAACGTGTTTCGAATACCTTTTGATTGTCCTTTGCGTTGGTCTATTATGTAAATCAGCCTTTCTTATATGCTAAATCTGGTCCTGTCTACAATCCCTGGGACTGTATGAAGCGAACAGATATTCTGAATAATGAACTTGGCTCCCATTTTCACATTTGTTTTTGATGGGATGATACACTTTTACAGGACAGGAGGAATGTTTCCTGTAAAATTTAAATCTCACACCAATAAATCCTGTCTTACCATTTAGTCTGAACCATTGGCTCGTGAAAATACTGGAGACATCTGTTAACAAATTAAACATAATTTGTCAGTCGTTTGCTTGAACAATTTCTTTGCTTTCCTTTCGTACTAGTAGCGCCATCTCGTAGTCATGTCTGGAACTAATAAGAACTTTGCTTAGCGTATTGTTGCATGGAAATTCTCACCGAATGCTGTTTTGTGACAAATTGGTATTTATATTTTATGATAAGATTCGTTCTAAATTATTACCCAATGATACCTATCTAATGCATGAATAAAATTGTGATTTTAAAGGGTAAGTAAAACATAGTCAAGTCAAAGTGTAACACACAGTTCAATAGCATCGCTTTCTGAGACTGGGTCAGCGCCGTTGATTGAGTTGGGCAATGCATAACAAAGTGATATATTGAAGTTTGGCTCAGCAATTTATCTATCATGGACACGTGAATTGACAAATCGTTTATTCAGTTATCGAGCTTACAGTGTTTGTAGGTATTTGGCTTTGCAGTCAGGGAGATTAATTGTTAAGCAAATTGACTACCAACTTCAATTATCTGTTTTTTCAAATCACTTATATAGTCATTCTTTGTCTGTGGTATACTTTTACTATTAAATTACCCCCCACCTACCATATGCTAGCTCAATATATCCTACGCATGGAATTTGTATAAACCTAACCTAAAGATTCTACGTCAATTTGAGGCAAATTGAAGCAAATGGACGTAGGGTTTCAATTTGCTCACCAATATGACCCTGACTTTATCTATTATAGATTCCGATAGCAAATTAGATCTGATGTTTAGAGATAGGCAATGTTTTGTGCACGTCACGTCACTACAGTAGTTGACGAAGACGTATAATAGCACGTATCAAACGCCTATTACGTAAGGCAGTTAGTCCCCAAGTCCCTCTATCAATTGCGCCTTGAGCGGTCATTCTTCTACTATTCCACTACTATCTACTATCCACACTATCTACTATCCCACTCGATCTACTATCCCACTCTATCTACTATCCTACTACTAAGTACTATCCCACTACTATCTACTATATTTATTTATTTATTTAAACTTTTCGCACACAAAAAAGGTACAAAGGCGGACTTAATGCCTTAGGCATTCTCTACCAGTCAACCAAGGGTGGTGAAGAGATTAGATGGCGGGTGCTCTGATTGAGAGGAACAAAGAGAGAAAAAAAAAAAAAAACGAAAAATATATATATCATAATGCATTATAGATAAAACAGTTTTTACAGTACATAAATACGCAATCAACTTATGATACATAAATACTTACATACATATTTACTATAATATATACCTATACTATATTACATATATATATATATGTATATGTATATATAATATACAAATTCAAGGCAGAGAGGTGTATATGACTCTACTCTACTACTATACCAGCTAACTTCTGAATTTTGTATCTAAAGCATGAGCTATTTTTGTACAATAATTATTTCTTCCACTGTTTTATACCTTAAAAGATTATAGATATTCTCGTTTTATTATTTTCCGCAATGATTGGCCTTTTCGAGAATAAGGAATTAGAATTCGGTATTTTGAGAATTAGATATCTTGAGAATTAGGTATTTTGAGAATTAGCCATTATGAGAATTAGGTATTTTGAGAATTAGCCATTATGAGAAGTAGTCCTTTAAAGACTCGGTTGCCATTTTGAGAATTGGGCATTCTGCGAGTAAACCCTCAAATCATACATTACTTATTTTAAACTCCTCCCGTACTTAATTGAATCCAAAATCTTCAAAACAGCTTATCATTGAAGCTTCCTTAAGCATCCCTACGTCCCTTATACTCTAAATCTCATTAAGCTGAACTAATAAATTTTATTTTAGGGGTCCCTCCGCCTGGATTACAAATAGTCTCATTACATTGTTTAGATAATACTGATAGTGTTTAAATTAAGTAGGGGATACATTACATACCCTACCTAAGTGTCATTGAAAACCGGCAAGGGTAGATTCTATTAGGGATTATTTTTAATTGTAATTTTATGAGGATATGATAAAACTTGGGGTATATCAGTCTGTTTTTTCGTGAGAGAGCTTTTATTATTCTTTGTTTTATTTCAGTGTGTAGGGGACAGAATTAAATAAAAGACATGACGTTGGTAATTTTTTATTCTTTTAACCCTTCGTAGCACTTGTGGCTGTTACTATCCACTATAAATAGCTTTGGCACTTTTGATTGTCCAAAAGTGCCAAAACTAAAAATTATAAGACACGCACTGGGCCCGCGTGTTGGATTATGGCTTACTCCCTCTCTCAGAGAGGCCTGTGTTCCAGCAGTGCGAACATTATAGGCCGATTATGTTATAGACAGGTGATGCAGTTATTCACTAAAGTTAAATTTTAGGGTTGTTATTGTAATCTCATCTGAAAGGAAATGCTTTCTAGCTTACGTGGTCTTTGCCCACAACCATCTCAATTCCAAACCGCAGGGGACCACAAGAACCGAAAAACTCAAAAGTTCCCGAAAGACTGGCTCAGCGGTCGCCACCCATGGTGACAGTAGATGCTAACTGAGATTTTTATTCCAATCTTGTCAATAGGAAACTACCTCTTAAAAAAATTGGCATTTTATATTTGGCATAAATACTTTATTACGTAATGCTATATCAATAAGTTACGAATTTAAGGCCGAACTCCATGGTGCGCAGGAAAACCATGGAGAGTTTACGCACGCTAACTGCGAAGTATATTTATTTCTAGCCACGCATCCGTACGCAGCTATGGTAAGCAGCGTGGCTGTGGGTCACAGTGGCTGATCCTACCTACGTTTTCTTACAGAGCGAAGCTATAGATGTGCGAAGTTAAGCTGTGGACATCTATACATAAGTAAAGATAAATCATACAAAAACTTTTTCAAGCAAATTCATGCAGCACCGTTAGAAATAACTCAAGGAAGTCGACACCACAAGTATTGGAATTACATTAGGACTCGTCCTAGGTGGAGGCACCAAATTTGCGGTCCCATAAACACGTCTCCTTGACACTGCGGTTCTAGCGCAGTTCGCAACTTTGCTAGTTGGCGACCGCAGTGCTCGGTCGCCGCTCGTACACTGACTAAATCTTTTGTTTGAGCTGGATAAATGGGTTAGCTGTGTTTTTGGATGAGGTCAAGTGATTATTTTGAGTGCTATTTTCGGAAAGCACGTAAATACGTTAGTTGATAGCCGTTAGGGTCTTAAGAGGGCTTCTTGCGAAAGTATGGCAACCGGTATTACTAATTGGTATCAGGTTACCCAGTAACTGGGTTGTGGACGTCAGATAAGCAGTCATGTTGAATACTAGTATTCAGCTGGATCTGGTTAGACTGATAGAAAATCAAAAATAGGTCTTTTCGATGTCAATAGATTAGTCATTCAGGAAACTACTACTACAGGCCTACCAGGATATGCTGTGCTCATGAGAGCTCAGCATGAGGTGTGCTGCATAGATTGATATATAAAATACTCTAGATGTACATAATATTTGGCATCTACTACTATTACAAGAAGTATTGATTAAAAAAAAAAAAAACCTACGGTTTTTTATTTCTTTTTATTTTTTTATTTTTTACACAGCAAATTTATTCCCTTAATTATAAAGTCTGTTTACATAAAAAAAAAATGACGTGTTGCAAAAGAAAACATTCCAAAATAACATTGAAAATAAATCAATTCCTTTATTTATGAACTCACCCCGAATCAAATATGAGTTAAACATCCAGCGTTTACTTGCATATTAATCAAATAAACATATCAATAGGACTTCCGTTTACCGGTTGTGCCATAACAAACTGGGCGAGTATCGGTCGGCCGATTATGACTTCAATAAATAAGCAAATTATTTGTACTATTTTGTTTTATAAGTTTAGGCGCGTTATAGCCCTTTGAATGAAACTCGGTCCAGATGCAAAAGACGTTTATTAAATATCACACAGCACAGGTATCCAAGCGACAGCGGAACAACGTATTTGCAAACACAGGATAATATTCTTAGTTACACGTTCACAAAGTTTCATCATCATCATCATCTGCCTAGCCTTATCCCAACTATGTTGGGGTCGGCTTCCAGCCTAACCGGATGCAGCTGAATACCAGTATTTTACGTGGAGTGACTGCCTATCTGACCCCCACAACCCAGTAACTGGGTAATACGATACCCCTTGGCAAGAATGGTTGTCAGACTTTCGGGCTTCTGACGACCCGTAACGACTGTCAAAGATCCACAAATAGCAGCCAGGACCAACGGCTTAACGTGCTTTCCGAGGCACGGAGGAGTCTCAATATGTAAAGATGGTCGCCCATCCACGGACCAACCCCGGCAAGCGTAGCTTAACCTGACGGATCGACCCGTGCGACTGTTATTACTTAGCCACGAGCTCCTCCCAAACGCACGTTCACAAAGTTTATTAGGTAATAATATTAACTTAGCAGGTTTAGTAGATTCCAAATCCAAAACTCATTGAACCATAGAAAATAAGCAACATGAATGAAGGGATTTGCAATAGAATTTAATCATAAACTGAAATTAAAGTTTAAGTAAGTCAAAAAAGTTAATTGTCCTATTGGTAGGTTTTTGCTTGAATTATTAGAAAGCACGTTGGAATAGGTTCAATCAATACTTCTCTCACTACATCCCATAGATCACCAACCTGTTTCGCACAAACACAATCTATAACCGTCCCTATCAAATGCATTTACCGACGCGTACATTTACAGCTCATTTATTCCGAATAATACCACTATCTAGACCCTTATACGGAGTTAATTCACAAATCCCTTGAAATCTTCTCGGGTCTCGAATGTAATTTATGAGCTTGACTTAATTTCGTGCTTTAAAACGTGATTTGCTTGGCTGGGACATGGTTTTGGGTGTGCTGAAATGAAATAGGGGGGTGTGCAGTTTGTTTTTGTCTTTTATTTTTTGGTAGGTAAGCGATTTTCTGCAGAAGTCTAACCGTGCGTTTACAATGGCGAAACATTACAACAAAACATGTTTAAATCTCTAGTTCCTGTCAAAAATGGAACATTGACAGGAAATAGAGATTTCAACATGGTTTGTCTTGAATGTTTCGCTAGTGCAAACGCACGGTAAGATCTGTAAAGATCTGTGTCTTCTGTTTTCTGCGTAGCATCAGTTTCGATTAGCTATGAATTCAGCCTCTTTTTCCTAATTTTCCTCCCTCATTTCATCTTTTTTTAAGTTGCTAAAACTTAGGAGCGTGCATATAAAATGTTGGCAACGCCACAAATAGCTGAAAAATAAAAGCAAATATTTACTGTTTCAATTAATTTGTTAATGTCACTGTATAGATTTATGAAATATCGGTCTATAGTGACCTAAAATATTAATAATGAATTGCAATTATAACGCCGAATTTGATGTTGTAACCGGTTTAGGTGTAAAAAAGGCATTTGAAAAGTTTCCAAAATATACTTTTTTTACATCTAAAACGATAAAGATATTCTGAGTTACGATATTATTTATTGCATTTCATAATCAATATTTTGGTTCACTAATAGAGCAATATTTCATAATTTCATACAGTAATATTGGCAAATTATTCAAAACGGCGAAATATTTGACATCTATTTGCGACGTTATCCACTTTTAGAATGCACGCTCTTAATACGCACTCCTAAAGTTTATATAATATCACGAAACTTAAACTCCAGAGTTTGAATCAAAGTTAGTCAAACTGTCGTCGTGGTGAACCCAGTCCTAGCACAAAAACTTTTAGTTTGCTTAGCGTTTCACAAGTATATTAATAACTAGCTTTCAGACTTATGAAACTTTAACTTATGAGTTTGTCTAAAGCTGCGTCCCCACTTGTATTTGGCAAACACGCCAACAACTCCCCCAACATAGTGACCAACATGTTACGCATAATTCGAACGGGAATTTTAGCATTTTACTTAGTGAACCTCCAATCTAGTCCAAAGAGAGCGGTGACTCGCGAGTCAAAATAATCTGCTTCTATTAACGCCGACATGAAAACTCGGCAATAAGCACGGTAATATAAGTATGATCAGAATCGATCGAGAAGGTTTCGAACCGTCGCCACGTTGTCGCTTTGTTTGGACTAGTTCGGAGGTTTTCTAAAAACATAAACATAACACACGCCTGCTCCGAAGGGTACCTTTTAGTACTGGGTGTACATTTCGCCAGATTTTCGATATTTCGTCGATTTTTCATTTTCCAGATGGAAAAATCCAATAGCACTTTGTCCGACCTGGGAATCGAACACAAGATCTCATGTTCAGCAGTAGTGCTTGTGACCACAAAGGTGAACGAGGGAGTCATTCATATTTGCTAAGTGAAATGCTAAAATCCGTGTCCTCATTTGAAGAATTGTTGTTGTGTTTGTCACAAATAGGGATGCAGGTCTAATATGCACCCGGTAATTAAGGTTTTAATAATGAATGTTATGTTTCGACCAAAACAAAATTTATAGTTTTAGGATAGAGTTATGAGCGAAATACTTTAACCCGTCGTATGCCGTAATTACAGACACAATTAAAAATCCATTGTTTCTTAACGGGATCCACGTTCCAGCATACCAAAGGTTAAGCAAAAGTTTTCATTACATTGCTGGCTTTCATACTCTCTGTTTTAATCAATCTGCTTAGCCTTTTCCCAACTATGTTGGGGTCGGCTTCCAGTCTAACCGGATGCAGCTGAATACTGGATTTTACATGGAGCGACTGCCTATCTGACCTCCACAACCCAGTAACTGGGTAATACGATACCACTTGGTTAGACTGGTTGTCAGACTTTCGTACTCTCTGTTTTAATCATCTACATTATTATTATTTTGAGCTGCAGTTCACTATGATTGCTTTCGCGCTAGTACAATATCAGATCTGTATCCACACTTCTTGTGAAATGGAAAGTTTGGTTACCTATAGATTTTGTAATATGTTTTTAGTTTGTTTTTTTTTTCATTTGTCTGGTTTTTTTTTTCATAATTACAAACTTACTTTTTACAATGTTATTTGTATTCCATGCATAGTATGGTTCTTATCATTCTAGCGATGTGTATTTAATCAACTTGGGAATCGAACCCGTGAACCCGTGACATTGACGTAAAAAAGCGAACTCTTCACTACTACATTACAAGTATATCTTCGCCTCCTCTTAAAACATTGGTTAGGGGAGAAATAAAACAAAATTGGTTTAAAAAAAAATTACACCATTATTTTTATTCATACAAAAAATGCCTTGTCAAAATACTTTATACAACGTTATACACAATAGATGAACGTACATGAGATCTTAGAATAAGGGGGGTGAGCATGACTTTAATATTTATATAGTTTTTTACGGTTTTACACACGTGTATGTTTCGGGGGGGCCCGAGATAGACAGGTTGACTTGCGAGTTCGCTGCATGATCATGATCAGAATCCCAATTACGTAACACACTTTCAATCACAATCCAAAGGATGTTGAATGTTTTTTTTAGCTCGACAACGTAAATAACGCAATGAATGTTGTTGAACAGTCAAAATCAATGGTATTGCCACTGTAAGTTTGTTATGCAATTACCTCACTACGCTTGATTAGAGACGCGAAACATTTATGTAATTCTTGAAACCAGCACGTGGATAAATCCGTAAAACCACCATTAACACCGTACATAACAAAAAACACCTTACAATGAAGTTGTTATAAATTGGTAAATGACTAGAAAAAAATATATGTTGGTAAAAGTAATAAATACAAAATTACACAACATAATAAAATGCATGGGAAAATATTAGGAGATTTACCCAATGCCGTTTATCCCCCACTTTTATTATAATAATTATTTATGTTTAGCCGTATTCAAAACCCGTCGTATTCCAATATATTGCCAGCATCACTATAATTACCTGGGCGACCGATTAAAACAAATTTTCCCAGATGTGAGACATAACTAGATCGATTTGTCACCCCCGTAAGCCCTCTATGTTGCAGCTTTCATCGAAATTGCTACAGCCGTTTTCGAGAACGTGATTACAAATATATAAATTATACAAATATTGCTTATTTAATAGAACACAATAATACTGATACAAAAATTAAATTAAAAAACTGTATAACAATAATCTAAAATCCTGATAATATTCAAGCTGTAAATGTATTAAGAGGACCAAAGAAAGAAATTCGCAGAATTTCCTAAGCAGCATCAGTACCATTCCCTCTAATTACTATTCTGTCTTTTCTTATTTTTTCCACACTAATCGGATATAAAGGAACCTAAAGCCAGTACTAAAATTTAATCACTAGTAAGGGGTCTTTGTTTTATTTGCGACATAAAACCAATTTGCCTCTTGCATTCGGTTTTACCTCTCTTTCTGTCCTGTACATGTTTGTATAGCGTTGTCCCTCTCGCTCTTGTTGTAGCTCCCCTCAAGATATTCGGCTATAGACCATGATAGTAAAATAACAGTAACTTAAAACCTTAATTTAGATATGGGATTATGCAGCCATAATGTTGTTCTTGATTATCTTATGCAGCTATTTTCGTTGGAAATTACTTTATTTTTGTCGGGTTAGCGAAATAGCATTTAATTTTCGAATTAGGAGGATTAAGATTTTCTTCAAAGATTTAATTTTAAAATGTTAACGACTTTAGCATAGCACTTTTTTGCCTACCACATTGGCAAGGTACGCCCCGACACTTTAACATCCAGCCAGTTATTTAATTAAATGAAATCCGGATCAGGAAACCTTTTCTAGGTCTAATAGTAAAAAAATTCACACCGGCTTTCTCCTGTTTAGCATAATTGGACTATAATGTTCCCACTGCTGGGACACAGGCTCTCTGTGAGACCGTAATCCACCACGCGGGCCCAGTGCGGGTTGGTAGATGTCATATGTCTTTGAATTTTTGAGAGCAGTGGTGATGAAATAATTTACACAAAGTAAAGCGCCTGTCAGGGTTCGAACCTATAACTCGAAAATCGCGATCGATACTATTGGGCCAGCACTGCTCGTGTTTAGGGAAATCAATTATTTTTCAAATTGAGACATTACGCATAAATTTCCGTATGATAATAATTTCCTACAACTGTCAAAGAATAAAGGCTCTTACATACCGACTCGACTTTTAACAAACCAATTTCTGAGAAAAGTTAACGGCGAACAATGCGGCGGCGGCGTCGCGGTGCGCGACTACTCGCGCCTGTTTGTAAGAGCCAAGAGCTGTTTGTAAGCATAATCAGCCTATAATGTTCCCACTGCTGGGACACAGGTCTCCTCTCTGTGAGAGGGAGCGGGCCGTAATCCACCACGCGGGCCCAGTGCGGGTTGGTAGATGTCACATAGTCTTCGAATTTTTTGTTCTAGGACATACCGGTTTCCTCACGATGTTTTCCTTCACCGTTTTGAGAGCAGTGGCGATGAAATAATTTACACAAAGTAAAACGCCTGTCAGGGTTCGAACCTACGACCTACAACTCGTAAGTCGTGGACGTTACCACTGGGCCACCACTGCTCTTTACCACTGGGCCACCACTGCTCTAAGGCCACTGGCTCTGTAGGAGCCATAACAGTCTGTTTTTAATAAACGGGCAATTTAAGTTGATAGTCAAAATAATAAACAATTAATATCTCTGACTTTACATTAGGTGCATAGTTTCTGTATGACCAGCTTTGCTAATCCAAGAAATTTTCCTACAACCAACTTACTTTTAATTTTGGTGTATTCACACAGAAACATGGAATCCGTTGGAAAGCTACCTGCATGTGGAAGCGACCGTTACAGTTCCCCGATGCGGTGCGTTCAATGTGCCAAGGATAATACAGATCTATGCAAAATGTGAATGGATGGCGTCGCCTCTATCCGTATGTGAATGACCGCAAAGACTGAATAATAGTGCAGTATCATAAAGGTCACTGCTAACGTGTCTTCATCGTCCATTTAAATATTAGGTTCCAGACTACCCGCGAAATTTCGCAGATTTATATTTTTTTATTTTTTTATTCATATACCTCTAAGTCATGTTAAGCTTTTCGAAGAAAAAATATTTGACCTACACTCGCGAGACCGTTTTGGCGTTTCTTTCTCGTACTTGTAATAAAACGTTATGCCTTGAGAATCAGTTTTAAGCAATGTAGATAAGTCGTCGATTACAAACTCTACGTATGTTTAATCGATATATCTCGAGAATCAGTATATAAGAAACGATTTTTTTTTTTCATCGCTACACAAAGGGTTTTTATAGCTGTCAAAATGGACTTCTTAGATTGTCGTGAGTGGGAGACCATGAAAATTGATTCTCTGAATGTGTATATCGATAGTATAATAGTGTGATATGGTGGTGGTTAGTTTCAAAAGGTGGATAACCAAATACCCACATATTTGGTTATCCACATTTTGAAACAAACTAGCGTCTCGACAAATGCATAGAAATGGCTATGCATTTGTATGGATCCAATTGAAACGGCTAGCGTATACCTAATTCGTCATCGGCCGAGCTATAGTATGCTTGTACGTCGTCATCGGCCAAAGTTGGTCGATCAATCCAAACATTATTTAAGTAAAATAAAGTGAGTAAACGTAACTGCGTACACGTAGTAATCGGGGACACCGGACGATATCGATTGAAATTAATCCTTACTAATATTATAAATGCGAAAGTAACTCTGTCTGTCCGTCTGTCGCGCTTTCACACCAAAACTACTGAACCGATTTAAATAAAATTTGGTACACAGATAGTCTAGAGCCTGAGAAATGAAATAGGCTACTTTTTATCGACATTCCACGCGGGCGAAGCCTTGGGCGAAAGAAAGTCATAATTATGTTTGGTTCATTCTGTTGATTTCGGCCGACCAGGCTGGTGTTAATTGACTAACTATTTTTTATTTTATTTAGATGTTATTAAAACTAGTTCTAGCATATACACAATACCTATTGGTTAAATAAATAAAAAAATACAAAAAAAAAACGCCTTCCAAAATAAAACACTCAAAACTGAAAAATAACTTTAAATTCGGAAGTCGGAAGCAAAAAACGAAAATTGAAAAGCAAAGACACCGACTTCTGAAATTAAAGTCGGTTTTTTTTTGTAAAAAGTATTTATTTTTCACTTTTTAGTAGTGGTACCTACCCCACACAAATTCTAATACCACTAGCTGATGAAAATAACAGTGAAGGAGTAAATGAAAACATCATCTAGATAAACTAAGTGGGAAAAATACGTAATATTGAAGCTAACTCAAAAATTACACAAGCAAAGTTAATAAAATTTATATGGGACTACCTCGGAAGCATGCCCTACCATACAAAAAAAGAATCATCAAAATCGATTCATAATTGGCGGAGAAATCGAGTAACAAACATACAAAAAAATAAAAAAATAAAAAACATACAGACGAATTGAGAACCTCCTCCTTTTTGAAGAAGTCGGTTAAAAACAACATTCATTTCTGTTTTTTGCTGCTTAAAGTTGAATAAGTAGTAAACAACTAGAGACTTTAGAGTTTGTAGAACTAAACCTTCTGTAACGTTCTATTGCATGCTCCTTTGGTAATTCCATAATGCTATTATGTTAGCTGAAGCTTAGCTTCGCCAACGATAATAGAATTGGTATTAACTTATGCTGCAGCCGCGGTATCTACCAAATTATCATAGAAGCAATGTCGCAGGCATTTAGAATTAGTCGTTTTTTGGGCTAAATTACTAGTTAATAAGAGAAATATGGGTAAAAAGAGAAACGTTAAAATTTTTGTTCATTTATGGAATTAAATTATTGTTTTAATTTCCCTAAATGTATGAATCCGATGGGGTTCAAACTTTTAAAAGTCAGCTTAGCTCATTAATAAGTTTCATGTACTTAGTTTTTTATTGTTTTTACATACATTATAATATGTTTTCGCCATCATAAATATAAAATTATGTCTATATGCCTACATTTTTTTCAATAATTTCTTAACGTAAAAACGTTTTTCTAAGCTTAAAAAAGGTTTTTTTTCTGTTCGTCTGCGCTAGCAACATAGTCTAATACGATTAGCTCCCTGGAGATCTAAAAAGTAATATTGCTCAGCATAAATCTCTTTCGAAATCATTAGGGTATAGTTATGTAGAACCATTACGTTTAGTACCAAAATGAAATTACAGAAATAAGTACTTTATTTGAAACAGAAGACAGTACTCTTTGTTTTTCTATTAGTGTTACTACAAAATAAACCTTAGCGTTATGAATATTGAAAATATCAAATATTGTTGTGATCATAACCAATCACAGCTTGAAATCTTATACAAATGACCTGCATTGTTATTCTGTAACCATCTCACCGTGAAAATTTAGGTGAAGTGATCGTGAGCTGTCATTGTCATCGATACCTACAGATGCTAACGCAGTGACAATACACTCCACGCTCACTTCTCTATTACCACTATTCACTATTACACTGTCTCTCTCACTATTCTGTGTATTGTGTATTCTGTTCATATCACTGTGAACACCTACGTGTTCACGGTGAGATGGTTACAGAATAGCAATGCTGTATCGATATAATTTAAAAGTTTAAAATCAACTTAATTTCCCATTAAACTGTTTATTGCATATCCATGAAAAGTTTTCCCCGAGCCAGAGTTTATCTGAACCAAATTAACACCAATATTACATAGTAAATTAAGCATGCTCACACCTCTTGCCTTAAAATAATGTTTAATGAGTGAAAATTCGAGTGCGTTAAAACAGAGCTTTATACATTACATCTACTTAACATTATATTATAATTTACAACATTCATACTGTGGATATAATCACTTTATTGGTTGCTTTATAATATTGTGTGCTCATAGAAATCAAACACCTGCAATGAAACGTGGCCTATGTGTATACGAGAAGTGATTGGCTTTTGATTGCTGCATACGGATAGATTGTATTTGATTGCTCTTTTTTTCTCTATTGCTGCTATATTTAATTTCTATTTTTTATGTTTTACAGTCTTTTAAAATTAGCTGTTTGGTTCTTCTACGTTGAGTACATTTTTGCTTGATTATATTATATTTAAGTTCTGAGGCTTAAATCTAAGTGCCGCTGAGAACAAAAGTCTGAAACCTTAATCACTAACTAATGGTACCAGAATTAGCAATGCCAGAAGCAAATCCACTTTCTTGTGGTATGTCTGTACTCTGTTGTATCAGTTACTGCGTTCGTTAATAGTGCAATTATTTCTAGGACGACGAAACATTATAAGAACTTTGATAAAAAATATGAGATAATATTTACACCCCAATTTATTTCACTACTTGAATTCATAATTCCATACATATCCCAAAGAAATTGACCCTGTTTTACAAACAACATCACTTACCTTATGCGTCACCTTTGTTATTCCAACAATCAATGTTCTTACATCTTAATAGATTACGTTTCTATTCCATACTCGTAAATCTCCCATGTTTATCTCATACAGGACTTAGCAAAGTGTTAGTCATTATACCCGTGCGCAGCCATCAATCGCCGGCTTAATAGTCTGTATCTCACTTACTTTAACGACTAGATACGTCACTTACTTAAGTAAAGAAAAATCTAAAACAAATACTCCATAATACTACAAAGCCAAAACTAGACCTCAAATTCATATAACCCGAATTTGCTTCATGGAATCTATAAGTTTTCATTTCATTCTGTATTGGTATAACAGGATCTACAATATAAGCTGGTATCTCAGTTGTTTTTATAGCTTCCCTCGGGCACGGAAGGGTGTCAGCAGGCATTTTCAAAACAGTCGTTTTAACACCCTTTTTGGATATCTCATTACCGTCGTCTTTAGATAGGTCGCCTGGTAATGTCTTCTTTTCCGTTACGTTCATTTTGTCGTTCAGCGTTTCGATGGTCAGGCCTGCGTGGAGTATGTCTTGATTGTAATCCAGTTTGTTGTCCATAGCGTCAGGCATTTTGTTGTAAGCGGAACTCACGATGGGAGGATCCATTTTGCACGTTACGCCGTCTAGGGACTCTTTTGTGTTTTGACTTTTTGTCTCGTTTCGCAGTGAATGCATCCATTTTAATCTGCAGTCGCATACGAAGTTGTTCTCTGTAAAAAGAAACAATAAAGTTTTGTTAGAAAAATAAAGTTAACTTAAAGTTAACCTATTAAATACACCCACACTGGACAATGGACATTAAAACTAAAACTTTTACGCAACAGCCTAGGGTTGGCAAGTTTGAACTAATTTACAATTAATTTAGGAATGAAACGGATTATACAACATTTTCCACTTCTACCTGGCCCATTCCAACCCAACTAAGAACACCCGTAGGCATCATAAAAGAACAAACTCTCCAAGTGTGTTAAAGTTAATAATAAAGTCTCAGTTTCAACACGTTTAAATATTCATCGAGTGTTTTAAGTTCATGAAACTCAACATGAGGAAGTATTATATATTCATTATTACCTTCGAGTAGTAGATTGCTGTTCTGCGGTTTCAAGTTGTCCAATATAGGCTTGATATTGTCAAAAGTTAACGCGTGCAGTTCGTTGGAGCGCAAGTCCAGGGAGCTGAGGCCCCTCACCCCTTCGAACAGGCCCGACGGGAGCGACGCCAGTTTATTGTCATCAAGGGACAACTTTCGCAGTTGAGACAGTCCGTCGAATGCCCTCTCCGATATGTAACGCAAATCATTCTTGCCCAACAGTAATTCTTGTAGATTCCACAGCTCGGCAAACGTGAATTCCGTCAAATTTTGTATTCGGTTCTTTCTCAGATCCAATTTCCTCAGATTCGCCAATCCGTCGAATGTCCGTCGGTTCAAATAGTAAATGTTGTTCTTATTCAAATCCAATTCCAGTAAATTGAACGTGTGCTGGAAAGTACCGTTTTTGATCGTAGTTATGTTATTCTTGGTGAATACCAACTTCTGCAGTTTTGGCAGATCGTAAAACGCTTCGGCATCGATATCTATAATCATGTTTTCTTCTAAATTTAGAGTTGTTATGTTCGGTAGGTGAGCGAATGAGTACTGCTGTAGATTTTCGATTTGATTTTGGGATAAGCTTGCTTCTTTTAGATTAGTTAAGTTGGCGAAAGCGAAAGGAGTTACATCAACGATGTTGCCATACTTTATATTGATTGACCTCAAGCGTTGCAAATAGAATAGTGCCTTTGTGGGTATATAGCCTAAAGCGCCATCAACTCTGACGTTAAAAGACAAAGTTTGCAAAATTGGTTGGGACGCGAAACTCTGCCAGATGAGGTCATCCCGCGGTATTCCGCCGTTGAACACCCAACATTCCGCTTTGGTCGCATTCCTTGGTTCCCTAGTATTTTCGCAGTAGCAGTGAACTTTTGAATCTCTGTCTGTGATATCGCAAATATTCTTTTGGAAACCGCCGCTCTTCTCTTTGGTGCGCCTTTTGTTGTTGTCCCTGGCGTACACGTTTATTGACATTTCATTTACGAGAGCGAAAGTGATCAATATGTAGATTACGCCGGCGATTCGTCTCTCCATTGTCATCTGAAACAAGCGAGAGTGATTACGTTAGGACATCGTGTTTGTTCAGATTAGCTTGAATTTGTGTTTTGCTTATAAATAGATAACTGTGTCTTTGTATTAGGTTTGCATATCATTATGAGGTGTATGATGAATACCTACAGAATGATTCGTGGTAAACATTTTCATAATTAAGTAAAAAAATGTAGTTATGTAAACATGACTTCCATCTGTCTCAATATTTTAAATCCGTGTCAAAGCGTTGAAAAAATATGACAATATTCACAGAGATGGAAGAGAGTCACCCTTTCAGTGGCCTACTTTTCCCGAACAACAGGGCTACTTAATATCGCGATGAATAGCTATTTTATTAATAGGTGCTTAAAAAGTCTGTTCATTATACAGACATCCTAATCCCAGCTTTTACAAAATTTCATTTCATATTTTTTATTTGTTCTTTTGTCATCTTCATGGCTTCGTAATTAAGTAATGAAAGTATTTACTAAACAAAGGGATTTAGTTACATAAAAATGTTTAAGGCCTCGGATTAAATTGAAAGCTTTGTTTGATAAATTTTTTTTTTTTTCTGGATGCGAATCGTCTTTTTTTTTTTTTAATACTCCTTAAGAATCAATTTTTATATAATGCCCCCGGTATGGTGTTTATAAGAGTTATCTTAGAAGCTTTGCGTTTCTCTGCGCAACGTGCCAACTAAAATCAGCTTGTATACAGGGGTAGCTTTTTAGGGTTCCGTAGTCAACAAGGAACCCTTATAGTTTCGCCATGTCCGTCTGTCCGTCTGTCCGCGGCCTAGCTCAGAGACCGTTGGTACTAGAAAGCTGTAATTTGGTATGGATATACATATAAAAGAGCAGTGGTGGCCCAGTGGTAACGGCCGCGATTTACGAGTTGTAGGTCGTAGGTTCGAACCCTGACAGGCGCTTTACTTTGTGTAAATTATTTCATCACCACTGTTCTCAAAACGGTGACGGAAAACATCGTGAGGAAACCGGCATGTCCTAGATCCAAAAATTCGAAGACATGTGACATCTACCAACCCGCACTGGGCCCGCGTGGTGGATTACGGCCCGCTCCCTCTCACAGAGGAGGCCTTTATCCCAGCAGTGGGCACATTACAGGCTGATTATGATACATATAAACGACGCCGACAAAGTGGTAAAAAAAAACAGTTGTAAAAACATGTTCACCCATACATTCTATATCGGAGAACAAGTTTTTCAACTACAATATTAAGTTTGTTTTATAAATTCATCCCAACTACGGAACCCTTCTTTGTGCATGGTACGACATGCACTTGGCCGGTTTTTTTTAAAATAGATCCTTTTATTTACCCTATTTGTCTATTGCATATTCAAAGATAATCGTATTGAGTACACAGTAAGCTGACACACACAACTCTTATCACAGTCATTATTGGGCTGGACATAGGTCTCTCCCAATTTGCATCACAATATGGTTTTACATTTTTTTCAGTCTGTTTCCTGACATGACAATACCATCCATCTGTGACAGACTTTAATTTTCACTAAGGTTTGTTTTCTTTTACCCTTTGAGTATAATTATTTAAAGCTTAACGTTTTTAAATCTCAGGTAGAACCTTCTCATACTCAAAAATCCGAATGAAAAACCACCCAAAAGTATCTCTGTCAAACAAACTCCAATCAAATCTTCCTCTCAACGAAGCTAAAGTATCGAAACACAAGCTACACTAATCCCTCAGAGAGCTTACAGGCGCTTTCAAAATGTAATTTAATTCATGAAACGTACATAATCCAAATGAGTTTCAAATTATTAATGGGTGATAGTGAATGTATGACGTCACTTAAATGTACATCCAAACGGTTTGTGTGATTCGGTAAGCATGATTTGATTTAGATCATTGTAAATATATATACATATAATCGACTCTTCACGTGACCAGAGGGCTGGCCTACTTTTTGGCCAAAGAACCAGCATTGCTATAGAACGTGGCATTACTGCCAGTCTTCTGGGCACGTTTCCGGATGACAGCGATGCGGACGAATACTTCGACGCCTAAAGGTCCCTTTGTTTTTATATTTATTTAGTTAGTCCCTTTAGTTTTAGTTTTTTATGTAAATAGTTAGTAGTGTTCTGTAAATATTGTGTATAAATAAATGATAATCTAGATTAAAAACCTAATAGAATGCTAAAAAAAAAAATATATAAATATACAAATATATAATATATATATATAATATATATATTAATATTATAAAGAGGAAAGATTTGATTGTTTGTTTGCATTGAATAGGCTCCGAAACTACCGAACTAATTTGAAAGATTCTTTCACTGTTGGTAAGCTACACTATCCGTGGCTGACATAGACTATATTATTGTTTTTTTTTTTAAATTAGGGCTCCTTACTAAAACTCCAATAATGTAACCCAAGGTGTAAAAAAATTACCTAAAATAGCCGTAGATAAGTACTTAGTGCTACCCGTGCGAAGCCGGGGCGAGCAGCTAGTTGTAAATATGTTGGTTGTAATAGTTTGTAGTTGAAGGTAAAACTACAGTTTTACCGTCAATAGGGCCAATCAAATGGACAGCCTGCAATTGATTATGCGAAATTACGTATGTTTCAGATAATAACGTATCATTCAACTTTGGGATAACGCCAAGAGAGCCAGTACCCACCATACCGTACCCAGGTATAGCGGCGGTCTCAAAATAGCGAGAACCAATGTAAACATTAATGTGTATTTTATAACTACTTACTGACTTATAATATCTACTTAATAATAATAATTATGTACAAGGGAAAATGATCCAAGGGCATCAAAAAATTCGTCTGCATCGCTGTCAACAGGAAAAGTGCCCAAAAGGCTGGCAGTATTTCCACGTTCTATAGCAATGCTGGTTCTTTGGCCAAAAAGTAGGCCAGCCCTCTGGTCACGTGAAGAGTCGACCAACCGCTTGGCGATGTCTTGAAAAACCAAGTGGGTACTCAGACCCCACTGTTTATTTGTGTGCTAGTATTAAAAAATGCAGTCTAAATCTTTATGGCGATATTTGTATTAAATGGTAACCTTTTATAATAATAATATTATGATTTTTTACGTTCCCACTGCTGGGCAAAGACCTCCATTCCTTCTATATGTCGCGGACTTGTGCTTCTTATTAAAAGAGTAATCGTGGAGTTCTGCATAGGTAACAACCAATTGATTCCGTGCACCTAGCTTCTGACGTTTCATAAGTGTCCATGTAGATTATTCCTAATCCTAACTAGTCCTAACTAACGCTAAATAAGTCGAAAGTGAGTTTGGTTTTTTGTTTGTTACGCTTTCATGCTACAGCGACTGAACAATTTTGGATGAAATTTGGCACATGGGTAGACGATGACCTGGATTAGGACGTAGGATAGGACTTTTAATCCCGATATTCCCACGGGATCGAGACTTACGCGGGTGAAACCACGGGGCGCAGCTAGTGTGGAATAAAAGCCAGGGTTGCGGGAAAGTCCGAAAAAAATACCGGGGCCCTTGGCAACAAGCAACTGAGGGAACACGGGTGGGTTTTAGTCAGTAAAAGTCTGTCATGCCCTCCGCCCAGAGCGGGAGAAGCTATTTGATGATAACCCACACTCAAAAGAAAAAAATATGGTAGGGTGAAATAAAATATTTTGAATTTAATTAGAATTAAATTCCAATAAAAAATAAATTAAATTATTTTCATCGAGGCTGAAAAAACGGCCGTTCATGAACTGAAACAAACTTTTATTTGCAAACCAGGAAACTGATAAGCCTAATATATAGTTCCAATAATGGTATAAAAAAGACCCAAAATATCCTTTAAACACCGAACAAAATCTTCCAATCAGTATATCGTTTTTCTATTACCCGAACGAGGCGAAAGGACACTTAATAATCCTATAATGGGGACCGATATAATTCTAATAACTCGGAAATTTACAGCGGCTTCGTTCACTGAATTCTAACGATCGGAAAAGGGTGTAAATGTGAATGTAGCATTTTTGGGTAGGTAGGCAATTGAAGGGTAGTAGGTATTTTCGGCACGTAAATGTAATATCATCTTTGGTGATCTACTTCGGGTATTGGTTTACTTGGGTATCATCTTTTTTGGTTTTTCCAGAAGCATTAGGTATCATTTTGAAATTTTAGTATCTGCCACTAATTTATTGGGTTCAGAAGATAGTTAGTGTCTTGGGTAAGCTTACATAAAAACTGTGATTTGCTATGATCAAGGGGTCATCATTATGGTCGATAGATTTATTTATCCATACTTCCATACTATCCATACTAATATTATAAATTTCAAAGTAACTCTGTCTGTCTGTCTGTCTGTCTATATGCTACCTTTTCACGTCTAAACCACGGAACGTATTTTGACAAAATTTGGCAAGGAGATAGATGAGGAACGACATAGGACACTTTTTATGTCAAAAATTATCCTATAGGGGGTGATATAGGGGATGAAAGTTTGTATAGGAAACCCAGCATTTCTTAAGTAAAGTTCCCGTGAGACGTTATCCGACATCCATGCGGGCAAAGCCGCGGACAAAAGCTAGTAATACATAAATTAGTATTTATTTGTTAGTGTCACACGTAGGTTAATGGACATGGTTTGTGCTTGCACCTCACTGTAATGTATTATGTCCGAAACATTTTAGTAAACATTCATAATGAAATTATTTTGATAGTTATTAGTTTTAGTTAGGTTAGTATATTATTATTTTATTAATTAATTTGCTATAAGTTGTTATGAACCTATATAATTTATCGAATTAATAAATATAATTTGTAAAAGTTACATAATTTTGTTGTATTGTGTACTAGCTTTTGGCCGCGGCTTCGCTCGCGTGGATGTCGGATATCGTCCCACGGGAACGTACTACTGGGATACTTAAGAAATGCTGGGTCTCCTATACAAACTTTCATCCCCTATATCACCCCCTATAGGATTATTATTAAAACAAAAAGTAGCCTATGTCCTTCCCTAGGATGCTATCTATCTCCTTGCTAAATTTTGTCCGTAAATCGAAATCCGTTCAGTGGTTTAGGCGTGAAAGGTAACATACAGACAGACAGACAGAGTTATTTTCGAATTTATAATATTAGTATGGATGTTGAATGCCTCGTTGGTCTAGTGGTCGCAAGCGCTACTGCTGAACACGAGGTCCTGGGTTCGATTCTCAGGTCGAGTAAAGTGTTACCGGGTTTTTCTATCTATAATTTCTCAGTAGCAGCCCCGGTGTCTGGATTTGTAAGCTAAGTACTTATACATTTTGCCCCAGCCTATTACATGGTACTAAAACGTAAGTGGTGAAATATGGGTGTACTATAGGTACACCTCTGCACAACCCTTTGGGAAACAAGGCGTTATGTGGTTCATTGTGTGTGTTCTATGTCGCGTCTCTCAATGCCGAGACTTTCGGAGTTGTAGCGTAGTTGTTATTGTTGAGTTATTGTTGTTATACTAATATTGACTGAGACAATTGTTTGATACATGAGACAGCACCTATTATTCATGTATTGGTGGGAACTATTACTAACCAATTCATTCAACTTCTCTAGATAGATGAAACGTTTATTTGTTGCACACAAAATATATTGCACTACATACAAAATCTAGGTTCAATAATAACTAATTACATAAATACATAGCTACAACGTGACAATATACAAAAAAAAACAATAAAAGGAAACAAGACACTGTGATGACAATAATATTTTCTATGACACACTTTAAAAAAAACTATGAATAATATGATACTTTAACTTAACTTAATATTATGATAGTATTCCCTTTCACTATACTCCATTTGAACTAAGATTAGACGTATAGATAAGCCTTTTTTACATTCCGTTCAACCGATTTTGAATTATATTGCGTTGGTGGCATGACAAATGGCAGCCGCAGTAGATAGTTGGTATTGTGTAACTTTTTTTGCTTTTAATGCTATCCTTATGCCTACGGTATAGAAGTCAAAATCGGTTGACCGGACTGTAAAAGGGTTTGTTTTAATGTCTAATCTTATTTCAAATGGGGTATAGTAACCTCTTAAATAACCGTTTCATATATTAATCACGTAGTAGTAGTACTTACAGTACTGCTATATCATTTTTGGGTAATTCACTTTCATACCGCGATTCGATTGGTTTTAGTTGGTTATTACAGGTACTAGTTGGTTCTTGTTATGGTACCTTTTTTTTTTTTTTTGGGTGGGAAGTCATCATATGACTTCTCCCGCTCTGGGCGGAGCGGAAGGGCGCGTCAGACTCTTACTGACTAAAACCCACCCGTGTTCCTTCGGTTGCCTGTTGCCAGGGTCCCGGTATGCTTGCTTGCAATGTGCTTTTTCTCATATTTGTTAATAGTATAGATTATTTTATATTAGTTCTTAAAAAAATTGTGCTCCAATGTAATTGAAATGTAAAGTGATGGCCTGAAACACAGGTTTGAATTAACCTAGTTCGGGCGGGTCGCTACCTAACATTGCAATTCCGAACCATCATTACTTGCATCTGTTCTAACATATTTTAGTTTTAGTTTATCTTATTTTTTTAGGCACGATCATTATTATTTTTGGGAAATTCTACTGTTGACTAAGTGTACACTTTTTGTAACGTTTTTATTCAATAAATATATTATTATATTATTATTATATTATTATATTATCCCTTTCGGACTATTCCGCAACCCTGGCAGGCATCGGTCCTAACGGACCCCGTCAGGTGTGCTGACATCTCTTTGAGGCGCGCGTGAAACACGACGCGCCATCGACCCGGGCCTGGTCCTTATCGGACGGCGAGCTACCCGTTGCTCGCCGTCCGCAAGCCCGCGCCTATGGTGGCCGGGAATCCGCCTGGGATTCCCGACGCCCAGGGTGTCTCCAGCGGCGGCGGTTAGGGGCGTGAGGGCGCAGGCTTTGCCTCTCCCTCACGCGTTCCGCCTCCTCCTTCGCGAGCATCACTGCTTCGCAGAAGGAGGTGACCGCCTCCCATGCCCTCTCGCTCCGTACCATGGCCTGGACCAGGGCCGAACGCGAGAGGTCAGTGCCGCCAATCGCCTCCACGAGGACACGGTGGTGCTCCGCCCCATAAGCTCATAGAAGAAAATACTGATACGTCGTCAAAATATTTAAGTAGATCTGAGGGCAGTAGACAAGTGACAATCGCTTTGAAAGCGTTTCGTATTTCTACAACGACTTTCAACAGTAAATCGACATAAGCTTTTCCATATCTTATGTCAGTCCAAATGTATAGGACTGCCTTGCCTTTTCCATCATCGTTATCGCTGATAGAATGTCACTTTGTCTAGGGCCTCTGGAAGATAGAAAGTGCTCTATGTGAATTTAACTAAAACAAGTTCAAGAAAGTCGTTGATCGGTTATTATTATTTTTCTAAATAAAACACCGAACAGAAGTTAGTGTTATTTTTTGTTGCTGATTTTGCATTTATTACTAAAAGTAAAAGAGTTCTTACCCTGCCGACGTACACAAAGTGCAAGTGCATAACGTACACGAAATAAAGTGCAAGTGCATAACGTACTTATGAAATTCTATGTGTGATTTCACACCAAATGCAGTGGCAGTTTAGTCTGAATGCGGTTCCTTTGATGTGACATCTCACACAGAGTTTCATACATTACAAGTCCTTCTGGTCACCGCATGTACTACACATTTCTGACCGTACTCGGTATGGCCCGGCCTTACATCTAACACTGATGTTTGAGGGCTAATCAAAACAAAACAAAACATAGCTCATAGGTACATACAACAAGGATCTTTTGGTGTGATCATAATTGGAACTAACGCTGCCATCTCGTTTTTCCAGATCATTTCACAAAACAATTATTCAAACAAAAATGTTTTCAACAACACTCCCCTTTCAACCTCATTCGAGGGCCAAGAGGAAAAGATACATGCATGCATACAGGGTAGACCAAATAGTGACGTCATAAAATAAAAATTAGATTCCTCATACTAAGGGGTATCTGAAAATATCCCACGTATGTTCCAGGGTTATTGATAGTTCTCGACGTATCATTTTTTTTTAATTTCTCGAGAATGTTTTGAGAACCGCTTTAAAAAAAATCTATCTTTAATTTACGTCTTTTTTTTCAATTTTCATTTTTAAGAAATATTTTTTCAGACATAAAATAATCATTCTCCTATCATTGACTCATGATACAAAAATTTTGATCGAAAACGAGGAATACTTACCATACTTTTGACAACTTGGTAAAATCGCAAAAAAATAACGTTAAAAATTGCTTCCAAATGAATAAAACTGAACTTCTCCGTAGCAATTGTTTGAACATAAAGTAATAACGTTAAAAGCAGAATATTTCTAGTTGAACACGACAGAGTTATGCAAAGAGAATACAGATAAGCGCGCTTTATGAAACATGCGTTTGAAAATTTGAATTTCAAAGCGAACGTCGACGTTCGTTGTGCAAACGGTTCGAGTGAACTCTTTCTTTTATATCGTGGATGTTGTTACACCGGAGTGTATCGTAACTTGGAGGTAATTATTTTTTGGAATGCGGTTTTTTTAATTTTTACGGTTTTTTTTATTATTCTACTAATCGATGAAAAGTTTTCCCGAGGGAAGGAGGCCTTTGCCAGAGAATTAACTTACATAAGTTATTTTTTTAACTTAATAAAATAATCTCTTGACTCATAAAAATATATTTACTTATGTTATTTAACCAAACAAGAATCGTCATTAAGTTAGTACTTAGCTATTATTGTTGTTGACTGAAAATAATAGGTCTCTAATTACATTTTCTGGTTCTTGAAATTAAATAATAATCAGCCAGAAATTGTACGATTTCCTTTAGCAGAAGACCACCTTTTGCCCGCTGCTTCACTCTCTTTGAGGTCAGAATTTGACATTATTTCGAAAAATCCCACCTGGGCGTATATAAATAATAAATAATAATAAAAATTATCCTATGTGAACACATAGGATTTTTTTAATTATATAATATATCCATAACATAATCGACCCGTGCGTCAAATTTCATCCAAACCCATTTTTTGTCTAACAAAATTACATACATCAAAATTCACTAGCAATAAAACTTTCAAAAATGATAGTACCTAAACTGTTTTTTTTGTATGGCGATGGCGTATCAAAATCTCTATTTAGACTCGGATTTCATCTTCACTTTAGACACTCGCGTCACCGCAGTGTATACAGGGGGAGCTCGTAGCGTACCCATAATAATCCATTTAGTCTTATGAGATTAGACGGAATTACCTACAACTTTACTTAGAGTGTACATTAGGTTACATTTACTTTGGTAAGATTATACTAACTACACATTTATAAGTTAAGTGAGGTACTGGTTCATCTTCGAGTAAAAATCCTCTATAGAGAATATTATAGCTGACAGTATAAAATAAATATTAGCCATTTACTTGCAAAACAATCCTTTTTGCTGATTGGATGTAATAATAATATAGCTGCGCCCCGCGGTTTCACCCGCATAAGTCTCGATCTCGTGGGAATATCGGGATAAAAGTATCCTATGTTACTCAGGTCGTGGTCTACCCATGATGTGTCAAATTTCATCCAAATCCGTTCAGCCGTTTTAGCGTGAAAGAGTTGTTACAGTTTTTTTTTTTTTTTTGTGTGGTTTTTCATCAAATGACTTCTCCCAATCATGTCATTTGTTTTAAATAGGTTTTTATTTTTAGTATCTTTTATATAGATTCTTTTCAACCTTGTGAATGTGAGAACATTGTAGGCTTAGGCTAACCTACGCAAAATACGCGCTTTGACGTGGAGTTGCGGATACCAGCCCGTATTACCTATTATCTATTACCTAGCCTAACCTACGTGAAACTTTTTCTTTCCAGCTCTTCTCCATAAGAAACGACCAATTGGAACCATGCACCTAGTTTCTGACGTTTCATAAGTGCCAATGTAGGCTTATGTGAAACAAAATATTTTGATTTTTGATTTTGAGTAACAAATAATTATTCATTTCCAACTTACATCTATCATTACAGGGTAAACCTATTGCGATAGTGTACTTATCTAACTCTTATCCTATACAATTTTGTAACTTATTACAAATAAAGCATTCTTTGTGAACTCACTCAGAGAACAACAAAATCCGAGTCATTAGCTATGAGGTTGAGAGTGCGGAGTGCACACGTCATTGGCGCCTCCTTTAATAGATTGGTCCGAATATATCAAGAAACACTTTCGCATTTATAATATTAGTTAGTATGTAATGAAATTGGTAGGACTGGTTGTCAGACTTTTGCTTCTGACTAACCTTAATGACTGTCAAAGATCTACGAACCATGACCAATACTAGTAAACAGAAAAATATAAAGGTAGGTATTTTATTCCCAGTTGCACAAAGACAAACATTAATGCCCCATTACGTAATGGATTATTAACGCTAATAATTTCATTAATTTCATCAAAGAGACCTTGAAATCGAGTCTAATATTGCTCTCTGCAAGAACTTATAACACGTTAATGAAAGATTAGTATTTAATGGCAGCTTTAAAAGTTAAAATTCGTTTCTGTAACTGACTGTCGGAAAACTACCAACGTAAAAACCTTGGTTGTAACTTCATCGCCTCAACCGCTTTCACCCGGAGGGACCTAGGAAGTAGGTAGCTATCAATTTCCCTAGTTGACTCACAAATGTTGCAGACAGATAAAAGCTAGGTCGGAAATACTAGGAAATAGGAACATTGTGTGGGATAGTTACTAACTGTGGTTTACGATCCAATACCCTTAGGGAAAGAACGATACAAATCAATGCTCGGTAGCTAAAGTTTAGTGCTGCTAGTAGAATCAACAAAAATAAAAGCATAAGAAGATGAAAAATAAATGAACGAATAAAAAAAACAGTTATTACATTTATTTAACTTTTTTTTTAGATTCCGTATTTTAAAATTTAAATTACTCGTGCAAAGTACTGTACGTACTGTAAGTACTTAGGCGGATGATATTCAACTGGTTCCTTTATTATTTTATCTTCAGATATTATTTAATGTAAGTATACGTAGGTAAATAAATAACTGTAGCATAATGTCAATACGAGCCGATAGTAGCTGGTAATTTGTGTTTCGGTTGATAATAATAAAATTATGTTTACAGAGAAAAGTGAACGTAAACAAAGCGAAAAATGCCATTGCGTCGAAGCAATACAACTAGGTTTTAAGAGTACAGCATAGTCCATGGGCTAAAAAAGTTTGGCGCCAGAAGCTATCCTTGTTTTTTCAATGTACGCCAGCTCAAATGGCGCAGTAACTGAGTGATTGGGTTCCTCTACAGGATCAATTCCCACACGTAACAAATATTATTTTTGGTCTACGACCAATCTGTTAAGAGATTTTAACAGTCGGTTTGTTTGTGCATGAGACGATTTTCCTGTAGGTTAGTAATGTTTGTATTTAAAACTGTTCAAGAAATATGCTAATACTTATTTTCTTTTTATTTATTTACCTTTAAAGTACACTAAACACACTCACTCACTCTGTACTACTCTTTCCGGGTCACGTCGGTGTGAAATAATCCAGACTTAAATTTGTATGCTCAAAAGAATATATCTGTTCGTCTCCAGAGATTTTCAGTAATAAATCTCTTCTATCAAGTGGGAACCTTTGCGTTTGTTTTTATCAAGATCCTACGAAAGGGGAGGAACGGGTGGCGCCGCTTTTGTTCCAGCTCGCCTCCTGGGTGCATTTAGGGTATAACGATTACACGTTGATTCTGCAACTTTTATGGGGAAAATGGGAAGAAATGGACCACTTGTGGCATTGTTTTGTGAATGAATAGGTAGGGTTATCGGTGGAGGTATGTTTCACTCTGATGGTGCAAACAAATTGCCTTACGTTTACCATTCAGAATTATTTTAAATTATAGGATAAAGTTTCAAGGTATGTTATAGTCGACCTACAGGTAATTTATTTACTGCCCAAAGGTTAAATGTCACTTGCACGTCATAAAACGACAAGTTCTTGTCTATGTGACAGTTTGATAGTTTCAACCTTATTGAAGTTGATTTTTGTCAAAAGTGGTACAGATTATATAAGGCTTATGATATTGTTTGTTTACCATCCATTGTATGTTTACCATCTAAGCAAATACATTGTGGAATGCAATAAAGAATTGAAATTGAATTTTTTTTTTCGATGTTCTATGTTTAATGAAGTCGAAAGAGACCTTTCAAAAAGTACTTACAAAAAATCATATTTATAGTTTGCAAAGAATATTTAACCAAACAAAGTTTTGATTGACTTTTATTTAGAAGAAAAATATTCAACGTTTTTATCAGCTTTCATCTACGCACTTAATTTTAGATCTTTTAGATTCGAAAGCTTTCCAACTCTGCAATATAAAAATTGCTAAACAGATATTTTGTTCATTATATAAAACGGTTCAACACTAAATAATATAGATAACAGACAAATCTTGTATGTAAGTAAATTAAATTTTACAATAACGTTTTCAAAAGCATTTAGGTATTTTCAGTAAATTACAGCGAAATCCGTGAACCGTCCAGTTCAGGGTAAAGACCATTTACAACAGAATTTTAGTTATTTCAGTACCTAATATATTACTGAAATAACTACACCACCTTCGTTTTCAGTATTTCGGGAAAATTCAGAGTAGATTTCGAGAATTTTCATATTGTTCACATTTTGTAGGTTTTGCTCCCTGAAATCTTTCAGGTATTTTTAATTAAGTGCTGTGGGCTTTTTGGGGAGTATTTTTTGTCTATTTCATCCATGTTTGGAGCTAAAGAACTACTGGAAATGGTGATTCAAATTGAGAAAAGCGTGTTTTCATTTTATGATAGTCATTTTATGAAGTAACTGTTTTACATGATAAATGATTTTATTTCTGCCAAAGTTTGTACAAACACATTTACACGTCAATTTTTTTTTTTTTTTACTAGATGAGGTCGGCGTTTTCTGTCTGACTACTCTGAGAAAAAAATCCGCAACAAACTCAAAGGTCACGCAGTATCTTTTAAAGCCCAGACATAATCTTGGTCAGATCATGTGAAGACCATGTAGATTGGTTCTTTTGAGGAAAGAACCACAGATTGAGTGGACCTGTCCAGTCAGTGCACGCATTTGTCAGTAAAGCTCAACTCAGAACTTCTTATACATAGATGTAATCTAACTGGCGGCTAGTTACTAGCCTATATTGCCCTACTGCAGGGTAAAGGCCTTTCTCCCCTTTCCACACAATTCTCTTTTACATAGATATTATAATAGGTACGTTTCTTTTACTAAGGGGCTTGTGGTTAAGAAATAACAGCCGCACGGGTCGATCAATCAGGTTAAGCTACGCTTGCCGCGGTTGGTCCGTGGATGGGTGACCATCTTTACATACGAAGACCTCTCCGTGCCTCGGAAAGCACGTTATGTCGTTGGTCCCGGTTGTCATTTGTAGATCTTTGATAGTTGTCGAACCGAACGTCTGACAAGGGGAACGTCTGAGTGAGTCTTACCAAGGGGTATCGTGTTGCCCTGTAAGTGGGTTTGGGGAGGTCAGATAGACAGTCGCTTCATGTAAAATACTGGTATTCAGCTGCATTCGGTTAGACTGGAAGCCGACCCCAACATAGTTGGGAAAAGGCTAGGCAGATGATGACGTTTCTTTTACATACTTCTAGTTTTCTATAGAATACTAACATAGCAACAAACTAAACTAACATAGCTAGAGGATTATTAACTTACTATCGTATAATTTTTACAAATATTTACAAGTAGCCATTGCAAAAATAGCTAAATATCTAAAATTCTTTTTCACGACGCCTGTTCAAGCGAACACTTTAACGCCTACGGTAGTGTCACCGGTTAGAATCAGATGGTGTATTGTGTAAAAATCTCACTAGAAAAACTTAGTTGAAGTGAGATTTCATTCCACCTAATCCTAGGTATTGATACTATTGACAGTTCATTTCAAGCTCAGTTCACAAAAGTTGTCACTGAGATTTTTACGGAATAGATCGTCAGGTTAGAAAAGGCTCAAAAAATGGTGTCACTCAGTAGGATCAATGTGTAATGGGTACGTTTACAAACACGAATCTCATAAACACAGACCCGGAACGACTATCTGTAGGCCATACAAATATTTGTTCCGTACGGAAATCGTGTGTAGGTACGTGCGCCTGTGACGTAGAATCCAATCTCTCAGTAACTGCGCCAACCATGCCGAGCGTGTGTAGGTCGTGTCGTAGGCAGAGCTACCACGTTTTATATTTTCTACAGCATGGAGGTATCAGAAATGTGTAGTCATATTTAAGGGAGCACGAAACTGAACAACGTCCTCAATAGGCCCAACATCGTAATCGCAAAAATATAGTCAACCGACCCATACATTTGGGTCGAGTAGGTAATGAAGTTTTGTATGGGACAGCTGACATTTTTCGCGATTATTCTTAAAACGAGGTCAGCTCTGTCGTATAAACGGTCACGGGTGTCGAGGGTTACAACATCTAGGATAAAATAAATTAATTCATTTTGCATTCGTCTGTAGACTATATTAATTTTATTTTTATCGGAACAGTTATCTCAAGTTTTCAACTACCTACTATATTATGATTTTAGGGTATTATGCATGCATTAACTGATTATAATTTCCCAGAAACAAACTTTTAAGTATATGTTAATCTGAGAGGTAAATTGGAAAGAGATTAGGGAGGTCTTTGCCCAGCAGTGGGATAGTAATGGCAAATAAAAAAAATCTGTCTGGTGAAACAATGTCACATTAAAAGTGAAACAACATTTCTTTTAAACAACTAATCCCCATCACAACTACTCCATCAAAATAGGAGCATAAAGAATCTCATCAAACGAATTGCTATTCTTTGTAGCGAGAGTTATCTTAAGGAAGCAGGCGAGTGAGGGGCGCTTCCGCTATAGATTAGGGATCTGTCAAACTTAATCCCGATTTGTCGCTTATGCTTTTATGAGTATTATCCCTTGAAAAGTGGGAAGGAAAATATACAGGTTAGTACGTTAATCTATTAGTAATTTGTCAGTAAATCTTTACATCATTATTTTAGAGCCATACAGGAACAGGATAGAAATAGAGGATCATGTTCCCATCTTCCATTAAAGAAGGAGAGTCCTCCAACCAGACGGTTATTGTGCCTACTATCCGATGGTTGTTGTGAGCCTGTAAACTTCACTTGCGCGATGTAGGGTTTGCGTGACGTGATGTCTTGCGAAGATACAATGTGGCAGTGTAGATGTCGCCAAAATAAAATATTGTAAAACACAAGTTCTAACGCAGGTACATATGTGGCGGCAACTACATCGCCACATGCGGACTACGCATCTCACTGACGTCACTCAAAATCCTGAATCGCGCAAGCAGAATTTTCCGCGCAATGGATTGTATGTAGCAGAATACTAGTATTTTGTATGGAGTGACTGCTTATCCGACTTCCACAACCCAGTTACTGGCTATCACGATACCCATAGGTAAGACTACTAACGAGGCCAAATAATTCATGATAATCGAAATGTAAGGAATTCATAAGAGACCCTGACCTCTTTGTGTCTTGTTAGAGCAAATTGCATAGGCAATACAGGACTTATTTATTTACAAAACATTACCTACCTCAACAAAGTTTCGCGCATGTAACCTACTATTCTACTGTATCACCATTAAACTCAAACTCAAAGCATTTATTTCAATTAAACCATTTACAGGCAGTTTTGAATTGTTAAAGAGTCGGTAAGAAGTGAAAAAACATCAGTGTATATTTTTGTACCCATTTTTGCAAATAAATAAATTATTACTGATTACTGGTAAGTTGGTCATTTTGAAGCGAGTTGCCCATTCCAAAACGTAGATCTCTATGGAGAAGAAGGGGCTAGAAACTCCAAGGACACTCTTTTAAATTTTAATATAGATTATTACAAAATCTTGGGTAGATTATTCTTATTGCTTCTATAAGTGAGAACAACGTAAAAAAGAATCATGTTTTTCAAAATACAAGTTAAATTAAATTAAAAATGTAAACGACCCTGACAAAAACAAAGCATCTAATAAACGATTTTTTATAGCTATGAACACTCTTGATCAAGTCACCTTACAAACAAAATAAAAAAAATCAAAATCGATTCAGCCGTTTGGCAGTTACGATGCCGCAGACAGACACAGATACACACGTTAAACTTATAACACCCCTCTTTTTCCTTCGGGGGTTAAAAATAAGACCTGGCAGATTATCAGTCTCAACTGACGACGTCAGGTCAAGAACATGACGCGTCCGGAACTTATCCCAATTAATTTGAGGGCGACGCAGCATGGATCTTTCTTAACGTATTAAGATCATTATCAATTTACTCAAAAATATTAAGAATATGTCATACTCTGTATTTCCTATTTTTCTGTGTAATTGGCGTAATGTTTAGATTAATAATAATGTTGTACTTATTGTCAGCTGTGAAGCTACCTTATATTAAATAAATAAAACAGGAAACCCCAACCTTCGGTTGTCATACAAAGTAAAAATGTCCCATAAAATCCAATCTAATTTCATCTCCCATATCAGTCAAGGTTATCATCAAAAGAAGCCATGTCCCCTAATTACTGGTTTAATTCGCTAAGGTTGTCGTCAATCACATCAGGTGACCCAAGATAGGCGCCTTCAAAGGTAAGCCCCTAAATGTACCCTAATTACTTTTGGTAATATTACGAGGGAAGCTATAGAAATAATGAAAGTATTTTTGGGTTTCATAAGTTAATAAAATGAGGATTTGTTATTAGATTTTTAGCTTTGAGATTCATGTTGCGGTGGGGATTTTGAAAATCTAATTAATTCTGCAAAGGGTATTTTGTGATTTTGATCTAATCCAAGATGGATGGGAAGGGGCCAGACGGAATGACCATAATGCCTTGGAAGTTGGGTATACTTTTGGTATGGGATGCAACCTGTGTCGACACCCTCGCGCCATTCCATCTTCCTAGCATGGTGGGTTGTGCTGGGGCGGCTGCTGCAGGCGCAGAAAACCTCAAACGGCACAATTATAACAACCTTATTAGTAGCTCCTATTTGAGCCGTTTGGAGTTGACACACTAGTGCGGTGGGGTTCGAGTGCTCGATAATGTTCTATACCTAATAATATCAGAAATGGTTAGAATGTCCAGTGTATATGAATAAAGTGGTTGATATAACGCCATTATAATACCACAACAGACTCATAACCTTCATTTAATCACAAAAATATCCGTTCCCGACAGTATAATACCCATCTATCTATTGTGTTATAATCTATTCTCATCCGAGCTGCCCCTAAGGATTATCGTGCGATAGTTAAATTGACGTTATCACGTTAATGACGAAAGTGATGATTGATTGCGCTTAGTATGGGAGTGGTAAAGTTTTGTCGGCGATCTTGTTAAAGTGTGATTAAAAAACGTTGTTACGGAAAATCATTGTCGATTAGCAAAAACAAGGAAGAAATTAGGTAAAATAATAAACATGGCAACAACGTAATATAACGCCCGTATTCCCCGTAAGGTTAGGCAGAGGTGAACTGTGCTGCTCCAAAGGTGACTAGTACAATAAAAAATGCCGGGTCGATTTGATTATTTCAATATTTGTTATCATACTGCCCTCTCATATTGGGCATTTTTCAAACTGCCCGGGCATTTTTTATAATGCCCTAATAATCACTTGGTCCATAACATATATAACTCATCATCATTTCTTACATCATTATTATACCGCGTATCGGCAAACGTAATGCGGGCCGCCCCCGAGCTAGGTAGATCGACGACCTTAAAAATGTGGCTGAAACAGAATGGATGCGGAAGGCGGAGGACAGGGCGTTGTGTCGCTTGCCAGGGGTTGCGGGAAAGTTCGAAAGGGATACCGGGACCCTTGGCAACAGGCAACTAAAGGAACACGGGTGGGGTTTAGTCAGTAAAAGTCTGACACGCCCTCCTCATTTACCAACATCAAAAAAAAAAAAGGTTGTTGTGGCGCAGCCTGGGAGAGGCCTATGTATTGTTGATAAGGCGTCCAATCGATCAATGGATCACCACATTACTGCCGCGCGCTACCTGCATTCAGCGTATCTCAACGCTGTGCCTTTATTTAAACTCGTTATTTAAAATGGATAGTCAAATGAATAATCTTTATGAATATCTTGGTTATAAAACACAGTACCCAAAATAACAGCGTGAATCGCGCAATCTTAAAAACTAGAAAGAAGTAGCGACGCAACAAACTCCAAACAAGACGAAATATAAAATTCTAATGTAGTTGTCATGTTATGTTTCATGAAGAAATACTCTTCCATATTTTTAGGCACTCAGAGAAATGCGCTGAAAATTCTTCAAGCCTGCTAACACAGTTGCGAAATTGTGGCTCACAAAGGCGTGTCATTGAAAATCCATTGAAAAAAAAAACGTATTTTGACGACTTTGACACAAATGGCGTATGGCTTTGTCTTAGTATTATAAGTGACATAATGACTAATCATTGAAAATGGTGCCGATTCTGTTGTTCACAAACTTAACTAAATTTAACTTCTGTACATCTTTTTCTTTCTATTTCATAATGAAAAAGACAGAAGATATATTTTAGTTTTAATTCGTAAAATTTAGTAAAATTTTAGTTCGACTAGGGCCCAGTATTCTAAAGCAGTCAGTTACTTCAAAATCAAACTCACGTGCCAACCCGACCGCTCCTATCATTCATAAAATTAATGAACAATTGCCAAATCTCATCACAAGTGTGAATAATTATGCTCGCAGTGTAATCACATAATAGGTTCGGCTCCAAACTTATTTGGCTGCGAACCAGAGTCATCAATAGCAACCACCTCGTTAACTCTTACATCAGTTTGATAGAAGTGGTTCAACTAGTTACGTTTGTGGTTGAGTGTCAAAAATATGGCTATATTATGCCTGTGGGTAGAAACTTTAGCTTCTACTAATTTGGAAGTTAATTGTTGTTCTTGTAAGTTTTGTTATTTTAGCTGTAATATTCAAGCCTTCCAAGATTTCTTAGCGTTTTTAAGTAAATACGAGTAATTTTTTTTCTAACTGGCAGTTAGTATTAAGTTTTCAGCAACGAAAACCGGTTAAAACTGTAGCTTTGAGATAATTATTAACTATCATCAATCAATTGAATTAAAAAAATCATCCTCTCTCCTATTAAAAATTAACTTGTGCTGTGCCCGACAGGGTCCATAATTGATTCGATGTGTTAACATACCAACTATTATGTACACATCATAGAATGCAATAAAGTATTGAGTATTGAAGTTGAGTTTTTAGCATTTCTTAAATTGGCTTAGAGCTTTTAACATTCTTTAAACTTTACTCCTGTTTCGATATCATTAAAATATTTTGCTCATTAATTTACATTTAGAAAAATAAACTGTTAGTTGACTTTCGTTAGTGATAACCTACGATTGTGTAAATCAACATAATAAACTTTAATCAGTCTTTTGTTACTTTGGACTTTTTGGTCGTACTACAGTACCTATTACTGATCAACTTTATCAGTACTTTCTACGCAACTCACATTAGACTCGTAACCTTACTACAGTCATCAAAGCTGTAATTATGAAGTATCTTGCCTAATCATACAAATAACACAAAAGTCAACGAAATCCACTTCAAATTGATTTGATAATTCCAATTTAGAAACGCTTAAACACTAGACATATCTAAATCAAAACAGCATTTTGCATCACGCATATCCCAGATAACAATAGTCCCTGTTATCTAGTCCCTAATTCCCGAAACTGATACACACTCGACATCAAATACCTGCAATTAATTCCATGGAAATTAATTAGCAGGAAATATTAGCTCAGCAGCAATAATTGTGATGATTGTACGAACGCTGACAATAATTCGTTGGGAAACATTCAACTGAGATCCCCGAATGTGGCGGTTAGTGTGGCCAGTAATCGATGTTTAATTACATAGGTACTCGTTGTGTTAAATTTTAGAACGTGAACAGGAATTGGTATTCGGTATTGTATCGGTTTTAATAACTCCGGTGGAATTATATTATTGAAATGTGGTTCAAATGGTGGTGGATGGTGTTGTGTGGTTTATAGTTTCGATGGGTGGAGGCATTCTTTATTATTATGACAGGTTTTAATCTGAAATACTCCATAATGTAACCAAATACAGTTCAATCAACGATAAACAATCTACAAAAGAGTACACGAGGTTTGTTTACCAAATAACAAAAGAAACTTTGGATGAAAAAATTAAGGACCAGCTTTTAATGATAAACCGAATATATCTCCGCACAACTACTGTCAAAATTCTATAGACATTACGATGTTATAAATAATAAACTATGATAAATGATGCGATTATGTAAGTAGGTTCATATAAACACTTTTACACGTCAATAATATTTAAAAAATAAAAACTAGATGAGTTCGGTGTTTCTTAGCCGACTACTCTGAGAAGAAAGACCGAAACAGACTCAGAGGTCACTGTCTCTTTTAAATTCCAGACATTATCTTGCTCAGATCAAGTAAGGATCATATAGATTAGTATCTGAAATGGTATTGGTAATGGCTATAACTACACTTTGAATGGACCTGTCCAGTCAGTGCACGCATTTGCCAGCAATCGTGTAGCTCAACTCAGAACTTAAGGAGCTCAACGTCTCGTCGAACAACACCAAAGGAAGGACATTTAGAGAAACTGGTCTTCACAAAAACCACTTCAAAGACCAAATTACATAACAGACATCACTATTTATACAATTGATTGTGCAGCATCATCGTAGTTCCTAACTAGTGTTTGGCAGGCGACGTGACCTGCGTTGCCAATATCATGTAGTATGGCCACAATTTTGTCACGTGGCTGAAGTAGCAAGCCTCGAAGGGAAGATATAAATTTATTGGGGATTATTAGGTGATGATGGTGATGTTTATTTTTATAGGTTAATAAAAGAAACTGTATTGGGGTCGAAAGGTCGGTGGATTGGAATGGATTTGATGTTTGTTGTTGATGAAATAAAACTCAAAAAGATACTGTTTGAATATACATGTACAGGTATATAAAAATAATCTAAAATATTTAAGTAGGTGCATTTTGCAGATAAAATAATAGATAAGCAAAATGTTAGTATCTTATTTCGCGATCTCCAGACCTTGATTTTTCGTAAGTTAAAACTTGTTCCCACAATAACAACTGAATGATCTCCTAAAACAGGGCTTCCTTTCTCCTACGCTTTTGCTGTACCCTACAGGGTCCATTATGGTAAAGCAATAAAGATATTGAGGATTGAATATTGAGTTTTATGTCGTGCAATTTGGACAAATCTTGTACGATATAAAAGCTGAACACAAAAATGCAAGTTGACACGTCAGAAACTCACAACAGCTTAATTATATTCAGTGACCTCTTGAATGCGAAGCGATAAGCGATAGCCACATCACCAAGACAATAAAACATAACAATAAAGACAAAAACAAAACAGTTGTAACCAAAACACAAAAAAAATCTCCACACATCCCAGACGTTCCTCAAACAAAAATACTCCCAAGACGGCCTCCAAAACTAACAACCACTTTATCTACCCACATTTTACAGCAAATAAATCATAACTGGATTATACTACTAAAAACCTTTTTGGCAACGCACGTTCTGGACGCTGCCAAAGGGGACAGTTGGGCTGCGCGATCATACTTGGATGTCCATCAAAAAGTTATTACGGACTTCAGTACTTGAGACGCAGTTTTTACTGCATTAACTTGTTGGTTGCTGGTGGCTGGTGGTTGGCAGTTGAGCGTTCAAATGTGTGCCAGATTGTCGAGTGGGTTTTTTGGTCTGTGGTTAGTGAATAATGGACAGATTTAAATTTTGCTCATTTTAAGCTGAAGGGACTCATTGTGTGACGATGATTAAATACTACTATGGTGTTCTATAGGTCTCACACGCCTGCCTACCCTTCAAAGAAAACAAGCGTGGCATGAATGTTTTTAATAAATTCGACGCACCCTGTGCGGTGTCAGATAGTCACTCTCACAGAGAGGTCTATGGCTGGGCCATTGGACTTCTCTCGTAGGAAATTTAATGACTGATTGATTATACTTAAGCTGGGGAGTGAGCTCGTGGCTAAGTAATAACAGCCGCACGGGTCGATACATCAGGTTAAGCTACGCTTGCCGGGGTTGGACCGTGGATGGGTGACCATCTTTACATACCGAGACTCCTCCGTGCCTCAGAAAGCACGTTAAGCCGTTGGTCCCGGCTGTCATTCGTGGATCTTTGACAGTCGTTACGTCGTTTCGGTCGTCAGAAGCCCGAAAATCTGACAAACAGTCTTGCCAAGGGGTATCGTATTACCCAGTCACTGTGTTGTGGAGGTCAGATAGGCAGTCGCTCTATGTAAAATACTGGTATTCAGCTGTATCCAGTTAGACTGGAAGCCGACCCCAATTTAGTTGGGAAAAGGCTCGGCAGATTGATTTGGGCAGTGGGCCCCCCCTAGTCCTTGAGGTGACTACGTCACTGCAAGCGTGACACAACATGTTTGCTTAAACAATCATTTTGTGGCTTCTCGAGCTTACAGTAACTTGTGTAGCCACCTTAGCCCCTAAGCTAACATTTTAAAATACCACAGCTAGAGCTGCTTTAGAAAAGTTCATTATGAATAGAAACCAATGAATAATTCGGAGGAATATTTTTCCGATTATTGTTCTTTGAATACGAACCTTATTTACCTACTTGTCTTCTAAATATACCACATCCCACACAAACACGTCATGAATGACCTTGAAATTACCATTTTACTTACATCACTGTATCAACGTTGTAAATAAATCTACATTACGTTATAATGAAAAAAAAAACGTGAACACAATCAATCTGCCAAAGCTTTTTCGAACAATGTTGAGGTCGGCTTCAAGCTAACCGAATGCAGCTGAACACCATTATTTACATGGAGCGACTGGATATATCTGACTTCCACAACCCAATAACTAGGTAACACGATACCCCTTGATAAGACTGGTTGTCATACATTTGGGCTTCCGACTACCCGTAACGACTGTCAAAGATCTTCTTTTTTTTTTTTGAGGGTTATCTATCATCCTATGACTACTTCCGCTCTGGGCGGAGCGGAAGTATCAGAATTTTACTGACTAAAACCCACCCGTGTTTCTTCAGTTGCCTATTGCCAAGGTCCCGGTATCCCTTTCGGACTTTTCCGCAACCCTGGCAGGCACTGTCAAAGATCTACGAATGCTTTCCGAGTTACGGAGGGGTCTTGATAATGTATGTGGATGGACACCTATCCACGAACAAATCGCTGCAAGCGTAGCTTAAACTGGATCGATCCGTGCGGCTGTTATCATTTGCCCACGAATCCCATGATAATAAACTAAAACAAAACATATATACAGGGTGTAAGGGACCGCCCTCCTTAAATTAACAGGGGGCATTCAGCTCCTTATTTTAAATCCTATTCCACCGAAATTATTCTCCGGAAAAGTGTTGTTTTTTTCAGTTTTCTTTTTTTTTCCATTTTAAATTATATTCTCTGTAAGCAGCAGTCCATTTATGTAAATAAAACAGCTAAAATAAAAAAAACCAGCAATGGATGTCGAAATACTATAGCGAACGTCGCGTGAAATTCAAAATTTACATTGATAAATAACGCGCCCCCCCTGCCACGGGGAGTGCGGCTATGTGGGTTGTGCCACGGTAACGGTGCCATTGCGTGTGAAGTAATAAAACAAATCAGGTTTATTGGATTCCCATAACGTTCCTGAAATAATTTCATGTACCGGCCGTCTTAGTATCATATACTGAATTCATACCATCAGTTTGAGGAGGGCTGTCCCTTACACCCGATATACACATTTTCCGGAATTCAATAAACAAAATGGCGGCCACAAAACTGCATGATCAGGCGTCCATGGATACCGATGGAACTGTATTTATGTCCGATAAATCATGCGGAACAGAAATTCAATCAGGCTCCCGAGGTGTGAATCCGGCGCTGTTATTTAATATCTCTTATGTTGTGGCTGTTTTGGGGTCTCGATTTACGAGCACTAGGCTTTTATTTTGGTTAACTTTTGTTACTTTTATAGAAGGAACATTTAGGGCGTAGATAAAATGTTGGTAGGTACTACACAAAAAGTTCCCAATGCGTCTTGTTTGTGTTGATTTTTCTGAAGAGAAAATGTCAGATTCAAATTAAGTAATGCTTGATGAGCCTTGATTATTCTTAGACCGGGTGAATAAAGGTTCTCATTCAGTTCATAATAATATAACTAGATATACTGGACACCTACTGCGCTCAAACAGTATAATATGGATTTACCATCGATACGAAAAGAAAACCTCTTAGTAAGAACTTTGTTAACGTGGACAGGGGTTGAGATTCTAGGGGTTGAATGTGGACTAATCCGTTTGTTTACCATTCTGTACTTTTTTGAATGAATGAATTCCTTTTCATTAAACAAAAAAATACTTCTGGTACAGGTCAGGAAATAATACCCAGATGTTTGCTAATGCACCACTTTTGAGAATTCCATGAAGCGCACGGGAAGACGTTTTCAAACATTATATTGATAGAATTGGCAACACTGGCCAAGTGACATGTCAAAATTTTGTTCCGTATTTTTAAATTAGATTTATTTAATTTTTAAGTGTAATTAAGGTGTAATATTATAACTAAATGTGAAGTAACTGTATAAGAACTCAGGATTATTGTTTTCCTGCAAATTTACAAAGCAAAACACAGTTTTTGGTTACCCACCGTTACCGGTAACCTATCGCGAACAGCTGATGTTCGACCTGCGGATCAAACGGGGAGTATTGTTTACTTTTAATCTATAATTAGCAAAAAATCGTCCCTTAGACCCTCACTTATTCATTGAGTCCCATTAACACAATTTTATTACTCGTTGATTTGGCACCCTGCACTGGGTCTAAGTCACTTTGTTTATATAGCTAACGAAACTTAGTACCTATTGTTAATTATCAAAATACCTACAGTAATTTTATTATCATTTTACTGTACAACACAACAATAACGTTAACTATCCTCACTTTGATGTAATCTTTATGCAAAACTAGATTATTTAATTTTTTTTCATCTAGGCATCCTACCCACATAAGCAAATGTTAAATCTTAAGACAAAAGAATCAATGTAACATTGTACTTGATCTAATTATATTAGTTGCATTTCAATTAAATTCAACAGCCTACCTCATTTCTCTATAAAACAACACTGACTTCTCCCATTTTCCTTTTCATTTTCTAGCTTTCCTTTATTTTTTGTTTTGTTTGTCTGTCTTAATTAGTTCTCACCGTTCCTTTAATTCTACTTTCAGTACTCATTCCTTAAACCATGCCTGTGATGACCCGTAAGGCTGCTGCTCAGGAGTTGGAGCTTAAATTAAGAACAACCATTCAAGATCTTAAGGCTTCAAACAGTAAATGTGAACAGCTGTTACAAGAAATGGATGATAGTGAGAAGGAAGTCGAGAAGGTCGTTAACAAGAATACATGCTTAAAACAGGAGCTAGTACACCTACATCAGCAATACCTGGATGTTGTTGATGAACGGGACAAACTGCGGCTGGTCACGGATGGTTTTAGTAATTGCAGTAACCTATATGAGGAGGCTTTGTGTAAGGTTAGGGACCTAGAAGAGGAACTAATTCATGCAAATGTACGAATAACTAAGTTACAAAAACAGAAAGATTGTACTCGGGCTAGGGAAACAAATAACTTATATGGTGAATTATTTAATACTAATTGCAACCCTCATTCTTTAGTAACAATAGACCTTACCGAAGATTCTATATTGAAACATAATAATAGTTGTTATAAAGTTAGTCAAAATAAAATTAAAAAATATGCAAAACTAAATAAAATCATAAATAAATGCAATAAATTCAGGAAACAACAAAAACACATTTCCAGCAATAATAAACTAAGGAAAGAACGTGTTTTTATAATAAACAAATTAAAAAACTATCAGGTTAAATTAGAAGACAGTAAAAACATTTATCATATTGACACTCAACAATTACAGTCTGAGATTGAGGTGCTTGAAGAGTCACTACATTCACTTTATATTAAGTATGTGAGCTCTCAAAAACAAATAAAGGAACACATCCTTGCTGCAAACGAGTTAGTAGAAATGTGTAACGATGAGGCAGACAGAGTGGTCCCTATGACTCTCAGCACGACTCCATGTTGTTGTCAAAGGGAGTCCAACCTTGAGGCTCTTCAACCTGAAGCAAAGGAGGACCCGTCCCAGTCTGGAGAGGCTCAGGACTCAATCCCCCATCAAGATATACCACATGTTGTTCATGTACAAACCTCATCTCAAGTAGCACAGACAGATTCTTGTTCAAGTAAAGTTTCTTACTGTTCTATTATGTTTTCAGATAGTTTAGGGAGAGGGTTAGGTAAATTGTTAAGTAACAACCTGAGTACATCTGCTGTTAATTATTGTATGCCAGGGAAATCCTACAAAGACATAATTTCATCAATAACGGGGAATAAATACGATCCGAAAGCCATTATTTCTGTATTTGTAGGCAATAGTACTAATGTTAAAAAAGATGACATTACTGACAGTGTCACTGAAATCTTAAAGATTAATTGTCAGAAAATAATATTGTGTGCTTTTCCATACTTCGAGCACTTGTCAAGTAGGCAAAATCATTATATACATATGCTAAATAACCATATGCATTTATTAGCTAATCACTATAGTGATAAACTTATATTTTTTGACACCAACACTTTTGTTGAGAAATTAAAATCGACCAGGGATACTGCGTATCTGCCCATTAGTTTTAGACGTCAAATAGCATGGCTATTAGCTTTTAATATTATAAACTCAGACATAAGTAGTATGTCGAAGTCTCAGGTAATAAGCACCACAAAAATTAGTAATAATACTAATATTAAGGTGGTTAGCGATAGTTTAAACTAGTCAGTAAGACAACAGAAGGTACCAGTAACAATGTAGTTAATGTCACCATTCACAAGGTATCTTCTAGCACTCAATTAGTTAACAATATTTGTAAAAAAGGGGTTAAGCAGAATTCCTTGAAATTGTTTCACCAAAATATTCAAGGTTTTTCTTCCAAACAATTAGAAATTGAATTGTTTTTAGAAAAAACAATGCTTGATATTATTTGCATAACCGAACACTGGTTGAAAGATTATGAAACATTAATTAATTTTGAAAACTATAGGGTGGGCAGTTGTTTTAACCGAAAATCCATGCTGCGTGGAGGTTCACTAATCTTAATTAAAAATTGTATAAAATCTAAGACTCGTAATGACATAGTTGAACTATCGGTGCAACATAGCATTGAACTGTCTTGTGTTGAGCTGGATAAGCATTACATAGTGTGCGTATACCGACCTCCCAATTATCAAAACTACTCTATATTCGAGTCAGTAATGGAAGATGTTTTGGCAAAACTTGTAACGGGTAATAAATCAGTCATTATTTGTGGTGACTTTAATATTAATATTTTGGAAAATAATTCAAATAGCAGTAGATTATTAAGTCTCTTCAAATCATTCAATCTGTCAAATGTGTTTTTGGAACCAACGCGAATTACTACGACTACTGCTACATGTATTGATAATGTCTTTTGTAGCTGCGACTATTTAGATAAAGCCATTGTAAATTATCTCCCATCTGATCACAGCGGTCAAACCGTTGTTTTTGAGTCCGACACACCACTACAAAAAGTGCAGATACAAACTAGACCAATAACTTCGGGTAATTTAAATAGGTTTAATAACACTCTAATTAGCAAGTTAAGTACTCAGGGCCTAAATATAGACAATGGTAATATTTTGTATGAAAAATTCTTTTTATTAGTGCAAACAGAGTTTAATAACTCATTTAAGAAAAAAACCAAAACTATTTGCCCTAAGTTTTTATTCAGTGACTGGGCAACTAAAGGCATCAGGAAAAGTAGGGAAAGATTATTTGAACTGTATGGCCTTAAGCCGTATATTAACACGGAAACTTTTAATAAGTATGTTGCTACTTACTCAAAAACGTTTAAAATAGTCTGCAAAGCAGCTAAAGCTTCTTTTATTAGCAACAAGGTTAAATCAGCAGACAATAAAATAAAGACAGTTTGGAAAATTATAAACAATGAAACTAACAAGAACAAAAGACGTAACACTGATTACACACTGGACACTTCCCGCGGTCTCATTAGCGCTAACATTGATGTTGCTCAGGAATTTGCAACTTTCTTTACCAATATTCCAATTAAGACTACGGAAACTTTAAATTCCTCGCCCTCACTTGCTATTGATTTACTAAAAGCGAAAGTTTCAACTTGTCCTATAGAATTTAAATTTAAACATATAAACCCTGGGGTCGTTGTAAAAGCTTTTAAGCAACTCAAGATCAAAATTACCGAAGATCTGTGGGGCATGTCTACTAAAGTTTGTCAATCCATTATTGAGACAATTGCACCCTATTTAGCTTTAATATTTAATTTGTGTGTTGATCAAGGGGTATTCCCAGATTTAATGAAGTACAGTAAAGTTATTCCACTTTTCAAATCCGGGGACAGCAAAGACACTAATAATTATAGACCCGTTTCGGTTTTGCCGGTTTTCAGTAAGGTGTTTGAAAAAGTAATGTTAAATCAATTGCTCAATCATTTTAATCGTAATAACATCCTACACGATCAACAGTATGGTTTCACCAAAGGACGTTGCACAACCGACGCCGGTGTCACCTTATTAAAACACATCTTTAACGCATGGGAAGAGGCTCAAGATGCAATAGGCATCTTTTGCGACCTATCTAAGGCATTTGATTGCGTGAATCACGAAACACTGCTCTTGAAACTTGAGCATTACGGACTGGGTAAACTTGCGCTTAGCTTAGTAAAATCCTATTTGAATGACAGACTGCAGCAAGTTCAAATAAACGGTGTGAATTCATTAGGTTTAAAAGTCAAAATGGGTGTACCACAGGGCTCGATATTGGGTCCATTCCTTTTTTTAGTATATATAAATGATTTACCTCATCTACTGAAAAACCGACCACAAATGGTGTTATTTGCTGATGACACATCACTGATTTTTAAAGTAAATAGACATGCACAGGAGTTTGACGACGTAAATAACGCTATGCTTAAGGTCCATAATTGGTTTACTGTAAATAATTTGGTATTAAATGAGAAGAAAACAAAATGCATTAGATTCCCGTTACCGAATGTTAGAAGTAGTGATTGTCAAGTTGTACTGAATAAGGAGATACTACAATTCGTCGAAAAGACGGTTTTCCTGGGGATTACGCTTGATTCAAAATTACAGTGGGGTCCTCACTTAACATCACTTGCAGGGCGACTTAGTTCAGCCGCATACGCTGTTTGGAAAATCCGCCAACTAACAGACGTGGATACCGCGAGACTGGTCTATTTTAGTTACTTTCATAGCATCATGTCTTACGGTATTTTGCTGTGGGGACGGGCTGCAGATATTGATTCTATCTTTATTCTGCAAAAGAGAGCTATTCGAGCCATCTACAACCTCCGCAGACGCGAGTCTCTAAGGGAACTGTTTAAAAAAATTAACATCATGACGGTACCTTGTCAGTATATATATGAAAACATTATGTACGTTCGGAAAAATCTACATCTTTTTAGTAAAATAAGTGACAGGCATAATTTTAACACTAGAAATAGGAACAAATTAGATCAACCACGTTTCAGATTGTCTAAAGTACATACTTCTTTTATGGGGTATTGTGTAAAATGTTATAATAAAATTCCACTCGATATTCTTCAACTAAATGAGAAGAAATTTAAAACATGCATTAAACGCACACTATGTAGACAAGCATATTATAAGTTGGATGATTATATCGTAGATAAAAATGCTTGGCTTAACGCTAGTCCTACTCCACAGGCACTTGGGCTCACTAGTTAAAATTTCATAATTGGAAGTGTTGCTTCCCCCTTTTTACTATTTTTTATTTTTTTTCCTGACATTACGAAATTATTGTTTATTCTTATTTAACTTATCTGAAAATAATATTATACTAATTGCTCAATTTCTTTGCAAACTAGTTTTGTATAATTTAGAAGCATTTTTTCAATTATTGTAAATGTGAGTACCATGGAGCCGTTTAGTATGGTATGATGTATGTTGACTTGAAATAGCATGGCAGATGAGAGTATGTCATGCTCACTTAAATGTCTCGCTGATGGTGGCACGTGTGTTGGATCATTCGGTTCCCTACAAAATGGTTGAGCTGGATGGTGCTGATCCACATGTCATGTTCGTGAACGGGCGCCGTCAGTTGAGACTGGTCACCTCTTATTTGCCAGAGCTTATTTTTAATCTTAAATTTTGAATTGCTTTTGATTCTTTTTTTGTTTTACATTGTTCTCACATATAGAAGCAACATGAATACTGTACCCAGGATTTTGTAATATCTATATCCATTTTTTAAAAGAGTGTCCTTGGAGTTTCTTGCCCGTTCTTCTCCATAGAGATCTACGTTTTGGAATGGGCAACTAGCTTCAACTCTCTGACTAACTGACCGACTCTTTGACAATTCAAAAGTGCCTGTAAATGGTTTAATTGAAATAAATGCTTTGAGTTTGAGTTTGAGTTTGATTATGAAAATTCAAAAAAGTAGGTAAATGATCACAAATCAATGAAAAGTATAAATAAAAATTCTATAGTTAGTACTATACTCATTGAAGAGGCAATGCCAATACAAAGTTAGATAGAATCAAAACATTAAACCTCTAAAGTTTCTGCATCATTTATTCATTAAGGATCCTTGACAGCTTTTCTTTAAGGATAATTTGATCCTCCCTGTTTAGACTCAACTGCGCGAAATCTGTATTGTTTGTGCTGAATGAAGGGGGAGGGAACTGAGGTGGTTAATTTTGAAGTCAAGATGAGTTTGATAGAGTTTGGTAGGTGAATACAGTTTAATTTTCAAAATTATGGCTATTATTTTGGTTTATGCAGTAGATTTGAAGGGTAGAAGTTTTATAAGCATAAAGCAAGAGCTGTACGCACGTAATTTACAGATACTGAAGTCAATAGATTTCGTGCATAATAATTATGTGTGCAAGTTTGTGCACGAGCCCAGATGTTTGGAGGGACTGGCCTTGTTGCTTCCAGTGAAATGCACTTATTAAGAAATATTTAACTTAGTTTAAACTACACAATTACAAGAAACTAGCTACGCCCCGTGGTTTCACTCGCACAAGTCTCGATCCCGTGAGAATATCGGGATAAAAAGTATGTCCTAACTCAGGTCATGGTTTACCCATGTGCCAAACATCCAAATCCGTACAGCCGTTTTAGCGTGAAAGCGTTAAAAACAAACAAACTCACTTTCGCATTTATAATATTAGTTAGGTCTAGTTAGGATTGCAGACCTAACTAATATAACATTTTGCCCAACCTGGGTATCGAACCCAAGACCTCATGTTCAACGGTAGCGCTTGCGACCACTAGACAAACGAGGCAGAAAACCAATTGGTACAAAAATAAGGTATTCAAAATAGGCTCTTTCCATACACATTAATTTCCTTATTCGATGCATCCCACCAAAAGGGAAGCTTCAAACAGACCGTCGGATTACATTTAACCCTTTCCTTGCCGGTCAATTTTAATCTGCAATCTGTACAGAATTTAATTCAAATTACATTGGTCATCTAAGTAGGTTCCTACCTTACCAAAAGTCAGGTAGAACCCAAAATAGATGTTATAATATACAAGGTATATTAAGTATATATATAATTTCTGTTACGCACAATGATCAGCTTATATTTCTAAGCTTTTATTTTACCTATGGAAGTCAGCAGAGTTTTTGTGCTTAATTTTAAGCAATGGCTATCCGTCAAAATTTGAAGATGGAAGAATCTTTACATGTGTACAAGAAATTGATAGGATTTCGATGCGATTGTGAATTCTTATGATCTTTTAACTTCAGCGGGACACAATCATTCCATAACATCACGCCTGCCATCTTCAAAGGGTTAGGCAAATGTATACGTTTAGTACACCCAGATTTCGCCAGTTATGTTTTAATTCCACTTAATAGGGCCGAGTCTTTTACCATTAACCGGGGACAAATCCAGACTCCGACAATAACAGTTTGTCCCACCTGGGAATGCACCCCAGGACCTCATGCTCAGCAGTAGTGCTTGTGTCCACTAGAGCATCATCATCATCATTGCAGCCAAAAGATGTCCACTGCTGGATATAGGCATCCCCCAAGCACCGCCACTTCGACCCATTCTGTGTTTGCATCCAGCGGATCCCTACGGCCTTCGCAAGGCATAAGCATAATCATCCTATAATATTCCCACTGCTGGTACACAGGCCTCCTCTCTTTGAGAGGGAACGGGCCGTAATCCACCACGCGGGCCCAGTGCGTGTTGGTAGATGTCACATGTCTTCGACCTTTTGGTTCTAGGACTTGCCAGTTTCCTCACGATGTTTTCCTTCACCGTTTTGAGAGTATTTTGTGTAAATTATTTACACAAAGTAAAGCGCCTGTCAGGATACGAACCTACGACCTACGACTCGTAAGTCGTCTCGTAAGTCGTGGCCGTGACCACTGGGCCACCACTGCTCTCCTTCGCAAGGTCGTCGGTCCAACTTGTGGGAGGTGGTCCAACGCTACGTCTTCCGGTACGCAGTCGCCACTCCAGAATCTTTCGGCCCCATCGGCCATCTATTCTGCGAGCAATATGCCCACTGCCACTTAAGTTTAGCAATTCTCCGGGCTTTGTCGGTTACCCTGGTTCCCTTACGGATCTCTTCGTTTCTGATTCGATCACGTAGGGAAACTGCAAGTTTAGCCCCCTAAATTGCCCGTTAGGTGACTTCCAGCCTTCTAAATTGAATGAGGTCCTTTGTGACCGAAGTTTCAGGGCCATACATCATCACTAGCAACACGCACTTTCGTCTTGAGACACTAGTATGCTAGACCAATGAAGCAATAATTCTTTCACAAGAAGCTACTTTACGTATTATTATTATTACAGTAGGTATAACTTACGAAATTGATAATAATTAAGGCTATCTAATTATCTAGGCTATATATCTAGGCTATCTTATTATTTATTGATAATAAGGCTATCAATAATAAATAATAAGCACTCAAGCAATAATGAAAATGATTGATGAAAAAACCATTTTACGTAACTATTAATCCACAAGAGATTTTTCGTTGCTCCTGGTGCTAAAATATTTAAAACAATAAAAAAAATGGTTGATATATTTTTTTATCAAATTGTTTTGTGATACTACATTATTTACTTTAGATGTAATAACGTGAGTACATTAATGGAATCACTTTAGATTAGTGTGATTTCATTACATCTTGTAACTAAATCACTCTTGTCATGTTAATGTACATAGACCTTAGTGGAATCTCATTCTAAATGTAAACACAATTCAATCTCATCTGTTTAAGAAAATATTAGATTAAATCAAGAAAATATAATGCAGTTACGAGAATTTTACGTTGTTATATGGCTGAGGCCACACAGAACCCGCGCGACGTCACGACGCGATGTTGCGATATCTTTTTCCCTTGCTTTGAAATCGTACCATACAAAATACAAACATCATATAGCCGTAGAACCGATGCCCATTGATGTGTATAACATAGACATACCTACAGGTCAATTCTCGAACTTAAAAGTATTCATACATTGAAGTCTCAATATCATGTCATGTGTTTTTGACATTGATCGCAGCTTAGAATGCGAACGCTCTTCAATTTACGGGAATTCATTCACTCTGTTCTTGAGTGGAGACTACGCAATAAAAAGATAAAGTAGGATTGTACCCTCAATTCAGGGAGAACGACGAATTTCCAATAAGTTCATACACGAGCACAAATATATCTACCCACACTTAGCAAAATTCAAAAGCAATTTTTTCGTGAAATAACGACTTCAACTTTTAGAAAAGACCTATTTCAAAATAATATAATTATATAACCTAAAAATACAATCAATATAGTAGGAAAAAATTACATTTAATAGTTGCTAAGTGTGTTAATAAGTGTAATATTAGAGATTGTGACTGCACCTGTGTAGCTAGATGAGAATTGCCAAGGATCAAGTGAAATGTCTATGTCCGACAGACTTATATAAGCTGAAAGATGACTTAGCTGGGATACAACTCGGTATCTCAAAAATGCATCGCGACATGTCGCAAGTATAGTCACCCCCTTATAATTGAAGTCTCCTTTGTTAAGATATTGAGACGAATTTAAGTTCATGATTGATTTTACGAAATTGTGCTTTCTTATGTTATTCTTCGTAATTGGTGCTTTCATTATTACTGAAAATGTTATTTTAGTTTCAAGAGCTTTGAACACTCAAGTAGTTTTTGATTGCTCATGATTTATATTTTTGATTCTAAATTATTTGATTTAGACTTTATTTTATACAAAGGACTTCAATTAAAAGAAAAACTGATGAAGTAAATAATTAAAATGTTTTCGAAAAGAAAGCACTGGTTAGTGAAATGACCCATGTCGATTATTGTATTTATCAAAAATAGAATAGTATAAATAAGTTAAATTAAGTAAATATTAATGTGTCACTGTTTTTGAACATGCTCAAAGAGGTCCTAACTATGTATTCTGTTATTAAATTTATTAATTGATTAAAGAAAATCAACAGCTTATACATAAATTCAATAATGATTTTAAAAAAAATTAGGACAGGTATTAAGTACTGCTAATATATACACAATTATAGTTGTATATAACATTTAAGGGAAAAATACATAGGACAGAACAGAAGCTGCTAAAACCAAATACAAGTAAAATTTAAATAAAATACACTAGATACTTAATTGAATGACAAAATATCACTAACTATATAAATAGCTACGTTTGTATTTTTTTTACTGGTTTTTGTCACAGATAGTTGAAGGGTTCATAAATTAATATCCCAGACATTTTTACAACCTGCCAGGGTTGCGGAATAGTCCGAAAGGGATACCAGGACCCTGGCAACCGGCAACTGAAGGAACACGGGTGGCTTTTAGTCAGTAAGAGTCTGACACGCCCTTCCGCTCCGCCCAGAGCGGGAGAAGTCATTTGATGATTTCCCACCCAAAAAAAAAAGGCATTTTTACAACATGATCAAGCATAAAAAATGTATTTAAAATTCCATCTCTTTCTAACGTTGTAGACCTACAAAAGGCCTAGAAAACTCGCTACCAAATTCGAGGGGACCGTAGAACTTCCCGCGGGACCCATAGTTTGACTTTACGACGCTCTTTAAGTAACGCAGGGAAATAGTTTCGTTTAGCTCGGTCAGGTTACGAAGGTCCTCAGTGGGTTCACGTCGCTCTCCTTAGTTTTATGTCGCCCTGGTACCTTCGGAACGGTGTTGCTTTTGAATAATTCGGCGGGTAGGGTAGAAAATATGTGGTTTAAATAGGTTAACAGATGTTTGAATTTTTTTCAAGCTTATCAGTTAATGCAAAGGCCTTGATGGGCAGTAGCTACTATAAAACCGATGCAGTTATAGTCCAACTGCATCATTATAACCTGATACTGAGTTAGTACAGAGTTACACTAATACACTAATAGTCTAACTGTTATACTCCGTTATAGTCAATAGCAAAACAAACATAGATAACAATTAATTCACAAAAAATTAACTGTAAATGGTTGGTATTTGCAATAACTATGTAGAGGCATATCCATACTCCATACTAATATTATAAATTCGCAGAGTAACTCTGTCTGTCTGACTGCATGTAGTATGTTACCTTTCACACCTAAACCACTGAACGGATTTCGATAAAATTTGGCAAGGAGAGAGGTGGTATCCCGGGGAAGGACATAGGCTACTTTTTATCGACATACCACGCGGGCGAAGCCACGGGTGGAAGCTAGTAGTATACAACGTTATTTTTTATTTATGCTAAACCCGAAAAGGGTTCATTGTACTCATCATTTTGAACAACTTTTTCTATGGGACCAACATTGAAATCGCGAAAAAAAAATCAGCTGTCCCTACATTTGTGTTCACTTAAATCGACAAAATGTATGGAACAGCTGACTTTTTTTTCGCGATTTCAATGTTGGTCCCATAGAAAAAGTTGTTCAAAATGATGAGTACAATGACCCCTTTTCGGGTTTAGCATAAAGAAAAAATAACGTTGTACAGAACAGAATAATTATAAAACAGATAAAACGTGAGTCTTGATATGTGAGCTTTTCAGTACCTAATCTCAAAGCTTGAAAATAAAGCCATACCTATTAGCAACTTCAACGTGTAAACAGTCTGCTTGACAGCAATCTAATTTGAAATTTGATTTAAGTACTCGTCGCAAACCACGAACCTGTTTATGTCATCTTCATCAAGTTATTTCATCTTCTCTCCAACTAAATGTCTTGTCACGAATCTAGATTTAATTAAAATGTAAGCTTAATAAACGCTTTTCTGTTATTTCAAGAGATGAATTTCGCTTAGACAAACTAGAGGCAAATAATTGCTTAAGGAACAATTTATAAATTTGATAATGGAAGTTAATTTAAATTTTATAAGTCCAGGGCACGAGCTGTAGCTCGCCGTCCGATAAGGACCAGGCCCGGGTCGATGGCGCGTCGTGTTCCACGCGCGCCTCAAAGAGATGTCAGCACACCTGACGGGGTCCGTTAGGACCGATGCCTGCCAGGGTTGCGGAATAGTCCGAAAGGGATACCGGGACCCTGGCAACAGGCAACTGAAGGAACACGGGTGAGATTTAGTCAGTAAGAGTCTGACACGCCCTTCCGCTCTGCCCAGAGCGGGAGAAGTCGTTTGATGATTTTCCACCCAAAAAAAAAGGGCACGGCAGGGCTAAGGCTCCTTCTCATTCGGAGAACAAGCATTGAGACCTGGTTTCCCATGTTTGTCAGTCAGTGGTGACCAAAATTAATTTATTAACATTGCAAGAAAGAAAGAAAGAAAATACATTTATTTTGCTTATACAACACAACGTAACTAAAAGTAAAAAAACTTTTTACAAAAAAAAATCAAACCGACTTCGGAACGGAACGGAAGTCGGTGGCATAAAACGAAAATTGGAAACCAAAGACACCGACTTCCGAAATTAAAGTTTTTTTCTCTTTTTAGTGTTTTTTTTTGGAAGTCGGTTTAATTTTTTTTTGTAAAAAGTTTTTATTTTTAACTTTTTAGTTGTGGTACCTACCCCACACAAATCCGAATAGCACTACCTGCTATGTAAATAACAGTGAAAGAGTAAATAAGGAAATCGTCTAGATAAACTAAGTGGGAAAAATACGTAATATTGAAGCTAACTCAAAAGCAAAGTTAATAAAATTTATATGGGACCACCTCGAAAGCATGACCTATCAAACAAAAAAAGAATCATCAAAATCGATTCACAATTGGCGGAGTAATCGAGTAACAAACATAAAAAAAAAACAAAAACACACATACGAATTGAGAACCTCCTCCTTTTTGAAGAAGTCGGTTAAAAAATAAACAGTTAAAAAAAGATACAAATAAAAAGTGGTTAGGTACTTAAACTAACTTAAAATAAGAAATTAAGAGGGAAGTGTGCCTCGCGGCTTCGCCAAATAGGCCCGGTTCAGCAACGCAACTAGTGCCTGACGCTGGTTTTCCACTGGACCTGATTGTAAAAAAGAAACAAGCTTTTTTTTGTTGTGTTTGACCTAAAATCGGCAACCTTAGGCCAATTGAATCTCTATCCTAATAATAAAACTTTTTTATTCTCTTTCTATAAACGAAGAATCTATAAATTAATTATGAAAATCCACTCAGTGCTTTTCGTAGTCTAAAAACAGATTTAAAAAAAATCCAATATTGACGTCTAATAAAATAAAAAATAACTGTCAAAACTAGGAAAGTATATGGAGAAAAGATTAAGTTATTAATTAAGTTTCAAAGTACTTAAAGTTGATCTAGCCCTTATTAGTTTTGTTGAGTATTGAAGAAATTAGATATTTTTATACCAAATAATACTCGTAGGTATCTACCCTAATTTTTGAGTCGAGGGGATTCAAAAAAATCTTTAAAAATACTGGTAGCTTTTTAGTAATTCTACGCTAATGCTTCGTTGTTTATTTCTCAGCGTGGCTTTTAGTCTTTTAGCCCCCTTTAGCCCCACGTAATGCTCTCAGGGATTATAACAGTTAGATGGACAACTAACCTATATCCATCGGTATACACATATAGAGATAAGTGCTCAGTGCTTCCAATGCCTGGGGAGGCTTTTCCGAGGATTATTGCGGATCCATTCTTGCCCATTTGCCACAAAACTTTGACCAAATGTCTCATTCACATCTATCGACATCTCCTTTCTCTCTCTCTGTCATACCCTCCACTTCACGCGGAAAGTGTTGGACCCGTCGTTCACGACGCTACTCAAAATTAAAGTGTCACAAACTTAATCACAAATGAGTATTGAGTAGCCTAAATGTCTTAGCACAAGTATTTCAATACCGGTCCATACATTGTGGCTCTTTGGTGATTTGAGCTTGTAACATGGTACTTTTGAGTAGCGTTGTCGACAATGGACTTTACGTGACTATAGCAGGTTGCTCTACTACAATGCAAACAAAATAATAAAAGTATACAAGGTGGAGACGACAATACGACAAAAAATAACACTCCGTATGTCTAATGACGTTCTCTGTCTACATACAAAAAAATTATCAAATATATTATTAATTACGATAGCTAGTCAAAGATCGGCAAACCCCATTGTCGGCCCATCACTATTATTTAGTTTGTTTGAAAAAATGACATTTTTAATTTCTATGTTAGGATTTATTTGATAGTTCCAAAATACTCTTATGCATTAGTATTGCCAGTGTTTTCATTTATTGTTGTATTGTCGTCTCCACATTGTATAAATATTAGCACAATCGGTGAATGTGGTGCAGCTCATACTTTTGTGCTGTTTGTTCTACTGGAGTTGATGGTACAAGTTTACACCGAAAATAAAGCCAGTTTAGGTACATAAAGTTGTACAATCGTTATTGCAAGAATGTTGCGAGCCAATTAACTTCAAAATACCCAACTGTCCCGAGCGACACTTGGCTTTGTACTGACTTTTTATATATAAATAAATTCAAGCCCGTCTCTTTCCCATCTCCGCACAAAATTAGAACTTCGTAAAGATAAGTTTATTCAGAAATGACGACACACACGTATTTGAGTATGTACCTACAATTATTTTGATCATAAAGCCATCTCGCACGAACGTATTTCTATTTTTATAAAGTGTTTCGTATGTAAAACAAAACAAATTGTTCGCCTCCCATAGCGTGAACAACCATGTTTTCTGCAACACTGGATTTCTTATCAAAGAATATTAACTTTTAAAGGCGCAATTAGGTAAGTGAAAAAGTCAAGCACACGAAAGGGAAAAAGTGTAAGAATCTAAAAAGTCTTTGTTAAAAACTATTGACATGCAAAAGCGTTGTTAATTCTAGTACAGGTAATTGCAAGCTGCATTTTATAATGTTTTTGTTTAAGAAAAACTCGGGACTTTGCGATGAAAATCACTTGTAAAGAGGCAATTACGTTGAAGCGTGTGTTATATAATTTTACGCTGAAATTGGAGTTTAAATTACGGTGTGTCGCGACCTTTAGAATATAAAGAAGTTATTATTGCAAAGATCTCATTTAAAAATCGTGCCCTACTCTAGGGCTTGTATAATATGGCGCCTAACAACAGTCTCGCAAAATGTAATTAAAAAGATCTAAGATTTTTTTTTATGTTTAAGTTTCATCAAAAAAGTTATGTGTTTGACGTAATAGGTACTTAATGTTATTCATTTGTCATCAGATTCTCAGGTGTGTAGAAAAAAAAAAGGCTCAGTTTGAATCATCATCATCTGCCTAGCCTTTTCCCAACTACGTTGGGGTCGGCTTCCAGACTTACCGGATGCAGCTGATTGACTAAGAAATACATTGAACTCAAGATTCGACACTTTAAAATCACTCACATATTTATAGATTGCGAGTAGAAGTTATAAACAAACCGCCGGGTAAAATAGTATCGGAAACATTAGTACAACATGCATAAAACAACCAATTTACATTTCTATTTTATAAACGCCACGCGAAAAACAGCACAAAATTGTTTCAACTGTACAAAAATAGTCTCTACCGCTACTAAAATACCCGATGGGATCAATTTATATTCATTGAGTATTATTTGCGTCGCTTTACACACAAAACACGATGAAAACTTTCATCTGATATTAGTTTTCAATTTCCCGACTCATCTCATCTGCGGTGCGTTGAATAAGAAACGTTGTTGAATGAGTAAGCGTATGTTTTTGGATGTTGCATGGTATTGTTTTTTTTTTTGTATGGTAAGTTTAATATCTTCCTTACCTCCACAATTCTAAATACAGTGATGATGAAATAATTGCAATGTATCAAATGGGTGGCTTTCATTTTTCAAGTCTCGGTTATAGGTTACTCTAAGGCAAGCATCCGCCGTTGTCGACAGGATCATCGCTCACCTTCAGGTAAGATATTTTGTTGTTTATTTCGATTAAAAACGAATAGATAAGAGAGTCACATTTTAAAGTTTAGGAATCAGTCAGTGAAACTTTACAAAAATGGAATAATTAATTGCTTATTTATGAAACACTAGCTGCGCCCCGCGGTTTCACCCGCATAAGTCTCGATTCCGTGGGAATATCGGGATAAAAAGTATCCTATGTGTTAATCCAGGTTATAAACTATCTGTTTGCCAAATTTCATCCAAATCCATTCAGCCGTTTTTGCGTGATTGAGTAACAAACATCCAAACACACAAACCCACAAACACACAAACTTTCACATTTATAATATTAGTAGGATATTAGTAGGATAGTAGGATGGGTCTACTACGCGGGCTCAGGGTGGGATTATTATTAGATTGAGAGAGATTATTATTGAAAAGTAGGTTTACTATTAGTCATCTTTTTATTTGTCACTATATTTTCAAATTTTTATCATCTTTACAATAAGTATAAACCCTGCATGGTAATTGCGTAACACACATACAATTGCAATGTCTTTCATTTGTCAATTCAACAACATTCATTGCATTATTTACGTTGATGTGCAGACGATTTTTTTAAACACAATTATTTGGCAATGGATTACGAATTTCATTCAAAATTCTTCGGCTTGTGAGTGTGTTATCCAATTGGGGTGTTGATGTTCATCTGTATTTCATTTGTTTCTATCATCATCGTTTCAAAACATTGTTCCTACCGCATCCATGTTCCCCGTAATTATAACTCGCAGTGAAGTGAAGATCAAAGCAATAAAGGCCATGTTTGCCCCGGGAAATGATATCCATTGAAACCTACAATGCTGTTTATATAGTGGCGGTAGACTTTAAAGTCTATTTAAGGCTTCACATTATTTTTATTATACTCATTTTCTTCAACAGTTTTTTTTTTGGAAGATCTTTTGGTAATTCTGTTTTAAAAGTAATATTGCTGGAGGCAATGATGTCATAATTTGTTCTTTATTTATATTTTGAGAACCTCGTTTTATTTTTGACAACGTTTCTTGGTCCAAATGAATAAAAATCGATTTCTAGTTTCATTTTGTAATTTGTTATTCTTTATTTATCAGGTAATTAAACTCGTTGGTCGTCTGGAATCTTCTGGGTTCGATTCCCAGGTCGAGCAAGGTCGGCTAGGTTTTTTTAGGTGGGAAATCGTCAAATGACTTCTCGTCTGGCCGTGGTACTTTCCCGCAACCCTGGCAGGCATCGGGTTGCGGGAGAGTACCAGGGCCCTTGGCAACTGAAGGAACACGGATGGGTTTTAGTCTGTAAAAGTCTGACACGCCCTCCCGCTCCGCCTAGAGCGGGAGAAGTCATTTGACGATTTCCCACCAAAAAAAAAAAAAAACGTCAGGCAAGAATATTACATGGAACTTAAACATAACTAGCGAAGTGCGGATGCACTTGGTACAACCATGCATGACCTTTCAGGAAAAACAGAAGTAATTTTATGTTATGTGATTGTTTCAGAAAGTATCTACCTAAGGATAGCGGCAGAATCCGAAGAGCATGTTTTCTACATTTCGCTCCAGGACTTTTGCTCGGTCGAACATGCTGCAATTTGCGAAATGGTACCAAAATGGGAGCTTTTTTTTGGGGAAAAACAAACCAAAGAAAATAATTATGTGTTTGACTTATGTACATTTATGTGCCACTTATGCACATAGCTAGGGAGCTTTAGAATCGTACTACCACATTATAAATAACTTAAGGCTTCAAATGCTGCACTAAGTAGGTACCTATTCTAATTTCTAATGTTATGTTTCAATGTTTTTCTTTTACCTCGATTTCGTGGTTCGTGCTAGTCTCGATAGGAGTCACTGACATAAAACGTGCATCAATCAGTGCCTGGCCTTTTCCCAACCATGTTGGGGTCGGCTTCCAGTCTAACCGGATGCAGCTGAATACTAGTATTTTACATGGAGCGACTGCCTATCTGACCTTCACAACCAAGTAACTGGGTAATACGATACGTTCCCTTGGTAAGACTGGTTGTCAGACTTTAGGGCTTCTGACGACCAGTAACGACTGTCAAAGTTCCACAAATGACAGCCGGGACCAACGGCTTAACATGCTTTCCGAGGCGCGGAGGAGCCTCGATATGTAAAGATCCATCCACGGACCAACCCCGGCAAGGATAGCTTAACCTGATGGATCGACCTGAGCGGCTGTTATAACTTAGACACGAGCTCCTCCAACATAAAACGTGCATATCGGAATAAATAAATTGACAAAGAAACAAAGACAAATTCCGACAGTGAACCATAATTATCATCTGTAAACACAGATTCCATAATCAGTTGCCAGTGCCGTAATACAGATAATCGTCAATAATAATACGCAATGTAAATTGTCATTGGCCCGGACATCAAGCAATAGACAAACTTATTTTGCTTGAATATGAGGCTTTTGGTTACTCTTTATGTGTGTATTTTAAATTTTTTTTTTGTAATGTGCGTTTTGTTTGTGCAGAATAAACAAAAAAATTTTCTTTCTTTGTTTTCTTTCATAATTTTTCACATTCGGGAGCGTTTCTTAAGCTGTTATGGTACCAAGACGCTTCAGCTTCCGCCATCTTGTACATTTATACTCCCCGTTTGTTTGTTCAAAATTAACATGAACCGCCCATAAAAATGTAATTGAATTTCAATCGCATAACAGACGACTGTTTACAAAACCAACATTCGAATGGTAACACCAAACAAACCATAAACAAAATTTATGTCAACCTATCAAAATCGAAATGTATATAAACTTACGTACAAATAGTTGGTAGGCTAAACCCTAATAAATAAACATGAAGATTGGACGGTAATGTCGTAACGTATATATCAAGGGAACCGATGAAATATGTAGAGAGGAACATGGTTCAAGGGTTGAAGGATGACAATTTTAAGAAATTTTAGATCTGGCAAAGAGAACTCTGAGATCCAGGATGATATTTTTAAATCTTTTGTCTAAGCATAGAAACAAGTGTTGAGAGCGACAAGTCAGCACTTATTAAAGCTTGAGGCTCAAATGGGAAATTACTGTTGATAAAGGTTCTCGAAACGGTAAAAAAATAACGCGATATAAGGATATTTTTCAATTTTCTGAATATACTGAAAACGGCAATATTGGAACGATTGGCTTCTGCGAAAAACCTTTCATATTGCCAACAGAGATTATAGTTCCGTAGGGACTTTGTGCATGTGAGATTTTTAACATGAAACACAATGAGTGACAATTATATTTGTGCTGTTGTAAGTGATACCACATTGAATCGCCAAGAAGGCCAATTTCCGTGATTAAAAACGTTCAAAATCGAATCGCAGTCGCATCTCAGCGACAATCAATGTCAAAAACATGTTATAAATGTAAGTAAAGTCGACGTATTATTGACAGAACGAGGCAGAGAATGCGAACGTTCTTAAAAATACGGGAATTGCCTTTCATCTATACTAATATTATAAAGAGGAAATATTTTTTTGTTTGCTTGTTTGTTTTTTTTTTTTACCGAATAGGCTCCGAAACTACCGTCCGACCGTTTTTAACATTTGCTTTCACCAATAGAAAACAAAATTATCAGGAAGTAACATACGCTATAATTTAATTAAAACAAAATAGAGATCCTTAAGAAAATTGCAATAATGTAACCTAAAGTAGACCCTCGAGAGGATGAAATTTGGCACATGGGTAGACCATGACCTGGGATAGTACAAAGGATACGTTTTATCCCTATTTTTCAGCGGGATCAAGACCTATGCGGGTGAAACCGCGGGGCACAGCTAGTCTTTTATCAAGCTAAAGATACCACAAAAATATGATAAGCAAATTCCTGAAAATTCTACGATGTCAGGAATCGTCATAAAAATGTGTGTCACGGACGGAAAAAGTCGACGCGTGCAGTATTGGCGTTGGATGACGTCCAAAATCAGAAGGTTTGAACGTTGCTCGCTCAGCCGAAATCAATTTTATATTAGAAACTGTTATTACTGTGGTGGATAATATGAGAGACGGGGTACCCGAAATGGAGCAGTTACTGTGTAATTGTTTAATGGTAGGATGTGAGTCGATTATTTTAAAATTGGGGGTGGATGTTGGAAATATTGAAGACGGAGAGTATAGTTACTTTGGACTTGCCTATTTGCTACGTTAGATAACGAGTATATCTGCAATGCAATTCATGCAATTCCTATGATACTATGTACGAACATAGTATCATAGAAATTGCAAGAGAATGTTACTGATTGTCACCTTGTGCTCAAATTGTGTAGTTAGATTTGTGGCGGCATGTACATCGCCACATGCATTAGAAACGTGACGTCACACAAAATCCTGCATCGCGCAATTAGAGTCTACCGCGTGATCAACATAATAATATATACAAGATCCCGACATCAATCGTTGGGTTGTTGCCCGCCAGACACAACACCCGTCTGGTCGGAGGATCCTCCCTTTTCTATTGAACTTTACACCCTTTTCCTCATACCTCTAAATATTACTGTAATTTGAATCTCAATTATTGGTGTCATGACTAAATTATTGGCTCGAACGAAAAGAAAAAAGAATGTTATTATTTATTATGACAGTATTCATTCTCCTGCCTGCTCTTATCCCAATTTATTTGGGGTCGGCGAAATATGTCATTTTCTTCCATACTTTTCTATTGGTCATCATCGCGGTGATCACCTCCTTTCTAGCCATAATTATCATCTTTCACACAGTACATCCATCGTTTCTTTGGTATATCCCTACTCTTAAACACAGTATTGCAGAGTTGGTATTCGAGTGTTTTATGATGCAATGTTGTTGTGAATATTATAATTAAACTGTAGAAAAAAAAATGGAAATTTAAGAACCTTTTACTTGAGTCTTACCTATGTAGTATCCACGCTCCTCAAGATATTAAACCTGTAAAGAAAAAAATAAAGATTATTATTTGCTTTTTTTAAATAATTTCATAAAAAAGAACTTATTGCTTTCATTTCATTTTAGTCGTTTTGCTTATTTTTGGTGTTTGCAGACGACATTTTATTTAAAAAAGTATCTTTATCATAACCAGCTGTAAAGCTTTCACAGTATGTTTATTTTTTATGATACATATTATATTATATAAACTTTAATATTCACAGTGAACTGAACACCAAAGGCTGTCATCTGCTTGAAAACTTTCAGTTGCATGATAAAATCTTTTATAAAAATGTTCAGTTTCAAAGGAAACCTTCTGAAGTTGTTTTCCTGTCTGATCTTTTTTTAATTCATATTATTATTCAATTATTTCAGTACTACATACATGCGGCGAATATGTATTACAAAAATCCATTAATTAGAATTTCAGGGTTTGAGTACCTAATTACCTATTTATAAGGAGCTCGTGGCTAAGTAATAACAGCCGCACGGGTCGATTCATCAGGTTAAGCTACCTTTGCCGGGGTTGGTCCATGGATGGGTGACCATCTTTACATATCGAGACTCATCCGTGCCTCGGAAAGCACGTTAAGCCGTTGGTCCCGGCTGTCATTTGTGGATCTTTGACAGTCGTTACGGGTCGTCAGAAGCCCGAAAGTCTGACAACCAGTCTTGCCAAGGGGTATCGTATTATCCAGTTACTGGGTTGTGGAGGTTTGATAAGCAGTCGCTCTATGTAAATATTGGTATTCTGCTGCATCCGGTTAGACTGGAAGCTGACCCCAATATAGAAAGGAAAAAGGCTAGGCAGATGATGATGAGTACCTAATCACCAAATTAATATTATATTCGATGTGTAATAAAAAAGTACTCATATAAAAACAGAATAAGTAAGAGAAAACAAAAAAGAAATACCTAAACATTAAATTCCTGCCAATCAATGAATAAGTAATCACTCAACCAGAAAAACACAAATTTTCTACCAAAATACCTCTTACAAACACCCCTATAAAATACCTTTCACAATTCGCCATAAACCTCAAAAGAACTTACAGGGGTTGTTTATCAAAGAACCAAAAAAAAAGATTGCTAAAAGGGCTTATACATTTTTCACTCAGCTGTGGCTCATTGTGATTCACAATAAACCATCGGTGTTATAAATATGAGGAACACCTAAAACATCCCTTGAGAAAGCTGAGCATGTTGTTTCGAGTGAGGTAAAAAATGTTGTAGGTACATTGATGTGATAATGACTGGATGTGGTAAGTGTACTTGTGGTATTTTTATTAAACCTTAGCATTTCGCATTTCATCGTTTTGTATACAACTATCCAGGTTATGTCCCTCTGCAGGTCTAAGGTTTTCTATCGGTTGATCGGTTCAACGGTTAGCCAGTCAGAACGGCGGCGGTGGTATCTAGGGTAGGTATACTGGAGGTACATTTACCCATTAACGTACTCACTAAAGATAATATTTTAAGTGGTATAGATACTCTATTCGCACAGCATTTGACATTTTTGTGACAAAGGTCACAGTTCTCACGAGAACCTTTTTTTTCGTCAATCATCATTATTCATCATTGTTCGGTAAATAAATTCACGTACGGAGCAATTCTGTTAAAATAAAACAAATAATTCTTTCAAGTCGGGGTGTATCTGAGATTAGTAAAACATCACGCCTCTACAACCCCAAGTGGGCCTCTTCAATTCACCCCTTATTCTTCGTCGAACATGTTTTACACCCCCGTAAGATTTCCAACTGGGGATGATTGGGGGTGATGGCTTGATATGCTTCGTAAATGTTGCATCGCCATATTGAAAATTACTGAGGGTAGCCGGAAGCTTCCTGATTATTATTTTATGGTACCTACGTCTGTTCAATATTTTTTTGGGGGTCTAAGTGTTTTTTTGGTGGAGATTCACCCCTAGAATCCAACAGATATTTTTTATTTTATTAAAAATTTAAGAAGCATCAGCAAAAGAAATTGTGAATGGTAAAAATCACGTAAAACTCATAAAAATGTTGCTAATATAATATAAATTATTGGTACGAGAATCTTAGATAGATTAGCTAGAGATCTAACGAAGAGGGGGTGACAGTGGCAGCCGGTTGAAGATAGGGGTGACGAAAATAAAATTGCTATACACATCGCTTCTTCCCGTGTTTATAATTGCTGGTGCTTCGAGCAAAGAACACATGCCAAGCAATGCACTCGCCTGCACTCATTATTTTGTGTGAGCAGCTGTTCTCACCGTTCACGTCAATCATTGACAGTCGGAGCTGCAGGTAACGATACAGTATAAACGTATTCTACCACGTCAAACACGAACACAAACACGTCACCAATGATGTTGAAATTACCATTTTATAAGTAAATCACTGATTCCACGTTGTAAATATGTAAATCTACAAGATAATAAACAAAACGTGTACACAATCAATTTGTCTAGCCCTTTCCCAACTATGTTCGGATCGGTTTCCAGTCTAACCGGATGCTGCTGAATACTAGTAATTTACATGGAGCGAATGCCTATCTCCTCAACACCCAGTTACTTACTGGATATTAAGATACCGCTCTATGATACACATCACTCGACATTGTAATATTACTGCCTCGAAACACTTAAACTATCTCACATCCCCCACAAACTAAACTTAGTTCTACATCAATCACACACTAACTTACAATCTAATCCCAGTTCCTAGTACTTACAACTTAACTAATAACTCGCATAACACATTTACACTTCATTATTACTCTAAAACAGTTAAACGCAAAATTTCCTCATAAATATGATTTATTAAGTACCTATTTAGACCAGAACGCGTCAGTCGCCTCAAAGCTTTATGCCTATTAGAAATATTTCGGCCTGTGCTTGAGTAATGCATAGGATTTTAGGCTTTAACAAGACGTGAATAAATAATGTTATTGCTTGCGAAAGCATTTTGATGCGCAAAATTTAAGCTTAGCAAGGGAAACCACAATATTATGTTGCTAAAATTGGATATCCGATGTTATGAAACCTCTGAATGTTAAGGTTTTAGTGCGAATTTGATGATATAATGCCACTATTATGGTGTTAGTAATTGGCAGGAAATTGAAGGTAATTTGTTGGGCTAAATAATTATTTCTCAATTTAAACCGTTCGTATTTCGAACTGGCTCAGTGAAATTCCGTAACGTAATATCGTTGACGTATTCCAAACAAAATGTAAATTACCTTTTCGTGTGCCATTAATACATAAGTATAAATACTTTTGTGTTTCGTAAATATACTGTAAAGAAAATACAGGTACCTATCCAGTATCCATTGAGTTTTTTTGGGTTAAGCAGTTTATCTCTGAAAATCCGTTGTTACATTCATGATAATCCGTAATCGTGTGTAATAATAGCCGGTTTTGTCCTGGTTAATTGGATTTACGGATTAATAAATAATGAATGTTTATTTTATTGAAATAAACGGTTTAAGTGAAGCTTGAAGTTGAATAATCATGGATACTTAATTTACTAAATAATAATTTGTTTAATTTCCGACTACAACGATATTATATTGGAATTGAAATACCTGTTTTCATTCGATATGGTTCTATGATTTCAGATCCGATATTGAAATAGAAATTAATGTGTTGTATGAAATCGGACTACCCTGTGGCTACGGCGTAGCTGTAGCTGCTACGGTGGCTACGCGTCCGTAGCAGATTATCGGTAGGCTACGCGCTACCGTTTTTGGAATTACCTTTTAGTGGTAGCTGATGGTGCCGATTCTCTTGTCACAAATGTCTCTAAACTAGACTAAAAATCACCAAAATTTAGTTTATTCCTGTCAAACGACGGTCAAACCTATCGATCCTATTCTCAAATAGACTATAGTGACACAACGTGACACAATTTAACTATATTTTAGTTTGACAGCAATAAGATGAAAATGGCAATTTTGCTATTCTGAATTTGACGTTTTTCACCAAAAATTTTGATTGTCTAACTAAATCTGACTATTTTTAATAGCGATTAAAAAGGTGTGGAATAAAAGTTGTCATGAACTGATAGATCGGTGTACAAGAGAATCGGCACCAGTACCTGATGACCCTGCCAGGGTTGCGGAATAGTCCGAAAGGGATACCGGGACCCTGGCAACAGGCAACCGAAGGAACACGGGTGGGTTTTAGTCAGTAAGAGTCTGACACGCCCTTCCGCTTCGCCCAGAGCGGGAGAAGTCATATGATGATTTCCCACCCAAAAAAAAAAAAAAAAAAGTACCTGATTCACATCTCCATGAACAATGGTTTTGCTTGCCAAAGGAAGTTTTTTTTTTACATAGGTACTGGTATTTCCAACAAACCTTCCAATATTTAGTCTGTTTCGGCGTTTGGTTTGTGCTTTGTTATGGACTGAATTCCATATATGTTTTTAATGAACAAAGAATACATACGTCCCGTCACTACAAACTGTATGCAGGTGCTGTTCGGGGACTGAAAATTAGAAAACAAAGTATAAAACAAAGTCCTCCGCTACGTCTGTCTGTTCGCGATAAACTCAAAAACTACTGCACCGATTTTCATGCAGTTTTCACAAATGGATAGAATGGTTCTCGAGGAAGGTTTTGGTATATAATTTGTGTGTACCGTTTCCATCATAAGTTATAATGAATGCGTTCATGGTCGTGCTACAAAGTACAACACTAATTTGTCAAGAGGCGAGCGAAGCCGCAGGCATCAGCTAGTCCTATATATATTATATATATATTATATTATATTATATATATAATAATATAAATGCGAAAGTGAGTTTGTTTGTTTATTTGTTTGTTACGCTTTCACGCTAAAACGGCTAAGCGGATTTGGATGAAATTTGGCACAGTGGTAGACTAGACCTGGAATGGGACATAGGATACTTTTTATCCCGATATTCCCAAGGGATCGAGACTTATGCGGGTGAAACCGCGGGGCGCAGCTAGTTATTAATAAAATGTTCCACCGGTCCGCACTTTTCAAAATTTTGTTTCAGTGTGGTTAGTGAAAGTGCTCAGGTGCGGTTCGGACAAGTGCTGTTGAAACCAGTGCTCTGCAGAGTGGAATACCTCGTTTTATTGTATTTGGTGTTCGCGGTTCTGTGAACTCGGTAATGCCAATAAAATTATACAACACACAAAGTCAAATGAAAGTTAAAAGAAACAAGATACACAAAAAAAAAATCTAACGAAACAATGTCAAGTACATCCTAAAATCGTTTGCTAAATTCTCTTAAGTTCAAACGAATACAGAACAACCAAATGAGCTCAGTAATAGTACAAAAGACAGTTAAGTAGTACACAATGGTACTAAAAAGAACCATTTAGTAACACAGGCAGCTGATACCCTACTTTTTAGTCGAAGTACCCAATCAGCATACGAATGTTCTAATACAGGTTCCACTTTCTATTAGTTTCAGTACATTTAAAACGAAAATAAAAACGTTTTTGGTCGGTTTGTTCGGGTTTTAATCGTTGCTTTGTGTGCCAAGAGATTTTGTAGGTGACACCTCGCCAAGTTTGAATGCTGATACAAGCTGTTTTGTTAAAGTCTTATACATTGTGTGTACAGTACAACTATTTTCATAATGTGCCTCGGCAAACTTCGTGTTTCGTGAGTCATCGGATTTCTATCAATTCTTAAAGTACTTGGTGCAAACAAGTTTAGTGCACCAAGTGTAAGTACAACTATTTTCTTAATCTCCCGCGGCAAACTTCGTGTTTCGTCAGTCATCGGATTTCTATCAATTCTTAAAGTACTTGGTGCAGACAAGTTTAGTGCACCAAGTGTAAGTACAACTATTTTCTTAATCTCCCGCGGTAAACTTCGTGTTTCGTCAGTCATCGGATTTCTATCAATTCTTAAAGTACTTGGTGCAGACAAGTTTAGTGCACCAAGTGTAAGTACAACTATTTTCTTAATTTCCCGCGGTAAACTTCGTGTTTCGTCAGTCGTCGGTTTTCTATCAGTTCCTAGAGTATTTGGTGCAGACCAGACGCTCTAAATCTGAAGTTGATTGAGAGCGTCCGGAAAACGAAAAAAAATCTGCTGTTCCACAAGCAACAAGCTTAGCGAACATAAAAGTATAGCTGTAAGCCATAATGAAAGTTGTCCATAATGATGAATACAATGAACCTTTAGGAATATGCCCATAAATTCAATTTCACCATGTTATACATGGTGATATTGAATTTATGGGCATCTCTCTTGGTATTTATCAATAAGTTGTTCGTTCTTAATTAGGCACTATAGATGTGGCTTACCTACAATATATTGTTGACAAGCTAAAATAAAAGCTAGGGTATCTGAAATACATACCTAACCAGTTAATTAATTCAGGCGTGACTTTGCAAAAATCCATTATAAAATACAATAGACGTAGATATATTTAGTAACCTATTCCGCTTGACTATTCTTCAAGAGTCATAAAAAACCCTGTAAAAAAAATCACCACACCGAGCGCTGGACGCAAAGAAACTTCACTTTGCGTCCAGCGGTCGGTGTGGTAACACGTCGTGATCTGGTTTGCAATTGGTCAATCGTCATCCTGAGGATGCCTCGTTGAGAGGTGAAACACGTGTCGATTTCTTACAGGGTTTTTTATTACTCTTGATGAATAGTCAACCGGAATAGGTTACTAAATATATCTACGTCTATTGTATTACATACCTAACTACTTTTGAATATCTCCTTTCCCTGAACTATCATAACAGCCTGTCAAACCTCTATAGTACTGACAATCCAATATCATCTAGTGGATTTACTAATAACCCACGAGTTCTAAATATAAATTGGATTTAACTAGTACTTAGGAATTCCTTAGTAACAGCCCGGATTCTGGATTTGTGTCCGGTGATTGACAATAGGCTCGCCACCAATTACATGGGACTTAAACATAATCAGACTATAACAGGCGAAATGTGGGTGTGTACATCTCTGCCTAACCGATAAGGGATTACAGGCGTGATGTTATGTGTGCTCTAGATATGAGTCCCAAAGTTTGAGGTATGAATAACATTGTGGGTGCCTCTATTCGGTTAATTAGACCAGATCTAAAGATTACCTTATTCCGTGAATAACCACTGCTAGTCTTCTCCTAAATACGCGACATACCTACAATGATTTATATTCTACGAAGAGGTTTAATTGAAATTGTTATAATAACACTGGGCGATTGTATTAGGAGGATAATGTTGTCTTTAATGAATTGGAATAAAGGTGCGTACAAACATTAAGTGGCAAGAGCGCGGCTGCAACACGCGGCGTTTGCAGGACACATTTCTGCCGGGCTCTAGTTAGACAAAAATGTGCGCGGCAGGTAGATAAAAGCGTTCGCGCGCGGCAGTCGTCCAACACAGCGCGGCAGACCGCACGCGGCTGCCGCGTACGATTACCGCTTTATGTGTGGATACATTTTAATACGATAATCTGCGACGAGCAATAGTAGGTCATAATTAAGGTTTTGCGTCATCTAACCCGACAAATATTTGACTTATGTACTAGCTGCGCCCCGCAGTTTCACCCGCGTAAGTCTCGATCCCGTGGGAATATCGGGATAAAAAGTATCCTATGTCCTATTCCAGGTCATGCTGGTCTACCCCTGTACCAAATTTCATCCAAATCCGTCCATCCGTTGTATCTTGAAAGCGTATCAAACAAACTCACTTTCGCATTTAGGATGGGTTGTTGAGTTCAGATAGGCAGTCGCTCCAAGCTGGTATTCAGCTGCATCTGGTTAGACTGGAAGCCAACCCCAACATAGTTGGGAAAAGGCTAAACAGATGGCTATATCGTACAACCTATTAAAAATATATACCTAACCCAACACCCTTATCAAAAATAATTTACTCTTCCAAAAAGTAATTCTGGAAACTTATCCTCAAACGTCGTTTGTCGAAGTCCTTAGTAAACTCTAGGTAGGTACCTAGATTTAGACAGCTTACATTGTCTCCCACTCAGACATATTCGTAAATGTAAACATTTGGATACCTTACTATGTATCACCTGAGAGGCAATTTAGTGAATTAAATTTTGAAGCGACCGTAAATGTAGGGATAGATAGACAGATCGGCTAGACTTTGACCGGGTTTCAGCCTTGAATAATGTGTGATGTGCAAATAAAGTGATATTTTATTAAAAGACGAAAATAGCTTTCAAATTGGTATACTTATGTGGCGACATCTACAACGCCACATGCGCGTACGCATCAAAGACCTGACGTCACACCAATCCTGCATCGCGCAAAAAAAGTTTACCGCGTGCTCGACATATAGGTATATAACTTCCAGACATCAATCATTGGGCAGTTGCCCGCCAGCCACGACATCCGTCTCGATACAGGATTCACCCTTTTCTATAGAGGATGAGTGTACTTTACACCCTGTTCCTAATACCTCTAAAACTACATTTTAAAGTTTACCAAATTGAAAAAGCTTGACTTTCAGACATTGTAACGGGGGGGGCTAATCATTATGTAGGTAAAGGTTAATCTGCTTAATTACAGGCTGTTGTTGTTCATTGACACCAATGGGATTTGACACCTTCCTGTTAGCAAGGCAAATATGTTTGATTGATTGATTGTTAGAAAGCAAGAAAAACGCCAATCGTTTGATGTATCCCCGAAAAACCTAAAATATAGAAGCCTATTCATATTTAGATTTAAGCAATACCTGTATGGTAGTTAACTTTGCCAAACATCGCTTACCCTGATTCCGCCCAATAGCCTTTGGCCTTTTCTGTAAGTATAGGGAGTAATTACCGTAGTAAAATATGTGGTTTCTTAGAGAAAACCAAAAACCGAAACCACCGTAACTTGAGCTCTACATCCTTTTCTTATCTCCACGACCGTAGCATGTTACATATGTCTACATAAAATGGTCGTCTAAATAGATAGGGAAGTACCCCCTGCCTGGTTTATGATAGCGAAATTTCTTTTTAGTATAAGTCCGTTTTATTCCTGTTTTATTATTGAGAAAAATATTTCTTTCTTGGATAAGAATGGGTTTTTTATTGCATGGAAATTGGTCGAACTGAGAGCGAGCGGCGTGGAGTATTACAATAGGAAGATTTTGCATGAGAATGATACAAACTTGCATTTTGTGGCGAATCGGAAAATGTGGCACAGATCGTTTTGGAATATTTGTGATGACAGAGGTTATGAGATATAGAAATGTAAGAAAAGGCATACTTTCTGTGTATAAGAATGATGTTAACTTCACAGGCTATCAATCACTGGAAAAACATCATATTATTATTATCAGCCGAAAAACGTCTCGGGCTGCCCGAATCCAGAGGCCTTCCGTCCTGCCAGGGCTGCGGGAAAGTCCGAAAGGGATACCGGGGCCCTGGCTACAGGCAACTGAAGGAACACGGGTGGGTTTGAGTCAGTAAAAGTCTGACACGCCCTCTCCCTCCGTCCAAAGGGGGAGAAGTCAATCGATGATTTCACAACCTAACAAAAAAAAAAGTGGTCTTCCGAGACAACTATCTTCAGTCCACCCATTCAGGCCGCGTCCTTTTCAAAAGCGATCGTAGCGCGAATCGCGATCGATCGCTTGCTTATGACACTTTTTGTTCGGAAAACCTGAAAACGCCCTCTATCGGCGCGACCACACGTTCAGGTTCACAAAACAAAAAGTTCGAATGATCGGGTATTCGCGCGACGATCGCTTTTAAATAGGACGCAGGGTCCACTGCGCAGTCCAGATAGAGGTCGCCCAAAAAAATTCAGACCTTCCTCAGAAAAGTCTCTCTTTTTTTAGGTTTCTCTCTTTACCCGAGGGGTAAAGCGGAACCCTATTACTAAGACTCCGCCGTCCGTCCGTCTGTCCGTCTGTCACCAGGCTGTATCTCATGAACCGTGATAGTTAGACAGTTGAAATTTTCACAGATGATGTATTTCTGTTGCCGCTATAACACCAAATACTAAGAAACAGAATAAAATAAATATTTAAGGGGGCTACCATACAACAGACATGATTTTTGTGTCGTGTTTATAGATAATGGTTCGGAACCCTTCGTGCGCGAGTCCGATTCGCACTTGGCCGGTTTTTTTAGATTCTCAAATACAAATATCAGAATACTCTATTTACTGCTCAAACTCGGAGAGTTCCTTCATTTACCTAGTTACATAAGTGGAAGTGTGTTAGGATGCCCACTATTTTTAATTTATATTAATGACCTTCCCAAAACATTAGACAAAGAAAACGCTTTACCAGTATTATTTGCAGACGATATTTCAATATTAATCAAGTGTGGAAATGTAAATAACCCTAGTCTACAAATACAAGATACCCTCCAAACTGTAGATACTTGGCTCCAGATCCACAACTTGGAAATTAATAGTAATAAAACCAAAATAATACAATTTAGACCATACAAAAAACCACCTCTCAATCTAATAACAACATTTAGAAACACGCAAATAGAAGAAGAAGAAAACAAAACTCTCCAGATTCTCTTACGCTCTTTTTCAAATTAAACGAAGCACTAACACACAAACAGCTATGGCTGCTTACTACGCATACGCATACTCATGGCTGCAATATGGAGTCATGCTATGGGGAAATAGTGTTAACGTAGATGAACTATTCATAATGCAAAAGAAATGTATAAGAATTCTAGCCCAAATAGATAATACGGAGAGCTGCAAACCATACTTTTTAAAATATTAGATTCTAACTCTACCGTCAATATACATACTTGACATTTGCATGTTTGTTTTTAAAAATATCGACAAGTTCACTAAAGCAGAAGATACGCACAACTTCAACACCCGCCATAAAAAGAGATTATGCGCTCCATTCTCAAGAATTAAAATGTTAAGTGACAGCCCATATTATATGGCAATAAAAATATATAATAAGTTACCCAACGTGTTTAAAACTGAAAAATCGTTAACAATATTCCAAAAAAGGCTAAAACTATACCTAATCCAAAAATGTTTCTACTCAGTAAAAGAATATTTAGAGTCCAGCTTAAAATAACGATTTTTTCTCATGTACAAAAGTGACGATCTGTCCTATACAAATAATATTTGACTTTATATAAAATTATAATTATAAATTGTACAATTTGAAAAGGATGACATTAACATTAATATTGTTGATTATATTGTATTGAATCTATTATTATTGACATTTAATTTTGACATGACTAGACTCGTAATTTCTCTATTTGTTATTTTTTAATTGTGCTGTGATAAAAGAAAATAAAAAAGAAATAATAATGTTTAATGTACTCGTATGCTAATTTAGGATGATGAGGGCTGGCGAATGATAATTGCAATGCTTGCAAAAGGCTGCTAAGTCATAAGTACTAACATACTATAACACCAACATTGTACACTTAGTTCGCAATAAACGTTTTTGACTTTTGACTTTTGACATCAAGAAATTCGTTTACTATGACCGAGGAAGATTTTTTTTCCGCTGCCCAAAAGCTAACAAGATCTTTACCTCTTCACTCACAATTATTGGCGTTTTGTATTCTAAGTTTAGAAACCAAACTATGAAACCTCTGAATTTCTATTATTTCTAAACAGATACTAAACAGTTCATGTCCTGCGAATGGAAGCTAACAAAACCTTTTAGCTCTTCACTCAATGATTGGAATATAATATTTAAAGTTTATAAACTAAACTATGAAACCTCTGAATTTCTATTATTTCTAAACAGATACTAAACAGTTCATGTCCTGCGAATGGAAGCTAACAAAACCTTTTAGCTCTTCACTCAATGATTGGAATATAATATTTAAAGTTTATAAACTAAACTATGAAACCTCTGAATTTCTATTATTTCTAAACAGATACTAAACAGCTCATGTACTGCGAAGGGTTTGACATGTGACAGGCTCGAAGAATCACCACATCGCCAAATAAATTCACCGCAACAACGGATCCTGTCAGTGAGCACCCCATCCATACACCTTGAGGCATAGATGGCAAACCATTCGCGGTGCCTCGCAAACCTCGCGATGTCTGTACGCAGCTTTAGTTTTCAGTTCATTTTAAAACATAAATATTATTACACTAAAACAATATTTGTTCAGAATCCAGGCAATGAAGGTGGTTTCTAGTTAAAGTTGGGTATAAGTAAATAATGTTTAGATCTTTTAGAAATTAAATTATTTCCAGACTGTGTTTTGAGGAACATGATTATTATTTATTCTCAAATAAGAGATATATTATTAAAAAGTAAACACAAACAAGCTACTTATTAACTAGAGTAAGAATTACGTAACTTTACTTTACTTAACTTACCCAATTAATTTGTTTATAATTTCGAAACATGGACAAGGACATGAGTAAAAGAGGAGCTCGTGGCTAAGTAATAACAGCTGCACTGGTTGATCCATCAGGTTAAGCTACGCTTGCCGGGGTTGGTCCGTGTATTGACGTGTCCGTGACCATCTTTACACATCGAGACTCCTCCGTGCCTCGGAAAGCACGTTAAGCCGTTGGTCCCGGCTGTCATTTGTGGATCTTTGACAGTCGTTACGGGTCGTCAGAAACCCGAAAGTCTGACAACCAGTCTTGCCAAGGGGTTATGTATTACCCAGTTACTGGGTTGTGGAGGTCAGATAGGCAGTCGCTCCATGTAAAATACTGGTATTCAGCTGCATCCGGTTAGACTGGAAGCCGACCCTAACATAGTTGGGAAAAGGCTAGGCAGATGATGGACATGAGTAAAAGCATAATCTATATGCTTTTACTCATGTCCATGTTTCGGAATTAAGCCTCGTGCAAACTGGCGCGATATCGCGGGCGTGACAGGCAGCGCAACCGTTGTCGAGCCCGCGATATCGAGCCTGTATGTGGGAGCCTTACTCTATCAGGTTCAGACTCATATCGTACCTACCCGTCTTTGCGACCATATGTATAATACATTCATATTTTACTAAGAATTAATAAAGGATTCTCCATGTTTTGTTAAGTCGCAAAACCGTGCAAATCAGAGGTGTATCGCTAGTTATTATATAAGAAGGAAGTAGGACTATAAAATAGAACTAACTCTGTTTCTCTCAAGTTAAACGCATTAAATGCCTTGCATGGTTTGGGAGACAAGTGTTTCGGAAGGACTTAATCGGTTAAATTCAATTTTTTAAACTGCTTTCTTCTTTCCTGCGTATAAATATCTGACTTATACATGTCTGACATGCTTTTATTTAATATCAGCGTAGAAATAGTCATCTATCAGTTTTTCCTAGAAAAAAAAAAAAAAACCATTATAAAGTTCCTAAAGCTAATAAAACATTATAGAAAAAAAAAAATATAATTGTACATAGAATTATTTCTAGAGCAGTTTGAACATAAATAACTCTTTCCTGTAAACCTCTGTTTTTGACATGTCTTTATGTGCGTAGGGACCGTCAAAATGCCCTTTGGATGGTTATTAAATAAAATCTGCTTTAAAAAAATATTGCAGTCGGGGGACCTCTTTCAGATTAAAAAGTGTTCCATAGAACGGTCCCCTGACTGCAATGACAATTTTATCAACTTGTTTTTTACTTTTTAATTCAAGGTTTTTTTTTAAATTATTATCGTTACTTACAGGAAAACATAAAAAAAAACCTTTAATGCAGTCAAGTCAAAAGAAAATAACATAGTAAATAACTCCACGCTTACAGACGAACCGAAGCCTACTAGTAAAAAGCCTTTATTTCACCGGTTGACGAAACAGCTACACTCACACTCATGTATATACTAAATGTTATTCGTTTTTTGTATCCCGGTTATTTGAATAGAGATAGTTTATGCATGACTGTACGGAATGTCTCGATTTCGTTTTATTGAAACATCGAAAATATTGGTTCGTATTATTACTCTGTGTGAAGGTTTCAAGATCTAGGACTTTTTGTTATGTTAATACCTAAAATATTATATTGAGAGGTCATATCAAGTATCATGTTACCCAGTAACTGGGTTGTGGGTTTAGATAGGCATTCGCTCCTTGTATAATGCTGGTGTTCAGCTACATCCAGTTAGATTAGAAACAGACCCCAACATAGTTGGGAAAACGCTAGGCAGATGATGATGATATAGGTATTATACATGTTACAGAATCTTGCAACTTATTTTTTTGTTCATTGACAACCCTAGATTCTGACCTACTTGGAGAAATTGAACTTGCAAAAAGTCTATCGTCTCTCATTTAAAAAAGCCAGTCCAGTGCGAGTCGGACTCGCGCACGAAGGGTTCCGTACCATTATCTTTAAAAACGGCAAAAAAACACGTTTGTTGTATCCTTTAAATATTTATTGTATTCTGTTATTTATTGTATTTGTTGTTACAGCGGCAACAGAAACACATCATCTGTGAAAATTTCAACAGTCTAACAGCACGGTTCATGAGATACAGCCTGGTGACAGACAGACGGATGGACGGACGGACAGCGGAGTCTTAGTAATAGGGTCTCGTTTTACCCTATGTGTACGCAACTCTAAAAATGAATAAAATATGCAATTAGAAGCACCTGTAAGCAAAAAATAGTAGTATTATAAATGATTAAAATGCAATGATATAACAGTGTGAATGCGGTTTTATCTCTGCCTAACCCTTCAGGCAATACAGGCGTTATATTATGTTGATACCTATAAGAGTTTTGCTCAGTTGGCTGTACGATTTTGTATTCTAGAAAACGTTTTCTTTCAACCCAAACCTGGCCCAATTTGCAAATCAAGTATCGCCACTTGCTTCGATAACAATAAACCCCTCTGTGAAATGATGTACCTACAATACCACATACCTACATAGTAACAATATACCTACCTAGCTATCACCACCTTTTAATCCGGGCGTATTTGGGAGACCCATTTTGGTCCCCCAAATACGCCCTCCGCACTGTCTTAGATTCAGCAAAGCGAACCAAATACTCACGAAACACTATTCACTGCTCTGCCTTCATGTTAAAACTTTTATACGATCCCATGTTTCTAACATTCAAAGTTACTTAGCTACCCCTTAAGGAAAAGAGGGTGATAAATCTACCTACCTACGTATATCATAATTATTTATTATGTTTCTCATAATGTGCAGATTAGGTAATTTCCTGTGTGTGTAGCCAGGATCAGAAAAAATGGACGACACTATTGTTGTAGCATTGAATAGGCGAAAAAAATGTTTTTGCTGTGATTGCGACAGTTTTTTTCAGATAGCGAAACCTTTAGAATTATCGAGCCTATTAATTGGAAAATGAGTAGTGGGTTCCACAACATAATTGCGAGAACAACAAGTTTAATAGTGTACTTCCGACTCGAGATCAATTTATTCGATTCTAGCGACCCGCCCTTGCTCCGCACAGTTTTTTAAGCTTGACAAAAATCGAGATTTCTTTAGTATTTGTTCGTTTAATATGAATTCATTATACATATAAACCTTCCAGAATACATTTTCTAAATTATGGTGAAAACCTTGTCAAGATCCGTTGCTTAGTTTAGAAAAACAATGTTCTCACAAAGATAGACACGAAAAGCGACTTTTATATAGAACTAGCTGCGCCCCGCGGTTTCAGTCATGTAAGTCTCGATCCCGAAGGAATATCGGGATAAAAAGTATCCTATGTCCTATTCTAGGTCATGGTCTACCCATGTGCCAAATTTCATCTAAATCCGTTCAGCCGTTTTAGCCTGAAAGGGTAACAAACAAACTCACTTTCGTATTTATAATATTACTAGCTGCGCCCCGCGGTTTCACCCGCGTAAGGCACGATCCCGTGGGAATATCGGGATGAAAAGTATCCTATGTGTTAATCTAGGTTATAAACTATCTGAGTGCCAAATTTCATCCAAGTCCGTTCAGTAGGTAGTTTTTGCGTGAAAGAGTAACAAACATCCATCCATCCATACTTACAAACTTTCGCGTTTATAATATTAGAAGGAAGTTAGGATTATGTATGCATAATCATTTTATTGATATTTATAAGAAACAGGGTTATAGTTACGTGTAAATAAATACGGATTTGCCAACGGTTAATTACTATGTTTATAAAGGCTCGTGCAAACAGACGCGAAATCGCGGGCGCGACAGGCAGCGGTACCTTTGTCGTCAAAGGTACCGCTGCCTGTCGCGCCCGCGATTTCGCGTCTGTTTGTACGAGCCTTAAGGTGTATCGATAAGGCAAGTGCAATAACCGTTGGGACTGCATTACGTAGTGTGATATAGACCTGAATACTTCACTCATTGATTTATAAAACACTCGCTATATTGGGCAGAATTATGACGATAGTTCAAATAAATTATAAGTAAAAATCTTTAAAAAAAGCTTTTAATGAAGTAAAAAGGGTTTTCCCAGGCCCACCTTCCGGCTCCATCATCAGACCCTGAACACCACCTAGTGTCAAACTACTTGTTAATACATAGCTAATGAGCCCAAACATGATGGTCCTATCTTGTTTGATTGAGGAGTTCCTATGGCCAACTTCCGGCATCATCAGACCAGTTCCATGGTATCATTTTTTCAAAATGTCTCTTTAGTTATATAAGTATGCCAAGTTTCAGCTCAATCGAATGTCAGGAAGTGCTTGAAAAATGGATGACAATTGGAGTAACCGGAAACACAGCAATTCCTCTCTATGCAATTCATTTCCTGAATTTCCAGCTGTCATTAGCAATTCCTCTAATTTGACACAAAAGCAATTCATAAATATGTGGACCATTTTACGAATCTCAATAGAAACTGTCAAGCAGATGAATTATTTCGTAATGGATCGCATGGAGATCTTACTATAAATTTTACGATGATTCATAATATTTTCCTATTAAGATTCTGCCAAAGTGACTGTTTTAAGCCCCCAGAGCAAGCTTGTGTAATAGTAGTAATAAAAAGTTGAGAGTTGGTGCCGGGAGACTATTATAGTGTCTTATTTGAAACAGAGTGGAAGAGAGAAAGACTCCTAGTAGTCCTATTTCAATATTAAAATGTTTGGTGTCTCTCAACATCATCATTGGGGAAATCGAGTTTCGATTCGAGATAAAGGTTGGATTAGCTGACAGATTAATCTGTTGGCATCAAGCAAACAATGCTAGTAAAATCACTTGATAAGAGATTTGATAAAAATTTAATGATCGACTTCCAGAAACAGGAAATAACCAAATATATAAATGTGGGATGCAACCACTACGGTGGGCTGTGCTGGGGCGGCTGCTGCGTGCAGAAAACCTCTAACGGCGCAAATATAACAACCTTATTGAGCCGTTTGGGGTTGAAACACTAAGGCCATCGCTCAGTGCTCATCGAGTATTTCGGGACATCGCCCAGCGGTTGTTCGACTCTTCACGTGACCAAAGGGCTGGCCAATTTCTAGGTCAAAGAATCTGCATTGCCATCCAACGTGGCAATGCTGCCAGCCTTTTGGGCACTTTTCCCACTTACAGCGATGCGGAAGAATTTTTGGACACCCAATGAGCCCTTCCTTTATATATAATTTTTTCCCTTTGTACATAATGTTAGAATTAGATTGTATATTTACCCGACTGCCGCAGAAGGAGGGTAATGTTTCTTATTTAAAATTGTAAATAAAACTCAAAATAACAAATATATAAATGTTGATTTTACAAGGGAAATTCAACTGGTAAATGAAATTATACTTACAATCAAAATACTAAAGAACTACTCTGCAGTAACAGTCTTAAGTAGTAACACCTCTTATCTTTCCATCATCATTGCCACCACATAAGGGGGCTCACTAACTTCAAACAAATCTTAGCTCCAGTAGGATAATCCTCAAAGACATTACCTTAGGGTGCCGTCAGATTGTCGTAAACTATTATACTTGGTACAGATACGTACGTATTATACGGTAAGAAATTATAAGCAATGGTTTTGAAAAGGAGCCCCCTATAAATTCGTTGGGTTGAAGAAGATTATAGGGGAGATACAGCACTGTTCATAATGTTTTAACATCCTGGTAATGTACAAAGGTATACTGGTAGCTACAAAATTAATTTTACTGAATCTAATAGTAATAAAAGAAATGTGCTGGTTTCATTCATGTAGCATTGTAAAAACCGGTAAATACAGACTCATCCAAATATTCTCAGTTACTATTATGTAATTAATGCTTTTACTCACGTCCTACGTCCATGTTTCGATATTACTGTACCAGGTTCAGGCTCATCTATAATCTATTACATAGTATAAAACTTCTTTTTACCTATTGTGGTATAGTAATCTTATTCTAGGTGCATCGTCTTCACATATAGATAAATAATTAAGTTGATGTATACAAAATATTGTAAAATATTTTTATAAGAGTAACGGTGGAGTTTCTTGCCCATTCTTCTCGATAGAAAACTACATTATGGAAAGGGCGACTAGTTAGAATCAATTCTTTTTTTTTGTTGTAAATTTTGACGTTCAAAAGTACCTTATACTGGGTGTTAGGGTAGACACCGTTATCCTTGAAACTAGTGGTTTGGTGTCATCTATAATATACTTTTTCTATCGGACCAACTTTGAAATCGTAAAATAAAAATCAGCTGTTCCATACATTTTGTCGATTTAAGTGAACACAAATGTATGAAACAACAGATTTTTTTTTCGCGATTTCAAGGTTGGTCCCATAGAAAAACTATGCCAAGCAGGGGCAGGTCACTAATTTTAAAATTAAGAAAGATATCAGTAAAAAATACAACAACATTAAAAAATCAAACGAGAAACTAAAATTAAATGATAAATACACTAACTAAAATGGCCACTACTGCATTATGACGTCACCCTTATTCCCGACATTTTCGGCCGACCGTAACCGAACGAGAATGCGTGAAATCGGTTTATCTGATCGGCAGAACATCGAACTGGCAGAAATGTGTGAGTTTCAGATTGTTTGATGTTGATCGCCCATCAAAGGGTAATAGAAAATTGATTCGGAAATGTATGAGCGCGTGTAAAATTATGGCCTATTTTGGCTTTTGTTGTTTATGATTTATTTTTAGCGTAGCTTTATTCTTTCGTTTACTGGTAATTGGTTTTACTTTGCAGTAATTATCGGCCAACTATCTTGGTTTAGTGGATGCAAGTGTAAATACACAGCGTGGAGTCTTAGATTCGTTTTTTTATTGCCTTTGAAATACAAAGATTTATGGCAATAGGTTCGACACCAGTGCATGGATATCTTATCCTATAATCAGGTAAATAAATAATATGACTATTAATATAAGCCTATGCATTCGGGAAATTAAGGCATGATGTTAAGATAGATAGATAGATAGATAGAATACTCTTTATTATGTACCTACACCATAAAAATTACAGACATAAATTTGAAAATTTTACATAGGGTGACACAATGGGCGGTCTTATCGCTAAAAGCGATCTTTTACAGACAACCTTTGGATGGATTAAAGTAAGAAGGAGAGACAATACTGCAGGTAGTCAGTGGTGTACCGTTAACATATACAATAAATACATACACACGTTAACATATTAGTTTAGGATTAATATATTCATAGTTAGGATGATTATAAATGATTATAATTATGATTGTAAGATATTAGTATGCAATGTACTGGGTCCGTAGACGGGCTATAGTCAATGAAAATCTGACCAACACGCTGTTTAAAATCCTCGTTTAAACGTCACGTAATGTTTCACTCAGTAAATTGTCCGGACTTAAAGCACCAATCAACTGCTCTCTTGCTGATTGGGGCCGGACACACTCCATCAACAATTAAATGCTTGACAAGGGTCATATAATTATATGTAGGCAGTTGCAGTTGCGCGAAGGTTTATTTTATACCAGTGGCACATTAATGAGCCTTGAGTGATTTTATCTGCGAGGTACTTTGTTTTGTACCAGCAATAAGCAAGGAGTCCTGTATAATTTGTGACACTTTGAGCATTAATAATACAGATAAAAAATAAACTGAAGGGAAGGGAAGGGAACTGAATCAGTGCCGACACAGATGAGCATTTTTTTTGACATAGTATTACTGACTTTATTGGTTCAAAGGATATCGAGACTCCTCCGTGCCTCGGAAAGCACGTTAAGCTGTTGGTCCCAGCTGTAATTCGTACAAGCCCGAAAGTCTGACGACCAGTATTACCCAGGGGTATCTTATTGCTCAGTTACTGGGTTGGTGGAGGTCAGATAGGCAGTTGGCCAATACTGGTATTCAGCTGCATCCGGTTAGACTGGAAGCCGACCCCAACATAGTTGGGAAAAGGCTAGACAGATTGATTGTTTTGATGACGATGATGTTCTCTAGCTGATTCCGGCCACAGCGACGCAAACTCACCTGCCAGGGTTGCTGGAAAGTCCGAATGGGATACCGGGACCTTGGCAACACGCAACTGAAGAAACACGGGTAAGTTTCAGTCAGTAAAAGTCTGACACGCTCTTCTGCTCTGCTCTTCGATGACATCCTTCCCTCAAAAAAAAAATTGGAACTATTTATTTTCAATTAAACCAATTATAGCCACTTTTAAATTATCAAAGAGTCGGTCAGTCAGAAAGATAATGCCCATTCCAAAGCGTAGTAGGTTCCTATGAAGAAGAACGGGGAAGAAGCTGACTCACTGACTGACTGGACTCACTATGAATACCTGTAGTATTTGTGCTCTCTACCCGTAGTATTCGATAGTTCATTGATTCAAGTCTCTTACATACTGGCGCGAATTGTCGCGCGACGTGACTTTTAACAAAACAATTTCTGAGGAAACTTCACGGCGAACAATGCAGCGGCGTCGCGTCGCGCGACCAGTTGCGCCTGTTTGTGGGAGCCTTCAGGCGTGACTTTGCGTAAATCGATTATAAAATACAATAGATGTACATGTATTTAGTAACCTATTCCGCTTAGCTATTCTTCAGGAGTCATAAAAACCCTGTAAGAAATCGACACGTGTTTCACCTCTCAACGAGGCATCCTCAGGATGACCATTGACCAATTGCAAACCTGAACACGACGTGTTGCCACACCGAGCGCTGGACGCAGAGACCGTAGTATTCGTCCAGTTTTTCTGTATCTTCCAGCAGTCATAGAAACTTTCATGTATTTTTGTATGTTACTTTCTCGCTATTATCATATTCCCACAAAATTAAATGTTAATTTCCCTAAACAGCTCCAAATATTTACACCAACCTATAACCAAAACATTCCCACTTGCATAGTAACAAACAAATCTCTACAAAAACAGAACACCGTTTTGCTGCCAAGCGGCGGAACACGGAACCTTCTTATCTCGTATCTTGCAAGCGATATATTTTTTACCGAGGACGCGGGGCTTAAGGGAAAAATGGTGCGGACCTGATAGTCACTGATACTTGAGCAGTTTAGCTCATGGACAAGGGACACGGCGGTTGATGATGTTACTTTTTTGGTCATTACAGCTGTTATAGAGTGGCCAGCTATGATTAATGTTCCCGAAAATTCTTCGAAGTGATTTATTTCGGTGTTTTCCGAGAATTGGATAGTAAGGTACTTTTACACCAAATGAATAAGCTAACTTAGCCTAGCCTTTTCCCAACTGTGTTGGGGTCGGCTTTCAGTCTAACCGGATGCAGCTGAATACCAATATTTTACAAGGAGCGACTGCCTATCTGACATATCTTACCCAGTAATGGGGTAACACGATACCTTGGTAAGACTGATAGTCAGTCTTTCGGGGCTTCTGACGACCCGTAACGACTGTCAAAGATCCACAAATGACAGCCGGGACTAACTGCTTAACGTGCTTTCCGAGACATGAAGGAGTCTTGAGATGTAAAGATGGTCACCCATCTACGGACCAACCCTGGCAAGCGTAGCTTAACCTGATGGTTCGACCCGTGCGACTGATATACCTTAGCCACGAGCTCCTCGTTATAAATTACTTCATAAAATGACTTATCCTAATAAATGATTATACCTTATATTATATTTTTATTTACTCCAAGTTGACAGAAGTAAGCAGGTTCACATTATTACTTGAACCCGACGAACCATCTTGTCACATGTCACTTGCATTCGTCCTTAAAGACCTTTCACATACATTTATTATTATTATATTCCACGAAACGTTCTTAGTTATTACCCGACTACGGCAAAGCTAAAGGAGGGTTATAATTTTAATAGGCCATTTATGTATGTTCATCTGTTCCCTCATAACTCCTAAACTATTCGTCGTATTTTGACAAATCAGGTACCATTGGAAGCGTCATGATAAAAATATGTAGGTATAAAAAGCCCATCAGTAAGGCGTGACAAGCAGCCAGGGGTATGCTGGCACTTCCGGACGTACGGTCAGGAAAATCAATTGTTTGTCAAACTGACGACACTTACGTTAAGTCAATTTGAGAAACAATTAATTTCCCTTAAATTAATTTACCCCATCCCCAAATAAATTGGTATAAAAACAGGAGACTAATGATGAAAATTACTTTGCTGACCATTTTCTTGACTGTCGCATGTCGCTAATATAATTATTACTGTGCCTACTGGAATTAAAAATGTTAAGTTGATTAGCTACCTTCCGTGCGACACAAATTAACTATTCATCACCTTCTACTTTATAATTGTATTTTTATTTACAGTTTGAGGAATTAAGAGTCCCTTAGTCGTTATGTACTACACTCATAAGTAAATAAATAAACCCTATTACATTATTGGAAACACAGTGTAGGTAGGTTTCTACTACGACCCTTAGGCCCAACGTCCACAACGATACTCCAAAAAAAAAACCGACTTCCAAATAAAACACTAAAATAGTGAAAAGTAACTTTAATTTCGGAAGTCGGTGTCTTTGCTTTTCAATTTCCGTGTTCTTGCCACCGACTTCCGAAATTAAAGTTATTTTTCACTTTATTAGTGTTTTTTTTGGAAGTTGGTTGTTTTTTTTTTGTAAAACGTTTTTATTTTTCACTTTTTAGTTGTGGTACCTGCCCCACACAAATCCGAATACCACTACCTGCTATGTAAATAACAGTGAAGGAGTCAAACAGGATATCGTCTAGATAAACTAAGTGGGAAAAATACGTAATATTGAAGCTAACTCAAAAATTACGCATGCAAAGTTAATAAAAATTTATATGGGACCACCTCGGAAGCATGACCTACCAAACAAAAAAAGAATCATCAAAATCGATTCATAATTGGCGGAGTAATCGCGTAACTAACATACAAAAAAAAACATACAGACGAATTGAGAACCTCCTCCTTTTTTAAGAAGTCGGTTAAAAATACCATCCTTAACTAGAAAAACCGGCCAAGTGCGAGTCGGACTCGCGCACGAATTGTTCCGTACCATTATCTATAAAAACGGCAAAAAAATCACGTTTGTTGTATGGGAGCCCCCTTAAATATTTGTTTTTTAGTTTTTGTTGTTATAGCGGCAGCAGAAATACATCATCTGTGAAAATTTCAACTGTCTAACTATCACGGTTCATGAGATACAGCCTGGTTACAGACGTACAGACAGACAGCGGAGCCTTAGTAATAGGGTCCCGTTTTACCCTCTGGGTACGGAACCCTAAAAAGTGACTAAAACACATCTTTACCTTATCAAAGAAACTCACGAAGAATCAACAGTTATTATTTTATATTATAAGCGATATTCTAAAGAGACATCTATTTTTTATTCAAAAGCTTCATGTCACGTTCTTTTAACGCCCTGTCGTGGGTTCATGCGGGTTTCATACAGAAACCATCGAGGCGAGAATGATACAAGGCAGTTTATCATCCCCTCATGTCATATTTACCCCTGTTTTTTGGATTCCGTAGCCAAATGGTGTGGGTGGACCTTCTTCCGTGGTTTACAAATGCTGTCAAAATTGTGAACCGATGTGAATGTGTGATTGTTTTTTATTTCATACTTTGAAAGTGATTTCATCATTGTTTGAAGTATATTGTATACTTGTATTGTATTGTTCATAAATATTTTTAAGACCTACTCCTGAAAAATTTAAGCAAACCAAAAAAAAGTTTTTTCTCAGAATAATAATTAATAATTAGAATAATAATTTAGTTAATATTTTTAAAAATAGTGGCAAAACTTGTCAAAGTGAGAAAGAAAGAAATTTCTTTCTCACTTTGACAAGTTTTGCCACTATTTTTAAAAATATTAACTAAACTTCCGTTTCGTACTTAATTTAAAAGCATAGAAAAAGGTTCGAGTCACGTCGTTCTGTTTATTTGTAAATACAAAACCCTAAACAAATGTTCAACACGCGCTTGACCACTTTTCATATTGCGATGGCTAAGCAAAATGTGCGTAGAATACAATATACTTTGACCTGAGCCCAGAATATTAGAAGAGGGAGGAAAAATAGTGTCGGTAAGCAAGCCAAATATTAGGAGGGCCTAGGCTTCCAAATTACAAGATCTGCTGATTTGTGATTACGATCTAGCATTTATAGGACATGTTTGTTTTTAGTGAGACAATATTTTCTCATTTATGATTCTGGGTATGACGTGAAAATGTACTGAATTTGTGTTTCGGAGAGAGAAAATGGTAGATTTTTTTGTTAAAAGAATTTATTGAACGTGGTGACACTTCAGATAGAAAAAAAACCTTACACATTAATCTACATGCCATGACTTAAAAATAAACATAAGGGAAAACGCTGACTTCTCAGAATGTAAAAATATAATAATTTAATTAATTGAGGTCTATATGAAATACATCGACGTATAATAATATTTTTCCTTTTGTGATTATAATAATGAAAATTATTTGCAGATTTTAATTAATTTGATTGCAATAAAATTACTAACCAACTTATATCCCTAGTTTAGTTTCATAATTAATAAGTAATTAACTCTAAATATAGTCGGGGGTATCTAAGTGATTCATTGTGACTTAGGAACTTATTGCATAAGATCTGTAGGATTTATTTAATTGGCTTTCTTAATTACGTTTGCACTTTGAACACGTAAACGTCGTGTAGTGGAAAATGTCGACTTCCAGGTTACATAGTAAGTAAATAAGTAAGTAATAAGTTTATTTATTTATATAAACATGGTCTGCGTACATGTCACGCAAGATATTTAATACAGAAATATTCTATCATGTTCAGGCGCGTATCGTGGCGTACAAATTGGTAAGAGGAGATTGTGCACAAACCGCGAATATATTTATCAAAATGACATTATAAAATTACTTATAAAATCATATTTACTTATAATACAGTTTATTATATAACATTACAGTTATGTTTCTGGAAATAAAGCACTTAGAGAACATGTGTTTTATGTTAAAAGTTACAATAAGCTTTTATTTTTACAAACGATTCATATAACCATATTGTCTGATCCTTTTAAGACCCACGTATATGAAATTATTCGATACTCTAGAGTTACAACATACTTTACATAATTTTGTTGTTTTTAACATAAAACCTGAACTATCTGCGTGCATTTACTTGACATAATACTTTTTATAACTTCATAAAGAAATTAATATAACAATAAAGTCATGCTGTTTATGATCGTAACTTTTACTTTATTATTGTACTAGCGACCCGCTGCTGCTTCGCACAGTTTTTACGACTTGACAAAACATCGAGATGTCTTTATTATATTGAAGATTAATAAAAATCTTTATACACTATAAATCTTGCGGAATTTTTGATTTAATGGTAGTGAAAACAGCTTACTGCTGCTAAATCCGTTGAAGAACACACAAACGGACACGAAAATCAATTATTATCCATAGATATTATAAATTAGGTCGCTTTTCATGTTTGTCTGTATGTCCGCGTTATTCTTCTTAACCACGCACCAGATTTTTATGAGATTTTCACCATCGTTTAGAGAATTTACTCCGGAAGGTTTATGTGTATAATACGTTGATATTAAAGTTACATATAACTAAGAAATCTTGATGTTTTGTCAAGTCCAAAAAACCGTGCGAAGCAGGAGGATTTCGCTAGTAATTTATAATATTATGTATAGATATTATATATGGAAGTATTAAGCCGTATATTCAATAGAGAATATTGGTTGCAAATGTTGGGCAATAAATACCTGTATATCTTAATGTTGTTGTCATTGGTTACCCATAGGTAGGTATTATGAAAAATATCGTGGTGGATAGAATATCTGGGGCACGTGGCAGTTTTTTTTATTGGAAAGTTTTTTTTATTGGAATTTTTTATTGGCCTTTTCTAGGATTAACATAAGAAGGATACGACTTATTTCTAGCAGTGGATTGATTATTGATAGGTAGTTTTGCTAAGACTTATCGCAGAATGAAGCAATGATTATTATTCATTTAATTTTGCTCAAACAGCGAGTTATTTTATGGAGTATTATTGTCCTAATAGTATATTTACTTACAGAACAGCTAAAAAACAGACAATTTATAAACTTATAGTACTTAGAGATCTTTGTGAAAGGGATTGTCCATTCACTGGACAATCCCTACAGTACAGTCAGAGAAATTAATTATCAGCAAACTGACAACTTACGTCAACTTGATGATATTAACCATTATAAACAACTGTCAAAGAATGACAATTGTGATTTAAATATACCTACGGACAACATGTACTCACGTTGCTTAAAAATTAATTTCCTTACTTTACTTTTTTTTAACCGTACAGTCGCTACCTATTTCCGTCAACAAGCATTGCTGAGATACCTACATACGCATACATTTTAGATATTTCACCTTTGTCTCTTATGTTGGCAATTCGGCACACCCTGTTCGGGCACAACTTGGTACATAAGTAGGTAGATAAGCTATTTAGGCGGTGGCAGGAACTTGCCGTCAGGTACGCTGCCGGGCCCGTCGGCCAGTTTGCTCAACCCCTTACTACATGGTCGATTACTATTAGGGCACATTTACCCTGACACGCTATTGAAATACACTACCGTAATATTTTATGTAATATTTATTTATATTTTTTTTCCGTCTATACGTGGTTATCCCATATAAAATATATTTCTTTATTTTCTCCGTGGGATTTTTTTTGGAAAATACGAAAAGAACAATCATGAAAACTATATCAACTAGTAACAAGGGTAGGCTTATGTTGTCAGCCTGTCTAAAAAAGGAGCTGTTTAGAGGTGTCGTTATGGATTTATTTTATTTTTTAAGTAATCTATTTTGGGGCTGCCCTTTATCCAGACAGGTGTAGGTTGCGTTCAATGCAAGTTGAGTAGACATCGGTCTAAAATAAACAAAAAAAACTCGTTTTTTGTGACTCTCGAGCTACTAAATTTACCTTGGTATCTAGTTAATCCCCTACTACAAAAAATTAAAAATGTACGCCTTAAAAACCCTACTGTTTGCAATGAAGCTTTCTTCTAAATACATAATTCATAACTCACCCTACAAGCGATCTAACTCACACATACACAACCTTGTTACACCCATTGACCAAACAGCCGTTACTAATTCTACATCGTACAGGTATTAGTACGAAAACAAGTCGGCAGTGAACAAATATTTAGCAGTAAGCCTTGACCACAATATAGTAATGTACAGAAGATCAACTCCATAAATGGAGCGAAAACGCACGCACACGCAGTCACGAGTATAAATACACTTACGCAAATTTCTAAAGCGATTTTCTCGTGAAATAACGATTGCTACTTTCTGAAAGACCTATTTCTTAATATACATTCATAAACTCATGCCTTCTTCATAGTGGGGTATCCAGAAACTACGTAACGCCACCTGCTACGAACCTTACGTACTCATTTTGCTTCATTTACGTTCATATCTGGTAATTTCATAATACTTTCAAAAATACTATGTTCGTAGCACCATAAAATTTCTCTCAATATTTTAGGAGAAAATCCTAACTAATATTATAAATGTGTAAGTGAATTTGTTTGTTTGTTACGCTTTCACGCTAAAACTACTGAACGGATTTAAATGAAATTTGGCACAGGGTTAGACCTTGACCTGGAATAGGACATAAGATACCTTTTATCCCGATATTCCCACGGAATCGAGACTTACGCAGGTCTATGTGTGCGCCTGTTTTCGCTCGCTATACATAACTGGCCTTCTGTATCCACTTATTTTATGTCTTGACGTAGGTAAGTACATGTTTACATGTCCGGGGGTAAGTAAAGAGTGGCCGTAATAAACAGTTGATTTTCTTTGATAGCGTTGGTGGACAGTTTGTGTAGGGTTAGAAAAATGGTTGTTAAAACTTGCATAATATACAGGATACTAATATGACTTTATATTTAGAGTATTTAATCGATATTTACCTATCTACAACAATTTTACCCACATAGTGACATATTGTTATTACAGCCTTGTCGAGAACAATAGCTATATCTTGGGCAATGTATCTATTAATCCCTAATTTGACCCCTAAGGCAAACACTAGACTACATAACGGTACCATTAGATCTGTCAAATACGACTGCCATCAAATGTATTGCCTAATAGCCCACTAGAGTATTTGACTAGTAATAAACCCCTTGACAATTCATAATATAATAATATTTTTTTAATTTTAATTTTTTCAATTCATAATATTTTTCATAATTGCATGTAATGGTTTCAAACCATTACAGGAAATTATGAAAACAATAAATGACTGCCTCATTCCTCTAGTGGTCGCAAGTGCTACTACTGATTATGGGGTGCTGGGTTCAATTCCCAGATCGGGTTTTTCTATCTGGATTTTTTTTATAGCAGCCCGGACTACGGGTTTGTGCCCGGTTGATGGCAATGGGCTCACCCTCTATTACATGAGACTTAAACATAACTGGTGAAATATGGCCTCTGCCCAACCTTTCAGGGAAACATCGCGTGATGTCATGTTATGTTTGTGAAATACATGCTTTTAGTTTGAGTTTGATCTGTCCGTTAGTTCTTCTCCATATTGCATAATTTCGACATATCTTTTAATAAGAGTGTCAGATGCGATCGACCTTTTTTTAAAAAAACCAATAACCTGAAATATGTTGTAACTTTTGTTTGTGAACTTTGTTTTTCTCTTTTCGGTTTTGGTTTTTGCAGTCGGGTTTTTTGTTTTTTTTTAAATAATTTGTTTTATTGTTTCTTTCTAATGAATGACGTTAAAAGTAAGGTATGGCTGTTCCACGGACTAAGCAAACTCTAAGCGGTGTTGATGTAAAGCGCATTTGCTTGCTACGAGTACATACCCCTTTGATGTGTCTTGTTCGTGTATTTTAACCATTCACTTAGTGAATGGTAGAGAAGTTACTTTGGAACTGGTTGATGTACCTGGTACTGTGGGAATTTATTTTGGCATGTTAAATTGAACCTCAAATAATTTGGCTTTCCTAAAAACATTATTGAACACTAATAAAATGATGATGCAACTCTTTTTGGGAATCTCAAATGATTCCTATTTGGTACTAAAAATACTAAATATCCAACTAGCTGCGACCTTTGTGGCTCGCGCGTGGTTGGTCACAGTTACAACTTAACCTAGCATGTTTGGTCGGGGTACCCTAACTCAGTTACTGCGAATAACTGTGGGAAAAAGCAAGAAAAAAATTTAAAAGGCTTAATTAATTTAAAAAAAATTGCATCCTTAGAAGGTCAACAAGTTTTTAGAAGTTCAGTTAAATTTTTCCTTTTCTTTGTTCACGATGTCTACTAAATTACTGTTGTCGCCCTGTGGTGATGCTGACGTAATTACAGTGAAATGTCAGGTTCTGTGACAAAAATATCACATTTCACCTATTTTTTTTTAACTATAACATATATATACATAATCAGCCTATAATGTTCCCACTGCTGGGACACAGGCCTCCTCTCTGTGAGAGGGAGTGGGCCGTAATCCACCACGCGGGCCCAGTGCGGGTTGGTATTTGTTACATGTCTTCGAATTTTTAGTTCTAGGACATGCCGGTTTCCTCACGATGTTTTCCTTCACTGTTTTGAGAGCAGTGGCGATGAAATAATTTACACAAAGTAAAGCGCCTGTCAGGGTTCGATTTCGAACCTACGACCTACAACTCGTAAGTCGTGGCCGTTACCACTGGGCCACCACTGCTCTTCGCGACGTAATATTAATAAACAAAAACAAAAAAATTGTGTGTAAGTAAAAAAAAAAAACTCATCTTGAGATTGAACCCAAGACCTCAGAAATTGTCATCACAAGAACAAAGTGTAACTTAGCCCACAAAACCGTAAAACATGACATTACTTCATAATCTGACCAAAATACAAACACAACCCTTTATTACACGAACAGCCTGCGAGACAAGCAAAACGCTGTAGTGTGTTATCAAGTCGAGTATACTTGTCACTGTCATGTCGTATATCTCACACAAAGGGTAACTGAGCGAGCTTCTTGTACCACTTGTGTGAGAAAAATTCTTTCACTTGTTAATTTGTTGCGGGTTTGTAAAGTTGGGTTTTTAACTGTGGGGATGTTTTGCACGGTCAGAGAAATTATTTGCTTATCAAATTGACACACTACGTTAATTTGCCGTGTTATAGCCAAATAATGACAGTCATAATTTGAATAACCGGAAAATTTCAGTTGGTTGTATGAAATATGAAAGGTGCGGCGCAACGCCCGAGCTGTAGCATCGCCTCGCCCGTGCCCCTCGCCTCTGGGTATGTTCCGCGCATTACATTGCGCACTACCGTAAGCAGTGATTTTTCACGCCAAAAATAAAAGTCATTTCCCAGTAATCATTTTTGCTCAATGTTACCTAGTTTTATATACAGAAGGCGTAGGTATGTGTTGGGTCTTTTTATTCCCTGTATTAACATTTTCTTTTCGTATCGACGGTACATCTACTTATGTATGTTGCTGTTTGGGCCCAGCAGGTGGACGCTCTGGTTCCTCGAGGAATCTCAGTATATAAAGATGGTCACCCATCCACGGACCAACCCCGCCAGGCGTAGCTTAACCTGATGGATCGACCCGTCCGGCGTATTATTACTTAGCCACGAGCTATCCCGATTATCCGTTCACCTGAAAATAACCACGTGTATTCGTTATGATAACCGGCTAAATGTGGTATGTACCCACCTATTGTAAACCTCCCTGCCTACCCGTTTCGAGAATAAAGACGTAATCTCAATAAATACTGGATCCACAATACTAAAAGAAATATTCTAAGCCGTCTTACTCACTATATCTTACATCGAATATTTCCTTTTAAAATACTCGTTGTTCGTACTTCCCCTAACTTGGCTGGTGAGGCATAAAATCTTCTTATGGGATCCGACTCGCTCTTAAAGTACGAATAAGGACTTTTAGATTAGAATCTTTTTTACGTGTAATGCTAGATGATTAGAGGTTGCATTATAAAGATGTAGATTATCTTATTTTATGTTACTTTGTGGTTTTCTTTTGAAAATTGCTTGTAACATCTTGCTGGTAACTTACCTATGAATGAAATACGTCTAAATTTTGTGAAAAAAAAATTGTTCCAATCTAAATCAAAATATTTTATTTCACATAAACCTACATGGGCACTTATGAAATGGCAGAAACTAGGTGCACGCGGAGATATATGTGGAGAAGAGCCGGCACGAAACTCCACGGTTACTCTTTTAAAAAGAATCGGCATTTACAATATTTCTAAATTACAGTGTTAATAGGTACTTGTAGAAATTGTGTGGGTACTACATATAGATAAACAAAACCTAAATAGAACGCTTAACCATTTTTTTGCGCTGGAGAGCAATAAAATTATTTCAAGTGAAAAAAACAACCGCAAAACTTTTACTAAAACATATCTTCAAAAGCGCTATTTATTGCCCAGCTACAATTGCCACTAAAACAAAAGATATGAAATAATAAAAAGATTCTTTTATTTTTTAGTTAAAATCTGTATCGTGGACATTTTTGTTACATAACGTTAAGGCCCATTTACACGGGGAGAGTTTTCTTGCTTCGGATGGGCGGTTTTCAAAAGGAGGTAGAAAATATGACTTATGTAAACAGCAATAACGAACGATGCTCGCATATCGAAGGCGAGAATCATCTTGCCTTCAAAAATTGGAAGCAGAAAATCTGCACGCTTAACATGAACACAATAGAAACGGGTTTTGTCGACGGAAGAATAGACAAAATGACAGATAAATAATCACTGTCTGTCAATTTGTCTATTCTTCCGTCGACAAAACCCGTAGTAAAACCGTTTCTATGGTTGTCACGCTACGGGTGCTGGTATGTACATAAATAATCATATACGACGCCAAGTTTTTCTCCTCGCTTGTATGTGTAAGCACAATGAGTTTGATAATCACTTTGCGAATCTCATCAACGAGACTTGCATGGACATTATCGCTTCTCAACAGCCGCGAAACTCTTTTCGTGTAAATGAGCCTTACTTGGTCGGATTTCTGTGTCACTATTATGAATAGTGTCGAATATATCTGTTTTTTTGTGCGAAAGCCGTCTGAACCGACGAAATAACACGTGTGATTTGTCATGGATTCAACAATAGCCACTCGTGGGTCGTATATGTGTAATAATATATATATAAGGTGTTATGTCAATCTTTGTTGGGGCGTTTTTCTCGGACTGTTGCCAAGACAAGCTGCCGCCGACCTTTTCGACAAAGATCGAACCAAACAATATTGATGTCATTTAAAAACTCATTCAAACTCAAAGCTTTTATTGATCGTGATGCGCTGCGGAGGTTGAGAGAAAAAGGCTCTTTCATACTGGCGCGACTTATCGTGCGAAGCGACGCCGCCGCCGCCGCATTGTTCACCATGAAATTTTCTCCGTTTTTTAACCGACTTCTTCAAAAAGGAGGAGGTTCTCAATTCTTCTGAATGTTTTTTTTTTTTTTTTTCTATTTTTGTTACGCGATTACTCCGCCAATTATGAATCGATTTTGATGATTCTTTTTTTGTATTATGGTAGGTCATGCTTTCGAAGTGGTCCCATATAAATTTTATTAACTTTGCTTGGGCAGTTTTTGAGTTACCGTCAATATTACGTATTTTTCCCACTTAGTTTATCTAGACGATGTTTTCATTTACTCCTTCACTGTTATTTTCATCAGCTAGTGGTATTCGAATCTGTGTGGGGTTGGTACCACTACTAAAAAGTGAAAAATAAAAACTTTTTACAAAAAAAAAAAACGACTTCCAAAAAATTTATCTAGACGATGTTTTCATTTGCTCCTTCACTGTTATTTTCATCAGCTAGTGGTATTCGGATCTGTGTGGGGTTGGTACCACTACTAAAAAGTGAAAAATAAAAACTTTTTACAAAAAAATAAAACCGACTTCCAAAAAAAAACACTCAAAACTGAAAAATAACTTTAATTTCGGAAGTCGGTGGCAAAAAAGGAAAATTGAAAAGCAAAGACACCGACTTCCGAAATTAAAGTTATTTTTCAGTTTGGAGTGTTTTTTTTTGGAAGTCGGTTATTTTTTTTTGTAAAAAGTTTTTTTAAATTAAAGTCCCGTTGAGCTGTGGCGTCGCGCCTGTTTGTGGAAGCCTTTAAAACAATACGGTAATTTTGAATAGTCAAGGAGTCGGTCAGTCAAAAAGATGAAGCTAGTTACTCCGAAGCGTAGTAGGTTCCTATGGAGAATAACGGGCAATAAACACCATGGACACTCCGTTATATCAAAATATTGTTACAAAATATAGATTACATCAGTCATGTTGAAACGATGTAGAAAGACGTACAAGTTAAAAGCATCCATAGTAGTCCATTTTCTACCACAATGAATCCAAGGTCAAATGGTAGAATAGTAGAATACGACCAGGAACTTTCGTTTTATTGCTTTGACCGTATTCATTCAAATTACTTAGTATTTTCTGAATCCTTTAAGTTAATGGTGTTTTTATTAGTTCTGGCCAACTGGCTGTGATGACCCTGTAATGGAAAGGTCCGTCACCGAAGCGTTCACGACCTTCGATTCAAAGTTGAAAGTCTCAGGTGCGTTTCTGATTACGAGGTAGGGTAAAATCAGCATTTCTGCTAAGCGGGATCAATAGATATGGTGGTATTTTGCAAAGAAAAAAATAATTTATGAACCAAGAAGCCCGACTGCAAAAATACGTACCTACTTAACTGAAAAGAGATAAACAAGCATTATTATTTATAGAATTTTGGTATCGCTGGCGGGACAAGTTTCTCCCGCCTAGCATAATCAGCCTATAATGTTCCCACTGCTGGGACACAGGCCTCCTCACTGTGAGAGAGAGCCGTAATCCACCACGCGGGCCCAGTGCGGGTTGGTAGATGTCACATGTCTTCGAATTTTTTGGTTCTAGGACATGCCGGTTTCCTCACGATGTTTTCCTTCACCGTTTTGAGAGCAGTGGTGATGAAATAATTTACCCGTAAGTCGTGGCCGTAACCACTGGGCCACCACTGCTCTCACTGCTTTTCCCGCCTGCGATACCAAAATTCTAATAAAAAATCTCGATGTTTTGTCAAAAAAATAAAAACCGTGCGTAGCAGGGGCGAGTCGCTAGAAATATTATACATATCTATTATAATAACCATTTTAGCAAGACTCCAACAACATGAACAAAAAATCAAATCACCGTATCCAACCTCCTTGCTTTATTTATCCGCCATAAACTTCAATATATCTTCCAGTGACAAATATTAAAGTTTGCGGCGCGCTACGTTAAATGTAGGTATAGCGGCCTGGAGTGTTGCCAAGCGTCCGAATTAGAACGACTATATATCAGATGGGAATTCTAAAGGCATGAAAGTGGGAAAGAGTGATTATAAGGAACTTGGGGTGTTGTTCGAGAGTTGGGGCAATTGGAGCAGTTGGTAGTTGATTGTGGTAGTTTAGTATTAGGTAGGATGTGATTTATTATATCCAGCGAGAGTTTGACTCGTACGCAAATACGCGCATTACCGTAGAGTTACAGACACCAGGCTGCATACCTCCCTGCCAGGGTTGCAGGAAAGTCCGAAAGGGATACCGGCAATAGGCAACTGAAGGAACACGGGTGGGTTTTAGTCAGTAAAAGTCTGACACGCCCTTCTCCCGCTCCGCCCAGAGCGGGAGAAGTCATTTGATGACTACCCACCCTCAAAAAAAAAAGGCTGCATACCTAGGTAAACAAATTATACGTTAGTACCGTGACTTGTTTTAAGTGAATACAAGCAAAGGCCATCTGATGTTGTCACATCTGCAAGAGGCATCGCAGATGAGTACTATACCAGAGCAAAAAATTGTATGACTCATGTCCCGGAAATTTATTGGGTTTACCATATTTCGTGACATAAATATATTAAACGTCTCAATGATAATAAAAACCTGAAGAAAGATTTCTTAACTTTATTTTGAGTCCATCATAATTCGGCTATTCTGGACTTCTCAAAATAACTTAGTTATCTAACTCAATTTTACCGAACTTACATCTCTAAAACTGTTTGTAGGTTGTTGACGAAGCTGAGTTAATAAAATCCTGCTCTCTCAGTAGAATGTACTTAGGAGACAAGCTTCCACAAAAATAATCAGAAAGTTTTTCAATATTTTACCGAATCAAACCTCTTTTATGGTATACTCAAGAATTAATGCGATGCGATATTATTTAGTTTTTTATGGTAGACTTTGTCTCGCTCGAGGAGCTCGTGGCTAAGTAATAACAGCCGCTCGGGTTAAGCTACGCTTGCCGGGGTTGGACCGTGGATGGCTGACCATTTTCACATATCGAGACTCCTCCGTGCCTCGGAAAGCACGTTAAGCCGTTGGTCCCGGCTGTCATTTGTGGATCTTTGACAGTCATTACGAGTCGTCAGAAGTCCGAAAGTCTGACAACCAGTCTAACCAAGGGGTATCGTATTACCCAGTTACTGGGTTGTGGAGGTCAAATAGGCAGTCGCTTCATGTAAAATACTGGTTGCTGGATCCGATTAGACTGGAAGCCGACCCCAACATAGTTAGAAAAAGGCTAGGCAGATTGATTTTTATGGTAGACTTTGTAAGATCCTTTTATAATGTTTTGATAAAGCTAGATATCAAGGCGTATTTTAGGTGTATAAAGAGATAAATCTTTAGTAGGTATAATAATTTAGTAGAATCTAATTAGTTGGTGAGGCTCTGAGTACTTTTAAGTGCCAGCTAAACGAAACATGACGCTAAGTTGCCAAATAATTTCCCAGAAACACGGCATTGCTTTTCTTAAACAAGATTCATAACAAAATCTCTCAGAATTCCCAAAACAAAACTAAAGTTTAATGATTATATCGATCATCTATAATATTATTCCCAAGAATTTCCATCAGAAGATGTAAACAAATATTCATCAAATAAATTCCTGAAAGCACTCAGTGTTCCTTCATAACATAATCTAAGTCTAGGACATAATATTACGCGACTTTGGAGAGAGACGAAAAAAAACATTTTGTTAGAACGAGATATTTTCTCCAAGATTATGTGATATTAGAAAGTTGCAAAGTTATTAAATAACATTGAATAAATATATGTGCGTCATACGGTCTGGTCCCTTAATAAGGTACGACGAAGTTTTCCGACCAACTTTGGTAACTTAATTCCGACCAAAATAAGGTTTTTTTTGCGTCCTCCGTGGTCATCTTCAGGTAGGGGAATGATAAAACTGGCATATATCTCTCGTGGTTCAGTGCTTTCTACAAAAACATAGGCAAAAACTTTTGACATAACGCCGTATGAGGAAAATTCTGTCTGTGTAGTTTATTGGTTGTTTTCGGCGATGAAGAGCGGTTTACTCGTAAATATAAAACAAAAGCGAATGGGTAGACAAAGACGAACGAAGATCTGTTTTTTTTCTCGAAATGATAGTAGGTTAATTGTTTTAGTGTAGATAGCAAAAATGGCGTGCATGTTCCGACGCTTGCCTGGTATAACATTACCATTTTGAGATTAGTTAATAGAAATATCAATGGCAAACAAGTTACTAAACAAAGACGATACCTATTCAATCGGTTGGCCTTTCAGGACCAATGGTTGAAGAAATGAAAGTATGTAACATATAGACAACCTGCCGTGACACTTAATAGGAACTTTGACAATATTTTACATTCGTGCCGTACCAAAACCACCAGGAATACGTGAAGAATAGTATTTTTAGCTCACGAAGCGACGCGCGTTTTACTTGTGGTTATCAAAATGTCCAAACACGCTGTGATGTGTGTGTAAGCGCAGGAGCTCTCGGTACCGTCCCAGGCAATGTCGAAATCGGTAGTGTAGGTATGTGCGTGTGTGTGTTATGTGCTGACGCTAATCATCTTCGTGCACACATTCACAGCGTGTTTGTACACTTGTTTATCACAAGTAAAGCGCGCGTCGCTATTTGAAATAAAAATAGTATACCTAATAAACGCAAACTCGCCAGTACCAGTAAAAGCTTTCCTACTTCCCTGCAATACTTTTAAGCTGCATCTTTTAAGCCATCAAACTTTACGCGTTTGCATGCACCTTCGGAGCCACTCCGGTAGTTTGGACCGAAACCAGCACAATTGCACATAGATAACACTACCAGAAAAACCTCTTAAAAGAAAAGGCCATAAACACAAGGAACCCGTTTTCCAGGTTGCACGAAGGATACGTTTGGTTAAAATTTTTGCGCACTTACTATCACGTGAAGTGGGCTGAATATATATTTTATGACGCACTTAACAATGATCTACAGTGGTTTGTATCATTTAGAGTTTTCCTTAATGCGGTTGGTAGTTCTCTAACCTGTGCATTTGTATTAATGTAAGAAAGCTTACGTTTTCTTTGTCCTGTAGATTCTGGCCAATACTGAAGTATGGCCAGAATGAGTCTGAGTCTACCCCATGGCCATGGTCTGTCTAGTCCCATGGGAAGAAATTACAGAACGCCACTAGCTACGATATAACATACTCCTTTGTCTTCTTTGTCATCTACGTCTGTGGCTGGTAATATACCTCATCGTCTTATCAATGTCGGTCAAGTTACCAATACTTCTTTACCAATGAATTTTTCCAAACGTGGTGATATCGTAGCATCAAAATCACCACTCCTGTCTAAAATGCTTACTTTCGGTAATCTAAAACAACATTAACTTAAATTGAAGGGGAAAATCGTGAGGAACGTGGACTTAATCGTCTGAATCGACACATGACGGTGTGTGTGTATAGGTGAATAAATTCTACTTCCTTCCCCATATCAGAAAATACTGCTGTATGAAAGTTATACAGACTGATGTTATTTTAAATAACAATATTCAGATGCCTATATAAATATTCAGATATCTAGTAAACTGTTACATACAAGGAGAATTAACTGAAACTTGACTTACTCCATTTACTAAACAATACCTTTAGAAATGTTCAGAACCTAACAAATAGCTTTCAACTAACTTCTATACATTGAAAAGTTAGCTGTATAACTTTTTAGTGCCCAATTTATCTATTTAGAAACAAGTAAAACTGTTCGCAAATGGACCTATCTGCTGTTTGAGAAAACCCTCCCCGAAATTGGAGCTTGTGGAAAGTTTGTCGACATTATTTTATGAAGAACTTTAAGTATTTATTATATTTATTTACTGTCGTTGCTGCTTCCTTATCCTTTGGCTTATTACCAAGATTTGGGCAATTTATAGGAACTGGGCGTTGCACGTGATGGTTAAAGTCTGTATTATGAGTTTTCCATTTTACGATAATTGTTGTTTCTGGCTGGTAACTGTTTCATCCACCCTTTTTACTTTACTACTGGACTACGGCCCCTGGATCGAAAATCTTAAAAAAAAAGAATTACTTTTCTTGTAATCAAAATAGTTTGTTGTTTTTGATTAAAGAAAATGCAATATTTTTGTTTTTGCCTATTCTCTTCCACTGCTGGGCAAATTCCTCCCCAAGTCCTTCCGGGCACTCTTTTTCCGCGCCACTTCGAACCAACCCTCATGGTACGCGCCCAAGTCGCCACCTCTTTCTGAGCCGCAAAATTATTATTACAGAAAAAAAAAACAAATACATACAAATCTAAATTTATAACCAACACCCGATTTTTATTCTCGTTAAATAGATGTCTCGATATCAGGTAACATAAGGCAATAATTACCTGTTTATACTCCGAAGCTCATTAAGTATATACTACCGTAACGTTCACTACGAACAACGTTGTACACTTAAACAATGTCATATTAAACCAGGATATAAAATGTCAAATGGCAGACAATGCAATATTGTACTTTACAGTCCTTTTGTTATGCATTTCCACAATAACGGATACTCAAGTTTCCTATTTAAATGTAATAATTAAATAACGGAACACGGATTGATTTGACGGCCCGGTTGGTATTGTGATCGCGTGTTCGATTCCTGAATTTAATCAATTGTTCAGCATATTATATTGATAGCATCAATCACAGTTTTTATTTATTTAATTTACATACAGTGATCCATATTTTTGTTAGTAGGTACACTTAAGACTTAAGTTAGCCTCTAATGTTCCAACTGCTGGGACTCAGGGCTCCTTGTTTTTAAAGGGAGTGGGCCGCAATCACAAAGAAATCTGAGAGGCAGTCCTCGTATTTTTAAGAATATTTACATTCTCGTCTGTATCAATCAGTAAAAAATAACTTTATTACAAGTCAATAGGCAGACATTTTGATATTTTTTTGATATTGATGGTCGCTGAGATTACGACTTGCATTACGTTAGTTTTTTAACGGAAATTAGAATACTTAGCTGTTCCGAATCTGTGACCGCACCTACGATAGGTACAAGAAGTATGGCCCAACGTGAAAAATTTAAATACCCTAATTTCTCGAAGACGAAAAAAAAATTGTTTTCTTTTTAATATGATTCTATTTACGAATATATTTCAAGTTCAATACCAAGGGCACTCTTGCTCATACATATCACTGTCAAGGACTCGTTCAAATCTGAACTATGAAAGAGTTCCCAAATAACAAGCGCCCTAACTGACCCTTAAATCTCGGGCCCTAATAAACTTAACGGTGAAACCCTACTTTCTCTTTTTTATTTTTATGTCATTATGGGCCTAAGGGGAAATTCGGAATATGACTTAATGAAGTCGAGGAAAGTTTTTTTGGATTTTTCTCGTGTATTTTATGCTGTTATTGCATCTGTGTCTATTTTGGAAAAAAAATAGGAAAATCCTTACCTTTAAAACTCCTAATTTAATAGTCGTTTAGGTACTTTCTTTACAGAAAATGTATTGCAATAAAGGTTTTCCGTTAATTTATAATCCCGTTTTTAACTAAATACAAACTTATAATTACGTTTTGTACTAGCCAGTACTATAAAACTACACTGCATTAAAAAAACAACCCACGACGTACTCATTAAAACATCCTGGCCTGTTCGATTGAAACCACAAACCGTCAAATCCAGTCTTGTCCGGGGCTCAATGGCTAGTCGATGTCATCCTACGACCGTTCAAACGCAACAACAATAATACGTCTATCTCTTTCTATCGCTACATTATCAGAGTGGGAGGGCTGTCTCGCACGTTTCCAATCCGTTCGGTAGGGTTGACTGGTATACGTTTGGACCTAGATCTAGTCGCATGAAACTGACGGCACGGAAATTACGGCACTTTGAATTATCGCGGCAATATTCATTGCTGTTTGTTGGACGTTGCTAAATTGTTTTTTTTCTCCGTCTATTGTATCGGTTCTTTTGTTGAGAGAAAAGAGAAAGAGAACGGTGATGTATTGGTACTTTAATTAATGTTTGTTGTGTTGATTCTTAGTTGCAACATGGTTGCAATGTTTTGCGTTTATTGAAAATTTCAAACTGTTACAGGGTATTTTTCCTTCATTCATTTCACATGCGTCATTTTAAAGTATCCGACGATCAAATACATTTTTTAAAATTTGGCAAAAACACGTACCGAAAGATATAGCCTTGGAAGGCCGACAAGTGGACCGATGACCTAGTAAAGGCCGCAGGAATCCGCTGGATGCGAGAAGCACAGAACCGGTCGAAGTGGGGCCTATGTCCAGCAGTGGACGTCTATCGGCTGAGATGATGATGATGGTGAATAATGGTAAAAGATATTGTGATTTTGGAACAGTACATTTTGAAAATTATTGTAATAAAAGTCTATAAATAATGGATCTCGATCGGTCACTCTGAGAACAACAGGTCCAGTCAATAATATTTGTAAAAGTAAAAGACTTTGGTTGCCCTCCGTTGCTCACTGGCCCGCTTACACGTTGTGCATCGCGGCATGTTGGAAACGACAACAAAGCTTGTAATATCGGAACTGTCAATCAATGTGTCTTTGCAAGATACGGAATATTGGTTTAACCCTTGCATAAACGCTAGGGTTAAACCAATATTCTGATTACCCAATAACTTTTTTATACAATTTGGAGAAGACAATACGACAATAAATGACAATACTGGCAATACTAATGATTATGAGTACCTATTTTGAAACTATCAAATATATCCTAACATTGAAAGTGATTTTTGGGATATAGAAATAGTAGTGATGTGCTTAGTGTTGCCAATCTTTGACTAGCTATAGTGAGTGACTAAACTATTGGTATATATATTTAGTCAAAGTTTCTAAATGCAGACTGGGAACGTCATTAGATATTCGAAGTCTAATAATATTGTCGTCGTGGTAACTAATCTAGGATACCCGACCAAACGGGTTAGGTTAGGTTAGAACCGTGACCAACCACGCGCGAGCCAAAATGGTCGCAGTGACTAAGCCAGGGCACCACGACCAAATGGATTAGGTTAGGTTAGAAGTATGACCAACCGTGCGCGAGCCGAGCGAGTGAAGCGAGCGCGAGCCGCGGCAGTGGCCGGCGAGCGCGACTTCCTAGTTGGTCGCAATTTAATTACTTCGGTATTGAGAATTTAATGTTCAATAATATTTTCAGGAAAGCAATATGGGTATTATTTGAGGTTCATCATACATGCCATGCTATTTCTCTCGTTTTAATAATAATAAATATTGTCGTAGCGGTTTATTCAAAAGGGCTTAAATGATTGTCTGTTTTGCTTCCGAACACTAGTTCTAACGTTGCATCGCAACGTTATAGAACCGACGACAAAGTATATATAATATTGGAGCGGTTATTATCTTCCGTTGAATGGAGCTCGGCCGAAGTGCATTTTCATGCTTACCTTTTTGCTACCTGTCTTTTGAACTACGGTTGGAAGGAAGTGGTATATGTAAGGTAGATTGCTTTGCCTTCCGATGGCTAGAAAGGCTTTTGTTGTTCGATATTGTGGTATAACTGGGTCAGTCAGTGGTCAATGTAGGTCTTATACAATGTGCCGCAATAATAGTGACATTAATTAAACACACGGGTAGGGCTAGTGGCTGGCAAAGCTTGCGCCTTCACGCCCCTAACCGCCGCCGCTGGAGACACCCTGGGCGTCGGGAATCCCAGGCGGATTCCCGACCACCATAGTCATAGCGGACGGCGAGCAATGGGTAGCTCGCCGTTCGATAAGGACCAGGCCCGGGTCGATGGCGCGTCGTGTTCCACGCGCGCCTCAAAGAGATGTCAGCACACCTGACGGGGTCCGTTAGGACCGATGCCTGCCAGGGTTGCGGAATAGTCCGAAAGGGATATCGAGACCCTGGCAACAGGCAACTGAAGGAACACGGGTGGGTTTTGGTCAGTAAGAGTCTGACACGTCCTTCCGCTCCGCCCAGAGCGGGAGAAGTAATTTGATGATTCCCACCCAAAAAAAAAAAAAAAATTGGCTAGCGGCTAGTAATCGTAATTTTTTTAATTAAATAAAATAATTCATAAATTGAAAAACTAAAATTTTCAAACGCTCGCCGACAGAGGACTCTCTTTTTCCTTCAATTCGCCTACTATTTGCACGTTATTCGTTTTAATTTCATTGATTCGATGTTATGATTCGTGACCCCGGAAAATGACCTCTGCGCTACAGTTCTTTAAGTACAGGTTGATCCAAGATTCTATTTTTGAAAATTGTAAATAATTGAATAATGTTTTATTAATGTCAAAAACAACACAAAACTGTCTATGTGTGTTAAATTTATTTTGCCATTGTAACGGCACGCTGTATTGAACTTTGAGTGAAATGATAAGTCAGGACATAATAATGAATGGTGATATTCTTCAGAAAGGTCACGTACTCGCAACCGGCGTGCGTGTATTGTATGAGAAGGAGTACGTAAGGATCGCGTGGTGCTGGTGGCGTTCTGTAGTTTCTGCCTACCCCCATGGGAAAAAGGCGTGACTTTATGTATGTGTATGTATGTATGTGTATTTATCTACAATATGCCAGGAGCGTGCCATCAGCTTTTTAACTCCCGACGGAAAAATAGGGGTGTTATAAGTTTTAACGTGTGTATCTGTGTCTGTCTGCGCCATCGTAGCTGCCAAACGGCTGAACCGATTTTTATTTTTTTGGTTTTGTTTGAAAGGTGACTTGATCGAGAATGTTTTTAGCTATAAAAAAATCGTTTATTCGATGCTTTGTTTTTGTCGGGGTTTATTTTTAAATTTAATTTATTTTGTCGGAAATATTATGTGTTCACCTAAGCATGGTCTTGCAAGACTTTTGATACTGTGCTGGGTGGAAGGAAAACGCGCTCACCGGCAAGATGGTCAGATGCGGTCAGAAAGGTTGTTGGAGGCAGCATCTACCAAGCGGTCCACACTGCAGAAGACCGCATAGCTTGGAGACACGTTATAGGTGGTCCTCAGCATTGAGGGTACGATGAAGAAGAAGAGAATTTCCCAACTCCGTCCACACTATGTTGCTCCGGCTCTGAGGTTCTATCTTTATTCCCTCTATTACAACTGAGCCCAAGTTCCGTTTTTAAAAGTTTTTTTTATTTTTTCACCAACCTTATTCTTTGTGAATACAATGAGCTAATGTATAGTTCTGTTAAAGTTTCTAGTATATGTACAAGTTTCAGAAACTCGACTTTGATTTGCCTGGGCGACTATGTAAGTATGTATGTGATAGGTAGGTATTGTAGAATGCTTTCAAAGTGACGAGATTCATGATGCATTGCTAAGCGGCAACGCTGAAATAAGTGTTCAGCTGCATAGCTATCCCATGTTAGTTCTGCAGCCTATTATAATTATTGGTAACAGACGCCATTAATGTGACTCTATAGTCATGTCAACCTACCTATGTAGGTTTGAATTGTAATTTCGAATCCAATCTCGAAGGTGATACAATGAAGCATTGTATTCATCCTACCGATAAGTAATTACTAAGCATCGTACCGTCGTCGCCGTATTCCAGCGCTTGAACCGACAATTTCATACCATCTACAATTAATTATCAAGAACGTAAAAGCTATTTTCATCTATCAATAATCTATTTTCAGAGCGAATATTGACAATAATAAAATTAGGCCAAGGTCGTCCCGCGATTTTGATATTTGGCAACGATTTTCAAGTTCTAAAAAACTATATTTCTGACTAAGATATTCAAATAATTTAGAAAAAATAATTAATTTTATAGGAGCTCGTGGCTAAGTAATAACAGCCGCTCGGGTCGATCCATCAGGTTAAGCTACGGTTGCCGGGGTTGGTCCGTGGATGGGTGACCATTTTCACATACCGAGACTCCTCCGTGCCTCGGAAAGCACGTTAAGCCGTTGGTCCCGGCTGTCATTTGTGGATCTTTGACAGTCGTTATGAGTCGTCAGAAGCCCGAAAGTCTGACAACCAGTCTAACCAAGGGGTATCATATTACCCAGTTACTGGGTTGTGGAGGTCAGATAGGCAGTCGCTCCATGGAAAATACTGGTATTCAGCTGCATCCGGTTAGACTGGAAGCCGACCCCAACATAGTTGGGAAAAGGCTAGGCAGATTGATTTTTATGGTAGTCTTTGTAAGATCCTTTTATAATGTTTTGATAAAGCTAGATATCAAGGCGTATTTTAGTTGTATAAAGATATAAATCTTTAGAAGGTATAATAATTTAGTAGAATCAAATTAGTTGGTGAGGCTCTGAGTACTTTTAAGTGCCAGCTTACAGATTGAATTAATGTTATAGTTCAAGTCCACATTACGAATCCACTAAAAAACATCGCTTATTTAAAGGTACGCAGTTTCAGTAGCGAACAAGTGAAGTATTGATTGATACACTCTCTGGGTAGTAACAGGCATTTGCTCTTCATATTGGCAGTCATTAAGTTAATTATCATTATCCTCTAAAACATTAGGTACCAAAATCCTTCATCTGAAAGCCGACAGTATCTCCAGTAACATCAGAGTCTAAAATTGAAAAATTCTGAAATAGATTCGAAACGCATTATTTTGAAATAGTGCTCTGAGCATTAAATTACCTAATAGTCGCGAACAATGTAACCTGAGATTACCCAGCAGAGTACAAAACAAGCAATATTGGTTCGTCGCTACTACCGTAGGTACCTGATTTTCACTCAAGGGGATGCTTTTAAGCCAATCTACATGTTAGGTACCGAAGCATCCTGGTATATTGGTGTTGATTGAATTACGATTTTACGTTCAGGTGCACGGTGCATCAATCTGCCTAGCCTTTTCCCAACTATGTTAGGGTCGGCTTCCAGTATAACCGGTTGTAGTTGAATACCAGTATTTTACGTGGAGCGACTGCGCCTATCTGCGGTGGGTATCAACCATTAATTAATTATTTGTGGTTGTCTGACTTTTGGGCTTCTGACGACCAGTAACGACTGTCAAAGATCTACAAATGACAGCCGGGGCCCTCCGCTTGACGGCGGTTAATATTTCGTATTTGTTATAATAAAAATTTAGAATAGGTACCAATAAAAACAAGCTTAGTTTTTGTTTACACTAAACCTGACTGGAATTATAGCCATAACGTTAATGTTTTCCTATTGTTTGTCTTATTTGTTTTAGTATATTGGTGTATTTATGTATATTTATTTATGATATTTTTTGTATGTAATAAAATAAACAGCGTGACTTTGAAAACAAATCAACTGTAAGTGGGTGTTCTACCTAACAAAACAACTTTTACAATAGGAAAATTGAATTCGCAAAAAAAAAAAAAAAATTTATAAGTTAAAAAAATTCTGCGAATTGCGGCTTGCCTGTATAAAGGTACATATCGGATTGAACCATTTTCTATAAGGTCGAAATATTTTTCACAAAAGATTTCACACAGAGTAATTTAATTATTTTAGAAAAATACCAGAAACGCAAAGCAACAAGGTCGCTCTAGTAGCAACCATCACACAAAGGAATCTAAACATAGGTACCTAAATTAATCTCCAACTTTTCCACCTCCACAGCCAAACAAAACATTTTCCTCCATCATCACAGTCCTTCGTAAACTCGCAACAATTCACTTGTTTCGAGCCGACACTGTTTCCCGGCCATCAAATCCCGGCGCATGTACTGCCAGCCCACACGCTGGATTATCTAGCCGAAGAGCAACCAATATGTGACGTCACTGCTCAATAGAAAAGTGACGTCAGATATTGGTTGCTTCCACGTTTTAGGCTTTCTACGAAGTGAGGTTGGAAAACAAGTGATTATGACTTGTTTTATGGTGTTTTCTATGAAAAATATTACAATTTAAATTATTTTAAACTCTGTTAACTACCCGCCCCTGCTTTCCACGGTTTTTACCACTTGACAAAACACCGAGATTTCTTATAATTTAAGGTTAAGAACAACTTTATTTCTCATAAAGAATTGCATACATAGGTAATTCACTTACTGAGAAACAATATTTAAAACTAAGATTAATAATTTAGAGCGCACAGATGTACGTATATAAAATAATAAAACACAATAGCAAAGAAAGAAAATTGTGGGTAAACAGATAAGTAAAACAAACTTGATCGTTATAGGTTAACCAAGTAGAGCATGGATGTAAGAATTTGATTTATGTAAGTTTAATTAAAGCATTATAGCCCTAGGGGAATAAATTCTCGACATGATGGTGAAATACGCATCAGAATCCGTTGTGCAGTTCAGCATTTAAGGCCTAGTGGTGTGACCTTCGGACTGCTTAGTCATTGATCTCCGAACCCAAGCAACCTCCGACTTTTCGAATTCATGTGCGTATTGTATAATTATCACTTTCTTTATAAACGGTGAAGAAAAACGTAATGAAAATGGCATGCCAGAGAGATATTTCCCGACGGCATATGAAGCCAAGTCGGAGGCCCTTGGGCGGCTTTAAAACTCTGACACCAGGTTAGTCACGAAAAGAAGAAGAGTTCAGAGGCGACGCTTAATATAGGGTGTAAAGGTAAACACCGTTTTCACTCAAACCATGGGTAGTCGACTTAAATATAAAAATAAATGACCGAGTAACAACAAAAAAAAACGTTATTGTCATTAACAGATTTAAAAAAGTTTCTATCCGACACCGTGCTCGCTAGCGAAACAGCTGACTGACTGAGGGAGGGTTCGCGCTCGAGGCCGGTCAGGTCACGTCCCGCGCCCCCCACCCGTGTTGAGATACGAGTTCGTTGCCCTAGCGCATAGGGTGAAAGGGTGAAATACTCTTGTGGTAAAATGTAGATTTTCTTTTTTTTAACAGTTGTAATTTTCCATTAATTTTACATTCTATAAATGAAACCAAACTGCTGGTTTCAAGGATAACGTTGTTTACCCTAATACCCTGTATAACAACCGGCTATTGTACATTTATTAGTTAGATATAACTAAGTGCTTACAATGTAAACAGGCATTAACTTAGTATCTAACATCTGATTAACACGTCAGTAACACGCTCCATACATTACATGGACAGTGTATGGTCACCCGCCTTCCGTGTTATTGCATCGTCAATGTGTGCTTGCCTTGATTGGATATGTATAGAGGGAAGGCCCCTCTATACATATTAAGTCCGTTTTATCGCTTGTTTACACAACCAAGAGTTAAATTTATACCTACTAAAAGTTTTTCTAAGGGTATGGCAAACATTCTGGCGACCAACGATGTACAGACAACTGCAATACGAAGACAGTGCAGGTGTGTTTCTAGCCCAGCATCTAAAGGATAGAATAGACCTACAAGTTTTATTTTATTTTTTGACCAACTAATATTTACACAAGTTATCAATCAATATAAGAATTATTATTGAAATTAAGCATTAAAAAAAAAACTAAGAAAAAACTAAGTTAAATAAAAAAAAAAAACAGAATTAAATAAAATCAGACTGATTTAGATAATTTGCGTTGCCTATTCTTAGTCTGAAACCTCAAGTAACAAGCTTCGGGTCCTGAATTCCAAGCTGTCATTAGCAATGCCTCTAATTTGGCACAATAGCATTTCATAATTTGTGGACCATTTTACGAATCTCCATAGAAAACAGTCAAACATATGAATTATTTCGTTATATGAATTGCACGCAGATCATAATTATTATGAATTGTCAATTTGTGACATTTTACGATAATTCATAATATTTTCCTATGCCAAAGTGGCCGTTTTAAGCCCCCTAGTCAATCAATTTCGCTCATATCTCAAACAAAACTTCACTAACATCATACATACGCCTCTAACAACCCATAAAGGACGTAATAGCCATTGGGGTTCCTATTATTAAAGTAGGTACTAGCTGCTGCCCGCGACGTCGTCCACGTGACTTACTAACCCGACCCATCGAATTGCAAAAAGATTTTCTTAAATCCGAATGGTAGTTCCAGAGATTAACGCGTTCATAGAAACAACACAAAAAAACTAACAAACTGTCAGCTTCATTATTAGTAGGTATGGATTAGGTAGTATAGATACAAATAACAAAGCCTTTAATTCTGACACTATCGCTATTGAAAGGTTGCGCCTTAATCTGGATATTGGGTTTAAACGGCAACCTGCGTTTCCTAAATGCCGTGTTGGGAGAACAGTAACAAGGTTTTGATATTTTGAAGGACGTTCCTGCTATTTCCAGTCTCTGGCTACTCCGTTTTATTTTCAATTTTTAATGGAAATCTGTTCGTTGCTTCGGTATGTTGTCTACCTTTCGCTCATCTATCCAGGGGGCCTTAAACGGATATATTAGCAATTCATTTCCTGAATTCCAAACTGTCATTAGCAATTCCTCTTGATACAAAAGCAATTCATAATTTGTGGACCATTTTACGAATCTCCATAGAAAACTGTCAAACATATGAATTATTGCGTATTATCACGCAGATCATAATATGATGACATTTGACATTTTACGATGATTCGTAATATTTTCCTATTATGATTCTGCCAAAGTGGCCGTTTTAGGCCCCCAGTACAACGTAGACTAAATTCATTTGTGAGGATTTCTTTACAAATTAGAAGGAACAATTAGAGATAAAGATGAAAATCCAAAGCAACAGAACTTTGAGAGCAAAGACAAAATCAATGGGAAAAGACAACTTTTTTTAAAAACAAATTCTATATTTTACCACAAGAGCATTTTACCCTTTCGCCCTAGGGCGCTATGGCAACGATCTTGCGTCTCAACACGGGTGGGTGACGCGAGAAGTGACCTGACCGGCCGCAAGTGCGACCCCTCCCTCCGTCAGTCAGCTGTTTCGCTATCGAGCACGGTGTCGGATAGAAACTTTTTAAAATCTTTTATTATTCTTACTCGGTCATTTATTTTTTTATTTAAGTCAACTACCCATGGTTTGAGTGACAACGGTGGTTTACCCTTACAGCCTGTATATCTAACCGGAGCTGATGAAAATTAGGCTCTCCTACAGTGCGTTTCAGAAATGTATGGTCATTTATTTATTTAAGTTTTCATGCCCAGTATTACAGAATATAATCCCAAGGCTTTGTACAGAATATTGGTGTGGATTAGACTACCAAACTGAAAAAGAGGTATCAGCTGCCCCATAGATTTGAGTCGAATGGGTATTGAAGTTTTGTATGGGACAGGGGGTTTTTTTTTTCACTTTGCCCATCCCCGTAATTTACCCCAGGACCTCATGCTCAGCAGTAGCGCTTGCGACCACTAGATCAACGAGGCGAATATCGAGGAAAAATATCTATCTTGGTGCAGACCGGACGCTCTCGATATACTTCTAAGTCAATTGAGACCGTTCGGTCTACACCAAGTGCAAAAGGAACTGATAGAAAACGACGACCGAGCGAAACACGAAGTTTGCCGAGGGACAATAAGAAAATAGTTCATCATCTACCTAACCTTTTCCCTATGTTGGGTTAGCTTCCATTCTAACCGGATGCAGCTGAATACCATTATTTTACATGGAACGACTGCCTATCTGACCTCCACAACCCAGTAACTGGGTAATACGTTACGAGTCATCAGAAGTCTGACGACTCGTAACGACTGTCAAAGGTACAAAAATGACATTCAACGGCATAACGTGCTTTCCGAGGCACGGAAGAGTTTCGGTACTTAAAGATGGTCATCCACCCCGGCAAATGTATAACGTGATGGATCGACCCGTGTGGATATTAATACCCAGCCACGAGCTACTCACCCAGAAAAATAAGAAAATACGTTGTGCTGTACATATTATTATACCTGTAAAACATATACATGACGGCGTCAGCGATGGCTGAGCCATAGTGCCGTCATTATCTTGATTCGGTGGTACGGACACCATAGTGCAGGTTTACAATAAAACACGATGATACAGCAAATCAGTTAGTATTTCACTTTGAGTATAATTATTACAGTAGGTACAATACTAATAAGGTTCACGCACTACTTTCTACGTTCGGGCAAACCGACAGTCTCGCGTAGTAGAAGTGCAACGAACAGATGCAGCCCTCCGTATCTGTTCGATGCCCTCACAAGACTGCTTCGTCGTTCAGCCACTTCCCTTAACACGACTGTGTCCACGTTACGCCCCACTCTAGTGAGCGCGTCACAGAATTTACCCTCACCTTAGTACTACAATAATCAATTGAGAGATTATTATCCCTCAACTTTTATAATCTGCGACATACATATTATTATATCTGTGAAACTAGAATAAGTATTCTCCAAAGTTAGTCGTGTGGAGTCCCTATCCGCCACAAAGTCAGCCAATAGACCTGATTGGAGAGTGGAGTAACTATCACGTAATTTGTGACCAGCGACGCTTGTTAGATCTTGGCGGTGTTTCCGCCTACGTTACCTTTGAGCTCAGCTTGAAGCGATTCAATACACCGATAAGTTTATAGGTTTATTGAAATCAATTGGTTTTGTTCTAAGGCTTAATTGTTTATCCAACCTAAGATTATAAATTATGCGAAAGTGTGTCTGTTTATTTGTTTTTTACGCTAGCGGCTGAACGGCTGAACGGATTTAGATGAAAGGTATAAGGTGGAAGGTAGGTAGTTATGACCTGGAGAAGGATATAAGATACGTTCAATCTCGGTATTCCAGAGGGATCGAGACTTATAAAAAAAAAGACTAATTCGGACCTTGATCCATACAATGTTAGTAATACACGCTACTTTAAAACTATGTTAGTAATAAAATGTAATATACAACAAAAATTTCTTCATATATCTGCTGTTGTTGTTGTTACGCGGGTGAAACCGCGGTCGCACCTAGTTGAACAATAATACTAGCATAAGACCTGTGAGGTTAATTATACACTGGTAGGGTGAATTTCACCAGTTTTAGGTTAGGTTTTTTTTAACTTGTTATTACCCCTAAAACCTCAAAACAATAATTTCTTAGGTAAAAAGTTATTGATGAACGCCCTTCATAGGAACCGGGACCACTGTGCAGTGAAACTGAACGCGATCAGCATTATCTAAACTGAGTTCAAGAGCTGTTAGTGTCAATATTCCGTAACAATAATAAACTAATATTTAAAAATATAATTTATATGTTTGGAGTCTTTATTTGTGGTACTTTAAAAAAACATTATAATTATTATTTTACTAACTATTATTTTACTAATTAAATCCTGAATAAAATTAACTAAACAAAAACGTTATGTATGTACAATTATATAACAAATTTAAAGGGGAGGGGCTCATTGGGCGTCGTTAATTTATATGTATGTAAAATAAAATAAAATAAATAGTCTTTTATTGCAGGCAAAATACCCATATACAAAAAATATAGTAAAATAGTATTAACATAAAAAATTTGTCCCATAGTCTTCAAAACATAGTCTTTCATCATTTTTTGTTCTCGCTTAGGTGAACAGAAATCAGAAATAATGAAACTGACAGCTCTTGAACGCGGTTTAGATGTGCTAATCGCGATCAGTCTTAATGGTGAAATCCGCCCTTAGTAGTTGCACATTATATTAGTGAAAAGTACTACTAATAATGGAATGGAATGTGGAATACTGGTATTCAGCTGCATCCGGTTAGACTGGAAGCTGACCCCAAGATAGTTGGAAAAAGGCTAAGCAGATTGGATTAGTGAAAAGTAACGTAATAGTTCCGAATATAAAATGATTTGTCGGCAGATTTACTCGACTTGATAAAGCTCAGAAGCTGACGGCAAATTATTACAGATGGGCAAATATTTCTACAACGTCGTAAGACCCCAAAAGTAATATCCATTTCGTTTTGTCCCAAGTAGATTCGTAATATGCTATAAAAAGGTGGTAAAAAGGTCGTCATCGGTAAACGTACATATTACTGTTGTTTCTGCCGACTTTATGAACAAGACTTGTGTTTTACCGCGAGTTTGTTCCCATTTATTTGGTTGAAGCTTATTAGTACGACATGAATGCGGACATGTTGACAGTTCAACATTAAAGAAAAACGTGGTTTTAAGTAGGTCATTAACATTATTATGTTCAGGAAAGCGCTAGTACTAGTTATAGTAAAGCCCCATTTACACGATGCAAGTTTCTTGCCAGTGGCATACCATAAAATTTAAGCAAGAAATTAATTGCATCGTCACTGTTTCGACGCCGACGTTGTATTTTCATTGTTGCTTTAATTTATGGTATACCATAGGCAAATACTTGCAACGTGTAAGGCATGAGACACATACAAGTGGCAAGTGGAGCGGGCGTTGCGCCACTCCTTTCACATTTCATACAAAATATATAGGAGCGACGAGGTGCGGGACATACATAGGCAAAGCACCATATGCGCGCCTGCATTGGGTATCCCGTGCCTTAATCAAGCTTGTGGCGGCATCTACATCGCCACATGCGAACGACGCATCAAAGATCTGACGTCACACAGAAAATCCTGATGTCTCGTAAATCCTGCTTCGTGCAATTAGAGTTTACCGCGTGATAGACATATATACAAGATTCCGACATCAATCGTTGGGCAGTTGCCCACCAGACACAACAGCACCCGTCTGGTCGGAGGATCCTCCCTTTTCTATATAGAATGAGTGAACTTTACACCCTGTTCCTCATAACTATAACGGTTTGAATACATCCACTGATAGTGGTTTTAACTATCCTCATTCTCCTACTCTTATACCAATACCGAACTACGTAATAATTAACAAGCTAGAACAGAGTGATTCTCTGTGATTTCCTCTAAAACATTAACGTATCATCTCTTCTACCTGTCAAATAAAATGTTGAACAGCGTAAATCGACTCTGTTGAATTCCCTCCGACCTCGCAGAATAGCTTCATGCATGACTATCTACCACTACTTGGCCGAGCTTACATGGAGTAAAAGTCTGTACGTTTAACATTTGGCCCAAAGCCACACAAACTGTCTTTAACATACACACATAAACTCACGCAGTCTTCCCTTTTGGCTAGGCAGACACTACAGAACGCCACCTGCTACGATCCTTACATCTCCTTTTGCTTCATTTACGTTCATACATCTGGTCATACTTGCACACCGGTTGCGAGTACTACGCGCCTGATGTTCGCCTAAGGTGATGTGCGTAGTATTTGCAACCAGGGTGCGTGTAATAAGGTCACTATTGTCCTAGTAGGGCGATCCACTCAAATACTTCTAAACAGAGGCCCTAGACAAAGTGACAATCTATCAGCGATAACGATGATGGAAAAGGCAAAAATGTATAGGAATGACATAAGCTATCGAAAAGCTTATGTCAATCCTGTTGAAAGTCATTGTAGAAATACGAAATGCTTTCAAAGCGATTGTCACTTGTCTAGGCCCTCAGGCACTTGTAACGTACGTAATAGAAAAATATATAGATAAATTATTATTAGTAATGATAATTTCTACCTTTCCACACAGATCGTAACTAAATTAATAGTTGAAGATTTCGTTCCGATAAATTTTCGGTAAATTGCCAAGAAATTAGTTCATAAATGGTTACTGGAACTATACATATCGCTATTACGTAACGTTATCGTACCTCTATTTTGAGTTTACCATTTTAAGTCCCTGCTTCTAAGGAATGAGAAAAGTTTTGAGTATGAATGTGGATGGCTATAAGAGTAGGGTAAGACCAAAGAAACGATGGATGGACTATGTGACAAATGATATGGCACAAAAGAGGATGACTACCGAGATGACGACTACTAGAGAAGAATGGAATGAAAAAGACATGATGCGCCGACCCCATAGTAAAACAAACAGACAGATCTTCAACAAACAGACCAACAGTCGATACAATTTTACAACATAACACGGTAACCCTGAACACCGAACCGTAAGCTTATTTTATGTTTTTGTTTTGACAGTGTTCGTGTGTTTTGAGGTTACATTCACTTAATTGTTACTGATCCGGAATAAAAGAAAATACAGAGGGTTCTGAATTCTGATCTACTGGGCACCTACTGCAGGGTGTTAGGGTAAACACTTTTATCCTTGAAACCAGTGGTTTAGTTTCATTTATAGAACGTAAAATCAATGGAAAATTACAACTTAATTTTTAAAGAAAATTTACATTTTACCAGGAGTATTTCACCATTTCACCCTATGCTCTAGGGCAACGGACTTACATCTCAACACGTGCGGGACGTGACCTGACCGGCCGCGAGCGCGACCCCCCCCCTCAGTCAATCAGCGTTTTCGCTAGCGAGCACGGTGTCGGATATAAACTTTTTAAAATCTTATAATGAAAATGACGTTTTTTTTTTTGTTGTTACTCAGTCATTCATTTTTATATATAAGTCAACTACCTCTGGTTTGAGTGATTGGTGTTTACCCTTACATCCTTATATTGGATAAGGTACATACAGGTTTTGCTCTCCATAAGTAGCAACAGGCGTAGCATGACCACCATAGAAACGGGTTTTATCTACGGAAGAATAGACAAAGTGACAGATAAACAATCACAATATGTCATTTTGTGTATTCTTCCGTCGACAAAACCCGTTTCTATGGCGGTCATGCTACGCGTGCTGGCATAAAAATAAAGAGGTAGAAAAAGATAATTTGTAAAAAACTTCAGCGAAAGTATTTTTTCCCCAATATCCTGGAAAATGATTATGTTTTTAAGCTACTTATTTTATTTTTTTCCTGTCATTTGTATGAACTATGTGTTGGTAAAACGTTGGACGTTAAAGTATCTTGGAGCTAAATTAAGATTGCTTTTCTAAAAGTTTTCTTCCTAGATTTCGTAGGAAACCGTTGCACAGTTAACCACAAAATGCCTCAACTTTGAATAGAACATTATTATCAGTCAGAGCTAGGTAGCTCTAGAACACAACCACCTCAATCTCCATAGAGACTATCCTAAATCATTTCACACTTCCCAAATAGACACATTTACAGCTCACTCAAAACGATTCATCGTTTCGATTCGATTCCTAGAATCGAATGGTACCGGTATCGAATATTCGATACGGTAACGAGAAGCACAACTCAGTCACAAAATAGATACATGCAGAAGGCTCCATACAGCGAACGAAAACAGGCGCGCACACATATACACGCGAACTCAATCTATCTCGGTCGAAGGCCAGTCGCGAGTGCACTTACACTCGCTGATCGTGAAGTCGCTCTATGTGTGCGTGCCTTTTGACTCGATTTATGAAGCCGACCTTCTGTACTTATCTATTTAGCGACTCAGTGTTGGTCCGACGCGTTTCAGTTTCAGCTAGTGACGTCACGGAAATTGCGAGGGAATAAATTTACGTTGAAACGTCATGCTTTGAATGGTCGTGTTGTGATAATCTGGGATACTGCTGTGTCCGTTGGTAAGGAAAGGTAATGGTTATTGTTTTTTGAAGCCTGGTTTTAGGAAAGGTGTTTTTCTACTTTTCTGTTGGTATTTTGGAACGAACTAGTGAAGTTCTTTATCGCAGTTTGCGGTAGGAGTTGACTGGTATAAATCGACACGTCACGAAAAAGCATTATGCCGAAGAAAAAGTCAGTTTCAAGGTCTCAAGTTTTCAAGTGTCAAAAGCTTTTGTTTTTAAATCCATCTAGTATAAGTTTTTAGGAGCTAGAAACGTGACTAGATGGCTCTGTATTAATACATCAGCTGTTGCTCGCGACTTCGTCTGCAATCCAGGATAAAAAGTAGCCTATGTCCTTCTCCGGGTCATGATCGAACCATGTGCGAAATTTCATCCGAATCCGTTTAGCCGTTTTAGCGTGAAAGCGTAACAAACAATCAAACTCACTTTCACATTTTTTATATTAGTTAGGATAATAATAGGTCTTTACCTATGAAATTGCCGTTTTGTATGAAAAAATTTAAACGAATTTTTTTCATGAATTTTTTATTTGTATATACTTCGATTAGAAGTAATGCCACCCAAACCCATGCAATCAATGCATCTTTGCCATCGCAGTGGCAGTTTATTGATGCCCTTCTTAAAGAAATCAGCTGGACGGGAGGCAACAAATTCTTCAAAGGCATTTTGTACTGCCTCTCGGGTATTGAATTTTTTTCCCGCCAAGAAGTTATCCAAATTCTGGAAAAAATAGTAGTCTGTAGACGCAAGGTCTGGTGAGTAGGGCGGATGACGGAGAGCTTCCAACCCCAGTTCTTGCAACTTGGAGACCGTCTGCTGTGCAGTATGAGGTCGCGCGTTGTCGTGCAGGAGCAGCGGAGACGAGCGATTGACCAATGCTGGTTGGAGATGCGCCAGCTTCTCCATCATTGTGTTCAGTTCTTCACAGTACACATCTGCAGTAATGCTCACCCTGTTTGGTAAGAAGCTGAGATGAATCACACCGGCGCTAGACCACCAAACAGTGACCATCACTTTTCTAGGGGTAAGTTTTCGTTTAGGGCATTGTTTAGGTGCTGAACCAGGATCCAACCAACTTGCTGAGCGCTTGCGGTTATCAAATAGAATCCATTTTTCATCGCAGGTAACAATGCGGTTCAAAATTCTTTCATTTGTGTGTCTGTTGAGCAGTGCAAGGCACGTCTCGACGCGTACTTCGCGCTGGCGATCATTGAGTTCGTGGGGCACCCATTTGTCAAGCTTTTTTACCTTGCCAATTTGACGCAAATGGACCAATATTGTTTTGACGCTAACGTCGAAAGCTGCTGCTAATTCAGCCGTAGATATCATCAGCTTCCACAATCGCCTTTAATTTGTCATTGTCGACCAAAGTCTTCGGACGACCGCGAGGTTCATTTTTCAGGTCGAAATTTCCAGAACGGAAGCGAGCAAACCAATAACAGGTGGTGCGTTGGTTTGTAGTGTTAGCTCCGTAAACGTCGTTGATGTTGCGTGCCGCTTGTGCCGCGTTGCTGCCACGACGGTACTCATATTCCATAATTACTCGAATTTTTAACGTATCCATGATGACGAAAAAGATTGAAATGCGATGAAAATGTAACACTAATCAATAAAGAAATGACTACTTTTGGAAAAAAAAAACCATGTTTTTAAAATAAAATTAATTTGAAATTAGAATTCTTAGCCAAACAAAAATTATTTTGATTTGAAATGGCCAGTACTGCAGAACGGCAATTTCATAGGTAAAGACCTAATATAAACAGCGAAAGTAACTTCATTCTAACGGGATATCACACGACACCTCCTGACTTTTTTAAATCAAATCTAAGCTACTTTATTTCTTAGTTACTCAACGATAAAATAAGACGATTTAATGCTATTTCATTCAAGGCTATTTCTATTAGCTTTCCTCAAAAATTGTTTGGCGAATCGTATCACAAAACTTTCGTCGTACGTAACGTACGTCTATATTAACTTATTCAAACTTTACAAAACTTCCTATTCCTTCAATTTAGTTTTTTAGTCATTCGCCTTAGAGTTTAATCCTCACGAATATTATAAATGCGAAAGTAACTCTTGTCTGTCTGTATGTAGCGCTTTCACGCCAAAACTACTGAACCGATTTAAATGAATAATTCTTAAAATAATTCTTAACTTAATATCAAGAAAAAATTGTAAAGAGCTCCTCTCTCTACCTATTTAAAAATTTGCTGTGCCCGACAGGGTCCATAATTGTTTCTATTTTTTTTTATTTACCACCTATATTTTGTACATTATGGATTGCAATAAACGATTTGTTTTGATTTGATTTGAAATTTGGTACACAGATAGTCTATCGCCTGAGAAAGGACAAAGGCAATTTTATATCAACATACCATGCGGGCGAAGCCTTGGGCGGAAGCTAGTTTACAATAAGGGTTCCTCATAAAGCATGGTTGTTTTTTATCTTCCATACCGGTAAACCACATCTATCCAACATGCAAACAATTTCAACGCTCACAAAATAGGGGACACACAAAATAACATATTATTTCACCCGGTTTTCCTCGTTTTTATGGCATAAGTATAGAATTAATGTCGTGTTCTATTTGCAGCATGAGGAGAACAAGTTTGTGGCAGATACTATTAGAAGAAATTAGGGTCGACGACATTTGTTACGGCGAGATATGGTGAACGGAAACGGGAAGCAGAAAATGGTGTCTGTAATTACTTTGTACATCATTATTTGTGCCGCTTGAATTTCGCTTTTGGGCTCGTGCGGTTATTGGAGTTATTTTTCTCGACTTCGTGAAATGAAATGAAATAAAATTGTTTATTCAGTAAATAGGATATTAGAATCACTTTAACACGTCATATTATACAATAGTAATAATATATACAATAGAAGAAACGCCGAAACAAACTCAGAGGTCGCAGTCTCTTTTAAAGTCCAGACATTATCTTGGTCAGGCCTTATGATTACCATGTAAATTAGCCTCTAAAATGGTCTTTTGAGGAAATAACCACACAGATTTGAGTGGACCTGTCCAGTCAGTACAAGCATTTGTCAGTAATAGTGGAGCTCAACTCAGAACTTAAGGAGCTGGTTACATTGGCTTCCATTAAAATTATTAAAACTAAATATCTAGAGGGAACGTGAGCTATTTTAATATTGTATCGGACCATTATAATTGTACAGGGCAAGTAAGTGACTATTGTTATACAGCGTGTAAAAAACCATGTCCGATCCGGGAGGTGTTGTTAAGAATCATACTGAGAGTCTATTAATATGCTTTTTTTTTTGGAAAAAAAAAAAAAAAAACTTGCACCGCATTTTTTTTCAATTGAGAATTTTAACGGGTTATTACATGGGGCGTCATCTAGCGGGTGTCTACAAGTCATAACATATGACCTCAGCAGAAAATTTGCTAATTTATAATGAAATTGGGGCAATCAACTGACAATACTGATCAGCACGTACAAATGACGCTTACCTTCATATTTTATTTAACATTGTGCCAATTTATTTTTAATTTATTAGTTGTTTTTTGGTTCTGTAATTGTGTTTGTTTTTACTTATCTATTTATTTATTTAAAAGTCTTTATATAAGTATTAAGTATGTTGAAACTGTGTGTACTCCCCGTCACTTGTCCCTAAGGGTTCATTAGAAAACCAGCGTCAGACAGCATTTGTCTGGAATTAATGCTGAAATGAACCTTTTTGGCGCAGCCGTGAGGCACACATTATTGTTAAAACATTATTTTCTCTTTTAATTTTTAATATTTTGTATATTGTGTTTCACGAACTGTGTCCAAATAAATGTTATTCTTTCTTTCTTTCTTTCTATTTAGGCACAAAAAATGTGAATTTCAAATTGCAATAACTTTTTTTTTTTTTTTTTTTTTTTCCTGGTATTGTTATTGCAGTACCTATTACCCCGTTATTTGATTACTATTACCTACCGATTGCCTTGTTGGTCTAGTGGTCGCAAACGCTACTGCTGAGCATGAGATCCTGGCGAATTGTTATTGGCTTTTTCCATTATTGGGAATTTCTCAGTAGCAGCCCGGAGTCTGGATTTGTCCCTGGGTGATGGCAATAGGCTCGCCCCCCATTACATGGGACTTAAACATAATTGGCGAAATGTGGGTGGACTGTAGGTATACCTCTGCATAACCGTTCAGGGATTACAGGCGTGATTTTATGACTATGATTATTACCTACTTATATAAATTATGCTTATAATACAGAGATATCTGATAATTCAGCATCAAATCTTGCTTAATGTGCTACTTTTTTTTGGTTTAGCCTATACTTACTGTCCCAATACTGGGCAAAGGTCTCCCCCAAGTTACCTAAGTGGGAATAATATCAGCAATACGTATACCAAAATTGATGTAGGTAATTAATGACTCTCTACATAGAACAGTTTTCTCATAAATAGGTACAGAAACCATGTCACCCGGAAAATGCCTAGTTCGACGCATTTTCCGGCTTACGTTAACCTTCCATACAGTAATAAATAATAATTAATGATCCTGAGAGCGTAAGGCCGTAATCATCACGGTTGGCAAGTGATTGGTGATCAAAGAAAAAGGTTATTACTAACGTAGTGATGTGCTGTCGTTTTTTTTTCTGCGGAAGTTTAGTTAGTATACGTCATAAAATCCAAATAAACTCAAATTATTTTTGAGTTTATCAGGATTTTGTGACGTATACGACGGAAAAATTAATCACAAAAATAAAAAGTGCAACATTTCTCTTCACTCGTTTCTCGTCAACAATAAAAAAGCAATAAAACACGAGTGAAATTTGTTTCTGGTGTATAATAATAATAGATAAAGACCACACTTCTTTATCTATTAACAAAATGAACACAAAGCCAAAATACTCAGAGTTCCTAGAATCACATAAAAATAAAACTAAATACTTACCAAACTATTTAGAAGCAACAACTAAATCCTCGTAACTTTCCTTTCCACTCAATCCTGTCCTAACCCAAACATATAAACCAAGCAAGTTCCAAGGAGTCCTAGGTAGTTAATCCACAAAATGACTCCACAACAGTGAGACACGTTAAGTAAATAAGCTCCCCAACAAAGGTATGAAAGAAGTCTCATTTGCAACGAGTGTCTCTCCTGGTCGCGTCTAAAGGTCCCATTTGTTCCCGCGATGAGTTTGCAGAAACACAGATTCGGGTTGGCTCACACTGAGAGATTTCGTCTGTCCTTACTTTAGCACGGGCGAAATTTACATGTGGCTTTGCATTTGTTAGTTGCGGAAACAAAGGACGCTGAATACGTTGAATAATGCTTTTTTTTTGGTCAGGTGGAATGACAAACTGTCGGGATTACATGGCGTTTACACGTCACAGTCCGGGAAAACATAGATGTGTGACGCAAACAAGATATGATGCACGAATGTTTTAACGAAGTAGACGGATAGAAAATTCTATAAAATATCGAAACGCATACGGTAATGACGTTAACAATATTTCGTTCCTTTAAACGTAACTGAAACATCACATATTTATGATTGTTAACTGCTTATTAAATCAATAATACATTTTTCGTTCATCAGTTATATCACTAAAAAACCTTTGTTATATAGGACATCGAGGTTGGCTCAAAATCTCGATATGGTAAGCAAGTCAAACTATAACACATTGTTGTTTTATAGTTTGACTTGGTTACCATATCGAGAGAGATCGAGATCGACTTCGTGTTTCTTTCCTTTAGCAACATCTTCAGTAACAAACTTACGCTAGTGCAAGCAACAGTATTAACTAGAAAGGATTTCTTTCCTTTTTATTTAAAGTATAAAACTTCTTCCAATAAACTAAACTTTGGAAACTTAGTAATTTAAAGAATGACTTTGATGTTTTTTTCTTCAGTTCAAAGAAAATGTAGACAATCGTACGAGAACTTTACTCAAAGCTTCATTTCCTTTTTATCAATGTTAGATGCAAGTTCTATTCAATATTAGTTTCAGACTCTTCCAGTCAAAATATAATTATTTAATAAACTGGGCTATTCAATAAATGTTCCTTGATTTGTTATTGCATAGGTACAATTTATTAATTCAATCAGAAAAGATGACAGTACCTATTTGGTTGAAATATTTTTTCACTGCTGGGCGAAGGTTTTCCCAATATAAATGATTACTTATAAAATAATAATTAACAATACATATTTTTATTACCAGATAAATTTGTACCGAAAATCTTTTTACAGATTTTGCTATTATTATAAATGTGCGCTTACAATAGAGTACTATTTATTATTTGTTTATTATTTATACTATAATAAAAATAAAGAACGTAAAAAAGAAGAAATGGTGTCAAAAGTGTGTTGAAACAATTTGATTTTATATATCAGTTTATTTTATGGAAAGCTTTCAATCAATTGCGTAACCAAGTAACTCTCTACAAACACAATTTGACGAAATGTGGAATTAGTGACCCCAACACCCAGTGCGAGTGCGGTGCTACTGATCAGAACATGTGCCACTTGCTGGAGTGTAGGACACTCTCGTGCCTGTTCACATGCAAAGGTGCACCTTTGAAGACCTAAAGAACGAAAGATGCCACTGATGGCACAGTCAACGTCGCCACCTACCTGGCTTCAAATTAATCATATTATAATCAACCAAAGTACCGTCGATACGAAAATAAGAAGAATAATAAACCTAGAAAACTTCATTGGAATTTACTTAGGTCAGTCAGAAATTTCAAGTTACAAGTACATGTTATATATATAAAAAGGAGAGGAAAGAAGAATAGTGAAAAAAAAAAAGTAGGTATATAAATATTCCATAAAACTGTATTTTAATTAAAAACTGACAAAGAAGCATCCCGCCATTAATTTTGTACATTTTTGCGCCCGCTAAATTGAACTAACACGTAGTCAAAGTCAGTTTCCAGGTAAATTAATTAAATAATTAGTACTTTTCCACTCATTCGCACCAGTTATGTCCCAAACTTTATTCAAATATACAGGTTGTATTTTCATTTTTTTTTGTTTATTAATACTTTCTACGTGGCTAACGAAGCTGTTTTGTGGTATATTTTTATTAAATCTGGTTTAAACTTATTAAATTATTCTTTTTCCTTTTAATTCACAGCCCCTCACATTGGCTGCGTTTTTGCATTCTTAATTATATAGGTGTTGTTGACAAACAAACTAATGAACCAATTAGCTGTAGATAACAAATCTCTTGTGTTATAAACATAGAAGCGTTCAGCTTAAATATTATGTTGATCAAAAAAATATTATCATCCAATTTCACTTATTGTATTACATAGGAGTGCTTTAAACGTTTTAAATAGATACTTAATTATTTCAATGAATCTTCAGATTATTATCGTCATATCTGTTTTTATCCTGTCTAGAGGTTTTTTTCTGAACATTTTCCCATCTAGTGAATTGCCTCAAAAAAACTTCTTCCGTACTCACTGTGTCCTGAGCTTAACAAAAATACTCAGGTAGTGATGCGCGTGTTCGGCTCTTATTTATACTGTTTTTATATGTTCACTGTAATTACAGAGGTTGTTTCGTTGTTTATCTCCATTTCTTAGATAAATATTGTAATGTTGTTAAATGAGAAATGTATGGTTTAGATTTATAAAAGAGTCTAATTTAATGAGCAGTGACATACTTTTAAAATTAATTTCAACAAGTAGAAAATAAATAATACTTTGTCATTTGTGTTATTACGTCATATTGAAAAACAAGAAAGAAACATAGCATATTTATTCAACAGTTTGGTAATCACAGCAAATTATAAAGACGCTTTTAAGCATACTTTTTCAGTTGCGTTCAATGCCCTACGGGGAGACGGATTATCTTAATTGCATTTCCCAAGTATAAAATATTTCCGTACAAGTAAAATCTTGAAATATTCAGCTGCAACCGGCTTAATAAAACGCAAAATTTGAGAAATTATTTTAATTAATGCAGAAGCGTCCTCGTTTATCATTATTTATTAGCTGTAGCTTCAGTTTACTTTGTGTTAAATCCGATTACTGTCAAAGATTTAAATGAAATATTATGTATCAAGCAGGACGTTATACATGGGTAAGTCATTATCTATGTTTTAACCATAAATTATTATGATATTTCGTTCAAAGTGTTTCAATATCCGGGCAAACCTATTGAGGTTTTTGTGATGTTTCTGTTTATATTTTGTTTTATTTTAATAAACAATTTAAAACAAAACGATTGTTTGTTTTTTTTACAACGTTTTGTTTTTTCTTTGCTTTTAAAAGTTGCTTACACAAGACTTAGTCGTTCCGTTTCGTGTCAGTCAACCATGCGGTCTACTGCAGTAGGTCCGTTCTTATTATCTACTAGTTGCTGCCCGCGTGGACAAATAAAAATAGCCTATGTTACTCCTTTTAACATCAGCTACCTTCCAGTGACAGTCCCATCAAAATCAGTCCAGCCATTTTGGACATTAGCTGGAACAAACAGACAGATAGACAAAAAATTTAAAAATAGTTTTAATTATAAGTACCGTAATATACTTTTATAATATGCATTTAGTAAAAAGTTGTTATTTTGAGATATTTCTCGACGGCATGTGAAGCCAAGTCAGAAACCCGTGGGCTGCTTTGAAACTTTGCCACCAGGTTAGTCACTAACCACACGAAAAAATGATTTTGAAATTACAAACAGACACTTCAATTTTATTTTATTTGTATTTATTATTATTAAGTACAATTTGTGTATGTCGGATGAAGTGAAAATAAATAAATACATTATTATAGATTTGACATTATGTCAAAGTTGCATATCCGCTAGATCTAATCCCCGAGGTCTGAATTCCTCTTACGCTGATGTCGGTCGCGTACGAAGGTCACGCGTGCGTACATACATTGTGTTCTATATTATAGAACCATACTGCGCGTACTACGTAACTACGCATACGCGACCGACCGTACGCGACTGCCGACATCAGCGTAAGAGGAATTCAGGCCTATGACGGTTTTTCTTCTTAGATTAAATTTTAATTAGCCTCTGCCATTCCTTGTGTGACATACTCAAGGGAAGCTAAAGTTTAATTTATCCAAAACCGAAATTAATATGAAACACAGATTTAAGATAAAATTCAGAAATCTTGTTATTTCAACCCTAAAATTAATACCAAAACTTGGGGTCTTGTAATTATATTATGTTAATCTTAAACTAATATATTCGTATGGACGCTTGGTAATTATGAACTCAACTGACCCAGTTCGCAATTGCACTGGAAGATATTTAAACTCTTCCTGGAACCGTTAGGCACCTGCCCCACCGCCGGCGATTAACGAGAAGCGAGTAGAGCTAGCCGCTAAAAACGAGTTGGCGAGCAACGAGTAGGGAGTGCGCGACGGCGATGAGCGATTTCTCGCTGCTATGCGTATACACCAACTGTGAGTCTAAGCGAGAGTTCTACCCGCCAAGCGAACGACTTTGAGCGACTACTTTTTGATAGCTCTTAGTCCTCAGACATTATCAGTGACATTCTATCAGCGATAACGATGATGGAAAAGGCAAAAATGTATAGGACTGACATAAGCTATCGAAAAGCTTATGTCAATCCTGTTGAAAGTCGTTGTAAAAATACGAAACGCTTTCGATGCGATTGTCACTTGTCTAGGCCCTCAGGTCGTTGCAACAAACGAGAAATCGCTGGAGGTGTAAACAGCCAGCGAACGACTATTCATATTTTACGAATCGTTTAATACGTATGTGTTTAATTGCGAAAGTTGTTTAGTATGACAGGTACAATCACCCCTTGACGGACGCAGGTCACTAAAACGTAACCCTATGTGTATCTCTTTTATTTACACGGGACCTACAATCTTTTGTACGTTTCTTGAGCGAGAAAATCGCTGAGCTAGTCGCTTCCTCGTCGGTGATGGGACAGCTGCCTTAAGGTGGCGCTGCAAGCAACGATTACAATTTACCAACGGCTTCTGCTTAAACGGGTCAAAATAATTTATACGTAGACTCTGAATAATGTGGATTTTTCTTGGTTTTCAATGTTTCATGTGCAAGGAGAATACAGATTTATTATAAACTAGCTGATGCTCACGACTTCACCCGCGTGGATGTCGGTTATTAATTGTGACGGCGTCAGCGATGGCTGAGCGATAGCGCCGTCATCATCTCAATTCGATGTTACGGAATCCATAGTGCAGGTTCACAATTAATAAAACACGATGATACAGCAAATCAGTTAGTATTACACTTTCAGAATAATTATCACAGTAGGTACAATACTAATAATGTTCACACACTTTCTACGTACGGGAAAACTGACAGTTTCGCATAGGAGAAGTGGAGGTCTGCATCCGTTCGTGGCCCTCACAAGACTAACTCGTCGCTCAGCCACTTCCCTTAACACGACTTTGTCCACGTGCCGCTCCACTCTAGTGAGCGCGTTACGGCGTTTGCCCTCACCGTTGTACTACAATATTCAAATGAGAGACTATTATCGCTCAACATTTATAATCTACGACATATACTAAAACCTCACTCGAGAACCACTCAATCCATTGGTGAAAATAGCATGAAAATCGGTGCAGTAGTTTTTGAGTTTATCGCAAACAGGACGACAGACAGACGCGGCGGAGGACCGTAAAGCAAAGGTCTCCTTTCATACAAACATAGAAATCCTTCCTAAGCTCTCACTTTCGTTGGAAGGAACTTTTGTGCAAATAACATGCACCGCAGAAAAGTAAGTTTTTCTGTCTATGTATTGTATGTCTATGTGAATGAATTTAATTTCGATAGGGTGGCTAACAAGCATGTTGACCACCTGATGAAACGTTGTCTCTGCTGCTTATGGAAAACTGAAGATATTTGGGGCACCGCATCTGGGTTGTCTCTCCAGAGACGATGCTTCAATGGCTCATGTTGTGCATTTTCTTACCATTAAGGCCAATTCCTGTGATTATAAACGTTCTAAACCTTGTCGCATTCCTCATCACAGGTAAAATCAATGTCAATATCTTTAAAAAAATGATGTTATTTTTTACAGATTGAGACTGAGATTAAAATGTGAACGTTATTAAAAATACGGGAAATTGCCCTTCGGATTTCTCACAACATTCGCTCACCGCTGTCACTAAGTCCATAGCTTTACAATCAGTTGAAGACTGCGTCCAGGGATAGGTTTACATTCGCAATGAACTTAAGTTAAATGGGACGGTTTGTGTACGAGAATGTTTTGTTACTTATGCTACGTTACGTTAAATTTTTTGATAACAAAAGAGTCCTGTATGAGCTTTTCAGTTTCTGTTTTCAAAGTATTTTAATTATTTTTTCAAAGTATTTTAATTATTTTTTCCAAAGTCTTTTAGTTTATTTTTCAAAGTCTTTTAATGACAAATTAACTTGTATGTGTTGTATGTCAGCATTATACGAATTGCTACTTAGCCTACTCTATTTTTTCGTCGGCTTTCAATTGTACCTACAAATTAAGTTAAATTAAGTCCGCACATGCACCGTGCATACTTAGTAGTATAGTGCATGTTAATTTGTGCCTGTCCAGTGAAGTTAGCAGAGGTGAGAAAAAGTAACAATTTAACTAATTTAACTGGTTTAAACTTTTGAAGTTCTAATGCTCGGTAGGACGCTGTTCGAATAACACTCGAGAGTGATTGTAATTAGTACTCTACGAGACACGGAGTACTTTCCGAGTCCTGGAGTCGGGCCCACGTATTTGGCAAACATTGTTTGGGACGCAACCCAGCTAGGTGGACCGACGAACTTAAAAAAGGAGGCTGGGACAGATTGGATGCGGAAGGCGGAGGACAGGGTGTTGTCGCAGAGCCTGGGAGAGGCCTATGTCCAGCAGTGGACTGCGATAGGCTGAGTTGATTGAAGACACGGAGGGTGCTGTTTGATGAGGAAAGAATTGTCAGCCATATACGGACTGCTTTACCTCACATTGCAATTGTTCTGCGCCACTGTTGCTTAATCCCCGTCGTCACGCCCATCCTATCACAAAATGGATCAGAACATGTAATAAAATTGGCACTATTAAAACACCACTCAACAATGCAGTTGTAATTAACTTCGCGAGATATAATCGCTTGGAGCGCCATAACAACCCATTAAGGAAATGAGCTTGGGGCAATATTAATAACGGTAGATTAGATTTAAAGATTATCATACCACTAAACCTGCCATACCTTAAAATTGCTTGCTATTTCGTGGGGAAGGTGGAAAATATGGGCTTTTCAAATTGCACTACCCACTATCGGTATTGTTATGGCTGCCGGTTATAGGTGTTGTTTATCTGGTAATTAAATCGTGGCTGGAATTCGGATGGTCTAAATTGCTAGTAAGGAACACCCCTAGTTACATGAGGAGAGTACCTGAAAACGAGCAAAGGCAGAAAAGTAAAATATTTGTGTGACAAAAATACGGGACAGTGACAGCTCGGCATGCGTCAACTCAACCTGAATAATAATACCAGATACTACGTTGTCAAAACGCCTAAAAAAGTGGTGTGTACCGTCGGCATGTAAAGTATCGACCTATCCTATATGTTAATCCAGGTTATAAACTATCTGTTTGCCAAACATCCAAATCCATTCAGCCGTTTTTGCGTGATTGAGTAACAAACACACAAACTTTCACATTTATAATATTAGAAGGATAGGATTTTTTTAATGGGACATTTCTATTCAAAGATTTACGAAGTACATTTTAATAATCACCTATTCTGAGTACTACACGTTATCTTTAAAATTGTATGTAAACATTGTAAGTAACATATCATCTAGTTTCCCTTTCTCGCCGGCTAAGCAGAAACCCAAACGGCGAGGCATCAAGTGTATTGGCATCGGTTCACACGTAAGGGAAAATACATCGTATATTCTACATTCTACATTTTCACACTCCCTGTCGCATACTTCACGAACATACGAAGATAGACTTTTGTGTAAGAGCTGTAAAAACACTGTAAGAAATCGACACGTGTTTCACCTCTCAACGAGGCATCCTCAGGATGACGATTGACCAATTGCAAACCAGAACGCGACGTCTTACCACACCGAGCGCTGGACGCAAAGACGTGCTGGCGCTTTGCGTGCCTCGTTGAGAGGTGAAACACATGTCGATTTCTTACAGGGTTTTTAGTACTCTTGAAGAATAGTCAAGCGGAATAGGTTACTAAATATATCTACGTCTATTGTATTTTATAATGGATTTCCGCAAAGTCACGCCTGAATCAATTAACTAACTAATATGTATTATAGTCTGTAAAGGATTCATCCAAATCCGTTCAGCCGTGAAAGCGTAACAAGCAAACAAACAAATTCACTTTCGCATTTATAATATTAGATATATAAGATTAGTGGAGTAGCTAAGTTATAACAGCCGCACGAATCAATCCATCAGGCTAAGCTACGCTTGCCGGGGTTGATCCGAGGATGGGTCCTTTACATACAGAGACTCCTCCGTGCCTCGGAAAGCACGTTAAGCCGTTTGTCCCGGCTGTCATTCGTAGATCTGTAACAGTCGTTAAGGGTCGTCAGAAACCCGACAACCAGTCGTACCAAGAGGTATCGTTTTACCCAATTACTGGATTCTGGAGATCAGATAGGCAGTCACTCCATGTAAAATACTCGTATTCAGCTGCATCCGGAAGCCGATCCCGACATAGTTGGAAAAAGGCTAGGCAGATTGATTTTTTGAGTTATTAACCCGTCGTATGCCGTAATTACAGACACAATTAAAAATCCATTGTTTCTCAACGGGATCCACGTTCCGATACCAAAGGTTAATTTAAAAACGAAGTCAAAGCTATTCACAGTCATTTGAAAACATTACAAAAACATGCACGTAGGACCGAAGTAACATTCGGAAATGACATGACGTCTCATAAATTCCGATGGACACTTTAAAAAAAAACGTATCACAGGTCATGCATGTACATGCTGACAAGTAAATGGAAGGAAAATAAACAAGTTGTAGCAAGTCACCTCGAGCTTGTCAGGCCCAGTTAGCTGCGTGATGTATGTTCGCTTTTATACACTTGCGAACTAAATGCACAGCCGGACAGGGCCGCACTTGGGTCGAGACTTGTAGAGGTCTTTAAGTCCATTGTTGTATTGGGTTAAATGTTATGACGTTTCTGTTAAGTGTTTTGACTTTTTCTTTGTAGTTATTCAGTTTTTTCTGTAGTTAGTGATTCGGAATTGTGTTGTTACTCATCAGATCATAACGGCTCGATTCCAAATTATTTTAAATAATATAATTGATTAATGGATGGATTCCCTTGCCAACAAAATATTTTTAAAGAATTGTCAGAATTTCCATATAACTTTGACCCACGCTGAGCAACACTTCCGTTGAAATACGTATTGTTTCATAATCCGGAATATTTTCATTCATTTGAATGGCAAGGGAATAATTCATTATTGATCAAATTCATTTGGAAGTGAATCTATCTGATCATTCTATAAATAGCTATGATAGAAAAAAAAACATTTATTTTTCTTAAAAAAATTAAATAATTATGAAATTGACAGTGACTATTGACAGAAAAGTGAGAATTTATGTATATTCTTTTTTAATTAGAGATTTTGTTTTTGCATTATTATTACAAACAGCAATGTGGATTTAGTTTCTGAAATAAATCATTTTATTTATTTATTTATTAGCATGTATGCCTATTTTTTATTTATTTGGCGACTGTAAAGAGAAGCAAAACCTTTTGCATTAATACATCTCGCAAGATAGGGTTGCCACTGTACTTCCAGGAAATTGGACGGAGCAGTGCAATAATTGGCTTATCCTTACCTGTGTCGGGCACAATACGTACAACCACCTCCAGGGGATGAGATAAGCTCTTAATCTCGCAGTTATCGAGCTTGCCAAGATGTTAGTCTCGGAATGAAATGGCCCTGTTTTCTGCTTCCGAATTAATCTTGTGTTAGAAATGCATGTGAGTGTTTTCGTTATAAATTCTATTTCTTAGACATATTTGCATGACAATATGCACTAAATACAACAAGCGTCAAAACAAACCAAAACAAAACATTTTGAAGTAGAAACTTTAGGTATGTTATTGTTAATACAGATTTTGGAATAAATAAATAAAAAAATTAAAAAAATGTGTAGAAACGATACTTTTAAATGTAAAGTCTGTTTATTACCTTTTTAACCGACTTCAAAAAGGAGGAGGTTCTCAATTTGTCTGTATGCTTTTTATTAACTTTGCTTGCGTAGGTAGTTTTTGAGTTGGCTTCAATATTACGTATTTTTCCCACTTAGTAGTATCAAATGGACGATGTTTTATGTTACTCCGTCACTGTTATTTACATAGCAAGTAGTAGTATTCGAATTTGTGTGGGGGTAGAAACCACAACTAAAAAGTGAAAAATAAAAACTTTTTATAAGACACTGACTTCCAAAATTAAAGTTATTTTTCACTTTTAAGTGTTTTTTTTTTAAGTGTTGTTTTTTTTTTCTTAAAATGTTTTCTTTTATGCCAGCAACCTTTTCGTATTTTTTAAATAAGATAATCAAAACTTATAAACATGACATAATAACGACTTTGATCACCGGCATCGACACCGGTCAGATTTTTACAGAGAGGAACATCTTCACAATGAAATGAAATTGTTTATTCTGTAAATAGGATATTGGAATCACTTTTACACGTCATATTAAAAAATATAAAAAATTAGCTAGATGAGGTCGGCGTTTCCTATTTGACTACTCTGAGAAGAAAGGCCGAAACAAACTCAGAGATCACAGTCTCCCACTGTGTGGATCGCCCGGAGGACGCGGTGGCGCATACGGTGGAGGTACGCCCTGCTCGGGCGGAGCACCGCCGTGTCCTCGTGGAGGCAATTTGCGGCAATGACCTCTCGCGTCCGGCCCTGGTCCAGGCCATGGTACGGAGCGAGAGGGCATGGGAAGCCGTCACCTCTATTACGAAGCAGTAATGCTCGCGAAGGAGCGAGGAGGCGGAACGCGTGAGAGAGAGGCAAAGTTTGCGCCCTCACGCCCCTAACCGCCGCTTTTGGAGACACCCTGAGCATCGGGAATCCCAGGCGGATTCCCGGCCACCATAGGCGCGGGCTTGCGGACGGCGACCAATGGTTAGCTCGCCGTCCGATAAGGACCAGGCCCGGGTCGATGGCGTGTCGTGTTCCATGCGCACCTCATAGAGATGTCAGCACAATTGGCGGGGTTCGCTAGGATCGATGCCTGCCTGGTTGCGAGAATGTCCAAAACGGATACCGGGACCTTGGAACACGGGTGGGTTTTAGTCAGTAAAAGTCTGACATCCATTCCACCCAGAGCGGTAGAAGTCATTTGATGATTTCCCCCCTCAACAAAAAAAAGTCTATGTCTGGACTTTAAAAGAGGTCACAGTCTCTTTTAAAGTCCAGACATAATCATGGTCAAGCCATATGAGAATGCGTACCGTATCCAACATATTTATGCTTTATTTGTTGATACCTACACTAAATTGTGATCGAAACTCAAGATGTTAACAAGAATCGTGATAATAATACATCATTATTTATCAGTCAATTGTGAAGTTGACAAAACAGATCTATGTTTTTCTTTTTATTACGTGGAATTGTATTTAGTGAATTTTATGCTAGTGTGTTTATTCAATTTCGTATTGTTTCCATTTGAATTTGGTGTACGCAATATCGTATTCGGCTCGGAGGTAACAGGAATTTCATATTATTTTATCAATAGGTACAGTTTCTATTACTTGCATCTTGTGGTTCTGTTGAATATAAGCAAAATAGACTGCATATTGCTAGTATTAGGTATTGAATAAAATTCGAAACATACTGCTAATTGGAACTGCCTTTGAACTGCTTGGAGTGTAGCGCAACCTGTAACAAAAGAAAAAAAATTGAAATATGGTGACCTGGGTAAAAAGGGAACAAGCAACTTTGTATAGAGAAAAACTTATGCAGTAGAATAGCTTTATATTTCCAGTTATAACAATCAGAGATTGCACCGTCATCTTTTTATTTGAGGCAGTAAAAATCAACCATTGAACGTGTGTTCGGTACAATATTTGCAACCGAACAACTCGTCACTTTTGCCTGCTTGAATTTCCATAAATCAACCGCTAGTACGTGTTAGTACGTGTTCGGCTACCAATCGCGTAACTCAAACCAAACTAAATCAAACCATCTTAGTGCTAATTTAGCTAACATTTACCATTTTATAATTATAACCTTTAAACAATTCTATGTCGTATCACTAAACCATTGGTCGTAAACCAACAACCAAACTAATAGGTCTTCACCTATGAAATTGCCGTTTTGTATGAAAAAATTTAAACGATTTTTTTTCATGAATTTTTTATTTGTATTAATCGAAGTAATCACCCATGCAATCAATGCATCTTTGCCATCGCAGTGGCAGTTTATTGATGCCCTTCTTAAAGAAATCAGCTGGACGGGAGGCAACAAATTCTTCAAAGGCATTTTGTACTGCCTCTCGGGTATTGAATGTTTTTTCCCGCCAAGAAGTTATCCAAATTCTGGAAAAAGTAGTAGTCTGTAGGCGCAAGGTCTGGTGAGTAGGGCGGATAACGGAGAGCTTCCAACCCCAGTTCTTGCAACTTGGAGACCGTCTGCTGTGCAGTATGAGGTCGCGCGTTGTCGTGCAGGAGCAGCGGAGACGAGCGATTGACCAATGCTGGTTGGAGATGCGCCAGCTTCTCCATCATTGTGTTCAGTTCTTCACAGTACACATCTGCAGTAATGCTCACCCCGTTTGGTAAGAAGCTGTGATGAATCACACCGGCGCTAGACCACCAAACAGTGACCATCACTTTTCTAGGGGTAAGTTTTCGTTTAGGGCATTGTTTAGGTGCTGAACCAGGATCCAACCAACTTGCTGAGCGCTTGCGGTTATCAAACAGAATCCATTTTTCATCGCAGGTAACAATGCGGTTCAAAATTCCTTCATTTGTGTGTCTGTTGAGCAGTGCAAGGCACGTCTCGACGCGTACTTCGCGCTGGCGATCATTGAGTTCGTGGGGCACCCATTTGTCAAGCTTTTTTACCTTGCCAATTTGACGCAAATGGACCAATATTGTTTTGACGCTAACGTCGAAAGCTGCTGCTAATTCAGCCGTAGATTGTGTATCATCAGCTTCCACAATCGCCTTTAATTCGTCATTGTCGACCAAAGTCTTCGGACGACCGCGAGGTTCATTTTTCAGGTCGAAATTTCCAGAGCGGAAGCGAGCAAACCAATAACAGGTGGTGCGTTGGTTTGTAGTGTTAGCTCCGTAAACGTCGTTGATGTTGCGTGCCGCTTGTGCCGCGTTGCTGCCACGACGGTACTCATATTCCATAATTACTCGAATTTTTAACGTATCCATGATGACGAAAAAGATTGAAATGCGATGAAAATGTAACACTAATCAATAAAGAAATGACTACTTTTGGAAAAAAAAATCCATGTTTTTAAAATAAAATTAATTTGAAATTAGAATTCTTTGCCAAACAAAAATTATTTTGATTTGAAATGGCCAGTACTGCAGAACGGCAATTTCATAGGTAAAGACCATACCAAATATCAACCAACTCAGAAGTTAGTGCTAAACCAAGCAAGCGCTAACTTATACAACGTGTTTTCTCAACAAAAAATGCATTGGCAAGTCATATAATAATAACCAGTCTTGACAAACACATCGATGATGCATTTTGGTAAAAGTTAATTAATCGGGTGTAGGGTCACTGCTAAGTTTCGAACTACTTTCGAACGGACCCGTATCTACATTCACGAACTTAGAGAGTAGGTACTACCTACTTTGATTCACAAATAAACTCTTGAGATCCGCACAGACACCACGTGACGCAGTGTGATTATTTTGGCGCGGCTAACTAAAGGTTAATCGTTGCAAAAAATATGTGCCCGCGAGGTCTACTGTTCGCAGAACTACTAGTGGTAATAATTTAACACCATCCTCGAAATATACAAGGGAATTTTAAAGGGTTTCCGAGTTTGTGAATATGTCACGAGCCTTAAAAAGCATTTAAAATATGAAAAATCACGTCGATACATTTTAATCCTTTCAATCAAAGTCCACAGTCCGTCCCTGCACTCTCAACCCTCGTCATCTGTCGTAATGGCGGATTAAGTGGTGTTTTCCCGTGATAAACATGTTCTCAGTAAAAAATACATTAAGTTTCTCGCACATAATTGCGTATGGGCGTTACAAAAAGCTTTCAGTTGAGCAGCTCTACGAATGGTCCTGTGTTGAAAAAATTGTATTTATCCACTCGAATGGTTCTCTCGACTAACGAGTTGTAGGTCGTGGTTTCGAAACCAGCCAGGCGCTTTACTTTGTGTAAATAATTTAATCACCACTTCTCTTAAAACGGTGAAGGGAAACCAGCATATCTTAGAACCAAAAATTCGAAGACATGTGACATCTACCAAACCGTACTGAAGAGAGAGGCCTGTGTCCCTGCAGTGGGAACATTATAAGCTGATTATGTACCAAAATGTTCCTATTATAGTTGTATTCTGTGAATTATCCTGTGGTGAAAAATATTGTATTTTTCCACTCGAGTTGTCGCGATCTACTTGGCAAAAGCTTCTCTGCAAAGGCGACTAAGGGATTACATGAGTGGACAGCTGTATTTATTTACCATTTCTTTTATGTGTTGTGGTAATTTTGTTGGTCAGAAGGTAGGTATTAATAGAATACCAAATTGGATGTCGTATGTGTGTTAACTTTTTCAGATTTTTCATCTAATTTGTGGTTTTTAGATAAGCTTCAGCTTTTTCCCACCCTTGAAACTGAAGGATGGCAATATGATGATAATGTAATAATGTCAGTATAATGTACGCAACTAACTTAAATAAATACCCTTTGACAATTCTTGGTGATAGTTTGTTTAAATTTTTAGTTTGATGGCTAAGAGAAAAAAAAATATGAGGTCCTCTATCTACCCCTCCAAAGAAAACAACCTGGTTGAATAACCAACATTTTATTCAAAATTACATACAAACAGCAGAATTTCTAAAGTAAATACACAGACAACACTTCTAGCTTTATTTTTTTAAACAATATACAGAATTGAAGCGCTCTCCATCAAAACTACAATGTTTGCTCAACAAAATAAATGGAAAAATATGCGCGTTTTAACGCTGTAGGGTTTTTATAACCAATCTTATTCAATGTACATTAAATTACAATAAAGTTTGTTCTGTCGGGTGTTTCCCCGTGGACCCGGTGGGTTGACCCATTACCGGGTCCACGGGGAATTTTTTTCCCCGTGGTCCCATGGCATTAGGGATTGTCCGCTGGACTTCTGACTATATCGATACAAAATTAATTACAACCATGGAACCTACTTAGGATTAAATACAAATCTATAATAACAGCATAATATGTAGCTGCGTCAAAACAGATCTCATATTACAATCTTTTTCCTATGTTGTCATAATTAGTAGGATCTTTATCATTGTTCTCTTTTGTCATTTTGACTTTATTATTTAAAAGCAAGTACGCACTAAAATTGAATATAAGGTAAGGTGGAAAATAAGGTAAACATAATTAAACGAAAGAAAGGTAGTGTTTTGATACAAAACACATCAATACTACAAGCATACTGTTTATAAAAATAAATCATCTCTTTGGAACTGTTCTTTAAAACGGGAAAATCAGTGCAAAGGATCTATAACTATTAACAAAGTGCGTACCAATTGATTATTTTCTGAAATTTTAATGCTGGCTGTCGTATAGTAGTATAATTAAACATTTGTTTAACGTTTGTATTCCCATTCTTACAGGAACAGACTGTAATAAAAAACATATCTCATACATGTCCGGATATTAAATCAAATGAAGTAACCGAATCTCTAGATAGGTCGATCCCACGGTAAACTCTAATTGCGCGATGCAGGATTTTGTGTGACGTCAGGATTTTTGTGTGATGTCATGTTTTTGATGCGTAGTTCGCAAGTGGCGATGTAGATGCCGCCGTTCCAGGTATTTTTTTTGTTTCCAAGGATGGAATTATTTTTTTGTTCCCAAGGCTCAAATTATTTTTACAGCCAAATTGTGCGGCAAACATATATTCGTACTAGTGCTTTTTACTTTTCAGTCGTCAGCCCGACTTTGTTTTTGTTTAAAATCATACGTGTGAAGGACCTTCGGCCCTGACGCACACGGCGGTCGTCATTTCACAATGGATAGTAAAACATATCGACGGTTAAAAGGTAATAGGGCATAAGCGACATTTTGGTCGGAAATGAGTTATGAATGCCATCCTACTTAAAAAAATTCGCTCTATCGAATCCGCTTACTCCCACGGCTCTACAATGACTTTTTTGTCACTTATGCCCAAGCAAAAAACTGCGTTTTTGAAGTGTCATTTCGGTGTAACCAACAGAATTTTAGGCCTTTTTTACCCTTAAGGCGCTTGTACCCCTGTAAAAATAGCATCACTTTTGGTTTATAGTCGGTAATGTATTTTTACTTCTTACTGGCGTAGGGATTCCGGGTGCTTACGCCTCTTTACAATTAGCACCTATTTTGAAAGCTGGCACTTATGTCTCTTTACCTTTGTCGCCATAAACATTAAGCGTCGGTTATACCTTACTACCATTTACAAGTTTACAATACAGTTGTCGCTTATACGCAATTACTTAAATGTAATTTGATATTGGACTGTCGGTTATACCTTACTACCATGTACAAGCTAACAATACATTTGTCGCTTATACACAATTACTAAAATCAAATTTGATATTGAAATGTCTGTTATACCTTATTACCATTTACTATTTTAATATAACTTTGCCGCTTACGCCGTATTACTTTACAATGGTGGTTTACGAAATGGTGCTTACGCCAATTTGTATCCCGTTTTTGTACTCAAGTAGCTATTTAACGTGTCGCTTATTCCAAAATCAGTCGACCGCGTGCAGTGACGGCGAGAGCATGTGCGTTTAATTTTTGAAAAAAGTGCGCGGAAGTTCCTGTCAACGGTATGTTATTATTACCTATTTCTCTATGCTGTTTGGTAGTGAATGGTTGTGATTGATTACTAACTGAGTATGTACATAATTATAACGATGTTTATTATTTTGAATGGATCGTTTTAGGTCAAAATGGAAAGAAAAGATCGAAAAAGAGACATTCTGGAAATTGCTTTAAAAACATCGGGTATACGAAATCAGAAGAAATGTCGCAAAAGCCTTCTCTTCGAATTTGATAAGGTAAATTTTAATTGTTTTATAGTTTTGTTTGTGAACTTCAACGGTAGGTATAGTTTAGTAGGTCTAAACAAAACGTAATATAAACACCCATTGGGCGCTTTCACATTAGACGATAACGGTAACGGCACGGTATCGGGCCGATATCGTTCCGATTTCGGTATATGACATGATATCTATACTAATATTATAAAGCTGACGAGTTTGTTTTTTTGTTTGCTTAAACGGGGTAAACTCTGGAACTAAAAGTCGGATTCGAGTGTGTCAACTCATGCATGCCGCACGTCAAATGAGAACTTTGTGATTGTTTTTAACCCCCGACGCAAAAACGACGAATTGTTAAAGTTTGACGTGTTTGTGTATGTGTGTCTGTCTTTGGCATCGTAACTCCCGAACGGATGAAACGATTTTGATTTTGTTTTTTTGTTTGTTAAAATAAAATCCCTGGGGGTACTACACTACCCCCGGGTAATATAGGCTATATTACATCATGCTACGACCTACGGGAGCGGAGCAGTAATAAAAAATGCGGGTGAAACCGCGGAGGACAGCTAGTACCTAATAAATATTAATTGGTCAACATTCTGATATTATTAAAATAAATCCGTATTTTATATTCCATTACTTATTTTTATCAAGCTATCCTCAATAATAATGCAATGTTCTGAATGACTAATTATCTTTTAAAAATAAATCTATATTTTATATTTATTGTTTTTATCAAACTATCCTCAATATTAATGCAGTGTTCTCAATATCTTCACAATTACTAATTACCTTTTATAAAAGTATTACTATCTACATTTATGTTAGTTAAAATGCGCGCGGAAGCAAGTGGCGTCGCGTGGGACGACAGTCGTCCAACGCCCTCCACTCCCCTTCACCCCGCACTGTGACGTCACCCGATATCGGCCCGGCAATTTGTAACCGACGGTATCGTTGACGGTAACGGCACATTGTGAAAGCGTTTAGTAGTGATTGTATGAAACTACTAGTCCCACGGTATCGGGCCGATACCGTGCCGTTACCGTTATCGTCTAATGTGAAATTTTATTTATTTTTGTTAACACACACGTTGTGACAACTACTTGGTCTTTTATATAAGATAAGATAAATTTATTTGTCAAAAAGACATGTGTAGGAAATGTTTTTTTTGACAAATAAATTTATCTTATTTACGTAATAGCATTTATTTATAACTGTGTATTTGCTTAATAAATAATTATTGAAAAAACGAATTTTTATTTTCATTTAATCATCAACGATTTGGTTAGATTATAATGTAAAATAGTAATGTAGGTAAGTAATCTAGTAATTTGGCATGTGTGAACAAATTTTACCTGACATATCGTAGGCCTAACCTAATTAAACCACAGCTATATCCCTAATCTTTTGAGCTATGTTAACTATAAGGACATTTAAACAAATAAGGCTTTAAAGCCTACATTATCATTAGCTTACTACCTAAATCCTACTCTAGTACTTTTCGTCTGAAAAGTACCTGCCTAATATCTGGAGACCAGCTATGTTAACTCTTATTTTAAAGGAGAATCATGTTGGTTGTGATTCTATTATTTTAAAAACTGACATTTAATCCTCGTTACCAGTTGGCCAAATAATGCCGTATGTTGGATGTTCTCGTTTTCCTCTTGATATTGAAATCATGATGTGTGGAAGTATCATGTTACCTTTTTTCCAATCCACTTATAGTTTCGCTAATGTCTAACACCCTGAAGATGTTTTTGCTAAGCACTGTTTCTTATGTTCCATTACCTTATAGCATAATAATTTGAATCGTCACTTATCCTTCTTTACCCATTTAAATTATTCGACAGTCATGTGACATATTCCCTATTACCTCTTGGCATGAGGATATCAAATGTAGCTAAGTCTTCTATACTCTTCGTTTTTTTTTGTGTAGATGTAACTTATGCCTAATTACCTCATAAGGAAAATAAGATCAATTGATCTAAGCGACATAAAACCACATAAAACAACGTCGAATCAAATAAATAAAAGTGCTAATTAATGCCTTAATTTTTTTTAAATCTAGAGCTGTTTCCAGTTTCACAATATGACAATAAATAAAAAAGTTATGTCAATTTTTCTACAATTTCAAACTTTAAACTGCTCTCCTGAACAATTCGGTTTTTGTTGCTTATCCCCTATTACCTTTTAACCGTCGATATGATGCACATGCGTAAGATGATTTCTGACTCGTGTCAGCTGATAGACTCCCTCGTGAATCAAAATACCACTCGTCGGAAATCAACTACTTTCCGCACTTATTTTCAAATAACTAGTTTGCTCATAAATTAGTAAACTTTATTTTATGTAACTGATGGTTTTCATTTTCTATCGATATACTTAGTCAGAAGTTCGTACAATCCGTAATGGGACCACGGGTAATGAAATTTCCCACACACTCGTTCTGTCTGAAATAGTTCAACCAAATAGAGTAATATCGTGCTATAGTCCGCGCGACTGCTAGTTACCGCCGTCATTCAGGTTAAACTCTTACGGAGTAATTCACGAAATAATTAGTAGTACTTTCAACTGTATTTAGAAGGTTCACCAGGTATGTCACCAGGTTTTCCTAGAATTATTGTTTTATTGCCTAATTGGAAAAATCGTCGACAAAAATTGAGGTAATAAAATAAACCTCAATTGTTAAATTAAAAAAAAAACATTATTGTGATTTAAAGGTAGAATTTTGGGTATTAAAATAATTAAATCATCATTTCAGATGAAAGACGTTCACTGTTGGACATAACCGGCCAAGCACCGCCACTTCGACTGGTTCTGTGCTTCTCGCATCCAGCGTATTCCTGCGGCCTTCACCAGGTCATCAGTCCACCTTGTGGGGGTCTTCCAACGCTACCTCTTCCGGTACGCGGTTGCCACTCCAGAACCTTTCAGCCCATCGGCCATCTGTTCAAAATAATCAAATGAAAGCACTTTGTAAGTTGCACTATAAATTGGCATCCACAGGTACATTTTCTGACCCATTTGTTTACATTTTGATCTGTAACTTTAGGAACATACTATAGAGCTAGACGTCTATACGTGACTAATGTCAGTTTCAAACCTGTCATTTTACTACGGCATGACTTATTCCCTTATCCCTGCGTCCTAACCGAAAGCGACTGTCGCGCGAATACACGATTACGTGATCGTTTACGCGAACATACACATACGCGACATCGCTGATCGCACGACTACGTCATATTCACATAAAAAAGCTCGATGAATGCTTGCTCACGTGACAGTCGCTTTCGGTTAGGACACAGCCAATGAGCTCGCCCTTGATATACAACAAGAAGGTAGATTAACAGGGCAATCAGGCTGGTGGATAAATAGTGCAAAATTCATAAGAAAATATATATATTGATTTATATTTTATCTGAAAAGAAAGGAGCCCTCTTAAACAAACTGCGACAAAGTTGACCTCACACCCTTCCCTATAAATTCCGTCCACTCTTACAAGTTCTGAAAAAATAAATTCTGTTCCCGCACTCCGTAAATAAGTAATTTGAAAATATATTTCCATCGCTTTATAACACATGACAAGAATTGCGGCGGATACACGATTAAATCCTTCCAGATAGCCGATTAACTTCTCAATTACAATATGGAACGCGCCACAATGCGTAACCGACGCGCATTCATGTCAACTCGCCCAATGAGGCGTCAACGCGCGGAATATTTAAATCGACCCGCGGTATATCGGTGTTCAGGGTTGGTAGGTGAGAATTATGGAAAAGTCAAGATACTTATGATGTCAGTGTTTATCCGGTGATGGTCATTATAGGAGAACAATTTTATTGAGGATCTCTAAAGATGGAAGAGACTAAAAAGCACTATGGAAGTTTAGTCAGACTGAGAAGGTCATCTCTGGCTTGTCAAAGGTTTTATTTATACCCCTGCAAGTTTGGCATTTGGCCTAAGTTAAGACTTTAGTTTTATAATAATTATGACTGGTACTCAGCTGCATCCGGTTAGACTGGAAGCCGACCCCAACATAGTTGGGAAAAGGCTAGGCAGATTGATTGATTATTTATGAACAGGACCAACCAGCATGCATGATCGGTTTCAAAATTAATTAAAGAAAGTAATAGGTATTACAAAGACGGTGTTTAGATCCAAGTTTAGTAAATTAACATCTCTTAAAACAAACATTACTTTCAATTATTCTCATTTAAATGCTGGGATATACCAAAATTTTCTTCCGACCAATTTTCAAGTCCAAGATTAATTTTAAGACTAATTTTTGGCAGCCCTATCCCCGTGATAGGCCATCATTGTAGTAAACCACGATGTGTAGTATAAACGGGGATGGCTGACATTTGGCGTAGTGCGTGAACGCCGCGTATGGAATACCAATATGTACCAACTGGTATGTATCTATCATAATGATATACTATTTTTTTGGCTGTAACATATAGCTCCCTATAAGGTTGTTATATTTGCGACGTTTGAGGTTTTCTGCTCCTGTAGCACAGCTGCAACCCCCAGCACAGCCCACCGTGTTAGGAAGATGGTTTTTGGATACTGATAATAGGGTATGTTTTAGTGTCAAAGAAACACAATGCAACTTTATTTTTTTACTAGCTACGTCCCCTCTAGGATTCATCTGCTCCATCTAACATCGTCCTTAGAAAAACATGCCCAGCTCACTGCCACTTCAGTGTGCTTACCCTGCAAGCTATGTCGGTAAATCCGGTTCTTTTCCAGATCATTTTAGAATTCGAGACCGCGTATTGGTATGCGTAGCGTGTGACCCCCTCCCCAGCTAGATGGACCGAAAACCTTATGAACGTGGCTGGGACAGACTGCATGCGGAAAGCGGAGGACAGGGTGTAGCTTGGGTGCGCGCATGCGCATGCGCAGCTTGGGAGAGGCCAGCAGTGGACTATCGGAATAGAAAGTATCCTATGTCCCAGATCATGGTCTACCCATGTGCCTTTCATCCAAATCCGTTCAGCCGTTTTAGCGTGAAAGCGTAACAAACAAACAAACTCACTTCAGCATTTATATTATTAGTTAGAATAAAATAATAATAATACTTAAGATTAGGATTATTAATTATTATTACTAGTTTAGATTTATAACGAGTATTTTGATTTTAACTTAAATATAACTGTCGAATTGTAAGTTTACTATACACCGCTGCCTAACCCTACGGGGATTACGAGCGTGTTGTTATGTGTGGCTTTATTTTATTTTTACCCGACTACGGCGAAGAAAAAGGGAGGGTTATGATTTTGACCGGTATGTATGTATGTATGTTCATCTGTTCCCTCATATCTTGTAAACGACTCATCACAATTTGAAAAATGAAGTATCTTTGGAAGCGTCTTGATTGTCCGCTGGTTATAGGCTATGTGACGTCACATTAAATTTAAATTGGCGCCCTCTAGAGGACATAAAGTGAGGAACTAAAAAAAAAAATGTAATCGTACCATGTTGGGTATCAAATGAAAGGGCTTAATGAGCACATTTCAAAAATATATATATTATAACCCCAAAAGTTCACGTAATCTGTTTGATTTATGCCCTAACACGTGTGACTCCGGATTTTTAATTTGTCTGTCTGTGGTCTCTTGTTTATACCCTTTTAGTCGTAGTTGGGTTTTAGTTTTTATTATGACAAACTTTATATTAGCTTGCTTTGTTCGTATCTGAGGCCCTAGACAATGTGACATTCTATCAGCAATAACGATGATGGAAAAGGCAAAAATGTATAGGACTGACATAAGCTATCGAAAAGCTTATGTCAATTCTGTTGAAAGTCGTTGTAGAAAAACGAAACGCTTTCGAAGCGATAGTCACTTGTCTAGGCCCTCTGATTCCAGTTACTCGTATCGACATACATTTTTCCAGCTCTTCCTGCACCCTAATTGCGTGACACACCATCAATCATAATCTGAGTCATTTTGAATATTATTGCTGCATATGTTCGAAAAATTTGTCAGCTCAAAAATTTAAATAACGCAATGAATGTTGTTAAACTGCCAAAATGAAATTGATTGTACTGAAACTTGGCATACTTATATAACTTCTTTAGGTCACTAAAAGCTTGTTTTAAAAAAAGATTTTTACGTATATTTTTCATATGAAATCCGTGGTCAAGCAAAATACACTTAATTCTGTATGGAATTTACAGATACAGCTTTACCAACGCATAAAGATTAATTGAGCTCATTACTCAGTAACTCATCTTACAAATACCAAAGATTTTGAAATGACCTACAAACCACAAAAAGATAGGTAAAACTTTTTTTTTTTTTTTTTTGATATTTGGAAATCGTCAAATGATTTCGCTCTGGGCGGAGTGGAAGGGCGTGTCAGACTTTTACTGACCCACCCGTGTTCCTTCAGTTGCCTATTGCCAAGGTATCCCTTTCGGACTTTCTGGCAACCCTGAAAGATGGAACACCTTGTTTATTTTATTTCCAAGTACCTGGGCGACCGAACTCTGCTTGGTTGAAAATAGAGAAAACGATTTTTCCCAGATATAAGACCTTGCTAGATCGATTATTCGCCCCCGTAAACCCCTATATTACAACTTTCATCGAAATCGTTAGAGCCGTTTTCGAGAACGTCATTAAAAATAAATATTTATACAAATATTGTTCTTTTAATAATATAGGATACAGTCATCATTTTTAACTGTTAAAAAAAAATAACATCGGAAGTATGACTCTTAACAACTGCAGTAAGTAGTCAAATGTTTCAGCAATAACGATGATTTAAAGATGGCTATAAAATACAAAACTTGCTTAAACTAACCACCAACAATTCTATTAGAATAGCGGTCACGCGAACGGAACTGCGGGCAAATGCTTGTATTATTATATGTTCGGGGAAAATTCAGGCTACATAATACACTGCCTTGCTTACATGATTTATGCCTCGGAAAAAGCAACTGTAAGTAAGCGATGGAAATGTATGTTTGATAATGTCTAGAATATGATTTAAAATTGATTTAAAAGTCAGATTTTTGTAATGAATATCCACGTTATGAACAAACAGAATTGAAAAAAGAAAAGAGGGGATGAGGGCATTCTTTATGTCTTCATTTTCACTACGAGGAATTATTTTGTCCGGAGTAAAGTCCTCGCTTATCCCATCCATATCAATAAAGGTAGATTATCAATTAATCATCTCAGCCTATCGCAGTCCACTGCTGGGCATATTCGTCTAACAGGATCCGCCACAACACTCTATCCTCCGCCTTCCACATCCAGTCTGTGGGAAGGCACATTTTTGCACCCCGGGACTCGTCTGCCCCACCGGCTATCGGTCCTAAATTATCATCATCCAAAGCAATGCCTTGATACTTTTAACAATACTTTTTACAACAAAAAATAAATTTCACGATATATTTTTTTAACTGAATCTGAAACAGCAAGTACTCTATATGCCCATAATAACGTCCATATTATTATTATGTGAATAGCAGCACTCACCAGTAAAACATAAGTTCTTTTATAATCCACCAAGCTTGAAAAATGCATTTCCAATCACAGAGAGTATTTCTATAGCCTTTTATCATTTTGTATGTGCACAGTATGAATTAAAAATGTGAAGTAATTTTTGTAAATGACTCTGATCATGGCAATAATAATGTACGTTTTCAGGGTTCCGTAGCCAAATGTTAAAAACGGAACTCTTATAATTTCGTTTTGTGCAAAATACGAAATTTCGAAGACTTGTGACATCGACCAGCGCACCGCACTGGGCCAGCATGGTAGATTACACGTAGAGTTGACATTTTTATCATCGATTTTTCGAGAAATTCTATGGCATAAAAAAAAATATTGCTGTCGATAAATATACTGTGCATACGTAAACTTCATTCCAATAAATTACGGAACCCATCACTATACGATGTTTGACACGTACTGGGCCCTTTTTTATATAGTACAATAATTATGTGTGTGAGCAGTATGTATTAAAAATGTAAAGCAATTTTTACATATGACTCTGTTCAAGGCAAAATAATATAATATATATATATATATATATATTTTTTTTTTTTGTTAATTTAGACGACTTCGTTAAATTGAAACTAGCTTAGACGCTTTGCTCGAAGCTGGCTGCACATTAGGTTTACCTTGAGTTAGTGTCAATCGTATTGCGGTATCTGCATTACGGTAAGATGAACAGTATGCTTCGATGCCTCGCCTGGAGCAAGTTAACAAAAGAATTTCAAACATGATATGACTGTATACCAAACAGTGACGGATGAACATATTGTGTTCAAAAACGGTTAAGAAAAACATCGTGAGGAAACCGGCATGCCTGACAGATATTTCTCGACGGCATGTGAATCCAAGTCAGAGGCCCATGGGCGGCTTTAAAACGCTGACACCAGGTTAGTCGCTAACCATACGAAAAGAAGAAGAACAACACATCTTTTATGTCTCGATGTCTTAAGTAATTCCATATAAAACTGACTTATTTATAAATTAATTAAAAAAATTAATAAAATTATTAATTACTTGCTTCCGCCCGCGGCTTCGCCCACGTGGTATGTCCTTCCGCGTGGTATGTCCATCCTATGTCCTTTCTCAGGCTCTAGACTATCTGTGTACCAAATTTCATTTAAATCGGTTCAGTAGTTTTGGCGTGAAAGCGCGACAGACAGACAGACAGAGTTACTTTCGCATTTTTTGTATAAGTAAGGATAAAATTTAATAAAACCGGTATTGACGGTGCATAATTATTATAACATAAAACACTAGTCAGCGTATGTGTCTATAATAACGTCCATATCTGAACATCAGCAGTAAAGTTTCAGGCGATTAACCGCGTGCATTTAATATTTCAGGTTGTTGAACACGTTTTTACGAGACCTCCTCCCCTTCTGACGTCAAGTTAATCGAAGTGGCCTCGTATGTGGTTAAGTATTTCAAGTGCGATATATCTACATAAGATTCAAGTTTGGAATTTTCTGCAAATTGGAATCATTCCAACCTTGTCTAAAATATATATATATATTTGGAACGAAGTTCTTTAATGCGACTTGCAAATAGGCAGAAATCGTTACGCTAAACACAGGCAAACCCTGAAACGTCCACGTAACCAAGTCATTATAACAACCTGTTCCAGTAAAAATTGAATATTATTTTAAATCTTTGTTGCGATGCAAAAGCGGTTACCGGAATACACGGGGGACAAAGGCGAAAATGTCCAATTTCACTCCGGAATTGTTTTGCTAAAAATATTTTTATTTTTTTTGCCAACATGTCCACGTTTTCACGCCGTGTGAACGCGCCTACAGTTTCGCTAAAGGGAATATTTTAAGTTGTTGTATCAGCTTTATGTACTGGTTAAACTATTTTATTTTTTGTTTTTGTATCCGAATGGAAGAGTTACGGAGTTAATTGAGTGGAATATGAAGGTATACGTGATGGAATATACGAATAATGAAAAAAACAACCTGAAAGTTTCCCCGTGCAGTGAGAAAACCTCTTCTGAAATTGAGAATGAATGAAGCACCACGCTTGCTAACTGTGTATTGGTGTTTTTTATTCAGACATAAACTATTACGGTTTTTACTAACAAAACATTTAAAATAAATATCTTATGTGATAAAGAACAGATATTGTGTTTAAGATATATTAAAATGATTTTTTCCATTAAATACAAATATGATAAAGTACACATTTCTATTTGAGTAGACACAGCGTATAATGTAATAATCTTTTATTTTGTTACAGTAAATAAAACCATTCGGGGTCGCTACGTAAGCTGTGAGAATACGAATATTTACTCTCAATGTTAGATTGAATTCATAGGAGTGAGCGGGCGCGATGTAATGAAGCAAGTATATTTTATTCTAAGCTCGGTTTAATATGGTAGAAAAAGTCATAAGGCAATCGTACCATAATTAGAGATTATAATGTACATGTTTTAGGCGAAAGCTTCAAGGAAATCCCGAAAAGCGCCCGCGAAATTTAAATTTTCATACGTTTTTTGCAGGTCAGTAGCTAATGTGTTTGAGTGTGTGTGTGTGTTTTTTGTGTATGTATACACTTAAATGAACTTAGAGAGTTGTATTGCTGATTGTATTGTTTATAATTTTGTAAATCCATATTTGTTACGGTCGCCAATCATATTTTAATCAACATACAACCAGATACTGACCTGCAAATTGCAAAAAACCTAAGATTTGAATTTTGCAGGCTACCTTATCGCATCTCCGTTAGGCTAAACTCGTGAAAATAATTATATTTGTTGTGATTAAATACTTTGATAAGCATCATACTACAACGATTAGATATTTCATTGAAATGTTTCATTTAAAACATTGCATAATCAGCCTATAATGTTCCCACTGCTGGAACACAGGCCTCCTCTCTTCGAGATAGAGTGGGCTGTAATCTACCGTGCAGGTCCAGTGCGGGTTGGAAGATGTCACATATTTTCGAAATTTTGTTTCAAGCTCTATGCCGGTTTCCTCACGATGTCTTTCTTCACCGTTTTGAGAGAACTGAGGGCCTAGACAAGTGACATTCGCTTCGAAAGCGTTTCGTATTTCTACATGACTTTCAACAGGATTGACTTAAGTTTTTCGACAACTTATGTCAGTCCTATAGATTTTTGCGTTTTCCATCATCGTTATCGTTGATAGAATGTCACTTTGACTAGGGCCTCTGCTCCCCATTCAAATTATTAATAGTAGGTATTTAATTTATCAATTTTCCTTTTTTAATCGCTACCACGCCCGCTCTTCTTTTGTCCTGTACCGCTGTGCGAATCCAATCTGAAGGTCACGTTTCGTCTTATGTCAAACGATATTTTATTTCAAACATCATTTACACGTTCTTGTAACATTTCATTTTTATTATTTATATTTTTTTTCTTTTAATTTTTGGCATTAAAATAAATTAGATTCAATATATTTTAGTTAAACGGCACTGTTCGGTATCACGATTATCGATAGTTTGTTCTTTCCAAGGTAAAACTTTTTGCTTTCGATTTGTCATTGTCATTATAATTGAGTCCAAGGTAAAGAATTTCAAGGAACAGAGGCAAGGTCTGGTTTCTCTAACTTTTACTGGCAACAAGTCCATCTTTTCTTTCCTATTCCTATTTATATTCTTATAATTTCGAGTAAAACATACCGACATTTCATAAATTATTCTGGAAAAATAATAGCTGTTTGCGCACTTAATCACTCAATCTTTAAGGCAAAAAAAAAAACATAAAAATATATCAATAAAAGTATTATGAAGTTAGGGATAAATTATAAACCCGATCACTGAAAAAGACGTAACTGATCCTTTAAGAGGGCCATCACACTCGAAGTCTTTAAAAAAAACACGATATAATTAAAGTTTTTTTCTACAAGAAAACGCGAAGCGCTGAATTCCCACATGCATATACATAATGTTCTACAATTCTAACTGTACCCGCTACCAACACCTTTGTGGGACCGTAAAACTAATGTTAGTCCATTCGGACGTCCATGGCTAGCATTGAATCCACTGATTATAGTTCCTGCAGTTAAATGTGCTCTATGTTAGAGGTAATGTGGAAAGTCTGTGAGCATACATTGTACTTACATGTTGTATTTGCTCTGGTTTCAAAAGTACCTACGTCGAAAACCTGGTTTAAAGTTGAATGAGGATGTTTTGTTTTCTGATAAACGAAACAAAATAATAAAATTTTTATCTTCTTTATTTCATTATTTATATAATTATAAATTATATTTTTAAATATTAGAATTAAAAAATATAAAAATAGTAGCCCACCGGTATCGGGAACAGGATACACGCTACTGGCGGTCAGGGTTCCAGAGAGACTAGAACAACCTCCAAGCAATGCGAGCCGTATCCAAAAGTACCTCTTTCTGAATCCAGCTGCCCAACGCGAGCCTCCCTCTCTCCCTCTCTGGGTGTTGGTCGAGGCTCTTAACAATTAAACCATTGGCTGATACGACTATCGGCAAAATGATTGCTGAGTCCTTGAATGCAGAACTTGGTTGCTTTTAATTTTCGATTATTCAACTCATTTTTTAATAAATCGATAATTGCTTCATATTTTGCAATATGTGATCGCGCTCTTCTATGCAATCCGACAGTTACCGAGGTTAAACTGTTACAAGCTTTGAAAGTAAACATACCCGTAACTATGCAGAAGAATTTGTTAACAACCAAATTGAATGTTAGTAAACCGTCCGTCCTGAGTACATTACACTCAAGTCATAGGTCTTGGCCTATTTACCCATCCCGACGTTACAAGCTGAGAAAAATAGCTGGTTCCAGCTTTAAAACTGGGTCGCAAGCTTATCTCACGAAAAATTGCAACCCACTCCTGTAAGGAAATGCAACGATTTTTTAAACATTTCACTCCAGTTCCCAGTGGAGCGGAAACAATTTGTATTTATATTACAATCAATCTTTAGTAGAGGCGTTATCATTCGCAGCTGACTTACTGTGCGAACAAATTGCCCAATAAATTGTTGGTGCGTCACCGGAGTAAAGCCCGCACACGTACGAGTATGTATGCTATTTTGTATAAAATGAAATTCGGAAAATAGATTTTTGTGTTTTATGCATTTTTTTTTTGTTTTTGTTTTCCGATGAGTATCCGGTTCGATGGTTTTATAGCTTTTATGATGAAATGTATCCGATAATTTACTTTTGAAATTGAACAATATATTTTTCCAACATTTGCAGAAACGTTTCCTGAATAAAACCAAAAAGCTTGTTTACATTTTATAAATTTTTTTTTGACATTACGTAACTGACCTTTGTTTTTAATTTTTAATGTTCAAACCATAATAACTTTACTAGTAAATACTAGTAAAGTTATAAGTTATATAGTTAGTTAGTACTAACTTTACTAGTAAATACTAGTAAAGTTATTATGGTATTAATTAATAAGTTTGTTCTATACGAAGATCAGGGTCTTTTCAAAAAAAGATCTCGCAATTATAGGATTGTGAACCATTATTCCAGATAATGGATGTCCCACGCTGGGAAATACACTAAAATTCCTATCATGAAGCCATTACATACTTACACGTGACATGTTTTATTGCCGGCGGGTATAATGATGGTGCAATATTCTTATAGAACTGCAAACTAGTAAGTAGTTTATGTTCCTTGTGGCAAAGAAAAGCTTATTCCACCAATTAAGCCAATTAAATGCTGTGATATTATAGCATGAACTATATAAAGAAAATGGGGGCGACCATCAGTCCCTCAGCCTACAGTCATCAGTGAAAGTGCATAGGTAGCGGTCGGTGGGAAACTCGTACCTTCAACAGGGACAGTTTTTACAGGACAGATACCAATTTCTTCGATACTTTTGTATCGTGAAAGTCTCTAAAATACTCTACATATTGTCTAGAACAGCTTTTTTAGACCTTCCAAAAGAATATGGAAAGCTCGCGAAAACATCATCTCAAAATGGCTAACAGGCGCCAAACATTTAACAAATAACACGCACTCAAATTCATGTCCTCGTTTATCCGAGAGCATCATTGGTGTCGGTTTAAAAGACCACAGGAGGGTCGGTTTGAAATGAAGACATCTGTCAGAGGGTTAAAGGATACCGGTTCCGGCGACCCCGGAAATTTGACTCGCGCGGTTGCCAAATAAATTATAAAAAATATGTTCTGTTTTTCACGGAGCATATTTCGCAATTTATGGGGTTCAGGTTGAGTTGTTTATGGGTTGAAAGTGATAATGTTTATAAATAAGTCCAGCTATTTGTTTGTTTATTTTTTTTTAAATATGTAAGTACAATTTTCTCACGATTTAGTACGATTACGATACGATACGATTTTTCATTATTTTGCCTGCCTTTAGCACACAAGAGATGTTGTTACATCGAGGTTTTCAATGGAACTGGAACCAAATGGTTATTGAGGTTGGAGCCCAAGGAGAAGAGCTGAAAGATGAAGAACTGGTGCGTAAAGGGACACAGAAATTTTGTTCATTTTAATCAAACTAAGTTATAAAATTCAACAAACAAATTCATTATTTTGTCTTTCCTCGTATGTAGGCTCATATCGGGAAATTTCTAACTGTACAGGAGGCTGTCGGCGTTAAATGCCTCGACGTACCTACAAAATCATGATCATTTATGTAGGCTTTGAATTATCTGATGTTAATCCTGAATACTAGAGAAAGAAACAACCGATTACATGAACCCTAATTGCATAACACACGATAAATCTCAATCGTTTTAATTTTGACAGTTCAACAACATTCATTGCGTTATTTACTTTGTTGAGCAGATACATTTTTCGAACATAATTATGAAGCAATGGATTAGCAACATCATTCAAAATTATTCAGATTGTTATTGATCGTGTGTTACGCTATGGAAGTGCTTTTTTTTTTGAGCTTGGGTAATCTTCAAATTACTTCTCCCGCTCTGGGCGTAGCGGGAGGGCGTGTTAGACTTTTACTGACTAAAACCCACCCGTGTTCCTTCAGTTGCCTGTTGCCAAGGTCCCGGTATCCCTTTCGGACTTTCCCGCAACCCTGGCAGGGCTATTAGAGTGCTGGAATCATAATAGTGCTTACGCAAGTAACTCTTGGAACTTAAACTACTTACCAATTTCACGACTCCTTTATCAAATCTAAAACTTGTGTCTTAAATCGGTTAGTGCTATTCTAACGAACATAAAACAGGTATGTATTAAACTCAGGGTAAGTCAACAATTAACTTTTAGTGCAGTGTATGTATGGTCCAAGTCATAAAGCAATCACGTTATATCTTTTATTTCAAAATTTTAGCATTTTTTTTTCACCTTTTATCAATATGACAATCTGCTTAATATATTAGATAAATTGAGTCTTGATAAAAAAAAAACCTACCTTCATTTTTCGGATATCGCTTTCACATGTCATCATCATTATCTGACAACCAGTCTTACTAAAGGGTATCTATCGTGTTACCCAGACATTACGTTGTGGAAATCAGATGGGCAGTCGTTCCAAGTGAAATACTATCATTCAGCTGCATCCAGTTAAGACTGGAAGCTGACCCCAGCATAAGTGACAAAAGGCTAGGCAAGTGATGATTTTTTGCATGATGATATAAATACTCAACACTCGACAAGAGTGTCATTAGTGGTGTGCCTAGCTGAGTTGTTCAAATGTTATATCTCAGGATTTATTTTATAACGAGCCCGTGGCTTCGCCCGCTTAACAAATTATATAGTAAAACCTTCCTCGAGAACCACTCTATCCATTGGTGAAAACAGCATGAAAATCAGTGCCGTAGTTTTTGAGTTTATCGCGAACATACAGATAGACAGACGCGGCGGAGGACTTTGTTTATGTGTGATAAGGGTAAGGCGTGTTTTTTTTGTGACAAAATTTGAGCAACTCACACATATTTTTGTCTGAACGTGGTTTGAACACTTTCTACACGTAAGCAAAGATTTATTAACATAAGAACAACGATAGTCAGATAGTCAAATAAATTATTCATACTTTGGCCATAGAAACCAAGTACCAATAAGCAACGTACATATGCATACAAATATTGTAAGGTTATAAGGTAGTAAAGCAAGCTGCGACGCTGCCTGACATTTCGACTTTATGATGTATTATACTCAAACGTTAGATTGTACTAAACAGAGGTGTAAAAACCACCAAATGTTCTGACATTGTTACTTTGGAATTTGTATTGTTTGATTAACAACTGCGTATGTAGGTATTGTATGTAGGTTGAGCTCGTATTGACACAACATAGTCAAAATAGAATACCCAGCATAAAGGACATCATTCGTTTTGGGCTAAATTGTGAAAGTGTCGGCCAACCAAAAAAACATATATATTCCATTAGAGCATGTTATTCTCTTCACTTTTCACTGTGAGACCAAATCTGTAGGGCAATTCCCTGCGCTGTTATACGATTTTGAAAAATATTGTTTTCAGTATGTTTTAGTTAAAATAATTAAAAGAAATCTTATTAAAGTAATAGGTTGTAGTAATAAAAAATTAAGAGAAAAACGTACTCTTTCAGAATATAGCTTTTTGTTTTGTTTGGCCGGCACTTTTACATTATATAGCCCAAAAAGTTATGGACGGTGAATGACCTCCTTTGGTGTCCTTAATTATAGGCTTCGGCCTAGTTTAGGCACCAATTTCTCACAAAAAAAATATTTTACTTACGTAAACATCTCATAGTATTATTCGTTCCTTACCCGTGGTCCCTCCCTGGAAGATACCGCGGGTATTTTTTTTACCCGTTGTCCCTCCGAGAAGTATAATGCTGCCAAATTAAAATAGTAGTCCCTCCCGGAAGGTACCGTCCCTCCGAGAAATACAATGCTGCCGAATTAAAATTGTACCTAAGTCAAGTCAGAATACAATCAAATGACTTTGATTTTGTTATGACTAAACTTATTCTTTCATATGTATTTTTATGGAAGAGATTAAAAAAAAAAAAGTTATTATTCTAAATCTCCTAATTAGAAGGCCGTAAAGGACAACAACTAATATGGAGAACCCTGTAAGAGTCTTGTAATAATCACAAACGTTGCAATCTTTATTTCCAGCGGTCATACTATGGCAGCCATGGTATGACTACCAATGGCAGCCCATAGCATGGCTGTGGTCTCATAATTATCCTGGCCCATGTGCCACAAAAATGCAGCCATAGTGACCTTTTTGCTGCACCCGAGAAGTAGCAAAATATTTGTGCCAAACTGTGTAACAAAATTTAATTCAATCACTATGGCAGAATGTCATGATCTATGTCGCTCATCAAAATCATAATATCGAACATTTATAATCTAAACAGTAAAGTTTCACAATACGAAAGTTTCAGTATTCTTCTTGTGAAGTTCTTCAAACTTTTTTCATAAAGAAATATCGGAGTTGGTTCAAGTATGCTATTCAGTAGTACTAGAACTATTATGTCTAGACATATTCAGAGTAAAACTTCAAATGACTAATTAAGGCATGAAAAGTTTTTGGTTTGGATACCAAAATACGTTCGTTTATTTAGAAAAGTTTCGAAATGAGTACTGTATACCACTATTTAATTTTTTTGGGATATTCAATGAGATGAATAATTATAATTTATGAGCATTTCATAAAGTACTTACTGTCTTGTTATTAACTATGTAAAGATATTTAGAAGCTTATCTCAAATTTAACTAAACACTTCAATATTTTCTAGACAATCGACAAAAAATACCTACATTGCACTGCGTTTACATAAAAATGGTCACCAAAAAATTACTGACCAAATCGATCAACGAAACAAATCCTGGTGTTTTATACCTGTACAATTTATAATCTTTCTGAATCAAAATAATAATCTTTTAAATTGAAATATTTCCTCCCATGTTTTGCCAAGTAACGAAAGCTGGTGCAATTTCAAATATTATCAGTAATTTTTCAATATAATTGTCTCTTTGTCCGTGTTAGGCCAGCCTTTATCCCTGTCCTTTCATAAATGTATCTTTCAAAATCATTCTAATTCCTAAAATAGAAATAACTGTGGCGGTATCTACATCGCCACATGCGAACTACGCATCAAAGAGCTGACGTCAGATAGACGTCACATAATTCCTGCATCGCGCAATTAAAGTTTACCGTGCAGTGGACATATATACAAGAACCCAAGATCAATCGTTGGGCAGTTGCCCGCCAGACACAACAAACGTCTGGTTGGAGGATCCTCCCTTTTCTATGGTGGATGAGTGAACTTTACACCCTGTTCCTCATACCCCTAAATTGGTGACCCCGAATATGAACGTCAGCGCAGCCTTCGTGCAAGTACTCTAGCGTGACGTCATCATCATTACTCCCGCAAGCTTTCAGTGAGGCGAGTTACACAGCCAAGCCAACACCCGAGGCGTCAACGGGTATCCTGACCACAAGCATGCAGCGAACGCGTATTCTTGGTCATCACCCTCAGCCTCATCACCCCGACCCACTGGGGAATCACCTCAATCACCTCATCACCCCGACCCACTGGGGAATTACCGTAATCACCTCATCACCCCGACCCACTGGGGAATCACCCCAATCACCACAACCGCCGCAAACAGTTCCGACCCACCGCGAACAATGCGGCGGTTCCGACTCACTGGAACCACAACTGGCACTCGCAAGCATCGCAAGAGACAAGACTGCCCACTATCGACCTCCGGTCTCCGGAGGGGAGTGATGTGGCGGTATCTACATCGCCACATGCGAACTACGCATCAAAGACCTGACGTCAGACAGACGTCACATAAATCCTGCATCACGCAATTAAAGTTTACCGTGCAGTGGACATATATACAAGAACCCAAGATCAATCGTTGGGCAGTTGCCCGCCAGACACAACAAACGTCTGGTTGGAGGATCCTCCCTTTTCTATGGTGGATGAGTGAACTTTACACCCTGTTCCTCATACCCCTAAATAACGATAAACTATCTAACCTACGATGTTTTATACCACTATTTAGGTAGCCCTTACTAATGTGGTATTCTCATTTAGAATAACTATCTTGACCCGCGATCTAGACATCTTCGAGTTTGTCATTTGTTTTATAAACCATACACAAACTGGGGGCTTAAAACAGTCACTTTGGCAGGATCATAATAGGATAAATATTATGAATCATCGTAAAATGTCAAACTGACAATTCATAATATGATCTGCATGCGATTACGAAATAATTCATCTGTTTGACAGTTTTCTATGGAGATTCATAAAATGATCCACATAATATAAATTGCTTTTGTGTCAAATTAGAGGAATTGCTAATGACAGCTGGAAATTCAGGAAATGAAATGCTTTTAGAGGAATTGCTCATGTGACCGTTTAGGCCCACTGATCAGAACAACTCTAAACAATTCATCAATTATCACTTGCTGAAAATCTATTGCGTAATTTGCGTAACACTGACAAGATAGTTAATCAAAGTTATGTACATAACATCACGCCTGTAGTCCCCATAGGGTTAGGCAGAGGTGTACATATTGGTGTACGTACACCTCTGCATAATCCTTCGGGGAAACCAGGTAATGTTAAGTTTTATGAGTCATTGAAGTTTGTGTAATATAGAAAGTCTCCATCCGGAAAAAAATACCATTGCACCACGACTTATGTACCTATGGCACATGGTATTTTTTTAATGGAGCAAAAGTTTGGATTTGTTTTATTTAGAAAAGTTTCGTATTGGGTACCTATATTACAATTTTTTTTTTTGGGATATTCAACGAGATGATTATAATTTATGAGCATTTAATAAAGTAGTTACTGTATTATGTCGTTGACTATGTATAGGCATTTAGTAGCGTTTTGTGAGTCATTGAAGTTTGTGTAATATAGAAAGTCTCCATCCGGAAAAAAATACCATTGCACCACGACTTATGTACCTATGGCACATGGTATCTTTTTAATGGAGCAAAAGTTTGGATTTCTTTTATTTAGAACAGTTTCGTATTGGGTACCTATATTATAATTATTTTTTTTGGGATATTCAACGAGATGATTATAATTTATGAGCATTTAATAAAGTAGTTACTGTATTATGTCGTTGACTATGTATAGACATTTAGTAGCGTTTTGTGAGTCATTGAAGTTTGTGTAATATAGAAAGTCTCCATCCGGAAAAAATACCATTGCACCACAACTTATGTACCTATGGCACATGGTATTTTTGGAGCAAAAGTTTGGATTTGTTTTATTTAGAAAAGTTTCGTATTGGGTACCTATATTACAATTATTTTTTTTGGGATATTCCACGTTATGAATATAATTTATGAGCATTTAATAAAGTAGTTACTGTATTATGTCGTTGACTATGTATAGACATTTAGTAGCGTTTTGTGAGTCATTGAAGTTTGTGTAATATAGAAAGTCTCCATCCGGAAAAAAATACCATTGCACCACGACTTAGGTACCTACGTGCCTACACGCATAGGTACAGATACAGATAGCAATACAGTGTTACTAAAAGCCCATAAATATATATTTCAAAATGTAAACCGCAGTAAGTTGGCAACAGTCTGGCACTTATGACTTAGAGGCCGTAGTGACACAGCGTTCGGCGTTAAATTTACTGCGGCCATTACCGTGACGTCACCGTAGGCGGTATCTCGAACAAACGACTTTTGTTACGGACTGCAGAATAGTGGAGTTATTGTCTGAAGGGGAAGCTCCGCTTTATTTTTCTTTGGAACAGATTAAGATAAAATATCGTGATTATTATTAGTTTTGTGTCTGCAGTTTTTGGTAATGTAGTTGTTCCAATCATTGGGGCAGTTTTTTCCTGGGGTGTTGTTGTTTTTTTTTTGGAGTTTTCATGAGCTGTAAAAGCTACTATTAAACTATCCAATTTCCATTGATCTTTAAAATTAATATGCTGTCGCGGCGTTTTTTTTAGAACTTTTAAAGAGGAACAATTCCATCACACATGATATTTGCGTAACTTAAACCGTTTCCGCAGCGCACGCAACGGAAGCTCTCAAAAAGGACTAATTTTTCCCGTTTTTGCAACATTTTTCATGTATGCTCCGCTCGTATTGGTCGTAGCGTGATGTTATATAGCCTATAGCCTTCCTCGATAAATGGACTATCCAACACAAAAATAATTTTTCAATTCCAATCAGTAGTTCCTGAGATTAGCGCGTTCAAACAAACAAACTCTTCAGCTTTATAATATTAGTATAGATAAGTAACTATAGTTTTTTTGTTGGAAAATATAAAAAAATATTTAAGAAAAAAAGTTTAAAGTATGACTTATCGACCCTAAATGTTTTACAGTCAATGTTTATTATTATCCAATAATTTTCCAATACGAAGAAAGTTTTCCACTCAACATTCTCGTTTGTCTTGGAATCGAAAGCCAAATCTTTCAAAATGTAAAACCGGTATTTAAATAGGAAGTCTGTCTATGAATCGAAAGTTTTAAAGACAATGAAGTATAAATCAAAAGAAGAATTTATTAACAAATTAATATAAACGACAATTTAACAAACAATTGCTTTTATTAATTCCCAAATTGTATTTTCAATATCTGTAGAAGTTTGAATACGAGAGAAATTTCAATGTTCAATAACAAAGTTTCGTTTCCGAATTCTGGTGCTCTCGGCTATTGATTATATTAACTTTAAAACAACAACAAAAACAATAAATGTTTTTGTTTTTTAATTAACTGTTGGTCTCCGATTGATTTTAATAAAATTTTCACTTTATATTTGTGTTGAAAGCGGATTTATCGAGAAATCCTTTTATAAATAAAGTTTTGTGTTGAAAATTGGAATTATGGATGGAAAATTATGTTGATAGTTAAATAATTCATCATCGTAATTTAACCTTAATTTGAGATAAAAAATGCTTTGTTATTTTCTTCAGATTTCAAATAAAAGCTCAACATTTTGTGATATTTGAACATAAGTAATCTTAAACTTATCCGATCAGATTTCAAGTTAATACAGTCTTCAGCGAAAATAAGACAAGGGTTTATCGTGTTCTGAAATATACAGCGGAACAAAATAAAAGTAAAGTTTCCAATTTTGTTGCTTACTGCGATGCTTATGCTTAAGTCAATGGGGAACATTTTATTTATTAGTGTTTATAAACTTAACAATATAAATCAAAGACATTTTATTAAGGAAATTTATAGTTTTTAAGATATGTATTACGAAATCCTCTAACAGTTGTCACTAGGCTATGCATTAAAGGCAATACATAGTTTTGAACTTAGCAGCTGTTCTGATTATTTTACAAATAAATGGGATTTTTGGCGTATTTTTTATGATTTTTCAGTGTGTGGTTTATTTCTTTATTAAGTTTGATGTCTACCTCGTGTTCAATGGTTTCTGGCTCTCATTTTGGCTTCCAATACTCATATCGAACCAACATCTTAACAAAAACAATAAAACAAATTATTTAAAAAATAAAAAACCCGCCTGCAAAAACGCATAACTTAAGAGAGATTTTGGTATTACAGACGGGGAACAAACCAATAACCTAAAATATGGTGTAACTTTTGTTTGTTCCCCGCCTGTTATACAAAAATTGTACAGATTATAATGCTTGTTTTTTTTTCATTAAGTTTTGCGTTTTTGCAGGCGGATTTTTTGTTATTTAAATAATTTGTTTTATTTCAAGCTTTTTAGTTTAATTAATATATATATTTGGAATTAACTCATTACTAGCTTTTATTTGATACCAATATTGTATTTTTTTTTTTTTTTATCTTCCACTCCCTTTTTTTTTTGTTTTCAGATGTAATATATAAAAAAAATAAAGCCTATATTACTCCTACAATTAAGAAGAACCTAACGACACCTCGTATGTTAAAATCCATCTAGCCGTTTAGGCTACAGAGTGTGCCAAAGAAATAGATATACATACATACATACAAACATACATACATACATACTCTCGAAAAACATTACCCTCCTTCTGGGGCAGTCGGGTAAAAACCTTACACTACAACTCCTAATCCAACAAAACCTACATCTTATTCCAGTAAAAATTACTCGCGAGTAATTATGAAAGGGTCCGGATGTACTTCGCCGTTTGCTCTCGACATTGCACTCAGAAGCAGTCTGAATAACCTCGCCGTCACCTGAAAAACGGTTTAATTTTCTGAAAGTTTCAGCAGGCAGCACTGGGTAGTCCAACAGGAAGGGAGTGCCGAGGAAAAGTGGAAATATGAGTGTCTCTAATTCGAGCAACACTCAACGTGAGGATTACTACGGAGTTAGAGAATGGTTGTGACTTTTGCGTGAGTGGCGATGTTTTTCCCAGCCTTTTTTATACAGCGTGCCGCTTTAATGGTGACATTAATTTAACACACGTATAAGATTTCGTGTATTCGTTATAGGAAAATATTTTATTTTACTTAAACGTTATTATTTATTGATTTATTAACAATTTTCTAAACTAGCATCTTGGAGCAACCTGTACTTAAAGAACTGTAGCGCAGAGGTCATTTTCCGGGGTCACGGATCATAAGTAGGCGAATTGAAGGAATGCCGCGCAATTTCTTAGAAATTTGGCATAATTTCTAAGAAATTGCGCGCCATTCCTGCATCAAAGGGTATCAGACCGATATAACGTTAGCTGGTAGGTAGCTTTATGAATGAATCTTTTGCACAGAGTGATCTCAATGTTGGTTATGTTTTTATTATATAGTTTGTTTGAAAATTATTTTTTTTCTATTTACGAATTATTTTATTTTATTATAATTTTTATGATCACTGGCCACTAGCCCTACCCGTGTGTTAAATTAATGTCGCCATTGCAGCGGCACGTTGTATACTTGTACATATTATAATTATTATTGGAACGAAGTTCTTCAACGAGGCTTGTGGTAGTAGTAAACTTGCAGAAACCGTCACGCGAAAAAGTGTTCATACTTGTGACTGTCTTCTTCTACATAATTCGATAGAGATAGAGCGAGAGAATTTGGTCAAATTGTAAATCTAAGATAGCGGCTGAGGTATCGTTTTCTTAGTTTTCGAGGGTGCTAAATTGGATATTCAACATGAAAATCCAAATTAGTGTTTAAATTATAACATAAATAATCTTGGAAATTAAATTAATAAATAAAACAAATACAGAACCAACATGAATAGCGCCATTGGAGAAGTCAGAAAAAAATTGGTAGTTTTTTAAAATTCATGATAGATTTTAAACGTGATAGATATACAATATCTTGTGTATTAGAAGACATTTCCAAGCTTAATAGCAATTTTAATAGAAGTTTAAAATGAATTTAAATAACCTTTTTACAACTCTAATTTTCATATGTACCTTTATGAAAATTAGAGTTGTAAAAAGGTTATAATATATAAACATAATGCTATAAACACACTTAACAAACAATTTTTTTTTACATAGGTACCTAAATGTTTAAAACAGATTGCCTTTTTACAAATGTTCGCTCGGAATGTTATTATTTAGCAACCAGTATTTTTTACTATTACTGTAGTAATTCATGCCTTAATATAATACTTAGGTACCTATATTAGGTTAGACTCATATATCACTTCGCATAATTAACAATGTCATGTACAAATTACACACTGACCATAAATTTCAATTACCGTAATTCTACCAAAATGTTCCTAATTATCACAAAAGCGAGTTTAAAAGCAACACTAATAATATTTGCTCCAGTATTTTAGAATTATGAACATAAACAACGACTTTTTCATGTCTAAAACCTGACTTATTTCTTGTAATTATTTATTTGTTTGACATCATCACCAGTCTAACATTTTCAATTTGAGGATTTTTTTACTAACAGTCCATTCATTAACGATATCACTTCTGGCATCTGTTTTTTTTTTTTTTTTCAAATCTTTTATAATATTCGTTGTTGAGGTCACTTTAAAACGAAACACTCGAATGTTTTAGGCATAACGAGGCTGAGTCCATCTTTAGTACCTCTTCTGTTCAGTCAAAACTTCAAATGTAATCAAAATCATATAAATACATAAAATGTGGCAGGTACAAGAGATGTTACATAAATAAAAACTTTTTACAAAAAAAAATAACCGTCTTAGAACCTAAAAAAATAACTGTTTTTTTTTGTTTTTTTTGGAAAAAATAAACATACAGATGAATTGAGAACCTCCTCCTTTTTGAAGAAGTCGGTTAAAAAGTCAGTGCAGACACATTCCGCCATTTAGTGATGACGACGTTAGAGGAGCGCTCACGCACCTCGATCGCTTTGGCTAGGGAGCTCGGAAGCGACGGACGAGTATTAGGAACTGTATTAAATTATTTCAGTGCCTAACGGTTTTACGTTATTGTGATTTATTTTCTATTCTGTTATTTTTAAATCAATAGGTAGTTTGTGTGTTTGGATGTTTGTTACTCAATCACGCACAAACGGCTGAATGGATTTGGATGAAATTTGGCAAACAGATAGTTTATAACCTGGATTAACACATAGGATACTTTTTATCCCGATATTCCCACGGGATCGAGACTTACGCGGGTGAAACCGCGGGGCGCAGCTAGTACAACTAGAAACAAATGAATAACAATGATTAAATAAGAGAAATTGAGAATTCTTTAAACAACAAACGAAAAGAGCAGGAACACTTCTAGACTCATTATCACCTCAGTTCTCATAGCGTGACTTCGGCACAATAGTACCACCGGAAGTGCCAACACTGAAACGGAAGCATCACGTAGTACCTGCCGCGACATTCAGATTCAGTACTTTGAGTGCAAGTTCCAGCGGTGGTTGCTCATGAATAAATTTTACACGTTGTTTTCAAACTAGCTGTTTGACGTGAATTTTATTCAATTTGTTTTGGTGCTGATGTTTTTATTCTGCTGTGGTGATAAAAGCTAGATTTTTGTCAGATTTTTAACTCAAAGCTGGACAAAACAAACGACCAGTCCACATTAGCATTGGATTGAAAAGAGCTGGACGCCACGACGAGAGGTCTTTGCCTAGCAATAAGCCCAGTGAAGGTTCTACTCAGCCTGTTTTATTCCTCTTTCAAGGTACGCACGGATATTTTAAATCAAAAGCATCCTGGAGAGTCACCATGGTATGAAAAATGCAACTTCTTTAAAATTCCCCATAAAAAACACCAATTTCATAGGCTATTTGATAGATAACTTGCAACTACTTTAAACAATTTTGTGAGTGTTTTCAGTAGTCAAAAATTTATAGTATCTATCTTAGCTATCTTATCTATCTTCCATAAACTCAAAAGTTTAATACACACACACAATCAAAACGAATTTCGGCAGTTGAGCGGAAAATAAATATTTTTGCCTCTATACCAAATAGCTTGTTCGACGTACGTTTAATATCATGTCATGATTTCCCTGAAATCGTAAAACCAATTCCGGAAATAGGTTACTATGTCACGCCAAAAACAGCGCAAGCAGATCTTTATTGCTTGTACTATTACAATCTTAAGACCAATTCGTTATGTGGCACATGGCCTCTACTGCTATCGACGAATCACCCCCGCTAAAGAAAAGGAAAATCCTTTAACTCGGTAAAAGAATCTTTCCTTCAGTTTTTCTTGGAATGTAAATAATAAAAACAGGCAGGAGCAACGAGCTTAATTAACATCAAAAGACAGTAATTAATGCAACTATGAATAGAGTTTTACAATGTTGCGTCGGTGTTAAAATAAAAGATGATTTTGATAGGATAGTTGGTTATGTCGCATGAAATAACACTATTTATTTACTTATTTACAGCGAAATATACTTTATTGCATATACAAGCAAGCTAAAATATTAAATCATATGAACATCAATATAAAAAAGGGGAAGAGATGATTGGGTATAGCAATGGGAAAAGTGCCCAAAAGGTGTGCAGCCGTTGCCACGTTGGATGGCCGACAAAAGGCGAGCTCTCTGGTTAATGATGCTCTACCAACCACTTGGCGATGTCCCGAAATACTAGATTAGCACTCAGACCCCACGGCCCTAGTGTTGCAATGTGATTTTTATGGATTTTTATGTGAGGGATGGGGGGCATAACGCTTTTTTGTTAGATGTTGATTTTTACCAGTTTACTCCTACCGCAAGCCGCGTTAACGAACTTCGTGGGTGGGTGAGAACTCCTTGCGTCGATCTCGTCCGATGCTGTGCTACCGCCATACTTATTTCAATTTAATTCACGTACTCTGCTTATAGGTGCCGTTAAATTATATGCACATGAATCATTTTAACTATGTTTTTTGGTCAACAACGTGTCGACCCTCTTGCTATCATTTTCCATCGACTATTGTTGTAAGTTTTAATTTTACGTTGAAAAATTCATCAGAATAAGGAACTATGATTATTTGAAAGTAAACATTATCCAACAACGTCTCAACAGCGTGTCCGTTTTAGGTCCACAGTAGGCCTAAAACGACCACATGAGCAATTCTTCTAAAAGTGATTAATTTCCTGAATTTCCAGCTGTCATTAGCAATTTCTCTAATTTGACACAAAAGCAATTCATATTATGTGGACCATTTTACGAATCTCCAAAGAAAACAGATGAATTACTTCGTAATATGAATCGCACGCAGACCATATTCTAATTGTCAATTTGTGACATTTTACGATGATTCATAACATTTTCCTATTATGATTCTGCCAAAGTGGCTGTTTTAAGCCCCCAGTACTTGCTCAGTGACACACCATAATAATTTATTGTCCTCTGAATGATCTCCGTGTGACTTGGAACTGTTAATCCCTTACGTTTTATTCTGTTCTATTTTTTATCATGGCAAGCAAAGTCGATGTCGACCATTTTGCCAATATCAAAAGTGAGTTGGAAAAGCAACTGTAAATCACACACGTTAACCAACGTTTATAGAACCCTGCCAGTCAAAATATAACAGTATGAAAACATTTCATGTTTTTTGGTACAGGTGTATAATTGTTACGTCTCTGAGTGTGGAAATTGTGATTACATTGTTGTATTGGGTTCCCACCTGTAAAACGTAAGTGGTAAGATTAAATAAATAAATCCTTGTTATATTATTATTATTAATGCGAAAGTGAGTTTGTTTGTTTGTTTCTTTGTTACACTATCACGCCGTAACGGCTGAACGGGGCATATGGATAGACCATGACCTGGAATAGGACATAGGATACTTTTCATCCCGATATTCCCACGAGATATAGACTTACGCGGGTGAAATCGCTGGATGAAGCTAATAATTAATATTTTGTATGCAAGCCGTATTTGTTACAATATTACTTTAATAAAGTATCAAACAAGCTTCCAAGATGTAATAGAAAATCCCGGACTCCTCTTAAATTTAGTTTAAGAGGCCAGGCGATGTGAAATGACAAAGTCACTAACAGGGAATTGTGGGGAAATTGCTGAGTGCGGATCAATCCGTTCACCTAGCTGTAACCACTACCCCACGCCCGTTTAGATTGGATAGTAGCCGAGCAATTTGATTTCGTATGTTCCAATTGTTCAATTCGGGCTGTGTTTAGGCATTGAGGATTCCTTTGTGACATAGACTAGACCTAACAAGGTAATGGGGATAGATGGATTAGTTCCTACAAGTTAATTTTTGGAACGAAGATCTTTAACGCGGCTTGCGGTAGGAGTAAACTGGTAAAAATCGAGAGCAGTACAAATTCAATTAGCACTAGCCTCCACACTAGGTTTCCCTGTGTCGTGGAGACTAGATTCCTTCGTCTTACAGCTTTATAACATACAAAGTAGTTACAATATTAGACAATAATCAAGCGTAATTACAATATAATAAAATAAAACTAACAACATGCGACAAAAGACTCAAACGACAAAAATAAAACGACCTCTTTGGGAGTTTGAGCCGTTGGGGGTTGAAACACTAGGGCCGTGGGGTCCGAGTGCTAATCTAGTACTTCGGGACATCGCCAAGTGGTTGGTAGAGCTTCATGTAACCAGAGAGCTCGCCTTTTGTCGGCCATCCAACGTGGCAACGGCTGCCAACCTTTTGGGCACTTTTCCCATTACTATACCCAATCATCTCTTCCCCTTTTTTATATTCTTGTTCATATGATTTAATATTTTAGCTTGCTTGTATAATGCATTAAAGTATAATAAACAATTTTTCTTTCTTTCTTTTCTTTCTTTCTTTCTTTCTTATATTTCGCTCTGAATAAGTAAATAAATAGTGTTATTTCATGCGACATAACTAACTATCCTCGAAACTGAACGCGGCACGAATAGGGGCGATCGGTCCAACGTTCAAACGATGTAATTGCCGACCCATTGTGAGATTTTGATGGTCGAATTGCAGTATTACCATCACCCATTACCTGTACTACAAATAGTTATTTACTAGACAGTCTATTTACTGCTTTTTACTGGAGTTTTATACGAGTTTTAAAGTTTATATTGTGCCATTACGGGATTTACGTCTCTGGTACGATTTTAATTTTATTGGATTTGGTCTCGTATGTTCGTTGGTTTTTTTTTAAATTTATGTTTACGAGCGAGAATCTTTTACCATTAAAAGCTATGAAGGTGTGTATTAACATTGGATAAAGGAAAGCATTTTACATGAAAATGTCTTACTCTGGAAATGGTAACTCAACCCAACCAACGTTTCATCCATGAAACGTTGGTTGGGTTGAGTTACCATTTCCAGAGAGTTCCAACTCTCAATAAATATATATTATTTTAATCTTCAAAAGTAATTTACTAGAATAATATCATAATAATACAGTTTATGCACTCAGCATAAACTGTATTATTATGTTATTAATCGGAAGCAGATTACTGAAACGAGCATAATATACAACGTATAGTGCAGTATTTCCCTGCATAAAATCTTCAAGCTTGGATCTTTTTGTTAATTTTCTGGCCATCAATGTTGTCGTCACATTCAATTTTTTTAATGTGAATCTGACGTGAAAAAAAGATGAGCAATTTTTTAGGCGGCCGTCAGTCGCGGTTCATTCTTTGGTGATAAACATGTATAATTAAATAATTTCCTGGTGAACTATGAGACGAAAATAATAGTAAATTATCAGCAGTGCAGTTTTGTGAATATTTTCCGAGTTTTATGGTTTGTTAAGAACCAGAGAAAAGGCCTATTTTGGCCTTTACCGGCAGGGCATTGGGAACCCGCCTGATCCAGTGGTTCGTCTGCGGTCTTGGACCAGGCGCTCCGGCAGTTCAGTCCGCAGAGCGTCGTGCACGTACCGTCCCCGCCTGCCCACGTATCGGGCGGCCCAGTGTTTGACCAACCTTACCCTTTATTTACAACTTAACGTTAATTTTTTCATTGCGAAGCGTCGTGCCTCCGGATTTTTCCATATTGAAGATCGTAAGAATTCGGCCAATTGATTTAGGTTTTTATACACGTAAATGGTCTTGTGAATAAAAATGTATTAGGTCGGCCTCAGGTTAACATTCGGTTGCGTTCCTTATTTGGCGCGTTGCGTTTACGCGACTAGGGTACGGATTATAAGCGTTTGCAATTGCTAATACACACCGAACTCCGACGCGTTACTAAATTCACGTGAGTTTTTTTTACGCCGAAAGTTTTCCTATACTAATCCGGCCATAAAGGAGAATGGGCCCCTGCTTATGGGGTTCTGCCCTGGAGCCCAATAAAAATAAGATATATACCAATGGAAAGAGCTTTCAAGGGGAACCTTTCCTACTAACATAACTTTTGCCAATTGTTAGTCAGTTCGGAGTAAATGACCTAAATAGGTGTGAATACTTGGGCACCGTAGTTAAGGAATGTTCTTGACCCAATAGCCATAAGATATACACCAATTGAAAGAGCTTTTTGAGGAGAACCTTTACTACTAACATGACTATTGCCAATGTTTAATCAGTTCGGAGTTAATGACCTAAATAGGTCACTACTTCGGTATCGAAGTTAAGCAATTTTCTTGTCCCAATAGCCATAACATATACACCAATGGAAAGAGCTTTCCATGGATAACCTTTACTACTAACACGACTTTTGCTAATTTTCAGTCAGTTTGGAGTTAATGACCTAAATAAATATGACTACTGGGACACCGAAGTTAAGGAATTTTCTTAACCCAATAGTCATAAGATATACACCAATGGAAAGAACTTTTCAAGGGTAACCTTTCCTACTAACACGACTTTTGCCAATTGTTAGTCATTTCGGAGTAAATGACCCAAATGGGTGTATATACTCGGACATCGAAGTTAAGAGTAATATTCTTTGCCCAATAGCCATAAGAAATGAAATGAAATGAAATGAAATGAAATGAAATTGTTTATTCTGTAAATAGGATATTGGAATCACTTTTACACGTCATATTAAAAAATATTAAAAATAAGCTAGATGAGGTCGGCGTTTCCTATCTGACTACTCTGAGAAGAAAGGCCGAAACAAACTCAGAGGTCACAGTCTCTTTTAAAGTCCAGACATAATCTTGGTCAAGCTATATGAGGACCATGTAAATTCGAGTCTGAAATGGTCTTTTGAGGAAAGAACCAACACAGATTTGAGTGGACCTGTCCAGTCAGTGCAAGCATTTGTCAGTAATGGCGGAGCTCAACTCAGAACTTAAGGAGCTCAGCGACTCGACGAACAATACCAAAGAAAGGACATTTGGGTAGGCCGCATAAAATTCTCAAATTGCCAGACCAATGATAAAATTAACTGAGAACGAAAAAAAAAAAAAATTAAAAAAAAAATTCACATAGTCCTCACATTCACAATAATAAAATACTTTACAAAGTAATCATGTCATTTTGTATAGAATATTCAATAATGTCAATTTGTAAATAAAACTGGTTGATATACTTTGATGATTTTCCATATTATTCAAAATGTTACAATGCTTAGCAGAGCGAGCAGCTCAATCCCATGCTTTTTTGTCTTCTAAATAATCTGAAATTTTATAGTACCCTTTTCTACAAAGTTTGGTTTTAATGCAGCTTTTAAATCGTTTAATGGGTAAGTTTCGAATGTCAATGGGAAGTTTGTTATAAAAGCGTATACATTGACCCATGAACGAGTTGCCTACTCTGTGGAGACGAGTGCGATGTACAGCAAGATTGTGTTTATTCCTGGTATTTAAACTATGAATATCGGACATTTTCTTAAAATTAGATATATTTTTGTGTACATACAATAGATTTTCAAATATATATTGTGAGGCTACAGTCAGAATATCTATTTCTCTGAATTTTTCTCGAAGGGAATCCCTTGGACCTAGGTTGTAAATGGCTCGAATAGCCCTTTTCTGTAAAACAAAGATAGCATTAATGTCCGCACAGGCTCCCCAGAGAAGAATCCCATAAGACAGAAGACTATGAAAATAACTAAAATAAACAATTCTGTCTGTATCTACGTCAGTTATCTGTCTAATTTTTTTAACGGCGTAGGCGGCCGAACTAAGCCTTCCTGACAATTTTTCTATGTGTGGGCCCCATTGTAATTTACCGTCAATGGTTATTCCAAGAAAAACTGTCGACTCAACGGGGTCCAACTCTATTCCATTAACTTTAACATTGGTAGATAGCTGCCTGACATTTGGCGTTGAAAATTTAATGAGTTTAGTCTTTTTCTCATTCAGGAGAAGATTATTTACATTAAACCAATGCACCACTTTAGAGAGTGCATCGTTAACTTGTTCAAAGTTGACTAACTGACGTTTTATTTTAAAAATGAGGGAAGTATCATCCGCGAATAACACGATCTTGTGATTATCCCTTATTTGGTAAGGTAAATCATTAATATAAATGAGAAATAAGAAAGGACCTAGAATTGAACCCTGCGGAACGCCCATGGTGACCGAAGATCCTGCAGATCTCTTGCCATTAACATCGACCCTCTGAATTCTGTTGTTCAGATAAGAAGTCAGAAGGTCGAGAGCCTTGTCCCTCATACCATAGTGGTACAGTTTCCTGATGAGAGTATCATGATGTACGCAATCGAAAGCTTTGGACAAGTCGCAGAAAATGCCAAGAGCATCCTGCGACTCCTCCCAAGCCTCGAATATGCTCTTCAGTAATTCCACGCCCGCGTCTGTAGTTGAACGACCCTTTGTAAAACCGAACTGTTTCAGATGAAGTAAATGATGTGTATTGAAATGACTTAACATCTGTTTTAAAATTAATTTTTCAAAGATTTTGCTCAACGTAGGTAATATCGAGATAGGCCGAAAATTCGTGGGATCAGTTGTGCTGCCAGACTTGAACAGTGGAATCACTTTGCTAAGTTTCATCAGATCAGGAAATACACCAGATGCAATACAAGAGTTAAAAACAATTGCCAAAAAGGGTGAAATAACATCAATTATTGAAGACATAGTATGTACTGATAATCCCCAAAGGTCAGCAGTTTTTTTCACATCGAGTTCTTTAAAAGATTCTATAATGTCTTTAGCAGTAGCAATTGTAAATTCAAAAAGTTTGTCACATTCTGGTACACATTCTTTTAGTATTGAATAAGCAGAAGTGGAGGACGACGATGACAGAGTTTTGGTTGTTGAAATTGGAATATTAGTGAAGAAATTTTCAAACTCAGTTGCCACCTCCCCGTCTGCCTTAATATCTACATCATTGATTTTTAGATGGAAGTCACATAAGATATACATCAATGGCTTTAGCTTTTTGTGGGGAACCTTTTATACTAACATGACTATTGCCAATTGTTAGTCTGTTCGGTGTTAATGGCATGAATAGGTGACTACTGGGGCACCGAAGTTAAGGAATTTTGTTGCCCCAATAGCCAAAAGATATAGACCAATGAAAAAAGCTTTCCAAGGAGACCCTTTTATACTAACACGACTTTTGTTAATTGTCAGTCAGTTTGGAGTTAATGACCTAAATAAATGTTACTACTGGGGCACCGAAGTTAAGGAATTTTCTTGAACCAATAGCCATAAGATATACACCAATGAAAAGAACATTTCGAAGAGAACCCTTGCTTCTAACATAGTGTTGCCAATTGTTAGTTAGTTCGGAGATAATGACCTAAATAGGTAATAACTTGCGCACCGAAGTTAAGAAATTCTTTTCGTCCAATAGCCGTAAGATATATTCCACTGAAAAGAACTTTTTTAGGGATAACCTTTCCTACAAACACGACTTTTGCCTATTATTAGACAGTTCAGAGTTAATGACCTAAATAGATGATGAATTTCAATAAAGCTTAGTTACTCACCTTTAGAGCTCTGTAGCTCCTTTCGTCCTAACAATCGAGAGAAACGTCATATCACGAAATATTTCATTTAAAGCGATCTTTCCATTGGCATATATCTCAACTCTATTGGGGTAACCGTCAGGCTTAACGATCCGTCCGGTCGACCGACTTTTAAAAACATTGTTCCTAAAATGGCATCTATATTGGAGACCAATGTTTTAAAATGTTCGCTTATAGGCTTCAAAGATGATGTTTGCAGGGCACTGAATCATTAAAAGTTATTTAATTGACGAAATACTAGAATTCCAATAATATTTAATCACTCACATTTAAAGCTCTGTAGCTCCTTTCGTTCTAACGATCAAGAGAAGTCTTCATAATAAGAAATATTCTTCTTGATGAGATCTTTCCATTGGTATATATCTATAGCTATTAGGTTCCAGGGCAGAAACGCCCAATCTCCTTTGACATAAATATAAATAATAGTAATAACATAAAAGTCTCTTAAGCCGCGACTTGATTCGTAATATTTTGTATTTTTAACGTCCTTTTTTATATTTTTCGGTAGTGTTTTTTTTATATCCTTTTGTACAAACGAAATTATACGTATTCAACGAAGTCCATCCGAACCATCTTTTATTTCGTTACAATAGGTATAACACGGAGGGGAATCCATCCTCTCTCGTGTGTGATCAGTCTCCGGTGTAATTCTTCGTTGATGGTAGTTAGAGGTAGTTGGTTTTCAATGACACACAACACTTAACTCAAACTCAAAGCGTTAATTTCAATTAGAACATTTACAGGCACTTTTGAATTATCACTTATCAAGGAGTCCTTTAGTTTGAGTTAGTTGGTGACGCTAGTCGCCCATTCCAAAACGATGTAGGTTCCTTACGGAGAAGAACGGGCAAGAAACTCCCTGGACACTCTTTTAAATCAATACATTCTGTTACAGAGTTTACTTGTTCACTTGTTCGACAATTACAATTTCATATCGACTACCCACGCATAGATCAAGTACCCACACACGCTATATCGCCATTGTGTGTGCGAACCTTCTCCCCGCGTCGGCGGACATACCGCGTGTGTCAATACAAAATCTTATTACTTAGTTATTTCAATGAAACTTACAAATAATGCTAAAATGCTTATCAGTTAATTCTTTTATAATTAAACAATGCTAATATTCAGGAAATACAAAGGTTATTCAAAATTAAACTTAAGTCAGAAGCTTCATTACTTTCTAAGACATCATTATTACTATTTGATAACCCGGAAGTGTTATCAAATAGTTCAAGGAATTTTAATGAAACAACAGGTATTCATTAGTAAATTGCTGTCTAAAATAGTCTTATTACTTTATAGTCTGTTTCCTATTATTTAAACTTATTTAGTTCTTGTATTAAATTATAACATTCAGTTATTGATCTTATTATTCACAATCCGCGCCATCTTAGTAACATTAGGTAGCGCTTTAAAATAAACAAGTTTATTCTGTCAAATGACCAATTGTTAATATGATTAAAAACCTAAAGACTAAAATAAATATTCCCTTTTAATTTTAACTAGAGCTTTAACTAAAACATCAAAATTACTTTAATCAATTAACTCTAGCTTCGGGAGTTCGATTTCACAATTTGGGCAATAGATGGCGTTTGATATCATAGGATTCAATATCGTGCACAGATGCATGCAAATGGGTGTAACAGTACACCAGTTACCCAAATAGTTACGCATAAGATTATGTTATGAACTTTACAAACGCTCTTGCGGCTACAGGTAGGTACTATTTTTTATAAAATTCTAATATAAATATTTTAACATTCTAGTATTTTTTTTAAATTACATTTTTTACTTATTTATTATTTCAAGCAAGGTCCTAGTTCCATTTTGTTAATCCTCAAATTCATTATCTTTTTAAAAAATATTAAAATGCATGACTATGTAGCAGAAATAACAAAGTAAATATTCTGCTTCAAAAAATAATGTCAGAAACAAAACCTCAACACGGATTTTATTTCGATGTCCTAACGTTTGATGCATCATGAATCTCGATGTGATGTCGACGGATGATCGATTGTCGTGAAATGCATAGACAGCTCTAAGACAATTGGAACGTTCATCGTCTAGACATTGTTTGAATATATTTCTGTCTCACGTCTTATGGGATAAGCAGAATTTGAATGGCTTACGTTCTCTGATTTCGGACCTTTGTTTAGAATAGCTGCTTGTCTTTGTCTAAAGTTATTGTTGTTAGATGAAAGCTGAAACGATCCATTTGTAAATGGGAACCAAATCTAACTTATGTTAATAAAAAACAAAATTATTATTTTGTTTCACATAAACCGACATGGGCAATGGGCACTTATTAAACGTCAGAATATAGTTGCACGGTTCCAATTGATCGTTTCCTATGGAGAAGAGCCGGTAAGAAACTCCTCAAAACTCAAACTCAAAGCATTTATTTCAATTAAAACATTTACAGGCACTTTTGAATTGTCAAGGAGTCAGTCAGTCAGAAATATGAAGCTAGTTGCCCATTCCAAAGCGTAGTAGGTACCTATGGAGAAGAACGGGCAAGAAACTCCCTGGACAATCTTTTAAATCAAAATATTGTTACAATATATTGGTTACATCATTCATGTTGCAATTATACATGTGAGAATAATGTAGTTAGCACGTTAAAAGCGTCCACTATTATAAAATAAAACAATTAAAAAAAGCCATGGCAGCTAAGAAGCTCCACGGTTACTATTTAAAAATTAATGGCTTTTATAATATTTTCCCACTAGAAAGTGGTGAAGGAGAGGGATTTTGGGCGACTGTCTTTTGTCATTTTAACGTTAAAAAGTGTTGATTCTTAGTCTAGAGTAATGAAATCAGTGTACATCAGGGATCATGGCTTTAGTTTTGTTACTCTGGAAGTTATCCTTCAAAAGATTATGGGCATTCGAGCATTGGAACAATTTGATTTAGGCTTAAACCTATAGCAATATTAGCAATATTGGAAAAATGACGATTTAATAGGTACAAAGTGAAATAACAGAGCAGAATCCACAATAATATTAAAAATGCAATAATCACCACAGTATTGTCAAAAACAGATTTAAACTATTATATTACTCGCATTGTAAGTATTTATTTGCACATAAAAATGTCGAGAGCGTTGCTAACGATACCGACGCGTTCCGTCATCACTTTCCCGTAATAAAATGATAGTGATATACCTACAGATACATCACAATAAAACGGATATTGCGACTTCAACGTTTGCCTAAAATGGTACAGTGCTGAAATATCCGCTTTCATCGGGAAGTCCCGTTTTATTTCCGCGTTTTTTACCAGTTTTCAAATAAAGTCTCTCGTTTACCTAGCTGGAAATGGTTGTAAAAGGATGACGGCCGAACCTAGGGACGTCACCTCATCAAGGACAACTATTTCACAAAGAGCACTCTTGCAATGTCGGTCTCTATTAAGATTCTGATATTTTATGCAGTTAAGTCGCTCCATGTAAAATATTGGTATTCAGCAGCATCCGGTTAGACTAGAAGCCGACCTCAACATAGTTGGGAAAAGGCTACGCAGATGAAGTTGATGATAAATACTATGTAGTTATATATATTTAATCCTGAATTATGTGAAATGTTCATCAACACTAACTCGCGATCAGCCGATTAACGATGCGACGGGATCAACCTAGGATGCCTCACTCAGCAGCATCGCAACTTATCCTTGTGAGTTCTTTACCTTTGAAAACATAAATAACGTTAATCACCTCAACACGAAGTAACCTCAGACCGAATAAGAAGAAGAACCAAGACAGAGCGCTGCAAACAATATAGTGAAGGGCTGTGCATACACGCTCACACGCACACATGTACAACCATTTACAATTAATAATGAAACAACAAATAAAATTACAATCAAGCTACAATCAAACTACAATCAAACTACAATCAAACTACAATCAAACTACAATCAAACTACAATCAAACAACAATCAAACTACAATCAAACTAAAATCAAACTACAATCAAACTACAATCAAACTACAATCAAACTAAAATCAAACTACAATCAAACTACAATCAAACTACAATCAAACTACAATCAAAATACAATCAAACTACAATCAAACTACAATCAAACTACAATCAAACTACAATCAAACTACAATCAAACTACAATCAAACTACAATCAAACTACAATCAAACTACAATCAAACTACAATCAAACTACAATCAAACTACAATCAAACTACAATCAAACTACAATCAAACTACAATCAAACTACAATCAAACTACAATCAAACTACACCGATCTCACGTCACTGTTGACAGCGCTCTGTCTTGCTTTTTTATGTCTGAGGACGTAACATCGTAAAAATAAACAAACTTCGAAACATATTTTCCTGTAGTACAGTATCATCTGCTGATAGATTAGGTACTCTAGTTTATTGGTTTTGTTTCATACGTAAAGATGGATGGCTTGACGTGTGTTATTTGACTACCCCTTTTTTTTATGAACCACCTCAGAATACCTTGTTTCTATGTTGAAATATGAATGAGGAAACAAATTCTGGTTGTCAGGTTTGTCATCTAAATTGTTAGGGAACAAGAGTTACTAGGGGAGATCGCGAGTTTATATCGAAGTTGAGTGAGTATCTCGGAAAATAATTTTCAGTAACTTTGGAGCGTTCTACATAAATTATATAACGCGATAGTTGCAATATCTAACAGAGGATAAGGGGATCGTGACAAAATAATAACAGCTGCACGGGTCGATTGAAGGTTAAGCTTCGTTTGTCGCGGTCGGTTCGTGGATGGGTGATCATCCATTATATATCGAGACCCCTCAGTGACTCGGAAAGCACGTTAATCATTATTTTGGTCCAGGCTGTCATTCGTAGATCTTTGACAGTCGTCACGAATAGTGAGAAGCCCAAAAAGTTAACCAGTCTTACCAAGGGATGTCGTGTTGCCCAGTAACTGGGTTGTGAAGGTCAATTAAGCAGTCGCTCCATGTAAAATACTGGTATTCAGCTGCATCCGGTTACACTGGAAGCCGACCCCAATATAGTTGGGAAAAGGCTAGGCAGATTGAGTTATAATATCTAACAGAGTTCAATCAACTTACCTACCACATAATCCTTTGCTGGAAATATGCATATTGTATAGATGCATATTTTCCACGTTCTACATCTAGTTTGTTCTGGTTGTTCTTCGTCAGTTCATCAGTAGATTTAGGATATTTAAGTATATGAAATGAAATAAATATATCTAGGAGGGTTCAATAAAAAAATAAGTTGTATAAAAAACGGATATAAAGGTTGGATAAAAGCAAAATTGTAAAACGTTTCTCGAAATTCGAAAATCGATGTTTAACTCAATTATTGATATCCATTCCATATCCAGTTCATCCCACCAGCTCTTTCGTCTGCTGTGTCACCATAATGAAAACCATTAAAAGTAAAGCAATTTCCTGAAAAATTCAGGGAAGGAATCACGTCAAAGAATCTTCCTCGGTCACTAGGAAGAAGTATTGCAATTTAAAAACTCCCATTATAGCTAGTTCAGTGATTTACGAGGGATGTACATGCAAATGACTTTTATATCCTTGCTTGTTTTAAAAAGAAGAATATAAAATTGAGATTTTTTCTTAAATGGGTTGAAAAACTTTAAAAGTCGTTGAAGTTTTTCTTAAGCATGGACTGGGAGTTCCGTAGTTGAAAGTTAATAATATAGTAGCAGCATGATAGTTAGAGTAAATAAACTTGGCGGCAGCTACGGTTCAATTTAAAGTTGAAAAAATGAATAAGAAAGTAACTTAGGGTTTGGATACTTAATGCAAGATGGACATAAAATACAGATTTATTTCAATATGATATATACAATATTGTAAGAACACTTGTGAAAGAATCGACAGTTTTCTACAATAAAAAAAATCGAAACATAATATTACCTAGTTCACCGCTACTCAATGACTCAAACATTATTTCAAAAGCAACAATATACTCGTAAAATACATCATAATAGTATTATTGGATATTACTGAAAGCTTTGCCATTAACTATGATTTATTGAATGCAACATTTTACCTATCCCAAACACAAACACAACGACCTCAGTACAAATTATATTTTACATTCCATTTCGTTCATCACATTTATTCCCACACCACTACTCTTATGGGAGTGAGTTCTTAAATTATAAGCGAAATATGATCTCATTAAATCACTAGTAATAGAATTAAAATGTAATTTTAACGATTTTAATTTTTTACCTCAATGTCATGATCTCAATAGCAACAATTGTTTTTTGGATAACTACTTATTATTTTATTGGTATTTTTTGCATGCTGAAATGTATAAGTAAGCAAAATATGTAGGACTTCTTATATTTAAGACCTTTTATGTACCATATTTTATTTAAAATAAAGATTTTCTATTCTATTATATTCTAATAAAAACAGCAATGTATATCGTATTACTTAAAATTCCCGCGTACAGTTCACAAAGATATTCAGTTTTAAAGTTACATTCACCCGTCGACGCACGGGTCGAGACAATCGAATTATTCTGTGGTATATCCGTATAACAGGGTTACGGATAGTCAGGCTGTAAAAGTTTTACACCCACTATAGCTTCACGATCAGTTTTCAGGTTACCTGTAGGTATCATTTTGTATTCAGGAGTATTGCACTTGTGTGTGTTAGGATTATAGCAAGGATAGCCCCAATTTCATGTAAAACCATGTTTATTATTTTTGTAGAACTATAGGTACTTGAAGAATTCTTTGATGTTTTTAAGTAAACGTTAAACTTTCTTTAGATTCAATTATTATATAAAATACTAGCTTCCTGCCTGCGGCTTCGCCCGCGTGGTATGTCTATAAAAAGTAGCCTATGTCTTTCCCGGGCTGCCATCTATCTCCTTGCCAAATTTTATCGAAATCCGTTCAGTGATTTAGGCGTGAAAAGGTAACATACAGACAGGCAGACAGAGACAGTTACTTTCGAATTTGTAATATTAGTATAGATAGTATAGATAGTATAAATTGATAGACTTGATCAAAAAACTGAAGTTTTTTGTAAGAGCAAAACACAATGTCATGTCTATATTGAATTCTGCTGTTTCTACATCTAAATCCCTTTTCTTACCATTAGAGTGACCTATTCATAGCTAGAACCCCAACTAATTCAATCACATCTAGTTCATCAACCTCATAACCGGACCGCTGGACTTCAAAGTGGTCACTGTACACCAAAGGTAATTTAAACGTTCCAGTTTCAAAAGACATTACGTCATTTAGATCTCAATTTGAATTGAGAAGATTTGTGTCAATAGTAAGAATACCCGTACACACACGAGCACAAGTTTCGCTATCCGTTCCACACATCCCTTGCGGTTGGCCGCGCGAAAAATTTGCTGCTCGGTACAATTTTACTCTCCTATACTCCGTTCCATTCGTCCACATTCATGAGTCGACGTTTTACTGTTTTTTGTTCGTTCATACAAAAGTTTATTTTGTTTTCGGGAATAATGGGTGCAGTCGCGTTCACGTCGACAGCTTTTTTACTATCATGTCGAAGTTATTGATCGAATGTTTGGTGAATATTATGTAGACTATTATTATTTTAATGAAATATTAATCATCTGTCACAGATATGAGTGTGGTTCGAAATGTATGGCGTATTAAATAGAATTTAAATAATAATTAAAACTTTAGCAGTAAATATTACAAGATTTCAGTTTTCATTATTGCAGGTCAATTTCGGTGAATCATTGCATTCGCTAGACATGCCGGACGATTTTATCTTATACGGTTTGTAGACGAAGTCAAATCGTATCAAGTAGGCCATTAAAAGGTACTTTCGAACGTCAACATATTTTACAAGAAAATATAATTGATTCTAGGTGTCCCTTATTTAATTGATTCGGGCGTGATTGATTCAGGTGTCCCTTCCAATATGCAGTTTCGCTTCCAAAAGCTTAGCATCTGCAAAGCCCAAAACGAAAATACAATACAAAAAAAACAGGCACATTAAAATAAAATCCCGTAACAAAATACAGGTGGTAAATTTTTTTGTGCAACAACAATTTGTTACCTGTTAGCAAACTGCGTGTCACTGGCAACCGTTGCGTCCGCCATGATTGATTGAATGACGTATTTCAGCTTTGAAGTTTTTGAATTGAGAACTTGTTTGCAGACATGTAGGGAACAGTTTAGTTTATTAAATGTTTTTGTGGGATTTTTTATGAAATTGAAACGTATGGAAGAGGAAGACATGCTGCGCTAACGTCAAATGAAATGAGGTAATGGCAGGAGATTGGCGATGTTGGTGAATATGTAGCGGTATCTACATCGCCACATGTGAAATACACATCAAAGACCTGACGTTACACAAAAATCCTGACGTCACATAAATCCTGCATCGCACAGTTAAAGTTTAGCGTGCAATGGACATATATACAGGAACCCAACATCAACCGTTGGGCAGTTGCCCGCCAGACACAATACCCGTCTGGTCGGAGGATCCTCCCTTTTCTATGGTGGATGAGTGAACTTTACACCCTGTTCCTCATACCCCTAAAAATAAGAGAAGACTGTTAAATATTTGTTTAGCACACCTACGACTGATATACAGTTGAAAAAATATAATTATTTATTCGTAGCTAAGATAAGGAAAATGGTGCTCGTCTATATTTCTCATCCAAACATGCAAGAAAAAACAAAGAATTTTTAAATCATTTTATCAAATTACACAAAAAAATGGGATTGGAAAGTCAAGCGGCAGCGTCAAAACATCAAATTCTCATAAAATTATAGAAAATTACGCTTCCCAAAGCAAATTTCGACAAGCAAGATTTATTTTTTGCTTAAATCTAAACGAAAAACGTTCGCTCTACAAAAAAACGCCAAAAAAAGCCCGAAAAGTAATGAAATAAAATATTACCCCGGAAACGCTTACAACAGTATCACCTGTTCAGCTATTTGATGGAATACAGAACGGAACATTTCTTAGCTTCATTAATATTAATGGTTTGTCCGTGAAAGCTTCGAAAACCCTCCTTCTGTATTTGGCGTTTATCGCGTCCCTTTTAAGCGTGACATAGGTATTTTGGCTATTAAGATAGTACAAATCGTTTACATTATTCAGCACTTAGAGAATATAGTATTAATAGTATCAGGGTTGGTGGAGGAGAAATGTTAGAATTAGGATCGGGTAGTTTACAAAGTTGTAACGGATATATTGAGAATGTGTTATGTTAAAATTGTATAAATAAAGTGAAGTTTAACAGCCAGTTGCAGAAACGAACTTTAACTTTTAAAGTTGTGATTAAATACTAATCTTCCATTAACTTGTTGCAGAAAGCATGATTCTTTGATGAAGTTAATGAAACAATTGGCGTTATTGATCCATTACTTAATGGGGCATTAATGTTTGTCTTTGTGCAACTGGATGTAAGAATTTCTAGTATTTGTATAAACACTTTTATACGTCATTATTAATTTAATAACTAGATGAGGTCGGTGTTTCATACCCGATGTACAACTACACGGAAAACACCGAAACAAACTCTAAAACTCCAGACATAATCTTGGTCACATCATGTGAGGACCATGTAGGCTAGTATCTGAAATGGTCTTTTGAGCAGAGAACTACACAGATTTCAATGGACCTGTCCCGTCAGTGCACGCATTTATCAGTTACCGTGTAGCTCCACTCAGAACTTAAGGAGCTCAACGACACGACAAACAGAACCAAAGAGGACATGTTTAGAAATTTCTAGTCATAAGGCAAAGCAAGTAGTAACACTGCCGCGAGACATAAATATCTTTGGCATGGGATAAGAAAAAATTAAATAGAAAATAGTTTATTGTCCAGGTAATACAGTAAGCAGGTTTACAGGTTAATACCAAGTTGAGACGAAATGAGTAGCTTAAAATATTACATATATATGGAAACCTAGGTTACAAAATTATTTACCAGTGAGCCCCAAACTGGACCAGTCTGGGTCTTGGGGCTCGGGGTATGAATTCCAGAGTGTAGACTGGAGAGGTGAATTCAGGTGTTGTATGGTATAAGAAGGCCAATTCTCGTACTTAAAAACGTTCACATTCAAGTTGCAATCTGTCAAACTTGTCAAAAATGTTGGTAAATTAATTGTGTTTTTGACAGCTTGCAATTCGCAAGCTGACGGGAATTGCCCCATTGGTGTGACTGTGTATGTGTGGTGTGAGTGTGTGTGATTGTTCCCATTGTGTATCGTTTGATTCAGTGTCAGGTCAGGGTAGGTATTTATATTAATTGTTCCTAGTCATCATAACCAGAGTTATGCAACAATTACTATTTTTTTACAACTTAATGAGGTAGTTATTTTTACCCGACTACGGCGAAGAAAAAAGGAGGGTTATGATTTTGACCGGTATGTATGTATGTATGTATGTTCATCTGTTCCCTCTTATCTTCTAAAGCACTCATCACAGTTTGACAAGTGATGTATCGTTAGAAGCGTCTTGATTGTCCGCTGGTGTTGTAGGCTATTGTAGGCTATGTGACGTCACATTAAATAAAAAATGGCTACCTCTAGAGGACATAAAGTAAGGAACAAAAAAAAAAATTGTTTAATCGTACCATGTTGGGTGTCAAATGAAAGGGCTTAATGAGCACATTTCAAAAATATATATATTATATTATATACCCCAAAAGAATTTAAAAAAATATTAAGTAATAAAAACTAAAACCCAACTACGACAAATTAAAAATCCGGAGTCACACGTGTTAGGGCATAAATCAACATTACGTGTGACTCCGGATTTTTAATTTGTCTGTCTGTGGGGTCTTGTTTATACCTTTTTAGACGTAGTTGGGTTTTAGTTTTTATTACTTAATTTTTTTTTGGATCCACAGTATGCAGACTTTATTGTACGTGTTAATGAGGGAGAAGGTTTTTTTTTTTTTGATGTTGGGAAATTATCAAATGACTTCTCCCGCTCTGGGCGGAGCGGGAGGGCGTGTCAGACTCTTACTGACTAAAACCCACCCGTGTTCCTTCAGTTGCCAAGGGTCCCTTTCGGACTTTCCCGCAGTCCTGGCAGATGAGGGAGTAGGCTGCAGAGCGTCTAGCTAGCAAAGAGGTGTTGTCAGGCGTTGGGATTATTTAGTTTCTTTTTCAGGACAAGGAGAAGGACAGGAAGATGATGATGGAGAATGTTTTTTCTGTCTGTGGTGTCCCACTGAAAGGAATAAAAAAGGAATCATCATTTCCATTCGCATGCCCTTATCCCAATCTATTTGGCGTCCTCGCAGCACGTCTTTTGAGAATATGTGATTGTATAATTCTATTGTGAGAAACCTTTGAAAGGATAGTATAAAACCACAAGTGAGAAAAATACTGTTCAGCACTACGGAACAAGAAAATCTGTGTTGTATCCTGAGAATTTAAATAAGTGACGTGACGTCGTGGTAAGCATGAAATATCGGTGCGACAGCTGTGACGTCACACCTCAAGCCAGATACACTATGTAGGAGATACAGAGTATATTTTAGTCACGAGTTATTTGTGTTAACAACATGTTTTTTGGTGCAGATAGAAGTTAAATAACTCTAAGGACCTGTTTCACAATTTCCGGATAATTGAATACAGGAATTCAAATTCAAGTAATGTATTTGTAAATATGGGTAGAAAAGTAGGAAACTAAATATATCTGAAATGTAATTAAAGTTAGTTCTTATATAAAAATAAGTAACAGAATGTCAACCAAAGCAACTATGTTGAGGTAAGCTTCCAGTCTAACCGGATGCAACTGAATACCAGTATTTAATATCGAGCGACTGACTTCCACAACCCAGTTACTGTCTTATCCTTGGTAAGACTTGTTGTCAAACTTTTGGGCCTCTGACTACACGTAACGACTGTAGATCTTTGATCTACGCTTGACAGACGGAACCACCGGCTTAATATACTTTCCGAGGCATGGAGGATTCTCAATATTTAATGGAAGATCACCCATCCAGGTACCGACCGCGGTAAGCGTAGTTTAACCTTCAATCGACCCGTATAGTTGTTATTATTTAGCCACGGGCTACTAATAACAACCATACGGGATATATACACCATGAAGTTACGCAAACTTTGCGACAAAAATATTATTCCCTCAACCTTTTCCGCTTTATATAAAGACATATTTTACATCGAAAATCACACTCATAAATAACATAGTCTGTCATCGTCACCGATAAATCTATTAGCCATTACATCGTTAAAGTTAGTGCAAAAATACTGCTAAAAGCGAATAACATTAATGAAAGCCATAAAGATATTAATAGCGAAACTTTCGTTGTTAATCTCCTTACATCACTCTGTTTCCAACAAATAGCTCTCAATCGATGCGATGTGATTACAAGAGCAATAACATTTTATACGAAAAAGTTATATCTAAAAATAAACATAAAATATAAGGATGGAAATATTGTAATGTTCCTATAAAAAAGGATTGATATTATCGAGGTTGTAAGTCGATTTTTTTTCGATGATCAAGGAGTGGAAAAAACAGAAAATACTAGTATCTTGTTATCCGCGTAAGTTGTTACAATATTAATGTATAAAAACAAGTTACATGGCTGTTTTTATGCCAAGAGATCGTAATCTATTGGGCTTATTTCATGCTGTTGTACCGGTGTTTATTTGTCTTTGCTTTGCTGGAGTATCTATTTTTAAGGTAAAACAATAACATGGGCATTGACTTTATCAATAAAGGTAGACAATAAAATATGTTAAGAGGAAATAGGGTCGGTCCCCTCTCCATACAAACGCTCTCGCCTGTTTTCTCTCTGGTTTATGACCTTAGAGCAATGTTTTTTTACAGTAAAATAAATATCAACTAGTTATATGCCCCTATGTTTTCCGTTTTGATGATACATTATCTGAAGAAGCACTAGAACCCTCAAAATTGCTCAAAATTGCTTGTTTAGACCGCTGTCATCAGAGGCTTATTGTACAACTATTAATGAAAAAAGAAAAACATAGGGTCACAGTAAATATCCTTCTTATTCAATTTATAAAATATCTTTCAAAATTGGTCCAATATTGGAGGAGGAACTAGACGAGAACCAAACCTCAAATTATGACTTTTGATATGAAGAAAAGACCGACCCTATTTCCCCTTAATACACTGTTACTACTGATTAATCTTCATGAATGGATCTGTTGGTGATTTAATGTGTTGACTGATTTCTATTACTTCATGTTGTAAAGTTACACCGTACACGTTTCCAATATTATAATTATGTTGTGTAATATTGTAGGTATAATACTAAATCCATAAGCAGTATTTTAATCAACAGCTTTCACATACTTTGTGCAAAGAAATCTCCAAACGGCTGGATGACAATTCCCGTGACCCAAAGGCTGGATTTTACCTTAATAAGAGGCTAAGCATTGTCATACAATTTTGCAATGCCGCCAGTCTCTTGGGTACATTACTAGCCAACAGCGACACGGAGGAATTTTTCGACGCCATATTTTAGTTATTTAGTTTTAATCAGCTTCAAATACAGCTTCCATATTTAAGGTACGTTAGCCTGCACTAGGCCCGCGTGGTGGATTACGGCCCACTCCCTCTCACAAAGAGGAGGCCTGTGTCCCAGCAGTTGGAACATTATAGGCTGATTATGATAATATATGAATCTACCTGTTCCAAAAATAATAAGAACAAGATGTTACGCGCCCATTATTACACCGGAATTGGAATACTTCATACTTTAGCATAAAACTTTGACATTAAGAACAAGTAATGAACCCAGAAAATGAAGCTCAAGTAATAATTTCGCTCGAAATTGAGATGTTGAGGCTCACTGAAAAATTTAATCTCAAGGAAAAATATGCGGGATACAGCTAACGACCTCCTCGAGAAAGCAGGACAACAAAGCGTAAAGAATGCAAGAGGAAACTTTGAAAATGTTATAAATATTTATTACAATTTAGGTGGAAATAATAATACTACGGATATAAAAGCATTCGATATACTTGCGAAGGTTAATAAGGCGAACTTCCAATGTCAAAACTGACGCATTGTCATTGTAACATTTTCTTTATGACACGCTAATGGATTACTACCTACTTAAATAGTATTTTAACTTACAGTATTAGTCTACGTATGGCTTTGTGCACAATATTGGCTGTGATTGTACGTTGTACAATGGCAGCCATTTTCAATAGACGAAACGAGGATCAACAATACAAAGCATCAAATCTCAAAGGTCCTATTACACGTTGCTATCAAAACTGACCCACGCGTTGTGAAGGATTGGCACAAATTTTTCGCCACATATTTTTTCATAGAACAACGATAGAACGAAAGCCGCGTATAGCAACTATCCTCAAATCAAAAAGGTTTGTCCGCTTCACAGTGTTTCAACGAAACAAAACGCAGTCAAAAAATTTTTGGAGCCAAAAAAGAGGAAATTCAAATTAAAAAGTGTCAACGGCAGAATCGATTTTCAACCATTCCAACACGAGTGGTGTCGATTGCAATTCTCGTGTAGAACTTTGCTCTAGGCTCTTTGTTGTTCGTCCAGGATTGAACCGGAATATATATGCAGCGAGTAGGGTTTCACAACCCCTGTTTTTATTGGCGTAACTTCTTTCGGGAAGCAACCAAATGTTTTTAGTGTTACGTGTGTGGAATTGATTGGAAGTTTTAGACTTATACGTTTTCAGTGAAATAATGTGCCATATTGTTGTTCAGTAAGTGCTCGTGGCTAAGTAATAACAGCCGCACGGGTCGATCCATCAGGTTAAGCTACGCTTGCCGGGGTTGGTCTGTGGATGGATTACCATCTTTAAATACCGAAACTCCTCCGTGCCTCGGAAAGCACGTTAAGCCGTTGGTCCCGACTGTCATTTGTGGATCTTTGACAGTCGTTACGGGCCGTCAGAAGCCCGGAAGTCTGACAACCAGCTTTGCCAAGGGGTATCGTATTACCCAGTTACTGGGTTGTGGAGGTCAGATAGGCAGTCGCTCCATGTAAAATACTGGTATTTAGCTGCATCCGGTTAGACTGGAAGCCGACCCCAACATAGTTGGGAAAAGGCTATAGGCAGATGATTGTTGTTCAGTAAGAGCAGTGGTGACCAAGTGGTAACGGCCGCGGCTTAAGAGTTGTAGGTTACTTTTTGTAAGTAAATTATTACATCACCAGTGCTCTCAAAACGATGAAGGAAAACATCTTGAGGGAACCGGCATGTCAGGAAGCAAAATCTTAGAATACATGTGACATCTACCAACCCACACTAGGCCTGCGTGTTGGATTACGGCCCACTCCCCCTTACAGAGACGAGGCCTGTATCCCAGCAGTGGTAGGTAACAACAAAGGCTGATTATGCATTGTTGTTCAGAAACAGACTGGAACCCGACCCCAACATAGTTGGGAAAAGCCTAGATGTCAGTTTGTTATTCAGAAATCAATTTTTTGAAGATCGACTCTTGTATCAAATCGATTTCTTTTATTCGCTCTAAGCAACACCATAATTGCGTGTCCTTAATCAGTCTTATTACGATATGGGTTTTTGATTCGCTAACCGGTTCTGTTGTGGGTTAAATAATTATTAATTACTGTCCTTTGCGATTAAAGTGTCACATGGTACCTTGTTAATTTTAACTCTTATATCAACGTAGATAAGTAGATACTGTTTTGAACTTAAGGGTCCTTTATATTGGGACCGTGATCAAAGGAAAATATTGAATTCTTGCAGATGAGGTTATGAAAAATTATTGAATGTACAAGAAAATCAATCTTCTTTGAGCTTCGCCATATGGAATTTCGTACCATTAAAACAAAGTATAAAGGTTTACATTAAGGATTTATAAAAAGTAAAAGCTAATTTTAAATACGAAGTTATATGACCATCAGTTTTAAAATACTTGTTTTAAGCTATGGAAGTTAAAGTTAAATCGAGTCGCCAGTTCCAAAGAGTGGATTCCTATGAAGAAGAATGAACAAGAAACTTCACAATTTTTCAAATATATATTTATTTATTTCAGATCACATGATCCATAAGTTGTTAGTAAAGGTTTTATTTGACCTAATGTTAATAAAAACCACGCTATATACGAAAATTGTAACGACTGGCATTGAATGACTATTTCATGAATTCGTCGTTCAATGCATTTTTATGTACTTAGAGAGTTTTATTTCTGATTCTTATGTTTTTAATTCTGTAAATCCATATTTGTTACGGTCGCAAATAATATTTAGATTAACATATAACCTGATACTGACCTGCAAATGCAAAAAGAATTTCGCGGGCTACCTTACGCATACCCCTTAAGCTACCTATATTCCATTTGAAATAATAAATTACAAAATCGGTTGAACGGACTGTAGAAAAGGTTTATTTAAATGTCTAATCTTATTTCAAATGGAGTATAGGCACGCGGGGAAGACCTGGATGAGACTCGCACAGACCAGGGAATCATGGCACAAAAGGAGGAGACCTATAATACTCAGCAGTGGTTACTCTATAACTATACATTTTTGACGTTGAAAGTTTTGTTAACTGTAAGCACGACGACAGTTTGTGCGTCTAAACAAGGCTCGGATACCGGTTAAATTTTCAAACCAGTATGATGTACTTGACGCAAAAGTCTTTACATTCGGTTTCGTTCGTATATACCGGTATTTGGAAGAATATCATATAAAGGTTTTTTTCGGATTTACCGGTTTAGAGCAATAAAAACCGGTTAATACTTCATTTTTTATTTAACGCGGCATCTTCACTCTTAGTCACATGCCGTTTTTCGAATAAACCGGTTAATTTAGGTTAAAATAAAGTTCGCTAAACGTTCGCGTTCTTTAGAAAAGTTCTGAGGAAAACCGAAATAAACCGTTATTAACCGGTATTTTTTAAACCGGTTCCGAGCTTTGCTTCTAAATAATAGTTATACAGTCATACTAAAGATTTCTTCACAAAACTGGAACGTTATTTTATCTATTTCTCGCCAACAAAGAAATATATTATTCTCAAAGGTTGAGAGGCACTTGAAGATGTTTATGTTACTGTTTATTATATTACCCTTTTTGTATACCTAAGTGAGATTTCCATCAAAACAATGTGACGTTTGTAGTGGGAGTGAAAATAAATATGACACTACTTAGGCTTTCGACTTGGTATCATAGTTGTTTTTAGTAAGTGCGATGCAAATATACGAAGTTTGTATGGCCATAATGTTTTGTGGCTGTTGGTAAAGAGTTTGGTGTTATTTGTAACATTATTCTTTTTTTATTTGCTCTCGAGTGATTCACAAAATCGATGTCTAGTTTTTTTAGGTTTTGTGGAAAATTTATACTTTTTGTCTTTTATTTATTTATTTATTTATATATTCTTTATTGAACACCACAAAAATATATAACAAAAAAAACAATAACAAACACTACAAAATATACAATGGGCGGCCTTATCGCTATCCGCGATCTCTTCCAGGCAACCTTGGAATGGACAGTGATTTGCCTGGACATAAAATGGGGCTGTCGTAGGTGCAAATAATAAGTCTACAATATACTTCTCGACATTATTACTTGTCTAGTCTTGTCTTTCTGACAAATTTTTTGTAATGTCTTTTTGACATTATTTACTATAATATATATTTACAAATAATAATAAGTATATTCAAAGTAGGTACTAGGGTACTAGGGATACTAATTATTATTATTTTATAAATTACAAGTTCCTTAAACATAGCACACAATTAGAACTCTGGGGTCTGTCTTAGCATGCCATGGCCTGATATTTGATCAACGGGCTAAGTTATAATCGAGTTGATGTAATGGTTTTTCAACTTACGCTTTATATTTTTACTATTCATTGAGTCTCTAATGTCTACAGGTATTGACTTGACATGATGATCTCTTTAACGAAATAAGTATCATAAAACAACCTGTATGTAGTGCTACTTCGTTTACCGATATCAATTGCGATACCTACACAACAATAATAGTATAACTAGGTATATTTTGTTTAAAACATATTTTAGTCCCAAAATGAAACTGTTGATAGCATATTTTTATGTCAAAGAAATAATACTGTAGATCAAAACTCACAAAATCACGAAAATGAGAAGAGAAAATCTCAAATCTTATAAGAAAATAGTCACGAACAGCACACGCCTGAACCGAACACGCACACAAAAAAATCCTAAGCTTCCATTTTTCATATCCGCAATCATACACTCAACCTTAGCCCCTACTCACAGAATAGATAGATACAGAAGTTCGTCTCCGTACAACGAGCGAAAACAAGCGTATGCACACATAGCCGCGTACGTACGAAGATCTCAAGGGATTGCCAGTCGCGAGTGCACTTGCACTCAATCTACATGAAGCGACTCTATGTGTGCGTGCATCGTGTTCGGTCGTTGTATGGAGCCAACCTTCTGTTTCATCTATTCAGTGCCTTAGTACCGTCAGATTTCGAAGCGCGAAGTGTGCCACTTGCCCTTATTTATGACCTGCCATTTTCCTTAGCAATATCTTTTTTCTCTCTCAGTAAGTGCCCTCCCGTTCTAATACTCGACGGAAATTAGGCGAGGAGAATTGTTGAGATTTTTATACAGGAATAAACGTGTTGGTGTCGGTAGGTACTTGTCTCAAAAAGGGATCATTGAGGCGTAGAAAATGAGGTGTTGTGTGGATGATATTGTTGTATTTAGCGTCACTTTATTCATAAAACTTTACATATCGAGACTCCTTCGTGCCTCGGAAAGCACGCTAAGTCCCGGCTGACATTAGTGGATCTTTGACAGTCGTTACGGGTTGTTAGAACTAAGGGGTAATAGGTAATACGCAACTCCACGTCAAACCACGTACTTTGCGTACGGGTGCAATACCAAGGGGTATCATATAACCCAGTTGCTGGGTTGTGGAGGTCAGATAGGCAGTTGCTCCATGTAAAATACTGGTGAGACTGGAAGCCGACCCAAACATAGTTGGGAAAAGGCTAGGCAGATTGATTTCTTTATTCATAAAAATCTAGTTAGATTTATTGAAGAACGCCATCCTAATTACTTACTACATTATTGCGTACCAAACAGCTTAACGCAAAAGCAGAAAATAATGCCTGAGGTTAATTTGCCTTTGATGTTCAAAGTTTAACTCTGAACATGCCTATAAATAGTTTACAAATACCTTCCAAAGTTAGCTCACCGCCTTCTACAAAATAATAGCTAATAATAACCTACTAAAAGATAATCATCACTTATACAACTTCTATCTCCAAAATAATCCTAACTAATATTATAAATGCGAAAGTGAGTTTGTTTGTTTGTTACGCTTTCACGCTAAAACGGCTAAACGGATGTAGATGAAATTTGGCACATGGGTAGACTATGACCTGGAATAGGACATTAAATACTTTTTATCCCGATATTCCCAGGGGATCGAGAGTTACGCGGTTGAAACCGCGGGGTGCAGCTAGTAATTTTATAAAGGGGAAAGTGAGTTTGTTACGTTTTCACGCTAAAACGGCTGAACGGATGTAGATGAAATTTGACACATGGGTAGACCATGACCTGGAATAGGACATAAAATACTTTTTATCTCGATATTCCCAGGGGATCGAGAGTAACGCGGGTGAAACTGCGGGGCGCAGCTAATACAAATATAAATTCATTTCTTTACTTAGCTATTTAAAATAAACTTGATTTATTATAGCAAAGACTATGTCGTACAAAACAGAGCTAGTAGAAAGATTTGGACTAGCTCCAAGTATTATGTCACTGTCCCACAAAACCAGACGGTTGCCCATTAGTGGAACTACACGACACAATTAACGAAATAATGGAGTCACCACATTTTGTGTCTCAGACTTCATGTTTATATCATTTGACCTTTGCACTAACCAGATCTAGACTAAATCTTAATGTACATAATGCTGTCTAGAATATTCTGTGTTGTTGTTTTTAGTCCAATTAGTGAAGACCTCGTTGTTAGTGATATTAAATGATTAGAATTTTATTGTGTAGAAATGATTTCTAATAGCGCTTGGTCGACTCTTCACGTGACCAGAGGGCTGGCCTATTTTGTGGCCAAAGAATCAGCATTGCCATACAACGTGGCAATGCGGCCAGCCTTTTGGGCACTTTTCCTGTTGACAGCGATGCGGACGAATTTTTTGATACCCTTTGATAATTTCCCTTTGTACATAATAATTATTCTTAAGTAGATATTACAAATTAGTTAGTAGTTATATTTACCTGTAATTATGTGAGTACTAATAAATCTAAACATCTCAGAATATCAAAATAAGAAAATTCAATTCGAAGACGAAGAATCACTAAACAGAACTGTTGTTGATAACAATAAACGTTCCTAAATGAAAAATTCTAATGCTGACAATAATAAACCCACTCCTAACAAACAAGGTGAACAAAAAGTAATTTCTTCTAAACCATATTGATTCAATTCTATAAAGGAACTCACAACAGCTTTTATTCTCAGGATGAAACAAAATAAGCATACACAATTTCTAAGTGAAAACAGGCTCTCACATTTGAGAAAGAGCGAATTTCGTTTGAAAAAGAAATGCCGCGTTGTCGACCCCTAAAAATCTAATTATATACTTTTGTGAGTTCTCCAATGTATGACGGATTTCCGTTCTCGACGCCCTCCTTAAATGATTTTACTTCTTGAAATCTGTCTCAATTTCTCCCCGTTTCAGTCCTCGACGCAATTTCGTTCATATTATATTGGATGGGGTGCCAGTGAACGTGGGCGTTTGATAATATTTGATCGAGCTTTGAGTTTTGTTTTATCTAAACTAGTATTTTAAAGAGAAAAGATTTGTTTTTTTTTGTATTTGTTTGGATCGCTTTCACGTTAAAACGGCTGAATGGATTTATATGAAATTTGGCACATGGGCAGACCGTGACCTGGGTTAAGACACGTAATTACTTTTTATCCCGATATTTCCACGGGATCGAGAATTATGCTGGTGGAACTGTGGGACGCTACTAGGTATTATTTATAGTGATGGTTATTTTTTCACTCGTTTTTTTGATCCGAGTAGGCAATATTTATATATATATTTATATTTTATTTATATAATAATATTTATATTTTTATGAATTTTTTTAAGTTAACACTATCATGACGCTTTCAATACGTTTTTGTTTGTATCGTAATTCCATGTCACAACATAAACTATTTCTACAAGGAGACGCAAAAAATTTATCATCATAATTTCTATAATATTGGTTCTTGTTATAAAATGACCACCAGGAACCAGCTTGGTATAAAATGATTTCAGGGTTGGTTCCATAGTGAAAGTGGTTCATAATGATGAGTGAAACGACCTCTTAAGAGGATGCTCATGAATTCAATTTCATCCTGTAGTTATAGAGTGACATATCACTCCCACAATTAAGACGAATCTATCGATCGTTTAGGCTACAGAGCGTGCCAAAGTAATAGACATACATTCTGTTGAAAAACAATACCCCCCTTCTGGAGCAGTCGGGTAACATAAATCTAGATCGAGTTGTTTACTAAAAGAAGGTTTACTAGGCGACAAAATATGAATATATTTATTTTTGTTGACTACTTACTGCTCCGTTTCTGCTAGTGACAAATACAGTCGTTGAATTTTCTTTGGCAATACGTCTAGATTTTGTGGTAAAAAAAACAAACGTAACTTTTTCAAATAAAAGTAGGTATATGTTATTAACTTATTATTTATCTGGAAAAAATACACTACAAAGATTCTTCATAGCATAATCAGCCTATAATACACATGCTTTGCCTTAGCCTTAGCCTTTAGCCTATGCCACATGCTTTTTGGTTCTATACTCCATTTGAAATAAGATTAGACATCTAAACAAACCTTTATACAGATTCAACCGATTTTGATTTCTATACCTTAGTAGGCATTAGGATGGCATTAAAAGCAAAAAGGTTACACAATATCAACTATCTACTGAAGCTGTAATTTGTCATGCCACCAACGCAATAGAAGTCAAAATCGGTTGAACGGACTGTAAAAAAGGTATATTTAAATATCTAATCTTATTTCAAATGGAGTATCGGTCATGCCGGTTTCTTCTCGATGGATGAATTTTGACTTCCGATCATCAAAGTAGGCAGTATTTAATCCATGTTATTTTTAAACAACATCAAGTAGCTAAATAATCCAAATCCTAACTAATATTATAAATGCGAAAACAAGTTTGTTTAATATTGTTTGTTACGATTTCACGCTAGAACGGCTGAACAAATGTCGATGGAATTTGGCGCATGGGTAGACCATAACCTGGATACCTTTTATCATGATATTCCCACGGAATGCAGACTTATGCGGGTGAAACCGCGGGGCAAAGCTAGTATCTTTATAATTATCAAGTTAATTAAGACAAGTATTCTTTTTGTCTAAGTATTTTGGATCAGATTTAAACCTGTTCCAAAATACGTAGATAATAAGAATACTTGTTTTAACTTGATTACCGAGCCTTCATTTAGATTGACTGTTCAATTCCATTTGAGAGTAACGTAATTGAATACGAGATAAGTTGAATAAATTATTGAATAGGGATTCAGACTGACATGATTATACGAAATGTAGGACGTCTTTAATTAATTAATTTTGAGACGGTACCAACAATAATTAGTTTAGTATATACGTTTTATCTTTGATTTATATTATCAGACTAGCTAGACTGCCCGCGAGTTATAATCTAAATCTAATCTAAAACTCAAACTGAAACACAAACTCAAAGTATTTATTTCAATTAAACCATTTAAAGGCACTTTTGAATTGTCAAGGAGTCGGTCAGTCAGAAATATGAAGCTAGTTGCCCATTCCAAAGCGTAGCAGGTAAATAATCCCACAGGAACGTACAACTCGAATAAAAAGTATCCAATTTCCTAATCCAGGTCATATAGTCTTTCACTAGCTTTAATTTGATACCAATATTGTTGTAGTTTTTTTTTTAACTCTCTAAATACCCTTCCCTTTTTTTTTCTATTTGCAGATGTAATATTTACATATCGTATAGCTTAAGTCACTCCCACAATTAAATCCATCAGGCCGTTTAGGCTACAGAGCTTGTCAAAAAAGAAATAGACGTACTTACATAATTTCTCTCGAAAAACATTACCCTCCTTCTGGGCAGTCGGGTAAAAAATATTATAAAGTACTACTTACCGATTGCAAGGTGTTGAGTAACTGCAATGAATGAAAAATGTTTTTATTAGTACACTTTAAAAGTAATAACTAAGGCGTAAAGATTTTTATGTCTCTCTAACCTCAAAGAAAAGTGTTCTGAATTTCATTGATTTTAGATACTTTCCGTTTATTTTAGGTCAAGCTTCTTCAGTTTATAGGGAAACCAGTCTGATAATAAACAGTTTTCAGTATGTTATAAAATATAAAAATGGTTTAGTCGACTCTTAAAAACTTTGATTTTATTAAAATTTAAAAAAAGGACGAAGTAAGTAGGTTTTTTTAATTGACTTGATTTCAAAAGCTGTGTTTGTTATGAAATCTAGTAAGAACACAGATTTTAATTTGCGTTTCGAACATCATTTTTGTATTTCCATTTTTTTGCGCTGTTTTCTAAAATTATAAATCCATCGATGTATGACCAAAAAAAAGTACCTAAGTAGTTTAAAATGTATATTCTTTTGATTTCGTGACTCTTATAAATTTTAAAAGTTGGTTAGCGTAGTATTTATATCATAATATACAAACTTAGTACTCATATTACGTACATAGTCTTAATTATAGTGTAAATGCAAATAGCAAGTAATTACGTCGCATAATATATCCGGCGAGATAAAGCCAATTTAACCAGAATTATACCCATTTAGAAATCTATTTTACCGTTAACGAGCTACCAAAAGATAATTATCTAATTCTCTCAGAGGAGAATTTCAGACTAGTTTGTATTACCTAAGTCTAGATAATGACATGACACGAAACTTGAACAATAGACGGACTGAATTAATGACCTTTAATAATAGGTATCGTGTTCATTGATGTGGTAATTGGAAGGGCTTTGATACTCAGCGAAATTGAAGAAATTCTGTCAAGTTTTGGAGATATACATTATTAAACAAAGGTCAGTATTTATTTATATTTAGGTAAACGACATTCAACAAAACTAGTCCAGTCCAACCAGACAGGCAGGCAACTACATAGTCTTACCAAGGGTTACCCAGAAACTGGTTTGTGGAAGTCAGATAGGCAGTCGATCCATGTAAAACACTGGTATTCAGCTGCATCCGGTTAGACTGGAAGCCGACCCATCGAAAAGCTTATGTCAATCCTGTTGAAAGTCGTTGTTGAAATACGAAACGCTTTCGAAGCGATTGTCACTTGTCTTGGCCCTCAGGTAGGAAATCTACAATTTTTTACATAACATAACATCGCACCTGTTTGTCCCCGAAGGGTGACGTAGAAGTGTAGGTACCAACACGAGGGAAAATAAATCTATAGTACACCCACATTTTTACCCGACTACGGCGAAGCAAAAAGGAGGGTTATGATTTTGACCGGTATGTATGTATCTATGTATGTATAAATGTATGTATGTATGTTCATCTGTTCCCTCATATCTTCTAACCCACTCATCAAAATTTGACAAGTGAGGTATCGTTGGAAGCCTCTAGATCGTCCGCTGGTTATAGGCCATGTGCCGTCACATTAAATTAAAAATGGCGCCCTCTAGAGGACATAAAGTCAGGAACTTGAAAAAAAATATTGTTTAATCGTACCATGTTAGGTATCAAATGAAAGGGTTTAATGAGCACATTTCAAAAAAAAAAAAATTATAACCCTAAAAGAATAAAAAAAAAGTAATAAAAACTAAAACCCAACTACGACTAAAAAGGTATAAACAAGACACCACAGACAGATAAATTAAAAATCCGGAGTCACACGTAATCTGTTCGATTTTTAATTTGTCTGTCTGTGGTGCCTTGTTTATACCTTTTTAGTCGTAGTTGGGTTTTAGTTTTTATTACTTATACCGATTAAGTTTAAGTCCCACGTAATAAGGGGTGAGCCTATTGCCATCAAATCCAGACTCCGGGCTATAATAATAATACCAGTCTATTGTTGCTATTCTACTGCAGGGCGAGGGCCTCCTCTTATTCAGAGAAGGCCTATGAGCATTGATCACCATACTTGTTGAAAACGGGTTCAATAGCATAGCATAATAATCAGCCTATGAAGAGGAGCTCGTAGCTAAGTAATAACAGCAGCGCGGGTCGATCCATCAGGTTAAGCTACTCTTGCCGGGGTTGGTCCGTGGATGGGTGACCATCTTTACATACCGAGACTCCTCCGTGCCTCGGAAAGCACGTTAAGCCGTTGGTCCCGGCTGTCATTCGTGGATCTTCGAAAGTCGTTACGGGTCGTGAAAAGCCCGAAATTCTGACAACCAATCTTACCAAGGGGTATCGTATTACCCAGTTACTGGGTTGTGGAGGTCAGATAAGCAGTCGCTCCATGTAAAATACTGGTATTCAGCTGCATCCGGTAAGACTGGAAGCCGACCCCAATATAGTTGGGAAAAGGCTAGGCAGATTGAATAATCAGCCTATAATGTTCCCACTTCTGGGACACAGGCCTCCTCTCTCTGCGAGGGATAAGGATAAGTAATATTATAAATTCGAAAGTAGCTCTGCCTATCTGTCTGTCTGTGTGTAAGTTACATTTTCACGCCTAAACCACTGAACGGATTTCGACAAAATTTGGTAAGGAGATAGATGGCATCCTTGGGAAGGACATAGGCTACTTTTTGTTTCAAAAATAATCCTATACGGGTGATATAAGGGATGAAAGTTTGCATAGGAAACCCAGCATTTCTTAAGTATCCCGGTATTATACTGATTAGTTGAATAACGGGCCACTACACTTAATGAAAACTCCAAATTCGTTTGGTTATGCAGTTTAATGCATAATTTACATTGTTAGAAGTTTATTAGAACTTTGGACGACAAAATTGTTGAATGTTCATGTCACTCGTGCAGTGGTTGGTAGTTGCATAATGGCGCGCGCCCGCGCGCCCCTCTCCCCGCACCCGTCGATGACATTATTCGATTCGTTCGGAAGTCAAGGCTCCAACATTCTCCCCCCCCTCGAACACTTCAGGGTCTCGAGGTCCTGAGGGCGAAGCCGGTTCGGGTAAAGAACAAAGGTTGTGCACTGCTCGACGGAAAGTGCCCTTTGATGTGTAGACATCCGCCACTCGTGCTGTTCCATCAGTTCCGTGATACAGCTTGCAGATCCGCGCCATTCGCCATTTCAATGGTGGAACGTTTGGCTCCTTGATAATGACTAAGTCGCCTTCCTGGAGTCCCCTTTGTGCCGTCCTCCATTTGTATTTTTGCTGCAATTCGCTTAAGTATTCATTTCTCCACCTTTCCCAGAAATGTTGCCGCATTTGTTCCAGACTTCGGTATCTGCCAAGTCTATTAGTATTTTCATTAATTAAGGCCTCCGATGGAAACGAAGTTAATGGCCTGCCGATCAAGAAGTGTGCGGGTGTCAAAGGATTCAGGTCATTAGGATCAGATGATAGAGGGCTCAAAGGACGTGAATTTAGGATTGCCTCAATTTGAACAAACAACGTTGATAATTCCTCAAACGTTAAGTGTTTATCACCTAAAATCCTAGTCGTGTGGTATTTAGCAGACTTAACGCCTGCCTCCCAAAGCCCACCAAAGTGGGGAGAGTAAGCTGGCGAAAACTTAAACGTAATACCTTCGTCGGCAGCGAAACCGGTAACGCATTCATTACTTGACTTTAAAAACTTCATTAATTCGTTGTTTGCACCGACAAAATTTGTCCCGTTATCGCAGTACAATTCTAAGGGCTTTCCTCTGCGGGCTATGAAACGTCTCAAGCACAAAATGAAAACATCGGAAGTGAGGTCGCTTGCGACTTCTAAGTGCACAGCCTTTGTGCTGAAACAGACGAATAGACACATGTAACATTTTGTGATTTTACACCCACGACCTTTGCGATCAGTGATGAAGAAAGGCCCGGCAAAATCAACACCGCTTACCTGGAACGGAAGACTAGGAGTGACTCTTGAAGCAGGTAAGTTTCCCATTATAGGGTTAACGCTTTTAGCTTTTATTATTCTACACAACTTACAATTGTTCACAGTTCTTCTAGCCAATATTCTACCTTTCAAGGGCCAATATTTGTTTCTTAAATCGTTGAGCAACAATTGAGGTCCGCAATGCAAAAGTTTTTTATGGTAATGATTGAATAATAATTTCGTAAAGTTGTGATTAATATCTAATAATATCGGATGTTTTTTATTGCAGGTTTCATTTGAATTTTGGATGCGGCCACCCACACAGAGTATGCCATCATCATTAAGGAATGGACTGAGAGACAACAAATTGGATTTCGAAGGTAAGTCACGCTTATTTTTAATTAAATTAATTTCGTTAGGAAAACATTCATTTTGATGTTGTTTGATTATAACATTTAGTGCAGCATCCAATTCACCCGGTGTGAATGGACCAGTTTGTACCTTGTCTTGTTTATATCGCTTGTAATTTATGTAACGTAGGACATAAGCTATAGATCTCTGCAGAGTAGCGAAACTAGAAATTCTTCCAAAATCTATCAGCCTAGGACGAGCTGCTGTAGACTGCAACGTTATTGTACTTACTTTGTTATTAGTTTTAATTTCAGGCAAATCGGGAATACCTTTGTTATTAATAGTTTGAGGCCACTTACTTGAGTCCTCAGATAAAAACAATGGACCTTCCCACCAAAGTTTAGCTAAATGAATTGACTTAGGATTTAATCCTCTAGACGCTAGATCCGCAGGATTTGTATCGCCAGGAACATGTCTCCAAGTGCCTGACTTGGTTAATTCTTGTATTTCACTAACACGGTTCGACACAAAGGGCTTCATATTACAAGCCTGGGCAGACAACCAACCCAAGACCACTGTTGAATCCGTCCAGTGAAAAACTGAGTCAATTTTACATCGTAGCGCTTTTAAAACCTTATTACTCAGGCGTGCGGAAAGTAAGGCACCACACAGCTCGAGTCTAGGTATGGTTGCAGACTTTACTGGTGCAACCTTAGTTTTGGCGCAGAGTAATCTGACGAGTACATGCCCGGAACTGTCTACCGAGCGGAGATAAATAGAGGAAGCGTAGGCAACTTGGGAAGCGTCAGAGAATGAGTGAAGCTCTATGGTACTTGGTTTGTTAATTAGAACACATCTCGGAATTTCAATTTCGGAGAGAGTTTCTAAATTGTTAAGAAAACTTGTCCATTCTCTTTGTAATGAAGTATCTACGGGTTCGTCCCAACCTAAATTCGATAGCCATAGCTTTTGCAATAAAATTTTTGGAATAATGGTACATAATCCAAGTAAACCCAATGGGTCAAATAACTTGGCCGAGCTAGACAAAATGGAACGTTTAGTTACGGCTTTGTCACGTTGTATATCAACTGAAAAGCGGAAAACATCCTGTGCCGGGTCCCACTTCAACCCTAACACAGTTGAGGTTTGAGAGCTTAAACTTTTTATGGATGACGGGTTTGAATCGTCATGTCTTGCGGATGGTGCGTTGGTACGCCATTTGCGTAGAGGAAGACGAGCTGAATTCAGAACTGCAGTCACCGACTGTATAATATTTTGTAAGTCTCTTTCAGTGTCAGCTCCTGACAGAAGATCGTCGACATAGAAGTCGTTTTTTATGATATTAGATATTTTATCGTCCTTGCATTCCTTGGCGAGCTGTACCAAACACCTTGTACTTAAAAATGGAGCCGAAGCCGTACCGTATGTCACGGTATTTAATTGGAAAATCTTAATCGGTTCTGACGGATCTTCGCGCCATAAAATTTGTTGCAACATTCGCTGACTTGGGTCCACCAAAATTTGGCGGTACATTTTTTCTACATCTGCAGAGACTACATATTGATATTGTCTGTACCTCAACAGGATTGAAAAGAGGTCATCCTGCACTACTGGTCCGATATGTTGTATGTCGTTGAACGATACTCCGGTAGATGTTTTTGCAGAGGCGTCAAAAACAACACGTAGTTTGGTAGTCTCACTAGTTTCTCGTATTACTGCATGATGTGGGAAATAACAACCAAATACAGGTTTCCTACTTAATTCAGTCATATGACCTAAGCTTTCATACTCGCGAATAAAATCACAATATTGTTGTTTCAAAGTTGGTTTGTTTTTAAATTTCCTCTCAAGTTGAAACAACCTTTTTTCAGCCATGCTGTACGAATCACCTAACACGTCTATAGAATCCTTAAGCGGAATTTTAATACAAAATCTGCCATCACTAAGGCGAAATGTAGTGTCGATAAACAACTTCTCACAATCGTTGCTATCGTGGTCAATGTTCGAAGGAATCTCTTCGAGTTCCCAAAACTTAGCTAATTGATCTTTGATTCCTTGCGAAAAATGACAATGTAACCTTTGATTGTTACCATTGTAGGAGCCTCCCCCCGTAGGACCAGCTACTATCCACCCGAGGTGAGTTTTTTGTAGTATTGGCCTTTGTGAACCCAAACTAACTCTAGCCGTTTGAATAAGCTCCCAAAATATATCGGCACCTAACAATAAATCTATTTGGGCTGGTAAATAAAAGTGAGGGTCAGCAAGTTGGATGTTACTAGGAATGTTTAATTCTTCTACACAAACTGCAGTATGGGGCAATCTATCAGTAATTTGAGGTAAAACAAAACATTTGACAGGCCTGCTGAACGATTTGTGCATAGAATGTATTTCTATGTTGCAATGCTCTGTAACATTTAATACTGTATTGCCCAAACCAGAAACACAATGATAATAGCTTTTTTCTTTACAGGTACCAATCATTTTCTGAGCCCTCTCACTGATGAAAGATGTCTGACTGCCACAGTCCAGTAAAGCCCTCAAAATAAATAATCTACCATTAACTGTCACCTTGACCAACGCAGTGGACAGAAGAGCTTGATTGGTGGAGACAGCAGACATCGAAATGGAAGTGGAGGGACCAGATGGCGCAGCAGATGCAATATAAACTACAGGTAAGTTAGTATCATTTTTTTTGGAATTATTATCACCAGTAGATGTAGTATTAGATGTAGAAGTAGATACTGGTTGTTCAGTCTGTTGTGTATTCTGTGAAGGAAGTTGTCTGTGTAGAAGAGTGTTGTGCCTTCTCCGGCATATCCTACAACCACTTAGCCCACACTGGAATGCTTTATGACCTCCCTGGAAACAGTTAGTGCATACCTTTAACAATGCAATTTGTGAGATTCGTTCCTCAACAGAAAGAGATTTAAGTTTAGTACACTCATATAACTTATGATCTTGTTTACAGAGAAGACACTGTTTTTTACTGGAAGAGGAGTCCGGAGCAGATGAAATAAATGATTTTGTTTTGGTTGAATTGTAACGTTTTTCATTTTGAATAATCCTACCAACATTAACTGTCTCCATAACAGTAGCACGTTTGCGAAGAAAATAATAGAATTGTTCTAAAGTTGGCGAGTCCTTGTCACTCCTAAATTCCTCCCATTTTCTGGCAGTTATGGAGTCTAACTTTGTTGAGGCCAAATAAATAATAAGTGTATCCCACTTGTCAGTGGGCTCCCCTAGTAGATTCAACGCACTTAGATTTTTAGATAAAGAATCAATTAAATTGTGTATGCCGACATCTGATTCCCTTTGTAGGGATTCGATTGAGAACAAACACTTAATGTGTTCATTTATTAAAAGACGTTTATTATCATAACGCTGGCAAAGTAAATCCCAAGCTATTGAATAGTTGTTTGATGATATAGATACAGAGCTTATGACTGAAGAAGCAGCGCCCTCTAGGTAAGATTTTAGATAGTGAAACTTATTTACATCATCAATGTTTTCATTGTTATGAATTAGGGATAAGTATATATCCCTAAAGGAAAGCCACTTAGTTGATTCACCATTGAATGTAGCAATTTTAATCGGTGGTAGTTTTAAACCGTGGGATATTTTGGATATTGAGTTGGACGAGGACTCAAACTTGCCATGATCTTTCTCAAAGTTGTCTAACATGGACTGTGCTTTAGCAATCAACTTGAAGAAAGTATTTTCTGTAATTTCACGTTCATTAATTTGCTTATCTGAGTCTTCATCCAACATTTCAATTTGAGATTGAATATCATCAAAGGTGCAAGACAGGTCTCGTAGTTTATTTAGTCTTAGAGGTAATTCTTTAATATCTAACTTGCTTGATTCTATATATTTTTCAAATAATGTTAAACGAGCTCTGATATTGCCTCTTTGTTTAATTAAATCCTTTAAATCCAACATGATGCCGGTGCAAAAATGTAAACACAACTAATAAAAAGTTACTGATACAATCATAGAAATAAAAAATGAATGGGTACGTTACGATACTCCTTTGCGAAGATAGCAAACCGGTTTCACAGCCAACGTCGTGTGTCAGCGAGATCGACACGGTGATAGTTGGAATGCACGGATCGACACACTGCGGATTTTATTGTTAAAAATCTCGCAAGCTTACTCCCAGAGTGCATCTGAAATCATCGGTAACTTTGTGTTTGAATGTGTTATTGTATAATAAGTACGTGAAAGGGACTTTGAGATCTTGAATTACGATGAATAATGTGGGAGAAAACTCGACAATATAAACACTTGTGTTTGGAATTCTAGTAGATGGATTGTAAAACACAAATCTTGTGACAATCGTTAAAATGAGTTATTATATTGAATAACACTAATAAGAACAGCAAAATTAATACTATTCTGTAGAATTTATGTGGTTAAGCCGCAATTTGCAAACTTTTATACCTATTTCAAATTGCGGTAACGTACTTTTGTTATAGTCATCGGAGTTACCAATGATGTCTACACAAATTAAAGCACATAGGATGTGGGTACCTCGTAGGTACTTAGGATAGAAAATGGAACGATGAATGCACTTTCCTCGGAAATGATGGCTGCAGCTGCTGGCTGGCGAGTTTCTCGAGGTTTGTTCGTTCCTTTGCTTGTAGTTCGAAGCTCGAATGACCGACCGTTTCTTGGAAAACTTTCGTAGGTAGGTACTTTTCTTCGGTCGGATCACGTCGCGTCGGGGTCACCAAATGATTAGTTGAATAACGGGCCACTACACTTAATGAAAACTCCAAATTCGTTTGGTTATGCAGTTTAATGCATAATTTACATTGTTAGAAGTTTATTAGAACTTTGGACGACAAAATTGTTGAATGTTCATGTCACTCGTGCAGTGGTTGGTAGTTGCATAATGGCGCGCGCCCGCGCGCCCCTCTCCCCGCACCCGTCGATGACATTATTCGATTCGTTCGGAAGTCAAGGCTCCAACATATACCGTTCCCGTAAGACGATATCCGAAATCCACGCGGGCGAAGACCCGGGAAAAAGCTAGTTAACTATAAGTCTAGGGCACCATGAAGTCTTAGTACTAGTAGTTATACCATCATGATACGAGTCCAAAAATGGGATGGCGGCGCTATCGGTCGTGTACCTACAGCTCCATCTCACTCTCGCACTTGAATCATGATGGCATACCAGGTTTCCTCAGGATGTTTAATAAAAAGTTTTTCCATAACATTTCTACCTGCTACGATCACCAGGTCAAGCCTGTATTATAAGGTTGCTTACGCGATTTCATATTTGTTCCCATAGTAAAAGTTGTTCATAATGATGAGTACAATGACTCCTTAAGAGGTTGTTGGTGTTTTACCAATAACCGTATACCTTACAGTAGGTACATTCAAAATAAATAAAAGATGAAAAAAGTAAAACCCAATTACGACAAAAAAGTCAACTAAAAAGATGTAAACAAGACATCACAGACAGACAAATTAAAAATCCGGAGTCACACTTGTTAGAATAAATCGAACAGATTCCGTGATTCCGGATTTCTTTGTTTTTTTTTTGTTCTTGACTTTTTGTCCTCTAGAGGAGGCCATATTCAATCTAATGTGAGATCACATTCGCTTATAACTAGCAGACGATCAAGATACTTCCAACGATACCTAATTGTCAATAGTTTAGAAGTTATGAGGGAACACATGGACATACATACATACCGGTCAAAATCATAACCCTCCTTTTTGCTTCGCCGTAGTGGGTAATAAGAAAACCCCACCGCAGTAAATTCTCGTTTCACCATCAACCTATTTAGCAAACTCTCCGTCAGCAGTTAAACGAATTAAAGGCAATTAGAAAGACGTAACTGCCAGTCTTTGTATTGGCGGCGTAATAAAATAGGCGTTTGTTATTTTATGAACATCGTAGATCTCCTTTAGTGTGGAAATGTTGACGATTAAGGTCATCAATATCGGCTTCCAAACAGTCGTGTTGGTTTTAATATTAATTTGCTTGTTTTTAATGGCGTTCATTTGAAAATGAAATGTTAGTAAGTATTTTTAAGATAATTTTATGTAAATGGGTTTCCTTTAAAATTGGTTATTGGAGCGGAAATTGTTTATTGTAGCCGGCAAAGCTACGGTTGCTTTGAAGAGCGGTGGCCGCCATTAAACGGCCGTAGCTGTCATGAAACTGATGGTTTGACTTCACGGTGGCAAAAAAGGTCTCTAGGTTTATAGACCTAACAATGTACTAAAATAAATGTATCTATCATTCTACAGGATGTAAGGGTAAACACCGTTGTCACTCGAACCATGGGTAAATACCCATGGTTCGAGTGACAATCGGTCATTTATTTTTATATTTAAGTCAAATGACTTAAATATAAAAATAAATGACCGAGTAACAATAAAAAAAACGTTATTTTCATTAAAAGATTTTTTAAAGTTTCTATCCGACACCGTGCTCGCTAGCGAAACAGCTGTCTCACTGAGGGAGGGGTCGCGCTCGCGGCCGGTCAGGTCACGTCCTATGCCACCCACCCGTGTTGAGACGCAAGTTCGTTGCCGTAGCGCCCTAGGGTGAAAGGGTGAAATACTCTTGTGGTAAAATGTAGATTTTCTTTAAAAAAAGAAATTTTTTCATTTTCCATTGATTTTACGTTCTATAAATGAAACCAAACCACTGGTTTCAAGGATAACGGTGTTTACCCGAACACCCTGTATATTCAGGAATATTTCCATTAATACAATTCAATCTAGCAGACAAGGTCGTATAGGACATGCCATTTCCGTACCTAACATCAATTTATCACATACAATACAACACATCTGATTACTTAATTTACCCCGGACGAAAGAACCATTCATTCTTGATTCCTCCTAAGAATTAATACAAAATATATTATCCCTGGCTCAGTAGTACAGTCGCGCAGAAATCTCGAACTGACAACGTCTGGATGTGTTAATCTAATTAACACATCTGTCCTTCACTGTACGTCCCGTTTCATTAATCACTGCTGCCAGCGACTGTACAGGACTTAATCAGCCGCTGTCGTCAGATGTCTTCAGTTGTGTTATTACTAGAAACTCCGTCTTTTGTCACGAGCAGAAAATTTTGGAAATGAATTATTGTGATGGGTGTATAGCCACTTTGTTGTATGGTTGTGAACTAACTGTAATTTTAATAAAATGAGTAGATTCACTGTTATATCAATCAAATCTCTCAAAATCTTTAGTAATGGGTGGTAAACAATGATTGACGTCCTAGTAATGTATCATCAATCAATCTGCCTAGCATTTTCACAACTATGTTGGCGTCGGCTTCCAATCTAACCGGATGCAGCTGAATACCAGTATTTTACATGGAGCGACTGCCTATATGACCTCCACGACCCAGTATCTACCCAGGGTTATTACCCAGGTACTGGGTTGTGGAAGTCATACCCCTTGGTAACACTGGTTGTCAGACTTTCGGGCTTCAGACGACCCGTAACGACAGCGGGGACCAACGGCTTAACGTGCTTTCCGAGGCACGAAGGAGTCTTGGTATGTAAAGATGGTAGAACCCATCCATGGACCAACCCCAGCAAGTGTCGTTTATCCTGCAGGATCGACCCGTGCGGCTGCACGCTAGTAATGCATCATCCTAACTTAATATTATGAATGCAAAAGTGAGTTTGTTTATTTGTTTGTTACGTTTTCACGCTACAACGGCTGAACAGATTTGGATGAAACTTCGCATATGGATAGACCTTGACCTAGAAAATTAAATAGGCTACTTTTCCTCCTGGCTCGCAGACAAAGTCGCTGGCAACAGCTAGTAAGTAATAACTTAAAATACAAATCCATCGTATGTAAATACATACGATGGATTTGTGTGACGTGTTACCACACCGAGCGCTGGACGCAAAGTGAATCAAATCGCCCGTCACTCGTTCACTTTGCGTCCAGCGCTCGGTGTGGTAACACGTCGCGTTCTGGTTTGCAATTGGTCAATCGTCATCCTGAGGATGCCTCGTTGAGAGGTGAAACACGTGTCGATTTCTTACAGGGTTTTTTAGGACTCTTGAAGAATAGTCAAGCGGAATTGGTTACTAAATATATCTACGTCTATTGTATTTTTTAAACTATCGCTTTATGAAAACAATGATGGCGAACACTCGCAACAAAACAGAACTAAAATAAATATAACATAACATCACGCCTGTCATTCCCGAAGGTTTAGGTAGAGGTGTACTCAAACTCAAACTCAAACTCAAAGCATTTATTTCAATTAAACTATTTACAGGCACTTTTGAATTGTCAAAGAGTGGGTCAGTTAGAGAGTTGAAGCTAGTTGCCCATTCCAAAACGTAGATCTCTATGGAGAAGAACGGGCAAGAAACTCCAATGACACTCTTTTAAAAATGGATATAGATATTACAAAATCCTGGGTACAGTATTCATGTTGCTACTATATGTGAGAACAATGTAAAACAAAAATTCAAAATTTTAGATTAAAAATAAGCTCTGGCAAATAAGAGGTGACCAGTCTCAACTGACGGCGCCCGTTTACGAACATGACATGTGGATCAGCACCATCCATGTACTAAAAATACACTCACATTTCGCCAGTTATATTTAAGTCCCATGTAATAGTCTATTTCTATTAACTGAGCACACATCCAGACCCCGGGCTGCTACTGAGAAAACACTTTGTCCGGCCTTGGAATCGAACCTAGGACTTCATGCTAAGCAGTAGCGCTTGCAACCACCAACAATGCAATAAGTAGTAGTCATTATTATGTTTTGAAAATCCTGTTTTGAGAAGACAAAAATTCAACTTAGACGAAAAGGCTGACAACATTACCACGTTTCACATTATCACTGATTCTTTAACCATAAAATAGGCCAGCCCTCTGATCACGTGAAGAGTCAAATATTCTGATACTAATTAATTTGTCTATGACTGAGAAGACTGTTTTGTGTAGTGTGTGTACTGCCTTAATAAGGATGTTGCTGCCGTAGAACGAAGCAAAGGAATTTACTAAGAATGCATTCATATTTTATGAGACCGTTACTAGGGGCTCACAAGTGCAAAGGAGTTCTGTTGCAAGTTTTCTGAATAATTGCAAAATGTTGTATAAGTTACAGTTCGAGTACTATTGAATCGTTTTGCAATTACTCTTTAAGTATATCGTGGGATATGAAGCAGCTCATTTGTTTCAGGGACTTTTTAATTCAAGTGCCTACTTCCTGCTTTAGGGCAAGCTTACCTTATTTGAGGAAGGAAAAATTGTCCTTGTTTACCTTGCTCGCAGCAAAATGGTAATATCCACGTAGGTTATATCTGATGCTGAGGCAAAAACAATTGACAGTCACTAAGTTTAGTATAAATGCATCAGTTCCTTCCCTGGGAAGACTTAAGTACTTTATGGCTTCCTATAGCTGACGCACCGGAGCTGCACCGGCGGCGGACCACAAGATAAAAAAAATTAGAACATCTCAGAATAAATATGCAAAATCTGCGCGGCACCACACCAGTGCACAATAACAACAACAACAACAGCACCAGCAGTATTAGTGGCACAATAGTAATATATTATTTTCCAATATTTCATTTACTTAATAATTTTAAAGCAAATTTTAATATTTTATTTTCCACAGCAGTAGTAAATGGATATGATAAAAAGATAAGCCGATAAAATCTTTTAACTCCACCGCAGTATCAAAGGATTTGTTTAGTTTCAATTTAGTGTAGTGCGTATAAACCCGATCTCTAAAATACAATCACTGTATTTGTGTGTTATTGTTAGGATATAGCGGTAATTATTATGAGTGGGGTGTTTGATTTGAATAAAAAAAATATTATGATTTGAACAATTTGTTTCATTGCCTGTACTTTTCGCCACATTCAACGTGGCGGCACCAGGCAGAATTTTTCAAAAATCATTCAAAAGAATACTTGTTCTTTTACTCAATATTCAAAATAACCTTGTGGCTTACCCTTAAATAGGTCAGTCAAACGGACTTAGTTGACCGATACAAAAAGTCTACTCGTATTCACAAAGAAAAAAATATTTATGCTCATGATAAAACTTTGGATGGTTTGCAAACAGAAAAGTTCCTCAAGTGCCACAGATTTTATCTCATTATGTTCCCTTGAGTACCTGATAAGGATCATACTGATTCTCAGTCACATTGCCAAGTTCTGAAAGATTGTTCTAAATCAGATTGTAGGTATAGTGAAAGTAAATGAGAAAAGTAGGTAAATGTATTGTAATATTGTAAATAATAATGTTAAAAATTATTTCAATAACCAAGAGCCTCGACCAACAACTATGGAGGCTCTCGTTGGGCAGCTGGATTAAGGGCTTGATTCAGAAAACGGTACTCCTGGACACGGCTCGCATTGTTAGGAGGTTCCTCTCTCTGGAGCCCTGACCCTGGATACTGGCCGGCAGGTTGAACCCTGTTCCCGATACCGGTGGGCTACAATTTTTTTATATTTTTATTGTAATATTTAAAAATATAATTTATAATTATAGAAAAGAAATAAAGAAAAAAAAATGCAATAAATTAGTGTTTAAAGAACGGTTTTATTTTATCATCCCAATAGAATCGCCCCGTTACAATATCAGTAAGCGTAGCTAGATCTCCTACAAAGCAGATGGTATACATACGATTTAAATGATAATTGTGAATGGATGAAGATAAAATAGGAAAAAAAAAGATTTTATTTTTCAGAAATCTGTTGGCATCCGACTTGATTTTTTCTCGTCCAACCGAGAAAAACAGAAATCAGATAATCAAAAATTTCGTTCAATGGTTCAGACCGAAATTTCAAAAATCCTTATAACAATAGGTTTTTCCTTCAATAGAGGGACAAACAGAAACTGGCTTCATTTCGGTTTCTGAATTTCCCAGTACTCCACTGTGGAATACTCGAGAATTTTGCTGATTGGAAGCTCTATCCTATATTTTGTACCTACGACTGTAACATTGTTTTGTTTATGGCCAGTAATATTCATGTAGGTTGAAATTCAAAGCCACAAACGATGAGTTAAAAATTCAAACGTTATTATCAACTTTTTTGGTCAACCTTTTTTTGTCTCATGGCTTTAAAAAGAAAGGTCTCACCCATAGTTTTCTAATTTTCTTTGTGTTTTGTCTTCTCGGGCCAATCGGTCAGGAACGACGGCCTACAAATCGTCACGCCAGTTTTTTAGGCCTGCCTCTAATAAAACTGTATTGTACCAAAATGCTGCTGTCACCGATCCAATGCCAAGTGTGGAAAATAACGTTTTTCTCATATGGTCATGGAGCATTATATACATCATGTATCAGAAAGGTGTGTTATCCATACAAAAAATTTCAGCCGTGTCCCATACATTTGGGTCGTGTAGGTATTGAAGTTTTGTATGGGAAAGTTGTTTTTTTTTTCTCCCAATTACGATGTTGATCTCATAGAGACAGTTGTTCAATTTGATGGTCTAAGCTTCACCCTTAAATCTGATCACACATTTTTGATACATAGGTACTGTATACACCAGTTGATATTTGAAAAAGATTCATGTGTATAAATCGATTGTAATCAAGACATGGTTTCATTCACGAAGCGCAAATGGGGGATTTAAACGACCATGCTCTAAAGCGATTACAGGGGTGAGATTCTGTATGACCTCATTCTAAACATTAAATCTGAATCCGCTGTGAGTTTCTTGATTGGCATTCTAAAAACTCGGTTGATACACTAGCGCTACCCTTGAGAGCGTGTCAGCGAGTTGAACTAAATTGACCGTGAGATTATGACAGATAAAGTATGAGATGACGTAAGAAGTGGCATTCAGTAAGGTAATTCCCCCGTCACTTCGACGCTCACTTCGCACTTGAACCCGATTCAAAATTCGAAGTGAGAGTGAATTGCGATGTGAGATGCGAATTGTTGTTTGAATTTTACAGAATCGACGTACTGGTAGACATATAATTTTCTAGCGTTTTAATCCTTTTAACCTTATCATTGCCATTGTTAGATTTTCTTTCGTAAAATGTCCAAGCAAAAAATTCTATAAATAAATAAGGTCTGGCTTTATTTTTCCTAGAAAGCAAAGCTTTGCGGTTACGCCTTAGAAGTCTTTTCTGATCTTACTTTTATAAGTTGAGCAAAGGAAAACAACGGATACATCTCGCTTATATTTTTGTATCCACAGTTTCCTGTTAGGAAAACGTGATTGTTGGATAAAACGCACAATTCTCTCTAGTTCATGGTTTGAAATAACATGACGACCTGAGAATTTTTAAGCCTCTGTTATAATATAATTTTGCACAACCGTCCTAAAGTAAGGATCTCGTGGCTAAGTAATAACAGCCGCACGGGTCGATCCAACAGGTTAACCTACGCTTGCCGGGGTTGGCCCATGGATGGGTGACCATCTTTACATACCGAGACTTCTCCTGCCTCGGAAAGTACGTTAAGCCGTTGGTCCCGCCTGTCATTTGTGGATCTTTGACATTTGTTACGGGTCGTCAGAAGCCCGAAAATCTGACGACCAGTCTTGCCAAGAGATATCGTATTACCCAGTTACTGGGTTGTGGAGGTGAGAAAGGCAGTCGCTCCATGTACTGGTATTCAACAGCATCCGGTTAGACTGGAAGCCAAGCCCAATATATTTGGGAAAAGGATAGGTAGATTGATTGACAACCGTCCTTTTTTTTTTTTTTGGGTGGGCAATCATCGTATGACTTCTCCCACTCTGGGCGGAGCGGAAGGGCGTATCAGAGTCTTACTGACTAAAACCCACCCGTGTTCCTTCAGTTGCCTGTTGCCAGGGTCCCGTTATCCCTTTCGGACTATTCCGCAACCCTTGCAGGATTGACAACCGTCCTAAAGTTTATTTAATTACATAAGTTATCAATATTCTCATGTCTTCGAAGTGTTTGTTATTTTGGTTGTCCAATCACAACGGCTAACATGGGATTAAAAAAAAAATCTTGTCGCTTCCTTGATTACGACTTCAGAGACCGTTGGAAATATTTCACGGCTTTTGACATAATTGGAAAGTGAGAATTGTGGTTATTTTCAGAAGAGGGATTATTATACGTTATGCAGAACATGATGTGTCAGAAAGACATACCTGCAGGTACCCATCTTTTATCAAAACCAGAGCGTGTGGTTCTGGATTGAAATACCCTTAGTCAAAAGTAAGACTTGAATTCCTCGTACGCGTAGCAACGTAGTACGCGCTGAAGACGTCACTGTCGCAGTATAATGCTATATACAACGTGCCGCTTTAATGGCGACATTAAATTTAACACAGGATAGGGCTAGTGGCCATTAATCATAAAAATTATAATAAAATAAAGTAATTGGTAAATTGAAAAAAAAAAAAAAAACTCAAACAAACTAAATAATAAAAACATAACCAACATTGAGATCACTCTGTGTAAAAGATTCATTTATGAAGCTACCTACCAGCTGGCTTACGTTATATCGGTCCAATTATTTGACGGCATAATTTCTAAGAAATTGCGCGACATTCCTACAATTCACCTACTTATGATCCATGACCCCGACAAATGACCTCTGCACTACAGTTCTTTAAGTACAGGTTGCTCCAAGATGCGAATTTAGAAAATTGTAAATAAATCAATAAATAATAACGTTAAATAAATTTAAAATATTTTCATAAAACGAATATGCGAAATCGTATTACGTGTGATAAATTAATGTCACCATTAAAGCGGCACGGTGTAGAACACAATGTATATACGTATGCACTACCGACGTACGCGACTGACATCAGCGTAGGAGGATTTCAAGCCTAAGCGTCGTCAGCAAGTAATTAACATAAGATTCAAGATAAAACAAAAGACAAAAACTCTCAAGAAATTTCAAAAACACAGTCGGAACTTTATATCAGCACAAATGAGTACCTCCATAGCTAATACATCACCGGCAAGTCACTCGAAACATTTCACCTTTTGTGTTGCGTTCCTATTCAACAGTACGGTTGAAACTTGAGTTTATTCGCACATTTGAAAGTTCCCTTTTGTTTCCAAAGGGACGCCATTTAGCTTAATGGGGAACGCATTACTGTATCTGTCTCAGTGATCTTTCTCCTCCTTAAAACGTTAGGTCAAGAGGCGATAGGTATTAGCGATGTTTAAATACATGTTCTGTAAAGGGTTATGAATTTTGGCAGTTGAATTTTCAGAATTTGTACAATGTATTTATTTTGTAAAGCAGATTCTTAAGGTTATGGAAGAATGCGGCGTATGAGATCAAAGATACAATGTGAAATATTGAGAAAATATGTCACGTTACGTTGTAGCTTTGATGTTCTGTCGTGATGTTCAAAGTTGCAGTCTGACAAGTTTTATTACAACACGAACCACGACAAGTGAAATCAATTAAATTTTTATGTTTTTATCAAACATGTTATATTTGATACGAGTGTCATTTTTACATTACTTAAATTCTTTAACATCTTACTAACCTTTATTTAGATCTTCAATCATTGACATACTGACGTTCTTGGTGATTTTATTCAGGTCAGGTGCGTTGTACGTGCAGTAGGCGTGCGTTTATCTAATTCGTCTAATCGTGTCTTCAATCATTTTATAAAATAATATATTTCCTCAAGTTCACCTTCAACTGACTTTATATCGAAATATCAACATTAAAATCGTTTATTAGTTTCAACATAAGTCCTTACGAGGTTTTGATTGGAATCAAATGAGCCGTTGATCGCAACATATACAAGTTGACCAGACAGATTGTAATCAACGTCTAACCCCAAACCTTTGTCAACTGAAGTTTAGGGTTTGATACAAATTCAAATGCTTGAGCAATCTATCCGTCTTCTTGACTATTATAATGCTTATGTCTGAGAAATATTCTCACGTATTACACATATTAATATACACGTATTTTTATACACTGAAGTATTTTTTTCTGTACGTTAAGTATTGTTTCTTTCAACTACGTAGTAATGCTATCATTAATCACTACAAAACCGATCACAAACGACGTATTTTTTACCCGACTACGGCGATGCAAAAAGGAGGGTTATGATTTTGACCGGTATGTATGTATGTATGTATGTATGTTCATCTGTTCCCTCATATCTCAACGACTCATCACAATTTGACAAATGAGGTATCGTTGGAAGCGTTTTGATCGTCCACTGGTTATAGGCTATTTGACGTCACATTAAATTAAAGATGGCGCCGTCTAGAGGACATAAAGTCAGGAACTAAAAAAAAAAATGTTTAATCGTACCATGTTGGGTATCAAATGAAAGGGCTTAATGAGCACATTTCAAAAATATATATAGTATAACCAAAAAAAAAAAAAAATTTAAGTTATAAAAACTAAAACCCAACTACGACTAAAAAGGTATAAACAAGACACCACAGACATACAAATAAAAAATCCGGAGTCACACGTGTTAGGGCATAAATCGAATGGATTACGTGTGACTCCGGATTTTTAATTTATTTATTTTTTGCTTAGAACCAAAACAGTGCAGTAAAGTTGAATGCAATTTCATTGTTGCACTATTTTTCATTAATGCACTGTTTTTAGGGTTTCCTACCCAAAGGGTAAAACGGGACCCTATTACTAAGGCTCGTCTGACTGACACTCAACTCAACTCAACTCAACTGAACTGAACTCGACTCGACTGATGAACTCGACTCGACTCGACTCCACTCAACTCACTCACTCACTCACTTGTGTACGTTGTCTGTCTGTCTGAGTGAGTGAGTATATTTTATCACGGTAGGTACATTGGTAGTTAAAAGAAAAGTAGATTACGCACCTCGCTAACGCAACAATCTATTATTAATTTTACATCATCATTATAAACAGGATCAAATAAAATTAACTAGCTAAACTCCACAGACGTGACGAGTATTGATATTAAATCATGATAAAAAAAGAAAAACGTGTAAGTATATACATTTAAAAAAAAAACCGGCCATGTGCAAGTCGGACTCGCACACGCAGGATTCCGCACCGTATTAAGATAAGCAAAAACCGCCGAATACGGACGTTCCTTTTATGGGTTTCTATAATTATTAACTTTATGAAATTTTTGTTTTTTGTTATAGATACAATAGAAATACACAATATTTGAAAATTTCAACTGTCTACCTATTACGGTTCATGAGATATAGCCCGCTAAGGCACTGACAGACAGTCGGACGGACAACAGAGGCTTATTAATAGGGTTCCGTTTGGCACCCTTCAGGTACGGAACCCTAAAAAGGTAAACAACACATTTTTTTTTTTTGATTTGGAATTTATATTTTTAGCGCTTTGTCAGGCGCTAAATATCTCTCCTCATTATATTTTTTATTTCATTTTCTCACATAAAATAAACTGACGTTGCCCTGACGTTGCAGTGACGTTGACGTTTTTTATTTGTGTTGAATTTGAAGATATCCCAAGAGAATTTGAATAAGGACACATGTCCTTATTCAAATTCTCCACTCCTTTACCATTAGAGGAGTGCTTACAGAGAGTGGTGCAGTAGTGGACATAACAAACATCCCTGTTAACCGCACTGACCGAGCTAAAACGCCTACACACTTGGAGAGAATACAAAGCAATCGTTCAATAGAATTGAATTTGGACCCATTCTAACTTCTATTTTCGATACAGAATGTCAATCAATCTGCCTAGCCTTTTCCCAACTATGTTGTGGTCGGCTTTCAGTCTTACTGGACGCAGCTGAATACCAGTATTTTACATGGAGCGACTAGTATCTGACCTTCACAACCCAGTAACTGGGTAATGCGATACCCCTTGGTAAGACTGATCGTCTGACTTTTGGGCTTCTGACTTCCTGTAAAGACTGTCAGAACTCAAAAAGTTACAATGGACAGTCTTATCGTTAAAATGATCTTTTACAGACAATCTTTGGATGGACTTCACAGAGAAAGTAATACGATATACCTAATAACTTAGTTTCATAACAGTTTTAATTTACTTCTTTGAAAAATTTGTTTATTAATTATGAAAATGTCAGAAGTTGAAAGGTGTCTCAAGAAAAAAGCAATTTATTTTTTATACTTTTCGTCCAATTTAGTTTTATCATAGTCAATTGAAGGAGTAAACTTTAAATTGTGTCTTTTATGTGACAAATTGAAACAGTTTTAAAGATTGCCTTTTTAGGTACTAGGTAAAGAAAAACATCAATTCAAGAAGATAGTAATAAAAAATTAAATGGACTTGAAAAAAAAGAAAAAGACGTTGAACTATTTCGCTCTTAAATTCATAATGGATTTAGAGATTCCAACACTGACTAAATCTAGATTCTTTACAAAAACCCTCCTATTACTTTTAAAATGGAAATTCTATTCGTTGATTGTTATAAAAATTTAACGAAAAATTCTTTTTCCAGTTCACTTAGGGAGTAAAAAAATGGGATTTAGTAATCTTTTTTATTTGACCTAGAATATTAGCGAGCTTTTCGAAAATTTCAGAGGCGATGGCTCAAAGCGTTTGTTGAAACAAAGTTCTTCAACGCGGTTCGCGGTAGGAGTTGACTGGTAGAAAGCGTCACGTATTGAAAAAGCGATATTCCTGAAAAATACAGTTTGAAGTGTCAAAAGTTTTTGTTTTTATTTTTTTAATAAAAACAAAATCTTACATAGAGCCAAAGCCATCCATACTAATATTATTTTGAAAGTAACTCTGTCTGTCTGTGCGTATGTTACCTTTTCACGCCTAAACCACTGAACAGATTTCGATTAAATTTGGCAAGGAGATAAATGGCATTCCGTGGAAAGACATAGGCTACTTTTTATCGACTTACCACGCGAGAGAAGCCGCGGCCGGAAACTAGTCTAGTATAAATATATAATACACAGCGAAATGAACTCCGTTCCAAATGGCTGACCCTCGACACCGAATTAAAAAAAAAAAAACAGGATCTTATAGAGTAAAATCCTTTGACACAGACCAAAATTTAATTTGGACAATACAAAGCAATACAGAGAAGCGTCAGCCGACAGAAGCTGCACATCATAAACCTTACACAAAGGTAACAATAGACTTACTGTCACACCCTTTACAAAGGGTTCAGATACAATGAAAAGAAATAAAGCGACGACATCACTAAGTTTATCTTCAGTGAGAAAATTACTTGGAAAGGCACCTACTTAACAGGGGGTATTGTCACTTTGTTTTGTATACCATTGTTTACGTGTAACAGTGTTTCAGGCAGACAAAGTATAATTTTTGAATACATTGTCAAGTTTCTTTGGATCGGGCAAGTAATTACGGAATGAAAAAAAGTAATGGAACTCTAGCTGTGTAAAGTTTTCCGAGTTTTCTTGTTGATGCAATTCTACGTTAAATTAAATTGAAGGGAGCTTCTACTCGTCTCTTCGACGTTGATCTAGTAATAAAAGATAAAACGGTGAACTTTATTCTATGAACAATTCGATTCTTTGTATTGCAGTAAAATTCTTTTACAATGTCCTTTTATTAAAAACTTTGTAAGCGTATGAACAGACAGACCAGACTAAGAAAAGCTTTCTGCCTGAAGCTTCTTTGAAAGATCTTCTTTGCCTTAGATAAAATGTGTGTTAGAAATATCTCACATTGTGCATGCCTGTTTGAAGAATTCAATCGTGAATATTTTCAAACATGGCATGTTTACCTACAAAAATATTGAGGTGAAGTTTATCCTACCAAAGTATAAATTATAAATCCTTTTAATTCAACAAACCGGACCATAATTAGTATTCGTCACAAAGTTTCATGAAAATCTATTATAGCTAATTTCACAGTATAAAAACGGCTACCCAGAGTAACGAAGATTAATTCGGTTCTGTACATAATCGATTTTGAATTAAGTATTTAAAGCCAACAATTAGCAGTCGGTAAAATTTCGGCAATTTTTAAACAGATAAATGATTTCTATGCTGTTATGAATAACATGAAATTTTGCTGCATTCCACGGTTATTTTGGATACCTCCTTTATTAATCTCTGATTCAAAAGAGTAAGAGCAATAAAATCGTATAAGCTAGATTTTGATAAATTTTTAAGAGAGCTGACAGCTTAATGACCGTAAGAACAGTATCTAAAACCCATACGGATTCACCACCTTCTTCGTTGCAAGATTGCCGCCTTCTTAACGAGGATCCGCAGTCATACATACACACATAACATAGGTAATCAGCCTATAATGTTCCCACTGCTGGGACACAGACCTCCTCTCTGTGAGAGGGTGCGGGCCGTAATCTTCCACGCGGGCCCAGTGCGGGTTGGTAGATGTCACATGTCTTCGAATTTTTGGTTCTAGCACATGCCGGTTTCCTCACGATGTTTTCCTTCACCGTTTTGAGAGCAGTGACGATGAAATAATTTAGACAAAGTAAAGCGCCTATCAGGGTTCGAACCTACAACTCGTAAATCGTGGCCGTTACCACTGTCATAGCCAGTGAAATTCAAATTTTCAGGTTATACTTCGATCAAAATTTATGATTTGCGACAATAACAAATATGTATTTACAGAATTAGAATCATTAATACATCTCTCTAAGGTAGATTTATCCCTTATGAACTTTTCCATTAGAGATTTTTTCAGATACAAACAAAAAATGTAAGAAAATTTGAATTTCGCTGGCTGGCTACCCCTGCGAACCCACCTTAAAGCAATTTTCAGAAGGTACTAATATAACAAAAGAAAATTATTTATACTAGTCACAATAGACATAATAAATCGGAAACCTTAACGTCAATTCTCACTCATCCCACCCTAAATCCTATTACGAGATCCTACAGGGAGAAAATTTGTGGTTTGTTCTCACTTGGCGACCATATTTTTAACAACTCACAAAATTTTCATTGTTCAGCCCTTTATATCAGCTGTTCGGTTCTTGATGGCCATTTTATTCGTAACAAGTTGTGGTTCGCTCCCCACGGACCTATAACTGAGCTCGTATTGTAGAAATTGGCGCTATGAGTGCGTTGTAAACGTCAAAGTGCTATGATGTATGGCTTTTTATGGTGTTTTTTTTTTATTAAAAAGTTTTGGTTTAGCCCGTGAGCGAGATTTTACGTTTGGTGCAAGATTTTTAGCATTCTTTTTTTTAAACAGTTATAAATATTGCACGGTGCAGCTATTGCCACATTCAGCCCTTTTTTGAGTCCGCACTGATCTTTATGTATCTGACTTCTGATGATATGATCAGAAATATTTTTATTCCATTTGATTTGATTTTTTTGAAAAATGTAATAAGTATACAGAAAATTGTGAATCGTGTGATTTATTTAAACTTTAAATAGAAATCATACGATCACTACTAAGTATAGACGTAAGTATAGACGTAAGTATAGACGTAAGTATAGACGTAAGTATAGACGTAAGTATAGACGTAAGTATAGACGTAAGTATAGACGTAAGTATAGACGTAAGTATAGACGTAAGTATAGACGTAAGTATAGACGTAAGTATAGACGTAAGTATAGACGTAAGTATAGACGTAAGTATAGACGTAAGTATAGACGTAAGTATAGACGTAAGTATAGACGTAAGTATAGACGTAAGTATAGACGTAAGTATAGACGTAAGTATAGACGTAAGTATAGACGTAAGTATAGACGTAAGTATAGACGTAAGTATAGACGTAAGTATAGAGGTAAATAAGCAAAACTGGCTAGAAATCTCGAAAAGTAAAAAGCAGCCAAGCAAAAAACTCTGATTTTTTTTTCGGAACGAAGTTCTTTACTTTCTTGGCATGCGGAAGGAGTAAACTGGTAGAAATCGTCACGTAATGAAAAGCATTATGCCCGAAAAAGTCAGTTTCAGTATCAAAAGTTTCGCTTAGAGACCGTTGGTACTAGAAAGTAGTTTAAACTAGAAAAGTATTAAATAAATAAATAATAAATTGTCAGTTTCACTGATAATATTGAAACGCCCAAAAAACATGACCCTTATAACGACACGACTAAACACCAGCAAGTTGAAAAGATAATTTATTTATAGGATACATCAATCATGGCTTTTGATGATTCATTGTGTGGCCGCTACTGTTGAGTCGACGCTACCATTATATCGAATTAATAAAACATCAACGTTGAATGATGATTTTTTAATTAATCTTGTTGTGATGGAAAATTGCGGATGAAGAAGTGGGATTGGAGAGTGTGAAAGAGCTGTTTTGAATGTCAAATAATAGATCGAACAAGTTTTTATATCCTAAGAAAACGTTCACACAATAGCGGCTGTCCAAATACGAGGCTTACCAAAATAGTTCCTACCAATTTAGATAAAATTATAGCTGCATTGCTACCTAAGGTAGAAAGAAAGATAGATAGGTAGATATATATTACTTCTCCTAGGAAAATGAAACAGATTCAAAAATATCTTTAGGTATTAACTTTATTTGATTATTTTTTGCAAGGCATAACGTGCATCTCAATAACAAACGAACACAAAAAAAAAAATTAAATGGAATATACAAGAGATAATAGAATAGAAAATATAATAGAAAATAAGATAGTAAATATTATTACAATTGAAAAAAAAAGTTCGCTCTACACAGCACATACAATATTTGCACACGTCTGACTAACTTTCTCAAGATAGGCTTTACAGTAACTGACAACCATTTCCCAGCTCATTGAATTTAAAACCTACTACTGCCTCCGACAAAATTAGCCCCGTAATTACATTCTTACTGCAAAGTGTATTTTTCTCTCATTGCGAGAACTGTGAAATAAAACTTTAGGTCCCTTTACAAAGTCACTGATCTTACTGCCAACCATTATCAACAATGACTGACTATTAGGAGTACATTTTTGTCACTAAATCCCTAGTTATTGTCCACTAAAGTTACCTTATCAGTACTTATAGAATCAACGCTGTTCTACAATATTAATGTCTATCGCTTGAAATTCCAGTACGAACACATTTCAGATTTTATTATATCGCTTCCTCGCATCAAGGCAAACGACATGACCCATGATGACGTCATTACAGCATTATTTACATAATCACCCGCTCTTCTCAACCCCTTAACATTGAAACTTATATTGAACCTTAATGTCCATAAAACAAAGTCTAATTTTGATTGTGCTGATATTTCTGGAAATATATTTAGGGCTGAAACGTCTTTGCTACCGAATGTCTAATATTAGATACTTTACATTTAAAATTATAGGCGCTGGTTTTCGCGGGAAGCACTCTCGGTCGGATTGTCCAGATTTGGGTACGCGCCCCGATTTTAGATGTAAAGCGATCTTTTTTAATTATCCTTTCGTGATTTCTGAGTTTTTTTTTCAGTAAACAAATGATGTTAAACCAACATTTTTCTTTTATAGCGTAAATTCAAGTGGTTTCGTATTTTTTGCGGAGTAAAATGTGGTTTGAGTTTTCCTTAAGAGCTCACAAAAGCTTGTTTGATAAATAAAATCCGAACATTACACAACCACTACATAGTACGCACTACCTAGGACAGTTCATGATCTATACCATAATCAGCCCTCAAATTTTCCCACTGCTGGGACAAAAGCCTTCTTTCTGTGAGAGGGAGTGGATGTCTCAAGACTTCGAATTTTTTGGTTCCAGGACATGCAGATTTCCTCACGATGTTTTCCTTCTCGATTTTGAGAGCAGTGGTGATTAAATAAATTACACAAAGTAAAACGCCTGCTTGGCTTCGAACCCACGATCTACAACTCGTAAGTCACGGTCGTCGACCACTAGACCGTTCGAAATACATTCTCTGGTAATGGCTTAAAAATATTAAGCTGAGAACGACTGATTTCTGTTTCAATACAACTTTTAATAAAAAGTAAACAACAAAATCTTCCATATAGATAACGAAAATCTAATAATATCTTAACCAATTCAGATATACAGTATTCTCCAAAGAAATATAATATAATATCGTTTAGTACTCCTAAACATGGATAAACGATTTAGGCCCAAAATGTTCTAGAACTTTCACAAAAGTCTATTTATCGGTGCGTGACGAGAAACCTTGATTTTATTGTATCCCAGTAATTACTGAGTTATTGAAAGTTCCATGGTTCTTTATTGATGGAATAATACTGTTTATTGTATAAGATATTACGAGTAAGATAGTCTAGACTGTTATCTGATTTTTATTATGTTCAGTTTTGCTTAGCGTAATACTAAAGGTTACGCATGGAGATTGAAAATGGGCTGGGTATTCTCAAATATTCTCATGCATAATTAGCCTTTGTTGTTCCCACTGCTGGGACACAGGCCTCCACTCTTCGCAAAGGAGTGGACTGATAATCCACCACGCGGGGCCAGTGTGGGTTAGTAGATGTCACATGTCTTCGAATTTTTGGTTCTAGGACATACCAGTTTCCTTACCATGTTTTCTTTCACCGTTTTGAGAGCAGTGGAGATGAAATTATTACTGGCTACGGTGAGCTGATCTCGTGATCGCCTTACCTCTAGTGGGTTATACCCCATAGTGTGTAGTTATAGCCTTTAGTGTGTCACTATTCCGTTTGATATTTTTCAATTATATTTTTTTAATATACAGCATTACTTTTTCTTTATGCTAAACCCGAAAAGGGGTCATTGTACTCATAATTTTGAACAACTTTTTCTATGGGACCAATATTCAAATCGCGAAAAAAAAACAGCTGTTTCATACATTTTGTCGATTAAGTGAACACAAATAGCTAGATAGAACACTGTCTAAATTGAAATAGCCATATAGTTTTGTACGGAGCTCCATTTTTACTCTTATTTTTATACCTTCCTAATAATATATATGCTTTACAATATTTTCTGTGGTTTCGCTCTGCAAACCACCCCAACACATGGCAATACCAGCCTGACATTTGTTTTTTTTTGTATTTTTTGTTAAAAAGATTTTTCTTGTTTTCTTTTGGGTGATACTTATCCCGTGCAGTGTCTATTCGTGTGCTTTGACCCATCATGTTCAAAGCCACCAGCGTTTTAGGGTTTAATAGACAACTTAGTTTTAACACTGATCTCCTTTTTACCCGACTACGGCGAAGAAAAAAAGCGTCTTGATTGTCCGCTGGTGCTATGTGACGTCACATTAAATTAAAAATGGCGACCTCTAGAGTACTAATAAGAAGACTAGTAAGGAACTAAAAAAAAATATTGTTTAATCGTACCATGTTGGGTATCAAATGAAAGGGCTTAATGAGCACATTTCAAAAATATATATATTATAATCACAAAAGAATAAAAAAATAAAAAATGTAATAAAAACCAAAACCCAACTACGACTAAAAAGTTATAAACAAGACCCCACAAAATAATAGAGAACAGACAAATTAAAAATCCGGAGTCACACGTAATCTGTTCGATTTATGCCCTAACACGTGTGACTCCGTATTTTGAATTTGTCTGTTCTCTATTTTTTTTTTTGTACTAACGACCCTACATTAAGCCTCGTATTTTATAACCTAGTTACACAGAGCAATAACTTATAGAGAACAAATTGCCTTGGTCAAGGTTGTTGGAGACTCCCCGTGGTGTAAGAAATGGCTAACGATGTTGGTAAAATAAAAATAATAATATCGGCGTGTAATCGATTCATTATAGGACAAAGGCGTTTAGTTATACAGACTGCGTGTTGAGGTTATTAAGTTTTCAGGATTTTTCTTAAGCCAGTCTTATTGCATGACCTTCTAATGATGTATGCTTTTTTAAATAAATGTGCCTCTTTTTAACTTTCTGACCTCAGAAATAGCAATTTTTTATATTTTTTATTTTTTTATTAGGGAGAACAAACAATTCTACATTGTATATTACATCTAAAATCACAAAATAATTGGAAATGGATTACCTAGGTAGATACAGTGAGGACATAATATTGTAACAATAACAATATAAAGAAGAAGACAGAAAGACAAAAAAGAGGATGCACTTCTCTTAAACTAAAACAAAACTTTAAAATATTACGAATACTTACAAATATTTCCAGATATAAATATGAAAGTATAAAGTAGAATAGAAGTAGCCTAAAAGGGTTAGGTTAGGTCAGAAGTATGACCACACGCGTACGAGCCGAGCGAGCAAAGCGAGCGGTGCCAAGTAAACTTAAGTGGCAGTGGACATAGTCCCAGAACGGATGGGTGTTGGGGCAGGTTCTGGAGGTGATAGCGTACTGGAAAGCGCACCGTTGGATGGCCTTCCACAAGGTGAACCAATGACTTGCTGAAGGCCGTGAGAATCCACTGGATGTGAGAAGCACAGTACCGGTCGATGAGCTGCCTGAGGGAGGCCTTTTTGCAGCAGTGGATGTCGTTCGGATTTTATTAATAATAGTCCTCCTGACCGTATTTTCGGCCACGGCGGCCAATCTCAACGGAGACTAGCCTACGGTGCGGGAGATATTATAGTGCACAAATGTGTGCGCAGACACAGGTGCACTCTCTCTTCCCATAGTCCGATGGGACGGCAATCCGACACGACTGGAGAGAGATCAGGCGAAGGACCAACGGCTTAACGTGCTTTCCGAGGCACGGGGGTATCAAACCGCCAACTTCTGAACTCCGGGCTGTTACTACGAATTTCCAAATTGAAAAATCCAGATAATCGGATTTTATTATGGTGATGATGTAATGATCCTGTACCCTTTCTCACAAACCAGATTGAAAAGAGAAATGTTTACCCGACACGGTGAAGCAAAGAGAAGGGTTACGATTTTGACGGGTATTATGTTCATCTGTTCCATCATATCTTCTAAACGACTCATCACAATTTGACAAATGAGGTATCGTTGGAAGCGTCTTGATCGTCCGCTGGTTATAGGCTAGGTGACGGCACATTAAATGTTCCTGACTTTATGTCCTCCTGTTCCGAACTAAATGCCATCCGGTATGGAATATTATATATAGCAGGTATTATTTCCTTGTAATAATAAATGATCCCTTACCTACTAATTTAATCTGAGAATCTCTTAGAGCGCATGTGTTAGTAACAACATTATCACCATAACTAAACATGTTCAAGACACTTCACAAGTTTCAAACTCAAAACAAACTTCTATTCAACAATTTACGCCCGAAGCACGAGCTTTGGTAAACAAAATACACCCGCATATTTTACGACACGACGCGACAATTTTTTTTTTCTCCTAAACTTATTACGGGCTATAACTCGATTTGTACTAACATTCGCAGTGCTAAAGTAAACAAGGCTATTATATTGAATCACATAACATTCTATCCAAAACAAATTCCTATAAATCTGTAGCTAGCTTTGTTTTTCCGCCGGTTTTATGAATGCTCCGAAGCAAAATATGATTTATACTGAACAGAAATATAATTCAAAATGCGAGTTACGTTTTGTAGGTACCTATTGTTTGTGACCTAACTTAGGACTTTTTATGAAGGTCTATTTTGCGATATTAATGAGAAATAGGTACAAAGATAATAAAAGTCGGCTTGTTTTGTCAAAGGGGAGAGAATTTATTGAAAGCTGAAGAATCTTAAAACATCGAGAAGTTTTGTGACTACCTACTCATTAGATTGAAAAGAAAATGTATGAAAATAAAAGATAATTTAACTTGATATTACGTGTTTATTACTCCAAGCATTTCTTACAAACTTTTGATCCTTTCCAAATCTGCCACCCTCACAATCAAATTAGAACCATTCAAGTTTCATCCAACTCAAAAATACCTACTCATAAATTCAAATTGAATTAATAAACGTGAAATAACCCATAACACTGGTTTAATTTTAATAATCTTTAACCGTTTTATGTTTCTCTTTTTTCCCCGAAAGAGAGTAATCTGGGGTTCAATTATGACAATAAAAACTTGGACGTTTGGAGTTTCATCTTTTGAAACCAACAGTAAAGTGGGGTAGATTGTTTCATAATTTTGGCAATGACATTTTCTTTTCCCTTTTATAAAGACAACTTTTCATTATGGCTTCTGAACGAGATGGTGATTTTCTCGAGTAGGTTTTTTGGTAAACATTTTGATTCATGGAAGTTTTGTTAATTTTGAACATGAAAATGGTTTTATTTTTAATGAAACAATGCCATATCGGTTTCCTTTGTTCCGAAACAAAATAATTATTTGCGTTAGAGTATATGAAATATTAAATAAATAATTATGGCAACCAATGATGGAACACAGCTATTGTTTCATCGAAAAAAAAATAGGTATATTGTTTTTCATAAAATTAATATAATTCAATTTGTTGAACAAGCTTTTTCAAATTCTCTTTGTGTTGTTTGAACCGTAAAACGTGGTAGTGACACCAAAAGGAACGAAAGTTTCGTATTTTTTGCGACATAGCATTATGGCTTGATATCAGTAATTTTGGACAGAGTCGTAGAGAAAACACATTTTTTTTATTATAGATACTATTATTTATAAAAAATATTTAAATAATATTAAAAAAGATTTTGCTGAACAAAGCTTCTAAGGCGACACAGAAACCTGCTTGCTTACACAGGAATAAATGCATGTAAAATTTGAACAACGCTGCGAGCAAGACGGCGCACAGTGGGCCCATACTGAAAATTAGTGGACATAGGCAACAAAGTTCCAATATCGATGCGATTTTTTTTTTATATGACGCGTTATAATATTCCTGATAACTTTTACTCTTGTGAAATTTCTTCTATAGTTGATAGTTTGTCTGAAAAAAAAAGAATTTTGTATGGAGCGAATCGCGTTTAATTTTTTTTCTCCAATTGTACTAATATGTTGGGTGTATGGCGTGAGTATATGATAGCTAGGGTCATTCACTATCCACGAAAAAAAAATCTGCGCTGGCCATCTGCGGCCGCGCGAGTAATCATTCGGTAAAAAAACAAATATTTTGTATGATATTTTTTGTATTTAAAATAATTTCAAAGTATATTTTTTGTCTCATTTGGCTGTTTTGACCTTCTTTTTAGTTACATATATAGTTTTAATAGCACATAGGTACTTACAACTAGTAATTCTGGTAGAGATGCATGTTATCGGTGGCACCTGCGTTGTGATTGATTTCTTCTTTCAGAAATTGTTGAAGAGCTAAGTACTTCTATTTCGAGAGTGCAAGTGATGTATAAAGAGCTAAACACTTATCTTCAGAGACAGTACTTAAGCTCTGCTTTTTGAATAGTCACTCGTGTACTTCGGATAGCGTTTCTGGATTACTGGAAAGGTATTCGACCACTTTGCCAGATTCGCTTTGCCGTTGTCTTTCAATTTTGTTAAGTACCAGTGCTGCAACTCTTGCTTGGAATTTTCTTCTACTATGGAAGTAGAACGTCTTTTTTTTTGCTTATTACTTAAGTCTTCGAACGGTTTTCTGTGCTCCTTTTCTTTAGATGTTCCCGCTTCCGCAGTACATATTGCAAGATATGGAAATCCATATCCACTGGCTCAGATAAGGCTGCGTCCGAAAAGCCCATCTCACTTCTCAGGTCAACACTGTCACAAACAGGCCAGTTGATGTTTTTTTCCAACCACTTGCGATTACTTACACGATTCATAAAAGTTTTTGATTTCTACTTGACTCTGTCCACTTTTTATTTAGATTTACACAAAAAAGTCGACAGAACTCCTTGATTAGGTTCTTGTCTTCTTCAGATACTTCGATATTCAAAACAGATATTATACTTCTCTTCTTAATTTCACAAAAAGTTCTAGGTTGGTACAAAATCCAGCCATAGTTCTAATGTAAATATAAAAATAAAAGTATTTCGCTGTGTTCACAAATAAGCGACAAGAGCGAAACTAGATGGACTTAATGAATGTCTTTGTATTTATAGTCAGTGTTAATTACTCAATTAGTGGACATAACAGTGACTGAAAATTATTCAGCCAATCAAAGACGAGCATTTTTCGGTGACTCATTAGTTATGCGCTTAGCCGAGCGCACAAACAAATGAGTCATCAATCACAATGCAGGTGCTACCGATAACATGCAATAATAACTAAATCTCTACCAGAATTACTAGTTATAAGTACCTATGTGCTATTAAAACTATATATTTAACTAAAAAGAAGGTCAAAACAGCCAAATGAGACAAAAAATATACTTTGAAATTATTTTATATGGCAAAAAATTTCATACAAAATATATATTTTTTACTGAATGATTACTCGCGCGGCCGCAAATGGCCGGCGCTAATTTTTTTTTTCGTGGATAGAGAATAACCCTAGCTATCATACACTTACGCCATACATCCAACATATTAGAACAATTGAAGAAAAAATATTAAACGTGATTCCATCCATACAAAAAAATCTAATTATTTTTTTTCAGACAAACTATCAACTTTAGGAGAAATTTCACAAGAGTAAAAGTTGTCAGGAATAACGCGTCATATAAAAAAAAATCGCATCGATATTGAAACTTTGTTGCCTATGTCCACTAATTGTCAGTATGGGCCCACTATGCGGCGGCCTTCTATGGATTCACACATTTTTAAAGAATCTTGGAGGATTATTGATCCAACCGACATCCATAATGAATGCGGTGCTCCTGACCAAACCATGTCCCATTTGTTGGAGTGTCCAAAGTTTCCTTAAACCTGCACTTCTGAGGTCCTAAACGCCACTGATGCTGCGATTGGCGTGGTCTCCAACTGGGCCTACCTCATCTAGCACAACAATAATATTTTCATCCTATTTATTCGAAAAGGACGACTTGGTTCGCCTTTTAAGTGCACCCAAAGGTGGTGTTTTCTATACGAAACTTTTAGCGGGCAGTAATGAGTTTTTAATCCTCTTTATAAGTGCGCCGCAATTATCACTGCCGCGCACTTTTAGAATTTGGAACATCTTAGTGTTCAGTTTTCATAATTGCGAAAATGTCTCAAATGTAAATATAAATTTTTAGTTGTTTTATTATAAGATACTATTTAATTTCAATTTAGTTGTTACTCTGTCTTAATTAATAATAATATTACAATAAAATATGAGGCGCCTTTTATTTTCTCATAGTTTGTGATGAAAAGTAGAGTGTATCTCTCGGGCGCAAAATATATTTTTGGCGCGGACGACGTACTTTGAATCCCTCGCTATGTTCAGGATTCTACTAAAGAATCCCTAGCTACGCTCGCAATTCTACTCTAGAATCCTTCACTTCGCTCTGGATTCAAAAAAGCGCCCTCGCCGTAAAAATATTATTTTGCTCCCTTATGATACAATCCACTATTTTACCTTTACAATCGACTCGAAAAGAGGAATAAATAATCTTGTATAATAGGTAGGTACAGCTCAATAAACAGACCTTTTGCTACAGATATTTCCTTAGAGACAACAACTAATTAGGTTCAAAATAAGGTAGTCCAATCGTAAGCAAAACTACAGAAACGGAGAAAGAATAAAGAGCACTGTTTAACTTTTTGTTTGCACAGCAGTCTGTAAAAGGAAACAGTGAAATACTGTATTTAAAACTGTGCTTTGAATTAAATTGTTGCAATGAATTTACTGTAGAAGAGTATATTTACATTCATAAAGTAGGTAACGCTTTTTGTAAGGGAAAATGGTATTTATGATTTACTATATTCAAGATCACAGATTGAGACGATTCCAATGAAGAAGAAAATATTTCGCTTGATTGGATTGTAGCTTGAACCGTCCTCAATGACCATATCATAAATTTTAATTATTTGCCTGCTAGCGACAACTAACAAAGCAACTAATGAATGCAAAGTGATATTATTTATTTCCGTAAATTGGTTCAAAACCACACTTTTCCACGTCATGTTTTTATTCTTTTAGATGATTTTGCTGACTACTCTGAGATGAAACACCAAAAAAAATCAGAGGGCATAATCTCTTTTAAAGTCCTGCCATAATCTCCTTTACAGAGGTAGATTAATGTAAATTAATCTCTTCTGTCGTATTATATACGACAGAAGTTAAGACCACGGACTCTTACAAAACTCGAGCAATATATTTTGTTTGAAAAGTTCTTCATCAGATCCTGGAAACAGATTGGAAGGCACAAAAACGGAACTATTGTAGTTTCGGATACGAACTTATGACTTTCCAGACTTCGGACGATAAGTACCTATTGTCCCTGTGAATATATCTTGACTTTGACTTGTTGGAAGTCCAATGTTATTCGTCACTCGACAGAACAAAAGAACATCGTACCGCTCTTCTGCTTTACTCACTAACTCAAATAATTTTCAAATATCATTAACATCGTAACAAAAATAAGCAGTGATAGCCTAGTGGTGTGGCCATCGGACTGCCAAGTCAAGGTCTCGAGTTCGAACCCAAGGCACGCACCTCTGACTTTTCGGATTCATGTGCGTATTTATTTATTGTATAATTATCACTTGCTTTAAAAACGGTGACGGAAAACATCGTGAGGAAACCGGCATGCCAGGGATATTTCTCAACGGCATGTGAAGCCAAGTCAGTGGCCCTTTGGCGGCTTTAAAACTCTTACACTAGATTAGTCACTAACCACGCGATAAGAAGAAGATCGGAACAAAGAAAAAAATGTACTTATCACATTGACTCATTATAATTGAGGCGCTTTAGTGATTCAGCTCTCAAAGATTGTGATATATAAATTTTTAACTGTTAAACAACATAATCTGGGGTTATAAATGGTACATGATGAATTGATGACAGTTACGCAAAGTTCAGTTAGTTCTAATTTACTGATTGCTGCATCTGGTTAGACTGGAAGTCGACCCCAACATAGTTGGAAAAAAGCTAGGCAGAATGATAGATATGACAAAATGATTTAAAATTAATTATTTAGTTAAACTAACTCAAATGACATAATGATTATAATCGTATAGTATTTTTTCGATTGTCCAGTTTCAACCTTCCAATAATTAGTTATTCCATATTATTATTTCGTCTGCATTCGGTTTGTTACCTACTATTTATACATTCTTCTACAACACAAGTTACATTTACTACCAAAAATAAGTTTTCAAAATCACTTTGCAATTTCACATTTCCTAAACCAAAACTCTACCTTTTACCACTCAATATTCCTTTACTAATACTAAAGTAACTCAATTAACGATATTGGAGAATGCCAGACCAACTTTGTACGTTCGCAATTCATCTGTACGTTCGCTAGTAACTCTGGAACTAGTTAGCTAATAGCAGAGATAAATGGCTACTGTGGTGCGAATGTATTTGAATCCGAGTGTTGTGTAAATCTGTTTGAAATTTTGTATTTCAATGTACAAATTGGAGTCTGCGTCTCGGAGTTTTACCGTGATTTTCATACTGTTTTATTGGAGTTCGTTGTTATCATGAGTCTTAATTAGTTTTTTTTATGTCTGAGTTACATCAACTGGTTTTTAGGGTTCCGAACGGGACCCTATGACTAAGACTCCGCTGTCCGTCCATCTGTGACCAGGCTGTACCTGAACCGTGATAGTTAGACAGTTGACATTTTTGACAGATGATGTATTTCTGTTGCCGATATAACAACAAATAAAAAACAGTATAAAATAAATATTTAAGGGGGCTCCCAAAAAACAAACGTGATTTTTTTGCTGTTTTTACAAGCTTTATATTATATATAATGGTACGGAACCCTTCGTGCGCGACTCCTACTCGCACTTGGCCGGTTTTTTATATCCTTAAAATGCTATATTCCGTCGTTACTAAGACACTTCTACACAAGCCTATAGCTGATGCCTCAGTCTACGATATTCTCTCAGTGTGTCTGTGTTTCCATTAAATTATTAATCGCGGCAGCAAAGTTCCACATTTCCACAAAAACTTTTACAGTCAGCTTCACACTCGGACATCAAATGCTCTTCAACTGCACACTTCACATTTAAAAAATCTCTCAAAAACCACTCTAAACTTAAATTCAGTGCACATGTTTCATCCTTGTTACCATTTACATTAATTTTGCTTATTTCTGCGACACCCCACTGTAAAATTGTGCCTGAAGTGTACGGAAACAAGCGGGTATTCAAGCCGCGTTAGCACGTTAACTACACTTGTGAATAACCTGCTAAGAATGTTTAACTCCAGGAGAAAACGCTCCGCTGCCTGCATTTCAAAAGTATGGTCTGTTTTAAGATGCTTTTGTTTGTTTTCCTTGCATAGGGGCGTTTTGGAGTCAAAATATGAGTGAGATTATTAAAACATCCATGAAAAAAATCCTAACTAATAGTATAAATACGAAAGTAAGTTTGTTTGTTTGTTTGTTACGCTTTCACGCTAAACGGATTTGGCTAAAATTTATCAAATGGGTAGACCATGGCCTGGAATAGGGACATATATTTTTTATCCCGATATTCCCACGGGATCGAAACTTACGCGGGTAAAACCGCGGGGCGCAGCTATTAAGAAATAAATCTAAAGTAAATGTGCCTTTGCCCATGATTGTGTTGAAAATGGTTTCCCAATTTAATAAACTTAAAAAAAGAATATTGAATTTTCCAAGGACCTAAACAATCATACTGAAATGGCATCCTTTAATAAAAAACTAAAAATAAGGTTCCAAAAAGGTTCTTATAATAAATACCATCCACTTTTCATTCCTGCCGTGCTATCCAGAAACCCTAATAAATTCTGTAGATGAAAAAGCCTTACCAGATGATTTCGAGGCAATGAAAACACAAGGAGGCCAGACCTTATATTTACATCCAACGAGGGTCTGTAAGTCAGCAACAAAATGAAGCAATTCAAATTTAACGACATACATTTTGAGTTTCATCCTTTAATTACAGCCAAGAATATCTTAGTTGGTGCGAATTTGTCCCGCTGCTTAGCATGAGGAGGCAGTTGTCTTAATCTTAACTCGTACAATTCGTCAACTGGAAGGGGTTAAGGGTAAGCTCTCAACATCTGTATAAGCCTAACTGGAAACGTTGAGTAATTCTACAAACTTCGGGTTTTTGTTTTTATTAAGCTTTGTATACTGGGTGTTTCAATTATCTTTAAAGTTTGGCGGGAATTGTTAAGAATGAAATATAATGGTCTTAGTCTTTAAATTATAAGAGTTGATTAAGTTATTATGATGTGCGTCGCATCGTAAACTTGGTACACGTAAGTGAAAAGGAAATAATGTTTTATATACAGCAGCTTTTCTCACAGTGCCTAAGTTCAAAGTTATAACGTAACTCAACATGAGTTAAATTAAATAAAAGAAATTCAGAAATAAATAATAATAGTGAATCTAGAAGTAATATAGTAATAAATCAGAAACAGATGATAACAATCTTAACACTAAATTAAACAAAACAATAATCATGACGTCACATAACTCACGAGATAGGCACCTGAACATAGAAGATGCATACGGTGTATAGATAACGCGTTAGAACTACGTGGACCAACTAAAACTTCCCTTTGCGCACACAGAGACAAACTTCGCACACAGAATCAACTTCGCACAATCGTCGAGTGAACAATACCGCTGTCGAGTTTCAACGTCGATGCTTCTCGATTGCACATGATTGTGCGAACAAATTGATCGTTCTACAACTTCGTGTTCGTCTGTCGTATTTATATTTTCGTTATCTATTTGAATAGAATTGTCATTAATTCTCGTACTGTCCCTAGTGGATTTGTTTGCATTTAAAATGGCAGATACATCAATTTCAGCGTCGCTTTGTAGGTATATTGCTCGATATGTATATTTACTTTCTGTTTCATCAAAGTTATATTGCTTTATATTGTATGCGCGCTAAACTTAATATTGTACAATGTCGTCTGCTTTACTTTAGATTCTGTAAAATTCAAACAACAACTCGCATCTCACATTGTTATTCACTCTCACTTCGAATTTTGAAATGGGTTCGAGCGTCGAAGTGACGGGGGAATTACCTTACTGAATGCCACTTCTAACGTCATCTCATACTTTATCTGTCAAAATCTCACGGTCAGTTTAGTTCAACTCGCTGATACGCTCGCAAGGGTAGCGCTAGTGTATCAACCAAGTTTTTAGAATGCCAATCAAGAAACTCACAGTGGATTCAGATTCGAAGTTTAGAATGAGGTCTTACAGAATCACACCCCAGCTTTTGTCAAAGTAAATCTTGCACTGACCTGAAATTGATATTTATTCATACACTGTTGCAGATGATAAATATATTCAAATGACTAACTTTGCAGTTATTTATAGAACAGATTTTAGAACTAGACAATGAACTAAACTTTAATCAGACGTAGACCTAACAATGCAGCTGGGATTAGACAAGGAGATGCTTCTGGATTGCAATCGTCATTGTGAAAACTAATTGATCGTTGGAAGTTTGGAAGTTTGCCTTCAATTGCTGTTTTTACTGTGTTGTTACTTTTGAAATAGGCTGAGACTAAAAGAAGCCGATTATTGACTGTAAGAAGCTGATTTATAAAATTACTTATATTTTTAAGGGAACTATTGTAACACTGAATACAATGGGGGCTCATAAAGTTTTGGTATCCTTCAACCAATAAAAGAAAATAAAATATACAAAAAAATAAAAGAGAAACAATGAAATCCAACAACAGCGCTGCTCCTTAAATAACAATCCGTCAAGCGACCCGTTTAACCATTCGCGCATCCCGAAACTGGCTAATCGACTAAAATCGGCAAAACTTCGCCAGTGTCGACAGAGTCCGCGCTTTGTCTCCGTGATTGATTGATCTCGTAAGGATCCCTACAACAAATTAGATCCGTGGGTATATTTAGAGAAGACAGCGAGTATAGGACCGAACGAGTTTTCTTCAGGATTGTTTTAAAGGATCAGTTTTATTTAGAAGATGCGACGATTTAAAAACTTTTTTCATTTAATGGTTTTGTGAACCTGTTACACTGTGACATTTTGCTGCAGCAGTTACATGCTGAATTAAGCAAATATTGCAGTTCAACGAGGGCCACAAACTAATGTATCAACTTAGAAAGATGTGTGCTGCATAATTTCCGATAAATATTATACTTAACTATTTTGACATTCGTTTTTTGATTTTTTGTAACATAAATGGACTCAATGAGTAGGTATGTCTTTTGTTTTTAAAACGCAAAAACAGGAATAATGTTACAATTTTTTTACCGTGTTCACAAAAACTTACCTCGTACTAAAAATAGCTACATTTACACTAGACTAAATCAATCACCCATAGAAGCGATTCGCAATGCCTTTCCAAATAAACAAGTTGTTTAAGAAATTGAAAGTTAAAATGCTGTAAGTAATAAAATTCATCAGTTCCCCTTTTCCCTTTGATTTATTAGAAGCGACATTTGCGACCTTGTTTGTTCAATGTTTATAACAAAGGTTATAAAACCATAATGGGCTTTGAGGGCTTCCGGATTATCGATGAGGTCGGCCATGGACCTGACTGAATGGTATTATCGGTTTTATGTAAATGTAATTTGTTTTGGATACAAAAGAAAATCTATTGTTTGATAGCTGTACCTGCTTTAGGGACGGGTCCGCTTTCGTTTACTCTTTGCTTATTTGTTTTTAACCCTCGACGTAAAAAGAGGGTGTTATAAGTTTAACCGCTATGTGTGTGTCTATGGCACTTTAGGTTTTTTATTTGAAATCAGTTTTGTCAAAATCCGTTCAACCGTTACATGATCAGCAGCAGAAAATAGCTGGAAAATCTTTGAGGTTTGAGGAATCCATGTTAATTGATCTAGATCAAGTTGTTAAACAGTTTCACGTTAATTCACCTTTGCAAAATAGTCAGACGAGAAGCAATACTCTGAGGATTGTTGATCAAAAAGGTAGAATTCATCGAAGGGTACTTCAAGACAGCCAAGCCAAGGTAAGTACTTTTTGAATTCAACAACTGACTGCCAATGATAATAAAATAATTGTTTATTCAGTAGTTAATTAAGGCAATATTAATTATACCAGCCTTTGTTTCGCTTAAATCAGTGAATTGTATGAATTTGATTGAAGAGCTTCCAATTTTCATTGAAAACTGTAAAGAACTACATATTGATATTATTGGAACAAACTTTAACGCGGCATGCAGTAGAAGTAAACTGTAGGAATCGTGAGTCATTCCATTCTAATACCAAAAACTAATACCACTGGTATTTGTTTCAACTCATATTTATTATCTAGATATAGAAAGATATATAGAAAGTGATATGTGATATGTGAAAGAGATGTGTGGAAAGTGTTATGCCCCTGAAACTGGATTTTGGTGAAAAATATGGTGAAATTTTCAAATTTTTCGTCATGGGTACCTATCGTTTTCATGGTTTTCGATGGTACTAAAGCCGATACTGAAAATCCAAGATGGGGATGGGCAATTACGAAAACTTTGTTTTGGTTTTAAATCATACGTGAAAAAAACTTCGTTCACCGTTGTTTGTTGTTCCCCGACCGCACACGTTTTAATATAATTTAAAAAAAAAAATTTAACCTGTGTAATGTTGTCCCACTGCAGGGCAGAGGCCTCCCTTTCTCCTTGAGATTGGATTCGAAATATTGTTCGATGATAAAAAGGTCGTGAGGGTAAATTCGAAAAATTTCGTCCCAATAATAGTAGACCCTCACTCTACGGTTTTGACTTTACAAACCAAATATGAAATTGATGTAGAACTTAACAAATAACAGACTAGAAAGGGCAAAGCTATCGTTGTCTAAAATTATAAACGACAAACCCTCCACTGTTTGACTTTTGGAATATTATATTAAGAAAGTTTTGCAGTCAGCCTGACTTCGTTTCATTATAAATTAGCATAAAAGGAAAGTTAACGGTCAGATGATTGGACTTGCCTCATAGTTTTGTGGAGACAGTTTCGTAAATTAATGCCGCTATGATTCTTTAAATGTGATGTCGTTTAGATACATAAGACTTGATAGAGGTGTAGGTAATGTTAATTTGAAGTTGTGAATAGCGGTGTTTTATGTAGTTTACACTGGAGAAGATAATCGATCAGTTAAAGCTACGCTTGCGAGGTTGATCCATGAATGGGTGACCATCTTAACATACCAAAACCCCTCCGTGTCTCGAAAAGCACTTAAAGCCGTTGGTCCCGGCTGTTATTCATGAATCTCTGACAATCGTTACGTGTCGTCAGAAGCCCGAAAGTCTGACACCCAGTCTTACCAAGAGGTATCGTATTACAAAGAATGACATTCATCAAATGAATGATGACAAGTGACAAATTATGACAAATTATTATGACATCAAAGTTAAGTTAGTTTTTTTTTTGTTGTAATATAATGTCATCCTCCTCGGTAAGAAGGCTTTGAAGATGTTTTAATAACGCTCGAGCTCAGTTATAAGAGGTAATAGTATACAAGAGATACTTGGACGAGTACCTTATTAAATCCAAACCGTATCTGACCTACTTCTTTAACTTTATTGGATAAACAAAAATGTGCCGACAAGGTTCAGATTCAGAGATTTTTTCTAATTCTCTAAATGAACTAAAAGGGTGAAATGGGATGATACAGTCTCTGAGCCGTATAGGTTGGAATGCAGGGTCAGACAGGGTGGTCTGACGTCTCCCAGGCTTTTCAACCTCTACGTGGATGACCTGATAGTTGCACTCAGCAGCATGCGTGTCGGATGCAGTGTTGATGGGGTTAGAATTAACAATATCAGCTATGCAGATGACATGGTGCTGCTGGGTCCGTCGGCGGGAGCAATCAGAGAGATGCTGAAAACGTGAGACCTGCGCTGCCGCACATGGATTGAAATACAATGTAAATACATGGTCTTTGAGGTCAGCGGCAAACGCCGTGGAGAAGGACCCGAGTTGCTTCTGAACGGGTCATCAATCAATAGGGTGGCAACTTTTAAATACCTAGGCTACTGTCTTGCCGCTGACCTCAGGGACGATGTAAACATTGAGAGGGAGCGCAGGGCTCTAGCGGCCCGGAGTAATATGTTGTCCCTGAGATTTGCGCGGTGTACAGACCAAGTTAAAGTAATACTACTAAGAGATCGCTGGATGTCCTGCGCGTCCAATATAACAATGCTTTCAGGATGTTGTTGAGGCCGCGCTACTGCAGAGCTTCGGAAATGTTTGCGCAAGCCCGCACCGACGGTTTCTATGCACTTATACGCAAAAAAACGGCGTCGCTGCTAGGCAGAGGGAGGGGCAGTCGGAACAGCATCCTGAAAACTGTAGCCGAGAGTTTCGGCTCTCCGATTGTTCAGCAGTTTGTGCGGAGGTTGATTTATACTAACACTAGGCAATAAGTTATTTTGGTATGTTACTAACACTATTTAGGATATTTTGTGTCCGAAATAAAGAGTTTCAATTTCAAAAGGGATAAATAAATTTGTTTATTAACTCGTTATAAAAGAGATATTGCCTATTGAAATTATAATAATCTATTATTTTTATATTCTGGTGAAATTTGGGAGTACTACATGTAGACCTCTGCCTATCCCTTCGGGGATTACAGGCGTAATGTTATGTTAATGTGTGTTATGTTTATTAAATTTATTATTTAGGTTTTATTTGGGTTAAAGTATAATATTTTTCGTAAAAAATTCATAAACGAAGCTTCTTGTAATTATTATTGAATCAATAAAAACCAGAAAGATTAACGAGACATTATGATTCAAAAATCTTTAAATCTATACATATAAAACAAAGCCGGGTTTGTTCAAGCACTTATAACTCGAGAACTGTTGGACCGATTTTTATGATCTTTGATTTGTTAGATATGTATCCGCTTAGAATAGCAGAATAACTATTAAAACATCGGAAAAATTCACGAAAAAAAAAGTGAAGGAAATTCATTTTCTCATACATTCTGTATGGCATGGTTTTTTTGATGATATCTCGGTAGATAGGTAGGTAGGCAAGCCTACCCTACCTACCTGCCTACTTAGGGGTAGGCAGGTAGGTAGAGTAGATAGGTAGGGTAGTTAGGATAGGTAGGTAGGGTAGATAGGTAGGTAGTTAGGGTAGGTAGGTAGGGCAGGGTAGGTAGATAGGTAGGTAGGTAGGTAGGGTAGGTAGGTAGGGTAGGTAGATAGGTAGGTAGGGTAGGTAGGGTAGGTAGGTAGGTAGGTAGGTAGGTAGGTAGGTAGGTAGGTAGGTAGGTAGGTAGGTAGGTAGGGTAGGTAGGTAGCTAGTTCGGAATAAGTAAGTAACCGAAAACGATGTTTAATCAATTCCAAGAGTAATTATTATAATATCTACTTTTATTATAATATTATTTATTATTGAGGAGTTAATAAGTTACCCGGAATCAGATAATGATTCTTGTTCACTGAATGGATATCGGAAGTTACACAGCAATTCACTTCTATTAAATTAGTTTAGAGCAATTGCAGATCAATTAATTTAATCCCGTTAAGAGGTTTACTTTATTCTTTTACGAATACATAAATACCTATGAATATTAAAACTAAAACATAAATCAATATTGTTGGGTGTTTTACAAAAACTAGACATTTGTACAATCATTATTTTGTGGGTAAATATAAGCAGAGTTAAAAATAAAAAATGCAATTTGCTGTTAAATAACGTTTCATACGAATATGAACCTTATTATAAGCGAATATATGCAAGCGTCACACATGTATATGAACGTTAACGTTAACCGAATAGTGTTCATATTCGTATGCGACGCTTACTTAGCAAAGTACCTAAATTCAAAGTGCGATCTTTGAATCTTGCCCAAAGTATTAATAGTAGGTATTGAATTATTTATTTTACTTTTTCTTCTTCATGTGACAAATCACTAAAACTTCTATCAACAACACTTAAACTGTGATTGACAGAACAGTGTAATGGAGAATCATTAACAATCCAAAACTTCTAAATGGACAGTCAAAATTACTGTTAAGTACAGTTTAAGTACATTAGAACTTAACAGCCATTAAGTGTATCTGTAAAGGGCTAAATTGTTTTTATTATGATAGGGTGGATTAGTGTGACTTGGTTTTATGTTTATGTTTGAAATGAAATGAAATTGTTTATTCTGTAAATAGGATATTGGAATCACTTTTACACGTCATATTAAAAAATATTAAAAATAAGCTAGATGAGGTCGGCGTTTCCTGTCTGACTACTCTGAGAAGATAGGCCGAAACAAACTCACCGTCTCTTTTAAAGTCCAGACATAATCTTGGTCAAGCCATATGAGGACCATGTAAATTCGAGTCTGAAATGGTCTTTTGAGGAAAGAACCACACAGATTTGAGTAATGGCGAGTGGTCAGTGCAAGCATTTGTCAGTAATGGCGAAGCTCAACTCAGAACTTAAGGAGCTCAACGACTCGACGAACAATACCAAAGAAAGGACATTTGGGTAGGCCGCATAAAATTCTCAAATTGCCAGACCATCGATAAAATTAACTGAGAACGAAAAAAAATTAAAATTCACATAGTCCTCACATTCACAATAATAAAATACTTTACAAAGTAATCATGTCATTTTGTATATAATATTCAATAATGTCAATTTGTATATAAAACTGGTAGGTATATTTTGATAATTTACCACAATATTCAAAATGCCACAATGCTTAGCAGAGCGAGCAGCTCAATCCCATGCTTTTTTGTCTTCTAAATAATCTGAAATATTATAGTACCCTTTTCTACAAAGTTTGGTTTTAATACAGCTTTTAAATCGTTTAATGGGTAAGTTTCGTATGTTAATGGGAAGTTTGTTATAAAAGCCTATACATTGACCCATGAACGAGTTGCCTACTCTGTGGAGACGAGTGCGATGTACAGCAAGATTGTGTTTATTCCTGGTATTAAAACTATGAAAATCTGACATTTTCTTAAAATTTGATATATTTTTGTGTACATACAATAGGTTTTCAAATATATATTGTGAGGTTACAGTCAGAATATCCATTTCTTTTAAATTTTTCTGGAAGGGAATCTCTTGGACCTAGGTTGTAAATGGCTCGAATAGCCCTTTTCTGTAAAACAAAGATAGCATTAATGTCCGCACAGGCTCCCCATACAATAATCTCATATGACAGAAGACTATGAAAATAACTAAAATAAACAATTCTGGCTGTATCTACGTCAGTTATCTGTCTATTTTTTTCATATGAAAACACGTCCCCATGTGTTTCATATGCCTGTACACGCTTAATACAATTAACTGCTCAAGCTCAATGCAAGCTATTTCAATAACTCGCACAACAGAGAGGCTAACAATATCCTTACGTTCTTTAAATTTCATATTGTTACGAACAATTATTAGAGAGCCACCACGTATCATATTAACTCTGCTGAATGAGCTGGCAACCTGGTGGTTGTTAAAGCTGAACATGAACTGGTGGACTTTTAGTCAATGTTCGGTTACACATAAGATATCAATATAACTTCAGTTCATGAATAGCTCCAATTCTAATTCCTTACCCATCACACCCTGTATATTTTGATGAACAATTTTTAGAGTATTATTAATATATTATTTAGATTACTACAATTTGATGGGTGAGATGAAGAAGAACTTTTTGTAATTACATTCAAACTAATGTTACTACAAAGGTTGTGTGACTCTACTGACATTGTCACTATTATTACTAGTGAAAACGTTTCGATTTAATATGTAGTGAGCTCTCTTTAATCATGTCAAATTTCCCAAAAAAATATAAATCCACCACAATCCAGGCAGCCAAAACTACACAAATTCAATCAAATCAAAGAAAAATGTTCTCTAAAAACGACCACATCATCAATATAAACGGACTCCACAAATTAATTCATCTACCCTCACGTTACAATTGAACTAATAACATTATGAATGGACCGATCATCCATCATAGCCTGGTTTTGACACGAAGGGAAACTCCAGAATCACTGCATCATATTCCATTAGATGTGAGGTTTTGATAGGGGTTTTTTTTTGTGAATTGCAAACGGATTCGTCTGATGGTTTTCATCAGATGCCAGTTTTGAATACATTGTGTGATTGCGAATGAGATTTTTTTTTTTATTCATACTTTTCAACTTTAGTTAATTAAATGGCCTACGAGTATTTTAAATTATTCTTTTTCAGTTTTTATTTTGTTAATTACAAATATTTCCAAATTTTTCTAAAATGCTTGTTTTATTTTTCGCGTTACGCTTACTTTAAAAAGATCAATTCGTATCAGTAAAAATCCTGTAACTATTTCAGTATTTTGCCTGTATAATAAAAACCGATACCCCATACACATAAAACGATAAGCTATCAGCAAAAGTTCAAAACCCATTCCCACGTAATACGTACGTCCCGAGAAGTCGTTTGCTTAAGTAAAACTCAGCTATGGATCCGCTTACCACAAACAATACCGGCCCCGGCATACAAAAGACGATCACCGCTTAATATCCAATACCTTTACAAATTAAGGTATGAAAGGTCTGTTCGCAATGATTCTTGAACGAAATTCATTAATGGGCTATAAACAAAATCCTTTTGGGTCGAACGAGCCCTCAAATGGGTGTTATTAAAATGAAGGGCTTCGAGAAATTTCCAATACTTTTGATATTCATCGCGCTTTTGGCGCATCAGCGTTATTATATTATTCTAAAGAAAAGAGGTAATGTATTGTGTTGTGGGATATAATTCGTGTTTTGTTTCGCAGTGGTTACTTGGATGCCTGAAAAGGCAAAATGTTGTGCTTTTCGGTACGGAAAATGGATATTAAGTATGTAATATTAATTTGTAAGGCGATTTGGGCGTTCTGATTTTGGGAAATAATGCCTTTATGTAGTAATTGAAATACGTTCATAATTAACGAAAACGAAAACTAAAAGGATCTGGAAAGTATAACAAAAAGACTATATTTCTCCTTATTTCAACTCTTTCGATATATTTATTTATAAGAACGGCCCAAAAAGTATTTTTACTTAAATTCGAAATTTTCTAAAATGAGTTCAGAAACTAAAATATACTTTGCGTTACTTAATAATTTCAGTTTCTGCAATATTTTACTGAGAACTTAGTTAAATGTAAATAAGTTATTAACATGAAATTAAATTTTGATGAATAAGCCAAAGAAAGCGAAAATTCAAAGTTAATAAAAACTATAATTGTTGGAACTCAGCTTTATGAAGAATATTATTGCATCGCTTTTAAAATATGAAACGCTAAATAGTTTTAAGTTTCTTTAAGAAATGAAAATAAAACTGCAATAGAGATCATCCTTGAAGATGGTTTTCATTTAACAATGAATGTAGAAAGTTTGCGTATTGATTGAGGAGCCATGTCTCATATTTAAACGCGGGTACTGCCAATATTTAGTGGTAAATTATCATTAATAATTATCATTATTATTCGATTTTGTAGCCCCGATCCTAGAATTTGTAGTAAAACCCTTAAGAAGTTACAGAGCGTTTAAGGTGGCTCCTTAATTCAGACATCTGGATTGAGGAGCTACCTTAGAAATCGAAAACTAGACCGACAGATCTTTTTGAAAATTTTGTAGGATTTAGTAGTACTTTTGCGTAATCTATACAAAAATGGGTTTTGTTCGGCTTAATTTGAGATAGCTACAAATACTTACATTTTTCATAAATATCCAAAAATTTCACCGTTGTTTCTCGGAAAGTAATTAATAGTAAAACTGTCTGTAGTGACAGCTGACGAATAATTTGTTTTGTAGTGTTTTAGGAGTGCTAAAACATCAAACGTCTTAGGAAATTATTATAATATTATTAGTCTTTGTAGTAGTAGAGCCTTTTGTGAAAGTCCTCACCTAGGAAAATAATAACACTTGTAGTTTTCTCATTTGAAGGTTATGGGTGCTTGTTGACGCATCATACGAAAGAAGATTCGAATTAGACGAACAAAAATTAGATATTTCGAGTCTGTCTGAAATGAAATGAAATGAAATGAAATTGTTTATTCTGTAAATAGGATATTGGAATCACTTTTACACGTCATATTAAAAAATATTAAAAATAAGCTGAGGTCGGCGTTTTCTATCTGACTACTCTGAGAAGAAAGGCCGAAACAAACTCAGAGGTCACAGTCTCTTTTAAAGTCCAGACATAATCTTGGTCAAGCCATATGAGGACCATGTAAATTCGAGTCTGAAATGGTCTTTTGAGGAAAGAACCATACAGATTTGAGTGGACCTGTCCAGTCAGTGCAAGCATTTGTCAGTAATGGCGGAGCTCAACTCAGAACTTAAGGAGCTCAACGACTCGACGAACAATACCAAAGAAAGGACATTTGGGTAGGCCGCATAAAATTCTCAAATTGCCAGACCATCGATAAAATTAACTGAGAACGAAAAAAAATAAAAATTCACATAGGCCTCACATTCACAATAATAAAATACTTTACAAAGTAATCATGTCATTTTGTATAGAATATTCAATAATGTCAATTTGTAAATAAAACTGGTTGATATACTTTGATGATTTTCCATATTATTCAAAATGTTACAATGCTTAGCAGAGCGAGCAGCTCAATCCCATGCTTTTTTGTCTTCTAAATAATCTGAAATTTTATAGTACCCTTTCCTAAAAAGTTTGGTTTTAATGCAGCTTTTAAATCGTTTAATGGGTAAGTTTCGAATGTCAATGGGAAGTTTGTTATAAAAGCGTATACATTGACCCATGAACGAGTTGCCTACTCTGTGGAGACGAGTGCGATGTACAGCAAGATTGTGTTTATTCCTGGTATTTAAACTATGAATATCGGACATTTTCTTAAAATTTGATATATTTTTGTGTACATACAATAGGTTTTCAAATATATATTGTGAGGCTACAGTCAGAATATCTATTTCTCTGATTTTTTCTCGAAGGGAATCTCTCGGACCTAGGTTGTAAATGGCTCGAATAGCCCTTTTCTGTAAAACAAAGATAGCATTAATGTCCGCACAGGCTCCCCAGGTCTCTGGAATAGCAACATAATCTGCGATGCCTTTCTTGTCATAAATTAATTTCCTTGGCATCAGTAACCACTTATCATCAGCTTAACTTTCAAAATGTTTGCCTGCCAAAAACTGAAGAAAAAAAACCTAATGCAATTTTTTTTTTTAGGTTTTATGTTATTTAGTTAAATACTTACGTACGTTCCATCATATTTGTGAACATAGCTCGTTTTTCTTTTGTTTTGTATGATTCAATTAACGATACGTAAAACGTCCTTTATTCATTAAGTTCTCTTAGTGCTGTGCACTGTATGTAATATTTGTTTGTGTATGTTTTAGTGTGTAAGTCTTTGAAGTGCCATATCAATAAATAAATTTAATAAATAATATTTGACCTTGACAAACTACCCGAAAACGCCAAACATTTACCACAACACAAATCATACTAATTAGTCTAAAACATCAACAATTCAAGTGCCCTATATACCAACGATGACGAGCATTACGTTTGACGTCAGCAATCACCGCGATACTAGTTCAAGTTAGTTGGTAACTTGCAACTGACATTGACAAACTGTTAGGAAACTAATCCTAACAGATCGCCCGTACCACCCAGGAGGTAATTAATTATACATATTGGGTGTTCAAGTGATGAAGTATTCAGTTGTATTGTGGATTTAAATGATGCGGATTAAATGCAGGCAGTTCTATTGTGAATGCGAATCTGGCGTTAGCTGAAGCCGCTTTGATGCCACGTTGTCGGCGCGTAGACACTGCGCTACCGTCACACTGTTGCTTTTAGTCTTGTTTTTATTTAATATGTAACTCAATCTTGTTGGTTTGATTTAGTCACATCTTTAATATTTTGTAATCCACTGTTGTTACCTAGAGAACGATAATCGATGCTTGGTTTTTGTTTTGCCGAGGTACGTAGTAATTTTAGAAGATAGATCTCACATAACTACACTCCAACATTACCTTCCTTCTGGGGCAGTCGGGTTAAAATACAAACATTACAAACATTAACTAAAATTCTCTTTTCTCAAACATGCTTGGAAATTTGAGCATTATTTTGACAACCTCTTTCAAGTTAAATCGAAATTGCTGTACTGGTCAAAAACAAGTGACGATGCGGCCAGCAAAGTTACTATGAAAACTCATATCTGACGTATTATTTAAAAATGGAACGAACTTTTTACTTCAACACATGGCTACCAAGGAGGTAACTTATCAAAGATTTTATTTAAATGTCGGTTTGGCTTGCGAACAGAACTGTTTAAAAGTAAACAAAGAAACAAATGAACATATTGGCGCGTTAATTTACTCAGTTTGAAATTCCGAGCGTTATTTGAGAAAAGTACTATACAAGCCTTGGCCGCTTGAATCCCCTTATTGGTGGCCGCGACAGTAATGTACTATTGGTAAAATATTTGGAAACTAAAAAGCTAATCTTTACCCCAAAACCTTTATTCAAAGTTTCCACATCTTCTAGGCAAAGATTGACAATGTTTACCTTGACAGCCTCTCTCCCCAATCTATCGAGGGTTGTAGACACAGTGAGACACACCAATGTCTTGTTTGTTTGTTTTTGTAAACTGATCTGAACTGACAGTTTGTTTTTCAAAACATCATAAACTTTCTAACTCAATTCTTTTAGTTAATTAAGAAGATTTCGTCTGGAAACGATTTGGAGGAGCTCGTGGCTAGATAATAACAGCCGCACGCGTTGATCCATCAGGTTAAGCTACGCTTGCCTATCCTTCGGTTTGATTATATTATTATACACACATACCTACAGGAGCTCGTGGCTACGTAATAACACCCGCACGGGTCGATCCATCAGGTTAAGCTACGCTTGCCGGGGTTGGTCCGTGGATGGGTGACCATCTTTACATATCGAAACTCCTCCGTGCCTAAAGCACGTTAAGCCGTTGGTCCCGGCTGTCATTCGTGGATCTTTGACTGTAGTTACGGGTCGACAGAAGCCCGAAAGTCTGACAACCAGTCTTACCAAGGGGTATCAATGGATACCAAAAATAATAACTAAAATTAAAGTGGGAGTGAGTAGTAGAAAAACATTTACCTATAATTTATTTCTTTCAAATAATAATAATATATAATATTAGCCCTCTTCCTCTATCCTATCTTGCTGTGCCCGACAGGGTCCACAATGATCTAAAATTATGTATATATTATAATGTACCTACCACCTAAGTTAACATTGTGGAATGCAAATAAATATATTGAGTACCTATTGAGTATTGAGTATCGTATTACCCAGTTACTTGGTTGTGGAGGTCAGGTAGGCAGTCGCTCTGTAAAATACTGGTATTCAGCTGAATCCGGTTAGACTGGAAGCCGACCCCACATACTTGGGAAAAGGCTAGGCAGATGATGATTAAGAAGATTTCGCCTTCTATTAATACCTACACTTGGGAAAGATTATTCTTATGTTCGCTTCTGGTGGTTAAAATTTCTGATTAGATAATTTAAGTATAATTTTATATTTTATCTACACCCATCCTATAAATCCTCTATAAAAGTTTCTGAAACAGTTAGCTTATTGCGAACTTTAAAACACTGGTTGTTTTAATGTTGTCATAGGAACCATAATATCATACAAACGAGTGTTATTATGTTTTACTAAATTTCATAATGCAACTCATTTCAAAAAAATAACATTGTCATGCAGGCACGTTTCACTAACAAAGCACCGTAATTTAAAACAAAAAAACATCTATGTTATTCGAATTCGAAAAATTCTAATTCACGTGCGTCGTATCCCTCCATTTTTGTTGATATTAGTATTGAAAAGTATCTTTTATAGAGGATTCATATCATGGGTGTAGATAAAGTCTTGTATGCAACTGTAAATAATTAGGTTTTAAAACACTCATGTGATACTATTATCACATTCTTCGTGTTTTAATACCCCTTATTATATAACAGTTGCATAAATAACTATTGTTTTATGATAATTATGACATAAAATTTTAATAAACTCACAACTTTCGCTATCATCACTATCATTCTCGTGCCCCTATCCCAGTTTATTTCGGGAAACTTTATTCAGCTGCAACTCTAAAAAAATAAGCTGCATATTAAATACTAAGCAGGTTATTAAATAGACACATCCTGCATCTAATGGTTTATATCATTTGAAAGGCAATATCAGTAGTAGGTATTGCGAACGATACGTCATAGAGAATTGCAACCAGGCATCCGTAACCGTACCTTGTACCTATGTACAGATTTCTTGTTAGAGAACCGGAACCTAATCGACTGTCAGTTATCCTTCACTGCGATTGGCACTTGCATCTGCATTTCTGTGGCGCTCACTGAGTCGCAGTTATTACATCAGAGTGGGATATGAGACCACAATGTTACTCTGGACTGGCATTGCAGTGCTTCAAAGACATTTCATATTATTGTTATTTTCAAATACCTACTGCACTTGATTTTCACTTCTTTGGTTCACCGCGAGAGTCTAGCTGCGCCCCGCGGTTTCACCCGCGTAAGTCTCGATCCCGTGGGAATATCGGGAGAAAAAGTATCCTATGTCCTATTCTGGGTTATGGTCTACTCCTGTGCCAAATTTCATCCAAATCCGTTCAGCCTTTTTAGCGTGAAAGCGTAACAAACAAATAAATAAAAAAACTCACTTTCGCATTTATAATATTAGTTAGGATTTTCAAATACTGAATTGAATTTCAATTTTAAAACACTTGATTTTCACTTGACCGGTTTTTTTTTTACGGCGAGCGTCTAAAAGAAATTAGCTGAATGTTTCAAAACCTCTTTGAACGGCAATACAATGGCGCTCAAACTTCTTCTATTCTGATTCATCAATATTATAATATAAATATAGTAAGTATGTATAATTATATAATTAATATACTTATAAGGGTATACTATATCAATACCTCCATACTGATAATATAAATGCGAAAGAAACTTCGTATGTCTGTTGGTCTGACTGTCTGTTACCATTTCACGCCCACTGGACCGATCGTTTTAAAATATGACAGCTAACCCTGGGCACAGGCTAACTTTCATTCTGGCTATTTGTATAAAAAAAATTTGAAATACAAAACACATTAAAAAAAAATCAGCTGTTCACTACATTTATGTTCGCATAGCTCGTCAAAAATTACCCTTTAAGAGGATTTTAACGACTAAAATATCATATACGCAGATGAAGTTGTTCACCAGCTAGTATAAAATTTTTCCTAAACATACTGTGTACGCAACCAAATTGATCCTGCATCATCCTGTACTGTGTTCATCTGCACTAAAACTTTACCAATTCAACCGGATTAAACCGAAACCCCATATAATAGGGATAACAACAAAAAGAAGTGTAAGTGATTTTACTATATTACTTCGCTAGCGCAGGATTCCGTGTCGGAACAAGACTGAAACAAATTACGGAGTTTCACCCGGAACTCCGTGCGGTAACGTGCAGTGCCCACAGTCCACACGTCTAGGTGGTGTGTTCAAATTTTAAATAGATCTGTGTTTGAAATTACTTAGCGAAGAGCATTATAACAAACTTGGTTTTACCCGTGGCTTCGCCGCGTGTAGTACGTACTAACGGGGTAAAAATTTCTAGGTCTATCCTAGACGTAGGAAGGCAGAAATACAGACGGAGTTACTGCCGTATGTAAAAAATATTAAAATAGTATGGATACTTAGTATTAGTAACTATGTATACAGGGTGTAAGGGTTGTCACATAAACCACGGGTAGTTGACTTGAATATAAAAATAAATGACCGAGAAAAAACAAAAAAAAACGTTATTTTCATTAAAAGATCTTAAAAAGTTTCTACCCGACGCCGTACTCGCTAGAGAAACAGCTGACTGACTGAGGGAGGGGTCGCACTCACGGCCGGTCAGGTCACGTCCCGGACCCCCCGCCCGTGTTAAGACGCAAGTTCGTTGCCCTAGCGCATAGGGTGACAGGGTGAAATACATACTCTTGTGGTAAAATGTAGATAAAAAAAAAATGTTGTAATTTTCCATTGATTTTGCATTTTATAATTATATGAAACCAAACCACTGGTTGCAAGGATAAAGGTTTTTACCCTAACACCCCGAAGTAAGGATATGAATTAGTATTTTGTTGTTTATTTTTGACGGAAACATTAAAATAATATTGGAGACTTTTATAGTAACTAGCTTTCGTAAGGCACGACCCACGATATTGTCGCGTGATCGGCTCAAGACTTGGACTAACAATTAATTAATTATAATTAATAGTAGATATAATTATAGAGATATCTATATATCTCTCTATAATTAATTAATTATAATTAATAGTAGATATATAGAGATATCTAGATATTATGTTCACTCATCCTCCAGAGTCAAGGTAGGATCCTCCGACAAGACGGCTGTCGTGTCTGATGGGAAACTGCTCAACGATTGATGTCGGGAAGCTATACATTGTTGATCGCATGGTAATCTCTGCTTGCGCGATGCAGGATTTCGCGTGACGTCAGTGTGATGCTTAGTTCCCATGTGGTGATGTAGATACCGCTACAGGCACATATAGTCTGCAATATTTTCATAAACTGAGCTAAAAAATATCTTAATCTTAACGGCAGACTGTTTACAAGATATATTAATTTACTAGCTGCACCCCGCGGTTTCACTCGCGTAAGTCTCGATCCCGTGGGAATATCGGGACAAAAAGTATCCTATGTGTTAATCCAGGTTATAAACTATCTGTTTGCCAAATTTCATCCAAATCCATTCAGCCGTTTTTGCGTGATTGAGTAACAAACGTCCAAACACATAAACTCACAAACACACGAACTTTCACATTTATAATATTAGTAAGAAGTAGGATTAGGGCGAATTTCACCAAAGAAACTGAATACGATCAGCACTTACTACTTTTAAAGGCTGTCATTGTCATTATTTTCTGTAGAATATTGACATTGACAGCTCTTGAACGCGTTTAAGATGTGCTGATCGCGTTCAGTTATATTGGTGAAATCCACCCTAAAAGTCCGAAAAATGAAATAGAATAACATTTCTAGATTGTAAAGGGTTCTACATTTAATACCAGTAGGAAGGTATAATATGTAGGTAATTGTGGTGAATGTTAGAAACTCGTAGCATCCACGTGGCGCAGATAGTTTATGTCTAGTGCCAGGTGCCAAGTGCCGCTATTTATCACAGTTCTTAACACGTTAAAAATTTATATTCTGCGGTTGCCTGCGCGATCCTAAATATAAATTCTATTCTAAATATTATATGCAATAAGGTTTTACGTTTTTAAGCTATGAGATTTATCTTTATTGTTAAAATTAAAACTTTTGGTGATCACCAAATCCTTTCTGATTAGAATGCAAAACAATATATTTTAAATGTAAAATAAAATTTTAATTTAATTTACTATGAGTTTGTTAGTTTTTTGCACTGAGCCAGAACAATGGCGTATTTAACTAAACGCGACCAAAACAAACAATTTGCACGAGAAAAAAAAGGGATAACTTCGCACTTAGATAGTCTTCTTGAAACTGTCCAGACAGATTTTCAAGCACCCCTAACCTCCTACATAAATCCAGCGAATTCTTTTGTTCGAACAGAAATCATTCTGGCGAAAATAATTACAGAAAAAAAATGTCTCCATTTTTCTTACAATTGTGTCTTTGGCCTTTCATCTTTCCCAACCTTGACCTCTTATTAACGTTTCGTTTTGTATAATTTGTCTCGACTGGAGACCGATGGTAACCTCTGGTGTGTAACGTAAAGTAATTTATTGCCGTCGTATCTAAGTAGGTTGTTTTTCTATGAAAAAATATTATGCTATAATAATAATAACGAAATCTTTTTTGTTGGGGTGTTTCCAAGTGGATAAGAATGGATATAATCTGAGAATTAGAGGCTGTGGAATTACATACATATTTTTGAATAGAGCTTCCTTCTTGCTTAATATTTTTTTCCTCAATATTTTGTGTGACATTTACAAAAACGTCAATAGACGATCTTGTAAGAAATCAGGACGAAAATAATACCTAATAAGGTACACCGCCTACATTGAATTGAATTTAATCTTAAATTTTGAATTGCTTTTGATTCTTTTTTGTTTTACATTGTTCTCACATATAGAAGGGAACAAGAATACTGTACCCAGGATTTTGTAATATCTATATCCATATTTAAAAGAGTGTCCTTGGAGTTTCTTGCCCGTTCTTCTCCATAGAGATCTACGTTTTGGAATGGGCAACTAGCTTCAACTTTCTGACTAACTGACCGACTCTTTGACAATTCAAAAGTGCCTGTAAATGGTTTCATTGAAATAAATGCTTTGAGTTTTGAGTTTGAGTTTGAACCAATTGAAGATTAAGCCGAATAAAATGGGATATTATGCTACTTATTCAATGGCCTAGAAACCTCAAAATATTATTATGTTCAACCGAGACCCAAATGATACCAGACACAAATAAACTAAACTTGATTAAAAACCGGACGTCTCCCAAATCCAATAAAAAGCCGTTTTTGGCACAAAAACTGCTGCAATAACATGGAAACAAAAACGATAATTCAAAAAAGTGGAAACGAAAGCCAAAATCTCGAGGAAAACGGAATAATACAACTTGAAACTCGTTTCGTTTTCAAAATGTGTAAACGAGGCCTCAAAGGTAGGCCAAATTTCCATACTGTTTGGTTCGTTAGACGGAGTTAGACCTGACTTAGTGCCGTCTGAAAACCTCGTCTGTGTTATTTGATTGCCAAAATACATTGTATATATGAGAACGGATGGCTTCCACTTACTCATGTATGGAGGTTTCAGATGCTTAAAAAACGAAATCAAGATTTTGTTAATTGTAGTAATTGAGTTGGTATTGTTGTTTTAGTAGGTAGTATTTTCATAATGTACATATTTCATTTATAATCTGTTGACAGTACCTTTATACATAATATGTATTTCTTCTGTACGTGTGTTTGTCACCTAACTCCTCCTAAACGGCTGGACCAATTTGGATGAAATTTTGTGTGTATATTTGAGTGGGTAGCTCGGATGGTTTGTAATGACAATAAAATTGGACCCAGTAGATGGCGACGTGATCGCGTTTTCATGAAAAAACTGAATTGCTGAACAGTTGACAACATTTCATAAATGTGAGTAACCCAACAAAAAGTACTGGCTTGTTTGTTTTGAATTCAAGTTAATAGGTGAGTCTGGATGGTATGAAAATACAATCAGACCCAGTAGGTGGCGCTTTTCGGGCAGGACAACGTTTGCCAGGTCAGGCTAGTTTAATATAGTAACACATTTTTAGTGATGTGTGTGAGTGGTACAAGCTTTGAGTTTGAGTTTGAGTGTGATGTGTGGTGCAAACGGGCCAAAAATACAATAGACGTAGATATACAACAGTATTATTTTTAACAATTTCTAAACTCTCTAATACTGACATTTTAAACCCTTTATCACAAGTGTGTAAAATTTTGAAAGTGTCAGTATTAGAGAGTTTAGAAATTGTTAAAAATAATACAGCGAACGTTACACTGTTGAACGAATTAAATACCAGTATTCCAAGGTCACCTTTGTTGCGATTGTTCGCCCCTTATCGCGCTTAACGCACTGATAACGATCCTAGCCAATCAGCGCCGAGCAGCAATCCTATATAAGTGGGGGTGACGGGCGATTTGATTCACTTTGCGTCCAGCGCTCGGGGTTGTAACACTTCGCGTTCTGGTTTGCAATTAGTCAATCGTCATCCTGAGGATGCCTCGTTGAGAGTTGAAACACGTGTCGATTTCTTACAGGGTTTTCTATGACTCTTGAAGAATAGTCAAGCGGAATAGGTTACTAAATATATCTAAGTCTATTGTATTTTATAATGGATTTCCGCAAATTCACGCCTGAATCAATTAACTTTTTTTTTAATTTGCCGATAAAATGAAAAAAATAATACAACATAACACATAACATCACACCTTTATTCCTTGTAAGGTTAGGCAGAGGTGTATGTAGTACACCCTTAATTAGATAAAGAGGATATAAATAAAGATAAGTATAGCATATGCTGAATAAATGTATGTTATCAAGACTTATACTGTAGTAAGCCGGTTAATCTCCTTTTGACTTTCAAGGATGATGTAAAAGCAAATTTTATCAAACACATCTTAAATCCTCTAAAGGAAAATCCCATTTCCATAGAATTTGCTTCGTTAACTCTGAATAAAGAGAAACCTTGTAGGTAATGCAAATGGTTATACTTAATTAAGCTAAACACGTGTTTAAGGATAAAATGTATTGGTTCCTTCGGTTTGATTATATTATTATACACACATACCTACAGGAGCTCGTGGCTACGTAATAACACCCGCACGGGTCGATCCATCAGGTTAAGCTACGCTTGCCGGGGTTGGTCCGTGGATGGGTGACCATCTTTACATATCGGGACTCCTCCGTGCCTCGAAAAGCACGTTAAGCCATTGGTCCCGGTTGTCATTTGTGGATCTTTGACAGTCGTTACAATTCGTTAGAAGCCCGAAAGTCTGACAACCAGTCTTACCCATTTCTTCCATACTTCTCTATTAGTCGACATCTCGGTAGTCACTCTTCTAGCCATATCATTTTTCATTATATCACGGCTAGAACGCGGCCTTCAAAAAGTTACGTTTAAAAATTACGTTCTCTCAAAGTTAAATACAGCGGTACTATAATTTATTTTAATTCGGGTGGGACTGGGGACTAAACAAAAATATATTAAGGGAAGGTAATTTGAAAATCCAGCTTTTTTATATTCATTTAATGAATATATTAGTAGACGAAATACGAGTAGTTACAAAGTGTTTCGCGTTTGGTACCACATTTCACATAATATTTGTATTTATTAATTTAAACCTAGAACACAGAGAAGCTTCGAAGAATTTTCGCTATCACAATAAAAATAATCTTAGAATCCAGAGTAATAATCGTGGTTTCCTGGTTACCCTTAGTGGAAATTTATTTTGATTTCATCTTCCTATATGACATAAATATTATACATTAACAGTAACAAGATCAGAAACGGCAGTTGCTTTAAATATGAGCACCATATTTTATCATTTTATTTTTCACATCGAAAATCTTTCACGAAATCTCCTCAAAAACTAAATCCCTGCTTTTACGCCAATATCATTTCACATACAGATTCCTAAAACAAAATCAGTCTTTGGAGTTGAGTCTCAAAGGTATTTTCGCACACCTTTACTTAGTGAATTTTTCAAGTAAAATAAACTTAAAGGCGACTCATATATTAGCACTGGAGTAACATGACGTGCTAAAGGCTAGAGAGAATTTTTACAAGTATTTCCACACTTTCTAAAAGGTTAGTAAAGTTTGCGTTATAGTAGCGTTTTGCACGATAGTAACGATCCTTTTGGAAATACGAGATTAAGGTCTAAAAAATGTAGAAGGTAGAAAATGCCAGAAAAATGTTTTTCAGGAAAATAATATTGAAATCGACAATAGCTTTGACGTTACTGACGTGAAGAGGTATCTGAAAGGAAACATGAGTTATAGGAGTAATATCGATATGCCAAGAAGGAGTATCCTCATGTCAAAATAAAATGGTGCAGAAACAATTCTTTGCAAATCTTTATGACATGGCTTAATCACAATAATCACTTATCCCGTGTCGTTACGGGCGATGAATAGGTCTGTCATCCCGTGGATCTAACAAAAGGCAACCGAGGGTGTTCTATCATTAGGATGGGCGGCAGTTACCTTTCATCCTATAAACCGATTATAATCATCGCTACGCTGGCAAAACACTTTAATTTTTTTGTCCTTGCGATACTTTTTTCTTGCGAACGAAGTTCTTTTACGCGGCTTGTAAACTTTCAGAAAATGTAACGCTAAAAGCGTTCACACTTGCGGCTGTCTTTTTCTAATTCAAAGAGAAAGAAAGTGAGAGAGAGAGGACGCCGACAGAAAAAACAAAAGAAAAGAAGAAAGTGATTGCAGTGTCGTGGGATAAAATTGTACACATCGGCCCGACTTCACTGCATGAGAGAAATGTGCGGCTGCGAAAATTTTCTAATTTTTCGTCATGGGTAGCGTTTTCATAGTTTTTGAGGATGCTAAAGCTGAGGTCAAAATATAAATCCAAGATGTCGGCTCAGTTTTTTTTTTTTTTTTTTTCATTGTCTTTATCGTTGTCATGGTTTTCGAGGGTGCTAAAGCCAATATGGCGGCTGCAAAAATATTGAACTTCGTTCCTGACGGGGGTCCCCCGAACCCACACGTTTTATTTAATTTTTTATATTGGCAATTGATAGAATGAAGCTACGATATCTTAGAAGAGCGGTGACCGGCAAATAACGGCCACAGTGACGGCTGTCATGAAAATGATGGCAGCGGGGTTAAACTCTCCAACTTATTTTCATAAATAACGTTTGTGACGCCATTCGCTGGTAAATTGCGGGCACTATGTTGCGGCCACCGTTCTTCCAGGAAACCGTATCTTTAGAGGTATTGTTAGCCATAACCAGTGTTAATATAAATTTGTCAGAATAGCCCAGAGTATACCTTTCATTACTTAGATCATATGAAGCGATTATTATCGCATGATTGAACAGCCAAATCCGACTATTTCCAGTATACCCTCTCCGGAAATAGTATGTATTAGGTCTTATTTACAGCGAGCTATTAATACTCTGTTTTAAATTAATCAGACTGAGTGAAAAGATAAAAATCAGATAAAGGATATTCGGATTATTTTAAGAATATTAGTTCTTAGCTGAGAATAATTAGAGGTTTTAGATGGTATCAGTTCTTAAACATCTCTTTTCTTGAACAGTTTCTTCTCTTATTATTAAATAAACTCAAACTCAAAGCATTTATTTCAAATAAACCAATTACAGGTGCTTTTGAATTGTCAAGGGGTCGGTCAGTCAAAAAAATGAAGCTAGTTACCCATTCCAAAGCGTAGTAGGTTCCTATGGAGAAGAACGGGCAAGAAACTCCACGGACACTCTTTTAAATCAAAATATTGTTACAATATATTGGTTACATCATTCATTTTTAAATTAAACATGTGAGAACAATGTAAAAAAGGAAAAAAAAGAGACGTGCACCTTAAAAGCGTCTGTAATTAAAGATCAAAAACAATTCAAAAATTAAAATAAATTAAAAATATAAATAAATTAATAGATTAAGTGAATAGTCAACAGGGTTATTGTACAGTAGGCCGCACATCAGTGGTATCACTTTGACCTGGAGCTAGCGTAGCGTAGTACTCAATATAATAATATGTATTCAATACAATAATAAGAGGTCAGCTTACACTGATTGGTTACCAAAAGTAAATTACTGCCAGCTGTATTTGCAAGCCAAATTGAAATTTAAATAAAATCTTTGATAATTAACCTACTTGGTTGCCATGTGTCGAATTAAAACGTTCGTTCCATTTTTAAATTACACGACAGGTATGAGTTTTCTTAATCATTTATTCGGCTGCTAAACACGACAGAATAGATAATTATGGATCTTCATACTAATATTGCCGGCCGCCTGCTGAATGTATTTAAACAGTACAGCATTTCGATTTATTTAGAAGAAGATTGTCAAAATAATGCTCTAATTTCCAAGAATGTTTGAGAAAATGTAATTACTTATCTAAATCGTTTATCAAATGCTTCAGAATTTTCGGCCAACAGTAACTTTAACAAAAAAACTTTTTCTCTAAAACTTTTGCTTGTGTGAAATTGCTCAATGAAGTGTAATCACAGTCCTTTTCAAGCATATTTTCAAGCGTGAGATATAAGTAAAAGATGCATTGAAGCAAGCGGCTGTTCAATTTATTTTTTATTGAAATTCATGAGGTACGTGTTGCAGAGGCATTCGAGCACCTAACTACCCTATTTTACTGAGGTTTTTTAGTACCTTGAGACGGAGAAGATTGTGGAGATTTTAAATAAAAAGCTGTAAAAAATGAATTTAAAGAATATGAAAATTTTAGTACTTAACAATAATAGAAAGGACGTTTGAGGGGCGGCAATTTTACTAAAACATTCTATTGCTTACCCTTCTCGATAATATTCAAAAAAGAAAAAAACTAAATCAAAATATTTTATTTTACATAAACCTACATGGGCATTGCTTACCCTTCTCGATAATATTAAAAAAAAAAAAAAAAAAAACCATAAACCTACATGGGCACTTATTAAACGTCAGAAGCTAGGTGCACGGTTCCAATTGGTCGTTTCCTATGGAGAAGAGCTGGCAAGAAACCCCACGGTTACTCTTTTTACCCGACTACGGCGAAGCAAAAAGGAGGGTTATGATTTTGACCGGTATGTATTTATATATGTTCATCTGTTCCCTCATATCTTCTAAACCACTCATCACCAAAAATCCGGAGTCACACGTAATCTGTTCAATTTATGCCTTAACACGTGTGACTCCAGATTTTTAATTTGTCTGTCTGTGGTGTCTTGTTTATAACTTTTAGTCGTAGTTGGGTTTTAGTTTTTATTACTTAATAAAATATTTGGAACTGTCTATAATTATATTTTCATACCAGTGAGTAAATATCTCTCTCTTCTTGGTCGCGGACTTCATTACAGAAAGTCGTGTCCCTGAAAGGGCTTCGTGGCTTTATGTTTAATGTTCAAACTCAAACTCAAACTCAAACTCAAAGCATTTATTTCAATTAAACCATTTACAGGCACTTTTGAATTGTCAAGGAGTCAATCAGTCAGAAATATGAAGCTATTTGCCCATTCCAAAGCGTAGTAGGTACCTATGGTGAAGATCGGGCAAGAAACTCCATGGACACTCTTTTAAATCAAAATATTGTTACAATATAATGGTTACATCTTTCAAGTTGAAATTATACATGTGAGAACAATGTAGAAAGCACGTTAAAAGCGTCCGCAATTATAAAATAAGCGCAATTCAAAAATTAAAATAAGCCATGGCAGCTAAGAAATGACCAGTCACAACTGACGGCGCCCGTTCACGAACATGACGCATGGATCAGCACCATTCAGCTCAACCATTTTGAAGGGAGCTAAATGATCCAACACATACGCCACCATCAGCGAGACATTTGAGTGAGCATGACATTCCCAGCCGCCAGGGCACATTCAAGTCAAGTTCTTCCATTTAGTTCGGTTCTCCGCTTCTCTCAGGGCGGTCGTAACAGAGAGTCCAGTGAGGGCGGTTCCTTGGTCTAACCAACGGCTAGGTGACCAGCCGCGTGGTATTTTCCCATCTACCTTGCCCAACACCACCAGCTTTTCAAGGTTATCCGGTTCCCGACAGGCAATGTGACCAAAGTAACCGAGAATCCATTGGTAACAGGTCGTGGATAGTATGCGTAGTTGTGTTGCTCATGCGTGTTTGTTCATTCTCCTGGCGGTCCATGATATGCGGAGCATTCTTCGCCAACACCACATCTCAAAAACTTCTATCTCTTTCCGTTCTATTGCCCGAATCGAGTAAATATAAGTCATGCAATACCTACCTTACGGAAGAAAAAGTTACGCTGTTGGTCCCTTGGCAGCTTAGGCATGAGTGATAGACACGACGAGGACAGACTATGAAAATGAATAAAAATTATTGACGCTTGGGAGACTCGAACGGGTATTAGCCGAGCTTCGGGCTCCCGAATGAGCTAGTGCGATTACCGCATACGTAATTCCACTCGTATGATTTAACGTTCCAAGCAAAATAATATTTAAAAAATTAAATAATATATTTAATAATACCAGCCTATTAGTTGTCCCACTGAGGGCAAAGACCTGTTCTCAAACAAATACGAGCATTGATCACCATGCTTGGTCAAAACTTCGTTGGCGATTTCAGACACCTTTATGTCTTCGTCAATCGCCAAACCTTTTTTTTTAGAGTTTGGTTTTTAAATTGGCAACACTGTTTCCAGTGATTGTCAATTTGAAAGTTGACGTTATGCTTGTGGTCAGTACGTTTTGCCATTTCACAATGGATAGATTTACTTTAGTTCCAATAATAACATTAACATAACAAAATTAACATTCGAAGAGCGCATAATTTCGCGTAATAGACCTGTGAGCTGGCCTCCGCGATCGTGTGATCTCACACCTATGGATTACTTTCTTTGGGGATATGTAAAGTCACACGTCTACACAGATAAACCACAGACTTTGGACCACTTGGAAGCCAACATTTGCCGCGTTATTGCCGATATACGGCCCCAGTTGCTCAAAAGTGGTCGAAAATATGCCCGAAATCATTTTAAAGCACTAATGGCATAAGAATATCTTTTAAATAAACCAATACCATAATAATGAAATTTATTTTTAGGTGTTTTATTTGAATATGTTGTATTGTGACCTTTAAAAAAAAACAACCGATAATATGTGGTGGTTTTTAGTTAATTTTGGGCCGATATTAACTATACCTAAGTTCAGGTTTCCTCACGATGTTTGTCCTTCAACGATGTCAGTAATAGCCAAGATAAACTCAGAAAGAACATTATTATGCACATTACCTCGTGCATAACAGCCGATGCTATTACCACGAGACCATCACGATATAAATAATATTTAGTAATGTGCAAAACACAAATGAATAAAAATAAAAACATTTTGAACATTGAGTAAAACATGCTCTCAGAGTTCTAATGCTATGATTTCATAAAGAAAATGAATAAATATAAAATAAGGAAGCTTGCGTCTGTCAAGTAACTTTTGATCAAGGTTTCCATTAAGACTCTGTATCATTTCTTTGAATTCTACAACATGGATTTTATACACAACCTCAAGAATTACTACTGAGAAAAGCACTTTACTTACTTCCTTTGCGTATATATTCCGGGAAAACGCGATTGATGCCTTGCAATCACTTTAAGTACTACTTCATTAAGCCAATATGCCAATATCTTGACGACATTTTACTTGAATTGCCTTTGAAAGAGTGCTTTTATGTTTCTTAATGTGATGAATTTATATTGAAGGCTCCTATTTATGTCTTATTTTGTCTTCTTAGGTAGTATATATATATGTTATATAAAACTTTAAAACAAGTTTACATAACTCTTCGATCTTCTTCAATCAGAGGCCCTAGACAAAGTGACATTCTATCAGCGATAACGATGATGGAAAAAGCAAACATGTATAGGACTGACATAAGCTATCGAAAAGCTTATGTCAATCCTGTTGAAAGTTGTTGTAGAAATACGAAACGCTTTCGAAGCGATTGTCACTTGTCTAGACCCTTAGTTTTCTAATAATCCCAACATCTGATCTGGATAACTATTGAACCCGTTTGATAAAACCTTAGTTCTGACAGTGTCTAGTCATTAAAGCAACACAGCCTTGAGAGGTTCTATATTTATCTCCCAAATCCTAAAGGTATTAAAAACCAAATCCCTGTAATACCTATGCAAAGCCAAGTTAATTTACACCTCACAGACACAGCACAATACAGTTCATAAACTGGCTTGGAGCCGCGGTATCAAGTCTCAACATGATTTATGTTAATGAGGAGAGCGCCACCTTGCGGAACGGATTGGGTATTAATAATGGATCAGCTGGCAAATTGGCTGATGTGGTCTGAGGAAGTAGGTAAAGAGGAATTGATTGTTCGATTCTTTTATGATGAAACTATACAATGTGCATTATAGGCGGTTTTTGACAACCAGTTTTATTCTGATCTGTGAGATTTTTTTGGGAAGATAGACATGATCAAAAACGCAACCAATATAATATCACCATCCATTTCAGTCTAAAGACGTCTCACGGGACATCAGCAGCCTTCCCCAAGCAACGCCACTTAGACCAGGGGGCTTAAAACAGTCACTTTAGCAGAATCATAACAGGAAAATATTATGAATCATTGTAAAATGTCACAAACTGACAATTCATAATATGATCTGCGTGCGATTCATATTACGAAATAATTCATCTGTTTGACAGTTTTCTATGGAGATTTGTAAAATGGTCCACATAATATGAATTGCTTTTGTGTCAAATTAAAGGAATTACTAATGACAGCTGGGGTTTAGGAAATGAACTGCTTTTAGAGGAATTGCTAATGTGGCCGGTTTAGGCCCCCAGTTTTGTGTTCCAATACAGTAAGGATCAACGATCAAAATAATTATTATAGCGCCACAATCTTCCAGCATGACAATAAAAGCCACTAGCTGAGAAGTCGGCGGAGCGAGCAGAACCCATGAAAATATCGTGCTCGACACAAATCCAAGCACTTTCAATCCATCTAATTTAATTTTAAGTTCTGAAAACCTCAAGGAAACCTACGCTCTTGTCACATCCAGTTTCTATATACGTTCGAAAGAATAATATGTAACTGGAAAAATAATATGAGAGATGAAAAATTGCGTTTGTTAGTGTTCCGTCAAGTAGAGTTATGTGTTTCTCGCTTTCTCTCCGCAAAAGGTAGGGTACAGACTACGCGTTTTAAAATATATCGTCAAATTCTTCTTTTAAGTTGCGTCAAACTATATTTTCTTTCAGAGCACATATAACAGTTTTTGTATTACTTGCTTTGTTCAGGTTTTATCTCTCTTGTACTTCCATTTGAAATCTGTAGATGAATTCTACGTCTTCACTTTTTACAATCTCCTCTCTGTAGTACTATCATCATTGATTAATAACTAACTCCTTTCAAAATACATGAATCAATTTTACCCTACTCATATCATTAGCCCAACACTCGAGTATATATTCATTCAAGGTATCATATTACGGGATTTAATTGGCAGATTTAAATGTTCCCATATTCTCTGTATCATGCTCACCGTATCATGTGGTAAAGAATGGTATTCCATTATTGTTTAGCAGATAATGGTTGAATGTCAACATAATTGTGTCTGTGGTCTTGGCACTAGAAATCTATATCGCTTCCATAGTTTATGTCCTATGTGCTGGTTGCCAAGTAGCTACTTATCACTGTTCGTATGTTGTATTGATATTTATGTACGAAGAGCCAGCTGGTCTTTATCGTTGTTTTAACATTCAGGTTATTTGAATTTAGCTCCTTTAATTTTTCTTTTTCTGTGTATTGCTTTGAGATTAAGCTTAAAAGTAATAGAATCTTATTTTACTTCTACATTTTATTTCATATTTTCAGTCTTAAAGAGATACTAAGTACAACATTATTATAATTATCATCGGTACTACAGAATCCTTATTTATTTGTCAATGATGTCATCTTGACAAATGAGTAAGAAAAATATTGCCGATCTGACATTTCCTTAACGATATGTTATTATTATATCTATTGAGTTTCTTGTTCATGTTTCCTCTAATGGTCATTATCTTTAACAATATTGCTTCCCAGGAACCGAAGTTATGAACACGAATTTATTGTTTGTGTGAAAATAGTCAATACGGGAGCAATTTATCAATCAGTATGGTAAAGTACTTTCTCTATATAAGAATATTATTATTTCTCATACTAAGACTGTGGGAAAAGAGTTTGTTCCACAGTGGGTGTTAACGGACTCTTTTCGATTTTTTAAATTTCTGTAACAATATGGAATATGCATGTATTTTTTTAATATTTTTCTTAGATAGCTTACATCGCCAAATGTGACGTGAAAGTCTATGACAACAAACAAACAAGTGTCAAGTCAATGTCAAACACTCCTACAAACATGACATTTTGATTGTTGTCATAGACTGTTACGTAACATCTGATCTGACCAATAGCGTCGCTTTTCAAGTATTTGAATTTCCCACACTTTTTTGAAACATTTTTGAAAAATAATTTCTCGTTCAAAAATAAATATTATTCAAAAATATTAATGGAAGCATAATTCTTAAGTAATATAGTTAAAAAAAAAATACTTGACCCTTATTTGAATCACATGCATATTCCCTATTACGTAACTGGCTCAAAAAATCCCCTAATGCTGTTGGTCGGTTCTGGAACTAGACATTTCGAAACGTTCTGTTATTATTTAGGTGTAATTTCATTTATGTCAATAGAGTCACTTTTATAAAATACGGCATTGAGTTGGTTATTAATAATCTCATCAAACATCAAATTACTATTCAACGAGATTAAATTACCTTGGTAATATTATTAATTCAAATATTCAAATGCATGTATTCGTACCAATTCAGCGGTAGGTTAACACAAGTCTTCATGCAATTTAAACGATTCCGCATGGTTGATCAACAAATGTTTAATATTAGGCCACGTATTTCGCGAATCTGATTTAGTATGAATTTGTGAAATTAATTAGATAAATCCAAATTCATGATATATTTGTTAAAATAATAATAATTAACTTCCTGTTTGTTGTTGTTTAGTAACCTACTCGAAGCAACGTGAATAAAATATTTTTTTTTTTTATTCGAACCAGTCCTCAAATTTTATCTCGCTCGCGCCATTCTACTCGCGGACTGAGTGAGAGCGAGATGGAGTGGGGTGCTGGCGGCTCCAAGCCTCGAATACTTTAGGTAATTGCGTTTTACGGTGAAAATAATAGTAATTTAAAAAAAAAAACAAGAACATAAGCACTGCTTTAAAGTTAGTTCAGTTATTATGCAAAGCTTCATGATCTAATTTGAAGTATTTTTTGAATACCAGCGGTTTATAGTTCTGTTTACAGGTAGCTTTGGAATGTAATGTAATCGTGTTTTCGTCAAACATAGGACCTAGCATCAATCCTCTTCTTTAACACATATATTTATTTCAAAATTTAATGCTGCAGTATTTTCGTCATATCGGAGGATCATGCTCAGCAATTTGAGGTAGGTTAGGCCCTTAACATAATTTTCTTCTATAAGAAATGCTAAAGGTACATAATGGTGCCGATTCTCTTGTCACAAAATTCTCTAAACTAAACTAAAAATCACTAAAATTTAGTTTAGTCCTGTCAAACGATCAAACTCATTCTGAAATAGACTTTAAATGACACAACTTAACTATAATTTAGTTTGACAGCACTAAGATTAGTGAAAATGCTATTCTGAATTTAACGATTTAAACTAAAATTTTGTCCCATATCTAAAATCCTCTAACTAAATCTGACTATATTTAATCGCGACTAAAAATGTGTGGAATAAAATTAGATGTCATGAACTAAAATTCAAACCAACACCTCGACTTCAGTTACAAAAAACAGTACTGTATTTTTTTATTTTCTTTTGCTTATATCTCGAAAACGGTGTGTCCTATCGCAAAAATAATGAAAATTTCGAGCCCCTAGAGGGAACCCTTAAACCCCTAAATCTCGACATGTTGGTAATTATTTTTTATTTTTTTCGTTATTTTCCATATAAAAACTGAAAAATTCCATTAAAAACACGTCGAGGCTGCCGTGCATGCGCGTCTCTGGCTCTAAAAAAAAACACGGGGTAGGGAAAACCAGTACCAAGTGGAAGCGCGCGGTTGTCAATTTCGATTTTAGTTGTGTCAAAATAAGTTTTAAATTTAGAGAATTTATTTGGCAGAATAGCTCCAAGATTCCCATAGTCAAAAGTAAGGAATTTTAGTGATAGTTTAGTTCGGTGTACAAGAGAATCGGCACCATTATGTCTTGAAACACCATACACGATTACCAAAATCTAATTAGTTTAGACTTTTATATTTTCTTAACATCAAGTCACATTTTAGCTGACACACCAATTCATTAAATAAACATAACATTACTTTCACAAAGATTTTCTGTACCTCCTTTTTTCCTCCCACACATCACATTTAATTTTAACACCACTCACTCGCCGTCTGAGTTCCCCATTACGAATCCCTATTCAACACTTTTTGCCAAACTTTGTGAAATAAATCCAGAACTAAAAGTTAAGGCTACGGTTACACTTCAGGATAAGATTACGTAACGTATACTGAATGCGGTAAACATGTCAGATTGTGTAATACACTCCGCAGGTGTGTTTATGGATTTACTTTATGTATAATGTGGTTTGAAAGTTTTACAAGGTGTAAGAAGAAAAGTTTCAACCAATTTTAAACTGATTTATCAGGATAAAAACGTTTTGAAACAAAGGCGGTGCCTTTGAATTATTGTAATTTACGTTGACGCAGTTATAACTTCGACCATACAAAATATAAAAAGTGGAATCCATCCGATCTATTCTGTGAAATTCTCACCGTGAAAACGTAGGTGGAGTGAGCGCGAAGTGAGCTGTTAAGGCGACACGATAGCCTCGCGAAATTCAAAATTTCTGACGTTTTTTGTTATTTGCAGGTCAGTACCAGGTTTTATGTCGATCTAAATATGATTCGGTCGTAACAAATATTTAATTATAGAATTTTATTAATAAAAACCATTAATACAACTCTCTAAGTTCATGTAATCCTATTGAATGACTTTCATGGAATTATGACAGTTTAGGATTATTCTAACTTATGGAATTACTAGCTGCGCCCCGCGGTTTCACCCGTGTAAATCTCGATCCCGTGGGAATATCGGGATAAAAAATTATCGTATGGCCTATTCCAGGTCTACCCCTGTGCCAAATTTCATCCAAATCCGGTCAGCCGTTTTAGCGTGAAAGCGTAACAAACAAATAAACAAACAAACTCACTTGCGCATTTATAATATTAGTTAGGATATTGCTGATTCTAATGATTATAATTCTGTAAAGCCATATTTGTTACGGTGGCGAGTCATATTTTAACTACGATACAACTTGACACTGACCTGTAAATTGCAAAAAACTTAAGTTTTGATTTTCGCGGGCTACCTTATCGCATCCCCCTAATAGTCAATTCATAGCATCAGGTGGTATGTTAGCTCACTTCAAACTCAAAAATCTTACCATGATAATAGGTGTATATTATCATGGTAAGATTTTTAAGGAATAGATTGGCAGCATACACTTTACACAGTTATGTCATTGCCAAACACACCTCACAAAACTAACCCTAACTAATGTTATAAATGTGAAAGTGAGTTCGTTTGTTACGCTTTCACGGTAAAATGGCTGAACTGATTTGGATAAACTTTGGCACATGAGTAGACCATGACCCGTAGAAGGACATAGGCTACTTTTTAACCTGGATCGCAGACGAAGTCGAGGACAACAGCTAGTATCAATATAAAAATTATTATTATTCAATTTAGTAATTTTATCAAACATACTGTGATTTTTAATCAATTGCCGAGTTGAAGTTAAATCATATTGCCTATTATTTCTTTACTTCAGCTTTTATTATTTAAACTCTCCTATCCAAACCAAAAATATCCCAAATAAGCAAACCGAATAAAGTATCAATAGCCTTAAGCAACGCTGACTCATTTATAAGAAAACAATATAGAAAATTCAAATATAACAGAAAACTTACGAACTCTATACACGTGATATTGAAAAATAATATCCCAGAAAGTTTCCGAAATAAAAATAACGGAGAAACGTGTGTTATTCCCGGAGTAGAACCATAAGTGGCAGAATTTGATGCGTCAGTAAAAGTGAAGGAATAAAACCGGTTTTTGCTAAGTAAGGCCACATTGAAATTGAAACGAACAAAGAACGTGGTAAACCCAAAACCTTTTTGTACAGTTTAAGGCTTTTTGATCCAATTAGGTGGTTGGATGCTTTCGGAATCGTCGTCATTGTTTTAGTTTCAAAAAGGCACAAGACCAAAATCACATTGCTTTTCAATTGAAAGATTTTTATTCTTTGGTTGAATTTATTATTTCGACTAAATTTACCACCTCTGGTTTTATATAACGTAACTGGGTTCCTCTTGTTGTCTCATATTGGTATGAGCTTTACGAGAACCAATCAGCACAGTAACTGCGCTGCTAACTGTACGTAACGTAACGTAGTGAAACTGACTGACGTACGGACGCGTTTTATAATTGGATATTCCCTTAACCCGACTGCGCGACGGGGACGCGACACTTTTGTTTTTTTGTTTCGTGGTCGCCCCAAGAAACAAAAAAACAAAAGTGTCGCGTTAGCACGAAGTCGATGGCGCATCGTGTTCCACGCGTGCCTCAAAGAGATGTCAGCACACCTGACGGGGTCCGTTAGGACCGATGCCTGCCAGGGTTGCGGAATAGTCCGAAAGGGATACCGGGACCCTGGCAACAGGCAACCGAAGGAACACGGGTGGGTTTTAGTCAGTAAGAGTCTGACACGCCCTTCCGCTCCGCCCAGAGCGGGAGAAGTCATACGATGATTTCCCACCCAAAAAAAAAAAAAAAAAAAAGCATGAATAACTTCATGCTAACGCGACACTTTTGTTTTTTTTTTAAACAAATTGACAAATCCAGATATTGATTCGCCTACAAATAAATTATTATCATCGCTTGTTTCGGGCGAATAAATTCGAATCACCAATACGCCAACGGCAAAGACAGGGTTACTTTTTAGGGTTCCGTACACAAGGGTAAAACGGGACCCTATTACTAAGACTCCGCTGTCTACAACAAACGTGATTTTTTGCCGTTTTTATAAATAATGGCCGGTTTTTTATAATTATTATTCTTTAACGCAATAAGCGCCAGCATGTCAATCAACTAACGAAGAAAGAGTCATGTGGTTGGGTTTGGGACCAACTAACTCTTTCCATATAGAAGGTATAAGTACCTACATATTTTCATATTTTTGAAGCTTGATAAAGTATTCCCGGTATGCCAGGATCGCCTGGAGATACATGCATTATACATGTAAGTGAGGCCATCTGCGAATAATAATGTACTAACATTGATATTTTCCTTTATGTATGTCTACCATGTATTTAGCATTTTTTAATAGAGAATAGCGTCAGATTTATTAAATAAACAATGTAACAAGTTTAGAGAAATAGCAGAAGTTACCTCTCCAGTTGGAAAATATCAAGAGTTGAGTTGTGAAGGTTTCACAACTTGATTGAAGTTATCCCTACAGTTTCTTCATCTAATAAGGAAAAAGACAAAAACTATATCAAACAACAAAACAGAGAATGACACTAAAGAAAAGGTCTCACATGAGGAAACAAACATAACGTATTAAAAGTTAGGAACGAAAATGCAAAAACAGAAAATAAGCAAGCACATTATACAGCGTGATGTGTTTTGTGAAACTTTTACGATATATCATCTTCTCTTACTCGCATAAAGGATGTATCTAAGAGTTTGTGAGTCACCGCTACGAGATTATGTTAATCATATTACAAGCGTTACGTTGATGTTTTTATACCAGCTTTTGAATATGGCAACGTTTTTTTGTTCCGCGGTTTCCTTATATTTATTTGTTGCATTTTTTTCTTTTGTCCTTTGTGGAGTGAGTGGTGTTAACATGACGCGAATTTGGAGAAAAATGCGAAGTTGTGTAGCTGCAGCATGGCTCATAATGCCTTGTTGGTGGTGAATACATAATGAAATTATGACGAGATTAAATCTGTGTGTGCTTTTGAGTACATTAGTGCTAATTCTATAATCTCTTCTACGACAAGTCGTTGTGTTGTTATGCCAACCTTAGATCAAAGTGAAAATAATGTAACTGTAATTTTACCTATACTCATACTGAAACACACAGAGATAAATTCTTTCAAAAGGTACGCGAATGCTATTATTATTTTCATATTGTACCACAGATGTACTGTACGCAAAATACATAATTCCTTAAACGACCACCTATTTGTATTCCATGAACGACACGTCGAAATATAAATCACTCATGAAAAATATAAAACCAGTAAATCCTGGCTTAATAAAAATAAAGAAATAAAGTTAAAATCCCCAGGCAACACACGGAATGCACTCAATTTAATACGAGTAGTATTTTGATTAATAAAAAATACCGCGGCTCCGGATTCTGACATTACGATTGTTCTGAACAGCGGTAATCTGCGAAACAGCACAGCTTTGCTACGCAACTCATCTTGTGCTGCCTAAGTTATGAGAGGAAGCGGAGACAAATCTCTTTAGAGCACTCCTAAATAAAAAGGAAGAAACATTAAGTAAACACAGACGTGTCAAATGTATCTAATGTTGTAATTTAAATGTAGAAACATTTTTTTTTAAATTTAAACATGTTGATGTATTTCAGTTACAGTAATAGAATGTAGGGTATCAGATACTAAAACACCCATTCTGAGTTTCTAAAAACCCCTTTAAAACGGCTATTATAAACTCCAAACACATGGATATAACTAAAAACATGAGTAAAATAAAACGGGATTTCAATTTTTTTAAAGACTAATCCTTTTTTATCTTAACAGTATAGTAGTATAGGGTTATAGTGGGTAGTGAATAAAAACATTGACCCACTGAACGAAAGAAGGCCGAATGTCCGTATCTTGGCCAAGTAGACAAAGCTACGACTTGGCAACTAAACAGAAACTGTTTTTGTTTAACAGTTACCGAAATATTTTTCATTTGCACACCCGTAGTTATTTTTGGCTACATACTCTGAAGAAAAAATGAACGAAATAGGATGTTTATTTGTTACTATTACTAGTGCTGGTCTATTTTTGCATTTTAACGTTAATATGGTGCCTAAAGAATGACCCAATATATTGTTACATAATCATCACTCCTGTATTCCCTGAAGGGTTAGGCAGAGGTGTACCTATAGGACACCCACATTTCACCAGGTATGTTTAAGTCCCATGTAATAGGGGGCGAGCCTATTGCCATCAACTGAGCACGGGCTACCACCACCGCTTACAGCAGTATTATTTTAATCTTACTTCGTGGGGGAAAGAGATGGAGCTATACATCCTGTAGAGTTTCATCTCTTTCCCACACTGAAGTAATATTAAAATAATATCGCTATACGCGGTGGTGGTAGGCCCCTTAAATTTGTAACTTTAAAAGTTTTTACAACATTCCCCACATTTAGCTCTCTCCAACGTCAATCACCCTATCCGTTACCCTGTCTATCAAATAGTGATTCATCAATCAAAATCGAAATGAAGCCATGCCAATATACGTCATTCAAAACGGTTTTAAATTTTAAGCATATTCCTGTATCAAACTGGATTGAATCCATATAAAACTGATAATCCAAGTTAAAGTTTTATTAATTCTCGAAGTACGGGTATATTCTGTAAAACTCTCACAGTGAAAACTTAGATGAAGTGAGCTCTAAGTGTGTTGTCATTCTATTCAAAGCATTTATTTCAATTAAGGCGAAAGCTACAGGGTAGCCCGCGAAATTTAAATTTTCTTACATTTTTTGCCAGTATCAGGTTGTATGTTGATCTAAATATTATTTGCGGCCGTAACAAATATGGATTATCAGAATTATAAACATTTGAATCAGCAATACAACTCTCTAAGTTCATGAAAGTGCATTGAACGACGAATTCATGAAATAGTGCCTAGACCTGCAAATTGCAAAAAACGTAAGGAAATTTGAATTTCGCGGGCTACCTTAGCGCATCCACCTTAAACCATTTTTCATTTACTTTTGAATTGTCAGGGATTCGGTCAGTCAGAAATATGAAGCTAGTTGCCCATTCCAAAGCGTAGTAGGTACCTATGGAGAAGAACGGGCAAAAAACTCCACGGACACAAAATAGAATAGAATACTCTTTATTATGTGCACCATAAAAAATACAGATATAAATGTATAAATTTAAAATAAGGTGACACAATGGCGGTCTTATCGCTAAAAGCGATCTTTTACAGACAACCTTTGGATGGATTAAAGCGAGAAGGAGAGATAATACTGCAGGTAGGTGAAGATAATACTACACACTTCTAAATTAAAATATTGGTTACATCATTAATGTGGAAATTACAAATGTGAGAACAATGTACTACTGACAGCTCGTTTCACTAAAATTTTCGATAATAGATCGGCAGTTACCAGCATGCATTGATAATAACACCAAAATCTCTGAAAACTTGCGCCAACACGGAACTTAATCCGTAACCCCTCGCCGAAGCAAAATAGCACAAGGCATTTCATAACCACGAATCTAACGTGTACAAGTGGAGCTCTTATTTATATAGGCATAAAAGCGGAATTTCAGTGACACAGTGGATTCTCAAGCACTCATATAGCAAGGATTACTCGGCTCAACGGTTCTGTTGGAATGATTTAACGTTTTGGTTGTTGAGCTAGTGCAATTCATAGGCTCGGTTTAAACATTTTTTTGGAGTATTTAGGGGATGTGTGAGGAGCTTTTGGCTAAGTAATAACAGCCGCACGGGTCGATCCATCAGGTTAAGCTACGCTTGCCGGGGTTGGTCCGTGGATGGGTGACCATCTTTACATTTCGAGACTCCTCCGTGCCTCGGAAAGCACGATAAGCCGTTGGCCCCGGCTGTCATTCGAGGATCAATGACAGTCGTTACGGGTCGTCAGAAGCCCGAAAGTCTGACAACCAGTCTTACCAAGGAGTATCGTAATACCCAGTAACTGGGTTGTGGAGGTCAGATAGGCAGTGGCTCCATGTAAAATACTGGTATTCAGCTGCATCCGGTTAGACTGGAAGCCGACCCCAACATGTTTGAGAAAAGGCTAAGCAGATTGATTTAGGGGATGTTGTTTCTATAATTTCATATATGAATATCGGGATAAAAATGATAATATGTCATCAAAAAAAAAATTGGCAGACCATGATAGATCACGGTCTGCCATGTGTCAAATTTTATCCAAATTTGTTAAGCCGTTTTAGCGTAGCAAACTAACTTTCGCATTTATTTATATAATATAGAATGGAATACTTTTGATAATATACACCATAAAATTACAGATACAAATGTAGAAATTATACATAGGGTGACACAATGGTGGTTTTATCGCGGTCTTGTCTATATAATACATAGTTAGGATAGAACCTCAGCATCAGCAGCAAAGAAAGGTAATAAGTAGAGGAAATACTTCCAACACAGCTGACACCGCATATTGTTCAAGCCCAAAGTTCCTATTACTTCATAAGCCGTAGGGGGAGACAAATATCTCAGGGAAATTAGTTTGACAGTACTTATCTACAAATTGGAATTTGAAGGGTTCCAAAGCTAACTTACTCAGGATAAGTTAGGAGTCCTAGGTGGGATTTGAAGATTAGCACTCTCCAGAAATTATATAGTATGTTATTTAACGAAGGGTGATCCCGTTAATCTGCAACAGTACAGCGTCTAAACATTAAAAAAAAAAAAATACAAATATAAAAAAAAAAAAAAATTGTTATAATTTTTTTAGTAAAATATTCACAAAAAATATTAAATTGATACGGAAAAGAAACACTCTGTACACGCACACTTGTCACTCTTGTCTTTCTACGTTGAAGTGTGCGTGTACAGAGTGTTTCTTTTACGTATCAATTTAATAGTTTTGTAAATATTTCACTACATACATTTAAAAAAAAACAACGTGTTATTTTTTTTATCTTGTATGGACGCTGCCTTTGTTAGTTAACATACTGTATATTTGACATTTATTATATTCAGTTAGTTTATAGTTGGTAAAATTTAAATTGGACTCTAGAGGCTATAACTGTGTGAATATTCAGTACCAATATATTTTCGTTAACTGCTACACTTAAGTTAAGTGCGCTGTATTTTATTTATTATTTTGTCATTGCACGTTTATTGCCCTCTTCCTTTTTTCTCTTCTCTTTTTATTTGACGCATTCCTTGCAAACTAATTTAAGTTATTGCTGGAGTCTGTATTATTTTGCTTTAGGGTCCCTTACTTTCCCGAATTAAATTTTTAACATCCATGCGTACGAAGCAACGAGTAATTCATAAAATATTTACACGGAAAGCTCGAGTAACAAAAACTACAAAGTAAAATTGCATTAATTTTTACACAAGCGAAAGAGACAGATGTATAAAAAAAGAAAGAGTCAGGTTCAAATTTGAAACTCCTATTACTTCGTCCAAGCAAAAACAGCCTTTACAATTCGGAGCGATGAAAATACCATTTATTTCAAGTCCTTTTTAAAAGCGCACAAATGCCAACAGAAAATTTTATGAATGCTCCAAGTTTTGTTCTTATTGGTTATATTTTTTGAATTTAGCCTTAAACTGCGCCGTTCTAGACTGTCCCAGGGCGGGAATTTTCTGAAGAATAAGCCTTGGGTTTCGTATTACACCGGAGTGCAAAGGAGATAAGAATTTGTACCGTTATTAAAAGGGAGGTTTTTATTCAGAATAGAGACTTTTCTTTTAATATAAAGGAAGACAAGACAATGGGCATCATGTTGTTCTTCAAATGGAAGGAAAATAGCATGTTGGATTTCTTTTGTTTTAGCAAAATAACGATATTGAGTTGTTTTACTGAGTTAGGATGGTTCATCCTAACTCAGTAAAACTAAACTACTATTAAACAGTATAGCGTCAATACATACAAAAAAAACAACAAATACCATTAAAAAAAAGTGTTTTTTTTATTTTTTTGTAGTAAAATATTCACAAAAAATATTAAATTGATACAAAAAAGAAATACTCTGTACACGTACACTTGACACACTTGTCTTTCTACGTTGAAATACCTTTTACGTATCAGTAATAATATTTTGGGAATATTTCACTACTTCTAATTAAAAAACTTCATATTTTTTTTGCATATATTGCGGGTGGAAACCCTTTGTTAGTTAACATACTGTATATTAGTCAGTTACTTACTTCATCATCTATCAATAAAGATGAAGAAGATGATGATGTCGTCTTTGTGACTAGTCACTTTATTATTGGTAAGGCTTTGAAAGAATCAATTAAAAGTTTCTTCATATTTTTATCACCAAATCCAAATATTGTCAAGTAGTAGTGACGATTTACTATGAGTCTCATAATACAGGGTGTTTGGCAGAACGCTGAACATACGAAAATGGTGGATAGGTAGGGTCATCTGCTACTTACTCAGCCCTAATTTATTTGTCCCTGGCCCCCAGGATATTTAAAAAAAATTGTTTTTGCTTTCTTCTAGTTTCACCAGTTTCTCAACTTTAAAGGGTAATTTAAAAAAAAATACAATAATAAAAAAAATCTTGCCTGTTTTACCCATTTTTAATAAAAATTACACTTTAAAGTTAAGAAAGTGGTGAAAATAGAAGAAAGAAAAAATAAAATAAAAAAATATCCAGGGGAGCAGGGCCAAATAAATTAGGGCTGAATAAGTAGCAGATGACCCCACCACCTATCCACCATTTTCATATGTTCAACGTTCTGCCAAACACCCTGTATGTTCAGTATAATTGTATTTTTTTTCATATTAAAATTGCGTGACGGTGTAATAGAAGGTCTTATAAGCGGTATTCAAAACGGAGGTATGAAGAAAAGCATAAGCGCATTAAGTGAAATAATTTTCACAATTTTGAGGTATCTGTACTCAGAAAATGGATGGTATGCAATATTTTCAACGTCTTCAAGCAGAAATATTTGAGACACTGTAGTTGTTACAGGGAGAGCTTGTCGATTATCATTAGGTCAGTCAGTATGACACTTAATCAACCAAGAAAAGTCGTAACGTTTTTTTGTAAAACCTGGAAATGTTTTGTTCTAAAAATGTTTTTTTTATCATTGTGATTTATTGAAGAAATAATAGCACCTCTTTACTATAGTTACTGTTTCAAACCAAGAGAATTCTTATAAAATTTTCACTTTGAAATAAAAATCTATACTTTTAAAAGCTAGGTCAGCAGTAACAATAATTACAAACAACAACTAATGTTCGACCATTCTCCCCGAGAGCCAGAGTTACCCATTTTACTTTCTTCCATTTTTACATCGACACTGTTATAAGCCGTATTATATTATAATGTTTTTCTTTCATTACAAAATCGTAATATAACTTAAAATACAGACCGTATTATTTTTTATTACTCTACTAATATATAATGAGCGAACGAAACAAAGAAAGGACTTTTTCGTTTAAAATTTCTCTTGCTCTTGACATAAATAAATTTCCGTCTCTCTCAAACGTAGGGTAGTAGAAAGAGACGGAATTGGCGCAGGTGTAAGGAGTGGAAGTATTCAATTTTTTGTCGAAATGCTGATATATTTCGCAATGCTGCGTACTAGGGAAAGAACATAATCAGGGAAGGTGCATCAAAATGTAAAGAGTAATCTTAACTTGAATTTTCTCATCAGCATGCATAAACATCAGTTTATGTTAAGTGTTACAAGCTTGAAAGGTAAAAAGCCAATCATGGCTTTTTACCTTTCAAGCTTGTAACACTTTTTATATGTTGCAAAAAAAAAACATCCACTTGTTTTTGGAATAACAACTTGATATAGTTTCCTTTTATAGTATTAAAAGGTTGGCTCACAGTGGCAGACGACTTGGCTGATACAGACAGCCTTGACACCAGTAATACCTAGGGGATTGCTTACTAATCTTGTAGGTACAACAACCATTTATTTAGTGCTTTGAAGTCTGCTCATACTAAGACAGAATACTTACAAAAACTGACTATAGTCACGGACTGAAACTCTATTTACAAAACCAAAACAAGGTAATTTTTTTTTTTTATTCTTCTTTAAAAAAATATATCCTACCTACTTTATTTCATGAATATTAAAGTTCAAACTTTTCATACCGCGCGCCGTTTTTCCACTAATTAACTTATGCCACATTCAAATCCTTGTTTCCTATTGATGTTATTTCCACTTAAACAAATATGAACTTTAAATTTGTGTGAATTTAGTCTATTTCACAATCACAAGTACAAATGCAAAGTTGAAGTTGTAGCGCTAACTGAATTATATGTGAAACTGTGGGTGTTAAAGTAATTTTTCCAAAAGCATCATATTTGTTTACATTTTTGGAAACTAAATTACGAACGCAGAATAACGAGAAGTTCAAAAACAATTTCGTATTCTTCAAAACACTTCAGGCTAGGCTTGGTTTGTTGAGGTATTTGGTTCACTGAAGTCTCCAGTGGGTATCCGAAGCGACCTTTCTGTAATACTCAAGGGATCCATACATTTTCCTGAATAAAATGTAGCCCACGTTGTTTCGTGGTCGCGAGTAACAGTATCCTGTTGGTTAAATGCTTTAATTTATATTAATGGTTTTATTTTATTATGCTTCATAGGTGTTGCAATTTGAATCTTTGTTTGGAATTTTTCGTCATACTGTTTAAAAACCCGCACTGGGCCCGCGTGGTGGATTACGGCTCGCTCCCTCTTACAGAGAGGAGGCCTGTGTCCCAGCAGTGGGAACGTTATAGGCTGATTATGTTATGTTTAAAAACTTTTTGTCTGGATAATACTAAAAATCACACTTCCTCTCCTTTTTTGTATCTATAGCAAGCTTAAACTTAATAACAAAAGACAAAAAAAAAATCGACGGTAAACGAAAACATCGTGAGGAAACCGGCATGTCGTAGAAACAAAAATTCGAAGATATGTGACATCTACCAACACGCACTGGGCCCGCGTGGTGGATTACGGCCCACTCCCTCTCACAGAGACGAGGCCTGTGTCCCAGCAGTGGGAACGTTATAGGCTGAATAAGCTTAAGCTAAGTAAAAAGTTATATATTTTTCTTGTTGATGCTAAAATTGTAGGTACGGAGTATGTATGGATCGTAGCGGGTGACGTACTGTAGTTTCTGCCCACCCCTATGGGAAGATCGCGTGAGTTTATGTATGTATGTATGTACTTATTATGGGTATATTTACTCATTAACTACATCACTACCTTAAGCAAGGAAGTTGTTTCAAATAATGTAATATCTCTTCCTTAAATAACGTACATTTTACCTTAATGCTAAACCGTCTTACAACACATCCATTAGATATACTAATCTGAAGATTGCGCAACTGGGTCCTGTCCAAAACCATTAGCTAAGTGACAATTTCCTTGATTTTCTCCAAGTGACATTTTTCTGACCTTTAAGTCGGATCTCGAGGTCAAATAAGACATTATAATGCTGTATTTAGAACCTAAAAGTTAGCTATCTTATAAATAACTAGGTGCGCCTAGCGATTTCACCGGCATAAGTCTCGATCCCGTGGGAATATTGGGATAAAAATAATCCTATGTCCCAGGTCATGGTCTACCCATATGCTGTCCAAATCTGTTCAGCCATTATAGCGTGAAAACGTAACAAACAAACAAACTTAATTTATAATATTAGTTAGGAAGGCATTAATTTATACACGCAAAATTGTAAGATACCAGTATCTTGGAACTGTGACAAATAACCCTATACCCACTATTTCAAAGACCTCTTGGGAATTACCGAGAGAACACGTAGACAAAATTATTACTGGCCAAATATATAGTATCCAAATACCCTCAAACATAAGTGACCTATTTCTCTAAGACCGTGCACACAACACATCTTTCGTCTACAATGCTACCTACATACGCTTTAAACTAAGCGCAAGAAGCTCGGGAATTAAATTTCGCTACTGCCAAGCGATGTCGGCACGCTGCGCACAAAATATGGGCTAGAGTTCTAGAATGATCCGGAATTTACTGGATACAACCGCTCTGAACCGGTACGGAGTTTTTCGCCTGAGGGTACAATGGATTTTTTGTTCTTTGATAGATATTGGAAGTGAATTTTTAAAATCTTTCGCTTCTTTTCGAGTTTAGGGGTACAGTTTGAGATTGATAGGATGGTATCTATGGGAATATGAAACGTGGTAAATAATAATACCTGTATTTAAGAAAAAAACCCTAAGGCTTTATTAAAAGGCTACCGTTCTATTAAACTAGAGCAGTCAACTACTTGAGAGTCGAAACTTTGTGCAAAACAAGGTCAACAAAAATCTAGTATAAACACGTTTTCTTTTTTTTTTCTTTCTACACTAAAATCAACACAAAAGAAAGATCATGTTTACACGTAGGTACTTGACAGTTAATTAGGGAAAGCAAATTACGAACAGCCTTCACAATCAATCATGTTCTATCATCCCTCAAAGCAAGGCCATTGTTTAACAATGGCCTAATACTATTCTACTTGTTTTAACAACATGATATGTTTAATCAGCCTATAATGTTCCCACTGCTGGGACACAGGCCTGCTCTCTGTGAGAGGGAGCGGGCTGTACTACATCCACCACGCGGACCCAGTGAGAGTGAGGAGATATCACATGTCATTTTATTATCTTTCATTTTCGTTTCTTTGAAGTCGGTTTTCTCACGAAGGCCTCGAGCGATTCTTGAAACGCGACTTGCGTCAAGCGACATGCGTGTGCATCACCTTTTTCCAGCTGTCACCGTCTCTGCCCAACTGACAGCTGACTCATACTCTAACCAACTTCTTTCATTTGTTTGCACTTGCAGCCGCCGTCGCAAGACACGAGTCGCTTGAGAGTGTAGGTCGTAGCCTAGAAGCTAATCGGCGCAGTTACCATTGGGCCACCTCACCAGTGGTGGCCCAGTAGTGGTAACGGCCGCATCTTACGAGTCGTGGGTTCGAACTCAAGCTGGCAACTTACTTTGTGTAAATTATTCCACCACCACTGCTCTCAAAACGGTGAAGGACAACATCGTGGGGAAACTGACATGTCCCAGAACCAAAAACTCGAAGATGTGTGACATCCACCAATCTGCATTGGGCCTGCGAGGTGGATTACGGTGGCTCACCCCCTCCCACAAAGATGCCAGCAGTGGGCCTCTGTCCCAGCAGTGGGATTATTAAAGGCTGATTATTCACCTCTGTTCGAAATGAAATGAAATAAAATTCCATTTCATTTCATTTCATTTCCAGCAGTGGGATTATTATAGGCTGATTATTCACCTCTGTTCTATGTACAACCGCGGACAATAAAGGTCGACCACTTTTCACCCTTATGCACTTAGTAATAAGGTTGAAAAGTGGTCCACAGGCAGTGTTCGCGATGGTACATAATGCATTTCGAACAAAAGTGATAAATTTAAAGCCATACTCACAGTCCTTATATTCCAGCGGCTCAATTTTATTATAAAGCTCAACTTAGCCAGTAGAATTAAGAAAGTTCCATAGCACTTTCGAGCGTAATTGCAAGCCTTTGTCAATTTCACATAATTGTGCCTTATATAGAATTTAATTATTAGTATCATCTGCTTCCTCCTTAATACTATAGCATTTTAATAAGATGTAATCTGGGCTGTTGAACTCGTAAACTTAGTACTTCTGCGAACAGTCCTCGCGAGCACAAACTTTTTTGCAGTGTAAGGACAACTGTACTTAGCGTGTTTTCATTCATTCTAAGATTGGGCCCCAAACTAATCTTATCTTATCCAGTAGACCCCTTTTTGCCCCATTTTAGAGGATGATTTTGTAGATTCCAATCAAAATTCCCCGGTGACAAAAACTTACAAAAAATTCGTAAAACCCCACCAAATTTCGTCTAGATCGGTTGTAAAATACGACCTGTAGACGACAAACACAAATGTGTTCATATCGTACAAACTGACATGAAAGCAAATTTTGATTTATAATATGTATGTCTAGGTTAAGGTATTTTTCTATGGGCCTGTGTCGCCTCAATTAAATGGTATATTATTATTTATTATTATATATTTAAGCAGAGACGCTTCGCTCGGTTTAAGAATCCACTAATTGTTGGAGGTAATGATTGACCAAGTGTAAACTACAAAACCTGTCACTTACATACTTAAACGCGGCGTGCGTTTAAGTATGTATATGTGCGCCACGAAAGCGTTGAAAGTTTTGTGACAGGTTTGAGTTTGTTACTGAATTAAGTATGGGCTTGTACCACTGCCCTTAATACAAGTTATTTCATAACTTAGCAAGGGTGCTGGTTGCAACACCTACCTGTTTTGTTAACTAGGATAAGTCAAGTATACCTATAAATGCTACGATTTAATGATAACACTATTATTGGTGCCGATTCACTTGTACACCGAACTAAACTAACTAAACTATCACTAAAATTCCTTACTTTTGACTATGGGAATCTTGGAGCTATTCTGCCAAATAAATTCTCTAAATTTAAAACTTATTTTGACACAACTAAAATCGAATTTGACAACCGCGCGCCTCCACTTGGTACTTGTTTTCCATATCCCGTGTTTTTTTTTTTAGAGCCAGAGACGCACATGATTTTAATGGAATTTTTCAGTTTTAGTATGGAAAATAACGAAAAAAAAAAATCATTACCAACATGTTGAGAATTAGGGTTTTAAGGGTTACCTAAAGGGGGTCGAAATTTTTATTATTTTTGCTATAAGACACACCGTTTTCGAGATAAGAGCAAAAGAAAATAAAAAAATACAGTACTGATTTTTGTAACTGAAGTCGAGGTGTTGGTTTGAATTTTAGTTCATGACATCTAATTTTATTCCACACATTTTTAATCGTGATTAAATATAGTCAGATTTAGTTAGAGGATTTTAAATATAGGACAAAATTTTAGGTTAAATCGTCAAATTCAGAATAGCATTTTGACTATACTAATCTCAGTGCCATCTTAGTGCTGTCAACTAAATTATAGTTAAATTGTGTCATTTATAGTCTATTTCAGAATGAGTTTGATCGTTTGACAGAACTAAACTAAATTTTAGTGATTTTTAGTTTAGTTTAGAGAATTTTGTGACAAGAGAATCGGCACCAATATCAGATTAAATTTGAAATTTTGAAAGAATGCCGATGGAAAATTGAAGAACTAAATTTTTTTCTTACCATGTAGGTAGGCAGAAACTACAGAACGGTACCTACTACTACGATCCTTACATACTCCTTTTGCTTTTCCTTCGAAATAAGTTTTTAATGCATAATTATTCTGCTCAAATTAACATTTAAAAAAAAAGAAGTGCTGGTTAGGTACAAATATTATTCTTTACTTGTTATTGTATTGCAAATATACTTTAGATCTTTTTCTTTAAAGATAGAGTTTTTGAGGAGCTCGTGGCTAAGTCATAACAGCCGCATGGGGCGATTCATCAGGTTAAGCTAAGCTACGTTGGTCCGTGGATGGGTGACCATCTTTACATATCGAGACTCCTCCGTGCCTTGGAAAGCAGGTTAAGTCTTTGGTCCCGGCTGTCATTTGTGGATCTTTGACAGTCGTTACGGGTCGTCAGAAGCCCGAAAGTCTGACAACCAGTCTTGCCAAGATAGGGGGGAGGTCAGATAGGCAGTCGCTCCATGTAAAATACTGGTATTCAGCTGCATCCAGTTAGACTAGTGGCCGAACCCAACTTGGTTGGGAAAAGACTAAGTAGATGTGTGTATTGCAAATATACTTTAGAAATAGCAACCAAAACCATAATTGGAATTTAATCATACAGAACCTTTAATTAAATTTGAGCTAATGCAGAAAACATTAGCGTTATCTCCAACTATGGCAGTTGGAGATACAACACTAATGTCTCTGAAAGTAAACCGCGTTTAGACAAAACTACACAACGCACTAGAACTAAATTAACTATGCGACGTAAACTGTCACCCATCTTAACCAGGATAGCTATTACTCAACAGCGCTAATCGCACATTTTATGCAAACACCGCTAAGCCATCATCTTGCACAAATCAAAACCAACTTTATACTCTTGTTTATAAAGTTTAAAGTTAAACGACAGCTATGGGAATAAAACGTAAATTCCACCAAGAGAATTTGCATAGACCAATTCAAATAAGTTTTTTATCCTTTTTTTTCAGTTGAGTCCATTGCCAACATCGTTAAAGTTTCGTTAATTATGAAGGGCCCTGTTATACAGTTATTATTTGTTCTGGCAGGCAAATACCCGGCTGTATTGAATTTAGTATTTAATAAAATAACTTTTTTAGAATGTTAACATTTTTAGGTTATTTGTTTGAAGGGCAAACGTTCCAATGTATTCTATAAATTGGTGATCTAGTTTATAACAAAAAAAATATGTAGCTCAATTTTATTTTGTGTAAAATGATACGGCACTGTACGCGGAACAATTCAGCTACTATGCTTAAATAAATAAACTTTTAATCTACTAAAAATATACTTTAATCTGACACCGTAAAAATTCAAGGCTTGCCAAAAAAAAAAACTACTAAAATATGTAGCTTTGTCCACTGCATTAATAAAACTCTACTCGCTTAATTCAGAATAGCAATTGGCTCCGGACTAGGGTAGCACAAACAAAATTTTTATTCTTGAAAAATAGGTAATTTATTTGTTTGTAAAAGAATATGAACTATTAAAATAATCAAGTTATATTGCATAATCAGCCTATAATGTCTGCTAGGAGACAGACCTCCTATCGGTGAGAGGGAGTGGGCGGTAATCCACCACGGTTGGCACAGTACGTGTTAGTAGATGTCACATGTTTCCGAATTTATTGCTTCTTGGACATGCTAAAACTTAAACATCGGTTTCCTCACGATGTTTTTTTCACCGTTTTGGGCGCAGTGGTGATTCACACAAAGTACACCGCCTGGGTTCAAACCGACATGACCAACAACTCGTAAGTCGCGACCGTTACCAGGGCCCCCACTGCTGTCCAAGTACAAGTTATTATGTACCTTTATGTAAATAAGTCTAGCAGGTAGCTAGCCCGTTATACTTATTACACTCGCTTTTCTCCGAAATTCATACTAATTTCCAAGACACCGGGTGAGTTGTTAGCATAGTTATGTACATGAATTATCTTACTATGTCAGTTAGTGTACCAAGCTCACATTCCGTTCTCAAGGTATCAGCTGGTCCAGTCATAAATGTCGTCTGTAACGGCTAAGTACCAACAGCGAATGTTGATGAAGGTAGGAAAGAGACATATAGTGCTGGATGGGATCCAAGAACAGAATATGTAGGTATAGTAGATGAAAAGAAAATAAATAAAACTTTTCAAGAAAATAACATAGCACATCTCTTCTCTATGAAGTAGGGCTTGATAGGAAAAGATAAGGATAAGAAGAAAAATAGAGGCTTTTCTCCTGCAATATGACACAATCAAGGCTAAAGTACCAAAAATCAAATCAGGTAGGTGTTTAGGGGTATGAGAAACAGGGTGTAAAGTTCACTCATCTACCATAGAAAAGGGAGGATCCTCCGACCAGACGGGTGTTGTGTCTGGCGGGCAACTGCCCAACAATTGATGCTGGATTTTTGTATAATATGTCCATCGCACGGTAATGCGATGCAGGATTTATGTACGTCAGGATTTTTGTTTGACGTCAGCGGTTTGATGCGTAGTTCGCATGTCGCGATGTAGATACCGCCATAGGTGTAATAAACAACAGATCTTCTTTTCACTGGATATCAGTGATTTAAAAACATAAATCAACAACTATAATAGAAGTTCTATACAAATACTATATGAATAAAAAACCGGCCAAGTGCGAGTCGCACATGAAGGGTTCCGTACCATCATCTATAAAAACAGCAAAAAATATCACGTTTCTTGTATGGGAGCCCCCTTAACAACTGTCTAAATATCACGGTTCATGAGATACAGCCTGGAGGCATACGGACAGACAGACAGACATAAAGCATAGTCATAGTATTTGGGTCCCGTTTTACCCTTTGGGTAGGTACGAACCCTAAAAAGAGGTAAAATTTATGAAGTTTTATGTAGGGGGGTAATGAAATGAAATTATTTATTCTGTAAATAGGACTTTTACACGTCATATAATAAAAAAAAAATTAAAAATAAGCTAGATGAGGTCGGCGTTTCCTATCTGACTACTCTGAGAAGTAAGGCCGAAACAAACTCAGAGGTCACAGTCTCTTTTAAAGTCCAGACATAATCTTGGTCAAGCCATATGAGGACCATGTAAATTCGAGTCTGAAATGGTCTTTTGAGGAAAGAACCACACAGATTTGAGTGGACCTGTCCAGTCAGTGCAAGCATTTGTCAGTAATGGCGGAGCTCAACTCAGAACTTAAGGAGCTCAGCGACTGACGAATCTTCGGAACTAATGAGCCAATTCCGAAAATTCTTTTACTAATGGAAAGCTACAACAGAATGTTATAGGTTAGCAAAGTCACAGGCAGAAGCTAGTTAGCTATAAATGCTACAGCTAACCAGAGATTTACGTTTAACTGTAAAGAGCACAAACCGTAAAGCGTTTGACACTAATGTGACATTCATGATTTCGATTTTATGCTTTAGTTTTGCAGCTTGTTAGCCGATAATTCCAGTCTATTTGCAAAATATTTCGCAATAATGTATCGACGTTCTTTTATCAATGAAAAAGAAAGTATTTGACAGAGAAATAATATTTTTTTCAATCGTTTAACTACTATTGAATTCGGCTGCTCCAAATTTTAGCCTTCGTCGTGCGGATCTTCTTTATTTTCAATGTCCAATATTATTTTCTACAAAGCCACTCAACTGAGCCTAATTAAAAGTACTAACAGCACAATTCATTCACCAAATAGAAATAATAAATCTCAAACCAACCTTCCTTAACCGCATTAATTAACTTCCAAATTCGGAATAACTCAAAACAGTTTCACACTAATCAAGACAATATAGTATAAGCAAAAACCGCAGACAAAATATCTCGTCAGAGCTGCCAGGAATTAAAATTATCCCGAAGTTCTAAACTCAGGAGGAGTTTAGCTAGATCAGTGATTCCCAAAATTATCCAGGTGGAGACTTGACGGGGGTCCACGTTGGCGTGAAAAAGAAATGGGGGTTCACATGACAAGTTGTAAGATCCTAGAAAATGAATCTGTTTTCGATAGTATAGAACAAAAACGTTGGCTTGGCTTTACCTATCAATGTAGGCAGATAATAAAATACTCGAAAAAAATAAGAGAGCATTTCTGACAGAATTTACTTCGGTGGAAAATGGATTCAGACTTACTTGGATTGGCTGGTATTGAGACTTTTAAAAAAGCATTTCTAAGCTTTAAGATTCTAATTTTCAGAAAATTTTGGTTAAAATTTTTTGGGGGTACTGTTCTCATGCAATCCTGACAGATAGAGCGAAAAAAATTTATTGCACATTTTTTGCTTTTTTGTTTGGTCCAAGGGCTTGAAAAAAATTTTTCGACGAGTTTTGGGAATATGGTCCAAATGTAGTCCACCGAAACCAGAAACATTATGAAAGTGGTCTACGAGAAAAAAAAGTTTGGGAACCTCTGATCGAGATCATATATTTTTAGCCAACACCAAGAGACACGGATTTCGTATTATTCCTGCTACGATTCAAATGTCAAAATAATATCACGTTGACATCTAGTTTGCGAAGATAATTGGCGAATGTTTATTTTGGAATAGAATCCATTCGTTTGAATAACTTTGGGTGGAAGGGTTTCTGAATAAACAGGCTTTCGATTTAGAAATTAACGATTTTGTTTGGTGATAGATAAACAATGATCTAGGAGCCAAGGCGTATTTATATTACTTTGTTGATTAATCGGATCCTAGCGGAAAAATACCAGACATTTTTATTCTTGTTTTATCTAGAACATTTCCGTCCACTTCAACAATTATTGAGATCTTTCTAACTAACTAGAAAGATCTAAATTATAATACCAAATGTTTTTTTTTTTTTTCCTGTTATAATAATAGTTCTACTTAAACATAACAGGCGAAATGTGGGTGTAGTATATAAGTGCACCTCTCCCTAACTCTTCGAGGAATACAGGCGTGATGTTATGTTATGTTACCTAATGAAATGAAATGTAATTGTTTATTCTGTAAATAGGATATCGGAATCAATTTTACAAATAACATTTAAAAAAAAATACAATAGGCTACATAGATGAGGTCGGCGTTTCCTATCTAACTACTCTGACAAGAAAGCCCGAAACAAACTCAGAGGTCACAGTCTCTTTTTAAAGTCCAGACATAATCTTGATCAGGCAAATGATAGTGCTGTTTAGTGCAAGTACCCTTAAATTAAAAATTTAAAAAGCCCCCGACAAAAACAAAGCATCTAATAAACGTTTAAAAATAGCTAAGAACACTTTCGATCATGTCACCTTTCAAACGAAGTCAAAATCGGTTCAGCCATTGGCAGCTACGACGGCTCAGACAGACACACAGATACACACGTTAAACTTATAACACACCCCTCTTTTTCCGTCGGGGGTTAAAAACGGATTTTTATACGTTTCCTAGAGTAAGGAAATGTAAATATTTCCATTGAGGCGGCTGTTAGTAGAACAAACACACTCAATGGTGAAACAGAATAGCTGGAACCTATTTAAATACTTCCCACAGTTTCCACACTTTAAAAGAAAATAATTCAAACAACAAACAATGCATGAAGTTGGTTTACCCGCGCAGTTAGTTTAAGCATTAATTATATCTTAGCCAAATTCGGGAGGTCTAAGTAAAATGGTTATGAATGCGTTTAAATTAATGTCAGAACGCAGAATTGCCTTGTTTAGACACAACAACAAAATTTATGTATACTGTTACGTCACGACTTGAAATTCGCAAATTGCTTTTGTGTATTGTTGCGTTTATGTGTGAGTTAGTTAAAATTTGTAAAGAGGTTCAGTTCTTTTGTCAGAAATGAAATCATCGGTATCCTAACTTCCTAACTAATATTATAAAAACGAAATTGAGTTTGTTTGTTACGCTTTCAATGAAATTTGGCACAAATTGGACATAGGATACTTTTTATCCCGATATTCCTACGGGATCGACGACGGGACGAGACTTACGCGGGTGAAACCGTGGGGCACAGCTAGCATCTTTTTTTTTTAATATAGCCTGACAAATGCCTACCTTTCCTTTTTCCACTCAACTTGATCCTGAGCCAATAAGGACCAATCCATCCTATAAGAGACAAGTTCGTCCCGCCATCTACGCCTTTTTTAATTTATTAAATGTTTTTGATAATTGAATGTCATTGTTATTAAATTCTAACACCTCTAAAGTACATGGAATATTAAGGTAATTCATTTGACAGATTCTGAAAACACAAGTATTATTATTATTTACATAACACGACTCGTAAAGCCAGCCACATTATTATAATATTTGTCATTCGCACTATTGTTCTAAAATTGGGCCGTAACCACACTATCGTATTTAAATGGAATTTCAATAAAACCAATCCAAAACTGAATTCATCCACTGAATATTGAATTATTTCATTCCGTCATTCATTGTGGGGATGGATGGAAAATGTGTGAATATTTTGTGAAATTTTTGGCTTCCTGATAGAAGACTTACATTCACACGAACAAATTTGCAAACTGAATCCACTCATGGTCGGTTAGAGCATGGCTTTATATGGATTACAGAGACCCCAGGGGCTCAGAGAGAATCTAATTTAGCTATAACGCAATTTGTTGGGTCTGGCATAATGTCTTCGGCACGAGCGGGAGGCGAAATCGGAGAAGTATCGCTTAAGGGACACAGGTGAACAATTATCTACAGCCAGCTTTATTTTTAAGACCTTTTTTGACTAGAACCGTCCCTATTTGAAAGGATTGAATCCTTTCAAATAGGGACGGTTTAGTAATTCAAGTCAAGTAGGTAAGGGTTGAACGATCCTTTGCTGCAAACGTCGGTTTGCTTGGAGGACTATAAGATTAAGTCTGATACACGTATCCATGATAGATTTACTTGCCATGAAGTTAATTATACATTTAAAAATTTTGGGAAATTAAAGAAAAAAAGGAAAGCTCATAGCATAAAACTGAGTTAAATTAACATTAGCTTTTATCAGTTTAATTTATTTGTATATATTATTATCATTAGTTTTAATTCTGTAACTTTTAAAATTATGTAAATACGTGTCCATTACTAAAACGCTATTGATAAAAAAAAATAGTCACTGAGCTTATGTAAATAATACAACATCCACTGCACTTCTACATTTTAAATGTTGTCAGCTCCAACCAGACATAAACTAAAATTAGCTCTAGAGTAACCTGGGGGCTTAAAACGGTCACTTTAGCGGAATCATAATAATGAAAATATTATGAATCATCGTAAAATCTCACCAACTGACAATTCATAATATGATCTGCGTGTAATTCATATTACGAAAGAATTCATCTGTTTGACAGTTTTCTATGGAGATTCGTAAAATGGTTCACAAAATACGAATTGCTTTTATGTCAAATTAGAAGAATTGCTAATGACGGCTGGGATTCAGGAAATCAACTGCTTTTAGAGGAATTGCTAATGTGGCCGGTTTAGGCCCCCTGTTGTCTTCAATTAATATTACCTACATTAGTAACAAGAGTACAGAATCAAAGTAAGACAGACAATTTATGTATTCTGACTTGCGAATAACCACGAAGCGAGCTTAACATTAATCTAATCGAACATTGGAACACGATATAGATTAGTAAGGAATAATTATTATTTATGGAATATATTAATGTGTTTTCTTCATCGTGTATTGTAATATGGATACCAAATAATATTATTGTAGTGAGACTAATGTATGATTAATACGTTCGTATTTTCTATATAAACAAGTATCTCAAGTAACGGTTATCTAAAAACCGACCGACCAGTTCGCGCGGTTTTGAAGACTTTGCAAATCATCGAGATTTCTTTATTATGTAAGTTTAATTTAACTACAAAAATAAACCTTACGGAATAAATTCTCTAAATAATGGTGAAAACCGTATCAAAATCTGTTGTGGAGTTTAGAAGAACAACGCGCTTACACAAACACATACGAAAAGTGACTTCAATTTATTATAATAATGTTATGGATAACAATAATAAATGAATCTTTCCATATGGTTGAACATAATATTTATTTATTATTTATTAAAACTTTATGCACAAGTAAAAAAAAACTGTACAAAGGTGGACTTAATGCCTGAGGCATTTTCTACCAGTCAACCTTAGGGTGATGCAGAGACAAACATGGCAGGTGCAACATACGGGATAGATAATTCGAAAAAGGATAAATAGTAATTCATATATACTTACATACATACATATAAACAGAATAAACTTTGTCAGGAGAAATAACGATAGGTAATATAATATTATAGTCAGAGTTTATTGGAAAATATAAATAATAAGTCCACCAAGAACCTTCATTCACCAAGAATTGCATGTATTTTAATAATAATAATCATTTTGTAATAATGTATTTGTTTATAAGTAGGTACTTATGTTTCATTTTGGATTATATTCGAACACAATGAAATGAAATGAAATGAAATTGTTTATTCTGTAAATAGGATATCAGAATCACTTTTAAACGTCATATTTAAAAAAATAAAATAAGCTAGATGAGGTCGGCGTTTCCTATCTGACTACTCTGAGAAGAAAGGCCGAAACAAACTCAGAGGTCGCAGTCTCTTTTAAGGTCCAGACATAATCTTGGTCAGGACATATGAGGACCATGTAGATTAGAGTCTTTTGGTCTTTTGAGGAACGAACCACACAGATTTGAGTGGACCTGTCCAGTCAGTGCAAGCATTTGTCAGTAACCGAGGAGCTCAACTCAGAGCTTAAGGAGCTAACGACTCGACGAACAATACCAAAGAAAGGACATTTGGGATTGGGACAATGTGAACTGTTTCTGAATAAATAAATTCAATTGAATTGAAATAAAGTATTAATCAAGTGATAATACAAACCAATTTACCACTCAAAAAAAAATGAATAACAAAAAATTATTAATAGCACAGATACTTGTGTCCCATTTTGATTTGGTCCTAAACATACAATCTCGTCATTTTAATCACAAACCTTTAATAAGTGGAATATTACTTTACTTATGGCTTCGTCTTTTAGGAATTTTGATCAAGATGTAACGAGACGTCATTCATCATTTTATCATTTACAGCACGGCAGTATATATATTTTTATATAATTATTTGTTATATATTTATTTTATTTATATTTTTTATATATTGATTTGTTGATGGTCTCATATTGAAAGTTGTTCATATGTTCAATAAAAGTTTATCCAGGTATTAATTTGCACCGTTTCTTCAATCACTTGGACTACACTAATGGCCAATGATACTTCTAAAAACTCCTCAGTGTCCAAAAAAGAACTTACATTCAGAAGAAATGAATGGACATCAAAGATTAGAATGTATATAAAACGGAATCTGTGCCACTATATCCCAACCCTCGCCATTTGTTCACGAGGCATAGCTAATTGTCTAAAGGAATACCGTCTCAACGGATTTGTATAAGTCTATCCGATTCCGGGAATTAGGGGAATCTTATACGTTTGTGAACAAATTGATGGAGGTAGTTGTGACATGGCTCTATGTACTTTTGTTTTAGTTATTCATTTTTCTTTAGATAAGAGCTATATTTCACATAATATTTAAGAGTATTTTCACACTGATTTCTTCTCTGCTAGCCTTTGTTGCGAAAGAGAAACGTTGACATCGCGTTAGCGCCACTTAAACGCTACACCAACGCGACTTAATTTCAATATAATCACATCAAACGCCGCTAGCAAATGCACACAGCGTATTCATTTACGCAGCGATTACGCAACGTCAACGCTTTCGCTAGCCACAGGCTCAAGGGCGGAGAAGAAATCTGTAACTTGGACTTCTCATTCAAACCTACTTAGAGTCTACGTCTACGTCTGATTGATTAAAAAACACTCAATAGAAACCAAAAAAATAATTAAATCGGATTTCATAATATTATACTTTGCGTTCTCCACAGAATATTCAAAAAGTACATAAGAACAAACAAAATAAAGTAGGTTATGTATTAAAATACTAAAACCTCAAGCAACTCAACATCTGGGTTCTCGAGCCAGACCAAACTAACATAAACTCGGCTTACAATATAATTTGCTTGTTACCTTCAAACGACAAAACTTCTGCCCGTATATTAAAACATCTTGCGCTGGCACATACCTGAAAGATAAAGAAATTATATATTATTTCTTGAGTTTAATTAAAACTTTATACAATTTTGTGTCTCAACTAAAACTGTAGGAACATCGTATTTGGCTATCGTTATGTAAAAAGAAAATACCGGAGACTGTTCCTGTAGCTTTTTATTAATTATAGTAAATACGATACGTCAAATATATTGTGTGTAGGTATAATTAAAAATTCGTTCATGTAAGGAACACACAACAGAGGGGCAATTCCCTTATTTTTAAGAACGTTCACATTCGCATCTCATTCGCAATCTGTCAAAAATCAATTTATCAACATTTTTGACAAGTTTGACAGATTGCGACTTGCATGTGAACGTTTTTTAAATAAGAGAATTGGCACTCAGACCTCCGTAATTTTCGCAAAGATTTCAATTTTGAAATCGTTAGCGTCAAATCGGCCAGGCTGTCAAAATCCGTGTTTGGTTTTTAGTTTATTGGTGATTCGCATGAATTTACTCGCCCCGAAACGAGCGAATCGACACTTTTAAATAAAATTATATTTTCTTGAAGCGATTCGCACTTAATTTCGCAGTTAATTTATTTTTAGGCAAATTGACCACTCCAGAAATCGATTCGCCTACAAGTGAACTTCGTGCGAATAGCCTCAAGAAAAAATTATATCATATAGAAGTGTCGATTCGCCCGTTTCGGGCGAGTAAATTCGTGTGAATCAACAATAAGCTGGATTTTGAAATCACTAGCGAGTTGCCGGCTTTACTAGCAAAGTGCTTGATATAAATATATTTATCTTGTTTTGTACACAAATAACATTTATACCTACACGTTACTGATCAAAAGAAGTTTTATGCACAAAAGCGAGCTCTCAGAATTGAGTTTTCCCACAACAGCGCTATAGAGAAATTTACTATATGGACAGAAAGAGGTAATATTAAATCTTAATGCTGTTGCTTATTACTTTTTTACGAATTTCTGCTTAGGTACAGTCAATCTCGTAAATTCTATACCACCTTAAGGGTGAATGCCATTTACATGTCATTAAACGACAGACGCCTAGAGACAGACAAGTGGCAATCGTTTTCAAAGCGTTTTGTATTTCTACAATGACATTCAACAAGATTGACATTATGCTATTCGGTAGATTTTTTCAATCCACTAGGTCATTTTCGACTTTTGCATCATCGAGATCGCTGTTAGAATGCCATTTTGTTCAAGTTCCCTTAGGGCCTTTTTGTCTATGTGACAGTTAGATAGTTTCAACCTTAGTGAAGTCTATACTTGGAGTTTCCTTACGTGATAGATATAAGAGCGTGATAGAATCAGAAATGAAGCTAATAATTTATTAGGAATTAGCTGCGCCCCGCGGTTTCACCCGCGTAAGTCTCGATCCCGTGGGAATATCGGGATAAAAAGTATTCTATGTGTTAATCCAGGTTATAAACTATCTGTTTGCCAAATTTCATCCAAATCCATTCAGCCGTTTTTACGTGATTGAGTAACAAACATCCAAACACACAAACACACAAAATTTCACATTTATAATATTATATATATATATAGTAGGATTGTTGATACAAGTGGTTAAACAATTACGAGGTTGACTATACATACCTACTTACACATTTCTAACTTTTTATAAATTTTCAAATCCTTTTAATTTAATCCCAAAGTTTTTTCACCTTATCTTAATTGAATTCCGAAGTACGTTTATACTTAAAAGATTTTAGATTAAAATACTACTACAGACAACTAAATTATTTCAAGAGACACCAATGTCCTTAGATTTTGAATTGTTTATTGAAATAAGTAAAACTCGAGAGACGTTTTAATTCAAAATATATCTTTTACACTTAAATTGTTGGATGTATTTACTCAACTAATAGACATCTTGTTACAATTCCATTTATGTTAAGATAATTTTAGTAGAATTGTTTGAATGTTTAAATGTTTTTGTTTTAACATATTTTATTTTTGGTGATGGTTTGAAGAAATAATACAAAGACTTTCTAGAGTGCTTCTTTGTGTTAAAATTAAAGGGACGGCGCATTAAATAAAATAAATTTGTTAAAAGTCTTTTATTACTTTCTGTTTAAAATACAAACAATAATAATATAAATACGAATAAAGGTGCATTAACATTCTATGTAATGGGAAATGACTATACAACCTAAGCTATAATGAGTGACAAACTAAATCAGTCAAAAAATGATTTATGGGTCTGAACACTCCGACCGTATCTTTCACGACTATTTCAATCGAAGCCCTCAATCATGAGCTCTTCTCGCGAAAATCCGTAAGCCGAACGGTATTTCGAAATATCAAACTAAAGCGTTGAGCCAATCGGATAGACTTCTAATAAATGAATCATGAAGGTAAAGATATAACAACGAAAAAAACAATCTCCCTAGCCTTTTCCCAACTATGATGGGGTCGGCTTCCAGTCTAACAGGATACAGCTGAATTACCAGTTTTTTGCATGGAGAAACTGACTATCTGACCTTCACAACCTAGTAACTGGGTAATACGAAGCGATAAGGCCGCCCATTGTATGTTTTGTAGTGTTAAATTTATTTATTTTCGCTAAGTATTTTATGGTGTACAATAAAGTATATATAAATAAATATAAATAATACGACACCCCTTGGTGAGACTGGTTGTCAGACTTTCGGGCTTCTGACGACTCGTAACGACTATCAAAGATCCAGGAAAAAACCTTAAAAATAACAAAAGAAAATTGGGTCAAATTTTTAACAAAGAAGACAATCGCCCAGGCAGACCAAAGTCAAGTTTCTGAAACTTGTACATATACTAGAAACTTTAACAGAACTATACATTAGCTCATTGTATTCACAAAGAATAAGGATGGTGAAAAAAAAAAAAAAAAACTTTTAAAAACGGAACTTGGCCTCAATTGTAATAGAGGTATAAAGATAGAACCTCAGAGCCGGAGCAACATAGTGTGGACGGAGTTGGGAAGATTTTGAAAGGAAAATTATTCTAGTGTGAGAGTCATGGAAGTTTTTAAAAGTTTTTTAGTGTATGAGTGTTCATTTAATTCCATATAGATCTTACTAATATAAAAACCGGCCAAGTGCATGTCGTACCATGCACAATGAAGGGTTCCGTATTTGGGATGAATTTATAAAACAAACTTAACATTGTAGTTGAAAAACTTGTTCTCCGATACAGAATGTATGGGAGAACATGTTTTTACAAAAAATTAAAGTTGGTCGATTATTACTCGGTAACTTGTGGAGCCTACGTAGCGGTGATAGTTTTTCTTTTAATTTCGTTATATACTACTGCCGTGATTTTTTTCACATATCCAAACCCAACCATTTAGCTGGCAGGGGGGGGGACACTTGGCTCTAACAAAAATTAGGACTTTAAAGCTTAATATTTCGTAAACGGATCCCTGAATACAAAAATGGTTTTAACAAACTCACATTATTTTAAACGACCTATCCAATGATATTCCACACCATTGGATTGAATAAAAAAAAAAATATAGGTATTATTTACATTTTTTTTTACCACTTTGTCGGCGTCGTTTATATGTATATCCAAACCAAATTACAGCTTTCTGACGGACAGACGGACAGACGGACATGGCGAAACTATAAGGGTTCCTTGTTGACTACGGAACCCTAAAAAACCTGAAAAATTGTTTTTTTTTTGTTTGAACGCGCTTATCTCTAGAACTATCAGTCGGATTAAAAAAATCTTTTTGCATTTTATAGCCAGATTCTTAAGGCGATAGCTTCAGGATAACCCGTGAAATTTAAATTTTCTTACGTTTTTTTTATTGAATAGTCATTCGACTATTTAATTAAATCATGACATTTGAGGATTATTCTAAATTAAAGAGTTGTATTGCTTTATCGAATGATTATAATTCTGTAAAGCCATATTTGCAGCGGTCGCGAATCATATTTTAATGAACGTACAATTTGACACTGACTTGCAAATTGAAAAAAACGTAAGAAAATTTTAATTTCGCGGGCTACCTTTGCGTGTACCCCTTAAGGAAGGATAAGCGAAAACGAATTAAAAACCCGAGCGAGCGATGCGATTTATTTTAAATTAAACGGTGGCGGGCACAGCTAGTTCCTTATAAAGGAATCACTACAGTAACGATATCTGTCTAAAGCGAGCAATACATGTTGGCAAAGAACTTTTTTTTTTTTGAGTGTGGGAAATCATCAAATGACTTCTCCCACTCTAGGCGGAGCGAGAGGGTGTGTCAGACTTTTACTGACTAAAACCCACCCATGTTCCTTCAGTTGCCTGTTGCCAAGGGTCCCGGTATCCCTTTCGGACTTTTCCGCAACCCTGGCAGGCATCGGTCCTAACGGACCCCGGCAAATGTGCTAACATCTCGTTGAGGCACGCGTGGAACACAACGCGCCATCGACCAAGGCCTGGTCCTTATCAGACGGCGGGGCTACCCATTGCTCGCCGCCCGCAAGCCCGCGCCTACGGTGGCTGGGGACCCGCCTGGGACTCCCGACGCCCAGGGCGTCTCCTGCGGATGTTGGCCAAGCCTCAGCCAAACGCTAGCGTAGGCAAATTGATACAAGGCGAGTGCTACGGTCTACATGTTGGTCAAGTTCGAAAGAGATCAATGCCAAATGCCAATGTTCACGATTTTTTGTGGAGCTATCCACATGTTGGCCAAAATCGCCGAGTGCAGGTGAGTGCCTTTGATTTGTTGCGGAAAATCGACATTGTACCGAGGAGAGACGAGTCGTAGCGAGCGATCCCGAGTCGTGGCAAGGCACGCCAAATGAACCGTAGACACATTGGCGCTCGCTTGCACTCGGCCAGCTAGGCGAGCATTGACGAGCAACGGCGAGCTTAGACAAATGGAGTGTCTATACTGTGGTACTCGCCTTCGCTCGACAAGCTATGACCAACATATTGCCGGCTTAAGATTCGCAGCTACTACTATATTATCAGTATTGTTTGATAGTAATTTTATTGTAGGTTAATCTTCGCTGAGATTGGCCGCTATGGCTGAAATTCGATCTGGAGCACTATAAATCTTGGTAGGATAATTTTATAATTTAAAAGTCGATATAACATTAGTTCATTTTAAATTTTGTAATGGTTACATTTATTTCTTATTGCTTACTTATTTTTACTTAGTGATTCGCAAATCTTATAAATCGCGCAATATTTTAATCGTTTATGTGGCGTCCATCGAGCCTTTTTACCCGTGACTATACGGGTACTTAAACAGGTCGTTTCAGACCCATCTCTTGAGCCATTCGACTTTAAAGACAGCTCACCATTAAAAAGACGTCACCCACAAGTTTAACCCTCTTCATTCAATACTTCGACAGTATTTTCTTTCAGGCCTGTATCGGGTTAAAAAGACTAGTATTTTCAATGGTCCCAAGTCCAATTTTGGTTAGTCCTAGTTTAAGCTGACGTGGAATATTTTGGAAGGAATTTGTGAATATTCATGTTCTTTATTTTCGTTCTAAAATGTTGTGAAGGTAAACTTTTTAGGTTAGGTACATATCAAAATAAGGACCATGTCAGGTACAGAAACTATTTTGAAGCTAATTCTACTACATAAGTATAAAATTTTGCGAATATTAAAATCTATTCCATAATTATCAATGTTTGTTTTGTATCCGTGCAGTTTATCTTCTTCTTCTAATATATAAAATGTTCGTGTCAAAGTGTTAGTTGCCATACTCCTCCGAAACGGCTAGACCGATTTTTATGAAATTTTATTCATGGTATATTCAGTAGGTCTGAGAATTGGTCGTAATCTATTTTTAGACTCGGGATCGAGACTTACGCAGATGAAACCGTGGGGCACAGTTAGTAATAAAATATAATTCTAGTATTAAAATCCATTTTGATTTTAAAACTATAAAAATACTAGCTTTTTTTTGCCCGCGGCTTCGCTCCCGTTGAGGTCAGAGCCTCTTTAGGTTATTTTTGAGACAAAAAGTAGACATAGACTACTTTTTGCAAGGAGATAGATGACATCCCGGGGAAGGCCCCGGGATTTCATCTATCTCCAAATTCATCTATTGCTAAATTTTATCGATATCCGTTCAGTGGTTTAGGCGTGAAAAGGTAACATAGAGACAGACAGTTTCTTTCTTTATAATATTAGTATGGATATAGTTAGGAGTAAAAATACTAAGGATAATCAGTCACCTTTCCATATTCGTACTTAAATAAACATAATTATACAGGGTGTTAGGGTAAACACCGTTATCCTTGAAACCAGTGGTTTGGTTTCATTTATAGTACGTAAAATCAATGGAAAATGACAACTTTTTTTTTAAAGAAAATCTACATTTTACCACAAGAGTATTTCATCCTTTCATCCTAGGGCGCTAGGGCAACGAACTTGCGTCTCAACACGGCGGCGTGGGTGGCGTGGGTGGGTGGCGCGGGACGTGGACTGACCGGTCGCGAGCGCGACCCCTCCCGCAATCAGTCAGCTGTTTCGCTAGCGAGGACAGTGTCGGATAGAAACTTTTTAAAATCTTTTAATAAAAGTATCGTTTTTTTTTTTTTTTTACCCGTGGTTTGAGTGACAACGGTGTTTACCTTACACCCTGTATAGATAATTCACATTTTCTTCATGACTATCATTTCACTCATATTCCACATAATTATCAGTACACTGTATTACCTCCTTTGATATCTGACTCCTATGATCATTATAATCCGTGCTTTGAAACCACTCACACCACTTCAATCGAATTTAATATGTACCAAAACATATTACGTTAAACTCGTAAAACTGGATCCGCGTTCAGAAAATCTATTCCAGCCTTCACCACTTGCCCCAAAACTGTGCCAAAAATGTGCTAATAAGTTTGATTAGAAAACTCTGGAGGCTAGAATTGGTCTAGGGACTTGTATTAGCGACAAACTTTCGGAGAGTCATCTATTTTCTGAAACTGTTTTGTTTTGGACACATTGTGTGGGAGCACAAGATGTTTGTTACTTTGTATTGTTTTATCAACTAGTTTTTAGGGTTCCGTACCCAAAGGGTAAAACGGGACCCTATTACTAAGGCTCCGCTGTCTGTCTGTCGGTCTGTCTGTCTGTCTGTCTGTCTGTCCGTCTGTCACCAGGCTGTATCTCATGAACCGTGATAGTTAGACAGTTGAAATGTTCACAGATGATGTATTTCTGTTGCCGCTATAACAACAAATACTAAAAAACAGAATAAAATAAATATTTAAGGGGGCTCCCATACAACAAACGTGATTTTTTTGCTCGTTTTTGCCCAATATCGATAACGGCAACAGGTAAACGCTTGAAATATTCACAGAATATTTAGTTATATATTCACTAAAAATAAATTATTAAATTAAAATAAAACAAATATTTAAGGAGAGCTCCCATACAACAGACATGATTTTCTTGCCGTTTTATAGATAATGGTATGTAACCCTTCGCGAGTCCGACTCGCACTTGGCCGGTTTTTTATTTAAGTTCTTTATAATGTGTGTAAAATATATGTATTTATTTTCTGCAAATAAGGGGCTTGTGGCCAAGATAACAGCCGCACGATACGATCAATCAGGTTAAGCTACCCTTGCCGCGGTTGGGTGACCATCTTTACATAACAAGATCCCTCCGTGCCTCGGAAAGCACGTTAAGCCGTTGGTCCCGGCTGTCATTTGTAGATCTTTGAAAGTTGTTGCGGGTCGTCAGAATCCCGAAAGTCTGACAACCAGTCTTACCAAGGGATATCGTGTTACGCAATAACTGGGTGGTGGAGGTCAGATAGGCAGTCGCTCCATGTAAAATACTGGTATTCAGCTGCATCCAGTTAGACTGGAAGCCAACCCCAACATAGTTGGGAAAAGGCTAGGCAGATGATATTATAAAAATAAATAAGTTAAAAATTCAGTATCTTCTTCACACAGCTGATTAAGTTGATAGTAAAGCAAAAACAAAATAAAATCGGCCAAGTGCGAGTCGGAGTCGCGCACGAAGGGTTCCGTACGATTACCTATGAAAACGAAAAAAAATCATGTCTGTTGTATGAGAGCCCACTTAAATACATATTTTATTCTATTTTTTTTTGTATTTGATATTATAGCAGCAACAGAAATACATCATCTGTGAAAATTCCAACTGTCTAACTATCACGGCTCATGAGATACAGCCTGGTGACAGACGGACAGATGAAATCCTAAAAAAACAAAAGACGCAACAATAAAAATAAATTTAAAATAACCTCGTTAACAGTTTAAACTCAACAGCGAACAAGCACGTTAACATTAACAACATAACATAACCCAAGACTCAGGAATTCTAGTGCAGTTTCAACCTGATAAGTTTGCTCACCCACTTAGAATTTCGGAGTATACTCCTTAGCTAGATAATCGCCACGTGCCCACTAACATTCTGAAGCCGTATGCACCCACAAATTCCCACCTTTGTGACAACGTACACCACGCTGGTATTCCGGTATTCCGGTATAATCTACGTGAAAGCCAGTGCTTATATGAACTCGTTGGTTCTTTGTCGTCGTTTAATGCTCTACTGGACAAAAACGATACAGCAGAACTAATTATCGAAAGTAAAGTTACTTTCGATAATTTGTTCTGCTGTATCGTTTTGCCAGTGCTTATATGAACTCGTTTGTTCTTTGTCGTCGTTTACTGCTCTACTGGACAAAAACGATACAGCAGAACTAATTATCGAAAGTAAAGTTACTTTCGATAATTTGTTCTGCTGTATCGTTTTGCCAGTGCTTATATGAACTCGTTTGTTCTTTGTCGTCGTTTACAGCTCTACTGGACAAAAACGATACAGCAGAACTAATTATCGAAAGTAAAGTTACTTTCGATAATTTGTTCTGCTGTATCGTTTTGCCAGTGCTTATATGAACTCGTTTGTTCTTTGTCGTCGTTTACAGCTCTACTGGACAAAAACGATACAGCAGAACTAATTATCGAAAGTAACTTTACTTTTTTTTTTTGTGACGCGTAATGTTATTGTCCGCTCGGACATTGCATGTTTAATTTTCAAGAAAGATTTTGATGGATTAATGTGGGCAGAATTTTCAATGTACCTTATCATAATAAATTAAGCGTGGGATGAGAAGGCAAAACGTCACAGCTCTTTATAAATAATTTGTTTACTGTGAGAATATTAATATATTTTTGCCAGGTTTTAAAGGAATTTTAGTATCCTGACTCACTCTCCAGAGATATAATTACGCTACTAATCTAATATACAACTACTTCTACACTATTTAAAATTTGGAAAGCAAAATTGATCGTAGTGATGTGAACAGCTCTTGAAATTCTAATCTCATTAAAGCATAATTAGGTCGTGTCTGATTAGGAATTAGTGGTTTCATAATCGAATTCAATCAATGCACCAATCAATGTTAATCTATTTGTTTACTAGCTGCGCAACGCGGTTTTACCCGTATAAGTCTCGATTCCGTGAGAATCTCCGGATATAAAGTAGATCCGGAGATTCCCACGGAATATTTTAAACCAGGTCATGGTCTACTCCGTTCAGCTGTTTTAGCGGGAAAGCGTAACAAACAAACAAACTAATTTTCGTATTAATAATATTAGTTAGGATTTTCTATGTTAGGACTTTGAATGATTTTGTACAATTTCAACAACGTTATAAAAATTATGTTAAAGTATCAATAAAATCCAGTTCTCATTCAGCGAATAAATAATTAAATATTCATTCGTAGATCAACAATAAGAAATTTTATGTACAAAAGATAGACGGAAAATTGGCTGCCCGTGCCGCCGGATACGGCAGCTCTAAAAATAAAACCAGACATCTTTTTTAAATTCAACGACAAGGATTTTTTCAACTTATTTCATATTCTCTACTACTACACCACTCTAACACCTAAGAACTTCTACTGCTGCTTGAATTTCTACCTTGCTGTCTGAAAATTAAGATGCAAATTCGTATAAGTATGGTAGATAACTGTATTAAGGACAATGGGGAAAATGGTAATGTCTGGTATCAGAACAATAACAATTGGACACGGAATTGTAAGGAAACCAGTATACCTTTGGGTGTATCAATGCTGTAAAAACTAATGGTATCTATACCTATTGAAGATGTAGATTCAAATGGGATTGTTCTAAAGACGTTTCTTCTTGGCATTCATAAGCTGGTTGAAATTAAATTTCTGTGAAATAAAAGTTCAATTGAAAACAGATTTAAAATACCTTATCTACAAACCGTGGGATGAGCTTGACTCTTTTAATAAAGATTAGTCCTTAGAAGCTGTAGATAATCAGGTGGAAAGACAAAAACTTTTTTCAAAAAAAAAACAACAGACTTCCAAAAAAACACAAAAAAAGTGAAAAATTACTTTAATTTCGGCAGTCGGTGACTTTGCTTTTCAATTTTCGTTTTTTGCCACCGACTTACGAAATTAAAGTTACTTTTCACGATTTTTGTGTTTTTTGGAAGTCGGATGTTTTTTTTTGTTGTAAAAAGTTTTTATTTTTCACTTTTTAGTTGTGGTAACCTACCCCACACAAAAATTTATATGGACTACCTCTGAAGCATGACATACCAAACAAAAAAAGAAACATCAAAATCGATTCATAATTGGCGGAGCAATCGAGTAACAAACAAACAAACAAAAAAAAAAACGTACAGACGAATTGAGAACCTACTCCTTTTTGAAGAAGTCGGTTAAAAATAGGGAGGAGTTTGTCCAGGTCCTAGAGAAATATGGACTTATGGACATCATAACAAATATAAACACTGGATTTGAAGAAAAAGGCCAATGTCTTCAAACATAACATAACATCACGCATGTATTCCCCGAAGGGTTTAGCAGAGGTGAACCTATAGTACATCCACATTTCGCCAGTTATGTTTAAATCGCATGTAATAGTGGGGCGAGCATATTGCCATCAACCGGGCAAAAATCCAGACTTCGGTCTGCCACTGAGAAATTCCAGTTGGAAAAACCCAATGACACAAACATCACCTGAATAATTTAAAATAAAATGCTGTGGTGATAAACTATTTGAATACATACCTTTCACTAGCAAATAAACTTATAAATGTATATTATCTACTCTTCGAATATAATTAACGTCAAATTGAGTTGTCATAAAACCAGAGCACCGTAACAACTTTATTACTTTTTCTGTTTACTTATAAAACTTAAGCGAAGTGACAACTTCTCACTTTTCTAGAACGGAATTTAATCATGACCGAGAGTATGATGAAATAAACTACATAAAATTTAAGTAACATTTTTATCAAAAAATATGTTTGATAACATCATCAACATAAAGGTGGGTACACATTAATTTGAGCATTTACTTGTAAATGTTTAGATAAAACGAACACAGAACCAGAGCAAGAATAAAATCAGTTTTTTGTTGACAGTTTTGTAATTTTTGTGTAAACTTTAATTATGAACTTCAGATTATTTATTTATTATTCAATAAAGTCGCTAGAATACAAGAATGCTTTGAAAAGAATGCTCCAAGGAAAAAGCGAAATTGTGTAACATTTCATCATTGAGCAAAGAGAAAAATCATGTCTGTTGTATGGGTGCCCCCTTAAATATTTGTTTTATTTTAATTAAATTATTTATTTTTAAAGTGAATATATAACTAAAATATTCTGTGAATATTTCAAGCGTCTACCTGTTGCCATTATCAATATCGGGCAAAAACGAGCAAAAAAAAACACGTTTTTTTGTATGGGAGCCCGAGTTTTTTAGTATTTGTTGTTATAACGGCAACAGAAATACATCATCTGTGAAAATTTCAACTATCTAACTATCAGGGTTCATGAGATATAGCCTGGTGACAGACGGACAGACAGACAGACAGACAGACATACCGACAGACAGACAGCGGAGCCTTAGTAATAGGGTCCCGTTTTACCCTTTGGGTACGGAACCCTAAAAATGTAAGCACTAGTACTAAAATCTGTGTGGGTGTATTAATAAATTCAAAATTGCTCTAGTTTACCCTGAGTCAGATTGTTAGTCAATTTCTCGAGAACATTTTACTGTTACGACAGTACTAAAACGAATTAACTCTTGCTTTTCAAGACGATGTTCGAGACATTATTGAAAATTAGCTGCGCCCCGCGGTTTCACTCGCGTAAATCTCGATCCCGTGGGAATATCGGGATAAAAAGTATCCTATGTGTTAATCCAGGTTATAAACTATCTGTTTGCCAAATTTCATCCAAATCCATTCAGCCGTTTTTGCGTGATTGAGTAACAAACATCCAAACACACAAACTTTCACATTTATAATATTAGTAGGATAAATATGAAATACCATTCTGCGCTTTATTATCTTCGAAGTTTGTTCAAGTCAGGAATACTATTGGTTTTAAGTTATTATTGTTAGCAGTGTATTGTTTTGGGGTTATAAATCAACTATAATTTATTATTATTGCATTAATTAATGTCGTGATGGCCCAGTGATGCCTCGCCTCTCATACTCGGTTGTGTTTTCTAATCGAGGCAAGTACCAATGTGAAATCACATGTTATTATTATGAATTCAATTCATAAATAATAATAACTGACTTTACTGTTCATTACAATAATGCCTTCAGAATGTTGTTGGGGCTTCCGCGTTACTGCAGTGCATCAGGAATGTTTGCCGAAACACATACCGATGGGTTCAATACCATCCTGCGAAAAAGGATTGCGACCAAGATGCGCAGAGTGCGTGGGAGCGTCAATGGCGTTCTGAAGGTCATTAGTGATAAGCCCTGTTGCACCATTATGGCACATCTACATGTGCATGTACCCGGTGTCAGATGAGTGCAGCAGGTATGAACTGATCTTTATTTTAATTTTATTTTGTATTATAATTGTTACTAACATAGTTTTTAAGTAGTGTGTATTATTAACATCATATGGATCAAGGTCCGAATTAAAGGCTGTTTTTTTATTTTCCCGACTATCATGGGGTCGGCTTCCAGTCTAACCGGATGCAGCTGAATACCAGTATTTTACATGGAGCTTCCAATCTACACTGTAATAATGAAATGACTCATCAAATCTTCCAGTACCATAAAGATTTTAATTTAAGGTAAGAACATTTTAATTGCCGAGTTTTAGTTTGAGTTTGAAGCTGTAGGCTTACTAGAGCAAGCAGAACTCCCGACGATGTCAACACCAACTTTGTTAGTACACTGCTAAGCCTGAGCCATTGTATCAAGATTGCAACAGTAACTGACAGGTTCGTATTTGATAATCTACAGGCTTTTGATGGCATTATGTAGTTTAGTTGGTAATGTTGCTCGTGGTATAATCTTAGCGGTAATTTAGAGAAGAATTTTTGATCATAGCATCACTTATCGTAAGGCGTATCGTAGACGTAACAATAACTGCCAGGGTTGTGGGAAAGTCCGAAAGGGATACCGGGACCTTGGCAACAGGCAACTGAAGGAACACGGGTGGGTTTTAGTCAGTAAAAGTATGACACACCCTCTCGCTCCGCCCCGCGCCCAGAGCGGGAGAAGTCATTTGACGATTTCCCACACTCAAAAAAAAAAGACGATTAGTACTGTCAAAATCAAAATCAAAATCAAAATATTTTATTTCACATAAGCCTACATGCTAGGTGCACGGTTCCAATTGGTCGTTTCCTATGGAGAAGAGCCGGCAAGAAAATCCACTGTTACTCTTTTAAAAATAATTGGCTGTTACAATATTTTCGAATTACAGTGTTATTAAGTTATTAGGTATGGGAGGACAGTGTAGGCCTTTCAAAAAGTACCAGGTAAGTACTTAACAAAATAGAAAATGTTCAACAAAACTACTACAGTCCACTAAGCCTACATCGTTCTCACATTCACAAGATGAAAAAGAATCTATACAAGAGATAAGTAAGATAATAAAAATAAAGACCTATTCAAACCAAATGACATGATTGCCATTACAACTGTAACCAATCTAAACAATTATCATGTCCACAAAAGCCACTATTATAGACTTGAAACCAAATTGTAGGTATACAATGTCAAATAATAAGATAATTATGTCAAGGTGAATGTAAAAAAACACAGTTACAGCAGTAGGTACAAGATTTTTTTGACGCGTGGTCAAAATCGGAAACAGTTACATCAGTGTTTACAAACAGTGCCCCCTTTTTTTTTTGTTTCTTGGTTGAGATATTGTCAAATAACTTCTCCCACTCTGGGCGGAGCTTACTGACTAAAACCCACCCGTGTTCCTTCAGTTGCCTGTAAATTTCCAGAGGCCACGGTATCCCTTTCGGACTTTCCCGCGACCCCTGCAGGCATCGGCCCTAGCGGACCCTTCTGTAGTGCTGACATCTCTTTGAGGCGCGCGTGGAATACAACGCGCCCTCAACCCGGGCCTAGTGCCGTATTATGAAGTATTAATGCCACCATTTTTCCAGTATGAGAGAGAGACGGAGCTAGCCAAGGCCGATAGCACCATCCCGTTTTCGCAGTGGAATAATGATGGCATTAATACTTCATAGTACTACCCCCGGTCCTTATAAACAGCGCCTATCGACTGAAGAAAACTTGCAGCTTCTAGCTATCACGTAGAAGTAGGTTATATTTATTGGGGTTCCGTACCAGACGGATGCCAAACGGAACGCTATTACTAAGTCACCGCTGTCTGTCTGTCTGTCAGCGAGCTGTATCTCATGAACCGTAATAGGTAGACCGTTGAAACTTTCACATATTGTGTATTTCTATCGCCGCTACGACAACAAATAAATAGAATAAAAATAGAATAAAGTTAAAAATTAAAGCAGTTCCCATACAATCAGAAAAGTGTTTTTTTATGTCAAGTATAAAAAAAACAGCCGTTGTTTGTGCGTGGATGGGTGACCATCTTGACATGCCGAGACCCCTTCGTGCCTCGGAAAGCACGTTAAGCCGTTGATCGCGGCTGTCATTTCTAGATCTTTGACAGTTGTTACGGGTGCTCAGAAGCCCAAAAGTCTGACACCCAGTCTTACCAAGGGGTATCATGTTACCCAGTTACTGGGTTGTGGAGGTCAGATAGGCAGTCGCACAATGTAAAATACTGGTATTCAGCTGCATCCGGTTAGACTGGAAGCCGACCCCAATATAGTTGGGAAAGGGCTGGGCTGATGATGAATCCTTTGAAAATTATTGTTGCATTATTTGCTAAGTGATAATTACCAAGCCATTAGTCTACGTTATATTATTTTGATTTTGAGTTATAGTCTAGACAGATTCATAATTTATGCGTTAACACAATTTAGGTTCACTAATGCTTGGTTTAGTAGAGTTAGAAGCATCAAATCGAAGTTACCTACTTTGCGTATTATTAATACCTACACTGAGCAGTGGTGGCCCAGTGGTAACGGCCGCGACATACGATTTGTAGGTCGTAGGTTCGAACCCTGACAGGCGCTTTACTTTGTGTAAACTATTTCATCACCACTGCTCTCAAAACGTTGAAGGAAAACATGGTAAGGAAACCGGCATGTCCAAGAACCAAAAATTCGAAGACATGTGACATCTACTAACCCGCACTGGGCCCGCGTGGTGGATTACGGCCCGCTCCCTCTCACAGAGAGGAGGCCTGTGTCCCAGCAGTGGGAACGTTATAGGCTGATTAGGTAATAAATAACAAAAACCCACAAAATACCTAATCATAAAACGGAAAAACGATCGATAATTTAAGCACAGTCTGGGAAATTAAGTAATTGTTTAGCTAATTGACTTCCAACTTTTTTTTTAAATAATTACAATAAAGCAAATTATCGTAGTGTGTCAATTTGTTTATTGTGTGTTTTGTTATTCAATTATCTAAATTCAGTATCCCATATATCGTGGAAGTCTTAAAAGACAATTAAACTATTAAACTCAATTGTTAATGTATTTTTTTTTTCTGTCTTAAGTTATGTTGTGTTTCATTGTAATTATTTTATTTTAATATGTTGACTATTTTTTTTTTATAATAATTAATAGAAAAAGTGTACACCTTTAAGGTAGATTTTTGAGGAACAAATTATTTATTATTAAAATCTCATTGTAAAATGTACCAATAATCACTCTAATAAATGAATTTTGAATTTTTAAAACTGAGGGGCTCAAAACTCATAGCTATTACGGAGTTCTACCTCTTAGTAGTAGGCTTTGAATTAATTTATATCGTCATATCAGGCCATAACCGCCTTCAGCCGGTCCTTAAAGCGCTACAACGTCTACGTCTATGGATTATATACCATAACTACGAGTAGCTACTGCCCTCGATTTCAACTTCGTGAAATTTCTTATTTTAAAGTTTTTATGCAGGTTGAAATTGAATTCATTTTAAAGGATCATAGTACTCATCATTATAAACAACTTTGGGAACAACCCCGAAATCGCGAAAAAAAAAAACAGATTTTCGCACTAGCTGCGCCCCGCGGTTTCATCTGCGTAAGTTTCGATCCTGTGGGAATATCGAGATAAAAAGTATCCTATGTCCTATTACAGGTCATGGCCTACCACTGTGCCAAATTTCATCCAAATCCGTTCAGCCGTTTTAGCGTGAAAGCGTAACAAATAAACTCACTTTCACATTTATAATATTAGTTAGGATAGCTCGTCAAACAGCAGCGGTTGTTTACAGTACCGTAAGCACCTGCCCAGGCAATTCATGTTTAGACATGAAAGTGAAAGAGACTCCAGACCCAGGTTAGCCGAAGCAATAAAAAAACTGGTCAGTTAGAGATTCACAGACGACTCCGCCCTGTAGTGTAAATATGGTGCTGTTCAACAATGGGCCACTCAATACCGTGTCCTTACTGATAGACGTTAGTACAGGTGCCAAACTCGAAATCAAATTCTGGGCTGACTGAAAAGATTGCAGCAATGGTTTGAAAATCCTGGGTTGCCAATTATCCCAATAGATGATGTTGAAAATGAAAAAAAAACAATCTGCCTAGCCTTTTCCCAATATCAGGGTTGGCTTCCAGTCTAACCGGATGCAGCTGAATACCAGTATTTAATATGGAGTGACTGCCTATCTGACCTCCACAAACTAGTATCTGGGTAATACGATACCCCTTGATAAGACTGGATGACAGACTTTCGGGGTTCTGACGACCCGCAACGACCGCCAATGATCCACGAATGACAGACGGGACCAACGGCTTAACGTGCTTGCCGAGGCACGGAGGAGACAAGGTATGTAAAGATGGTCACCCATCCCAGGACCAATCCCGGCAAGCATAGCTTAACCTGATGGATCGACCCGTGCGGCTGTTATTACTTAGCCACTAGCCACGAGCTCCTCATGATGTTGAAAATGAAAATGAGAAGAAAACATTTCAATAAAACTTAGCCTGGCGAGGATGGTATTAATATAACTAAACTTCACATTGGCGTTACCCACTACTTATCTCATATATAACGTGTAACATTAAATGCGCAAAACCTGAAACAAGTTTGATCAGAATAACGAGCAGAATCAATTGAAACACTTTTTAATCTATGTCACATTTTTCAAAAAATCTTCAATAAAAACATTGCCGTGTCTATTTATTAATAGTTGACCTATTAATAAATAGCCAGCGCGGCGCAGCGGCCCGGTGACGCGCCCTCCCTCGGTAGAGAGTCGTCGCAGACGCAAGAAACTATCAAAATTGCCAGTTAAACTCAAACAGCACATAAAATGAAATGAAATGAAAACAAAACAATAAAACCTTTAAAATTTTTTTTATGATTTTTTTTCTCTATGAAATAGCTGAATTGAATTAAAAATCAGTTGGGGTGTCTGAGGTTTTGCGCATTTAACGTTACACGTTGTATAACAAAATCTCTTAAGCCAAAACTTTCATTTATTTAAAGCATTCTTAACAGCGCATGCAAAACTGGTAACCCACATTCTGCGAACAACCGGATAAAAGTAACAAAAAGTTTTTTTTTCGTTGCAAAAAAACTGCATACGCTCGTTGAGTCGAGTGCACATAATTACCGTATTTTTTGGTGGAACAGAAACATTTTCTGTTTAATCGCGAGCAGGTACCTAAAACGCACTGTTTTTAGCATTATTCGTTGAATGAATACGGCTTTATTATTCACAGTAGTTGGAGTAAATGCGAGTATTTTTTTAACTTTGTTTTTTATAGGAAATACTGCAGAAGAAAACGTGGAGCTCATCAGCCGCACGGGTCGATCCATCAGGTTAAGCTACGCTTGCCGGGGTTGCTCCGTGGATGGGTGACCATTTTCACAAAATATTTTCATACATTAAAATGTAAGATACAAGATTGCATTTTGCTGAGACCATCTTAAAAAGTATGAAAAAGGCAGCGTAGAACGTCGCAATTTCTAAACCACATTCCGTTGCTGAATATTTTAATGGTACGGGACCCTCGAATGAAGTAGTTTAATGCTCCAAAGCTTTTCATACCACAAGCACCTACGTTTAAAATATAAAAGTTCACATAAAAACCATTAAATGTCGAGTTTAACGTGCACGTATTAATTTGTTTGCCTCTAGTATTTCTGTCCTGTATGCGGTTCAGGCAAATTATGTAGGTATCTTTATACTCGAATGTTGTGGTGATGGCTCTGGTCTGGGTTTAATAGTTTTAATGGACATTGTAGAGGGTTTTATATTTCTTTTAATATGGCGCAAATGGAATATTTAATTGTGTCTCATATGATCCCCGCGTGTTCAATAATATAAAATACTGAATAATGTATTCAGTATTTTATATTATTGAACTACTAAATAATAAGAAAATACTGAATAATGTATTCAGTATTTTATATTATTACACATTGAAATCTGGAAGCAAAACCAATTATTTAAATTAAATTCTTTCGGCCATAGGGCGTCCAATACGAGCTACAGTAATTGAACAAAGGGAAAATTACCAATGACCTCGTTTGGTATATAAAGTAATGATCACTTCTATTCGTTGTATCCAATAGTCGCCTATTGCTAGTCCCACAGATAGGTAGGCTGTTGTTTAGTCTTTACCACGACCTTCATGGAAGTAAAGTCTGTTTTTTAATCTCGTAGACCAGCAGGGCTAACATGACACACGCGACAATTACTCACGCGAGAGTGAGTAATTTTTGTCTATTTCGTCACTTTACTCGTTTTCTGACAGCGCTGCCATACAAAATACTCGACTCGTTCTATCAAACTTGATGATTTCTCTACAAACCCTAACATGGCACCTGAGATATCTCGACTTTTGACAATTCAACACGAGGTATCTCTGATTTTCTGTCATTTTACTCGTCGTCGGTTTTTACGACGAGACGAGTAGACAAAATTATTAAACAAAAAAAACTCATTAATATCATGGCAGTTTCTTAAATTGTACTTAATTTAGTCATAATTTTATTTTGCAATATAATATGTAATACATAATAATGAAAAAACTTAGTTTTAAACTACTATTTATTTGCAACGAAAGTTCCTTTCGGTAGCCGCGAGAGAAACTGTGGCGTAGGAGACCACTATTAAGTAGATGAGCATCACTTTCAGTAATAACCAGTCACTTTGCCAATTATGGTGATTAATGAAGTATAGGGATTATGGCTGTATGGCAGAATCATACCTTCGCAACATATTAATTACTAAAATTGCCAGTTCATTTTTTATGGGATGGTGATTAACTACGTTTAGTGTTTTGTGGTTATAATAGCGGTATCAACTCCAGCTGCATATTTAACTGAACGTCAGTCCTTTTGGCAAAGGTGGTGATTAACAAAATTTGCAATAACACGGGTTTTATGGTGATTGTTACGATATCAACCTTCGCTTTATCAAATTGCGATCATTGGCCCCTTTGTTATTTGTGGTGATTATTTAGTGAGTATACAGGCTGAAATTTAATTCATTGGCATTATTATCCACGTATTCTAATCGTATCGTATTCTATACTTCTTCATTAAGGACCTCAATACTTATCGAAAAAGAAATTTTATTTAAACTTATTTGTGCCACTAATTTTCATTTCCATCATTTTTTATTTTATTTATTTATTTTAATTTCGGTATGCCAAAGAAAAGTATTTAATTTTATTCAAAAGAGTCGGTTACAAAAGAGGTGTACGTAAAATTAATATAGTACATACTAATTCCATGCGTAAAATCGAATGAATGAAACCGAACCTCAAGCTGATGTTGCTATCATAAAAATGATTTGTTTTTAATAATAATTTGCTACATCGGTATCTCGTCACGAGATAGAGAAGTGTCAAAGTGCCTTTTTCGAGCTTACTCGTGCGTAACGGTCATTTTAGGGATTAGAATGACGTCATAATCAACGACAAATTTCAACAAAACGAGAAAAAGAGCGTTCTCGCGCTTGTCATGTTAGCCCTGCAGGGTTTCCCAATCTTTTTCAGGCCGCGGCGCAGTTTCAAGTTTAGTACTTTGTCACGGCGCCCTACCCTAGCTAGCTATTTGAAAAAGATACAGTCGAAAGAAATAGGTACCTACAATAATAGTACTTAGATTAGGTAGATAGGAACAAAAATTAAGACATCCTCAATATGAAATTGAGTTTTTACCCGACTACGGCGAAGTAAAAAGGATGGTTATGATTTTGACCGCTATGTATGTATGTATGTTCATCTGTTCCCTCATATCTTCTAAACCACTCATCACAATTTGACAAGTGAGTTATTGTTGGAAGCATCTTGATCGTCCGCTGATTATAGGCTATGTGACGTCACATTAAAAATGGCGCCCTCTAGAGGACATAAAGTCAGGAACTTTAAATATAAAAAAAATTGTTTAAGCGTACCATGTTAGGTATCAAATGAAAGGGTTTAATGAACACATTTCAAAAATATATGTAAAGAAAATGTATTTAATTTTCTTAGTAAATCGCGATCCGCGTATGTAGGTAGATATTAATACTTTTTGCATGATTACCTACACTAAAGAGTTTCTGTCGTTGTTGTCAATTAGAAAAGGTAAAGACTATGACATGTGACAAGGTGACATGCAAAACACATTTAATATGTTCTAGTTGCTAAATATTTTATGAAATTATTTTGAGTCGACATATGGCGTAATAAAATACTTTTAATGTCGTTTCTCTTATTTCAGGTAAGGTTTTAGTTTATAAAAACATAACTTTAGTTTATTTATATTTAATTTAGTAACTTAGATGTTAAATAAATATCTCTTATTTCAGAAGCAACACGTTAACTTTTATTGTTACGCCTAATAAGATAAGAAATATCTTATAAAACGACATTTTTGTATTTAAATTACTTCGAAATGGCGAAACTTCGTTTTGAATTCACACTATTGCCTGGAAGTGATGGAAAATCCAATATTTTATGTATAAGTGCAATAACCACAAGTGATGATAAAATATACGCAATACCAGAAGAGCTACAACCAGCTTCTTTACATGTGGAAATAATAAAAACGGATGCATATCGTAAAGTAAAAAATAGTTTAAAAAAAAGGTACCAGGTAAGAAGGGTTTGGATAACAATGACAGAGCAACTTAGAACAATTTACATGGATGAAGATGATAATTTACAATTTGGGGATCAATTTCTAGAAGAGATACATCAAGATCAATTTGCTGATGCACATCAAACTGAAACTAGTACATTGGAGAAATTATTAGAGAAATTAATAGAAAATTCACAGGAACATGAACGACCGCGGCAGAGCTTAAAACACATTGCAGAACAGTTTGTGATTGAAAAATTTTCGAGCAAAACTTCGAATGCAAACCAGTGGATGGATATTTTCGAAAAAGAATGTATACGTTTTGACGTGACAACAGATGAAAACAAAATAGAAATACTCAGATTATTCATGGATAAGTCTTGTATGGATTGGTACGGCTCAATGATTATAAAATTAACAATGAACTCAGAGTGGTCAACATGGAAAAATAAATTCTGTGATACTTTTGCAAACAAGGGCTGGATTCCTGTTACTTATGCATTACTATTTAAATACAAGGATGGTTCATTATTGGATTATGCTATGAGAAAAGAAAAACTCTTATTAGATATGAGAGAATCAATTGATACCGGTACTTTGATTGATCTCATTGCAGCTGGTTTACCGGAATTTATTCTGAATAAAATTAATAGGGAAAGTTTAAAAGACACTGTGGGTTTATTTAATGAAGTGAGCAAGTACGAACAGATGGTTAATAAAAAGAGCTTCACGGATAAGAAAAAAAATGTGTATCAAAGAACTAAAGGAAACAATGAAGATCAAACTCCATGTAAAATTTGTGAAAAGCTAAATAAAGGTACTCGGTATCACCCTGAAGCTGTGTGTTGGTTCAGACCAAAAGAAGATGAAAAAATGAAGAAAAATTTCATCAAACATGTAAACAATTCGGTGATAGAAGCGGAGTTAAATGAAACTGATCAAAAAAACTAATTGTCACACCATTAATAAATGTCAAACTACTGCTGAATAGAAAAATAGAAATAAATGGAGTTTATGATTCAGGGTCAAATGTTTCTTTAATAAATTCAAAATTTTTAAATTTAAAAGGAAAAGGAAACAGTATGAACGAAGCAGATTTAGTAACGATTAATGGTGTTAAAAAAACAAGTGGTTTGACAACTTTGCATGTTACAATCTTTGATGTAGAAAAAAGTGTAGATGTATACATTATTAATGACGAGAATTTCAAGTATGATTTTCTGATAGGATTAGACTTGATAAAAAAGTTCAAACTAATTCAAGATGAAGATTTAAAAATAACTTGTAAACAAAGTTTAAATAATGAAAATAATGTTGAAGAAATTTCAACAGGAAAAACATCCAATGACACTATACAAAAATACAAAATAAATTTTAATGAGCATATAAAAGAAGGAGATTTTGAAATAAAAATAAATCATTTGAATCAGTTTCAAAAGTCTGAAATAAACAGACTGATTTGCAAATATGATTGTGTTTTTGCGAAACATAAATATGATGTGGGCACTGTTAATGAGTATGAAGCAAGAATAGACTTATTAGTGGACAAATATTGTAGTAAGAGGCCTTATAGATGCACAGTTGAAGACAAAAAAGAAATAGAAGAACAAATAGCAAAACTTTTAGATAATAAATTAATAGAAGAATCCTACAGTCCATTTGCAGCACCTGTTACATTAGCGTTTAAAAAAGAGGATAATAAAAAATCCAGAATCTATGTATAGACTTCAGGGACTTGAATAAAATAGTAGTACCACAAGCCCAACCTTTTCCGTTGATTGATGATTTAATGATAAAGGCGAGAAATTGTAATTTTTTTACAAGTCTAGATATAAATTCTGCATTCTGGTCGATTCCTTTACGAATTGAAGACAGGAAAAAGACGGGATTTGTAACACAGGACGGACATTACCAATGGACCTGCTTACCATTCGGATTAAAGACCTCACCGGCAATTTTTCAGAGGATATTAAGTAACATATTGAGGAAATATAAACTTACTGATTTTGCTGTAAACTATATAGATGACATTCTTATATTTTCTAAAACTTATTCTGAACACATCAGTCATATAACACAATTGCTGGAAGCCATCAAAACAGAAGGGTTCAGGTTAAAGATTACAAAATGTACTTTTGCGACGGACCAAGTTAAATATCTGGGTCATATAATACAAAATAATTCGATCAGACCTATAAAGGATAATTTAATTTCAATAAAGAATTTTCCTGTTCCAAAAACACAAAAGAACATAAGACAATTTCTGGGAAAGATAAATTTTTACCATGAGTATATACCAAGAAGTGCAATAATATTAGATCCGTTGCATAATTTACTCAGGAAAAATCAAAAATTCATTTGGTCTGATAAATGCCAAAAATCATTCGAAATGATAAAAACCTGCTATGCTCTCAACCAGTCTTGGAAATTTTTGATCAAGATTTACCTATCAATATTTATACAGATGCTTCTTTAGAAGGTGTTGGAGCCATTTTGAAACAGACACAGCCTGATGGAAAAGAGAAACCAGTGGCTTATTTTTCAAAAAAACTTAATGAAGCTCAAAAAAAGAAGAAAGCAATATACTTGGAATGTTTAGCTATAAAAGAAGCCGTGAGATATTGGCAATACTGGTTAATAGGTAAAGCATTTACAGTTTATTCAGACCACAAACCATTAGAAAACATGAATCTAAAATCAAGACCCGATGAAGAGTTAGGTGATTTAACCTATTATTTATCACAATATGAATTTACTATAAAATATTCTCCGGGGAAAAACAATTTAGAAGCAGACTGCCTAAGTAGAAACCCAGTATTAGAATCAGATGATAATAGAGATGATCAATTAAGAGTTGTTAACTTGATAAAACTAGAGGATATTATAATAGATCAAAATAAAAATGAAGAAATACAAAATAACAAAAGCAAATTGATTGAAAAACACAGTGTATACTTAAGAAAGGACAGGGGAAAAGAAAAAATAATGCTGTCAGAAGAGTTTAGCATCAAATTCCTAAAAAATATACATGAATACCTATGCCACATTGGAATTAGACAAATGCAAATAATGATAAGTCCACTTTACACAGCCAAAAATTTGACAAAAAATATAAAGAAAACTTGTAGAAGCTGTGAAATTTGTATCAAAAATAAAACAAGAGGACACGATCGATATGGCTTGATGTCTCACCTAGGACCGGCCACAAAGCCTTTCGAAATAATCTCTATAGACACAATAGGAGGTTTTGGAGGTTCAAGATCGACAAAAAAATATCTACATCTGTTAGTAGATCACTTTACTAGGTACGCATTTATTCTCACCTCGAAGACGCAAAGTGCCAATGATTTCATTAAACTGGTCAGGAATATAGCAGAAACGGAGGACATTGATATGCTTCTCACCGATCAGTACCCGGGAATCAATTCGAAAGAATTTAAAGAATTCTTAAATAGCAAGCAGATACCGATGGTCTTTACAGCAGTCAATGCACCATTCTCAAATGGCCTAAATGAGAGATTGAATCAGACTTTAGTTAACAAAATTAGATGCGAAATAAATGGATCAGAAAAAAAGAGAGCCTGGGCAAGTATCGCTCAGGAATGCGTTAGAAAATATAACAAAACTAAACATTCGGTCACTAGTTTTACTCCAAATTATCTTTTAAATGGTACAGATTTCAACATTATACCGAATGAATTGAAAGGAGAAATATCAAACGGTGATTGGGTTAGAGATAGAAAAACAGCACTTGAAAATACAATTAAATCACATAATTATAACAAAACAATATTTGATAAAAAACGTAAACACTATGAATTTAATATAGGGGACATGGTTTACGTGGAAAATGGAAACAAACTAAATAGGAAGAAATTAGATGAACTGAAAATTGGCCCCTATGAGATTTTGGAGAAAATTTCAAACTCTATATACAGAATAGGAACAAGACACAGAAAAAATGAATCAAATCTTTTCCATATAACAAAACTTGTTCCAGTCCCTGCAATCGGATATAAAGAAGTTGAAATAGAAGATGAAGAGTAGTAGTTCAAAACGAAAATTTGTTGTAAATTTTCTTCTGTATGGGGGGGAGATGTAAAGAAAATGTATTTAATTTTCTTAGTAAATCGCGATCCGCGTATGTAGGTAGATATTAATACTTTTTGCATGATTACCTACACTAAAGAGTTTCTGTCGTTGTTGTCAATTAGAAAAGGTAAAGACTATGACATGTGACAAGGTGACATGCAAAACACATTTAATATGTTCTAGTTGCTAAATATTTTATGAAATTATTTTGAGTCGACATATGGCGTAATAAAATACTTTTAATGTCGTTTCTCTTATTTCAGGTAAGGTTTTAGTTTATAAAAACATAACTTTAGTTTATTTATATTTAATTTAGTAACTTAGATGTTAAATAAATATCTCTTATTTCAGAAGCAACACGTTAACTTTTATTGTTACGCCTAATAAGATAAGAAATATCTTATATATATAAATTATAACAACAAAAGAATTTAAAAAAAATTAAAGTAATAAAAACTAAAACCCAACTACGACTAAAAAGGTATAAACAAGACACCACAGACAGACAAATTAAAAATCCGGAGTCACACGTAATCTGTTCGATTTATGCCCTAACACGTGTGAGACCGGATTTTAAATTTGTCTGTCTGTGGTGTCTTGTTTATACCTTTTTAGTCGTAGTTGGGTTTTAGTTTTTATTACTTTCATTTTTTTTATTATAAAAGCATTGAAACATTGAAACAACAAGAAAGACTTAAGAAAAATAAAATACGATAGTTACTCAGTCAAGTCAATCGGCTCGTTTGTAAATATACGGGCATTACGATTGCGAGCATGCGAGCGCTCAAAAAACGTACCCGCGAATATTTGTGGTTTCGGATAATGATAGAGGATCTCCTCTTTACTTTCTACGGCGCACCAGGGCGCCGCAGCACACACAGAAACCCTGTCGTAGACTAATTTGACAGGTGCAAATGTTAAACTCCAAATTGAAAAACAAAAAAGACTCACTGGAAATGTCAAATTAGTCTACGAGATTAAAAAACAGACTTTAGCTAAATACTTCGATTTGGAACTTAATTTAGCTGGCGATACTAAATAGCAAGAACAAAGACATGATATTCATTCTATGTTTAAAAATAAAAACTATAAAGGCTGATTTACACGAGATCACTAGATGATGCTCGCTACTGGAGTGATACATAAAACAACCAATGACTACACACACATATCCAATCACAATGTTTTACTCAAGCATATTGATCTCAGTGAACATTGGCCTTAACATTCTTCTCTATTGAAATCCTACTTAATTATAAAATAAATGTAAAAGTAGGTACCTATGTATGTTTGGATGTGTGGGTGGATCTTTGTTAATCAATCACGCCAAAACCGCTGAACGGATTTGGATGAAATTTGACACACAGATAGTTTATAACCTGGATTAACACATAAGATACTTTTAATCCCGGTAGTATGTTCCCGTGAGATAATTTCCGACCTCCACACAGACAAAGCCGATGGCAAATGCTAGTAATAAATATGACTCAAAACGTATGCATAAACTTGAATAGATTGAATGGCTGCCTAGTTTTATAGCGTTCTTTTATTTCCCCGGAAGCATCTATCTGCATCAGGAAAACAGTTGTTTTATGAAGACATAAACTCTTTTCCGGAACTGTTTTCAGTTTTATGTCGATTTTGAACTATAAACTAGTTGAAATCCTCTTCAATAATAACTGCACCGGTATTTTTATGGCAGTTGGAAATTAATGAAATGATGAAATGCATATGCAAGTTCAACATAACAGGAAAGTTACATTTTTGAACTCAAAAACAAATGGCATACGATAGATTTGGTAAAGACTAAGGCTGACTGTCCACTGGAGCGGAGAGGAGAGGAGCGGAGCGGAGCTGTGCCATTATTAACCAATGGAATTGCATAAAATCCCCGCTCCGCTTCACACCCAAGTAGCATTGCAAGCTATATACAAGCTGTATTTAAGTTGGTTTTTATACTAGAAGCTGTAGATATATAGGCTGTTTAAGCGCTTATACAGCCCTTGTAAGTAAAAAAGGGCCCATATTATACAGCTTTTTGCGTTAGTAGACCTGTATAGTAGCTGTAGAAGCAATAGAGAAGCTGTATTAAAGCTGTTATTCGGTGTACAAAGAAACATTAATACTACAGATATTATCTTATAATTCTTTTGTAAAGAAAAGAGTTCTAAATAGGTTTTTGAAGAGAATTACAAAAGAATAAAAATAAAACAAAACTATTTTCAATGTTTTAATAATGACGACACTATTATTTAATATTTATTACTAGAAGTAAAAGATAACCGTAGACTTGTATATCTGATGGTGTTATTTGGTGAATTCAAAGTGCAAATTAAATTAATTGTGAACCTGTATATGTTTTCCTTCAAAATATTAACGCGCCAGCAAAATAATTGAAATAATTTAAGAAAAATACTAAATACAATAAGTAAATGTTTGTTTTTAAGGTTAGTTTTTTTTTTTAATAATAGATAGGAGGCCACCGTTTTCATCATTCAAGCTGATTATCATGATGCGGCTTTAGGTGTTGTAAAAAAATCCTTTAATTATACTTTAAATTTTCTTTTTAAACATTCGAAAATGGCGACAATTAGCTAAGCAGCCTACACGGTATTTGGAGAGTATTACAGTCTGAATAGCTGTACTAAGTAAGTTATGGATTACATTGTACAGCTATTGGCTTTAAATCAGCTTTATAATAGAATATTTTTATTACTTAGGCTGTATATCAGTTCTCTATGCAGCCATACTAATATTATAAATTCGAAAGTAACTCTGTCTGTCTATCTGTCTGTCTGTCTGTATGTTATATTTTCACGCCTAAACAACTGAAAGGATTTCGATAAAATTTAGCAAGGAGATAGATGGCATACCGGGGAAGGACATAGGCTACTTTTTATCGACATACCACGCGGGCAAAGCCGCGGGCGGAAGCTAGTAACTTATAATGCTCTTTAGAGTTACTTAAAGAAATGAAAAACCCTGAGCTCAAAATTACTTTGAAAATTACATAAATTTTATTCGTCATGCAATTGAGCGACTGTGTCAGTAATACAGACTAAAGCTGTACTATAGCTGTCATTTTATTTTATTTTTAAAACACCCTCATAGACAGAAGTCATAAAACCACAGTATTTACAATAATGTACAATTACGCCACAAAAGTAAGTTTGAGAACGGAGTTTGCATACGCCATTGTACAGAAACAAGTATCAAGTTATACTGTAATAACACTTAGAGCTGTAATAAGTAAGTGATCACATGTAAAATGCAGCCTGTATACAGCTTCAACGATGAAACCAGATTGAAGTGTCACAAAATACTTAAAGCTGTATAGTAGAGTTTTAATATTCTGTTTAAGAACCCCAAGCTTACGCAGATCCCTCAATAAAGATTTTATACAGTTTGAGCTGTATGATAACTCATAAATCACTCTTAATAAGACTAAATAATTTTTTGACACCCTTGTATGTCTCTGAAAGAACTCTAAGTTCTAAATAGGCTGGTATATTGATGTTGAAAACGCTTGCGTGCTGCTTGGGAGGGATTTGCGAACTAGTTTAAAAATCCATACAAAACCAAGAAGCGGAGCGAGGGAGCTGACGAGGAAACTGAAACGAAGCGGGGAAGCTTAAAAAAACCAGCCAACCGGCCGGGGTATTGCAGCCGCTCAAATTACTAGTCGCGTGAACTCGGCCTAGCTCCGCATAACTCCCCCGCTCCGCTTCGCTACCTCGCTCCGCGTCAATGGACAGGCAGCCTTATAAGCTGGGGATTAACTAGACTACTTTGCTGTGAGTAGGCAATAAACAAGGTGGCAGAAATTAACTAAAACTCAAAGTATTTATTTCAATTAAACTATTTACAGGCACTTTTGAATTGTCAAGGAGTCAGTCAGAAATATGAAGCTAGCTACCCATTCCAAAGCATAGTAAGTACCTATGGAGAACAATAACGAGCAAGAAACTCCATGGAAACTCTTTTAAAATATCATGGCTAAAATATACGTTGCTTAGTAATTGTTTAATGCAATCCTGTGAATGGAATTCTTAACCGAGAATGTTTATTTGTCCTGAGTTAGTTTAGTGTGAGTAATTGAAGGGCAAATCAATTCTGAATACAGCTAGTCATCCAAGAAATTAAATGAAAACAAATTGAATAAGCCTATGATTTTACCAGCTCTAAGACTTCAATTCGAAACTTAACAAAACAAAAAAATTTCAAAAACAAAAAACTCGCCTGCAAAAACGCATTATAATCTGTAGAATTTTGGCGGGGAACAAACAAAAGCCTTAAAAAACCTTCCCCTCCCTTTTTTTTTTGTTTTCAGATGATATATGTAAAAAAGATATAGCCTATGCCACTCCCACAATTAAGACGAACCTAACGACACCTCGTATGTTAAAATCCATCAAGCCGTTTAGGCTACAGAGCGTGCCAAAGAAATAGACATACATATAAAAATACATACTCTCGAAAAACATTACCCTCCTTCTGGGGCAGTCGGGTAAAAATACTGAGGACACAAATAGCTATATTAACAGAAAACAAAGACAAATAAAATACAAAAACAATCATTCTCCAGACAAATAAAGCCTTTCACACGGAGCTTTACTACTCATAAAATCCTATTCAAAACATCTTTTATGAAACCAATTGAATCGATAAAATCTACTTAAAATAACCAACTTCGTCTGAACACAATCGATTTCCCAGTAGCTTCAATTAAAATGCCTTTTAACTATTAGAATCACGAGACGTTCGCCTATTAAAAACAAAAGAATCCCGTCTTGTGATTAAATTCATTGCTTGTTCCTTCGCAAGCATTCCCCAGGGCTGCTAAGCTTCAAAGCTGCCAGTAACTGAGACGGACAGATTGCCGTTAAGTTATAAGATGGAGAAGAATAGTTGATTAAATTACATGCCGCTGTAATTTTGATCGTAACATACTTGAAATTTCAGTGTAAGCATTTTTAACAAAGGAAAAAGAGGGGTGTTATAAGTTTAACGTGTGTATTTGTGTGTCTGTCTGCCCCAAAGTAGTAGTAGAGTAGCTGCCAAACGGCTGAACCGATTTTGAATTTTTTGGTTTTGTTTGAAAGGTAACTTGATCGAGAATGTTCTTAGCTAAACAAAAAAAATCGTTTATCAGATGCTTTGTTTTTGTCGGGGGTTTTTTTAATTTTTTATTTAAGGGTAAGTACTTGTTATTAATTTATCAAACCAAATGTTTAAAATGCCAAAGCATTAAAAGTTCAGAACGACGCGTTTAAAATAATGATGTAGATTAGAAAATTTGTGTTCTGTACCTGTATCAGGAAAAGTATAACAATTATTTTAATTTAATATATAAATTATAAAACTATTTCATACAAGTGTCAAATGAATGACAGTTGTGATTTAAATATAATAAGGTCAGATGAACAATAAAGAGGAAAAAAATATATACACGGGATAAACTTCTTAAAAATGTAATTAACAAATTATTAAAATAAAAATATAATAACCTACCTCATCTAAAAATATAAACAAACTAAAATAATGTCGTTGCAAAATTCTTCCGCATCGCTATCGACTGGTAATGTACTTACCCGAGAGACTGGCGTTATTGCCACGTTGTATGGGCATTCTTAGTCTCTGTCCAAGGTAAAAGCCAGATCTCAAACGTCTAAAGTATAATAAGTAATAACCTTATCGGTAACTTAATTTTCGAGCCGTTTGGAGCTGAAACCCTCGGGCCGTGGGGTGCTCATAGTTTCTTCAACGAAATTTCCAAACGGCTGGTTGACACTTCTCGGGACCAACAATTATTTTCCCCTGACCTACATTCTGAGTAATAGCTGATATCTAACTTTATTTTACAGTCTGCTGCCTACTGTAACCCTAAGGACAAGAACCTTTTACAATATTCTCTTATCAATATATTGACTTTCTCTGGATATTGACTGCAAAAGCGGCGGCATAAAATTTTATAATATTGTTTTTAATTTAAATAACTGAAATACGAGGCACCTTTTCAGATTTGTATCAAATATTTTTAGAAGCTCTAACAAAACGAGCAAGAGATACGTCACAACAAAATAAATCTTATTTACTTTGACCCACAAAACGGGCCGAAATCAACAAATCTTTGGGAGACTTCGATTGAAATTGCAAATAGATTGGAAGGCCTAGAATACAGTTGAACCGGAATAACACACGCGTATATCAAATAGTGCATGAAATTGGACCCAAATATAATCAAGAAGGGTGATTCATAATATATGAGGTTATCTTTATCTACAGTGTGTATGAATATTATAGGACCCACATATTTTCATATACGATTGCGAGCTTCAACAATGTGACTAGATGTTAAATATAAATAGTGAAATTCTCTTCCAAGTTTTTACCTGTTAATACTCTTTTGAAAGTAAAAAACAGCCCAGCGCAGCGGGCTGCAATTCCCTTATTTTTATGAACGTTCAAATTCGCATCTCATTCGCAATCTGTCAAAAACACATCAATTTACCAACATTTTGACAAGTTTGACAGATTTAGACATGAATGTGAACGTTTTTTAAGTAAGAGAATTGGCCCTCGGATTTATTCAATTTAAATATAGAATTCTTTAAATTTTGTATTAAAATAAAACCATTGAATCTCATGATTTTCTTCAGTGCAAAAAATATAATGTATAGAATTTTCAGTAAAAAATTTCAAGTCAAGAAAATATTTAAGATGTAGCAATAACACGAGTCGCCAGAATATCTCGTTCAAAAAGGTAATAATATTATAAATAGTCTGATATTAAACGAATTCATTTTCATATATTCCCATTTTCTCCTAAAACTTTTTGATATCTGTATTTACTGTTATATTTTTTCGAATGTAATAGAATAGTTATTTGTTACTCCATATTGGATATTTACGTTTTCACGACATGAATAGCTTTTTTTTAAGTGAAATTGTATGTAAGCCTAACTGCCTGAAAGAAGTGGATTCGAATTGAATAAATAACCCTTTTTTTTTTTTTTAGGTGGGAAATCATCAAATGACTTCTCTCGCTCTGGGCGGAGCGGAAGGGCGTGTCAGACTCTTACTGACTAAAACCCACCCGTGTTCCTTCAGTTGCCTGTTGCCAGGGTCGCGGTATCCCTGTCGGAGTATTCCGCAACCCTGGCAGGCATCGGTCCTAACGGACCCCGTCAGGTGTGCTGACATCTCTTTGAGGCGGGCGTGGAACACGACGCGCCATCGACCCGGGCCTGGTCCTTATCGAACGGCGAGCTACCCATTGCTTGCCGTCCGCAAGCCCGCGCCTATGGTGGCCGGGAATCCGCCTGGGATTCCCGACGCCCAGGGTGTCTCCAGCGGCGGCGGTTAGGGGCGTGAGGGCGCAAGCTTTGCCTCTCCCTCACGCGTTCCGCCTCCTCCTTTGCGAGCATCACTGCTTCGCACAAGGAGGTGACCGCCTCCCATGCCCTCTCGCTCCGTACCATGGCCTGGACCAGGGCCGGACGCGAGAGTTCAGTGCCGCCAATCGCCTCCACGAGGAGAATAAATACCCCTGGCGACCGCATACCGAAAGACGTAGCATTGGAAGGCCTCCCAGAGAGGTAGCGATGAACTTGTAAAGGGCGCAGGAATCTGTTGGATGCTAGTACAAATTCGGTCGATGTGATGGTGCTTGGGGAGGCCTATGTCCAGCACTGGAGGTCTTTCAGCTGAAATTATGACGATGATGATGATCCAGCCCTAGTGGACTGAAGTTAGGTAAAGCTGATTTTATTATTAGATTGTGACACTACTTCCGAGGAGCTCGTGGCTAAGTAATAACAGCCGCTCGGGTCGATCCATCAGGTTAAGCTACGCTTGCCGGGGTTGGTCCGTGGACGGGTGACCATTTTCACATATCGAGACTCCTCCGTGCCTCGGAAAGCACGTTAAGCCATTGGTCCCGGCTGTCATTTGTGGATCTTTGACAGTCGTTACGAGTCGTCAGAAGCCCGAAAGTCTGACAACCAGTTTAACCAAGGGGTATCGTATTACCCAGTTGCTGGGTTGTGGAGGTCAGATAGGCAGTCGCTCCATGTAAAATACTGGTATTCAGCTGCATCCGGTTAGACTGGAAGCCGACCCCAACATAGTTGGGAAAAGGCTAGGCAGATTGATTATGACACTACTTCAATATGACCATACTAAAAAAATCTGTTATTACCATAGTAAAATAGATTCTCGTTGATACATACGACACCATTTTGTATAGGTTTTGTATGTATATTTTTTTATGATTCCACATGAGTCCGTCCAGTACTTTGGTTTCATATCCTGTTTTAGGTAACGGCGATAAAAAAAAAAGTCTAAAATGGAAAGCGAGCGCCATTTTTGTTGTGAGCCGTTGTTAAACTTTTATATTAGTTTTTTTGGCAAAATAAAACGACCTGTACCTTTAGTTGGTAGAGATCCTATTTTATTTATATTCATACAGACTTCATGAAAAATTACGTTAAATAAATTATACCTAACTACCTACTCTTTTATTTACCCGACTACTGCGAAGAAAAAAGGAGGGTTATGATTTTGGTGTTTGATATTCAGAAATTTCGATCTCTGTGAATCCCCGAAACTCCTGTTACGGAGTTCCGAAATGTTCAGTTATGCTATTTCTTGCTAAATAATTATTCCATAAATTATGCTTGGAATTTGAGTTATTAAACAGGATGCGCTTGCATCGTGTTGCAGTAACTCAAGCAATGCAATGCAAGAACAGTCGATAAAAAGTTGACAGAAGACATAGGATTGATTTCCGGCAAAACCTGAAGTTACTAGAACATAGCATCACAACATCACGCCTGTACCCCCCGTAGGGTTAGGCAGAGGTGTACCTATAGTACACCCACATTTCACCAGTTATGTTCAAGTCCCATGTAATAGGAGGCGAACCTATGGCCATCAACCGGTCACAAATCCAGACACCAGGATGTCCAGTACTGGGTACTAGGACTGGACAGTAACTGGGCAATACGATACCCCTTGGTAAGACTGGTTGTCAGACTTTCGGGCTTCTGGCGACCCGTAAAGTCTGTCAAAGATCCACGAATGACAGCCGGGACCAACGGCTTAAACCTTCAACTGTCATAAACGAGACACAATATAATTTTAATTTTTATCGGTATTTAAAAGCCCGATTGACACATGATGGGATAACGTGCTTTCCGGGGCACGGAATAGTCTCGGTATGTAAAGATGGTCACCCATTCACAGACCAACCCCGGCAAGCGTAGCTTAACCTGACGGATCGACCCGAGCGGCTGTTATTACTTAGCCACGAGCTCTCCGTTGTCTAGTGTACCTATAAAGTGTGAAATTTGAGACAGAGCCGTCTCAGAATCCATCTTATATACACTATTGAATTTAACTGATCAATTAGGCTATCTAGCCCACAGCGTTAATGAAGCTAGAATTACAACATACATAATAGAAATGTAGGGACATTGTTGTGATACCTAAGCCCTGATATACTACCAATTGCTAGCGAATTGTGGTCGGATTTAACTCAAAATTTCATGACACAAATTAATCCGTTGTTTCAGCACCGCTTTAGTAAATAAGACTTAAATTATTAACAAGTTAATGAGCTTACCCATGTATTGTTGTTGAATTAATACAAATATACACGAATGTTTGTCTATTACATAAGAAGCCACACAGCTACGCTTGCCGCGGTCAGTCCGTCTATGGGTGACCATCTCTACATACTGATGCTGAAATCCCTTTCTGCCTCGTGGCTCGCAAAGCACGTTAAACCGTTGGTCCCGACTGTCATTTGTAGTCTTTACAAGTCAGAAGCCCAAAAGTCTGACAACCAGTCTTACACATTTCTGATACACGATTTATACACACGTGCAAACAATGCCTTATAATCAAAAGCCGCGACAAATCGCGGTCGTGCTGATAATTACGTCATTACAAAGCAAGGCTTGTAATTTAAAAAATGCCAAGCTTTTCATATAAAAATTGATTTATGGAAGCTTTTATTAGAGCAATTTGATTTTTTGTCGTAAGTATGGGCTCGCGTGAAGGTATTCGCTGGTTGGATCCGGAATTATAAGGTAATTGTTTTTTTTTTATTGAGTCCGTTACTGTAGGCTTGCATTTTGCGAATATTGACATTGATTTGCCGTTAGATTATAAATTATGATCATACAAAAATCCTAATCCTAACTAATACATACTAATATTATAATTTCGAAAGTAACTCTGTCTTTCTGTCTGTATGTTAACTATTCAGGCCTAAAAACCGCTGAACGGTTTTCGAAAAATTTTGGTAAGGAGATAGAATGGCATCCTAGGGATGCCAATAAGGAAGGACATAGACTCCTTTGTATTGCTAGTATCATACATGTGTGTGAGTTTATTTGTTACGCTTTCAAGCTAAAACGGCCGAACAGATTTGGATGAAATTTGGCATATGAGTAGACCAGGACCTGGGTTAAGATATAGGATACGTTCTATACCGATATTCCCACGGGATCGAAACTTATGCAGGTATAACTGCGGGACGCAGCTAGTATTACTATAATAGGTTTATAGTCTACGCCACAAAGCGAGCATGTTCCTTATAATGTTGGTAACTCATTGACTACCGTCGTGAGCAATAAATGACTGAAAAGTGCTTAACCCAATAACACCGAGAATCACAACAATTTAAACAAGCATAATTTAATAATACAGTTTCACCCCCGAGACAAACTTTTGGCGAGCAAAAAAATCGTTCTGGGTGAAACAGTGCAAAATTTCATCGGAACCCTTTTAAATAAGTCACACAGCGGGAAAACCAGGTTTTATCTCGCGATAAAAGTAAAGTTGGGTTAGTACATAATTAAGTAGGCGTTACCACTGATATGCGCGTAGAATGCCTGGAAGAGACTGTGAGGAACTTCGTTGAATCTTAATTTTGTTGAGTGAAGTTCTGACAGTTGTTCTGGTTTCTGTTTTAGTTGTTTTCAAAGTCATACGTAATTATAATTATTATAATTAAGAATTATACTCATAATCTTAAATAATACCGACAAAAGTTTCCTTTCGTTTTAAATTCATACGGTACTTACATTAGATATTATAACATTCTTGACATTTTCAAGATGCTATCAATGCTATCAAAATTTTCGTGACAATTCTATCTATACATATGTTTTATATTCCCACTAAACAACAACAAAATCACAACACCGACCCCAACACTAAAATTTTTCTCAAAAAAATAATCTGGAAGCCATATTGAGTTCTTCGAGCATCCTTGTCAGTCTTGACCCTTCATAACTCAGCCACTATCTAAGTCCTGGCCACATCCAGTGGGCCTTATCTCAAGCGAACCAGCTACTTAAACTGTCTAAGTTTGTACCATCCCTTTAAGTTCTTTTCTTTTCAACACTTAAAACTTTTCGAGAAGGATACCTAATATATTTGAGCAAGGATTGACAGAGTTTTGTTAAGCTATTTATTGGTTTTTATTCGGGTGGTACGAAAAGGGTTAATTCAGAATGTCGATAAAGAGATCCTTTGATTCTTTCTAAGCGTCATTGTTAATCTTGCTCAAATCTGTGGAAAGAAAGAAAGAAAGAAAGAAAGAAAGAAAGAAAGAAAAATGCATTTATTGGCATTTTAACATTAAAAATACACCTTAAAACTATAAAAACCGAAACAATCAATAAAATGCCAAAAGGGCCTCAGCTCAGCATACTGTCAGATGGCAACACAAAGTGTACCACCTGACGCTGATTTTCAGCTGCAACCCACGAGTGTCATACGCTAGAAAAATAATATAGGTTATATTAAACAATTAAAATCTGATATATATGATAGAAGAAAAACAATATATAAAAATACCTAATTAAATGTGAATGTTTATAAATAAAATATAATATTTAAAATGGCAACATTCCGTTTAACCGGCATGGACTCGCACGCCGCCGGCTTAGAATAATCTGTGCGCAAAGCTGTCAAAAATAAATTATTAATTTGTCTGACGTTTTCAACGTTTTGACATCTGGTTACTTAATTATACGCAATACATTAAGATGGAATTCATTATGATGTAATAACAAAGAATGTGTTGAGTGATTGTGTAGGTATTATTCTTTTCCTAAACAGTGTACATTGAGATTTGTGGGGGATGGTGTAGATGACAGCTCGGTAATTTATCCTGTATAGGATGAAATATAAAGGGTAAATTAAGAGACATGAGATCAAACAACAGATTAATGACAAAATGGTAAGTGGTTAATTATATTTATATTAGAATTTTATGCACTGTGATTGAAATGAATTTTATTACTATTTGAATAATAAATTAAATTAGATTGGTTAATTATTTGAATTAGGATATATTTTATCGAGGAACTATACTTGACAAACCGAAGTGAACTAGAGTAGATTAATTAATTAAGTTTCTAACTTTAAATTACAGAAACGAGATGGTGTTCCTAAGTTTATGGGATGAATGCAGTAGCGAAACACCGTCACCAATATAGCCGGACTCACATAATAGCGAGTTCCCAACAGCCCACACCCTAGGAGATCCCAAGCCAAGCCTGCGTGCCACAACCCCTTAGGTACAGTGAGCCAATACTAGTGTACATGTTAAGGTTGAAAGGGAATTTGGTCATGTAAGTATTAGTAACTTTATTCTTGGAATTTGAAGGATTGTACTGATTTCAGGCATCGCATTGGTGGTGAGAGATCATTCCAAGAAAGTGTGCTGTGATTCTGTGCAATGGGCTCCGAAGGTGGGCCGTGCAATTGGCTCCGACAGTGGACAGAAGACTATACTTAGACGGCTTAGACGGCTTATGTATAGAGTGACACAACTACTTTACACAAAACAAAAAGAAACACACACTCAGGCGTTCTGAAAAATAGAATCAAAAAGATAGAATAAGTTGGTTTATATGGCAGATATGTCGGCTCGGATATTTTCCGCATCCTTCTGATGGCCTAATAAAAAATCTCTCAATTTCAATTTGAAAGTTAAGCAACTACTACTATATTTTATGGGAGGAGGGATATTGTTCCAGCATTTGGTAGCTGCGTAGCGAAAACTGCCTCTAAAAGCTGCCGACTTGTGCCGTGGAATGGAAAGCTGTTGAGAACATTTTCTTCCCTCACCGATTCTGTGTCTTCTTGTCCACGATAGTCTGTCATATAAATAAGAAGGCGAATGAGACTTAATAACACCAAAGAGTAGGCTTGCCAAGTGGAGTTTACGTCTAGCTTTCATTTTTAAAATATTGTGCTCATTGAAGAAAGGTGTTACATGCCCCCTAAAGGGAATTTTAAAACAGAAGCGTGCACAGGCGTTTTGAAGTCTTTGGATCATTTTTTCAGTTTTTGACAGTAGTCGTTGGCCATACACCGTGTCTGCATAATTCAGCTTTGATAAAACCAAAGACTCCACAAGCAAGATTCGCAATTCTTCACTAATATAGGGACGGGCTTTGTATAAAATCTTGAGTCTATAATAGCAATTACGGATAGACTCAGATACGTGTTTGTGAAAACGAAGTTCCGCGTCCATGATAAGACCCAAATTACGCGCTTCGTAAACCCGTTCGATAGGCTCTCCCATAACAGTCACACAGCCGGCACAGGGTTTAATTTTACCTAACTGCTTTTCGGTTCCAAAAAGCATGTACTTGGTCTTGGTAGGGTTCAAGGCAAGCGTGTTGGCATTGGACCATTGCACTATGTTTTCTAGATCTGTATTGAGATCGTTTAATGCTTGTTCATAGTCTTCCGGCTTAAATGATATATATACTTGTGTATCATCGGCATAAATATGGTATTTACATTTATTTATATTTTTAACTATATCGGCACAATACAAAATAAACAATACTGGCCCAGGAAGACGTTCTTTTGTTTTTGAAGAAGACGGAACTGGTAAATCAGTTTAGCAAAATCGCTTTTATCTACAACTGCTGAAGGTTCAATATTGAAAAGATAATGTCGTGATTTTATTCTCGAGCTTATCTGCACGATCGTGTCTTGAAAAGCACTTTAAGCCGTTGTTCGACTGGTTACGGGTAGTTGGGAGCCCAAAAAACTGACAACCAGTCTTACCAGGGATGCCGTGTTACCCAGTTAATGGGTTGTGGAGGACAGGTAGTCAGTCGTTCCTTGTAAGATACTAGTATTCAGCTGCATCCGATTAGACTGGAAGCCAACCCTAATGTAGTTTGGAAAAGGCTAGGCAGATTGATCGATGTCACTAAATATGTGAGAGTAGATTTTAAAAAAAAATATGGTAAAAATATTACCTAAGTAGTCAGCAGTGATAGCTTAGTGGTGTGATCGTCAGACTGCCAAATCGTTGGTCTCGAGTTCGAACCCAAGCCACGCACCTCTAACTTTTCGGATTTATATGCTTATTGTATAATTATCACTTGCTTCAGAAACAGTGAAGGAAAACATCGAGAGGAAACTGGCCTGCCTAAGAGATATTTCTCGACGGCATGTGAAGCCAAGTCAGAGGCCTTCATCCAAGGTTTCCATAGCTGAGAGCCAAAAATAAACCTTGAGGTGCATTGAACGAGTAGCTTCATTAGAACCCAAACCTTTGAAGCTAGATCAAGATGACACTAAAAAAAAATCTGCCTAGCCTTTTCCCAACTATGTTGGGGTCGGCTTCCAGTCTAGCCGGATGCAGCTGAATACCAGTATTTTACATGGAGTGACTGCCTATCTGACCTCCACAACCCAATACCTGGGTAATACGATAGCCCTTGGTAAGACTGGTTGTCAGACTTTCGGGCTTCTGACGGCCCTTAACAACTGTCAAAGATCCACGAATGACAGTCGGGACCAACGGCTTAACGTGCTTTCCGAGGCACGGAGGAGTTTCGGTATGTAAAGACCAACCCTGGCAAGCGTAGCTTAACCTGATGGATCGACCCGGTGCGGCTGTTATTACTTAGCCACGAGTTCCTCCCAAGATCACAATCAAGATGACACTGAATAGCGGAAAAATAAGTACCTATGGCTGTTGTTGTAGGTAATTCCCCGAATAAACTTCGACAGATTAATAAGAAAATACTCCAAAAATAAGACTGTATTTATTTACTCAGTATTTCTTTCATATTTTCAAATGAAAGGAAAATACACTACTGTAGATACTCTTGTCTTAAGACATTCACAAGAAACAACTGCTGGCGGAGAAATGGATTATCAAGAAGAATTTTCCGTTAATTTACTTTCGTAAAATAAAAATATTTAATTTAATTTACGAAATACATCGTTCGGGGATAAAAATAAAGCTGTTTTAGCTACTCTTTTCCTACAAAATGTAAGAGTCCATAGAGAGAAATTGGTTGGTACAGTACATTCGGCAGCGACCATTTGTATAGCGACTTCCTAGATACGGGAATACGAGTACATTATAAGTTTTAAGCTGAAAATACTTTCGGGATACGTTCCGATACGTCTGTTGACCTAGTTAGGGGCTCCGGTCACTTCGGGAGATAAAATCTTCATGCTAGTTTTGCATTACTCACTGAAAAGAATTCGAATATACTGTATTGGCACTTTAGAGATATATTACTTTGAATAGATAATGTCATCAACTTGAAGGAGACTCATATCATATCCAGTAGTGATTATATTATAATATATTGAGTGATTTGTTGATTTAGTTGTTTTGCTCAAACATGTTTGTGTTCTCAATTCGAGTATTATTTAGACAACCTTCTTCGAGATTAATTGAAATTGCTGTACTGGTAAAAAACAAGTGACGATGCGGCCGGCAAAGTAACTCTGAAATTCCATATCTGTCGTGTTTAGCGGCCCAATAAATGACTATGAAAACTCATATCTGTAGTGTTATTTAAAAATAGAACCAACTACTTACTTCGACTCATGACAATCAAGGAGGTAACTTATCCAAGATTGTATTTATACATATTTCGAGCTGTCTCAGCAAATAGAGCTGTTTAAAGTATTGAAGAAACAAATGAACATATTGACGCGTGAAAAAGTATCATTGTTCGTCATTGATTCTGGAATTTTTAATTAATTATCTTAGTTTGAATTTCCGCGCATTATTTGAGAAAAGTACTATACAAGCCTTGGCCGCAACCAGGGATTGATGGACTCACGTATGTGTGCCTCGGCTTCGCCCCGGCCCTCATTTTCACGATCGTCCGTCAATAGCCCAGTTGCAGGCCGCGACAGTAATGTACTATTGTTTTGTGGGTGTATACCTATAGGTACCTACACCTCTGCCTAACTCTTCGGGGATTACAGGCGTGATGTTATGCATATTATGTCATTTCAATCGACTACACTACACACTACAACCTTCAGTTTAATCTACTCTAAAAATTTAGGTAGATCATAATGGCAATGATTGTCGTGTTGTTGTTGTGATGTCATTAGGTGTCGTGTCTGTTATGCATTAATACAGTTTCATCTATAGGTCGACCGCTTAACTCGAGTCCTTTCCTGAGGTAGCGGTGCGGGAGGGGTGTTGGGTCGTGATGCGAGAGCTCAGTGATTCGTCAACTTGTGACGTCTGTCACGCACAGCGCAGCTACCTCAGGAACAGACTCAGTTAAGCGGTCGGCCTATAGTATGGTCTCAAGTTTCTAGTATGGTTATAATTTTTTGTTTTTGGAATATCTATATCCATATTTAAAAGAGTATCCTTGGAGTTTCTTGCCCTTTCTTCTCTATAGAGATCTACGTTTTGGAATGGGCAACTAGCTTCAACTTTCTGACTAACTGACTGGCTCTTTGCCTATTCAAAAGTGCCTGTAATTGTTTTAATTGAAATAAATGCTTTGAGTTTTTAGCAAGTCTTATGACTTATACTAGATGGCTCTGCAATAAAACACTTGAAACTGACTTTTACGGGCATATCGTGACGATTTCTGCCAGTTTACTCCTACCGCAAGCTCGTTGAAGAACTTCGGTCCAACAATAAATTCCAACTTATGAACAAAACTGATCTAAAATCACAATCTAACTATCCGTCCAATACTAAAGCAGGCAATATCTGTGTGGCCAAAGGATCGGCGTTAATGAGGCAAATGTTCGGGATACCCACATTCCTCAGATTCCTAGATCCGAAGGTTAGGTCTCTGTCATTACGTGATAGGAATTAGGATTAATGGCTCAAGCGTTTAGCCAGGTGAGTTTAATTTTGAATTTAAAATCTATTGGAGTTTGCTGCTGATAGATCGATATGGTAATGAGGCTTTTATTTCATTGTGAGGCTGCTATTTTATTAGTTTTGTTACAGTTTGTGAATTTCACCAATGAAACTTGAATGTCGTATAGATAATGCTGATCGCGTTGAATTATATTTCTCTCTCTGTGCATTCAGACAATCAATCTGCCTAGCCTTTTCCCAACTATGTTGGGGTCGGCTTCCAGTCTAACCGGATGCAGCTGAATACCAGTATTTTACATGGAGCGAGTGCCTATCTGACGTCCACAACCCAGTAACTGTGTAATACGATACCCCTTGGCAAGACTGGTAGTCAGACTTTCGGGCTACTGACGACCCGTAACTACTGTCAAAGATCCACGAATGACAGCCGGGACCAACGGCTTAACGTGCTTTCCGAGAAACGGAGGAGTTTCGGTATGTAAAGATGGCCCCATCCACAGACCAACCCCGGCAAGTGTAGCTTAACCTGATGAATCGACCCATGCAGCTGTTATTACTTAGCCACGAGCTCCTCTATCTGTGCATTCAGACATCACCTACTTACTGCTGGTGAAAAGTTTTACCGGTTTCATCTTTGCTTCTTTGTAGTGATTAACTCAACATCACCAAGCGGCTATCTACAATATGCCAGGTACAATACGCATAATATGTCCGAAAAAGCTGAGAGAGCGTGCTCTCAGCTTTTTCGGACATATTATGCGTATACCTAAGCATGGTCTGTAAAGGCTTTTGATACTGGGCTGGTTGGAAGAAAAACGCGCTCAAGGCAGAGCACCGGTAAGATGGTCAGTCGCGATCAAGAAGGTTGTTGGAGGCAGCATCTACCAAGCGGTCCACACTGCAGAAGACCGCATAGCTTGGAGACGCGACATATGTGTTCGCGATCCCTCAGCATTGAGGGAACGACGAGGAAGAAGAAGTGAATGAGTACATAATAATAATAATAAAACTGAGCTAATGTAGAGATCTTGACCGTACATCCGGGATTGTCTTGATAGCCGTGGAATACCTCTCCACTCCTCTTAAGCACCTCAGGACATGTTGCCTCCTTGTCGCTACGACACTTTGTGCTAGCGAGAGTTTTGGGGGGCCCATTATTGAGTGTGCAAGTCACCCCCTGCCATTTTATCCGTGTATATATAAAACATTGATCAGGCAGGGGCCATGGTCCTTCCATAGTTCCAGGTGACCAGTCCACTTTAGCCACCCAAACCCATTACATAGTCCAATATCATTGTTTTGTTTCCATATCTTGCAATAGTCCTACACCAACCGGGGGTTGTCCTTGGGTGCCCTTGCATAATGCGAACAGGGATAATCGTCGGTTGGTGCCCCATTTCATTATGAATGTCTAACGGGCATCTGCGAGTTGGCTTCGGCCCCTCGTACGCCTTCCAAAGGTCCGGGACCCGAGAAGACATGTTAAAAACTTAGCTAATATTAGTATACGAGGACTTTTCCAAAAACAATATTGATGGATTAAATTATCATTCCTTATCCTCCTTTTGATTTCCAAAAACACATCGGGAGCAAAAACCAACCCATACATTAAAATACACAATTATTAAAGGAAACCGACGCTTTGTCCCAAACGTTGAGCGTAGTACCACATGGTCCGAGCCGTCCCACTAAGCCGCGAATCCTCTTTGTTACGGGGAAACTCGGGAGATTACACTTTAAAAGCATTTTAGTGTGGAGGTTTTTGGTGGATCAAGTATAATCTTTTTATAAAGATAATTTGATGTTCAGGACATATTGAATTAGGAGACAGTTAGGTAACAATATGATTTCTAAAATTAACACCGTGCAATCAAATATGTATTGTGTTTTGCTAAACGTAAACTAGGTTCTGCTCCGTACAGTACAGTATAATCATCTGCCTAGCCTTTTTTCCCAACCAAGTTGGGGTCGGCTTCCAGTCTAACCGGATGCAGCTGAATACCAGTATTTTACATGGAGCGAGTGCCTATCTGACCTCCACAACCCAGTAACTGGGTAATACAATACCCCTTGGCAAGACTGGTTGTCAGACTTTCGGGCTTCTGACGACCCGTAACGACTGTCAAAGATCCACGAATGACAACCGGGACCAACGGATTAACGTGCTTTCTCGGTGTGTAAAGATGGTCACCCATCCACGGAGCAACCCCGGCAAGCGTAGCTTAACCTGATGAATCGACCCGTGTGGCTGTTATTACTTAGCCACGAGCTCCTCAGTACAGGTAATAAATACGGTTTGATAAAAAAAAACGCGTCCGCTAGTATTGTTAACTCCGATTCGCTATTAAGAATTTCTTAATAGATACGATAAATTAATGATTGTGAAACTGACCCGACCCCTGGGTTAGAACACAGGATTTTAGGAGTCAAGCTTGCGATCAAAAATGCTAAGCAATCTAGTAATCTATGAAAAAAAAACACCAGTTGCAGTTCCGTCAATTCCGTCAAAGCCCGCGATTTCATCTTCATTTACCGGGATAAAAAGTATTTTATGTCCTAACCCAGGGCATGGTCTATCCAAGTGCCAAATTTTATCCAAATCCATTCAGCCGTTTAGCGTGAAAGCGTAACAAACAAATAAACAAACTCACTTTCGCATTTATAATAATTAAGTTAGGACAAGATAAACATGTAATTATTTTTTCATTCCATACACAAAATAAGCCTATTACTCAAATATAGACATTCCACACCATTTCTGTCATAAAGTTACTCAAAGTTCCAAATACAATATAAAATTCGCCCATATCCCGATACGTTTGTGGGCGGGACGTGTCGTATTTATACTTAACGCTCCATTACCCTTTTTATATTCGATTTATGTGAAGATTGCGCTGTGAAACCGGTATTGGATAGCGAAAGTTGTGGCGTGGTCGTGTGTATTGTGTGAAGTTCTGTTGTGAAATTTTTGTTGGTGTATTATTAGAACGAAGTTTTTTTACGCGTTTTGTTAACTTTCATAAAATGTACCGCCAAAAGCGTTCATACTTGCGACTGTCTTCTTCTAATTCAAAGAAAGAGAGAGAGAGATAGACAACGCCCCGGCAATAAAGAAAGTAAATTATGTTCATCACCACCTGCTCTCAAAACAGTGAAGGAAAACATCGTGAAAAACCATGTCCAAAGGCATGTACTAGAACAAAAATTTCCAAGACATCTGACATCTAGCAACACGCTAGGCCAGCGTGAAAGCGGCCATTACGGCCCACTCCCTCTCACCGAGAGGAGGCTTGTGTCCCAGCAGTGGGCACATTATTGGCTGATTATGATACTTTGCTTCTACAGGGTGTTAGGGTAAACACCGTTATCCTTGAAACCAGTGGTTTGGTTTCATTTGTAGAACGTAAAATCAATGGAAAATTACAACTTTTTTTTAAAGAAAAGCTTCATTTTACCACGAGAGTATTTCACCCTTTCACCCTATGCGCTAGGGCAACGAACTTGCGTCTCAACACGTGCGGGAGGCGCAGGAAGTGACCTGATCGGCCGCGAGCGCGACCCCTCAGTCAATTAGTTGTTTCGCTAGTGAGCACGGTGTCGGATAGAAAAATAAGTTTTTTTGTTGTTGTTAATCGGTCATTTATTTTTATATTTAACCATGGTCAAACCATGGGTAGTTGACTTAAATAAGTGACAACGGTGTTTACCCTTACACCCTGTATTATTATTTATATAAATAAGCAACTATCTAACCCATATACTACTCACACCCACTTATCGTTTAGTTGGAATTCGATTCAATTATATCAGTACATTTGAGCTGATCTTTGAAATAATGTAACGTAGCATCTCGAAGTTCAATAAGTAAGCACACAATTCTGCGAACACCGATTCGATGTTACACTGAAATTTAATCATTAATGTGTTCTTAGAAGGTTTAGCAAGCCTGGCCAAATAGGGTGTAAAGTTCACTCATCCTCTACAGAAAGGGGAGATCCTCCGACCAGACGAGTGTTGTGTCTGGTGGGCAACTGCCCGATGATTGATGTCGGGACGTTGTATATATGCTCCCCGCGGTAAACACTGCTTGCGCGATTCACGATTCTGCATAAAGTCAGCGTGATGCATAGTTCGCATGTGTTGTTCTAGATAACATACTCTTAACAGATTCACCATAATGTAAATACTGTGCTTGAACACTGTATTTTTCATATTTTCAAGCCACTACACAAGGTCTGCCTACCATCACGGAAAAAAGGTGTGAGGATACATAAAGTTCATTAAGACAACAATTAGTTTGAACCGACGACCTCTCGTAAGCCAGTCAGTGGTCCAAAAAATTCGATGACATTGTGACATCCGCCAACCCGCACTGGACCCGCATGGTAGATTATACTCCCTCCCACTCCCTCTCAAAGAGAGGAGGCCTGTGTCCCAGCAGTGGGAACATTATAGGATGATTACGCTCATGCGCTTACTTGATTGATAATTTAATAAAAAATCAAATAGATTTTCTGTCAATATTTCTTTGAAGATTCTTGGTGTAACTACACGCTCAACGCTGTAAAGCGTGGTACAGAATTCCGGAATTAAGTCACACGCCTGACTTCCTAGCGGAGTACATTTAAATAAACGACAGGCGGTGTGTGCACAGAATTAGTAATAATATGTGAATAGTTTCAGATTCTGAACGCTTTGAGAATTGCTTGGGCGGGTTTGAGTGCTTGCAGACGGTTTATTATGTAGTGACTCTGGTGTGAATTTGCAGAAAGCGTACTTTATGAAATTGCAGAAAGATTTACCTTTGGGCTGCCTTTGTTTCTGTGTCCCGGTAAAGGTTAGTTGCCTTACCAGTGTTCCGTGAGAGGTGACTATTGGTCGAGTCAATTAAGACTCTTGTATCTTTACGAATAATGAAGCAAAGACTTCATAGCTTTGATTAGTAGACCCTTCCATTATGAATGTAGCTATCACAGCTAAAATTAGCTTACGAATCTATTTATAATATGCCCAGTTCGGCATTAAAAAAAAAAAACCATTGGTAAGCGAAACGATTCGTTTCTGTTTATAGAAACCGAGCGTATGAGACGCCTTTCTCCTAAAACCAAAAAGAGAATTGCCTTATGTCAAAGTCAAATCATTTATTTCAAATAGGCACATAAAAGGCACTTTTGAACGTCAAAAAAAAACAAAGAAATAGAACTGATTCTAATTGCCCCTTCCAAAAGGAAGTTTTCGTATGGAGAAGAATGGGCAATAAACTCCACCGATACTCTTTTAAAAATGTTTTACAATATTATTTTGTATACTTGAATTATATTATATGTGAAGACGATGCACATACTACTGGATTACTGTACCACAAAAGGTAAAAGTAATTATAAATGGAGCAATGACAAGTAAATTACTCACATATTTACAAACATTGTAAAAGTAAACGATATCACAATATTCCTAACATTGATTAACAAGTAATACTAATAGGTCATTGCATGAGTCTAAGTAATCACAGAGTGTAAAAATCTATGACATACAAATATTACAAAATATACCACTAAGTTAGCAACCAGTTTGATTTTGTCAGACTCTAATTTATCCTATGGAGCAAGACCAGCATGTTTCCAAGCATTCTTATCTTGGATATAATCCTCTATGACTTGGAATAGTCGATGTTGTATTTTGCGAATACGATGATTAAGATTTGGTGTTTATAAAGCAAGAGCATCGGTGGATATTGAAAGGCAAACATGTACATGATGATTTCAATATAAAACTTACCTAAAAAAAAAAAACCAAGCCCATTTCTATTCAAAACCCACAATTCACAAGACAATTCCTGTATTCATGCATTCTGTATGACCTGAATTTTTCGACCAGGTCTGCTTTTTGAAGCACTAGGTATGCATAGGTGAAACACAAAGTAAACAGCGCTCAAAGCGATTGCGGTACTGTGTTGATCCGTTCTGTGTCCGCAGTTATGTACCGAGCTTAATATTTTACGTATGTGTGAGTGGGTGTTATTTGAGAGCAGAGTGACTGTCATGTAAATAACTTTGCTTTGAAATAGATGGAATAATTATTTAAAATTTTATAAAAATCATCAAAAATTGTAGTGACCTCCTGACCTCCTGTTTGTCCTGTTTCGTCCTAATAAAAATGATTTTTTGCACTTGCATAGTGCGAACATGGACAATCGTCGGTTGGTGCCTCATTCCATTTAAAATTGTCTAAGGGCCTCTGCGAGTTGGCGTCAGCCCCCCGCACCCTTCCAAAGGTCCGGGACCCCAAAGTCCCGAGATATGTTAGTTAAAGTTATTTTTATTATGACGAAATGGGACGAAAAGCAAAAATGGCAGAGTAACAGAAAAATCGGGTCAAAGCTTTTGCGAGCAGGTGAACACAAGATTTAAGTAAAAAAAATACATGGCATAACGTTGCTGTTGTGAGTATTTCACGGTATTTTTTTACTTTACAAAGGTACTAAAGTAAGGGAAACTAAAATTGTAAAGAGTTACTATCAACATAATTTATCCGTATATTCACATTCACTCAAATAACAAACTTCATTCTTTGAATGTTATATGAAATGACAAATTGACAAAGGGGGTCAATTAGCTTAATAATTAATTTCTCTGACTGTGTTATCTAAATGTATACAATATAAAATTCATCACCCAATCGTTCGCGCCTCGCTACGTACTCAGATATAAAATAGGCATTCTCGTCATTCCTGCATCTCTTGAATAACTGAGAGAATACCTAGGTACCTGGTCTAGGTAGGTCAAAGTATACGTTTGTGTTTGTACCTAGTGCCCGCACTCCGTTCAAAGCGATGCCTAGAACAGTGGAATGAGGCTAGGTCATCACTAGATTGTAGGCCGATGTTTTGATATTTTGTTTGTATAGTTATAAGGAAGTAAGAATGAGTCGTTATATTATTTTTCTCAAACATGCCTGGAAATTCGAGCATTATTTTTATAACCTTATTCGAGTTAAATCGAAATTACTGTACTGGTAAAAAACAAGTGAATAATTTTATTATTACTATGAAAATCCATAGTCTGTCGTGTTTAGCGGCCAAATAAATTACTATGAAAACTCATATCAGTCTTGTTATTTCAAAATGGAACGAACTTCTTACTTTCAACACATGGCAACCAAGGAGGTATTTTTGTTTTATATAAATTTTGATTTGGCTTCCAAAAAAAAATCTGCTCTTCCCTACATAAATATAAACACGTGTAACGATAATGTGCAAAACCTGAGACACCCCAACTGATTTTTAATTAAATTGACCTATATCAGAGAGAAAAAAAAACATTTAAAAAATTGTAAAGGTTTTATGTGCTGTTTTAGTTTTGGAAGATTCTTAAATAACCCGCGTATGAGAAAATTTAAATTGGTCGACAACATTTTGTTTGTTTACCTATTTTGGCGGGTTTCCGCATTTGTGATGGCTTGACCTATTAATCACACGACACGGCATCTTTTTGAATGAAGATTTTTTGAAAAACGTGACCTATATTAAAAAGTGGTTTAATTGATTCTGCTCGTTATTCTGATCAAACTATTTTCAGGTTTTACGCATTTAGTTAAACGTTGTATGTTCATAGCTCATCAAAATGTAGGGAACAGCTGATTTTTTTTCGATATCAGTAGGTATTGGTCCCATAGTGAAAGTTGTTCATAAAGCTGCGTACAATGACCCCTTAAGAGATTTCGTGTATGGAAAGATACACTAAGGTGTATCTTTTCATACACGAAATAAAGAGTGTCGAGATTCCTAAGAGATTTCGTGTATGGAAAGATACACTAAGGTGTATCTTTTCATACACGAAATCTCTATACGGTGATACAATGATATAATCGGTTGTATTCATTTCCATTTAATTAAACCCAAACCAAATCAATTATTTGTGCAATGAGGTGGAAAAAAAGTTTAGGTGTTATGGTAATAGAAAGAATTTATTTCATTCACCGCGTTATTCCGTCGCCCAAATAATTTCGACAATATTTGTGTTCGAAAAGATATGAGAAGGGTACGTTTTGATTCTTATGACAGTATTAGATTGAATCTTTTATTCCGGTGAAGCTGTGTGGAATTGTGTGTTTCCGTATTTATACAGGGGGTTAGGGTAGACACCGTTATCCTTGAAACTAGTGGTTTGGTGTCATCTATAATATACTTTTTCTATGGGACCAACTATGAAATCGCAAAAAAAAAAAACTGCTGTTCCATACATTTTGTCGATTTAAGTGAACACAAATGTATGCAACATCAGATTTTTTTTTCGCGATTTCAAGTTTGGTCCCATAGAAAAAGTTGTTCAAAATGATGAGTACAATGATCCCTTTTCGGGTTTAGCATAAAGAAAAAATAATGTTGTATAATATTATTTATATTAATATCATAGCCTTCACAAGAAAAAAAAAGGACCTAGCAACAGCCTGGACCATGTTGAGAGACCACCAAATCTAACTCAAACCTCAAAACATTTATTTCAAATAAACCAATTACAGGTACTTTTGAATTGTCAAGGGGTCGGACAGTCAGAAATATGAAGCTAGTTGCCCATTCCAAAGCGTAGTAGGTTCCTATGGAGAAGAACGGACAAGAAACTCCACGGGCACTCTTTTAAATCAGAATATTGTTACAATATATTGGTTACATCATTTATGTTCAAATTATACATGTGAGTAGGTACAATGTAGAGAAACGTGCACGTTAAAAGAGTCCGTAATTAAACGATAAAAAGAAACAAAACAATTCAAAAATTAAAATTTATTAAAATAAGCCGTGGCAGCTAAGAGATGACCAGTCCCTACTGACGGCGCCCGTTCACGAACATGACGCATGGATCAGCACCATTCAGCACAACCATTTTGAAGGGAACTTAATGATCCAACACACACGCCACCACCAGCGAGTCATTAAAGTGACCATGACATACTCTCTGCCGCCAGGGCACATTCAAGTCAATGAAAGACGTACCTAGTAAATGGTAGCTTTAAAGTACTTAGGTAAATACATAGTGCTCACACACATGTGCTATGCAGTTATACAATACTAGGAGATTGAATTTATACAATGTAAAGATAGTTTGTACAATCTTCAGCAGCTCCAACCAAAATTTCGAATGCTAATCAATTAGTTAAGCGACCTGTGGAGCCAAGCATTTTTGTCAGTGATGTAATCCCCCAATTTATAATATGCTTGGCGGCATAGTGTGCATTTTATACAAGATTTAAAATTTGTTTCATTCAATTGGAGTAGGTGGGGAGGTATTTTATTGTAGCATTTTAAACAGTGCCCCATGAAGGATGAGTTTACTTTAGCCAGTCTGAAGCCTGGTTGAACTAATTGGTCCCTATTTCTAGTCCTATAATTGTGTCTTTCACCTCGTTTACTGAAAAGACTTAAATTTTTCCTTACGTACATGATGTTTTCATAGATATATTGACAAGGTATCGTCATGATGTTAATATCTTTAAACAGTTCCCTTAGAGAATCGCGCCTACGGAGGCCATATATTGCTCTGATCGCTCTTTTCTGCAGAATAAAAATAGACTCGATGTCTGAAGCCCGTCCCCATAGTAAAACACCGTAAGACATCACAATCCAACCATCGACCCTGAAAACAAAGACAAAGAAAAACAAAACCCAAAAAACTTGAAGACACTTTATATGCAGTATGTCACACCAATAAGAACAAATAAAGACGTAATAGATGTTTTAAACAGGGGCAGGTGTTCCCCGACTAAGTTTAATTAAATAAACATTTTGCTGAAATTAATTCTGTATATTAATATATTAAAATGGCGACGTAACGGGACAACTTTTAAAATTAAAACGTGGATCGTGTGTTTCACGCTTTGTTTTAAGGTGTCGGCAGGGGTTTAGGTTTAAGGCTTTTAAAAGGAGGCTTTTCTATCTTTAGCGAGGAGGTCGTGGCTAAGGAATAACAGCCGCGCGGGTCGATCCATCAGGTTAAGCTACGCTTTCCAGATTTGGATAGGTGACCATCTTCACATACCGAGACTCCTCCGTGACTCGGAAAGCACGATAAGGCGTTGGTCCCGGCTGTCATTCGTGGATCTACAGTCGTTAAGGGCCGTCAAAATCCCGAAAATCTGGCAACCAGTCTTACCAAGGGTTGTGGAGGTCAGATAGGCAGTCGCTTCAAGTAAAATAATCATGGTATTCAGCTGCATCCGGTTAGACTAGAAGCCGACCCCAACATAGTTGGGAAAAGGCTAGACAGATTGATTGATTTCTATCTTTAGCGTAAATACTGATTCAAATTGTTTAGATGATATTCAGGAATATGTGCCTGTAAAGACAGGCAAATAATAATTTTGTACTTACTGTCAGCATATAATAAGCTAGCTGCGCCCCGCGGTTTCACCCGCGTAAATCTCGATCCCGTAGGAATTTCGTGATAAAAAGTCTTCATGTCCTATTCCAGATCATGGTCTATCCATGTTCCAAATTTTATCCAAATCCGTTCAACCGTTTTAGCATGAAAGCGTATCAAACAAACAACAAACTCACTTTCGCATTTATAATATTAGTTAGGATCATCATCTGCCTAGCCTTTTCCCAACTATGTTGGGGTCGGCTTCCAGTCTAATCGGATGCAGCTGAATACCAGTATTTATAATAAATTAGTTAGGATAAATGAATAAATAATAGGTCTTTACCTATGAAATTGCCGTTTTGTATGAAAAAATTTAAACGAATTTTTTCATGAATTTTTTATTTGTATTAATCGAAGTAATCACCCATGCAATCAATGCATCTTTGCCATCGCAGTGGCAGTTTATTGATGCCCTTCTTAAAGAAATCAGCTGGACGGGAGGCCACAAATTCTTCAAAGGCATTTTGTACTGCCTCTCGGGTATTGAATTTTTTTCCCGCCAAGAAGTTATCCAAATTCTGGAAAAAGTTGTAGTCTGTAGGCGCAAGGTCTGGTGAGTAGGGCGGATGACGGAGAGCTTCCAACCCCAGTTCTTGCAACTGGAGACATTCTTGGAAACCGTCTGCTGTGCAGTATGAGGTCGCGCGTTGTCGTGCAGGAGCAGCGGAGACGAGCGATTGACCAATGCTGGTTGGAGATGCGCCAGCTTCTCCATCATTGTGTTCAGTTCTTCACAGTACACATCTGCAGTAATGCTCACCCCGTTTGGTAAGAAGCTGTGATGAATCACACCGGCGCTAGACCACCAAACAGTGACCATCACTTTTCTAGGGGTAAGTTTTCGTTTAGGGCATTGTTTAGGTGCTGAACCAGGATCCAACCAACTTGCTGAGCGCTTGCGGTTATCAAACAGAATCCATTTTTCATCGCAGGTAACAATGCGGTTCAAAATTCCTTCATTTGTGTGTCTGTTGAGCAGTGCAAGGCACGTCTCGACGCGTACTTCGCGCTGGCGATCATTGAGTTCGTGGGGCACCCATTTGTCAAGCTTTTTTACCTTGCCAATTTGAAAGCTGCTGCTAATTCAGCCGTAGATTGTGTATCATCAGCTTCCACAATCGCCTTTAATTCGTCATTGTCGACCAAAGTCTTCGGACGACCGCGAGGTTCATTTTTCAGGTCGAAATTTCCAGAACGGAAGCGAGCAAACCAATAAAAGGTGGTGCGTTGGTTTGTAGTGTTAGCTCCGTAAACGTCGTTGATGTTGCGTGCCGCTTGTGCCGCGTTGCTGCCACGACGGTACTCATATTCCATAATTACTCGAATTTTTAACGTATCCATGATGACGAAAAAGATTGAAATGCGATGAAAATGTAACACTAATCAATAAAGAAATGACTACTTTTGGAAAAAAAAAACCATGTTTTAAAAATAAAATTAATTTGAAATTAGAATTCTTAGCCAAACTAAAATTATTTTGATTTGAAATGGCCAGTACTGCAGAACGGCAATTTCATAGGTAAAGACCTAATAGATAAATATAGATTCTATCATCAATCCCTCACAAAAACGTGAAAATTACGCCACTTTCACTGCTGGCTGTTTATTGTTAAAGTACTTTTTACAACAAACGGAGCTTTGTGAAACTTATACTGAGGTACCTCCCCGTAATGTTTTGAAAGTATAAGGTTTTAGTCACGTATTTATTTCGGGTGATTCCAATTAATTTCGATCTCCAAGGGAGCCTCAACGGTGCCGCTAGTAGTTATAAGAAACGCCCATATCAAAACTGAGAGGTTTCTAATTTCAAGGTCCCAATGTTTTCACAAAGATACTGATCGTAATTTGCGTTATATCTCGCTGAATATTAAACGATACACTATTAGCAATATATTTACCACAACCTTTAATATAATAGTTCACGTTTATAATGAAACATGTTGTGTTCCAATATCGGTTCACCTTTATCTACAAACCCCAAGAGAAATTTGTGAGTAGATCAGATTGAGCTTATTATCAAAGTAGGCATAAATATTTGATAATAGATAAATGGAATTTCTCTATTAATATCTATTGGTAAGATATTTAATATATTTGGCCCGAATTTTTGTGAAACGTGACTGCTATTTAAAGAAATTACTATCTTTTACGTGGATATGAAATTAGAATGAGACAGGGGAAAAAAAGAGCTGTCTTTAGAGTACGTTTTCTCACTCTGCCTGTTAGGTGCGCGCGGTTGCTTCAATTATATCGCGAAGTTATTTAAGTAGAAGTAATTATTTCTGTAATCCAAAGAATTACGTAATTGGTAAATTAAGTTTCGATTATCTATCAGGAAAAGTTACTTGGAAAAATTCCTTGTTCGTTTTCATCGACATTCTTAGAAACGAAACTCCTTACAATTACATAATATATCAATTTGAATAGTAGGTACAAAATTCCACAAAAGTCTTTGTGCCTCTTCATAAGTGATCCATACAATTTCCAGTCGGAACTATACGGACAGGGATACGTCACCGAACATGAGTAATTTATTAACTTTATGTTGCCAAAACATGTTTACGTGTATCCTGAATTACGTAAATAGAATCAGGCTTCAGTATTTATGTCTGTGTGTTTTTTTTTATAAAGGTGCGTTCACACTTTGAGCATTATTTATTTGTTTTATTTGGTACACCAACAGTATTATTAATACCTACAAAGAATTAATAGAAAACAATAATAAAATAAAAGTGCCGTTATGTATGCCTATTACAGATATACGCAGCATTCACAATTTAGAAAGTAAAACTTCACGAGGTTGTGAAAATTATTTTGTAAACAAAATATTTAAAGCAAATTGAAAAGAGCGTGGTAACACTACCAGCAGAATTAACGTCTGTCGGGGTCAAAAAGTCCCCGAGTGGCGACAACGTACTGGAAGGCGAATGGACTTCACATAAGAAATGACCTGGTAAAGATCGTGGGGATCCGATGTATGCGTCCAACACAGGACCAGTCCTTGCTATCTTTTGGGTAGAGCTGTGTCACTAGCGGATGTATTTCGAGTGAAAGACGCAAAGAAAGATGAAGAAGAAGAGTGTGAAGAGAGAAGAGTCTTTCAGTAATGGTTGGAACTTGTGAGCTTTGTAAATCTCATTACACGTTACCTTAATTGTTTTTGTAGCCAATAACACATCACGGTATTACTTGCAATGTGGACGCACCCTAAAATGTTTCTATTACGCTTATATTAAAAGGAATTGTTAAAGCTAATGGAATGAATTCCGGTACAATACAATACAATATTGTCAGTTTTTATTATTCGTTCATGGAATTTATTATTACCTTTATCATAGTTGTTTCCGTTCTTGTGAAAGGCAACTGTAAAATAATGGTAACAATTATAGTGTAACTAACTGCGCCCCGCGGTTTCACCCACGTTAGTGTTGATCCCGTGAGGATATAAGTATCCTATGTCCTATTCCAGGTCATGGTCTACCCATGTGCCAAACTTCATCAAAATCCGTTCAGCCGTTTTAGCGCGAAAGCGTAACAAACAAACAAACTCACTTTCGCATTTATAATATTACTAGCACTTTGCCCGCGGCTGCGCCCGCGTAGATGTCGGTTATTATATACTAAAACCTTCCTCGAGAACACACTCTATCCATTGCTGAAAACAGCATGAAAATCGGTGCAGTAGTTGTTGAGTTTATCGCGAACAGACAGACGCGGCGGAGGACTTTGTTTTATAATATGTAAGGATATTAATATTATAGTTTGGGTAGTTAGGTTGTTATTGATTGTTATTTTTTTGTCCACATTAATTAATGATAATATTAAGAAGAAAGTGCCTCTTACCGACATAGTGCGAAGAACTGCAAGTGGCATATTGCTTGCAGAACAAAGATGGTCGTTGGAATTCATGCAAAATCGAAAATTTGCGTAAATTACCGAAAATTTCTAAAATCGGGGCTTCTAAGTCAAAATAATAGCACATACGTCCCTAATCAATTACATTAGGGTAACCAAAGGACTTATTTCAACAGTCTTAGAGCATATGTTTCAGACCTCGTGTTGTCAAGAAACTTTAGTTCTTAACTTGGGTTCAAACTTGAGTATCAGTGTTAGCTAACCCAAGTATAGCAATTAAGTATAGGGTTCGCGTGAACTACTTATTTATGTACTAAGTTTGGTCTAGTTATGTTCAATGCTATCCTGTTATTTGTAACTATGCCGTAACTAAGGGTAACAGGAAGAGAAATGATCTAACTTACGGTGAAGGAAAATTTGGTATAGAACTATTTATTTCCTCTAGTTTGAGAATTTTCCCCGGTAGGTAGGTATTGTTGAAACTATACCTATCTAGGCAATAGCATGCTGAATTATTTAACATATCGGTGAATTAATTTTTAAGGAAATTGACTACCATCTTAAATTAGTCATTTTGATTTCAAATTGTCCCTATATTCAAAAGACGACTGTCAAAGAATGACAGGAGTGATTTGATTAAACGGACAATTTATTTTCAACTAACTGCACCCCGCGGTTTCATCCGCGTTTGTCTCGATCCCGTGGGAATATCGAGATAAAAATTATGCTATATTCATTCCAGGTCATGGTCCACTCGCGTGCCAAATTTCATCCAAATCCTATCAGCCGTTTTAGCGTGAAAGTCTAACAAACAAACTCACTTTCGAATTTATAATATTAGTTAGGATAATAAGAAAGCTCTAAATATTTACTGTTTTCATAGCTTGGTAAAAATATATGTTTGGATGAAAAAAACAAAAAGGAGCCCCTACCAGCAGTTGAAAATTAACTGGACTGGGAAACAGAATCATATAAGGAAACTGAACAAGTAAAAAAAAAGTAATAAAAACTAAAACCCAACTACGACTAAAAAGATATAAACAAGACACCACAGACAGATAAATTAAAATCCGGATTCACACGTAATCTGTTCGATTTATGCCCTAACACGTGTGACTCCGGATTTTTAATTTATCTGTCTGTGGTGTCTTGTTTATACCTTTTTAGTCGTAGTTGGGTTTTAGTTTTTATTATTATTATTTTTAATTCTTTTGGGGTTATAATATATATATATTTGAAATGTGCTCATTAGCCCTTTCATTTGATACCCAATATGGTACGATTAAATAATGTTTTTTTAATTCCTGACTTTATGTCCTCTAGAGGGCGCCATTTTTTAAGGCCTATAACCAGCGGACGATCAAGACGCTTCCAACGATACCTCACTTGTCAAATTGTGATGAGTGGTTTAGAAGATATAAGGGAAAAGATGAACATACATACATACATAGCTGTCAAAATCATAACCCTCCTTTTTTCTTCGCCGTAGTCGGGTAAATATAGCAATTCTCATATTGAACAAAATAATAAGGGCGTTTATTAGGCCGATATTATAATAAATGAACAACTATCTCTTCGTTACGCCATATATTTCCTGTATCAACATATTGCGAACCAACTCTAATTAACACCGCTGGGAAAAGACCTTCCCGGATGCTTCCTCATTCTAATTATAATAATTACAAGTATCTTACACGTGGAGCCATCTCACTAGCACAAATTAATTCAAATATGACTTCATATTATGTATGTACCAACTAACATTACATATAGATAGATACAACAATGGCGTCGCGTCTATAATTAAATTCCAAGGATAATATATCAACTGTATTGTTGTGATAAGATTTGCATTAGTAATTGAACAAGGAGTTTCTATATATAGCTATAATTATAGTAGAATCGATGGCATCGGCATCGCAAAGACCGATGTTAGTCATAAGTACGAAAAAATAATGAACATAGCTTTTGTCTACATGGTTGTTCATTTCTGGGTAATATTATGTCTTGGAAACAAGTTGTTGCTCGTTAAAACGAGGATTTCCATTTACTAACATCAAAATAAATCTACATTTCTCTTACAGCTAGTGATCTACATTCAAAAACTCACTCAGGCATGTATTAGAAACAGATTATATTTCGTACATATCCTTTCAATGATGTAGACAAAATAACACAATGTTGACTTGAAGTGTAAGCGATCCTTCTACAGATTGAGTTATAATATGATCCGAAACCTATTGTCGGAACCTCGCATATCAAATTACATTTCGCTTATTAGATTAATTAATAGAACATTAGTAACACAATAATTAATTTATCTATACGTATGGAGAATTAATCATAAAAGCGGTGGTAACGTAATGGTGGAGACGAAAGAATGGGAGGAGAGGTCTTGAGTTCAAGTATTCGTTGAACTATAACTATTTTTTTCTTTTTCTTTTAAAAAAATGCTCGTGTAAGGAGCTCGTGGCTAAGTAATAACAGCCGCTCGGGTCGATCCATCAGGTTAAGCTACGCTTGCCGGGGTTGGTCCGTGAATGGGTAACCAATTTCACATACTGAGACTCCTCTGTGCCTCGGAAAGCACGTTAAGCTGTTGGTCCCGGATGTCATTTGTGGATCTTTGACAGTTGTTACGAGTCGTCAGAAGCCCGAAAATCTGACAACCAGTCTAACCAAGGGGTATCGTATTACCCAGTTACTGGGTTGTGGAGGTCAGATAGGCAGTCGCTCCATGTAAAATACTGGTATTCAGCTGCATCCGGTTAGACTGGAAGCCGACCCCAAAGTAGTTGGGAAAAGGCTAGGCAGATTGATTTTTTTTCTTTTAGATATAGTCATTGAATAGACATAAAAAGAACTACAAATTTAATGCGAGCTTAACAAATAATTTAGTAGCTAAACACCACAATCAAGTCGAGTTCGAAACCATTCTTTTAAATACGTAAGTAAATAAGCATTACCACTTTTGCACCAACAATGAAATTCAGCAAATTGTAGAGTAAAACTTCTGAATTTACCAATAAAAATCGAAACTATAAAAATGTTTTCAAACCAACTCTATTAATTCGGGCGGGTGCTTAAAACACGTCAGTTGGCAATTTAATTTCAGTTTCATAATGGGAAATGTTTCCTTGCTAATATATTTTGGGAGTGTATAATCAAATTAATGTTATTTTTTTGTGTGGGCAACCGAATAGAGGTAAATCCCGACTGAATTATTTTATCTTTGCCATTTTTGTTCTTTCACCAAAAAAAAAAAAGATATAAAGTACACACTTACAAAAGTAGCCAAATGCCTCTTATTCAACCAATAAAAGAAATATGTTTTTTTTAGGCATAAATTAAAATCCACGATTCTTGGAAACTTTGTAAATTCTTATATTTTACTGGATTTCTCCAGTTCATTATAAAAAAGTATAGGTTAAGAAAAAAGGGGAATAAGTTTTTACTTCACTGTAAGCCCAACTTCATTATTAACGCCAAAAAGATATCGCTTCTCGCATTTAAAGACGAACTTTATTCATCCGTGTCGTATGAATCCTTTAAAAATCAGATTAAAACCTTCTTTTCAACAAAAGAAGAAATCCAAAAAATAAAAAACATGTTTTCCAGCTCCACTCGAATAACGACTTAAAACACAAACGGTCCTCATCTTAAAATATATTTTTCTTTTAGCAAAAATTTTACGGAACTCTTATTGAATGAAAATCCTCGTGAAGAACTCTCTGATGTTTTTTCTGGGATCTTGGCGGTTTAGCTCCGTATTGTAAGCGAGAATCTTAAATCTGGTGCTGTGAGTACAGAATTAATGTAGAGGCCGTCGATATAATGGGTGTTGAGTACTCAGATAAAATGGTGAAATTTTCGTGTTTTTAACATACTTCAAAAGGTCTTTGATCATTTCCCTTTCTTCATATTATTTTTATTTTTATTTATATTCATAATTATTTTTATTAATTTAAGTAAGTAAGTAGTTGTATTAGGTACATTGTATATAGTTAGTAATAAATAAATAAACAAAAAAAAACTTCGAAGGAAAGGTTAAAAAAATGGAGAAGGTTCTCAATTTGCTATTTTATTTTTGTTACCTCAGAACTCCGTCATATAGAAATAGATTTGGATTTTTTATATTTTTTATACGAGAGAATATACCTAGTTTCAGATTGATCCCATAAGAATTTAATCATGTTCTGACCAGTGGTTTTTGAGTTAGCTTCAATAATACGTACTTTTTCCTCTTAGTATGTTGATTAAATTAAAATAACTTCCAGTCAATCAGTACAAGTCAGTACAAAAAAAACCTGCTTCCATTAAAAACACTACATAGTGAAAAATTACTTTAAACACTTTTTCTTTAATTAATTTAGTATAAGACTTTTAGTTAGATTTCTGTATTTATAAACGTGTCTAAGTGAATTTATAATGATAAATAGGTATAAAGAAACACTTTTCAAACAATTTCGAAAAATGACATCGTTTATATTTTCTGGATTGAGCTTGTCCTTACACCGTACCAAAAAGAAACTTGAATACTTCAGGTCCGTTGATTCACGCCGAGTGCACTCCTTTAGCCAAGCCCTCTCAAGATTAAATCCCGAAACAGAAATCACGAGAAGGCTCACAGTTCGGGAGCCTGGACACATTTTCTCCGCTGTTTTGATTAATGACTCTCTTTTAAACGCCTTTTATTCTTTGAAACGCTCCCCACGGCACTGTTTAAATGTCAGAGCATTTGCTTCTTTGAACCTTTTCTTTGCTCCTTAATTAAGCGCTAGCTTGAAGCGTGAAAGTTTTAATTGAAGGTCAATTTTTTTTTGTTCTTCTCAAAAAAGATACGTTTTGTCCTGTTTTGGGAGGATTTTGAGATCTGAAGACAGGTTAATGAATTTTTACGGGATAAAAATAGAAATGTGATTAGAGGATTCGTTTTTGTAGTTTCTGGATCTGGCACTTAAATAATTTGCATTACATTTTTTTTTTTAATCTTTGCTCATTGTCGTACTAATCTATACACTAGTAGTCGCTATAACGGTGGAGTTTCTTGCTCATTCTTCTCCATACGTAAACTACCTTTTGGAAGGGGCAACTAGAATCAGTTCTATTTCTTTCTTTGCTTTCACGTAAAAAGTGCCTATAATGTGCCTATTTGAAATAAATTATTTGACTTTGACTTTGACTTTAGTATTAGTTCCGTCTAGTTTAATAGGTACACCATATTGCTGGCTTTTATCACCCGATAGTTAAGTTTGATCGCCAATCGGGATGAGAATATATGGGTGTACGCGCGTTCACCAACTAATCTAACGGCCAATAAAGTAGTCAAAGGAGTGAACTTGATAAACTAATGGCTGATAGTCACAGCGGAATTAACTACTAAACGAGGCATTTTCATAAATGTAGATCAATCAATCTGTCTAGCCTTTTCCTCACTATGTTGGGGTCGGCTTCCAGTCTAACCGGATGCAGCTGAATACCAGTATTTTACATGAAGGGACTGCCTATCTGACCTCCACAACCCAGTAACTGGGTAATACGATACCCTTGGTTATGCTGGTTGTCAGACTTTCGGGCTTCTGACGACTCGTAACGACTGTCAAAGATCCACAAATGACAGCCGAGACCAAAAGCTTAACGTGCTTTCCGAGGTACGGAGGAATCTCGATATGTGAAAATGGTAACCGATCCACGGATCAACCCCGGCAAGCGTAGCTTAACCTGATGGATCGACCCGTGCGGCTGTTATTACTTAGCCACGAGCTAAATACTTTCATAAAAGTAGATGCACATTTCATAATTACCAAAACATCCTAATCCTAACTTAATTATAAATGCGAAAGTGAGTTTGTTTATTTTGTTTGTTACGCTTTCACGCTAAAACGGATGAACAGATTTGAATGAAATTTGGCACATGGGTAGACCATGACCTGGAAAAGGACATATCATACTTTTTTTTGTCCCGGTATTTCCACGGGATTGTGACTTATGTAGGTGAAACCGTGGGGCGCAGATAGTCCATACTAATATTATGAATTCAAAAGTAACTCTGTCTGTCTGTATGTCTGTATGTTACCTTTTCACGCCTAAACCAGTGAACAAATTTCGACAAAATTTGACAAGGAGATAGATGGCATCCTGGGGAAGGACATAGGCTACTTTTTATCGACATACCACGCGGGCGAAGCCGCGGGCGGAAGCTAGTAATAAATAAACATCAAAAGTAGACTCAATGAAGGAAAAAGTTAAATTAAAATACAAAGAGTTGACTGATCATAAACTTTCAAATTAACTGTCCTATCAACAAGTAAAATTCCAATCAATCCTACCAAACGATGGAGAATTTATTAAGAAATACTACGACGAATCAAAGTGAGAATAACTTCGACCTAAATAAGATCTAAATTCGAAGTTGAAATCGATAACAAAGAAAGTTCTTTAAGCCAACAATTTCGTTACAATTGAAATATTGGAAGCCAAAACCAACATCAACAATCCTTTACGAAAATACAAAAAAAACCGGCCAAGTGCGAGTCGGATTCGCGCACGAAGGGTTCCGTACCATTATCTATAAAACGGCAAAAAAATCATGTCTGTTGTATGGGAACCCCCTTAAATATTTGTTTTATTTTAATTTAATAATTTAACTATTTATGCACACACATATAAATACAGACAACAAGAAAGGAACAGAAAAATTTGTACAAAGGCAATGCTTATTTCTAAAGAAATCTCTTCCAGCATACCTGCGATAGGAAAGTAGATAGAAGAGATGTAGACACCGTGTGTAAGAGTAGAAGAGAAACAAAATACATAAAATAAGAAACAATTCACTAATTTAAATATAAACATCCAATAATTATTTATTTTAAAGTGAATATATAACTAAATATTCTGTGAATATTTCAAGCGTCTACCTGTAATTGCCGTTATCAATATTGGGCAAAAACGAGCAGAAAAATCACGTTTGTTGTATGGGAGCCCCCTTAAATATTTATTTTATTCTGATTTTAAGTATTCGTTGTTATAGCGGTAACAAAATTACATCATCTGTGAACATTTCAGCTGTCTAACTATCGCGGTTCATGAGATACAGCCTGGTGACAGCAGAGCCCTAGTAATAGGGTCCGGTTTTACCCTTTGGGTACGGAACCCAAAAAATCTATACAGTCACTTTATTTACGAAAGTCAACGCGTTTATTGAAAACCCTGTGAGAAGACTCAACCGATAATTGCTTTTCCATCCACCATCGGCTTTTTGTTCGTCGCGACATTACCCAGACGCCGAATCAATTCTTGCCGAGGTTAATTTATTTATTAGCATATAGAGAGAATTTTCAAACAGCTCCTGTAAAGAATCGGCTGGTTTTATAGGAAAAATGAAGGTCTTTTTATCATGTTTAATTTGCAGCTTGATTTGTATTTCTTTGCTTTTCGAGAGTGGCATGGATAATTGAATCAATCACAACGTCCTTCAAAGAACTTGGTTTTAAGACAGAGGTCGTTTTAAGACAGAGGTCGTTTTGCATAAGGATGTAATTTTGTATAAAGCAATGAATTCAGAAAAAGTTAAGTAACAACGTGACTGTCTAAAAAACTAAAACCCAACTACGACTCAAAAGGTATAAACAAGACACCACAGACAGACAAATTAAAGATCCGGAGTCACACGTGTCAGGGCATAAATCAAACAGATTACGTGTGACTCCGGATCTTTAATTTGTCTGTCTGTGGTGTCTTGTTTATACCTTTTTAGTCGTAGTTGGGTTTTAGTTTTTATTACTTTTTTTTTTTTTAATTCTTTTGAGGTTTTAATATATATATATTGGAAATGTGCTCATTAAGTCTTTTCATTTGATACCCAACATGGTACGATTTAACAATTTTTTTTTTTTAGTTCCTTACTTTATGTCATCTAGAGGGCGCCATTTTTTATTTAATGTAACGTCACATAGCCTATAACCAGCGGACGATCAAGACGCGTCCAACGATACCTCATTTGTCAAATTGTGATGAGTCGTTTAGAAGATATGAGGGAACAGATGAACATACATACATACATACATACATACATATATACATACATACATACATATATACATACATACATACCGGTCAAATTTATAACCCTCCTTTTTTCTTCGCCGTAGTCGGGTAAAAAAGAAGCTACCGATATATTTTTTAGTCCAGATTTTTCACTAGTCAGGTTAGTTTTATTTTAAGAATAAAATAACACATTTCTGTACTCCTAAATCGACCCATTGCAGCCCTGCATTTTTTGTAAAACGTCTTTACACTTTATGGTCGGGGGAACAATGTCATCAAAATAATGGCCAGTATTTCGGCTTCAAAAGTGCATCAAAACTTTTGCTTGATTTCACCATTATTTTATTGTTTTCGACCTCTTTAACTTACATGAAAATGCAAGGTGGCACGATTTAGGAACCAGGAGTGTATTTTTCGCAGTTTGACATATTGCTCTATGTCTACAAACGCTGTGAAATCGCAATATTTATTTCTCAGTTTTATACATTTTTTATTCAAAAGTATTCAGAAAATTGAAAAATCAGCGCTTATTTGATCAAAGGAAAATTAAAAATGTCATTTAATATTTATCAACATTTTGACGGCACTTTGACGTACCTGCTGTATTAAAGCGTTTTTATTTCCTTGTTTTATGTGATGTAAATATGAATCTTTATTTTATTATCATTTTGCGAAATGCTGCATTAATACCGACGTATGCTTTCAACGTTTGTTAATTTAATTTCATAAAATGTTTTCCGTTCATGGAATTGAAAGTTGTTCGTTCCGACCTATTAAAGCTACCAAAGTTACGTCGGCTACATAAAAACAAACATTTTACAGGTGTGGGTTTATTTTTATTCCAATTATTTATTTTTTATATAAAACATCAAAAACCCAGAAGATCAAAGCTTCGCATTTAAATTCTCTGAACCCTTCCTCGTTTCAAATCTGAATGTTGTTTTTAGGGTTCCGTACCCGATGGGTAACAGAACCCTATTACTAAGCCTCCGCTGTCTGTCCATTTGTCTGTCGGCGGTCTGTATGTATGTCATGATCTGTAATAGATAGTTGAAATTTTCAAAGATTTTGTGTTTCTATTGCCGCTCTAACAAATAATAAATAAAGTTAATAATTAAAGGGGACCCCATACAAGAAACGTCTTTTTTTCGGTGTTTTTAGCACAATGTTAATATGGTACGGAACCGTTCGTTTGCGAGTCTGACTCGCACTTGACCGGTTATTTGATTTACATACATCATGTTTTGTTTGATATTTTGAGCAATTAAATACCAATCGACATTTTTAAAAACCCGTTTCTGAATTAATAATTTTAAGTTGAAAAATTTTCGAACTCTAACAATGAACATTACATTTTTCTGCGAAAATAGTATATTATAATCATACATTATAAAAATTATACTGTAATATATAATAGTTTATATATTACAGTATAATTTTTTTGGTGAACGAATATCCATGAATATCACGCACTATATAGTCTAAAGTGAAAAAGATGCTAATGCTTGACAAGTTCTTAACTTAAAATCTCGATTCACAAAACCGGGTGTTAGGATCACAATAACTTGATACCCAACATTCACTAACCTAGCTGTCCGAAGGCTGACATTTCGAAATACGAAAACAATAAAAGACGTAGCACGAATATTGTTTCGCACAAAGATATTCGCAGGAACGTCTGGCCCACCTTCCGTTTCCTTCAGGAAATATCCCTATTGTTACATCTGATCCACGGAAGGGATTTCAGGGCTTACCCTCGCCTTTTTGTGAATGGAATTTATTATGTTATAATTTTTGCGTTTAAGGGGGAAATTAAATTTCGGGGTGCGCCCCCCGTGATGTATGAAAACTGAATACAATTTCGGTTCACATTTTGAAGGAAATGTCAAACATCATTTTGGGGATTTAGAGAAGGAAGGTTCTTGATAAATTTGGGTTCGAAGACGGCCGTAACGGCGAAGGTTACGTAATCCTAAGTAGTGTAAATTACTTAGGTTGACTGATGTAAAGTTTAGTGCGGTCTGTTATAGTTAAACCTACGATTAATAGCCCGGATTACTATATTAGCAAATGATCCTATTACCTTAGTTAATGATTAGGTATCTGTCTAATAGCGTTGTAATAGTAGTGCGTATATATTGTTTTGAACCATAGAAAATGAAGAAGAAGGAACTAGAAATACATTCAAGACATGATACTGATAAGGAACGCTAGAAAGCTAAGAAAAAAACATTAATGGGGCTTAAAACGGCCACTTTGGCAGAATCATAATAGGAAAATATTGTGAATCATCGTAATATGTCACAAATTGAAAATTCATAGTATGATCTGCGTGCAATTCATATTACGAAGTAACTCATCCGATTTGCAGTTTTCTATGGAGATTCGTAAAACAGTTCACACACTTATGAACAGTTACAGTTATGAATTGCTTTTGTGTCAAATTAGAGGCTAATGACAGTTGCTTACGTGGCCGTTTTGAGCCCCAAGATTTGAAAAATGCATCAAAAATATCACCGATACTAAGTTTACACAATAAAAGATAAAAAACCGCTTACAGACTTAAAGAAAATCCTTTTTCATAATAGCACCATAACGTAGAAACTTCATAACAAAGTTAAAAGTGTGAAGAGCCCAACTGAAACCTATTTCTTTCCAATGCCTATTACTAAACAAATATTTGTTCGGAAACAGGAGCAAACCCGCGAACATGGAACTAAGTTTTTTATTCAACAGACAGGAGTAGAGTACGTATGCAGGGGAACGCCAAAGTTCTGCACTACGTATAAAGTAAATTTAAACTTCGGATGCGTCTGGTACACAGTGTATTGGCGCGAAGTGAGGAAAAATACGTTGTGTATATCTTGAGATGTATCGGCAGAAGTTTTGCGGGTGTTTTAGATATCTTAAGACTTTCTTTCTCTTGTGAGTTTTAATGTTAGAGATACTTTTCATATTGTTGCAGCTGAAAAATGCAAGAGATTTTTCATACATAAAATACTAGCTGCGCTACACGGTTTCACCCACATAGGTGTCAATCCCGTAGGCATATTGGGATAAAAATTCCAATATGTCCTAACTCAGGTTATGGTCTATCCATGTGTCACTTTCGCATTTATAATATAGCATAGTTAGGATTATAATAAATACATAAAAAAACATAAACACATAAAAATACCAGCATAACTCGGGCGACTTTCCACATACGTACGTTATAACGTTGAATACTTGAGTTACTTGGGTTTATATTAACAATTTCAGTTGAAGTAAGGTTTATCATCAAGAGGAAAAATAAAAAAAAACACTATACTGATAATTTTCTTATAGGTAGGTAAGACAAACAAAGCAGTAAAAAAAAAAAAACTAGTATTTCCTCCTTCACCACATACCTTAGTTTCATCTTACAGCATAAAAAGAAAAAGTAAAGCTAGCAGTATTTATTGCATCTGGAAACTACACAGCTGCAGATACCACAGATAATAATAATAAATGTTGCAAATCCAGAACCACTTGATACAATTTTCCACAATTTCTCTTTCAATTCCACAGTCACAATAAAATATGTAAATTAAGCATTTTTTTTTACCCCCAAGCACAGTTCTTTGGACGAGGAAATCTTTTGAGTCTGGTTAACAAGAAAATGGAGCGCTGAATCTCGTTATCTTCATGTCCAATCAATTATGGGTGGTAGCAGAAAAAGTTAATTGCGTATTTATTGCTGTATTATTCATAGCTGAAGGCTCTTGTCGTTTTCTGTTAAGACGGTATAATTCTATCGACCATTTCTTTACTGGCTACTGAAATAAACCAAAAGGTACCGAATTTACCTACCTAGATTTTACATGAAGGCAGTGAAATATAAGCCTATTAAGATCGAGTAAAATAATGTGGCAACAAGATGCTAAATCATAGGATACATGGCTAATGGCCTGGCATAAAATATATCTGGTGTAACTAAAAATGTGCGTGAAAAGAACAACTTTTTCTCTCATTCGCAAAACGCAAACGAACAAAAGAATCGAAAAGCTCCAAAAAAATTGAACAAAAAAACATTTAGCTTTTGTTCTATACAAAGGCTCAATTTTTGCAGCACTAAATTCTAGTCGGATCCAACAAGGAGAAGTGAGATAAGTTTAAAATTCTATAAAAATCATTTGTACGAGTGCGCACAAATCCGGATTCTACGTTCCGGACTGTAAGAGTGAATGGAAATCGAGGGGAAAACAACGCGCGTTCGGGCGGAAAGGATTTTTCTGATTCGTATAGAAACTTCGTACGTAAGTTGGGGTACAGGTGCACACTTGCGATTAGTCGGAGATATATTATTTTGGATAGCTTTTAAAGCTAAAATAATAAAAGGTACGTTAAGGAAGATAAGTTACAAAAAAAAAACTACATCTTTTTCCCATAGATATTGTAAAAGATGGTATTTTAGAAGGATATAAAAAGGAGTAGCCAGTTTTATAATACAAATACCTACAACGTTTTAATTTTTACTATCAATCAATCAAAACGATACGTTCATTTTTATAAAATTTAATTAAAAATTTTGATACATAAATAAAAAATTGCATTCGACGAACTAGTCGCAAGCCAAAATCGCCCGTTTACATCAACACTAGAACCGGACCCCATTCGTTCGTATTGCGAAAATGTTGATTTGATTCGATTCTAACGAAACAAAATGAAGTTTGGAAGCTCTTTCTTCCCGTGAAGTAATTGGATTAATCACTCGCACTCGATAATCCTATTGGGGTTGAGCTTTCCTTTTATTTAACTCTGAGTTGTAAATTGGATCTTTTACGTGAGAGTCGTATACCTACGTCTTATCTCGTTGTCTTTTTTCGGTTTGAATTTCCTGCTTTGTTTTTTAAATTAAATGAAATTGTTTATTCTGTAAATAGGATATTAGAATCACGTTTACACGTCATATTATAAAATAGTAAAAATAAGCTAGATGAAATCGGCGTTCCTATCTGACTACTATGAGAAGGCCGATTTTCCATTATATCAAAATGTCACAATGCTTAGCAGAGCTGCAGCTCAATCCCATGCTTTTTAGGGTTCCGTACCCAAAGGTTAAAACGGGACCCTATTACTAAGGCTCCGCTGTCTGTCTGTCAATCCGTCTGTCACCAGGCTGTATCTCATGAACACGTTAGACATAGTTAGACATGATATTAGATAGTTATTACATAGTTGACATTTTCACAGATGATGTATTTCTGTTGCCGCTATAACAACACAAAAAAAACAGAATAAAATAAATATTTAAGGGGGCTCCCAATCTCCCATACAACAAACATGTTTTTTTTGCCGTTTTTATACATAATGGTACGGAACCCTTCGTGCGCGAGACGGACTCTCACTTGGCCGGTTTTTTTGTCTTCTAAATAATCTAATATTTATAGTACCCTTTTTTACAAAGTTTGGTTATAATACAGCTTTTAAATCGTTTAATGGGTAATTTTCGAATGTCAATGGGAAGTTTGTTATAAAAGGTTAAACGAGTGCCATGTACAGCAAGATTGTGTTTATTTCATTTTATTTCAGTACCAATTAAAAGAAAAAAATATGAAAGATGTAGATATCCAAAATTATCAAGGTTGTCAACTCTTCTGTCTGTTCTGAAAGTAATTACTTTTTCCCCGAGGCTTTCCTTGAAGACCTGCCAGGAAATAATCTAAAATGAAAAAATTCCACTACCTAATTCACAACGACCATTTCGGCTTGACCTCTTTCCCGTACGTGTTACAAAAGTAGCGAGAGACCAAGTTGTTTCAAAAAGTTTGGTATAAAAAAGTAACTAAATTGTTTCTTTAGTTCTTTGTTGTAAAAGCTTCTAGGAGCCTAGCCTACTTTTCTCTCTCCGCGTTCTTCGAAAACGTTTTCTGCATTCGGCAACTTACTGCAGTGAAATTGTATTTGGTACTTTTCTGTATTACCTAATGTAAGAGTACATTAGATTTACGGCAAGTAAGGGGTTAGTTGCAGAATACTGTTATTATTGTATTAGCTATAATTTATACTTAAACTGTAAGAAACTTATGCTCAGTGATAAATTACGTGAAGCTGGTACATCATCAAACATAGGTGAGTACAAAATCTACGTACTTATCATTACTTTGCTGGAAATAATAATTGTAAATACCTAACTTTAATGTTGACCCGCGTTTCACAGTTTTTATTTTTTAAATTATTGACTCTTTATTAGCTTCCGCCTGCGGCTTCGCCCGCGTGGTATGTCGATAAAAAGTAGCCTTCCCTGGGATCCCCTCTATCTTCTTGCCAAATTTTATCGAAATCCGTTCAGTGGTTTAGGCGTGAAAAGGTGACATACAGACAGAGTTACTTTCGAATTTATAATATTAGTATGGATTGCCATCCATACTAATATTATAAATTCGAAAGTAACGTCTTTTAGGTCATGAGCTATCCAAATATCCCAAAATAATTGGCCTAGGTTTTAAGGAGGAGGCGATGCAATTGCTGTTACAATGTCTATTAGATTTTCGAGTATTTATCGAGTATTTAATGAAGAGAACTTTTCTACACTAGAAAGAGCATTTGAATCAATATTGTCGAAAATAAAGCACAAACGAACAACTGTTCAACCCAAATCGAACCAACATAATGAACAATCTTTGAACGAATGGAACTCAAAAAACAACGTCTCTCTCAAAGGCCAACAAGTTGTTAATACTGAACTTTCTAAATACTAATAGTAAGAGACAAACAAACCTGGGAGCATAGTTCGACACATTCTCTTGAACTAACTGAATGGAAGTCGGGACAACAATGGGAACAAGTTGTGCTAACTTTAATTTTGTCCTTCAACGGCACATTTTTACTTGTTTCACAAAGCTTTTTTCGCCTGAAGAAATGTTTTTATGTGTTTATGTTTGTTTAGAAAGTTTTATTTTTTTGTATAAGAGCAGAACTGCTGTATTGTCATAAATGTTGAATGTGACTTGAATAATGTTGTGGCAGTAAAGTGGAATAAGAATATTGTGAGTTATTCTTAAGGCATCTGATTTTAGATTGCTCTATAAAATTGGGCATTACAGAAACCCTCAAGATCATAAGCTAGCCTTAGACGGTAATTAATAAGGAACAAACGAAATAAGCAGTAAACTGCTGTCCCTTGGCATAGTATTTTTCTTTGGTTACTTAGTGCATCGTCGTAAGTACATATTTGTACTCCTGGGATTGACCCCAACTGACCTAATTATGCTTGCACAGGGTACGGGCTCACCACAACAATTCAACGGATTTCAATTAAACGTCTCCGCGATCACATCGGCAGTCCACGTCTTAGATGCTATAGGACTAATGGTTTTCGAAATGCCTACTTCTTAGTATAATAATAAATCGTTTATTATCTAAATAAATATTCTTACATTTCCTTCTGACTAATTTTTATATTATCTTCAGAAACAGTATTTCATTTATCTTTAATTACCTAGAAGATAAATGAAATAGTGGGATGCGGAAGAAATCTTGAACCTCTCTCTTTATAGGCCTATCTTATATTTATATGTACATGCATTCATGATTAACAAATAAATGAATATGCGGACAACATTAAAAACTCGTGAAGTAAATGTAAATGTAAATCAAGACCTTCGTCAAATATTCTAAGCAATTCACGATGAATTTTTGGGATCAAATACGGCTTCCGTTTTTCTATTCCGTACAGCCAAGATCTTGATGTTCAAAATCTTTTAAAACGAGTTGGAGCCATGTGTAACTTATTGCCAGATAGAGATATTGTGACAGCTAGCTACCTCGTCGTCTGTAAGCGTAGTAGCAATCCATTTACCTCGCGATTCTTACAACCTGAGCGGAAAATGAACAGCCGATAAAATCTAGCGCTTTCTTTCATTTTATTCTGTTGAAAAACGCCTTTCATTTATTTAGACGATGTTATAAGTGCAACTTCTGGTGTTATAAATACTAAGTAGTCACTTGAAACGCTTTTCACTTCTGATAAGATAAGTCTTTACTTAAGCAGTGGTGGTCTTGACTTACGAGTTGTAGGTCGTAGGTTAGAACCCTGACAGACGCTTTACTTTGTGTAAATTATTTAATCGCCACTGCTCTCAAAACTTTGAAGGAAAACACCGTGAGGAAACCGGCATGTCCTAGAACCAAAAATTCGAAGACATGTGACGTCTACCAACCCGCACTGGGCCCGCGAGGTAGATTACGGTCCGCTCCCTCTCACAGAGAGGAGGCCTGTGTCCCAGCAGTGGGGACATTATAGGCTGATTATGATTATAATTCTTTATTTGCCGTAAATATGGTATAAAGGTCCAATAGTATAATCTTCTCTTATGAAAAACTTCTTCTTTCTATGTGGTTAGCGACTAACCTGGTGTCAGAGTTTTAAAACCGCCCATGGGCCTCTGACTTGGGTTAACAAGCCGTTGAGAAATATCTCTCAGGCATTCCTGTTCCCTCACGATGTTTTCCTTCACCGTTTTTTAAGCAAGTGATAATTATACAATACGCACATGAATCGGAAAGGTCAGAGACGTGTGGCTTGGGTTCGAGACCTTATGACTTGGCAGTCTGACGGTCACATCACTGCTCTAAAATCAACTTTATTAACAAGACTAAGACAATTTGCTATACAGTACTAAAATGATTATGTACGAAAAAGTTGCATGCAACTGCTCGTAAAGTTATGCATGTAAGACAAATAATTATTATAGTACTAATTTGTTTATTAACACCAAAACCTCCCAGTTCTAGGTCAACAAAAACCTAGGCTTATTATTGTGTCTCCTAATCAACATCAGATACAGCACAATAAACTTCTGTCTTATTCCCTGACAGTACAAATATGAAGTTCCCACAATCCCTACGCGCACATTCACACGCTTATTTTACTTCCAATCAGTAGCGTGTACGTAGTAAGCACGATTTCACAACTGTACTTGTCAATATATAACACAAGTTACGGTGCTTGCTAGTTTTGCTCTTGGGCCGGAAAATGAGCGAGGTGGGGGACTAATAGAGTGAACGAAATCCGATTGTAATTCATGAATGCTATCACAGGAATGAAATCAGAGATGTGCTTCGGGTTATTATTCGCGTGAAAGGTTCTTTTCGTGCTTTTATTAGCAGGATGAGATTTTTTACTGGGACTTTCGGTAATGTAGCTCTCGGAGTATGATGGAGAGATTTTTTTTTGACGAATCATGGTCCACTCTGTCCATATACAGTATGGCTCACCGTGTACTGTACGACGACGGTACAATAAAACGATGTGCCAAAATTAATTTTGTCTCTAGCGATTTTCTCTTCGACCAATTTACCTTTATTTCTTACAATATAAAGCGCAATATAGTCGAGGCAACTCTCTAGACTCCAATCACAACGAACCCTAATCGCTGTTTTCCTAGCCACATCTGTCCCTATTTTATTTAATACAATGTGGAAATGTGATTTGTTAGTTTCCCCATACTATTTTGGGGCGTGATATAGTCGCTCCTGGGAGGGCTTACTTCTATGTCTCGCAAAGTCTGAGCTTACAGTCTACATGTACTTATTACTAGTCTGGTTACACGCCTGAGACCTTTGTGGAGTCATGTATTCCGTGTATTTAGTTCATCGCCAAAGTATTCTGACTGAAGCAAATGATTGAGCAATCGGGGCAACGGCAACGCTTTGATTCTCGATTTGAATGAGGCTGTAGGCACGTTTTAGTATAAGGAGGTATTAGAAAGTTTAGATCAATACTTGGTTACGGCGTCAGCTGCTGAATATTGAATTTTTATGGGATCGGACTAGATTTATCGAGGTTATAAAGGTTATAACATAAAAAGTTTATATCGGTTGAGCAATTTGAAGACTATTATGAGATTGAAATCAATATTTTTAACGGTAGTAGGTATATTGTTTGGCAAGATTTATAGACTATAAACACGTCGGTGAGAGTTCGACAATACCCTTCATCTTTTTCAGACAATCGAACACAAAGAAACCAAAAGTCAAAACATTCTGTTTGATGCTAATGTAAGTCGCCTATAAGCCTGCCCACGGTCACATACATAGCTTGACATTAATCAATAGTATGTTATTTGTACGTTTACTACATTTTATTCCTTTCATTTTCGTATCACCGTTTTTAGAGCCATTCTACTTATTCGCACTCAGTTGACATTCAGAGCATTTTCGCAGTGATGAAAAATGTTCAAGTGTATTTGCCAATAAAAATAAAAACATACATACCTACAGCAAGCGTAATACGAGATCAAGTAGGTATACTATATTCGGTACGTGTGAGAAAACATTATTATATTTATGTTTGTTATATTCGATGTTTTGAAACTACGTGACGCTATTATTTTGGTGACTGTACCTACGTACCTATATCTATATAAAATGGTAATAGGGTCTCTGTTTATTGTAAGGGATCTACGAAAACAGTCTTCTTTGTACCTACTTGGGTTAGACGAAAACACCAGTGGGTTTGATAACAAACGAAGGGGTTAATTAGCGTAGTAATATGAGCGCACCCTTGTTAAAGCACGTTTTATTATCACCAGTTAGAAGAAAAAGCGTAATGTGGATATAATATTTTTGGATGAAATGGTCATTGTAGGTGCATTTAATAAAAGGATCTTTTGCACTGAATGTGAATTTCAATTTTATAAAAAAACGATTCGGTCTTTTAAAAATCGAAATAATTAAGTGTTATTATAAAGAAAATGTGCGTTTTTGGCGTTCAGAATTTTATTGTTTATGTCAAAATTAGGTATTTCATTCAAATTTTCAAGTCAAACTTCAAACCTAGTCAATAAACTTGAACGATTTCAGGACTTGAAAAGTAACTGAGCTGTAAAATAGAAATTCATTCTCTAAGAGATTTCCGCTCAAACACAAACAGATCGTAGTACCAATAAAAATCTATAAGCCGCTTGAATTTAATGGATTACCATTAAATTCTGACGGCTTAGACATTTTTTTTAGACTCAAGTAAGTTATTTCTGAAGTTGGTACTTACAAAAAAAGTCCTACTTCGTAGAAAATTTTAATTTCGCAGGCTACCCTTACGCTGTCGCCTTTTTTTTATTCCTTACGACAACACTGCTACGGGATCTACATCGCCACGTGCGAACTACGCATCAAAGACCTGACGTCACACAAAAATCCTGACGTCACATAAATCCTGCATCGCGCAATTAGAGTTTACCGCGCGATGGACATATACCTACAAACAAGATTCCGACATCAATCGTTGGGTAGTTGCCCAACACCCGTCTAGTCGGAGGATCCTCCCTTTTCTATAGAGAATGAGTGAACCTTACACCCTGTTCCTTATACCCCTAACTACATAAGATTTTATACTTATATCTCGGAGCCAAAATGGCCAAAATGCTGTCAGTGACAAAGACAATGCTAGCTGCTGTTTGGGCAATATAATTTACTACCCATCTAAACAATGTATTTTTTCTTAATATATTTTAAGTACATATCCATTTTTATATGAGCCAGTCAACCTGTTTATCTAGCAAAGGCAAACATACTTTTATGTGAGTATTTACGAGTTTTCTCTTTCATCTTTCGACACAAGTCATAAAGCTTAGGTAAAAATGACGAGTTACTTAGTGTCCACGATGTTTATGGAATATTGAAATATTGAGCAAATGTAGGTACTACGCGATCCGATGGTATCTGACACTTATAAAGGATATTTTTAAGAATGGCCTCGTCATATTTTATGGCTGTATAAAATTTTCTAAAGCTAGCAACCCTATAAAATGACACCTATAGAAGTACAATCGCACACAAAACTTTTAGGAGTAATAAAAAAACACCTCCGCATTCAAACTTCGAAAATAGCTTCTCAATTTACAATTCGAAGGAGACTTAAAATATTCAGCGTGTGACGAATTCCCTTCTAAAAGTTACATTAAATTACTTACACGCATAAACCAAGAGTGCCATACAAAATAGGTTTTTCTTCGAGATAAGCCGAGGAACCAATTTCCTCGACGAAAAAGGCAAATGTGTTTGGAGTACGTTTAATAGAATGTCGAGACAGACTAAAGAGATGGGACAGGATCGAATTTGTATTTGCCCTACGAATAATAATGTGAGGTGGGATTTTTGGAGTGTCGTATTAAGTGATTTATTTTGAGTACAAAGATTTTAAGGTGGGGCCCAATTATATTGATTTATCGAGCCGATTTTCTTGGAAAGACGCTTTATTATCCACGTGTAATGGAAGACGTGGGATTAGTACACACATTTTAACAAGAAGCTCTCAAGTATTTATACTTACCAAAACTATTCACTTTTACCAGTCGTTTTCATGAATATATTTTGTTACGTAAACAAAAAAACATATATTATGTACATACACAATGTTTATGTACCTATATATTTTTATCGTATTAATGAACAATAAATTAAGAAATAGAGAAAAAAAAACTGATAACACTTTTTGTTCAATGCAAAACTAACTTTACGATCACAAACTAGACCAATACACCACTACCAGTTGGGCAAAGTTGTCAACCAAAAACTTCGAAATTTTCATCTTGTTTTCGAAGACAACATTGCCCAGCTGCGCAAATTCAAGTTATTTCAAAGTTACCTAATAACATCTTATCTAATCTAATAAATTATAAACACACCACAATTACAGAAGAAATTATTTAATTAAAATATCCCTCGATTCAGCCGAACTGTACGAAATAAGTCATTACTCTAATAGGGTAATATTTCATTGAAACAACTTAGTGGGATTGCAATCGCTAATTAATTAGGACGCTTTCATTTATAAATTATGAAGTACGCTCAACTCTTCGTGACGGAATAGAAAGGTAAAAAATATTGGTGATGGTAATTATTAAAATCTGAATTCATTCGTTTTTGGATGACGAAGCTAGTTAGATTTTTTTCTGTAAAATTGAAACGTTTTGGACTGAAATAATAACACTAGATATTTACAATTCATACATGAGAGCAAAAGTACAGTCAGTGACAAAATCTCGTATAGGTAGCTACGTTATGTGAATTACGTAACACAAAAAAACTGTTTAACAATAAAAAATATTTTTTTTTGAGAATAAAGTATTTAACCTAAAAAAACAACCGATTTCCAAAAAGAACACTACAAGGTCAAAATTACCTTTAATTTGGACATCAGTATCTGAAGTACGCTCAAATCTTGGAAATGGAATAGAAAAGTAGGTAAAAAAATATTGGTGATGGTAATAATTTTATTAAATCCTTTGGATTCATTCGTTATCTTTGACTGAATTCAATAGGTAACACCAGCCGGTTTAAGGCTTTTACATACGTGACTTTTAACAAAACATTTTTTGAGAAAACTTCACGGCGAACAATGCGGCGGCGTCGCGTCGCGCGACAAGTCGCGCCAGTATGTAAGAGCTTTTATTCTGTAAAAATCTCACCGGAAAACTTTGGTAAAGTGAGCTGTCATTCCATCAGCTGATACTATTGACAACTATCTCACTATCCTAAGTTTTCACAGTGAGATTTTTATAGGATAGATTGACAGATATTTTCACAGTCCATACGTTTTGGGAAAAAACAAATGTACAATCAATGGCAGCAAAAATAGCGGCAGCAAAAATACGTGAATAACGTAACAACAAAAATATCTAACACAATTTTGCATGCACACAACATTCTGAATACATCCAAAGCTCGAAACTCACATCAACCCTCTATTATTGGTCTCCAAACCCTTACAGTCTCAAGCCGAACCTATTAAGCCATGGAACCCTCCATTGTCTGCCCATTGCCTTATATCACGTCTTGAGCATTACGCCAAAACCACATCTGACACATTAAGAGCGGCTTAGGTCCAAGTCTGTACGGCCCCTTAAATTGATAATATCGCGACAGTACTAGATGGTACGACAGTTACCATTAAATTAATTAAAGACTGCTTGGATGTCACCGTTTTGTTATTTGTTAGTTTAATTTATGTTGTGAGTTGTTTACTCGTTGTTTTGTGAATATGAGTGTAGGATACAATAGACGTAGATATATTTAGTAACCTATTCCGCTTGACTATTCTTCAAGAGTCCTAAAAAACCCTGTAAGAAATCGACACGTGTTTCACCTCTCAACGAGGCATCCTCTGGATGACGATTGACCAATTGCAAACCAGAACGCGACGTGTTACCACACCGAGCGCTGGACGCAAAGTGAGTGTAGGAAACTCAATTCTTACACGCAACTCAAACAAATACAGCCCAGAAAACAAACAAATACAGTATCATTGTAATTGAATACTGAATTATTAAAGTATAGTATGTATAACGATGAAAAACGGATAGTTGAAAATAATCGAGTTATTTTGGTCTGATTCGACGTGTAGAAAAACCAAGCCATATTCTCGGGAAAATATATTATATTATATGGGCGAGAGGTCTCAATTTCAGTTAAACCTCTGTGATTGGCCGATGAAATTATTAAAAACTTCCCGGCTTTACTAACACTAAGCGCCACCTGAATCCTAACTTAAAAATGCGAAAGTGAGTTTATTTGTTACGCTTTCATGCTCAAACGGCTGAACGGATTTGGATTAAATTTGGCACAGTGGTAGACCATAACCTGGAATAGGACATAGGATACTTTTTATCCCGATATTCCCACGGGATTGAGACTTACGAAGGTGAAACCGTGGGGCGTAGCTAGTGTTAAATAAAAGCACACTGTGCTGAGCTGAGATTTAAAAATCCAACAGTGCATTCATTTAGTATACGAGTATTAACATAATAAACCCGATTATCACTATTATTATCTACATAACTAATAGATGCTCTTAGATTACCCACTCCCCGCTACTCTATATCCACTCCAATCCTCAACTACTTTTCAACAACCAACCACCCATCATCGGGTTTGGCTCACATTAATAATTCCTATCCATCAGCAAAGATAATGGCTCAATAGCCACAGCTCCCATGTGGTCAACTACTACTTTACCTGCTTCGGATAACAAGGGACGTGAATTTGAGGCACTCGAGGGTCCGAAGTAATGATAGTGTGGTGAGGTGTGGGTGGTCTTAAGACTGCGTTAAGGTGAGTGAGGATACGAAAGGTGTTAGTAGGTACGTAGTATATATGTTATGGACCAAGTAATTATTCCGGTATTATAAAAAATATGCCCAATATGAGAGGGCAGTATGATGACAACTATTATATATATACGAAATAATCAAATCGATCGGGCATTTTTTATTATGCTAGTCACCTATGGGGCAGCACAATTAAAACCAGGTTTTATTACTATGATTTTGATTTCAAACGTAGAATGAATATTTAAAATTAAATTAAATCTTTCCATTCGTAGACACTCTGCTGACCTATGATGACTTTACCATAATTAAATACCTGTGTATTATCAGATTGCCCAAAGACCACACGGCAATATTTATAATGACGAGACAATGTGATAAATAAGGAAGTTCAAATTATAATTAATTATTTCGGCCTAAGTAGCTTGCCATTATTCATAATGCGCGGGCATTATTAAAAATGCCTCTATTTATTACTTGGTCCATAACATATATAATATTATCGTTAAAGACTAGCCGTAGTATTTATTTATTTATTTATTTGGTACACCAATAGCAGTACATACAAAAACAATTAAAACAGAACAGTAAGATTAAAAATTACTGGTATGAATGCCTATTATAGGTATACACAGCATTTGCCACAAAACAACATAGTAGGTAATAAAATAAAAACAAACTTAAAGAAACATAAAATAAAATGAGTAAACAAAATACAAAATGGGAGAATGGGATTCGGGCCTCTGGCTTCAGGCGCTACCGTCACCCAACGTAGGCACTATACTGGGTGACACCACTTTCCGGCTCGCTACATGTTTGCGTCTGGGCGCTCCTTGCGGTACTCCACATCGTTGTCAATGCGGTGAAGGAGTCGACTGCCTCGGACACCACGGCCTATCCTGCAGCAAGAGCGCTGGTAGGATGGCACGCCACGCCAGCATTAACGACATTATCCGTCGGGCTCTTGTCACCGCCGGGACCCAACGGCGGGGTGTTTTAGAACCCAACGGCTTGGCGCGCGACGATGGGAAGAGGCCAGACGGAATGACCATAATGCCTTGGAAGTTGGGTAGACCTTTGGTGTGGGACGCAACCTGTGTCGACACCCTCGCGCCATCCCATCTTCCTAGCACGGCGTGCTGTGCTGGGGCAGCTGCTACAGTAGCAGAAAACCTCAAACGGCGCAAATATAACAACCTTATTGGGAGCTATATGTTTGAGCCGTTTGGGGTTGAAACACTAGGGCCGTGGTGGGGTCCGAGTGCTCATCGAGTATTTCGAGTATACATTTTCTTTTATATACGTAATTCATAATTATAGTCTGCTAAATCATGATCATCATATCAGCCGAAAGACGTCCACTGCTGGACATAGGCAAGCAAGCACCGCTGCTTCGACCGGTTCTGTGCTTCCCTCATCCAGCGGATTCCTGCGGCCTTCACAAGATCATCAGTCCACGCGGTCGCCACTCCAGAACCCTTGTCAACTACATAATAAGGAGTATTATATTCTAAAGATAACACAGTTGTAAAAAATGCAGAGATCTAATTAAGACTGCCCTTGGCAAGAAAATACTGACTAAACAATATTTTACTCGTTGAAATAAGCCCTGATATAAGTAATATTATGTTTATTTCAAACTCAAACTCAAAGCATTTATTTCAATAAACTCATTCACAGGCACTTTTGAATTGTTGAGGAGTCGGTCACTCAGAAATATGAAGCTGTACTCCATAGGTTTAGGTAGTTAAAAAAGGGTAAACAAAAAAAACCACGTGACTCATAGATGCTAAACCTTTTATTTCAAACTTTAAAATCATATTATATAGAGTCACATATTAATAGGCTCTATTCTGAATCTGATGAACTATCGGTTACCTACATTAATAATAAAGCGTTCAGTGGCATCATCAAGTATTTTGTCTAATTTAAACATTTTCTGTTCTTCTTTTAGCACTGTCAACAAAGGCGTCTGATTAACCGAGTAAACGTAATACCTGCCCCTTCAGTTGCCAAACTACGTCACAGTTGTACTCTTCAATTTAGAAACGTTATCTAACTCGTTGTATTTTTAAAAGGTTTGGGGAACCTGTCTTTTTGGGCTCTTTACAATAGACAAATTACAAAATGTTATATCATTATAATAAATCTAACAAAAAAAATATGCTCAAGCAGTTATATCTACGAATAAGTAGTATATAATAAAGGATAAAGTTTAGCATACTATAATAAAAGAGGAAACTATCCTGTGATCGAAAATAAATTTAATTTTGTTATAACAAGAAAGTGTAACTATAAAAAACCCTTTTTACGATTTGTTTACCTTTTTTTAACTACCTAAACCTTTAGAGTATAGTTGCCCATTCCAGAGCCTGGTGAGTAGGTACCTATGGAGATGACGGGCAAAAAACTCCACGGACACTCTTTAAAATAAAAATAAAATTGTTTACATAATTCATGTAGATTTTACATGTGAGAACAATGTATAAAGCACGTTAAAAGCGTCAGCAAATATAAAAAAAAACAAAATGATATTAAAAAAAACAGTTATGGTATGGCAGCTAAGAGATGACCAGTCACAACTGACGGCGCCCGGTCACGAACATGACGCAAGGATCAACACCATTCAGCTCAACCATTTTGAAGGGAACTTTCTTCCCTAGTAATTCGCAGTGTGAACTTTAAACTAATAAAACTTATAAGCCAATATCAAACTCGGTATACTACAACTTCGCTGTATTTACAAACTTCTCAAACCCACTACGACCCAAAAATAATTCAAACAAAAAAGTAAGACCAACTAAAATCTCTTACAACAATAATAATATCATTATCTTAAACTCCGAACATTAATATCCTTTAGACTTTTAATATATTCACTTCCCTAAATAAATTAACAACGTAAATAAGAGTTTTGAAACAGTCATAACTGCCGGAGGGTTTCAGCCAAAGTTTGGGGTATTTAGACACTTTTTTCCAAGTTTGAACGTGTAATTTAGGGGTTAGATGAAACGTGAAATTTAATCATTTTGTTCTGACCCCAAAATGAAGAAGAATTTTATGATCCGAAAGAAAGAAGGTTCGAGGGAGATGGAAACGCCATTATTGCCGAATGGTTTAATTTAGATGATGGAGTTTGAAGTTTTATAAAGCAAGTTTATTTAAAGTAAACTTCGATGTGCATTTGCGCGCTACGGTTTTCCAACTTAGGTAATTTACTAGTTTGTTGTATTCAATTCCTTTTTTTCCACAATTTAAACCCAAAGCTACAGCTGGATTTTCTTCTTATTGAAAATCCATAATAATAATAAGTATTTTTTAATGTTTTTATATAAATATTTAAAAATGTAAATATATAAGACACAAAATAAATAAACGAAATATTCTATAAAAATAATATAATATGATATAATAATAATATAATTATCTTCTTACTTTTTTATTTTCTTCTTATATCTTCTTAAAGAAGTAATAGGTACTTATACCGTACACATTTTTTTTTTCTTTGGTATGAAGTCATAGTTTATAAGCTGCCAGAAGATAAAAATATAGATCCACCCATACAATATTATTCCTCTAGTTCCTTCTACACCATTCCTGGCTCAGCCTCCACGTTTGCCAAAATCATACAAGTCCAGTTTTATTGAGGTCTGCACTTAGACCCGTATAATTTTACATTTGATAGCCGCTGTTACTCACCCTTGACCATCAAAGTGTAGAACTCCGAATAGTTCAATACTAGATGATATTCGAATCGTTTGAAATAAAATATTGCTTTGAAATCGTGAAATTTTCATTGGGTTAGGAACATTGATTAAAATAAATCAGTGAAAATGCGAATAGCGTTTGATTTCATACCGTAATAGCCATAGCGTTTAAATGGTTTGTAGGTTATTATTTTTGATTTGTTTTCTGTCTAAAAAAATTCACAAAAAAACATAAAAATCGAATCATAATGTACGATTGCATAGTTACTAACTAAGTATTTAAATAGAGACAATATTAGTATCTAATCGTGCTATTGTGTGCTTAGTCCGGAGGGCTAATAACAACCTAATTGAAAGCTATATTTTACCTGCAGGGAGCACCTACAACATTCCCCACAATCTTGCTTATTTCCACTAAAGACGACGTAAAACATTCATATCTAAATTAAACAAACCCCATCAAATTATATGCAGAAGTCTAAACAAATTAACCTTTCTCACTTAAGCGATATACCGCCGAATCCTTACCCAACTTCACCCTAAGTGCCCAAAAAAATACTCTTCATCAAATCACTCCGTTCAAACTCCCGGACATGACTCCCAGGTATCTCTTAAACTTTTTCACTTAGAACTTTAGTCCAACCGATACTGCTAACTTGAGGGGTTGTTTTAATTAAAAACCTGTTTTAATCAGAATCTAGTGTAGTCCTGGTTCCTAAGTCAACGCAGCGGAAAAGAGCCGAGATAAAAATAAAAAGTAAGAAAACGTTTTTAGTCCTCAGTTGTTAAAGAAAATAATCTTTGTATTATAAATCTGAGGATGGGTTGGAAGTTGAAGAACGTTTATTGAAAGTGAGACTGAAAGAGATGGAATATTTAATTTTCTTTGTAACTACTGTTGATTTGAAAAGTTGTTCACTTTTTACCTAACTACGGCGAAGCAAAATGGTTATGATTTTGACAGGTATGTATGTATGTTCATGTGTTCCCTCATAATTGAATATGGCTTCCTCTAGATTAGAGGAGAGAAGACAGACAGAAGTCAGGTTTTTTTTTTTTGTGATGCCTTTTTTGGTTTCAAAAAGGCATTCAAATAGATAGTAAATTTTAATTTAAAAAAAAAGTTATTAAACTAAAACCCAACTACGACAGACAAATTAAAAATCCGAAGTCACATATTATAATCTGTTCGATTTATGTCGTAACACGTGTGATTCCGGGTTTTTTATTTGTCTGTCTGTCTGTGATGTCTTGTTTATATATTTTTAGTTGACTTTTTTTATCGTAGTTGGGTTTTAGTTTTATAACTTTAATTTTTTTAATAAGAATGTTGTGAATGCAAAAGTGACGTATTTACACAGTATTGAAAACTCGTGATTAACTGTTGTTACTATCCTTGTAAATAATCGTTGGTGTGCCGTGCTTACTAAACACATAAACAGTGGTATTTTTTGTGCCAATGAATTTCAATATTCGAAGACAGATATATAATTGTTGATGTTATTATTCGATTTGATAATTAAATTGCTATCTCGATGGACTACGATAGGCTGAGTTGAAACATAAATACGTAAGCCCAAGTAGTTTTTCGTATTATGATAAGCAGATTTATAAGACCAAAGACAGAGCTGTGTTCTACAATGTGTTTATGAATTTTCATTGAGCTGAAATATTTTTAGAAAACAGAAAAGTAATTATGCAAAACTTTAAAAACTGTAGTTAAAAATATAGTAAAGTAATTTAAGAATTTCTTCTATTCAAATGAAGTAACATAAATCGCTTGCACTGAAAAATGTTTAAGTGAAAAAATACATCGGATTTCCATAAAATTTCTTCACCAAGACAGCTAAGAAAGCTCTTGGAGTACTAAATATTAATTATCTCGGTGCAAGTCCTTTAAAAAAGTTAAATAAAAAAGAAATGGTGCTGGGAACGATAAATTATCGCTCGGGATCTGGGAATTAATGAAAAATAGACCGTGTTGCCGCTCTGGTGTTAATTTAGAACGTTAACTGGGGAAAAATGTTTAGACTTGTGGCTATTAATGTGAAAAGTGCCTGATAATGGTCTAATTGAAATAACCGATTTGACTTTCAATTTAGAATTATTTTGCTTATTTCTTTTAGATTTGGTAAAGAGTCCGGAAAAACCTATTGAGATTTTTCTGATATTTTGTTTTGTTCCTTAATTAATATAGTTAATTGATTCAGGCGTGACTTTGCGAAAATCCATTATAAAATAAAATAGACGTAGATATATTTAGTAACCTATTCCGCTTGACTATTCTTCAAGAGTCATAAAAAAACGAGGCATCCTCAGGATGACGATTGACCAGTTGCAAACCAGAACACGACGTGTTGCCACACCGAGCGCTGGACTATGCGTCCAGCAACTGGAACTACGCAACACGGCAATTAGGCAGTATGTGATTATATTTACTTCTTCGTCAGACTTTCGGACTTCGTTACAACGGATGGTTCCCTAAGCCTTCGTGCCTCGCAAAGCACGTTAAGCCGTTGGTCCCGGCTGTCAATCGTGGATGTTTGACAGTCGTTGCGGGTCGTCAGAAGCCCGAAAGTCTGACAACCAGTCTTACCAAAGGGTATCGTATTGCGCAGTTACTGGGTTGTAGAGGTCAGATAGGCAGTCGCTCTATGTAAAATACTGGTATTCAGCTGCATCCGGTTAGACTGGAAGCCGACCCCAACATAGTGTGGAAAAGGCTAGGCAGATTGATTGTTACAACGGATGGTGACAAAAACTATAAGCGGAACTATAGCCAGGTTTCTTCTTTGTTGCTACATTATAAATATTGATACCGAGTGACTGAAAACTGAAGCCTAAATTACTAATTAATTAGATCATAACATCACGCCTGTATTCCCCGAAGAGTTAGGTGGAGATTTTTTTGTGGGCAGACCCACATTTCGCGTAATCGCGGGCGCGACCGACAACGCGACTCTTGTCGAACCCGCGATATCGTGCCTGTTTCTGGGAGCCTTAATAAACAAATAAAAAGTTGTTTATTTCAGACTATTATTAGGTTCATATTTTGTTAGTATTAGGTACATTATCTTAAAACTAATGTTAGCCATGACGAAATAAAGGGGGGTTAATAATAATAATACAGATTTATTCATAGGTATTTGTCAGAACAGCCTTTTACTAAAAGATAAAATTGGTGGATCAATTAAGCGAAAAAAGGTCAACATGTACTAGAATCATTGCAACCAAACATTAGTTCACAATTTTGCAAACAGTTGCAAAATAAAACACCCCGAATATCCAGGTCAAACAGTCGCACCTTTCATCATAAAAAAACGACTACATTTAACAACCAGTGTTAATCAATTAATTGGTTAGTTAATTGAATTTATATTCAGTCGTTCAAACATCAATCTAAATTGAAGTCATTCGAGCAGTAAAAACAATTTTATTTTTAGCAGAATGAAAATAGAGAATGAACTAACTGGTCCGTGTGTTTATTAAATTGGACTTATTTATTTGTATAGAATTTTAACCCGTGAATGGTAAACTTTCGTTAACCAATTAGAAATTGATTGGTTCTCGAAGAAATTAAACAATGGGGTCCTGGACTAAAGAGCAGAGTTCTTCTATTCTTTCTCGAGAGTATTGTAACAAGCGGCTTAGGTAATGCCAAGTGGATGATAGACTTCTTCAATAGAAAAAAAAAACGAAAAGTGAAAAATACGTATCTACACGTAAAATGACGTGGCTAAGTAATAACAGTCGCACGGATCGATCCATCAGGTTAAGCTACGCTTGCCGGGGTTGGTCCGTGGATGGGTGACCGAGACTCCTCCGTGCCTCGGGAAACACGTTAAGCCATTGATCCCGGCTGTCATTTGTGGATCTTTCACAGTCGTTACGGGTCGTCAGAAACCCGAAAGTCTGACAACCAGTCTTGCCAAGGAGTATCGTATTACCCAGTTACTGGGTTGTGGAGGTCAGATATGCAGTCGCTCTATGTAAAATACTGGTATTCAGCGGCATCCGGTTAGACTGGAAGCCGACCCCAACTTGGTTGGGAGAAGGGTAGGCAGATGATGATGACGTACCTACACGTAAAATGTAATGTTTAATTTGATACTAAGCTGAAAACATTACTCGTGCCCTATTTCTAAAATAAAATAGATGAAAAATTCGCGTAATTACACACCTAAAACAAGGCAAAATTACAATTAACAGTCGACAATAAAGCCGCCACAAAATGCCGCAACCTAACCCTCTAAATGCCGAGGCGTAATACAATTTTTCCAAGAATGCAACTTAACCCATTTGGGGGCTATAACTGTGGACTACAAACGATCCCATTTCACTTGACCTTGGATTTACGTTATCCAGTATTTCTAGGAAATTGTACAGAAGTTTTATTTTATCTTTCTTCTTATCCTAGTCCTAAACAAAATTATAAAAGCGAAAGTACTGTTAGCGCGAAAGTAGTGTTGTTTGTTACGCTTTCACGATAAAACGGCTAAACGGATTTGAATAACTGGCAAAATAGTGGGTGATCTACTATAGGAACACCTCTACCAAACCCTTCGGATACTACAGGCGTGATGTTACGTTATGTATGTGTGCAGGTGCACTGCCGTGCACTTAGACAGAAACAATTTTCCAAACTACCCCTGAGTAGTTGAAGTTTGTCTGCAAACAAAGTCGAACGCATCAGCTAGGTAGTTGAAGAATAAGACAAAGTATTATTATTCTCTTAACTTTATAGTTTGATTGACATGAAAAAAATAGTAGGACATTAAGCGATATCAGGCAAAGTAAAACTATTCAAACTTCAGCGACAATATCCTCAAGCCAAAGACGTTGATTAATGACCGTAACGATTGAGGTCGTAAGTTAAAATCTAACACCAATGACTTATTGTGGTGGAGTTTCTTCACGACCTCTGAAGATTAGCCTAGAGACTAGAGAGATTAATAGATGTATGAGTTATCAACTCAGCCTTACGTAGTCCTCTGCTGGACATAGGCCTCTCCCAGCGATACAACACCCTGTCCTCCGCCTTCCGCATCCAGTCTGTCCCAGACAACTTTTTAAGATCATTGTGGGGGTGACCCACACTACGCTTGCCGATACGCGGTCTCCACTCCAGGACTCGACTGCTCCACCGGCCATCGGCCCTTCTTCAAACATGGCCACTGCCACTTCAGCTTGCTAACCATTTTTTTTTTTTTGTTGTTGGGAAATCATCAAATGACTTCTCCCGCTCTGGGCGGAGCGGAAGGGCGTGTCACACTTTTACTGACTAAAACCCACCCATGTTCCTTCAGTTGTCTGTTGCCAGGGTACCGGTATCCCTTTCGGAGTATACCGCAACCCTGGCAGGCATCGGTCTTAACGGACCCCGTCGGGTGTGCTGACATCTCTTTGAGGCGCGCGTGGAACACGACGCGCCATCGACCCGGGTCTGGTCCTTATCGGACGGCGAGCTACGCATTGTTCGCCATCCGCAAGCCCGCGCATATTGTAGCCGGGAATCCGCCTGGGGTTCTCGATGCCCAGGGTGTCTCCAACGGCGGCGGTTAGGGGCGTGAGGGCGCAAACTTTGCCTCTCCCTCACGCGTTCCGCCTCCTCCTTCGCGAGCATTACTGCTTCGCAGAAGGAGTTGACGGCTTCCCATGCCCTCTCGCTCCGTACCATGGCCTGGACCAGGGCCGGACGCGATAGGTCATTGCCGCCAATCGCCTCCACGAGGACAGTGCGGTGCTCCGCCCAATCAGGGCACACCTCCACCTTATGCTCCACCGTGTCCTCCGGACGATCCGCACAGTTATGACACCCGGGCGTTTCCTCCCGCCTAATCCTACACAGGTACCTCCCGAAGCTGCCATGTCCGGTGAGGACCTGCGTCAGGCGGAAGGTGAGGCCGTGGCGCCTCTCTAGCCACTCCTCAAAGAGGGGACTTATCGCCGCAATTGTGGCGTGCCCAGCACTGGGTTGCGACAATCGCACTCTCCATGCCGCTCCTGCCGGAGCTCTGTCCGTCGTGCCGCGATTTCTCGCGGCAGCGGAGTTACGCCCCGGCGCTTCATCTCCTCGCGCCACTCCCAGATGTGCGCGAGGACTTTCGCCTCCGGATCCCATGGCGGTAGTCCGGCAAGGAGGCTCGCCGCCTCACGGGAGACCGTGCGGTATCCCCAGGCCAGCCGTACGGCTATGACAGCTTGCTTACCCTTCAGGCTATGTCGGTAACTCCGGTTCTTTTCCGGATATTCTCATATCTAATCTAACCCTTCAAAGAAACTCCGAGCTATGAGTTATGCCCATCACAAATTGCAATCACTCTTGAATGTAAAAGTGAAATATTGCGCACCAACCCCAGCTCAGAGCTACCAATCAATATCCCGTCACTACCAATTTCAAGATTCCCGTAAAAGATTGACAGCACACAATTATTTTTAAAGGTTCCATGATAAACTGTTAATGTATTCTATCATCCCAAATGGTCGTTGAAACGTAGTAAAATATAATCCTCCCATCAAAATAACAGTCCATATCACACCTGATTTTACAGGGCACTCGCGCACCATCTATCTTAAGGCTCGTAAACTTTAATGTCAGCCATAATACAAAGCTGGGGTCACATCTTTACACCCCAATCTTACACTTAAGCGTTTAACATTAACATAACCGAGTATAAACGATGAATTAGCACTCCGAGTGGCCTAATTAAGATCAACGCGATTCACGGCTAGGGAAAAAAAAACATTTTTTTTTACAACTTTTAAAAATTAGGCTTTAATTTCGCGCCATTTGCCATCCCCCGTCTCAGGACATTTGTCACTTCCTCGAATGAAGAATGGAAAAGATTTCTGTTGTTTTTTTTCCCCCTCGTCAGCCTTCCGTTTTTGTTCGAATGGACAAATTAGCTCCTTTGTTTTTGGCCCCTTTGGAATTTCAAAAGAGTTCGACGCCGAAATGTTTTTGCGGTCGCGGCGGACGGGTTAAGTTGAAAACGTATTGCGTTTTTGATTGGCCGTGTTTGTTCAATTGTTTAATTTGAATTTTTCCCCATTTGAGAATTTACCTTGTTTCCCGATTCAAAGAGAAAGTAATCAGATCTGAACGATGTTATCTGTCTGAATACCTTTCAATGTATTGTTCGTATGAATCGGTTTTGGCCTCTTGTTTTACAATGATTATTTTACGGGGAAAATGTCTATATTTATTTCAAAATGGAAACCGCGAATTCAATAAACAGTGGTAATGGTTTTTATTTCGGTTCTCATTATGCCAGCGTTAAATATTACATTGTGATTATTAATTAATTCATGTAATTTAATTAACTTGTTAATCACACACACCTATCAGAAAAACGTAATTCATTAATAGGAAGGTAATATTATTACGTAGGCATTGTCCTGTACAGTCAACATCAAAAGTGAGAGATGATAATATTAATGTGCCACGGTTCCTGTCCTGAAATTCCTGTCTCATAAATTTTATAGACTGTATCTAGATGCACTGCTCAATTTAATCTGACGACGGCTATGGTCATCCATAAGGTATTGTGTAGCAGGTATGAGGAGTCTATTTCCAAATAAAGCTATTCCAAACGGTTTGAACAGATTTTTGGATTTTCGTTTTCATTCATTACATAACATACATACATAATCAGCCTATTATGTTCCCACTGCTGGGACACAGGCCTCCTCTCTGTGAGAGGGATCGGGCCGTAATCTACCATGCGGGCCCAGTGCGGGTTGGTAGATGTCACATGTCTTCGAATTTTTGGTTCTAGGACATGCCGGTTTCCTCACGATGTTTTCCTTCACCGTTTTGAGAGCAGTGGCGGTGAAATAATTTACACAAAGTAATAATTAATAGTAATATTAGTAATTTTAATTTAATTTCATTCATTAATATTCATAAATTGACAAACTTCCTTCCAAGAAAGCTTTCAAATATTCAAGACTGTGATTAATCTTAGGGGGAAAATACTAGGTAGCAACGTCCTAAAATCACTGCTCCAATTCAAATAAACTATCTAGAAAAAATATATATATATTTTCGTAAATGTATGTAAGCCACAAGTAACAAGCCCACTGACATGCTAACTTAACATTATATGCTCCAACAAGATGTGACGTTACCAACAAGATTTATCGTTTTTAATTTCATTTTTTTATCAGTAAAAAAGTTTTACTCTCCAAGATAAGGTTGACAGAATTAAATTTATTACGTAAATTAGTTTTCGCAGCGAGTGTACATGTTTTCGTGAAGTCAGGGGTGTTTTGGGAAAATGTTGAGCGCACACTTTTTAGGGTTCCGTACCCGAAGAGTACAAAATGGAACCCTATACTAAGCCTCCACTGTCCGTCTGTCTGACAGTTCCGTAATAGGTTGACAGTTGAAATTTTCACAGATAGTGTATTTCTATTGCCGCTATAACAACATAGGGAAACAAGAAGCGTTTTTTTTCGGTGTTTTTTTGCTAATTATTGTACGGTGATACTGACAACCCTTCGTATGCGAGTCCGACTAGCACTTGGCTGGTATTTTAATGAACAGTTATTTATGCGTTTCGTAATATTTATGCTATTTTTAGCTAAGTACTTACGGGGATTTAACTTGGTAGAAAACAGTCTTCAGAATTTTTTTTCGGTAAAATCCTTTTCCAATTTCAAACGTTCGGTAATGTAACGGTATTTCTTCTTCTTGTAAGAGTGTCTTCCAAGATTTATCAGAAAATATACCTGTCGCTTTCATGTCGTAATAAATGTAGGTACCTTGTCAGTTCAAGTAAAAACAAAGTTGTAACCGTATGTATATCAACCTATCCTACAGGTATTCGGTACTTTGATTACCCAGAACACGTTTGAACAGGAAAACATAAAAGTCAAGTGTCACTTGCATGTTACCGAAGAGGGAAAATGTCGAATATAAAGCTTACTACGAAGGTTCGATAAACGGATTCGATGTAAAAAAAAAATGTTTAGAAAAACATTTCAGTCTTGAGGCGTATTTCTAGTGCACACGTGTTTGGTATAATTTTCAAATAAGTACCTCACATACAAAAGAAAGTCTTCTTCAAGTTCTGAAGGCTTAGACAAGTAACAATCGTTTTCATAGCGTTTCGTATTTCTTCAACGACTTTCAAGAAAATTTACATAAGCTTTTCGAAAGCTTTATGTCAATAAAATACATTTTTAGGGTTCGGTACCCAAAGGGTACCAAAAGGAACCAAGGCTTGGAAACGGTTTAAAGAATACCGGTTTATTGCGATTATAGTCCGAACTTTTCTCAACAACGCCAACGTTTAGAGAACTTTATTTTAACCTAAATTAACCGGTTTATTCGACGAGCGGCATGTCGGTATAAGCGTTGCAATTTGTGACTACTAGTGAGGATGCCGCGCTGAATAAAAACTGAACTATTAACCGGTTTTTATTGCTCTAAACCAGTAAATTCGAAAAAAACCTTCATATCTTTTTCAAATACCTATTTTTATAAACCGGTATATGCGAACGAAACCGAATATGAAGGTTTTTGCGTCAAGTACATCATACCGGTTTGAAAATTTAACCAGTATCCGAGCCTTAAAAGGAACCTTATTATGCATATGAGAAGTAGCCTACCAATACTACCCAACCACGCATAGTATTTAGAGAGGATAAATATTAGTTTACCAGTGTCCACGGGTGCTAATTAGGTTGACCTCACTAAAACAAAGCTCACAAACGCTTTGAAATTACGTCAATCATTGATAAAATCCGCTTGATCTGATGAATGTTTGAACTTTCAGGGCAGATCAGCAGGGAACTGCGATAGGCTAGATTGATTGATTGATTGAATACTAGCGACCCGCGAGGGTGGGAAATCGTCAAATGACTTCTCCCAGTCTGGGCGGAGCGGAAGGGCGTGTCAGACTTTTACTGACTAAACCCCCCCCTGTTCCTTTAGTTGCCTGTTGCCAAGGGTCCGGTATCCCTTTCGGACAGTCCTGCAACCCTGGCAGGCACGACTTGACATAATATCGAGATTTATTTGATATATGTAAGTTTAATATTAATGTAATAAACACATACACCTTCCGGAATAAATTCTCTAAAGGATGGTGAAAACCGCATCAAAATCCGTTGCGTAGTTTAGAAGAACGACGCGGTCACACAGACAGCCACGAACAGCGATTTTAATCTATACAGGGTGTTAGGGTAGACACCGTTATCCTTGAAACTAGTGGTTTGGTGTCATCTATTATATACTTTTTCTATGGGACCACCTTTGAAATCGCAAAAAAAAATCAGCTGTTCCATACATTTTGTCGATTTAAGTGAACACAAATGTATGGAACAACTGATTTTTTTTTCGCGATAGGTACAGTAGAACAAGCTTTTTGGTATGCAGGCAAAATATATTCATTTTCCGCTACACTGCCAAAATTCGTTTGAATTGTGTGTGTAATTAAACTTTTTGAGCTTTTGGCTTAGGAAAGTGACGTAAAAGGATTCTTGACTACTGAAAATACTCACAAAATTGTTAAAAGTAGCAAGATATCTGCCTGGTTATCAAATAGCTTGTTCAACTGTACAACAAATAAATAAAATTGAAGTGTCTGTCTGTAGTGTCAAAAAAACCATCAGCCGCATCCGGTCAGACTGGAAGCCGACCCCAACATAGTTGGGAAAAGGCTAGGCAGATTAAATCGGCTTTAGAATCCTCGTGCGAATTTATTAAGACTATTTACATTTTCAGCCTTCCCACAATATGAATATTTCAGATGACAAGTATAAAACTAGACATCTAATAATTTGATTAAAATACTGTTTTAAACGACATTTATTTAGTTCGATGAAAAGCCCCGAGACTACCGCAAACATTTTAATTAACTTTCGTATTTCACATACAGCTAAAGAGAAAAAATACGACGAGAAAACTCCGCCAATTCTAAGAAATGAGCTTTACCGCTTCGCATTAAGCTACACGCTCAAGCGACAAGGATCTTACTATAGCAACGACTAACTGAGAAAAGAAATAAGATAAAAGAAGTTGCTTAGAGCATGACACGAGTCACCGCAACGCGTCTTGCGGTGCTACAGTACTCACGCAAAGGAAACAAGTAATGTGCGCGTGTCGTTTGACGCAAGTCGCTTGGCAAGTAGCATAAGCTCGGCGCCGTGAACGGATCCTTAAGGTTGATGCGCTAGGCTGGCCCGCGAAATTCAAATTTTCTTACGTTTTTTGCAATTTGCAGATCAGTATCACATTGTATGTTAATATAAATATTATTAGCGGCCGTAACAAATATGGATTTACAGAATTATAAACATTAGAATCAGCAATACAACTCTCTAAGTTCATGGAAGTGCATTGAATGAAAATTTCATGAAATCGTCAGTTAATGCACTTACATGAACTTATATAATTCTGTAAATCCATATTTGTTACGGCAGCTAATAATATTTAGATCAACATACAACCTGATACTGACCTGCAAATTGCAAAAAACGTAAGAAAATTTGAATTTCGCGGGTACCCTAGCGCATCAACCTTAACACACTCCTACGCCGTCACACTGTACCTGCCTACCTAATTGAGAATCTTAGGTTTTTTTTTTTGGATTTTGCCACAGACTTCCGAAAAAAAAAAGTTAGTTATTTTTCACTTTGTAAAGTATTTTTTTAATAAGTTTTTATTAGTCAATTTTTGGTGGGTCAGTTTGTAATTTATCTAAATTACAATAGCCTAATATCAACTGCTCATCACCTTTTACAAAATATTGCTTATCCCGATGCAGGGACGTTAATCGTTGAGGTGTGCTGCCTGTAATATTTGAAGAATTCCCTCGATTTCACCAGGAACTCATCATCACATCCTGACCTGATGACAATGGGACCATTTCGAAACCTTTGAAAAGAATTGTGCAAGTCTAATTAACACATTTATTTTAATATAATCAACATCCGAATTGATATCCTCCTCCTATTAGAAGTCGGTAAAAAATATATACGAAGTCAAAACTGTACACAGAATATTTTTTTAAACAAGTAATTGCTACGAGGTGTGGGAATGAGTCTGATGCCGAAAATTAGTTTGTAGAATTTTCGTTCGTTTTTCTGTTTGTCTGAATGTATGTTTCGGCTTGACGCAGAAACGGCTGAAAGGATTTGGATAAAATTTGCCAAACACACAGTTTATAACTTGGAAACAGTGTATGTGCTACATACACTGTTTGTCCATCGCAACGTGAACGAAACGACAGCGAGAAACGAAATTATGCGGCCATAGTAAATGTACTGACGCTACTTCAGCGTCGTCACCTCGTTCTCGTTGACGTCCCGTTCACGTTGAGGTGGACAAACGGCCTTGGCTACTTTTAATCCCGGCAGTACCTACGTTCCCGTGGGATATTTTCCGACATCCAACAAAAGTTAGTTTCAATGAAAACCTTATCTCAAAGTCATAAGACACACTTTTAAAAGGCCAAGTCTATTTACCTACAGCCATTACTCAATTCAACAACTACAATAAAAATAAAATTTTACTTTACCAACAGTGATTTAATCAACGAACAAAATGGCAGTTTTTTTTTTCTTTAACTTTAATAAGTTTAACTAGCAGAGTAACCATTGTTTTAATATTCACCGAGAGTTGAGTTTAAAAAATCACTTAGTGCTTACAGAAAGTATAAAAGTTTGTTAAATGAAATCTTTGTTGCCACAGCTTGGTTTTAATAAGGCTATTTTATATTAAGGGCATAAACTACCTCAGCTAAAATTCACTTTTTATCTCGCTCGCACCATGCTAATTGCGGTCTGAGTGAGAGCGAGATGGAGTAGAGTACTGGCGGCTTCAAGCCTCGAAGAGTTTAGGTAATTGCTTTTTACGATGAAAATAATGGTAATTTAAAAAACATAAGACCTCTAAGATCTTATTTGAAGTATTGTTTGAATACCAGCGGTTTATAGTTCGGTTTAGAGGTAACGCAGTTACCCCGCAGATCCAGCCTTAATTTAAAACAAAATCTATTGGCCCGACAAGTCGAGCCCGCCGCGTACTTGTAGCTTCATACCTAAAATGTGGTGTGCGCCTGGCCTGCCAATGTAAACGACATTCCACGAATACGTGAGGCGCGAGCGCATATCATTAAACTCTCTGCACTGCAAGGCTCACAATGATCACCATTATCGTAGTCGCAATAAATCAATGCCGGCTTTTTGATCGATCTCTTCGATCTTCATTTGTTTTCCATTTTGGCGGGCCGTTACCCGGGGCTACCTACGTCAAGTTGACAGCTGTCAAATTTGTTCTGAAATTAACTCTGTAAGTTTAGCGTCGCAAAAATGCACCATCAAATTGTACTGTACCTACTGTACCTGTATCATGTAAATAACGAACACTTGCATACAAAACCTGTCAATAACGATATAATATTAATTTTATTTTAATCGGGTGTAATCGGGTGTACACCGACACAAAAATGGAAATCGCGTACTTATTTTTATCATTTTGGCCACTGACGCGAACATAATAATTACTGTAACCAAGTACGTACTATCCGTACTTGGTTACAATAATTATTATGTTGCAATATAGTTCGAGAATTTCATCAAACACTAGCTTCTGCCCGCGACTTCGCCCGCGGATTTTTTTAATGCCTATAACCTTGGAGCAAAGGCTAGCAATAAGTTGACAAAGTTTTATCGCAATCGGATTAACGGTATTGCAACGAACAAACACATTGATTTTTATATTATTAGATATGTATTTTTCCTAATGGTATTGCATGTTCGTTGTTGTGTTTATTGAAAAAAATGTATATGAAATTTATCGTAAATGTGGGAAGGATTTATTTTTAATAATTGTATTGGATAATTATTTTAGTACGTAGTTTATTTTATCATTTCCATGAAATAAATTAATGTTCATGTATTTGAAAAATAATAGTATGTCGCTCCATGTAAAATACTGGTGTTCAGCTGCATCCGGTTAGACTGGAAGCCGACCCCAACATAGTTGGGAAAAGGCTAGGCAGATTGATTGATTGTATTTGCAAAATAATAACATGTTAACTATCAGCACTTAGGTAGTCATACTTCGTATAATTATTATTTTATGTAAATAATAAATGATATAATTTTATTTTAATAATTTATCATAACCCGGATGTTAGAAAACCTAAATTCATCGTTGCTAATCGTCGGAAGGCACAGTTTCTGTATGGCATAAGTAGGTCCAGGCGCACACATCACTCCTAGCAACATAGTACGGTCACCGACCCGGCTTCAAAACACGATGACTACAAGTTTATCCCTAAGATCGTTTGTAGCAATTATTACTAAGACTTATGATCCCCTTGGGATAACAAGATTAGAGTTGGCATAAGTAAATTAATAGTCCTTGATAAATATTAATGGCTGTAAAAGCTTGAGTATTCAGTTATAGCTTTCTAATTATGTGGACCTGAGTGCAGTTCTAAAGTAAAAAGGTTTTGTCGAAATTCTCAGTAACAAGGTTCATAACTACGAAACTAATTGTCTTCTCACAAATTAATTGAAATTGTAAACTGCATGAAGGATTTAATAAAAATAAATATCAGACTGTTTTTAGGAAAATTTCTAAACCATTTTTACATTCTTATAGTATTCACTTATTACTAATACAAATACTCAAATATTTCATTATTTACTTCGACTACATAATAAAAATGCGCGTTCCAAAAAAAACCTATCACGAAAATAATAGCCTACCTAAGATTCTAAATCGAATAACTACAGTGTCGTTATACCCCCAACTTCCTCGTTAATAAAATAAAACGGATTTTAGGTTAAAAGACCCTTCGAGATTCTTTTATAAGGTCAGATTAGCGAGTGTGAATTGTTGACGTCTTGTGTGAGAATGGCTTAGCAGGGGTCCATTTTTTCTATAGCACGCGTTTGTAAGGGGCGGTGAATTTTCGATTCTTCTGACAAATGCAGTTTAGGATATTTAATTGACTTCGTTTCGAGTTTTGTAGTGTCGTGTGTCTGATGAGCATTGTTAATAGAATTGGGCGAATGCCTCGTGTCGTTTATGTAAAATCATTGAGTAGTTGACTTTTACAATGTTTGTATATATGTGATAGATGCATCACATATTTCTATATATATTATAAATTAAAGTCGCTTTTTGTGTTTGGCTGTATGTCCCCGTTGCTCTTTTAAACTACGCAACAGATTTGATGAGCAAATTACCATCGTTTAGAGAATTTATTCCGAAAGGTTTTAAAGTTACAAATAACTAAGAAATATCGATGTAATTAATGTATAAAAAAATAATGTAAAACAATTTAAAAGAGTAACGGTGACGTTTCTTGCACATTCTCCATACCTTTTGGAAGGGGCGATTGGAATCAATTTAATGTATTGTGTCTATTTGAGATATTAATATTAATGATTTGACGTTGACTTTGACTGTACTGTTGAAAAACTACAAAGAAAATGAGGAATTCAATTTACAAATTAGCGAGCAAATAGGACAGTTCCTGAACGGACGTTTTTCTTGGAAAGTACGAGCTATTTAGTACTACTTAGTAATGCCTATCTGTCTAATACACACGGCTACACATCAAGCATTTCCAGTTTATGCTGATCTTGCATTCTAAAGGTTTTCCGTACAATACGAGGTCAGCTTAAACTGGAAATGTATAGCTTAAGGTTGATGCGCTAGAGTGGCCCGCGAAATTCAAATTTTCTTACGTTTTTTGCAATTTGCAGGTCAGTATCAGGTTGTATGTTGATCTGAATATTATTAGCGGCTTTAACAAATATGGATTTACAGAATTATAAACATTAGAATCAGCAATACAACTCTCTAAGTTCATGTAAGTGTATTGACTGACGATTTCATGAAATTTTGATTCAATTCAATTTACTGACCTACAAATTACAAAAAACGTAAGAAAATTTGAATTTCGCGGGCCACCCTAGCGCATCAACCTTAACAATAATTATTTTACCCTCATTTTTATTATTTTATTTTCTTATGTTTCTAATACCGACGTAATTATTTTATGAACGTGGTTAGATCTTAGAAATAATTATAACAAAACGTCGTATACCATCTCCCATAAAGCAAAGCTTTGAAATACAGGGAGTAATGTAAATTTTTCTATAATAATGACATTATTAGTTTTCTTCCCTAGTTAGGTCTTTGATAAAACTGGTTTGAAAGGACTCTTGTATCCCCGAGGCATTATTTATCCTACAAAGGATAAAAAAAACTTGGAACTATTTCAAGGAATAAATGTATTAGTATTAGTTTCTCTTACATTACGTATATTTATATAAAAAAACACCTTTTTGTGATATGGCGAACCGTATAACGGTTTTATAAAGCAAACAACAAAGAGATTCCTATTTTTTACTTTATCACTTGGTGATATTACATGCTGAATTGCTGAAGGTTCATCTCATTGAAAGTGGTTAGCAAAATCAGCTTACAATGTTCCCATTGCTGGGTCACAGGCCTTCTCTCTTCTAGAGCGAGTGGGCGTTAGTAGATGTTACATGTCTTCGAATTTTTGGTTCTAGGACATGCCGGATTCCACACGATGTTTTCCTTCACTGTTTTTTTAGAGAACAATGGTGGTGAAATTATTTACACAAAGTAAAACGCTTGCCTCTGGGTTCGAACCCACGACCTACAACTCGTGAGGCGGGGACGTTACCATCTGGCCACCACTTGACTGCTCTAAAACTGGTTAATGGCAACTATTAGAAATAATGTACCCTAGTTAGGTACATAAATATCAAATACATGCCGATAACAGGGTCAAATACTTAAATACTTTTTATTTTCTTCTTCCAACCAGGGTGTTGTGGATCGGTCATAAGTCACTTTAGGCTGTAGGTACTATGAAGTGCAACAGCCATCATTATTTCAATACAAGACCATAGAGCTATGCAAGATGAACAAAACTATTTGTTTCGCAACTGAAAAATTATGATTTCTACAACTTCAAGTCCAAGTATTTTATTTATATATTCGTTTGTAATTAGAATTATAATTTAGTCTTTATTTTATTATATATATTTTTTCATTAATATTAATTTATTTTCTTTCATAAGGGACTTGTTCAGTAGAAAACTGGATTCTGGACCTGTTTAGTGCGCCAGTTTAAGTAAAAAACGTTTGTATAGTTATGATAAGCTGCTTACAAAAGATTTATTCTCAGGAGATTGTTTAGAAAAATAAGTTATTATACCTACCTAATTAGCCATAGTTCGTTTGTCTACATAAACATCCTTGAACTGTAACAAAACTATGTAAATTTGCTAGTCCTTGAATCTATGATATTAATTCCACTTATTAGAACTTAACCGTAGTTTTAGTAAGATAATAGACTTCGACTGAACGTGGAGTTCAGTTGAAGTATAAGTTTTAAGTGATAAGGATAACAGCATAGCGAAAGTTGTTCAGTATGAGACGGGAAGAATCACCCCCTTGACGGATGCAGGTGACTAAATCGCCATTCTGGATAAAGTTAATAAATAAAAAAAAACTCTATTTTGTCCATTTTCAAACATCCTTAAATTAAATTTCAGCTAACTCAAACATGTCTAAGGTCTATTTAAATCCTTGTTTCCAATATTGATGTTATTTCAACTTAAACAAAAATAAAGTTTATTCTAGTATAAATAAAGTTGATTTTAAACTGACTAGTACCGTTGAAAATATCATTAAAAAATATGAAGTTGTAGCGTAAACTGAACCTTATGTGTAGACATTACAGTTGTTTTTCCTAAAACTCGTATTTGTTTACATGTTTGGCAAATAAATTGCGATCGCAGAATAGATAAAATTTAAGATAACGCAACTCATGCCCCCAAGATACAGGCGCTGCCTAGTTTGGGGACCACTGTTTTAATTACTATGTTAAATATTCTAGATACAGTAAGCATGCAATGTTATTATTTTTGAAATTTACTTTGTAACAATGGACCAATAATTTATTTTTATTCTTATTTGTACCTAAGCTAAGCTGTCTTAGCATAGCCGGTCGACTAAGCAATTCATTGCGATTAAGGTTAAAACTACATTGACAACCTACTTTGTACTAGAAGAGTCTTTATGGTTGGTCAACATGGTTGCCCTATTGCAGCCCTATTTTAGGTGCATCGACACCAATTCAAGGCAGCTCTTTTGTATGAGATCGAAATAACAATGGTGGACGAAAACAGGCTCCGAATTCAGATTCAGATATCTTCCATCAGTGGCGAATCGATTACTTTAGAAACATCTCGGCTGCTGCCCCTCAAGGGGAAAGGAGGGGAAGGTGAGTAGTCTGAGTAGAGGTGTATTACTTGCACGTTTCGACATTAATCCATATAATTAGGGACAATAGGCTAGTCCCTTATCACCAATTTCCCTAGTACTGAGAATCTTATGAAAGATAGTTAATTGAATCTGCGTCCAGCGCTCGGTGTGGCAACCCGTCGTGTTCTGGTTTGCAATTGGCCAATCGTCATCCTGAGGATGCTACGTTGAGAGGTGAAACACGTGTCGATTTCTTACAGGGTGTTTTATGACTCTTGAAGAATAGCTAAGCGGAATAGGTTACTAAATATATCTACGTCTATTGTATCTTATGAAAGAATAACACAGTTGTATTTAATTGTGGAAAGCGATGAAGGAATATCATCATCACAGTAAACTCTTGAAGCAATGAGATCATCTGCGAAGCTTTTTTTGTGGTTGGCTTCCAGTCTAACCAGATGCGGCTGAATACCAGTATTTTACATGGATCGCCCATAATTATAACCTTCAGTACTTAATAGTAGTCCAAAATACGCAATGAGCAAACATGTTTAAAGAAAGAATAGCATTTATTTGGACACAGTTCGTGAAACACAATACTTATACAGAAAAAGTAAAAATAATGTTTTAACAATATTGTGTGCCTCACGGCTGCGCCAAAAAGTTCCATTCCGGCATTAAGAGGAAATCGGGTGGGTCTTTTCTCCATACAAAAAGTCATTATTCGAGGTTCGGCTCTCGTCTATTTCCTCCTCCAATATAAGAAGGATATTTACTGTGCCCCTATGTTTTTCTTTTTTCATTAATATTTGTCGAATTTATACAATAGGCCTCTGATGACAGCGGTCTAAACAGGCAATTTTGAACATTTTCTGAGGGATCTAGTGCTTTTACAGATAATGTATCATAAAAACGGAAAACATAGGGGTACAGAACTATTTGATATTCGTTTTAGTGTAAACAATCATTGCTCTAAGGACCAGATAACCTTGAAAAGTTGGTGATTGATGGGCGAAGTTGATGGGAAAAGACCTTGCGGCCGGTCACCTAACCGCTGATCAGACCAAGAAACCGCCCTCAGTGGAATCTCTGTTACGACCGCCCTGAGAGAAGCTGAGAATCGATCGAAGTGGAAGAACATCATAAATAAAGCCACGAAGGCATTTTAGGGACTCGACCTTCAGTAATGAAGTACAGCAGGCGTAGCATGAGCACCGTGTTGTCGACGGAAGAGTAGACAAAGATGACGTTTCGTGTAGACAGTACGACGGCAGTAAAATAGAAAAATTCAACTGCACTTTTTACGAAATTCACTCTTTTACAAAATTCGACTCAGAATTATTCTTTGTTTTGTCATAGGATTTTTTTTGTTTGATTCTCAATTTTTACTGATTTTAACTCACGTCAACTACAACAATTTTTCTCAAAGTGTTTAAGTACCGTATTTTGGGTCAAACAATTTTACAGTAATATTGGCCTTCACTATTTCCTTGGTACTTATGCCCTATTAACTAAATGATGTACAATAGGAGAAAATAGCTTTGTTCTTCTATTAATTATCACAGTTTTGCGTTCAAAACGCTCCCTTGTAAAATCATGATTTTGTAGATAACCGTTTATACTTTGTGGCCGTCGAGTAGAAAGTTTTCTACTGGCGATTCCAAAATCAAATTTTCTTCACTAATATAGACAAAATGTCAGACTTTGACAGTTTGAGTAGAAAACTTTCTTCCGAAATAGTCTGCATATAAAAAGACCTAGACCTAGAGGAAACGAAAGACAAAATGACAGATTGTAGAAGGATTTCTACGGTGCGATGTCAAAAATGAAGAAACGAAATGTCACTTTGTATAGAAAAAGCTATGTCTATTCTTCGTAGAGATAGAAAGCGTCATGCTACGCGTACAAGACCAAGAAGAGATGACTAGGATTGACATTTTCCAAACTCAAACTCAAAGCATTTATTTCAATTCAAACCATTTACACTTTTGAATTGTCAAGGAGTCGGTCAGTCAGAAATATGAAGCTAGTTGCCTATTCGAAGCGAAGTAGTTCCTGTACCTATGGAGAAGAACGGGCAAGAAACTCCACGGACACTCTTTTAAATAAAATAAAAATATATGTTTGAAAACCTGTTGTATGTTTTTTTTTTGTAACATTTTGATAATTAAGCGATTGGTCAACTCTTCACGTCACGTGACCACAGGGCTGGCCTATTTTTAGCCCAAAGAATCAGCATTGCCGTTCAACGTGGCAATGCTGCCAGCCTTTTGGGCACTTTACCCATTGACGAATTATTTGATGCCCAATGAGCCCCTCCCCTTTATTTTTTGTTTTTAATTTTGTTATATAATTATACATACATAACGTGTTTGTATAGTAAATTTGATTTAAGATTTAATCAATTAAATAATAGTTAATTATCAAAATGTTTAAATAAAAATTGATACAAAAAAAATGGTTACATCATACATGTTGAATTCCTTTACACGAAGTCACGGTACAGCATCTAAATAAGTTATCTAAGTAAATTAGTAACTCAAATACGTCAATTCCAAGAGATGTTACAACTTATAATTGACTGCAACTGTTATCAATGCAAGTTCATTAGTAACTAGTTAACGGCGTTGTGTTAGCAGATATCATAGTTTTGATATAGTTAAGTTAGATTGATGACCAATCCCTCCATAATATTGATCTATTGAAGGGACTAATCAATATTCATAGATCTTTAGACAAGTTTTAAACCAAGTTTTTTATAACAATAATCTCGCCTCTATTACATAGGACTTACATATAACTGGCGGAATGGATTTAAAGTTTTTTTAAACTCGGACACCAGGTACATCAACCACGCGAAAAGAAGAAGTAATTTTAGGGTTCCGTAGTCAACAAGGAACCCTTAAAGTTTCGCCATGACCGTCTGTCTGTCTGTCCGCAGCTTAGCTCAGAGGCTGTTGGTACTAGAAAGCTGTAATTTGGTATGTGTATACATATAAATCACACCGACAAAATGGTAAATATTTTTTTTTAGGGTACCTCCCCTACCCCTAAAGTGGGGGTGTATTTTTTTTCTCGTCAGTCCCATGGTGTGGGTATCGTTAGAAAGGGCGTTTAAAAGTAATATGAGATTGTGAAAACCATTTTTGGATTCAAGAATCTGTTTGCGAAATATTAAGCTTTAAAGGGATAGCAATGGTGGCCCAGTGGTAACGGCCACGACTTACGAGTTGTAAGTCGTAGGTTCGAACCCTGACAGGCGCTTTACTTTGTGTAAATTATTTCATCGCCACTGCTCTCAAAACGGTGAAGGAAAACATCGTGAGGGGAACCGGCATGTCCTAGAACCAAAAATTCGAATATATGTGACATCTACCAACCCGCACTGGGCCCGCGTGGTGGATTACGGCCCGCACCCTCTCACAGAGAGGAGGCCTATGTCCCAGCAGTGGGAACATTATAGGCTGATTATGATTATGATTATGCAAGCTTTAAAGTGCTCATTTTTGTTAGAGTCAAGGTGTCCCCCTGCGTGGTAAATGGTTGGTTTTGGATATGTGAAAAAAATCACGGCAGTAGTGTATAATTATAACGAAATTAAAAGAAAAACTATCTCCGCTACGTAGGCTCCACAAGTTACTGAGTAATAATCGGCCAATGCAGTTGCGAAAACAAGTTTTTCAACTACATAAATTCATCCCAACTACGGAACCCTTCATTTTGCGTGCTTCGACTTGTGTTTAAAAAAATCTAATTTCCGAAATTAGATTTTTGTAAAGGATCCCCACTTACCCCCTACTTCGCGGTCGGGTAAAATAAATAGGCCAAGTGCGAGTAGGTCGCGAACAATTTTATTAGGGATATTGCTTTTTGTTTTGTTTTTTTATTAAAAAATATTGAATGCTGTGGTATTTTTAACCGTCTTCTTCAAAAAGAAGGAGGTTCTCAATTCGTCTGTATGTTTTTTTTGTGTGTATGTTACACGACTACTCCGTCAATTATGAATAGATTTTGATGATTCTTTTTTTGTTTGGTAGGTCATGCTTCAGAGGTGGTCCCATATAAATTTTATTAACTTTGCTTGCGTAGTTTTTGAGTTAGCTTCAATAATTACGTATGTTTCCCACTTTGTGTATGTAGACGATATATTGTTTGACTCCGTCACTGTTATTTACATGGTAGGTAGTGGTATTTGAATTTGTGTGGGGTAGGTACCACAACTAAAAAGTGAAAAATAAAAACATTTTACAAAAAAAAAAACAAAGGCAAAAAACGTTAATTGTAAAGCAAAGACACCGACTTCCGAAATTAAGTAATTTTTCACTTTTTTAGTGTTTTTTTGGAAGTCGGTTGTTTTTTTTTGTAAAAAGTTTTTATTATCTACTGATGCTGATGGAATATATCTACCAAGAGGTATCGTGTTACCCAGTAACTGGGCTGTGGAAGTCAGATAGGCAGTCGTTTCATGTAAAATACTGGTATTCAGCTGCATCATTAGACAAGAAGCCGACCCCAACATTAGAGAAGTATTAGGAAGTAAAGAATACACAAATGAACACTATTTTCGCATAAAAAATTATCGTTGTCCGTCATTGATTCTGTAATTGATAAATAACTTACTCATTGTGTGAATTTTCGCGCATTATTTGAGAAAAGTACAGACAATACAAGCCTTGGCCGCAACCAGGCATTGATGGATTCACGTATGTGTGCCTTAGCTTCGCCTCGGCCCACATTTTCACGATCGTCCATCAATGCGCCAGTTGCAGGCCGCAACAGTAATGTAGGTACTATTACCTAAAGGTGGTGGAATTCAATAAGATGTATTTTATCTCCTTAAAATATTAATCATTATGTCAATTCATGTACTCTAAGTGAAAGTTTAGCTTTCTACGCGAGGAATTTAATCAATCAACGCTAAGAATTCACGTGAAACAGATGGAATTTATGTAACTACATGAATAGCTTTGTCCTACTAACATTACGTTTTGTAGTTCGAGCTAATTATATACAACAGTATATTGTAGTACCTACCAAATATAAAATTTTCACAATATTGCTGCAGTATGACATGTGAACCTTTGATCCGAAGTCTTGAGAAGATTATGTCTGGACTTTAAAAGAGACTCTAACCTCTGAGTTTGTTTCGGCCTTTCTTCTCAGAGTACTCAGAAAGGAAACGCCGATCACATCTAGTTAAATAAAATACGGTTTTTGTGTGTGTTTGTAAATAAAATCATTTATCATAATCAGTATATCAACATAGGGTAATTTATCACAAGATTTTTAATTATAATAGTATCATGTAAGTGACAATTAAGAACAAGACGTCCATCTTCAATGTCATCCAATTGGGTAGTTTGTGTGTGTATCCTAAAACGTAGGTACACACGGCTATACATCAAGCTATACATTTACAGTTTAAGCTGACCTCGTATTGTACGGAAATCTTATACAATGCGAGATCAGCATAAATTGAAAATGTATAGCTTGATGTGTAGCCGTGTGAACAGACTGTTACCTACTTAGGTCTGTGTAAAAAACGGCGGGCAGGACAAAATATTATTGTTCTCAATTCACGATGTAATAGCGACATTCATGTTAATATTGTAAATACACACACACACAACACACACACATAACACACACACACAAACACACACTACAACACACACATACTCCTTATGTTTGTATATTTGTTTAGAATTTATTCAAATTTAAAATGTAAACTATTCTAGTTGGTGCGAAGGAAAGTGGTACAGCATTCGTGGCACAGCAGGGTAATCCTAGTACGAGTGCCAAAGCACTCCTTTGACACTTATGTGCACATTGCTTAAGACTAGATTTACTGTACCCATTTTTCATTCATTCATTTTTACATAAAGATTTTATTTTTTTGTAATATTTATTTTAACTAAACAATAAGAACTGATAAGAGATTTCTTTAGAAATAATCATCACCTTTGTACGTATTTCTCTGTTATTTTCTTCTGGTCTATTTATGTGTTAAATAAATAAATAAAAAATACTGTAGAAGTTTATTCATAAATAACTTTATGACCATGTACTGCATACGACTATTGTCAATAACTTCTAGATCCAACTCTGTATATTTTCACTCAAAGTACAGGTACACTTGGGTTCCCTACTCGAAATCGAATGACGAAAGATCGAATAACACTTGATCGAAATCGTTAGACTTTTTTAAAATAAATAGTGAATTCTATGTCTTTAAAATAAAATTGACAATGAGGTATCTAGGTATGTACTTTAAACTCAAAGACACGAGCACATTAGCATAACGCATTAAGTTGAGCATTAAATAAATGCAAAACCAGAAGAGACAGTACAGCTACTTACATTCAAAATATGCTAATAATACTCATTTGTTCGCTTACTTTAAAAGAGTCTCCTCTTTTATAGTTTCCAACATTTTTACTGTAAGTTATCATGAAGAGGGTAAGGAATTATACATTCAATTATCTCGTCATTTTAATTTTGAGTATGGACTTCAACTGCCAATAAAATTGATGTTAAATACCATTTTGACAACATTGTAGTTTATAAACATCGTCTTAATAAAATTTTCTTTGTCGAATTAACGCCTCAAAACTATTTATCTTCCCTCAAAAAAACACACGAAACATCTTGAAAACTTTTCTCAAAGTCACAAAACCACGTTTAAAAAAATTCAAACGGACTTACCTCAAAAAACTTCATCCAAACCATCCATCAGAACTCACACACAAAAACATTTCATCAACTGAAAAATAAAATAGTAAACTCGCGAAAATCGGAACGCTCCAAATTGACCGTACGACCTCTCCCGACCGCGTCTAGTGTGGAACTGGGGTTGTACCAAACATGCTACTTTTCGGTAGGTATATATCGACAGACATCCCTTCCTCGAGTGCTGCCATCTGGTGAGACAAAACTTATGCATTAACTTTAGGTTTTAAGAGTGAAAAAGTTTTGATAGCGAACCGTTCGAACCGGTAATGCTATATTAAATTTTTTAATGGTTTAATTGTAAAGTTTTTAAGGAAGGCTATTTAGGGGCTGTTTCGGTTGTTTATAGGATTTGTTAGTGCTGTTTAATAGCTGTTGTGAAATTTAAGATGATGTTAATGCAATTACTTAATCTTGTTAGCTGTACAGTTTTGTAACTGGAGCGCCTGGAGCGGGGATGATCTTTTTTAAATAGGGAACTATAAATCCCCTAAAATGATGGCAATTATACTAAATCGTAACGTATTTTGACTTTTACTTTTTTTTACTATCCTAAGTTTTTAAAGACAGGGAATCAATAACAAAATTCTCTCAGTCATCTTACTCCTGAAACTTACTGTCATCTTGTCATGTAGGTACTTCAATGGGGTCGGCTTCCAGTCTAAGTCAAAGTCAAATAATTAATTTCAAATTGGCACTTTTGAACGTCAAAAACTCGTCTAACCGGATGTAGTTGAATACCAGTATTTTACATGGAGCGACTGCCTATCTGTACTCCACGACCCAGTAACTAGAAAATACAACACTCCTTGGTAAGACTGGTTGTCAGTCTTTCGGGCACGAATGAGTCTCGGTATGTAAAGAGGGTCACCTATCCACGGACTAACCACGGCAAGCATAGCTTAACCTGATGGATTGACCCGTGAGGCTGTTATTACTTAGTGACAAGTTTCTCCTTGTTAGGTACTTAGGTACCCACAAGACTTTAGATCAGATCAATACCACCAAAACCCATAATATTAAATAACGATAGCCAATCTACCCGCCTAGGTCTAGCTAATACGGCAATACTTCTCGTAAACGGTTCGTACTTCAAGATAATAGTCTACGGAGAACCATTGTACTAGGCGCCTATAAATTGTAAGGGAATAAAAATAAATATCGAACTTCGACTTGAATTGAATTAGGTATGCAGTACGTTTATTGAGTAGGAGTTGGGCTCGCTTGCACCACAAATTCATAAATAGATTTAGCGTTAATCGAATTTAAAACATCGTTTTCTGTCAAACGTTTGAAGTTGACAAGAAACAGCATTCTGATGCAGCAGTATTTATTGTCACGAAAGATAAATTATTTTATTTCTGCAAGTAGCTTTGTCCACACACTTTTATACGTCAATCATAATAATTATTAATTTTAAAAATATTGATGAAGTCGGCGTTTCTTTTCTAACTACTCTGAGAAGGAAGGCCGAAACAACTCAGAGGTCAAAGTATCTTTTAATGTCCAGACAAAATAAATCATTGTCGGATAAAATTAAATATTATGAAAAAATCGAATGACAAGGTATTGGCCAGACAGCAAAATGGTAGCACAGTTGACCGTCCAGGGTCCCCCGGACGTCTATTTAAGTATCACTACTCGTGGGGACCATAACTAATGTGATGGAGTGTGGTCACCGAACCGTGTGATCCTCTACAAGGAATAAGCGATCCCCTTTGCCCTTGAGAGTCATAAAATGTATCAAGAGGATAGGCAGAAGTGTGCTCCTGTCTGCAAATAGTAAGTACTTACTGTCACAAAGTGTGGTACGTGTTTCGACAACCACCGTTTATTAGGGGACCCATGTCTAGCCGTTGACGTTTACGATTTGATGAAATAACGCTTTTTTTCATTAAAAAAAAGAAAATGTATGCATTTAGTTAAGATTCAAGCCCAAGTAAGTCATAATTTATATTATTTTTATTTATATACAAAGCATCTATATACAAAAAAATAATTGTTTATGTATTGGTAAAACAAATAAAGATAATTTTTTTTTTGTTGGATCCTCCATGATGGCATGTAGTGCTTAATAACTAAGATTGAATCATAATATGAACATGAATTCGCAAAGAATATTTATTTATTGGTTATTTCATGCACTCCCGTTACCTCAGAGATTGATCTCAAGAATGAAGTGTTTTACTCTAATTTACGATCACCAATATAAGCTACATTATGTGGAGCCTAGTTTTTTTTTTGGCTGTAATTATTTTCTTCCAAGAAAGTTCGTGACACGGGAAGTTCGAAAATACAAATACCTAATTATATTTTCATAGCGAACTTTTACATCAGCGGAGAGCAACAGACTCCATTGATTTCGGCAATATCATTTAGGGCACTAGTTTCACTTTAAAGAACAGTATATTTACCTTGTTTCTATATTTATAGCTATAAAATTATAAACCAAAAAACAATACGTTAGCTCTGAGGCAGTTGGATTATGTACATTAATTTAAGACATGTATACAGGATGCTAATGTATACTACCAGCCGTATATCTACCAGGAATTCATGAATTACAACGATATAAATTAAATTAAGTTCGTTCAACACATAGTGGGAAGTTGGGAACTTTGCGCGCGCTACAAAACTCTGTTAGTGTTCTAGCGCTAAACATTTTGTAATTATATTCGACCTTCACACAGCTGCTAACCTAGTACTATTTAATGAGAAAAGTGGCAAGTGTTTGTGTTAAATTATGAAAATGTTGGTCAAATTGTATGGAATTATAAAATATTTGTTAATAAAAACCTGTAAAAAACAGGCGCGGTTGCAGCTCAAGATTTTGGGGGGTCACCATTGATGCCGAGGAATATTTTTAGGGAAATGGTTACCTAATTGATAAGTAACGAATAAAAAAAAAAAATTGCATCTATATGCCCATCGGGGTTACTGTACCCACAGTTTTTAGTTGGTAAAGCACGTAAATCATTCAGTCTCTCGACAGCTTGAATGGTTTGGGGGGGTCATGACCCCCAGGACCCCCCACTTGGATCGCGCCTGGTAAGATAAGATAATATTTATTTTGTGAAACATGAGTACAAGATGAAGGTCTTATAGTTAATTTGTTGTGGCTACATGTTTTGCCATTTATGGCGTACAATTTTTTTGGCAACAAACACACAAAAAAATAAAAAATTACATTGTCAAAATTGAATGAAATTACAATATTAAAATTCAAAACTTCAAATTACAATATTAAAATTCAAAAATTCCTTCACTGTTATTTACATCAGCTAGTGGTATTCGAATTTGTGTGGGGTAGGTACCACAACTATAAAGCGAAAAATAAAAACTTTTTACAAAAAAAAAACCGACTTCCAAAAAAAACACTCAAAACTGAAAAATAACTTTAATTTCGGAAGTCGGTGGCAAAAACGAAAATTGAAAAGCAAAGACACCGACTTCCGAAATTAAAGTTTTTTTTAGTAATTTTTTTTTATTATAAATATTTGGAGCAATACCAAAGAAACTCTTTTTCAATAAAGCAGTTTTACACTTGTGTTGACATAAGAATCGAATTAGTTTACGCTTTTCCACGTGTGAGTGCAAGAGCCGTCTTAACAATCTGGTAAGATCCAAGACTAATTTATTACATACAATAACAGCGCTATTATTCCCCGAAGGGTTTGGCAGAGGTACATTATATACAGTACACCCACATTGCGCCAGTTATGTTTACGTCCCATGTAATAAGGGGGCGAGTCTATTACCATCAACCAGCCACGAATCCTTACTTCGGGCTGCTATTGAGAAATTCCAGAAGGAAAAACTCAATAACACTTTACCCGACCCGGGAATCGAACCCAGGAGAATTATGAAATGGTTGTTAATAAAATCCTGCATAAATTAGTTTACGCTTTTCCACGTGTGAGTACGTACCTTGAAAAGCCGTCTTAACAATCTGGTAGGATCCACGACTAATTTATTAGATTTAGTAAAATGATGATTTAGTTTAATGGTTTAGATACCTTAGTCGACTATTGAGCGTGGGCTCAGTTCGATCCCTACCCTGTCTAATAAATAATGTCGAAAAGAGAAAAAGTATTTTGCACAAAACCTAGAATAACTTGGAATCCATTTTGTTACTGAAATTAGAGCAAATACAAACGGAATAATAGTAAAAATAACAACAAAGACTTTATCAACAGCTACAAAACATAATTGCCCTACAAACTTCGTATATTTGCATGGCTCGCGCGATCAGCACATCTAACCACGTTCAACAGCTGTCAGTGTCGATGTTCTACAACAATGATGACACTGACAGCTCTTAAACGCGGTTAAGATGTTAGTCGCGTTCAGTTATATTGGTGAAATCCGCCCTTAACACAACAATGTGTGTTGTAACTATTTTTTTGCAATAATTGTGATGGTACCAATTTTTTTTTTGCTTCTGAAAACTGATGTCAGGAATTTAAAAATAAAAAAATAGTGATGGTACCAATTTTATTTTTGCTTCTGAAAACTGATGTCAGGTTTCAGAATTAAAAAAAAAAAAATGTTTGGCAGTGTTGCTAAGCTTTTCTCCGTAGCATCCTGGAGTCTAAAATTCGTTATGCATAAACATGGGATTAAATAAATAAACATCGCTAAATATGGTTGTTCAAAACTCTACCTTTCCCTTCGGGACTACAAAATCTTGTTATAATAAATTGTATTAGTACCTAAATACATTACCTAAGGTACCTAAACTCGTATTTAAATCCCACTGCGAATATTCATCGTGTAAAATACTTAATAATGTAACGATAAATAACTCTATTTGCATTTCAAATAAATATAAGTAGTGAGAATCGCGTTTTGATACGCTTCAACCATTTTATTCATAAAAATTGGAATTTTCTTTTTGATACGCTTCAATTACTTTAATCATAAAAAAAACTGAAATATTCATTTGTTTGGCTATAAATTCGAAATACGATTATGATTTTGCAATAAAATATTTAGACAAATAAAAGAAAATCGATTAATGCTGAATAGAAAGTTAAAAGCCATTTACTAAAAAAAAAGTACTTACACAAACAGTCTCGTTTTCGTAAAAAGAACACTGCGGTTCGATAGTCAATTACTTTTAAAACTCTCCTAAAGAAGGTATATCTCTTTTATAGTTCTCTGGGGTGGAATTCTTATAGGTCCAAAAGGGCTAAAGGGAGGTTCATAGGGTCCCCAAACGGCCTTTGTAGATGCCTCATTAATTAATTCCTTGGCCAATCCTGATAAATAAGGGATTCTAGAGACCTTTGTGATACATGCGTAAATACGTTCTGAAGTATTATGTGTTCTGTTTGAGTGAGCTTATGCTTATGAAGAGCTCGTGGCAAAGTAATAAAAGCCGCACGGGTCGATCCATCAGGTTAAGCTACACTTGCCGGGGTTGGTCCGTGGATGGGTGACCATCTTTACATACCGACCTCCGTGCCTCGGAAAGTACGTTATGCCGTTGGTCCCGGTTGTCAATTGTGGATCTTTGACAGTCGTTACGGGCCGTCAGAAGCCCGAAAGCCTGACAACCATTCTTACCAAGGGGTATCGTAATACCCAGTTACTGGGTTGTGGAGGTCAGATAGGCAGTCGCTCCATGTCAAATACGGGTATTCAGCTGCATCCGGTTAGACTGGAAGCCGACCCCAACATAGTTGGGAAAAGGCTAGGCAGATGATGATGTTTGAGTGTACTTATGGTATTTGCTGTGCCATGTTGGGTACGACTCGTTCTTTGTGCTTAGCATTTTCCTCCATGCAAAACTACTTTTTGGAACGGACACCTAGACTAAGTTCTATTTTCTTTATACACTACTTGAAAAAAAAAAAAAATGTATTGAAACTTTTTTTTTCTTCTTTTGCTTCCGCCCGCGGCTTCGCCCGCGTTATTTATCGATAAAAAATAGCCTATGTCATTTCTCAGGCTTTAGACTATCTGTGTACCAAATTTCATTTAAATCGGTTCAGTCGTTTTGGCGTGAAAGCGCGACAGACAGAGTTACTTTCTCATTTATAATATTAGTAAGGATTTTAGTAGTTAAAAAAAAAACTCCTTTGATATGATAAGTAGGTACTGTAGACTCCGAGGTAACCCTACCGTACCAGTACTAATAAAACACTATAATAATATTATGATAGCAAAGGATAATTATTCCTATAATGGGAGCTACGTTTTTTAATTGTATTTTACATATTCTTCTAGCTCCCCCCCCCTGACATCTAACGGGGCTCGCTGTCTTCTATTTCTTCCTATTCTTAATACAAATCTAACGTTTGTCTCCTAAACATGCGATCAACTTGAAAGCACTAAGGTTTCATTCAAAAAACATGCAGAGTAAAGCATGTACAGTACTTTAAAATGCTTTTCTTTCTAAGGTTTAGATTGTGCGTTAATAGTCACAGAACTGGTTTCTATTTTTCTAATCCTTTGACAAACATAATTCTAAACTTCAAAGCTTACAGACAAAGCTGGAATTAAACTTTTCTGAAAACCAAACAGTACATGTTTTTCAACTACAAACAGACAAACAAACAGTACAGTTTATCTTTATAATGACAAAATGTAAAATACAATAGACGCAGATAGTTAGTAACCTATTCCGCTCAACGTCTGGGTGTTAGAGTAGAGTAGTTAGAGCAAAAAATAAATCAGCTGTTTCATACATTTTGTCGATTTAAGTGAACACAAATGTATGGAACAGCTGATATTTTTTTCGCGATTTCAAGGTTGGTCCCATAGAAAAAGACAAGTATATTATAGATGACACCAAACCACTAGTTTCAAGGATAACGGTGTCTACCGTAACACCCTGTATTCCTCAAGAGTCATAAAAACCCTGTAAGAAATCGACACGTGCGTCACCTTTCAACGGTGTTCGGGTTCGCGACTAGTCAATCACCAGCCTGAGGATGCCTCGTTGAGAGGTGAAACACGTATCGATTTCTTACAGGGATTTTTATGACTCTTGAGGAATAGTTAAGCGGAATACTTAATATATCTACGTCTATTGTATTTTATAATGGATTTCTGCAAAGTCACGCCTGAATTAACTATGACAAACTGTACGAAAAAAAGCCATCCAAAGATTTATTCATCAGTCTATAAAGGAAGCATTCATTAAAGAAGAAATAGGAAACATTACTCCAATATCGGGTGATGATACATCAATTTTATTCGAACACAAAAGTAATCTAATGCTTCATTAGTCGCTCACTCTTTAACCATTCATTCGGTAATTGAAAGACTCGAATATTCTGTAATGAAAATTCGACGTTACGTACATTTTCCATTGGAACTCTTTCATTAAACCCGGTCTTTAGAATCGAGAAACACAGCACCCCATCTCCTTATTTTCACCACATAATTTTCGGCACGAATAAATTTTATTTTATTTTCGCAGAATCAGCAATCACTAATCAAGTATTCGTTCAATCATAATCTCGGCCTCCAATACGCTTCTTTTTTTTAATATTCATGAAATTTTTCGTAATCTTCGTGTACAAAAACTCGGTTTGAAGGTAAACCTTTCGTATCTTGGGTTTCCATAGAATGAAGCAATGTGAACACGAAAATACAAAAAAATTTCTTTAATATTATTTATATCTCCATGTTTATTTGTATAGTTAGTTTTAATAAAATTAGTTAGGATTCCATTAGTTAAGTAATAGTTAGTTTTTTTAGTGTTACATTGTATATTTATAATTGGATAATTAATTGAACACTCCTTAAGTTAGATTAATTCTCAAATGTCATGAATCAAAAAATTTGATGATTTGAAATAGTCATGGATTAAATGATCTACATATTGCATTAATTTATATGAGAAGAGATACCATGAACGGCAATTATAGAGACTAAAACCTAAGGGTTCAAAGTTGTCTGTAATGTAGGTTGTACGAAAGAAACCTAACTGAGCAAGTCCTGGAACCTGGTTTTATCGAGCCTGCCATTTGCATCAAACCACTCAAACAAATAAGTATCGTAAAAAGTATTACTTCATAAACTTCTAATCCACATTCTAAAATCCACGACCAAAATAAAATAAGGGACCAAGGGATTGCGTCTTTTAAACCGAAACGCAATGATTTACGAAGCAATCCTAACGAATGGCGATTCGTTAAAAAATAAGTACTTTTCGTCAGAAAACTGATTTGTTTGTTTACTCTGAGGTTAGATTATGTTATTTTATTGATTTAGGACAGATTCGACGTGTTTTGACCGAATTTATTTATGTTGTGAGCGATTCGGATGACGAGTGTATCGCGTTTGGCGTTATTCTTTGAGTGCCAAAGAACGTTTCGTGGTACAAAATATTTGGCCTGAAACTTGTGTGTAAGTTTTGTTGATGTAATTTCATTGCGTGATAAGTAGGGATCAGAATAGCGGTGGTCATTACAGGTCCGAGCTTGAAATATTTTTTGGTATTCATTTATGGTATTCAAAAATTGAAACTTTTCAATTGTTAATTACAAATCATTCTGTTGATTAATATTATTTTGTGATAAAATTTCATCTTATTACATCTTATTTCATTTTATCAAAGGAGATGTTACATTTTCGGCCATAAAGTGTACGCTAATGAAAAAAATCCACGAATTGAGGAAAAATATTCATTCCTGAATATTCCCCTGATTTCTTTGGCACAAAAAATAATAGTTTATCAAATTATTGCCATATTCTATTGATTATGGCGTATTCTTACTTGCACAATGCTTTCGTCCAGAAGTCATGTTACATTTAAACATAATAAAATCACGTAGACGTTATTTAAATAAATACGAAAGGCATGTATTTCTCTGCTATTAAGATAAGATACCTACCTTAAAAACAACGTTTTTGATGAATTATAAAGTGTGATTCATCATTTAAAAAAAAACGAGGATTGTAGATTTGTAGGTACTTCTGGACGAAAACTTCAAACATTGTCTATTGGTATTTGACATCACATCTTTGACAGTTCTAGATTTTAAAATAGAGATGGGTTGTAACAGATTAAACACGATAACTGTTATCACTGTTACTGTTTCAAAAAAATAACAGATCCAAATATCTATTATTAAATAACAGCCTGTTATTTTTGTACGGACGATAAATACGTAATTCAATCTCAATAGAATATCCTCTATATCTCTTTTGGTTTAAAGTTGATAATCGTATCTATCTGTTATTAAATAACAGCCTGTTACGGACGATAAATACGTAAGTAACAGCCACGGTAACAGTCTGTGAGGGGATTGTTATAATGTATTAACAGTAAAGGCCGCGGTAACAGTCTTGAGGATCTGTTATTTATTGTTATTTTATGTAACAGGTGTGGTTTATTGTTAGGAACAATTGTTATCTGTTATTTTTTAATATCTGTTATTTCTATCTGTTACGATACATACGCCTCAACCCTATTTTTTTTTTAATGTTAACGTCTTCTGTCCAACCAATCTATCATGGCTGGCTGTCGATGGTCGTATAACGTCAAACATTTTCAGTTTATAAATAGTGCCTAAAAAATATCAGACATTATGAAAAAAAAATGCCTTTATTGTATTCAGGGGTTCGTTTTCCAGGTTTTATAAAGTGTACATGTTATGGCCGGAGTCCCATAGAAAAACGAAACGTCTCTTTTCATTTTATTAAATTTCATCATTAGGTACACTACAATCTTATTATTCATAAAAAAAATTACCTTCCTACTCATTTAAAAATACAGTAGGATTCAAATAAGGTAATTGCAAAATCTATTCAATTGATTAATCAATTTTGTAATTTAGCGTTAATAATCCATAGCAATTAATTAATTTAGCGTTAATTAAAAACCTATCTGACTGAAGATTGTCTTGACTCAAATCTACGTAGCCGATTAAACGTTTCAGAACTCTTGTTTTCATCTGTTTGTCTATTTACATAAAAAATAAAAAACAACCGACTTCCAAAAAAAACACAAAAAAAGTGAAAAATAACTTTAATTTCGGAAGTCGGTTGCAAAAAACGAAAATTGAAAAGCAAAGACACCGACTACCCCACACAAAATCGAGTACCACTACCTGATATGTAAATAACAGTGACGGATTCAAACAATATATCATCTACATACACTAAGTGGGAAAAAATACGTAATATGAAGCTAACTCAAAAACTACGCAAGCAACGTTAATAAAATTTATATGGGACCACCTCTAAAGCATGACCTACCAAACAAAAAAAAAACATACAAACGAATTGGGAACCTCCTCCTTTTTGAAGAAGTCGGTTAACAAAACACAACATCACGTGGCAAAGGTGCACAGATAGTAGTAAAGTCTATTTCATCATGTTAAATATGTATACTGCAAACAATCAACATCATCATTTCAGCCGAAAGCCATGCTGGACATAGGCCTCCCCCAAGCACCGCCACTTCCACCGGTTCTCTGCTTCTCGCATCCAACTGATCCCTGCGGCCGTCACCAGGTCATCGGTCCATCGGCCATGTGTACTGCGAGCAATTTGCCCTGGCAATACTTCGGGCTATGTCGGTTACCTTGGTTCTTCTACGGATCTCTTCATTTCTGATTCGATCACGTAGGGAAACTCCGAGCCCTCTCCATTGCCGTTTGGGTGACTTTCAGCCTTCTAATGTGGCCCATTGTGAGCGACGACGTTTCAGTGCCATACCAATGATTACCTGCAAATAATGTCCTTAAACAATTTTCGAACTAAATAAATAAAACAGCTAGATACCTTATTTTATCCTCACACCTACCCCTACCCAAAAAATTACTTTTCCAATTTAAACTTCGTCAAACCTATCAAATAATATTACGATATAACTTTTTCCTGACGTGCAAGTCTGTGAATTCCATCATTAACTTTGACACACTTCTCCCTACGTTTGACTTATTACGAATGGACTCAAGTTGCCAACAACTTTTAATAGGGCCTCCGTCAAACGTCAGTTCGTAGGAAAAAAATAATTGTCGCAAACGGAATATACCTTGGGAGTGTTAACAGTAGGTGAAGTTCATATTTTCTTGTTGAGACTGCAAATTGATTGTGACAGCTGTCAATAAAATTATTAATCGATCAATCAACTTGGCTTATCACAGGGGGCCTAAACCGGCCACATTAGCAATTCCTCTAAAAGCAGTTCATTTCCTGAATCCCAGCTGTCATTAGCAATTCCTCTAATTTGACATAAAGGCAATTCATAATTTGTGACCATTATACGAATCTCCTTATAAAACTGTCAAACAGATGAATTATTTCGTAATATGAATTACACGCAGATCATATTATGAATTGTCAATTTGTGATATTCTACGACGATTCATAATATTTTCATATTATGATTCTGCTAAAGTGATCGTTTTAAGCCCCCACATCACTGTAGAACAAAAGCCTATTTAAAATTGCACTACATGTAGTCCTCTAGACCGTATTTCGGCCACGGCGGCCTATCTCAACGGAGACAAGCCTTTGGCGCGGGAGATATTACTATAACATCTCCCGCGCCAAAGGCACAACTGTGTACGCAGACACAAGTGCCTCTCTTCCCTCACTCTCATAGTCCGATGAGACGATAATCCGACACGATCGGAGAGAGATCAGGACCAACGGCTTAAGAATGCGGCGACCGATTGAGGATTGATCATTTTTTTGCAAAATAAAGGATTTTTTTTACTTAGGAACCTAGTAAAATTTTATGGGAAAAGTTTTGCTAGTTTGTTATTTGGTCGCATAAAAATCTGAGCTAACTGATATATTGACCTTAGATAGTGACACATTAATTCTATGAACTAGATTTCTTCTGTCCCCAAACAGAAAACGAAGGAGGTATTTATGTTCATCATCATTAGCCTACAGCAATCCACTGCTGAAATATACCTCCCTCTCCATGCAATTGCACGCAATTCAAAATCAAAATATTTTATATCACATAAGCCTACATGGGCACTTATGAAACGTCAGAAGCTAGGTACACGGTTCCAATTGGTCGTTTCCTATGGAGAAGAGCCGGCAAGAAACTCCACGGTTACTCTTTTAAAAAAATAATTAGCTTTTACAATATTTTGGAATTACAGTTTTAATAGTTATCCAGGTCGGTTCTCGGCAATTCCCCTCTAGCTGCTACCAGCCAAACCTGCGAAGATTGTCACTCCAACTAGCCTGAGTGCTACCGTAAATTTGCTGATTTGCGCTGTACTTATGTTACATGTAACATAAATATGTAAGTTCCTGTTAAGTCATTTCATATGTATTTTCCACTACTACTTCGCAAATAAGTACCTTATTACACACGAAAAATTGCAGCTGCTAAAAAAAATATTGGAAAATCAGTGAAATATCAAGCGAAAGCGACACAGTTGGCAAATAAAGCTGCTGTTGGGCTATGAAAAAAAAATAAAACAATTAAATATGAGGAACATTTTAATAAAATCCATCAAGCTTTTACATTCGACTTCTTTTTTCTTTATAGTATGACGCCAGAAACTTTCAGGGCAATATTATGTGAAAAAAATGAGCAGTAACCCAACTGACGTGGCGGAAGAATAAGTATCTGCCAAAAGTTGACCGAATCTGTTAAATAAATAGCCACTTTTATTTGCTTCAGTCAGAGCATAACGAGTGTTTTTGAGGTAAACTTTGTTGAAGATGTTTCGTCTTACGCGCAGTGGATCATGAGCTTTTCTTGAAATACTTTAGATCTTAAAGCTTCTTTAAAAATATAAAGCAATAATATTTATTTATAAACGAACGTAAAAATCGTAAAATTAGGCATAACTCAATCAAATGGTACACGTTTGTTTTCCGCAGCGGAGCTTGTTACTAGACATTGTTGCGAGTGTACCTAAAAGGTTTTGAAACGCCTGCATATAATCAAACTGTTGATTGTTAGTTCTGTTACATTGCTAATGTCAACAAATGCATAGATACAGCAAAATTATAACATAACATCACGCCTGTATTCCCCGAATGGTCAGGCAGAGTTGCATCTTTACTACACCCACATTTCGCCATTTATGTTTAAATCCTAGTTATAGCGAACCGATTGCCATCAACCAGTCACAAATCCAGGCTCTGAGCTGCTACTAAGAAATTCTAGATGGAAAAATCAAATAACATTTTGCCCGACTTGCGATCCATTAGGTTACTACGCTACGCTTGCCGGGGTTGGTTGGTGGATGGGTGACCATCTTTACATACCGAGATTCCTCCGTGTCTCGGAAAGCACGTTAAGCTATTGGTCCCGGCTGTCATTCGTGGATCTTTGACAGTCGTTACGGGTCGTCAGAAGCCCGAAAGTCTGACAACCAGTCTTACCTAGGGGTATCGTATTTCCCAGTTACTGAGTTGTGGAGGTCAGATAGGCAGTCACTCCATGTAAAATACTGGTATTCAGCTGCATCCGGTTAGACTGGAAGCTGACCCCAACATAGTTGGGAAAAGGCTAGGCAGAAGATGACTTTGCCCGATCTGGGAATCGAAACCTGGACCTCTTGCTCAGCAGTAACTTTTGCGACCACCAGACTCAACTAGACCAACGAATCACTCATAGCCATGAATACAGCCGTATACCGTGTTCTACCTTTAGCTACAATATCATATTTCGTGACCAAAAGCCCTCCAGTTATTCGATTCCTACAGAATATAGGTATTATAATAAGCCACCATGGCAACAACGTATTATTAATCCTACTATATATATATATATATATATATATAATATTATAAATGTGAAAGTTTGTGTGTTTGTGTGTTTGGATGTTTGTTACTCAATCACGCAAAAACGGCTGAATGGATTTGGATGAAATTTGGCAAACAGATAGTTTATAACCTGGATTAACACATAGGATACTTTTTATCTCGATATTCCCACGGGATCGAGACTTACACGGGTGAAACCGCGGGGCGCAGCTAGTTCAGTAATAATTATTGACCAAGACTGGTTCCAAATAGATTTCAGAGAAGTTGAAATTATAATTTTCGGATTATTTATTCTGAAACCACTCATTCGTAATTAATTTCAGACTGACTGAGGAAGAAATGCCATATTTTACGTTTATTGGATTTAATCTACTGGATAATTTATAAGTTTTGAAGCTGAGCCGAGTATCGTAAAAGACAAAATTAAATGTAGTCCCGTTCGGGGAAGTATTACCACCGAGATGTGATCCTAACATAATAATATAATTGCTAAACGGCTGAACGTATTTAGATGACATTTGGCACATGGGTAGACCATGACCTGAAGAACAAAGGATAATTTTTATCTCGATATTCCCACGGGATCGAGACTTACGTGGGTGAAACTGCGTGGCGCAGCTAGTTTACAATAATGAAGGAAAAATTTAATATTCAACTGATTCTGTAAGTTGGTCGCACTAACTAAGATAAGGTTCTCCAGACCAAATGGGTTAGATTATGTTGGAAACTTGGAACTGTGACCAACCACGCGCGAACCGAATTGGTCTAAGTACCAGTAACTAAGACTAGTAAGTACCTAAGACTGGCCTGGTACTGAAAAAATCCTGAAGGCAAAACCCAATACCACTTTTTGCCCGACTTGGGATTCGAACCCAGGATCTCAAGCTCAGCGTAGCGCTTGCGACTGGATCACTAGACTAACGAGGTAGAAGTAGTTTAGACTTAGTTTTTTTTTTATAAGCCAGTAAATTCTTACATACAGGGTGTAAGGAACAGCCCTCCGCAAACCGATGGGATGAATTCAGCATACCCTACTGAGCCCACCGGTACATGAAATTATTTCAGGAACGTTATACGGAATCCAACAAACCTGATTTGTATTATTACCTGACGCGCAGTATATCGTTACCGTAGCAAAACCGGCGTACTCCCTGTGTCGGGGCTGGCGAAAATGGGACTGACGAGAGCCGAGGGGGGTGGTATGACCCCGCCCACGTGCAATTCTAGTGCACTATGTTTACAAATATTTGATAATAAAATTATATTTGTGTTTATATAGAAAAAAATAAGTCCATAATCCCTTAAAGTATTTAATAGTGAACATGGATACAAAATTTTATTACAACTGCTTTGATAACAATTGAATGGAATAGGTTTTTCTCTTTAAAAAAGCAGATTTTAGGGAAACTTTGCGGTTTTTTTGTATCGAGGAAAGTTTTGTAAATTGTGTTTCGGGCCTCATAGTTCACTAAAGACACTCTTAAATTTTCGTAATCATAAAAAAAAAAACGAATGTCGTCAAAACAACGTGAAGTCGAATCGCGTCAAAACATCTGCTTTGGAACCATTTCACCTTAACATCCATTGCTGGTTTTTTTTTATTTTAGCTGTTTTATTTACATAAATGGAGTGCTGCGTACAGAGAATGTAATTTTAAATTGAAATAAAGGAATAGTAACTGAACCGGAATAGCAATTGATTTTTATGTATAAGAACTTATATTAGTAGCTAAGCTTTTCTACAATAAAACCAGTACGATTTAGCGCTTTGAACCAATCGTTTCTCTTCATCACCTCAGCTCCTAACAAATAAATAACCGAGTAACAACAAAAAAAAAAAACGTTATTTTCATTAAAATATTTTTTAAAGTTTCTATCCGACACCGTGCTCGCAAGTGAAACAGCTGACTGACTGAGGGAGGGGTCGCGCTCGTGGCCGGTCAGGTCACGTCCCGCGACCCCCACCCGTGTTAAGACGCAAAATGTTATTTAAAAAAAAGAATCGTAATTTTCCATTGATTTTACGTATTATAAATGACACCAAACCACTGGTTTCAAGGATAACGGTGTTTACCCTAACACCCTGTAGAATTGGCTAACCACGACTTTCAACCATGATAGCTATAAAGGATTATAGCACCTCACAGCCCAACATCAAAACCCGACCACGACAAAGAAATATCGTCACACCGCAGCCTAAGTAGCCAGGGAACAAGTAAACTCGGCGCGTACTCAAAGAGAGCTTACACCTACTGAATTGTGCATACGTGCGAGTGGCTTAGTGCCTTCATAGACGATTCAACATGCACATTGTTAATGTTGAATAATGTTTTGTGTGTGGCTTACGTACATTTGCAAACGGTGTTATGTGCACTGGTATTATTAAGTAATGAAGTTTAATTAGTAGAATGGGCGATAGTAAACACTCACAGTGAAGTCTAAAATAGAAAATCCTCCTAACATAATTACCTTATATAGTACGCAAAACATAATATTATGTTATATATTGTAATTCTGTATGTAATATTTATGTTATATTATAGATTTTTTTATGCTTAGGTTAGCGTACCCACTTGTAATTTTGTTTTAACAATAATAAATTCATTCTTGATTCAGAAAGCAGTACTCCTAGATACGGCACGCATAGTGAGGAGGTTCGTCTCTCTAGAGCCCTGACCACCGGGAGCCTGGACCCTGATCCTGATGCCGATGGAGTACTATTTTAAATATTTTTGTTTTTTTAATGGTTTCTATAAAAATATTTAAAAAATTATTGAATAGTTATTTAAAATGAAATAAAGGATACTCGAAAATTTTGCATAACACAACAAGGTAAAACGTATGGGACTATTTATAAAATATATCTTACCTGTATACATACGTACGCTACACAGTATAGCATCATCTGCCTAGCGTTTTCCCAACTATGTTGGGGTCGGCTTCCAGTCTAACCGGATGCAGCTGAATACCAGTATTTTATATATGGAGTGACTGCCTATCTGACCCCTACAACCCAGTAACTAAATAATACCCCAGGGGTTATACGATAACCCTTGGTAAGACTGGTTGTTAGACTTTCGGGCTTCTGACGACCCGTAACGACAGTCAAAGATTCACAAATGACAGCTGGGACGGCTTTCCGAGGCACGGTGGAGTCTCGGCATGTAAAGATGGTCACCCATTCACGGACCAACCCCTGCACAATATAGCAAATTTCTAGGCACATTTATAAACAGAGACACAATTTTAGGTACTCAAGTAATGTCAACAATGCTATATACCTTCAACTGTCATTAACGAGACACAATAGAATTTTAATTGTTATCGGTATTTAAAAGCCTGATTGACACATGAAGGCGAAAGCACGACATTTTAAATTACTTCAAATTCATTTTCCTTTCCAATGACTACACGAATGTTCATCACTACAATACATTTTCTTATCCAACACATCTCGTGTATTACTACCCTAACAAACAAGGAAGTACGTAATACGATGTACCTGCATTTATTCGCGTCGGAATAGACGTAGCTCTCGAATTGAAATGTTATAGTAATACTAGACACCTGTCTTGCTATTGTGTGTCAAGGAAGGCAATTCAATGGTATTATTTTCTAAAAGCTCTTACATACTGGCGCGACTTGTCGCCGACGCCGCCGCATTGTTCACCGTGAAGTTTTCTCAAAAATTGTTTTGTTAAAATTCGCGTCGTGCGACAAGTCGCGCCAGTATGTAAGAGCCTTAAAGCTTTTATTTACAAAGAAGTCTAATAATAATAAAAGTCCTCCAGACCGTACTTCGGCCACGGCGGTCAATTTCAACGGAGACTAGCCTTCGGCGCGGGAAATGTTATAGTGCACAAGTGTGTGCGCAGACAGGTGCACTCTCTCTTCCCTCACTCTCAAAGTCCGATGGGACGGCAAACCAACACGCCCGGAGAGAGATCAGGCGCAGGACCAATGACTTAACGTACTTTCCGAGGCACGGGGGTATCGCACCGCCAACTCCCAAACTCCGGGCTGTTATCAAGAAACTCCTAATGGAAAATCCTGTCTGTCTGTACCTTTGCACATTACGGTGTATCACATATACTGATACACCCAACGTTCGACTGACTGAACGGTAGGTGTGACCTTCCTCAATCATTGTTACAGCCCTGGCGACTTCAGTTGCAGGCAAATCACTCATTCTGTATGCAATATAATGTTAACTCTCCAAACAAAACAAACGTAATGAGCTAGGGCCACCATTTACTGCATAAACCAACTTTCTTATCAAAAACACTTAGAAGCTTAAAGTGTAAACAAACACTTAAGAGCGTACAATTTTTGTTAGCAGGTTGAAAAATGTAAAAAAAAGCCCATAATGTATATTAAAAATGGGTAATCATTCAAATAACGGAACAACTTGTCGAAATATCCACAAGTTTTTTAAAGTTGCGTTCCTCTAATTTTGCCGTTGTGTGTATTAGGTAGATGGTACATTTCACAGAATCAGTATAGCTTTTTAACCAGATAAAAAAAAACAGAAATCATTTGACATAATGTGCCAGATATACGAAAGTGAGTTTATTTGTTAGTTTATTACGTTTTTGAGCTTAAACGGCTGAACGGATTTCGATAAAATTTGGCACATGGGTAAACCATGACCTGGAATAGGATATACCTACGATACTTTTTATCCTGATAGTACGTTCCCGCTGCATAATTTCCTACCACCACCACCGCGGGCGAATTCACGTGCAAAAGCGAGTAGGCCATAAATGTTTAATATAACACCATTACCCACTTTGAGGACATATTAATAGATGAAGTCAAACAAATCGTTGATAGTATCCACGTTAAACATTGATTCAAAGTTCCATACTGCCATTAACAAAATGACACGATTTCTAGCTCTATTCAAATCCTAAATCCCTTTCAAATACTATTCAAACAACTGTTCAAACATGATACACAAAATTCATAACATACCAGTTTTATAGAAAACTATCCGTTTTACAAGTCGAGGGAAGGGTCTAGTCAAGTATCCAATTACTAAGCTAAAATAAGCCATAGCAACGTGGACTTTAGGTTTTGGCCAAGTATTATAACTACGAAGATTGTGGGAAGTATTAGCTAAACCATCCCTGTGTAATACGTAAGACGTTTTCTGGAAGTTAAGATAAACGTGGAATATATAATAATAGTAGCTGCGCCCCGCGGTTTCACCCGCGTAAGTCTCGATCCCCTGGGAATATCGGGTATAAAGTATCCTATGTCCTATTCCAGGTCATGGTCTACCCCTGTGCCAAAGTTCATCCAAATCCGTTCAGCCGTTTTAGCGTGAAAGCGTAACAAACAAACAATCTCACTTTCGCGTTTATAATATTAGTTAGGATTACTTATCCAATCCGATTATCCAATAAATGCGAAACTAACTCTGTCTGTCTCCCAGTCTGTCTGTTACCTTCTATATAACGCTCTAACGGCTGAACACATTTGGACGAAATTTGGCACGCAGATAGACCATGGGTTAGGACATGGGATACTTTTATCTTGGTTATAAGTTCTACGGGCAAAAGCTAGTGAAGTTATGACATAATAAAAACATAAAATCACGCCAGTAATCCCGAAAGTTTTAGGCAGAGGACCTCATTCTCAACAGTAGTGCTTGCCATCACAAGATCAACGAGACAACCCCTTAAATCACGATAATGATAAACTACAGAATTTTTCATACCCGGATTTAAATAAGCTACTGCGTAGCACTTGCTACGGCGTAGCATTACCTACGGCGTAGACCGTGGGTAATGTAACCGTAGCCAAGCCTACAAACCTGTAGCGAGTTACTACTGTAACTACAGCGCGCCGTAAACTACATTATGAAATAAAATATACATTCAAAACTTTTAATAATAAACAGGCTAAGTGCGAGTGCGGGTAAACCAAGACTTTCCTTTTAAAACGACCATTTTAGCTAGATCTTCCTGAAAGGGTATAGATATAAAAGAGGTTTACTGTAAAATGTTTATATTTTCTAGAAAAAAAAAGAAGATTTTAGCTGAACCTACACACAAACACAGGTTACGTAGTGAGATTGCGATGCTGCGAACGATACCCAAGGGGAGACAAGATTAAGTTTTCAGGTTAGATATTTTTCTTACCTCAGAATATTAATAGCACTTTGAAATAAATATAATACAGTGAATTTAAGGATACTTTGTAATTATTTATGTTATATTTCAGCCAGTTTTATTTTTAGTGTTTTATTTTTTATTATGTTCCCACTGTTGGGACACAGGACTCCTCTCCGTGAGAGCGAGTGGGCCGTAATCCACACGCGGGCCCAATGCTGGTTCGTAGATGTCTGATCTCTTAGAATTTTTAGTTCTAGGACATACCGGTTTTCTCTCGATATTTTTCTTCACCAAAATTTGTATTTCATGTATGGAAAAACATCTAACGATATAAAATACAATAGACGTAGATATATTTAGTAACCTATTCCGCTCAACTATTCCTCAAGAGTCATAAAACCACCCTGTAAGAAATCGACACGTGTTTCACCTCTCAACGACGCATCCTCAGAATGACGATTGACCAGTCGCAAACCAGAACACGACGTGTTGCCACACCGAGCGCTGGACGCAGAGGCAAAGAAGAATAATTAAGCGGCTCGGTGTTTATGACTCTTGAAGAATAGTTAAGCGAAATAGGTTACTAAATATATCTACGTCTATTGTATTTTATAATGGATTTCTGAAGTCACGCCTGAATTAATTAACTATCTAATGATATTTTTTTTTACGTCTTGCCCTCTGGCAACTTTATACAGTTACTTTTACGTTTCTGTGACGAAGAGCTATCCCAAGCACTTAAACTAAAGGGCATCTAAATCCATGATTATATTCATCCTAAGTGTGTGGGTAAGATCGTACGAATAAAACCCTGCTTCAGCCTACAAATGGCTTAAGACCGGTCGTGAACCTGGAATAAATCTTATTTTCTGGGCACTTATTTTCATGTATCTTAGATTCAAGGGTAGGCAGATTTTTAATGTTAAGAGGGTTTCGTAATATAATGATAATCTTGTTAAATGCCTCGTTGGTTGGGTTTGCGAGTGACTGCAGATTGTGGGATCTTGGGTTCGAATCCCAGGCAGTTCAAAGTGACATTGGGTATTTATTTTAAACTAGGCATTTCTCATTCTTCTTCTTTTCGTTTGGTTAGGTAACCAACCACACGAAAATCATACACGATCCCAATTTTCCTTCCACTTCTGTCAGTGCTTTGCCAGTCGTCACAATGAGTAGTCTCGACTGCATTCAAACTACTCATAGTCGTTAGCCCGTATTACAGTGCGATGACCAGTGTAATTAATGGCATCGGCTGTCCGAATTCGAGTTAAGTCTTTCGAGCACCCGAATACGGGTTAACAACCAAGCGTAATTGGCCAATTGCTCATTAAGACGCTGACAACAGATAAACCGCGGTCACTGTCGGATTGCATAGAAAAGAAAGAGAAGCGCGATGACATAACGCTTGTGGTGTCAGAGTTTTAAAGCCACCAATGCGACTTGGCTTCACATGCCTTTGAGAAATATCTCTCAGGCATGCCGGTTTCCTCACGATGTTTTCCTTCACCATTTTTTAAGCAAGTGATAATTTATACAATTTATACGCACATCAATCTGAAAAGTCAGACGTCAATTTTTTGGTTTTGAACTCGAACCCTATGACTCAGTCTAACGGTCATACCCCTAGGCCAACACTGTTCTACTACTACTCAGTACTACTATTTCTGAGAGTTGCTCGGAGTCTTATATTGTACTCGGATAAACGGCTTATCTATTCAATCAATCAACTCAGCCTATCGTAGTCCATTGCTGGACATAGGCCTCTCCACCAGAATTTCTGCCAGGGTTGCGGGAAAGTCCGAAAGAGATACCGGGACCCTTGGCAGAGCAACAGGCAACTGAAGGAACACGGGTTTTAGTCCGTAAAAGTCTGACACGCCCTTCCGCTCCGAGAAGGCATTTGATGATTACGGAAACTCTAAAAAAAAAAACAACTGCACCACAATACCCTGTCCTCCGCCGCCTTCCGCATCCAGTCTATCCCAGCCAACTATTTAAGGTCATCAGTTGTCGCACAATCGCACATTCGAACTATGGTTATTCGCAGTACAGTTTTGTCGCACAAGCGTTAATCGCACATCCATTTGTTGATCTCACGTAGTACATTCGGTCCATCTAGCTGGGGGGCCTCTCACACTACTCTTGCTGTTACGTGATCTCCACGCAAGAACTCATCTGCTCCACCGGCGATCGGTGCTTCGACAGACATGGCCAGCCTACTGCCACTTCAGCTTGCTTACCCTGCAGGCTACGTCGGTAACTAAATAGGTGTGCCGACCGACACAAAGCCAAAATATTTAAAGACAATAATATTTGGCTCTGGAGTGCGTACTGTCTAAGAAAGTCTGTTAAAGGTCATACGACTGAGCACAATATACGCAGCGAAAAATAATATAATTAAATTTATTTTTTTGTGGTAAAAACCTTCTTAACTTCGGCAATCCTCAGGGGAACCAGGTGCTTAGTTACTTTTGGACATCCTTAAGTTATTTTAAGGGAGGGAACATCAATTTCATATCGTGTCCGCCTAAACAGTATTAAATAATAACTTCGGGTTTGACAACCCTTAGTAGGATTCCTTTATTTTATGGAAGGGAGGCTCGTTCTATTTCTGTTATGGCATTGTACATTGCCACATGCGAACACACTGATGTTACGCAAAATCCTGCATCGCGCAAGCGGAGTTCACCGCGCGGTTAGCATATACAGGGTGTTAGGGTAGACACCGTTATTTGGTGTCATCTATAATATACTTTTTCAATGGGACAAACTATGAAATCGCAAAAAAAAAACAGCTTTTCCATACATTTTGTCGATTTAAGTAAACACAAATGTATGGAACAGTTGATTTTTTTTTCGCAATTTCAAGGTTCGTCCCATGGAAAAATTATATTATTGATGACACCAAACAAATAGTTGCAAGGACAACGGTGTCTAACCTAACACCCAGAATACAACGTCCCGACATCAATCGCCGGGCAGTAGTCCACCAGACACAATACCCGTCTGGTCGGAGGATCCTTCCTTTTCTTTGGAGGATGAGTGAACCTTACACCCTGTTCCTCGTACCTCTATACTGTAATTTTTGTCCGCATGGTTTTGGGAACTTAGAGAGCTGTATTTTAATGATTATCTATAACTTTTAATCAGTCATTAGGGAAGTCACAGCTCCTCTTTAAGAACCGAATAGGTACAAGAATCTGATAATGGAATATTGAGAGCCAGATATGACGTAAACTATAAAAATTTATTCGTAAATGGCATATTATTCATAATATCAATCTATTGTTTTTCTGGTGAATTTTGGACGTGGGTATATTCCTGAAATAAATTACTTTTATTATTATTATTCCGGCGTGTGTGTATGACCAGATATATGAGCGTTAATGAAGCAAAAGGAGGATGTAAGGATGGTAGCAGGTGGCGTTCTGTAGTGTCTGCCTACCCCCATGGGAAGAAAGCGTGAGTTTTTTGTATGTTGAATTATTGTTTATGTATAAAAGTATTTGAATGCTGTAATAATATAATAAGTGATGTAAATCACTGCGACAATCAATTCTAATTTGTAAATGGTAAATAAATAATTGGATTATTTAAATAATATAATGTGATTGAATAGAAAAAATTTAAACTGTGACTGATATTTCATGTATACCTAAGTGCAAAAGTTAAAAATAATTGATTCAATAATTGTACCTAAGATATTTGCACGCCTTGGGAAATGACAGACATGTCGGGAGCCACCCTTATTTAAGATCTTGCATGTATATATTATTTTAATTATGTATGTTTGTTCGAGCAAATAAAATTTCTTTCTTATACACCTGATATTGAGCTAGAAATTACCAAAAAGTTTTAAAAATTCGCGGGTTACTCGCACATTTACCTTAAAATATGTCAAAGAAAATAAAGACCCTCACTCACAACACCAACACCCCAACAATACGTACTAACAAGCAATCAACACAAGCGCATCACGAAATCCGTGCCACGACAACTTTGGACAAGACGAACCACCGTCATATTTGAATTGCTAATACCGACAGCCTTGCAAAGAACACGACAATTAATTCGGAAACACTTCAATGTTGATGTTTAATCAGTTAAGTAGAGACGTGTCGTGTGTTTTCCTATGGATTCACTAGTTTATACCCACGTACTTAGGTAGATGTTTGTGGTGCGGTTTGGCGTTAGGTGTGTGTCTCGGGTTTGTTAGTGATGCCAATTTGAGTGTTTGGAGGATCGATATAATGTGTAAATAGTTGATGGGATTTAATACCCGTGAGTTGTACTTTTTTATTGTCCTGTCAGGCAGACAGAGATAGATTGTCTGCGCAAAATGAGAAAAAATAAACAAAAACAATCATCAAAAAAAATTCATTAAAAAAATAAATTAAAAAAACCATGAACCAAATCCCAAAGAAAACCTTGAAAAACTGGTTATCCATATCCATACTAACATTATAAATTCGAATAATAATAAAAACTAAAACCCAACTACGACTAAAAAGGTATAAACAAGACACCACAGACAGACAAATTAAAAATCCGGAGTCACACGTGTTAGAGCATAAATCGAACAGATGACGTGTGACTCCGGATTTTTTATTTGTCTGTCTGTGGTGTCTTGTTTATACCTTTTTAGTCGTAGTTGGGTTTTAGTTTTAATTACTTAAATTTTTTTATATTTCTTTTGGGGTTATAATATATATATATTTTTGAAATGTGCTAATTAAGCCATTTCATTTGATGCCCAACATGGTACGATTAAACAATTTTTTTTTTTAGTTCCTGGCTTTATGTCCTCTGGAGGGCGCCATTTTTAATTTAATGTGACGTCACATATAAGATGAACATACATACATACATACCGGTCAAAATAACCCTTCTTTTTTCTTCGCCGTAGTCGGGTAAAAAGGAACCCTGTCTGTCTGTCTGTCTGTATATTACCTTTTCACGCCTAAACCAATGAACGGATTTCGATAAAATTTGGCACGGAGATAGATGGCATCCCGGAGAAGGACCTAGGCTACTTTTTATCGACATACCACGCGGGCGAAGCCTTGGGCGGAAGCTAGTTTGTTTATAATTAAGTCGTACCTATAACAAAGTAAGTTGACAGTAATTTACCATTTTAGAGATATAAAACTCTCTTTTTACCCGACAAGGCGAAGAAAAAAGGAGGGTTATGATTTTGACCGGTATGTATGTATGTATGTATGTTCATCTGTTCCCTCCTATCTTCTAAACCACAATCACAATTTGACAAATGACATATCGTTGGAAGCGTTTTGTTTGTCCGCTGGTTTTAGGCTATGTGACGTCACATTAAATTAGAAATGGCGCCCTCTAAAGGACGTAAAGTCAGGAACTAAAAAAAAAATATTGTTTAATCGTACCATGTTGGGTATCAAATGAAAGGGCTTAATCAGCACATTTCAAACATATATAATTATATTATAACCCCAAAAGAATTAAAAAAAAAATTAAAGTAATAAAAACTAACACAGTCTAAACAGTGTTTAGTTGCTGCAAGTTGTTGCTTCAATGTTATTGTATTCCACAATCAAGAAAATTGCAGGAGCTTGTGCCTAAGTAATAACAACCGCACGGGTCGATCCATCAGGTTAAGCTACGCTTGCCGGGGTTGATCCGTGGATGGGTAACCATCTTTACATATCGAGACTCCTCCGTGCCTCGGAAAGCACGCTAAGCCGGTGGTCCCGGCTGTCATTCGTGGATCTTAGACAGTCGTTACGGGTCGTCAGAAGCCCGAAACTCTGACAACCAGTCTTACCAAGGGGTATCGTATTACCCAGTTACATGGTTGTGGAGGTCAGATAGGCAGTCGCTCCATGGAAAATACTGGTATTCAGCTGAATCCGGTTAGACTGGAAACCGACCCCAACATAGTTGGGAAAAGCCTAGGCAGATGATGAATCAAGAAACTTGCATCGTGTAAATGGAGCTTAAATTATTCTTACGTGATAGTTTGAAAACCTTTCAAAGTCCTTTGACTTCAGTCGATGTTTAACACAATGCGTCACCTATTTCTCTTTCGTAAATATGTGACAGACGACATCAAACAAGCACCTCATCCATCCAAAAACTATCAAATAACGTTAAACCGAGAAAATCACAAACTCGATTTTTGCCGACATCTGCCTAGTATAGAGGTCTAATGAAGGGATCAGTTCAAAGGGAACCCTACTCAGGCCCATTACACGAAGACAGTTCGAGAATAAATCATCATTTACAATAGAAACAAAATTCATTGCGTATTAATATTGTAAACTCGTAAAACAATGAATAAAGATAGGAAATTCGCTGAATAGACAATGGTGGGCCTAAATAAACCAATCTTTGGAGGAGGCTATGTAAAATAACTGATCTCAAACCTGGCGTTTGCTGGAGCCTTATTCTGGTACATTTCAACTATAACGTTAACATGATCCCTTCATCTTTTAGCCTTTAACAAAAGGCAAAAAGGCATGGATAACAAACATTCTCTATAAAAATCTCTGGATCGGACGCAGGAATCGGAAGACAAGTTCAATCTTAATTTGCCTAGACTTTCCCAACTATATTGGTTTGGGTTTCCAGTCCAACCAGATGCAGCTGAATATCAGTATTTTACATGGAGCGACTGCCTATATGACTTCCACAACCCAATAACTGGGTAATACGATACCCCTTGGTAAGACTGGTTGTCAGACTTTCGGGCTTCTGACGACTGTCAAATCAAATCAAATCAAACGTTTATTTGCTAGAATTACATTGTTTTGATACAGGTGAGATCTTATATCCTAAGTGTAATTGTATTCTGCCCGCAAGCAGGTGTGCAAATTTTTTATAAGTTATATTATTTTATAAGTTTACTTAAATTCTTATTTTATTACTATTATATAAATATTATTCTTATTACCATGCATTTATTCACTGTTTGATTTATATTGTTTATAATTCATCCTATGTATTAATTTTCAATTTTATGTTCCATATATTCCTTAATCCTATGAAAACAACACTTTAGAAGCCATTCCGTCAATTTTGTCTTGAACACCTTACCCTGTAATAATTTTAGTTCGTTTGGTAAGTTATTATAAAATATATTAAAACACACATATTAAATACATTTTTCTTACAGATATCTTTATGACAGGGTGGTTGACACAGTAGGTTGCGAAACCTAGCTCTTTTTTGTCTAGTTAGGACTTCACTGCGTTGTTTAAAGTAGTGCATATTTGTTTTTGTGAAGATGCAGATATCTTTTATATACATGCAAGGTATTGGAAGAATTTTAAATTTTTTAAATAAAGGTTTACAACTATCTAGGAACCAAGCCTTGTTAATAACCCGGATGCATCGTTTTTTAATTTTAAAAGATCCAACGATCCACGAATGACAGCCGGGACCAACGATTTAACTTGCTTTCCGAGGCACGGAGTAAGAGAACTGGTCTTTCACTGTAATGGGTACATTTTTTTTTATCAATAACTTACTTTTTCGAAACTGATCATCGTGATGGTAAACAATAAAGACTGTTTATATCATAAATTTTAAGAAAAAGCAACTATTAGCTACTGGACTACATTTACCCCGTATTTATGCCATTTACGCCAAGTGAACAATGTATGTTCTTTTTTATAAATAAAGAATCTTTAAACCCAAATAACATCATTATCATCATCTAAAACATTTCAAAACCGTTTTACACTCCCTCTCAAACTTCAAACTTATATCCACACATACACTCTTAGCTACACATGCCTTATTCTCCTTGCAAAGTGAACTCCTACCACCAAGTTTGTAGACACGGCCCCGGGCTACTTGCGGCAGCAATATGTCGCCTAAATTGGATTAAGATGCAAGACCTTACCGTAACACCCTTCAGACAAGTTAACACTCTGACTTCAGAATTAACTTCTTGTGTTTTAAGCAATTTGTTAGTAAACAAAAGTACTTGGATTGTATGTTTCATACAGGGTGTTAGGGTAGACACCGTTATCCTTGAAACTAGTGGTTTGGTGTCATCTATAATAATTATACTTTTTCTATGGGACCAACAAATCGCTATCAGTCCATACATTTAGCTGTCAGTCCATACATTTTGTCGATTTAAGTGAACACAGATGCATGGAACAGCTGATTTTTTTTCGGTTGGTAAGACTGGTTGTCAAACTTTCGGGCTTCTGACGATCCGTAACGAATATGAAAGATTCTAGAATGACAGCCGGAACCAATAGCTTAACGTGCTCTCCAAGGAGGAGAGGCACGGTATGTAAAGCTGGTCACCCATCCACGGGCCAACCCGGCAAGCGTAGTACCTGATGGATCGACCCGTACGGCTGTTATTACTTAGCCACAAGCTCCCGGGATGATCATAGTCCCACAATGAAATACACTGTACACTGATTTCAACTACAAAAGCGAAAACGGGAGGAACAATGAAAATGCACTACAGCTTATTGCGTTTATAGTCCATTTGTAAATGTAAATAATTAATGGCCGATATACCGTGACCTATATGGGCCATTTTGTGCAGACCTCATTACAACTTTCCCAGAATGACGAGCAGACCGTTTAAAATCCTCGATTCCCGTCCATGGAATGAAATAAAAGTAAATCATTTGCTTTAAAATTTTATGCAACAACAACATTACATTACTTGTAACACAATAAAACTCATTGTACGCTCCATTGCATACGAATTTCGGACAAAATAAAGTTACGTTTAAAAATTTCGGACATCGATAATCATAGGAAAATTAATTGTCTGTGTCATGGATGGTTGAATCAAGTGAGGACAATCGAAATACGAAAATAAATTCACTACGTAAACTGTGACATTGTAGGACAAAGTCAGATTTTTCTCTCTTCTTCATACGTCAGGTCCAGTCCTCACTCTTTAGGTCCATTTTATGGCTGAACCAGTGGCGTTCCTTCCATACAAGCCAAAAAGCCCGGCTTGCCTTCAAAATTAAGCCAATTAATTAAAAAAAAATAACACTATATAATGATGGTGTTGAACAACATAGAAAATCCGTAAATCGCACACTTGGCTATTTTTTAAATCGTAAAAAATCTGTCGGCTTGCCCTGATTTTGACCCCTAGGCACGCCACTGGGCTGAACTGGGCCTTTTTGGCGCAGCCATGAGGTACTTTCCTGCCAATTTCTTACATTGCTCTTTACACTTTTAATTAGTTTTTTTTTTCGACTTCCGAAATTAAAGTTATTTTTAACTTTTACGTGTTTTTTTTGGAAGTCGGTTGTTTTTTTTTTGTGTAAAATGTTTTTTAGTCTTAGTCTTCCTATCTGGACTTGGCATAATTTCCAAAATATTAGTTCATGTATCATCGAAAGATTAATTAGCTATTCTGCAAAAGTATAGCAGGGTTAACCAAATGTGCTAAGGGGCTAAGGGGCTAATGTCTAAGCCTTAGAAATACTTAGTGTCACTAGTGTAATTTGCAAATACTTAGTGTTGACACTAAGTATTTGCAAATTACTCTCAATCCCACAATAACACACATCCCCCGACATTTTTCGCTCCCAATGGTCTCGATAACGTTGTTAACGTTTCACGTTTCGAATGTCGACCGTTTCCGAATCGGCACATCATTCTACGACATTTGCATTGCAGATATAACCATTTTCATTTTACAATCAACAGAACAAAATTAATTCAATAGGTTCCAGTGAAGAATGTTTCTGGTGTTTTGCGAAAGGATCTTCTCGGTTGGAAGGTATGAATTTTTAATTTTATTTAGATTTATCGAGTGCAACAGAATTTACCTTTGTTTGTTTTTGTAAGTCCAATGTTATGGGGATTGGATTTTCTTTTGTTGTTTCGAATTGAAGGCGATGATTTGTTACTTTGGTAAATGGTTACTGAATATTTTGTAAGAAAGAGAGATAGAAAATGTTTCCGTAAGCTTGATGAATTAATGAAACGGATGTATCAGAATAAATTGGTGATTTCACTAGCTGCGCTCCACGGTTTTACTCGCATAAGTCTCGATCCCATGGGAATATCGGGATAAATAGTATCCTATGTCCTAACCATTCAAATCAAATCATTTATTCGTTTGCAAGCATGGGTAATTAGTACATAGATGTCATGGTCTACCCATGTGCCAAATTTCATCCAAATCTGGTCAGCCGTTTTAGCGTGAAAGCGTAACAAACAAACTCACTTTCGCATTTATAATATTAGTTAGGATAGTTCGGATGTTGATACTAGAAATTATAAAACAAAATTGTAGTAATTTCACATTCTTCGTAAAATCCTTTCTTCCACAAAATTAACTTAAGCAGTGGTAACAGTGGAACATAATAACAAAAACCGGCCAAGTGCGAGTAGGACTCGCGCACGAAGGGTTCCGTACCATTATCTATAAAAACGGCAAAAAAATCACGTTTGTTGTATGGAAGCCCCCTTAAATATTTATTTTATTCTAATTTTTAGTATTTTTTGTTATAGCGGCAACAGAAATGCATCATCTGTGAAAATTTCAACTGTCTAGCTATCACGGTTCATGAGATACAGCCTGGTGACAGACGGACAGACAGACAGACAGCGGAGTCTTAGTAATAGGGTCCCGTTTTACCCTTTGGGTACGGAACCCTAATAAATTACTTCAAACAAACAACCTCAAGTGTGACATCATCAAAAACTTCAATTTTTAATTAAATCATCTCTCAATACATCGCAGAACCAAGAGGAACAAGAAATATTATACCGTCGCTTCATAAAAAACCGATTCCAATCGCTTATTGAAAATACCAACACGAATCCCTACCACCATTCCCCATTTGTCTCCTTTATGTAATGACACACCGAATTTAAAATACGACCCGTCATAAAAATCTTTGCAGTCGTAAAATGCGACTTTAAAAAAAATACAACATGTAAAAAGGAATTTCTCAAATACCCCTTCACGAAATGCGATCCCACTTATAGGATAAAAATCTCATAAAAATGCTATAAAACATTGTTCATTTCGACACTATTGCCCCCGGCAGTCGCGGTAGGGACGCGCATCGGAATCGAATGACATAAATCGATTAATTGTCTGAATCGATTGCGTTACCGGTATTATTGTACGGTCGTTGCTATTATGTGGAATTGTTAAATGATATGAATGATGCAGTTTAATGATAATAGCTTCATAAAGTGGTATTCTTGATTCCAGAAATCTGAAGTAATTATCTGTTTAACATCCCGTAGGCAAACTTTTAAAGTAAAATATTATTGTCTGAGAAAAAAGGCACAATTTTCTGAATTTCAATTTTGCCATAGCTTATCTCTCTTTAAATCTCATCAGTTTAATAAAAGCTGGATAAATGGTGAAAAATAATAATATTGTAATGATCACGGAGATGAGAGCAGGTAAAGACGAAAACAAACTCAAACTCAAAGCATTTATTTCAATTAAACCATTTACAGGCACTTTTGAATTGTTAAGGAGTCAGTCAGTCAGAAATATGAAGCTAGTTGCCCATTCCAAAGCGTAGTAGGTACCTATGGAGAAGAACGGGCCAGAAACTCCATGGACACTCTTTTAAATCAAAATATTGTTACAATATATTGGTTACATCATTCATGTTGAAATTATACATGTGAGAACAATGTAGAAATCACGCAAAACACTGCTCTGGTTCAAAATAAATAAATCCGAATACAGGCTGAAGAAATAAAAGTAAAAGCAAATATTTTAGTCAAAAGTAAGTAAGTAATCTAATCTAATCCGCAATTAATCAATCTGTCTATCTATATAATTATAAATAAAAATCAATTGCCATGCGTTACTCTAGCAAAAACTCGAAAATCGCTCCAACGACTTGTTTTTTTTTTTGTTTTGTTCGCCCTAATACTTCTGGGGTGGTTTAGAAAAAAGAAAATTATGAAAAACCCAAAGGAACAGCCGAAAAATTGAAATTTTGAATGGAAATTGGCCATTGGTACGAAATTCACCGGGTCATCCAGTACTAAAACTCTACAAAAATCATTCATATTGTATGACGCAGCAGTGCAAGTGTTAAATTGAAGAGTTGCCAATAAAGCTCCATAAGATTAAAGTATTCAATTACATTATCGGATCGATTCACAACTTTCTTTAATACCGGCTTCATTTTAAGTAATAACCTAATTCATCAAAGAAAATGGAAGTTTCAAACTTGTGATAATGAGAGTCGATTCAACGTATTTCAACTTTTGTATCACTTTCATGAAATAACTTGAGAATGAGCTCTTTACGCCTTTCTGGTTCGAGTATTTAATTAACTGTTAAATCCATAGACAGAAGAGAGACAGAGATAGAGAGAAGCTCATGGCTACGTAATAACAGCCACACGGGTCGGTCCATTAGGTTAAGCTACACTTGCCGAGGTTGGTCCGTGGATGGGTGACCATCTTTACATACCGAGACTCCTCCGTGCCTCGGAAAGCACGTTAAGCCGTTGGTCCCGGCAGTCGTTACGGGTCGTCAGAAGCCCGGAAGTCTGACAACCAGTCTTACCAAAGGGTATCGTATTGCCCAGTTACTGGGTTGTGGAGGTCAGATAAGCAGTCGCTCCATGTAAAATACTGGAATTCAGCTGCATCCGGTTAGACTGGAAGCCGGCCACAACATAGTTGGGAAAAGGCTAGGCAGATGATGATGAAGTAACATAGACAGAAAGACTCAGTGTGATGCTGATGACGCTACAAGCTCGTGGCTAAAATCTGAACTAACAAAAACATCTTGATTTTTAATATATTTCAAGTAATCTTTCACATAACATAATCGGCCTATAATGTTCCCACTGCTGGGACACAGGCCTCCTCTCTGTGTGCGGGAGTGAGCTGTTTTCCACCAGGCCGGCCCAGAGCGGGTTGGTGAATGTCACACGTCTTGTCGAGACCATGGAATACTAGTATTTAATTCGTTTAACAGTGTAACGTTCGCTGTATTATTTTTAACAATTTATCGTCATCCTGAGGATACCTCGTTGACACGTGTTGATTTCTTACAGGGTTTTTTATGACTCTTGAAGAATAGTCAAGCGGAATAGGTCACTAAATATATCTACGTCTATTGTATTTTATAATGGATTTCCGCAAAGTCACGCCTGAATCAATTAACTACTGTTATAGTCACTAGGCTTAAAAAAAGTCATAATACCAAATGTTTAAATGGTACTTACATTCTTCAATAATTGGTATTTGAATATTGAGTAGGTACAACATCGCAGCTTTGCTACGACGCGACGTAGCTAATTAGCTACGCCGTTTCGTAGCAAATAGGTACGACAAATTGCTACGAGCCCACGCAGATGAAGTAGTTCGAATGAATTCGTAGAATGAATTCGGTTTGATAATCCCGGTTGTTTTAAAAGGATCCTGTGATTTTAATTAGCACAAATTCCAGTGAACTGATGAACAGTCGTTCTTTTCAATTTTCCCTGGATAAATAATATCTCAGACGGGAAAACTGCCAAATATTACAAAAATCGACAGATAAATTACTTATGATGTCTAAAAATCGACGTCCCCCCATCACTACGCAAACGCGTGTGAAACGATTCGGAAAAATAATTTCCTTTCAATGTACGACGTATACTTTACGTAACAGATGTCATATCCGCAAAGCAATTTATACTTTATAATGAATGCGGTAGGGTTTATAATTAGATGCGCGGAGTAGAGAGAATGTTGTAATTAAATAGCTTTGGAGTTTGTTAATTGTAACAATTTGATGACGTCACGTGTGGCAGGGTGTTTGCGATGGTTGAATCGTATCTCTCATGTCTTGATTAGTTCAATTACTTTGAGAAACATGATCAAGTGTTATATGTTCTTTAATTTGTTAGAATTAACGCTAATTAGAGGTGGTTTGGATAGAGAAAACACTCTAAGGGAGTAAATCCTTACTAATCCTACTAATATTATAAATGTGAAAGTTTGTGTGTTTGGATGTTTGTTACTCAATCACGCAAAAACGGCTGAATGGATTTGGATGAAATTTGGCAAACAGAGAGTTTATAACCTGGATTAACACATAGGATACTTTTTATCCCGATATTCCCACGGCATCGAGACTTACGCAGGTGAAACCGTTGGGCGCAGCTAGTATTATATATGCAAAAGTAACTCTGTCTGTCTGTCGCGCTTTCACGCCATAACTACTGAACCGATTTAAATGAAATTTGGTACACAGAGCCTGAGAAAGGACATAGGCTACTTTTTATCGACATACCACGCGGGCGAAGCCGCGGGCAGAAGCTAGTTGAATAAATAATCATACAATCAATATTTCTTGTCTGTTCTTAACTATGTTGGGGTCGGCGACTACTTATCTGACCTTCACAAGCAGTAACTGTGTAATACGATACCCCATGGTAAAACTGGCTGTCAGACTTTTGGGCTTCTGGCTACCCGTAACGACTGTCAAAGACCCACCAAAGACGGCCGGGACCAACTGCTAAACTGTTCAGCAACCAGGAGACTCGGTATGTATAGATGGTCGCCCATCACAGACCAACCCAAGCTTAACCTGATGGAACGACCAGTGTGGCTGTTATTACCCACGAGCTCCTTGTGTGTGGACTAAACCGACGAATGTTTGCGCGACAGACCCACCGCGCACTTCAGTTGGCATGAAAGCTATTGCGTGTGTCGTAGCTCTGCTAATAATTCTTCCAAACACAGCAGGTAGACAGAAAAGTTCGCGCGCGGCAGTCGTCCAAAGCCACGCGCGGCAGCCGCGCACAATTGCCGCTCAATGTACAACCTTTACACCCAATGTGTTTTTGCCTGTTCAAAAGAGTTAATTAATCGGGTTTAGGGTCACTGCAAAGTTTCGCACTACTTTCGTACGGACCCATATCTACGTTGTCGACTTAGAGAGTAGGTACTACCTACTTTGATACCTTGATTCACATATAAAGTCTTGAGATCCGCACAGACACCTCGTGACTAACAGTGTGATTATTTTGGCGCGGCTAACTAATGGTCGTTGCAAAAAATACGTCCCCGCGAGGTCTACTGTTCGCAGAACTACTAGTGTTACTGAAACAATGTTTTACAACTGAAGCCCAGGGGCACGATGCTTGTTATCATCAGCCTAGCCTTTTCCCAACTCTGCTGTTGGCTTCCAGTCTAACTGGATGCAGCTGACTAACAGTATTTTAAAACGTTTATGCGGGAATAATACTGAAATATCTCGGCAAATAAAAAATATAAGAAATACACATTCATCTTTGAACAGAACATGTCAATTTTATCTCATCAAAGTTTTATTCAAACTCTGAGGAAATTAAATTTTCACTTTTGTCCAGTTTCAAAGAGCTCTTCATTCGTACAAATCTATGAGAATTCTCGACATTTCCTTCTAAAATGGTAGGTCTTCATAAACTGGGGAGTTTGATAAAAAGAAGAGTGTCATTTCACTGGGATTGACGTTTGTAAAGTCTGAGATTATGTCAGGGAAAGCTTTGACTGAATTTATTAAAAACTTTGATGGCAGCTTTATGGCCTGTTCCTATGTAGTGGTTCTGTATGTTATTTTGTCTGTAGAGATTTAGTTTAGTTATTTTTTGATTTAGGATCTTCAACAAAATGTATAACAATACATGAAATATAAGTAATAACAGTTATTGGATTTAGAGTCTTATTTTTGTTATGAAGAAAGTGTTATAAAAAAATAATTCAAAATGACGTTTCAAAAATATTTATTTAAACTATTTACTCCCCGCGACTTCGTTTGCATGGCTGTTATTATTATGGTGTTCAGACATCACAACATACTAAAATAACAGCCACATTTTTATAATACTTCCCGTATGTACATTTATTTAATATAACAATCAGTATGTACATTTATTTAATACAACTTTCAGTATGTACATTTATTTACAAAATTTGTTGAACTTGACTCTTTAACTCCCTACGTTAGTGTTCAATATAAGTGTGAATGTTACAATTTTAAAAGGCACAATGGGGTTAATATATATATTTAGATAAAAACCCCAAAACAAATAAAGAGAAAAAAAACTGAGTTGGTTTGTTTGCTACGCTTTCACGCTAAAACGGCTGAACGGATTTAGATGAAATTTGGCACAGGGGTAGATCATGACCTGGAGAAGGACGTAGGATACGTTTATCCCAATATTCCCACGGAAACGAGACTTATTCGGTTGAAATCGCGGGGCTAGTATTTCATATTTGGATCTCATTCCTGCGCCTTCCTCACGTAACCGATTTGTTAATTTTTAAAAGCAATCAGATTGATACAATCATTCTATTCTTCTATTCAATTGATGATTTTTTAAACCAAAAATAAATCAATAACTACCACACACGCATTCTCGTACACAGACATTACACACACTTACACCACTACCTAGATGACTTCCTATTCTAAATAAATTAAATTAATAAGGCTATCGTACATAAAAAAATGTATTTATATTATTATTGAATTATTAAAATGTGTATAGATTATTATTTGAATGATTAATACTAAATTATTGAAATTATTAATGTAAAATCGTGTCAATAGCATAGTTTTTTTTTTTTAAATAACCCTCAAATTTGCGTTGCCTGGAAAAGCCCGCTGTAGTTGTTAGTACCTATATTATAAAAGAACACCAAAATGTACACTTGGTTTCAAATACATCTTTGACTTTGACTATTCAATCCATAATTCGATATTTTTATCTGTAGGTAATAAAAATGAAAGAGAACCCTGAAAATATTCACAGCAAATAATTTCAGGGGTTCCATTTAGTTCACTTTAAACTGGTAACTTCGATGATTTTAACGTCAAGATTATGGCCTTTTTTTCCACAAGTCGAGTCTTGACGACTTTGAGTCGAGCTGGTGGCGCCATTTCCTCTCCCCGTTTCTATATCGGGCACCTTATTAAATTAATATTCGGAATTTTTTACTTTTTCTTATTAAGTAGGTAAGTAATATGACGGTAACTTTGGCAACTCGATTACACTGGAATTTGTGGAGGGTTATTTATATTCTCGCGAATATTTTACCATGATGTGGGAATTTGATCGGGGTTTTTCCATGGTAATAACAGGAGTTTTATTTACAAAAGTGAACTAGCAGCCTCAACTGTAATAATATTTTAACAATATTGATTAACTATGTAGGTCTTTACTTTCTTTTTCGTGTGGTTATTGACTAACCTGGTGTAAAAGTTTCTATACCGCCCGTGGGCTTCTGACTTGGCTTCACATGCCGTTGAGAAATATCTCTCAAACATCCCGGTTTCCTCACGATGTTTTCCTTCACTGTTTTTTTAAGCAAGTGATATACCTACAACACGCACAAGGATCCGAAAAGTCAGAGGTTCGTGTCTTGGGGTCGAACCCAAGACCTATGACTTGGCAGTGCAATGGTAACACCAGTAGGCTACCACTGCTTTGCTAACGCTTAACTAAAATAGGTTTAGGGTATGTTTTACTGTAAATATCTAATAAAAAATAGAAACATAAAGTGATACTGCGGTTAGTCTTTTAAAGATAAGAAATATTGCAGTTGGTTTTAGTTATATTTTCATAGAATAATCATAATATACCAATATCACCCATCCGTGTGTGAGGAGCCTTACCTTGTTGCCATTTAAGGTTATATCACAGCATAAATAACACCAAGTTGATGCCCCATTGACTCTGAACACCTCAAAACTCACATGCCCCACATAACATTTTTCAAAAATATTTCCTTGGAAAATGGAATGTTTCCATTCGGTTGCTTTTTCTCGTCATTTCGTGTGGGGTGAGTGAAAAAAACGCGAAGTAAGTATAGGTACTACGCGAAACCGAAGTCAAACCGAATGTGTTGTATCAGAATACGGGCTATTTTTAGGGTTCCGTACCCAAAGGGTAAAACGGGACCCTATTACTAAGACTCCGCTGTCCGTCCGAATACCGTCTATCTGTCTGTCCGTCTGTCACCAGGTCTATATGCCATGAACCGTGTGAACATAGTTAGACAGTTGAAATTTTCACAGATATTTCTGTTGCCGCTATAACAACAAATACTAAAAAACAGAATAAAATAAATATTTGGGTGAATATAAATATTTTAATATTTTTTTTACGTTTTTATAGATAATGGTACGGAACGCTTCGTGCGCGAGTCCGACTCTCACTTGGTCGGTTTTTTGTAAACTTTATAAGAATATAGACAGTTCAGCATCTTCATCATCTGCCTAGCGTTTCCCAATTGTTTTAAGGATAATATTTCCTATTTCACGCCTCATGATAATTTCAACGTAAACAAATGAACAATGTTTAGATTTAGGGAGTGCCTCCACTGCCGGCGCCGGCTCTCAAAAATAACGCCATTGGGAACCGGCAGTGACATTACTACCGGCAGCCGATGTTTTTAATCTCGGCTGCCGGCAGTAATGTCACCGCCGGCTCCCATAATGGACACCAGCGGCGCGGCGTTTATAGAAACCCTTCCAGTATTCAGAACCCCAACTAACTAACGGTAACTAAAATATGATTTTCTGCATATTCTAGTCGTGTTTGTCGTGTCGTAGGGGGTCACAGTTCTAACCTAACCTAACCTAACCTTTTTTGCGATTAAAATTATTAATCCTAATCTTACTAGTTCGGTTTCGGGTAGTAGGTACTTTATGACTTTATTACTGGAACATGGACAAAAAATAATGCTCTTTTACATGTTTTTTTCTAATTATGCCTACCCTGCCATACTCCATACGCCAAACTGACAACCAAAGTCAGCGCCGGCAGCCAAATCAGCCACTGGTGCCGGCTGCGCTGGCACTTCACCGCATAGATACTGCAATAGCATTACAAGAAAAAAATAACAAAAATATTGAAAATAAAAATGTTATTGCAATTTGAAATTCACATTTTTAGTACCAAAATTAGCAAATCTGGAGAGGTCATATGTATGACTTATAGGCACCCGCTAGATGGCGGCCGCCCGCGCCCCCTGTAGTAACCCGGTAAAATTACCGATTGAGAAAAAACGCGGCGATATTTTCTTTTTCTTTTAAAAAAAAAAAACACATAATATAGACTCTCAGTATGATTGTTAACAACATTCTCATGGATCGAACAAGGTTTTTGTTACACGCTGTAATATAAAGTTCAGTTTGCGCTACAACTACAAACATTGATAAGTGCCTTTTCAAAAGTACTACTACCTAATTCTGAAAACAATTTCCACTAGCATGAAATTGATAATTCATATATGTGGAAATAACATCCAACAATCGGAAATCAAACAAGGATTTGAATAAAGAAACAAAAATAAAATCACTGAAAATGAAATTGGTAACAAAAACAATTGACAACAACAAACGGGAAACGCTCTCTTACTAACAAACATACCCTAGCAATTGGCTGAAAGCCCTCAAACGATGAACAATACCAATTCAATAGCATACTCGTTGGACTGATGTAGATACGTAAAAAAAACTCAACAAAACTAAAACGAAGTAGATCAAACATGGTACGGATTTTCCATTGTATTCCGATATGAAGAGAATGCAAAACAAAATAATCAAAACTGCATATTCAGCCTATAATGTTCCCACAGCTGGGAGTCCTCTCGGTGAAATCCCGAGTGTGCTGTAATCCACTACGCGGGCGCAGTGCAGGTTGGTAGATGTCACATGTCTTCGAATTTATTATTCTAGGACATGCCGGTTTCCTCACGATGTTTTCCTTCACCGTTTTGACAGCAGTGGTGATGAAATAATTGACACATAGTAAAGCCCCTATCTGGGTTCGAACCTACGACCTACAACTCAATACCTCCTGCAATTTCATTATATTATGCATTTATTAACATTTTAAATAAAATATACAATCTAAGTCTAGCAATATGTACAAAGGGAAAAAATTATATTCATATAAAGGAAGGGCTCATAGGGCGTCAAAAAATTCTTCCGCATCGCTGTCAAAAGTGTGGGAAACTGTGGGAAAAGTGCCCAAAAGGCTGGCAGCATTGCCACGTTGGATGGCAATGCCTCCTGCTCCTTGTGAAATAACGTTACGGTATAAAACACTGGATTTCTTAAGAAAAACAATAACCAGCATACAAAAAAATAATAGCAAAACGACCGCCAACGTCAAGTGATTGGTTACTATCATTTCAGGCTGCCAATCATAGAAGTTCACAAAAAAGCACGAACATGTCTCAAAAAAAAAAAACTGCCTAGCCTTTTCCTAACTATGTTGGGGTCGGGTTCAAGTCTAATCGGATGCAGCTGAATACCAGTATTTTAAATCACGAACACGTCTGTGTGTACAAATATTCTAAAGGTGTGTCTAAACATTGAGCGGCAATCGTGCGCGGCTGCCGCGCGCGGCCTGCCGCAGCTGTTATTGGAGGACTGCCTCGCGCGAACGCTTCTGTTTACCTGCCGCGCACAACATTGTTTACCTAACTAGAGTGCGGCAGAAATGTGTCCTGCTAACGCCGCGCTCTTGCAGCTCAATGTTTGGTCACACCTTTAGAAGCACCGTTAATGAGTATAACAATAACTGCGACTTCAAGCCAATTGCACATCCGTAAAATCCGAAAAGTTCGAGAACAACGCAAAGTCCTCTTTCATGTGCCATTGACTGGAAAAATGAATGATTCTTCCAATTTATCGAATAGCCGCCGTCTCTGTCCGGCACCTATTTAGTTTGTTTCAATACTCTAACTAAATGTGTCCAAATTGCTCACGGGTCGCCCAAAGAAGATCAGTCAGTGTTTTTTCGTACGGAAAATTTGAACAAGTGAACTGGATTCTAGTTTAAATTAACGTTTCATTTAGGAGAGAGTGGTGATGAGTGAATTAGCTTCGAGTGAGTCGTCTAGGGAATGTGTTATTTACTGCTCGCAGCAGTTGAAGTGGCACTGTTACGATTTAATCCTTGAAATTGGTTACACTTTTTATGCTTATTTATTTGGCTGGCCCAACTCTACTGTATTTACAAGCTTTATTTTAGCTTGTTTATAAAACGATGCCCCTAGGTACGTATTTCCGAGACATTATTAGAGTTTTAATTAATTTGGCTGTCGATTTTCAACGTGATAGTATTTTATAAAACGATACCCCTAAGTATTTTCGAAACATTATTAGTGGAATTCCAATTGCTCAAATATTTGGACACGAAATAACTATCTGTAGGTCATGCCAACATTTGTAGGTCGACGTAGGTTACAAATGACAGATAATTTTTATCCTTCATTTTCTAGTTTGTAAATTCTTACAAGTCGAAAATTCTACTATATGAGTGATTTGAGCAAAGCATTTGGCATGAGTTTTTTTTTTTTATTTGCAATATTTTAACTCCACTATACAGGGTGTGGCGTAAATAATGGATAACCCTGAAACTGTCGATTGGCCAGATTATCATCTATCATTTACTCCACTTATATCGCCATATGCCCCATAATATATTATACCATTATATTTCTGTATATTTTTTTTTTTCGTTGAGTTTACCGATGTTTTAATAGTTATTCTGGGCGGAGAAAAATCCAACAAATTAAAGATCATCAAAATCGGTCCGACCCTTCTCGAGTTATAAGTACGTGAACAAACCCTTTGTTTTATAAGATACATCAAAAATATCAATAATTTGGTCATCCATGGACATATAGCGATATAAGTGGGATAAATGATAGATGATAATCTGGCCAATCAACAGTTTCAGGGTTATCCATTATTTACGCCACACCCTGTATAGTGTAATCAATATTTCTTAAGACCTACAAATGCAACGCACGGCACTTGACAAAACATCGGCATTTCTGAATTATAATTATGTAAGTTTAAACTAATGTTATACGTTATATTGTTAATTCCCAAAATGTTGGTGAAAACCGCACCAAAATCCGTTGCGTTGTTTAGAAGAACAACGTGGACACATAGATAGACACAAAAAGCGACTGTGATTTATTATTGCATATAGATAAATGAGCATGTTGGAGTAACTGTACAAGTGATACCAAAAAAAAGAAAAAAATAGAATGCTCTCTGCATTATAGAAAATTCACCTTTTATCAAAAACTTTTAGTTGATACAGTACTGAGTACAGGCAGGAACGCAGCTACACACCGAATGTACGTACATCGTTAAAACTTGGGCGTTCATAGAGGCAGAAAAATAAATTGCCATCCAACTTTTAATAGCACGCTTAAGAATTTCGGGGGTAAGCACGTGACTGCACGTGCGACTAATACGAGTATTATAAACGATGCATGAATTTTGTGACTTTGATTTTTGTACTCGTATGATTATGTTACCCTTATCTGTGGGGTGAACGTAATTTATTTTTTTAAAGACGTGATTCTTTTGTATAATAATTATCCGATGGGTTCTGAAAATTCTGAGCTTTGAGAACGATTTTTGGCAATAGATTGTGATAATGGTGCAATTTAAAGGAGTTGAATACACAAATTATTTAATAAACAAATAATATACCAATTTCTCAGTTAGTGTTATCGGAACAAAACAAAAGTTTACCAACTTCTTCAGTGCTAAGAAGCCTGTGCTAAGAATCGACTGAATTATGTCGGGTCACTAAGCTATTAGTCAATTAAAATGAAATAAAATAGTCAAAGGGACTGATGATCATAGTACCTTTTTTTTTTTGGATGGGATTATAACTTCTCCCGCTCTGAGCGGAGCGGGAGGGCGTGTCAGACTCTTACTGACTAAAATCCACCCGTGCTCCTTCAGTTGTCTGTATGTTGCCAGAGGCCACGGTATCCCTTTAGGACTTTCCCGAGCCCCTGGCAGATGACCATAGTACCTATGTAATTTATTTCTGATACTAACCACCAGGAGTTATTTCAGCATCCTATATCACAGATGAACACAAACAAATAAAGTTCAAAATAAAAGCGCAAAATCAGCGTGTACCACTTTGTTTGTGGCGGCTACGTCCTAAACAAACTGGGGACAGCAGTGCTGCCCTCTATTGGTTTTTGAAAAACAGAAAATCTGTGGAAAAACATTAACCGCACTTTTTTGACAAGATCCGAATGTTTCTTTTTTCTATGTTTACTTTGGTAAGCGAGGAATATGGTAAGCGATTAATTTTTAAGTTATCATTGGTTATCATTGACGAAATTAATTTAACTTATAAAAGTATTTATATAGTATAATAATTTAAGTAGTAATGAAGTGGCAATGGGCCGGCGATATTAGCTGTAGAACCGATGACCGTTGGGGTAGACGTGTTCTTGAGTGGAGACCGCGAATCGGCAAACGTAAGGTAGGACGCCCTCAGGCTAGGTGGAGCGACGATCTTCGCAGGGTGGCTGGTAGCAACTGGATGAGAATTGCCGAAAATCGAGCTGAATGGCGTGCAATTGGAGAGGCCTATGTCCAGCAGTGGACAGCTATAGGCTGATTATGATGATGATGATGCATAATATAAGTATTTAACCTTCTATAAGGAGAGGTACAAAGACAACCATGGGATAAATAGTAGAATGCATAGATGTTGCTGCTTCATCCAAATTTGATGCAGCAGCAAATGGGTAAATAATATTTATGTCACAAAGCTTTAATTACAATTAGAGCTATTTATTTAGAGATTTTCTTGGCTTTGAAACTATATTTAAACTAACTTATCTTATACCTCTCGACATACGTTACCCTCTACATTCATCATGTGCCTAGCCTTTTCCCAACTATGTTGGGGTCGGCTTCCAGTCTAACCGGATGCAGCTGAATACCAGTGTTTTACATGGAGCGACTGCCTATCTAACCTCAACAACCCAGTTACTGGGTAACACGATACACCTTGGTAAGACTGGTTGGCAGATTTTTGGGCTTCTGACGACTGACTTTACGTGCTTTCCGAGGCACGGACGGGTCTTGGTATGGAAAGATGGTCACCCATTCTCTACTCAGTATATCTTTCTACGTTCACTCTACCTTAGGTACAAAATTCGACTCATATCGGCTTATCTAACGAGACTAACTCACATTGCGGTCGACAATTTCCCTAAGGCCTGAATTCCTTTTACGCTCATGTCAGTCACGTACGGTCGGTCGCGTACGCGTAGCAACGTAGTACGCGCCGCGTATGTCAGCGTCGCAGTATGGTGCTATATAGAACACAATGTATAAACGCACGCGCGACTGACGTACGCGACCGACATCAGCGTAAGAGGAATTCAGACCTAAAACAAATATACGACCTTAGACCCATCCCCTAAGGCACAGTTGCCACGACCCATCTTTCATTACTACCCAAAGGGGAACCAAATAAACAATATCTTCTGCTATCTTATTAAAACATGCTGCATACAAGTTCCTTTACAAGGACAAAAGATAAATAAATGGCGAACAAACCCGCGGGGCTAAGCAGTTGCGTCAATAGTCGCTTATTCAATATGTAACACCTACAAAATATTATATGAGATCCCTTATAAGGGGATTTTGTTAAGGGGGAGCGTGTGTATTGAATACCTAACCGCGTTGGTTAATTTAAAATTATAATGTCCGGTTATTTAACTTAAAATTAAGTAGTTTAAAATTATTATGTCCAGTGGGCCTAAAACGGCCACATTAGCAATATCTCTAAAAGAATTTCATTTCCTGAATTTCCAGCTGTCATTAGCAATTCCTCTAATTTGACACAAAAGCAATTCCTATTATGTGGACCATTTTACGAATCTCCATAGAAAACTGTTAAACAGATGAATTATTTCGTAATATGAATCGCACGCAGATCATATTATGAATTGTCAGTTTGTGATATTTTACGATGATTCATAATATTTTCCTATTATGATTCTGGCTTCCTGTACTTCATAGTTGTCTCATTAGCTAACTGCTGAATATGTCCCACACCTGCAAGTTTTATTGTCCTAAACACTGCGTCTGCATAACAGATTGGCGACCGTAGTATCCACTAACGCAAATATTGTAGGTGTCACCGAATCCTCCTAAATGAATAGCCTAACAACTAGTCGCTTCTTTATTGAAAAAAAATCTTCACTTATATTAAATTCTTCTTCCCCTTTCCCCAAGATCATCCTAAGAAAGATACGCGAAACCTCAGTAACTCACCTCGGCATTGCTACGTCGTATATTACACGAATATATTATTATCCTTTATTATTACGTATTACCGTATTACGTTACCCTTAATACCCTGTTCGGGGATTAAAAATATTTGGCCTCGAAAATGTGAGTCCCTTTTTTTTTAGTTTAAAAAAGAAATGTTTTGTTTAATTCTCACTATGATGAATGAAAATTAAATATTTTTATGATGTCTGTTTGTATGTGTGTTTATGCTCAGTAAAGCTTTAATTCTATAGGTACGCACGGGCGGAGACATGTTGAATTGTCGAGACCGCTCCTAGTCGCAACGTCGCAGCGCGCTGGCGGCATGCAGTGAAAGAGCGGTGCGGGGACAGCGGCGACTCCACCGACCGAACGGCCGAGGGCGCCCCCCGCGCCGTACCAGTCAGCACAGTGTACATATATATACACAGTATGTTACCAGACCTATCAAAGGGCGTTTCTCGCAATAGTATAACATGTTAACTCGCACATCCGTGTATTCCCGTTCGTCCAACTGGCGTCCAGTGGGACTACAGACCAGTGGGGCTACACGCCCGCCTTCCATCTTTCGCGAGGTTCCATCAAAACTGGAAAGAGGACGCCCGCGCGTCCTCTTTCCAGTTTTGATGGAACCTATCCAACTCGTCCCGCCATCTCCTACATGGTCGGCCGCGACCCCGCCTCACTGTCTCAGGGCACCAGTTCTGTGCTATTTGGCCCACAGTGTGTCCGGCATGCGGTGGACGTGTACTGCCCAGTCCCATTTAAGTTGGGCAGCCTTTTGAGCCACGTCAGCTATCTTTGTTTTGGAGCGCAGTATTGTGTTACGAACACGATCCGTTAATGTAACACCTTAATTTAATTTAACAGCTGAACACCAGTATTTTATGTAGCGACTCCACAACTCAGTTCCTTGGTAACACGATACCCCTTGGAAGGCTGGTTGTCAGAATTTTGGGGATCTGACTACCCGTAACTACTGTCAAAGATCGAACGGCTTCACATGGTTTCCGCGGCATTAAGGGGTATCTGTGGTAACCCATCCATGAACCGACCACGGCAAGCATAGTTTAACCTTCGATCGACCCGTGCAGCTGTTATTATTTAGCCACGAGCCCCCGTGAATTGATGTCTAAATTACTTAAAATATTATCATCTATTATTGTTAAACTAAGCGTCTTAAAACCTACTAGATATCGTTGTGCCATCTGCTGTTGACAGTTTTACTAAAACTTAGTAGTTGGCAATTTAAAGGGGTGATTAATAATATTGATGGTAGTTAGCGCAGAAAGGAAACCTGAGTTTAAACACTTGGGGTAAAGCTAGTACTATGGTACAAGGTCAATGAAAACAGCTTGCGCTCATCAATATATTAAATAACTTTTCCATGTGCACTAAGGTATCTGACGTGTAAATCAGCTCCGCAATCCGCCATACGCGGTGCGCCGTCACTCAGGACTCAGAATGAAGATAGACTTATACGCCACAGGGATCTAGAAGATGTACTTTTTACTTGCTGTGTGCTTGAAGTTTGTAGTAGCAATAAATTTTCTTAACTTCTAGGTTTTTGACCTTTTTTTGTTCAACGTATTCACAGAAAAGTTAGACTTAGACAAGTAGACTAACGTTACTGACTTAGAGTGTAAGAAAAGATATAACAAAAACTAAAGAAACGGAATCATTCTTTTAAAAGCGCTGTATTTAAAGTTCACATAGTGTTAATGACCTTTTAGAGCTTCGACTAAAAATAAATCTTTAATTGGTTCCAAATCGCTTTGAAAGTTATACCTTAGATTTTCACAAAAAAGTTCTCATAAAATTCTCCAAAAGACAATTACGTTAATCAATCTGCCTAGCCCTTTCCCAACTATGTTGGGGTCAGCTTCGGGTCTAACCGGATGCAGCTGAATACCAGTATTTTACATCGAGCGAATGCCTATCTGACCGCCACCACCCAGTAACTGTGGGTAATACGATACCCCTTGGAAGAAGCGCGAAAGTCTGTCAACCATTCTTATATGATTGTCAGACTTTCGGACTTCTGATGACCCGGACTGTCAAAGATCCACGAATGACAGCCGGGACCAACGGCTTAACGTGCTTTCCGAGGCACGGAGGTGTCTCGGTATGTAAAGATGGACACCCAACCACGGACCAACCCTGGCAAGCGTAGCTTAACCTGATGGATCGACCCGTGAAGCTTTTATTACTTAACCACGAGCTCCAACATTATTCATTTATAACCATCCCAACTCACTAGCCGCATAAATGACGTCAGACGTAATACGATTATCTAGAACTGCTGGCAGCGACAGTTCAACTCTAACAAATCCTTTGGAGACCATGGGCGTGACTGTTAGATACTAGTAATGTTAGGTACCTACATAGCACTCAATGTATGTAGTTTCGATAAGTGTTTCGGCAATTAATGGAATTTTGCTTCATTTGTACAACAGACTTATCAAGTTTTTTTTTTAATATTACGTTCCTCCCTGAGAAATTAAAAGGTTCAAACACTAAAAAAACCGGCTAAGTGCGAGTCGAACTCGCGCACGAAGGATTCCGTACCATTATCTATAAAAACGGCATAAAAAATCACGTTTGTTGTATAGGAGCACCCTTAAATATTTGTTTTTTAAGTATTTGTTGTTATAGCGGCAACAGAAATACATCATCTGTGAAAATTTAAACTATCTAACTATCACGGTTCATGAGATACAGCCTGGTGACAGACGGACACACAGACAGATAGCGGAGCCTTAGTAATAGGGTCCGGTTTTACCCTTTGGGTACGGAACCCTAAAAAGGACAAATTGGGGTAAAATATGCGTCACAGCCACGTAAAACGGCCATCGGTCTGCATGTACCTACTTCTTTTTCAGATGTGTAGCATCAATCCCTTTTAAGGCTGCCGCAGACAGGTGCGATGCGACGGCGTCCCGTGACACCGGTAGAACAATTTCCGTAAAGTTTTCATAGAAATTGTTCGACCAGAGTCACGTCGCGCTGTCGTGTCTGGAGCTTACCCTGGAGTCTCAATTAAATGCCAGCACGTTCGATATTACCCTGTTTATTGTTTCACCAACCTACCAGTTTTTTTAATAAAAATAGTTTAGCACTATCCGTGATAGTTTTGATTCCAACAGCTCTTAAAAGAAAATAATTTCAAAAATAACTAGGTACAATTTTATATGTATATGCTTCCCAGCGCCCTAATTGCGTAACAATCCATCCATACTAATACTAATATATTAATAATAATTACTATTTACTAATATTTCTATTACTATATTACTATTACTATATTACTTTTACTATATTACTTTTACTCTATTACTATTACTATAATATTATAAATTCGAAAGTAACTCTGTCTGTCTGTTTGTATGTTTCCTTTTCACGCTTACACCATTGAACGGATTTCGATAAAGTTTGATAAGGAGATAGGTGACAGCCTGGAGAACGACATAGGCTACTTTTTATCGAAATACTTACATCGCGGGCGAAGCCGCGGGCTGAAGCTAGTCGATCATAATCTGAATCATTTTGCAGGATAATCCATTGCTTCATATTATATTATGTTCAAAAAATGTGTCTGCCCAACAACGTAAATAACGCAATGAATGTTGTTGAACTCTCAAAATGAAACAGATTGTGATTGATCGTGTGTTACGCAATTGGTGTGCCGATTAAGATACTTAGTTATTAATAATAACTGTTGCCTAGTTATTAATCCCTCTATTTATTAAAGCTTTCAATTAAATATTAGAATTAACTATATCATACCAACTAATTTCTCCTACCCTCCTACTGACTTAATGAGTACCTTAACACACGACATCATACGATAACCTAATTAAAATCAATTCAATAGTTTCGGAGATCAAAATCTCCATATAAAGGCATATATTTATAAGTGGTTTAATTTATTAACTTTGATCTCTGCCGCTGGCAAATTACGAGGCAATGCTTTGAGTGTAATGTTATTTGATTTTGCACTTTGGCTCAATTAAAATAAGGTTGGATTTGGATGGGTTTTGTGTCGTGTTGACTGCTCCTTTGAAAGTTCTGTCACTGCGCAAACATTGGACAGAAGGGGAATTGAGGGTTCTTGTTGTAAGTACATGTTAATTTTTATGATTAATTACGTTTGTGATGTTTTAATTCGTCTTCGTAAGCTTCTTTTTTTGTTCAAAGATATAAAAACACTGGAATTAAAATATAATAATTTCCTTAATGAGAGTTTAAGAACATTGGAAAGCGGAAAATAGTGAATTTATCTGCGAACTGTTCTATTATTTTAACAGTCTAAGTGCCAATTTCACCAATGAAACTGAACGCCATCAACACATCTAAACCGCGTTCAAGACCTGTCAGTGTCAGTATTCCACAACAATGATGACACTTTAGGGGTATGAGGAACAGGGTGTAAAGTTCACTCATCCTCTATAGAAAAGGGAGGATCCTCCGACCAGACGGGTGTATCTGGCGGGCAACTACCCAACAATTGATGTCGGAATCTTGTATGTATATCCATCGCGCGGTAAACTCTAATTGCGCGATGCAGGATTTATGTGACGTCAAGATAAGATTTTTTGTGTGACGTTAGGTATTTGATGCGTAGTTCGCATGTGGCGATGTAGATACTGCCACAACACTGACAGCTCTTGAACGCGGTTTAGATGGTGCTGAGCGCGTTCTATTTATTTGGTGTAATCCGCCCTTAAAGCTTAAATTCTTGGTAAACTAAAATTAAATAAGCTTTTGATGTTGAGTTTGTATTTTTTAGGACTTCCCATTAATTGGTCCTTTCGCCCCAAAAAGCCCGTTCAAATTGGTCCTGCGCCCCAAAAACAATACTACTACAATTAACCTGTTCCACAACAATAGTGCACTTCGAAACAGCATCTATAATGAAGATAAACAGCAGAAAACAATATGTGATACACAAATAGTGACAGTCGAAACAAATATTTGAAATGAAAAACAAATGTTTGGCAACGTTTGATGTCCTAAGCAAATAGCGTGGCCAGGATTGGCAAAACATTGGACGAACGCCATCATGTTGGTGGCTTATTTTTAGAAGGGACATGCGTGAACTTTGCTTAATACCGTACTGAACTATAAAATAAATAAATTATGTGGTACCTATATAGCAATAGTTAAATAAACATTGATTAAAATAGAGAACTTCAAGGTAGTAAGCCTTTTTTTTTTGTACAGCCCGTTTTTCTTACGCAAATTGACACCTTGCGTCAATTTCATACATTGACATATGTCAATTAATGACATTTTTCAATTTGAATACATAATTAATTTCTGTGAGCATACAATCACTTTTACGGAGATCTTTTCCACGTTATTATTACATAAAATGCCATAATAAAAGAAATAATGCAAAATTGCGGGTAGCCTACTGAAAAAGAAAATAAGAATGTATTGAATGCAAATAGATTTCATATTGTGACGTTTCTATGTGCTTAGAGAGAGTATATAAACAAACAAAATATATTTCCTTGAGACTGCTTATATAAAATGTTTTTTTTTTCCAAATAAATCTAAATCACTAGTCAGGGAAATAAGTTGATAGCAAAGTGACACCAGGCGTCAATGTGCAGTGTTATAGCCGTACAACTGTCAAATAATGACAGTTATGATTATATTAAACGGACAATTTAATTTGGTAGATAATAAATTCGCTTAAAAAATATTTTCTCTGCCTGTCTGAATTATTGAGGTGTAGGAGAGTAACTCCTACACCTCAATAATTCAGACTTTAACTTCAACTAAAACGAATGCCTATTTTTAGATGCTCTTGTACTTAAAATGAATACCTAATGGCTTTCGCAGACAGTTGTGACGCGCCTCTAGTAGAACAATTTCTATGAAATCATAATAGAAATTGTTCCACCAGCACGCTTAGCATGACCACAATAGAAACGGGTTTTGTCGACGGAAGAATAGACAAAATGACAGATGATCAATCACAATCTGTCATTTTGTCTATTCTTTCGTAGACAAAATCCATAGAAAACCCGTTTCTATGGCTGACAGCCATAGAAACGGGTTTTCTATGGATTTTGTTGCTACGCGTGCTGGATCGCGCTACACCATTGTGTCATGCCAGTCTGTGGGAGCCTTTATTCGGTACTAAAACTTCAGTGGCAAGGTCCGTTGTTGTTTCTTTCATTTACAAATTAAATTACTGAAGGACACGTACTTCTCAAGTACCAAAATAAAATTTATTTCAGGCTAAACCCTGGAGTGCGTTCAATAACTCCTATCCTAAAGTTAATCTGAACCGACTTCGATGAATTTACATGCAAATTGGGTTTCAAAACGGATCTCACTGAGCGCCCATAGTTAACGCTTAGGCCAACTTATTTTGAAGCTCAACAAATTTTATTACACTCTTATTTCGATAAGTGTAAGGTATAAAATTGAATGAAGATTCATGTGTTGAACGGCAAAGTAAAACCGGTATTTGAATTAGTCCGACAAATTGAATAATGCATTCGAATTTGAAATGATTTGTTCTAAATGTGTTAGGTATAAGGTCGAGTTTCCTATGTCAAGTTACTTCCAAAATATACTAGGGTTGTGCCATCGTAAGTTTTAACTTTTGAAGCTTTGGTAAGGACTTTCAAACCTCTAATATGTGACAAAGTGGTGTGACATGTTAGTTTTTAGTTATTATTAATAGTTTGCTTATCTCTAATTAGTTTGTAATGAAGGCACTTGTGAGATTAGTTTCTGAGAACACGTCGCCATATATGCTAGTCAATTATGTCCTTAATTAGTGAACACCGAGTCCGTATTAGTTTGATTGATATTAGGATAGGTACACATACATACATACAGTATGTTATCTAACGAAGGGCGTTCACCTGCAGTCGTTTAGCGTCTATACATGCTATAAAACATACCATAAAAAAAAAAATGTTTATTTTATTTATTCATAGTAAAATATTCAAAAAAAAAAACTTAGGTTTAACATACATTCCTTGTGGTAATGGGTGTTGCAAAGATGACTAAGTGAATATAAAACGGGGAATATTATAAACGCACTTTAAAAATAATGTTTCACACATCAAATTGTTTAAACTTTAAAATAAATAGAATGAACTATAAAAATAATGGTTTTCACTATAAATTATGCTAAAAAATTAAATAAATGAGTAGATAATTAGATAATGGTGAAAACATTTTTGCGGCAGATTGATTCGTCATTTTGAACTGGGTGAAATAGGTTAGAACTGTGACCAACCGCTACTTCAAAGTTGCTCGCAATTTTTTTCCCCCTTTTCTAGTCATTTATTTTTAAAGCTAATCAGTTTAAAGTGTGAAGCATTATTTTTAAACTGCTGATGTACAATTTGCCCGACCCGGGAATCGAAACCAGGACCCCACGCTCAGCAGTCGCGCTTGCAACCACGTGAACAACGGGGCAGTTACTATAGTTATGTAGTGAATGTATATAGATAAAATCCTCTTTGAATATGGACAGCAGTCTTGCAGATTCATATCCGTATTGCGTCTCGATTTATCTCAGAATAGAAAATAGAGTATTACAACATAAAAACGCACATTTTATGAATAGATTCTCAGAAATCTCCGATATATTGGAATGCGAAGGTACGACAGTGCATTGAAAAATACTTTGATAGTATTCTGAATGGTCCTCGAAGAACTTAAGTGTATTGAAAAATACTTTGATAGTATTCTGAATGATCCTTGAAGAATTTAAGTTCATAGCAAAATCATTGCTGGCATAGTGATTCCTTTAAGGTAAACCATTTTGCCGTGTCCGTGGAGTTTCTTGCCCGTTCTTCTTCATAGGAACCTCCTTTCGAATGGGCAACTAGCTTCATCTTTTTGACTAACCGAAGATTTTTTTTTTGAGGGTGATAAATCCTCCAATGATTCTCCCGCTCTGGGCGGAGCGGAAGGGCGTGTCAGACTTTTACTGATTTAAACCCACCCGTGTTCCTTCAGTTGCCTGTTGCCAAGGTCACGGTCCTTTCGGACTTTCCTGCAACCTTGGCTGTCTGTCTGTCGCGCTTTCACGACAAAACTACTGAACCCGTTTAAATGAAATTTGGTACACACATAGTCTAGAGCCTGAGAAAGGACATAGGGTACTTTTTATTGACATATCACGCGGGCGAAGCCGCGGGCGGAAGCTAGTTTGAGCTTTGAGTTTGAGTTTGCCTGCGTGACGAAAGTTTTTTGTTATTAACTTTTCTGATTTTACCAATGATTATAATTTGTTTATTCTTTTGTAGGTTACTGAAAGAGAGGATTGGAAGTGAATTAAAAGATCTTTTGTCATTATTAGAACTAACTAACTTATATTTTTCACAGGTTTAGCATAATCAGCCTGTAATGGTTCCACTGCTGGTACACATGCTTCCTCTCTGTGAGAGAAAGAGTGGACAGCAAGTCAGAAACTCACCACGCCGGCCCAGTACTGGTTGGTGGTGGATGACCGTCTTCGAATTTTCGGTTAAGGATACTGCTGGTTTCCTCACGATGTTTTCCATCACCGTATTAAGAGCGCAGTTACAGGTATATTTACAGTATAAAAACTTTTTACAAAAAAAAACAACCGTCTTCCAAAAAAAAACGATAAAAAAAGTGAAAAATAACTTTAATTTTGGAAGTCTTTGTCTTTGCTTTTCAATTTTCGTTTTTTACCACCAACTTTTTTTTGTAAAAATTTTATTTTCACTTTTTTGTTGTGTTACCTGTGTTACCTACCTACCCTACACAAATTCGAATACCACTACCTGCTATGTAAATGACAGTCACGGAGTCTTACAACATTATCCACATATACTAAGTGGAAAAAATACGTAATATCAAAGCAAGCAAAAAAAAGAATCATCAAAATCGATTCATAAGCGGAGTAATCGCGTAACAAACACAAAAAAAAAACATACAGACCAACTGAACCTCCTCCTTTTTGAAGAAGTCGGTTAAAAATATTTTCTGTTTTTTTTTTTTTTTTTCTGATTATAATCTTACAACCGTTACTCATAATAACAAAGTATAAATTTATAGTCATACTTGAAACAAACAATTCCTTACCGAGCAATAAGTAAAGAGGAATAAAACAAAAGCATGAAGGTAATAAACTATCCTATGTAAGTTATGTATTTTCGCTTCGTCTGCTAATATTGATCAAGTGATGCAAAACATATATCCTGATAGGATGAGTGAAAGGTACTGACGTATTAGGATCGTTTCCATTATCTATTAATACGTTAGATATTCTTTTATATTGATATAAGTGTATGACACAATATAGAGGCCTTCCAATCTATACGTTAATAAGTACGTACATACACTTACGCCTGAATATATTCACTGTAGGCAGATTAAAAATTAACATTCCAATTCACAAGAATTCTAATGTCAATTTTTATTTATAATGGAAGGAATGTTAATGTTAATTTTTATTGTTATTGGTATTTTAATGTTTATTTTTATTTTAACAAAGTCTCTATCACTACATATCTATGTTTTGATGGCACAATGCTCTGGGACATCACTCCTCAAAAGACCATTATGAGACGCTTCTCAAAAGACCACTTGTGACGCTAAGGCCTGAATTCCTCTTACGCTGATTTCGGTCGCATACGCGTAGCAACGTAGTACGCGCCGCGGACTTCAGCGTAGCAGTATGGTGCTATATAGAACAAAATGTATATACGCACGCGCGACCGACGTACGCGACCGACATCAGCGTAAGAGGAATTTAGGTCTTACCTGTATTTTACTCACATGATCTGACCAAGTCAGTGTTTCGACTTTCAATGAGAGTGTGAAAAATACTGGGCTTAATGAAATCTTCTCCAGAAAAGTTGTAAAGATTCTTAGGTCAATTTTCATCAATGGAGCTGATGAGCACATCAAAACCTGTCTAAACCGCGTTCAAGAGCTCTCAGTGTCAATATTCTGTAACAATGATGACGTTGACAGCCCCTTGAACGCGGTTAGACAGGTTCAGGAGTGCTGATCGCATTTAATTTCATTGGTGAAATTATTCCTAAAAGGGGTGACAAACGTGCGAGCAAGTCCGCGTACTTATGGCTCGGCGAGCTTACTCGCCCATGTGTCATGCTAAGTACGCGGACTTTAAAACCGCCGAATAAGTTCGTCGGCGATAAAACAGGTATGAAATTTTGCTTGTAGCCCTTGGCTCGTCGTCTGTCACCGCCGCGAGCCGCGAGCCGCGAGTCCATTTGACAATGAAATTTTGAGCAAGCTTCACGTATGTCACCGACGGCGAGCCGAGTAAGGTTGCGACCTTAAAAACCGCGTACTTTAAGTACGCACGTCTATCACCCACTTTAGACTTCAATTATCTTACGCAATATTAAAAAAGGTTTCTAACCTGTAAAAGATCAAATACTAAATGAGACATTTAAATATACAGTTAAAACTGTTTAGTATTCCACAAGTCTGTTGAAAAAGGGTCACTAGCTGTCGCTTAGATAAAAGATGAACAGGCACCTGAAAGTCTACATTATTTAACAACGTGATTCACTTTTAACCCACGTACCTTATGTACGTATCTTTTTTGTCTAACTGGTTTCAAGAGGGCCTTAGCGTAATCAGCCTATAACATTCCCACTGCTGGGACATAGGCCTCCTCTCGGAGAGTGTGTGGGCCGTAGCCCGTATCCTCCACGCGGGCTCCAGTATAGGTTGGTAGATGCCACATGTCTGCGAATTTTTGGAATTCGAACGAGAAAGATTCTGAAGAATCTGCGTTCTTCTAACAATCTTCTCCTACTCTACCCTTCTCATACTTCTGACTTTGTTCATTCTTTTTTTCATATTCAGTCCATTCTTCTTTGGAATGCGCTTCCTCTTGATATCACGGCCACCAGTCGGTATGCATTTAAGCGGAAACTGCAGAGATTTTTTCAAAATAAATAGAGTAGAGTCATATACACCTCTCTGCCTTGAATTTGTATATTATGTATATATATATATATATATATTATAGGTATATATTATAGTAAATATGTATGTAAGTATTTATGTATCATAAGTTGATTGCGTATTTATGTACTGTAAAAACTGTTTTATCTATAATGCATTATGATATATATATTTTTCCTTATTTTTTTTTTCTCTTTGTTCATCTCAATCAGAGCACCCGCCATCTAATCTCTTCACCACCCTTGGTTGACTGGTAGAAAATGGCTAAGGCATTAAGTCCACCTTTGTACCTTTTTTTTTGTGTGCGAAAAGTTTAAAATATAAATAAATAAAGATTCCTAATGCCGGTTTCCTAAAAGAATCTTGAGAAGTGTTTCATAATTCTACAACGACTTTCAACAGAAATATTATAACGATGATGGAAAAGTCAAAAATGACTGTATTGCATTGACATAAGCTACCGAAACCACCAGTGGCTGTTGCCAGTGATGACCTATGGAACTGAAAAGTGGTCACTCCCAACGGGCCTCATTAGAAGGCTAAAAGTCACCCAAAGGGCAACGTAGTTATGCTTGGAGTTTACCTACGTGATCGAATCAGAAATGAAGAGAGCTATAGGAGCTCCCACAAGGTGGACCGATGACCTGGTGAAGGCCGCAGGAAGCCGCTGGATTTGAAAAGCACAGAACCGGTCGAAGTGGCAGTGCTTGGGAGAAACTTAAGTACAGTGGACATCTTTCGGCTGAAATGATGATGATAATGGTACCGAAAGCTTATTTCAATATTTAATACATTTTTGGCTTTTCCATTATTGCTATCACTGATAGAATGTCACCTTTGATTATATACATGAATGTCACTTTGTCTAGGTCCTCAGACCTACTTAAACTGCTTGCTGTCATTACAGTAGCTTACTCGGTTCCAGATATAAAAATAAAACGACACTTCCTATCAACAACTTACTAATCCTCCTCATAATGATAACAAAACGAAATAATCTCCGAATGCCTTCTTCTCCGAACATTCAATAAATATTAATAACATATCCGACAATTTGGAGAATAACCCTCCATCGATATAATGCGACATCGAAAATGCTCAGCTTAGCAACTAAGAGGGGATGATCGTACCCCTAGCCTCTTATATTGGTTTACCATGATACGATGAGGAAAGACTTTTAGATTGCACGACACGATTCTCTCTCTCTCTCTTCACGATACTAAAAAACAATTATTCAGGAAGCGTATTATTATGAGCTACGTATTCTTAAAAAACTTAGGATGTGAAGGAAGTGCAGACCGAGACTTACAGCGTTTGTCCACCGCTACCGTCAACGGGACGTCAACGAGAACGACATGACGGTAGCGAAACATACATTTACTACGGCCGTGTGCCCACCGCACGTCCGTCAATAATACAGTCACATGGTCGTTAAGTATAAGGAGCACGTGACTAAGTATTAACATCCCCACGGTTCGATCCATCAGGTTAAGCTACGCTTGCCGGAGTTGGTCCGTCGATGGGTGACCATCTTTACATACCAAGACTCCTCCGTAACTCGGAAAGCACATTACGCGGTTGGTCCTGGCTGTCATTTGTGGATCATTGACAGTCGTTACGAGTCGTCAGAAGCCCGAAAGTCTGACAACCAGTCTTGCCAAGGGGTATCATATTACCCAGTTACTGGGTTGTGGAGGTTAGATAGGCAGTCGCTCCATGTAAAATACCGATATTCAGGTGCATCCGGTTAGACTTGAAGCCGACCCCAACATAGTTGGGAAAAAGCTCGGTAGATGATGGTCGTTGAGTATAAAGACCTCGATGCATCGAAAGAATCAATGCGGTTTGAATTTCGTAGCTCAATATTCCGATAGAAATTTTAGACTGCTATCAATTTTAATGTGTCTGCATATTCACTATTGAATTTATGAGTTCTGCTTGCAAAATTCGGTTATGATACGATATTGTTGAGTTTGCTTAGGATCAGTACGAAGTTTTACTATAAAATATGAATGTGAGACCTGCGTTCCCGGTCATTTTACCGACATCAGGAGGAGGTTCTCAATTCGTCTTTATGTGTTTTTTGTATGTTTGTTAAGAGTAATAGTACAAAAAGGTGGCAAAAAACTAAAATTGAAAAGCAAAGACACCGACTTCCGAAATTAAAGTAATTTTTTACTTTTTTTGTGTTTTTTTTGGAAGGCGGTTGATTTTTCTTGTAAAAAGTTTTTATTTTTCACTTTTTAGTTGTGGTACCCCACACAAATTCGAATACCACTACCTGCTATGTAAATAACAGTGAAGAAGTAAATAAGGATATCGTCTAGATAAACTAAGTGGGAAAAATACGTAATATTGAAGGTAACTCAAAAACTACGCAAGCAAAGTTAATAAAATTTATATGTGACCACCTCGAAAGCATGACCTATCAAACAAAAACGAACCATCAAAATCGATTCATAATTGGCGGAGTAATCTCGTAACAAACATGCAAAAAAAAACATAGAGACGATTTGAGAACCTCCTCCTTTTTGAAGAAGTCTGTTAAAAATATTTATATTGAAGCTTACTCAAAAACTACCCAAGCAAAGTTAATAATATTTATAAGGGACCACCGCGCAAGCTTCCTCTACTGGAAAGAAACTAAAATTAAAGAAGAATTTTCAAAATCGGTTCACAGTTGACATAACATAATAATATATACGGTGTATCTTTTCATACACGAAATCTCTTAAAGGATCATTTTACTCATCATTATGAACAATTTTCACCGTGAGACCAACACTGAAATCGTGAAAAAAAATCAGCTGTTCCCTACATTTTGACGAGCTATGCGAACATAAATGTAGGGAACAGCTGATTTTTTTCGCGGGCAGAAGCTAGTAAAATTATATTTTTCCAAATTTTTGCAAAACACATAATGGTGTATAACGGCAAATGGCAAATCAATCTGCCTAGCCTTTTTCTAACTATGTTGGGGTCGGCTTCCAGTCTAACCGGATGCAGCTGAATACCAGTAGTTTACATGGTGCGACTGCCTATCTGACCTCCACAACCCTGGGTAATACGATACCCCTTGGTAAGACTGGTTGTCAGACTTTCGGGCTTCTGACGTCCAGTATCGACCGATACAACACCAAATATTTTAAAAAAACATGAACAAAGCCAATTATTACTGGAAAAAAAAACTCTTTCTTAAAAAATATAAATAAAAACCAAATCAAACCCTTCACAAGTTTGACAAAGTTCAGTTTCCGAACAATTACTCTTCTTGGGTCGATATGTCTGTCCTGTTCTCGTGTACGCGTGCATCTCTTTCGAACAGATGACTCGAGTCAAAGCTTTCATTTACCTAAATCGAGTTAAGGGACCCAGAAAACAAGAAAGAACTTCGTAGTGTCGTCATCTGTCAGCGGACGGCCACTTACGGCTACCAAATTTATTTACTTTTAACACAATCGAAAATGATCCTTATATCCTTTAACATTAAACACATGATCAGTCCTTTGTCCTAGGGTCTGCAATACCAATCTATTTTTACGGTCGCTGAAGAGATTTTCAATCTTATGTCAATTGTGTCAAGTGAATGTTGGGAGAAAATTAATTTGTAAATCCGATCTTGAAGTCAGATCCCGCAATGGAGCGATAAGAGCAAAAGACAAACGGCTTTTGGACGGTTTTGGTTCAATGGCAACAGCATGTGAGAAGTTTTTGATATATACTTATAATTATATTAGCAACAGCAGCCCACCCCATCAGCTTTTGGAAACTGCCAGGGAACAGATCGTCATGGAATATTTTTACCCGAGTGCCGGGTTTGTACAAAGTCGTCTATTATTAAACTTAGAGATAAATAAGAACTAAAGTATGAAGACTAACTAAGAAATTAATGAAGACTGACTTTAGCGAACCTGATAAAAGATGGAGAGCAGCACTTTCCTATTTGCTCAATCTGCCTAGCCTTTTCCCAACTTTGTTGGGGTCGGCTTCCAGTCTAACCGGATGCAGCTGAATACCAGTATTTTATATGGAGCGACTGCCTATCTGACCTCCACAACCCAGTAACTGGGTAATACGATACCCCTTGGTTAGACTGGTTGTCAGACTTTCGGGCTTCTGACGACTCGTAACGACTGTCAAATGACAGCCGGGACCAACGGCTTAACGTGCTTTCCGAGGCACGGAGGTCTCTCGATATGTGAAAGTGGTCACGCATCCACGGACCTACCCCGGCAAGCGTAGCTTAACCTGATGGATCGACCCGAGCGGCTGTTATTGCTTAGCCACGAGCTCCTCTTTGCTATTAACAAAAAAAAAACCTTGGGGCTCCGTAGCAGTCGGGTAAAAACGGCAGACAGAAAAAAGATGGTCCAACTATTTCTAACTACCATATCAATTATACCATGTTACGTTAGTTCGTAATAACAAAGTGACGTTTAATTTTTGACCGACTTCTTCAAAAAGGAGGAGGTTCTCAATTCGTCTGTATGTTTTTACGCGATTACTCCGCCAATTATGAATCGATTTTGATGATTCTTTTTTTGTTTGGTAGGACATGCTTCCGAGGTGGTCCCATATAAATTTTATTAACTTTGCTTGCGTAATTTTTGAGTTAGCTTCAATATTACGTATTTTTCAAACTTAGTTTATCTAGACGATATCCTGTTTGACTCCTTCACTGTTATTTAATATTCGGATTTGTGTAGGTACCACAACTAAAAAGTGAAAAATAAAATTTTTTACAAAAAAAAACAACCAACTTCTAAAAAAACACTAAAAAAGTGAAAAATAAGAAGTCGGTGGCAAAAAACGGAAATTGAAAAGCAAAGACACCGACTTCCGAAATTAAAGTTATTTTTCACTTTTTTAAGTGTTTTTTTTAGAAGTCGGTTGTTTTTTTTTTGTAAAAAGTTTTTATAGCTATCAATTCTTTAGAATCATGATCCCAAACAATTATTTATCAACAATGTACCACACTCAATGAATCCTTACCTCCGTAAGAAATAAAAACTTCGTGATTGTTATGCATTATAATAATTATGTTGTTTGTATTTTATTTTTAAACCGATGGGGATTTGTGGACAAAAGTTCACAAATCCCCACTGGTGGGGATTGTCAGTGGGGAATGATGGAATAACCCAATTTATCAACAACCAATAACATCAGACTTTAAGGGCCAAACAAATTCACATGTTCGCTAAACGTACTTGCCACTTATAAACTCCTAGGATAAAATATTATGCACACTTTCCCTCGAGTGCCTCGCAGCTCCAAAATGACTTGCATCTATATACTTTCATCAAATTTAGCTTATTTTACCCTTGCTTGCTCAACGTCGACTCAAATCAAATTTAGTTTTATCAAAATTCACTCTGAACTTTATAAGAATATATTGCGTTGTAAGTTTGTAAAATTGTAAAAATATTGACAGGTGTTTGGCCGCAAGGCTGAGTTAGCAGGGCCGTGGAGGGTTCGCCGATGTTAGGGTCCCGAGATTTCAAGGGTAGCGATCGGGGTTGGTTATTAAATTAGTTGGCAATATAGAAGCGTTCGTTTCGTGTGTTTTGGACAAATAAATACGGTAGAGTGGTTCACTACCGTTTATAAAAATGAGCTCTACTTATATTTCTATATCGTGCTTTTATAATTTTCTAATGTGACGATATGATAGTGGACGTTCACGTTCACGGCCATAAAATGTATGGAAATACGTGCATGTTATAATGTTATCGCGGACGAAGTGTTTTCATATATTTCCGTACATTTTAATTTCCCTGTGTTATCCTGATGCCGTGACGTGGACGTGGACGTCCACGCTAATATCGTCATGTTAGAAATTATAAATGATAATATAAAATTGTGTGTTGAGCAAACTATCTGCAAAAATTGTTTCTCAAATAATATTCATGTAAGATGTTTATTAAATTTTCAGCGTTGTGTCAGACTGTCTTTAGAAAGTATATAAAAACATTTTATTTTTATTTTTTATTTTATTTTATTTTTTATTGAAAGGAATAGCAAACAGTTACATTATAAGAACTTATAACTAATTTAACTAATACATGATAATGGTATGATGTATGTTGACTTGAAATAGCATGGCAGATGAGAGTATGTCATGCTCACTTAAATGTCTCGCTGATGGTGGCACGTGTGTTGGATCATTCGGTTCCCTACAAAATGGTTGAGCTGGATGGTGCTGATCCACATGTCATGTTCGTGAACGGGCGCCGTCAGTTGAAACTGGTCACCTCTTATTTGCCAGAGCTTATTTATAATCTTAAATTTTGAATTGCTTTTGATTCTTTTTTTGTTTTACATTGTTCTCACATATAGAAGCAACATGAATACTGTACCCAGGATTTTGCAATATCTATATCCATTTTTTTAAAAGAGTGTCCTTGGAGTTTCTTGCCCGTTCTTCTCTATAGAGATCTACGTTTTGGAATGGGCAACTAGCTTCAACTCTCTGACTAACTGACCGACTCTTTGACAATTCAAACGTGCCTGTAAATGGTTTAATTGAAATAAATGCTTTGAGTTTGAGTTTGAGTTTACAATTTTAATAATAATATAACCCACAACGCTATCCACAGGTAGACATAAAAGTTTAAAGAGTAAAGAAAGTAATCGCTAGGAGTTTATATCGCAGTTCGAGCTGTTTTTTCGTTTGATAATATCTTACAATGACAAACTTATTTTGAACCAACTCCAAAATATCTGAAATGTTTATATAACTGTAATTTAATTACTATATCACGTGCTTCTCAAACGTTGTATGAGACAGTTAATTGATTCAGGCGTGACTTTGCGGAAATCCGTTATAAAATACAAAGCGCGCTGGACGCAAAGACTGACTTTGCGTCCAGCGCTCGGTGTGGTAACACGTCGCGTTCTGGTGTGCAATTGGTCAATCGTCATCCTGAGGATGCCTCGTTGAGAGGTGAAACACGTGTCGATTTCTTACAGGGTTTTTTAGGACTCTTGAAGAATAGTCAAACGGAATAGGTTACTAAATATATCTACGTCTATTGTATTTTATGTTGTATGAGACTTCACATCACATTACTTCACAAGGCAATCCTTTCAGAAAAATATACAAATATTTTCTTAAGAACATCGTCCTTAATTTACAAGTTGTTTGTGTACTGGAACATCGAAATAACTAATTCATTTGGGACTTAACTCTGACGTCAGAGCTCTTTGACATGGGTCCAAAACCGTGACTGTACTTGTCTATGAGAAACCACGTGAAAATGTTTTTTAGTGTTCCACGAAATGGTTGGAAAAACGTGAAAATTTCCATTTTGAAATTATTAACATTATTTATTCTAGTCTCCTAGGGATGATAGTAATTAACAAGGAGAATATAAAAAACCGGCCAAGTGTATGTCGAACCACGCACAATGAAGGGTTCCGTAGTTGGGATGAATTTATACAACAAACTTAACATCGTATTGAAAAACTTCTTCTCCCATACAAAATGTATGGGGGAACATGTTTTTGCAACTGCAAATTGAAGTTGGTCGATTATTACTCGGTAACTTGTGGAGCCTACGTAGCGGTGATAGTTTTCCTTTTAATTTCGTTATATATACTACAGACTACTGCCGTGAATTTTTTCACTATCCAAAACCAACCATTTACTTGACTCAAACAAAAATTAGCACTATAAAGCTTAATATTTCGCAAACGGATCCTTTAAACCAAATTTGGTTTCGACTAACTCACAATATTTTTCAACGACACCCCACACCATGGGATAGGCGATAAAAAAAGTTCCCACTTTAAGAGTAGGGGAGGTAAGTACCCAAAAAACAATTTTTTTCATGTTTTTTTTTACCACTGTCGGCCTGATTTATATGTTTACCCATACCAAATAACAGCTTTCTAGTACCAACAGTCTCTGAGCTAAGCCGTAGACAGACGGACAGGCAGACGGACATGGCAAAACTATAAGGGTTGTTGACTACGGAACCCTAAAAAGTTATAATTAGTATACGATAACTAACAAAGTTTTTATCAGCCTATGCTTCAGAGGGTAGGACGTCGAACTGGCGAGCGAAAGGTCGTACATTTGAACCCTAGTCATTGCACTATAGAAGTTAAAATTACTCCTAGATTGCATATGGCTAGATTACTTTGAACATCTCTCCGTGATACGTACAGGTTCTTTATCTGATCATAATAAACTTGCAGATAATATCTTAAACCGTGTTCAACAATTTAAATATATAGGGCATATTGTAGCGGCGGGCATCAAAGATGATATGGACGTAGAAAGGGAGCGAAGAGCATTGGCGGTTCGATGCAACATGCTTGTCCGTAGGTTTGCTCGTTGCACGTGTGAGGTGAAAGTGACGCTTTTTAAAGCATATTATCAAACATTTTACACGTGTAGCCTCTGGACAAGTTGTACGCAGAAGGCCATCAATGCTGTTCGAGTTCAATACAACACTGCATTCAGGATGCTGTTGGGGCTGCCACGCTTCTGCAGTGCGTCAGGAATGTTTGCTGATGCGCACACAGATGGCTTTGCAGCGATCAGACGTAAGCGTGCCGCGTCGCTACTGCAGAGGGTCCGGGGCAGCGCGAACAGTCTCTTGAGTGTCATTGCGGGGAAATTTGATTGCCCGCTCGTTCATTACCTGTCAAATCTGCATGTATACTAACATAGTTATATAAGGTAAATTGTTTACTAACAAATTATGGATATTTGTTCTGAAATAAAATGATTATTATAATAAATAATAACATTGTTAATAACTATTTTGTCTGCATTTTACAGAGTATGCATTCAGTCAGTAAAAAAAACGAATTTTCAGTAATAAAAATTGGAATAATCTCTTCTTCATACTTTCCTCTTTTGTTTTGGTAAATAACTCGGGAACTGTTCAAGAAAACTCATTTTTTTCCCATTCTTAATAAATACTCTAAGAACTTATTAATAAGTATACGAAATAACTTATCTCATAAGAAAGAGCTGACTAGTAGTTTCATAGTGTGTCGTGCAAGTCACTCAATTTGTTAATGTCAAATAATATGGAACCCAGGCTAATATGATGACATCAATCATTTTGAATTTGTAGGTTGGGAATATATTTCGACATTGAACTCAATTGACATTCATTTTCATTTAGAGTTTTTGAAAAAAGAATTACACATTTAGTAATCACGGCCCATAGGTGGTCCAAGATTATAACTCCAACTTATTATTTAAAACAAACAGAGAGAATTTTACGCCAGATTGTTAATAGAACCATGTTCGTTTTGGACTATCATCATCACGATCACCATCATCATTCTTCTGTCCTTATCCCAATTTATTTGTGGTCGACGCAACATGTCGGAATGATCATCATTTACAGTTTTACAGCTTTTGTGAACTCACTACTACCTTTGATTATTTATAGGGAGTGCCTCCGCTGCCGGCTCCGGCTCCCAAAAATAACGCCATTGGAAACCGGCAGTAAATTATTTTACCGCCGGCTCCCGTATTGGACACCGGCGGCGCGGCGTTTATAGAAACCGTTCCAGTATTTAGAACCCCAACTAACTAACCGTAACTAAAATATCTTTTTCTGCATATTCTAGTCGTTTTTGGCACTTGCCGGCCACGGCCGTACCACGGCACCGTTCGCTACGCTCGCTCGGCTCGTGTGTAGGGGGTCACAGTTCTAACCTAACCTAATCTAACCTTTTTTGCGATTACAATTATTAAACCTAATCTTACTAGTTCGGTTTCGGGTAGTACTTTATGACTTTATTACTGGAATATGGAAAAAAAATGCTCTATTACATGTTTTTTTTATTATATACCCTGCCTATCTACTCCATACGCCATACTGACAACCAAAGTCAGCGCCCGGCAGCCAATTCAGCAACCGGCGCCGGCAGCGGAGGCACTTCATTATTTATACATTTATGTCTAGATCACGGATATCTATGGTCTAGATAGTGTGTCGCGCTGCAAAAGAACTAAAACAATCAGGCCAACTTTGTTATGCTGGTGTGCGTGACAGCTACGTCTTACACCCCCGCATTGTGCTTTTCTAGTGTGCGTGCAATTTAGCTACCAACAGTTGGACGCTATTTTTTTCGACGAGTTCACAGCTTTGACTATCTATTTAGGCATATTTATATCTTTGCTCACTAGACATAAACTTCTATGCTAATCTCGCTTTTGTTTGACACACATTTATATTTGTAACATTCAAAACTGCAGCTCGATTCTGTAAACATCTCACCGTGAAAACTTAGGTGTAGTCAGCTGTCAATCTCTAGCGTCAGATGGAGCTCACTTTAAGCTCACTTCAACTAAGTTTTTACAGTGAGATTTTTACAGAATACCACTACTGCACTCGTGTTATAATGACCGTCATAACACACGAAAAAAATTACCCTAACACGACAAAACCAGCCTAACGAACCATCTCAAATGAGACCTTCTGTCTATCCCAAAAACGCAGCAATACTTCATATTTCTTCTCTCTAGACAAAACATGGTGCTACGATATCACAAGACGAATGCCTCACATTTGTCTTGACGATTACTGAAATAGCAAAGTTAGTGGCCGTATTATGTTATATCTGGCCGGAATAGGGCACTGCTGACTTATTGTGTTCACTTGTTTGTTTTTGTAATGTTTATGTCTGTTTTCTGATCGATCGGGCGTTTCTACCGTGTCTCCATCATTCTGTATGCAGTTAGGCCAGCTCTGTAGCTAGGCTAGGCAGATGATGATAGACATCTATCGTCATCTGCCTAGTCTTTTCCCAACTATGTTGGGGTCAGCTTCCAGTCTAACCGGATGCAGCTGAATACCAGTATTTTACATGGAGCGACGGCTAATCTAACCTGCACAACCCAGTTACTGGTATTAGTAACTGAGTAAGACTGATTGTAAGACTTTCGGGCTTCTAACAACCCGTAACGACTGTCAAAGATCCACGAATGACAGCCGGGACCAACTGCTTAACGTGCGTTCCGAGACAAAGAGGATTCTCGGTATCGAAACATGGTCACGCATCCACGGATCGGCTGCCGAAAGCGTACCTTATCGATCGACCCGTGCGGATGTTCTTAATTAGCCAGGAATTCCTCCTAAGGGCGGATTTTACCAATGAGACTGAACGCGATCAGCATTTCTACAACGCGTTCAAGAGCTGTTACTGTTATTCCATAACAATTTTGACACTTACAGCTGTTGAACGTGTTTAGATGGGCTGAATGCGTTCAATTTCACCGGTGAAAGCCGCACTTAGTTAGTTACTGGTTTAAATAACTGATTAATATTTTTACCACGACCTTTTTACCTCGTGGTTAAATGAAGTCGATGACAAAGCTACGGTTTCTCATAAAATTGCAAAAAAAAGGTTGATATCCCACATATCTATACCTGGCCATAGATAATTTCTACCTACATACAATATTATGTATTGCGTATTCATAAATCACATAAAGGCCACTTTCCTATCTCACATTTTCTCTATCTACATTAGGTACAAGTATAAATTACCGAGCTCTACATTTGCTAAATATCAATATTTATTGCATACGCACGCTCCACAAATTACGGTATTTATTGACTGTTCAAAGTTTTGTAACAGATATCAGCACTAAATTGTGAGGTCCTCACTAAGATGCTAAGTTTAGTGCTTGTCAACAAATGTATTGATAGGAACTTAGTTCTTATATCGTTAGTGATCATCTATATGTTATTTATTAGGAATTGGAAGTACTGAAAAGGCAGCAGTAGAATTTTTATGGATCAAGAGTTTGGATAAGATAAATGGAACTCCTTAAATATTATAAAAAGCGACCAAGGGCATCAAGCCAGTGGGTGGTTCTTATATTCCCGAGAAATACGATCGCAGTGGGACTAACGGCTCCGAGCACACTGAGCGTACTTGAGCACCATCCCTCATGTAGACCAGCAGGTAGTAGAATCTTTAAATTACCAAGAGATGAAAATAAAGAGAACCCCGTGAATGAAAAAATATCGTTTGATGAAATGTAACTTCAATATTAATCAGCAGTTAAACAAGCAAACTTAAGGCCCTACCCTACCTCAAATTGCTGACCATGATCCTCCATAATGCCGAAAATACTGCAGCATTAATTTTGAAATAAATATATGTTAAAGTTGAGGATTGATGCTAGGTCCTGTTTGACGAAAACACGATTACATAAAATTTTCTAAAAATCTAAGTTGCCTCTGACCCGAACTATAAACCACTGGTATTAAAAAAATACTTTAAATTAGATCATGAAACTTTGCATACTAAATGAACTAACTATAAAGCAGATCTCATGATTTTAATTTTTTTAATTGCCATTATTTTCACCGTAAAAAGCAAGTACCTAAACTATTACACACCCCACTCCGTCTCGCTCCCACTCAGGCCTAGTATGGTGCGAGTGAGATAAAATTTGAGGTCGGGTAGACCTTTAATGTATTTGATATATTATTACAAAACGGGCAAAATCAAAATGAGCATCAAGCTAACACTTGACTCAAAATATTGCAATAACGGTTAAAATTAATATGGTATACGGACGAGTACCATTGACAGTGCTGAGCTAACAACCAGAATTACAAGAACTGAAAATTATAAACCGGAGGTCAATTATTCGAACAGAATGTAGGAAATATTGAACCATGACAAAGGTCTTGTTAAATTAGCAATGTTGGGAAGAGTGGTTGATTCATTTTTCTCCAAAGCCTTGTTTATATTGTTAGGTTTTAATGGCACTGCGGGATTTAATTACTTTTCGGCGGGAACTTATTACATTTTTCGAAGCCAAGCTTTGGTAGGTATTATCCTGTCTTCTGTGGTAGGCTTAGTAAGATTCGCTTTTGTGAATATTGCGACAATCCTTTGAACAACAATCGCGCAATAAACAGAAAAATCAGGCTGTACAACTCATTATAATTTATTTAAAAACTAAACTCAAACTCAAACTCAAAGCATTTATTTCAATTAAACCATTTACAGGCACTTTTGAATTGTCAAAGAGTCGGTCAGTTAGTCAGAGAGTTGAAGCTAGTTGCCCATTCCAAAACGTAGATTAGTTGATGCCCGTGGCTTACTAACTACGCAACAGTTATTATTAATAACTAAGTATCTTTATCAGCACACTAATTGCGTAACACACGATCAATCACAATCTGTTTCATTTTGACAGTTCAACAACATTCATTGCGTTATTTACGTTGTTGGGCAGACACATTTTCGAACTTATGAAGCAATGGATTATCCTGCAAAATGATTCAGATTATGAACGACTAGCTTCCGCCCGCGGCTTCGCCCGCGAATTAAATATTTCGATAAAAAGTTGCCTATGTCCTTCCTCGGGAAGCCATCTATCTCCTTGGCAAATTTTGTCGAAATCCTTTCAGTGGTTTAGGCGTGAAAAAATAACATACAGACAGACGGATAGAAAGACACACAGACAGAGTTACTTTCGAATTTATAATATTTTTAAGGATTAAGGAAGTATGGATAGTATTGATTATACGCTGCGCCGGTCGACGTCATCACGTAGTCACCGGCTGTCTCACTTAGGGTCGCAGAATATAGTATGCTGAGCGATAGCCCCCATTCCCCAACTTCTTCTATTTTGTGTTCTTTTTTTGCGTCATCTTTACGTTCATTTAGGTGCTTTAAATTTAATTATTGATACATTTGAAGGTAATACGAAACAGGTAGCAAACATGTTTCCTATTCCCAGAAGGGACATGAATGAAGAACTAAATGAAAACGAATCACCTACGTTACACGAATCCGTATTTAAAATATCACTTAAACTCATTAGCTAAAAGCGGTAATGAGTACCTTTCAATAAATTTACATCCCGACCCCTAACGCCCAGGGTTCCGTATGTTACACGAATAAAACCAGCCCTGACCGGGTCCCGCATAATTTTCGTGTATTCTTTGTGAATTTACTCTCACATTTGCAATTCTGATCGGAACATCCCGGCTGCGACGTTTTAGCTCCCAAATTGGTGACATTCGCTATTCGAAGCCAAAGTTTATATGGGGGGTAGTTTTAAATATTGCTTACGCTGTCTATGTGGATAACTGTGATTTCCATTGGTATTACGCTATAAGGATGATTTACTATTCTGATTCGACGATCTGTTTTGACATCTATGTGTTCCTAGTATCATCCAATGGATTTGCGCGCAGTTTCATTTCAATATCAATGAGTTTCACCTACTTTATAGAAAACTAACATACATCGTCACCTTCAAATCATTTTCTTTTCTAAATCTTATATTTTTGTTCTAATATTTCTACATTCTGTTTTTTGTGTATAATGTATAATATTCAAGACTGATAGAGGTCAAATCGACCATTTAGTAAAAATCTCTGTGCAAAATATGATTCCAAAGGAAGCCTTAATTGAAATTAATCTAATGTTTAAAATACAATATAATTATCCCAGTAACGTAACGATATAAAACATGCTTTCCTCTTAACGCGCTACAATAGGGGTGCCTTTTCATCAGAGATGGCTATGCAGATAAGCGGTGATGATGTGAAAGCTAAGCTACGAAACTATGTAACTGTTTCCACTCATGCTAAGCTGTGTAGCGGAACGAGTAAGATGTGATAAAAATGTGCCGCGAGTTAGCTGTGCGAGGAAGATGCGCAATGCGAGCTATGCGATGCATCGACAGTAGGAAACGCACAAGGAGCGGCTGTGGCTGCTTTGCACCACTCTTGCATCTGTGTATAGCTCCCATCCATAGCTCCCAACGATAGCACCCATCCTTCAATATAAAAAAAAACACGGTATGTCAATGGTGGATCATTGACAGTCGTTACGGGTCGTCAGAAGCCCGAAAGTCTGACAACCAGTCTCACCAAGGGGTATCGTATTACCCAGTTACTGGATAGTAGAGGTCAGATAGGCAGTCGCTCCATGTAAAATATTGGTATTCAGCTGCATCCGGTTAGACAGGAAACCGACCCCAACATACTCGGGAAAAGGCTAGGCAGATTGATTGACCTTTGAATGATGCTGGCGAAACACCATTATTTTAGCCTTTTCTAAAAAGTTAATAACTCAACACTTCAAAAATGCTTTTATATCAAATCTTTGATTAACAGTTTCCTTTCCAATAAACTTATTGATGTTCAAATGTTTTCGATCCATTGGGACTCGAGAATGCGTTAAAAGAAATAAAGCCTCGTAATTGAGAAGCCGGTGTTGCCAGTTGAGGAAAAATGTGGGTAAAATTAGAAGGGCGTCTCTTTGTTTCTTTACTAGCCAATGAAACCTTTGTATTTGATAAAATCGTACTATAAGAAGCTGTAAAAGCTAGGGATTTACTCTTATATATTGTCCCGGAAAGTTGTTTTGTAATGATAAGGGTGTAAGTGAAATTATGCGAACAAAGTTATAGGGACACTTTGAAAGGGAGGTCAGTAAGGGTTGTTTAATGTAGTATTATAGTAGTAAGCTTGTTTATGTTGAGTTGGAGAACATAAATCTGTTTGATTTTATTATACAATAGCAAATAACTAAAGAACTTTTTTTTTAAAGCAATTTTTGACATCCTGTCACACTCACATAATAGTATATATATATATATGTATATGTAGTATATATATAGTGTACACTCACATTTTGCTAGTTATGTTAAAGCTCTAGGTAATAGGGGTGAGCCTATTACCATCATTCCAGACTCTGGGCTGCTACTGAGAAATTCCACATGGAAAATCCAATAACACTTTGCCCAACCCGAGAATCGAACCCAGGTCCTCATTGCGCAGCAGTAGCGCTTTCTACCACTAGACCTATGAGGCAGTGAAATAACATCAATCAGTATTGATTCCATAACAATAGAAACTCTAGCTACTAAAAAAACCTACAAGAAAAACGAATTTCATAACCCTTTCACAACAAAAAAACAAGAAACAAGTATTCAAGAATATTGATGCCATAATAAAAACGGCTATAAATAAAATTAGCCTAGATTTTTTCAATAAAATCCTACATCACGACGACCCGCTAAAGGATCAAGTGTTGCTGGAGTGAAAAATAATTTTCCATCGCTCAGTGACACGGGAGCGATTATGTGATCAAAGGGTCAGGGGTAAATATAATAGTTGCGGATATTAAAAGTGCTCTCGAACGAGAATAGTGTGGAGAATATAATCACGGATGAGAAAAATGAGATGGTAAAGAAATTTTAAATGGGAATTTCTTTGATGGTGCTGACAACTGATGGGTTGGTAGCTACGCTGAGCTAGATATTTTAGCTATGGTTTTGATTTCAGTATAAAACTTTATTATTTTAACCTTTTAATGGCAAAATAAACGAAAATAAGTAATTACCTATTTGCGTTTATTTGGCCATTAAAAGGTTAAAATAATAAAGTTTTATACTGACAAACTAATTAGATAAGCCGATATGAGATGCTATCACTTTTTGTTAATTTTTGCCTTTCATTAGATATCGTTCACTCGAATTGAAACTTAACACTAGATGAATCAAAAGTGTTTTTTCTAATATTTATTTATTTATTTTTAAGTTTCTTTAAAAAAAAAGAATTTATTGTTATTGTGGGATTTCGGCACTTAGCATCTTACACTCGCCTACCCACTAATCGAAAAATGGAATGAAAGGAGTCCTATGCAATTTTGTCGGCGTCGTGAGAACTTGGAAAGTAACAAAAATGAACCTTCACGGCTTTATATTAATCAACGAACAATAAAATAAAAACAAAAGCCTAACAGAAGAAAAAAATATCAAAATATTGTAATGGAACGAGAACTCCGTGTCGCAAGTAATCTCTATATTATCATTTTTACCATTTAGGCCTTTTTGTGGCTAAATAAATTATTTTTAGCTCTTGGTGGCGTCATTTCGAGAATTATCTCATCTCATAAAGTTAAATGGACGATAATTGCCACGTGCGTACACACATACTAATTACTCAATTAAATTAATTATAACAAACACGTCCTTATGTACGTGATCATTATTGTCTACATACACAACTTCATGTCACTAAGTACTTGAGTTGAACATGACAATAACTATAGGTACTTCAACAACATAATTTGAAAACAATTATACTATGTACTATGAAACGGTAATTCAATACGTTACATTCTAAACTTCACCACTATTTAAAAACACCACTTTCTTGAAAGTCTCAAAAGAAAAGTCTCTCAAACAATCATTGTTTGCGGACTAAAAGTAAAAATAATAGTGTCAATGATACACATATATCACTTAGACAAAGTGTATAAATTAATAAATATCAGACTCTAATAAAGTGGACCAGACTTGTGTACAATGAACACTATTCTAAGTTCTTAATTCAAATATCACATTTTAAAAAATATGATACAAATTGCTTATAAGTCTAATGATTAGATAGTAATGATTTATTAAGAAATTAAAAAGAACCAGGTTCAGTTTAATAAAGAATAAAATAAAAACCGGTCAAGTGCGAGTCGGACTCGCGCACGAAGGGTTCCGTACCATTATCTATAAAACGGCAAAAAAATCACGTTTGTTGTATGGGAGCCCCCTTCAATATTAATTTTATTCTATTTTTTTGTATTTGTTGTTATAGCGGCAACAGAAATACATCATATGTGAAAATATCAACTGTCTAACTATCACGGTTCATGAGATACAGCCTGGTGACAGATGGACAGACAGACAGACAGTGGAGCCTTAGTAATAGGGTCCCGTTTTATCCTTTGGGTACGGAACCCGAAAAAGAAGATGATTAACAGCTTATTTTAAGGGTAAAAAACGATAATATTGAGGAACAGCAAAATTAAATTCGAAATCTGCAAATGGGAAATTACCTAGCTGTTTTCTACAAAAGATAAATGATTAAGCAGCAAAAGGAAACAAAAAGCCATAAAAAAACACGATCAAAAACCACCCTTCAAATGTGTAGGGGACATAACAATATCTATAGCTACACAACGCCGTGCAAAACAAACTTCTAATTCTACCCAGTAAAAGCAAAACCAACAATTTTTATTAAACCACTGAACATATTTTTCGTAAATACATTTCCCCCGTTTCCTATTACCCTTTGTCTTAGCCGGGATAATCAGAGATAAATAAAAATAACGAATTACCCTCATATCGTGTTTGTTTATACCAATGTCTACCTTTGCTAATATTCTTTCGAAATATATAAGAGATTTTGTTTTGAAATAAATGCTGGAACAATTTCAGTGTTTCTAATAATTCTGGTGAAACATCCTACGTAATTTGTTTTGCCGGCCTCAATCATAATTAGAAACTAAAAACTTCTTCAGAGTGTATTTTCATCTACACTGGCGAGCAATATAAAAAGCCACATGCAAACTGCCAAAAAAAAAATGTCTACTAAACCACACAAGTAAAGTTAGTTACACGAAGTAAAAAAAAATTTTAACACAGTTTTATTGGTGTTTTTTATACGCTATTAATGAATGTTGTTTTTTTACTTCATGAAGCTAATTGCGTGGTTTTGGCAATATTTCATGATGAGTTAGTTGCTTTTTATATTGCTCGTCAGTGTATTTTTTTTTAAATAATGCTATTTTAGCAACCTAAAATAATAATCACCTAAAGTTTGCCACACACTAATTTCAGAATTAGATCGACCTTCTGGACAATATCAACATTGCCAGTCCTCTCTAGAAAACATTCAAGCTATATTGACCTATATTGCTACTGTCTGATATAGCCTCTACCAAGTGAATCCCTTGACGAAGATTTTGTAAAACATTATTACGCTCATTCTCATACGATATAAGTGGGAGACACTTTACGCAAACAGCATTTGGCATGCGTCGGCGCCCAAGGAAAAATACAAATAGCAATTTCTGCCAATTTAATTCCAGTGAATTCTCAACGATATCTTTCTTAGGCAGTTTGCATACTTGAAATTTTGAGACTGTATTTTCATCGTTGTTAACTGAGATCGTTATCATACCTTACTTCAGAGCGGTTAATGTTGCCAACATAATTGTGCTTAACTAGGTACTCATACCAACTCGCATTACGTATTCCCAAGCGTTTTGCTAAATAACATCAAATAGGGGATTGTACAGAATGGCTCCTGTTATTGCTAGCATTGTGGCTACGTCATATTAAAATTTTGAATAAATTATTTCGTGCTCAACTGAACGGAATTATAATTTGAATGGATATAATGAGTGTCCCTTTTTGTTTGTTAAATTCGTTGTTAATCGGCTACGAAAATGATGGAATACGGGGACCTATACAGCGGGAGAAAATTAACAGCGCGAAAGTTCTCTGAATTGTGATTGAAATTTAAATAACTTTGTAATAATGAGTGCTTTTAAAGCAGAATGGAACAGTGACGCATAATATAAGTTATATAACATCAAGCCTGTATTCCCCGAAGGGATGGGCAGAGGTGTAGTTACCTATAGTACACCCACATTTCGCCAGTTACGCTTAAGTCCTTATGTAATAGGGGCGAGCCTATTGCCATCAACCGGGCTTCGGGCTGCCACTGAGAAATTCCAGATGGATAAACCCAATAACGCTTTGCCCGACCCGGGAATCGAACCCAGGACCGTAGCGCTTGCGACCACTAGACCAACGAAGCAGTATAATAAATGTAATGTTTACTTATTTGCGTTCAGAAGAACCAACAGCTAAAACAGAAACATAACGGTTTTAGAGATAACACAGAGCCAATTATTAATGTTTGAGTATTTGAAGGACTTTAGATAAATGTAAGGTTCTGTATGCCAATCAAGGAAGGGCTTAAATGCATTGTGAAATGGTATTTACGTAATTCAACAGTTTCTGAACTCACTACACAATTAATTAGTACAGTATTTACAAAAGGACGCAGAAAATACCAACAACGCTACAACGCTATTATTCAGAACATTTCTTAAAGTTAAAGAGACGATAAACGTCGAAAATGTATGGTTAAACAGTTGCTAATTCATAACTTAACTTTAAGCAGCGTTTATGAATAAGAGTGTTGAACTTCCAGCGCAGCATTTCCTCTAAAACAAAAACAAAATTTGAAAAGCAAGCGCATTTTCAAATATTTACTCTAAAAAAGATCCATTTCGTTGGAGCTTTTAAGATCCTTAATTTGTAATAGGGCCAGGATAAATCTTCTTTTCTTTTGTTAAATTTTGCCTCTCGGAACTCGCTCGAACTGAGCGTCACGCCTGCGTCACGATATCTGAGAATAATCAGTCGAATCCGACTTCAAATAGCTACTCGTAAAACGTAGAAAGAATACTAATCTTTGTGTCTGTCAATTTTGATAGCCCATCTATGATTCGACGACGATCCCTGAATACGAATTCTATACAGGTTTTTTGTCTACAAGTGAGAGCGTTTCTCTTTTTGCTTATCTTTATGTCGGTCCTTATGGAGGTTCGTACATGAGGCTTAGCATTTAGAATTTATTTGCAGAAAATACAGGTCTTACCAAATATTAAAGTTGGTGGTTGGCAATTCATTTTATGCCTGTATTTTATAATAATAATACAATAACATGTCTGGAATAATTACTTTTCATTTTATGAACTTACTAGCTGCGCCCCGCGGTTTCACCCGCGTAAGTCTCGAGCCCATGGGAATATCGGCATAAAAAGTATCCTATGTGTTAATCCAGGTTATTAACTATCTGTTTGCCAAACACCCAAATCCATTCAGTAGTTTTTACGTGAAAGAGTAACAAACATCCATCCATCCATACTTACAAACTTTCGCGTTTATAATATTAGTTAGATAAATGCAATATTTTGTGTTGATATTCATTAATCGGTTGAGACACTGAACTGAAATATTCTTACCGTCCATTATGTTATGATGTTTAACTAGACTGTAACCAAATGTTTTAAGACGAGTGCTAATCTTGCCGCCAAACTGTCACGCACTTTGGCAGGTAAAAGTACAATTGTTTGGTTCAAAATTATGTGTTTTTTTTAACAAATTTCTGCTGACCATCTCCTACTATTTTTTTTATTTAAGTATAAAATTAGAATTGACTTATTGTTGTAATAAGCCCTTTAATCAAATACTTCAACCAAAGACACACAGACTCACCAAACGGCATCTTTCTCTTTTATTGCAAACTAAGTTATTGCATTATTATTCCAAGATCGTTAATTAAACCCATTGCAGTAAAACATACTTCTGCACCAAACATTAAGAATCTTTATAGCACGTTTATGTATTGTTTATACAAACATTCTGACCTCTGTAAAAGCAGAATCTAGTTGAATTAATAGAGCTTCATTATCACTCGCAAAGCAGCAAATGTTTCAACACACACCGCTCATTCTCACGGTCAACTTACCCAGACATGTTCCCAGCGAAATGGTAATTCTAATTGACTTAAGATAAATGAAATTCTGATGAGATATCAGTCGAACTCAGACGGTTGCCAAATACGATAGTTTTGGTTGAATACATCAAAATGTGCGTGCTGTTGTAATATTGGAATGTCTTGAATTTTCATGAATATTGTATTGGATCAATGATTTGGTAGGATTTTCTAATCATAAATATTAATGAGCATGACAGAACGCACCTCAGATATTATGTAGATTGAAATCGCCTACCTGTTTGCATGATAGATCTACGTTTGGGAATGGGCGACTAGCTTCAAATTTCTGACTAACTGACCGACTCTTTGACAATTCAAAAGTGCCTGTAATTGGTTTAAATGAAATAAATGCTTTGAGTTTGATTTTGAATTTGATCAGTTTGTATTTGATTCTTCAGTACCTAAAGTTAGTTCAGCTTCCTAAGACTTGCGATGGCCGCCACATGAAAGTAAGTTGGTGTATTTTCGTAGCGAACGTCACCCTAATTGCGTATTACACGATCAACCAGAATTGGAATCGGTTTGAAACAAATGTCTAATCCATTGCTTCATAAGTTCGAAAAAAAAATCTGCTCATCAACGCAATGAATGTTGTTGAACTGTCAAAATGAAACAAATTAGTCATAATCGGTTACGAAAATAAGTTTTGACACCGTACAGGTCCAACACCGGTGCCATCGTTTTCATAACGGCCATCACTGCAGCAGTTATATGGCAACCACCGCTCTTAAATGACCATAATTACCTAGCTTAGGTAACAAAAGAATTTCAATGCAATAACAAAGCTTGTTTTCTCAAAGACCATTGGTAGTCGTCCTAATTAATATGACGTCACATTTCATCTCCCAATAATGAGTACAAGTAATAAACAGAATTCCGCAGCTAAACAGCCCGATACCAGGACACGTGATCGGTCAACTCCCAAAAGGGCAATTTGAGAGCCTACTTAAAGACATGTCAGCCGAGATAAGGGTTCGCTTACGGTGGACGGATCGATCTAACTGTGCAAACTCGATGCTAACTCGAAGCAATTTATTGCCGCCTTATCTGACCTTATGCGTTTTGCATTCAAGCTTTTAAAAATAACTGTGTTGTTTTTTTTGCTGATTTCCAGATTATTATTTCATAATGGATCAGCTATTTCCACAGAAATATATTTAAAAAAACTATCTATCTTATCTATGGCTATTTCTATACCTTGCAAAGTACTGACAAAAATTATGTCTAATCAAGTTTGTTTATTGAATATGACGGTTAGTGACAAGTCTATAAACACTGCTACTTTAACCGCGAAATGACCATGAATATACTTGCCGGGACCAAGTGGCATCACCGGTGATGCCACCGGGGCCTACTCGGTATCTAAATTAACACAAACATATTCGATATAATGGCGTAGCATATCCTTTACCAGATGTGGTCATAGTATTAGTGGTTCAGCAGCTTCAATAACATCAGGATTGTGCCGGATTATAGGAGTTCGTCGTGTATATGATACGACATCGTCACCCAAGACATATAATAATATCTACTTTACTTTCTTACGAGCCAACCCTTTTTTTTTTGAGGGTGGGAAATCATCAAATAACTCTTCCCGCTCTGGGCAGAGCGGAAGGGCGTGTCAGACTTTTACTGATTAAAACCCACCCGTGTTCCTTCAGTTGCCTGTTGCCAAGATCCCCGGTATCCCTTTCGGACATTCCCGCAACCCCGGCAGGCATCGGTCCTAGCGGACCTCACCAATTGTGCTGACATCTCTTTGAGGCGCGCGTGGAACACGACGCGCCATCGACCCGGGCCTGGTCCTTATCGGACGGCGAGCTACCCATTGCTCGCCGTCCGCAAGCCCGCGCCTATGGTGGCCGGGAATCCGCGTGGGATTCCCGATGCCCAGGGTGTCACCGGCGGCGGCGGTAAGGGGCGTGAGGGCGCAAACTTTGCCTCTCCCTCACGCGTTCCGCCTCCTCCTTCGCGAGCATTACTGCTTCGCAGAATGAGGTGACGGCTTCCCATGCCCTCTCGCTCCGTACCATGGCCTGGACCAGGGCCGGGCGCAAGAGGTCAGCGCCGCCAATCGCCTCCACGAGGACACGGCGGTGCTCCGCCAAAGCATACCTCCACCGTATGCTCCACCGTGTCCTCCTACGAGTCACCCCCTGATATCAAAATCAAAAAAATCAAAATCAAAATATTTTATTTCACATAAACCTACATGGGCACTTATGAAACGTCAGAAGGTAGGTGCACGGTTCCAATTGGTCGTTTCCTATGGAGAAGAGCCGGCAAGAAACTCCACGGTTACTCTTTTAAAAATAATTGGCTGTTACAATATTTTCGAATTACAGTGTTATTAGGTATGGGAGGACAGTGTAGGCCTTTCAAAAAGTACCAGGTAAGTACTTAACAAAATAGAAAATGTTCAACAAAACTACCTACTACAGTCCACTAAGCCAGCAATCATCTCTGTCATCAAAAGACAGCCGCCACGCAACGATACTACGCTCTGCTAGAGTGACAGTCACCAGCCAGTGACACTCTTATTTGACCTTTTCGGTGATTCCAGTAACTTTGTAACAAAATAAGACGGCGCCACTTGCTGCGCCATCCGATAAATTGTATTTTAGCTTTTTAAATAATATTCTTTTAATTTTACTTCTGTTCCGTTAAGTATTTAGCTCAATAATTACGTTTATTTATTGGCCTACAACGCTTGTACCTAATATTCCAATTCACAAAGGTACCTTTTATTATACGAACAAATTCACTACTTGTTTATTCATCTTCAGTCTATATTTTATGTGTGACTACCGTCTCCGCTCCTTAGAGGATAGTGTTTATGGTATCTCGTAGCCTACTAGCTGTCCATTACTTCAATATTCCCTAAAGCGAGTCTCCCGACACCGAAAAATAAATATTTAGAACTATTTCGTGTGCGATTGATGTAGAAATATTCGTCTGACATTCATATTTCGATAGCAATTTTTCATCATTGTGTGATGAAAAATTGCTATCCAAGGTAAACACTTTTCTGCAGTCGAGTGCAGTTTAGTTTTTCATCAGGGTAAGTCTAGATAACTGCCAATCTATTCCGTAAAAATCTCATCGTGAAAACTTATGTGAATTGAGCTATCAATAGTGTCATCAGGTGGAATTACCAGCTCACTTCAAGGTCACTTCACCTATCTTTCACGGTGAGATATTTACAGAATCGACAGGCTGACGTTCATTATCTGCGTAGCCTTTTCCCAACTATGTTGGGGTCAGCTTCCAGTCTAACCGGATGCAGCTGAATACCAAAATTTAAATGGAGCGACTGCCTATCTAACCTCCACAACCAACCAACTGGGTAACACGATAGCCTTTGGTAAGACTGGTTGTCAGACTTTCGGGCTTCTGACGACCCGTAACAACTTTCAAAGATCTACAAATGACAGCCGGGACCAATAGCTTAACGTGATTTCCGAGGCACGGAATGGTCTTGGTATGTAAAGACCCATCCACGGACCAACCGCGGCAAGCGTAGCTTAACCCGGTCGATCGCTCCGTGCGGCTGGTATTACTTAGCGACCGGCTGATATTGACTTACCAAAAATTTAAACTAATTTATGTTGGTGTATCGTAGTAATCCTGCAAGGCAGATACTTTTCATTTTGCAAAGTCACTAGAAAACTGCCGAGCCTTGTCAATATTAAGCTATGTAGACACAAATATTTTATAGGTTAGAATAATCAACGAAAAAAGGCGTAAAGTTTGTCGAGCCTTAAGTACGCATACTAGCTCGTACAGCCGACTGTCGGAGGTAACATTTTGACCGTGAGGTCAGGCCAGCTGGCCTAGTGTAGTACAAAGTCTCAATAGATTATGAGGGTATGATAAACTCGTTTTGGCACTAATAACGTCCGGGCTACTTTACCTCCGATTGGGATATTAGCAATAACAGAGGCAACACAAGTACGTTACCTTCTTCCTCGAAGCAAAGCTGCAATGTCACTTTTAGTGCCAAGCATCCGCAGGTAGAACGATAATTCGTTCGCGTGACCACAACCTCGCCTCCCGAGTCATACAGATATATGTCGGAGCATCAACTGATTCGGAAACGTCAAGTAGAGTAATCTACTTGGGTGAGGTCAATATAGGAAGTGGCAACACTGGGTTGAAAGCGGTACCTAACACTGCATTGACGGCTGTCGATGGGCGGTTGACAATGAAGATTATTAGATGTTCCTTGATTATTAGATGACGGAGCGGACGGAACGTATTTGTTGGTCGAGACGCCCTTGCGAGAGAATCCCTTTGCCATCCTATGTTGAATTCACCGCGTTTCTCAAGTCTGATTGCGTCCCCCTAGTTCCGGGATATCATTGTAAATTGTTGAACTGTAGCGCCTCAATAGACGCATCATGGCCAACCACTCTGATAACGAGGAGACTGAAATGCCTTATAGTCGGCGCCGCCGATGGACTCGACTGATCGGTTGTTATAATTATGTGAGACGCCTATGTACATAGCAGTGAAAGTGTTAAATTCGTAAACTAATTACCAAATAATCATCTTCTGGACCCTGCATATCGCCGACCTTTATCCGAAAACCAAGCGGTTTTGCACTGCACAAGCCACAACACAATGAAAACTTATTTCACTATAAAACGACACAGGAACAGTTACTTTCACCAACACCGAAGGCATAGCACAACCAATAGTATGTACCAATACTTCGCAACAATACGAGAACATAGTGTACTTACAATACGCGTGCAATAATTATTATTGAAAACCGACTCCTTAGAACAATCAACGCTGAACTGGCTATGTCAATGAATGAGGGTAGATTGCTGGTTGCTGATCCATACGTGTTCGTGAACGAGTGCCGTCCGTTGGAACTTAGGACTGGTTATCTCTTAAGGGGTGCGCTAAGGTGGCCCGCGAAATTCAAATTTGCAGGTCAGTATCGGATTGTATGTTGATATAAATATTATTTGCGACCGTAACAAATATGGATTTAGAGAATAATAAACATTGAATGACTATTTCATGAAATCGGCACTTCCATGAACTTAGAGAGTTGAATTGCTGATTCTAATGATTATAATTGATATAAGATATTGGTAAGATTGTGGAACTCACTTCCGCCTAGCATTCGTGGTCTGAAAACTGTTTCTTTATTTAAATTTCGTGTAAAAGAGCATTATCTTTACTCCCAACTATGAGTATATAATTATATAGGTACCTATAGTGTAATTATGTTTATATATTTAAGCTTTATGTATTTATTTAAGTATATGTTAATTTTCTTGCGTATATGTGTAGGTATATTTAATATTTTAGTTAAGACTTCGCATAATCATGTTTTTCTCTTCTTGTTCTCACACACTATTGTCTACATTTCTTTCTTATTTCTCCTTTCGCAGGTCTGCTGGAAGAAATTTCTTAAGAAATAAGCAGTACCTTTGTACTCATATCATAATTATGTCATATCTCTTTGTATTTTACTGTGTGTACATAAATAATTAATAAATAAATAATTCTGTAAATCCATATTTGTTACGGTCGCAAATAATATTAAGATACAAATAAAGAGCCTTTTCTAGCGGCGTCCTTTCAATTAAATTTTCAAAATAAAATAACACTTATTGTGGTATAACTTGAAAAAGTTTCTATTGTCTGCATCTGTTTTATGAATCCAGATCACTTATCATCTTTATTCGTGTTATAACCATTAGTCTGTAACTACTCTGAAATTATGAAGATCTCTAAAAATATCATACATTCATTCTTATCGATTAAATTTTTAAAAACACTAAAACTTAAAAACTAATTAACTATAACTAAAGTAAGGCGTCGAAAAATTCCTCCGCATCGCTGTCGGCTGGTAATGTACCCAAGAGACTGGCGGCATTGCCACGTTGAATGGCAATGCTTAGCCTCTGACCAAGGTAAAAGCCAGCCCTTGGGTCACGGGAAGTGTCAAGCAGCAAATAATATTTAGAACAACATACAACCTGATACTGACCTGCAAATTGCAAAAAACGTAAGATAATTTGAATTTCGCGGGCTACCTTAGCGCATCCACCTTAACAGCATTTTTTTTTTTTTTGTTTTTTTTTATGTTCTCTGGACGCTTTTAACGTGCACGTCTTTTTTATACCGTTCTCACATTTAATTACAAATTCAACAATAATGATGTGACTAATATTTTTTAACAATTATATTATAATCTAAAAGAGGCATATAGGCTGATTGTGCTGCCGGCGAAAACTAGACCGAAACAGCAAATATTTCGATATTTCCACGTACTGTCAGAGAGCCCTATGACAAATCGTTTGATGTATCATCCATCACCATCCATCGTAACCTTTTAAGTAAACCTGCCTCAACTTTTTACACTATGTACTACTGACTAAATTCACTGGTAATTTTTGTTTATAGAATTGGAAGCATTATAGTCCTTGTAAGCTTTTGATTAGTAGACGCTGGTTTAGTATTATTATATGTTTAGCTACAGGGGGCCTAAAACAGTCACATTAGCAACTCCTCTAAAAGCAATTCATTTCCTTAATTCCCAGCTGTCATTAGCAATTCCTCTAATTTGACACAAAAGCAATTCATGATTTGTGGACCATTTTACGAATTTCCATAGAAAACTGTCAAACAGGTGAATTATTGCGTAATTATGAATCAGCATGCAGATCATAATTTATGAATTGTCAGTTTGTGACATTTTGCGATAATTCATAATATTTTCCTATTATGTATGATTCTGCCAAAGTGGTCATTTTAGACCCGCAGGACTCTAACACAGTGTTAGAGTCTTACTCTCTTATTCATAAACGTTTTTTAAAGTTAAAGAGACGTATAAACGCCGAAAATGTATGGTTAAACAGTTGCTAATTTATAACTTTATTTTAAGCAGCGTTTATGAATAAGGCGGTTAGTATCTAATATTTTATATATTTACACTGCACACAATGCCTGATAATAAAGGTACAAAATCGAATTAAAATACAAAAAGCTGTATCGGCTTTGCATAGCAACAAATTTCGGCTTTCCTGTAATAAAAACCGAATCATACAACCTCTATTAATAACACAAAATAAAAAGATAATAATATTTTTCTCATCTCGTATTGTCATCATAAATTGTATAGGAGGCGGGAGTTTTAACAAAAAATACTCTAATCCCCGCGGTGGAAAACCCTTTGTTCATAAAATAGGAAAAAAATAGGTTTTTTCATAAAGGTTCCGTATTTTTTGGGGTAATGTAAGGTTGGTAATCTCTGTAACTGTCATTTGGTGTTGTGCTGTTATTAAAATGTGCGCGATTTTTATTATGATTTAGTATCTTCTCGATTATGTTTTATACAAAATTATTACGACTGAAATGGGATGATTTCTGTTCCAGGATTTTATATTTTCATCACGGGATATTTTAAGTTAAGTTATTTTCATGATACGTTAGAGTGTTTCGCACAGGGGGCCTAAATCGGCCACATTAGCAATTCCTCTAAAAGCAGTTCATTTCCTGAATCCCAGCTGTCATTACCAATAAATTCCTCTAATTTAACATAAATGAAATTCATAATTTGTGGACCATTCTACGAATCTCCATAGAAAACTGTCAAACAGATGAACTATTTCGTAATATGAATTACACGCAGATCATATTATGAATTGTCAGTTTGTGAAATTTTACGATGATTCATAATGTTTTCATATTATGATTCTGCTAAAGTGACCGTTTTAAGCCTGCAGGTCTTTTTTGATAATTTTGGAACCTCAGAACATACATAATAATTTTGCTAGCTTGCTCTACCCAGTGCCAACTAACGTGTTGCTAATAATTGGGCACATTTCCTATCTCCATAATAACCTAAAGATTTTTTTGTTACAAAAACTTTCCTTCAAAAATACTTCGTAATTCGCTGTTGAATAAAAGAAAAAAAAAGGTACAACGGCAAAAGAACTTGTCATTAGAGGCATTGACAGAACATAGTATTATTTTAACAGTTTTTTTTAGAAGGCCCCTACTTATTTAGTTATCAACAAAGGATCTCTAAAAGAAAATGGTGAAAAACATTACATTCTCAATGTTCTTAACGAGTTTTTAACAGTTAATCCGCCGGCCGATACAGAATTGGTTTGTTTGTGTAATAAAGGGGTAATGATAAAAATGTTCATACAATGAGCAATTGAAAAGCAATTGTGCAAGTCTTGTGACGATAGAACGTTGTGAAATGTAAGTTACTGTTGTAAAACAGAATTAAACCTTAAAGAACTACACTTCGAACCCTGTCAATCACAGTTTTGAAAGAAACTCCATTATCAATCAAATTGTGAAGACTAAACTTAAAGTTATATACAAAACATGTGGCCAAAAAAGTGACAAAAACGTATTTGATTCAATGTCAATACATGGATTCGTCGACAAAGCTTATTTATTTACCGCCTTATTCATAAACGTTGCTTAAAGTTAAGTTATGAATTAGCAACTGTTTAACCATACATTTTCGACGTTTATACGTCTCTTTTTAAATTTAAGAAACGTTTATGAATAAGAGGGTTAGTCTTCACAACTTGATTCAGGTGTGAACAATAAACGGAAATAGGATAATAAAATGTCGAATACCTATGTTTTATACCCCAGGGACAGACGAACATTTGTGTGCGAATCGTTCGCCGATGAATGGTTCTATCGATGAAATTTTCAAAAGTGAATCGTTCTAACAGCAAATCGTTCGCCGTTGAAACGTTCTATCGGTGAAAAAATGAAAAGTGAATCGTTCTTTCGGCGAATCGTTCGTTATTGAAACGTTCCATCGGTGTAAAAATGAAAAGTGAATCGTTCTGTCGGTGATCCGTTCAACGGCGAAACAAATGTCGGAGAAATGTTTCAGAATCCATTATTAAGTACGACTGGACAGTCAGCCTTCATTATCATCAATATCCACAGCCTGACCTCACCCACTGCTGAACACAGGCCCCTCTTTTCATGTGCCAATTCCATGTTCCGGTACCACCCTCATCCAGGTTCAATGTCGTCCGCCCATTCCGCCGCTGGAACGGCCGACACTTCATGTTCCACTCGGTCACTGCCTTACTCCAGTAGTCATCCGTCGCCTTACCTGATGTTATGTCCAACTCCATTTGAGTTCCATAATTTTTTTTTTCGGTTTGCATGCCTGTAGTACACAACCTCCTGCGTGAGAGACTACGTCGTGGGCAGAACACGTGTGAATAGAGGGTAGAATTATGGCTGATTTCAGAATGTCGTCCAATTTGCTAAATACGGCCCACTCAAACTGTATTCTTTCCAATATCTCTGTATACTGATGCTCTTTGCAAAATGAAAGAATATGGCCAAGATATACATACTGGTCAAACATCTCTTACGTTTTATTACCAACTTTAACAGAATGATTTTAATTGTACCTACTTAGATCTATTTAGTCTAATATTTTTATATTGCTGTTATCTTTTAGTATGCACGTGTTTTTGTGACAAATAAACCTATTTTTCTTTCTTTCTTTCTATTTTTAATTGCTGAAGATGTTTGCCATGATCTTCGTCTTGGCCCTATTCCATTATTTTTAAAAGAGTAACCATGGAGTTTCTTGCCGGCTCTTCTCCATAGGAAACGACCAATTGGAACCGTGCACCTAGCTTCTGACGTTTCTTATGTGCCTATGTAGGTTTATGTATTTTTATTTTCCCCGTAAGTCGCTATTAGACGCATCTTGAAGATTTTCTGGAGTTTCTCAAAGTTTTTAGTCAGTCTTACTACCAACTATCTTTTTAGCACAAGTTGACACAGTAAACTGTAGGAGAAAGGAGGACTAGTCGTGTCATAAGTAAAAGTAATAATGAGAACCTCCTCCTTTTTGAAGAAGTCGGTTAAAAATAAAGACTAAAAGTCGCGATTTTTAAGGAAACTTTTAAAAAAATCTATGATTTATAAATCTGCGATATAAACAATGAAATGTTATTATCATCTCTTAATGTTTATATCGCAGATTTGTTCATGTAACTATCAAATATTTTCATGCATGAAACTCTTTGAAATCAGTCAATAAATTAAGTTTCAAAATATAGGTATATATATTTCTTTTGTGATTTTGTTTTTCCCATCCTGTTGGACAGATGTTTCATCGCATCTTTGAATTTCTACTACGAAATTCTCTGAAACAGTTATCTCACAAATATCCAAGTGAAATTATAAAAGTTCCTTCTATTTACAAGTCATGTCCTCGCAGCCTGCCGCTGGCACTATAGGAAGCCCGTACAATTCCTGCCTTGTGTAGGTCTCGGCAAAATGCGTTCCGCTATGACGTAACAACACGAGAGATACATACAACATAAAAGAATGCTTGTACTTATGTGTTTCTTTTTATGATATAGTAAGTGAAGTTGTATTTTAATGTGCCTATACTCCATTTGAAATAAGATTAGACATTTAAATAAGCCTTTTTTACTGTTAGTTCAAAAGATTTTGACTTCTATTGCGTTGGTGGCATAACAAATGGCAGCTGCAGTATACAGTTGGTATTGTGTAATTTCTTATACTTTTAATGCCATCCTTATGCCTACGGTATAGAAGTCAAAATCGGCTGAACGGACGGACTGTAGAAAGGTTTGTTTGAATGTCTAATCTTATATCGAATGGAGTATAGTTCTTCCGATGTATTCTGTAAAAATCTCACGGTGAAAACTTATGTGAAGTGAGCTAACAATAGTGTCAATGTCATTACGTAGAATAACAGCTCACTTCACCTGAATTTTCATGTGAAATGTTCATTTCGAGTGAAATGTTCATTTCGAGTGAAATGTTCACAAAATAGATCGGATGTTGTAGGTTTGTTTTTCTTCTTCGTTTTAATTCTTTGGACACGTATCACGACGGGGAAACAATTCCATTGAACGTCTTGTAGTGCAGGGAAAGGTCGAAGGAACAAGAGCACGCGGTAGGTCTCCCATGCGATGGACCGACCGGATTAAATCCGCAGTAGGCGGCCCACTACACGAATGCACACATAAAACAGCCGACAGAGAAAGATGGCGTTGAATCGTCAGGCAAATCACGGCTGTCCGAAATCTCACTGCAACTTGATGACCACGGAGCGGTCGTGGTCATCAAGTGTCAAGAGTGCACCGACAAAGAAGAGGTTTGTTTTACTAACAGTAAATTTTATTGCAGTTTATGTTCCACGCTCTTTGTCAACGTAGCCAATCTTCTTCTTGCTATTTTCATGTGGTTAGCGACTAACCTAGTGTCAGAGTTTTAAAGCCGCCCAAGGGCCTCTGACTTGGCTTCACATGCCGTCGGAAATATATCTCAGGCATGACGGTTTCTTCACGATGTTTTCCTTTAAAGCAAGACGTTCAACAACCTAGCCTACCTAGCTATTATAGACCCTTTGGAACTTTCTTAATTTATTGTGAACAGCGCACTCGATACTGTCGCGTACTGATATATACTGAGATTTCTAAACGCGTCGTTGCGGCCATTTTCTATGAAGATAGAATACTGTACTTATTTATACTGTGATCGTTTCAGTGCCAATGGTTTATTAAACCCAGAACAATAAGTCAAAAGTACTTTAATTTTATTTACACAATACTCCCCTTTACAGACCACTTAACATAAAACTCGTTAGCAAACTGTTCACAATTTCATTGCAATTCAATTACTTGCAGACATAAATTTAACTAAACAAAACAGAAAAACTCACACGCATAGTGACGTCCACAATCACATCACGGCTCATAACTCGCTTTGTACGAGTTAGGAAGGGCACGAGATGAGGGGTACGAGACGGAGGCGACGCGACCGCGACGTGACCGCGGATTGTCAACGAGATGTATCGACGAGTATAGATTTATGAGAGTGACAGTTTTGGGTATGAGAACGGGGAGTGGGGTAGAGTTGTATTGAATTAGTGATATTTTTAGTAAGGTAGATAGACCTTTTTTCAATGGCAGAAATAAGAAACGATTTTTTATTGAAGGGGATACTTTTATTGGTTTATTATTTTCCCGATAAACATAAAATATTAACAATCTATTTTATATACTTTAGAACAATACAGAAATAAAAACTCAACATTGGTTTTCATGAAGGACATACTCATCCGCTAGATTACAATTAATCCGCTAGATTGAATTTATTATTTTCTGATCAAAGCTTGACGACAGAATTCCTAACACTACATAAATATAAATTTCACACACACTGCGACTCCACCCCACTCAAAACCCGAACCCTCCTCACGGCACATTACACACAGCGGGTACGATTCGATAATATTCCCATTTTATTTTATTTAGCACCGATCCCTTCCCGATCGAAATCTTTCTATGGTGTTTTTCAAAGAGTTGTTACCACATAATTTGCTGATTTAATGACGTATGACGTACAAAGCGGGTCACATTGTGTGTGTTGTGAGCAAAAGTGTTGACGTACCGTTATAGGTGATGGGTCATTAACTGGTTTAGTTTCATTCATTATTTTTGGGAGTAAGTTGGTATTTTATCAAAATTGTTGAGAAAAACTTTTGAAGGGATGATCGTGTAAATTAACTTCTAAATCTTTTAAAATTAAGCAATCAAATCAATCTGCCTAGCCTTTTCCCAACTATGTTGGGGTCGGCTTCCAGTCTAACCGGATGTAGCTGAATACCAGTATTTTACATGGAGCGACTGCCTATCTGACCTCCACAACCCAGGAACTGGGTATTACGATACCCCTTGGTAAGACTGGTTGTCAGATTTTCCGGCTTCTGACGACTGTCAAAGATCCTCGAATGACAGCGGGGACCAACGGCTAAACGTGCTTTGCCAGGCACGACGGAGTCTCGATATGTAAAGATGGTCTCACATCCATGGAATCCCGGCGAGCGTAGCTTAACCTGATGGATCAACCCGTATGGCTGTTATTACTTAGCCACGAGCTCCATCTTTTAAAATTAAGCGTCGAATGTTAATTTAAAGTCTCAAAGACATACTTAAAAAAGGCTTAATTTTTTAAGAATCTGGATATTTTGGGGAAGACCTTAATATGAAGTATCATCGTACCAGTCCAAAAAAGGGATGGTGTTATCAATCTTATATAACTCCGTCTCTCTCTCGCTCTGGACTCCCGATGGTATTCACACTTCCCCATATTACTTTTTGAATATCGACAAACATCAATACTCAACAACAGTTCTATTCATCTACCAAAAAACTACAAAAAAGACAAATAAAAAATCTGTGACAATAAAAAAATAAATAAAATTCACCACATATTACCATCCTAAACAATAGCCACAAACAGTGACCACAAATTTCTAATAAATTTTATTTGTCCCACAGCTCACTGCTCGTTGGTCACTGATCCCTTTGTGTTGGTCACACTACATTAAACATAGCGCGCCGATTTTAATTAATAACACAATAAAATATTATGGAACACGATTATAATGTTTATGCGCGAATGAGTGATCATTCGCGCATAAACATAATAGTTAAGTGTAATCGATTTTTAAGGTATAGGTATTGACAAGTTAACTTGTTGGTATGTGATGAGTTAACAAATGAATGAGAGTTTTCGCAGTTGTGATATTTTGAATTAAAATGAAATTATTCATACTCATTTATTGGACACCTGTAGATTTAATAAATAGGCCCAGGGTATATTCTCGTTTGATAATAAAGCGTCACCTAACTCATCTATTCCAAAAACAAATTATTCTGACCCTTTAAATTTCGAACCATTCAATACCAACAAATAACAAAACAAATAGAGTCGACCCTCTAGATGTCCCATAAACTATCGTGGTCATCCCTTTCATACTTATCAAATTTCCGTACTAAAAACCGCAACGCTGCGCGCCCAAGCCTTTGGGTAACAAAATTGTATACGAAATTAACCCAACGGAATAAATTAAGGGGTATTGTTCGTGAGCACAACTATAGAATGATTTGCTCTCGATTTAAATACGAAAGCGTCACAGAACAAAGGTAGTCCTAATCTGAAACTGGAAGTTTGTTACAAATGCCTCGTTTCAAACTGGTTTTCTAGTTGAAAGATACGGTGTGTTTTGTCAGGTTTATTTTTGGTGATAATTAAAAGTTTTCCTTTGTTATAAATAATAAGGACCGATTTTTCCAACGCTAAATATCTTTATCTGAGGAATAATTTTAATTTAAAAAAAATATTACTTCTACTGTCAGAAGTAATAATTTTGAAGTTTTTCTATGGAAACTGTCAGAAATTCAAAATTATTCTACGGATAAAAGATATCTGACGTTGAAAAAATCAGCCCTAAGTAAACTATTTCTAGATATACCTATTGTAACATAGAATGACGATAAAGAATAGCTATTCCAACTCGAATATTTAAATTAAGTAAGTAAACGTGTGTCTGACCTTTTTTATATATTTTCAAACCTTCAAAATAATTCATTCCGGAAACCTACATGAAACCAGTCAGTAGTTTCAAAGAGTTTGTCGTAACAGAAAAAAAATATTTATAAAAATCGTAGACCTTACACAACTACAAACCGCTCTTCCCTTAGAACACCATATTAAAACCCCTAAATACCAACGAAATACGAAAGAATGCGATTTACGGATGGGTACAAGTCACGCGTAGGTCATAATGACCGCACGAGGCAGCGGACGTGTTAATCTGACCACAAGGGTCGCATTAATATGGCTTGAACACTGACACAACATTTTTGGGCACGTAAATATATTGTAGGTACAACATTTTCACTTATTACCTAAACGATTTAATTAAACAATTTAAGTTACGCTGTACCGCGTAACAGACGGGATATGACCATTTTTCGCATCTATCCAGCAAAAACGGCACTCATGCGCAAAAGTATCGTCTGCATGGCACTTATTATATTTAACATATTGCCTAAACATTGGAAGGAGCTAAATAGTAATGCATTCAAGCGTCAATTAAAAAGGTTTCTTCTGCAAAAAGCATATTATAGTGTCTCCGAATTTCTAGCGGAAAAAGTGTTTGTTGCCTGACACTAATATTAAATCTAAATTTTATTTTTTATATATCTCGTGTAATTTTTGACACTGATCTTGTAATTTTGACATACTTTTTTTTTAATTTTGACATACATTTAGTAACTTTGACGTTATAGTTTATGACGTATCTTGAAATTTGACATTATATCATGTTCATTTATAAAGTTCTAATTTTAAAATTTTGGAAGTGCGTCTATGTTCTTTTTCTTATTGTTAATTCTATTTAATATTACCTATTAATATTAAATATTATTTATTAATTACTATACTAATATTTAATATTATTTATTAATTTATGCCGATACTACGGCTAAACATGATTGGACTCAAACGATGTAATATCTTGCATGCTCTTGTATGTATACAATGTTTAAACAAATAAAGAAATCTAATCTAATCTAATCTAAATTACACGTAAAACCGGTGATCCCAGCCGTAACGGGTAGTCAGAAGCCCGAAAGTCTTGACAACCAGTCTTACCAAGAGGTATCATCGTGTTAGCCATAAGTGGGTTGGGGTGGTCAGATGGGCATAGTCACTCCATGTAAAATACTGGTATTCAGCTGCATTCGGTTAGACTGGAAGCCAACCTCAACAAGGAAAAAGCTAGACAGATGATGATGATCATCTTCTTGGAAATCTCACGCTTCAAAAAATTATAAATTATTAGGTTTTACCTCAGACCAAATAAAAAACCAAGACAGAGCGCTGTAAACAGTGACGTGAGGCCGGTTTCGTAAACATGACGTGTGCACATATTTTGGTGTAGTTTGATTGTAAATGGTGCAAATGTGTGCATGTGAGCGTGAATGCACAGAGCGGTGGTGTAGTTTTGGCATGCTTCACTGTATTGTTTGGTCTGTTATTTATTTGGTCTGAGGGTTTTACCTACTGCCAGAGAATGCAAACAAAAATTCAATATTACGTATCAATATTACGTACGTAGCTTCAATATTACGTATTTTACGCACTTAGTTTATCTAGACGATGTATTCATTTACTCCTTCACGGTTATTTATATCAGCTAGTGGTATTCGAATTTGTGTGGGGTAGGTAACACAACTAAAAAGTGAAAAACGAAAACTTTTTACAAAAAAAAAACCGACTTCCAAAAAAAACACTCAAACATGAAAGGAGAAGGAGTAAATGAATACATCGTCTAGATAAACTAAGTGCGTAAAATACGTAATATTGAAGCTAACTCAAAAACTACGCAAGCAAAGTTAATCAAATTAACATGGGACGACCTCGGAAGCATGACCTACCATACAAAAAAAGAATCATCAAAATCGATTCATAAATTGGCGGAGTAATCGCGTAACATAAAAACAAAAAAAAAAAAAAACATACGTACGAATTGAGAACCTCCTCCTTTTTGAAGAAGTCGGTTAAAAACGAATAAGAATAAAATAGCGGTTGTCGAATTCGTTTAAATTAAAACTTACTTAACATAACATCACGCCTGTATTCCCTGAATGCTTAGACAGAGGTGTACCTATAGTACACCCACAGTCCCCCAGTTAAGCCAAGTTAGTCAGTGTGCACGAAGACTGGCGCGACGCAACACCGGTAATTGTTATACCGTGAAGTTTTCTTAGATATTGTTTTGTTAGAGTCGCGTCGCGCTGTCGTGTCGCGCCTGTCTGCACGAGGCTCTATAGCCTACAGGCTCTTAAGGCCCACGTAATACAGGGCGAGTCTATTATTGCCATTAACTGGGCACAAATCCAGACTCCAGGCTGCTACAACATAAAGAACTGGCGAAATGTGGGAGTACTATAGGTACACCTCTGCTTAACTCTTCAGATTATAGGCGTGATGTTATGTTACATTATGTGTAAAAAAAAAAAACTTTGAATATTTTCCATGTCTCAATCTTACATTTTCTATAAACTAAAAGGTTTTTTGTAAACACATTATGGTTTATATTTCAATTACCTCAACATAATAAAGTCAATTCCCATAAAACCGTAAACAAAGTCGTAATAGTAATACTAAACGTTTAACCCTTTTAGTTAACCCTGCCAGTGACCGCAGGGTGAAGGTTTATCATTAAACTGTTAACTCCGGGTAACTTTACTATTTACTGTTTAAGCTGACTTTTATTATCAATTCGTTTTAGGGGACATAAAAATGTAACTTATTTCCTTTTTGTTTTGAACATTATTCGGGTATTTTGAGAGGTCGTTACCCCTCGTACCCACAGGCGATTTTTCCACCGAAAATACAACACTGTATTTTTTGACGCTCTGTTATTCACTCTGATTTGATTCTCAGTGCTGAGCTCAACACCGAGCGTTGAAAATCCAGTGCACGATAAAAAAGCGTCGCGCGTTAAAAAATCACACGTGCCTACCTTAGCTTATTGCGTACCTACTGTAACGAAATAAAAGATGGTACTTTGTTGAATACGTATAATTTCGATTAGGTATACAAAAGAATATAAAAAACACTACCGAAAATATAAAAAAAGGAACGTATAAATTATAGTTTAGTCGCGGCTATAGAGACACAATGGTGCCGATTCTCTTGTCACAAAATTCTCTAAACTAAACTAAAAATCACTAAAATTTGGTTTAGTCCTGTCAAACGATCAAACTCATTCTGAAATAGACTTTAAATGACACAACTTAACTATAATTTAGTTTGACAGCACTAAGATGGCACTGAGATTAATTTAGTGAAAATTATATTTAATCGCGATAAAAAATGTGTGGAATAAAATTAGATGTCATGAACTAAAATTCAAACCAACACCTCGACTTCAGTTACAAAAAAACAGTACTGTATTTTTTTATTTTCTTTTGCTTATATCTCGAAAACGGTGTGTCCTATCGCAAAAATAATGAAAATTTCGACACCCTTAAGGAAACCCTTAAACCCCTAATTCTCAACATGTTGGTAATATTTTTTTTTTTTTTTTTCGTTATTTTCCATACAAAAACTGAAAAATTCCATTAAAAACACGTCGAGGCTGCCGTACAGGCGCGCCTCTTACTCTAAAAAAAAAACACGGTGTAGGGAAAACAAGTACCAAGTGGAGGCGCGCGGTTGTCAAATTCGATTTTAGTTAGTGTCAAAATAAGTTTTAAATTTAGAGAATTTATTTGGCAGAATAGCTCCAAGATTCCCATAGTCAAAAGTAAGGAATTTTAGAGATAGTTTAGTTCGGTGTACAAGAGAATCGGCACCAATGTTGAATTTAAACGTAGTTAGGTAGTGGAAAATTTTCGGAATAAAAATGTCGTGGGTGAATTTAGTAACGCGTCGGAGTTCGGTGTGTATCAGCAATTGCAAAAGCTTATAGTCCGCACCCTGATAACGTAAACGCAAAGCACCGAATAAGGAACCGCAACCGAATGTTGACCTGTGTTTAGCTTAGCTCATTTTTACTCACAAGATCACGTATCGATTAATTTACAAATATAAAAGCATAAAAATGTTCCGGAGACACGACACACGCTTCGTAATAACTATATAGATAAGAGGAAAATAAGGAAAACTTGATGCCGGGTTCTTTTGGGTCCAGCTGCGACGTGGGCGGTACGTGGAGCGACGGCGACGCTCAGCGAACTGCACTGCTGGGGCGCCTGGTTCGAACCCACAGACGAAATGACAGGATCAGGAGGGTTTCAAATGCCCTACCGGTAAAAGGCCAAATTAGGCCTTTTCCTTTTTCTTTAACCTACGACAAACAAGATGGTTTTATAGCCGGAAAATACTAAAGACAACTTGGGAAAAGAGCGAGTGTAGTTGCACTGATAGAATTCGATACGTACCACCAAACTGTAGACTATACACTCACGATACTACTACATAAACTGCACTAACGATACTTATTATTTTTCCACCGTTGTTCACTGGAAATTATTTAGAAATTCAGAGATATTTATTAAATGGGAAAGATACCGCCACCGACGGGCGCCTTGAAAATTTTTTCATCTTTTCTCCACGTCAGATTCACATTAAAAAAATTGAAATTCTCGGAAGATTTAAGACAACAACATTGATGGCCAGTAAATTAACAAAAAGATCCAAGCTCGAAGATTTAAATGCAGCGCTGCACTACCTATTAATCGTCGTTTTCGCAACGCGTTTTTCCTAAATACAATCATGAATTCTACGCGAGGATTTATATCAAGACTTGTGACACAGTAAACATGAGTAGATTTTCAATAATTAACTTAAACTAATAACAACATTAGTATGTCGTTATTACCTTATTAGGTACTATCTGATATCTAGGATATAGTGTCTGCGGTATGCCGCGACCGCAAGTAACACTATTATTATCTACCGCAAAATTAATCACAGATTAATATTACTCTATACCAACCTACATAATAATTATATGCTCGTGAACGGACACCGTCAGATACGACTGGTCATTTTAGAGCGTTCTTATCTATTGTTCCAACTAATCTAAATATTACATGAATAAAATTGTCACTGAGATGAGCTTTCAACAAGATTTTGAACGTTTTTAATTAAGGAAATTAGAATTATTTGTAAGAAAACGACATAATGTTGCGCCGACTCTTAATAAATTGGGAAAAGCGCAGGAGAATGAAAAATAAATTATAATTATTTTCCTTATAATACTGAATATTATTGAATATTCGAATAGTTACAAATAAAACAGACAACAAATAAAAATAAACAGGCAGAAGTCATGTTAAGCGACGTCTATGAGTTGATATTTGATGCAACAGGGATATCTACGAAGAGAGTTTGTAGGCTAGTATCATAATGTAAGTATAGATGGCGTTTTTACAAAAATATCAAACATCTGTCTTTTGTTTTCGATATTTTCCTTGAGTTTTCCTGAGGTCACTCTACAGTCCTTTCAAGTATTTATTTTACCTCTGTTTTTGCATTACAGTGATCATTATTTTGATCTCAATTGTGTTTGCTTAAAGTTGGTAAACATAACTATGGGTTGCAGTCCGAGCTAAAATTACTGTAAAAAGAGTAATTTGTCATTGTCTTGATATTCATTGATTACCTTCCACGATGTGATTAGTTAATCACTTTGTTTTGTATCTCTTAGCAAATAGTCAACCCGCTAAAATGTGTAATGAATTCACACATTTGTATGTCAATCACATAAGCCATAATAAAACACCAACATTATAAAAAAAAGTCTTTATTTCAATATTTACACAGAAGTTTTGTATAAAAATAAGTGATAACTATTTAAGTACACAAATGTTTAAATATATCGTTTTTTTTTTCTAATAATTAAAAGTAGACACTGGTTATCATTATCTAAAAGTCTACCTAATCATTATTTTTCTTTCGTTTCTTCGTGCCAAAATGATAGGACACTACATACATATAATACATATTTTTAAATTATCAGAATTTGCATTTTTATTTTTCTTTAAATCTGCTCTTAGTTTCAAAGAAGTGAGGACTGTTTTTTTTTTCAAAAATAGCTACCTAATTATAGGTATCACGTATAATCCAGCGCGCTCTTACTTGTGACACTGTTTTTTCTAGTCTGGGCAAACTTTAATATTGTATTGTCGACGGTCTCATCCAAGAATAGTTAAGAGCGTTAAACGTACATTTTATACTTAAATGCCTAATAGAAATACTAATATGTTTTTATCACAATATAAATTCAGTAGGCTTCCCTCAATTATAGATAGGTACCGAGGATAGCATTCTGAAATTATAATTTTATATTTTATTATTATTAATATTTATATCATAATAATTATAATATTATATTCCCTGTACTTAAAATAAACTTAAATATTAACATTATCTAAATAATAATAATTCGATACTGAAAATTCAATTATTCTAAATGCAATATAAAATTATTGGTCAATGACAATACATTATGTATGAACCTTTTTCAAATAAATCAAACAAATAGTTGAGTATTATTCAGTCTAAATATTAGTATCTATTGATATAAATCGTCTTTTATAAGTTGACAAAACAATAATGTTATTAAATGAGTACCATTAAAATCATAATGTTATCTGTTTGCATCTAATATTTTTCTAACATTCAAATGTGCTAGTCTATAATAACAAAAAGAAAAAACACTTTGAATGACAAAAAATCACATCAATGGATTGAAAACACACTCACACATTGGTGAGAATCTTTAAAATAATTTAAAATCTATCCTACGTGCGTGCGCGTGCGTGATGCATTTGCTACTTTCTGCATTGTATCGTTTCTGAACCTATTTAAAGCATCAACTGTGGTCTGAAGTATGCCAAGTCCTAGCCTAAACTTAAAATCAACAAGTCTTTGTAAGAAGGTGAAGAATCCACCTTGCTGGTTCGCTGGAGGATAGGTTACAATCTCAGGATCATTCCATGGCTTCGAAGTTGCAGCCGGCTTGTCAGTCGTCACAGGGAATGAAGTAGGCATGGTCGATGTCGAATCAGATTTCAAATCTGTAGTTGTTTCAGTCATTATGTTACTGACAGTACTCGTTGGAGAGTTAATCGGACTATTTCGCTCAGGTACATCCGTATTGCTTGAAGGGAATACTTCGTAGACTTTAAACGTTTTAGTTGTTGTTTCCATATCGTTTGACATTTCTGTTTCCGTTGTTTTCTCATTTTTGCTGTTTATCGGGATTGTTGACACACTTTCAACAATTTCGATTCTTGCGGTTGTTGGAGCTTCAGTTAATTTAACATCCTTAGCGGGTTCAGATACGGCATAAACTGTAGTAATATCTTTAGGTAGTACTGTTACGTCATCAGTACTAATAGGAGCAAGATTTCTTATCGGGCTATTCATGTTGTAAATGTCATCAATCTCGTTACTTATAAATATGTCTTTATTATTCTCTTTTTCAGCTAAAAGTTCCTCTAATGAACCGGAAATACTACGCCTTTTTCTTAACTTTCTGGGTCCATGTTCGGGTACAACTGCAGGTGTAGCTGAATCTACAAGTTCCTTAGGCACATTACCAACTACAAATTTGTTGTCTCCAGATTCTGAACTGGCGTCACTGCCGCTTGGATTTTCATCATATTTATCTTCCTGATTTTGTTCATCATTATTAGAACCTAAATACATCGAAGTTGGTGGATATGTTACAGAACTGCTCGTTGTTTCACTAAAAAACTGGCCTTCAAAAGGGTATACAGGTTTAAAGTCCGATTCTGCCGCTGGTTTTACACCATAGACTACCGAGTTTGAATTCTCATTCCCATAAGCTGACAGTCCTGTTGGGCCGGTTTGTGGTGCAGCGTATATAGGCTCTACGGCAGGATACGGAGTATAATTTGGTTGCTGAGGTTTCTCATAATTATATTTTCCTTCTGTAGTGTAAGCGTGTCTAGTCTCATATTGAGGGCTATAATTAATAGGCTTGGAATACACAGCAGCGTGAGCTATACCTGTCTTTTGTTGAGCGTAATGTACTTTACCATAATTTGTGTTAGGTTTGTAGCCAGTTGCAACTTGTCTGTACCTAATATCTTGTTCCTTCTTCACTGGATACCGGTTGATGTGAGCAGTTTGGCCAGCGTAAGGGTTCAACTTCTGTTTAGCGTGAGCCGGCATTCCAGCTAGCACAGTTCCTAGCATTTCTTCCTCAGCTTGTCCGTTGCCGTCGTTAGCATACTCTTCAGCATTATTTCTGTATATGTCATCGCTCTTATCAACCTCAAAGGTTCTACGCACTGGAGTTGCGAAAGGATATAAGAAGTATCCAGCAATACCCACCAAACTGGCAAGGCCTAACATACCTACACCGACAGATGGCATCACTTCTCTAGACAAGTAGTTGTAAATCTGGGTTGTAATAGCGCCAGTTGGAGCTGCTGCTGGTTTCTTACTATTTTTATTTGATTTCGTTTTATTTGTCGTTTTAACATCGGATACAGCGACATCTGTGCTTGGTTTAGGCGTAGACGTCTTTCGTTTTTTTGTCTTTGTCTTATTCTTCTTTCTAGTTGAACTTCTCTTTGGCTTCTTCGTAGTGGTTGCTGGTGTACTAACTTCTAGTTCAATTTCTTGTTCCTTTGCTTCTGTAGGAAGTAATGCTGATTCGTTGATGACAGCAGGTGCTAAGGTAGTGCTAGCTTTCTGTTTGTTCTTATTTTTCTTCTTTGGTTTAGAAGTGACTGTGATCACTGGTGTTAAAACTGGAGGTTTCGATTCTTTTTTCGTTGTTGGTGCTTCAGTTGTGGTTGTTGTTGTAGTAGTGGAGGTCGTCGTAGTGCTAGGACGAACTGATGTGTTCTTATTCTTTTGTACATTAGAAAGTACTGTATCCTTAATCTTATTGTAAACATTCTCACTGATAGCGGATCCACTGGCTACTAAATCAGCCTTGTTTGTGCTACCAATTATGGGACGTTTAGCTACTTTATTATTCTGAGGTCGTTTTGGCTTGTTCTTTGATACTGCAGGTTTAGGTTTCTTCGTGATTTCTTCTATTCTTGAAGAATCAGTAGTTGAATTTTCTTTGACTGAATTAGTTAAAGAAATCCAAGTGGAAATACCTTCATTAGATGTCGAAGATTCACTAGGCGTATCGCTTATTTTGTTCTCGGTTTCCAATTCATCCATTGTCATAGGAACAGCAACTCCAGGGTGTGAGTTTTCAAGTTCTTCACCATTCTCATTTCTTGTTTTTATTCTATGTTTGACTTGAGTTTTAAGTTTAGGTGGTATTCTGATATCTGCAATAACTGGTGTTTCAATCGTGGTATTGGGTTTGTCAAGGAGTTGTATGGCGACCATTTCCATGGACTCTCGTATCGGAGTCTTTGATTTGACATCTCGGGAAGAGTTTTCTGGCGTGGGGGTTGATGGTTGCTCAGCCTTGACTGCTTCAGTATTTTTCGGGAGGTCCCTGTAACGAGATAAAAATAATGTTTTAGCAGATTTCGATTAAATAAACAATGAATCTGAAATTAAAAACAAAACAGAAAAAAATACGTGTCATCGTTGTCGTTCAAAATAATGTTAACAACCTTACTCTACTCAAAGTGCCCTTGATGGGCGAATGAACCTTCTAGAAATGTAGGCTTACATTAATTATTTTAAATCAAGATAATATCATTATGCAAAGAATGAAATTTTAAACATTCAGCTGCCTTTTATCTTGATTATACCTGAGTTTACTACTAACTACTCATGAATATAAAACGAAAGTTGATAGGAATTGTGTTAGACCTAGATACCCAACACACACGCCTCATACACCCTCCTGTAATATTATAATAATAAATTAGCTAGACGTATTGTTTTAATATTATAATAATAAATTAGCTAGACATAATCAAAAAAATGTTTTTCTTCTTTGATAAGACAGAAACATTGTTTATTCTGCACCTTGGACCATTCATCCTATTCTGCACAAATAAGACAAAGCAAACATGTTCAAACCTTCCATAGATTATTCTTACTCTTTTGGATATTAACTTCTAATACTGTAACAGGTAGATATATTATATACTTCGTTTATTAGCCTATTAGCAATTTTTTTTTATTGGCCAAAAATAATTGCTGGAAAAGGACTTTTATTTTTGGTGTCAATAATCACTGTCTACAGAAGCGCGCAATGTAAAGCACGGAAAACATTACCGAGTTAGTAACCAGAAGGGTCACAGAGTAAAAATATAATGATCACAATGACGGGGAGTATCAGGACTCTCAGCTTCATTAGGCGTCTTTTTATACCCGATAAAATTATACTTGATCAATAAGGGAAACACTCAAACCAAATAAAAAGAACCAGAATAAAAAGACAGAGCGCAAACATGTTCAGTGTCCAGTTTCGTAAACATGTGTGCACATGAGGTGTAGTTTGATTGTAAATATGTGTAAATTTGTGCGTGTGAACGTGTATGCACAGAGCGGATGTGTAGTTTTGGTATGCTTCACTGTTCGGAGCGGTCTGTCTTGGTTTTTTTATTTAGTCTGAGGGTAAACATTTGTATCCATACAAACACGCCAATACAATTTTTAAGGTAACATTTTAATGGTATTGCAAAGGTACTTAAAAACAGTTTTTATCCATCTTCAACAAAACAATTAGAATGTTTTTCTTGTTAATTTACTTTACCTTAGGCAACCCAGCCCCTTCTAACAATTAAATTGTTTATGAGAAATTCTCTTCACAGTGACAATGACTGCTTCATTTTTTTTAATGATTCTTGAAAGTCATCAATCCACTGTACATTCGGTTCATTTTTCTTTTATGAAATTGTAAGAGTTAGATTCATACTGTAGTATAAGGTAGCTAGTATAGTAAGTAATACAAGACGCTAATAATTAATAAATAGATAGAATACTCTTTATTATGTACACCATACAAATTACAGATACCTACTTATAAAAGTAAAAATTTAGTATGTAAGGGTAGTGTTTAATAATAAATAATTATAAAACATAAATATATATATTCTTGTGTTTGTTTGCATACTATTATTTGAACAGGTATGCGCACTAAGTATTTTTCTGAACTAGGCCGCACCTAGTACGACACGTAAAAGTACGAAGTAGGTAAATTGAGTATTTTCTATCAATAGTCACTATTAGTAATTTGTACCATTTATGATACTACTAGCTGCGCCCCGCGGTTTCACCCGCGTACGTCTCGATCCCGTGGGAATATCGGGATAAAAAGTATCCTATGTGTTAATCCAGGTTATATCCTATCTGTTTGCCAAATTTCATCCAAATCCATTCAGCCGTTTTTGCGTGATTGAGTAACAAACATCCAAACACACAAAGTAAACTATCACATTTATAATATTAGTAGGATTAGAATGTCAACATTCAAACATAACACAATTATTGTGCCTAAAATACTCGGTTAAACAATAAAAACTATTCTGCTTTAATATTTCTCCAAAACGGGACGCGATTCATTGAGTTACGGCCACATCAAAAGTAACAGTCAACTGTTTTTCCGCGCTGTTGGATTTACAGCCCTCGCCTCAGCGCCGAGGATTGAAAATAGAACAGTGCAAAAGAACAGTTGACTGTTACTTTTGATGAAGAAACTGGCCGTTAGTATGTACGTTCATAGCGTACGGCTATCAAGTATCGAGTATCCACATTATTCCAGTCTATTAGGATTATTTTTTCATATTATGCAAAAGTAATTGTAATTACCTGCATGTACAATTTAATTTTAAATGTAACAATGCTTCTTAACGGTTGATTTTGGATTGTTGTTGTTTCGTTCACATTGGAAGTTTGGTACGATTAATTGTATTATAAACTCCGCCGAAGCGAAGTTGTCAAAAAATTATATAGACTCATTTGAGTGTCCCCCTCCACGGAAATCTTTAGTAAAAGGCGAAAGATTTATACGTTTTGAAGGGAAACCAGAGTTATCAATTAAGGCTGATTCGATGTCACCCAACCAAATGACGGAGAATCTTGACACCGCGATTCAGAAAATGGCTTGGATTGCACAGTGACATCTATTGAGCAGAATTGAAAGTAATGATAAAAATCGACATGACTTCCTTTGCTATGTATTTTATTGCTATGTGATACGTCTTGTAATAATAATCACGTTTCTTGAACTTGGTAAAAGTGTGCCTTTAGAATAATTAAGTACTTACATCATTTTTTATTAAAATGTAAGCCCAGCTGTAGAACTTTTAGTCACAAACAGTTAAGAATACAATACCTACCCTTGGCTTGTTACTTGTTATGTTTGCTCTGTTGTAGATATATAGTGAAGGGAAGTCACTAAATTTTTATTATTCCTGATAAAGTTGAAGGTAATTTTGGAAAAGTTGAATATTGCTGACATTTTTTTAACATATTTACAAAATAAGAAAAATAAAAAACCAACATGTTTCTATTGCGTTTTATTGGAAAATAAATAATCTAAGTAAGTATTCTAAAATTATTTTTGTACATCATTACCTACATCATTATTTGAAAATAAAATACGAATAGGTAGGTACTTTTTTTTTTTGCAGCTATTTAATTTTGTTATTTAAACTATTTATAATCATTGATACGCTAGGCTAGCTACCTACCTACTTATATTAATCACCCATTATGGGTCAATAAAGGAAAAATTGCTTAAAGAATAATAAACTACTTACATGAGAGACTTAGATCAACATTTTATTAAAATAAATAGTTATTATTAATATTTCTTAGAATATGTTAGTGGCTTAAAATAAAACTTAATAATGTAACGAATAAATAATAATACTGTTATTCGTCGAAGAGTTTCTTCAGCGCTTATGTGGTCAGCGCCATCTATCACGTTAGATAAGAATCTTTTACTATCTCGTTTCCCATTTTGATTAAATAGATGGCGTAAGATGTACCTAAAATGTTCATCACAAATCTAATGATAATAATTATTTCCTCTTGAAACTTGAATCAGTGAAACTGTTTATGCTAGAATAATTGAATAAATAATAAAGATATTTTTTAAAGTCATTTTCATTAATTATAACTTTTTACTGACAGATTTTTTATGGATGTGAAACTTACTCTATATTTTGATAGACAATTCAGTAACATTAACTATGTCTCAAAGTAGTGGCAGACCTTGGCAGACATTGTGATTCTTATTCTCACTCATTACAAATAGTAGATGCACACTCCTTTTTAGCGAACAGCAACAATAGGATAATAATAATAAACTGCTCAATAATTTAGTCCCTTAATAACTGTACGTGCCAAGTTGTATTGCATGTGTATATTGGCACAGAGTGTGATAGCTAAGAATGGTCTAGGTTCAAAAGTATTAACATCTAAAGTCATTAGTAAATGTATTGCACAATTTTCACAATACTTAAAATTGTTTTGCAAAACTTGAAAATCCGTATATTATAATGCTTGGCGTTTTGTTAGCACTTCAAAAGCTCACCATCACCTTCTAAGATCTAGATAAAGGAAAAAGCTTCAAAATCAACCGATTTTTACGTTTTCTGGTTACTTTCAAATTATATGTAAAGACAAATAAATACTGATAGTTGGTGCATCTAGACAGAGTCATCCTCCTTTCATAAAGATGTCTAAAAAGCGATTAATTTATGTTTTCGTTTTAAGTCGTCGAGTCCAGGCTTCTCGTTTCTTCCTTTTTGTTTTACGACCATTCAAAACTATCTTATGACTTTGATCTTCTCTCAATTTATTGGTTAAATTTTTCATCCATTCTTTCAATTTGAAAAATAAAGTAGTTTTAACGCCTCCTTTCTCTTTATTCTCCTTACTTGCTCTTCCCATTTCAGGAATAAGTCTCCTATTATTCGGGAAAGAATGCAAATGCCAGGTTTTCAAATCGTCATCCCACCGCCATTCAGGTTTATAAACATGTATTACCTTAGGAGCTTCTCTGGCATATGGTAAAAACCATGGAGCGAATAGAGCTGCAAAGCCTGAACCCGCGAATAATAATCCTAGAGGGGCTAACAGTAAAGGAAAGAGACCAATACTCAAAGGGTTTATAGTTGCTAACCAACCTAATGCATCTAATGCTGGTCGGAAAAAATCTACTAACGATGAAAAGCTAAATATATCATCATCAGAGCCTCCTGATCCACCTGGGGCAATTATAGCAGAGCTTGGGGAAGACGCAGCTCCAAAGCCACCTGCTTCAGCGGAGTCGGGTTTAATTACACTATTTGCAGAATGATAGTTGGCCAATTCTGTGCCTTCGACTGACGCACTTTCATCATCCTGCTCCTGATTCTCCTCAGATTCAAAATAATCTTCGTCTTTTGATGAATCGGCCCCTGAATCGTCTCCTAAACCTAATCCAAATCCCCCAGGAAATAAACTCTCGCTCTCTTCCTCCTCTGATTCTATAACAACATTCTTATTTATAACATTTGTGTTTACTGCAATATTTAAATCGGGACAAGCCTCTTTAGCTTGGCCTTGAAAAGTGTTATTCAATGTTAGATAAATAGTAGGACAGTCTTCAGCAGACGGACTGTATTCCTCAGGTCTTATAACAATTCTGTCAGTATAAGAGTTAGTTGGTTCAAAAGTAGAAACCTCGTAAGTATTTCCTCCATAATTCTGACCATTATTGTGGTATTCATAATTTGTAGGTCTTGTGTTATACATTGGCCGTTGTGTTGTGGTTTTTCGAGTAACTTGCTGAGTCCAGGGTTTTGGATACCCTAAGTTTGTAATAATTGGTGTAGGAGTTGGAATATTAGTGTAGTAGTATGGAGGTCTGGTTGGACGTGGACGAGTATGTATTACCTGAATGTTAGGGGTGTAGGCTTGGGATTCATCTGAATATGGATATTGTGGGCGTTGGTTATTGTACATATTATTATTCTCATTATAATACTGGTCATATATTTCGTTCGGAGGAGGCCTTGTGTATCTTTTAGAATTTATATCACTAGAATTTTCTGTACTACTGTCGTAATTTGGACGATAACTACTTAACTTTGTCGTGCCCTTAGCATCGGTATCTAAAGTGCTAGTTTCATAGGAAAAATTTAAGTCGTTTAGTTTTGTTTTATCCCTCCATTTAGTGATTACTTTTCTAATTGCTGGTTTCTTTCTATCGTAAGAGTCTTCTTCAATTTTATTTTTTACTGGTTTTGGTTTGTGTTTCTTTTTACCTCCGTGTGAATTGCTTCGAATCAAACGAATTATTCTATTACTTCCGTAACTTTGTTCTAATTCTTTGTTCAACATGTCATTAAAAGGGTTATTTACAAATATTTCGTTAGTGCTATCAACATTAACTGATACATTACGAGGTTTGCTATTACCAACATCCGTTTTATTTACAAAACTAATGACTTTAGGCGCTAACTTAAAACTAATCAAACTTAAATTACTAAATGTATAATACCTTATTGGTGGAGGCGTAGATTTTTCATTCTGTGCCTTAATTGCAGCAGAAACTAAGAGCTCTTCTTGAGGTCGTGAATAAACATTCGGACAAACTATAACTACCAATAAAACTAAAGTCCACTTTGAACACACACTTTTTCTCCTCGTCATCTTGTTTGTCGCGAACTTTACCTGTAACGAAGAAAAGTAATTGTTAGTGATACTAAATAAAATAACAGTAAGCGTTGTAGCCACGGTAAAGTGGTAAAAGTGAAGAACGAACATAAATATCGAGTAGATATGGTTTTTGTTACTCAAAAGCAACAGATTTACAGTTAAATTGGTTGTAATAAGGCAATAATAAAATTATTATCATTGTAAACTTTACTTTTAATTTGAAACATGGTTTTCATAAATACATTAAATTAATAATCGTGATAAAAAATTATACGGAAACTGATATTCCATAATCTATTTTATATATTAAATTTTCTATTCATGATCTAGTACAAGGACACAAAACAAGTTTCTCAATGTTAAGTCCAATGACCCTAATTTCGAACATTCCGATTTCCATTCGGTATAAAAATAAACAAACAAGTGAAAAAAATATCGGTGGAACATAGTATAGAACTAAAAAACGATCCGTTAACCCATCGTTAACCTGAAGATACCGTTAAGCCGGCCATAATATCGGTCAAGGCTATTTGCTTAGACTTGTGTAATATTAAACTAATAGCTGGTTATTAATGATAAAAAGAGGATTGATTCTTGGAGGCAATCCCGATGACAAAACAAGACACAACAGTTTAGAATGGAACACATTAGAAATATATTTTGAGATTCTTTAAAATTATGTAATGTATCTAATTGGCTTAGGAAGCCACAGGAGCTAAGCCTGTTCCGTCCACGAAAACATATACCAACAAAATGAGGAATGTCCTTTAGATATTTATTAGTGACAAAATTAATTTAAGAAAAAAATTTAAAAAAAAACACAAGTCCGTATTTATAAACTTTATATTTATAATTTATTTAAAAAAGCGTGTGGTTTCTATTCAATTATTATAAGTAGAAACAAAAGAAAAAAACCCATGTATTGCGGTTTTGGAGATAATTTATTCTTGTTTTGTTTCGACTCCTTTCTTTAAGACAGACTGACTAATGATGATTCACAATAAACAGTCATAAGACTAGTGGCAATTCTTAGAATACTACTTTCTCGAGTTTAACTCCTTAGATATTGACCTAGAGAAACATTAGTACCGGTTTTTGAGGATAGAACTGGTAGTAATGATGAACTAGCATTCAAAATCAACCATAAAATTATAAAGCTGATGTAGATGAAATTCTTGATTTCGCAAATAAATGAATATAGCCAAAGAAAGGCTTATAATAGAAATAACGAGAAATTATCAAAATGTTTTCGAAGAATTTGGGCTATTAATATCCAATATTCTAACAAGGTTACGAGTCCAGTACCAAGATCTTTTTCAACCAATCTTTTTTTTATATTCTCTTTTTAATATTATTTATGAAACATTAATAAATTGGTAGGTTGACTGCGCGCAAGATAAGTCTGCGCGCGGCTGAAATTGGAACTAATCATATACCTCCGTCTTGTCGTTTATGTTAGGTTAAATTAAGTATAGAGTCATTTAATTAATTTATAATTATTAATATTAATAAGATTAAATTTTTAATATAGATTTTTATTATTTGAAGCATAGAGAAGCTATTTATAATTTCAGTATGATCGCTGATTATGGAGCTCAGTGGGCCTAAAACGGTGACATTAGCAATTCCTCTAAAATCATTTCATTTCCTGAATTTCTAGCTGTCATTAGCAATTGCTCTAATTTGACACAAAAGCAATTCATATTATGTGGACCATTTTACGAATCTCCATAGAAAACTGTCAAACAGATGAATTATTTCGTAATATGACGCACGCCGATCATATTATGAATTGTCAGTTTATAACATTTTACGATGATTCATAATATTATCCTATTATTTTTTATTATTATATCTTTTTATATATTATTCTGCCAAAGTGACTGTTTTAAGCCCCCTGGTATAATTAGTAAGTAATATTTCAACAAAAGACCATTATTGGCCGCATTTGGTTGCTTTCTGAAGCTCATTTTTATTACTTCTACGAACGCAAGTATGATTTCTTGAATCAAGAAATCATACTTGCATTAATATATTTATATATTATAATAATTTAATATTATAGAACTAAGCACGCCAACGCCATCAGTCGCGCGCAGATTAATCTTGCGCGCAGTCTACTCGGTATTTATCTGATTCCATGATTGCTGATTAAATAGATAGGTACTTAATGTCAAGAAAACTTTCTTTAATTATGGATTAAATCTGTAATTAACTGAACTAGTATAATCAAAGGTGGTCATTTAATAGAAAATGATCTTAAAGTTATTTGAGCCACTTTATAGCTGCTGTAGTGCAGTTTTCCTGCGCTCTCTGGCAATTATTATTAATTATATCGCATAAAACTTGATAACTATGGACTACATCTATGAAATTAATGACTATAGAAGATGTTCGGTTTATTATCTAGCTTCCTTCCTAGGTCAATAATCTACTTGAAGTTGTTTCTCGTTTTTGTCTATCTTTGTGTTGCTTAAAATTATTTAAGGAACATTATTTTTTATTCCTTTTTCTTCGATAATGAAGATAATGATCGTGATCCACCTCTTAATCTTTATATTTCTTTAAACTGTGATTTTGAATCCTTCCTATACGTTTAGTGCAAATACTTAAATATATTTTATTTATTTCTTTTGTTTTTATCAAACTCGTCATTCTGATTTTATATCAATACTAGCTGCGCTCCGCGGTTTCAACCGCGTAAGTCTCGATCCCGTGGGAAAATCGGGATAAAAAGTATCCTATGTGTTAATCCAGGTTATAAACTATCTGTTAGCAAAATTTCATCCAAATCCATTCAGCCGTTTTTGCGTGATTGAGTAGCAAACACACAAACGTTCACATTTATAATATTATAGTATGTAGTATATTAGTAGGATTAGTAGGATAATTTTAAAACTCAAGCACCTGTATTCCAAAACCCAAAAACTACACAGTTCCATGGTAGAAAGAGACAACACATAAGGTCATTGACCGCGCGACCATGACCGACTAGTTTCGACTACCATACTCAACACATTTTTGACCCACTTGTCCACTTTTCAAAGTTCCTGTTTTTCCGTTACGTTTTAAATCTTGATTATTGTGACATTAATTATTTTTAATGCATAGAAAGCCTAAGAAGGACGTGTATTAAGTTAAATAGCAGTAATTTTTGCTTAAATGGTACAAAGGAGGGTAATGTCTTCGCAGAATGTATGCTGCGTGAATCACAATTTAAAATTAAATTGAGTAATTTTGTGCTTTACCTTGTAAATATTTTTGAGTAATTAAAAAAAATACATGAATAATTATGTTGGTAGGTTTTAACTTTAAAGCAGTGAAATCAATAGTTTTAATGAGTAGTTATTATTGTGTAACCGAACCATTTTTTTCCCCTGTATTTATAAGAACTAAAAGTTCTTAGTCTAGCCTAATAGGCTAATAAGCAATTTAACTCTAACGTAATATTTTAAGAGATAGATTATGTTATATCTAAGAATAGTGTCAATTTGCACTTTTTCACAATTTCGTAGCACTTTCTTAGGGTCTGATAATTCTGACGGGGTCCGTTAGGACCGATGCCTGCCAGGGTTGCGGAATAGTCCGAAAGGGATACCGGGACCCTGGCAACAGGCAACTGAAGGAACACGGGTGGGTTTTAGTCAGTAAGAGTCTGACACGCCCTTCCGCTCCGCCCAGAGCGGGAGAAGTCATATGATGATTTCCCACCAAAAAAAAAAAAAAAGGTTCTGGTTATTAATGAAAATACCTTGGTCATGTGTAATATAGTATAGCACAGCATTGTTAATATTATTTATTCAATATTTACACTACACTAACACAAAACGTAAAATAACGCTACAAAAAGATTAAAAAAGCTTTGGTCTTCTCATACGATTCAGTATAAAATATGGTCAACATTTGTGACTGTTCAAAATAAACACTGACTTGAAGAAACTTATAATCGAAAGACCTTGTACGTCATTATAATACTGACACAATTTCAATCGATAAAATCCTCAGTAGGTAATCATAAAATTTGAGTTCATTTCACTTATGATGACGCACACGCAAAATTTTCCTTTACTTTCTACGGAACAGGTTAACTTGAAGCCTTTATGATTTCCTGGTATTATAAACCCATAATGCCTGCCGGATATAGGTATCACCCACAGAAAGCTATGTGGAACGGTTTTAGGAAAAGTTTGGTATAATCAAAATGTCAACCGCATAGCTATGATCGACGTTCATTTCGCTGGTAGTGCATGATGCTCTCAATATTTATCTATTCTTTAGAATCTCAATCTAAATAGGCGTTGATACTTATAGAAATAGAGTTTCGACTCTATGAACAAAGGTTCAAGTGGATAAATGACTTTGTACCTACTCCATGTAAATGTATGATTTGAAGCCTCTTGGTCCCTATGAGTACACGATATTTAGTAAAATAGTCTCATTACTAATCTTTTTAGAATAAAAAACGATGTATATCTATGTGACCTATCTTGAATTTCATAGTACGATCACCAGGCTTGGAAATTGGTAATCCTCGTTTATATTCTCAAAGCAAAGTCACCTCCCGTTATAAAGATTTCCAAAATTATTGTGATGATTTGATTGATATCTGCATAGCCCATCTTAAGGTAGTAAAACCATAAAGATAAAATTTTCCAGTTAAGTATATTTGCATCCGCAGGCTCCCACTTCCCGCTAGTAACCTGCCGTGTTGATCGTACTTGACCGTAACATTCAACTACTTAATTGCAACTTGTATGGTACATTGACATTGAGTGCCAAGTTAAAGGAAAATGGCGTGAGATATATTTTAAACAACATTTAATTTGTGAGATCAGCCTAGCCTTTCTCAACTATATTGGGGTCGGCTTCCAGTCTAACCGGATGCAGCTGAATACCAGTATTTTACATGGGGCGACTATCTATCAGACCTCCACATCTCAATCACTGGGTAAAACGATACGTAAGACTGGTTGTCAGACTTTCGGACTCCTGACGATAACGACTGTCAAAGATCCACGAATGAAAGCCGAGACCAACGGCTTAACGTACCTTCAGAGGCACGGAGGAGTCTCGGTATGCACCCATGCAAGTGCAAGCAAGCATAGTTTAACCCTGATGGAAAGACCCGTGCGGCTGTTAATACTTAGCCACGAGCTCCTAGAAATAACATAGACCAATATTTCAGGGGGTTTCTGTGTGATTGCCACTGGATAATTTATTTACGTAAAGAAACAATACCTCATGAAGCTACAAAAACTGTAGAAAATAAAATATCCTACGAAATCTTTGATACAGACTAGTGCTTGTTTTTGCTGAACAACTCTTGAATTACAGCAATTGGACCCTGGGAATCAGTTTATATTTCCGTTGCAAAAGCCGTAATTTCAATGAATCAAGAAATCATGCATATTATTATCATTTGAGAATCAAAATTGAAAGTTTGCAGGCTGCATCAACTTCACGTTCATCAGTTCTACTTTAAACCTGTTTAATGTAATCTATCTAGCAGATTGTAAATAGCTATGTTTGAACTAATGCATATCTAGATTTCGTTTCTAGGTCAACCTTTCACGCTTATGTTTATCTGATTTCGGAAGTGTTGGGTTGGATATCACGCAATGCCGTTTAGAGATTTAGCAAAGGTGCAATATCAACGTTGAGTATCCTGTTCTGATCTGTACAGAAGGAATAGACAATAAATATATTAGTATTACGAAATTTTGTGAATATATCATTGGACAAGGGTAAGAAGATGATGATCGGAAAATAACAGACTATGCTGCTGATAAGACTGATCTACGATATTTATTTATGTACCTGACTGTATACTACTTCATGATGTGTTTTCCAGAAGGGACAAAAAATATGACATGACTGTCAACATTTGATTTGGGAACTCACTGAGGTTCCAAAAATAAATACAATAATAATTTTCTGAATTTGTGGTTTATTTTCCTTAAGGACGACTAGTGATTACTGGCGACCAAAGAGTAGGAACCTGAGGGCCTAGACAAGTGACATTCGCTTCGAAAGCGTTTCGTACTTCTACAACGATTATCAACAGGATTGACATAAGCTTTTCGATAGTTTATGTCAGTCCTATACATTTTTGCCTTTTCCATCATTATTATCGCTGATAGAATGTCACTTTGTCTAGGGCCTCTGATCCGTAACCCATCAATCTACCTCATCTATAGCTTCTTGTTATGGTGGATTAACAATAAAGAGTATTCTATCTATCTTCTCGGACTTGAGATCTAGAACATGCTTAAACACCGCTTCCTCACGTGTCTTGCACCCAGCCGAGTTGCGCACGATTATTATGTTAATGATATAACTGACGCGCGCTGGCACGCGTTCCCATTTCTACTTCTACTCGTTTTTACTTGGAGAGATTGCCTGCTTTCGAAGGGTAGCATTAGGTAATGAACGGTATACATTTGATTATAGAGGTGAGGTATTCTTCTTCAGTGCCTCTTTTAATAGTCGATTCATAATTCATATTTAGTATTGCATGGACTTGCAAACCGACTGTTACTTCATTTACGTTCTAGTGTCTAAGATACCTAACATTAGTCAGAACACTGTGATCTGCAATGAAATCTTCAACAAATGTATCTATCTCTAAATAATTCGCAAACTCTTCTCCATATATCGCTCTGACACCAACTGACAACGTACTGAGCTTAGGTTTTGTACTATCACTTCTGTTATCATTTTCTATTAAACTCCCATTTTAATTCAAAATAACTTATCTCTCCAATGACTAAGTGCTCTTTTATCAGCAGATTTATCGACAAATTGTAATGAAGCTCAGTCAAGTCATTGCACATAGCTATATACAATCAAATGGTACAAATTCGCGTTCTTGATTCTGGTCATGATTGACCGAATTTTTTGCATTTTTCTTTTAAAGAGAAAGAAATAAGTAACCTTGACTTTGAATAGTATTTGTGTTATTGGAACTACTTTGTGGTCCCATTAGTTAATCGTGATTCTTTTTGTATAGTATTTACGAAAGGTCTGCTAGTTTGAAATCATGCATAATGCTTTCTACCTTATGATTTCGATAGTACTTATTCATCTACGTTATTTACGATTGATTGATTAATTTATCCGTCTCTTGATAATCCCCTTGACAGCCAACATGTAGAATTGCACAGTGGCCCATAATCACCTGGACTATATAAAGATAGCCATGCGCATGATCACTTGTGTTATTATTAAAATTAAATGAAAAAGCCTTTGGAGCATTTAATGTGATTAAATATTCAACGTGCTTTCATTACTGAACAGATTCCAATTAGAGCAGTTTTTTCAAAAATCAATAACGTCTTTATGTAAATAAGCAGGCGTTTTTCCAATACGGAACCTTTTCTAGGAAGAGGTGGTACAAAAAGAACTGACAGCAGCAGTGCAATAACCCAACACATACATACCATAATAAAAGGTTTGTATCAATACACGATAATTTGTGTGCAATGCTATGCCATGGTTGGTCCATAATAGGCGGAAACACTTTCCAATTTATGTCACTTTGCGCTTCACAACGCACGAAAAGTATACAATCGATTTCCTACCTTACATCTGTAGCATTAAGTTTTTTTTTACAAATCGAGTAGGTGTGTCTTACGTGATATCAAAAGTGTTATTTTTGTTGATGGTACCATATGTTTTTTTGGTTTAATAGATCGTGACATTGTCTTTCAGGTCTTCGTTTCCGTGACCGCCCTATATTGCATGGTACAGCTTTAAACTGTGTATTTTTATGGTAAAAATTGCTTCTTTTGTAGATTAAGTGATGGGTTCCACGTAAAGCAATGTTGACGTAATGGTTAAATGTCACGTAATATTATTTAGATAAAAATTAAAAATTGAGTAACATAGCATCCGACAGCAAAGACTGACAATCAATCTGCCTAGCTTTTTCCCAACTGTATTGGGTTCGGCTACCAACCTAACCGGATGCAGCAACCAGTATTTTACATGGAGCGACTGGCTATCTGACCCCATAACCCAGTAACTGGGTAATACGATACCCCTTGGTAAGACTGGCTGTCAGACATTCGGGCTTCTAACGACCCGTAACAACTATTAAACATCCACGAATGACAGCCGGGACCAACGGCTTAACACGCTTCCCGAAGCACGGAGAAGTCTCGTTATGTAAAGGCTGTCCATCCACGGACCAACCTCGGCAAGGTTTACCTGATGGATCGACCCATGCCGCTGTTATTACTTAGCCACGAGCTCCTCGGCAACAAAGACAGACAAATAACACAAAAATACAAGTGGATAAATAGAAATGATGATTATTGAGAATGAGAAGTCATCAGCCAAAATGAATCTTTGTACTGGGCGTGATGATGGAATCACAAGCTTAATCATAAATAATATCGTTGTTGATAGAAAGGATGATCCGAAACATAATCACAACATAGAATTTAATGAAATCATAATAACCAGTGATAGGAATAGGTAGTGCCTATTTACCTAAACTTCGAAGAACAGAGACAAGAAACGGAGACTTTCTTAGGACTAAATTTTTTCCGGGACATCTGTCCCGAAGTTCGGGACAACACTTTTAAATACATTAAAAAATATTTTATTTGGAATAAGTGATTCGTCTATATTTACCTAAAGTTTGCGACTAGACATAACATAATAAATAACATTCACAGTCGTTACAACCATAAAATTTTCTGAATTTTTTTTTTGGAGATTATTTTGTAAATGACTTGTTGATATTAATACTATGAATCACAATGTTTGTATAAGGAGCCGTACACGTTTCGAAGTAAATATATTCTTTCTAGCTCATTCTCGGCTACGTTTAATGAGATTTCTAAACTTCAAATGTATAAGTGAAAAAGAAAAGACATTTTGTCTTTAAAATAATAAAACGGTAATTTTAATAATTTTTGCATTCTCTTTAGTATCGTTCTTTATTTTTTATGGTATTTGTAACACAAATAAAGATTTTCCGTCTGTACATTTTGTTTCATGCTTTCCAATTACGTCATATTTAAAAAATAATATAAATATACATAATTATATTTGTTACAACAATATTCTATGTGTTTTATTTTTCCTTTAGAGCCCATAGAGGATAAGTTATTATTATGGAGTTATGAATTATAAATGTTATGTCTAGTCGCAAACTTTAGGTAAATATAGACGAATTACTTATTCCAAATAACATATTTTTTTAATTTATTTAAAAGTGTTGTCCCGAATTTCGGGAAGTCTCCGTTTCTTGTCTCTGTTCTTCGAAGTTTAGGCAAATAGGCACTACCTATTCCTATCACTGATAATAACATCAACCGTCATCATGCATGCTTTATAAGTGACAAGTAAAACGTATCTACAATAACATGAGCTAACCTCAAGAGTAACAGCAGTATTATGTACTATCGAACTGGACCACAAAACCAAAGAGGTGAACATCGCACTACCACATAAAATGACAGGAGCATCACCTCAAACTCATTTCCCTTTCTCAAACAGTGCGAAGAAAGCCATCCTTTGCTTGTTATGGTACAAAAACCATTCATTTAAGGCTAAGTGTGCCACTTCGCTCACGAACACAACGGGACTTTAATGGTCACAATGACTGACACACATCTGCTTTTTATGTTTTACAATTGATAAATTGAATTAGTTTTGTTCACGAAGCTTGTTTCACTTTTATGATAATCATCATTATCATCTATGCTTTAATTTCAATAATATCGTGACTAGTTGTCAGAGGAAGATTCAATAAGGCATTTGCATCAATTGCCTTACGGCCGTCTCGTCTTGAACGAACGAGTCTAATTTTAAGAGGATACTTTTTCTAGCAGCAAATATCTGTGATAGCCCTAACTAGTAGTGAAGAAGCCCTAAATCTATATGATTATAAGAATTTTCAAACAATTTTGGCAACCTCATAATACAGTTTATGATGGTTTAGTCATACACTTCACACTTGTACTAAGTTTTAGTGTTTTATTGCTAAAATTTTCACTTCCATAATATATTATTATAATGTTTTGAATGTTAATGTTAGTGAAGAAAGCGAGTTTTGTCCGCACTTTGTGAATTGACACTAATGAATAAATAATATCTCTGTTTTATCTCATCATATTATTATAGCAGTAAGAACCTACTTCTCACAGTTGACTTTTAACCTTAACTGTGGAATTCTTCTCTTTAAGGCTTATCTACAGATTTTTTTGCCACATTGGCCTAGTCGCGTGCCAGGTAGCAAGTGCATGACCGATTCGTTTATCCATGGCTATTTTCTAATTTCACGTGAAGCTACCATTGCTGACCTCTAGAAGCAGATAGAATTTAGGAGTTCGGTAGCTATGATTTAAAGCAGATCACGTAAAGGTGTCACAAAAGACGTGATTGATCGTAATCAGTAGCAGTTTGTATTAACGGCATTGCACAAAACCAAATAGTGGAGAATAGAGATTACATTTAACAGTAAAAAGAAGGTGCAATAAGAAGCCTAGCGTTTAGACACTTAAAATAAGAAAGAAAATAAGTATTTATTGACTCACACAGGAAATTCACTCACAGAAATATGAATAAAAAAAATAATGAAAACAGAAAGTACGAGGCCAAAAGGCTCCTATATCAGCATGATGCTGCGACATTAAAAATAAATGTACCTGATAGGGCCCGCAGTCACGGATAGATTAATCAATAATTAAAATAAAATAAAAAAATAGATGTGTCCCATCGTCAAAAACGTCATGTAAATAAATACATCATTATCTAAATAAGAGCAACTTAAAAGCCTTAAATCAAGTGCATTAATATAACTACAAAAATAAAAGCACTAAATCTCTCCCGGATGAACGGAGAAAGCGTTATATCTGCCTACAATGAAACAAGGATAACTTGTACCAAATGAAAGTGCCCTTAAAACGCAATAATCTTTGAGCGAAAGTAGCCTTGATTCAGTGTAGGGAAACATTACACCGGCACAGAGCTAAGTAATAATGCTTACACTTACAATAATATTAAAACTCATTTTATTTCCAATGACTTAGGTATGTTGGACCTTTGACAGCACCTATTATGAGTCTACCACTATTTTGGGAACATGTGGCCGTGGTGTTTTGTGACCAGTCAAAATATTTCAATATTATCAAAAACCTTTTTGACCTGAGAATGCATTTAAGGCACTTACTCTCGTCAAGTAACGCAAATAGGTAACTTTCTAAAGCTTAGTCCTCATTAGTGGCATACTTCTAGGTAAGAAGACGAAATGACTAAAAGTGGTTGATTATTTTTGATAACCAACCAACCTAATGAATTCGCTGAAAGGAAGAAGTGATGGTGTAGCTATGAACAGCGATTAAACCAAATCTTTTTTTAAACTTAATAATGGAACAAAAAAAATATAGACGAACTACAATTCTCAACATCTAAGGTCAGACAAGAACAATCGAATACTATGTCCCATTTCTAAGAAGATAAGAAGACAAGTATAGTATATATGTCCTTGTACAGCTAATGTTTACATTTTGAACAAAATGTTACACAGCCTTCAAAGTGTATGTGAGTGAGGCACTTTCTCCCGTTATTATATTATTTTGTTTGTACACACTGACACTTAGTGGTCAAGATGTCATTGTTGTAAGGAGGTTAGTGAAATGTTAAGTTTTGTTTTTAAAGCAAACTGACATCGATAATTTGTTTAAAACTGAATTTTCGTGGACGTTTTCCATCAAATCCATCCGTTGGCCAGGAAAGTCAGCAATGTAGATCAATGTCATCGCAACAAAAGAGACAAAAAAATATATGTTGATCTCAGCCCTTGATGACACTGTTGATTATAAAGTTAGTGTTAATGACAAATATTTCTCCAACTTCTGAATTGTGATACTAATGAATGTCCTTACTCATAGGATGTAAAATGAAACAAATAGCAATTGAATCATTGTTGTGTCCGGCTGTTATTGTTTATATAACAACAAAAGCGACAGCATTTCATAGTATCCTTCCATTTCTAGTACATACACATTCTGCCTAATCGAACGCCTCTAGTGCATGATTATCGTAACTTTGTTACCTCACATTATGCTTTTTATTGCATTTTCAGGTCATATTCGAATCGCTCCGGCTAGGCAACAATTAACGAATACCTAACCACTGCCAATCAACAACAATTTCCTGTCAAGGCAACAATTTATGTTTCAATCATTACAATAGCTTCATACTGATAATTTTTGCCCCTGTAGGAATCGTCATCAGCATGATATTCACCCTCCAAAATATGAATAAAAGCAGTTTAAGATGACAGGTACTTCGATCCTATAAAAAAACATAATTTAATTGTGTTAAAGTAATTCCTTAAAATTATCAATAGCTCGATTACATTTTCCATATCCTTATTTCGACATAATGTCATAAGTAAAAACATTTTTGTAATTATTTTGTAAGTTTAAGTTCCACTGTGGGTTCAACCTACAGCTGCTGCAGTAGTCTAGTTTTTATTATCTATTTGAAATACTTAAACCAGTATCTAATCTATAGTCCCAGTCCTAATCTCCTTGAATTTAGTTTCTTATTTTGGGCACCCATGCTGTTTAACAATTAAACGTTATCTACTTTTACTATTAGGCACTTTGCCTGCATCAACTGCACAAAAGCCTAATAAAGTTAACAAAACTTGATGTAGGTAATATTTCTTACTATTGCAATTCTACAAATTGCATAACTCTATGCTCTCTCCGACACAATGTCAAGAATTTAGCAAGTGCATGCTATCTGCTTACTCAGATAACTATAATATTAGTGAACACACGCACGAATGCATTGTTTGGTAGGTACGTTTTAGTGACGTATTTAACGCATTGTTTGTAGCTCCGTTGACCTGATTGAGATGTCTTTTTATTTTTCAGGCGCCATGGAAGGTTTCACTAAACAAAGGTAAGCATGAAACAAACTCAAAAACTACTGAACGGATTCTCATACGGTTTTCATCAATGGACGGAGTGATTCATGCGGAAGGTTTAGGTGTATAATTTTAATAAAGGTTTTGTGTCTATGAAAGAAAAGATCATGCCGACTGCTTTAATGGCGTGCGCTGCGTAATCCAATATGAGTTATTTTTGTATATGTATACTTTTAATGTTAATCCCGGTAGCACGTTCTCGTGGGATATTTTCCGACATCCACGCGGGCGAAGCCGCGGGCAAAAGCTAGTATAGAGTAAAATGAAGTAAAAATACCTACTGGAACGTCCTAAACATATTGGTCCCGATTCTAAATAAGCATTAAAATATAAGTTTTCACAATAATTTAAAACTGTCATTGTTATGTCAATCTGAATGTAGGTATGAAACTGTTTACCGCTATAGTTAAATAGGTATTGTTTCCGTATTTTAAATACACGTAAAATATAGTCTTGAAAGCTTTTTAACCGCAACCCTACGAGGTAAAATAAAAATATGGTGGTTAGGTGATTCTATGCAGCTCTATTAACATATAAAGTAGGTATCCCATAATATAGCCGCGACGCGACGTTGGACGCACTTGACCGCAAGAATGCACCAGCCAACGGGTAACAGGTTGCTAGCTCATCGGTTAGAGAATCATAACACCCCATTTTGTGATCATAATGAAAAAAAAGGAAATATTATCAAATTAACTTTTCGGGGAAAAGTAGCTAGAGGCCATTTTTGGTCATGAAAAAATTAAAACAAAAGAATAATCTAAACATGCCATAAAAATAAGAAAAGAAACGCATTCTTATAAAAAATTCAAATTCAGAACGCAATCCAACAAAAACGGCTGAACGCACCGTATCACAAAAAAAGAGTTAACTTACCGTTAATTAATACTTGCAACGAACTAAAAGTTAACTCGCGATTACCCGTTGCGATACGCCCGGGTACCACCGTGTATACCGATAGACTGGCGGTCGAAGATGCATAACGGTATGTCGTGCCACTTCCCCTAGTGGGGCACACGAGACACAGTGAATTCCAACAAAAACTGTGTCAACACAGGCAAACTAGATTCCATACCCTTCGGAAGAAATTAGAAGTCCAAAAAATGCGGCCTTGATTAGGTTAAGTATGTAAATTAATTTACTGTTTTCCTAAGATATGTTGGGTGAATTCTTGAGATACTTGGTTATTGACGCAAGTAGAGGCTATAGACTGTGAGCTACTTCTTACAATACAACAGTAACTTGGACTGATGATCAAGTCAAGGACATCAGCTTTGAGGAACAAGGTCTCATTCTTGTAGTGCAAATGGAGAACCCTCCAGCCAGGACATATGACTGGGCCACCACCAGTATGAAGATGCATCTCTTATCAAAATTAATGAATGATCGAATAGTCAGTAGTGTGGATGGAACGAAGGTACAGCGAGAGTTAAGGGCATGGGCAAACAAACAGATATCATATCAGATCAGATGAAATGGACAAGTGTAAATCAAGACACATACAAAAATATAATTATGCAACAGATATTGCGAAACTAATTTGTAAATGCAACAGTAGTGATAGATCTCAAGATATGATAGAAAATTCTCCAAACCTCAACTGAACTCAAGGATGCTTTTTACACACACACACCGTCCTTTCTTTTTCATTCTCTCTTAGGTCATTCAAAGGTAGTATTTAAAAGATCGCTATTAGCGATAAGAAAGCCTATTGCGTCGCCATATGAAAAAGGTCTACATTTATATCTGTAATTTTTACGACGTACATAATAAAGAGGATTCTATGAATTCTATTCTATTCTATACACCTTAAAATGTATCCTAAACATAGCAACAGTTTCTTCAAATAGTGTCATCACAGTCGTTTACCTACTTATCCGTATTACATAAGTCAAGTTCCAAACTTACGTATAAGTAGGTACTTCTGTAAGTCAATATTGAAAACAAATAGAATGGCATAGGTCAAAAAACAAAATTGAAATGGCAAACAAATTGAATGTAGGTAAGTTACGCGAGTGCATAATCAATCATGGTGAATGTATTCCTTTGTTTAGTCTACTTAAAATTAGGCAACTCGTAACCGTTTACATTTCCATACCAGACCAGGGCTTAAAACAGTCACTTTGGCAGAAACAGAATAGGAAAATATTGTGAATCAAAAAATGTCACAAACTGACAATTCATAATATGATCTGCGTGCCAATTTGTCTGTTTGACAGTTTTCTATGGAGATTCGTAAAATGGTCCACATATTATGAATTGCTTGTGTGTCAAATTAGAGGAATTGCTAGTGACATGTGGAAATTCAGGAAATGAATTGCTTTTAGAGGAATTGCTAATGTGGCCGTTTAGGCCTACCGAGCGTTAAAAGTCATGAAAATATTGTGGTTTTGCTTCTTCAGCCCGGGCTCCACTGCAAAAGGAATAATTAGCAAGAAATAGCTGATCGGAACAGAGTCCAACTAGCTAAATTAAGTTTTACCTTCCACTAAGAAAGAGCCAAGGAAGAGAAGGAAACGCCACTAGAAGCAAACGCAGCAGTGCAACATCACAGCTTTCTTCCATACTTCTCTATCATCCTCTACATCATCTCGTTAGTCACCCCCTTTCTAGCCATATCATCTTTCACGCAATCCTTCCATCGTTTTTTGGTCTTTCCTACTTTTATCTATAGCCATCGACATTCATACTTAAAACTTTCCTCACAAAATTTGCCTCTTCCTCCGCCTCACATACCATGACAATTGATTTCCGCACAAGTTTTCAGTCACCGGTGCCATTTTCAGACTTCCTCTTGTATTCATTTCTTATTCTATCCAAGTACACCCTTGTTACTTGGTGTGAGCGCAATTTGCGAGTTTTTCTTATCCATTTTCCCCTGTCAGCTTTCACGTTCTCATTCACTTCGTTTTCCTTCATAACAACACACATGATCCAATCAATCTGCCTAGCCGTTTCCCAACTAAATTGGGGTCGGCTTCCAGTCTAACCGGATGCAGTTGAATACCAGTTTTTTCATGGAGCAACTGCCTATTTGACCTCCACAGCTCTCTAACCCAGCAACTGGGTAATACGATACCCCTTGGTTAGACTGGTTGTCAGACTTTCGGGCTTCTGACGACAAGTAACGACTGTCAAAGATCCACAAATGACAGCCGGGACCAACGGCTTAACGTGCTTTCCGAGGCACGGAGGAGTCTCGATATGTGGAAACGGTCACCCATCCACGAACCAACTCCTGCAAGAGTAGCTTAACCTGATGGATCGACCCTAGAGGCTGTTATTACTTAGCCACGAGCTCCACAACAACAACACATGATTGTCATAGAATTTCTTTAATAAATTGCTATAGCTTTGCACAGCTATGTTTATTGTATAGCTTAGTATCCACTATGTTAACGCACCAACTGTAACTGTGCTCTGCGCGAGTGTGCTTTGTCCACATCTCTGACAAAGAGGTGGCAGGCCTACAAAATCTTGTCATAGTCAATATGTTATGAGTATTTAATTACAATATTAGTCTTTAGTCTTCCATTATCTTGTGAAATGGTGACACGTGGTTCACAATTTCACGACATACTTATAATGGGACACTGCTACATTAATTCTACGATATACCCTAAACTCGTCGAAAACTTTTTTCTAACCCATGGACCGAATACAAAGCAAAAAAATTGCAATATAATTTTTCGCGTTATTTGTTATGATTACAGAACCGTAACTCCTAAAAATTAGAATCAAAAATGGTTTTTTCAAACTCTTAATACGACCATTTTCACCGAAATCCAAATCTGTCAAAAATCACCGGAAAAATTGGAATATTTTTGCTCCCTTCATTTTTTTGAGTAGTTTATCTGCCTACATTGATAGGTTAAGCAAAATCCAACAATTTTGTTCTACATATACTATCGATACCACCATAAATTTTCCTGGACCTTTGGTCTCCCGTGGACCCCTGGGGGTCCAATTGGCCCACTTTAGGAAGCACTGCTATATATAAACAAAAGTTTAAAATGAGGGACAAGATGGTTGAACGGCATGGAAAGCAGGCGAACGCGGGGTGTTTAGCATACGACCTACTTCGACTCATTAGCAGTTAGTACCTAAGTACAAGACACCAATATTTACATTTCATTGATGGTGTAATTAGTTGGCAGTATTCATTACTATACCCGAATCGCTTAAAAGTGGCAATAGCGGGCATTTACGGCGAGAAATATGTAGCCTTTCTTTTGATTGACGAAACAAGGCTGTATCGTATCCATCCACATCCTAAATACCAAATAGATATTGTAATAATATTAAGGAAAAAAATAAACTTTAAGTAGATATTTCATTATCATAAATTATATTTGAAGTTAGCTTCCAATTGAAACACCATAAATATAAACGTGGTTTTGAACAACAAATTATTTTCAGGTAGGGAGACAGAAATCTCCCCAGTCTACTACTTGTATATCTGAAATAACGACATCTGACGTTGAAACGTTAAAGTACTAAGCTGAAGTTGAGCATAGCGCCATCTATATTATGAAGTCGAAACAGTCAAGTTTCACGTTTCCTAACTCGACTCAACGCTTCATAGTACGTCTGTTTACTAACAGATGGCGCTGTCGTCTACATTTCTCGAAGTTCTTGATTGGCTGCGTTGGGTCTATCCTAATCACGGATAATCCTAATGATTGTGATATTAGGAATTAACACAACACACAGAAAACTAGATTACAGAAGACAAGATAAAAAATTCTGAGACGGAGAGCAGACTAGTACTTAGGTATCTAATAATCAAATACCTACCTATTATAGGTAAAGTTGTCTTTCTTGTATCCAAGCTTGTATGCAAGTTAAGAATTTCTAGGCAAACTATAGTTTTCATGTTTGATTGTTTTTTTACAGTATTCCGAAGACCGGTGATTACATGAAAATCTTATTCTGAAGTCACCAAGTTACCTAGATTCGCAGTCCTTGCTCCCCTTCTCAACACAATCACTCTTCATAACCCCATGCTCGTCACGACAAGATAATCTCATAATTAGAGCGACAGTTATTGGACGTGTACCCAGAATCGTGAGAGATAACATCTGTTGGTACTAACTTCTAACTATTTACTCACAAAGATTCTAGTGTTGTGGAATAGTGGTACTCAAACTTTGTGTTCTTTGAAATAATTGTTGATTGGAGGCACGAAACGCATGTGACTAAAAAAGTGATGAATATAAATGTTGATGGATGGAGCGGGAGACGAAGGCCAAAGAAAAGATGGATGGATTGTGTGAAGGAATGATATGAAAGAGAAGGGAGTAAATGATAGCGTGACGGTTGACAGGGGAGAGTGGAAGAGGAAAACGTGTTGCGCCGACCACAAGTAACATAGGATGAGGGCAGGAAGACGATGAAATAATTGTTGATTTCAATTCTGTTTATTTCAATTGAGATCTTCTTTTAGCACTGCTTTATCATTATCATCAGTGATTTCGACGGAGTTGGAAATGGATGGATCCTGTCTGCTAATAATACCGAATCACGATCAGCAACCCACCTGCCAAGAATCGTGATTATGACAATAACCCCAATGACCGGTCATGGCAGTCATTCTGTAGGAGTTTTAACAATTAACATGTCAGCAATTAGCAGTAGATTGTAAACATTTAGTTGAGCAATTTTCTTGTTCACTCATTCTATGGCAGACTTGACATAACAAGCCAGCTTTGCAAGTTTCTGGGAGCAGTGTTGACTACCACTGAAGTATCTATACCCCATTTGAAATAAGATTAGACATTAAAACAAACCCTTTTACAGTCCGTTCAACCGATTTTGACTTCTATACCGTAGGCATAGGGATAGCATTAAAAGCAAAAAAAGTTACACAATACCAACTATCTACTGCGGCTGCCATTTGTCATGCTACCAACGCAATAGAATTCAAAATCGGTTGAACGGAATGTAAAAAAGGCTTATCTATACGTCTAATCTTATTTCAAATGGAGTATAGATATAATTGATAAACTAGTTAGAAACGTGGGTTAGAAAAAACAACCGACTTCCAAAAAATAACACTACAAAGTGAAGACTAACTTTAATTTCTGAAGTCGGTGGAAAAATCAATCTTCCTAGCTTTTTCCCAACTATTTTGGGGTCGACTTCCAGCCTAACCGGATGCATCTGAATACCAGTATTTTACATGGAGCGACTACCTATGTAACCCCCACAACCCAGTAACTGGGTAATAAGATACTCCTTGGTAAGACTGGTTGGCAGACTTTCAGGCTTCTGACGACTTCGGAAGTCGGTGGCAAAAAAAAAAATATTTAAAACCAAAGACACCGACTTCATTCGGTTAAAAAAGTGAATTCTCAGAGGTAACTTTTAGGACGATAATTCCTGTGGGCTATAACGTTTTACGTTTACTATTACGTCATAATAAACCTCATTCACGTCCTCTTTTACTTGATAGACACGCACTTTAAGTTCAAGTAGCTTTCAGTGAAATTCCTAAGCTTTGTTACAATAATTCCTAAACATTTTTAAATTTTGTTTCAAAGTGCCGAAAATATTATTTTTTGTAAGATTGTCATCAGTTGTTGTTTGATGACTGTGACTCTGTGACGAAGCCAACTTGACGACCTAAACGTTTATAATCTTTGAGCCTAAACGCGTGACGTTTCATATTTAAAGAAGTCAAGTCTAAGTGCATGACAGCTACACAGTGAGAGTGGTACCTACACCGCTAGAATTGTAATGAGCTGCAAAATAAAACACTTTACTTTCTCTAGCCAGTGCAAGGACATCGTTTGTTTCAATTATGCATAATTTAATTACCATCACGGTACTTTGTCCTTCTAAAGGCATCTTATAGATACTATTGGATGGTCAGGATATAGTGAAGGTTTCAAATCAAAATCTCACTGGGCATTTGTGTCGTATCCATTTGGATGCATGGGCGGATTCAGGATTCATTACTGGGGGCACATGGGAAGACATATGAGAAGTGTATCTCATTTATCTTGTGTTGTACTATGCTGTTTTTTGGGTTTCATTCTTCTTCAATGAAAATATAATAGCCTACTTCTTCATCATTAAAGCAATGTATTGATAGATATTCAGGCCAATCCATTCAGACGATTCAATTTTATTTTACTTAAAACCTTTGGGAGTGGCACGTGCCCCTGTGCTCCCCTGGAGCCGCACTTGATGCAGTATGATGTGACTAGTAAAGGGTTCCCCCACAAATAAATGAAAGAAGAAAGAAACATAGGTAAGTGTATCTTCCTACAAAAGAAATGAAATATGTCCCATGTGTATTTAGTAACTGTATGACTTACATTATTATGTACCCGCGAGGCAAAGGTGAAGACAAGAATGCCAATAAGAATGAAAATAATATTTACGTTCACAGAATATTTTATTTCGTACCTTCTTCATAAAGTTTTATAGTCCAAACACGCAATGTTTTAAAGCTTTCGTTGGAAATATGCGGAGTAACATTTTTGTGCTCTTTACTTTATAATGTCGCGAATTCACGGTATTGGATAATTATGGCGTTTCTGGTGACAAAGTTCAGTTTGCGTTAAAAATGTAAGGATTTTTTATCAGATTAATAGTAAGGTGATATGTTAGTTAGATTATAAATGCTATATGTAAAATACAACGTGTACAACAAGTCCTAGAACACGTGTTCCAAAAATCAGCGTTTCGAAAATAACATACTCTAGCTAGAATAATATCTAAGTTTCATTGAAAAGTACAAGTAAACCATTTTTATTCAAACCATGCAATCATTAATATTTAAAGCTAAGAAAATATAAAAGGGACGTTGTCATAAAAAAAAAATATGGACAAGAGTAAGTACCTAGTCAGAATTTTTATTTTTATTTTATCACTTATGAGTATTTTACATAAATAATCGTGTCTGTCGAATTATTTTGAATGAAAAATGAAAAGGAAAATGAAAAGTAATTCATAATCATATGCCAGTTGATTCTTTGACATTACCTTATACCCTATAAGAGTTATATAGGAATAATAGGGAGTCTGCATAGTTGTCTGGCTCTAATTTAAATTAAATCACTGCAACTACTTTCTTCAGCTGTCACTCAACGAGTTTTTGTCAACACCAAACGCCAGCAAAAAAGTGTCCGTAGCCCTTTCTGTCTCGTAGGTACTTCCAAGGTTTCGCCACCGATAATAGTAAGTATACCTTTGTTTTTAGAAAAAGTTACAGATTGCTATCACCTCTTACGTGAGATTAGAGAAACTCGTGTAAAAACTTTTTAGCTAGTGTTGGTGGTCCATTTGTTAGAAAAGGTTTCAAAGTATTCTATCCGTGATATTTTAATGACATCATAGAACATTCCTGCAATCAACGGTTTCTTCTTATTTCAGTTGCTTCAACAAAATATATTTAAAGCTTATTTAAAAAAAAAAAAAAAAACTTTGAACTTTTCTACGCGTCTCGGCTTAAACGATCAAGTTAAAGCACAAAAATGTTGTATCATCTGGCCTTTATGTCATGTAACGTTTGAGGTCTTTTGCCAATCATTGCAGTTGCAACTCGTTACTTCGTCATTTTCTTAAAATTCTCGCGCACTAGACGGCTTTCCTATGGACTTTTCTACGCAAATTATGATCTCGGCTTAAATGATCAAGTTATGTACAAAAACGTTGTATCATCTGGCTTTTATGTCATCTAACGTTAAAGGTCTTTTGCAAATCATTGCAGTTGCAACCCGTTACTTCGTCATTTCCTTAACATTCTCGCGCACTAGACGGCCACGGCTCCGGCCTGATGTGGCCGTTTAGTGGTATTATATGGTCTGCGGCTAGTTGGCCGTTGCGACCAAGTGCGCGATTTATATCGGTTTCTATTAGTATACCTGGTCGCTGCAACCACTGGTCGTGGTCATGGCCGTCTAGTGCGCGAGATCCCTAACAGTATCAGTTTATCTCATCATGAATATTATTAATTAGGTTATTATAGTGTTTAAAAGGAATTTTATTTTCTTTTAAATTTCTCTGGCATTATCTTAGGAAGTTATTGACCCAAAACATGATTTTCTTGAAAATAAATATTATCGAAGTATGCACAAGCTTAGTAAGTGAAAACTTCAGACCAAAGTAAATACAAGAAAAAGTTTTTAGGGCACTGTTACAGCACCCGCCACTAGAAACCACCAATTATGATAAACCGAAAGAAGATTGCCTTTTATTGGTACCTAATAGACGTCTCACTCCACTAATTTGTCTTGTAAACCGCAGGCTGTGAGGTACTAGCACTAACTTAGCTAACTAAAGTTCAGCCTATGAGTTTATCACCAGAGTGGAACCCAATATGAAAAAATAAAAAAGTTTACGAGAAAAAGATTGATGGCAAGCCCAGGAAACGCTGATGTTGGTAATTATGACATACCCGAAATAATAACAATTAGCCCGTATTGTCCCTGCAGGGCTAAGGTTTCCCTTTCCTTTTTCCACCCAACTCGATCCTGAGCGAATACAGACCAATCCCCCTATAAGAGTCAAGTTCGCCCCGCTATCTAAACCTGGGTGTTCTCTACGTTGGACGTTTACAGGAACCCTTGTGGTCTTAGTCCACAATGCATCCGACATGCGGTAAACGTGTCCGGCCCAGTCCCACTTGAGCTTGGCTGCTTTTTAACCGACTTCTTCAAAAAGGAGGAGGTTCTCAATTCGTCTGTATGTTTTTTTTTGTATGTTTGTTACGCGTTTACTCCGCCAATTATGAATCGATTTTAATTATTCTTTTTTGTTTGGTAGGTCATGCTTCCGAGATTAACTTTGCTTGCGTTATTTTTGAGTTAGCTTCAGTATTACGTATTTTTCCCACTTAGTTTATCTAACGATATCCTGTTTGACTCCTTCACTGTTATTTACATAGCAGGTAGTGGTATTCGGATTTGTGTGGGGTAGGTACCACAACTAAAAAGTGAAAAATAAAAACTTTTTACAAAAAAAAAACTTCCGACTTCCAAAAAAAACACTAAAAAAGTGAAAAATAACTTTAATTACGGAAGTCGGTGGCAAAAAACGGAAATTGAAAAGCAAAGACACCGACTTCCGAAATTAAAGTTATTTTTCACTTTTTTAGTGTTTTTATTGACGTCAGCTATTTGTGTCTTAGAGCGCAGTATCGTGTTCCGTATCCTGACAGTAAGTCGAACTCCAAGGATACTGCGCAGAGAAATCAACACGGAGGGATTATTATAATGATTTGGAAGATCAAGGGGCCGATCTTTGTATTGTATTTCATCCGTACTTTTTGCAGTTTGAAGCTGCTGTTTCGTAAAGGGTACTTTTGTACCAGTTTTTTCTGCAAAAGCAGTAACACACTTGTTTGACTACGACGATAAATGAATTATTATGCGAATCTTAACATCAATCATTCAAACTTGTTTATAATCAATTTGCGTGTATGAAATCATAAACAAGTTTATTATTTAACTTTTGATTAATCACGCAAAAATATACGGAACGACATAATGCGGTCGAAGTCACGGTTAGAACTAGTTAAATGGTAATTCATCAAACTTGCTTCCAATAAGTTTATGGTTGTTAAAATGTTGCGTATAGCTTTGCACGCATGCAGACATAAATATTTATGGCAAATAAAATACATTAGGGCAAATAAAATACATTATTATTTTGTTATGGCAAATATAGTTTTTTATATAAAAAAACATCGTGAGAAAATCATGACATAGCTCTCACCTATGCGCCTCGTTAAAACGACAATGGCAGTCATTATATCTAAATTGCTTCAGCAGTTTACTATCAAATTACATCTACAATGCATACAAACATAAAATCGTACTTTGAATTTACGGGTTCCATTGATTTTTTTGGTTTTGTGAGTTTTCTTTGGCTCTCAATAAATTGTCAATGTTTATTGTTGCATAGTGTCGATTCTACTTTTGTTTTCATCATCATTTCAGCCGAAACACGTCCACTGCTGGGCATACGCATCGCCACTTCAACCTTTTGTTTTTGTAAGAGGATAAAATGATGTACTTGTAAAATATGGCCTTTTTCCAAGAGCCATTACTTTTTCCACAATAATTTCAAACATTCCTTCACGCTTGTTTTAACTTTGAAATGCCCCAGCACGGTGACTTTTTACAGTACTTAGCTATAGTAATAAAAAAATCTCACCTGCCAAATGCATTTGTCCAGCACCGTGCCTACCTGCGCTCGTTCACTCCATTTCTTCCATAATTTGTATCACTTTCCTTAGTTCCATAACAGTGTTTCTCTCTCCACCAGCAAAATTACTTCTTTTATTACGATTCATAATATCATCGTCATTTCTTATAACCTTTGTAAAGGTTACAGCGTGCAATATTACATTTACCGTTGCTAATCCAATTGTCTCGTCTTCATCTTCACAATTTTCGTCCGAACAAAAAGCTATTAGAGATTTTCAACCGCAAATCACAATTTTGTTAGCCAAATAATAGGTTTCTATGCAAGTATCAATTACGTTGTGTTATCTTTTCATTGTGATGATACTCAATTACTTAAGAAGCTGATTCTCGTCTTTGATGACTTAATGATCTTGAGATCTGACGGTCTTTGACTTCTTCGGTAGAATTTCTATTTTCAATATTATTTGCTTTCTCTAATAATTCAGCAGGTTATATTTTGTGCATGTGCTGCAAGTGTGTTGCTAACAAAGAGTGATTCCAATAAAGATAAACGATTTTCCTTTCTTCGATCAATATTTGATTACCAGCATTGCGAATTGGTGCAAGTAAAGGCTTGAGCGGTGAAGACTGAAAGTGCAATTCTCTTGTTGATGTACTTTGTACACAACTGGATCCAATTGTAAAGATGGATTTCTAATGTAATAAAATATTTCTCTTTAGTTACTTCACAGTCCTCATCCAAATTTTATTCGTCGTTATTGGCATCAATTCGTACAATCAACCATAACGTTTCCAAAATATTGTGTTCTCTAGTTATTATTCTCACTTTCGATTTTTCGCGTTCGTCTTCTTCTAAGTATATTAATATTTCCGTCCACAACTTCCTCAAGCGCTCTTGATCTGCGGTTTCTCAAAGATCTAATCTTGTTTCACATCCCTTCATACCAGTTTGTTCCAATCTTGATACGGTTTATCCGCCATCATAAAGTTTCTAGTCTCTTATAGTTTTTGCTTCGTCAACGGAATCTGCAATAAAAGTATTGTTTGTTATTAGTAACAGTTTAATGTTTGTTACGGCTAGACAGGTTTCACTTTCTGTTGATTATTATGTTTACGTCATTTGTAAAGATTGCGTGGATGGGTAATGGCGTTGAGAACAAATCGATGTCTGAAGTTAAAAAAATGAGTGTAACTAATATACCGCTCATCTGTTGATTGGCCTTTAGAAGGCCGATAACAATTAAAATTCTATTGTGTCTCCTTAGTTGAAGGTTTATTGGAAGCTCATCATCATCTGCCTAGCCTTTTCCCAACTAAATTGGGGTCGGCTTCCAGTCTAACCGGATGCAGCTGAATACCAGTATTTTACATGGAGCGACTGCCTATCTGACCTCTACAACCCAGTAACTGGGTAATACCATGCCTCTTGAGACTCAGAAGACTGGTTGTCAGACTTTCGGACTACTGACGACCCGTAACGACTGTCAAAGATCCACAAATTACAGCCGGGACCAACGGCTTAACGTGCTTTCCGTAAGAAGTCTCGATATGTAAAGATGGTCACCCTTCCACGGACCAACCCCGGCAAGCTTAGCTTAACCTGATGGATCGACCCGTGCGGCTGTTATTACGTAGCCACGAGCTCCTCCTATTGGAAGGTATAGACATAAAATATATTGTAGAAACAATAGTGGGTGGGCCTCTCGTAAAAGTTCAAACGGGCAAGTATTTGAACATACAACGACCTCACGATCTTTCTATCTGTGACTTAGTAGTTGGGCAAATGTTAACGACTTCTTTAATAAAGATTTCAATCATTGAAAGTTACTTTAATTTTGATGAATATAGCTTGAATTGCAGACTTCAAAAATCCACTGAAAACACTTTCGTTTTTTATCACAATTATAAAACGCAACAAAGTTATAAAGAACAACAATTTTGTATGTATGCTAAATTAAAACATTTAGTATACTTATGTAGGTATGCAAGATTAATTAGCAAAACTTTATCTAGCTCAAAGTCATCGTAATATCTGCTAACAATCAAGAGACAAGATATCAATGGGCTAAATTAGAACGGATTGACGGAAATGGGCAAACAAACCTAAAAATCCCTAGAATATTTACCACTTGATAAAAAAAAATCATCTCAAAGTACCAATTCCCAGAAGTCCAAGTTAGAATCACATACCAGTATTTTCTCCTGCTTTCGTACTAAGAAAGTACGCACGCAGTCAAATAACACGTAGCTTAGCTAAATTGCCCGCCATATGAATTACGAGTAATAACCTTTAAATAACAGTAAGCTAACAGTACCTATTTTATTACTGGAACATTGTTAGGCTAATTAGCAGAAAAGCAGTATTTCTCTGAGTTACCATTGAAACTGGTTGTGAAGCTCATGCTCAATGGCTATGGTGGAAAATATGGTGACTGCAAATACAACTGATTTAAGTAGTTTGTGCTGGTACAAAATTTCATGCTGGCGTGGACAGTTTAATAGAACAAAATTGTATAATTATGGTATTAATTGGAATTTATGAAATTGTATATGGTATTCATTGGAATTTATGAAATTGTATATGGTATTAATTGGAAATTATGACATAGTAGGTATAATTTTAATGATATTTTTGCATGCCTGAATTGGTGCAACACAGTGGACGGCTCATTCACTTGACATCTATACTCCATTTGAAATAAGATTAGACATTTAAATAAGCCTTTTTTACAGTCCGTTCAACCGATTTTGACTTCTATTGCGTTGGTGGCATGACAAATAGCAGCTGTAGTAGACAGTTGGTATTGTGTAACGTTTTTTGCTTTTAATGCCATCCTTAGGCATAAGGATATAGTAGTCAAAATCGGTTGAACGGACTGTAGAAAGGTTTGTTTAAATTTCTAATCTTATTTCAAATAGAGTATATAGAAATGTACGATTATGTACTGTGTTGAGCGATTAACATTTGAATTTGAATTCCAGTTTCTTAATGCATCCCAAGATTTCATGACAAAGAAATACCCTAGGTTTTCGGGAATTAAACAAAGGCAAAATTAAGAAAATTTAGTTTTTTTTTTTTTTTAATTTTCTTGGCAACACTCGAATGAAATAAGAATAACATAACATACATTACATCACGCCTGTATTCCCCGAAGGGTTAGGCAGAGGTGAACCTACCTATATAGTACCCACCACATTTCGCAAGTTATGTTTAAGTCTCATTTAATAAGGGCCCGGGGACGAGGCTATTGCCATCAAACGGGTACAAATCCAGACTCCGGGCTGCTACTGAGCAATCCAGATGGAAACACCCAATAAAACTTTGCTCGACCCGGGAATCGAACCCAGGACCTCATGTTCAGAGCGTGCGACCACTAGACCAACGAAGAACTCGAGATTTAAGAATATTTGATCCATACAGGCTTAGTTACACATATTCCGATTTCTTTATTTTTATACTCCATTGGAAATACGATTAGACATTTAAATAATCCTTTTTTTACAGTCCGTTCAACCGATTTTGATTTTAATACCGTAGGCATAAGGATGGCATTAAAAGAAAAAAAGTGGTTACAATACCAACTGTTTGCTGCAGCTGCCATTTTACATGCTAGCAACGCAATAGAAATCAAAATCGTTTGAACGGACTGTAAAAAAGGTTTATTCCAATGTCTAATCTTATTTCAAATGGAGTATAGTACTTCTTCATACGCATTATCTCGGTTACGTTGCTTGTTAGAATTGCATGCACTTTTATAATTTCTCATACAAATCAACATAATCTACAAACAATACCATACAATGTTTGTATTTTTAAATCCGCACTTTCCGTTACCTACCATTTTCTATAAGATGAATGTGGGAACCATAATTACTTAGAACATAATGAAGCATTTACGTTGTTTGAAAACTAACGTTCTTGCAAGATGATGCTTTACAAAATGAAACTGTAAATCAATCAAATTAAAGTTAGTATTTGAGCGGCTATCATAGTTTAAAGTAGAAGTGGTTTAGAGTAAATCGTGTAATGTAATGACTTTAATTCGTCCCTCATCACAAATGATGGATTGTCGTGTGCTGCGAATTAGTGCAGAACGCCCGAGAATCTAAAATTTTGTCCGGAGCCCCAAAAATATAAAACAGTAAATAAAAAATACATTGAAGGTACTGAAACTAAACCCAGAAATCTTTTTACAGATAAGAATGGTGACTTGATCCAATGAATGAGTGTAGACTTGAAAATCAAAGATAATTAAGTACCTGAACACTGAAAACATTTAAATATCAGATGCAATCGACTATGACTATGAATATGCAGGAATTTGAGTAGATACCCAAGCCGATCATAAGCGTAATAGACAGAGATGCTCACCCCGCAGAGTAAGAAGTTGTTCAAGACTTTAAAAGATGATGAATTGCAAAAAAAATTGTATTTGTGATCCAATTTTATGGTCTATTTAGATTTACTATGCAATATACAATCAGGCTTTGTTCACAATATGTACAGGTAATATGCAATCGGGTTTCAGCACAAGTCGGAACTTAGAATTAATAAAACATATTGTGTATACTGTATTGCCTGCTGCCGCTAATTATCATTATCATCCGCCTTTATAGTTTTAGTAAGTACCTGCTTATGATTGCTAGAATACCCAAAATCATTCAAATGCTTGACAGCCTTCAAATCTCATTGTTCTCATCATTAACATTGACTTATTTCTTTTACATATATTATCCTTATTTTTATAAACGCACGAGTAACTAGAAATTTAGGTCAAATACAATCATGATCTCACTGTGTTGTCTTTAGTCACGATATTCGTACTTATGATGATTTTAGATGAAGTATCGCGTAATTCGTGACTTATAGTAAAAGTGACTCGCTGATTTGCGAATACTTGCGCATGACCTTCACCCGTAATCTGGCTAGTTTATGGGCTAGGGCGAAGTGGCTGACATTTGACATTTGGTTCCTAGGGAAACTAGGGATTCATAATTAAAACAGCACCAAGGCAGTCACGGATAGAACCTAAAAGTACAAAAATCGTGACAAAATCTCTTCCAAAAGTTGGAAGAGATCTATCATGCCATTAAACATGACTATGGTGATTGACTGCAAATACCTTGAGTCTAGAAAACACTAAGTATTTTACGGGTGAACTGATTTGGGTTAAAGATACAGACATAGAAAGTATTCTGAATGAGCATCAACATATATGAGAGCACTTTTTCTCACCGAAAACTACGCATTTCCACGCGTTGACGATACATCTTTTAGATTCTAATCGCTCAACAATTATTTCTTTTCAATCTTTCTCATAACCTTTAATCTTCTCAACGAAGAGTTCCATGTTAAATTGTGCATCATAATTACAGTCAGCTGATGTCGAGTGACTTGCCATCTCGTTAAGCTAACGAGGTATATCGTTTTATGGTAAGCGATCGTCGTAATCGTCTGTAATCTTGTCAGTTAAGGGCATCCGTGTATTGAATTTCTTTGTAATTACTGTTATCTGTAAGGTGATATCGCCATTTACGTTATTGAGATTTTTGTACTTAGTAACCTACCAAATTTTCAACCTACCATTTTTTTTTTTATCATCCACCTTTCGTGTTACCTAGTAACTGGGTTGTGGAGGTCATATAGGCAGTCGCTCCATGTAAAACACTGTTATCAGCTCCATTCCAGCATCCGTTTAGACTGCAAGCCGATCCCAACATAGTTGGGAAAAGGCAATAATGAATTGATGGCCTACCGCTTGTTGAAATAAATTATTATCGTCAGACCCCCTGAGAAGTTTGAAAATGAGATCAATGCAATTTTATTGGTCCAATTCTATATTTCGTAATATTTATAAGTTGGATTAATTATTTGAATGATAAAGCAGTGACTTTTGGAATTAGCTAATCATCTGCCTAGCTTTACTTTGTTGGGGTGTCAGCGTGGGAGTGTATGTGTATACAGGGTGTATAAACACCTATCAGATAGCCGTCAACTACGCATTCTGTTTATCAAATTAATTAAGTAACTTTGCACACAAGTAACACACAAATAATTGCTGGGAAACGACTTTTATTTTGGGTGTGAAAAATCGCTGTTTACGGTACCTTGCCGGTTCATGCAACGGATCAGGGTTTGTGGGGTTATTTAAAATTAAGTTAAAAAACTAATACTTGGTATTTAAAACTTGTTGAGACGTTTTTTAAAGAAATTAAAAAAACGTCTGAATATGTTGGAACTTTTAATCTTCAATATCTCCGTAACCAGAAGGTTGGTCCAGAACAAAAAAATGATTACAATAACGGGAATAAAAAGTGGCTTTCGGCTTTCATTAAGCGTCTTTTTACCCGACTGCCCCAGAAGGAGGGTAATGTTTTTCGAGAGTATGTATGTATGTTTGTATGTATGTATGTATATTTCTTTGGCACGCTCTGTAGCCTAAACGGCTTGCTGGATTTTAACATACGAGATGTCGTTAGGTTTGTCTTAATTATGGGAGTGACATAGGCTATATTTTTTTAATATATTTCATCTGACAATATTAAAAAAAACGGAGGGTAAGGTTTCTTTTTAAATAATTTATAACAATATTGGTATCAAATAAAAGCTAGTAATGAGTTAATTCCAAATATATATATATTAATAAAACTAAAAAGCTTGAAATAAAACAAATTATTTAAAAAACAAAAAACCCGACTGCAAAATCCTATAACCGAAAAGAGAAAAACAAGCACCCCGCCTGCAATACCTTACAAAAAACAAAGTTCACAAACAAAAGTTAAACCATATTTCAGGTTATTAGTTTGTCGTTTGTGCAGTCGGGTTTTTTGTTTTTTAAATAATTTGTTTTATTACACCCGTAATAAGTTAATAAAATCCCAAAAAGACTTATTGGCTAGAGTGTAAGTGAGACTACTATAAAAATCATCACTTTTTCCGCTTTTTATCTTCGATACTAACAGTATTTACATTATACTGTACTGATTTTATACTGTATGGGAATAGGCCATGTTCCCAAGCAAGGTTATCGATTGTATGAGTATCAAGACGGCTTATTGTTGCTGTGGGAAGTTTTAAATTAACGGCTTTTTGTTCAGACTCAAAGTGTTGGTTTAGGATCAAAGTTGTTATTTTTCCAATAAAGATTTATGAAGATTATCTGCTAATTGGGTACGTGGCGCTATTCTTAGTATTTGCTTTCACTTACGAGCTAAGCAGTATGTTCATTTGCGTGACACAATACCTATATAAATAACGTTTTACATCTTTTTACTTAGCTTACTCAGATAAATCATTAATGAAAGTAATTCTTTAGATTTACGTCATGAAAAACCTTGCCTATTCTGTTTTTTGAAAGATTAATTTATATGTATTGTATGTCTTTCTGAATATTATCTAGTCTATTTACCGTCTCGCACACATACATTTTTTTATGGGAAAGTGGAGTCTCTTCGTCTAATTAGGAAACTCGCGGATCACTTGCTTCAAAAATGTTGAAGGAAAACATTGTTAGAAAACCGGCATTCCTGAGAGATTATTTCCCTACGGAATGTGAAGCCAAGTCAGAGACCAATGGGTGGTACAAAAACAGAGCGGCAATTCCCGTATTTTTGAGAACGTTCACATTCGCCTCTCTTTCGCAATCTGTCAAAAATACAAGCAGTTTACCAACATTTTTAACAAGTTCGACAGATTGCGACTTGAAATGTGAACGTTTTTAGGGTTCCGTACCCAAAGGATAAAACGGGACCGTATTACTAAGACTCCGCTGCCCGTCTGTCAGTCTGTCTGTCAATAGGCTGTATCTCATGAACCGTGATAGTTAGCCAGTTGAAATTTTCACAGATGATGTATTTCTGTTGCCGCTATAACAACAAATACTAAAAAATAGAATTTAATAAATATTTAAGGGGGCTCCCATACAACAAACGTGATTTTTTTGCCGTTTTTATAGATAACAGTAGGTACGGAACGCTTCGTGCGCGAGTCCGACTCGCAAATGGCCGGTTTTTTAGTACCTACGAGATTTTAAGATATTTAGATATATATTTGAGTCACTAAATAATCACATGACATAAAAGAAAGATGAGAAAACAAAAGATTGATAAGTTTTCGTCGCGGAAAATATTTAACAGTACACTTGGTCAGAGCACAGCTATACGATAAAATCTAATGTTTTATGGACATGCCTTGATTTGGCATTAATTGCGTGACTCGGAAAAAACTGATACACAATTCTTTAAAATTCCTAGATCAGTTAGGCCGGTTTAATCAAATAAATTACGTAACTAACTACCGTGTGATGTTAATTTGTAATTGAAAGGAAAATATTTGTGACGGTTAATTATCTGCACGCAAATTCCACGATGCTTGTACGAAATATTACTGCATACTGCAATGCTGACATTGCTCCTGGATCACATTCGAATTTGGATAACTATGATATTCTAAATTGATGGCAAGGTTTTTTTTGTATTAAATCTCTTCCAATGGTTTACGATCAGGAGATAAGGTTTACATAAAAATAACAGTGTGTCTGTTATTCCTGAAGAGATAGGCAGAGGTCTTTATTTTCCGTGTGGTTAATAACTAACCCGCTGTCAGAGTTTTTATACCACCCATCGGCCTCTGACTTGGTTTCACATGCCGTCGAGAAATAAGTTATACATAATGTACTAAGTGGAGCATAAGTAATCACCTGATTTATTAAGGCTATACCTTTTTTTTAATAAGAAAAATCGTTCTGGTTATTTTTAAATTGTTTATTCCGACCTTATAATTGTGTTTAGTATGTCTAAAAAATAATATCTGTTAAGTGACCGCCCACCGCCAAAATTGACGCACATCTGAGCGCATTTTAGAGCATTTTGCGTTAATTTTCTCAGTACTTCTGGCGATAGATTCGCCAATTCTTCTACGATGTTCTCTTCTTGTAGAGTATAGCGCACCATGATTTTACGACGTGTATTTTACATTATTTGTGTACTATACAAAAATGCGAAGACGCAATGACTGAACATTCCATTTTCAAAAATTAGAGCATCTTCCAAACAGGTGATAACTTACGCGCCACCACAAGTAATATAGTAAATGGAAATGGTCACATATTCCCATGCTCTCTCTGCTAAGAATTACTACAGTTGCGTTTATCAAAAGATCATAAAGATAATTTACTCAAACGCCTCAACCTCCAGGCTATCGAGTCACTATTGCGCTATAAACATAAATTATTTATTCTAAGTCAAGTGCAGTGGCCCACTAGCAAGCCACTTTCTAGGGACAATACCCCAGTGGCATTCAGAAGTACTTTTTTTGTCTTGGAGTTGGGAGTTACATCTGTGTCGAAAGGGTTATGTGCATGAGTGTTGAAAATTGTGTGAATCTGAAGTTCAATTAATTTCCAATTTACAAAACTACATGCTTGCACAGTTGAATTTTCTGACGGGCATTTTGAAGTAGGTACAAAAACTCAATCATCCATCTGAATTGAAATTCTCATAACATTTAAGTCTGTAAAATTGAATCCAGTTGTATGCATCCAGTAGCAGCTAGCTAGATAATAAAAGACGATTTTCACTCTAAAATAGGGACTGAATAGGGTAAACTCACCAGTAACTGGCCACTTAAGGTCATCGGCTAGTTCATGTCAGTGTTATGCCAAAATGTGTAAAGAAATTAATATTCTTATACTACCTTTGCTTAAAGCGTCTTTTCGTTTATCGATATTGATGGGTAAATTATTAAATAAAACAGGATTACATAGAAATATTTTAATTAGTTGAAAAAGTAGTTATTTCAAGTAGTAATTAGCCATAAAATTTAGAAAATAGCCATCATAAAACTAATTACTGGCCATGTAGAAATAATCATCAAAAAAATAAAATAAAGAAAAAAGAATATTGGAAATACACTGTACCAATACCGCAACATCTTTTTCCATCCAGCTTTTATTGGACGAAAAGCTGCAACGTCTGCTGGTTATGCAATCGTTCCGAAATGGATTAGGTCTTGGATATTTCTTCAAAAAGTCTTGAACACCAACCTGTATATCCTCTTTTTTTTTTCTGGGAAATCCTCGTTTAGCTTGTTGTATAGGTAATGAAGTCACCCAACTCATTTTCTTCAGATTCAGTAAGCACTGGATCAGGTCCAGACTTAAACTTAGTGTTAGGATTTCGAATTTTAAATTGGATACTACTTCTGGGCACTCCAAATTTTTTAGCGGCTTGACGTATCGTACCTTCATCGTTTTCAATAAATTTGATAGCCTCTTCTATTGCCTCTTTGCAGTATTGGCGTTTTTTTAATACAATATAAAGGGGTGGCCAGTAAGTGATAATCCATAGTATCACTTACTGGCCACCCCTGGCCAGTTACTAGTAAAAGTGTGTATTTTTTTTATATTTTTTTGTATGGTATAGAACACCTTATGCGCCTCCTTAATACGTTTCATTTTTAATAAAATTCGAATATAAGGTTATAACCCAGTAACTGGCATGGGTGGCCAATAATTGAAAATATGTGAAAATGGCGATCAAATACTAGCCACCCTCCCAATCTCGGTTTACAATTGATGCCAATACAATAAAACTTTAAAAAAGGATCACTTACCTTCTATACAACACACCAAATACAATCGACTCACGTTTACTACACAAAATATCACAAAATTTAATAAAGACCTAGAGCGTTACGTTAAGATTTTTGTAAGAAATAACCATTTATGTCAGAACATGAACACCGACTCTCACAAAATGGTCGTTATTTTTGGCGCTAATATCTTAATAGAAAAAAACGTTACTAGAATGAAATCTATTTGAGTATGTAATATCAAAGACAAATCATAGATGGCGTACTGTAAGGATAACTCTTAATTTATGCAGTTGAAGTGGGTAGTGGCCAATTAATGAAAGCGGCCAGTTATACCTCTGTTTACCCTACTATCAGCCTATTTATTCATGCAAAATCGTGATCAAATCCAACACAGTACTGCTACCGTGTCGTGACTGACCGTAGTCGGTGTCAACTCGATACAATACGGTTCAGTCTGTATACAGGGTGTTAGGGTAGACACCGTTATAATAGTATACTTTTTCTATGGTAGCAACTTTGTAATCGCAAAAAAAAAACAGCTGTTCCATACATTTTGTCGATTTAAATGAACACAAATGTATGGAACAGCTGATTTTTTTATCGCGATTTCAAGGTTGGTCCCATAGAAAAAGTATATTATAGATGACACCAAACCACTAGTTTCAAGAACGGTATCTACCCTAACACCCAGTATTTACGTGCAAAAACATGAAACAGATGTAAGTAGGAAAACTAAAGTGAAATTGAAGAATGATTTAATTCTAAAGGTATATTCATCTTAAAAAAAATAAGCTATCGTAAAGCCTCAGACCAAATAAAAAACCAAGACAGAGCGCTGCGAACAATACAGTGAAGCATGCCAAAACTACACCACGCTCTGTGCATACACTCAACTCAACATTTACAATCAAACTACACCAAAATAGGTGCATATGGCGGTATCTACATCGCCACATGCGAACTACGCATCAAAGACCTGACATCAGACAGACGTCACATAAATCCTGCATCGCGCAATTAAAGTTTACCGTGCAGCGGACATATATACGAGAACCCAACATCAATCGTTGGGCAGTTGCCCGCCAGACACAACACCCGTCTAGTTGGAGGATCCTCCCTTTTCTATGGTGGATGAGTGAACTTTACACCCTGTTCCTCATACCCCTAAATGCACACAATGTTTACGAAACCGGCGTCACGTCACTGTTGACAGCGCTCTGTCTTGGTTTTTTATTTGGTCTGAGCATGGAAAAACTATCCGGCTCGAAGGACCACTCCTTAAAAACTTACTTATTATTTTTGACACAGTGTTTTTGGTTTGTACCTTTTGGAAAAAATAGCCCCTGGGACTTGTATAAAATACGTGTTCTTCATTAAGACCATGGGTTCAAATTAATAGTTCTACCAGTTTTATACCTAACAATTACTACTGCATATTCTATTATATTATAATCAAAAGAATGTGATAATAAAATTGAGACATAAATCACTTTTTACTCAAGTTAATCAAGATGTTACATAGACCGGGAGCTAACTATTATCCAAAGCCATTACGTCGCTCTTCATAAGAAAAAGCAATTTCACACAAAATAATGACAGGTTTTCCAATAATTAATTCTCATACACAATCTGCATATCACTTTATCTTGCTTCACCGTAGTTTCACATCAGATATTATATGTTTCTCATTTTAATCAGAAGATTGGACTTGATACGAGTATACGCACTTCTGAGCTGTTAAGGCGTGAAAAGATTGATTGAATTGATAATTGATGAGTTAAAAACATTTTCTGATGGTACAATCCATGATTAATTTATTTAATCAATTAAAATAATTTAACAGTTACAAGTTAATTTAATTTATTCATTTTTCAAATCATGTTTTTTTTACTCCGGATGCAACTTCAAAGACCGTACTTGTACACAATTACAAGTAGTCTTTGAAGTTGCGGCAGCCATTGGCCAATAATTGACAGCAATTACTGGCCAAATGGCTGGGTACCTGTCACCATTGGTACAGTACCAAAGAATGCCTTGCTAACAAGACGGTTCTAGTCTTGTCACTACAATTGGCGCATTCACCCGTACCTATTACGTAGACAGTCGTGTGGCAACGGGCTTTTTTTAAATGTTCATGTTTTAAAATATTATATTGATTAAAACATCTAAACGTAACTGGCGTTAATAGGTGTACATATTTGTACTCCTCTGCCTAACCCTTCGGGGAATACAGGCGTGATGTTAATATGAAAAAAAAAACAATCTAACTAGCAACAAAAGATATGTGACAGTTAGCTTAAACTAAACCTCAGATAAACAATTAGATGAAAAAGGACCACTTATTTTTTGACACGCTACGATTTTAAAAACCGGCCAAGTGCTAGTCTGACTTACGCACGAAGGGTTCCGTATGTTCAATCTACATTTATGAAATACTTGTATTAATAAAAACTTTTTACAAAAAAAAAAACAACCAACTTCCAAAAAAAACACTAAAAAAGTGAAAAATAACTTTAATTTCGGAAGTCGGTGTCTTTGCTTTTCAATTTCCGTTTTTTGCCACTTTTTATTAGTGTTTTTTTTGGAAGTCGGTTGTTTTTTTTTTTGTAAAAAGTTTTTATTTTTCACTTTTTAGTTGTGGTACCTACCACACAAATCCGAATACATCACAATAGTGAAGGAGTCAAACAGGATATCGTCTAGATAAACTAAGCGGGAAAAATACGTAATATTGAAGCTAACTCAAAAATTACGCAAGCAAAGTTAATAAAATTTATATGGGACCACTTCGGAAGCATGACCTACCAAACAAAAAAAGAATCATCAAAATCGATTCATAATTGGCGGAGTAATCGCGTAACAAACATACAAAAAAAAAACACAGAATTGAGAAACTCCTCCTTTTTGAAGAAATCGGTTAAAAAAAAAAGAAAATAAGAAAAGTTTTTTTAGGGTTCCGTACCCAAAGGGTTAAACGGGACCCTATTACTAAGACCCCGCTGTCCGTCCGTCCGTCTGTCACCAGGCTGTATCTCATGAACCGTGATAGTTAGACAGTTGTTATTTTCACAAATTATGTATTTCTGTTGCCGCAATAACAACAAATACTAAAAAACAGAATAAAATAATTATTTAAGGGGGCTCCCCGCTAATATAACAGACATGATTTTTTTGCCGTTTTTATAGATTGACACTTGGCCGGTTTTTTCGTTTGAGATTGGCAACCACATAGCACACCTGTTAAACAGTGATTCTACACGTCATCTGCAAAACGAAAGTATTGGTGGTGCTGTAATCTCATAGTTCCAGTATTTCATAAGAGGAGCTCGAGGCTAATTAATAACAGCCGCACGGGTCGATCCATCAAGTTAAGCTACGCTTGCCGGGGTTGGTCCGTGGATGGGTGACCATTTTCACATATCGAGACTAATCCTTGCCTCGGAAAGCACGTTAAGCCGTTGGTCCCGGCTGTCATTTGTAGATCTTTGACAGTCGTTACGAGTCGTCAGAAGCCCGAAAGTCTGACACCAGTCTAACCAAGGGGTATCGTATTACCCAGTTACTGGGTTGTGGAGGTCAGATGGGCAGTCGCTCCATGTAAAATACTGGTATTCAGCTGCATCCGGTTAAACTGGAAGCCGACCCCAACATAGTTGGGAAAATGCTAGGTAGACTGTAATCTCATAGTTCCCTGTCATTTTATTAATAACCTTAGTGATTGCATAATTACCTAAAGCTAAACAGAAACAAAACTAAAGAGCGTGCATGAGTGGGAATTTGTTTAAAAAAAAAATAACTGCAGTTTAATTAAAAGACACTCCTCTTTTTCTTTTCGCGTGATTAGCGACTAACCTGGTGTCAGAGTCTTAAAGCTACTCATGGGCCTCTGACTTGGCTTCACATGCCGTCGAGAAATATCTCTCAGGCATGTTTCCTCACGATGTTTTCCGTCACCGTTTTTTGAAGCAAGTGAGTTTGATACAATACGCAGATGAATCCGAAAATTCAGAGGTACGTGGTTTGGGTTCAAACTCGAGACCCATGACTTGGACTGATGGTCACCACACTAGGCTATCAGTGCTCTAAGACACTGCTGAACACACAATACTATAACCATACTTTTTGCTTGCCTATGTATCTGAAACACCAATCTCAATTCCGACCATTTTGGAAAGCGACAGTGGTCTTTTTGCCCAAAAAAAGCAACAGTTTTTAGTGCGGAAATATTATTATTATCAAAATTCCCTATCCATATGAGTAGCTCAGTTGACGGCAGTTCCATACAACTGCACGACTGATCGTAATCTACTAATGACTGCAATTGAGAATGTAATTGTTCTGCCACAGTTTACCCGACACGGTTTACATCTAAAGTAGATGAATTTGTTTTTTTAATTGTTTATTTGTTTTTCTCTGGTTAAGTAATTTATTTTTCGAATTTTATAATTATGTACAATGGGAAATTGTGTTTTTGAGGGGTTCTGTAGATTTTTCTTTTTTTATGATGGAATTTAATTTCCTTTTTATTTTATTTATTGACTTAACACATTGTATTAGGAATAGACGTTAAAAGACTACATCATGTTAAGGATAATTATAAGATAGTTTAAATCCTTTATTTAAAAATAAAGTTGATTGAATGACTTTTTCTTGATAATATTATGTATATCGATCAGTAGCATGTCCTATGGCATAATTTTTCAGCTAAGATTTTATTCACGTAGCTTATTTATTTACAACAGATTTCCAAATAGCCATTTCACCAATCCTAGCAAAATCGTAATTATTATCATAGTTTCAGCAAAGCACTCAGTTAGTTAGACCTGTTAATTTTTAAGTAAATTAATACCTACGCCGAAATCACACTTTTTCTAAAGAACATTTATTTCAAAAGAAAAGTTGGTGCGATCTTATTACCAGTAAAAAAAATTCGTAAATAAACGTGTTATTGCCGCTTGCGATTTCATTCCAAATTCTTCTTTGCGAAAAACCGTACCTACAATAAAATCATAAAAACAAAAATTGAAAATAAGAAATACTCACACGAATAACTCCGAAAAAATCCACAACAAAACTTTAAAAATCGAAATTCGACGTTTAAAATCACACACTCGAAATTATATTTAAAAAAAAAAAACAATTGAAGCTCACGTCATCACATCACTACGAGCAATAGCGCAATGATTCTCTGCACAGTCAACAAACCACTGCTTGTGTTTATCTTACTTTAAAAACTAAAATAAACCTTAGTTAATACAACTTTAAGTTCACTTTTGAAAGCCTTTTACTTCCAACACGCACCTTATGGTTCATTGCCTATGCCAAACGGAAATAAACTTTAGTGTTTAAAGGTTTGTGTACATTTTTGAATGGTTAACACGCTAGATTAAAAGGTAAAAGTAAAAACGTTGTTTATTGTTGTTCAGTAAGATTAAGAACTTTATAACTAAGGGCCTCTTTTATAATCATGCTGCATGCGATTAAGCATAAACAATTTTGCCGTAGTATTTTTTTTTAGGGATAGAGCTGCTATATTTTGTAATTCCCACGAATTTTCTGTAGTCCAGAGGCCATTGGAAAGCGTCATGGGTTTAAAGTGACTTTCTTTGATATTTATTGCGTCCGGGTGAAAACATACATACAATCAAAACATTAAAAATAATCTTGCAAAAAGGATGATTGAGACAAACTATCATTAGGGCTCATGAAAAAAGTTCGATTTTCAAAGTTTTTTTATCAATATTTATTTCTTTAAGATTTAAAAGAGACAGCCCTAGCTTTAATCAGTATGGGAACCAGAGAAAATAATACTTAGTTACAGAGAATGCCTAAGGAAAAGTTATTTATGAGTCAACTGAAGAAAATTGGTAATCATAATGTCACTTGGACATGGATGATTTAAAGAAATATTGTTGCTATGTGTTAAAAGAATGCACGATCTTTGTTGCTATGTGGTGAAGGAATGAACCATCATAGTGACGATCATGATATTGTGGTAATCACCAAACTTGACAACCTCATTCGACTGGAGACCGCTGCAACCCAGAATACACAGACTAAACTATACTGTTTTTAACAATACTGTACTGTTACATACGTGGTTTGTTTGTGAGCACAGATTACAATTCTATATAGTTCGTGAGTTACTTGTGTTACTTGAATGAATCTACGAATAAAACAATAATATTTCCTAGTTTATTTTGATTTTGTCTAATGTTAGGTTAGCATTGACCAAGGTTACATACTTCATGGCGAACCCAGTTGCGTAATGCGCAAACCACTTGCATTTCAGGACTCAATAGGCATCCTCGAGAGTCGTGGGATAAATCCTCACATAAAAGATCCACTATTTTTCCACCAAAACGTTTTATGAACCTATACTTGTATCTGAAATCTTCGTCACTCAATTCAAACGGATTCACACAATGAGGATGTCTGTAAGATCGCCGAGACCTCTCCAGCATATCCAAATCTTCCAAATCCATCACGTCGATCATGTTAATATTCATTTTTTTAAGATTTTTATTTAAAATAACACAATAACCAAGACGCCACGCAAACGTCAAATGAATTAGTACCAAAGTTAAACTAGGGGTCTCGGCAGACTAACTTTAGTACCATAGATAGTTCTGGAACTAGTGATAAACTTCATTTTATAATAACGTTTTATTTAGTCATGGTTTAAACCTAGTAATAATCCCAGTACTAAATTTAGATCGCGTTTTGGAATAAGACGGTACAGGTTCAAATTAAATTATCCAGTGAAACTCCGCAGATGTGATACCTATCACGATATTGCATATAAGATACCTATATATGTTATGGACAAAGTAATAAATAGGGGCATTTTTCATAATGCCCGCGCATTATGAATAATGACAAGCTACTTAGGACGAAATAATTAATTATAATGTGAACTTCCTTATTTATCACATTGCCTCGTCAGTATAAATATTGCCGTGTGGTCTTTGGGCAATCTGATAATACACAGGTATTTAATTACGGTAAAGTCATCATAGGTCAGCAGAGTGTCTACGAATGGAAAGATTTTGTTTGATTTTAAATAATGATTCTACATTTGAAATCAAAATAATAGTAATAAAACCTGGTTTTAATTGTGCTGCCTCATAAGTGACTAGCATAATAATAAAAAATGCCCGGTCGATTTGATTATTTAAATAGTTGCATACTGCCCTCTCATATTGGGTATTTTTCAAACAGCCCGGGCATTTTTTATAATGCCCTAATAATCACTTGGTCCATAACATATACACATCACCATCATCACGATATTGAAACATGATAAAAAAAAACAAAAGAGAGATAATATTATCATGATTATTTTTGGGATGTATTTAATAGCACTTTAAATTTGATGAAAACAGCTATAAAATTGTATATCAGCACTTTAAGAACATTGTTTCTCACTTTAAAATGATTGAATGAACCATAAAAATAATGGTTTCCACTATAAATATGCTTTAAAATTAATTCAATGACTAGATAATTAGAAAATGGTTAAAAAAATCTACAAGCAATTTGGAAGCAGCACTCGCCGGCCGCTACCACGGTACCGGTCGCTTCGCTCGCTCGGCTCGCGCGCGGTTTCTCAGTTCTAACCTAACCGTCAGTTCAAAATTACGAATCATACACTATTACAATCTGCTGCGAAAATGTGTGGACACCACTATTTTTAAAGTTCAGTCAATTTATTTTAAAGTTAAACATTTAAAGGCTCGTGCAAACAGACGCGATATCGCGGGTGCGACAGGCAGCGGTACCTTTGTCGACAAAGGTACCGCTGCCTTACGCGCCCGAGATCCGATATCGCGTCTGTTTGTGGGAGCCTTTATATTGTGAAAAAGTATTTTTAAAGCGCGTGTATAAATATATTCCCCATTGTTTTTTTGGGGCCAACAACCGCTTGTAGTGATGTCACTATGAAGTATGACTTGAGAAAATCTGTTTTATTTTTGCTTTTATAATAATATATCGAATTGAAAACCCATCACGTCTGCAGAGTTTCGCTAAGTACTTACCTCATTTAATTTGACCCTGTATAGTTTATGCTTTATTCTCTTAAACAAAGGCACATAATAATATTATATAAACATAATTTCCACAACGTCCTATTTTCAAGATTTTTCAGTACTTACTTACCTACCCTCATTATCGCACCACGCTGCGCTGTGACGGATTGCGATAAAAGTTTCTTTTTGCTTTACTGTTTTTAAAAAGCCTATTGAGCTTGATTTGTATTCGTAACCTACAAAACTATTAGAAAATACCTAATAATTAATGAATTTACTTTGTACGTATAGCACGTTTATTAAGGTAGGTACCTAGGTATTTGCACTTTCTTGCCAACTATGTGAATCATGCGTCGCATGATTTCTCCGAGACATTTTAAACAATCAACTCACTACCGTTGAGTTTCGATTAAATTATACTATTTAAATTCAATATAATTATATCCCTTCATTCTCAATTGTCGAGAAAAAGTTCCGAAAATTGCGCCATCTGTTGATAGATATTTGAACTCCTCAAGAACTTTTAAAAGTTCGCAAGCATTCAGTTGCAATCCGCTTCGCCAGATGGCGATGTGTTCAAGAACGATATAAGTTTAGATAATAAAAAAATAACTTAGCAATAAAAAAATATTTTTGCCTGTATTTCTTTATAAAACATAAAATCAAGATTGATTTTTATTTACTAACTATTATGTACCTTGCCGAGGAGTGGGACAGATTAGGTAGGCTAGGAAAAAAAAAAAAAGTACCTAATAAGAACATAAAATCCATCCATCAATCCATCGATACATAACCATGTACTTACTTACCTACCTACCTAGGTAGACAATTTTTAAGGTGTATCTTTTCATACAAAAATAAATCACCTGTCCCCTATGTTTTTTATTAGTGATCGATGGGTCCCATAGTAAAAGATGTTCATAATGATGAGTACAATGACTCCTTAAGAGTTCGTGTATGAAAATATACATCTTATATACAATATTACAATTAGGTACTCGGGTCGCAACTAAGTTTTCCTACAACAAGTGAATTAACAAATTAAATAAGAAAATATGTAACGAAATATTAACATTATCTAACAGTACTAATGGAACCAGCTTAACTTGGCCTTCCATTTACTGAATTACTGAAATTCATTTCATAAGACTTTTCCTATATAGGGGTCTAATATACGGAGTGCTCTTAAAATGTCTGTAGGTAGGTATATAGGTAGATATGTACTGTTCATGGCAGCCCCTTTCACATTAAGCTTAATTATAAAACTTGAGGAGGGAAGTAATTAAATTATTAGTAACATAATCATATTTTTTTATTCGCTAATGAAGGCGAAACATTTCGTATAAATGTTAGGTACTTAATTGTTGATTATGGTAATGGTTGTTGCTAAAGAAGTTTGGTAAACTGCGTTAAGGTGGAAAATAATAGCTGTTTAAAATATAATACTAATAATTATCTTCCATAATTATATAAATTAAAGTGGCTTTACGTGTTTGTCTGTATTTCCGTGTTGTTCTTCTAAACCGCGCAACAGATTTCGATGAGGTTTTCACCATCGTTTAGGGAATGTATTCCAGGTTTATGAATAGGTACGTTAATATTAAAGTTATTCAACATTAGTGTTTGTTTATGCTAAACCCCAAAAAGGGGTCATTGTACTCATCAGTTTGAACAACTTTTCTATGGGAGCAACTTTGAAATCGCGAAAAAAAAACAGCAGTTCCATACATTTTGTCGATTTAAGTGAACACAAATGTATGGAAAAGCTGTTTTTTTTTTCGCGATTTCAAGGTTGCTCCTTATAAAAAGTTGTTCAAAATGATGAGTACAATGACCCCTTTTCGGATGCATAAAGAAAAAATAATGTTATATAACTAAGAAATCTTGATGTGTTGTCAAGTCGTAAAAACCATGTGAAGCAGGAGTGGGTCGCTAGTATATAATATACTTAGTAAAAATATATAGGCAGTCATGGGAACTGCCGACAGAAGTGAAAACTTTAAACTAGGAAATGACAGTGTTTTTTTTTTAATTTTCAAATGAATTGTCGTAAGAAAAATAAGAAAAACCTGTCATAGTATTAAATCTGTGTCATAATTGAAAATTCCTGAATCACTTCACCAAAGGATCAGTCATTGCAATTTGTTTTATGTAATTATTTATTATTATTATTTTGTCCAGTCTCTAAATCTTTTGTCACCTGACAGATGCCCATGGTTTCGCTTGGAGGAGCTCGCGGCTAAGTAATAACAGCTGCTCGGGTCGATCCATCAGGTTAAGCTACGCTTGCCGGGGGAGTCCGTGGATGGGTGACCATTTTCACATATCGAGACTCCTCCGTGCCTCGGAAAGCACGTTAAGCCGTTGGTCCCGGCTGTCATTTGTGGAACTTCGACAGTCGTTACGATTCGTCAGAAGCCCGAAAGTCTGACAACCAGTTTAACCAAGGGGTATCGTATTACCCATTTACTGGGTTGTGGAGGTGAGATAGGCAGTCGCTCGATGTAAAATACTGGTATTCAGCTGCATCCGGTTAGACTGGAAGTCGACCGCAACATAGTTGGGAAAAGGCTAGGCAGATTGATATTGAGGTGCCCGTGGTTTAAGTTGGTACCTTCACGTCCATTATGTCCATCTATATAATAATTTATTTAAAATATATTTATTCCAACAGTACTTACATTCTACATTAATTGTTTTATTTTTTCCTTTTTACATAATGTTAGTGTTAGATTGTATATTTTACTTATAATTTGTCAAAATAAATAGGTACCTAGTAAAAGACATGTTAAAAAAAAAAAGTTATAGGCGTTTGTAAGTTCTGATACAGGTGTACACGACATTCACAATACAACGTGCCAATACAATGGCGACATTAATTTAACACACGGGTAGGCCTAGTGGCCAGTAATCATAAAAAAATTTGGTAATAAAATAAAATAAAACGAAAATTGAAAAAAAAATGTTTTCAAACAAACTAAATAATATAAACCTAACCAACAATGAGATCACTCTGTGTAAAAGATTCATTCATATAGCTACCTACCAGCTGGCTTACGTTCTATTGTATATCGGACCCCGACCCTTTTTTTTTTTTTTTTTTTTTTTGGGTGGGATCTCATCATATGACTTCTCTCGCTCTGGGCGGAGCGGAAGGGCGTGTCAGACTCTTACTGACTAAAACCCACCCGTGTTCCTTCGGTTGCCTGTTGCCAGGGTCCCGGTATCCCTTTCGGACTATTCCGCAACCCTGGCAGGCATCGGTCCTGTGATCGGTCCCCGACCCTGTGACGCCATAATTTCTAAGAAATTGCGTGGCATTCCTTCAATTCGCCTAAATAATTATGATCCATGACCCCGGCAAATGACCTATGCGCTACAGTTCTTTAAGTACAGGTTGCTCCAAGATGCTAATTTAGAAAATTGAAAATAAATCAATAAACAATAACGTTTATTGAAATTAAAATATTTTCATAAAACGAATACGCGAAATCATATACGTGTGTTAAATTAATTTCACCATTAAAGCGGCACGCTGTATAATATTTAAGCAACATTTTCTAAAAATATGATTATAAAATTGAGGAAAAAAAAAAACATACAAAACAAATTAGCTCTAACCTAATCTCGTAGTCCCTGCTGGCCATAGCAAAGCCATCTCCATGTATACTTTCATCCACAGTACTTCTCAAAGATTAATTTTAAAAATAATCAATCGTCAATTCATACCCCTTTATCACTTCACCGATTCCCATTTCAATTACAATCGCCCCCTCGTATAACGATACCGTGATTGACATCAATGGCACTCACAGTCAATAATACTGGTACCAATACTGGTACCGATACGGTTATTTAATAGTTTGCAAGTGGCATCAGCGCTTTCACGGCAGACGACATTTTTCAATTAATAAAATTGCTATTCAGGCTTCAATCTGACGAATTGATTAAGTTTTTCGTCATAATGAAAGGTTTTAATATTACTTTGATTGGATACCTACTTAATGTTTTATTCGAAGCGGAATTATCGGAAAATAATAATCATTATTGACTCTTTGATTTTAATCTGAGAAATGAATAAATCGAGGACCAAATGTATCATAATTTTGGACTTATACCTAGGTACTGTGATCTTCATTTGTTTCCCAAAGGTTCTATACCATAGACACTGCTTGTCCACCGTACCGGACACTCGGTATCAACGAGAAACAGGGGGCCTAAACCGGCCACATTAGCAATCCCTCTAAAAACAGTTAATGTCCTTAATCCCAGCTGTCATTAGCAATTCCTCTAATTTAACATAAAAGCAATTCATAATTTCTGGACCATTTTACGAATCTCCATAGAAAACTGTCAAACAGATGAATCAAACTGACAATTAATAATAAGATCTGCGTGTAATTCATATTACGAAATTGAATTGTCAGTTTGTGACATTTTACGATGATTCATAAAATGTTTCTATTATGATTCTCCTAAAATGATCGTTTTAAGCCCCCAGCACCCTATTTGCATATTGTGTTATTGGGTTTTAACTTCAGGAATTTCTCAGTGGCAGTCCGGAGTCTGGATATGTGTCTGGATTTAAACATAACTGGCGAAATGTGGGTGTACTATAGGCTACACTTCTGACTAACCCTTCGGGGACTACAGACACAATCTGTTTCATTTTGACAATTCAACAACATTCATTGCGTTATTTACGTTGTTGAGCAGATTTTTTTCGAACATACGAAGCAATGTATTAGCAATTTCCTTCAAAATGATTCAGATGATTATGATTGATCGTGTGTTACATAATTAGGGTGCGGATTGCAGTCAACAGGCTAACTGCATGATTTCGCAAACCCTCTCTAAAAAACTGCCTAGAAAAGATTCCTAAAAAAAAAACAATCAAGAAGTACTAACAAGTACTTTATCACCATAGTTCCGGACGAGTGAACAAAGTAACTTTCTTACTAACCGACCCGTTTCAATAGCGTGACGTTATCAATGAACTCCTCTTGTTTTCTGTGCTGAATAAAAAATAATCAAGTTAGGGCTGGGTTGCATGAGAGGGAAGAATAATATTTAAATGACCAGGGTGCTTAAAACGGCCACTTTGGCAGAATCATAATAGGAAATTAACTAATCATCGTAAAATGTCATAAACTGAAAATTCATTCTATGATCTGCGTGTAATTCATATTAAGAAATAATTCATCTGTTTGAAAATTTTCTATGGAGATTCATAAAATGGTCCACAAATTATGAATTGCTTTTGTGTCTAATTAGAGGAATTGCTAATGACAGCTGGGAATTCAGGAAATTAATTGTTTTTATAGGAATTGCTAATGTGACTGTTTTAGCCCCCAGTTGAGTTTTGAGTGGTTTTATAAGTACACCTAAAATATTCTTTTGTTTCGAAGGACGGGCAATTATTTAAAAACTAAAACAAGTACCTATGTAAGAATTCTGTCTCAATCATAAATTCTGATTTCTTACTAATCTCTACTCATTTATTTGTCTATCAAGTAATCAAAAACGCGAAAACTAAATCAAGATTCATTATTGCGCTCTCCCAAACCCAATAACTAAAACACGTATGTATGAAGTCAGTCTCAATCATAAATCCTGATTTCTTACTAATCTGTACTCATATATTGTACTCTCAATATTTCTGACATTGAATTTAGACATTATATCTGCTATAAATTTGACTTTTTTTTTTTTTGACATGTATAATAAATTGTTGATATAATTCAAATTTATTGGACTTTCTCATTTCACATCAATTTTAATAAGGTTTTTATTTTAAATGTATTTAAAAACCACATCAATTTTAATAAGGTTTTTAAATGTATATGTTGTAGTATAAGTAGTATTGTTTATGCATGTGATAACTTTAATATATAATGTTCAACACAATGTAAATTGTTAATGAATAAATAACTATGAAACTATGAAACCTAATGAAATCGAGAAAATTTAATCGAGATTAATTATTTCAGACTAGAAATCCATAAAAATAATAATATGAGTGAAAGTGCCAAAGGAAATACACTAGACAAAAGCCATTTATGGCAAAAAGTTATATAAATATGATATACAACTTACATAATTTTATTATATATTTGAACTAGCTGCGCCTGTCGGTTTCACCCACTTAAGTCTCGATTCCGTGGTAATATCGGGATAAAAATTATCCTATGTCCTAATCCAAGTCATGGTCTACCTATGTGCCACATTTCATCCAAATCTGTTCAGCCGTTGTAGCGTGAAAGCTTACAAACAAACACTTTCGAATATAAAATATAATATTAAGTTAGGAAAATCGTGTATCCTAACCCTTTCAAAACATCTGTACCTACAGAAGGGAAAAGGGGGAAAAAACCTCATTTTGAAATACGGAGAGTAGACAACGAGTGATGTATTCCCATTGTCTTTATAATTAATAACCCTTTTTTTATTCACCAAATTGTAGGGAAATACAGGCATTGTCTATTTTCGTGACAGCTCAAATTGGGGTCTTTTTGATTTTATAATTTTGCATTTAGAACCTTTATTTCAAGGTTTAAATCAAAGTAATTAATTATCTGTCATCATCATCTGCCTAACCTTTTCCCAACTATGTTGGGGTCGGCTTCCAGTCTAACCGGATGCAGCTGAATACTAGTATTTTACATGGAGCGACTGCCTATCTGACCTCCACAGCCTATTAACTGGGTAATACGATACCCCTTGGTAAAACTGGTTGTCAGACTTTCGGGCTTCTGACGACCCGTAACGACTGTCAAAGATCCACAAAAATGACAGCCGGCACCAACGGCTTAACGTGCTTACCGAGGCACCGAGGAGTCTCGATATGCAACGATGGTCACCCATCCACGGACCAACCCCGGCAAGCATAGCTTAACCTGGTGGATCGACCCGTGAAGCTGTTGTTACTTAGCCACGAGCAAAGTAATTAATTATCTGTATCAGTATAACATTATGTACCTATATAAAAATCGGCCAAGAGCGTGTCACGCAAAATGAAGGGTTCCGTAATTGGGATTCAACATTTTAGTTGAAAAACATGCATACATTCTAACTGCAAATGTAAGTTTGTACGCATAATGAAAATGAAAACGATGCACTCAGAATAAGATTATTATACGGAAAACATTACGTAAAAAGAATTAAAAAGGAAGCAATGACAGATAAATTAATTAAGTCTGTGATAGATACATGGTGCTCACATATTTACAAACATTCCAAAAGTATACGATATTCCTTAACTTTTAACAAGTAAGTAATACTAATAAGCCAGTGTGTGAATTCAAGGAATCTCATACATCCTTTTCAACAATACACATGAGTATCAAACATCCATCCGCATGTATACAGAATACGAACACACGTTCATTATCATACAAAAATCTCCTCCAGCCTTAATTCCGGAGCAAACCATAATATTACATAGAATCGTACTCTGAAAAATTTTCATAAACGTAAATTGATTCCGTAATACGAAGCGAGGTGACTTGCCAAGCCAAATTCGACCTTGGAGCTGTCAATTTTAAGTTCTAATTTGACAGATTGAAGCGTCATTATAGACACATGGATGAGCACGAGTGATTTATGAGTTTCGTCAAAGGGAAAGCGACCTTGTTTGGAGAGGAGTAAGGTGTATATTTTGTGTGGTGAATTTTGTAAAGGAAATGTTCCCGGGTCCCGAACAAGTTCTCTGTATTCACTCTCGAATAATCGATAGCTGACGTCTGGCCTCCCCCCGCACAGGTGGCCGCCCCTCTCTCATCTTTAGTTAAGGGTCCGTTTCGCTGCGACGGATTTATTTAAGAAGGTATTCCGAAGCTGTTCTTGAAACCAGCTATAATAAATAATTATTAATTTATTTATGAAAGTAGGTAGTACCGTAGTATTGTTTAAATCTAATGACCTAGATTTCGGCCTAAAAAATTTAATGTAAACATCTGTATGTTTTGGCCATGTGAAAATATTAATTTATATTTACATGATTGTAATAAAAAATCTATAAAGAGATGGCGGGACGAGTTGGATAGATTCCATCAAAAGGGGCTCGCCAAAGATGGAAGGAGTGGAAGGAGCCCTTTGACCAGGAGTGGGACAGCGTAGGCTAGGAAAAAGAAAAAATAAGGAGAAAACTAAAAATAAGTTCACAAAAAAAAAAACCTGAAAATGGTGTTGTTAACTTAAATACTAAAAGTTAACTTTTACCGTAACATTGAAAACCATAACTTAAATATTTTTGACACCCTCACGAATTCCCAGCTTGTTATTCACTCGCCTATATACAAAAGGCACGCCAGTGAAAGTATAAGTAACTTCGAACGAAACAATGAAAATAAAAACTTAGGTAAATATTTTTGTCACCCAACACGAATGCCCAGCTTGTTAGTCGCTCCCCTAGAAAAAATAAAACGCGCCAGTGAAACTCCTCCGTAAGCTAGACATAGACGAGCGTCTAACAAGCTCTCACATGAATGAACTGCCGTTTCTGCGTGCTGCGTTCAGTAATTGGGCATTGTGTCGCTTCTGCATTGTTCTGTGACAAACTTTGTTCAGATGTCGTTATTGAATCGGTTCAATAGTTCGCCAGTTTGATTCTGAAGTTGGCTTGTTACTATTTAAATTAGCATACGACTGCGTAACAAAGCTGGTACCGACTTTGTGTTTGTTTTCTCACATAAGGAGGTTTAGAGCAATATCCCAGGCCCAGACGTTACTTATTATCTGAGTAACAAAATGTATGGGATAAAATATACTTTAAACGTACGCATGCCTGCTATATGAGCCGACGACGGCCAATTTACAGGTATCGGGTACTAAAGGTACGTAAAAACATTCTTAGTCTGAGTGCTTTCTTGGACCAGTTGATTATCAAGGTATAAAATAAAACTGGCAAGTTGCAATAAAGGTACGATCATAAAAGCCATGACGAAAATAGAAATAAAAGTTTTAGCAGACATTCTTCGATCGCAAAACAGTCAGGCATTCCAGAAATAAACTACCAAAATGCTCTTTATTCTCTTAATAAATACCATTTTAGTTTAAAACACCGACTGTATCTATCCGATTCCCTTATCGGGAATTCGAATTTTGTTACGGACGCAAGGGAAAAAGTGATTCATTATTCTTTCCCTTATGTGGCGAGGAATACCGAAGGAGTGCGATCTCGCACCTCGCGCCTCCACGACAAGAAATGAGCGCGCCACTGCGCAAACAATTGAGACAGATCTGCGAAATACCTTTCGGCTTTTAATAGTTATTTAAGGACTATATTTTAGCACAATTTTAAAATAATGCTGTTATTTTTATTTTTTACTTATGTAAATGCGTGTATTTTTTCAGCTGCATCTGAAACCGACCTCAACATAGTTGGGAAAAGGCTGTAATGATGACGATCATAATTATGTGAAATGAATAAGATGCGTGTATTAATGAACGGCTTTTCGAACTAATTAATCCTGTAGATAACTCCATCACCGGTACCTATAAGTAAAAAAGACATTTGATGAACAGTTTTTCAAACAATAATACTGTACCTGCACTAAAATAAAATACAGAACCTCCCCTTTTTGAGAGATGATGAAATTGCCCCATTTTCAAATACATTATCGAATCTATAACAGAAGAAAATCCATAAACTAAAGACGTGACATCATAATGACGTCACAGACAGCTGGCGTAATACGAGGTGATGATATGAAAAAAAAAAAACCGGGAAATAAGGATACAGGGTGGTTATAAAACTCGTCCATCGCAAATAGGCCGTAAAGAGTGCCGGATGCGACGTACGACTGTCGATTAGTCAGGAGGCAAGTCCGTTTGTAGATATTAGTGAGATGCCTCTGAGAGGTAGGATTAAGTTAGTTAGGTAAAATAAAATCGCGCTTTTTTGAATAATCTAAATTTAACAATATTTCTAAGTTATTCTAACCGGATGCAGCTGAATACCAGTATTTTATTTGAAGCAGTCGCTTCAACAAGCCTTTAGTAAGGAATGGTTGTCAGTCTTTCGAGCTGCTTACGACCCGTAACGACTGTCAAAGATCTACGAATGACAGCCGGGACCAACGGCTTAACGTGCTTTCCGAGGCACGGAGCGGTCTCAATAAGTAATGATCACCCATCCACGAACCGACCGCGGCAAGCGTAGTTTACCTTCGATCGACCCGTGTGGTAATCATTTAGCATCGAGCCCCCGTTAATATTATTGAATAACCCTGTAAAATTAAAAGTAGACTGTATTGTTTTAAGTTTCACAGGAGTTGGCGCGGTTCACAAGAAAAATTACACATCGGCTTTAAAAAAGTCACATCTGCACACAGCCCACACTAGCTACTCTTTGACAGACCTCCCCTAGGCTCTAGGCTATATCCCCAGGCAGTGCTCGAATAAGAAAGGGTAGTTTTACAACTCGCGAGGGATAACTTTACGTGTTAGGGGGTAGAATTTCCACCCCTTTATTTTGGGGTTCTTTGCTATCATGGCCACTGAAAGTCTCGAGTTTTAATACGAAATATGTATACCTACCTTTTCCGTTTCAGTACGTATACGGCGTGTATCAGAAACATGTGGTCGTATTTAAGTATGTGGTACACATCGCCAAACAGAACAACTTTCTCCATGGGACCAAACTCGTAATCGAAAAAATTCTCAGTCGTTCCATACATTTGAGTCAAGTAGGTATTGAAGTTTTGATATTTTTTCGCGATTGCGATTTTGGTCCCATGGAAAAAGTCCCACACATTTCTAATACATGCTGTATATAGGTACTACCTACCTACGTTAAGTAAACAACTAAATGGCCTCTATCTAAATAGCCTCCATTCTGAATAGCCTCTCTTCAGTTGATTTTAGAAATTGGGGAATGGGCTCCTTTTATATTGTTTTATTAAAAGTTGACTTTAATAATTGTTATTTCAATGAAGGTGAGAACAATAACGCTGTTTATTGGTGTGGAAATTTTTCGAAAATGTTAATTTAATTATTATTGCATAAGCATTATCGCGTATCGGCAAGCGTAGCGTGGGACGCCCCAGCTAGATGGACCGACGACCTTAAGAAGGCGGCTGGGACAGACTGGATGCGGAAGGCGGAGGATAGGGTGTTGTGGCGGAGAAGCTTATGTCCAGCAGTGGACGTCTTTCGGCTGAAATGATGATGATGATGATAAATACGTATAATTCAAATTATAGGAGAGAAATGTTACTGGGTTGTGGAGGTCAGATAGACAGTAGCTCCATGTAAAATACTGGTATTCAGCTGTATCCGGTTAGACTGGAAGCCGACCCCAACATAGTTGGGAAAAGGCTAGGCAGATTGATTGAGGAGACAAATGTTCACGAGAAGTTTATGAGTTTACGAACGCTTTTACGAGAGATAAAATGTCACTTAAGAGACTTGAACTTAAGCAATTTTTTTATACAGTCCCAAATCACCTTACTTTAAGATACAATTACCAACTTATTAAACGAAGTACCTTAATCATACAACTGCAGGAAGACTGGAGATAAGATCTTCTAAAACATACAATAAGGCAGTACAAGCTTTAGCACAGTAATCACACGGATTGATGTCAGCAATTTCGCACAAGTCAGTGCTGAGATTAAACGCAGACTCTTAAGGAAAAGTGCTTCAGTCAGCTCCTATCTTTTTTTATTTGGTTTAAAATTGTGATTCACGATGTGAAGTCTGGAGTTAATCTACTTGGATTAAACGGAGTTTATGTTGGTTTAAGAGTTTTTAGGACTAAGAAAAACTTGCTTAAATTGTGTCTTTATTTGGTCTTATTATTTAAACTAGCTGTGCCCCGCGGTTTCACCCGCGTAGATGTCGATCCCGTGGGAATATAGGGATAAAACTTATCCTATGTCCTATTCCAGGTCATGTCTACCCGTGTGCTCATCCTCTCCTCTCTAAAGTAGGGAACGTCGCGGAGGCGCGGCGCCGGCGTCGAACGGTTCGCGTATTGCATTTTTATATCGTGATATCTTCGAAATTAAATGTCCGATTCGAATGAATTAAAAGGTATTTTACTGCTACATAAATACCCTTGATGTTAAAACTATTTATTGGAATAAGAATTAATATTATGTCGATAAAACTCCTTCGCAAATAATGCATTAACTTCGAAAAAATTTGATTACCATAAAAAAGGTTATAGTGAGTCAATCTTAAAAGATAGACATATGCTGTCGCTGACTTTTTTTTAGAACAATTCTATCATACATGATATTTGCGTAACTTAAACCGTTTACGCAGCGCACGCAACGGAAGCTCTCAAAAAGGAATATTTTTTCCCGTTTTTGCAACATTTTTCATTTATGCTCCGCTCCTATTGGTCGTAGTGTGATGTTATATATGATGAGATGAGATGTAGCCTATAGCCTTCCTCGATAAATGGACTATCCAACACAAAAAGAATTTTTCAATTCCAACCAGAAGTTCCTGAGATTAGCGCGTTCAAACAAACAAACAAACAAACTCTTCAGCTTTATAATATTAGTATAGATACCAGCTGCTGGTATGCTTGAAGAGATATTGTATGTTGATAGTTGATATTGCAGCTGCAGCCCATATGCTGGAGTGTCTAAAGTATCCACACTCCTGCAAATCTGAGGACCTAAAAAATGTCACTGATACCGCGATTAGTATAGCCACCTACTGGGCCCAACTCGTAAAAAAGGTACATATTTTACCATCGACTAGAAAGAAGAAGATTGCAGAAATAATTTACGATTGATTTCCTAGGCAGATTGAGGAGGTTATAAGAGGAAATAGGGTGGCCTCCTCTCCATACAAACACTCTCGCCTGTTTTCTCTCTGGTTTATGACCTTAAAGCAATAATTTTTTACAGTAAAATAAATATCAACTAGTTCTATGCCCCTATGTTTTCCGTTTTGATGATACATTATCTGTAGAAGCACTAGAATCCTCAGAAAATGCTCAAAATTGCCTGTTTAGACCGCTGTCATCAGAGGCCTATTGTACAAGTTTGACAACTATTCATGAAAAAATACATAGGGGCACAGTAGTATAGTCCTTCTTATCCAATTTATAAAATATCTTTCAAATTGGTCCAATATACCGACCCTATTTGCTCTTAATACAGAACCAAAAATTTAAAAATACATCGAAGTATATCGTAAATTCCAGAAAAACTAGGCTTTTATAGAATGATGCCTGAACGGTTTTTTGCTAATCTGAAATATTATCAACCATTGATCGATCTTTTCAGTTCTAAATTCTAATGTCCCAAGCTCACTTACCTAATATCCTTAGTAGGCAATATACATAGCTATACATAATGTACAAATATCCCAACATATTGGTCGGGGTGTAATTTAATTTGAATCTATCGTACAAAGTTTAACAACCCATAAAATTAGATTTTAATTGCATTATAATTGAAATAACTTTGTCCCCGATTCGTATTTGGGATGTATTTTTACTAGATGAGGCAAATCTTAGAGATTATCTGAAAGCAGCTCGAAGTATTGCTATCCTTTATTAATATACTATATAAGAAAGAGACGGAATTGAGTTGTTTGGAGTTTTCCAGAATGTAGTTCTAGGTTTCAGATTCTGAATTAATTTGAATTAGATTAACTTAGTATTTGTCGGAGTAGAGTAGTTTCGGACTTAAAGCATGTCGAACTAAAGTATTGTCGTAATAAAGACGTGTCGGAGTTCCGTAATGTCGAAGTTCAGTTTGGTAGTTACAAAATCTGTACTTTTTGTAAATAAAGGCCTTTTTTTTTTTGAGGGTGGGAAAACGTCAAATGACTTCGACTGGAGGGCGTGTCAGACTTTTACTGACAAAAACCTACGCGCCTTACGTCGTGTCGGACTTAAGGTATGTTGAACTAAAGTATTGTCGAAATAAAGACGTGTCGGAAGCTCCCACAAAAAGGCGCGAAGCGACAGTGCGGCGCGACTTTAACAAAACAATTTCTGAGAAAACTTCACGGCGAACAATCCGGCGGCGTCGCGTCGCGCGACCAGTCGCGCCAGTATGTAAGAGCCTTTAATCTTGTTGTAGTTCCATTTGTCGAAGTTCAGTTTGGTAGGCCCCTAAACCTGTCATCCCATCTAAATTGTAATTTTGCTTTGGACGAAACAGACAGGCGGTCGACATACTCACTTTCCCATGTAAAATAAATTATTACAGATATCAAGTTACAGACTATTAATTGAACTGCCATCCCATTCAGATAGTAGTGACATTTCACCATGTTGATTGGCATTTAATTAAACACGGCTCACGTATTCTATTGATTTTTGGCCAATCAGCACTTCGCGATAATTAAAAATGGCACAATATGCGTTTCGGTTAAAATGAACTGTCAGGTTGCTTATAAAATGAATGTATGTGGTTAATAAAACAAAGTGCAGTACGCCACAACTTAGATGTAGCATACATTTGAAAATTTGCATTCATACATTTCAATTTTACGAATGTATTTGGTTATATAAATCAAATCAATCAAAAGTCATTTCTTCAAACTAGGCTGAGAATCAGCACTTTTAGAACGTCAAAATTACATAAGACAGTCCCCCAAAACGCCCACCCTTCACTACTTCCTAGTGCTTTAGCTGGGAAGAAGAAGTGGCGGAACAAACTCCCCAGTAATATACTAACATACAATAATATACTTACTACAGTATAACTTTACATGTTATTGCGTTTGCGTAAAGATTATTTTCACCTAAAGCAGTAATAGAGATTGGTGATTTTGAAGGCGCAATCAATTCGGATTGTGACCGGATTTACGAATTTTGCCAATGCTACATCTAAGTTGTGTCGTACTGTAGGTAGTTTCATATTACCTTTTTAACCGACTTCTTCAAAAAGGAGGAGGTTCTCTATTCGTCTGTATGTTTTTTTTTTTTTTTTTTGTATGTTTGTTACGCGATTACTCCGCCAATTATGAATCGATTTTGATAATTCTTTTTTTGTATGGTAGGTCATGCTTCCGAGGTGGTCCCATATAAATTTTATTAACTTTGCTTGTGTAGTTTTTGAGTTAGCTTCAATATTACGTATTTTTCCCAATTAGTTTATCTAGACGATGTCTTCATTTACTCCTTCACTGTTGTGTGGGGTAGGTACCACAACTAAAAAGTGAAAAATAAAACCTTTAGACAGACAGTTACTTTCGAAGTTATAATAATTATAGTATATAGTATAGTATGGATACTTAGGATTCTGTATCAAAGCTCTAAGTGGCCTGTCACTTCCAGGCACTGTAATATCCGTTACATCAATACCAGGTAGCAGCGGAAGGGTTAAGTCGTAGTTGTGACCGTCGTCTGATCGACAAAATAATAGCCTCTATCTATATCAATACTGCTTTAGATCTAAATTGTAGATGTTACTGTGTTGTGTTATCTGCTTGATTGTGTAGTACCTAGCTAGTTATAAGAAGGTAAGAATGGAATTTCCTTTGTTCTCAGGAAGAGTTTGGGTAGTAACTTTTCATCTTTTCAAGAATTCCCCACCTGTGGATTAGGAAAAAGAGAGTAGGTATACCTATGGGACTAATTCAAATTAGCACAACAAATAAATTTTTGACTCAATAATACCTTAGTTATTTCATTTTGCTTGCCTTTTGAAGATCACACGCCGGTTGCTAGTACTACGTACCTGAACTTTCTGTAGAACATCAACAAAAAAAAAAAACGGCTGGAAAAACAACTGAAAAGAGAAAAACAAGCATTATTATTTAAAGAATTTTGGTATCGCAGGCGGGGCAATTTTGGTACAGCATATTTTCTTCAGGTTTTTGGTTTGTCGATATGCTTCGTATTTTTTTTTTACTTACGTATTTCGAGCCAAAAATCTGTCATTTTGTTTTTCTTTCGAACATCTATCTAAGTAATGACATTTGGGTTTCTAAGATGAATAAAACGATACCTTAACTGTCGAAATCCATCCAACTGCAGCCGTTTGGAAGATAAGAGGTATTAAAGAAATTTACAAACATACATACAAGATATGCGCGAAAAACATAACTCTTCCTTGGCAGTCGGGTAATAAGGTAGGTAAAAGAGAATGTTAGATGTTATAGTATAGTAGCACTAGTTGCTATTATCATTTTTAACATTCATAATAAATCACTATTTTATTTTCCACGGCTATTATCATAAAACCATTGTCGTATCATAGCCGTCACTTCATATTTAATGTTAGCCGACCGCCATTTTGATAACACAACCCGAGTGACTTGAAATTGTTTTGCATAAAACCTTTAGTTTTTTAATGGAATAGCGCTGTCCATTAAAAACGTTTTTGATGAAACATTTTTATTGTACAGCTTTTATTTCTATGTTCGAACGGATTAAAAAGGATAGCTCTGTAGAGAGTAAAATTAGACAAATGGATTTATGAGAGGTAAACATTTGAATACTCGTGCCGATATAATTTTGTCAATATCGATCTATTTCTGTCTCTCAGAGGCAATAGAGAGAGACTCGCTCAACTTCCTTTCCCAGTGGGCATATCACGAACACGCGGAGTAACCGTAACGTATCTACATTCGAACGATTGTGAAATTGAAAATACATCATAAAGCCTGAGATACACATACTATGTAGTAGCATAAAAGCATGCGAATTTCGAGCTACTACGAAAAAAGTATGATCATTATACATGTAGCATGCTAAAAATAAGCATGCTTCTTGCTAGCAAACAAGCATATTTTTTAATAGATTTAATTCATAACTTACATGGTTATAGGGTGGGTAGTTGTATTTTCGTTCGAATTTTTATTCCGCGCGTTCATGCTAGGGTCTCTGGTGTTAGTGTTATAAGAGGTAGTGAACAAAAGTATAGGAAGGAGCTTTCTCGTATCTGGTAGACAGGGTCAAATTAAATAACTCTGCAGACGTGATATGGTATCGATGTCTCAACATGACTATAAACAAAGGAAAACCGATTTCTTCAACTCATATTTCAAGTAATAACATTACCAGAGGTCGAGGAGCTCGTGGCTAAGTAATAACAGCCGCACGGGTTAAGCTACGCTTGCCGGGGTTGGTCCGTGGATGGGTGACCATCTTTACATACCGAGACTCCTCCGTACCTCGGAAAGCACGTTAAGCCGTTGGTCCCCGCTCTCATTCGTAAATCTTTGACATTCGTTATAGGTCGTCAGAAGGCCGAAAGTCTGACAACCAGTCTTAGCAAGGGGTATCGTATTACACAGTTACTGGGTTGTGAAGGTCAGATAGGCAGTCGCTCCTTGTTAAATACTGGTAATCAGCTGCAACCAGGTTAGACTGGAAGCCGACCACAACATAGTTGTGAAAAGGCTAAGCAGATTGATTGAACATTACCAGAGGTCGTTGACCCCAAAAATATTCCACAAATATAATATTTTTTTGTACCCTCTTTAGATATCGATACCCAACATATTTGCGGAGTTTTGCTAGATAATTTATTTTGACCCTTTATAAGAAAACTACTTGCAAAGCTTTGTTTTTAGTATTCCTAAGCACTTTCCAGTTTTTGCCTGCATTATGTAGATATCTACCAAGCAAGACAAACGTTTAGTTTACAAACGCCATAGATGCAACAAGCGACCTTAACACTAATGTCATAAGATTGACTATTCTACAGCCATGTACACAAATGGAACATTAACCACACCGAACGATTGTAAACTCCTTAACATCGCCCACTGACTTTGAATCCATTACATAACGTAAATATATAAAAAATCTTCCCGACACGTTCCGGCCTCCCTTCCCCTACAATAAAACCGGTATTTCAAACATGTCAGGTAATAAACTTGAAAGTCGCGTTCCATACTTTACACTTAGAATGAAGAAGGTTTAGAAAAGGCTCTGGAATGTAAATATTTTAAAAAAATAAGTGAAAATATTCAACAATACATACAAACTGTGACCCTTTAATGTCTCGAAAAACACAAAAGCCGTTGGTGCTGGCTGTCATTTGTAGATCTTTGACAGTCGTTACGGGTCGTCAGAAGACCGAAAGTCTGACAACAAGTCTTACCACGACGTATCGTGTTATCCAGTAACTGGGTTGTAGAGGTCAGATAGGCAGTCGCTCCATGTAAGACACGGGTATTCAGCTGCATCCGGTTACACTAAAAGCCAACCCCAGTATAGTTGGAAAAAGGCTAGGCAGATGATGAAGAAAAAATATAAAATTAAAGCAAAAAAAATTGAACGACCTACACCTGTAAAGGTGACAAAGAGATTTTTTTTTAGAGATTTTTCTAATGCCTAGCTTCCAATTATGACGTTTATCTAGAAAATTGAAAGTTCTAGCTTACAATTTTGGTTAATCAAGGTACTGTTCCAAAATAACATTGCTAAGGCATATTTTACGAAATCCCATTGGTTTTAAAACAAACGTTTCCTTTAGTAACATAAGACTTATCTTAGTAATATTCCGGCCATCGAGAGAATGCGTTTTTAACATCTGTCAGTTGTACAAAATGAGAAACTTAAAGTTTAAATTCGCAACACACGTATTCTATTGTACTCAGCTAACGGCGCAGCGGGGCAATTCCCTTATTTTTAAGAACGTTCACATTCGCATCTCATTCGCTATCTGTAAAAAACCATCAATTTACCAAAATTTTTGACAAGTTTGACAGATTGCGACTTCAATGAGAACGTTTTTAACCGATTTCTTCAAAAAGGAGGAGGTTCTCAATTCGTCTGTAAGTTTTTTTTTTTTTTGTTTGCGAGGTGGTCCCATATAAATTTTATTAACTTTGCTTCCGTAATTTTTGAGTTAGCTTCAATAATTACGTATTTTTCCCAATTAGTCTATGTAGACTATATATTATTTGACTCCGTCACTGTTATTTACATAGCAGGTAGTGGTAATTGAGTTTGTGTGGGGTAGGTACCACAACTAAAAAGGGAAAAATAAAACTTTTAACAAAAAGAAAACAACCTACTTCCAAAAAAAACACAAAAAAAGTGAAAAATAACTTTAATTTCGGAAGTCCGTGTCTTTCCATTTCAATTTTCGTTATTTGCCACCGACTTACAAGTTATTTTTCACTTTTTTTTTTGTAATTTAAGTCACTCATCTGGTGGAGTGTTACTCAAGAATATCTTTATTTCTTCAACCCCTCTATTCGTTGCTAATTCTGCAACCTTTCGCATAACTTCTACCTGGAATGTGGCAATATTTCTACGGCGAGCGAAATGTAATTAATCAAAAAGTTTGCAGGATCCCCGCGCTGTCAGGAATGAGGTGACGTTCGCGCCTCCCGAATACTTTTTCGATTGTTGGAGGTGTGTTATTATACATTTTGTGTTCGTAATGGTTGTAAGGAAGTCTTATAAATTACAAGTTATAAATACGCTGAAATACTGGGAAGCGGCGTTGTTTAATTTCAGTGTTTGTTTTTGAAATTGGAGTTTTATGACAAAATGTGTTAATATATTTTGTCATTCGCAAGATAAGATTTTTACAAATGTGAATGGGGAATTAAAATTTGGGAGAAAATTAGATATAGTAGATGCGAAAAATGCAAATAAAGTTATACAGTATGTTATGTAACGAAGGGCGTCCCCGTTTACCTGCAATAATATAGGGGCTATACATATAAAAAAATAAAAAATAAAAGTTTTTTTATTTTTTTAATAAAAAAAACGAAACATTCTGTACACGCACACTTGTCTTTCTACGTTGAAATTGAAATACAAGTGTGCGTGTACAGAGTGTTTCTTTTACGTATCAATTTAATAGTTTTGTGAATATTACACTAATTATATTCTGGGTGGCATACCCGTAAACCAAAATACACGGTACAAGTACATTCCGCGGTAAATTTTATTTTTAATTTTAATTTTTTTCTTGCATTTATGGACCCTATACTTTTGTGGGTTAACGAGAACGGCCTTTGTTAGTTAATTATAGTGTATGTGCCAGTCGCATACAACTCGAGAAATGTCTTAAGATATTATAAGACTGACCCGCCTAACACCCTAACTGCACCACTTCATCTATCTTTCTAAGCCATTACAGATTTGCAACCCACATCATAAGGTATTAATCAACCCATACATTATGCGGGTTATTATGTACCCGTGACATTAATATTACGTCCTTTGTCCCACAAACAATGCTTCACGCTCAACAATTGATCAATGTTGACACGGAACGATTTACCTTCAAAATAAAGACGCAAAATCCCCGAAAAAGGGTCCAAAGGGAAAATAACAATAATACACCAAGCGGTCAATTGTTTACCCACCCTACGGAACCCTAAATTAATATCACTTCCGTCAACACGTGACGTGTAGGGTAAAAACGACAATTAGGTACGAACCGACGAGAATTGGAGCTTTCACCCTAAGGTTGGAAGAAAAATATTTTCTCGAATAATGGCAACCCTTTTTGTTAAGGAGCGTGTCGGGTTTATATTTAGGGAAGATGTAATGTGGAAATAAATATGCTGTGGGGCTAAAATAAGCTTCCCCGCCTTTTTTTCTAGACTCACAGAGGAATTCTCATTTTTCTCATTTCTGTGAAGATTGGTAAAAAGTGCTTCTGTGGAACGTGGAACAAAAGTCAATTCTATACATAATCACTACATATTATTATTATAAAACAATGTCCTCCGCCGCGTCTGTATGTCTGTCTGTTCGCGATAAACTCAAAAAATATTGCACCGATTTTCATGCAGTTTTCACCAATGGATAGAGTGGTTCTCGAGGAAGGTTTTAGTATATAATTTGTCAAGCATGTGAAGCCGCGGGCATCAGCTAGTATTGTACTATTTGAATTAAAATAGCACTAGGTGTCTGTCTGTGTGACCGCGTTGTACTTCTAAACTGCGCAACGGATTTTGATGCGGTGTTCACCATGAATTAGATTTTTTTTCGAATGGTTTGTGTGTAATGCATTAATATTAAAATTACAGTTTTTTTTTTTTAACTCGTTATTTTGTTAAGTCGTAAAAACCATGTGAAGCAGGGGCGAGTGTCGCTAGTATCTATATTATATAAAACTTTATCAAGATAGAAGGACCTCTCTGGTTGGAAAACCATAGAATAATGTGGTACCATGTAATACATCATCGTTTCAGCCGTAATAATAAAAAAAAAATCTAGTCATTTATTCAAACTAGGCTGAGAATTAGCACTTTTCGAACGTCTAAATTACATAAGACAGTCCCCCGAAACGCCCACCCTTCACCACTTCCTAGTGCTTTAGCTGGGAAGAAGAAGTGGCGCAACAAACTCCCCAGCAGCACAGCTGTCTGTTTAGATAGAAAAAATTGATTCTATACAATAGTATGCAAAATCATTCACATTACGGAACACAAAAACATAAATCTAATTATTAGCCAAATGTCAGCCAGCACACGCCATTATACCAACCAAAAAATTAATACGTCCACTGGACATAGGCCTCCCCCAAGCACCGCCACTTCGACCGGTTCTGAGATTCTCGTATCCAGCGGATTCCTGCAGCCTTCACAGGGTCATCGGTCCATCTTGTGGGGGGACTTACAACGCTACGTCTTCCGGTACGTGGTCGCCACTCCAGAACCAGTAAGAATTATTTTTTTATGTATATTATAAATAATATATTATAAAAAATAATTCTCCGCTCCGCCCAGAGCGGGAGAAGTCATTTGAAAATTTCCCACCCACAAAAAAAAAAGGCACTATGTTGGTACCTTATCGCAGTCATATAAAACGAATCTTTGAAATTTTCAATCAACTTAGCACAAAATACCTACATGAAATTCTCGAGATTTTTGTTACAGTATCCTTCTTGAAGCTTCACTCTCATGGGACCGGTAGAATTCCGAGTGTACCTGAATTCAAATGTGTATGTTATCCCAAGAGGTAGCCTGATGTGTATAGTGTTACATTTTGAATTGTTCCCGTTTTTCCTTATTGCAGGTACAATGCAGATATGGTGAGAGAAAGGTGAATACGTATTGGCCCACTAAACTGCAATTGTTGCTGTCTTTCTCTTCCAGATGGAAAATGAAAAAGTGATGGAAGAAAATTAGAGCTGTCAAACTAGGTTGAATTTTGCAGTGTCCTTTTTGACTTTATTGTGCCAGATACGTTTAGTGAAATATATAGATACATAAGCAAATACTTACAGGAATTACCGTTTTTTACTTTTATGGACACAAATCCACGGTCTGAGAAAAAACTACAGTACACAAGAAAAAACTAAGCTTGGAAGATTCTCGATACTGCCTAAATCTCTTTGTCTGTCTTGACACAAAATGACAAAATGGCCGACTTTTGTAGGCAACAAGCAAATGGCGACATTCCTTCAACTGAAGTTATTTAAGTTATTGCAAATGCGAACAATATTTAATTCAAAACTTGTCCCCCAAAAACATCATCTAATTCACGTGGAGTTCCGAAGAATGACAGGCGGGCAGAGAGCTCGGAGGGGGAGGAGGTGGAAAATTTTAAACTTGTCAAAATTACACAAGTTCGCGCAAGCTGTAGCGGGCGATATTCTGGAGAGGCGGAGCGATGCCGCTGTGATGACTTCTTAATCGATCTATGAAAAACTAGCTGCGCCCCGCGGTTTCATCCGCGTATGTCTCGATCCCGTGGGAATATCGGGATATAAATTATCCTATGTCCTATTCCAGGTCATCAGTCTAGCCCTGTGCCAAATTGCATCTAAATCCGGCCAGCCGTTTTAGCGTGAAAGCGTAACAAACAAACAAACAAACTCACTTTCGCATTTATAATATTAGTTAGAATTAGGATTAGGATTGTGATCCATTTTTTATATATTTTAATTTATTTTCTTTTACCGGTTTTTTTTTAAAAAAAAACCTCATTCTGACAAACCGACGACAGACCAAAAATCAAGTTCTGAACTCTAATTCTTCTTATGATAATTCCTATATTTTATTAAAAAACGAACGAAGAAAAACAGGCCTAGGGAAGCCATTAAAAATCACAATATTTGTGTTCCTATAAACCATTATATCTAAGCAAAACAATGGCCATCATAATTAAAACAACCTTATTAACTTTTTCTGAAGTAAAAATTACTTTAGATCAATAGATCTAAAGTAATATTTTAGTAATATTAGTAATATTTTAGTAATTTTTAGTAATATTTTTGAATAATTACTTCAGAAAAAGTAATAAGTAAGTAAGTTTAAAGTACACCTGTTACCCTATTGGGTAACAGGTGTACTTTGCACCCACCTCGATCCAACATGTTTTTATGTTTCAAATTATTCTACTTGACCAAGTGGGATGATATGTGATCAATGCTCATTCCAAGTGGGATGATATGTGATCAATGCTCATTCCAAGTGGGATGATATGTGATCAATGCTCATTCCAAGTGGGATGATATGTGATCAAGGCTCATTCCAAGTGGGATGATATGTGATCAAGGCTCATTCCAAGTGGGATGATATGTGATCAAGGCTCATTCCAAGTGGGATGATATGTGATCAAGGCTCATTCCTTCGTGTGTGCCAAGTTGATGGTAATAGACTCGCCCTCTATATCACATGGGACTTAGCATAATCGGCGTAATATGGGTATACTATCGGTACAGCTCTGCCCAACTCTTCGGGGAAATAAGGCGTGATGTTATGTTATTATTATTTGAAATTATAATTTTAATTATACAGTTTCTTTTAAAATTTAAAATTCTAATAAAATCCTACAGAATACGTCTTCAAGGCTCGTCACAATATCTAACGCGGATCCTGAACTCCGCGGCAACTTTTCACACGACACCTGCGGATGAATTTTAATTTCTTCTCTTGTTTTCAGCCTCCTATACCTTCCACGGTGGCTGATCTCGTAGCATTTAGACAACGATGAGTATAAAATCATCTATACTTAAATATTATGTAATATAGCATGCTACTTGGTCGTATAATGTAAGACCAAGTGTTATTCTAAGTCATCATAATCTGCCTAGCCTTTTCCCAACTATGTTGGGGTCAGCTTCCAGTCTTACCGGATGCAGCTGAATACCAGTATTTAACATGGAGCGACTGCCTATCTGACCTCCACAACCCAGTTACTGGGTAATATGATATCCCTTGGTAAGACTGGTTGTCAGACTTTCGGGCTTCTGACGATCCGTAACGACTGTCAAAGATCCACGAATAATAGCCAGGACCAACGGCTTAACGTACTTTCCAAGGCACGGACGGGTCTTGGTATGCAAAGATGGTCACCTATTTAGGGACCAACCGCGGCAAGCGTAGATTAACCTGACCGATCGACCTGGGGCTTAAAACGGTCACTTTAGCAGAATCATAATATGAACATATTATGAATCATCTTAAAATGTCACAAACTGACATTCATAATATGATCTGCGTGTAATTCATATTACGAAATAATTCATCTGTTTGACAGTTTTCTATGCAGATTCGTAAAATGGTCCACAAATTATGAATTGCTTTTAAGTCACATTAGAGGAATTGCTAATGACAGCTGGGATTCAGGAAATGAACTGCTTTTAGAGGAATTGCTAATGTGGCCGGTTTAGGACCCCAGTGCGGCTGTTATTACTTAGCCCTAAGCCCCATGTGACGCTAAGTGTCAAGCGATTTTATACCATGTGCAATTATGTAGTGCAATTAAAATTCAACTTAATCCAACTCTCATCTTAACTTAACTAATGATTACGGTACCTTACCTATGTTTTATAACAACCGACAGTCAACAGTGTCGGTGGCCTTTTTCTTGGCGAATATTTTTAGGTCCCTTGACCTGTTTATTCTAAAATGTGGGAGGTTTAAGCCTGCTTATTCCTTGGAGCCTTGATGTATTGCTTAGGTATTATTTCTGTAACAAAAATGGAAATGTTTCGTGCCAAGTTTTCTCGGAAAAGGTCTTGGAAGAAAGTAAATAATTATATTCATAACGTTATGATGTCAAACCCTTGTTTTTAGTTCACTGCCTGGCAGAATTATGTATGCGTGTAGCTTCAAATAGAGGACGAAATAGAAGACAAGGCTTTACTGTTATACAGCCTCTTCTCTGCAATAATAGGACAAATTAATTTAGTGAAAATATTTTTAATTTTATTGTGTTTAGAAACATGTGACAAAAGAACCGAGCGGTTTGATCGATCAGGTTAAGCTACGCTTGCCGCGGTCGGTTCGTGGATGGGTGACCAAATTTACAGACCAAGACACCTCCGTACCTTGGAAAGTACATTAAGCCGTTGGTCCTCAAGTTACGTACCAACGAACAGCTTTTCATTTTTATTTTTAAAGCTATAAAAATAATTAAATATTATCCATCTGATTTAATATTTTCCATACCGATACCGATATATAAATTATTTGATGTCGTGATATTTAATATCATTATATTTACCCAGAAAGAAAATAAACAAATATTCTTTCGAAAACAAATTCATGAGGGGATTTATATTAAGCGACGTTTAAATTAGGAGGGTAGGAAATATAAAACTTCGCGTTTAGAACGTGGTAGAGGTGGCCGGTCAACTTTCAAAGATTTAGCAAAAAAAAGAAGTAATAAAAAAAAAAATTGTTCAATTGGAGCATTAAAAATTGAAAATAGCACTAGCCTCCATATTATGATTCCCTGTGTCGTGGATTTATACGTACACTTGAACTGGTTACAAGAACCCCATTCAAATATTTATAACGTGTACCGATGCGTATTTTAAATTCTTAGTTGAGAGGACAAGGTTATTTAATAGAAATAATTTTTTTGGAAAATCTATCGCTAAAGTCAGGAATTTAACGGTAACTTTGTAAAAAAATCCGAATTAAAAAATGTGACGTTCAGTTTGACATTTCCTTTAATTCACTTAACAACATTTAAGTAATATTATTATTTAAAAAACATTTAAAAACATAAAAGAGTAGCCCATCGGTATCAGGCACAGGCTCCAAGCTACCAGTGGTCAGAGGCCCTAGACAAAGTGACATTCTTTCTATCAGCGATAACGATGATGAAAAAAGTAAAAATGTATGGAACTGACATAAGCTATCGTGTTTCTGGTGTAGGCCCCGCTCGCCCCTTGGATCTTGCCCCTAATTACCTAAGTGACCCACTCGCTCCTTTGAATATTAGATGGCTCCACTCGCCCCCAATTGTTAGTAGGTTAAAAGTACAGTCAGCACTCTAAGTAATAAATATTGTTTTCTTAAAACTTCAATCAAAACCTAACAAAAAGTACTAGGCTTGCATAGTATTACAACCATTAGTGTTATCGCAATATTAAGATTTGGATGAAAGGGACATATAAAAAGAGAAAGCATTCATAATATATTCGACTCTAATCCGATTTTCTCAACGGGTAACATATTTTACCAAACGTTTTTTTTAATAGACCTATGAAAAAGGTTCTGTTTGTTATTACTTATAGGTAAGCCAGGTAGCAAAAACTATCATGTCAGTCATGAGATGGTGAAATTACAGATAGAGTTATTAAAGTAATCAAACATAGTGTTATTCATAACGTGTGCATTTTTCTGTCTGATTGTACTTTTTTTGGTTAAATTTCAAAGGAAATGCCACAAGGGGCGAATCGGTACATCAAAACAATTATTTAAATGTCAATTTTCCACTCGCCCCTTCGTAAGCGGCGAGTCAGTACACCAAAATTATTAAAAAACCTCTTATTAAAAAACCCATCAAGCCTTTGATCCAGCTGCCTAACGATAGCCTCCTAAGATGTTGGTCGAGGCTCTTTTATTATTATTGTGTTTTTGGCAGCTCTAAACATTAATAGTCCCTATGCTCGGATGTAATAAATCGGTGTCTTGGTTTCGTAAATTTTTAAGGAGGCCTATTATAAATCATTCGTTTTTCATAACATTTTTTACGTCTACTTTTTGTAAGGCTTAGTTAAGTTTCGTATGCTAAAAGAACTTTCCGTGAAATTTTTCTTTTTACAGATTTTTTTTCCCTAAGTTTTCCTTTGTTTGCTTTGAGAGACGACGCATTGTGTTTCAGTCTAGATGTAATATTGTTGTGTTAGAGTCTTTGTAATCTAATATAAAGGAAAGTTTCTCTATACGTAAGAAAAGTACCTATTATATTCGTGTAAGTTGTTTGGGTCTACGAACAGAGCAGATTTTGCAGGTTTTGTAAGAGGTTCCATTTTTGTGGAAAATGTGAGTAAATGCGTCAGTGTGTTTATGTATTACACAACGTACAAAAAGACTCATCACAAAGCCGTCATCTACGCATTATGTACATCAAACTAAGTAACTTTGTGCAAAAATAATTGCTGGGAAAGGACTTTTATTACTGGTGTAAAAAGTCGCTGTTTACTGTTAAGTTCGCAATGTTACGCATGCAAAACATTTTGGGACTATTTAAAGGTAAGTAAGAATATTTAAACCTTATTGCGTAAAAAACATAACCTTTCCATGGCAGTCGGGTAAAAACATCAAAAGAATTTGGAACTTTGACCTTGAATATCTTCGTAACCAAAAGAAATGGTTCAGTACAATAAAAATATCAGAGTAACAGAAAGAACAAGTGATTCTTGGCTTCGTTAAGGGTATTTTTACCCCGATATAATTAAAGCGATAATTATTTATAACTTTAGTTGAACCAATGATATCATAGTAACAGATATGTAATAAACTCACAAAACAACCGAAAAAAGTGTTCCGCGCAGCAGCGGCAGCACACATACCCACTTTTCATTCATTTACATTTCACTACAAGTAAAAATTATAGAAAAGAGATGGCTTGATAAAAATAACAAGAAAAAAAGAGACAGCTAGTGTTGCTGCTTCAACTAAGCGTATAACTCGTCGCCATGCGTGTCGCAGACTTAGGTCAATACGTCCCAATTAGGACGTTTTTGAGTCTTCACGATTGCGCGGCGCGCTCACAATAGTGAACAAAATAACAGTTTTCTCTATAAAAACAAAGAACTCAACACCAGAGGTCAAGGCCTTTTCCCACAAAACAACAAACTTGAAACATTTGTTTTATCACTAGGACAATAAATAAGGGTTGTGCTCAGATTGATTGCGTTTTGAACAATTTATGAAGATAGAATGCTCGATACGGGTGACGACGATCCATCAAGGGTAGTGTTGCTACCTTGAATAATAATTTTAGTTGGGGAATGTTTTATTTTTGGAAATGAATGTGGGACAAAGTGAGGTGTCGAAAGAGAACAATATTATTTAGTAGGTATAATGTACTGAATAAAAACTTAAGATTGACCACAATTTTTAGTAACCTATTAAAATCTAGTTATTTGGATGTTACAATGGCATTTTGTGTTTCAGTTTGACTTTGACTTTGACATGTGAGATTAGACAGCAGATTTTCATTTTAAATCATCATCTGCCTAGCCTTTTCCCAGTAATATTGGGGTCGGCTTCCAGTCTAACCGGGTGCAGCTGAATACCAGTATTGTTGATGGAGAGACTGTTTTGAAAATGAAACTGTGTGTGCAGTTTCATTTTTAATGATAATTTATATTTGTTTTTGTAAATTGGTTCAAAAAAAAACTAGAGGAGTTCGGTGTTTTCTATCTGGCTACTCTGAGGAGAAGAAAGACCGAAAGAAACTCAGAGGTCACAGTCTCTTTCAAAGTCCAGACATAATCTTGATCAGGCCATAGAGGACCATGTAGATTAGCTGGCCAATTTCTAGGTCAAAGAATCAGCATTGCCATCCAACGTGGCAATGTTGCCAGCCTTTTGGGCACTTTTCCCACTGACAGCGATGCGGAAGAATTTTTTGACGCCCTATGAGCCTAGCAAATATAATTTTTTCCCTTTGTACATATTGCTAGACTTAGATTGTATATTTTATTTAAAATGTTAATAAAGCTTGTAGATTAGTCATTCATTTGTATCCCGCTAGATCTACTTTCTCCCTCTTTTTAAAATTGCGGACGCTTTTCACGTGCTTTCTATTTATTTATTTATTTATTTAACCATTTATGCACACACATATATATACAGATAAGAAGAAAAGAACAGAAAAATACGTACAAAGGCAATGCTTATTTCTACAGAAACAAATTCTCTTCTCTGTGTACATTGTTCTCACATGTATAATTTCAACATGAATGTTGTAACCAATTTTTTGGTATCAATTTTTTTATTTAAAAGAGTGTCCGTGGAATTTCTTGCCAGTTTTTCTCCATAGGTACCTACTTCGCTTTGCAATAGGCAACTAGCTTCATATTTCTGACTGACCGACTCCTTGACAAATCAAAAGTTACTGTAAATGGTTTAATTGAAATAAATGCTTTGAGTTTGAGTTTGAGTTTTTTTAAGCGTGAAATGAAAATACTACCACTTAATCAAATGATACTAGACTCAAAACCCAATATTTGGTGACATAAGTTACATTTAGGAGACGTCTTCAATAATGAAGTATATTATCAGGCAACAGAGATAACAGAATTATTCTAGGATGTAGGATCACTATCCTGATAACCGCCTGGCCGCTGAAGTACTGCCCTGTCACTGTCAAATTGTTACAGTGGCGGCATTTACAAACGCCACATGCAAACTACGCAACACACTGACGTCACGCAAAATTCTGCAGGCAGAGTTTACCGCGCGACTATCATATATACAATGTCCTGACATCAATCGTTGGGTAGATGACCCGTCTGGTCGGAGGGAACTCCACTACGGAGTATGGAGTATGAGTGTATTTACACCCTGTTCCTCATGCTTCTATACCACCATAGACATGCTGTTGAGTTTTTATACCCAATATTAACATTGATATCATATAAAACAAAGTCCTCCGCCGCGTCTGTCTGTCAGTCTCTCTGTCTATTTGCGATAAACTCAAAAACGACTACACCGAATTTCATGCTGTTTTCACCGATGGATAGAGTGGCTCTCGAGGAAGGTTTTCGTATACAATGTGGAGAAGACAATACAACAATAAATGAAAACACTGGCAATACTAATGCATAAGAGTATTATGGAACTATCAAATAAATCCTAGCATGGAAATTAAAAAAGTCATTTTTTCAAACAAACTAAATAGTAGTGATGGGCCGACTATGGGGTTTGCCGATCTTTGACTAGCTATCGTAACTAAACTATTGGATATATTTCATTATTTTTTTTAATGTAGACCAAGAACGTCATTAGATATACGGAGTTTTATTTTTTGTTGTATTGTCGTCTCCACCTTGTATAATAACCGACATCCACGTGGGCAAGGCCGCGGGCATCAGCTCGTAACTCTATAAAAAATAAAAAAACAAATTGTACTAGCCAGTCCAATTTGTTTTTTTTGTTTTTTATTTGTTATTTGATTGGTGCTCATCCAAGCACCAATCAAATAAAAAAATCAATAAAATGAAATCCAATCTTTATCAGTAAGATTGAACCGACGAAGCCCAGTAACGTTGTTTGTTTCATAAGATAAAGTCCAGTACGACATCGGATAATCCCAGTCGATCTAAAGTTTCTATATCAGAGGGATTTAGAAAACAAAACATATCGAATATCATTTGCTGTTTTATTTTACAGATAAAATATTCGAATTAGAATATTGGTTTACACGATCATGTAGATTTGTTTTGTTTTTCTTTTGCTGAGTAAGCAGGTTTTCATATTCTTCAATGCTGTTAGTCATAGATGTATTAATTTCATTTCATTTCATTTATTCATAACAATTTTTACTTTATGTCGAATATTAAAAATTTCACAATAAAAAAAAAGAAATACTAAAATTAAAGTAATAAAAACTAAAACCCAACTACGACTAAAAAGGTATAAACAAGACACCACAGAACAGATTACGTGTGACTCCGGATTTTTAATTTGTCTGTCTGTGGTGTCTTGTTTATACCTTTTTAGTCGTAGTTGGGTTTTAGTTTTTATTACTTTATTTTTTTTTTCTTTTGGGGTTATAATATATATGTTTTTGAAATGTGCTCATTAAGCCCTTTCATTTGATAGGTACCCAACATGGTACGATTAAACAATTTTTTTTTTTAGTTCCTGACTTTATGTTCTCCAGAGGGCGCCATTTTTAATTTAATGTGACGTCACATAGCCTATAACCAGCGGACGATCAAGACGCTTCCAACGATACCTCATTTGTCAAATTGTGATGAGTCGTTTAGAAGATATGAGGGAACAGATGAACATACATACATACATACCGGTCAAAATCATAACCCTCCTTTTTTCTTCGCCGTAGTCGGGTAAAAATAACTCTCCTTTTTCTTCGCCGTAGTCGGGTAAAAATTACATGCCAGTTAATTACGATGGGGGAGATTAATAATAATAAATAAATGTCATTTAAATATCCAGATTACCAATGTCACAAATAATTAAATATAGCTATGTCAGATGTTCAATGTCAATTATTTGCCTATAAGTCATGAATGTTTATTAATTATCATAAAAAACAATATCGGAGACATCGGGGGACACGGCAGTGCCCCCGCCAAGTCGAGCAAAACAAACACCATTCAGGACATTTTCGACCCCCTGTATCTTCGTAGTGGATAAAGCTAGAAGTAACGGGTAACGTAACGTTGTTAAGTCCTACAGCGTGGAGCGATGACCAGGTGAAGGCCGCGGGAATCCGTCGGATGCGAGAAGCACAGAACCGGTCGAAGTGGCGGTGCTTGGGGGAGGCCGATGATCAGCATTGGAGGTCTTTCGGCTGAAATGATGATGATGTCAGTCATGTCCAAGATAAAGAACTTAAACATTTTTATTAGGTAACCAATATTTAACCAGAAACCCTCATTTTACTAGTAACTACAATATTTTCATTTTTCCATTTTACTAGAGAGCAGTGATAGCCTCGTGGCCGCGACTTTCGAGTTGTAGGTCATAGATTCGAACCCAGACAGGTACTTTACTTTGTGTAAATTATTTCATCACCACTGCTCTCAAAATGGTGAGGGAGAACATTGTGAGGAAACCGGCATGTCCTAGAACCAACAAATTCGAAGACATGTGACACATTCAACCCGCACTGGGCCCGCGTGGTGGATTACGGCACTCCCTCTCGGCCTGGGTCCCAGCAGTAGGAACGTTATAAGCGGATTATGCATTATTTTCTATCGTCTTTCCTTCCTTCCGGATAATGCAAGTTCTAGTATAACTGGGTCATATAATGTGCCCGTCGATCCGTTATTGGATCCCATACAATGGTAGGCTTGCGGCTTTGTACTACTTCTAGCGAGTTTTGTAGTCCGTTCGTACGGAGCCTTATTATGAGGAACGATATTTTTGCAACTGGCGTGCGTATACGACCAGATTACGAACGTCACCGAAGCAAAAGGAGCGTTGGCGTTCTATAGTTTTTGCTTACCATTTGTTCTATAGTATTTCCCCATGGGAAGAAGGCGTGAGTTTATAAATTTTTGCGGTTTTTATTAACCAAATAAAATTCAAATTATTTATTTCAGATATAAGTACATCCATATAATGTTAGTAGTAGTATAACTTAGCCTAATGTTAGTATACAATTAAATTAAATTAAATTAATAATAATAAACACCCAGTGAACCATTGAACTGTTCGTCCAATGGTTCACGTGATTATTTGGATAAGTGTGTCTGAACACTTATCCACCTTTGTAAGAGGGGAGAGTCCCACCGGTCTGAGAACACATTCAGGATGCCATTGGAGGAGGAGCGCATACGCGCCATCATGGAAGCGCATCGCTTTCGCATAATCGCGGCGAAAAATGAATAAAAACATGAATGTAGGCATTAGGTACACACACATACATAGGCAATAATCTATAAAGATAATAATAATAACGCGGGCGAAACCGGTGGTGGAAGCTAGTATTTTATATAGATCGATTCCCTATCTGACCTCCACAACACAAACTTACATGATACTTAGTTATATTTCACCATCAAAGAACTTCAAATTAAATTCAATCATAGCATAGCAACAAGAACGGCAACTCAAACTCAAATTCTTTATTGCATTCATGTGTACATCAGCTGTTACAAGATATAAAGCAAGATCCAACATGAAACCCGGTTAGGGCACGGCAACATAAAATACTGAATAAAACAAGCATCCAGTGAAACTCTATCAAAACTGGTAGTACTGAGATACAAAAACAATTACGGGAAACGAACGAACGCTTAAAAATAAAACCTACCGATATTAACCGATAATTTTACGTTAATTTTAAATAACATAACATCGCACCTGTGTTTTTCACAGGGTTAGGCAGAGGTGTACCTACCCATAGCAAACCGACATTTTGCCGGTTATGTTTAAGTCCCATGTAACAGGGGGCGAGCTTATTGCCATCAACAGGGTACCTATCCAAGTCACAAACACTACAGCTAAGCTGTTCCAGGGTTGGATTCGGAGGTAGGGCAAAATGTTATTGGATTTTTCCATCCGAAATCTCTCAGTAGCAGTCCGGAGTCTGGATTTCTGCTCGGATAATGGCAATAGGCTACTGCCTAACAATTCGAGGAATATAGGTAGGTACTGGCGGCTCTCAAGCCTCGAATAGTTCAGGTAATTGCTTTTTACGATGAAAATAATAGTATTAAAAAAAAACATAAGACCTGTTTTATAGTGAGTTCAGTTATTAAGCAAAGTTTCAGGAACTAATTTGAAGTATTTTTGAAAACCAGCGGTTTATAGTTCGGTTTAGAAGTAACTTTGTATTTTTTTTTTCTATAGAGATTTTTTTTAAATAATCATTTCTAAAACCTAGCGTCAATCCTCAAATTTAACATATTATATTTATTTCAAAATTAATGCTGCAGTATTTTCGGCATAACGGAGGATCATTCTAAGCAATTCAAGTTAGGATAGGGCCTTAACACACTTTGTTATCAATGTTTTATCTCTGCATCACCGTAAGGTAGACTGGTAGAAAATGCCTAAGGCATTAGGTCCGCCTTTGTACGGTTATTTTTACTTGTGCACAAAGTTTGTGCATAATTTAAAATTATCGTAAAATTATCGGTTTCATCCTAATATCCTCCCTCTTGTAATAGGATTTTGATATTGTGACCGTGGACAGCAAGGGTCGCATTGAATTAGGTGCCTTTCACGGAGGCTTTGCTCCGGGGTAACTATATTTTGCTTTTGCCTGCATTTACGGAGAGATTTTAGAGAATATTGCCTGATGCGACAAGGTTTCGATTTTCGGCCTCGCTATTGTATGGAGAGGTGCAGGAGTAAGCTTTTATTGTTATATAGGTAGTTCTGACCAGTACCAGCTCAAAGATTTCTAAGGATCTCTCATCTTAATATACAGTACTAGCTTCGTAGTTAGTATGTCGGTAAAAAGTAGCGTATATCCTTCCCCGGGATGAATTTTCCAAAATCCCTGTTATACATTATTACCCTATACTAACATTGATTTTTGAGTTAATTAAACCGTGCGTTAAAATTCTTCTATACAACCTTTGACACACCCCTATTCCCGTTTAGGAAAAGTTTGTCATTTTTAGTTTTGCTATACTACTCATAGCAAAACTAAAAATGACAAACTTTATAATTTACTTAGATACGTACCCATTCGTGCCAAGTTTCAAGTCTATTAACTCAAGGAATAATATTTTTCATACAAACGACTTCCCCCATTTCACCCTCTTAGGGGTTTCATTTCGAAAAATCGTTTCTTAGTAGAAACTTACTCTTCATAATGAACACACCCTCCAAATTTCATGTCTCTAGGACCAGCGGTTTAGGCTGTGCGTTGATATCTCAGTCACCCTAGCCTTTTATATATACAACGTTATTTTTTCTTTATGCTAAACCCGAAAAGGGGTCATTGTACTCATCATTTTGAACAACTTTTACTATGGAACCAACATTGAAATCGCGAAAAAATAATCAGCTGTTCCATACATTTTGTCGATTTAAGTGAACACAAATGTAGGGAACAGCTGATTTTTTTTTAGATAACCGAAAGTCTGAATATTATACTGAAGGAGATGAAACATGGTGAGTTGTTATTGTGTTGCTTCGAAGAAACAATTACCTAAGTCGAAGCTGACTGCCCTGCAACCCAATTGCTTAAGGTCCTACCCTACCTCAAATTTTATCTCGCTCGCAACATACTACTCGCAGCCTGAGTGAGAGCGAGATGGAGTGGGGTAGGTACTGGCGGCTCTCAAGCCTAGTTCAGGTAATTGCTTTTTACAATGAAAATAATGGTAAAAAAAAAAACATAAGACCTGTTTTATAGTGAGTTCAGTTATTATGCAAAGTTTCATGAACTAATTTTAAGTCTTTTTTGAAAACCAGCGGTATATAGTTCGGTTTAGAAGTAACTTTGGATTTTCTTTTTCTATAGAGATTTTTTTTTAATAATCATTTCTAAAACCTAGCGTCAATCCTCAACTTGAACATAAGAGGATCATTCTAAGCAATTTAAGTTAGGATAGGGCCTTAACACACTTTGTTATCAATGTTTTATCTCTGCATCACCCTAAGGTAGACTGGTAAAAAATGCCTAAGGCATTAAGTCCGCCTTTGTACGGTTATTTTTACTTGTGCACAAAGTTTGAATAAAAAAAACTATTTTCAACTCGACCCTCCAGGTACCACCACATAAATACACCACATAATTGCGTTTAAGCTCGTTCGAGGGCTACCATCGAGCGGGATCCAATAAGAATCCAGTCTAGACCCTCTAATAAAACTAGGCTTACTTTGTTTACCGCTCTAACTCAGTTTGTGAGACTAAAAGCCTTTAGTTTCGTTGTAAAGTGTTTCTTCATAACGGTCATCATCGTCTGCCTAGCCTCTATTTTGGGGTCGGCTTACAGTCTAACCAGCTGAATACCAGTATTTTACATGGAGCGACCGCCTATCTGAGGGCCTAGACAAGTGACAATCGCTTTGAAAGCGTTTCGTATTTCTACGACTTTCAACTGAATTGAGATATAAACTTTTGGATAGCTTAAGTCAGTCCGATACATTTTTGCCTTTTCCTGCATCGTTATCGCTGATAGAATGTCACTTTATCTAGGGCCTCTGACCTCCACAACCCAAATACTGGGTAATATGATACTCCTTTGGTAAGACTGGTTGTCAGACTTTCGGGATTCTGACGACCCGTAACGACTGCCAAAGATCCATGAATGACAGCCGGGAACAACGGCTTAACGTGCTTTCCAAGACACGAGGGGTCTTGGTATGTAAAGATGGTCCACGTAGAAGATGATGTGGGAAATATATGATATAGGTAAATCAAGTTTTTATTTAATAAGTCGACAGTTGCACAACTGCAATAATAATAATGTTTCTGCCTCGTAGACACTAAACTCCAAAAGATTCTAACATACTATTTTCTGTCTTTGGGACCTAAAAAATACGTGGTTGTCAAAAACGCACCAAAATTTTTGGAAAAGGAAATAATATCAATCGATGCGCTTGGGATCACATCAATTCATTTATCAGCGAGGGTTACACCGTCACTGTTATTTTTTAATCACCGCGCAAACGCATCAACAACACCCCATCACAATACCTACCCCGAAAAACTTTCTAATCAAATTTTAATACTATCTTTCCCCCTGAAACAAAGGGTTTCTATCGAAATTTATCTTCTAGCCTAAACAATCGTGGTATAAATCCTGTAATCTATTTGTAGGCGCCTGCCGCGTAAGGCTTAGGTGGAGCGACGAATGAGAGAGGGGAAGGCTTAATTGAAACTTAGTCGCGGATAGGGTAGATACGCTGGTTTAATACACGAACTGGTCCGCGCAATTCTGGAAAAACAAAAGAACTTTGGCATGAGTAGAAAAGCAGAATGTATGAGTAGAAAAATTGTCCTTTTGTTTTATATTTACTGAGGGCATAGACAAGTGACAATCGCTTCGAAAGCGTTTCGTATTTCTACAACGACTTTCAACAGGATTGACATATGCTTTTCGATAGCTTATGTCAGTCCTATACATTTTTGCCTTTTCCATCATCGTTATCGCTGATATAATGTCACTTTGTCTAGGTAGAGGACCTAGACAAGTGACCTTTTAGTTTTTTAGTTAATTCAGTATAATAATTTAACCCAATGTATATATGTTATCATATAATAATAAAATATCATTTTAGGCTTTATAAAAACCAGAAAAAATATAAATATCTAAGCAAATAGACACAATAGACTACGTCAATTTTCCAAGTTATAGACATTTTATACAACTGTCAAAGAATGACAGTTATGATTATTTTTAACATTCGGACAATGTTCCGTTGGTAGTTTGAGTTAATGTGCTTAAAATGCACACCGGTTTCGAATGCCGTACGGAACAGTGGAAGGTGAGCACAAGTAAAAAAAAAAACCCAATTTTTGACAAGAGAACAGTTAAAATAGCTTTCGAATAACCACGATACGTAGTACTGTACGATATGTAGTGACCTGAGGCTCAATTTCCAAGTAATTGTTGGTCTGTTCCGTAATCACCAATATCTATTAACTTTAGTAACAAATATTTTAGTCAACTATCCAAACGTCAAAGCATTTTTTTTCAATGATTTCTTTAACATTTTTCGATACAATTCAAAATAAAAATATAATAATACTCAGACAATTTTTTTTTATGTTGGTATTTTGTTATTTTTAAATATTATAATATTTAAAAAATATATAATATATACATTCTATAAACTTCTTATACTAAATTAATAAACTTAGCTACATTAGATTGTAATAAAAATACTTTCACTTATTATCCGAAATAATTTCGAAGCGTGGTAACCTCAGCGCAAAGGGAGTGGTTGTGTCGACAAGTTATTTCGGGAATTAACGTACTTGTACACCCCTGTGTAACGCGCTGGTCCTGGTTGTTGAGGACCCCGGACTGAACACTTTGCTTTCACTGAGTTTCTAATAAAATTGCCTTAAATCGATTATTGTGAAGTTGAATTTAGGAACGTGAGGAGTAACGTTTTGATTCGAAATATTTTTTTATAAATATTTTCAAAGCATGGTGGGGGATGGTGGGCCCAGCACGGCCAGCCACTAAGTGTGAATTACTTAAAAGAGCAAATAACACTAAACCTTTTTTATTATCAGACCATCAAAATCTATCCCAGAGGAACCAATCTACGTGCATTTAAAGTATTTTCTCTGTCCGCGGCTTAGCTCAGAGCCTGTTAGTACTATTAGTCTAGTATTAGTAGCCTGTTAGTATTATTAGACTCGCGACAATCTAAGAAGTCCGTTTTGACAGTTATAAAACTGCTTTGTGAAGCGATGAAAAACAAAAATAGTTTCTTATAAACTGATTCTCAAGACATATTGATTGAACATACTTAGAGAGTTTGTAATCGAAGACTTATCTACATTCCTTAAAACTGATTCTCAAGGCTTAACGCTTTATTACATGTACGAGAACAAAACGTCAAAACGGACTTCTTAGAATGTCACGAGTGTAGTCTGAAGAAAATCTTAGGGTACCGTTGCTCGGGGCGTAACTCCGCTGCCGCGAGAAATCGCGGCACAGCGGACAGAGCTCGGGCAGGATCTCATGGCGGCATGGAGAGTGCGATTGTCGCAACCCAGTGCTGGGCACGCCACAATTGCGGCGATAAGTCCCCTCTTTGAGGAGTGGCTGGAGAGGTGCCACGGCGTCCTCACCTTCCGCCTGACGCAGGCAGCTTCGGGAGGTACCTGTGTAGGATTAGGCGGGAGGAAACGCCCGGGTGTCACCATTGTGCGGATCGTCCGGAGGACACGGTGGAGCATACGGTGGAGGTGTGCCCTGCTTGGGCGGAGCACCGCCGTGTCCTCGTGGAGGCGATTGGCGGCACTGACCTCTCGCGTCCGGCCCTGGTCCAGGCCATGGTACGGAGCGAGAGGGCATGGGAGGCGGTCACCTCCTTCTGCGAAGCCGTGATGCTCGCGAAGGAGGAGGCGGAACGCGTGAGGGAGAGGCAAAGCTTGCGCCCTCACGCCCCTAACCGCCGCCGATGGAGACACCCTGGGCGTCGGGAATCCCAGGCGGATTCCCGGCCACCATAGGCGCGGGCTTGTGGACGGCGAGCAATGGGTAGCTCGCCGTCCGATAAGGACCAGACCCGGGTCGATGGCGCGTCGTGTTCCACGCGCGCCTCAAAGAGATATCAGCACACCTGACGGGGTCCGTTAAGAGTCTGATACGCCCTTCCGCTCCGCAAAGAGCGGGAGAAGTAATATGACGATTTCCCACCCAAAAAAAAAAAAAAAACGGTACCGTCGAAGATTTTTGCGATGCGTTGCGAATTCGCAGTTATGTGTTCCCTTAGTAGTTACCTAAAGAATAAATACGTAAGTAACCTAAAGCCAAATAACCTAACCTACCTAGTACTGGGTACGATGCCCAGGTCGGGCAAAGTGTTATTGGGTAACCATTAGGAATTTTTCAGAAGCAGCCCGGGTCCTGGATTTGTGCCCGGTTGATGACAAATAGCCTCGCCTCCTTTTACGTGGGACTTAATCATAAATGGCGAAATGTGGTGTACTATTGGTACACCTCTGCCTAACCCTTCAGGTATTACAGGCATGATGGTATGGTATGTTATGTTTCCTACCTACATCATTTCTGTGGCTATAGAAGTAAAAATTAGATTTATTTATCTAAACAAACTTATTTTATTAACGTTTTTCCCTGCCGATAAAATCAATCTTGTGCAATGTGCAAAAAGAATAATAGTGTACGGTCCGTAGTCGGCATGAATCGTTATGCATAACGATTCATGCCGACTACGGACAGTACACAATTTTTTTTTTTTTTGTGCTTGGGAAATCATCAAATGACTTCTCCCGCTCTGGGCGGAGCGGAAGGGCGTGTCAGATGTTTACTGAGGGTCCCGGTATCTCTTTCGGACTATCCCGCAACTCTGGCATGTTATTTTCCACACTTGGCATTGGATGGGCGACAGCAGCATTTGATTCTTTTAGTCGAATTACTCCCATTTTGGTACAATACAAGTTTTATTTATTAGAGGCAGGCCTAAGAAACTGGCATGAAGATTTGTAGGCCGTCGTTCCTGACGGATTGGCCCGAGAAGACAAAACACAAAGAAACCGTACCCAGTGCGTGGTCCGATACGCACTTGGCCGGTTTTTTGCCGTAATTACAAATCCACAGCCACGTTCTCTCCCATTCGTCCACAGTTATCCAAACCCAATTATGATCGTAGTCGATCACAGCAGATCTAACAAGTCGACCTACTAGTCATCCAACTTGTTGGCCAACAGATCTTCGGAACTCACTTCCGAATTCAGTCAACAAATACCTATTTGCTGACGCTTTGCGAAGTTTGTCATTTTGTACATGAGGGGTGGGGAGTTCCACTTATGTCTTCTCATTTGACCGGAAAAAACATCAAACCTATATAATCAGCCAAGCAATATCTTCTAGATTTGTTGTATAAATAGTTATTCGCACTGTACTAAATATGAACATGTGCAAAGATAAAATACAAGAAAAAAAAGGATTTTATTTTTTATCACATTGGCTATGATTTTTAACCCCCGACGGAAAAAGAGGGGTGTTATATGTTTAACGTGTGTATCTGTGTGTCTGTCTGCGTCATCGTAGCTGCCAAACGGCTGAACCGATGTTGATTTTTTTGGTTTTGATTGAAACGTGACGTTATCAAGAATCCTTAGCAATAAAAAAAAAATCGTTTATTAGATACTTTGTTTTTGTCGGCGGTTTAAAAACAAATTAATTTAAGGGTAAACTTTTTGTAAACTAGGACATCAATCAGATGGATGTTTTTTATAAGAATAAAAATACAAGAAAGCCTCATGGAATTTTCTTCCTATAACAATTCCATCCTAATTAAGCAATTTAACACCACTGTTACATAACAATAAGTTCTCGCCGAAAATTAGCCGATTTGTAGTAATGACGTCATTTAGCCGATCGCGGTGAACGGCTAATACCTGTCGATAGCCGATGGGGATGTTAACCGACGATTACCTTTTGTTTATTGCGTTGAATCGACTTTTTTTGGGGACTATGGACTGATAAGGAGATAGCTAGAGGTTCAGTGGAGTTATTCGGGAGGCAATCTTAAAAAAAATTGTCAGTGAGAAAATTTAATGGTGTTGCATGTTCTATTTTTGCTTTCTAATAAGATACAGAGAAAATAATGATAACTTTTTATTTCTAGTAGCCTTAAAAAGTTGGAGGTAAGAGGTAACTTGCTTCAGGAAGGATTACCATAATATTATAAGTACCTAGATATTTGTCTTTGACATTTCTCGGGACCCTGGAGTCCCGGACCTTTGTAAGGCGTACGAGGGGCCGAAGCCAATGCGCAGACGCCCGTTAGACGTTTTTAATGAAATTACATTGTTATGAAATCAAAATCAAAAGTCATTTATTCAAACTAGGCTGAGAATCAGCACTTTTCGAATGTCAAAATTACATAAGACAGTCCCCCAAAACGCCCACCCTTCACCACTTCTTAGTGCTTTAGCTGGGAAGAAGAAGTGGCACAACAAACTCCCTAGCAGTAAAGTATGTGACTTGATACGATAGAACAGAAGAGTAAGTTCCAAGAAATTAAGGGACATAAATTACAATCATGATGGCAATTAAGCTTATGACAGCATACAATCATATTGTCTTTTTATCCACTATCGTAGTCAGAGTAGATTTTTTTTTGTTTGCTGAACAACAAAATTCCAAAGATATATTAACTTAAGAGGGCCCAATATGAACCCACCAGCGGGTATACATCGAAGCAACCGGGGGCGTAGCGAAGGCGCACAAACTCTATTAATTATATTACGCGCTGTCACAGACTCACAGTTTGTGCAACTACGTACGTCACGACTCTACAGTTATGAGGTGGGTAGAACTTCAGCGTAGCATCTAATTTACTCTACCTGTCGTGAATTAGTATAACGTAAAAGCATAAGATAGGTGGAAAGAATTAAGTTGTTCGTATGCCACGTTTTTGTAAATTCAAAAAAAAAAAAATTGGCTCGTTTTACAGAAAATAATAGAGAGTTGAAAGGAATGCGGCAAAAAAAACTTGCTTAAAGAATAATTATGAACTTATTGAATTTTATCTTGGGTGCACCAGATTAACCGTTTCCTGGCATAAAATCGTAAGAAAAATTTAATAAGCACTAAGGTAACATTATATTGACATTATCCGTACGTTCACATCTATACTTAGGTACCTACCTAATAATTAGAAATGCGAAAGTCACTTAATGTAAAGTAACTAAATGTATTTGGATGGAATTTGGCACACGGATAGATACAGCCTACGTTAGGACATATTGTACTTTTTATCCCGGTAGTATGTTCCCGTGGAATTTGCGACATCATCGCGAGCGAACCCGCGGCAAAACTAGTGTACGTATAATAATTTAAAAATAAAGTTGACTCTGGCTTTGTTCAAAATGTAATCTTTTGTCCAACTTCTTACAATACCAGGAAAGCTAAATTCAATCAAATACTTCCTCTAGCTAATTTAAAATTTCGATTAAGAACAATAATAATTTTCACAATAGATTTCCTCCGCACAAGGAAAGGTTCAATGAATTATTATTAGCTTCATTTATCCAAACCCTTTCTATTTGGCACCGAGCCAATATTATTATAATGAAACATGAAAGGTTCAGGAAACCATTTCGTCACTTTCATATAAAATTATTGTTAAGGGTTTGTTTCATTGAGTGATCACAAAATGAAGATTTTTCCTTTATTTAAGCGATTTTTATTTTTATTTACTTAAGGTGGATGCGTATTTGAATTTCGCGGGATACCTACCATTGCGGATGCACATAAAGTCCTTATGGTACGTCGTAACATCGGGATACAATCCTGTATGCCAACTATAATTTAAAATACCATTGCAATTTTACTGCGTCCGCCGCCCAGGGCCATAATTTGAAAAGTATCGTGTGTCTGTTATTACACTTGCACCCATACCTTTCCTATCATAAATGAGTGTTAGGAAAGGTACGTGTGCAACACTCATTTATTCCCATACGTTGCACCCACGGCCCACGCCCTCTCGCTGAAAGAAGGCCTGTGACAGAAGACATTATAGGCTGATTATGCATACTTTTCGAACCAGAACCGAAGCAATAGATTAGCAATATCCTTCAAAATGATTGTGATTGATCGTGGGTTACGAAATTAAGGTACAGGATAAAATTAATTTTGGGAAGGGCACAGTTTATTTGCTTAATCGTTGCGTGGTCTGAAAAGTATAACATAAAAATTATTCTTTCACAAAAAACCTCTAATAAAAGTTAAGGAATCGACTACTCGCTAATGATGTTCTAACAGTTTGTGTTACTAAAAATTTTTTTGTTTATTCAGGTTACTTTCAAAATCCACAACCCAGTCTTGATTTTTCATCGGCCACTTTCTTCATGCCTTTTATAAGCATTATAAACATTTCCTTTTATTGTTTATTTCAAAGACAAAACGAGAAACTGTCAGCCATCTTGTTTTCAATAAAACTCTATCAACAATTGTATTTTTTTTACAAAATGGTCTTAACCCAAACCCTAGGCGAGCCTAACCTAAATATTCCAATTCAATTTCAACGCGTAACGTTCACAGAACACCAATACTTATTTAATTAAAGCTTGTTCATTGTTTCGCCCCAAACTGATACAAAACTTCTCGTTTAATTAGTAAAACGTTTTAAATAACTCAAAGTCATCTAGCAAAGTCGATAAACAGTTGAAATTGAACATTCTTTACTTATCTTGTATCTTTTAAAGGGAAGTTTAACCGGTGCCTTTAAAGGTTTACATCGTAGAGCCTGCAGGATACCTTTCAGATTGGACGCTGTCTTATTACGTCCCAAATACACGAACTTATGTATGGGGGAGCTCGTGGCTAAGTAATAACAGCCGCACAGGTCGATTTATCAGGTAAAGCTACGCTTTCCGGGGTTGGTCCGTAGATGGGTGACCATCTTTACTTACCAAGACCCCTCCGTGCCTCGGAAAGCACATTAAGCCGTTGGTCCCGACTGTTATTTGTAGATCATTGACAGTTGTTACGGGTCGTCAGAAGCCCGAAAGTCTGGCAACCAGTCTTACCAAGGGGTATTGTGTTACCCAGTTACTGGGTTGTAGAGGGCAGATAGGTAGTCGCTCCATTTAAAATACTGGTATTCGGCTGCATCCAGTTAGACTGGAAGCCGACCCCAACATAGTTGGGAAAAGGCTAGGCAGATGATCAGGTACACACAAACCTTGACAAACACAAACCCGACAATAATTATTTTAATTATCAAAAATCATTGGGCTATAACATTTTATCAAATGTGTAGCCACAAAATATAATGAAACGTTGGGTAAGTACCCAATGGGCAATTTGTGTTCCTTAAGCTTGAATTTCTCTTACGCTGATGTCGGTCGCGTACGTCGGTCGCGCGTGCGTATATACATTGTGTTCTATATACCATACTGCAACGCTGACGTCCGCGGCGCGTACTACGTTGCTACGTGTACGCGGCCGACCGTACGCGACCGACATCAGCGTAATAGATTCAAGATCATGAACAAATAAAACAGTCCGATTTGTTAATTATGACAATCGGTTCACACAGGATACCAAGATATCCGTCTATAACAAAATCCTCAGGCAAATCAAATAAAACCTTATATCCTGCTGCCTCTTTAAACCTAGAAATGCGTGAAGACACGGAGGTGGCACGTGAGGGTATATCGCGCGACACTCAAGACACAAATGTCGACCAAGTGATTTCCGATCCAGCCCACAAGGAACTCATGGATCTATAAAAGAACTGGAATGTCCATGTCATTTTTCTTTAAATGAAGAAAAACCTATCGCATTGTCTGATGGCATTATCTAACATTTCAAATGAATAAAGTCAATATTTTGTCCACTGCTTCAGAAGTAACTGAAGCAAAATAAGTATTTAATAAATGCGGAGTAAGGTTACAACCAGTATAACCATTAGATTATCCATACATTTGCCCTAGGTTTAGTGTTGGCATAACTCTACGAAAGAGTTTAGAGTGGTGTAATGTGATAATCTAAAATGAGAATGCAACAATATTCATTTGCGATTTAGAATGTCGAGTAGATGAATTTTTCAAACAAATAGAGTAATGGGAATTCTCCTCAAAAACTTTCGGATTGTGGTTACCTACGTACATTATTGGGCTGCAAAGTCAAAACTCAAAGTCAAATAATTTATTTCAAAGACCCTAAAAGACACTTTTGAATGCCAAAAACAAAGAAATAGAATTGATTCTAGTTGACCCTTTCAAAAGGTAGTTTCGCTCGGTGCGGCAACACGTCGTGTTCTGGTTTGCAATTGGTCAATCGTCATCCTGAGGTTGAGTCATGAAACACGTGTCGATTTCTTACAGGGTTTTTTATGACTCTTGAAGAATGTCTAAACGGAATAGGTTACTATAAATATATCTACGTCTATTGTATTTTAAAATAAGGAATCATTCCGTTCTGTCTAAAACCTCTTTACTCTTGTCCCATCCAGTATCACTACCTCCACCAAGCACTTTTGTCTCCCACTGCGGTTCACTCCGCTCACTTCGCTCGATCGAGCGCTTATTCGCGATTACGCTCGTCTCACCGCTCAGCAGGTGATCGCTCGAAAAAATACGCCATGATAACCCTCGTTTGGAATCTCTTGTGGTAAGCAATTCCGGAGATTCGGAAAGATAAAGACATGAAGGAATAGTTTCAGGATTGGGGAAGGAATAAATATACTGTTTATAGACACTTACTACAGGTTATCCTAGTACAGGCATCATTACTTTATAATACCTAAATTATTTCTAAGCTTTGCCTACACTGTATTTTACCAACTATTATTTTTGAATAAACTTTATTATTTATTATTACTTAAGAGGTTTAGGCGTATTTTAGGAGATACCAAAAGTTTTCTTGCATGTTTCTAAAATCTGAGGTCTGGCGCACAAGAGGGTCAAATTAAATTAGTTAGCAAAATCAGTTTTATTAGGGTTCCGTATCTCAAATGGAAAAAAACGGAACACTTATAGGATCACTTCTTTGTCCGTCTGTCTGTGAGTCTGTCAATGACCTTTTTCTCAGGAACGCGTGGAGATATTAAATTTAAAATTATTTTCAAACTAGCGACCTCCTGCTTCGCACGGTTTTTTCGGCTTGATAGAACATCGAGATTTCTTAGTTGTGTTACTTTAATATTCACGTAATATACACACACACATAAACCTTCTGAAATTCTCTAAACGATGGTGCGCAACGCGGACGTACAGACAATCACGAAAAGCGACTTTAATTTATAATATGTATAGATACGAGGGTCATGGCCGATTTTATTTTTTTAAATCATGTTAAGATGCCTATCACGATCACGCGAGCACAGTTTTGCTAGTTAATTTAATTTCTCCTTGTGTATTTATCCAGTCTTGCTACCAACTTTACAGATTGGGTATTCCCTTGATCACAACATCATAAAAGTACTGCAACCTCACAAAGAAACAATTTTGGTGACGTAGGTGATTTTTGTCCATAAATTGGTCGTAACATCGTATGGCTACCGTTACCGAACGTAATGTAACTTTTATAAACTAAATGGCGTAGTCATTCACCCAAAAAGGCCCAACAAATATTTAAAACCACAAAAGGAAAGTCCGAATTTACATATTAATAATTATTCAAACAAAAAACTCTACTGAAGTGAACTCGAATCAAAGCCATCTGTCCAAATTCCGTAGTTGAGCATTGAAATAAAATATCATAGGGATGGGCTCAGACCGGTTAAATTAACTGAAACAGTACGAATTTATCCGAATTAGACGCACTTCGGATACGCTGAGGACCGTGCACTTGACTACTGAATACGATTTGGGTTAAGGATTTTTACAGGCGAAGCGTTTCATACGGCTCCGTGTATTTCAAATCTTTTGAAGTAGGCAATTTTTCTTGCTTGATATTTTAAAGACAAGTTTGTTGTTATTGCGTTTCTTTTAAGAGTGCTTCTTAAAATGCGATAATTATATTTATTCTACATCCGGGACTAAAAACCGGCGTCGCTGAGTCAATTCAATGCCATTTTTTCCTAAGTCTAATGTAGTGCAAAGAATTTTAAAGAGACTGCTTTGTCCTTTGAGGTGTTCTCTGCTTTAAAAGTACATGTTGCTATTAAACTAAGTAAGTAGGTAAGAAACGCTGCACTTACAATGCCTCACGTACAGCGACCCTAAACGAAAAATTCCGCTTTCATCCGGTGGAAACCGCTTCGGAAAGCGGTGCGGTTCATAAAAAGGACTATATCCAATTTGTAGGATCCGACTAAGCGTGGCCGGACACTGTGGTACATTTAAATTAGAGAACGGAGATTTGCTTTACGAAATACTGAAAATATTCAGGGATCCTTTCTTTGATGATCGTCGGAATTAATTTAAAAATTCAATAGTTGATTCTCGTTCATTTACTTAAATACCTTTTCTGTATAAAAAGGTGATTTAAATCATAAACATTTTAACCTCTAAGCTACCACCCTACCCTAAAAAATAACAAACTAAAGTTATTTAAAGAAAAATCACAAACATTTTCACATCTTCTCTATATAAATATAATAATACCTACATAGCCACTTTTCAAGACACTGTTAGAAATAGACACAACAAGAACTCCACAATTTCAATTAAACCAGTCTTCCTCCCCTATCAAGATATTAGAAACATCAACACTTTGACCAGATTCCATTAACATACCCGGCTCTCGACCCCCATATTCCTTTATTAAGAAATCCCGTAAGCAAATAGGTGTTACCGGATGCAAATGACGCGACAATGCAATAATCTATTCGTTACGAGTGGGACTCGGAAAGTTGGGATACGCACTCGGGTTTGTAACAGCTGCGGTTCGGATAGATTCGGATATTTTATTGGACATAATTATAAGTTTTGGTTGTTCAAAAATAAAGCCGTTAGTTTAACAGTTATACGCCCACAGTCCACGCGTGACTGCTAGTCCAAGCCTGACTTATGTGAGCGGAGAGACGGGTGAGGTAGACAAAAGCAGAGCTACCTCAGTTTGCCAATTTTGTCAATGGCGCCCTCCCCCGTCTCACCGCTCGCATACGTCAGGCGGTGACTTGCAGTCGCGCGCGGATTGTAGTAAGTGACTAGTACACGTTGTTCACTTCTGTAGTAACTTAAATGCAGTGAGTGGTCCATTTCCAAAAATATACATAAATTAAGACGAACCTAACGACACCACGTATGTTAAAATCCAGCAAGCCGTTTAGGCTATAGAGCATGCCAAAGAAATAGACATACATACATACAAACATACATACAAACTTACATCGAAATATACATACAAACATACATACAAACATACATACAAACATACATACAAACATACATACATACAAACATACATACAAACATACATACATACATACTCTTTTAGGGGTATGAGGAACAGGGTGTAAAGTTTACTCATACTCCATAGAAAAGGGAGGATCCTCCAACCAGACGGGTGTTGTGTCTGGCGGGCAACTGCCCGCTTGATATTTTGATATTGGGTTCTTGCATATATGTCCACTGCACGGTAAACTTGTTGAGGTGATTCCCCAGTGGGTCGGGGTGATGAGGCTGAGGGTGATGACCAGGAATGCGCGTTCGCTGCATGCTGGTGGTCAGGATACCCGTTGACGCCTCGGGTGTTGGCTTGGCTGTGTGACTCGCCTCACTGAAAGCTTGCGGGAGTGATGATGATGACGTCACGCTGGAGTAGTTGCACGAAGGCTGCGTTGACGTTCATCACGTCGGGGTCACCAATTTAGGGGTATGAGGAACAGGGTGTAAAGTTCACTCATACTCCATAGAAAAGGGAGGATCCTCCAACCAGACGGGTGTTGTGTCTGGCGGGCAACTGCCCAACGATTGATATTGGGTTCTTGTATATATGTCCACTGCACGGTAAACTTTAATTGCGCGATGCAGGATTTATGTGACGTCTGTCTGACGTCAGGTCTTTGAGGCGTAGTTCGCATGTGGAAATTTAGATACCGCCACACTCTCGAAAAACAATACCCTCCTTCTAGGGCAGTCGGGTAAAAACGCCGCGTTTTCTTCTCCCACTGCGTCCAAAATAAGTCATTTCTAATTGGATGGAACGCATATTTGCATATAGATTGCATTGGGTCTCAGAGGCGACACTTGAGCATTCCATCTTTTGCAGACAAGTAGCCTAGGGTAAGCAACCCTAGTGCATTCCTGTGCTTGGTTTTTAAGCAATTTTCTGAAGCAATTCGGCAGATTGGACCAGAGTCTTGTTTATAAACCAAGTGTGTTGTTATTCAAATCCGTTGAGAAAGATCTGTAGACTGTGATTTATGCAATCTACCAAATGGTTATTCGTTCTTAGTAGTCACTGAAAGGAGATCATTCAGTTTGGGCTAAATTATAAAAGTGCCCGCAAAAAAAAAAAAAAATCATTAGAACATGTTATTCTCTTCACTTTTCACTATTGGACCAAGTCTGTAAGGTAATATCCTGCGCTGTTATACGATTTTGAAAAATACTGTTTTCACTATGTTTTAGTTAAAATAATTAATAGTAGGTAATCTAATTATAGTAATAGGTCTGTAGTAATAAAAAATGAAGAGAAAAACGTAATCTTTCAGAATATAGCTTTTTTTTTCGGCACTTTCATATTTAGCCCAACAATTTATGGACGGTGAATGACTTTAGTATATATTTTTTTCGCCTTACTACTTATTGTGTAACTCCTTTGAGGGTATGTTTTATAAAACCTTTGCAATAAAAATAATGTTTCATGACAGGGAAATAAGTGACATGGGAAATTATTTCGTAACCAAACTATGCCAAACTACAAATGATTTATATGACAGCTTTGCACTATGCCTGTGGCCATACTATAGTAGTCTTTGCCTGTGGCGCTTGAGTCGCTGACGGGACGTCTTGCATAGGGTCGTAGCATTATGCTGAGCGATGGCCGTTTTGCGTGATCGTGACGCATATTTTCCCCCAATTTGTTTTTTTTATTGTATTTGTCCTTTCTTAACGTCATATTTAAAAAAAACTCATCTACTCGTATTTTCTTTCTTTCTTCTATCTATGTAAAGATGAGGACATACAAAACCTTTGAATTTGTTATTGCAGCCTTCCTCACCTATTCTAAGGGATTCTAAGGGACCTAGATGAAGGTATGAAAAATCGGCAGAGTTATTTCACCTTCAAAAACCTGTTCGAAAACCAATATCTAAAGTCATGTCTCTCAAAAGACATCTTTGACGTAAGAAGATCATTTTATTAAAATCCTGTGAATGCTATGAGAAACTTTCGGCAAATTAAAAAAGTTCGCTTTCTGATTAGACCTATTCATTATTAAACGAAACCGAACTAATCTGAAAAAAATCTCGTTACCGAGTCGGGAGTTTACGAAAGTTACCGAAGTTGGCTGAAGTTGCGCCCCTTTGATAGGCCGCAACTATTGGTAGCGGATAAGTTTCGCCATGGGAAGGGTGTATGGTGTAAGGCAGTAGAATTCAGAGGAAAATCTAAAAAATCAAAATATTTTATTTCACATAAACATACATGGGCACTTATGAAACGTCAGAAGCAAGGTGTACGGTTCTAATTGGTCGTTTCCTATGGAGAAGAAACAGCAAATGTTCTACAAATCTAGTCCTTTAAGCCTACAACCAAAATCAAAATCAAAATATTTTATTTCACATAAGCCTACATGGGCACTTATGAAACGTCAGAAGCTAGGTGCACGGTTCCAATTGGTCGTTTCCTATGGAGAAGAGCCGGCAAGAAACTCCACGGTTACTCTTTTAAAAATAATTGGCTTTTACAATATTTTCAAATTACAGTGTTAGTAGGCATGGGAGGACAATTTAGGCCTTTCAAAAAGTAAGTACCAGGTACTTAACAAAATAGATGTTCGTAAATCTACAGTCCAATAAGCCTCCAAAGTTCTCACATTCACAAAATAGAAAATAAACTATATAAAAGACAAACAATAAAAATAAAAAAAACCTATTTCAGCCAAATGACGACAACGTTCTCTCATATTCACAAAATACAAAAGAATCTATTATATTATATCCTATCCTAAGTTTTATTATAAATGCGAAAGTGAGTTTGTTTGTTACGCTTTCATGCTAAAACGGCTGAACGGATTTAGATGTTTGGCACATGGGTGACGGGCATGACAGGGCTTAAAACGGCACTTTAGCAGAATCATAATATGAAAATATTATGAATCATCGTAAAATGTCACAAACTGACAATTCATATGATCTTCGTGTAATTCTTATTACGACATGATTCATCTGTTTGACAGTTTTCTATGGAGATTCGTAAAATGGTACACAAATATAATGACTTGCTTTTAAGTCAAATTAGAGGAATTGCTAATGTGGCCGGTTTAGGCCTCTTGGAATAGAACATAGGATACTTTTTATCCCGATATTCCCACGGGATCGAGACTGACGCGTGTGAAACCGCGGAGTGCAGGTAGTAAAAGATAAATACAAAATCAGGCGAGGATGTCTGAATATCCACTCATTCTTTTCTGGACATTTTAATTCAGCTTGCTTCTCAGCAGCAGCCCGGAGCCTAGATAGACCATTACCTGGGTTAGTACTTAAGAGACTTTTCGTATTCTGGTAGTACGTTCCCGTGAGATGCGCGAAGCCGCGGGCAAAATCTAGCATAATAAACTAAAACTGAACTGAACTTTCTGCTCGCTTGATGGCAATAGGCTCGCCCCTATTACATGGGACTTTAACATAATTTGGGTGTACACCTCTGCCTAATCCTTCGGGGATTAAAGGTATGGTGTTATAGAATAGAATAGCATAGAACATTTATTCAGTATTAAAAATTGGTAAAATATTTACATAAAATCTTAGAAATCATCTATAACTAATCACTCTACAGGAGTTTTACATGATCTTTGCTTTACATTTGGGGTGCATACTAAAATCTTTAAAAAATAAAATATATAGATAGGATAATCGTGGATTCTAACAGTGGCGTTCACAATTCCATATCACTATCAGCATAGGTGTGAGTACTATGTACTGTAGATCTACCATTTACCGGGTAATATGTCTTTCATTGACTTGAATGAGTGAGTATGTCATGCTCACTCATATGTCTCGCTGATGGTGGCGCGTGTGTTGGATCATTTAGCTCTCTTCAAAATACATCCCTTCAGTTGGGACTGGTCATCTCTTGGCTGACATGGCTTATTTAAAAGACACGTTTCGATTTTGTATGGGACTCTGGCCATAACATGTACACTTTATAAAACCTGGAAAACGAACCACTGAATACAATAAAGGCATTTTTTTTTCATAATATCTGATATTTTTTAGGCACTAATTATAAACTGAAAATGTTTGACGGCCATGACAGATTGGTTGGCCAGATGACCTTTAAATTAAAAAAAAAATAGGGGTGAGGCGATGCATCGTAACAGATAGAAATAACAGATATTAAAAAATAACAATTGTTCCTAACAATAAACCATACCTATTACATAAAATAACAGATCCTCAAGACTGTAACCGCGGCCTTTACTGTTAATACGTTTTAACAATCCCCACACAGACTGTTACCGTGGCTGTTACTAACGTATTTATCGTCCGTAACAGACTGTTATTTAATAACAGATAGATACGATTATCGACTTTAAACCAAAAGAGATGTAGAAGATATTCAATTGTGATTTAATACGTATCGTCGTAGTGATAACAGTTATTGTGTTTAACCAGTTACAACCCATCTCTATTTTAAAATCTAGAACTGTCAAAGATGTGATGTCAAATACCAAAGACATTATGTTTGAATTTTTCGTCCGGAAGTACCTACAAATCTACAATCCTCGTTTTTAAGAAATATGATGAATCACACTTTATAATTCATCAAAAAAGTTATTTAGTAGGTAGCTATCTTATTTTCTTATCTTAATAGAAGAGAAATACATGCCTTTCGTATTTATTTAATTATCGTCTCCGTGATTTTTTTTATGTTTAAATGTAACATGGCTTCTGGACGAAAGCATTGTGCAAGTAAGACGACGCCAAGATCAATAGAAGATGGTGTGGCGGTATCTACATCGCCACATGCGAACTACGCATCAAAGACCTGACGTCAGACAAAAAATCCTGACGTCACATAAATCCTGCATCGCGCAATTAAAGTTTACCGTGCAGTGGACATATATACAAGAAACCAATATCAATCGTTGGGCAGTTGCCCGCCAGACACAACACCCGTCTGGTCGGAGGATCCTCCCTTTTCTATGGAGTATGAGTGAACTTTACACCCTGTTCCTCATACCCCTAAAATGGCAATAATAATTTGATAAACTATTATTTTTGTGCCAAAGAAATCAGGGGAATATTCAGGAAAGAATATTTTTCGTCAATTCGTGGAATTTTTTCCTTTTTTTTCATTAGCGTACACTTTATGGCCGAAAATGTAATATCTCATTTTTTGATTTTTTTAAAAAAAAGAGTGTCCGTGGAGTTTTTCTCCATACCTACTACGCTTTGGAATGGGCAACTAGCTTCATATTACTAACTGACCGACTCCTTGACAGTTCAAAAGTGCCTGTAAATGGTTTGTTTGAAATAAATGCTTTGAGTTTGAGTTTATTGAGTAAGTAGGTGTACCATGTAAACAATGAAATGTCTTTTCGTAAGAAAATCTTTAGGTAAAGTACATAAAGCCTCTTTTCCCTTACACCACACACCATGAAAGAGATCAAAGCACGCCGTTCACGACATCATTAAATGACTACCATACGACCATCAAATCAAATTTTCCGTCGCTTCCAACCTTAACACGATTCAATAAGGATCAATTTCCTATAGTTTACCGCTTCAACTATTTTGTCAAAGTAACATGCGTGATTTCCTATAAGCACTATGAAATGATTATACAATTGCTATGTGTTTATAGAATTGTCGTCTTTGTGTGTTTGAGATAAAGGTGAGATTGGCATACAGGTGTCATTGTTAATTATTGCTTTAAGCTCAGTTCTGCTTTGATGTTGAACAAAGAAAGGTATTAGTGCTGAATATTGGTTGTGTGCATGTTTGTTAATCAATTTGTATTAATTATATTATGGTATTGCGTTTGAATGGTTATCGGTATACCTTAACTTGAGATAGAATATCAAAGGCATCGTTTGTAACACTGTTATACATTGTAAGTTGAAGTATGTGGATAGGAGGCTTGATTCAAATGTTATGCGAAGCCTTTCATTAAGGCGAAAGCTTCAGATTCGCCCGAAAATTCAAATTTTCTTATGCTTTTTGATATTTGCAGGTCTGTCTCAAATGAAATGTTGATCTAAATATGATTCTCCCCTATCGAGTAGGCTAAAGGATTTTAGAAATTTGATTACAAAAAATATTATACAAATCCTACTATCCTACTGCGGGGCGCAGCTAGTGATTTATAAAGATACTAGCTGCGCCCCGCGGGTTCACCCGCGTATGTCTCGATCCCGTGGGAATATCGGGATAAAAAGTATCCAGGTTATAAACTATCTGTTTGCCAAATTTCATCCAAGACCATTCAGCCGTTTTTGCGGGATTGAGTAACAAACATCCAAACACACAAACACACAAACTTTCACATTTATAATATTAGTAGGATAACGCGGGCGACGCCGAAGGTGGAAGCTAGTTATAATATATGTTTAAATGTAATTTCCAATGAGAAATGATAAAAAGCTGAAAATAAAAAATCCCCTTCGATACCGAAATTCTATAGATTATAATTATGCTTGTTTTATTCTCTTTTCAGTTATTAGTTTTTGCAGTCGGGTTTTTCAGGTACTTTTAGTCTAAACAAGTACTGATAAAACATCACAAACTACTTTATAACCCAAGAAGCCTCCTTACCACAGATAACCTTGTTACAGTACAACATAATATTGTTAGTAACACATGTCTAATGTCTGGACCCTTCTCAGTCTGTTAACGTGCTTATGTGAGGACTGGCACTGGAGGATAAAGGGATTGGTTTTATCAAAGATTTAAGAGATCATCATGGGTTGGATGTAGACGTAAACTGTTGGAAATCGTCTAAAATTATAAGTACAGGTTGGATAGGTATATAATAATAAAGTACCAGAGATTCAGATAACTCTGGTACGAGGAGCTCGTGGCTAAGTAATAACAGCCGCACGGGTCGATCCATCAGGTTAAGCTACGCTTGCCGGGGTTGGTCCGTGGATGGGTGACCATCTTTACATACCGAGACTCCTCCATGCCTCGGAAAGCACGTTAAGCCTAGCCTTTTCCCAACTATGTTGGGGTCGGCTTCTATTCTAACCGCATGCAGCTGAATATCAGTATTTTACATGGAGCGACAGCCATCTGACCTCCACAACCCAGTAACTGGGTAATACGATACCCCTTGGTAAAACTGGTTGTCAGACTTTCGGGCTTCTGACGACCCGTAACGACTGTCAAAGATCACCGAATGACAGCCGGGACCAATATCTTAATGTGCTATCCGAGGCACGGAGGAGTCTAGTAAGTAAAGATGGTCACCCATCCACGGACCAACCCTGGCAAGAGTAGCTTAACCTGACAGATCGACCCGTGCGGCTGTTATTACTCACCAGTCCACCCAAAAATAACTGAATCTCCTTTAACTAAACCAAAACCCAAACTTTCCTTATTACACCTGTCTTTCTAACAATCTTTGCAACATGTCCCGACCTGCTTACGTTACGTCACGGCGACGTGACACGAATACAGACGATGCTCGTTAACACTTGTTTGAGCGTCATTAACGCCTGATCCTGAAGAAATTCGCAATAAACTGTTAGTTCGCACGAAGTTATGATGAGTTGGAGACAGATCATAGGAAGTGTAGATAAAGGACTTGGAGGTAAGGTAAAGTAGACTTTGGGATGGTGTTAAAATCCTGAAGATAACTCCTGAAGAAATGCAGGATCCAGATTTTAAGGGTCTCACAAAAAAAAAAGACGCGGGAAAGTCCGAAAGGGATACCGTGGCCTCTGGCAACGTACAAGCAACTGAAGGAACACAGATGAAAAGTAACATTTATGAACTATTATAATAATTATAATATGCTGAATTATTTTGTGTCAATTGATGATCTGTAAAAGCTGTTGCTGACAGAACTACTTACTGCCTTCTCCTTCAGGTGATTCTGTAAGACCTCATTCTAAACTTCGAATCTGAATCCGCTGTGAGTTTCTTGATTAGCATTCTAAAAACTCAGTTGATACACTAGCGCTACCCTTGCGAGCGTGTCAGCGAGTTGAACTAAATTGACCGTGAGATTTTGACAGATAAAGTATAAGATGACGTAAGAAGTGGCATTCAGTAAGGTAATTCCCCGTCGCTTCGACACTAACTTCGCACTCAAACCCGATTCAAAATTCGAAGTGGGAGTGGATAGCGATGTGAGATGAGAGTTGTTGTTTTAATTTTACAGAATCGACGTACAGAGTTTGAAATGTCTACGTCAGTCTGCCTGATAAATCCCCACCCCCAGGGAAATCGATGAACCTAATACCTACCTCGATAATATAATGTAAGTGCTCATCCTATATAACAAAAGTTTTATCAAACAGAGAGGGTTTAAAGTTTACCTACCTATATAACTGTTTCAAATAATCACTTTGATGAACTGTGCTGCGTTTGAACGTTTGTACTCAGAGAGATAGGAGACAGACTAGTAAAGAATAAACATAAATGAAATGCGTAGTAAAATATGATGCCAGTTAAAGTTACCTATGTTGTTTCGTTATTCTATGACGTGTAAATGTGATTCCGATATCCTATTTACAGAGTAAACAATTTCATTTTATTTCATATGAAAAAGTGTCCCCTGTACCAGGCGAAAAAAAAAAATCGCGTAAATTGGATACGTGGTTTTGCGTGGTAGTGCGCTTACAAACAAGGAGTCGTTGCATTTTATGTAGGATTGTCAGTTGAAATTCAAAATATGCGAGATTAATTACTTCAGAAAAAAGCGCGAAACAAAGATAAGCCTCCATAACAATGCCTAGTTTCAGCAGCTGATAGTTACAGGATGAAGACAAAACGACATAGCTGTTAAATTCACAAGAATAATCCTACTATCCTGTATCTTGTCACTACTTGTACAAGTAACTAGCCCATCTAAACGGTACTCAGTCTATTTCGGGCGCTCTATCTAGTGTACTCAGGGCTATTGGGCCCGGCACAAAGCTTTGCGTCACCTTCGCACCTGCACTGCACAGGGTAGGCAGAGTGATCGCTTTGTGTTACTAGATTGAGATCTGGACTAACTGCTTTGGGGCTAAATAGTAGCTAGGGTTATATCGCCTTACACGTCGGGGACATTTACAATACAATAGGACGCTTTTTTTTTTTTTCTGATGGTGGGAAATCATCAAATGACTTCTCCCGCTCTGGGCGGAGCGGAACGGCGTGTCAGACTTTTACTGACTAAAACCCACTCATGTTCCTTCAGTTGCCTGGTGCCAAGGTCCCGGTATCCCTTTCGGACATTCCCGCAACCCTGGCAGACTACAATATGACGCTTGGAGTTAATATTTCAGTAGAGGTAAACTGGTAATTGAGGGACAGCATCTAGTTTAATCCGGCACAAATCCGAACTCCAGACTATTTATTTCTTTTATTATTTACTAGCTGCGCCCAGCGGTTTCACCCGCGTAAGTCTCGATCCCGTGGGAATATCGGGATAAAAAGTATCCTATGTGTTAATCCAGGTTATATACTATCTGTTTGACAAATCTCATCGCCTTCAAAAACGGCTGAATGGATTTGCCATTCAGCCGTTTTTGCATGCTTGAGTAACAAACATCCAAACACACAAACTTTCACATTTATAATATTAGTAGGATGTACACACAGTAAAATACATAATTATGATACGACGTAATTATAATTTAAGTAAAAAGGTAGGTACAGACTACCAAGACTATCGAATCAAAAAAAAAACCCAACTATGATTTGACCGACTCGAGAATCGAACTCACCCTACTCTAGGCAGTCAAGTAGAGTACAATTACACCAACTAAGCAGTCAGAATTACGGAATTTCCTTTTATAGAAACACTTTGCAGGTCGAAATTAAATGCAGACCGTCTTTCTAATAACACTCAAAAATCTCCAAACACTAACGAACTCAAAGAGCGTCCACTTCCCTTTGACTACAGACAGAAAAGCTAATAAAATACACTAAAATCTCCACTTAAAACTGCCAACATTAACACTATATAAAATAGGCCAAAACAACTATATTTTAACCATACGCAAATCTTTGGAACAAACATGGCACACCAATTAATTCCCCGCAAAGATAAACCCCAATTGTACGGGATTGGCAAACTGTAGCGGACAAGTACTAACAATGCTAGTGATGTTATTCGCGGGATTGAGATATGTGCTAGTTTTAGCCTGTTATGGAAACTAGCATACAACAGTGTGTATTGTGTGTTTAAAACTGCCACTTTGGCAGAATCATAATAGGAAAATATTATGAATCGTCGTAAACTGACAATTCATATACTGATATTTCAATTTGATTTAATTCATATTACGAAATAATTCATCTGTTTGACAGTTTTCTATGGAGATTTGTAAAATGATCTACAAATTATGAATTGCTTTTGTGTCAAATTAGAGGAATTACTAATGACAGCTGGGAATTCAGGAAATGAATTGCTTTTTGGCCACATTACCAACTCCTCCGTTGGTAATGTGGCCATTTTAGGCCCCCTGTGTACTGAGTTTACTACGGGAGCTCAATGCGTGAGCGATTCACACTTGTGCGATAAAACTGTACTGCGACTCACCATAGTTCGAATGCACGCTTGTGCGACACACTGAACCTCTGTGCACTGACTGATAAATGCATGAAAAAAAATGCATAAAACTAAAATGTGCCTTACAGGTATGTAGATACAAATGAGTATGCTTATTACTGGCAATGTTTTCGCTCACATGTTTCTAATTAGCTTTATGTAGTGTCGACTCTTTATTCCGGAGTGTTGTCCTCAAAAAATATGTAAGCAAAAATTGAAAAAAGAAAAATTATATAGGTACATCCTGAAACCGGATCGAAGGAAAACAAATTATCTAGAATACAACTAAATTGCTAGTGAAAATATTTAAGAATAAACATCAATCTACCATGATTAGCGGCCCCAAAAACCAAATAATTATTGGCTTGATTATACAGGACCCAAAAGATAAAACGTGCCTCTACATCCACGATACCCGGAAAACCTTATTTAACCAGATCATGAAAATCAACGCACAATTCTAATACCCCGGAATGTCCCGCATTGCCCATCCCTACTTCTAAGCCAACCTAACGATTTGCCTGATTCTCTGCTTGTTTAGGACTTAATTCAATGGATAGGTACCCGTGATTGGATGACTTTGGGCACGAGGATCTAGTGGCCTTACCTGCTTTCATTATGTATGTATTAGGTATGTTGGATTACTCGTTTCTGTAAGGGCAGAATTATCATTAAGTTTTTGAGTGAAGAGTAGAAAGTTAACTGAGTTCGTATCTGAAAAAAAAAAATTGTTGACTTTTTTATTATTCGTTTTATGTAATATATAAGGAACTCTAATTTTATTGAATAATGATTAATTTAATTGTATATAATTTAATAATAATTGATCTAATGATAGATAATAATTTGATGTCAATAACATAATGATAATAATTTGATGTAACTATAATATAACTACGACAATAATTTGATATAAATGATAATAAACAATAATAATAATTTGTCGTAAATATTTGCATGCTGAATGGCAAAATATGGCTGATCTTTCTACTGTACCTACTAACACCTATTGATGTATCTTCTACCCATATTTGCAAAAATAAAATTATTCTTATTCTTATTCTCTTATTCTTATTATTAATTGATCATTATAATGGGTTGAAGTTAATGATATTTTATGTAAAAAGAGGTAGATAGGTTCAGTGCCGTAAATAATGCGGTGCCAGTGCCTGCGGTGCCCAGGCACAGGGCGGAGACCCTGGAGGGGCGCAGAAATGACCAGACCAGGTCCACTAACATTACCTATTATTTATTTTTATAGACAATCCATTTTATTGTCAGAACCGGTTATGATTAGAAAATATTTCAAGGACGCGGTTATAACAGCTCGCAACGGGCGCATAAAAGGCTAATTATTACGGCACTGGATGGGTTACCCAAAATTTTATCTTCAAAAACGGCATAATGTCATTATATTAGATTACACGTGGAAGTAGGACGGAATGTCGTAGTTGTCGGGAGCGAAAAAGAGATAAGACGATGCGTAACTAGGCTAATTAGTGTTAGTTCGAGATAAAAAAATATCCAGGTCATGGTCTACCCATGTGCCAAATTTCATCCAAATCCGTACAGCCGTTTTAGCGTGAAAGCGTAACAAACAAACAAATAAACAAACTCACTTTCGCATTTATAATATTAGTTAGGATTAATGCTACTATTTTTCCAGTGTGAGAGAGAGACGGAGCTAGACAAGGCCGCTAGCACTATCCCGTTTTTGCAGTGGAATAATGATGGCATTAATACTTCATAATACTACCCCTGGCGTGTTTTTGGAATTAAAAAGAAACATTTTCCAAAAAAAAACAAAAATTCGTCATTATTATAAAATTTCCGTATTTGCTGTAGTTAGCCATATTTTTTTCCCGTCTATTTACAATTTTGTTATATCTACCTTGTCACTTCCATAGAAAAACTTTTTTACTCACACAACTCACATTAGCATTTATAATATTAGTCAGAATGTGATTTGACTTATTTTTTAAAGCTCACTTTTGTTTTGCAACATTTTCCTTCAAACTTTTTCATTTAATTTTCACTAAATATCGTACCTCAAAAACCTGTCTACCGCGTAAACACCCAGTGCAAATCCACATATTCAATAATACACAAACATGTCAATGACGAGCCGTGACGTAGCACCCCTGTTTAGGGTTCCGCAGTATCGCCCGTGGCTAATTGAATGCCGATGACGTGAACCGTGATGAGGCGTGACGTGGTGAGAGGGTTCCGTATTGCAATAGCTGGTGCTATAGTTTAGTTGTTGGGTATTTTTTTGAACATGCTCTTTTTCTGTTTTTTTTTATATTTTAACCCGATATTTTTGTAGAATATTATTTTTTGGCCCTTGGTCAAGAATATAGTAATCTTTTCACTTTGATTCCAGGATTCACTGTGTATAAAGAGACCTTCATAGGTACTGAAATAACACTACTAGAAAAAAAAAAAAAAAAACATTGAATTTTTTTTTTTTTTTTTTATGGAAAATAAAAAAGTTATTGCAATTTGAAATTCACATTTTTAGTACCTACCAAACCCCAATTTCATTATAAATTAGCGAATTTTTTGCAGAGGTCATATGTTATGACTTGTAGACACCCCATAGATATCCGAGACACCCGCTAGACGACGCCCGCCGCGCCCCATTTAATAAACCGGTAAAATTCTTGATTGAAAAAAAAAATTGGCAATTTTTATTGTTTTATTGTGATGCCGTGACGTGGGTGTAGACGTCCACGATAATTTAACGTCACGTTAGAAATTATAAAAGCGCACAATACCTGATGACAAAAGGTGGCAAACAATCAATCTGCCTAGCCTGTTCCCAACTATGTTGGGGTCGGCTTCCAGTCTAACCGGATGCAGCTGAATACCAGTACCTATTTTACATGGAGCAACTGCTTATTTGACCTCCACAACCCAGTAACTGGGCAATACGATACCCCTTGGTAAGACTGGTTGTCAGACTTTCGGGTTTCTGACGACCCGTAACGAACTGTCAAAGGTGCACTAATGACAGACGTCATAACAAAATCTGGAACTTGCAAAACAATTCTATGTTTCAAAACATAGCGAACACTCATACATTTAATAATCTAACCACCACAACACAAAACAAATAATACATATTCAAAAAATATAAAAGTTTTAAAATACATAACATTTTTAAAACCATACTCAAGTAATGTATTCTCACGGCGGTTTCCCAGGAGGACCGACAGAAACGTCTTATAAACGAGTTAATGAAGATTGAGTGGGGTATTGAAAGACATTTCCAAAATGTAGGTATTTATAAAACCGCTGTTGTATTAAATATACTATCTGCGCCCCGCGGTTTTACCCGGATATGTCTCGATTTCGTGGGAATATCAAGTTAAAGGTGTTCTATGTCCTTTTCCAGGTGCCAAATTTCATCGAAATCCGTTCAACCGTTTTAGCGTAAAAGCGTAACAAACAAACAAACTCACTTTCGCATTTATAATATTAGTTAGGACGTAGGATATAGGATTATGTGGCCGCTTAAATGTATTTTAGAAACAGTCCTTATTTCCATTCTGTAATGGTTATAAAATTAATAGAGCTTAATAATTCCGTTTAAAATTCATAACAATAAATCACAAACAAAAATCACAAACTTCTGTTATCAACATGGTTTTAGGCTTAAACTTGTATAAAAACAGCAGAAAACAAAACTGCTTTTTTGTGAAATAAAAATAAAATGTTCTTATCTTTATGAACAGAAAAGCTAGCTTCTATTTTTACGTAGCCCATTACACCAATTTCTACTTTCGTATACCCGTGATTTATTTTACCATTAATTTCTCCTTGACTCCCATAAATAAAATAAATCCACGGAACCACTAAACCAAAAATATTCAAATTGCCATTATCCTACAATTTTTCACCGTCGCATGGTTAACGGGATTATGCACGGCGTGTCCATATGTTGGGGCTAGGGTGGACACCCTTCTTCAACCCCATCATAGTGTGGTTATCGAAGTCTTTCCGATGCATTGAGCAATTTCAATGGCTTTTTATACCATGCTTTGAAATGTGAAAATGGTAGCTTTTTTTTTTTGTAACTGATGTTTCAGTGAACTGGAGTTCTTTTGTAATTTTTTATGGATTTTTTTAAGTTATGTAGAAGAAGGGACTGTTATGAAGAAGGAATATAAGATATTCGTTGGTAGTAAAGATGACCTAGGGGTAGATAACTAACTTTAAAAAAATATACATTTTTAAAGTAATATAAGAATGAGGATTTTTTTTCTGTTATCAAACGGTAAGGCCAGCATGTCATCAGTCTTTTGTCTTGGGAACAAGGATCGTATCATTTGGTTTCACCGTTTTCTCGTAAATATTTATAAAAGGTTTGAAACACCAAATAATAGGGATGTGGACTGGGTAAAAAAAAAAACTATTTAGTCCGTGTCGTCAGTCAGATATTAAGAAAATACTAGATACGCATTTTTTGCTTTATCATATTTATAAAAAATGATTTAGATAAAACACATTAAAGTTGAGGACTGGAGGCTAGCTATGTCACAAGTCAGTATAAAATCTACCGACCAGTGACATCATGCCACATTGTAACTATTGTATACCACATTGTAGTATTGCCGTTAACTGTTTGATTAGGTAAAAAAATAAAAAAAAATACCTGTCCAATATTTTGTAATAATCCGATTGTCAATTTTTTTTTTTTTGTCAACATCTTTATTATTGTCCCACCTGCAAAGGGCATTTATTATTGGTAGGCCCAGTTCAGCATTTGAGTCAACAATTTATTTGAAACAGTCTTCGATAATAATCATCCAATCCAAATCCATTTCATTCTACCAGGAAAAACCCTATTCTTAAACAGAAAATACACAAAATTCTAAAAAAACGTGCATAAAAGAAAATTCAGGTGATAGAGGAAGACAAACAGACATTCATTTCCGGCGCCACCTAGCGGCGGGGGGCGTCAACTACACAAAGTACGCCACTTCCGGTTAATCTTCTGAAAGCAAGTCGCTTTTCATGATTTTCTCTTTTTTGTTAAAAACGTGTTTTTGACTTGAATTTAGGGATGTTGGGATTTTTGTGACATTATTGTATAGAGGGATGCTTTCTATTGGGATGGGATGTCTGCGTTTACTTTTATTTTTTTCTTTTGAAAGTAAAAGTAGTTTTTCTATGGAAGTGACAAGGTAGATATAACAAAATTGTAAATAGACTGGAAAAAAATTTGGCTAACTACAGCAAATACGGAAATTTTATAATAATGACCAATTTTTTTTAGTTTTTTCACCCTAGTTACTTTAAAGCCCCTTTTCTTTACAATACCTACTTAAACCTCAGGCTCAAGCTCTTTCATATAATTTTATTGTTAATTTTTCTTTCTCAGACACCTACACAACTCTCAAGTCAGCTTCTAAATTTATCTCGTACACCGCCTAAAGCAGATACCAGACGATTCACATTTTTAACATTTTTATCTTTCATTCGGCATCTTTCACTCGAAGTGAAACATCTGATCACAAAAAAATCAAAAGTGAAAATTGAATTTATTAGTGAACCGATCCAACGATGTTTTATTTCGGTACTCCGCATCTGTCACTTACCTACCGAATGATCGATTTCTATGTAATTTTGTTGGCGTCATGTGAACGTGGCATGAAACAAAAAAAAACAGCCAAGTGCGTGTCGGACCACACACAATAAAGTTGGGATGAATTAATCCCAAGAACAAACTTAACATTGTAATTGACAAAAATGGTCCCCCGTACATTCTTACTGCAAATGTTAGTTTTTACGAACAATATTGGGAGATTTACCATGTCATTCTAAGACCATACACTTCTTATGGGTTTTCCTGTATGTATAGGTATAAAACTATTTTCTGTTTTTTTTTGTTAAAAAATGTAGTCTCACTAGTTTCGGAGATAATCGAGGAATGGTAAATTTTCACATATTTTCATAGATAACTTTTTTATGAAAAAAATATACTTGAGACCAGAATCCCTTGATATGTCACACGGTACGGTGTGCAAAACTTTTTATTTTATTTTCTTATTTATCTCCCAAAAGTGGGGTCATAGGTATTCAAAATTCATATTATTATTTACGTAACACGTCCGTGTTTGGATCACAGAAATTGATATGTTTGGTACATATACATTATCAATTAATACAGTAATTTTCTTTCCATTCCATTTGGAGCAAATTGGCTGTGGCAGACGAACAGACAGACAGACACACAAGCAATCCTATTAGAGTTCCGTTTTGTTATTCGGACATCAATCTGCCTAGCCTTTTCCCAACTATGTTGGGGTCGATTTCCAGTCTAACCGGATGCAGCTGAATACCAGTAATTTACATGGAGCGACTGCCTATCTGACCTCCACAACCCCGTAACTGGGCAATACGATACCCCTTGGTAAGACTGGTTGTCAGACTTTCGGGCTTCTGACGACCCGTAACGTTTTTTATTCGGACATACGGAGCCCTAATGAACATTCACTCAAGTGACGCGTCTGATATCAGCTTAAGACATAATATAGGACCGTCTGCCTTGAAGAGCCCTACAGCAATATTATGTAGTAACTCAAAACATATTGGTTGTTAAGTACACCTGCAGACAATATTGCCACTCCAGTTTCAATAAACAAGTTCGGCGAAAAAATAATGAAGTTTATTTTGTAGACAGAATTTATTTTTGGATTTATTAAGAAGGGAAGAGTAAAAATGTTTTCTAAGATAAACTAAAAGAAAAAAATTAAGATTTTTACTTTTGTTTATAATTAATAAATTCAAAGCTACTTTTGTTTTAATAAGATTGATATTAATTTTACTGGCATTTATCGCGTTTATTTTGCACAGATCCTGATCGATTTAAATTGTTAGTTACAATTGATATCTCTGTTTTCTTTGAATTGCATTTAAATTTTTATCGTTTACCGTCTTGGGTTTGTACCTGATCTGTGTGATCATAGGACTTAAAATACACCACTTGAAGGCCGTTTCTGAGGCAGTTTTCATGGCCTCAGGAGGCCATTCGAGGGAGTTCCTTCCAACGGACTTCTTAGGAGAAGGGTGTAAATCCAAATAATTTACCACGTTCTTTAAGTAAAACAAGCAAGTACCTAAGGTTTAGTTTTGTAGCTACAAATTCAGCACAGCACGCGTAGCATGACAACCGTAGAAACTGTAAAATCTATCATTTTGTCTATTCTTCCGTCGACAAAACCCGTTTCTACGGTGGTCATGCTACGCGTAGGATAATAAACACATTGTTATACCTATGTACTTATTTTTAAATTATTCAATATGCACATAATACGTAGCAACTTAATACCTTCTTTCATATCCCTTTATACGACTGTTTATTGCAATATACAGTATGAGAAGCATTTTGCGGGAACATAAAACATAAATGGTGTTTTCTTTTTATCAATACAGACCCGGCTGTCGTTGCAGACAGGGTCATAAAATGGACTGAGGACAAGGATGTTGAAGGACTGGAAGAGATTCTATCAAACGAGTAGAAAAATAGAGATTATGGTTATTTAAAAAATGTAAGTGTGTAAAACAAAAATAAATCGATGATTTTACCTATTCTTAAACGAGAAGGTGATAAAACTCTAAGGAGGAATGCTCTAACAAAAAGGTATTTCTTATAGTTTTGGTATTTTTAAATTAATAGGTACCTACTACTGCTCCAGATCGATTTTAAAGTTATATCGCCAGCTTTAGTTACTTGACACTTCACTGTTCAAGATCCAATTGGCTTTTTCATTTTTTTTCATTAAAAAAATATGGCGTCAAATTTGACATTTCAAGGCGGGGTAAACGCTGCAGCAGCTTCCACCACACATAACATTAAAATCTCTGAAAACTGCACCTACTTTACTGTATATTTACCAATTTATTAACACTAATATCGTTCTATGACAGATTTAATTCACGCGCAAGAATAGAAAAATTATAAATTTTTATTAAACACACCTTCTCTTACAAAACAATATAGTTATTAACTGCTACACAGATTAAAATATTCTGTAACAAATATTTTTATCTGTGTAGCATTTTAAAAAGCGCGCAAGTTACACTGCACTGTGAACCTAAAGTAGGTGCAATAAGAGCCACATTTCAACTTGAATAACACCAAAGGCTGCAGGCTTCATAATAACCCAGGTTTGCGGGATAGTCCGAAAGGGATACCGGGACCTTGGCAACAGGCAACTGAAGGAACACAGGTGGGTTTTAGTCAGTAAAAGTCTGACACGCCCTTCGCTCCGTCATTTAACGAAATCCCACCATAAAAAAAAAAGGAGACAATAACATCTAGTTCTCCTACATCCACGCCACGGAACCCATACGACGACACGTGTTCAGACGACGTCTATTTTACGGCGTAACCCTAAAAATGTTATTTACAGGCGGGAAGGAGCGATTTTCAGCTTCCCCTCTTTCAGACTGGCGGAAGTACTTCGATATTCGATTATGTCCCAGTGATGTTATTATTTTGATGTTTATTTTCTCTCGTTTCTGTAAAAAGAAGGTATTGTGTAATAAAAATTATTGACGCCTCTACGTATTTTTGATTAAGGTGAGGTGTCGAAATGGTTTTGTTATCTGAAGTGTGTAGGAGTGAAGAAATAAGCTGATTATTCTCCTACGCTTTTTGGTAGAGTTGAATGATGAAAAATAAATTATATTATTGAGTACGTAGTTATGGCTTGCTTTTTTTTGGATTCATCTTCATGTCTGTGGCGGCAGAAATTATATTCTAGGATTAAAAAATCAATCTGCCTAGCCTTTTCCCAACTATTCTGGGGTCGGCTTCCAGTCTAACCGGATGCAGCCGAATACCAGTATTTTACATGGAGTGACTGCTTATCTATATCTACCCCTTGGTTAGACTGGTTGTCAGACTTCCGGGCTTCTGACGACTCGTAACGACTGTCAAAGATCCACAAATGACAGCCGGGACCAACGGCTTAACGTGCTTTCCGAGGCACGGAGGAGTCTCGATATGTGAAAATGGTCACCCATCCACGGACCAACCCCGGCAAGCGTAGCTTAACCTGATGGATCTAGGTATATTCTAGGATTAAACAGTTTGATAATTATGATTTATAACACTGCTAATTCAGTAAGTAGTATTCAGAAGTATTGGTATCTACGTACATTATATTATTGTTATACAATTTTCCAAAAAATATCTTGATAATGGTAAACCAATTTCACAAAATTTAAACATTTTTACCCAGAATATTCAAGACTAACATTAAGGCAGTCTTAATCACAGGACCACCGAAACATGCCTCCAAAACTCAACTTAATTCTCTTCTCCTGACGAGGGTGGTTGAGTAACCAACTTATCTTGAACTACCCACCCCTGCTCAGCTATAAAGTCTTGGCTATAAAATGGGGGGTCTTGTGCAGCGTCCAGGGGTCAAAGTAAATTGGTAAGAGATTACGTAAAGGGTCATGAATGGTAATAGTCTTTCGCTGTTATATTTCACACCTTATAATGTTGGAGTGTAAGCAGTATTGTTTCTTAAAGTTATTATTGTGAGGTTTTGTCCGTCACTGTTGAGAGAAAATTATTTAAGTAAGTACGTAAGTAATGCTGTTTTGAAGAATGGTGTTGAAATTTTCGCTTCGCTTTGGTTTTATAATTATATAGCTATAGTCTGCTTTTTAATTTGGATATTCGTATTTTGAAAAAAAAAAAACACGACTTTCAACCGAGCATCATGGTTGTTGACAAAGTCTTTGACCAGTGAATTCGAAACGAAAGTACATAAAATAAAAAAACCGGCCAAGTGCATGTCGTACCATGCACAATGAAGTGTTCCGTCGTTGGGATGAATTTATAAAACAAACTTACCATTGTAGTTGTAAAACTTGTTCTCCGATGCAGAATGTTTGGGGGAGAACATGTTTTTACAACTGCAAATTTAAGTTGGTCGATTATTACTCGGTAACTTGTGGAGCCTACGTAGCGGTGATAGTTTTCCTTTTAATTTAGTTATATATACTACTGCCGTGAATTTGTTCACATAACCAAACCCAACCATTTAGCTGGCAGGGCGGGGGGGGACACTTGGCTCTAACAAAAATGAGCACTTTAAAGCTTAATATTCCGCAAACGGATCCCTGAATCCAAAAATGGTTTTAACAAACTCACATTATTTTTAAATGACCTTTCCAACGATACCCCACACCATGGGATTGACGAGAAAAAAATAAACCATCCCCACTTTACGTGTAGGTACCTCCCCTACACGTAAAGTGGGGATGGTTTATTTAAAAAAAAAAACATTAAAGACCGTGGTAAAAAGGTAAGGTAAAAATAAATAAAACAACAGATGGAGTGCCACAAACGTGTTTACTGACAAACCGTGGATCATTGTCCGTAAGTATATTATGTACAGCGAGCTAAGCGTTCTGCTCATTTGGTGGCCTATGTTCAACAATATCGAGACAAAAAAGGCAATTTTTGTTCCTTACTTCGAACTTGTAAACATAACTGGGAATCGTGGTTGGGTTAATAGGTACATCTCTGCTTATTCCTCATACGGGGAGATATTATTACTCCTAGACCGAGTAGTTGTGTGTGAAATCTACCAATAGGATCGCTCTATCAGAGCTAAGATTTGATAAGCTAAGGAAATATTGGCGGTTTTAATACACATTATTCGCTAGGTACACATGCATCTTCGCACATCCCTAGTCGAAAGACATACCGAGAGGAATCATACTATAAAGGATCTCGCGCTATAGGCGGCCTCGACCGCGACCAGTGGTCGCACCGACCAGGGGCCGTATTATGACGTATTAATGCCACCACTTTTCTGGTGTGAGTAAAGAGAGGGAGCTATACAAGGCCGATAGCTCCATCGTTGCAGTGGAATAATGAAGGCATTAATACTTCATAATACGGCCCCAGGTAAACTATAGAAACGGGCTGGTTGGCCATTGCGACCAAGTGCACGGCTAGTATCCGTTTCTATAGTTTACCTGGTTATTGTGATCATTGGTCGTGGTGGTGGCCGTCTAGTGCGCGAGATCCCTAAAGGTTAACTGTATTAATAGCTGGCAGTACTAAAATAATATTATTTAATAAAAGTGTTGGTGAATTATGATTAAGGAACACTAACCTTTTGTCGGTCAAACTCATCAAATTAACTAGTAGGTATGATGAATATTAAAATAATGTTTTTAAAATTATTTGGGATTTCTACACACAATCAGTTCTATTTATCACATTGTTTGAGTATGAAATGAAATAGGTACGTAAAAATTATATAAGGTGTCACAATGAACGAAAATTATAATATTATTAAAATAAAAAACATTTTATTGGGAACTCACGCGCATCACATCGAAATAATGTGAAAGTTACTTGCTTTAAATGTAGAGCCTTAAATTATATATTTTTACAACACACTCACACTTTCAATAATTGTAAAGAAAACTCATGTTTTTATGTATTAAGAAAATAAATTCTCGATATTGTTTGACAGATATAGACCACCAACAGTTAGTTATAATGACATTTATACAAATCACATAGTTAAGACCAATAGATAGATATAATTCGGTACAGTTAGAATTCATTACACTGGTTCACTTCCGACAATTCATCAAATAGAAACGCACACTGAAAATTTCCGGCAGAAAAAATGAGACGACTTTGGAAAATAATTAGTATTAAATTAATACGACTATGGAAACCAGAACCAAAGTCCATTTTTCTATCCGGAAATTTTAATTCGTGAGACATTTTAGTCTCAAGTAAATATTTTACAAACGTTTCGCATTCCAAAACAATTTTGCTATAATTGCTGTTTTCGTATACGTCAATAATAAAATCATGCTCTTATTTTATTATTTCAAGATACTTGTTACAGCATAAATTCTATCTCACTCATGTTAAGGACCGTCGCCATTCTTACAACTTCTACCTTTTAAGAAATAAAAATGTTTTAAGTATAAACAAGAAAACAAAGTTTGATAGAATCAAGCAAAAAAACCTAAAAGTAAAATTATTACACGAAAAGCATCACAAAATTTTGTTACTCGCCTATTATGTACCTTAACTAAAAAAACAAACTTAACTCTTTAAAAAAAAAAAGAAACAACAACATGTATGCTAAAAAAAAATCACATTGACCCAAGTTTCCCAAACTACAATTACTAAACAACACCAAAATTTTGGAAATCGAAATAATTTCGAATATGTACTTACTAACAATATTATTAATTATTGGCAAAAGAAAATTTAAAATTTTAACTAAAAAAAAACTTACATTAAATCACTTGAATCTCGCTTTGGGAACATTATTAATTACACATCCCTGTTAATATTCCAATTAAGGAAATTCCCATAGTGATCGACCCAGATCATAAAAAAATCTACCATAATGTAATACCAATACGACTGATTAATTCGATTTATTTTGTAGGTAACATAGACATAGAGAATTGTACTGAGCGGCCAATACCTGTATGTAGTACTTCTCAAGAGACAAATACTGGCCGCAAATTCGCTTTGTCTCTCTCGTACTTTTTGGTCTGTATTCACTGCACAACAGAATAACGAACGCCCAGTTAATTATTAAATATAAAAAAAAACCGCTGTAATAAAAGTAGCAGAGTGAAAATGCGAATGAAATAAAATGAAATTAGTCATTGTGGGCTAAAATTAAATTTTCATTAATCAGAAAAGTTTTTATTTTCAATACCCATTCGTTCCAATTTTTTTTTTAATTCCTGCAAAAATCTTATCTTCTCAAAAGGTTCAGTACGTAGTATTAAAAGGCAATTATTTTTACATTATAAATTGTTTGGATCCGTGTCAACAAGCATGGAAACTCCCAAAGGATACATTAATTTAAAACAATGTTAGTGCAGTGATGTTAATTTTAATTCAAACCTATATTTTCAATACAAGCCACTTGTTTCTCAATGCGACTTAATCGCCAATAAACGTAAAATGACAAATACTTATTTAGCTAAAATTACTTTTTCCATGTACTAAATAAACTGAAAATCGGAGACGTCATTTCTCCGCAACATCCTTTCAGTTTGAATTTCATTACCCGACTAATTAATATACTTTTTAGAAACTACAGATTTGTATGTATGTTATGAACTTCCATAAAAGTATTACGCTCGCAGCAAATAAAAAATAACAAAAGTAATATAAAAATCATTGACATACGACTAGTCTTCAAACATCACTTTTCAAGAAATTTAAGAAGAAAAACCTTGAATCCTTTTATTTATATTAAGAGGATATTTATCAACTAATAACATAAAGGATCGTTGACGAAGATACTAAAATAAAAATTATTATTTCATCCGACCACACGTTTTAAGGGAAACTAATGTTCGTAAAAACACATTTCCGGAGTTAATATTGTGTAGAAAACTATTTGATAGTTAAATGCAATAAATACGTTATATTTAAAACATAATACTTGAAGAAGATGCGCGTTTTGGCATCTGCTTTAGACGCGTGCGGGTATGTTGAAACAGAAGTGCTCAATGAAATAAAATTACTTTGAGGATTATTATTACAAGTGCTTTTCATAATGTAGTTCGACTATATTATTTTGCATTTTTAAAGGCATAAAAAAACTGATATTTTAAACCAGCTACTATCAAATTAACGTACCTATGACAAATCCAGTAACCTAGTTTTATTTCAATCAAAAAGTGTTCGTGTGAATATCAGAAAATTTTAACGTGCATTCAGTGATTTTAAAGTGAGTAGGTACAGTATTTATATGCAGTTATAGTTTATAAACAATTAGAGCAAAAATTTACAGTATTCAAGGTAGCAATCACAATTTATTTATCAATTCTAAGAAAAAAAAATCACATGTTGATATGGTCACAATGATACTTACTTAATTGGTTTAGAATTACAAAATTACTTTTAAGGAAATAAAGGGTTTTACCAACCTTTCTTGATATCATTTACAATTAATTAATTAATTAGTTTTTCAACCCTCAAATTAAGACAAAATGTTCGAACAAAAGTTGGCTAGTTGCAAAAGGCACACATTTGGACATGACAAAGGAACTTGGAGAGATATGATCAATTCATGTCTATCTACAATTTAACTAATTTCATAATGGGATAAAAAAGTATCTGCGTTAATTATAATAATGATGTGTAGCGTGCTTCATATTATTTTAAATTACAGTGAAAAAGATCCAAATTGTTGCCTTTAGTATGAACTCCTCCCATTTCTCACATTTCGGCTTTCAAAATAATCTATTCAAATTTAATTTCGAAGTACATTATCAAGATAAATTACTAACAATTACATTCTTGTGTGACATTTAAGAAAGTATGTACATTTTTTATATTTTTTACAATGATAAACTACACCAATATAAGCCTAGGCACTTACGGCAAATATGTTTTGGCATATTCATTAATTCATACATTTTAATTTTACCACGAAACACATACTTTCACTTAGATATAGATACATGTTGAATAAACCTGTACAGTAGCTATGAACTAAAAGGAACGATGGCCACATTTTCAGTTAGAACAAAAACGTGATTCTTATAGGCTATTGTTATTCATACTACACCGACTTATTCCTAATTTAGACATTGACAAAGATACCTGACACGTTGTTCGGACTTCGACGTTTGAAAAATAAAAGAAAATAATAAAATGTAATATTATGTCTAAATCAAGGATCAAGCTACAAAATTATGAATACAACATTTCCGGAAAGAAAAATCACACTGATTTCCATAGTCGTATTTACGTTTGACGGAAAGTTCGTAAATAATTTATTTTTAGGAATTTTCAATCCGGTTTTTTTTTACTGTTCCAAACGCCAACCACGAACATCGTTCGCTGTTTCAAATTTATTTAGAATTCTCACCACGATTGACTCGAGAATTCTTCGTATAAAATTAGATTTTTTTAAATTCAAACTTTGAAGCGAGAGGATCTGATTAAGTAGAACGTGAAACGTGATAAAAGTGAGGGATAAAAACTCGTCTATTTTTATTTTTTATTGTCACAAGGGATTGAAATTTGGTTCATTGCGAAGCACAATTACTATGCTAAGATTTTTTAAACTTATATATTGACTTGTATGTCACAGCACGCTTTGATTAACACATTTTTGTGTCACATACGATCGGTTCTACGTTTAAATCGATTGGAAATTCGATTTTCAAAAGTCGATTTTTTTCCAATTAATTTAAAGTATTGAGCGTATGTAGTCTCTCACTAAAAGAAAGTGCTTATTGGCCTTAATTAAGTGTGCCCTGGGCACGAAACAATCGAGCTCTGACTCGATATGTCAAACTCGAGGTAACCACAAACGCACATACTAAAACTAAAAAAAAAATAATATAAATTCTAAAGTAAAAGTAAATTAAAATTAAAAAATGTACTTCCGCCTTGCATCTCCGTAAAATGAGGGCAAATTCGATTTTGGATATTGACTGCAAAAGTATTTCAGAAAATATGATTAAAGAACTTACCTACTGCTTGTTACTTTTCGTTGGATCAAGAGGAGAACCGATACGGTTCGCAGAAAAATCTTATTACAACTATGATTCTTATTCGTTCTAACTTACCTCATTTTTTGTTAGGGCTAAGTACACTAGACTAGTTCACGGCGTACTATTATAATTCCCACTATCCATACAAAAATGAATTGTTTACCATACGAATATGGCGAAAAACGAAGCAAAAATAATTGAAAGACGAAAAACGAAGCAAAAACAATAGGATATTGTATAATCGTAATTGCTTTAACACCCTACAGGCCCAGCGCACGCGCACGTCCGTGCACGGTAGGCGCCTCGAATGATGTGCGTGTTGCGAACCGGATCGCGTGGAAATGTCTCGAACTTGGAGCACATCCGAGGTAGCACACGGCACGAGCACGAGATGTGTTGGCGAACTTATTTTGACTCTTGCACGCGAACATGTCCAAAGGTGTTCAATATTGTTGATACTATGTTTCTAAGATGCTCGCGAACCGTACTGTTCATGTCCGCGAGAGGATATTAAAATTGCACGCAACTACCCGCTAACCGCTCGCGAACATGTCCAACGGTGTTCATGCTATGTTCCTAAGATGCACGCGAACCGCACACTGTTCGTACGCGCGCGCATTTGTGGATCCGTCTTAAGGTTAAATGTCACTTACACGTCATAACGATAAAGTCTATCCCTCTTATTCATAAACGTTTCTTAAAGTTAAAGAGACGTACAAACGTCGAAAATGTATGGTTAAACAGTTGCTAATTCATAACTTAACTTTAAGCAACGTTTATGAATAAGGCGGTATTTCTATAAGTGACAGATAGTGTCAATCTTAGTGAAGGTTGAAATAACTCAGTTGCCAAAAAGGGAAAAAATAAATAAAAAATAACTGTTGTCAAAAATAATTACAATGACGATTATGCAAACAAAAAGAAACCATCGACCGTTAGAATGATGAATATTGTGAAGAATTTTATGTTTGGTAAAGATATTTATTCTTGTTTGGATAGTGTTCGATATTTATTATTAAAAGTACTGAGGCCCTGGACAAAGTGACATTCTATCAGCAATAACGATGATGAAAAACGCAAAAATGTATGGAACTGACATAAGCTATCGAAAAGCTTATGTCAATCCTGTTGAAAGTCGTTGTAGAAATACGAAACGCTTTCGAAGCGATTGTCACTTGTCTAGGCCCTCTGATAAGGGTAGAAGATTTAGCCATGGCATTCGAGACAGGAGACAGTATGATACTTGCTCTCTTTTAGACATATAGCGTTGTCACGCTCTGTCATCCGGTACTTCATATTGCCATCTCTAAATAATACTTCTATTATATTTAGCAGCCAATATCCAAAAATATTATTTCGTTACAACATTTTTTTTTTGAAGGCCAGACGTGATGGACTGATGTGTTACTGTCAAAATATGATATACCAACAAAATGTTATAGGACTAGACTAGTATGGTCCTAATATAACAGGGTGCATAAGGAGGGTATATATTAAACCTATTTGATTATTATTTTATTATGTTGAAAATGCTTGATGACTGAAGTTCCGAATACTATTTAAAAAGGACAGCATTTAACCGGGTTCGTGGCTACAAATCAGTTTGGTAATGTTAACTTACATAATAGTGGAAATCTCGTGTGGCAACTTAATAATTATACCTAAAAGAATTTAATATGACCACTGTTAATTCACTGGTACATCTCCGGAACCTACTCTCTAATTCACAAGATACTACCATTGCATAATCACTACCAAAATTTAAAAAAGACATTGAAGAATCTAGAAACCTCAAGATTGACATATGTATTTGAATAGGGAAAAACAAATAATTGACACAACACAAGAAACTCCAACCATGAAACATGAAATCTAAACAAATGACAACGCTGGTCATGGTACAAGAAAAATCACGTCTGGTCCCACAAATATTCCGTTACCAAACACAGTTGAAGATGGCTCTTGCCACCACAAATTGTAAGTAAGTAGAGGCTATAAAGAAGGTATGAACGATCATATATCTAAGGTTGTCTTGTCTGACGACCCTGGCTAGGTGGGGACCGCTGCCTTTGGTAGGGAACCGTCCAGTGCGGTAGAATTCTTCTAACATCTGGTCTTTTTCGATGAACCTGTCATATAGCCATTGAGTCATGCCTTCTGTGTCAGCTGGTACCTGCATAAAGAAGATATATTAGATGATTATCTGAGAAGATTTTTCTGGAGTATACTGCATAACGTCACCGTACAGTGAAACCTCGTGATTGTTATAAAAGTTATTTTGCAAGGGAATAAACACTAAACGAAAAATGGCCGCCATTGACGTTACCTAATGCTCTCAATGACATCAATTGAAGGCATTAGAAGCATGAGCTGTGCACGTTTGTTCTAAATATCCACCGAGACTCGAAACACGGCACCGAGAGAATGGAGACTAGACGAGAGGAGAGGAGATGTGTTTGAAACAACCAATAGAATTTCGTTATTCACACATCTCATTTCCACTCAGCTTCAGTGGATACCGAGTGGACTGAGCGGAAATATATCTATATATTTGTATGGCGCTAAGCTGTGTCTCGTCGAGATTAGGCTGAGCGGGCCGGTACATAGCGGAGATGTGAGCTGTGCCTCGCAAGCTGACAACGGCTCGCAGCGGAGACGAGAAGTAATATGTGAGCGGCGTGCAGTGAGCGGCGCCGCTGGTTCCCGCGGCGTCGCATAACCCGCCAGCCATGCCGCACGTAGCTCAATTCCGCTCTAGCCAGAATATATCTCCGCTTCAGTCTAACCAGTACACATCTCCGCACAACTTCGGTGGATACACCCGTAACTGAAAAACATTTCTCGTTTCCGCTTTGGACATCTCCGCACATCACATTCCGCTTTGATGGAATCCGGGCCTTACGACGTTTTTTACGCAACAAATAAATAAATAAAAGAATTTTTCGTTTCGAGGTTTTCACTGTACGGCGACGATAACTGCCAGTTACATTACTCAAGCAGGTACGCAATTTCTCACAACATGTGTTTGGCAAAGATTTGACTACACTTTTTAAAGCTATTGTAAAACACTAGTCAAGATTTAATTTTTGTATTGTAAAACGATTGATAATAACTCTCCGTCCTTGCCAAAGTTACAACATAATGCCGTCACTAATCCATCTGCTACGTATAGCCACAATGGCAGAACCTCCTACGGTTTTTCGACGTTTTTTGTAACAGTATATTATTATAAGCTTATGTTTTACAGGCCAGCGTAATGTAGCTTTAGCAATGACCTTTTCATGGTAATCAAAAAGGTTCTTTTAAAGACCAAAGTAATGGCACATTTAGGACTCGCCAAAAAAGCTTTTTATGCTAATTTTTTAAATAGTTCGTCGTCGAATTCTGGGTGAAGTAGAGCGTGATGATTAATTCGAAAGAAGAGAGAAAAAAGGTTTTATCGCCAGGATTTTTAACTTTGAACTAGTTCCAAATAGCCTAAAACTAAAATTTCAGATAGATTAAAAAGATTAATTGTAGTCTACTTTTTTATATTCCTGCGAATGTAGTTTTATCTATTTTAAGTAAGACGATTTTCAGAAGAAATCAACCAACAGGGCTTCGCCTTATCTCTCTTTCTGATATGTTTATCTTATAAATCTTAAGAAATGTATGCAGAGCCAATTTATTCTTTAGTCTTGCAGGAGATTTAAAAAAAAAACCAATAGCCAAAAAATTGTTCAACTTAAAAATAATTAGCTAATGATTGTCCACTTACATCAGTACTAGGGTACAGCCTATAATGCAGATGGGTGGCACAAGAAGGCCGAATCCCGCACACCACGTCCTGAAGGTGCAGGGGGATCCGGTCAGGATAGGCGATGGTGACGTCCAGGATCCAGTTGATGCTGTCACCAACTGAGGATTCCACGATCACTTTGTTGTTGGCGTTGTTCTGGTTGAAGTTGTCGTCTGTAGAATATAAATAACCATATAATATATTGTTTGTTACTTAACGCATCCGCTAATAATTTCTTTTTTTTTGCATTGAAAATGCTTTTATCTCCTCTCATATTGTGAAATTCGAATTATAAACTTCAAAACGAGTTTATAATGACATACTTTATAAACAGAATACCGAAATTTAAAAATATAATCATATTATAACACCTTTTCTCTAACAAAATAATGTTATCATTTTTTTTTTACCAATGCGGTATCGGAAATCCGAGAAGTTAATATCACCAAAGAGTTTCCATCAATATTTTTTTTCTAATGGAACGCTTATGTGAAACCCGTCATTTTGAATAGCATTACAAAAAGTTTCGATTTAAATTTTTACTTGTCTGTGGCAGCGTCCGTTTTAGCGCATGCGCCGTGATGGGCTGTTTTGGCGCCATTCATACGTTTTGCTATACTGAATTTCGTGAGATTTGTTAAATTCTTTCATTATAAGCAATAAACTATTTCTTACTCTTTTAAATTGTATCTTTTATTAGGTTCAATCCCAATGTATTAGGGTCGACATAACTTTTACTCATAGTGGTGTGGTATTAAAGTACTAGTGTTTTAATTCGCTCATTATGCAACACTTTCATAAACTACTTTATCTAATCTAATCTTTACTTCTATTCTATAATATTATAAAGCTGAAGAGTTTGTTTGTTTGTTTGAACGCGCTAATCTCAGGAACTACCGGTTGAAATTGAAAATTTATTTTTGTGTTGGATAGTCCATTTATCGAGGAAGGCTATAGGCTATATAAACGCTACGACCAATAGGAGCGGAGCATAAATGAAAAATGTTGCAAAAATGGGAAATATTTTTCCTTTTTGAGAGCTTCCGTTGCGTGCGTTGCGTAAACGGTTTAAGTTACGCAAATATCATGTATGATGGAATTTTTCCTCTTTAAAAGTTTAAAAAATGTCCGCGACAGCATATGTCTATCTTTTAAGATTGACTCACTATAACCTTTTTTATAGTAATCAAATTTGTTCGAAATTAATGCATTATTTTGCGAAGGAGTTTTATCAACATTATATTAATTCAAATAAATAGTTTTAACATCAAGGATATTTATGTAACAGTAAAATACTTTTTAATTAATTCGAATCAGACATTTAATTTCGAAGTTATCGTGAGTATAAAAATGCAATACGCGAACCGTTCGACGCCCGCCGGCGCCGCGCCGCCACGACTTGCGACGTTTCCTACTCTAGAGAGGATGGGCACACGGGTAGACCATGACCTGGAATAGGACATAGAATAAGTTTTATCCCTATAATTCCACGGGATCGAGTTCTACGCGGGTGAAACCGCGGGGCACAGCTAGTCTAATAATATAATGAAAGATTTTTTAAATATATTTACTCCTTTAACTCATATGATTTTTAAGTTCCTTAAATGAAATAAAGACATTTTCAATGCGCCGAAAGTTCATGTGACCATGAGTTCTGTGGATTTTTTGTATATTTTATTGATTTGTGATTGACTATCTATGTAACATCGAAGTGCTGAAATGTTTGTATGACTACTATGTCAGTCCATGGAGAACCACAGTGCAATGTTCGATGACCTCAATAGAGCTGATAGTGTAGAACTACACTGAAAGTTTTTGACGATCATGGTTACCTAGGACAAACTGACACCAGTTAGGTAGGTCGTAGTACGTATTGCCAGAGCTGAAACGTGGTCGCTTACAATACCTACTCCTGATTAGTCACCTTAAAAGCAAAGAGGGCTATGTACCTACAGATTTTCCCTGCGTGATTGAATCAGAAATGGAGATACCCGCAGAAGAACCATGGTAGCCGACTTGCCCTAGAAGAATTGCGCATGTTAAGAGAGTGTGTGTAGGTGACAGCTTAGTATATAGGGCAAATTGCTCGCAGAATGGATGGCTGATGGGGCCGAATGGTTCTAGAGTAACAACCGCATACCGGCAGGCATAGTGCGCGTAGGCCCTTCACAAGGTGGATCGATGGCCTGGTCAAGGTGGCAGGATTCCTTTGGATGTGGTAAGCACTGAACCCGTCGGAGTGGCGACGCTTGAAGGACGCCTGCGTCCAGCAGTGGACGACTTTCGGCTAAAATTATGATAATTAATGTAAAAACTAGAAAACAATAAGAATTTTTGCTGTTTATTTATCCTAGTTCCTCTGTATGGATTGAGTCTACAAGCGGATTGTGGCGGTAGTCGACTCAATGTGTCAAGCATTTTCCACCAGTAATTTTTTTGGGTGGCGAAGCGACAAACACACTGCAATCGCAAATCCCTTTGACAGACGAGACAAACCCATTTTACTTACTATGACATAACATCATGCGTGTAATCCGGGAAGGCAAAGGTGTACCTATAGAACACCAACATTTCGTCCAGTGTAACGTTAAAAGTCCCATGTAATAAGAGGCAAACCTATTGCCATCAACCGCGCAGAAATCCAGACTCCGGGCTTCTACTGAGTTTCTGATAGAAAAACCCAATAACTCTTTGCTCGACCTGGGAATCGAACCCAGGAACTCGTGTTCAGCAGTAGCACTTGCAATCACTAGACTGACGTTAAAGTTTCATTCAGTGCAACTCACCTTTTCTCGAGTCCTCTTTAGAATTACCAGCACCCTGGTCTTTGAAGGGCCCCACTTCTTCCATAATAACCTTCATAGCACCCGCGCGTGGAAGCGATACGTATTCCAATTTCGGCAAGTTGTTCTTTTCTGCAAACCTGAGAATTTAGAAGAATTAAATATTTTTCTGGGGACTCCATATGCTGTAAGGAAAGTTCTAAAGAAAACCTTTCCATTTTGCTATTTGCGAAAAATTGTCACTTGTATTTTTTTCATTTTGTGTTCAGGCGATTTATTTCGAGTGGCATCTAGTATCAGGCTGTAGTGGCTTTATATTTTTTTATAATCATGTTTCTGCCTTACCTCTGACTGACCTCCCGTCGCTTGTGCAAGAAGCCCCCTTCTGGGAACAGCACGATGAACTCCCTGGCAAGGGGGATGTAGAACTTGTGGATGTGCTGTCTCAGGTCCTCCAGAGATTGTTCGCGTTTCGCCTGGCCCTGTTGACAACGATAAAGAAAATGGTCAGTAATTTTGAAAATCTAATTATTTTTGAACATATATACAGATAGCTACGGTTACGTCAAATCCGTTACTGCCCTGCAATTACTTACTTCACTGCTTATCATTCTGATTTATTTACAAACCAAACGAAGTTAAAAAATTTACTTTGTTGGTGGCGAGGAGCTCGTGGCTAAGTAATAATAGCCGCACGGGTCGAACGATCAGGTTAAGCTATGCTTGCTGGGGTTGGTCCGTGGATGGGTGACCATCTTTACATACCGAAAGCACGTTAAGCCGTTGGTCCCGGCTGTCATTTATGGATCTTTGACAGTCGTTACGGGTCGTCAGAAGCCCGACCGTCTGACATCCAGTCTTACCAAGGGGTATCGTATTACCCAGTTACTGGCTTGTGGAGGTCAGATAGGCATTCGCTCTATGTTAAATACTGGTATTCAGCTGCATTCGGTTTGACTGGAAGCCGACTCCAACATAGTTGGGAAGAGGGTAGGCAGATTGATTTGTTGGCGATAAAAAACCGCTAATTAATTCGCTTCCTTGACCAAAGTCATATCAATGTATTTCACTTCTTAATTTTAAAAGCATAAGTAACAGTTCTGCTTACCCCGAAACATATTACACACCTTCTCAAAACCCTAACATTGCTACCAAGATTACGTGTCACTTTTCCCTCAACCAAGGGTCGCCGAAAAATGACTCTCATGATTTCATCCACCGTGTATAATTAGAGATAAATCGTTTCCCGCATATTTTAATATAAATTCCTAATAACAATGTGAAACTACTATAGATCTAAGACTCTTGGGCTCGTACACTCGCCCGCACAATGCGTTAACTATTAACGTGCATTTCATACGTCATTATCGGGATTGGTCGTGGGTTAGGGTTGGCAATGTGGATGAAAATATGTTATGATTTTTCAAGTGGCATGTATTTTGTGGGTCCTTTTTAACAAAAACAGCACATTTTTACATCAAAATTATGATATGTGGCAAAGATTTCACCAAAATGACAGCAGTACTTATGCTTGACAATTCAGAAACAATCTTAAACTATGGTGGACACATTCTTTGAGGTAGGCTGGTCATTTACTGTCCGTAGTGACTGTTATTCCTGTTTAAGTAATAAGTTTTTCCCAACTGTTATGGGTTGGGTACCTAATTACTTCATTAAATAAATAATAATAATAAAGGAAATAATATTTTTATTTTTGGTATTAATAAAATGAATTTAAACAAAAACATCGGCACCAGCCCTATCAATAGGGGCACCTCTAATGGATATTGTCGATATTGGCCCGTCGATGAGTGGGCAACTTTTCGACCACCCCTGATTGGACACAAGGGTCGGCTAACGCGATGTTTTAATTAAAGCCTGTTGTGTTTGTACCGAACATGGTCGACTCACGATTTCTGCTCAATAGAAAATATAATTATAATTATTGTTTTCTGTGTAAGGCTTTTGATATTGATTGTACCTAATGTTGTTTGAGGAGCTCGTGGCTAAGTAATAACAGCCGCTCGGGTCAATCCATTAGGTTAAGCTACGCTTGCCGGGGTTGGTTCGTGGATTGGTGACCATTTTCACATATCGAGACTCCTCCGTGCCTCGGAAAGCACGTTAAGCCGTTGGTCCCGGCTGTCATTTGTGGATCTTTGACAGTCGTTACGAGTCGTCAGAAGCCCGAAAGTCTGACAACCAGTCTTACCAAGAGGTATGGTATTACCCAGTTACTGGGTTGTGGAGGTCAGATAGGCAGTCGCTTCATGTAAAATACTGGTATAAATACTGGTATTCAGCTGCATCCGGTTAGACTGGAAGCCGACCCCAACATAGTTGGGAAAACGCTAGGCAGATACTGTACATAATGTTGTTTTTTTGTGGAGACTGCGTTTTGGTGGGTTCGTAGTATAAAATATCTTGTTTTACATTGTTGTAAGCTCCGTCTGGTGCCATCAAATGCCATTAGGCACCGTTACTTTCTTTGAGATGGTTATAAAATAGTACTAAGTACCAACTATTTATATTGTCAATCATGTAAGAACAAGTAGGTGTGTTCCATAACTTTCAATTTTGAATTTAGTATATTCAAGAAAAACAAGCACTCTTCTACACTAACTTGAAAATGGAATACTGGAAGCTCACGAAAACCCAACACGTTGAAAATTCAAAAAAACTAAATCTGTCGCTCCAAAAATAATTTAAAATGAAAATCCAATCAAAGTTCGTGGCAACTTCAGCACACCGAACGTGCTAAGCCCCGATTCCCTAGCCAACAATATGGACCTAGGAACATCTCAGACCTAGACTCAAGTTCTTTGAAGTCCAGTAAGAACGCAAATCGCTCGCTTCCCACGGGTGCAATGAACCGACAACCGGGAACTATCCACGAGATCGGATCGGGAACCATCGGCAGGACTTTTGAAAACGCTAACGACCGTCCAATTGGGTTGCGTGTTTCCATTGTTGTCGATACACCGTTTTTTTGTCGACATCATTTAGAATCACTAAGACAACATTATATTTATTTAGGTACGAGCGGCGCAATGTAGTCGTTCAGAGTGATGAAGTATTATAATATTGATGGTTTTACGAGGACCTCCCAAATAATTCACTATGAGATGAAATCGTTAAAAACTCGCTGTGTAAGAACACTGTTGTACTACAAAACCTGCGAAGTCCTGTTAGTTTTTTTTCCATATTTTAATGAGCCTAATAGTATTATATTCTGTACTAATTAACCGACTTCTTCAAAAAGGAGGAGGTTCTCAATTCGTCTGAATGTTTTTTTTTTTTTTTTTGTATGTTTGTTACGCGATTACTCCTCCAATTATGAATCGATTTTGATGATTCTTTTTTTGTTTGGTAGGTCATGCTTCCGAGGTGGTCCCATATAAATTTTATTAACTTTGCTTGCGTAATTTTTGAGTTAGCTTCAATATTACGTATTTTTCCCACTTAGTTTATCTAGATGATATCCTGTTTGACTCCTTCACTGTTATTTACATAGCAGGTAGCGGTATTCGGACTAAAAAGTGAAAAATAAAAACTTTTTACAAAAAAAAAAACAACCGACTTCCAAAAAAAACACAAAAAAATTGAAAAATAACTTTAATTTCGGAAGTCGGTGGCAAAAAACGAAAATTTAAAAGCAAAGACACCGACTTCCGAAATTAAAGTTATTTTTCACTTTTTTAGTGTTTTTTTTGTACTACCACACCCGCAGACACCCAACGCGCCTAATACAACTCTTGCGTCAATCAAGTCGTAATCCTGTAAATGTTGATGTTACCCAACTTACTCTTGACAACAGTGGACAACAACAACATCGTGAGCATCAACAGACGGAACGTGCGTCACAGTAAGTAACGCTATCCGATACTTAACGTTTTTACAACAAATACTTTTTTTTTGTACGTGATCGAAGCAAAAGGTGTATGTAAGGAGCGTAGCAGGTGGCATCCTATACTTTCTGCCTACCCCCATGGAAAGAAGGCGAGAGCTTATGTATGTATGTACTTCATTTATACCTACCTTATTGTAGTATTCAATGCAACTTGCTGTTAAGTGATAATAATTTATATTACATAATTTAAGAGTTTGTTGACATTTATTCTGTAAGTTACGTTAGAAATTATTAGTAAATACACACCGGTAATCGATGTCCCTTAATGATACCGACGAAAAAAAGGAAAATCGTGGATTGTAAATATAAAATTAACATAGCTGATGAAGAAACGATAAAAAAATTCATTGCTAGTAGGCTTTTAGTAAAAGCCTACTAGCCTACTTTCTACCGGATTACTCCTAAGTAATCCGTAATAGTCACGTAATGAAAAAACGTTATGTGTGAAGCGACTATCTCTCTCTCTCTCTCTGTCTCCATCTATGAGAGAGAGAGAGAGAAAGTGACAATTTGGTCAAATGAAAATACAACCTGGCGACTGTGAAAATTTTATTTTTCATCTACGTTTTCGTGGTTTTCTAGGGTGCTGCAGCTGATAGTGGTTGCGATTTTGTTTTTATTTTAAATCATTCCTACGTGAGAAGGAACTTCGTTCTTGACGGGGGTCCCCCGACCGCACACATTTTTTTTTTTTAGTTTGTTAATTCTATTGTGCAATACCCGGCAGTGCACTGCAAAAAAAAATCAAAATAACAAGAGAATTCAGTACCTATATATTCCACTTAAACATAACTCCAACTGTTGTGTTAGTTTATTAGCTGCGTTTAATCCAGCGCCGCGTGTCTTTGACTGGGGATTACTAATTAGAGGCGCCCTGTGCAAGATATTGTATTATATGTGTAACGGGTTTGTTTAATATTAGTACAAGAACATACTCAATCTGTCTAGCCTTTTCCCAACTATGTTGGGGTCGGCTTCCAATCTAACCGGATGCAGCTGAATGACTGCCTATCTGACCTCCACAACCCAGTAACTGGGTAATACGATACCCCTTGGTATCGTATTGCCCAGTTGGTTGGTAAAGTCTGACAACCAGTCTAAGACTGGTTGTCAGACTTTTGGGCTTCTGACGACCCGTAACGACTGTCAATTATCCACGAATAACAGCCGGGACCAACGACTTAACGTGCTTTCCGAGGCACGGAGGAGTCTCGGTAAGTAAAGATGGTCACCCATCCACGGATCAACCCCGGCAACCGTAACTTAACCTGATGGATCGACCCGTGCGCCTGTTATTACTTAGCCACGAGCTCCTCTAGTACGAGAACATACTGATATTCCTTATTAGATAAAGTAAGACTGGAAGCTAATTTAGACGTTCCTGGGAAAAGTTAAATCTGATAGGCCAGTTGCGACTGTCAAAACCTAGATGGGATAAGTCCCAAGGATGATACCGGGTCGTCTTATCTGATGCGGCTCAAATCGCATAAATCAATCACATACGAAGTGAGTGTCGTCTGACCTATTCAGACGACACTCACTGATACGACTTGTGGAAATTATCGTAGTAGTCAATCAAGATTTACATCTATTCATACCTAAATAACCACATCAGTACCTACATACCGACGACCCCGAGGTAGGTGCGGTAAATGTACCGAATACTTTCTTTTTTTTTTTTTTCAGACATCTAGGCATCCTTTGTAAACATGCGCCTACACAAGTTTGCCAGAATCACCATAATTAGCAGATTCACCGAACATACACTGTTTTTAGCCGAAAGACAGATTTCTACCAATTTTCTTAACATTCTCTGACCCTTCAGGAAAGCCAGTTGCACATTATCAATGACATGAATATTTTTTTGTAAAATATTATATTATTTTAATTATTGTGAATGTGAAGACTATGTAGGGACATTGTTTAATTCACAGCTTTTTTTCTCAAAAATTCTCAATATTTATGATCTGTCAGTTTGAGTAATTTATGCGACCTATCTGAATATCCTTTCTTTGGTATTTTTCGTCAAATCGTTGAGCTCCTTATGCGTTGAGCTGCACAATTACTGACAAATGTGTGCACTGGATGGACAGGTCCACTCAATCTGTGTGGTTCTTTCTGCAAAAGACTATTTCAGACACCAATCTACATGGTCTTCACATGATCTGACCTGATGTCTGGCCTTTAAAAGAGTCTGTGATCTTTGAGTTTGTTTCGGCCTTTCTTCTCAGAGCTGTCAGATAGGAAACGTCGATCTCATCTAGTTTTATAATATATAGTTATAAGTGTTTGTAAAAACCTACTTACAGAAATAATTTATCATTAAAATGCATTCACAGCCAATCTTCAACGAACTACAAGGAACACTACTGCTCAACAACTCACGCAAACTAATTCAACTCGTTAACACTCGCTTCACACCTATGTTTAGCCGTTTGAGCACAACAATTAAAAGCCGGATATCAACTTAGTACGTACGGAACCCTAGGATGAGCACCTTTTGTGTAAGTTCTAATTGAACAACGCGCGATGATATGCTAATTTGAGGATGAATAGCGTTTTGTTGTGTAGTGAATAAAAATATGAGACTGCTTGTCAGAGAACAGAGCAAAAAAGAAAAAAAGGGGGAGGGGGCGTTAGAGTTTTAAATAACCCGATAAAAATAAGAATAATTAGGGAAAGGTGTTTTCAAAGCCAAAGTCAAATCATCTATTTCAAGTAGGCCATTAAAAGGCACTTTTTAACGTTATTATTTACAAGAAAATAGAATTGCCCCTTCCGAAACGAAGTTTATGGAAAACAATAGAAACAAATCCATAGTAACTCTTTTTTATGAAATAATATTTTGTGTACACTAATATTATAAAGAGAAAAGATTTGTATTTTTGTTTCTAATGAATAAACTCAAAAACTTTCACCAGTAGAATGCTATATTAGCACTGCGTAACATAAGCTATAATTTATAAAGGTATCACGCGGGTGAAGCCGCTGGCGGAAGCTATGACAGATAAATTAATTGTTTCAAGAAGAATGATAAGAAAAGATAAGCCAATGGAGCAGCGGTGGCCCAGTGAGCAGCGGTGGCCCAGTGGTAACGGCCACGACTTACGAGTTGTAGGTTGTAGGTTCGAACCCTTTTTTTTTTTTTTGTGTGGGAAGTCATCCTATGACTTCTCCCGCTCTGGGCGGAGCGGAAGGGCGTGTCAGACTCTTACTGACTAAAACCCACCCGTGTTCCTTCAGTTGCCTGTTGTCAGGGTCCCGGTATCCCTTTCGGACTATTCCAAAACCCTGGCAGGTAGGTTCGAACCCTGAGAGGCGCTTTACTTTGTGTAAATTATTTCATCGCCACTGCTCTCAAAACCGTGAAGGAAAACATCGTGAGGAAACCGGCATGTTCTAGAACCAAAAATTTGAAGACATGTGACATCTACCAACCCGCACTGGGCCCGCGTGGTGGATTACGGCCCACTCCCTTTCACAGAGAAGAGGCCTGTGTCCCAGCAGTGGGAACATTATAGGCTGATTATTATAAGCCAATGGCGTTGCAAAGTCATATTTACTGGTTGAAACAGAAGCAAGTGATTATGCAAAAGCTTTGTAAAAACTATAGTTACAACACCTATGTTTTGTTGTGAACATAACCTTATTTTCAATTTATCTGTAGCCCCACAAACTTTTTGAAAATTAACTAATTAACAAACCAAAGCCTTGACAAAACTGTACTAAAATACACGCACTTGTGGAAAACTGAATCCGGTCACTTATGAGTAAAATATAAATCCACACGATCCTAATAGGATTAAACAAAAAATCATATTACACACGCGACCAAAATTACTGGACACACTTACAGATAATCCGCTTAGAGTGAACCGTCAAGTTGAGCTTGTTAATCGTCCAAACTATTACAAGTCGGGTAGGAAGAAAGTATACACAAAACTGCGTCCAGGGAAATTCGTTAAAAGAAAAAAGTCTCGTTACAAACGTCCAAGGAGCAGTAACGAGGGTATCTAGTTGAAAACTTTCGCATCGTTACCGCTACTACGGGTGAGATAAGGGAAAAATCTTACTGTAACATTTACAGTGGCGGCGCTGTTAAGAGGTCGCCTGGTAATTTTGGTCGGACAAAAATTGTCGATGTATTTAAGTTGAAATTATGAATATGGATGCGGGTTTTTTGAACGATCTCATGAACAGTATTTAAAGATACGAAAAAAAAAAAAAAATTGTCTGTGATAAAGATTCAGACGGATGCAGACAATTTTGTTAACTGGTTATGTATTATTTAATAGTTAATAAGGCTACCTTTAACGTGTTGTTTTGGGCTTCAACGAGTATTTTTGTTAAATGACAAGATTATTTTGCTTCTAAAACCGCAGGAAAATATCATAAGGCTTAAAGGCTCAGCTGATTAATATATCTCGCCAACAAAAACATACGTATACTATTTTAAAAGTTTTCTAGCTCCACCACAAATCCATTTGAAGTTACCTCCATCTATTCTATCGGCCGCCAGTGTTCCGCAAAACTTGCTACGTGTGCCGTTCTCACAGAAAGCAAGCCTAATTACCTGCGGCCGACTTCCCTCCTTTTCTATTTTTGTTTTAATTGCGACTATATTTTTTTATTTCTGCAAAAATGCGACCAGCTTTCAGGCACGCGATTTTGAGGTTAATAATCATGATTATTCTTGAAAATGTACTTAATTCGGGTTCCTTGAAACTAAGTATTAATTTGTGTAGCAATGCTGTTTTTGTATTTCTTGTTGGAATGTTTTGAAAAAATCAATTGATGCTATTTCTACAGCCTAATTGGTAGGTACCTAACAAGTTTTTTTTTTGTAGTTTTTTTCTGTGTATTTTATATTTATCTACAATTGTACCTGTGAATTTGGTAATGCACTTAAATGAATTTATAATAAGGGTCAATCACACTTCCCAATTTCACTGGCCACCACAATACAATTAAGAATTACCTCAAAAAATAAACAAATGGTTAAGTAATTCAGGTAATTAAATGGTGCGTTAATCTACACGCATTGATGTGCAAATGAGGTTACGGTCATGGCCACTGCGTCCGCGCACTAACAAAAAAGTAAAATATAAACAGAAGATCAACTAATACTTCGTTAAGCTTATTTTAGTTTTTTATAACTTTATAACTAAAAAGTCGGTTTTTTGGACTTAAGTCAAAGGTGTTTTGTTTAAAAAAAAAATTCTTTCCATATTTTAATTTCATATAATCTACGAAGGTTGGTTGGTATATACATAGGAGCCTATACCTGTTAATTTTTAATAATTAATGCACAATATTTATGTTGGCGTATCTATAATTGTAAATAAATAAATACTCAAGAATAATTAATCAAAATAAGTCGCGGAGACGAACTTTCACTTTTAGGTAGATACTCGACGTACCTACCTAGATATAATTAAGTATAGGTAGTCGTGATTAGCTTCAATGTGTCTAAGCTATAATTATGTATTGAAAAATCTATAAAAACTGTGATATAGTGAGGAGTTTGAGAGTAAAAAGTGGTATTTCTACAATTTCTTTACGAAATGGCAAAACATGCGCACGCGCTTCGGGAGCGCCGACAGTAGTAACTGACGCGTGCTTGAATAAATTAAAAATAATTTATTCAAACAAATATTGTGATGGAACAAGTTAATAAGCTTGCTGCCTACAAATGGTCGCTAAGCTTTTTTGTGAATCGCTTGTTGTGTGAGCTTACGTATGATTATTTTTTATAATGTAATTAATTGAGCATTGAAAAGATACGTAAGCATAGGCTATATGGTATATTGCAAGGTTTTTGCGTGTAGTCTGAGACCAGAATGAAATCGCATTCAGAAACCCGAATATAATAATAAAAACTAAAACCCAACTACGACTAAAAAGGTATAAACAAGACCCCACAGACAGACAAATTAAAAATCCGGAGTCACACGTAATCTGTTCGATTTATGCCCTAACACGTGTGACTCCGGATTTTTTATTTGTCTTTAGTCGTAGTTGGGTTTTAGTTTTTATTACTTAATTTTTTTTTAATTCTTTTGGTGTTCTAATATATGTAGGAATGGAATGTTATGACAGGATAGTGAAACGGGACGTGAAGATGGATGACAGATGTGACCCATGAACGAGTGACAGAGACGAATGTAAGAATTAGTCAAAGAGCGAAAGAGATAGTGAATGAATGTTTAAACATAGAATAAGTTGAGAAAAAAAGAAGATTGCAGATGACGTAAGGAAGACGATAAAGACGTAGGGAGTAAAGACGAAAATTAATTAAATGGAATAAGAAGAAATCTGCTGTTTGATTCTCGACATATAGTTCAAATCCCACAACTTTTTGGGGGCTCGTCCGGGATAGAGCAATATTTCAAGTTTCGGACCCCAACAGAAAATTCAAAAAACAAAATTTCCGAACCAAAGACGCCATAACAAAAAAAAGACGAGCAGATTGCTAAAAGACGGTAAGACGGTAATAATATTTACAGAAGACGAAGACGAGGAAAACAAGTAGCATGGGAGGGAATTCGCCGAAACATGGGAAAACTCGCCGCCAAGCCAACTACGACGAAGACGAACATGACGCATCGACATCGGCTGGGCAAGGTTTTAACCGTGATCAGGCTATTTTCCATGAGAGCCTTGTCCCAAATTTCAGTGGGCAAGACAAAACGTTTTCAGTAGCCAAGTGGGCGCAGGACGTTGATGATAATGCCGAGATTTTTCAGTGGTCGCCCCTACAAACTCTGATCGTAGCCAGAAGGGCTTTAATCGGAACTGCTGCGCTGTGGCTCAGATCTGAAAAACCTTATAAAAGCTGGGAGGATTTAAAGGCTGGATTACTGAAGGAGTTTCCAGATTTGGTGGATAGCAAAACCATTCACGAGATGATGGCCGCCAGAAAGAAAAAGAAGGACGAAAGTTGTTTAGACTACGTGCTAGTCATGAAGGAAATGGGAAAACGCGGCAAGATTCCCGATTATGTAGCCATAAAATACATTATCGACGGTATAATTGACTCAGAAGTTAACAAAATGTTGTTGTACGGAGTTACGACTTATTCTGATCTGAAAGAGAAAATAAAAATATATGAGATGATCAAAGAGAAGATGAGGACGGATAACAGTGGTCACAGTCGATACAAGAAGCCTGAAATTCATGAAAATGGCACGGCGATCAAGAGGTGTTACAGCTGTGGTGAAAGAGATCATCAGTCGTCCAGGTGTCCAAATAAAGAAAAAGGTCTTAAATGTTTTAAGTGTAACGAATTTGGACATATTTCTACGCAATGCATTCGGTCTACGAATGAAAAGACCCAAAACCGAGAACAAGAACGACGGGGCGGAAAACCGAATTTTCACGAAGAAAAGCGAACGATGTGTGTGACCGACTTCACTCCGAACATTCGCGAGGCTGCGGTTGGCAAAACTGACGACATTGTCACTATTGACAGGAGTACCAACTTCAGTGACAGCGACAAGATGGCGATGCCAGTGGGAACTGACGCCAACTTCACTGATGTTTACGTCGAAGAGAAAACGCCGGCACAGATTAGATTTGAAAATGCCTGCAAAACGATTTTTGTGAATAAGTGCGAAGTAAATGCGTTAATTGACTCTGGTAGCGAGATAAATTTGGTGTGTACCGAATTTTATGTTCATCTTGGAGCTCCCGAGTCTGTAAATACTGTCACGAATCTGGTGGGATTAGGCGGCAGTATTGTGTCTACGAAAAAGTTTACCGCTTGCGTACTGTTAGACGGACACGAATATAACGATATTGCGTTTCATGTTGTTCCTAGGCATGCTTTGCCGTGTAGTGTTATATTGGGTCAAGAATTCCTCAAAGATGTTTTCACAATTATGTCGAAGGGGTCAATACTGATTGCTCCAAACGTAAACAGTTGGTTATCAAGGCTTGTGTCTGTAGTAAGTCAGGATGAGTTTGTTTTAGGTAGAATTGAAGATAAGCAGGTGAAACAAGAGGTTATTGAATGCGTGAAGAAGTATAAACCTGTACAGACAAAGGAGGCGCCGATAGAATTGAGGATAGTGCTGAAGGATGACGTACCGGTGGCTCAGCGACCAAGACGTATTTCTTTAGCTGAACAACATATTGTTGAAAAACAAGTATCAGAGTGGCTCAAGGATGGAATCATTCGTGAACTTATAGCAAAAGGAATATTGGTAATATTCATCGATGACTTATTAATACCCGCTATTGATGAATGTCAAGCATTGCAGCGGTTAAAAGAAGTATTAGCTGTTGCATCACAGTACGGCTTACAGATTAATTGGAAAAAGGCGCAATTACTATGTCGAAGAATAGAGTACTTAGGACACATTATAGAAGATGGAAAAGTTCAACCGTCTCAGGACAAAACAGATGCTGTAACCAGGTACCCTGAACCCAAGACTTTAAAGCAACTTCATAGTTTTGTTGGATTAACCTCATATTTTAGAAAGTATATTAAAGATTTTGCATTGATAGCTAAGCCGTTAACTGATTTGTTGAAGAAGGGTGTTGATTTTGTGTTTGAGGATGTTCAGAAAAGTGCGTTTAAAGTGCTGAAGAATGCTTTGGCTAGTAGCCCAGTGTTAAGGATTTATGATCCTCAGTTATTAACTGAATTGCATACCGATGCCTCTGCAATAGCATACAGTGCTATCTTATTACAGAGAGACCATTTAGGTGAGTTACATCCTGTATATTACTACAGTAGGAAGACCAGTGATGCTGAGAAGAAGTATAGTAGCTATGAGCTGGAAGCTTTGGCTATTGTTGAAGGAGTCAAGAAGTTTAGGCATTACTTGTACGGTAAACACTTTAAAATTATTACAGATTGTCAAGCCTTTCAGAAGACATTGAATAAGAAGGACCTAGCAACTAGAGTAGCCAGATGGGTATTATTGCTTGAAGAGTATGATTATGTGATTGAACATCGACCAGGAGGAAAAATGCAGCATGCAGACGCTTTGAGCAGAAATCCATTTGTGGGAGCTGTTGAGTTAAGCCTGCATGATCAAGTCAAGCAAGCACAGATGTTGGATGAAGGTATAAAAGCGATTATAGAGATTGCAAAACTTCAGCCATATGAAGACTATATTTATAGCGATGGTTTACTTTACAAAGGACTAGAAAGAAAGTTGGTAATACCAAGAAGTTTAGAATTTGAGATTCTAAGAAGAATACACCAGAAGGGTCATTTTGGAAAAAGAAAAATGATAGAACTGTTAGAACAAGAATATTACATCAAAAATATTAACAAGAAGATTGAAGAGTTTTTACTGACGTGCATACCATGTCTGCTAGCGACCAAAAAAGAAGGTAAACAGGAGGGATTCTTAAGTTGTATTCACAAAGAAGGTATTCCTTTACATACTATTCACTGTGATCATATTGGACCACTTTCAGAGACGAGAAAGATGTATAATTATATTTTGACGGTTGTAGACGGATTCACAAAGTTTGTGTGGTTGTTTCCAGTGAAGGGAACTACAAGTAAGGAGACCATAGACAAGTTAAAGATTCATCAGCAAACGTTTGGAAACCCTATACGTTTGATTTCAGATCGTGGTAGTGCTTTTACCAGCAATGACTTTAAGGAGTTTTGTGAAAAGGAGAATATTCAACATGTAACCATAACAACAGGTGTACCCAGAGGGAACGGTCAAGTGGAGCGCATTCACAGAATAATAATAGCAGTGCTAACAAAGCTGTGTATTGAAGAACCATCTCAATGGTACAAGCATGTCAGCCGGGTGCAAAGAACACTGAATAGCACATACCAAAGAAGCATTGACACCACTCCCTTTGAACTCATGTTGGGTACAAAGATGAAAACCAAAGAAGATATTGAGATTTATGATTTGCTTCAGCAAGAGCATAGAAGTAATTTCGTGCAGAATAGAGAAGACTTGAAGATGAAGGCGAAAGAACAAATAAGAAAAGTTCAAGATGAAAATTGTAAGACGTTTAATAGAAGAAGAAAGGAAAGTCGGAAATATACAGTAGGAGATGTTGTAGCCATCAAACGTACACAGTTCGGTGTTGGATTGAAGCTAAAGCCGAAGTATCTAGGGCCATACAGAGTCACTAAAGTTAAGAGAAATGATCGATATGATGTTGAAAAGATGGATCATATGGCAGAAGGTTCTCGAGTGACTTCTTCCTCGGCAGATAATATGAAGCCATGGCCAGTGTCTGGAAATAATGTCGAGTTAGGTGAGTAGGTTTTGTTGGTCAGTTAGGTTAGGGTACACCTTTGGGGTTTATTCTTGACCTAATGTTTCACTATGATGGTATATTTTAGGTCGTGTTATGTTGTTATCTTTAAGTTACTAGTACGGATACTTTTAAGTTTTGTAATAGTTTTTTTTTAGTAAGATCAAATAAGGATTGACTGGGGACAGTCATATAGCAGAATGGCCGAGCTGTAGGAATGGAATGTTATGACAGGATAGTGAAACGGGACGTGAAGATGGATGACAGATGTGACCCATGAACGAGTGACAGAGACGAATGTAAGAATTAGTCAAAGAGCGAAAGAGATAGTGAATGAATGTTTAAACATAGAATAAGTTGAGAAAAAAAGAAGATTGCAGATGACGTAAGGAAGACGATAAAGACGTAGGGAGTAAAGACGAAAATTAATTAAATGGAATAAGAAGAAATCTGCTGTTTGATTCTCGACATATAGTTCAAATCCCACATATATTATTTTTAAATGTGCTCATTAAGCCCTTTCATTTGATACCCAACATGGTACGATTAAACAATTTTTTTTTTTTTAGTTCCTTACTTTATGTCCTTTAGAGGTCGCCATTTTTAATTTAATGTGACGTCACATAGCCTATAAACAGCGGACATTCAAGACTCTTCCAACGATACATCATTCAATCATTTGTCAAATTGTGATGAGTGCTTTAGAAGTTATGAGGGAACAGATGAACATACATACATACATACATACCGGTCAAAATCATAACCCTCCTTATTTCTTCGCCGTAGTCGGGTAATAAAAGTATCCTCTATCCGGTAACGCATTTTTAATCAAACCTAAGTTGTGCTTTTGGTCAGACTTTCAATCACGTCGATTTCAATAATATTCTTGTCATTTACTTGATGAAAACTGTCCATATTTAATAAATATCCTAACTAATATTATAAATGCAAAAGTGACTTTGTTTGTTTGTTACGCTTTCACGCTAAAACGGCTGAACATATTTATATGAAATTTACCTACTTTTATCCCGATATTCTCACGGGATCGAGACTGACGCGGGTCAAACTGCGAGGCGCAGCTAGTTCCTAATAAAAATATACCATACAAAGTACATGATCATATTTCACCACCTGTACCCGCATAGCCACAATATGTCTCACTCCTAGGAACCCACAGAAATATTTCCTATTACGTCACACTCACAACTGTTGTAGTACGGAACCACGGTCCGATGGACAGCACGTGCCGAGCGCGGGCGCCGCGCCGGTGAAACGCCCATTGTTCAATGTTGCAGTGTTGTATGACTATGCTATGCTATAGCGATGCTATTGATGAAAATATTCTGTAGAGTGTCCACGGAGTTTCTTTCCCATTCTTCTCCATAGGAACCTACTACGCTTTGGAATGGGCAACTAGCTTCATCTTACTGACCGATTCCTTGCCATTTAAAAAGTGCTTGTTAAAATGGTGTACCTAATTGAAATACATTTCAGCTTGAATTGTTTTCAAAGTAATATTAAACATTATCATAATAATTATATATATTGAGAAAATTATTCCATTACAGATGGAATAATTTTAATTAAGAACCAAATTAAAATTCACGATTGAAAAATCCGCAAGCCATCGTAAAAATCCAAATTTTTCCATAAACATTTATTTAAAATCCCTTGTAACACCACTCTTAACCGTGTAAACGCTCACGACTTTCCAATAAATAATTCCAGCGCTTGATATATTTCATCGCTCCACGTTACAAGTAGGACATGCAGTTAAAAAATATACGCTTCGTTGGGCTCTGTTGATCGTATGAGTACGAAGACATATTGCTTTCATTAATATGGCCTGTTGAAAAATGTAAGTGAATTTGCTTCTTACCGTCATGGCTGTTGTGTTTTAGGGTTGGAGTTGAGGTGCGAAGATTAATTAGGTTGGAGGTAAATCAAATTAGAGTTCACGTAGATAGAACGGGGCAAGAAAGTGAAGTATGGTGGGAGAATATAATTATAACAAAAACCCTTCCAATGTCACGCGAATCGTAGACAATCTTGTCCTGAACGGATCTCATAGAGCGAAGATATCCAGTAGCCCCCTTTTTTGCCCCATTTTGAGGGAAGTAGCCCTCCAATCAAAAATCCCCGACGACAAAAAATTCGTTATACCTGTACACCAAATTTCGTCCAGATCGGTTATAAAATACGACCTGTAGACGAGTACGTACAAACTGACAAACTTGCCGATTTTGCCAGACTTGATGCAGAGACGCTTCGCTTTTGAAATATTAGGGATGTGCAAGTAAACATCTTCACTTGCACATCCCTAATATTTCAAATGAAATAAAATACAAAAAAAAAGTCTTAAATTATAATTGTGAGGTAGGTATCAACTTTTTACTCTCATGACATGTATTTTGTATAGGTACTTGGAGAAAAGCATATAAACAATGTATGCATTGTTGCATAGAAGCATACATTGTTTATAAATGCTTTTCTTCCAGTATCTACCTTATCACAGGATCTGTCATGCATGAGAGTAAAAAGTTGATACCTCACAATAATTATAATTTTATGAGTATTTTGTTAGGCCTATTCTATTCTTAAAACTAATTGAGATGGCGAATATGTCTAGTACCTGTACGGTACCAGAGCAGTCACATAATAAGTGGAATATTAGATTTATGGAAGACTAGCTGCGCCCTGCAGTTTCACCCGCACAAGTCTCGATCCCGTGGGAATATCGGGATAAAAAGTATCCTATGTGTTAATCCAGGTTATAAACTATCTGTTTGCCAAATTTCATCCAAATCCATTCAGCCGTTTTTGCGTGATTGAGTAACAAACATCCAAACACACAAACTTTCACATTTATAATATTAGTAGGATAGTAGGATATTCCAGTGCCTAACAAATTTCAAACATGATTCGAACAAAAGGGGTTCCAATCTCCAATTTCGTACCACAAATATGTAGATAGGCGAAACGACTGTAACAGAAAACTAGATAGGCAGCCACTATCAATTCTGCCCACAAAAAGAATGGTCGAAAAAACTAATGAAAATCCTTTCATCTGGTCGGCAGTGGCGCAATGGTCGCGGCCAGGAAATGAAGACCGCAAACTTTGCCCCAATTTGTTGTACGGGTGGGAATAGTGATGTAAGTACACGTCTAAGGATAAAATACGGGATTGGGAAACGGAATTTGTGACGAGAAAACACGGGACTGAGAAACGGAATTATGTCAATGTGTGCCTATTTCTGAATCTTCTCCGAAAGTGAAAATAAACTAAGAAAAATTAAATTGTCTAAATAAATGGTAATGCCGACATGTGATTCTAAGGTGACATGACAATTTAGCCTAGCATAGTATTTATTTGTATGTTAGAATTAAACGAAGCCTCTGTTATAATTGTTGATAAATAATTATTTACTAACCGTATTTTACAATTAGTTACATACCTAATTAGTACTTACAGTTTTACAAAGTTAGTTAAGATGAATAGAAGCACATAAAATAAAAAATAAATAAAATTGGATTAACACTCTTAGTTCTCGCAATTTCGGGTCCAAAAAACACGTCCACAGAATCCCGAACAAGGCACATCACTAGCAAAGGCTCGTTGTCCACAGTCCGAAGTTCCACCCCTGGAGGAAATTAACCAGAGGCCGGAATATTTTCGTGGCCCGACTTTATTTCTTTACCTACTATGTTTTGTGTAGTTCGTGTTATTTTTTCTTAGACACAATGATATCTTGATTACATAAGAGATAGAACGAATGTGTGGATATATTGTTTTCGCTCGTTTTGTGCGTAATTTTGGCTAGATTATTTTTAGTTAGGTAGGACATCAATTAGGTTTATTTACTACCTCGTGTTGATGCTGGGGATTTTGTTGCGTCATTTCTTTTTTCCAACTAAAACTCTAGGAAGTGTTAGAGAAGAGGCGTTGAGGGTGCTGTTTTATTTAATTTTTCTGCTGATTTTGAGTTTTATTTGAATATAAATAACTTTTGATTTTGATTGATGAAAAAAACCAGTCTTCTTCTTTACACCCGACTGCTAAGGAGGGTTATGTCCATTCTAAGAGGAATTTCATACATTTTGCACCGAATCACTAATTAAAACCTGACTGACGTGACTGAAAATTTAAGAGTTTAGAATTTGCAAGTCTTTATTTCTCTACTACACATTTCTTTCATTTTTATCATGTCATTATTTCAGCCGAAAGTTCCCTCAGCGTCTTTTTAACCCCCGACGGAAAAAGAGAGGTGTTATAAGTTTAACGTGTGGATCTGTGTATCTGTGTGTTCCATGTTCCTGTGGCTGTTCCATGTTCCAACGGCTGAGAATGTTTTGTATTTTATTTGAATTAAAAAGTCGGAAGTGACAGCATTAACCAACATACTTCCACCTTTCGTAAGTAACATTATCATCATCATCAGCATTTCAGCCAAAAGAAGTCCACAGCTGGACATGCTTCCCCAAGCGTCTTTTATTTTATTAAAATTAAAAAGTCAGAGGGCCTAGACAAGTGACAATAGCTTCGAAAGCGTTTCGCATAATAAGAAGCTTTTCGATAGCTTATGTCAGTCCTATACATTTTTGCCTTTTCGATCATCGTTATCGCTGATAGAATGTCACTTTGTCTAGGGCCTCAGATGTGACAGAATTACTTTAGGTACTGAAATACTTCCGTGAGTAACACTATACTATGGCGGAAATCAGAAATCAGAAATCAGAAATATTTTATTTGTGATACATAGGTAGGTACAGTGGTTGGACATGTTTTAGGTTAATGAGCGCTATGATCAACCTATTAAAGGCATACAAAAATAATTAATTACAATTATCACATGGAAATAAAGAGCTTACTCGTTCTAAACTACAAGTCAACTACATAAATGACTGTATTATTTTAATAAAGGAACAAAAGTCAAAATAATTTGTTAGGTAAATGTCAAAAATAATTCAGATTTAAATAATTAATTATGATTTATGATTACAATATAGTCAAAGAAGCAAATTACATTACATTACAAAAATTAGATTAACATGTCAAAATTTATCTGATAAAAAATCCGATACACTATAATAACACTTTTGACATAGCAAACTTCTTAGTTTCAGTTTAAATGAGTTAATTTGTAGATTTTTTAGATCTTTTGGCAATTTATTAAATAGAACTGTTGCCATGTGAAAGACACTTTTATACATCAAGGCAGTATTCGTTTTTGGAACGCACAGACGACTTTCGTCCCTTTGGGTCCGATTGAAAGCTGTAGATGCTAAAGTAAATAAATGAGGATTTTGTTTAACGAAAGCCGCTACTTCAAATATGTATAGTGACGGTAATGGAAGGATAATATGCTTTTTAAAAAAAGGCACACAGCTCTCCGTTGATTTTAAACCAAACATAGCCCGAATGCATCGTTTCTGTGCCTTAAAAACGAGATCTTTGTCGGTGGAATTCTCCCAAAAAATTATGCCATACCTAAGAACAGATGCTACTAGCCCATGATACGCAATTAAAAGGGCACTGGTGTTTATTTTGCTTGCAAGTGTATGTAAGGCATAGGCAGATTTACTAACTCGCTTGCATAGTTGTTGAATATGCGGTTTCCAGGTCATTTTGTCATCAATATATAAGCCTAAAAATTTACAATTGTCTACTTCCTCTATTGTTTGCATATTAAAATTTACATTTAGGTTATTTGGTGCTGGTAAACGCTGTCTAAAGTACATTAATTTAGTTTTGCTTAAGTTGGCTTTTAGGTTATTAATATTAAGCCAATTCATAACAGAGCTCAATGTGTTATTTATGTCATCTTCAAAAGTATTTATGTCTTTACATTTTATCGTAACTGTACTGTCATCCGCGAAAAGAGCTATAGGATTATCAGTGGCATTGGGTAAGTCATTGATGTACAATATAAAAAGTGGCGGCCCCAAAACAGTTCCTTGAGGAACACCGTAGTTTAGTTGACGTTCACATGATCTAAAGGTTTCTTCTTTTTTTGTTAGGATATTCACTCTAGTCAATTCTGTGTATTGGTGACGGCCTTTGAGGTATGATTCAAATAATTTCAGAACATTACCTCTTATTCCATATTCATTAAGTTTGCTAACCAATATATCATGTTCAACATAATCAAAAGCCTGTGTCATATCCATAAAGATAGAGCAGACAGGTATTCTTTTGTCAACATTAACCATAACAAAGTCCAGAAAGTCATAAATGGCCATATTTATAGATTTATTGTGTCTAAAACCTTTTTGTTCTTTTGCAAGAATATTGTTATTTTCTAAATAGTTATTAAGTTCTTTGTAAATATATTTTTCAAATATCTTAGAGATAACTGGAACTAAGGCAATAGGTCTATAGTTTTCTAGAAATTCTCTATTATCTTTTTTGAAAATTGGTTTTATGATTGAAGTTTTTAATTTGTCAGGGTAGATTCCAGCTTCAATACATAGATTTATCAGATAGGAAAGATGAGCAGAAATATTCATAGCTATATATTTCAAGACTTTAGTTGATATGCCATCATAACCCACACTATTTGTATTTTTTAAACTCCTGATAATCTGCAATACATCATATGGCAAGCATGGTTTTAAAAACATAGACTTTTGCTTAGACGACATATAAAATTTAATACTGCATGTTGAGTGAATCATCCTTAGGTACTATTTTATCGATGAAATAATTATTAAAAGCATTAGATATTTCACAAGGGTCAGTTATTGTTTTGTCATTTATTTTAATGCTAGTTACCGTATCAATTGGTAAATTTTGTTTAGGTTCATTTATAATTTTCCATGCCGATCTACTTTTATTATCCGACGCGTTAATTAAATGATTATTTTGTGCGCGCTGGGTTAATTTTATTACTTTTTTATATCTTTTTGAGAATTGTGTCAGTTTAGCTTTATTTACCTGGCTGGGTTTTTTTCTGTATTGCCATAAAAGATCACGTTTTTTCATACTACAGGCCTTGATCCCTCGCGTTATCCAGTTAGCTTTACGATGTGTATTAATGGTGATATATTTAAATGGAAAGCAAAGATCATAAAATAACTTGAACAAATCAATAAAAGCATTGTAGGCTATATTCGGATCAGAGGCTGAGTACATTTCAGAAAAAGACAATTTCTCTATACAAGTTCTAAACTTCTTAAGATTTTCCTCACAACAATCTCTACGTTTAATTTTCCAGCTTTTTATCAGGCATACCTTTTTGACCTGACACCTCAATATCTGAGCTGTGTGATCAGATAACGCAGTCAATCACTTCTGCTCTACACTTGTTGTGGTAGTTATGAGCAAAATTATCTATACATGTGTTACTGATTTTTCTGGTAGGTTCGGTTATCGTACGGTACGGAATCACACGCGTTAGCATAGGCACGCGGCAAGCGATGCGTGAACTAAATAAATGGGGACACTTGTACGGCATCAGATCGAATGCCAAAGTCAAATAATTATCTATCATTTCAAATAGTGGGTCAGTAGAATGTAATTGATGCGTGCGCGTCGGTATTGGAATTATGTCAGATGATGGTCGAAAGTTAAATCATACTTAATAAAAATAAAAGTTAATGTTTATTATCTTGATTGACTGATCTTTGTACCTAAGTAGTTTACACTTGGGTAGTTATTACTCATGCCAACATTAGGAGAGAAGCTTATAACGAATCTTAGTTGGTTCGATATCTGAAACATTAAAATTAGGTTATAGGTAGGTAGGCCGCCTGCGCGGTTAGTCCGAACGATGGGTCTAAATGTCACAAAAAATATGTTCTCAAACGTAAAGCTAAAAGTTTTCAGACAAAAACAGTAACTCTCATTTAATTTACTGATTGACTTTCCTACTAACTCTCAAAACCATACAGTAACGTACCTAGACACACACATGCACATACATACACATAATTTGGGCTAAGCATTAACGATGCAATCGCTGCGGATATGCGATGCTATCGGCAGTGTACTGGTGACCAATAAAGTTTGTATTTGTGTTTCTTGGGCAGGATACTATTGGGTGTGCCTATTAATTTGAACCAGGTTTTTACAAAATGAATTTTAGTTCCCCTGGTTTTAATTTTTACCCGACTGCGCCAGAAGGAGGTTAATGTTTTTCGAGAGTATATATGTATGTTTGTATGTATGTATGTCTATTTCTTTGGCACGCTCTGTAGCCTAAGCGGCTTGATGGATTTTAACATACGAGATGTCGTTAAGTTCATCTTAATTGTGAGTGACATAGGCCATATTTTTTTTTATATATTTCATCTGCAAACACAAAAAAAACGGAGGGTAAGGTTTTTTTTAAAATAAATTACAACAATATTGGTATCAAATAAAAGCTAGTAATAAGTTTATTCCAAATATATATAAATATTAATAAAAATAAAAAGCTTGAAATAAAACAAATTATTTAAAAAACAAAAAACCCGACTGCAAAAATTTATAACCGAAAAGAGAAGAACAACAACAACTTTGTTTTTTCTAAGGTATTGCAGGCGGGGCCAAACGAAAGTTACACCACATATCAGGTTATTGGTTTCGTCGGGTTTTATGTTTTTTTTTAATAAATATAAATATAAATAATTTGTTTTTCTTTCGATAAATTAATTTTGAATCGAATATTATTTTCGTTCACTGGTCTTTTTTGGGACATGCCAACGGTACCGTCTAATATCCGTCGTCCAGCCGTCCATAGTGGCGGCTGACCGCGGCTCATATTGAAATTACGCGCGTAATCCAGCACGCGCTGCGGTTGCAGTTCACTTATTATTTTGCAAGTTATGACATTTTCCTGTGTCTGTATGTGAAACTATGAGGTACCTACTTCAAGTTCTGATCGAAGATGAACGATGTTTCTTTTGTATAAGATCGGGTAATTACAATTTTAGGTTTAGACTATGAGGAATACTTTAATCCGGCAGAGAACGAAAGTTGTTGACGTAGCTCACAGAATAAGCAAGCGGAAGTGGCAATGGGCCGGCCATTTTAGCCGTAGAACCGATGACCGTTGGTGTAGACGTGTTTTTGAGTGGAGACCGCGAATCGGCAGACGTAAGGTAGGACGCCCTCAGGCTAGGTGGAGCGGCGATCTTCGCAGGGTGGCTGGTAGCAGCTGGATGAGAGCTGCCGAGAATCGAGCTGAATGGCATGCAATTGGAAAGGCCTATGTCCAGCAGTGGACTGCTATAGGATGATTATGATGATGAGGAATACAATAACTTTCTACACGAACTTCTTTGCAATTCTTTCTATATGAGGTAGAGAGAAGTCTGCGTTTTCTGTTCCTACGAGCAGCATTCGATAACATAACCTTGACGTTCTTGAAAGGAATTTTACATCAGCTACATGACATTCATTTGTTTCGTGAAATAGATTGAACGCTGAAAATCAATTGCAGTTCAGCTCACAGTTTGCGTTACCCCAGAAAAATAATGTCGAAAATAGCCATTTAAACTTCTTCCAGTGTAAGTGCAAAAAAATTAAAAATGTGCGCAAACCAATTCACAGTCCCTCTCAAAACACAAGATGTTGACGTACGTATTCTTACACATACATCTATGTGTAAAAATGATTTTTAAATCTAGAAACTGGAGCTAACAAAACGCTTACACGACTAACGAAACATTAAAAAACCCAACATCCCTAACATCCCAAGTATATTAAAAACCTCCCTTTCAAAATCGCAATTAGTTATACAAAACTGTCGGCCGCCTAACTGATGGTTAGCAGTCGGAATGACCGGCCGGTGACTTGCACGTGTACTCATTACCAAATGAATGTTACGCCGAGTTACATTCGGGAAATGAATGGTCCCTCCTTATCTGTGCTTTTAGATATTTATGTAGGGTGTATGTGGAAGGGGAAGAGTACTTAATTATCTGGAAAGAAAGTTAGTTGAATGAAAAATGTGGAAATTATAGTAACTATAGGAGCTAGGATTTAGGAGCTCGTGGCTAAGTAATAACAGCCGCACGGGTCGGGGTCCATCAGGTTAAGCTACGCTTGCCGGGGTTGGTCGTGGATGGGTGACTATATTTACATACCGAGACTCCTCCGTGTCTCAGAAAGCACGATAAACTGTTGGTCCCAGCTGTCATTTGTGGATCTTTGACAGTCGTTACCTGAAAGTCTGACAACCAGTCTTACCTAGGGGTATCGTATTACCTAGTTACTAGGTTGTGGAGGTCAGATAGGCAGTCGCTCCATGTAAAAAAACTAGTATTCAGCTCCATCCGGTTAGACTGGAAGCCGACCCCAGCATAGTTGGGAAAAGGCTAGGCAGAAAGAAATAAAGGAGCTATGTAGGATTTCTATTTTAATAAGTAATTTACTAGTTCTTAGCTGGACTAAGTAAGCTCTCGTTGATTTCGTGTTCTGCTAGACACATAGATTTATTTATAATTATATATCAGACAGCTAGACAAGTACAATAGCTTCGAAAGCGTTTCGTATTTCTACAACAACTTTCAACTGCACTGACATAAGCTTTTCGATTGCTTATACATTTTTCATACATTGTCATTCTCATTTTTCTTCAGTCTCATACATTTTTGCCTTTTCCATCATCGTTATCGCTGATAGAACGTCACTTTGTCTAGGGCCTCTGGTTTAATAAATAACAACAAGGTTTATCAACGAGCTTTTTTACAACACTGAACCCACAACTACCTTATTTTCAACACAGGATTCACGTCAAAAGCAACAACCTAACACAATCCAATGAACCAGTCCAAATTACGCCGGCAGAATATGTTGACTTGACAAAAAAAACCCGGTAGACAGTCCAAAATGTTTTGACCTGCCATCATTTGGTTGGCGGTAAAAAATGGAGGTCAGGTGTGCCTGGGCATGCGACAGGGAGGCATTTCGTAACAATATCGCAATTTATCAAACGAGGCACATTGTTGCGCCCCTCACGGAACTGCGCAACCTGTCTCCCTGACCTGGCCACGCTAAATGTATTGAATAAAAGGCCCACTTTAAGTCTATGGTAATACATTGGCCAGGTATCGTGTTTCCCTGCGCCTTGCAAAGTTTGACATAAGGCATATAAAATAATGCTGCAGCATCGACGTTGGTTTGGGCTTATAAAAATACTTTTCAATAAGCCAAAAGCACGTAGCTTTCTGAAGTATAATTATTTCACGTTTACTCATTTCAGCGAAAAGAGCATTTAAAATGCGGAATAAAGACCTTAGAGAAACAGACAATGTACGAGTAACATTTGTGACTACATTTGGTTGGAGCACATTCTATTTAACCAATACGGAATGCCTAATTAAATCCTTTATTGTGTAATTTTGTTTTCACGCTTTTTTCTAATAATGGTACTTCTGCATTTTTCTTCCTTGAGGCAGTACTTTCATCTACATACAAACATCTGTACAGGGTCGGATATTCGTAAGATTTTTTGCAAGTAATATTCTTTTTCTCGAGTTCTGATTTATTTGGCCAGCCTCCTTTATGCCTTATAAATTCATGGTAAAACGTCCCAGGTTTTTGTTAAATTTTATTGCTAGCCGTGGCTTCAAGTGATATATCTAAAGCGAAAGAGCTTTTTTGGTTAAAAAATACTAGGCTTTGCTAAAATATCCTTATATTACGTTTAACGTAAATAATGTTAAAGTAGAACCGTAAATTTTCAAGCCTGATCGGCTAATAGTAGTCACTTATTATTATTATTTCATTTACATTTTTAAATATATTTCTAAAACCATTTTTTTTAAACCTTTAAAAATATAAATAGTAGCCCACCGGTGTCGGAAATTGGATCCAAGCTGCCGGTGGTCAGTACTCCTGGAGGGAGAAACCTCCGTGAGAAACGCGCCGGGTCCAGAAGTACCACTTTCTTGATCAAGCCTTTGATTCAGCTCCTCGCGAGCCAGGTCAAAATACTTAATCTGTTTATCTTTTTATTATTACATTAAAGTATTGTTTTATAATAATTATTACTTTGTACATTTATATAATACACGTGCATATGTCAAACATTTATGACGGATCTGAACTGTTTCTCCTAAACGCAGGTTATTTTGTAACCTATCTAGGAGAACAGCCGAGAGCAGTGGTGGCCCAGTCCGAGAGCGGTGGTGGCCCAGTGGTAACGACCACGACTTACGAGTTGTAGGTCGTAGGTTCGAACCCTGACAGGCACTTTACTTTGTGTAAATTATTTCATCGCCACTGCTCTCAAAAGACATGTGACGTCTACCAACCCGCACTGGGCCCGCGTGGTATATTACGGCCCGCTCCCTCTCACAGAGAGGAGGCCTGTGTCCCAGCAGTGGGAAAATTATAGGCTGATTATGCTTATGCTTATGCTAGGAGAACAGTATGGCACCCACTATCTAGATTAAGCCTCTATGCTTGTTTTTTATGTATTACCTTGCGATATAATCTAGTCCTAGTTTAATAATAATAAATTTATTTATTATATTCAAGGAGGGATGGACGGAGGAGGGAGTTCTGCACACCTAATATAGGCTGTATAGAGTGCGCCCTTGCTACCCCGAGGGGATAGCGGTATAATTACACAATTGGTAGGCTGATCGGTAATTACAATGCACTATTATTTGTATATTGATGTATGCAGTCTGTTCTACTGTGAAGATCCACAATTAATCTAATGACGCTCATGGGACGTTATGCGGTGATCCGATTTTTGATGAGAAATGAATAAATTCATGACATTTTCAGTTTTTACTTAGTTGCATAACATCAGCATTTTCAACACAAAGACTAAAAATTATAATATTCCTAATAGTTTTATATTTTTAAATGTTTTTATATTTTTATATTCTAATATTTAAATATGTAATTTATAAGTGACTTTATGAAATATTAATTATAAATAATAGTCCTAATAGGACTTCAACTATGTACGACTTGAAAAAATGTAAGCCCTATTGATTACTAGCTGTTGCTCGCGGCTTCGTTTGCGATCCAGGATGAAAAGTAGCCTATGTCCTTCTCCAGGTCAAGGTCTACCCTTGTGCTACATTTCATCCAAATCCGTTTAGCCGTTTTAGCGTGAAAGCGTAAGAAACAAACTCAAAATTAGGATTAGGATTCATAGCTATCTTGATTTCCAAACAAAATCTTCATATTTTTCCTTAAGTTCGTGCTAAGTTTATGTATTTTATAATCGACTGACATGGTGTAACTCAAAATAATTGAAAGATTATTTTGAGTTGCCAAAACCCCAAATATTTCCTTCTTTAAATGAATCCTAAATTGGGAAAACTAAGCATACCAAAAATTTTCGCCGTCACATTTTGCCTCATTCCGTCCCTGTGTTGCTAAATGCAGAGCAGGTGATGTTTTTATTAAAAAATTTCGTCAGTGCCACGCTCCGATCGAAATTAACTTCAGCTTGTTTGTGCCAAACTACTTGTTTTTAATAAAAGATCCACAGATTGGAGTCGTTTCGACTTTAATTAAATGTTTCAGAAAAATATTGTGGCGCAACGCTCTGTTCATATTTATTTACGGACAATAGGGATGAGCAAATGAAATAAGTCAAGTTTATGCACACGACTAAGTAAAGAAGTTGCAGTATCAAAACTAAAAGGAAAATGTGGAGGTTAGTGAACTTTTTCCTTAGTAATGCCTTACACGGCCACATTAGCAATTCCTCTTAAAGCAATTCAGGAAATGAATTGCTTTTAGCTGTCATTAGCAATTCCTATTCTATGTGACGTCACATTAAATTAAAAATGGCGCCCTCTAGAGGACATAAAGTGAGGAACTAAAAAAAAAAAAAAATTTCTTACCATGTTGGGTATCAAATGAAAGGGCTTAATGAGCACATTTCAAAAATATATATATTTAAAAAAAAGAAAAAAGAATAAAAAAATAAAAAAAAGTAATAAAAACTAAAACCCAAGTACGACTAAAAAGGTATAAAATTAAAAATCCGGAGTTTACGTGTTGGGCATAAATCAAACAGATTACGTGTGACTCCGGATTTTTAATTTGTCTGTCTGTGGTCTCTTGTTTATACCTTTTTAGTCGTAGTTGGGTTTTAGTTTTTATTACTTTAATTTTTAGTAGTATAAGAGAATGAGAATGTCCTTTAATCTCACAGTTATCTAAGCCTACGCTTTCAGTGTTAGAAGTTTATTTAGTATCGTGGCATTTAATTACCATATTTGTAGATATATCTCACACATAAATAACTAACATACCTACCCATTGTTCGTTATTTTTCTTTATCCTTCAATATCAGACCATCCTTATTATATTAGTGTGTATTAAGACACGTAATATCCGTCTGTCTGGCATGTTGCCAACGTCTTAGTTTTCCCAATTTGGTGTAACCTCGGCAGTGCGTACAGAGATGATACCTAAATCCGTAGGCTGTCTGTACGGCGGAGATATAAAGAAAACACAATTTTCACATTATTAGGATAGAAAATATTCCGTCTATTTTTTTATTTGTTTTTGCACGTGTTTTTTTACGATAAAAAATAATAAGGGGTAGCTTTGTGTGATTTTTGGGTGAAAGAATTCATGGTTCATCTGTTTGCCTGCCATGCCTATTATACAACGTGCCGCTACAATGGCGACATTAATTTAACACACGGGTAGGGCTAGTGGCCAGTAATCATAAAAATTATAATAAAATAAAATAATTAATAAATAGAAGAAAAAAAAAATTTCAAACAAACTAAATAATAAAAACATAACCAACATTGAGATCACTCTGTGCAAAATATTCATTCATAAAGCTACCTACCAGCTGGATTACGTTCTATCGGTCCGATACCGTTTGATGCAGGAATGTCGCGCAATTTCTTAGAACTTATGCCAAATTTCTAAGAAATTGCGCGGAATTCCTTCAATTCGCCTACAATATCATCCGTGACTCCGGCAAATGACCTCTGCGCTACAGTTCTTTAAGTACAGGTTGCTCCAAGATGCTAGTTTAGAAAATTGTTAATAAATCAATAAATAATAACGTTTAAGTAAACTAAAATATTTTCCTATAACGAACACACAAAATCTTATACGTGTGTTAAATTAATGTCACCATTAAAGCGGCACGCTGTATACCTTTTTTTTTTTAGAATGATGAATATTGTGTTTTTTTTTTTCATCATTCAATTATGAAATGTCGTTTTCACTTCAACGAAAACTGCCAAGCAAATAAATACTTTCAGAATTACGGAAGACTGAAAATCAAACCATTCAGAACACTGACGATACACGTACGATCCACCATCGCCCGTCACTCGGCTCATCAAACTTCCCCACTACTAAACCTAACGAAAACCCATCCAATTACAATCGAATCGAACGTTAATTTAGCCGAACGTTGCTCGAACCTTCCAAATACACTTCATTAGACGCAGAACAAAAGCGGAGCCGATCAAGAAAAAAAATAACAAACAAATTAGTACCACGGAACAAATAAGAAACGAGAGACAATATTACAAAAGAAAAGAATGGAGACGAGGTTTCAATAATAAATTATCAAAGGGAGGAGGGGGCGCCTAGGGACAACACCTCCCGCCGTCTTCCTTATTGTCTGTACTCGACTTTATGTTGAGGTCCAAGTTACAAGAGGTTGCAAATCGCTTTTGGTTTTCTTAAAGGATAGACGTGCGAGCAAGTCCGCGTACTTATGGCTCGGCGAGCTTACTCGCCCGTGTCTCTAACCGACCCCGACGACCCCATAACTCTCCTCAAGGAGAGCAGTAGGGCAACTAGTACGGTTCTTAAAACCAGACGCCGTCCGTCATTCCGACCTCACCGTCGAGGTCCCCCGCGACCGCGACCCCGATCCGTCACTCCTCCCCGACCCTTGCCCGACGAAGCACCAGCCCGGGCTGACGCCGAGCCGTCGTCAGTAGTCTTAAACTCCCCGATCCAGCCTGTCCCTACTTGCTGTCCTCCCCCCAGCGACGTCCTAAGCCGAGGTCCGTACCCCGCAGGGGGTGCCCTTAGCGATCAGTCGCTTAGTATAAGTTAGTTTTAGTTTTTATGCCGCTGGCTGGAGGCTTTAAGTTAGCTTAGAGCATCTCCGCAGGACAGTCCGGTTAAATAGTAAGTACCCCCCCGTGGTAAAACAATGAGATGCCATTAAAAAAATAAAATAAAACTCGCCCGTGTGTCATGCTAAGTACGCGGACTTTAAAACCACCGAGTAAGTTCGTCGGCGATCCAACAGGTTTGAAATTTTGCTCGTAGCCCGCCTTGGCTCGTCGTCTGTCATCGCCGCGAGCTGCGAGCCAATTTGACAATGACATTTTGAGCAAGCTTCACGTATGTCACCGACGGCGAGCCGAGTAAGGTCGCGAGCTTAAAAACCGCGTAATTTAAGTACGCACGTCTGTCACACACTCTAAAGTTAAAAAAAGAACAGTTGTGATTGGAGCCTAAATACGTGGTGTAAATTTTGATGTCCTTTACATAGTATTTTGCAGGGCAGCTTTATTGTTTATCAGAAATCTGTAATTATTTGTCTCTGCCTACCTTGGTACAACAGTATAACAGCTAAGTGTTCACCTTTTGCTGCAGTGTTTTTAGGGTTCCGTACCTAAAGGGTTAAACGGGATCCTATTACTAAGACTCCGCTGTACGTCCGTCTGTCCGTCTGTCACCAGGCTGTATCTCATGAACCATGATAGTTAGACAATTGAAATTTTCACAGATGATGTATTTCTGTTGCCACTATAACAACAAATACTAAAAAATAGAATAAATTAAATATTAAGGGGCTCCCATACAACAAACGTGATTTTTTTGTCGTTTTTATATGTAATGGTACGGAACCCTTCGTGCGCAAGTCCGATTCGCAGTTGGCCGGTTTTTATTTTGTTGTTAATAAGTTGAGTTTTACTAGTCTTTCAGACTTTTACTGCTTTTGAGATATTCTTTAGTTGAAAAGCTTCAATTCTAGAGCGATTTAATCCGAAACCTTAAAGATTCAGACATAGAGCGATTTAACATGAAACCTATCGTCGCTTCTACTTATAACTTGGTACATCTCTAAGTACGCGTTCACGTAGAACTTTTGTGATACAAAATTAGCGTTAGGAATAAAACAAAGAAATCGCCGAAGGGGATTCAAACAGGGTCGTTTTAATCAGCATCATGTGCGTCACTGCTTGGAAATGATTTAAAATTTTGAACACAAGTGGAAGATTGCCTAACTTTCATAATTCAAGGATGAATGACGGATGTAACTTTGGATTGTACCCGAGAATTTATTTACTGTTCCATTTGTGATTGTAGCGTTGTAACATTTGGGTCAACTTTGTTAGATTAAAGTAGATTCAGACATTCTTGTGAAAAAAGTCAGCTAAACCCTACGTTTATGTTCGCATAACTCTGCAAAATGTAAGGAACAGCAGATTTTTAGCAAAAGTTGTTCATAATGATGAGTAAAGTCACGTGTTTAAGTATTGGTCAATAATTACCGGTAAACCTATTATAAAGAAATTTCGATGTTTTTTCAAGTCGTAACAATCCTGCGAAGCAAGGGCGGGTCACTAGTTGACATTAAAAGAAAATTCAAGTCCAAAACTAACAACCATACTGGGATTAAATCTGAAAACAATGAATAAATCGTGTACATAATTTTGATATCCACGACAACTTAAAACAAACGACTGCAAAGTTTTCGATGCCTCTGGTATCGACAGCGTTCGAAGTCGGGTCCCCAAGTTGATGATGGATAGACTGCCCTGCCAATACTTGAGTAACTCTTGCAAATAGTTGCTTTGTTCAGAATTGATTATCGCTAAATATAGTGGTATGTATGGAGAGGGAAATTGTTGGAGTTGTAAGACGTAATTCGTAGTGAAAACTCGTGTTGTGAATAGTTTTAGTTGAGTTGTCTGTCACAGTTTGATGAATATTAAATAAACTAGCGACCCGCCCCTTTATCACTCGTTTTTAGGACTTGACAAAACATGGCCTTAACACAAAAACTTAGACACTAATGACTTGTTCAACGCGTGTCTAATGTCAGTTTTATGTCAAACTCCATACAGAAATGTCATGTTTAAAAGGTGTTTAGGCTAAACAACAGATAACCACGGTTTTGTGGTAATAAGGTTAGATTTATTTACTAAGTATAATATAGTTTAATATTGATGTATTATAATAGGTCTTTACCTATGAAATTGCCGTTTTGTATGAAAAAATTTAAACGAATTTTTTTCATGAATTTTTTATTTGTATTAATCGAAGTAATCACCCATGCAATCAATGCATCTTTGCCATCGCAGTGGCAGTTTATTGATGCCGTTCTTAAAGAAATCAGCTGGACGGGAGGCAACAAATTCTTCAAAGGCATTTTGTACTGCCTCTCGGGTATTGAATTTTTTTCCCGCCAAGAAGTTATCCAAATTCTGGAAAAAGTAGTAGTCTGTAGGCGCAAGGTCTGGTGAGTAGGGCGGATGACGGAGAGCTTCCAACCCCAGTTCTTGCAACTTGGAGACCGTCTGCTGTGCAGTATGAGGTCGCGCGTTGTCGTGCAGGAGCAGCGGAGACGAGCGATTGACCAATGCTGGTTGGAGATGCGCCAGCTTCTCCATCATTGTGTTCAGTTCTTCACAGTACACATCTGCAGTAATGCTCACCCCGTTTGGTAAGAAGCTGTGATGAATCACACCGGCGCTAGACCACCAAACAGTGACCATCACTTTTCTAGGGGTAAGTTTTCGTTTAGGGCATTGTTTAGGTGCTGAACCAGGATCCAACCAACTTGCTGAGCGCTTGCGGTTATCAAACAGAATCCATTTTTCATTGCAGGTAACAATGCGGTTCAAAATTCCTTCATTTGTGTGTCTGTTGAGCAGTGCAAGGCACGTCTCGACGCGTACTTCGCGCTGGCGATCATTGAGTTCGTGGGGCACCCATTTGTCAAGCTTTTTTACCTTGCCAATTTGACGCAAATGGACCAATATTGTTTTGACGCTAACGTCGAAAGCTGCTGCTAATTCAGCCGTAGATTGTGTATCATCAGCTTCCACAATCGCCTTTAATTCGTCATTGTCGACCAAAGTCTTCGGACGACCGCGAGGTTCATTTTTCAGGTCGAAATTTCCAGAACGGAAGCGAGCAAACCAATAACAGGTGGTGCGTTGGTTTGTAGTGTTAGCTCCGTAAACGTCGTTGATGTTGCGTGCCGCTTGTGCCGCGTTGCTGCCACGACGGTACTCATATTCCATAATTACTCGAATTTTTAACGTATCCATGATGACGAAAAAGATTAAAATGCGATGAAAATGTAACACTAATCAATAAAGAAATGACTACTTTTGGAAAAAAAATCCATGTTTTTAAAATTATTTTGATTTGAAATGGCCAGTACTGCAGAACGGCAATTTCATAGGTAAAGACCTAATATAAACCTTCCGGAATATATTCTCAAATCATGGTGCAAACCGTATCAAAATCCATGGCGAAGTTTAGAATAACAACGCGTTCACACATAAAGACAAAAGCTACTTTTATGAATAATACTAGCGACTTCGCTCGCGTAGGTGTCGGTTATTATATACTTAAACCTTCCTCGAAAACCACTCTATCCATTGGTGAAAACAGCATGAAAATCGGTGAAGTCGTTTTTGAGTTTATCGCGAACAGGACGACAGACAGACGCGGCGGAGGACTTTGGTTTATAAATGTAAGGATTATGTATTTAGAGATATAGATAATTAGTTAGTAAAGTTTTGAAGTACTCAACGCGCCAGATACTTAAATTAGTTTTCAAAGAATATAAGTTTAGATAGCGTTTGCCAATCATAGTCTTCAAGACTTTTAAAGGTATTAAAATATCAGTCAAACTTCGTAGTCGGAGGAATATGATAAAATCTAACGTAAACACGAGATAGAATTTATCGATTTTGTCTACCATCATTCCAGTCGACATTGCAGTGAAAATTCTCTTGAAAACAAAAACAAATAATTTCAATATTCGCTGGGCATTCTCTATCATCGTTATTATATTTATTTGAAAATTTTCCGCGTCTGAGCGTCCGGTATGCCTGTTATTTAGCGCTAGCGTCTCGGCTTCCATTCGAAGGGGAAATATTTAATAAAAACCCGATTTTCTTTGAAACGCCCCGCGATTTTAACGTGCCTCGAACAAGTTATTGTTCATAATAGCTGATGGATTTATGTGAATTATTTTTGGTGTGACGCGGGGAAAATCTATTGTGAATATCATAAAAGTCTCTGTTTTTAGAATAACATTTTCCTGTATTTTTACCCGACTACGGCGAAGAAAAAAGGAGGGTTATGATTTTGACCAGTATGTATGTATGTATGTTCATCTGTTCCCTCCTATCATCTAAACCACTCATCACAATTTGACAAATGAGGTATCGTTGGAAGCGTCTTGATCGTCCGCTGGTTATAGGCTTAAAAATGGCGCCCTCTAGAGGCCATAAAGTCAGGAACTAAAAAAAAATATTGTTTAATCGTAGCGTGTTGGATATCAAATGAAAGGGCTTAATGAGCACATTTCAAAAATATATATATTATAAGCCCAAAAGAATTTAAAAAAAAAAAAACCGGAGTCACACGTAGTCTGTTCAATTTATGCCCTAACACGTGTGTCTCCGGATTTTTAATTTGTCTGTCTGTGGTGTCTTGTTTATACCTTTTTAGTCGTAGTTGGGTTTTAGTTTTTATTACTTAATTTTTTTGGTGTCCTAAAGACAACTTCTAACAACTAGCATGTTGCTATGATAATACTAGTAGTTCTGCGAACAGTAGACCTCGCGAGCACAAACTTTTTTGCAACGATTAAGCTTTAAAGCTAGTCGCGCCAAAATAATCACACTGTAAGTCACGTGGGGTCTGTGCGGATCCTATTCCTAATGTTTTCCGTTTAATTTTTCTATGTAAAGCAAATATTATATTCAAATAAAGGTTGAATATATCAGCTTCAATAAGCTCGTTTATCCCCAACGGTACTCCAAATTAACCAGTTAACAATTCAAATCACCTACGAGAAGCTAGAACGTGACAGTACTAGTATTTCACTAAGGTCCGTAAACGACGTATTTACTTACAAACTAGTTAATAGCGCGTTAGTAAATCGCATCGTGTGGGCTTTATTTAGGTAAATAAAATTGTAATCTACTCGGAAAGAACTTACTAATGGATTATAGTCAGAACCCATTACACAGACATGACAGACTACTTTATGACAGCATCTCCTACCCACTACAACTTCATCGTTACATCTCATCGAAATATTCCTACCTACACGAGGCAGATACTAAGTGTGTCCAGGGTAAGAGTAATCAATACGAGACTGTCGGTGCCTTGACACAATGTAGGTATATATATGAGGTCTATCGCAAGGGTCATGGTCGACAGCCACTAGCGGCAGGAGGGCTACACTATCTGTGGTAGGGCTGGCAAAGAGGACTTAAAAATATTTTACTTTTTGAGGAAAATTATTTGGAAAATAAAAGTAACATTAGAAAAAAATACTTTCTTTAAAAAAATGTTAATCATCCAGGTAAACAAAACAACGAAAAACTCTCAATCATGTTTGTTTGTTTGTTACGCTTTCACGCCAAAACGGCTGAACGGATTTGGATGAAATTTGGCACATGGGTAGAACTTAACCTGGAGAATGACATAGGCTATTTTTCATCCTGGATCGCAGATGAAGTCGTGGGTAACAGCTAGTAGAAAATAAATATTTCTTACCCAGTTTCATATAATGCTTGTAGATAGATAAGAATACATACCTACTTAGTATTTGCTTATAAAATATCTTCATTACCATGTCACTAAACTAAAATCGAAAACTAGCTAAAACCAAAATCTGAGGCGTAGTCTTACGCGTATGTTACCAGAAAATAATTAAACGGTCAACCCAATCCTCTCATCACTCGCACTAACCACAACAAACCACACACAGACCTTATTAGCCACCTGTCCGAATTTCAAGACACAGGTAAGCCCCAAATTACTTTGGACAGCCCTAACAGCCCCCAAGAAAGGGACAATCGAAATCTGCGGGACACTAGTGCCTTTTATCTGTAATGGGATAGACAGAAACGTCTAATGTCTGGACATGCGAGTTTAACTTAATGATTAGTTTAGTGGCCCTTCCGATGGGCTTTCGATGAGGGTACTCGGATATTTTTCCCTTACCCGGCTTTTGAAGGTAGGGTTCATTTTAAGTGGTGTACTTGTGTTTTTTTCCGGATTTTCATTTGTTTTTAAATGAGTATTCTATGTGAAGGGATATGGAAGATCCTTTTATCTCGCTTAGTGGAAATATCTATATAATGGTGGAATATACCCAGTTACTGCGTATCGTATTACCCAGTAACTGGGTAAATAACTGGTAAGGGGTATCGTATTACCCAGTAACTGGGTAATACGATACCCCTTGGTTAGACTGGTTGTCAGACATTCGGGCTTCTGACGACTCGTAACGACTGTCAAAGATCCATAAATGTCAGCCGGGACCAACGGATTAACGTGCTTTCCGAGGCACGGAGGGGTCTCGATATGTGAAAATGGTCTCCCATCCACGGACCAACCCCGGCAAGCGTGACTTAACCTGATGGATCGACCCGAGCGGCTATTATTACTTAGCCACGAGCTCCTCGAGTAAATATACACAAAATACCAGCTCAAAAGGTCATTCATATTATACTAGACATAAAAATGAAACTTCTAAAGGATATGTCACAATTTCTGAAAGATTCCACAAAAAAAAACGGCCGTCATTTTCTTTCTTCTGTATTGAATCATCTATAAACGTGGAGGATAATGCTCTTTGCCCTGTAATAGGATAATAAAAGGCTGGTATTATTAATATCAAAGATATCATTCTTCTATCTAAGTTATTCAAAATGTTCCACAGCCTGTACACCCCTAACAAAGTTTACCATTGCTTTCTCGCTCCACAATTTCTCCTGTTTCATTATTAAAATAATCCTTTTAAGCTTAAAATCCCCATTACACGAACTGGACTATCTGTGAGAATGTTTCAAAACATTTAATACATAATGTAGCATTTAAATGTTAATAGGAACTTGGGCTTGCCTCACCTTTGCGAATGTTTAGGCGCCGGGTTCAGTAGAAACGGTAAAGGCATCCCCTCCTTGGTTACGGATAAGTTTATTTCTTCTAGTTATTGCTTAATAGAGTATCCTAATTTAAGCTTAAATAGTAAGTCATACTCATATATTGATATTATCAGCAAGTGACACTCCAGATTTTGTTAATGCTAGTCGCTAAAATGGTTTAACAATCCGTGGCCGCATGAAATTAATATAATTAAAAAAAAAACAAAACATTTGACATTTCGTGAGGAAGACCAATTTACTAAAGATTTAAGTAGGTACCAGTACAAAGCCAGTTCCAAGAATTTCTGTTAAGGAGTGTCCAAACATTTAGCGGCAATTGTTTGGACGACTGCCGCGCGCGAACGCTTCGGTCTACCTGCCGCACAAACTTTTCTGGCAAACATTCGTCAGTAATTGTGTTTAGACGAATTATAAGCAGAGCTAAGACACACGCCACTGCTTTAATTTTGTTTCTGATGCCAAATGAAGTGCGCGGCGTTGCTCGGATATGCGCAGTACTGCCGCGCAAACATTCGCCAGTTTAGTCCTAACTAGAGCGCGGCAGAAATGTGTCCTGCAAACGCAGCGTGTTTGGACACACTTTTAGAAATGAAGAGAGAATAGTAAATTCCCGCACTTGAGATAATTAGGCTTCTGTGTAACGTTTCCAAGTAGTATTACATTAACATTTCAAGGACTGCACCAAAAGTATTGGTGTGAACAGCCAATTTGAATCATAAAACTCTTGTCACTGCGATCACCCTGCGATCCCCAATAGCCTATGTGAGTGGGCGCTTAAACCGGAATTCATTACACAAACAGAACTGACCCCTGACAGGTAAATTACAAACCTAATCAACATAGCGAACCAAACAAAATAACCTTTAAGGGACAAAAGATAAAGGCTAAAAAAACTGTAAAACAAAACGTTGTTTATGCGTAAATAGGGAAGGGAATAAATAATCTTAAACTCATCTAGTAAGTCGGCGAATTTAATTTCGACGCTTTTAATAGATCCCGTCTTTGAAAATTCGGGAATATCAGCTTTTGAAAAATTAAAGTGAATTTACTAAAATTTTTGTTTATATTGAGTTCATTTCGGATAAGGATATTTTCGTTAAAGCGTCAGCATGTCTGCAGTATTTTCTTAATAAACATTTTTATTGGAAAACTTCAGAATTTTTTAAATTTCTCTTTCAAATTCTTGTATAAGCTTAATTTTGTTTTAATAACTTTCAAATCAAACATTATTCACGAACGATGTTGAATTTTCGATTCCACATTATTTCGATAGATTTAGTCTTTAAGTCCCAAAATATAAAATGCTAGCTATAATTCCTAGACCGTAACGAACGCTATTAGAGAAACGAAATAATTCCATTAACGAAAATTTACTGATATCGGTATACTAGTAACCCCAGAATTCACTAAATCACCAGATTTCATTATACTCCCCTACGATTTGGGGACTTACGATTTATTTATTTTCATAATGTTCTAGGTATAAATCTGTGATAGGACCCTTAAGAATTGTATAATTTTATGATTCGTAAAACAAAGGTTTAGAGCGAAAAGGCTATATCTATTATTGCTCTCGAGGGTATAATGAAACAGGACTAAGAAATTGTATTAGGTAGATTTGAAGGAAAACATCTTGATAATTGAGATAATGAAGCAAAAAGAATTAGGCCACACCATTTTAGCATCCACCATATAATTACTTCGGTATCAATAGATCCGAGAAGCTCGATAGGTTTAGAAGATATAGTAATTCATTAAAACCAACGAATATCTAAAAAAAGAATGAAAAGTAATTTTCAAATACAATGAAAAGTTTTCAAAGGCCTTGGTGTAGGAGTAGTCTATCTACAAAATGAAGTGACCTTTCTGAGCCAGGAACAATACTGCCATCCGAAAATTCTACGAATTCGAAATTGAAAATTATCTATTCCAAAATCAGGACCCTCAGGACCATTATTTCTCTCATACCATTTCGTGATAGGTCGTCTCTTGCAAACAATAGTATAGCTAGACAAAAGGTATATATTAAGACACTGGTCACGTAAAACTCGTTGCGAGTGGCTCGCTCTGCACGATATTAGGGAAAGGGGCGGTTTTTAAACTTATTATTGCCCCCAAAAACCCATTTTGTCTTCGCCAGTAATAAAATAAGGCCCTTTATGGACGAATTATGTGACGTTTATTAGACTGTTTGAGTTCAGTTAAAGCCTTGCATCCGATTAACGTGATATGAGAAGGACTTTGCGTGGTAACAGCAACGAAAAAAGACGAGTTGGAAATCCGACGTTTGAGGGTGGAATACAAAAAACACGCCATAACACGGGAGAGGGAAATGGTCGCGTTTGCAATGACCGCACACTTATTTCCTTTCAGCAAAGCGAGACTTAGTAACACGGTATGAATAAATGGTCGGAGATGAAAAATGTTGGGAGAAAACTTGTGGTGTGAATAATATTGATTAATATCTGTGGAATATTGAATTAAGACACTCGTTTGAAGCAGTGGATGATAAGGAAATAAGTAATGAAGACGAGTCACATAAGCTTATTAGCACTGCTTTGCTGTGTCAGATTATGGGTGGATACAATCGTTACATTTACTTACGCAAAACATATTATTAAACGCAGGGAGAGCCCTAGAGGACATATAGTGACCTTATTGGTGATGTTCTTCAGAAAGGTCAGGTGCATAGTACTCGCAACCGGCGTGCGTGTATGATCCGATGTATGAACGTAAACGACGCAAAAGGAGTGCGTAAGGATCATAGCCGGTGGCGTTCTGTAGTTTTTGCCCAAACCAATGAGAAGAAGGTGTGAGTTTATGTATGTATGTATGTATTATTCCACACAAAATTTCGCTCAACCAACATACGGCACAGAAAATACGCCATCAAAAACCATGGCAGTGTAGGTGCGTGAAGCGATCTCGTTACATCTCCGGAAATTAATGTTTCCTACCGATAGCTTCGCGAAATATTCACATAAATTATCTGCTCAGGTACTCCACCGTGACTGAATATGATAAACGATTAGAGAAGCAGTTTTTGTGATGCCTTAATATATGTAACGATTAGCACTTAAGTGTTACGTGCGGACCTAGATTGTGAGAGAAGCTTGTAGATATAGGAAGGTAATCGATTATGATTGATTCGTTTTTGGTGCCAACTCATTTATTTTCGCCCAGGAGTCTAATGTCTTTGTCCTTTATTGTTTTGCTTGAGGCTTAAGTTTACCAACAGTCTCACCTGATGCTAATTCTAATAATGATCCAGTATGTTTATCCAAAATTATAATCTTCCACATTGTGCTATCATTACAAATATTATTTATATACAATATTATTATACGACTTATCGAGATTTCTTATTTATGTGTAACTTTATTAACGTATTATACAAATTAACCTTCCGGAATCAATTCTGTAAACGATAGTGAAAACCTCATCAAAACACGAAAAGCGACTTCAATTTATAACAATATAGATAGTGCCAGCCCTATATTTATAAATAGTCGGTAATCGTCCACTACAATCTGAGTCGGCCACAGCAAACGGCCCTGAGGGATACCAGTGTAATCGCCACTTTTGACAGCGTCATTGGTGGTCGTGTCATATTTATTAACTAACTTTGCGATTTTGTCTGCATTCAAATATAGAAATTTGGAACAATCTTCTTTTAGATTGGGTTTTGGAAAAAGGTTTATTCTTGGATGTACCAAGAATAAAACTTTTTCCAAAAAATAAAAAATCCATCATCAGTAGTTAAGACGTGGTCTGTCATTCACGGAACTGTTTTCTAAATTGAAGCCTTTTCTACCTACGATTTAAAGGTATAAAGTCCCCCCAATCACTTACAAAGTGATAAGCCGTTCCATTCATTACCTCAAAATCTCAATTGACACAATAAATCACTCGAGATTGCAGGTCCCAAAAACCTTACTTAAGACGGCCTACGTTCAATAGGCGTACCTGAACAAACAGATAGGTGGCGTTATAAAAAGAACCATAATCCGCTTTCAAAGAAAGCTTTTAGACTTTATCGTTCCAAATTTACATGTCAATGTATCTTTATGGACCTTACACTGGCGTGAACTGAAGCTCTTTCATGAAGGTCTGCATGGTCTATGTTCGATGTAAAATTTATTTCATCTACTTTTATTGCTTGAACGCTGTTAAATTCATCTGCTCATATTAAAGTCAAGTTTTTGATGGGTCTGTAATTTTGGTATGAGTTTTATTTCAGTGTTGTTAGAGAGATAAAGTTGGGTAACTAAATATTTCTGGTGTGGGAAGCGAAAACAGCCCTTAGTCTGTCCAATTTGAAGTTATATTTGCACAGGTAATACTATTATCAAGAATGATTTGCCTTTTGAGGTAGATAATATTAAGAAGCAAAGAGGATTCTCGTTTCTTCAAAAAATATCACCAACAATACCTATTTTAGTTTCGCTAAATTGTTTACATCCCACACACATTATGAAGGCATTAAGATTAACTGAAAATATGGTTCGAACATAATAAATTTCTCGGAAATCTGCCCATCCAAATATTGAAAAAGTCTTTCCTTTATTTCTTACAGTAGTGAGTCGTATACCCGGTTGTAGATATGGCACATAGAGTTTTAATGGCAGATAATACATGTAAGGGTTATAAAACACAAATGTTAGTACGCCATTCAACAATGTTTCCTCCCTCTCGACGCGCCGTCAACAATGTAATTAGACTATTTGGCTTGAGACTGCTTTAGCCAAGCGGAACCGCTTTGAAAGCACTAATACTCAGCTCTATGTAACGACAAAGAACTCAACGATTTTAAGCGCACACAATATCACACAGACTGGCGCAGTACTCGGAAAATTAAACAATCAGCAGCCAACACAAAGACATCACGGAGAAGAATACAATTTCTCTCTCTCTCCTCAAAACGAATTGATTTATTGATATAAAATAAGAAGTAGGAATGACAGTAGACGAAATGAGAAATAATCATTGAAAAGCAAAGTTGTGAGGTCTTTGTAAAAATAAGGCTCTTTACAGATATTACCGAAACGAAAAACGAAGAAAAAAATATCGCATCGACAAATAAGCGAGACGGTATAAAATGAATAATCGGGCATTACGAGAGCTTTCGTACATTTATTCGTCTGTTTATTCAGTTTGGCGCTGGGGCTGCCAAGTTGCCAATAAAAACATTTTCATAGCTCGCATTAAAACACTGGCGAAAGTGAACGCCCTCAAATAATCAATACAGAAACCCTCCATGGCGGGAGTCGCCGGGCGCAGGTACGCGCCGCCCGCGCCCCGCGCCCGCCCCGCCGACGCCCCGCGCACGCCCCGCCGGTTCCGCGGTCATAGAATAGACAGACAGACGACTGTGCAGTAGTTCGGACGTCAATATTTTATGGCGGGTGATGGCGTGGGCATTACCGCACAGGTGCTAAAACGGTAACTTACTTAATATGTTCGTACTAGAATTGAGAACGAAGACTCTCAACTGACAGTAAGTTAGTCCTGATGTTACGTTCAGTATTAAGTTTTATATCATGTAGCATGTGCTAAGATATACAACTAACGACTAAGGGTTAGAGAATCCCTAAGGACGCACGAACCACGTACATCTACACCGCTTTTAGGATTAATATTTAAGCCGGACCAGCGCTGGATAATATAGACAAATAGATCAAAGCCTTATGGATTTATAAGTAGATAATCTTTATTCGCATATGTCTCCTAACAATCCGGAAGCCTCAATGGATGCAACAGTTGATAGTATAATTCACGGACGAGTGTACTGCTCGCTGTTAACAGTCATAACTATATCCAATAAAATATATCTGAATACATTCCCACACGAAGCTCTTACAAGAACGAGACGGCAGTAAAAGGAATAAAAGATCTTGAGATACGCCATGTTTGACCTTAGTATGGTAATAGTCATGATTTTATTAGTAGAATTACTTTAATGGAATTTGCAAACATTTGTTGAAGCATTTTTTCCTGGTCCAAGAACAAAGAGTAAGACTTTATATTTACAAATAAATGTTTTAACGGAAGCTAAAAAGTATGCAAGTTTAATTGATTTCAACGTCTGATGCAACGTTTATTCTATGAGAGCACATCCAGCCGCCATGCTGTCTAAACCGATTGATGCGACTGAATTTTGTCCATGAAACGAAATTTCGTTTCGTTTCCAATGCGCTTAAGAGCTTTGGCGAGGTGGGTGACCTTTTTATTTACTTTAAAAAAAGTACCTCCAGGTACTCGCCCCTTTCAGAAAAATCCCGCTGGGACTTGTAACGTTCAGACGGCTGTTAACTTTTTTCCCTTTAAACGAGTAATTTAAATATAGTATCAAAATACTTACAACAGGTAAAAGGCATAAAAAAAGTTGCGAACACAAGAATGAATGGGAGAAATCTTAAGACGATAATCTCAACAAAGGAATATCATATCAGAATCAACCCCAGAGTGGTCGCGTAGATAACATCAAGAAGCCAATGAAAGTAGCTGAAAATACCTTAATTTTTGCGTCCATAAATAAATCTCGTCAATAATATTTAACTAGGCCGGCTATTCGGCATCAGTGTCGGCCGTGCGCTTGAAGTGTATGGTTGTGTCAGAAAGTGCATTGAGGGTGGAGTGCAACGTGTCATCCACTCGACCACTCACGTAGGTATGTATTGATATCTTATTAATCATGTACTTATGTATACATTTATCTGTATTTTCTGTTTGGTCGGTTTCTTTTGATTTTGGATTGAGGGTAATTATTGAACGGAAAATTCGATCATTGCGGTTAGTTGCCTACCCCCACCCCCTCCACAAAATTTGTGGCGAGTCGGTTTCGAATTGTTGCGAACGCGTTTCAGCGCATACGAAGCGTTTGAGTTGTGGTTTTCCTTTTGACTATTTAGCGTTTCAGTAATATAAAGTATGCATTTGTTTTCCGGAGGTTTTTACGCCGCGGCGCCGGTAGAATGCGTGGGCTTGATGAATCCCCGGGCCGCGGGGTTCCCACCCCATGTTATGGCGACCTGTAGATACACCCAGACTGGCGCGGGAGCTTCGATTTTCCCCACCTCCTTTAGTTGAATGTATCTATATTGAATCTGTCTGCATCTATTTAACGTATGAGAGATGTTTTAATTCTATTTTCTTTTGACTGAATAATTATGTTGCTATGAACTTGGTGTATGGTTCAAGTGTAAAGATTATGGCGTTTTAGTAAAGCGGGTATAGCCGACTGCTTTTGGAGTTTTTTTTTTTTTAACTGAATAGAATATTTACGTTTTGATTTATAATACTTTATGACTTGTTCAACGTGTTCGTTACAAAAACCTGGATGCGATATTTGTAATATGGGATTGTCTATAAATTTTGGGACATTATGGAACACTGTAATGTCAGACAAAACTCCATGGAGTTGTTGTTTTACAAAGACATTATTCAAATAATATCCACACATCTTCATCTTTAATTCTACTTAATAATCACTTCCAGTCTTTGAGTCTTAAATTATTAATATTTTATTGATGTTGTTATAGGTAGCAATGGCAAAAAGATCAGACGTGCTTATAGCAAGATGGCTTGAAGAGGATAGAGAAGAAGACTTCATTGATGGACCAGCAGGCACTGATGACGACGTAGATCAAATCGAAGAACAATTAGAAAGTACTGGAAGTGAATACAGCACTGGAGCGGAGGATAACACGGATGTCGACGATCTGGACTGGGAAACAGTTTTTAATGTGATTGAGGGACCGAGTACCAATAATTATCATTTGGGTCTCGAAGGCACTAAGTGGATGAAGCAACCCATAGAAGCAAGAATATTGCTGCAAAGCGATTACATTCCAAACATTCAACCAGGACCTACAGATTATGCTAAATCGAGAAAAACTCAGTCTGCGTGCTTCGATTTATTCTTCGATGAAAGCATTATTTATATGATTGCAAAATATACAAATGAACGTATTATAAAAGAACAAAAAAAGTTCTCGAGAGAAAGAGATGCTAAATTGACTGATGAGGTGGAAATTTATGCACTGTTGGGTATTTTTTTCCTTAGTGGATGTGCAAAAACTAGCAGAGAAAACTTCTTGCAATTATTTGATTCCAAAAAAGGCACTGGAATGGAAGCTGTTTACCTCGCGATGAGTTCTAATAGATACAGATTCTTAATGAAGAATCTCCGTTTCAACGATCCCGCGACTGATCGCATAACTGAAGATAAAATGGCACCAATCAGGGTATTGTTCCAAATAGTGGTGAACAATTTTCAAAAACACTATACACCCAGTCACGAACTAAATCTGGGTGACTTGATTACACCTTACAAAGGAAGATGTGCATTCCGTCAGCACACGCCCAAGAAGCCCGTTAAATTCGGAATCAAGATGTTCGCGTTAGTGGACTGTCAATATCCATATACTTACAATTTAGAAATTTACGTGGGTGATAATCCAGGGCCTTATGAAGTTACTAATCGTAAGTTAGACATTGTTGTGAGAATGACTGATCCTATTCAAGGAGAATATCGAAATGTTACGATGAGTAACTGGTTCACTACACTTGAAACTGCGGAAGTATTGTTTGATAAGAAGATAACAATCCTCGGGGCAATAAGACCAGATAAAAAAGAAGTGCCAAGAATATTTAGAACGATTCATGAGAAAAATTTACATTCTTCGCTATTTGGATATAGCCATGTTGCCACCTTGGTTCAGTACGTCTGCAAGCCAGATAAGGCTATCCTTTTGATGTCCACGAAGCATTGCGATGGTTCAATAGATAAGAACTCTAGTACTCAACTCAAGCCAGAAATATTGGTCTATTATAATCGGACTAAAAAGGCCATAGAAACAGTGGAGAGCATGTGTTCAAAGGCAGATGTGACAAGGAACTCACGTAGATGGCCACTGAATGTATTGTTTCGCCTGCTAAACTTAGCTGCTCTAAATGCACTCTGTATATTCACCATTAACAAAGGGCAAGAGAGAATAGTGCGCCGTGAGTTCCTAACAGAACTGGCTCTCAGTATGATAAAACCGTTGGTCCAGAGGAGAATGCATGCAGAAGCAATACCAAGGATAATAAAACAAAAAATGTACGAGTTCTTAAGTCTTCCCTTGCCACTGGACGTTGAATTACAAATTGATCTAAACGATAAACCTCCAACTTGTACTCGGAGCGGACCGCGCGGACGATGCCACGTTTGCCGACGATCACGTATGACTAAAACTACGCGTGAAGTTTGCATATCTTGCGAGAAATTTACTTGTTTTGAACACAGTAAATACATGTGCAGTAGCTGCTACGCAAGACACTCTAAATATAATAATTAAGTATTAGTTTTAAGTCATCAATTGATTGTGATCACAACGGGCCAAAGTGATTTTATATTTGGACTGCCTAATTTTAAAAACACATATATAATGTTAATCGTATTAAATACTAGTTGACTCTTAAGCGTTGTGCACGTATACTAAGAACTATGAATACTCATAATAAAAAATAGGCTAAGTTTTCCGGAAATATTCATCCTTCCAGAAGTGAAAAATTTCTAAAATTACTCACTTGTTTATGCAATTTTCTCGAGTAAACTCATGTTTGCATTAACTATTTTAGTGTAGTATGCATCTTAATGCAATTTTATTATAAAGACGACGAATTTGGAACGATACAGTGTTTTTATTTCCGTAAACAGTCACTAATTGAGTTATCTTTTCCACCATTCCACTTAGCAACAAGTGTTATACCACATAATAAATAAAATACATATAGACGAGACTATAATTGCGGCATTTTTATTTCCGACTCATACAATATAGACAAGTAGGTAGCGGCATCCAAAAACAGCAGTTATTGCTTATGAAATAAGGTTGAATACAGCATTATTAGTAGACAGAATATCGGAGTCCCAGCTTGTTTAATTAATCATCTGCGTTAGCGGAAAATCGAGCTGTTTGCGAACAAAATCGTCTAAAAAGTTTGATGACTGACAAAGATTTTGACAGCAGCTGTCTATCTGCTTTATTCGCTGTTATAAGCTCATTATACTTGTCTTAGTGTCGCCATTGTTTTGTAAGATTTCGTGAGAAATGCTGGTTAAATAAATAAGTACGATACGGGTTTTTTTTTTTAGAAATGTATGGTAATTTAAGTATATGAAATGATAGGATATTATATAAAACTAGCAAAGTGTATGTATGTCTGATGTAGGTTGGATTCTAGTTTTTATAATGAAGCACTAAATTTATATCTGCCAACGAGAAATATTGAAACACAAAGTTCGTCTCAGACTAAATAGACCATCGCTGCGATAAATTCTATCAAATTACCCAATTTAATTAATAGGAGAAACCGCGAATACCTTTGCCAATAATTTACTCTGAGGCAATTAATTCATCAAATATCTTAACTATTAGGTAAAACCGCATTGTTTCTCAAGCAATCGACAACTAATCTAAGTTTGACAAAAGATAAACTTCGGATTTCAGCACCAACTGTTTGTCGACTCGTAACAAGCATATCGTCAGATTTAGTTTCCTCTCAAAGTAATGTTAGTTCACAGTAATTAAGTATGTTATAGTATTTATGCTTTATAGTTTAACATTTTGGTATAGTTTATTATAACTGCGATACGGAACTTCGTTTATGCATAAAACTGGATGATAAATGCGTTTTTGGACGATATCATCATTTCATCAACGCATGTGATGACACTGGGTCGAAACTGATTAAATTTTCATTTTCTGTTAATTAGTAAATAAAGCGTCATTTTTGCTATTTTTTTAAACTTTGTCATTAATTAATTATGATAATTAATCTACTAAGCCTAACGAATATTATCAAAGTGAAAGTGAGTTTTTTTGTTTGTTTGTTACGCTTTCATGCTAATGCAGCAAAACGGATTTGGATGAAATTTGGCACAGGGGTAGACCATGACCTGGGTTAGGACATAGAACTTTTATCACGATAGTACGTTCCCGTGGGATAATTTCAGACCTCCACGGGTGCGAAACCGCGGACAAAAGCTTGTTAATAATGGAACCGCTGCCAAGTAATGATTATGGTTTTATAACATTAAAATGGCAGAAGAGAGTTTACAAAAAGATTTTGTATAAAATTAAGTTTTAGCTTTTAACAGTAAGGTTTAATAAACACCTCGGGTAGAAGAAGGATATATAGCACATTTAAACCCCCAGTTTAAACAAAACACACATAAAGAAGTCTTACGTATTCATCTATTTATCTCACCATCTACAGAAACCTTATTTCGGAAGAACCGTTATTTTCACCTTATCAGGGGCACTAACTAACCTTTATGCGAGTCCCTTCACTAAGTGCCTCACTCTAATTAAGATTAAAATACACTAAATTACCCCGACATTTTTAAGCTCATGCCATAAATTAATAAAGGCTGGGCCCATAAAGTGGCCCACGTGCGGAGGCCTTAAGCCTCGGACTGGGAAGGCCATTCATTAAAACTTACAACAATGGACTCAGATACGGATATAATTCAATAAGCATCTCCGACCGCCCTGCAACTTGCTCAATATTTTATAACTATGAATAGGGATGTGTGGTTCGAACTACGAACGATATGAAGTTCTCATATTATTTTTGGTAATATTGTGGAACATGTTTTTTGCGATATACAATTCGGCACCACATATTACAGCCTTTTCTAAATCATGAAATATCGCGGTCCAAATAAAAAAGTTTTCATTTGTTTATTGGCTTATTTGTGACCTTAGAACCAAAATTGCTTTATCCTAATTACAGTACTTTAATTTTAATAACCCTTAGTATCCCGTAAGGTCATAAATATAGACCACTAAACTCGTGTATAGAAAAACTCTTGTACAATGCAAAGCCTCAAAAGCCGTTCCTAAAATAATGAATCTTGGTGAGAGCATAATATATACACAGACCCTTAAATTAGTTCATACATTAAGAGGAATTATATAAGCGATTTAGCTGAAATAACCTTGGTTACGTTATTCCAAAGTAAATGTGCTACAGCGTTTAAGATTTTCCAATCTAAAATGCGTGATGAATATTATTTTGCTTTCATGAACACTCTGTGTTAATCTAATCGCTACAATTCGAATTAGACTAGATTTCATTGTTAGGACATGTTAAAATAATTCTATTAGAAGTGGTTACAACACAATGATATTATTATCTTCGAATGTCTATGCACCATAATTGCTTATTTCACACCAGCTGCATCCGATTATGTTACCCTTTCTTTCCTTGCACACGTCTTGATAATATAGACTATTACACACCTAATATTATTCATTATTATGGCATCACTACGGTGCACGTTGACCATCACGACCACTTCAGTATTTAACACTCCATTTGTATAAAAGAGGTTCGGAAAACAGGTTTTTCTGTCTTTAGGACGTGGAAAAGCCATTTATGTTTTTTTTTGCTGCTAAAACACCTTTCACTCTGCAAGTTTCGTCAATCAATTTTCTATAATCTTTTGTTATAAATGTTAATTGGCTAGGTTTTAGTACACACTATTTTGAGTTCCCACGATCGAACCAGTAGGTACAGCTAGTGCAGTGTAAAAATAAAACCTTATCTTTCCGAACAACAACAGTATACAAATAAAATTGTGTCAAACTCCACAGCTACTGTGGCACCGCCTGGCTATACGTTATTATTATGTTAGATATGATCCCCGTTCCTAGCTAAAAGTTCAGAAACTACTACAGCATACGGCTGGCCAATTTGAATCGTAACTTAGTGAATTTCATTTCAGCATGTTAGAACTTAGCTTTTGTTCATTGTACGTGATGTAAAACGCATTATTCAGGTGGTCGCTCTAATAAAATTTGGAAAGTTGGAACTGTGTATGAGTATGTTGGAGGCAGTTGTGTTGAAATGCCTTTTATATGTGTTCCTTGTTTTGGTTTATGGGATTACGTGGTGCTGTTTAATGGCTTGCTGGCGGAAAATGATTTTATAACGATATACATAAATATGCTTAATATCGTGTCCAGCGGATCCTGTTGTCTGCACATTACAGTAACTAATGAACTGCCAAATTCTGTGCCAACTGTATATAGATCGCCATTGATAAAGATGAAGAATTAGATACATCTTTCATTAAAAATTATAATCCAAATAACGATAGCTTTTGCTAGATTTATCTAAGATTGTATTGTCAAAGAAACACAATTACGTAAGTTAAACCAATTTTGACTTTAAATTATGTGCGTTACAACTCAACTAACTAAACTCTGACCTTTAAAATAACTGACATAACACTCAAGACTAATAAAGACCTTACACAACCATTCAAACCAGAAAAGACATTTAAACCCGAATAGGTTTGCCAACATAAACACATATTCTGCTAACAAGGTCTGCGGTAACCTCACGTACTTGCCTAATCCCACACGCTGGCATTATAAATACTATTAGGTACCCCACCTCACAATCCTTGGGGGATCTTGGGGGATCCCGCTTGCAATTTCCCCCGAAACTATCCCACATTAATCCCTACCTCCGTAAAGGTTTTTATTATGAGGCTATGACGAAACAATTGGTATAAAAGGATCCCTTTTGGCCTTTGTATGTTACGGTTACGTTCCAAAAAATAATAATAGGAAATATGGAGGTGCAATGAAATTTTGTGATGGCAACCGTTAGTGTCAAACAGTTTGTTTTTATGACAAAAAACGTAGGTGCGGCACGTGGGTTGGTTAATAATGATTATGGGAACATGTGAAGGAGGAAGTCTTGCGCGAATCTGTGCGCGAATTTGAGTACGTTGACTCTAGTGCCAACTCTAAAGTTATTGTAGTAGAATAGGCAGGTTTACAGCGTACTTGCTTTCAAGTTTGACAGGTAGTAATAATTGATAGGCTGGGGTCTTCAGTGGAATCAAAGTGGAATCAAGAGGAATTATAATTATTTTATTCGGACATTTTTGCACATATTCAAGACATATTAAAGACTTCAGTTTTGACAATGACCAAAGATAACTTAAATGTTTACTTATCATAGACAATGAGGTTTAATCACATCAATAATTTATGATTTTTGCATTTTTTATAATTCTTTTTTTATAGCAAGTTTTTATCATTCTTTTGGCCGGCTCATTGCCAAGATCCGCATGAAATTTTGGTACAAAAACTAGGTTTCCATTCTTATGGCTATATCATCAATTTTGTGTATAGCTAAAAATAAAAGCAAGATTATTTTAAGGATAATATTTTTATTGATACCAGGAGCGGCGTTTTAAATAATATACGATCTTTTTAGTATTCCCCTAATGGAAAGTTTCTTTTGTATTATTTCCGTTCGTTAATCTGCAGAGATATATTACTTTTTACTTTACTTTTGGAATATTGTTCGAGAATAGAAACATGGCTCATACAAGTTCCATTATTCAGAAATATTCTCCTTGTGACGCTACAATAAATATTAAATTTTACGATGGAGCGATAAAACGATATACATATGTATAAATGAGAGTATTACGTATAATAGAAAGGCACGAGTATCTAAACATCATTTTCTCAAAGACAAAAGGTTAAAACGAAACGTTTCTGCTCTTAATACAAATTCTTAATATAAAAACAGCGATCGAGATATCAAAAAGGAAAAGGAATTAAGTGTAAACAAAGATGATAACGGCTCATTTCCGAGGCAGCGCTCCGCAAATAAAACATTCATGCAGTACAGTTAACTGAATCACCCGCCTCGTACACCTAAACACCGTATTATTTGGCTCACGTTCCTATTTTACTCAACTCAGTACAGGTGGAGCCACGGCACACCTCGGCAATATTTTTCCGTCAACTCCGCATTTATATGATAATGCGTACCCTAGCAGGAGGTTCGGTACTGATCCGGTGAGTTCCGAAAATTCCCGAACTCGTAAATCTAATTTCGGTGCCCACCTAAGTTCGAGCTCATATTTGCCGGCAATTCAGCGTCGCGTTTTGTTTGAGATTCGACCTTAACTCTGGGTTATGAGTAGTGCTGTTGATGTGTATCGATAAATTCATGATAATAGTTCGACTATCGATATTTATAGACGGCGATAGCAAGCCAATAAAATTTTATTGTAGCGATAGTGGCGCAGACGATAGCGAAAGGAAATTGACAGTTTCGAAGTCCCAATACAGCGAAACTGTGTTAATAACTTGGCTCGGTTGAAATGTTCCATCTAGTTTTATACGCTTTTATTTCTGCAATATAGAAGTTCAGAACTAAGAATATTTAAGTTGTTTACGTGAATATTTTGCTAAGAATATTAAGTCCACTATGTAGCGTTCACGAATCCAAAATGAGTGCCGTGACATTAAGATGAACTGTATTTTTTGCTGTTCACACAAAAATATTGTGTGTTGTTTTTTGCTGTGTTTTTTTCTATTGCTTTAAGAAATATTTTCTTTCTAGCTGATAAATCAAAATAATTATTTTGTTTTACTTCAATAACTTTTTTTTAAATATTTTTTTATTAATTATCATCAATTTATGATTTAAAACGTATTATAAAAAAAAACATCGACATTATTTGTCATCACATCCCTATTTAAGTACGGAAAGTATGTAGATCCGGAGGCGTGGAGCATTAACTTTTCTTTTTTGTTTGCGAGATATTTTGCTTTTTAAATGCACATATGTTATATGTTTATCCCGTATTCCGTATGGTGTAGGTAGGGAATAAGAATCAGTTATTGGTTCTCTTTTTTGATATACATATCCGTGTTAGAGTGTGTGTTAAAAAGACGCACGCTTTGTTTTTCATAATCAATATTAGCTTTTTTATTTATTTATTTAAACTTCTCGCACACAATAAGGTACAAAGGCGGACTTAATGCCTTAGGCATTCTCTACCAGTCACAGGGTGGTGAAGAGATAAGATGGCAGCTGCTTTGAATTTTGTTACAATGTTAGGAATATTGTAATATCGTTTACTTTTACAATGTTTGTAAATATGTGAGCACCATGTATCACATAATTAATTTACTTGTCATTGCTCCATTTATAATTCTTTTTATCTTTTGTGATACAGTAATCCTATTGTAGGTGCATCGTCTTCACATATAATTATATAATTCATGTATACAAAATATTGTAAAACATTTTTAAAAGAGTAACGGTGGAGTTTCTTGCCCATTCTTCTCCATACGAAAACTACCTTTTGGAAGGGGCAACCAGAATCAGTTCTATTCCTCTGTTTTTGACGTTCAAAAGTGCCTTTTATGTGCCTATTTGAAATAAATTATTTGACTTTGAATGAGAAGAAATAATAATAAAAGAATCCCATGTATAAACCATGACCTCGAGAAGGACATAGGCTACTTTTCATCCTGGATCGCAGACAAAGTCGCAGGCAACAGCTAGTTTTTAATTTAAAAAAATAATGGAAAAGAATAACAGTAGACATCACAAAAAATATTTCCATAATAAAAATTCCTTACAAAAATGAAGTCCAGAACATTTTCAAAGAGATGTTGCCAGCTCACCGAGCCATTTGCACAGCACGTAAAGCAGATAAAACATTTTAAAACTAAAGAGGGTTGAGCAAAGAACTTTTCTTATTAGTTACCCGACTGAATAAGCACGCGGGCACGGTAAGGTCAATTTTATTGAAAGTTTCGCCCAACAATATAGCCAATTAGTTAAACTTAACTAAATTAATATTTATGGACGAAGTGTTAATTAAGAAGCGAAATACTTAATTAGGGCTAGGCTTGAAACAAATTAGTTTTTTGTAAGTTAGACTTTAGTGAAGTGGTTTAAATATTTAATTATTTGACGTCATAAAGAAATTCTGAAATCTTCGAAATATTCGTTTAAATCGCTTTACTTTCTTCATTAAGCAAAACATGTAAAGAAATAAATAAATAAATTTTAAAAATAGTCTCGATATTGATCCCAGCACTAATAAGATAAGAATGAAACCGAAATGAATATCTCATTATTTCATACTTTTCGAGACACAGTCTTTATTATTTGTGTATTCTCTACGGCTTATAAAATAAATAAAACAGAATCGACGGCAAAAACTGAAGGCAGAAAACAACTGAATAAACATCCACGTCTTAATTTGAGAGGCACAAACAAACGCACTGAAGCAAATATTAAGATAAGAGTTACATCAAAAATAATTAAAACACGAACAGATGCAGGGATGAAATTAAAGCAATCATCAACACTCCCTCCTAAAATAAACCTGATTTATTTGCTAAGACCATCCTACCGAAAGTGTCAATACTACACTTTTCACTGTAGAAAAAAAGGGTTCATTTTAATTTGAAAAAATTACGTTTTTCCTCGCAAGAAAACCATGACTTTGAGAGGGTTCGCGATAAATTACATTAAATGCCAAATTAATTAAATACGAAAAAGGACACGCTACCGAAGCTTTGGGAGAAAATAAATCTAATCAAAATTCATAACTTAATAAAAGTCGGTCTAATTTCGGTAAATTAAGTAATGAGATAATGGTACTTTTAGGTCCAGAGTTTCGACTTTATATTCGACCGTTCGGGTAAATTTTTGTTAATTTCTTGATAAAGGATTCGCAAGACCAGAAATCAAATAAAACACTGCTTTGTGTTTTCAGATTTTGTGTCATGACTTGATTTTAACGATACCCCATCGCTTTTAGACCTTTTTTTTGAGGCATCAAATGTCTTCTCGCGCTCTGGACAGAGCGGGAGGGCGTGTCAGAGTTTTACTGACTAAAACCCACCCGTGTTCCTTCAGTTGCCTGTTGCCAAGGGCCCCGGTATCCCTTTCGGACTTTCCCGCAGCCCTGGCAAATCGCTTTTAGACCTAAGGACCGTTTTAGTAATGATTATTGCCTCTCAGAGTACATTATTCTAATCTCCCAATATCAAAACGGACTTCGAAATGATCATTATTAAAATGAACACCCGATACTAATCATCAAACTTCACCTGAACAACCCACTGCTACAAACAATGATTAGATCTGGCCAAAAAAATTATATATCACAAAAATAATAAATGACAGTAACACAAAGTACATTTCTCTTCGTCAGTACAGTTAATCTAACGCCCATTATTTCAAAGGTTCGATGGTTTTGACAGGCCCCTTTGTGAACGTTTTTGGCCTGTAGTTATTCCCCCTTTACTGTTTATTTGGAATGATAGATATTTTTTTCATTTACGTGTTACCGTTTATTTTGAGTGACGTTCAAAGGATTGTCAAAGACAGGTCGTATTGATTTTATATTATGATAGATATGTCATTACGTTGAATAAAATATGTTTTCGATTTACCTGAGCGCGTTATAAATAATGATTTTTCGAATGTGGGTAAAAATATTATAACAAGGGTTCATGAAAAGGCGCAAGAAAATCCTATGAGTAAGCCTGGCTTTAAAAATATTTAAATTAGTTTTGTTTATAATAAAACCTGATTTCTTTTTCACTGAATTTGTTTTGGAATTAGGCGTACAAAGCTTCAGTGGGTGTTAGAATAACGAAAAATTTCAAAACACAATTTTCTAAAAACGACACGTCGACATTTTTTCGGGCCATTTTAATTTTCGTTTCACGAAATTAACGAAATCCACGGATTAGTCCGGACGTGTCGCTATGGATTTTTTTCTACAGAATTTTAGGCAACTCCGCTGTGCAAAATATTTGTTTACAAAATGCACTGTTTTGATTTCGTTAGCGTAGCTAAGTTTAAAAGGATAAAGGTAAAAACAAACAGAGGACCAATTCCCGTAATTTTTAAGAACATAAATTCAATTAATTTAACAACAATTTTGACAAGTTTGACAGATTGCGACTTTGAATCTGACGTTTTTTATTAATTACGAGAATAATTCTCCAGATATTTTAAGTATTCATAAAATCTCATTTTATTTCACAAATGTATCTCTGCTTACCTATAAAGACCAAACATTATTCGCTTTAAAGGACCAAATAGTTCCTTACCCTTACACGAAACCTTCGGAAGCAATTACCATCAGGTGGGCTATAAACGAACCTGACTTGATCCTTCCCGGAAAAATACATAAAATCGGTCCTAACGACCGGTGATATCAATCACCAAACGACTCCAGCATCGAGTAATCCCGGTCTCATCAATAATGTGGAATCAGGGCCATCGGGTCAAACTTGGTACTCAACCCATATTCTCTGATAAGCACTTTAAATATTAACGTTCACGTCAATCGTGGCTTGTAGGATTACTTTAGTCGACTTCAAAAACTGACGTGAGAAAGTGATTTTAAAATGCAAGTTTTAGAATAATTAACTGCATTACTTGAAACGAAAGAACTCTTGGCTTAGTTATAACAGCCGCACGGGTCGATCCATCAGGTTAAGCTACGCTTGCCGGGGTTGGTCCGTGGATGGGTGACCATCTTTACATATCGAGACTCCTACATGCTTCGGAAAGCACGTTAAGCCGTTGATCCCGGCTGTTATTTGTGGATCTTTGATAGTCGTTCGGGTCGTCAGAAGCCCGAAAGTCTGACAACCAGTCTTACCAAGGGGTATCGTATTACCCAGTTACTGGATTGTGGAGGTCAGACAGGCAGTCGCTCCATGTAAAATACTTGTATTTAGTTGCATCCGGTTAGACTGGAAGCCGACCCCAACATAGTTGGGAAAAGTCTAGGCAGATTGATTGCAGTATTTTACATGGAGCGACTGCCTATCTGACCTCTATAACATAAATGGGACCTAAACATGACTGGCGAAATGTGGGTGTAGGTATATGGGTACATCTCTGCCTAACCCTACGGGCATTACAGGCGTGATGTAAATAAATATCTTCATCTACACTTCAAAATCGAATCTAGGCCCTTAGTGGAATGAAACATTACAGACTAGGGCGGGTCAACCATAAAGTTTGACAAATGAGACATTTATAGCCTGAAAGCGAGCCGCTTACTAATCGAATTCCGATCAGCGCTGTTTATTCCTGAAAGAAAGACTTTCAAAGCTTTATTCAGGAAAGCTTTCAGCCAGCTGCTTTCGATCTAGTGTTCATTGTAATAGTTTTGGCACATTGAGGCGAAGCTAAACCATATGTTCCGCTTTTTACCCGACTACCCCAGAAGGAGGGTAATGTTTTTCGAGAGTATCCTTGTATGTATATATTTTTGTATGTATGTATGTCTATTTCTTTGGCACGCTATGTAGCCTAAACGGCTTGATGGATTTTAACATACGAGGTGTCGTTAGGTTCGTCTTAATTGCGGGAGTCACTTAGGCTATATTTTTTTAATATATTTTATCTGCAAATACAATATTGGTATCAAATAAAAGCTAGTAATGAGGTTAATTCCAAATATATATAACAATAAAACTAAAAAGCTTGAAATAAAACAAATTATTTCAAAAACAAAAAACTTTTTTGTGGTGTTGAAATAATTTGTTTTTATGTTTATAATAAAAAGAGCAAAACTTCTTTATTTTGAAAAGCGTTTTAAGGTTTTGTGTATCCTTATTCACTGCTCAATTGTATAATAACTTCTCATAAAAGACACATGTGTGTCTATTTAACTGACAAAAGTTGAGCAGAATGGTAAAATCTCTTTCAAACATGTAAATAGAATAAATAGCCTTGTTCTTTCAAAAGGGAATAACATATTTAAACATCAAAAAAATGAGAGCTCGTATTGAAATATAAAGTAGTAGAAAAATAATGCTCTTATGAACATAATCCTACTAACCAACAGACGTAGGCGTACGCGTAGCAAGGCGCTACGAAGCTACGGCGTAGCATATATCAGAATTAATTCGTAAACGATCTTGTATTTATTCTGATATTTTTTGTGTGAATTTTGTCTTATAAGGTCATGTTTTTTGTGTGACCTTTGTAAGGAGCGTGGATCGTATTATTTGATTATAATCTGATACACACTTCCCCACACTGAATAGGTAATCAAAATTTATGAATGTTTCTGTCGTTTCGAGCTAAATATTTGTACAATTTTTTGATTAAATCTATTTATTTTATAAGGAAACATTACAAATTCTTGGCTACTTCATCATCATCAGCTTACAGCAGGCCACTGCTGGACATAGGCCTCTCCAATTGCACACCATTCAAAGGTTTTCGGCAACTGTCATCCAGCTGCTACCAGCCTCACTGGGGAGATCGTCGCTCCATCTAGCCGCTAGAGGGGACCTACCTTACATTTTCCGATTCACAATCTCCACTCAAGACCTGCTCAGTAAATATCTTAATTAAACCCTGTCACTACTATCAGAGCAATTACAGCCGAAGGACCAAATTAAAGTAAGTAAAATAATCTATTACAAAAAATACGTTTGCGAAAAAGACATGAAATATCCTTTTGAATTTTATTCTGCTAGAAATTTTATTGTATTTCTTAGAAATAAGTATAGAAATAAGGCTTATTGTGAATTTACTGGAATCCTACGTGAATTTCATTAAGACTTAGTATTGTATATGTAGCATAAAGTATTTTTATAACATCGTTTGATTTTTATTGTAAGCCTTTTGGGCTCTGTGTTTGTGTTAAATATTTACATTTATAAAATGTGTGTATTGCAATTTGTTTTTGAGAATAACTACTAGAAAAATCTTTTAAAGAATATTTGCGTATAAACAAAAGTTGCTTCAGTTACAAACGTAACTTTTATATACTTAAAAAAAATGTATGTGGAAAATGAAACTCATAGCAATACTCCCCACAAAATCTAGGTTAGATTCAAACTGCCTACATTCATCACGGTCTACGCAACAATAAAGATAGTATCTACGCGCGTAGCAGATCTACGACGTAGCTAGCGTGCTACGGTGCTACGAGTCTACGAGAGGCGGATGCTACGCTAAATAATGCAATATGTGCAACTATGTATGTGTGGGTGTGTTAGTTATTTGCGTTGCTTGAAATTGTTTTTAATTAGCTTAAGAGCGTGGAAATTGTTATTTTAGCATGAAATAGCGACCTACCCTTGCTTCGCACAGGTTCAATGTGCAATGTACCTACTGATAAGCCAGCATGTTAAAATATGGAGATTTCTATGCTATATCAAACTTAAATATTAAAGTGTGATACAAATAAACCACAAGGTGGTCCTATGACCTTGTGAACGCCGCAGAAATCTGCAGGATGCGGGAAGCACAGAACCGGTCAAAGTGGCGGTGCTTGGGGAAGGCATTAGACGTCTTTCGGCTGAAATGATGACACATAATCCTATCGGGACAATTTCTCTAAATTATTATAAAAATGGCTAGGTGCAAGCAGTGGAGTGCAAAATCAAAATCACGGCAAGCCGACAGATTTTTTATGATTTAAAAAATAGCTAAGTGAGCGATTTACGGATTTTCTATGTTGTTCAACACCATCATTATACAAAGTTGAGACGACAATACGACAAAAAATGAAACTCCGTATATCTAATGACGTACTCGGTCTACATACTAAAAATTAATCAAATATATCCAATAGTTTAGTTACGATAGCTAGTCAAAGATCGGCAAATCCCATACTTGGCCCAGCACTACTATTTAGTTTGTTTGAAAAAATGACTTTTTTAATTTCGATGTTAGGATTTATTTGATAGTTCCAAAATACTCTTATGCATTAGTATTGCCAGTTTTTTCATTTATTGTTGTATTGTCGTCTCCACATTGTATAGTGTTTTTTTTTTTTTAATTGATTGGCTTAATTTTGAAGGCAAGCCGGACTTTTTGGCTTGTATGGAAGGATCGCCACTGGTGGTGGCCCAGTGGTAACAGCCCGACTTGCGAGTTGTAAGTCGTAGGTTCGACGAACCCAGACAGGCGCTTTACTTTGTCTAAATTATTTCATCACCACTGCTCTCAAAACGGTGAAAGAAAACATCATTAGGAAACCGGCATGTCCTAGAACCAAAAATTCGAAGGCCGCGTGGTATATTACAGCCCACTCCCTCTCGAAGAGAGGAGGCCTGTGTCCCAGCAGTGGGAACATTATATGGTGATTATGCTATGTTAATATTATACACAGAATTTTAACAAAATATTTTGTTAAGTCGCCTTCCTTTAGGTTTCCTACCTGCAAAATGCTGTAATTTAAACAAAGAAGGAGTCCATCTGAAATAAGGACTTAAAGAACCTAGATTTCCCAACGGAATACAAACAACTTTACTCATGAAAATAAATAAACAAGCCTTCCCAGTGGGTCACTGAACTCATATTAAAAACGGTTTAATATACAGTGATTGAAGATTTGAGTGCATACAGGAATCAATCAATACTCAGCTTTAACGCCGTCCACAAACTATATATATACAATACATCGTTTGTATATAACGTATGTATATGTCCGAGCAAATAGCAACGGAACCTTTGACCGTACTGTGACCTGCCAGCGTTGATTGCGTCAACAAACCTTTCCTATCTAGTCACTGTGACAATCAAACACACATATAAACCTTATTACGTACATATAAAGTCCAAATTTCTTCGACAAACTGCAGTTCTGAAGTGGCTTGCAAAAATAATCAGAAAATTGATTTTGAATTCTATATGTAAGAGGTAAGGTTGGAATTTGACTGTGGGATAATGTATCTGTTGAATACGTAACTGCCCCGAAGGCAATGGATATTGCCATGACCGTTTTTTATACGATTCTAGTATTGGAAACTGTGAATGATGAATTTCTATTGGTATTTGTATTTTTTCGTAAAGTTTTGATGGAAAAATATATTGGCTCATACATATGGATTTGAGGATCCGAAAGTTAAAGCTATATTATTGTGAAAACGAGGATTTTATTTATGAAGTACATAAAACGGTCGTATTTGGACAATATAAATAGAAAGTGGAAATTTTTAGAAGCCACTATTATTTTTTCTCGAGTATGCATTTAAGAGGCATACATTTTTCATAAAAATAAAAAAAAAATTACATAGTATGTTATTTCAAATAAATAATGACAAATCTATTTTAACTAGTTTTTATAGACCTTAAAATCGCTATTGATTTGGTAAGTCAACCCAATTTTCTTTGGTCTTTAAAGTCTTCCTTTGTCGCCTTTAACAAACAGTCATGGGAGAGAAAAAACAAACAAGTTCACTCCACTTTTCACAAAAACATTTCCAAAACTACCTGAAGCTAATAAACTTTACTCGAACTATACATTCTTTCCTTTAACACCCACCCATCCAAAAATATCAACAACCAATATCTAAAACCGACAAAAAAATAAAGCAATGCTCACGGGCGCAGTGGCAGGAAACGTTTTCAGTAACAACTTCCGGATCAGCTATTTTTAGGCGAGGCCATTGTGGAGATTAGTTTAACGAAGGTTAACTTATAAAACTGCGGTTAACTTTTGGTCAGAAGCCAGCTTACCAAGAGCTGATTTAATCTAGAAGCCTTTTGATATTCTAAATACAAAATGTACGTGTAATGTGTTACAGAACAAGTGCCAAGCTTAAACCATTGAGCCAGTTATTTTATTTTTGACTTTATTCTGGGCACGGTAAAGTTCCTTAAACAAATTGACAACACAGACTTTGACGTCACTTTTTTGTAACTTTGTCGAAATAAAGTTCGAAGTTTAAAAAATGCCAATGCCCAAAACAGACCTAAGAGCCAGGATTAAAGATCGAACTTTAATCCTGGCTCTTAGGGCTGTTTTGGGCTAAGGCCAATAATCCTAGACTAGTTTTCAGATTCTCTTTGCGTCCAGCGCTCGTCGCGTTCTGGTTTGCAATTGGTCAATCGTCATCCTGAGGATGCCTCGTTGAGAGGCGAAACACGTGTCGATTTCTTACAGGGTTTTTTAGGACTCTTGAAGAATAGTCAAGCGGAATAGGTTACTAAATATATCTACGTCTATTGTATTTTAGTTTTCAGATGTTTTTTTTTTGTGAATTAAATGACTGAAAATCTAATTCAGCTCAGCAAGCATAATAAAAAAAAGCAAATAAAAGCATTTTTTTTTAATCAACGAGCATATTATGCTCGTGGATTAAACAAATTGACTCAAATATAGTTTAGACACTACCATGTGCAAAAAAAAATTACAAATGTATTTCTTTATGCACAGAAAAACAGCATAAAATTGAATGAAATAATTGGAAATTCTAACAGCATTTTTCAAAGAAAATTGCATAGAAACCTTAATAGCGTTCGCAAAGTTCCATAAAATTACCATCTTCCCTTTTCATATCCCTTTGAGCTATTCCGTTCCATAAAATACCTGGACCAAGACTCCTAGTTCCTCTGCATACGGCTACGTAAAAAAGCCTCTGAAGCTTCGAGCAATAACGTTCAAAGGCATATTAATTTTAACGGTTGCTGGCTAGACCGGGAGCCGCAGCAATAAATATAAAAACATCATCGTCTATGAAAAATGTCCCTTTGGTGTGTCGTTGTAGCGTTTGTCGATTTTTTTACGGGTCGGTGTTAATGGTTCAGTTGATTTGAGTTGAAAACTAGTGGTTAGTTTTTGTGTAAGAGTTTCTGGTCTGAATGTCACGTATTTCAAGATATGTTTATGTATTTAAAAAAGAAAACAGAAAAAGATGGCGTCGTCAGGAGTGGTCATCACGTTTACTGACACACCAACATATTATAAAGCTAAAAATTCCACCTACACAAGCCAGCACGGTAAAAAAATACTACATGATGCATCCTCCACAAGCAAAAATAGTTCACCAGGTACACACAATGCACGTCGATCAATCAACGCGCTATTGGAAAAGAGTTTGCAGTAAACATCGACACATATTGTTGTTACCAAGCGCACACTCGACTCCCGGCCTACATAGCTAAACACTCGCGCCGATTGGTTTTTCCAAGCAATTAATACAGTGGACGCATGCCCGGTATCCCTTTTATTAAAATTAACTGAGTTTTGTAACGATTGCCATCAACAGATGTTGGGTGATAACATTTCGGTGTGTGTACATGTTATTACCATGATTCGGTGATGAATTAAGGTATGAGTGCGAACAACGCCTCCTGCCGCGTCACTACTGTTGTGTGACGCGTTACAACTGGTCATAAATTTTCTATAAGTTTATAAGAGATTAGAATGTGACGCAGCATTGCTGCTGTGCTCAGAATGTTATCTCTTAAAAACCTATAGAAAATTTATGGGGAGCAGTACTGACGCGCCAGCATTGCCGCACGTGCAGCGTTGTTCCAAATCATACCTTTATACCGATCTTCCGGATATTTTTCTTAATCTATATTTGAACAGGTAGGTGTGACCAAATGACTTATAAAAATAATGACTTATTGAGTGGGGATGTTCGCTGAGGCCAGGGTTGATGGTTTTCATGCCATTATACGGAAACGATGCGCTTCTATTCTCGGTAGAATACGTGCTAGCTCCCACAGCATCCTGAGTGTATTTTGTGATAGGACTGCACACGTAGGTGTCAGTCGTTACAATTTTGTATATAGTGTGGTTTTTTACTAACGTTAGATCACGTGATCTGAAATTAATATAATTAATTACTTCGCCACATAAGACCAATCACGTTAGATCATGAACTAGACGACTTCTTATTAAAAGATTGATCGAATTTTATGTAATAAACAAGGAAAAGGAGACCGCAGTAATACTACCAGTTTACGTAGAATGGATAATTATAACAAACTGGCACTTTGCCCACGGATTCGTGGATGTCGGTTATTATATACTAAAGCCTTCCTCAATAACCACTCTATACATTGGTGAAAACAGCATGAAAATCGGTGCAGTAGTTTTTGAGTTTATCGCGAACAGAACGACAGACAGACGCGGCTGAGGATTTTGTTTTATAATATGTGAGGAAGAAAGAAACGGCCTTTCGGAACATAGCAATAGGCATATTTCGATACCAGATGTTTTTACGTTACATCAAATGTAAATTCGACACATTTTCCTATTTTCAGACAAGCATAAAAAAAACTGTAGATACATAAATAAAAATAAAGAAACCCTTGTCAATCATGAAACATATTTCTGCGCTGACAACGTCAACCGAACAGGACCAAATCCAGGTCCTGTCTATGCGAATATTATGTAATAGAAGTTTGAGGACAGAAATATGAGAATATAATCATGTAAGTCTTACCTAGTTTTATCGTAAATAAGTCTAATATACTTTTGAGCAATGGTGGCCCAGTGGTAACGGCCACGACTTACGAGTTGTAGGTCGTAGGTTCGAACCCTGACAGGGGCTTTACTTTGTGTAAATTATTTCATCGCCACTGCTCTCAAAACGGTGAAGGAAAACATCGTGAGGAAACCGGCATGTCCTAGAACCAAAAATTCGAAGACATGTGACATCTACCAACCCGCACTGGGCCCGCGTGGTGGATTACGGCCCACTCCCTCTCACAGAGAGGCCTGTGTCGCAGCAATGGGAACGTTATAGGCTGATTATGTTATGTGTGTATACTTTTGAAAAGATTTTTTTATTACAAAAGTGATACCAAATGTCATTTACTGGATATCTTGTCTACCGTAATTCATTACATAAGGCCCTCCATCCATATTGAAGCGATAACATGATAACTAACTTCTAAAATCCTATTTATAAACTTAATACCAATTCTATCACCAACTTTTAATAAAAACCCAGTAATTGGTACAAGCAGTACTCCAAAAAATATTTGAAATGTTGCTCGCAATATGTTTTGTAGTGAATGGAGTCGGAATCAATTAGCGGAACGCGCGGTCAAAGCGGATATTGCACTTGGCGCCGGGCTACCCACTATCGCGATATAGCATAAAACGAACAGTGGGTCAATTTGGGGGATTTCTTTTAGAAGGGAGAAAATATGATATAATCAACATGTGTAACACTAAGTCCACGCTTGTGAGACCTTGCGGCAATATTCTCGCAATTATTCGTCACGTACACTAGTACTAGAGTCTAGCACTAGCTCCACAGTTTAGCCGCTTGATTGTGGAGCTTCCACTCTCAGCTTAAAGCCTTTCATCGCAGTGCCCGTAACTTTGTTTCTTCTAGGAAACTGATGATCAAAATGATTTTTGTAGAAGGGACGCATATATTCACAAATAACTTGTCTGTTTTAAAGATATTGTGCTTTTCGTTACCCGGTAACAGCTGTTTGGCACTAATAACCTACATGTAAACTTATGTAACAATAGAAATCACCCAGGTTATAAAAAAAATATCTCCTTATATTATAAGGAAGTTAAATATTACTGGCGAAATGGCGAAATGTGGCTTTATGGTAAACATCCTGTCTAACCCTTCGGGGATTGCAGGCGTGATGTTATGTTATGAAAATTTCTTGTTCACCACTGATCATATTTTACTGTGTTTCTCACATTTTTCAATCTAGTCCTACTGTATTTATCACACTGTGTCATTTGCGCTCCGCGCCCCGTCGGCTGGTCCCAACTGATAACGCGCGCATACATGCATTTGTTAATGGAACGCATCGCAATATTGACTTTTCAGAATAACGTGTTTGAATGCAATATAACGCGTCACGTTATATTTATTTAGGGAATGGCTTTTATATTGAGATGTCAGTATACAATATCGACTTAAAAACAGTTTTATTTTATCGCACCGCGCAAATTTGCTTCGAAAAAAACTGTTTTATTGGTTTGGCAATCGTGCTAGATTCAAATTATACGAGATTTTCCATGTTTATATGCTATGCTATGACTTTGGTAACTAATAGCACAAGCATAGCATAATCAACCCATAGTGTTCCCACTGTTGGGACACAGGTTTCCTCTCGGTAAGCGGGAGTGGGCTGTAATCCACCACGCGGGCCCAGTGCGGGTTGGTAGATGTCACATCAATCTTCGAATTTTATGTTCTAGGACATGCCGGTTTCATCACGATGTTTTCCTTCACCGTTTTTGAAAGCTGTGGTGATGAAATAGGGTGTTGTCCTGTTGTAGTGGCAAGTAAAAGCAGGACTCCCCCGCCTGAGTTCTAAAGAAGTATAGGCACGGGAATTTCTGCTGTCCGTCTTTTTAACACAAGAGTAAAAAGAAATGGAGATGGTATAAATTGACTTTTTAACCGACTTCTTCAAAAAGGAGGAGGTTCTCAATTCGTCTGTATGTTTTTTTAATTTTTATTTGTATGTTTGTTACTCGATTACTCCGCCAATTATGAATCGATTTTGATGATTCTTTTTTTGTATGGTAGGTCATGCTTCCGAGGTGGTCCCATATAAATTTAATTAACTTTGCTTGGGTAGTTTTTGAGTTAGCCTCAATATTACGTATTTTTTCCAATTAGTTTATCTAGACGATGTTTTCATTTACTCCTTTACTGTTATTTTCATCAGCTAGTGGTATTCGAATTTGTATTTAGGCCGTTTTCACATAATTGAAAAATACAAATAAAGCAGAACTTGGCAATTAGGATAGGGATATGATGATAAAAGAGAGAAATAGATTAAAACAAACTAATCCCACATCCAATCGGAATAGGAGATAACCCATTAACACCAAACAATTCGATACAGAAGCGAAGCAAATATTCGCAGTTCATTGGTTCGCAAACACCACATTCTAATATCTCCCCCCCCTTAATAGGGTAGGGGTAGCTTCCTAAATAATTACCCCGGCACAGTTTGCGCAATAAATAATACTTATACAACGATTCTGCTCATATTACTTGGGTAACTTAAAGTCCCCAGTTTTGCTTACTGACTCAGCTATGGTAAGTTAAGAAGTGTAATTTTCTTTAAGTGTGTGCCTTCCTTGTTTTATGTTCTATTTATGAAGAGATGGGTAGGGGTAATAAATATTATAATATGTTTATTTTTTTAATAAAAACTTTAGATTTATATTTCTACTAGCGACCCACTCCAGCTTCACACGGTTTTTAAGACTTGATAAAACACCGAGATTTCTTAGTTATATGTAACTTTAATAGTACCGTATTATACATATAAATTCTCTAAACGATGGTGAAAACCTCATCAAAATCTGTTGCGTGGTTTTGAAGAACAACTTGGACATACAAACACGAAAAGCGACTTTAATTTAAAATATTTATGTATAGATAAGACTACCTTATTCTAAAACTATGCTTAAACTACCTATTAGAGGCCTCGGTATCCGTATTACCTTCCTAGTACACTTTAAAAGTAGACAAGGAGCTGACTTACAACAAACTTTACAAACAAACGTAACGTTACGTAACGTTGCAAACGTTATATTATAATCATCATTAAAAGCACGCGTATGTACGTAATGAAACGTGGGTACTCTTAAAGGAAAAACATACTCTTAAAACCTACTCCAATATAATTACAACAGAAAAATAAAAACACATGTCATGCCATTTCTCAAACAAAGCCAATTGCACACTGCCTACAACAATGCGGAGTCTCTTTTAAAATAATTTGCGTTATTCGCAAGCACATCATTATTTACGGATTACACTGTCTGTACTCCGCTTTATGAGTGACGTCATGTAGTGGGGATTATATCAATAGGAAGACATGTCACGATGTATGTTGTATAAATCATAGTACAGAGTCTGTTTGCGTTTCAATTTGCCTAGAATATCGAATGGTTTTGTATAAGACATCCAAAATATTCGATTATAAAATAAAAACTAAAACCCAACTACGACTCAAAAGGTATAAACAAGACACCATAGACAGACAAATTAAAAATCCGGAGTCACACGTGTTAGGGCATAAATCAAACAGATTACGTGTGACTCCGGATTTTTAATTTGTCTGTCTGTGGGGTCTTGTTTATACCTTTTTAGTCGTAGTTGGGTTTTAGTTTTTATTACTTAATTTTATAGCTACGTATACACCCTCGATCAATTCACCTTTCAAACAAAACCAAAAAAACCGGCCAAGTGCGAGTCTGACTCGCGCACGAAGGGATCCGTACCATTATCTATAAAAACGGTAAAAAATCACGTTTGTTGTATGGGAGCCCCCTTAAATATTTATTTTATTCTATTTTTTAGTATTTGTTGTTATAGCGGCAACAGAAATACATCATCTGTGAAATTTCAACTGTCTAACTATCACGGTTCATGAGATACAGCCTGATGACAGACAGACAGACAGACAGCGGAGTCTTAGTAATAGGGTCCCGTTTTACCCCTTGGGTACGGAACCCTAAAAATCAAAATCGGTTCAGCCGTTTGGCAGCTACGATGGCGTAGACAGACACATATACACACGTTGAACTTATAACAGTCTTTTTCCGTCGGGGGTTAAAAATAGTTCATGCATAAGAAAGCTTATTAAATTGGCCACGAGCTACACGTTAACCGAAACGCATCTTGCGACGGTGACTGCTGAAAAAACAAATGAAAGAAGGTGTTTTAGAGCATGCCACACACGAGTCACCGCGACGCGACCTTGCGGAGCGACAGATGGAATCAGGTGAAGTGCGCACGGGTCGCTAGTCGCAAGTCGCATCGCTGGATGCCGTCAACTTGGCCTTAAGGTGGATGCGCTAGGGTAGCCCGCGAAATTCAAATTTTCTTACGTTTTTTGCAATTTGCAGATCAGTATCAGGTTGTATGTTGATCTAAATATTATTGACGATTTCATGAAATTTTCATTCAATACACTTACATGAACTTAGAGAGTTGTATTGCTGACTCTAATGTTTATAATTCTGTAAATCCATATTTGTTACGGCCGCTAATAATATTTAGATCAACATACAACCTGATACTGACCTGCAAATTGCAAAAAACGTAAGAAAATTTGAATTTCGCGGGCCACCCTAGCGCATCAACCGTAAGTACGACGATCAGCGTTTGAACCCCATATGATGCACTTTTACCGTGAGTCATACCTAACACGAACAGTCTTACATTTTCAAAGGTAGAAATAGGAATGATTTATATTATTATGCCACTTCAACAGCAAGCTATTACGACCCAAATTAAAAACTCTCAAAGCCTTCGATGACGCACACTTTACGAAAAGACAGAACAGTCAGATAGCACTATGTATAGTTGGTACTCGAGGGTTCAAGGTCACCGCGGTGAACAGTAGTGGCACTCTGCCAGCTAGAGTCTAACTGAATTACGGTAACTTATTTCGTTCGATTAACTCTTACCGTTTTGGAGGAGCTTTCAAGCGCTGGAACTTTACTTGGTACATAATCAGCCTATAATGTTCCCACTGCTGGGACACAGGCCTTCTCTCTGTGAGAGGGAGCGGGCCGTAATCCACTACGCGAGCCCAGTGCGGGTTGGTAGATGCCATATGTCTTCGAATTTTTGGTTCTAGGACATGCCGGTTTCCTCACGATGTTTTCTTTCACCGTTTTGAGAGCAGTGGCGATGAAATAATTTAAACAAAATAAAGCGCCTGTCAGGTTTCGAACCTACGACCTACTACTCATAAGTCGTGGCCGTTACCACTGGGCCACCACTGCTCTTTACTTGGTAATTCAAGATCAATAGAAGTGAATTTTGAAGACATGTGACATCCACCAACTCGCACTGAGCCCACGTCGAGGATTATGATCTACTCCCTCTAACAGAGAGAAGGCCTGTGTCCCAGCAGTGGGAAGTTATAGGCTGATTATTTTATGTTTATGTTAGAAGTAAATTATAATAATGTACCTACCTATTTTTTATGTTATGACATGACAAACAAGTGAATGGCACACCTGCAGATGACCATATACGATGGTCATCTGCAAATACCAGATGCATATGAGATGCGTTGACAACCCAGAGACAGCTGAAATGTCTCATGTGCCTGAAATCATCTGCACTTATCACATTGACATTGGATCACAGCTATGCTGCTAGGCGGCTGTAATAGGTATGGTTTTGGTACCAGCTAAGCTGTTAGAAAGGCAATTTGAAAATATTTTTCTGTCAGTAAGTTCAATACAAAAGTCCCTACATAGCTACAGTCAATCATTTCCTTATCATTTATTATCAATTCATGATACAAACAAAATAAAATCGTTTATGAATACGTGAAATAAATTCAATTTTCCGTTCATTTGTGCGTATTCACGATCAGAGAGGCAAGCGAAGCGGTAAAAACGCTTCGTTAGATTTCTAAATAAAATCACTCTCACAATTTCTCGTGTTATTAATAAATGTTTAATATTTATTTAAACGTGTGTTTATTCATGATTTAATTATGGAGGCAACATTTTGATTTCAAAAATATAATGAATAGCTGATAATGGGCTAAATATAAATTTAATTAAACTTCATACATAATCGAATCTGGGTAAAGCAATTTTTGGTTGAATCCCGCGGGAATAATAGTGATTTATTTATGATCAAATAATTAAAATAATATTTTATATTACGATAGCTGTTACTTATTCACTGAACCGTTTTATTTATAATATTCCAATCCATCATGGCTGCTTTAATTTATTTATAGTCGTGGTCGAAAATAATTTGGTACCCAAATTCTATTTTTAAAATCAACGCCTACACTTCAGGCCACAAAATTCGGCCAAGACCGCACCGTCTTCGTAAATATACACTTCAATACAGAATTATGCCGCGACAAGATGACGTCACGCCTCTAGGGTTGCGACAACCACTCGCGCATGTTTCGCCACACTTGTCGTCGACGAACAAGGGACGGATTTTCATATTATTAGCATAATCCACGGCCTCAAAATTTACAATCCCCTCCTCTAATCATAACATTGGGACGATGTTTTATTGTTTTACTGGAGTTTTACGTACGTAGGAACAAAGGGAGCTTGTTAATTGTAAAGTCAACGGTCTAATGTATGTAGGTAGGTGTTGGCACACGTTATAATGAAGTAGAATATGTGGAGAGTAATTTATGGTAGAGTTGTGCCGCAACGAGAGTTCGAATATTTTGACGATGTGTTTTATTATGGAGGGGTGAACTAGGTAAGGAAGTTGGGGAACTGGCTGTTGTTGTACAATATGCATAAGTAGGGTACCTAAGACTTAAAGCGGAACTAAGAAAAGTCGCTTGAAAGAAGTAATTAAAAAAGATAGGAGGATTCGAAAAGTTTAAGTTAGTAGTGAGCAAAATACTTATTTGAAAATAGTCATCGTTGCATGACCACCGTAGAAAAGAGTTTTGTCGACGGAAGAATAGACAAAATGGCAGATTGTGATTCACACACCCACACACACCCATTCCTCGCTTACATAAATTTTAATAAAGGTTAAGTACTTATGTTAAACTAAGTTTTATGCTTACCAAAGCTCCCACTAAGTGCAGCAAGTTATCAATGAACTGTAAGAGGAAGGCGCCTGTGTCTGTAACACAGTTTATACTAGCACAGACACAGACGTTCACTCTGTCTCAAATAATGCACGTTGTACTTCATAAAATGACGTTTTTCTTTATGTTTGATTGAGATGGACAAATTGTATTTGGCTTTTTGATAATAAAGATTATTTATTTATTATTGTTTATCTGTCATTTTGTCTATTCTTCCATTCCAAAGCCCGTTTCTATGGTGGTGTTGTTCAAGTAGCAAAAATGTTGAAATATTTTACATCTTGACAACCGGTGGATGGAGGTAACTTTTTTTTACGCTACCTAATGTTATTTTATATTGAAAATAAATGCGATAGAAACCCGAGCCTCCCATTTTCACGTCACCCGTTACCGAATAATATCATACCACCGAAATCAGAAACGTCAATTTCACGGCTCAGATACCCTTCATATTATTAATTTCGGGACACCCCACTGAACAACATCAAAACAAAAAAAAGAAGAAACAAGAGAAAAAAGCGCGTTCTAAATTACAATTTGACTCAATTTATACAAATTACAAAGTATGAGAATTTTACACCCTTACCCTCTCGATGATAAAGGCTTGAAATTGTAGGCCCGTTATAATATAACCTACCCTTGTCAGTACCACTTTGACAAATTAAAAAGCACGCTATGCAAATAAAATTGCCGGCTTGCCAATTTGTAATTCGCGATTGTGACAGCCCTAGTGATCTTATCGTGGGTTGGATTAATAATACGTTAAAGTGGTAACTTGCATGTTTGTTTTAACATATTTTAAAATAGCGTGTGTGAAAAATTTTCTCCGGCTTGATTATTAAGAAAATACCGGAAAATATGTCGATACCGGAAGTATCAATTAACGTAAGGGACATTTTAGCGAAAATGAGTTATATATATCATTGGATTCAGAATTTCCAGCTCTATCGATTGGTATTATTAAAATATCTCTATCGTTGAAAATATGTCCCTTACAGTACAAATTTTTGGACTGCGTAAAACGATTTATGACAAAAAAAATGATTTAACGGACATTAACATTTTTCATTCTCAGAAAAATAAAGTAAGTCATGTTTTAAAAAATTTAAATTAAATTTTATGTTCCTTACTTTAATTCAGGATATGAGTTTTTAAAGAATTAGTCACAAAAATATCTTTATTATATGCTCCTTACTGTAATAATTCGTATTTGCTTTACTTTATTTGTTTAAAAGATTGTTGCTAAAACACCGACTTACATTAAGTACTTATACCCGTTAAAGATACCCTCAAGGAAACTGACGACGATGAAGATGACGTGATTACCTACTGATAATGAATAAGATTAGATAAAATGCCAAATAGAAGATTGCGTTGTCGCATTTCAATAATTAAATAACACATTACATTAAATCCTCATGTCTTTTAGAAACAAGCAAGCGTCATTGAAATACGACGACGTAACGCAACGCAACGGAGCAGTGTGGCATCGCTCTAATTAGTATTGTAACAGCGCAATAATAATAATTATTTTTCTTATATTTTTTTTTGTTTTTTTTTTTTTTTTTAAACTTTGCCCCACACTAGGAATTTCTTCCTGTATCGTGGGTGCGTTTACAAACATAGAAACTCACATACACTAACACCCAGACCCGGAACAACTACTTGCAGATCATACAAATATTTGTTCCGTGCGGGGATCGAACCCGCGACACGTTGCGCAGCGTCCATCGCTCAGTCACTGCGCCAACCGTGTCGTCATTATATTATTAATCATAATTATCATTTTATTATTAATTCATCTTTCACACATTCATCCACCTCTTATTCGATCTTCTTCCCTTACGCGCCCTTATTCGCCCCTTCTATTCGTCATTTCAACTTTCACTGGTATCATACTAATCCATCTTTCACAGAATTCATATTCCATTTATTCATCCAGTCTTTCATTTCCAGTTAGTACATTGATTCAATTAGGTACTTTAATAAATAAGACTGTTGAAATATTAACAATTGTTTTATTTTTGGTTTCAGGTTTTACATGTAAATTTCAATTAAATCTGTGATAGCTAAGCTGTAAAACCTGAAACTAACGTATAGATTTGCTTTGAATGATTAATGTTGGTTCATACCAACATTAATCATGCAAAGAAACAATTTCCATGGTGTTAAAATACCATCAATTTTAGTAGATAATCTATAGTTACATCAATTTGCGACATTGTAAAAGTCCTTTACAATAGACTTACGTATAATCTTCTGTTTCTCTTGCTGCTTACACTATCTTTGACGGTTTACACATAAAATATCAGTAACGTAAGGGACAACTAAACATATTTTTTTAATGTAAGGGACATGCTATGTTCTAAACCACTGGGTATTCGTAAATCTTTTGTTTATAGCATGAAAGACTATGAAATACTAAGAAACTTTGCTCTAGACACAATTAAAATTGGAGCAGACAGCAAAAAGTTATAGACAGATTAAAAAAAAAAAAACGTTTTTTGGCTCTCCTGAAAAACCGTGTTTTGTCCCGTACGTTAATTGATACTTCTGGTAACGATGTATGTGTCACAAAAAAAAAAATTAAGTCGGAAATTACATGCAAAACCATTATTTGTGGTAGATGGTTATGTGCCCAGCCTCTGTGCATCGTAGGTAGTTAATAATTGTATTTCGGGATCAATCTGTTATCTTGGTAAAAATACGAGACTCAATCAATCTACTTAGCGTTTTCCCAACTATGTTGGGGTCGGCTTCCAGTCTAACCGGATACAGCTGTATACCAGTATTTTACATGGAGTGACTGCCTATCAGACCTCCACAACCCAGTAACTAGGTAATACCCCTTGGTAAGACTGGTTGTCAGACTTTCGGGCTTCTAACCACACGTAACGACTCTTCACGAATGACAACAGGGATCAACGGCTTATCGTGGTTTCCGAGGCACACAGGAATCTCGATATGTGCTGATGGTCACCCATCCACGGACTAGCCTAGCTTAACCTGATGGATCTACCCGTGCGGCTGTTATTAATTTGCCACGACCTCCTCCGGTAAAAATACGAGACTATTAAATTGTATATGCTCTCAAAACAAAACACCAAAACAATAAACAAACACAAACAATAAGTAAAGAAAAAAGAAAAACAAAACAAACAAAAAAAGAAAAAAAAAAACAATGCAAACAAAAACACACACAAAACAAACATGAAAACATGTTTTTGTTTTACATTGTATAAACAATTTTTCTTTTTTTCTTTCTTTCTCTCAAAAACTATGGGGTAATGTTTGAAGTCTTGGTAATATCGTGCTCGTGTCATAAATAACACCCACAGAAGTGCAAAATTATCTTTGTCATAAGAATATCCCAGTATTGATATCAAAAACAAAATATTCATGTATTTGTTTTAGTTTCCTCCGTAAATAGAGAATACAAAAAATATTCATGCATTCGTTAGTAATGCAACAGTGATGCTTTTGAATATTCAGCTTCGTATTGAATTGGAGTAAATTGGCTTTCTATTCCAGTTCGAAATTGTCACTGAGTTTCATAGTATCCTCTCGGTATTTTTCTATTTTCTCTAAATAAAATATTGTCACTATTTTATTTATTTTTATGAAACGCAACACAATTTCTTGTGTTGCGCTTCCATTATTTCCTAAAGTCTGTGATGACAGAGTGACACAAATCCATATATTAGCCTGTTCCTCCATCCGAATTGGTCAATTTTTGGCCAGATTTATTCATTACTTACACAAGAAATATTTAATATATATTAAATATATAATATTTTAATATTTTAGTTAAGACTTCGCATAATCATGTTTTTCTCTTCATGTTCTCACACACTATTGTCTACATTTCTTTCTCATTTCTCCTTTCGCAGGTCTGCTGGAAGAAATTTCTTAAGAAATAAGCAGTACCTTTGTACTCATATCATAATTATGTCATATCTCTTTGTATTTTACTGTGTGTACATAAATAATAAATAAAATAAATAAGAAAAAAGTAGATTTTTCAAATGATAAGCAATTTCCTAGGAGAGTTCAAAACTTACAATGAACTTCCAGCACATACTCGTACTATTAGTAGCTTTAAATTAATTACTTGAAGCGTACTTATAAGCAACACAATACACCTAATTACGTACATTATCACATAAGTATGCCACTAAATTCACAACTACCCCCAAAACATAAATTTTCACTTACACCGTTCATACCTATTAGATGTACACACGACAGCAAAACTGGCTATATGCCTATAATACATTTCCAGTATAAGCTGACCTCTTACCATAAAGAAGGCCTTCACAATACGAGGTCACCTTATACTGGAAATGTATAATTATCTTGATGTGTCTTCATGTGTATACTCAACCTCTTAATTACATTACCACTTTTGAAAATAACTCCCATTCAATTGAAACTTGTCTATGGTTAAAACTATCAATCTGTCAAATAGACAAATGGACACGTTTATTTTTTGTATAGGAACACAAACAGTATCCTATTAACAATAAACTTAACATATAGTAGTTTATTTGTAACACGTATGTGTAGATATTTACAAACTGATGGCAACTGTGATATATTCTGTAAATATCTCATCGTGAAAAAGTAGGTGAAATGAGCTAGTCTTTCGACCTGATGCTAGGGATTGACACTATTGCCAACTTACGTCAAGCTCACTTCACCAAAGTCTTCACGAAGAGATACAAAATAGAACACCATGTCTATTTGCATATGTGAAGAATACAAAAGATGGCTAGACGTTTCATGACGTGCGAGTGAAAAACATTAGTGTGGTAAACGAAAAACAAGGTCGCCTGTACGCAACACATAATAACGATGGTAAATTAAACTATAGTGTTATGGGGGATGGGACGTAAGCCGTATTTATGGCAAGTGCTCTTAACAATTAGTAATATAATATTGCTGGGAACTATAGTAATAGGACACGCCCTGTAGATCATTTTGATAATTTAGTGTGTGCTTTTGTTGTTATTGTTTATATATACAGGGCATGAGAAGAAAGGGAATATTGTCCTTGTTTCCGTTAAATTAGTAAATTGTGATATTAGCAACGATAGTCGATAACTACCATTACAATTCTGCGATCCAATGCGATAGAGTGGCCTTACATGCTAAATCCTTAATTTACATACTATATTCTAAATCTTAACCTTCATCTAATTATCATACTATATATCATGCATCTTTCGCGAATTCACTCAAGTTGCACCACAATACATCAGCTCTCTCGTGAACCTCGTTCATCACACGCATGGCTCTAGTGAGAGGAGTCCTCGCCGATAATGATAATTAACAGAATCAAACAAAATAGGTATACCTCTACCTTATCCTTCGGGGCAAATAAGCGTGATATTGCTGACACAATCATGCTGAGTTGGACTCCCATTTGGTGCAACATTGAGACGCACACCGCACTTTGTACGTTTCGTTATTTTTTTAAGTGTGTCATAGAAAATATTGTCATCACCGTGTCTATACCCCATTTGAAATAAGATTAGACATTAAAACAAACCCTTTTACAGTCCGTTCAACCGATTTTGACTTCTATACCGTAGGCATAAGGATAGCATTAAAAGCAAAAAAAGTTACACAATACCAACTATCTACTGCGGCTGCCATTTGTCATGCCACCAACGCAATAGAATTCAAAATCGGTTGAACGGAATGTAAAAAAGGCTTATCTATACGTCTAATCTTATTTCAAATGGAGTATAGTTTTCTTTTATTGTTTTTATTTATTTGTATATTGGCACCTTGTAGCTATTTATTTATGTAATTAGTTATTATTTAACCGTGCTTTTGTATTTTGTGTGCACCAAATAAACGTTTTATCTATCTATCTATCTATATTAGGTATATCATCATCTCATATACCTACATATCATGTTTTCATAATGAAGACATTAATGAAACTTATTATCCGGGATGAAAATCCGCCGTAACACGTGTCTTTTTATCTACACGTGTAACCTAAATAAACCAATTACGATCAGGCAGTTTAGACCTAATAATAATAATAAAACCATTTATTGCAGGCGACACAGTCCCATAGAAAAATACCTTAAACTAAACATACATATTATTCTATACATTCTTTCTTTCTTGGCGGGGTCCGCTAGGACCGATGCCTGCCAGGGTTGCGGGAAAGTCCGATAGGGATACCGGGACCTTGGCAACAGGCAACTGAAGGAACACGGGTGAATTTTAGTCAGTAGAAGTCTGACACGCCCTTCCGCCCAGAGTGGGAGAAGTCATTTGAAGATTTAGCACCCTCAAAAAAAAAAAAAAGCCAATGGATAAAGACACAAAGGTTTGCATGTATAATAATTGGTGTAAAATGTAGGTATTAATAATGAAATACCGGGATATACCTTGTTTCTCTAACCTAAAGTATCCCAAAGCTCTTCAAAATTCGTATTGTAAAGAAATCATCACAGCACCAGCAGGATTATCTGCAGCTATCATTAATGTCAAACAAACGTTTGTATATGACAACTCCTACCTACTTTCCTACATATGTACACATCCACCCCTAAGAACACTCGCTCCATTACCCCGAACATATAAAACTACAAACTAAATAAGTACAAAAGTGCGGGTAGTCAGCAGTTCAGTACATCATTTGCGCAGCGCCACAGAATAGATACGTACAGAAGGCTGGCTTCGTACAACGAGCGAAAACAGGCGCACGCACACGTATGGCGATCTCAAACTATCCATACTAATATTATAAATTCGAAAGTAATTCTGTCTGTCTGTCTGTATGTTACCTTTTCACGCCTAAACCACTGAACGGATTTCGATTAAATTTGGCAAGGAGATAGATGGCATCCCGGGGCGTCGGAAATCCCAGGCCTATTCCCGGCCACCATAGGCCGGGCTTGCGGATGGCGAGCAATGGGTAGCTCGCCGTCCGATAAGGACCAGGCCCGGGTCGATGGCGCATCGTGTTTCACACGCGCCTCAAAGAGATGTCAGCACAATTGGCGGGGTCCGCTAGGACCGATGCCTGCCAGGGTTGCGGGAAAATCCGAAAGGGATACCGGGACCTTGGCAACAGGCAACTGAAGGAACACGGATGGGTTTTAGTCACTAAAAGTCTGGCACGCCCTTGAAGTCATTTGACGATTTCCCACCCTCAAAAATAAGGATTCTGTGACGTCAGGTGCTATCTTCATCTGCAACTTTTAGCTAGCTCACTTGCTACGTTGTTCGTATATCGACATGTAGGTGTCGCTATATGCACTTGCAGTCACTGTACGTAGACGCGTGTCTATGTGTACGAGCGTTTCCCCGCGTTGTTTGGAGACAACCTTCTGTATCTATCTATTCTATGGCAACGCATTCACTACTCGTATCTCATTAACACCACTCGCATTCATAGCGAATGTGAAACTTGAAACTCGTGTTTGTAACATTTAACTGCATAAAGTTGTGCGTGGTGGCGTAGTTATTTTATGTAGACAGTATGTGGAACAAAAACTTCAAATGGTATGATTCTGTCTACCCGTCATATAGAGATATATAATAATTTTAACACTACGCCTATTTTCGCCAAAGGGGAAGTCAGAGTAGTAGGTAAGTATACACATCAAACAAGTTATGTTTTAGGAGGAAAAGTCTTATCATAGCCCGGGCACAATTCCACAATCTACAGGGTGTGAAGTTCACTACTCCTCTAAAGAAAAGGGAGGATCCTCCGACCAGATAGATGTTGTCTGGTGGACAACTGCCCGAAGATTGATGTCGGGACGTTGTATATATGCCAGTTGCGCGGAAAACTATGCTTTCGCGATGCAGGATTTTGAAGGTAACTCCTTCTAAACGAATGGTTTCGTAACAAAAGAACGAAAAGACAACCTCTTCTAATGCAAAACAATCCTTCGTATCCCGAAGACTTGCTAACACATCTCTAACACACGATCAAGATTCAGTACTTCACACCTTACCGACACATCCAATCACCACAACTAGGTTGTAAATCTTTACGCAACTCAAAGGAGATGGAACCTTGTCGCTGTGAACTGGCACAGTCGTTTCCTTGTGAGGAAAACTTTAGGAAGTGGCTTAAGGCTGGGTGTATACGTGCTTTAATTTAGAAAAAGAAAAGATAGTGTTCTAGGCTGGTGTGCTGGGATAAAGTATTTATTTATTTATATATACTTTATTGTACACCAGAAAATACATAGCGAAAATAAACAAATTGAACACTACAAAACATACAATGGGCGGTCTTATCGCTTAAGTATGCTGTTTATTATATCAATAAATACCTGTAAATGTATTTTTTTATGTGTAACATCATTCCTCTCATTTAGCCATATACAGAAAGAAAGCTGGCAGCCTACCAGCGCTTATAGGAACCGGTCCACGCACGTAACCGGCGCAGGCATTTATATGAACACGCGCCGAACGTCGCCGACAAGTTCCGACAATCTTCGACACACGCCGATCACCGCTGGCGCCGCCCGCCATTTAACTAACTAACCTAACCGCTTGCTTATGTAACTGTTACCAGAATGGACCAGCGCCGATAAGCGCTGGTAGATCGGCGCCGGCTACCAACTTTCTTTCTGAATACGGCCTTTTCCTGCAATCTGTGGGAGAGATTTCGAGAAAAGGGACGGAAGTGTGTAACAGGAAGGCGGGGAAACGCGCTCAATTTGAATTGATCTATGAGTGCGCGTGGTGCTAGAGTTGACCATCAGATAGTACAAAGCCATTTTCCGAGAGGTAGGTACTGTCAGCCAAGATTTCAGATGTTTCACATCATATGCGATTAATGTAAACCTCACTCCTTAGTAATAGGGTCCCGTTTTACCCTTTGGGTAACGTGTAGCTCGTGGCCAATTTAATAAGCTTTCTTATGCATGAACTATTTTTAACCCCCGACGGAAAAAGAGGGGTGTTATAAGTTCAACGTGTGTAAATGTGTCTGTCTACGCCATCGTAGCTGCCAAACGGCTGAACCGATTTTGATTTTTAGGGTACCCAAAGGGTAAAACGGGACCCTATCTGTTGCTCCCCTGTCTGTCTGTCTGTCTGTCCGTCTGTCACTAGGCCGTATCTCATGAACCGTGATAGCTAGACAGTTGAAATTTTCACAGATGATGTATTTCTGTTGCCGCTATAACAACAAATACTAAAAAACAAAATAAAATAAATATTTAAGGGGGCTCCCATACAACAAACGTGACTTTTTTGCCGTTTTTATAGATAATGGTACGGACTTCGCGAGTCCGACTCGCATTTGGCCGGTTTTTTTTTTATCGTTATTCCTTATTGTATCCGTGCTTGGGCTAAGGCCGCCAGGATACTTTCTCTCTTTCCAGAGCAGCAGTTCTAATTTCTAATGATGATGATGTATTTGGATGAAAAAGAGGCTTTATGTTCTAGTAGCAAATAATGTTAAGTTTATATATAAGCTCGGGATCATTTTAAATCAAATGGAAAAATAACTCTCCCATAAATTGTATATGATGAATTTCGGTGTTTTTAACCCCCGACGGAAAAAGAGGATGTTATAGGTTTAACGTGTATATCTGTGTGTCTGTCTGCGCCATCGCAGCTGCCAAACGGCTGAACCGATTTTGATTTTTTTGGTTCTGTTTGAAAGGTGACTTGATCGAGAGTGTTCTTAGCTATAAAAATAATCGTTTATTAGACGCTTTGTTTTTGTGGGGTTTTTTTAAATTTAAATTTAATTTAACTTGTCGTTCTACTCATGATATTAGTACACGTATATTTTCCTGTAACAGAAGGAACCATCTGCTGCCCTGTATCTATCTTCATACAATTTCTCTTAAAGTCACTCAAAGTAACGTGAGTCTTCAGCCTTACATTATTCGCGCACTGAATACAAATTACAGTGTCACAAAGTGTTGCCAGCCAGATTAAGTGCCGAAGTGACTCGGAGTTAACGAATCATATTAACACTAGGCAAGTGTACTATCATACATTTTATTTCCTTAACTAAGAATGCGCGAAAAACTCTTCATTAATAAATTAATGAAGGGGTCTTCGCGCATTCTTAGTTAAGAAAATAAAATATATGATAGTACAGTTAGGGAAATTAATTATTCATCAAATTAACAAACGTCGTCAACTTTCCTGTGTTAAGACAGACAGGTTGTGATTCGAACATAGTTACGGACAATTAAAGTTCGTAGTCAATTTGACTAACAATTAATTTTTCAGAATTTATTTACCTGGGTGAACTTTGGCGATGACAACGATGGAAAATCGAGAAATAAAAATTGCCATCACCCAGGCTCAAATCCAGACGAAAAATCCTAATAGCACTTTACCCGACCCGGGAATCGAACCCAGTGCCTTATGCTCAACAGTAGCGCTTGCGACCACAAGACCAACAAGGCAGTATGTCTAAAATCTGTTTTTAACCTTAGAAAATAACAAAGAGGTGATACATCACCAAGCGATACGCAAATATCTTACTTTTATCATAACATGTAGAACCGAGAATCTGAAAAATTGGTCCTATCTTAAAAAGCAGAAAGAATTCGTAAGCATTTTTGGCAGATAACGCGGACTCTGCAAAAATATCAACCGTCTCTGAGAACAGAAGAAATTGCCCCAATTCCCCAGAACTACCCACCGAAAGAAAATCAATGAAAAATGTAGTAGGTGGGGAGAAGTTAATAAAACATTCATATATTCAACCGCCCCATCTCTAAATTAACTTTTGAATTCGTCAAACGCGTAGGGTTGCCCTCATTAGCACATAAAACAAACCGGTAGCGACAATCAGGAGACAATATTAGTGCCCCCAATAATCGGAAGGAACACAGCCCTGACTACAAACATTTGTCTGGAGTGCCTCAGGGCTGTCACAGTACAAAATTACATCCATTTATATGCAGATGTTGGAGAAATTAAGTCGGCACGCGTTTGACTCGATGCAAATAACTCTTGGAAATAAAGCCATCGATAACCAACCCTATCCTGCTCTAATGTAATAGACGCAATCAGAAATAATTTTTCAAGTAGGGTTTAATTCGGAATTCTTGATGGGTTACATTAGGGGAATGACTTGAGTTCTAGGTGGGTAGTTCTCGTATCTGATGGGATAATTAATTTGTATGAAGGAATTCTTTTTAACACTTCTGTTACGAATCTTGGTGATGAATTGTTTCACTAGATGATGAAATTGATTTGATTTTGAATTGAATTTTTTTTTAATTTAACGTTTCTATTTTCAAAATATCCATTCAATAAATTTATTTTGATCACATTTAACGCTTCTATTTTTAAAATATCCATTCAATAAATTTCTCTTTATAACATTGTATGTGTTTACAAATTATTAAAAAAAATAAAAAATTCATTAACTAGTTTTTACCCGCGAGTTAATTCTTCTATGATCCAGGATGAAAAGTAGCCTGGGTCGTTCTCCAGGTCAAGGTCTACCCATGTGCCAAATTTCATTCAAATCCGTTCAGCCGAACGCGGAACAAAACAAACTCACTTTCGCATTTATAATATTAGGTAGGATTGGGATTCAGAATGTTATAAAAACTTAAAAAAAAAAACTTTGGTTCTCAATAAAATACCACATTTGGGATGATAAAAAAATATTACGTGTTTCCCCATTGCCACTATGACCATTGCTAGCCACACGAACCTTATTTCTTCACCCCGGAAAACAAACAAATGCAAGGGGGAAAGGAAAATGATTACTATTGATATATTTCAGTGTTGCCTTCCTCGTGATGATAAATGGCTGCTACGTCACTGCCGGCTGGCTGTTAATTACTTTATTGTATTGAGGGATTGTTGTGTTGTGTCCGTGGATGAGTATGGGATACACCATGAAGGGGTTTGGTCAAGGATATAAGAGAGACTGCCTCGTTGGTCCACTATTCGCAAGTGCTAGTAATGAGGCAGAGGAAAGGGAGCGGGCTATCTACCACGTGGGTCCAGTGCGAGTTGGTAGATGTCACATGTCTTCGAGTATTTGGTTCTAGGACATGCTGGTTGCCTCGCGATGTTTTCCTTCACCGTTTTGAGGTCGGGCCTAAAACGGCCACATTAGCTATCTATCTGCCTTGCCTTTCCCCAACTATGTTGGAGTCGGCTTCCAGTGTAACCGGATGCAGCTGAATACCTGGAGCGACTGCCTATTTGCCCTCCACAAACCAGCCAGCAAACGGTCACATTAGCAATTCCTCTAAAAGCAATTCATTTCCTGAATTCCCAACTGTTATTAGCAATTCCTCTAATTTGACACAAAAGCAATTCATATTTTGTGGACCTTTTTACGAATCTTCACATAGAACTGTCGAACAGATGAATTATTTCGTATTAAGAATTGCACGCAGATCATAAATTATGAATTGTCAGTTTGTGACATTTTCCGATGATTTCATAATATTTTCCTATTATGATTCTGCCAATGTGGCCGTTTCAAGCCCCCAGAGATGATGAAATAATTTACACATAGTAAAGCGCCTGTCAGGGTTCGAACCTACGACCTACAACTCGTAAGTCGCGGCCGTTACCATTGGGCCACCACTACTAGTCTTTTAGTTGTATACTGGCTGATATCCTTGAACAATCACGTCTTAAAATATTTTTAAAACATCAGAAGGCAAATTGTTTCTGAATGTAACCAAAATATTTTTCTATGTGACTGTGAGAAATATAAATATGTAAACATTAGACAATCATCAATAATTATGTTAAACCCTTTATTCTATTGTCTATCCTTATTACTTATGGACAAAATGACAAACGGAAATAACTGACAGCTTCAAATGGTGATATAGTTCGTTCCAAACCTACGCACCCTTGAAGTAAATAGGCTGTTCTCACGACAAATGAGTGGTCCAGCTTTAGTTAATTATAGCGTTTGTTTTGTTTATTATCTTGTTGTATTGGAGATGGTAATCCTTAAGCTGCAGTTATCTATCAAACCTTTTCATCCTAAAGATTTTTCTTTCGTTGGTAACTTTAAAATTAAAGTAAGAAAACAATAATTAAGGAAATTGACTACCAAAATACTTTGTCTGTATATTCAATTCATAATCATTTTAGACAACTGTCAATGAATGACTCATAAATGACTATAACATAGCAAATTATTGACGTAGGTTGTCAATTTGCTTAATAATTAATTATCCTGACTGTATGTAAGTGCTAAAGTGCTAAGTGTTAAAGTCCTGTATGGATAAACTGCTATATGGTCTTGAATAATAAATTAATCTCAATCTCTAACTTTCATTTAAAGATTAAAAGTAAATTTTGTCAGCCTAGGGTAGTTCAGGAGCAAACACATGACTGAGAGATCTCGGAAAGATCTGTCAAATTGTAAACATTATTTGAATTACATACAATTTATTATAGTATAGTCTTCCAGACTCAACGGAGACTAGCCCTCAGCGCGGGAGATATTATAGTGCACAAGTGTGTGCGCAGAAACAGGTGCACTCTCTCTTCCCTCACTCTCATAGTCCGATGGGACGGCAATCTGACACGACCGGAGAGAGATCAGGCGCAGGACCAACGGCTTAACGTCCTTTCCGAGGCAAGGGGGTATCACGCCGCCAACTTCCAAACTCCGGGCTATTACTAAGAAATTCCTAATGAAAAACCCAATAATACTGCCCGACCCGGGAATTGAACCCAGCACAATGCTCAGCATTGCGACCACGAGACCAACGGGGTAATAGACATACAATTTTTTTATGGCTTTTTATGGCATGTAAGGTGCTTACGGTACGTCAATTATTTGTTTTGAATGTAGTTTTATTCCAACACACTGAACTTTATTATAACCCAGTACCTTCAGATAGGAGAAGAAAAGATTTGGTTTGTGCTAACTCTCAGACTAAACATGCTTTTGCTAATCGATTTTATTTATTTTTAGGACCCTACTTGTATAACCAGTTTAACAGAGTGCTAAAAATTTATAGTTTAAGTTATAATAGGTGTAAGTCACTAGTACAGGAATATTTGGCAAAACTGAATTACGCAGACACGGAAAAACTACTAGAAATTTTAAAATAAAACTTCTTTCCTTTACCTACTTTAGTCTCCACTTTATCTGATTTAATATTATTCAGTAATTTTATTTAAACATAATCTAGTTTTAAAATAAGTAATATAGACACTCAAATAGTTACTCTTCAATTCATTGAAAATGTTATGTCTTCTTTTGATTTAGCTTCTAGTAAATTAATTGTTGCCTTCTTTTTAAAATGTTTGATGTAAATTGACGGCCTGAAACACAGGTTTTCATAAACCTAGCTCAGGCAAGTCTACATTACAGTTAGAATTAATTTTTCTTCGATTGTAATTAATGTAAATCATAGTTATACTTTATACTTGAATAAATTTTATTTTATTTTTATTTATTTAATTTATACAATGATGTTGTCATGTGACATCGGTATATGACCTACAATCATGCTCACCTCCCTGCGCTCCCATTCGGTCATGACAAACGGCCAGTCAGTACGCAACGACTGTTAATTACGTCACTGTATATTAAGGGCAAGCTAGGAATGTTCCGCGTACCTTCACACCGAGAGGAATCCTTCGCAGAATGATTAATGGCGGCAGATGACATTTTTGAGGCCCAAATGGAGCCTCAATGGGCATTAAATGGTGACGGATAAAACTTTTGTTTTCACTAAGCGTAGCAGATGTTTGAGTGAGTTTTAAGTCAATTTTGGGATGTGTGCTAATTTAATTGTTTTGCTGTGTAATAACGGTTGCATTATAAAATTATGAAATGGTCAGTCAAATCTTAACAGCATTTAATATTTTTCTATTTTGCGTTAATAACGATATATTCTTTAAAACCAGAAACAACCAACACGTTTTATTGATATTGCGAAAGGTATTACAATTAACTAACAATGAAATAGATACTTACATAATATATGTGTGTATGACAGGGAACTAACGAGGCACAGGATATCAAAATTGTGATTTAAATAAATAAATAAAATCAAAATATTTTATTTCACGCAAACCTACACGGGCACGTATGAATTATGAAACGTCAGAAGCTAGCAGGTGCACGGTTCGAATTGGTCGTTTCCTATGGAGAAGACCCGGCAGGAAAGGTCCACGGTTACTCTTATACTTAAAAATAAATGGTTCTTACATTTTTTTCAAATAAAAGTATTAATAGGTAAGAGAGCACTATTTAGGCCTGTCAACAAGTACCAGGTGCTTAACATAATGGAAAATGGTCAACAGAAAAACCCCGATAGGCTGTTTTAACTTTCCTAAATATCTGCTGGTTTTTTACCACCATAATTTGTCAACCCAACCCACGGCAGTCTGGCATTAAATTACTTTTTTCTGTCCGCAAAGACACACCCTTTTACCTTCATCCATCTTCAAGGGAACATATCCAAATTAATACGTCGGAAAATCCCTAAAGGATGAAAATTCTCATTTTAAAATAAATATCCTTTTCGATGTAATAACATGTGTACAAACTCATCAGATTATATTCATTTGAGCGCGGTTCTCTCGAGTGTCCTACGCCGCGCGCCATCTCGACGTGTGTCAACCAATACCAGTGTCATCAAAGGCTAGTGCGCACATACGCGGCTTATGTTACGCACGTATGAACACAGGCGAAAATTATGACGATGGGTCTCACTGGACTTAATTAAAATAGAACACGCAAAGATTATGGTTGTAGAGGACTTGTTGGTTTATGCCTACTAGAATATCTTTTATTGAACTGAACAATTTCAAGCCAACATCAACATAATAACAGAAGAAATAAAAATAAAAATACAAATTCTGCACAAACTAAACGCACATTACAAAATAAAAGAATGTAGGTATTTATTTTTATTTTAACTTATAATATTTTTAACCCCCGACAGAAAAAGAGGGGTTATAACTTTAACGTGTGTATCTGTGTGTCTGTCTGCGCCATCGTAGCTGCCAAACGGCTAAATCGATTTTGATTTTTATTTGGTTTTGTTTGAAAAAAAAAACGTTTATTAGATGCTTTGTATTTGTCGGGGATTTTTTATTTTTTTTATTTAAGGATACTTGTTCTGTATGCTGTGTTTATTTCTTCCGCAAAAGTTCTTTACGTAGCTTATTTAGTACACCTCAAATATAAAATAACCCGTCCTTTTGGCTTTGCCGTAGTCAGGTAAAAACAGTGTAACCTATAAATTCGCGCGCCCCTACTTTCATAAAAAATCTTACTCCAATCTCTATATCAGCAAAATTATAATAATACCAGCCTATAACTGTTCCACTGTCCAAGACCTCTTCTCATATCGAGAATCATGAGCATTGATATGCTATTGATATGAGAAGAAGTTTTTGCGGTGGACTTTGAGGTGATCTTACCACGCTTGCTTAAGGCGGGTTCACGATTTCAAACTTATGCATACGATTTTAGAGGTATGAGGAACAGGGTGTAAAGTTCACTCATCCTCTATAGAAAAGGGAGGATCCTCCAACCAGACGAGTGTCGTGTCTACCGAGCAAGTGCCTAACGATTGATGTCGGGAAGTTACATATATGGCGATCGTGCGGTAAACCTTGTTTGCGCGATGCAGGATTTGTGTGACATCAGGTTTGTGATGCGTAGTTTGGATGTGGCGATGTAGATAAATAAAATCATTCCTGGCCTTAACCAAATAAAATAATACCAGAAGTAACATCCGTCCCTTCTGCTCCTACATAATCATATACGCAATGATTACGTACCCAGCGTACGTTTAATAAGTGCTTCATCTAAGCATGCGCGCCGCGGGCGATCGGACGTACGCTAGCAAAATTATGTCTTTTGCACATAGTACAGTGTTCTACTAGGTAGGTACTCGCACCAGTCTGTGGGGTGGGGCGTTTATTTGCTCGGGTGGTCCCGTTTTAATAATGTTGTTTTTGGTTACTTGGTCCTTTTGGACGTGTAGCTGTAGGTATAACTGTTGATGTAAAAATAAAAATAAGTCTAAGTTTTTTTTAATATTGCATAACCTTAGATATTCTGTTAACTGAAAGAGTGGAGTTACGTGACACAAGCATCTCCTTGCTTAAAAGGTGATCTCCAAGTTGTGTAAGGTATTTATTTTAGCGCAATAAATATTTATTTGTATTTATGAAAATGGGAAATCAGATTTTTTGAGAAGCTTCGTGAGTTTAATATTTATGTTAGTATCGTTTCAAATACGACTCTATTTTATACTCTGCACATGATTGTGTTACAAATACAAACAAACAAAAGGCCCCAGGCGCTTTAGAGTTCAGAGTTTCCGGAAGCCTAATTAACTCGGGAGGGACCCGTGTTCTTTGAGAAGTTATAAGAAAACATATAATAAAAAATGCAGACGTAATTTCAGTGTTCTCCATAAAGGCTACCGCAGACAGGCGCGACGCGACACCGGAAGAACAAATTCTGTGAAGTTTCATAAAAATTGTTTAACCAGAGTCGCGTCCCGCCTAACTACGGGAGCCTTAAAACAATTGACTGCTGAGCTGAACTCGCAAGTCTTTCCAAAACAAAAGACATAACAACAAGATCACTAACATTCTTATCCCAGCAATAAAATAATGAAACATGTCGTGTGTGACAAATGAACATATTCACAGATTACATACAATGACATGGTCGTCTTCTGAACCGAGATTTATTGTCGTATGTATAGAGATCGACGTAGTGGAATATTCACCGAGATTCATCTCGTATGAGACTGATTGAATAGGAATTGTTATTGGAGACAGTGTATTTCCTGTTTTGTTGGAGAAGTAAAAGAAAAACAGAGTTTGCTAACCGCTTATCACTCTACGTTGCAGAATTCTACTGGATAGTTTAAGTCTGACCACAGTATAATAAAGTAACAGTATTATATCTCGGCACTGACGGACGCTCGGCAGATAAACTTTCCACGTCCATGCGTAACTGCCAAGCACTCGATACTGTTGCGTACCGATTTATACTGAGATTTCGAAGCGCGGCGTTTCGGCCGTTTTTATGAAGATATAATACTGTTACTTATTTATATTGCGGTATTACCAAGGGAATAAATGGTCTAGCGCTTTGCATAAAATAAAACTGAAACCTTTTTTGTCTCGTAGCCGATCGAGTTGCAGACTATAGTTGTAATTAAGTTTGCCATTATTTTTATAGATGCTCTTTTAATACTAGTTGTTTAACTCAACCATTTACTGTAGTAAAGTTATTAGAAAAAGTATTAAACTATAATTATTTTAAAAAAAAAACTTTTATTTCATAAAGTTACTTATAAATTACATTTTTTAATATTAGAATATAAAAACATTCAAAAATATAAACAATAGTAGCCCACCGGTATCGGGAACAGGATCCAAGCTACCGGTGGCGGCGGTCAGGGCTCCAGAGAAAGGAACCTCCTAACAATACGGGCCGTCTCCAGGAGTACCGCTTTCTGAATCAAGCCCTTGATCCAGTTGCCCAACGAGAGCCTCAATATTATTATTAAAAAAATATTACATTATTAGGTATTATTTAAAAAAATATTAAATATTAAAAAATTGTTAGGACTACCATCAAAATTGGTATTTTCACTTTTACACTTTCTATTACAAATGCTCTTAAATTTTTTACCCGAATTGAATAAGCCACACGCCCACGTTTTCCCTTCGACAAAAGATCAATATTATATAACAAAATCGAATCACACTAAATTGAAAATTGAACACGACGTATTTACTCCGTTACAAAGGACCAAATGCCAGTAACACTCACCTAAACACAAGGTACCGTCCCCTGGCACATCAAAAAGGCCAGGCCCAGGGGAGGCCGCGTGACTTCGGAATGCATTCATTAAGATGCATTGTGTCCGCATGCCCTATGCCCAGACACCCAGCAAAAATGCAAGCGGGCATGCAGGGGGCACGGGCAAAATGAAAGTGATGTGCTGCCCTTAAATTTCCTTTGAGTTTCGTTTTGTTTTCTTTTTTAATGGCTGCGCTTTTGTCGTTCTACCTGTTATGCCTGACGTTCAAGTTGCATAGGTACCTTTATTTAATTCAAAATTGATTATTAATGGGAAACGGATTTAAAATTATTTTAAAATGGAGATTTGTATTGATGATTTTCATTTCTATAAATAAATATTTGATGTGGCCGCGAATCATCTTACATACAACCATCAAATTGCAAAAAACGTAAAAAAAAATTGAATGACCCAAGCTACCCTGACGCTTTCGCCTTAATCGCCTATTATGCTTTAACCACACTTACTAAACTTCTGCTGCTTTCAATCATAATAACAACAAAGTTACTAAAATGTATTAATATCGATGCGAAAATGCATTTATCCAGCAGCTAAATGAACCAGGCAGAAAAAATATAAACTCATTTAAGCTTCAATAAAATACCGTGCATATTCATGGAGAATTTTTTTCTTTCGTTACAAATCTAGACAAAAACATGATACATTTATAGTGAATCATTTTTTTTCCGTCTGGCATTTTAATTAACTTTTTCCAGGCTCTGTCTACCGGTCATAAATATTGCAAATTACTCTATGAAAACTAAAAATTTTATTGTTTTATAGAAGCTGCATATTATGCATTGAAGAATGATTTTATTAGGTACTACTTGTACTACGACGAATTTTTCATAACATTACGCCTTGTTTCCCTTGGTGGGTGTGGTGTAGGTGTGCCTATTCGCCAGTTATGTTTTAAGTCCCGTGTAACAAGGGGTGAACCTATTGCCATCAACAAGGCAAAAATCCTGACTCCGGGCTACTGCTGAGAAATTTTAGATGGAAAAACCCAATAACAATGCTCAATCTGGGAATCGAACCGAAGACCTCACGCTCAGCATAAGCGTTTGCAACCAGAGCACTATAACTTCCAAACTTAAACCTTTAATATTTATTTTATTCTGTTTTTAAAGCATTTATTTCAATTCAACCAATTACAGGCACTTTTGAATATTCAGTCAGTAATAAAGGAGAAGCTCGTGGCTAAGTAATAACAGCCCCACGGGTCAATGGATCAGGTTAAGCTACGCTTGCCGGGTTGGTCCGTGGATGGGTGACTATCTTTACATACCGAGACTCCTCCGTGACTCGGAAAGCACGTTAAGCCGTTGGTCCCGGCCCCTGTCATTTGTAGATCTTTGACAGTCGTTACGGGTCATCAGAAGCCCGAAAGTCTGACAACCAGTCTAACCAAGAGGTATCGTATTACCCAGTTACTGGGTTGTGGAGGTCAGATAGGCAGTCACTCTACTTAAAATACTGGTATTCAGCTGCATCCGGTTAGACTGGAAGCCGACCCCAACATAGTTGGGAAAAGGCTAGGCAGATTGACTGAGTCAGAAATATAAAGCAACCTGCACATTCCTAAGCGTTGTATTACTATTTTTCATAGGAACCCCTATGAAAAATCTGGGGCAAGAAACTCCTCCAACACTAGCAACATTTTTACCCGACTACGGCGAAGAAAAAAGGAGGCTTATGATTTTGACCGGTATGTATGTACGTATGTATGTATGTTCATCTGTTCCCTCATATCTTCTAAACCACTCATCACAATTTCATAAATGAAATATCGTTGGAAGCGTCTTGATCGTCCGCTGGTTATAGGCTATGTGACGTCACATTAAATTAAAAATGGCGCACTCTAGAGGACATAAAGCCAGGAACTAAAAAAAAAAAGGTTTATTCGTACCATGTTGGGTATCAAATGAAAGGGCTTAACGAGCACATTTCAAATATATATATATTATAACCCCGAAAGAATTTAAAAAAATTAAAGTAAAAAAACTAAAACCCAACTACGACTAAAAAGGTATAAACAAGACAACACAGACAGACAAATTAAAAATCCGGAGTCACACGTAATCTGTTCGATTTATGCCCTAACACGTGTGACTCCGGATTTTTAATTTGTCTGTCTGTGGTGTCTTGTTTATACCTTTTTAGTCGTAGTTGGGTTTTAGTATTTATTACTTAATTTTTTTTTTATTCTTTTGTCGTAATAAAAATATGATTGTGGTAGTCTCATCACCATAATATGAAGACAAATGGTATTATTCTTACTCTATCCTGTTCAGCCGAGGGATCTATTTACCCGAATTATGGGAGTAATTATTTCCCTTGGGACATGAATATAAAATTGCATTTCCCTGTTACTTGATCACGTCTTATCCGAGAACGGAGGGCTCTCAATCTTTATAGACAGGAAATCATGCATGAAACGAATATGAGTAGGTAATCTCTTTTGATACGACTGTGGGCAATTATGTAAGTTACTTTTATAAAATAGCGGTTTTATGTTTTAACAAAAAAGTTTCAAACAGTTTTACTTACTGAAAATTCAACGCAGAAAGAATAAAACACATATTTTCAGACTTTCAAGATATTTTTAAATTAATAAATGAGTTTTTGCTATGTCAATAAAGTTTTAAAAATATTCTTACAACTTTTCAGCTTTCGAACAACAATTCAAGATATCAAACTTCGAACTGATTCAGAAAACCCTAAACCTAAATTCCGTTAAAAATCAAGAAAATCTCATTAACCCCGTACACAAAGCGGTCGTTCGCTTTGAAAAACAACCACATAAAGACTCGTAACCGTAAAGTCGAAGTCAAAGTCAAATCATTTATTTCAAGTATGCACATTAAAGGCACTTTTAAACGTAACCATGTATAATCCTGCCATATAAAAATGTTACGTACCCAATACGTGAAGTGTACACGTCGGCGCTAGTAATGAAAATCAAATTTACACAAAACCGTACGAGGATAGGATTTTGAGATCCAACTCCATGGTTAAGCGAAATGTACATAGCTAGATTATGGCTTGAGATTTTGTTCTCATTTTACCAACCCGCGCTGAGCTCGAATGGTAGATTACCTAGTCCCTCTCGAAGAAAGGAGGCCTCTATCCCAGCAGTGGGAACTTTTTTAGGCTGATTATGTCTGTATGTTATGTAAAAGTATCATTATGTCAAATCTATGTGTGTAGTTCACACATTTTCACACGTTTGATTAAAGAATTTAAATAGGTACAAATTATTTCTGTAAACTAAGAATTTATTTTTACGTTTGTAACAGGAGCTTATTACAAACCGCTCCCGCTACAATCCGTTCGGCCAATCAGGGCAAAGCTTCTAGAGAATTCTAGAAGCTACAACAAATTATCCAGCGCGCATGACATATTGGTCTGACGTCATTCAAGTGCTCGTCAGCTGTGCGGATAAAAACGAACTATATCTTCGACCCAACCCGTTTATAATGAAAGCGCTTATTTACCACCAAATTAATTGTGCGCTAATTTATATGCTAAATCGCTGCGAACTAATTTAGTTTATGCTTAAATTAGTTCTGGTGACGTTTTGTTTCTACTGGCAATCACAAATATCGCAGTTCTTTGTTTCTCTTGTATACTTCTCGTTCGTGCTAGCTTCATTATCGCCTATCTTTCAGTGCACGTTAATCCTCTCACTATCAGAGTGCAGTGAAACTATTTCACAAAAATCCTCGACTAAGAGCTGTACTGCTGTACTGGCGCTGTTTTATGCGTTTTCACTGAGCTTTAAATGTTGACAAAGCCAGCCCTACTCGACAGTCTTTTCGTACGGATTTTCCGTACCACTGCAGATAAATGTACGTTTTTATTTTGTAAAGAAATACGTTATTTCAATGAAGATTTTTAATTTGCGGAGTGTTTGTCAAAGAATAGCAGCGAGTAATTGTACGGTTAATTATCCGGGTTGCTGCTACCTTGTAATTATTCGCTTAGTAGTTAGTTACGTTTTATCAAGTGAAGATCTCGGAAAATGTTTAGAGTGATTTCTTTTTTGGCATTCTTCAGACAAAAGATAGTATCATTTATTTGACTTTAAATGAAGTTAATGATTATAGTTAAGGGGTATGAGGAACAGCTGTAAAGTTCACTCATACTCCATAGAAAAGGGAGGATCCTCCAACCAGACGGGTGTTGTGTCTGGCGGGCAACTGCCCAACGATTGATGTTGGGTTCTCGTATATATGTCCACTGCACGGTAAACTTTAATTGCGCGATGCAGGATTTATGTGACGTCTGTCTGACGTCAGGTCTTTGATGCGTAGTTCGCATGTGGCGATGTAGATACCGCCACAATAGTAAAAATATAATTCATTATTACAATTCATTCTAATATTATATTGTCTACATTTCTTTCACATTTCTCCTTTCGCAGGTCTGCCTGGAAGAAATTTCTTAAGAAATAAGCAGTACCTTTGTACTCATGGTATAATTATGTCGTATCTCCATGTATTTTACTGTGTGTACATAACTAATAAAATAAATAAATAAGCTTAAAATTGAACGAGGACGTAGATTACGTTTCGTTTCAGAAAATGTAGGACACAATCGGGCTACAACAGGCTACGAGCAGAACTACCCTCCTTTACCCTCCTACATAGTTCTTGAACTAAAACCCGCAACTTCAACAAAACGGATACCAAATACTCCAAAGAGATTTCGAAACTCGTAATCTTCGAATTCGAATGCTCACAATTTAAATAAATCACTCCGCTGATTCGAATCGTTCTATCGTTGCACCCAGCCCGTCACAGGGGACTTAGCGCCCCAAAATACTCGTTGCGGCAATTCTTTCCTGTCTGTCAGACTACAAAGGGATGCACGCGTTAGACCAATGTAATTGGATAAACTGACAGATGGTACTTTTTTATATGTGTTGTCGTCATTTGTCTATCAGATGTTCGTAGATTGGCTTGTTAAAAGTGGAATTCTTTTATCAAAAGTAACATAAAAACTTAACCAACTCTAAAGATTTATTGGCTATCTCTGTATTACACCTACCTATCGACCTTTGTATTTTTTGAGTTACCATCCCAAAATATTATATTTGTAATCATCGTAAATTTTCTCTATGTGCATCCGGCTCGAAGGACCATTTTGTGCGTTCACACGCTTTTATTTAGTTGAACCGGTACACCAAAAACAGAGATTTTAAAACTTATTTATTTAAAAATACGTTGGCATCCCCACCTGCAACACGAGACAAGATTTGACTTATTCAAAAAGTCATATACCCAGTTTAGATCCCAACATGTTCCAGTCTCTGTACACAAACACACGAGACTAGTTTGCATAGCTTTGATAAAAATCACAGAATATATTCTGATTCAGTTTGAAATTCTATTCAACGTTTGCACAAAAAGCTTTGGAAAAACAGCCAGTCGGAAACGGTATGTCCTACAGCACAAATATTTCAATTTCTGTGAAATAAGAAAATACGTTTTATTTGAAAAAATCTGTGCTTCAAAAATCCTGCTTTATAAACCTACTAGCTGGGCCCCGCGGTTTCACTCGCATAAATCTCGATCCCGTGGAAATTTCCAGGTCATGGTCTAACCAGGTGCCAAATTGTATCCAAATTCGTTTAGCCGTTTTAGCGTAAAAGCGTAACAAACAAACTCACTTTCTCATTTTTATTATTTACTAGCTTCCGCCCGCGGCTTCGCCCGCGTGGTATGTCGATAAAAAGTACCCTATGTCCTGCCCCGCGATGCCATCTATCTCCTTGCCAAATTTTATCGAAATCCGTTCAGTGGTTTAGGCGTGAAAAGGTAACATACAGACAGACAAGCAGAGTTACTTTCGAATTTATAATATTAGTATGGAGTATGGATATTATAGTTAAGATGATCAAAGAAAGAAAAGAGAGATTTCTGCTCGTTTTTTACCGCTTCTACTGGTTTTGAGTTGATACAATTTATTATAATATTCTATCTTCATAGACACTGGCAATTCTACAAAGGACACTTAGAACACTTATTTGACGTTTTGTAGCCATTCATAGTATTAAACAGCTGACACTATAACCCCAATGGGTACCAACACACAAAGTTGACGCATCAACGATGTCACAACACCATTGTTCTGCATCATTGCATCACTGCGCCCACAGACACCCACGTGGCAACCAGTTTATTGTACTATAATAGTTCCATATTCTACCATATAAACAGTTATATAGATAGAGAAAGTTTTATTAGGTCGACGTGGAAGAATTACTGAACGGGGAATTAACAAGGATAAGATAATATCCCACCTACGCACCTACCTTTGAAAAGGTCAAGTGCGTGGTACTAGCAACCGACACGCGTGCATGACCCGACGTACGTGGGTAAAACAAAATACGTAGATAATATCTAAAAGTCGTAGGATTAGATACGTAGTTTAAATAAGACAATGAACATACATAAACTTCACATCACGCCTGTAATCCCCGAAGGGATAGGCAGAGGCCAGTTATATTAAGTTCCATGTAATAGGGGAAGCCTCTATTGCCATCAAACGCCTCTATTGGCACAAATCCAGACACCGGGCTGTTAGTGAGGAATTCCTGATGAAAAAAAAACCAATAACACTTTGCACGAACTGGGAATCGATCACAGGACTTCATGCTCAGTAGGAGCACTTATGACCACAAGATCAACAAAGGCACACAAAATGGGTAAGGTACGGTAAGTGGGTAGGGTATAGATGAGAGATTTAAAATGAGAACGAGTGTTAAAATAATACGACAATGAAGTAAATGTATCTAAATAGGATACGACCTTATTCATTACCCCATTCTTATCCCATGTCATCTACGTCGAATGGAACAAATCCAATTGGACCATTAGTACCGACGTAACTTAGTGCCAATTCAAATAGGTTCGTTAGTACCAAGTTGAATAGGACCATAAATCATGTCTGGTGTAAATGAGGTGACTTTAAAGTGAATAATATTTCATTTCATGAAGACATTGCCATGTCTATTTGCATCAGTTCACGTATAATTAAAGTGTTTATAATAGATTTGAATTACATTTTCAAGCCCTCAGTAATTGAAATGAGAGAGACACGCGTCTTTCAATTCAAAAAGAAATATCAAACGCAAAAATAAAACATTTTGTCCCAAAATACATCTGTGGCTAATGCATTATTTTATAAAAGCCAAAGTGAGGGGAAACTCATTTGGAATTATTTGACTCGTACAAAAGGACCGAAAGATTCTCGTTTGTTTAAAGAGAAATCTTGGCGGCACTTGGACAAATTAAAAACTTTTTGGATGAAAAAATGGTAACAACAAAAACTTTTATTTGAAAGAGGAAGAAAAAGTCAAACGGTGTACTAAAGCTTTTGAGGACCTCAAATTGTCTCGAGTGTTAGGGATTTAAGGATATTTTTCGTATAATATTGAGGAAAATCAGGCACAAATGGTAAAATAATGAAAACGGCATATGGCTTCGGAAAAGCCACTTTGAGAATTGCAGAGGTTTTTACAAAAGGTAAGTAAACTTTGGGTCTGTGTCTTGTTATCATAAAGGCACAAACAGGCGCGATATCGCGGGCGCGACAGGCAGTGCAACCCATATCGCGGCAGTTTGCACGAGGCTTAATAATAAAAAGTCGGGAGGTGTCGTGGGATGAAGTTCCTTTCACTGTATTTATGTATTAATACAGAGCCATCTAGTATGGTCACAAGTATGAAGTGTTAAAAGTTGAATTTTCCGGTTATAAAACTTTTCCTTACGTGACGATTTCTGCCAGTTCCAATAATCGCGATTCAAACTGATTGATTGATTGATTGAAATAAATCAATCAAACTATTTACAGGCTCTTTTGAATTGTCAAAGAGTCGGTCAGTTAGTCAAAGAGTTGAAGCTAGTTGCCGATTCCCAAACGTAGATCTCTATGGAGAAGAAAGGGCAAGAAACTCCAAGGACACTCTTTTCAATATTTTATTTTTATTTTATTTGTTTGGGATTTAGGAGTATGAGGAACAGCTGTAAAGTTCACTCATACTCCATAGAAAAGGGAGGATCCTCCGACCAGACGGGTGTTGTGTCTGGCGGGCAACTGCCCAACGATTGTTGTTGGGTTCTCGTATATATGTCCACTGCACGGTAAACTTTAATTGCGCGATGCAGGATTTATGTGACGTCTGTCTGACGTCAGGTCTTTGTTGCGTAGTTCGCATGTGGCGATGTAGATACCGCCACAGGGACAAAAAACAGTTATACATTTGCAAAAAAAAAAAAAAGTAATTACAGTCGAAAAAACGTATAACCCACACTATTGTCCACGGAGTGACATCGGAGTATGAAAACGAACGCATGTTAAATGAAAAAAACAAGTACATATTTAGGAAAACACAAATCAAATACCGGCGAATCGAAGGAAGCCGATGACAAGAGCAAACAAATATGCAAATATGGATATAGATATTACAAAATCCTGGGTACAGTATTCTGGTTCATGTGAGAATAATGTAAAACAAAAAAAAAAACAAAAGCAATTCAAAATATAAGATTAAAAATAAGCTCTGGCAAATAAGAGATGACGGCGCCCGTTCACGAACATGACACGTGGATCAGCACCATCCAGCTCAACCATTTTGTAGGGAACCGAATGATCCAACACATGCTTACACCCGATTACAGTCGGGTCTAAGGAATTGCACAAATGATAATATGCATAAAAAAACTGGCCAAGTGCGAGTCGGACTCGCGCACGAAGGGTTCCGTACCATTACCTACAAAACGGCAAAAAATCATGTCTGTTGTATGGGAACCCCCTTAAATATTTGTTTTATTTTAATTTAATTATTAATTTTTAAAGTGTAAAAAGTCTTAAAATATTCTGTGAATATTTCAAACGAGCAAAAAAAATCACGTTTGTTGTATGGGGCCACCTTAAATATTTATTTTATTCTGTTTTTTAGTATTTGTTGTTATAGCGGCAATAGAAATACATCATCTGTGAAAATTTCAACAGTCTAACTATCACGGTTCATGCGATAAGGCCTGGTGACAGACGGACAGACACAGACAGCGGAGCCTTAGTAATAGGTAATGGTTTTTTTAGGGTTCCTCACCCAAATGGGGTCCCGTTTAAACCGTTGTAACCCTAAAAACACCAATATTACAGTCTTTCACTAAACTTTTTAAAATAATGCTTAAGTTGCTTAAAAGATAGAAAAGGTAAGTGCCTAAAATGGAGAGGTTAAACCCAGGTCGGGTACCTAAAAGTCTTTTCTTTTTCACGTAAGTACGAAACAAAATTTTCTTCACAACATCTTTCAACGTAAGAAAACTGCTGAGTAAAATAAACTACCTACCTACTATTAGCACACTTTATTTTATTATCAAAGTACATTCCCCTGGCGGTACGGGCAAGTTCTAAGTACAGGGGGCATGGAGGAAGCCGGGGTCATATCGACATACGTTTACTGGCAATATCCGAGTCGCTTTCTTCAAGTCGCCCATTACGAACGGAGGTTTCAAAGATTAAGTGGCGTAGATGTGAGGAACTTGGAAAAAGAGAGGAGAGAAATGCAATAAAGAATTCTAAGGAAATGCTAGAATGGGAATGCAATAAGTAGTTTTATAGGTGTTGGTTAACTCCTAACTAATATTACAAATGCAAAAGTTTTTTTCTTTTGTTTTGTTTTTAATATTACTTAATTTGATGTACAGAATCCGTACGGATATGTGAAGGGTATTTTTAAACTCTGTAGGTAGGTACACACGGCTACACATCAAGCTATACATGTCCAGTTTATGCTGACCTCGCATTGTATAGGATTTCCGTACAATGCGAGGTCAGCTTATACTGGAAATATATAGTTTGATGTGTAGCCGTGTGTACAATGTTAAATTGATGATGATATTTTATTGGGATTGGTGATTAAAAACTTAATTAGTAACTCGTAACTTTAATATTATAAATTCGAAAGTGAGTTTGTTTGCTACGCTTTCACGCTAAAACAGCTGAACGGATTTAGATGAAATTTGGCGTATGGGTAGACCATGACCTGTAATAGGACATAGGATACTTTTTATCCCGGTATTCTCACAGGATCGAGACTTACAGGAGTGAAACCGAAGAGCGCAGCAAGTTAATAATAAGCCAATTCCACTGAGATTATCAAATAAGTATGGTCCTTTAGTTTTGAAAAAAAAATGCTGGTCTTATTCAATTATTTAACACAAGATTCTTTATTCAAATGTTGAACGGTTAAATTCTTGCCTCACAGCGACCAAACTAAAATAGGCAGTAAAACATTCCCCCAAAATGTTATTTACCTGCAAATATAAACTCTAAGGTTTTATGTAGGGGAAATACGTGGGCAGAGCGTGGTTCACGGCAACCATCTAGTTAAATCAACCCTCGGTACCGCGCCGATAACCGACGTGAATGGCCGCTTTTATTTTGTTACTATTGCCTGACTCACTGTGTTGTGTGAGGATGTAGTCTTGAACAGCTTTCGTGAACGTGTAAAAATATTGTCTTTAGTTTTGCGGTCTGTCTAGGTAAAATTATAATAGCTATCTTTGTAAAAATGAATGAATTAAAATGAATTGAATTGAAAACTTAAATGAAACATTTGTTTTTTTTTCTTGAATGCCTATTATAGATTTAACTTAAAATATTATTCATCTATTGAAAAACGTCAACTGCAAATGTGTTCCTAATTTCTATGGCCAGAGCAGTTTATTTAGCGTTAGGTAATGATTTAAGTATTTTATTTTCTTTTATTCATCCAAGTAGTTGAATGAATAAATCCAATAGATTTTTTCATTCAATTAAACTTCTCAATACGCCTTTCAACCTTCAGGTTCTGCCATCAAAACGTTATTCCTTTGAAACTTGAATGAAACAATTATTCTTTTATAAAAATAAACTCCGCAGTTAACCTTTGAGGAATTTCAACTTAGTACTGAACATTCCTTTTGCCTTTACATTCAACCAGACCGTCACAAGATCCAGTACACGGTAATCTTTTTTCAATTCCAAATTGAAAAAAATCTAAAAATCGACCATAGAGAAGCGAACATTCGAAATTAGAAAACTCAGGGCGGCCAATCGACGCGAACGCGCGGGTTAGGTGCGGCGCACACTAGCGCCCACTTTGTGCAAGTGCAGCCCTCGGGTCGAACGTCGGTCGCCCGGGAGACGAGCTCGGCCCGGGCCGCCGTCGGGCCCCGTTGGGGTGCAAACGAACCCTCATAACACCCCCCCACCCCACAACAACACGCCAAAACCAACCTTACGTCACATTCAATAAGGTCACAATCGCTTTCCCACATTCAGAGTAAAGTAGAATTAGCGATTTGTATGCTATGCAACACGGAATAGGGTCTGCTTTTCGAACGCTAATTCGGTTATCGCTAAGTACAGGCATGTTCGTGTAATTTTGTGCTCAGTTTCGTTGGTTTAAAGTTGAAAGTTGTGTGGTGGCATGCGGTGCGTGCGATACGGTTTGAAGGGGGGTAGCTAGGGGTGTCCCCTCATTCATAATCACAGGGATGTCGAATGCTCAGGTGGTTTAGGTAGCAGATTTATCGTTTCTAGGTGAGATGGTCCGCCGCTGAATAATCTGTATTGTTTATAAGGCTCGCGTATTGTTTTATTACTGCGATTAATATGTCTGAAGTTTACAGGAGCGTCATATGACGCCTTTTTGTGAGGCTTTGTTTAAGCTGCAGTACAAAGGGAGAGTTGGAGTACAATGAGTTATATTAATGGTATAATTAAGCAATTTTAGTGATAACGTTTAAACACGCACACATGATTATGGTAGAAAATAAGTGTTTGTTGACGACAAATTGCTCAATTGAGCAGTTTTGTATGAAAAAACACACATAAATAAAATCAGGACTTCTTCGTAAAAAAAAATTGTTTATCGTATGAGAAAAAGTACCTAATCATAAAATTAAAATTGCACAAATATTTATTTTACGTAACTTTACGTTAAAGAATCCGTTTTAAGGTGAAAACCTTACCTTCTACTAGAGGTGCTATTTCCTATAAATAGTTACTCGTATGTACATCTTCACTAGCCATTATAATGCTAGAACCCTCTATTGCTGTACTTAATCTCTGAACTGGACTTACCTGAAACAAAAGAAAGTATAATGTTAATGAAAGCATTACCAGCTGATCTTGATAAAGTAGGTAGTATTCTTTCTTCTTTGCCATTTACTTCTTATTAAGTGCGAAAGATTGGATTTTTATTAGCCAATTGTTTCCATATTTCTTTAACATAGAACTGGGGGCTTAAAACAGTCACTTTGGCAGAATCATAATAGGAAAATATTATGAATCATCGTAAAATGTCACAAACAGACAATTAATAATAATGATCTGCGTGCGATTCATATTACGAAATAATTCATTTGTTTAACAGTTTTCTATGGAGATTCGTAAAATGGTCCACATAATATTAATTGCTTTTGTGTCAAGTTAGAGAGCTAATGACAGCTGGGATTCAGGTAATGAAATGCTTTTAGAGGAATTGCTAATGTAGCCGGTTTAGGCCCCTAGATCCACCATGTCTGAGGATTTTAGGTTTGAAAACATGGTTTTTAGCCCATTATATTTATTTTATTTCAGAAGAACATCCATAGTTTAATTTTGTGAGTAAACATTAGCCTCAAGAACTTTGCACTATGAAGGTTGGACAAATTATGGACGACCGGCTAATCAAATTTCCCCCAAATGACAATCAGGATACTGTTCGAGCTCCCCGTACCCTCTGCAGCAGCGACGCGGCACGCTTACGTCATCACTGCGATGTCATCAGTATACACATGAGCAAATACAAAAAAAAATCTTTCTTTTTTCCGTAGATAGTGTACGTTTTACCTAAAATAATTATCAAACCAAAAACTTATTTTTTTTCAGGCATTCACATTAATTTATTACAAAAAAAAAACAATATTACATTACATTATAACAAAGCAATAGATAAGTATTATTGTAGCTGGAATATTAATTGCCATAAACAAAGAAATAATTAACCTCATTAATTATTAATTACGACAAATTCGAGAGTAAATATAACTCAATAAACCTAGAATCGAATAAAAATGACACGGGTGATTTCATGACTTCGCCAATTTAAAAAGTTCCTAGTATCCATTTGTTACCAAGGCGGTTTTACTACAGATAGTGACCAACACTGTTAAGAGTACTCGGAAAACTTCAAAGAACCCATTAATAACAGACAGAAGACATCAAACAACAGCAGTTCAGAGCCTCCAATTGAAGCCTACACGCAACGAGTTTTTACGACACCCAGTTACGACCTGAGTAGCGCGGAAACTCGCAGACTGCCTATTAAAGTCTATCCTAGAATCTCATAAAGTCATACTAACACCCCATTTTCTGCACACATAACCTTTATCATTAATAAAATAAGGGTCATTTTCGGGTAACAAAACTGAAGGAAAGTTTCCTCCAGTTTTCTCCCGCATTCGCCATTTTGTTCGTCGTAAAAAGTTAATGGCATTTCTGTAATTTTGCGGCCAGCAACAAGTAAAATTAAACGTATAATTACTTGAGAGCGATTCCTTGTGTTATGGTGTTACATAAAATTGTGTGTTATGTAAAAGTTATTAAAGAAGTGTTTGAAACTTATTATAAAAAGTAATTTGATACAGATAACTTGGTTATCCCTAGAGACTACAGATACTTTCTTGGTGATAAAAACGAAGAACCAAAAAAAAGGGTTAAAGTAGGTCACGAGATAGGCCTAATGTCTGTATTATTCGATAAAACTTTAAGAGATACTTACAAAATCTTCAACTTCCAAAACAATGAAACCTGTATCTAAAACGTGTTACAATGAAATCCGAGAAAAATCACGAACATTTCTATATAACACCGATCGATTTATCCAACAAAATCACAACTTGGACATCGATCAGTGTGCTCCAAAAGTAATCCGGAGACGTTACGACCGAGCTCTAGGAAACACAACGCGACAGGCTGACCAATTACGGTCATTTGTTACAATGTCCGAATGAGCTGTATCGCTGCAACACACTCCAGATTCGCTGTGGTTTTATGTGGTATGTATGTTTGTACGGTTTTTACTTTGTATTTTTAGTTAAGTGTGAGCGAGAACCTGAGTGCTAATTGGCTGTGACAGACAGACAGACAGACACACGAGTGATCCTATAAGGGTCCGTTTTCTAGTTCGGACGTACGGAACCCTAAAAACCGGTGATAATTTTATTTTAGATCACATTGACTATTCAATACTCATTACTCGGATTTGGAATTTATTTTGTTTCCAACAAATGGATCAAGATAACAAAGTAACTGTGTCGTCCGAAACTAAACTTGGCACTTGGCAGGAAAACGTTGGATTTAAATATCACTGTCGCAGGGGCTGACCGATGTCGGTCATTTGTTTGAATGACCGAGTGAATTGTATCACTGCAACACACTCCTAGTTTTATGTTGTAAGAGGACATTTTTTGTAACTAATTTCACATTATTAGCAAACTATGCAGCGTTTCTCTGCGTCCAGCGCTCGCTGTGGCAACACGCCGTGTTCTGGTTTTGCGACTGGTCAATCTTCATCCTGAGGATGCCTCGTTGAGAGGTGAAACACGTGTCGCTTTTTAACAGGGTTTTTTATTTTATAATGGATTTCCGCAAAGTCAAGCCTGAATCAAATAAACCTACAACTGTCACTAAGGAGATGACACAATAGAATTTTAATTGTAATCGGCCTTTAAAAGGTCAATCAACAGTTGAGTGGTAGCTGTGACTTAGCAGTAGGTAAAAATAATTTAGTTCGATTTTCTATCAAAGGTTAAGCTACGGTTATCGCGGTCGGCTCGTGGATGGGTGACCATTAGATATCGAGACCCCTCCGTGCTTCAGAAAGCACGTTAACCCCTTGGTCCCGGCTGTCAAAAGTCTGACATCCTGTTTTACCAAGGTCTATCATATTACCCAGTTACTGGGATAAGGATTTCAGATAGGCAATCGCTCCATGTAAAATACTGGTATTTAGCTGCATTCGGTTTGTCTAGCCTTTTCCAAACTATTTTGGGGCGGATTCCAGTCTAACCGGCTGCAGCTGAATACCAGTATTTTACATGGAGCGACTGTCTGACCTATTTTCATGAGTACTACACAATCCCATAAAATATGTCCCTCGTTTAACCTATCATCCTGTATATCCTTTGTGCTTCAGTATAAACTCGCTTTAAATTATCTTTCCTTATGTAGACTTTTGTCCCTCTCAAGCAAACTTCTTGACACAAAATAAGGCACAACTCCTCCCCTCCCCTCTTATTATACGTCTTTGAACTAATTTTTCAGACTGCGATAAGCGAAGAAACTTTTATGAGGTCATGAGCGTTAAAACTCAACGTCGAGAATGGGAAATCCGGGTTGAAAACATTATGAAAAGTAGTGGAACTCCCCTTTAAACACTTGTCTTGGATTTTATTTAAATTTTGTTGGAACAAATGAATTTGTAAATTATCTGAGGGTCATTTCCCGTAATTTTGAAGAATTTTCGCTTTAGAAATAAAAAGAACGAAAAATTTTAAATTAACGTTTATTTGCGACAAACATGACGCTAAGAACATACAAATACACGAAAAACAACAAATTGGGGGAAAATATGCGTCACTTTCACGCAAAAAGGCCATCGCTCAGCATAATGCTGCGGCCCTATGCAAGGCAGAGCCGGCGTTGACGTGAAGACGTCAATCGGTGCAGCATTTAGTAAAATAACAATAACAAAAAAACAAATAAAAAATAAAATTTATACAATAAATCTAAATGTTTACATAAATATAATATTTAAGGTGGCAAAATTCGTTCCGCTTTCGCATCTCATTCGCAATATGTCAAAAACTACTATCAATTTACCAACATTTTTGAAGTTTGACAGATTCCGACTTGAATGTGAACGTTTTTTAAGCTAGAGAATTGACCTTCTGATAATCAAATGTCAATCGGGCTTTTAAATACCGATAACAATTAAAATTCTATTGTGTCTCGTTAATGACAGTGAAAACGTTGATCACTTTTGGACTGCGTCACATTAAACTCAGCCCTTTTAAACTGTCATCGTCACTCGTATGTCATCTTTGACACATAATTTTCATCGTAGGTAGAGAATATAGTATAGTAGGTATTCGACAAAGACTTGTAAATTAATACTATCTTGTGGTCGGGTAAGTTTCCAAAGACATCGTACCGTGGCAACCGTTTCATTTCTCATTATTATTGAAAAATATGAAAAATAGCCTATGTCCTTACCCAGGTCATGGTCCATCTGTGTGGCAAATTCCATCCAAATTCGTTCAGCTATTTTAGCGTGAAAGCGTAACAAAGAAACAAACTTACTTTCGCATCCTAACTATCCTTCCTAACTAATAAATACAAAAGTGAGTATGTTTGTTTGTTACGATTTCACACTAAAACGGTAGAACAGATTTAAATAGCACCTGGGTAGACCATGACCTGGAATAGGACATAAGATACTTTTTATCCCGATATTCCCACGGGATCGAGACTTACGCGGGAAAAACCGCGGGGCGCAGCTAGTTTATAATATTAGTTTGATTAATTTGATTAAGTGGGTTGTCTATTGCTGTACTGTGTCTATGATTTTTGTTATAACAAGATTCTAAGTATGGTTAAATTCATAAGCCGACCGTAACTAAATAGGTACTGACTGAAACAATAAAAAAATTAAAGTAATAATAACTAAAACCCAACTACGACTAAAAAGGTATAAACAAGACACCACAGACAGACAAATTAAAAATCCGGAGTCACACGTGTTAGGGCATAAATCAACCAGATTACGTGTGACTCCGGATTTTTAGTTTTTATTACTTTAATTTTTTTAAATTCTATTGGGGTTATAATATATATTTTTTTGAAATTTGCTCATTAAGCCCTTTCATTTGATACCCAACATGGTACGATTAAACAACTTTTTTTTTTTAGTTCCTGACTTTATGTCCTCTAGAGGGCGCCATTTTTATAACGCCAAAATCATAACCCTCCTTTTTTCTTCGCCGTAGTCGGGTAAATAGGTACTGAACAATTTTGTAAAGTTCTTCTGTTCCTTTGGGAATCACGTAATGTAGTGAAAGATTTTTCTTTTAAGTTTGATTGATTACAATAGTTATAACAGTCTAGACTTAGACAAGGCATTACCTAGATTGGTAATCTGACTGTATTTTTCATGTATTTTTTCATTTTTCTGATGGATTTTGACAGCAATCTACTATCTTTTAAACTTTAGTAATCCTGTAATTGGCTCCTCAGACTAAATAAAAAACCAAGACAATGCGCTGTTAACAGTGACGTCAGGCGTGTTTCGTAAACATGTGTGCATTTAGTGAGGTGTAGTATGATTATAAATGTGTGCGTGTATGCACAGAGCAGAGGTGTAGTTTTGGCATGCTTCACTGTATTGTTCGCAGCGCTATATCTTGGTTTTTTGTTTGGTCTGAGGTTTTGAAAACGAATAATAAACCTAATAGGTAGGTATTATTATAAGACAAAAGATTTAATACTCTTTTGTCTTCGTTAGGGGTTTTGAATTACCCACTTATTTACAGACACTTATTTATTTACAGCTTGCATTAAGGCTCCCACAAACAGGCGCGATATCGCGGGCGCAACGAGGGTTGCGCTGCCTGTCGCGCCCGCGGTATCGCGCTAGTTAGCACCAGGCTTTAATTGGGTACCTACCTACTCCTCACGCATACAAATAAAATCATTCATACTGGGTAGCTGCGTACACAGGAGTGTAACACACAATGTTAATGATTCTTTGCTTTCATTGCCAACAATAACCATAAAAATTGATCGTTTTCTAAAATAGCATCACAAGAAATATTATTGTGACAACAAACAGACAATGATAGTTGTTACTAGATATTACCAAGATGCCCAAATACAGAATAACTGGGAGTAACAGAACCGGACTTGATACTGAACTGTTCTGCGACGTACACAATTCAACTTAATGTTTGTAAAAAGTATATCAAGAGTCAGGGGTGTCACAAATATCCGAATTTCAAAATTATGGTATTTTAAAAAACAAAAGAAAACGTACAGAGTATTGAAAAATAGAGGCATGCCTCTGTCCAAGAAGGGGCATCTCCCATCTTGGGCAGACGAAAAAAAATTTGTGTTTTAAGGAAACTCAATTTCAATCATTTGTTTGATATAACAATTCATCGTTTTACATATAAGGAGTGACATAGAACATGAACAGAGCGACAATTCACGTAATTTTTAAGAACGTTCGCATTCGCATCTCATTCGCAATCTGTCAAAAATACAATCAATTTACCAATATTTTTGACAAGTTTGACAGATTGCGACTTGAAGTAGGTACGAGAATTGGTCTTCTGATGTTACTAATAACCGAATCCCATTTTTTTCTGGTATTTCTTATTTCCTGTCAACCACAACTTGACCAATTATTTAGTTTGAAATTAAAATCAATAATTCCACCAATAACGAAGCGGTGAAAACATAAATGTATATGCTTTTATCAAAAACCAATATGGTAGTCATCATATAACGTGAACATCCACCGCTAATTACAGGCTTCCATTATAAACCGCTTCAAAGAACGATTCATGGGTAGTAATTGGTATAATTACCACTTTTAGTTGCAAATTGGTGATTGCTGAATGATTTAATTTATTAGTGTAGCAAATTTTGTTGTTTATTTCAATGGATTAATAATAATTATAACACAGCCTAGAGCCCTAACCCGTAGCTGAATAATATGAATTTAAAAAGTCACATTGGTACTTGCCCGGATTTGAACTCACAATCTCGTGCATGCGAGGCGAGGCCACTGAGCCATCATGACATTGAAATCATTAATTATAACCATAAATGTATTGTAAGCAACTAACCCTTGGTACCAATCTATCTGCCTTGCCTTTTCCCAACAATGTTGGGGTCGGCTTCCAGTCTAACCGGATGCAGCTGAATACCAGTATTTTACATGGAGCGACTGCCTATCTGACCTCCACAACCCAGTAACTGGGTAATACGATACCCCTTGGTAATACTGGTTGTCAGACTATCGGGCTTCTGACGACCCGTAAAGACTGTCAAAGATCACCGAATGACAGCCGGGACCAACGGCTTAACGTGGTTTCCGAGGCACGGAGGAGTCTCGATATGTGAAAATGGTCACCCATCCTCGGACCAACCCTTAACCTGATGGATCGACCCGAGCGGCTCTTATTACGTTACCCACGAGCTCCTCTACTAACCCTTTGTACCAACAGCTCGAAAACATTACTAAAATAGGTTACACGTGCCGCTTTTTTCCTGTACAAGGTCTAATTAATTAATTGGCTTATTAATTTTTAAAGTAAAATTGCTACCTACCAACTATTCATTTTACTTAAGTACTATTCAGTTCTTCTAGATATTCAGTCTATCGGATACAGCTGTCAAAAATATCCGCGCACAAGTAACCCAAATGTCAACGCAAATTGATTGTTTTTCTTCTAGAGGTCATAATTACAGCAATATTTAATCTTTCTCTGCGGTAAGGTAACAGAATACTATTCAGATTTAAAATTAGAAACGCGGATATAACAGAATATCCGCGACGATAACCCTGCACAGCGCAAGCTCATCATAGCACAAAGTTCATGTGTCGGGCCGTTTGACTTCTATATTAGGCCTGTAGAGGTCGCTAATATTGTCGTTACCATTCTGCTCACGTGTAGAGCCTTATGCTCGTCTCGGGAATTCCGCTTATTATGCGAATGCCGCGCACCTCGGCACATCACTTTGTATTTAGATAATTTACGCGTAAAAATGTTATGGCATGCGTTCCTGGAGCAATATGGTAGGGATATTAGATAAGCAATATCGAAATGGTTCTGAGTAAAGATAAATTCTGTTGAATTCAATTGTCGTTGAAATAGTAAAATGCCAGATTGTCTTATGTAGGTACAGTCAAGGAATAAATAATATGTTAAGCACTTCAAGGTTAATCTGTACTTGTACCTTATAATTTTTTGACTACGTCATTGCCAACCAATTTTTTTAAGCAACTGACGTGAAACAAAGTGCCTATTTCAATGCCAAGTTTTAGCTTTAAAAAGCTAAAATGTTAACAACTGTAACAAAATGAAAACATAAAAAATCAGCCCTGTTATTCTAAACTAAACAAGAACACGTCAATTAACAATCCCATCTAATCTCCAAGTTCTCTTAATAAAGACGAACAATATAATTAAAAAGTTGTACGTGTAGAATTACCATACCATACCCACTGCCCATTATATCTTGAGCGTTCACAACGGCGCTGACGGCAAGAGCAGATGTCAACATTACGTCAAAATCATAATAATTATAGCATTATGATTATACTTATGACATCTCTGAGTTTCTTTTTTAAACAGCAGTTGCGTTAAAAGTCACATGATTTATTAGACGATAATAATAAGACCTACAATCCTGACACCTGTCAGGTGGACAATTTGTAGTAGTATTATAGTTATGGATCAAATTCGCAAAACACATAATTATTGCATAGCTATGGTGTACCTATCTATGTAGATTTCATTATTTCACTATGGATTGGGTATTAATAGTGTATCGAAATTATAATCAAATTAGGTACTTAAATAGCATAATTATGAGAACACACCACACTGTACACGACTTTTAAGGAGTTTTTATATTCTTTGTATTTATGGTCTTAATTAGTTTATGTATTTGTTTATTTAAAATATTTTGGCTGCTTTGTATGTGTATATTATAAGTTTTTTTTTTTTGTAATGTTCGTTTTGTTTGTGCAAAATAAACAATTTTTTTTCTATCTTTCTTTCTATATTCGTTATTATGAAACTGACAGGTGTCAAGGATGCATTCTTTCGGCGGCCGGACTGTAGTTAATTAAAATAAAGTTCCACATTTCGCCACGGCCCAAGATAAACTGGTCGACACTCGACAGTGTGTGAAACCGCGCGAAAAATGCGAAATAAAGGGTGGAAGTTTGACATCACGGGTTCCGTCGTTAATCTTTTTTGATGATGTAATGTGTCTTCATGGTTGTCTGACTCCGGGATCAGGATTATCATGGTGGTAAATAAAATGAGGATGAACAATGAATGTATGAATTTTCCAAGGGTAGATCACAATCATTTTTATTTTACTTTAAATATTATTCTTTTTATTTTTTCAGGACTGGGGTCAGATTTTTCCTAAATTCTCTCATAATTCGAAGACATGAGTCATCCACCAACCCGCACCAGGCCCGCGTGGTATATTACGACACCCTCTCACAGAGAGGAGCGTGCCCCAGCAGTGGGAACGTTTTATGTATACCAATTTATGCTATGCTCTCATTAATTCAGGCATATTTTCGTAAGCAATATTAAAATTTTAATTTATGTAAATGTTTTACAGAACATTTGAATAACTATCCAAGGAGTAATAATCCGACAGCTTTTAGGATTACTTAAGTCAGGCTAGGCAAAAGCCATTTCACTTAGATTTTAGGTCTAGAAATTATTAATGGCATTAATTAATATTTCAAATAATTCACATTGCTTGGGGCATAGTATTCCTCAGAAGCAATGTTATTGCTTTGAGTTTATCGTAGTACATAAAAACAAGACGTGCTCGATAGATTAACTAAAATAGTTTTTTTTGCGTTATGCGTAGTGCTCGCAACCGGCGTGCGTGTATGACCAGATATATGAACGTAAACGAGGCAAAGGGATTATGTAAGGATCTTATAGCCATACAGCGTTCTGTAGCTTCTGCCGACCCCCATGGGAATAAAACGTGAGTTTATATTTATTAGTTTTGAAAGAAAGAGCAACAATATTGATTCTATTTCTTTCCCTTAAACGTGATGAAAAAATGAGAATATTTTGCCTCAAAGCCGAGTTTCAATCGGCAGATTAGATATTTTGACAGGTATTCAATGCCGAAGCCGTCAAATAATCAACGTTATTCCTGACAAGCAGTTCCCCTTTCTTCTACCTCCCTTATTTCCTTCAAATCTATTATATTAATATTTAAGCACAAAATAATCAAAGTAACACCATCTGCAACAGACAGGCAGACTAACCACAGGTGAAAAGGGGTCTCGTTTCGCAGAACCCTGAAAACATGACCCCCCCTCCCCTTTGAAAAGTGGCGTGTGACGTGTTTTGTCATGCCATAATCAAACGTCACGTGACAAGGGGATGTGACACCCCCGCACCCCTCTCGTCTCCGCAAACATTCGTGTTGCCACCTACCAGGGATTAAGAAGTGTTTGTTCGGCATCCGATGGATGAAATGCTACTTTTTTATTATTGGAAGAATTTTGATGGATTTATGTATAAGGTGTGGTGCGGCTTTCGTAATTTATTTTAGTAGAAAAACACTTTGAATTAATTTATTTCCAATGTTAATTTAGGAAAGCTAAAGGGGAATGTTCTAAGATAACTTCATAATGATTTGTTCCCTTACTATACCTAAAATTATTTCTCACCACAGTTTATTTAAATTGCACCACATTTTCTTAATTTTTTGCGTAAAAAGTACGTTCTTACCAATAGCGGTATAGCTTATCTATACGTCTAATCTTATTTCAAATGGAGTAAGTGTAGTTTGTCAAATATCGCCAAAAACCGTAAACTATAAAAGTATGAGTCTTGGTTTCAATGATTGCTACATAGAACGATGAAAAATACTCCGCTTTAAAAAAAAACCACCCTGTAGATTTTCGCCTACCTTTAAGTGGGTAACCCCACAGTTCGACTTGATGTTTGTATTGCATTAAACATTCTTTGTCGGAAATAATGAATGAGGAGCGCAAACTTTGCCGCCGAGCGAATATTAACCAATGTTGATCTTGCTTCTTTGCTCTTTTTTCGTACCGCACTTTTAGCGAGACTTGGAAAATAAAATTATTACGTCACGTCTGTGAAAGGAAAGCAATGTTTTAAGTTGCATTTGCATAGGCAAGTAAAATTGCCAAATTCTCGGCAGTGAAATGAAATGAAATGAAATTGTTTATTCTATAAATAGGATATTGGAATCACTTTTACACGTCATATTAAAAAATATTAAAAATGAGCTAGATGAGGTCGGCGTTTCCTATCTGACTACTCTGAGAAGAAAGGCCGAAACAAACGCAGAGGTCACAGTCTCTTTTAAAGTCCAGACATAATCTTGGTCAAGCCATATGAGGACCATGTAAATTCGAGTCTGAAATAGTCTTTTGAGGAAAGAACCACTCAGATTTGAGTGGACCTGTCCAGTCAGTGCAAGCATTTGTCAGTCATGGTGGAGCTCAACTCAGGTGGAGCTCAAGCAGTTGCTATACAATCTTGGCTTTCAACCACAGCAGCCGTTTGGGGTTGAAACACTAGGTCCGAGTGCTCATCGAGTATTTCGGGACATCGCTAAGCGATTGGTCGACTCTTCACGTGATCAGAGGGCTGGCCTATTTTAGCCCCAAGAATCAGCATTGCCATTCAACGTGGCAGCGCTGCCAGCCTTTTGGGCTTTTTTCCCATTGACAGCGATGCGGACGAATTTTATGATGCCCAATGAGCTCTCCCCTTTTTTTTTCTTTTTAATTTTGTTATATAATGCACATAGGTACCTACTTTACATATTTCTTTTTAAGTCAGTTAGAGAGTATTAATATAATTATGTAAAAACTATGATTAATTACTTTATTACTTAGCTTTGCAGTAAATTGCTCGGTGTTGCCGATACGACAAAGTTAGCCGCAATTGCTGTGAATTGCGCAATTGAGTTGCCCATGTCTGTGTACGTGCACCTTTAGAATAAAATGTGGTAATAAATAAAAGTGCTGTGCTATAAACAGGATAGAGTATAACAGATGGTATACTCTATGCCGTCAAAATAATAACTTCCTTAAAATAGTGAAAAATGCTACTATTTATTTAAAAATAAATAACTCACAAGTTTCTTGGCCCAGATAACTACCAGTTACAGAGATTACACTTTAAAATCTGGCGCCATGAGAAGTGTAAAAACTTCATCTGGGCATCACCTCGGAACAAACAGTTTCTGGCTGTGAGCCAAAAATATAACAAATCTTTAAGATATTTTCTGATCAGGAAATACACGACCCGAATTGAACAGCCATTTAATAAATAAACGAAAAACTTATATTCAGCCAAATCGTTTCAGGAACCGATTAAGCCTAAACTCATTAACAGTTCTGTTCATCAATCAATTAATACCTTTAATTAATTAATTTATATTATCAGTAACACATAATACCCAGGGTCGATTAAAGGGACAAATCTGTTGAAGATGATTCTTATCAAGATTTAGGGGTCCGCAGATCATTCAGTAAAGAGATTACTTGCGTAAACAGCTTTGCCAATTTGGATTATACTTTCGTTTCGTGAACGTTTATTTATTTTGGTTTCGTGCCGTTTATTATTTGGCAGGTGAGTTGACGATCTTTATTTATTTTTATTTGCTTAAGAGGCTTTAGGGGTTCAGGGCGATAGCGATTGGAGTTTTACTCTAAGTGAAAATATAGCGTTTTGGGACCAATTATTTTGGTATAAGCTCATGCTAACATAACATACATAATCAGCCTATAACGTTCCCACTGCTGGGACACAGGCCTCCTCTCGGTGAGAGGGAGTGCCCAGTGCGGGTTGGAAGATGTCACATGTGTTAAATTTTGTTTGGTTCTAGGACATGCCGGTTTTCTCAGGATATTTTCCACCACCGTTTTTGAGAGCAGTGGTGATGAAATAATTTACACAAAGTTAAGCGCCTGCATGTCTGGGTTCGAACCTGTGAACTACAACTCGTAAGTCTTGCTAAGATTTCATCAGAATGTATTGGTGATTAAAACGACAGTTACTGGTGCCGATTCTTTTGTCACAAAATTCTCTAAACTAAACTAAAAATCACTAAAATTTAGTTTAGTCCTGTCAAACGATCAAACTCATTCTGAAATAGACTATAAATGACACAACTTAACTATAATTTAGTTTGACAGCACTAAGATGGCACTGAGATTAGTTTAGTGAAAATGCTATTCTGAATTTTTAACCTAAAATTTTGTCCTATATCTAAAATCCTCTAACTAAATCTGACTATATTTAATCACGATTAAAAATGTGTGGAATAAAATTAGATGTCATGAACTAAAATTCAAACCAACACCTCGACTTCAGTTATAAAAAACAGTACTTACTGTATTTTTTTATTTTGTTTTGCTTATATCTCGAAAACGGTGTGTCGTATCGCAAAAATAATGAAAATTTTGACCCCCTTTAGGTAACCTTAAACCCCTAATTCTCAACATTTTTTTTAAATCTTTATTTTCCATACAAAAACTGAAAAATTCCATTAGACACGTCCAGGCTGGCGTGAATGCGCACCTTTGGCTCTAAAAAAAAAACACGGGGTAGGGAAAACAAGTGCCAAGTGGAGGCGCGTGGTTGTCAAATTCGATTTTAGTTGTGTCAAAATAACTTTTAAATTTAGAGAATTTATTTGGCAGAATAGCTCCAAGATTCCCATAGTCAAAAGTAAGGAATTTTAGTGATAGTTTAGTTAGTTTAGTTCGGTGTACAAGAGAATCGGCACCATTGAAGCAGAATACAAATGTGGAAACCTAAGGATAAACCCTTCTAGTGTGTTTTGCGAAATAAAAGCTTTTGTGTATGGCTAACGTGTCATTGAAACTGTCGTTTATAACAAGAGAAACTGTTAGTAAGTAATTAAAATACATAGTATAAAGATTTAATGAAAACTAGCTTCCGCCAGCGGCTTTTCAAATGATATATTATATAGGTATATTAATGTCATTTTTTATTTTTAACCCCCGACAGAAAAAGAGGCGTGTATAAGTTTAACGTGTGTATCTGTGTGTCTGTCTGCGCTATCGTAGCTGCCTAACGTCTGAACCTATTTTGATTTTTTTTGTTTTAAAGGTGACTTGACCGAAAGTGTTAGCTATAAAAAAAATCGATTACTAGATTTTAAAATTTTAATATTTTTAATTTAAGGGTACTTACTGCTTTTACTTTGTGCAGAATAAACATTTTTTTCTTTATTTTCTTTTTCTTTCTAAAAGTCTTTAGCAGCACTAGCGTAACTGTTTAAAAACATTATTTATTGGTACGGAACCGCAACCGTACTAACAGATGGTTCTTCGTCCTTTTATGAAGACATAAAACTTTTGTTTTGTACGCGTATTAAAAACAAATACATTTCCTTTAGACAAAACAATCTAAGTAAAAGTTACTTAACGGTTTTTTTGTTTTACATTTATTAACATAAGCTTAGCTTTGAGAAAGATTCGGTGTTGAGATCAAAACAATAAGTACTTGATTTTACTTTATATTTATGTCACGTAAATCTTGGTCTAACTTTTTTGGGATGAATGATAACAGCTTTCTGTGACAAAACCTTGTGAACATGACATATACATACTCAGAGGTATGAGGAACAGGGTGTAAAGTTAACTCATCCTCTATAGAAAAGGGAGGATCTTCCGACACATATTGATCGCGCGGTAAGGTAAACTCTAATTACGCGATTCAGGATTTTTTGTAATGTCATGTCTTTGATGCGTAGTTCGCATGTGACGATGTAGATACCACCACACATATTTAGGTGTGTATCCGCTAACAAATCATTGTTGCAGTTTATGAATACCTATACTCCATTTGAAATATGATTAGACATTTAATCAAACCTTTTTACAGTCCGTTCAACAGATTTTGACTTCTATACCGTAGGCATAAGGATGGCATTAACAGCAAAAAGGTTACACAATACCAACTGTCTACTGCAGCTACCATTTGTCATGCCACCAACGCAATAGAAGTCAAAATCGGTTGAACGGACTGTAAAAAAGGTTTATTTAAATGTCTAATCTTGTTTCAAATGGAGTATACATCTACATTTACTTAAAAGTAGGTACCTTATTTGTTCTGACGTAGGTACCTATCTTTTTTATTTGGCTGCCACGAGCATCAGACAGAATTGTGTGAAAAATGGAGAGGAAGGCCTTTGTCCAGCAGTGGGAGAATATAGGCTAGTTAGATTAGATAAGATATGTATTTTTTTAAACGCACGAGTTTCTGATACAATAAAAAAAAAATCTTCTTTCAGGGGTACGGAGATTTGTCTACAAACAACTGCAAACAATTACACGTCAAGCAATTCTCAGGACGATTGCTGCAAAACGTTTACTAAGCGAATACTTTTCTGTATTTTTGTAGAAATACAGCGGTCAATCCAAAGATTCAATTTAAAATTGTAGATACACTTAAAGCAAAATATTTCATCCAGCCAAAGCACTAAAACGCCAGTGCACAAAGTCAAAATTATAGCACAGCTTACAACTCCTACCTCACGAACAAAGGCGGACTCCCTACACAGTACACATATTATACCAAAAGTATTTCATACCAAAATTGTAGACGCAGTTACCGCAGTTTTCGAACTGGAAACTCCGGCCACGGATTACATGTTCTATAGAGACTTCGTGACGAGGTCCTTCCCTTCCATACTCATCCGATCATTTATTGCTGGCAATCCTTTTATGGCTGGCCACATCACCATTCGATTTTCAATTCAAATTCCGAACGTCACGTACTCCCATGCACTCTCATTTCGTCAAGTCGTCACTTCACTTTCGGACCTTGCCGAGGCCCGTTGCTGTCTGTAATTATAGCCATAATACTGTGCTATAATCTTCTGAAGTGCTGTGTGTCAATATATAATACAGGGTGTAAGGGACAGCCCTCCTCAAACTGATGGGATGAATTCAATATATCATACTAAGACGGCCAGTACATTTAATTATTTCAGGAAAGTTATGGGAATCCGATAAACCCGATTTGTTATTACCTCACACGCAATGTATCGTTACCGTGGCACAACCCACATAGCCGCACTCCCCGAGGCGGGGGGGGGCGCGCTCGCACCGCGTTATTTATCAATGTAAATTTTGAATTTCACGCGTCGTTTGCTATAGTATTTCAACATCCATTGCTGGTTTTTTTTTTATTTTAGCTGTTTTATTTACATAAATGGACTGCTGCCTACAGAGAATGTAATTTTACATTGATATTAAAAAATAATAACTGAAAATAAAAACATTTTCCTGAGAAAACTTTCGGTGGAATAGGATTAAAAATAAGGAGCTGAATGCCCCCTGTTAATTTGCGGAGGGCTGTCCCTTACACCCTGTATAAATATATATAATAATATTGCTATAATCATGTTAAGTGTTGTATTGTTCTACTACGTGCAATAAACAATTATCTTTAGTCTACTTCATTGCTTTACCATCAACCAACTAACGTTGTCCGGTGAGATTTCCTCAATTGAGCTAGCCAACGGAGGGCTGAGGAACTACCGGTACAACTTTACTTGTTATACCTACGACTTTCGCACACACGTAGATCTGTCTTTTTAACCAACTTCTTCAAAAAGGAGGAGGTTATCAATTCTGTTTTTTTTTTGTGTGTATTTTACGCGATTACTCCGCCAATTATGACTCGATTTTGATGATTCTATTTTTGTTTGGTAGGTCATGCTTCAGAGGTGGTCCCATATAAATTTTATTAACTTTGCTTGCGTAGTTTTTGAGTTAGCTTCAATAATTAGGTACGTATTTTTCCCACTTAGTGTATGTAGACGATATATTATTTGACTCCGTCACTGTTATTTACATAGCAGGTAGTGGTATTTGAATTTGTGTGGGGTAGGTACCACTACTAAAAAGTGAAAATAAACACTTTTTACGAAGAAAAAAAACATCCGACTTTCAAAAAAACAACAGTGAAAAATAACTTTAATTTCAGAAGTCGGTGGCAAAAAACGATAATTGAAAAGCAAAGACACCGACTTCCGAAATTAAAGTTATTTTTCACTGTTTTAGTGTTTTTGTACTAACTTGAGAGGCAGCCACGAGTGTAGTCCCTTAGTTTTCCGCCGAATACCATGTTAACGAGTAGTTACATATGTGTGCGTGCGTTCATCTTCGTTAATACAGAGTGAAGTTCTCATTACAAATTGTTCAGTATGTTTCAAGTACCTCAGTTCCCGAACTAGACGCTCAGACCGCAGACATAGCTCAGGGGCACACGTATAGAATATGATCCTTCATTTTAATTAAGAATTATTTACATTCCCCCTATATTTGTTAAAGGATGCGTATATGGGCAAGTTCGTTTTAATGAAATTTTAAACTAAGTTTGAATCAATCTGATGGTGTGTTTGGTTTGAGCCTTATCCGGTGTAATGTGGTGTGTAGGGACAAGGTTTTATTCCCTTTCAAAATAAGTTTTACAGACTAATTTAATATTAGGGTTGGCTAATAAAGACGAAACTCAGATCTGTCAGGCCTGTCTCGCTGGTGGGGGCGTGTGTGTTGGATCATTAAGTTCCCTTCAAAATGGTTGAGCTGAATGGTGCTGATCCATGCGTCATGTTCGTGAACGGGCGCCGCCAGTGGGGACTGGTCATCTCTAAGCTGCCACGGCTTATTTTTAATTTATTTTAATTTTTGAATTGTTTTTTATCTTTACGGACGCTTTTAACGTGCACGTCTCTTTTTTTTCTTTTTTACATTGTTCTCACATATTTAATTTCAAATGAATGATGTAACCAATATATTGTAACAAAATTTTGATTTAAAAGAGTGTCCGTGGAGTTTCTTGCCCGTTCGTCTCCATAGGAACCTACTACACTTTGGAATGGGCAACTAGCTTCATTTTTTTTTGACTGACCGACCCCTTGACAATTCAAAAGTACCTACCTGTAATTGGTTTATTTGAAATAAATGCTTTGAGTTTGAGTTAACGGTAGCAAATAAACCGATCAAGTGCGTGTCGGACTACGCACAATGAAGGGTTCCGTAGTTGGGATGAATTATCCCAAGAACAAACTTAACATTGTAGTTGAAAACTATGTTCTCCCATACCGTCCAACTACAAATGTAAGTTTTTATGCGGATTTTTTTTTTGTGCGAAAAAAAATATTTTACGACCATAGACTTCTTATAGGTTTTCCTGAAATCTATAAAGTAAAGAACTATTTTACGTTTTTTTTTTTAAATTGTAGGATCTGTTGTTTCGGAGATAAGGTGGGAATGGACAATGTTCATCTGTTTTCTTAAATATATTTAAAAGTATTTATTTTAAAATTTAAAAAAAAATTGAGGTCATCACAACAATCTCTTTCATTTGAAAATTGACCCTCATTTTCAAAATTCATTTATTTTCATAACACGCCCGTGATTGGGTCACAGACATTGATATATGTACCAAAATTTCAACTTAATCGGTCTATTCGATTCGGAGAAAATTGGTTGTTACACACGGACAGACTGAAAGAGAGATATACGAGTGATCCTATAAGGGTTCCGTTTTTTCCTTGTGAGGTACGGTACCCTAAAAATATGTTTTGGCTGAATCATGGCCTGACCAAGATATCAATCATATTATGGCCTGACCAAGATTATGTCTGGACCTTAAAATGAGACTGCGACCTCTGAGTTTGTTTCGGCCTTTTTCTCAGAGTAGTCAGATAGGAAACGCCGACCTCATCTAGCTTATTATTAATATTTTTTTAATATGACGTGAGTTGTTCGAATATCCTATTTACAGAATAAACAATTTCATTTCATGTAGGTAGCTCATATATTCATATCAAACCTTTTTATGTGTGATGATTTTTATTAGCTGCTAAAGTACATATTTTGCTTCTGTCAATTTTTATTCTTATTTAAGTATGTAAACTCAAAACTAGGCATATCTTTTTATTTTTTTATTGTTTTCTTAAGATTCAAACAATTGCGGTAAAACCACACCATCAAAAATAACTTTCCATAAATGTGACCACCATTCAATTACACAAACAAACATATGGAAATTATTCCAATTCCGTATTGGAATAAAAGAATAACAATGACACGGAATAAGGGATAAACATAGGGGAGAAATGCCGATTGGTATTGGATGTTTTGCGTGTAAAATAAAAATATAAGCGCGTATGAGAGGAGGATGGGGAGCTAAGTATAAGTAGTGTTTTTATGTTTATGTATGAGAGTGCTTGTTCACGGTGTGATGGTAATTTATGGTTGGAAACATAAGGATGGATATTAGCATTTATTATATGTTGGGTGAAAGAGACGTACCAATGTGTCAAAATAGGTTTGTAAATATAATACTAACGTAACAAAAACTAACATCACGCCTGTAATCCCCGAAGGATTAGACAGAGGTGTACCTATAGTTCACCCACATTTTGTCAGTTTTGTTAAAACTAGTACGAGTATTATGGTAATAAAGTGTTAAATACTTTTAGGATTTTTAAGCTCAGACTTTCATAGGACGATACAATTCTAATATAAAGAGTAGTTCAATTTTTTTTCGATAAAAACTAAACGAGTTCCCAGGACTTAAACAAGCTAAAAAAAAATCGTTTCATTTTCTTCAACCCTTCCACCACAAACCTTTATAAACTCTTCATGAAACGAATACGAAGCGAATTAAAATAAATTTCAGTCACAAACACATCCTAATTTCCTTAACGATTTAAAACTAAAATTACTTCACCCGACGCTTTTGACACCAACGGAAAAATTCTTACACTAAACGGGGACCAAATGGCGACTATTCAGTCGTCAAAAATAAGCGCAACTCCGCGCTGCAACAAAAAGGGGCGAAAAAATAATAGAAATAGCTTAGTCGTTTGGGAGAAATAAGGGAATTGGGAAGGTATGAATGGTTAATACGAAAAGAGGGGAAAACGGGGGATTAATTTGACGTGGTGAACACCATGGGTACGTTTTCCCATTGGATTTGGTAAAATGTTCTTGAAGACAATAAATGTTACGACAATATGTGTGAAGTTTACGTGTGTAAGTGTTTTACTGTTGATAGTCGTGTTAGAGTATATTTTGGGTTTTGGGTACTTTTTTATGTTTAATATTTCATCTTCTAAGGAAATATTAAGAGAGGTTTAAACGTCAAAATGTATGGTTATACTATCGCTAATCATTGCGTAACTTTAAGCAACGTTTATAAATAAATTTCCAAATGGTTTGAAGGCCTAATGAGTTCTAAATACCTACCATTTTTTAAGCAAAGCCCATTTTTCCCATTATCCCCTACAAATATAGCAATAATAATTTGAGATTATTTGATTAGGAGAACATTCAAATGTTGATCGTGATTATTTAAAATCTCCGTCTGTGGAATAAAAGTAAGTACTTGTATAAACAAGTAAAAAGGTCTCTAAGATAAAAAATCTCGGACATTCGTGACAAAAAACAGTTCCTCACTACTTTGTTTATAAGTGCAAGCTACTGAATGGCTCCCTTCCACATTTAATTCATACTACTTCCACGCGATGAAGTACTGACACGCTATTTAGTTCAAAATGCAGTTGGCAATGCGATAATAGTAGGTTTTCGTGTAAAAATAGCTTGGATGAATATGACAAACACGAATTAAAGAAAAATATGGGATAGTTATTGAAAAAAACCGTTTGATGCCTCTTCTACATGACACTTTCAATAAGTAGGTACCTACTTGATTAAACCACTTAGGTATGAGTAAAGCCAGGCACATAAAACTACGTACTGGATACGTAGTTTGTGATTTACATATTTTTAACCGACTTCAAAAAGGAGGAGCTAATGAGGTTCTCAATTCGTCTAAATAAATGATATAATTTTTTTGTAGCTTACGATTTTAATAACCGTTTTTTAAAGTGCTGAAATGCCATCTTTTTAGTAATTATCTACTATAATGTCTGCCAATTAAACCCTATAAGCTCGCAAAAGACGGCAAACATGCCCCGCTTAAAAAAAACTCTTTTAAACAAGATAAATAATACACAGAACTGTTTACTCGCAATTAGTGCCTCTACTTAGAACGCGACTTGTTTGTCTAGTAAAATAAACAACTAATCAACCTATTTTAACAAACACGCTGAAAACACTTTAAAACCCTATTGTGAACTCGATCAATATTGGCCTTTCGAGAAAAACATAATGAATATCGTACTTTCGAGTAAAAACATAATCAATATCGTACACTCGAAAAAAACTCGATCAATATTGGCCATGCGAGAAAAACATAATGAATATCGTACTTTCGAGTAAAAACATAATCAATATCATACACTCGAAAAAAACTCGATCAATATTGGCCATGCGAGAAAAACCTCAATCGATATCTCGAACATTCAAGAAAAAAAGACTTCAATTGTCAAAGGACATTTTAATGTTGAAAAATCATTCTCTCCGAGATCTCATTTTACTAACGTTCGACTAGGCTGTTACTGGCTGCCATTTTTTATACACCTGCCAACAAAGACCCACTTTTCTTAGGTATATTTGTACAAACTTACATTTACCACCACGCGGGAACATTTTCAACTCTATCTTTTACATATAGAGGTGAATTTTCTTTTCCAAAGTGTTCGTTAAGTTTGCAATTGTTGATGTATTAGGGAGGCACCAAGATTGAAGATCGATTCGGTGTTGCGCACCTTCTGTGGCTTAAGTACAGGGGATTTTGATTTTAAAATGAGTTTTAAAATGTTCGCCGGTGTATAATTAAATGCGAGGAGGTTGCCCTGTTTTATGGCTATATTTGATGGGTAGAGCTCCTTGTTATAAAATTAATGTAAAAAATTTAAAACGATTACAAAATTTTGATTTTTTTTAAATAAATCTTAAGATTTTGCAATAGGCCTTGCTTTTTTTTGCAAATTTTTACTCTTTGTATGGAACAGGCAAAAATTCGTTTTTCTACAGTTTGCAATTCAACCTACATACCTTACATACTCGATAAACCTAAACAAAAACCGAATTCGACACAAAATCAATCAAAACAAATAAATAATCACCTAACAAAACTCGCCCACACATCCATCCATTCAAAAAAGCGGGAAACATCCAATCCTGTCAAAAATTACCTCTCGCCCAATCAAAGAGGAAGAATACACTCCGATTCACGCAGTTAAATCGGTCCGGTTTTTTAAAAGTATTTTCCTATTTCAAATCATGGTAAATTACTCTCATCCCCGTTTGGGCACAGTCACAATAGGGGATGATTCCACTGCCCGAGGGGGACAAAGAGGACCTTTTTAAATCGCCGATAAGAGTTAATGAGGTTGAAAATCTAAAATTTATATTCAGAAAATGAATTCTTTGATGAAAGAAAGCGATAGCGCGGTGGGAATGATTTAATGTATTTATGTAAATGTAGTCTTTAAGCCGAAAGCCGAATACTACGCGTGAATTTCGACGGTAGTTACCCATTTTATTTCGGTCTTTTGGGGTTCCCTGATATTCAGGTTACGCATGTGTCCCCGGGCTATCGAAAAATCCACCCTACTTTTTTCCGTGAAGACAGAATTTTATTAGGTGAATTAGTAACAGCGTAATATCTACATTCTACCTGTAGAAACTGAGAATTTGTGCGAAAATAAAAAACAATTGTTTTCCTAATAAACACAGACCTTATTACCACAAAACCGTGTTTATCAGTTGTTTAGCCAAAACACATTTTTAAACATGACATTTCTGTATGGAGTTTGATATAAACTGACATGAAACAAGCGTTGAACAAGTGTCTAATAAAAAAACTTAGACACTTGTTCAACGTATGTCTAATGTCAATCTTATGTCTAACTCAATACATAAATGTCGTGTTAAAAAGGTGTTTAACCTAAACAACTGATAAACACGGTTTTGTGGTAGTAAGGTTAGTACCAAGGCTCGTACAAACTGACGCGATATCGCGTCAGTTTGTACGAGTCTTAAAGGTTTTGTTTTTGTTTTAGGACCAGGTGAACATCTGCAAGAGAATGAAAGACGAGAGAAAAAAAATCGAATCAAGCCCAGAGGGCCTAGACAAGTGACAATCGCTTCCAAAGCGTTTCGTTTTTCTACAACGCCTTTCAACAGGATTGACATAAGCTTTTCGATAGCTTATGTCAGTCCTATACATTTTTGCCTTTTCCATCATCGTTATCGCTGATAGAATGTCACTTTGTCTAGGGCCTCTGGGTCGTCGGAGAAATGACCGGAAAATATGCTGAAATTATGAAAATACACAACACTACCCACGCGCCAATGAAAAAGCAGTATACCTACACAAATAAATATTGATAGGTACACATTTTCCATGAAAAAAATACGTATATTTTATTTTTTATATCTCAATTTGTGAGAGATACGGTTTTTTCCAGCGCTGCTAATTGATTGATGCTGAATAACGGAAGAGTTTATTGGAAAAAGTAACGTTATCAATTTTATTCGCGCTCGTACGACGGTGATGTTCAAAGTACATTGGTATTGTGAGCAATGAAATAATGGGATATTTATCTTGATTCTTTTATGTTTTGTCGATTTTTCTGTTTTTTTTTTTTGTTTTTTCTAAATTTTATAGTCACTTTATGCTTCTAACCAATGTAAACTGTGCTTTGCATGGTGCAAGTAATTTGTGCATTTAAAAGTGTGGGCAACATAATACGTGAGTATAACACGTTGCATGATACAGTTAATATAATAAATAAAACAATTTAATTAAAAAACAAAAAACCCGACTGCAAAAACTTATAATCGAAAAGAGAAAAACAAGCATTGAACATTGTTTTTTGTAAGGTATTGCAGGCGGGGACAAACAAAAGTTACACCATAATTCAGGTTTTTGTTTTTTTGTATTTGCAAATGTCAAAGTCAAATAAAATCAAAGACAAATAATTTATTTCAAATAGGCACATAAAAAGCACTTTTGAACGTCAAAAACAAAGAAATAGAACTGACTCTAGCTGCCATATATATTTTAAATATGAAATATACATAAAAATAAAAAATATAGCATAAGTCACTCTCACAATTAAGACAAACCTAACGACACCTCGTATGTTAAAATCCTTCACGCCGTTTAGGCTACAGAGCGTGCCAAAGAAATAGACATACATACATACAAATATACATACATACTCTCAAAATACATTACCATCCTTCCGGGGCAGTCGGGTAAAAAAGAAAAATATGAATAACTGTGGGCAATTTTCTCGCGGGATTTCGAAGCTCTTGCATTATACAAGCCAGAAGATGTCTGATTTTATTTTATTAGTCAGATTATGTAAGTACCGCTCTTGGCCTCGATTGGATCAGTCAATCCGATAACATGTCAAATTCTAGATCCCATAAACCTAGCAACCTTAATTCCCTCTCGAAGCTAGATGACTGTAAATAATTCAACAAAACGACCACAGTTAAAAAGATGGCCGGAGTCTTTTTTAAATTTAAAATACTCCGCCTCATTTTTATTTTCGACGGACAGATTCCGTGAGGTAAATAGTTGAGGCGTCTCCCTGGGTGTATTTTCAGCGCAAAATTTATGCATGTTAGGCTTTGGTGCGATAGCAAGCGATTGGTACCCAGCCACGCTTGTCGAATAACAAGCATTATAACCTGTAGAATTTTGGTATTACAGGCGGGGAACAAACAAAAGTTACACCATATTTCAGGTTATAGGTTTGTTCCCCGCCTGTAATACTAAGATTCTACAGATTATAATGCTTGTTTTCTCTTTTAAGTTATGCGTTTTTGCAGGTAGGTTTTTTGTTTTTTAAATAATTTGTTTTATTTCAAGCTTTTTAGTTTTATTAATTTGTATATTTGAAATCAACTCATTACTAGCTTTTATTTGATACCAATATAGTAATTTTATTTTAAAAAAACATTACCCTCCCTTTTTTTTTGTTTGCAGATGAAATACATTAAAAAAATATAACCTATGTCACTCCCACAATTAAGACAAACCTAACGACACCTCGTATGTTAAAATCCGTCAAGCCGTTTAGGCTACAGAGCGTGCCAAAGAAATAGACATACATACATACAAATATACATACATACTCTCAAAAAACATTACCATCCTTCCGGGGCAGTCGGGTAAAAAAGAAAAATATGAATAACTGTGGGCAATTTTCTCGCGGGATTTCGAAGCTCTTGCATTATACAAGCCAGAAGATGTCTGATTTTATTTTATTAGTCAGATTATGTAAGTACCGCTCTTGGCCTCGATTGGATCAGTCTCATGATTACCATATGGTCATTCGATATGAGGCCAGCATGCACTCAAATTGGAAAGCTGATCTAATTATTTTGAAAGAAGGCACAAACAAGTTGAAAATACGGCTGATTTATTTTCCTAACAGTATTCGTACTTTTTAACCGACTTCTTCAAAAAGGAGGAGGTTCTCAATTCGTCTGTATGTTTTTTTTTTTTTTTTTTGTATGTTTGTTACGCGATTACTCCGCCAATTATGAATCAATTTTGATGATTCTTTTTTTGTTTGGTAGGTCATGCTTCCAAGGTGGTCCCATATAAATTTTATTAACTTTGCTTGCGTAATTTTTGAGTTAGCTTCAATATTACGTATTTTTCCCGCTTAGTTTATCTAGACGATATCCTGTTTGACTCCTTCACTGTGATTTACATAGCAGGTAGTGGTATTCGGATTTGTGTGGGGTAGGTACCACAACTAAAAAGTGAAAAATAAAAACTTTTTACAAAAAAAAAACAACCAACTTCCAAAAAAAACACTAAAAAAGTGAAAAATAACCTTAATTTCGGAAGTCGGTGGCAAAAAACGGAAATTGAAAAGCAAAGACACCGACTTCCGAAATTAAGGTTATTTTTCACTTTTTTAGTGTTTTTTTTGGAAGTCGGTTGTTTTTTTTTTGTAAAAAGTTTTTTCTAAGGCTCTTTCAACCAATCTCAAAAATGATAAGCCTTAAATGCTTGCTTTTCGTAATGAAATCCGCTATTCGTACCGCTCCTCTCCTTCTATCAGACCAAGCTCTACATGCATTTCACAAAGTATCTTTTATCGTCCTAAAATTATGAAAGGGACTGGCGTGTTATTCCTTTTTCGACTACACGGCTTCGCCTGGCTCCTTTATAATTTCCGAGCAATGGAGTACCAAACTTTCCTTGCCTACTTATGTACTATTCTTCTTAAACAAGCCGTTTTTCTGGGTATTTTAATACTGCTACTACGATTTAAGGAGGTTCACATACCACGGGAGCTTTTCTTTGCAGCGTTTCATTTATACAGCGTGTAACAAAAACCCTGTCCAATCAATGAGGGTGTTGTGAAGAATCATACTGAGAGTCTATTTATGTGGATTTTTATTGGAAAAAAGAAAAAAAAAATTGCCGGATTTTTTGCAATGGGGAATTTTACCGGATTATTACATCGGTCGCGGCCGTCGTTTAGCGGTTGTCTATAAGTCATAACTTATGATTATAACCTCTGTATAAAATTTGGTAATGGGATAATTTTGGTACAAAAAACGTGTATTTTAAATATTATTTAAAATACACTTTCTTATATTCACAAAAAAAAAAAAATTTGATTACTTTTTAGTAATGTTAAGTATTGCGGTACCTAGGCTCATATTATTTAAAATACACTTTCTTATTTTCACAAAAAAAATATATTTTGATTACTTTTTTTTAGGTAGGTGGGTTTTTTGTTGGTAAGTACACTGCCCTTCAGGGAAAATAGGTGTGGTGTGACGTCAAATTGAAGGTGCAATACTTAGGTGCAGTATTTTAAAATTGAAACAAAAGCACATCGACCACTCCGTACCGGAACGCAAGGAATAATATTTAGAATTTCGAACTAGAAACAATAAAATTACTGCACAAATACTATCTACATGTTGTAAGGCTGAGTATCCTAAACATCTCTACCAGCTATTTCCAATAAAGAGTACACTAATAAAAATACCTGTTCCGAAGTATCGATAGTGTTGTTCTCTTTGTGGAGAACACTTTCATCACAGCACTGTGTGCCGCAAATTTCACGCATTCCACTATTTATACATTACGTCAGAATCGGTGAACTACCGGGAATTATAAAAGTGTGGACTGTTTCATAAAAAGTCCTTTTAAATGCCAGTTTGTATTGAAAATGTAGGCACATACTATACTTGATTAGATCGGCTTAGCTACCCACTTCCAGCTATAAATCTTTCCAGATTTAATTACAGTTACGACTTAGTAAGTCTTTGACTGCCCTGTTGGTCTCATGGCCGCAAGCGCGACTGCTGAGTGTGGGGTCCTGGGTTCGATTCCCGGGTCGGGCAAAGTGTTATAAGGTTTTTCAATTAGGAAATCCGTAGTATGTGATACCCCCGTGTCTCGGAAAGCACGTTAAGCCGTTGGTCCTTCGCCTGATCTCTCTCCGGTCGTGTCGGGTTGCGGTCCCATCAGACTATGAGAGTGAGGGAAGAGAGAGTGCACCTGTGTCTGCGCACACACTTGTGCACTATAACATCTCCCGCGCCGAAGGCTAGTCTCCGTTGAGATTGGCCGCCGTGGCCGAAAATACGGTCAGGAGGACTATTATTATTATTAGTAAGTATTAAAGGACCTAGAATCAGAATGTCAAAACAATTTCACATACAAAACCGACCTAAATCCCAAGCTCTAATTAAAACAAATACCCTAAACCACAAAACTAAACTAACTAACTAAAGTATGTCATAGACAATATTGTCTCGCTGTGTCTAGTTTTCTTTTATTGTTTTTTTTTTGTATTTTGGCACTTTGTAGCTATTATTATTTAACCGTGCTTTTGTATGTTGTATTGTCTTTTGTATGCACCAAATAAACGTTTTATCTATCTATCTCACTGGGGGGGCTCACTGGTAAATAATTTGTGTAACCTAACTATAGGTAATATTGTAACCTGCAAACCTGTTTTTATAACCTGTAAACGTGCTTACGTGCGTGCGATTTTCTATTTTTTTTCTCTATTTTCTATCTATCTAAAACTAACAAATAAACTGTCATCCAAAAACCAATTCAACACTTTACGACCATTCCTCTCCACACACCCTATCCTACATTCGGTTAATCCAAGTAAATCCTCAACTACAAAGAGCCGGTACACTCAAAGGCCGTCGATACGAAAAATCCCGAGTTATAAAGATTTACTATTACCGCAGGGATGGATAATAATGGAATTTCAATCAGTTGTGGCGAACGCGGGGATGGAGGTGGGAAGGAGGGGGGGGGGGAGGTTATTGCTGATTGGCTAAAACGTAGCTTTGACTGTTGGGGCTGAAAGTTTCACTTTTGATTAGTAATATCGGATTGGGAACAATAGCTTGTAATGAAGATGGATCTGGTAGTTCGATTGTTGGAAATAGGGGAATAGTTTCCATAATCTTTAATTTTTCTATAGCTAATTTTTCAGGTGTGAATAATGTGCTTAAAAACAGATTTAAGTACCTATTTTTGTATTCGGCAAGAATTAACTAGTTATGGATTGTTTTGCCTAGAAATTGCGAGCAAATGAAATACTTGTAATTACTATCCTCCAAGAGTAAGGTCAGATTACATAAGTCATTTATTTCCTAACAAAATACATTGTGTTGAAAATATTCCAGTAAACAATATTATTACATAATCACCGACATTGCATTTAAATAAAAAAATCATTACAATTTTTTTTTAATCATTCTCATACATAATTATACAGAAACTCACGCCTTTTCCCCACGGGGGTAAGCTAGAACAGAAAGCCTCCTGCTACGTCACGATCCTCGATCCTTCGTCACATGCATGTAGTAAGTAGTACACCAAGGTAATTGTAATTTTTTTGTGATAATATTAAAGTATTAGAGGAGGAGCGCGTGGCTACGTAATAACAACCGCACGGGTCGATCCATCAGGTTAAGCTACGCTTGCCGGGGTTGGTTCGTGGATGGGTGATCTTCCATCTTTACATATCGAGACTCCGCCGTGCCTCAAATAGCACGTTAAGCCGTTGGTCCCGGCTGTCATTTGTGCATCTTTGACAGTCGTTACGGGTCGTCAGAAGCCCGAAAGTCTGACAACCAGTCTTACCAAGGGATATCGTATTACCCAGTTACTGGGTTGTGGAGGCCAGATAGACAGTCGTTCCATATAAAATACTGGTATTGAGCTGCATCCGGTTAGACTGGAAGCCGACCCCAACATAGTTGGGAAAAGGCTAGGCTGATGATGAATATTAAAGTATTATGTTAGGTATTATATTCCACCCTCCCTATTTAATCGTAATTAACTCATCATACTCAACGTTTCCGCCAAAATCATAAAGATATAATGTAAATCAGAGCTCTGATGACTACCCCCCCTGAACACAAGAATGCTATTTAAACTTTTTTATGTCTCACTTGGTATAGGAAAGGTGGTTACCAAGTTTCTTATTAAAGTATTAAGGTCTGACATCAGGTGGAGTAGGGTCACCACGTTTGAGAAAAATTTTGGTGACGCTGCGGTTTTGAATATAAAAGAAATGGATAAGTTCATCTGTATTCTTACGAGTACAATATGAAGGAAAAAGTTTTATAATAATTGTATTATATTTTTAAATGTTTTTATATTTTTATACTCTAACATTTAAAAGCGTTATTAATAAGTGTCTATAAGAAATAAAGATTATAACACAATTGTATTAATTATGAATGACTAACCTAACCTAACCTAACCTAACCAAAACATTCTGGAATAAATTCTCTAAATGATATTGAAAACCGTATCAGAATCCATTGTGTACTTTAGAAGAACCGGTCAGACAGACGGACATAAAAAGCGACTTTGTTTTATATTATAACAAGCTGCGCCCTAGCGGTTTCACCCGCGTAAGTCTCGATCCCGTGGGAATATCGGGATAAAAAGTATCCTATGTGTTAATCCAGGTTATAAACTATCTGTTTGCCAAATTTAATCCAAATCCATTCAGCCGTTTTTGCGTGATTGAGTAACAAACACACAAACTTTCACATTTATAATATTAGTAGGATTACTAGCTTCCGCCCGCGGCTTCTCCCGCGTGGTATGTCAATAAAAAGTACCTTATGTCCTTCCCCAGGATGCTATCTATCTCCTTGCCAAATTTTGTCGAAATCCATTCTGTGGTTTAGGCGTGAAAAGGTAACATACAGACAGACAGAGTTACTTTCGAATCATTATTATTAAGTATGGATATGGATAGTTAGGATAAGGATATAGATAGATGGATTGTATAGTTTTTAATCAAATATCCTCATGGATGAACTTATAAAAAAAAAATAGGTCTCAAAAGATAATGTGGTGAGTTTTATTTGCGCATCCGTTAATAAGTAAAACATTTGGACAACTTTACGTAGTTATCTACACACAGGTAAATGCTGTTTCCATAAAATATAATGTACACGGGCACATCACTACATTACTTTGAATATTGATATCAAGCAACACCAAGCTTACTAGAAAGTCAACCGTTCCCATATTACACGTAATACTATGTATACTTTCAATAACCATGAAACATAAGTGCTCAGACCCAGTGCACTGCAAAATTATCACGCCATAAACCCACATAAGACTATGAGTTGTTTCACAGTATGTGCATGGTATAGTGTAGATAATATCTATAATATATATATTTTCCTTACTCTGATCACAATGGACCGTGGGAGCCATTGAAGAATTTTCAATATACTCGTTGATGCTTGGATGCCTGCGATGTCACTGGCTTGTGTTTTGTTTCCTTGTATTTATATTAAGATGGATTTTTGTTAGTGTTTTAAATTATAAATATTGTATCTAAGCTATGTGCTCCATATTTATGGGAACGAACTTCTTTTATGCGGCTTGTAAAATTTCAGAAAATGTAACGCTAAAATCGTTCATACTTGCGACTATCTTCTTCTAGTTCAAAGAGAAAGAAAGCTGGTGGAAAAAAAACATAAGAAAAGAGGAAAGTGATAACAGTGTCGTGAGATAAAATTTTACACATCGACCCGAATACACTGCATACTGCAGAGAGTGAGAAATGTGAATTTGGTCAAAATGTAAATCCAAGAAGGCAGATGCGAAAATTTTGTACGTGAGAAGGAACTCCGTTCCTGACGGGGGTCCCCCGGCCCCACACGTTTTTTTTTACCAAAGCATAGTCATGAAGTCATAGTTAAATTATGCAATTACAATTTTTAAATAGTTGAAAGATTCGACAATGTCTAAAAGAGAAAAAAAGGGCTTTGAATTCATACACAGCGTGTAAGATTTTCAAGAGCGGATATTCTTAACAAGTACCTATTATATGAAACTAGCTTCCGCCCGCGGCTTCGCCCGCGTGGTATGTCGATAAAAAGCCTATATCCTTTCTCACACTCTAGACTATCCGTGTACCAAATTCCATTTAAATCGGTTCAGTAGTTTTGGCGTGAAAGCGCGACAGACAGACAGAGTTTTTCGCATTTATAATATTAGTAAGGATAAGGATTAGCACGCAATTTAAATAATAAAGATACAAACAAGTCTCCAAAAGGACCTTTTTTTTCTCCCTCCAAACACATAGAACCTTGTTTTTCCTGAATGGTATTCATTCCCGTCACCACAGATATAACAATATATTCATTTGTGTGTTCGTTCAGGAGATTAATCAAAAAGTTGTCACAAACATTTTACGGGAGAAAAGGACATTCTTTTATCCATTGTCTTCGTAATTTTGGTGATAGCAACCCTGCAACTTAAATATTCCATTAGGGATGCGACGCTGAGGATAAATTATTCGTTCTAAGTGAGAATTAGGTGAATGCCATTCAGTGGTGATTAAACTTCCCTTTTTTAAAGTCGGATATTTGTCAAGATGAGATGCTTAATTGTATTTATGGATATTTATGAGTTTTCTTCTAGCTTGTAGGGAAATAACATGAAATTGCGACCAAAATAATTGGAGAAAAAGACCATTGGCAGAACAACGTGAATTCTTGTTTATAAACAAGCTACGAACATTTCTAGTGAATAAAGCCTACTACAATATTTCAGAGTTTTTAGCAGAAAAGGAAAATGCATTTGTGTAATTGTTTTGTTATGAATATGCCTATCTATGTTGGAATGAAGAAAAATGTTTGATTTAATGCCTGTAATCTTTCTATTTTTGTATTTGTTGTTGGTCTTGTACCTTTCGCAAGTGGTAAAATGTGGCTGAACTTGTTTAATTATATTTTTTTTACACCATGTACTGTACCCATATTTGCGAAATAAAAATATCTTATCTTATCTTATCTTATAAAACAAATAATTATTTCCATTTCTTTCATTTTCAGTATCACAACTTAAATTTCTCAATATTAATGATACAAATTCACCTCGTCAACAAAAACCTAGAATTCTCTAAAATAAAGCATTAAACAGCAAAGCTCACTAAACCGGTTACCCAAAACGGAAAATAGTACGTTAGAAACCCATTAAGAAGTAACCACAAGCATCTCGTATGCTGAGGGGGGGAATCACAGGATAATGTCATTCGAGTTCGGTTTCAATACACCTGCCGCGTTAAGGTTTCATTTGTCGATCGTTATTTTGTGAATACTCGACATAATGTCATGCGAAATGGCTGTGACATTTTAGTGTAGGGTTCAGTTTGGAATGTCAAAATGTGTTTAAGGATTAAAAGGAAATATTTTTGTTATGTGCTAATGATAGGACAAGGATGTCTGTCTACACTGTCTGTTTTTTTGTTTATGGATTGTAGGAAAACACATTTATTTAGCACAGACTAAAAAGGACACAAAATAATATACGGCAGATAACAAAACAAAATAAAATAAAGTTATGTGGCCACTGAAACTTGTTTACTTATTTATTTAGATTACTAACCAACGTTTGTAAATCCACGCTACAGACATTACAGGAAGCAACAGAAAATAACAAACAATCTGTTGTAACTAGTTTGAATGTCATAATTCGGCAGGCCAGGGTTTGTCATTATTTTGATCGCGTAAGACCCCTCTCTCTTCCTAGCTATGTATCCCACATGGTGGTGGAGTCAGCCTTCAGAGTCTTTCTCTTCCACTTTGCTCTATCCTCGACATCATCTTCGGATAGCTGACACTCTTTCATGTGCTTTAGCACTATAGCCTTCCGTCTTGTTTTATCGCTTAGGACCGAAAGACCAAAAAGTTTGGAACAGAAGGACCACATTCTATCGAGTGCCACCATTATACCGCACCACTAACATATGCAGAGGGGCGACGGTTAGAAACTTCGCTACTATTTATAAGATACGTTTTATCGTCATTTATAATTCAGCAGGACATTTGTACGGTACGCGTTTTGAACTGTTTTGAACCGTCAAACTTTGACGAGACGTTCAAGTTTTAATTGAAATGGTTCCGTGAACGGTTTTGTAATTTAATTTGATGGGGTATATTGGTATTTGAATAAGTTGCCACAGTGGGGTGATTTTTGAATATTTTAATTCAGATTTAATTTCATAATTCCACGTTTAAACTTTGCCATAGTAACCGATTATGATATTAATTTTTTTGGTCTCTTTGTCAGTCCATAATATAAAATTTTAAGTATAAATTTGAGCAATAAAAAATAGTTTGTAATATTACCAAATACAAGAAGATATCACATTGCCTGAAACACCGCGTGAACTCATAGAATATTTACCAATTTAATATGAAAAAAAAAAAAGTTCATTGACCTACTTCCCTTTGAAGGACGTTCACATTCACTACTGGCCTTTCCTTACACCCATCATAAAAGCCCATAGACACAATCTGCCCTCGGTCAGTCCTCTTGAAAAAACGGTCTGAAAAACATGTCTTCAGAATGTCGAACAAAAACACAATCTACAAGCGCACATAATAAATACGTGTGAACCCGCTCCACCTGGCTCGTAGCCAACTGAAACTCCTGAAAATTTCAGCGCTCAGCCGAAGGAAACCTTAAACTTTTATAGTGACCTAGAACAAGTTTCAGCTTGTCTTATTTTGAAAGGCTGGATGATATGAATAAATTATTCGGAGGAAGGTGTGTTCAGTTTTATGTGCAGTGGGTTTATTATCTTGTGTTAAGTGACACGTCTTTTTTACAAAAAGAAAAATGCCTAAGGAAGGGGAAGTAGAGAAGTATTCAGATCCCTAACGACTTGACTTACCACACACGAGTAGTAAGTGCTTCAGTGGGCCCAGCACAAACACGCGAAGTAAACATAACATAAGTTCCATCCATTTTTGCATCGCGACAAAAGCGTCCCTTAGCATTTTGGTTTAGCACATTTAGTATACAAAAAATCAATCTGCCTAGCCTTTTCCCAACTATGTTGGGGTCGGCTTCCAGTCTAACCGGATGCAGCTGAATACCAGTATTTTACATGAAGCGACTGCCTATCTGACCTTCACAACCCAGTAACTGGGTAATACGATACCCCTTGGTTAGACTGGTTGTCAGACTTTCAGGCTTCTGACGACTCGTAACGACTGTCAAAGATCCACGTATGACAGCACAGCACATTTAGTATACATAATACGAATAAATTCTGAAACTTAATAAATATTATGAGCGAAACGAGTGTCTTGGATGGAACCTTCCTGCGTACCGATGTACTTCCCAAGTGTTTTCTCAGAAGTTTTGGGACATAACTAAAAGTATTATAATAGAGTATTCTGGCTACTTGTGATTTAGTTTAAATCACTTAACGATAAAATTAATTTGATACGTGACAAATAAAGAAATAGATACAAATAATCAGGTTTCATTGCCCACATAAACTCACACAACATGCATTCAGGTACAAAGACCCTATTAAAAACGTAACAAAGGAATATTAACTCGCACACAAACAGTGCAATAGTATCCAGAACGTTTTACAAAACGAAAGTCACCCACAGTGTTCAGTTCTTGACATTTCCAATACTATTTTAAATAGCCACTTTTTCTCAAAGTCGATAAACCCAGAACTGTTGCAACTGGTCTGAAGAACGAACTCGCTTGCACGAGTGTGCATTTCTGGATATCTGCCAACATTACAGGGGCTTTAAAGAAGTCCAAGTTAACTTGCCGAGATATAACTTGTGAATTTTGTTTCGTATTTATTTTGTTTTCTGCTTTTGTAATGGTTGTTTGGGCGCAAACGGTGTGGTTTTCGGTTTAGTTTTGGGAGACGCTTGTGAGCGCTTAAAGCTCTTGCGAATTGCGGATATTTTGTGAATATCTGTGACGAATCAGAAAAATAGTTAATTGATTCAGGCGTGACTTTGCGGAAATCCATTATAAAATACAATAGACGTAGATATATTTAGTAACCAATTCCGCTTGACTATTCTTCAAGAGTCCTAAAAAACCCTGTAAGAAATCGACACGTGTTTCACCTCTCAACGAGGCATCCTCAGGATGACGTAGTACTTTGCGTCCAGCGCTCGGTGTGGTAACACGCCGCGTTCTGGTTTGCAATTGGTCAATCGTCATCCTGAGGATGCCTCGTTGAGAGGTGAAACACGTGTCGATTTCTTACAGGGTTTTTTAGGACTCTTGAAGAATAGTCAAGCGGAATTGGTTACTAAATATATCTACGTCTATTGTATTTTGAATCAGAAAAATTAAGCAAAAGGACCACGTTTATGATTTTAAGGCTATCTTTAAGTGTTTATTTATGTTAAGTAACTGGATACAATAAATGAAGAGCAGTGGTGGCCCAGTGGCCGCGACTTCGGTTCAAACCCAGGCAGGCGCTTTACTTAGTGAAAATTATTTGATCACCACTGCTCTCAAAACGGTGAAGGAAAACATCGTGGGGAAACCGGTATGTCGTTGCTTTTTGAAAACTAAGGAACACAAAAGTTTACCTGCAGCAGTGGACGGTTTGTGTCGAATGTGTCAATGTTAAAAGCTATTTTATATTTTTTTATATCAATGTAATCACCTAACAAAGCGACACCTATTCAAACAATAATAGCAGTAATCGTAGCCATGTGAAGTCAAACGTTAGCCCGTATATCTCGCACACAATGGACGTTGTGAATCTTGTCCGACACGATGGTTGGCTATCAGCCAACTCGAACAATTATCGCGTCGTCAATGATTTTACTAATTGGATTGGTAATACTTGAAGTTTTAGTGTACAATATCTGTTAAAGACTGAAGCAGTCAGTCTCAAAAAGATACTCAATACTCAATTCTTTATTGCATTCCATATGTGTTACATAGATGGTATAAAAGCAATAGATCAATATAGATCCAGTCGGGCACAGCAAAATTAGAAGGTATTAGATATATTAATTATAGGTATACATCGACAAGAATTCAATTAAGAGGAGCTCGTGGCTAAGTAATAACAGCCGTTCAGGTCGATCCATCAGGTTAAGCTACGCTTGCCGGGGTTGGTCCGTGGACGGGTGACCATTTTCACATATACACTAAGGTCAGACAGTATTCAATTAGGTATCGGTTACAAAATTGATGAATCAACATCACCAGGAAATATCTAACCAACAAACTGTGAACTGATGGACAGGTCCACTCAAATCTGTGTGGTTCTTTCCTCAAAAGACCATTTCAGACTTTAATCTACATGGTCCTCATATGGGCTGACCAAGATTATGTCTGGACATTAAAAGAGACTGTGACCTCTGAGTTTGTTTCGGCCTTTCTTCTAAGAGTAGTCAGATAGCGCCGACCACATCTAGCTTAATTAGAAACAAAAATTATATGACGTGTAAAAGTGATTCCAATATCCTATTTACAGAATAAACAATTTAATTTCATTTCATTTCATTTCACTACTTATCTTTTAATATGTAGATTTTGTTGTAGCAGTATGTTGATACATCAGTTATTATGCAGGCCGAAAATTGTATTTTTAATTGTCCGTCCGACTGTCTGCCTGTCTGTCCGCCGCTTAGATCAGAGACTCTTAGTTCCTAGAAAGCAAGTCCTTAATCCCTGAGTTCCATTTCAATCAACTGGTTCTCGTAATAAGCAGTTTCAATATCCAAAGTTCTTCAAAGGCCAGAAACAAATAGGTTGGCTTCTCAAAATCCCATCTTTAATTACAGCGAAATCAGGTGGCAGGTAAATTAACCGCCCCCACCTGGGCCCCGCTGATAACACCTCGATATTTTATGCGTTTCCTGCTCTAAAGAAAATGGAAGGAACTTTTATTTGCATAAGACTTTTATGAAATAAAATAGTTGTATAATACTCGTGTGAACTATTCACACGTGGATTGTACAGTACAACTGTTTTCTTAATGTCCCTGGGGAATCATCGCATTTCCAAATACAAACGAATGCTAATTTCCATGTCCATCAATCATTAGATTTATTGTGTATAATAATTTGAATTCCGAACGAAGTATTTTATTGTTGTTTTGTTTTAATTTCCGTGTGAACTATATAGAGCTGTAAAACTATTTTCCTTCCCATTTTTTAAATAAACTACATTAAGTTAAAAGGGCATTAACAGCTCTATATACTTCCAAGTCGATTGAGAGCGTCCGGTCTGCACCAAGTGCAAAGGGCAACTGATAGAAATCCGACGACTGACGAAACACGAAGTTTGCCGAGGGACATTAAGTATAAAGTTGTACTGTACCTATCTAAAAGCTTAGTATTTGTCAATTACACTATACCTTGCGTGTAGTCATGCTAAAATAATGCTTGAGTAGTGAAACTGTCAGTGGGTAAATAGAATTTGATCCAATTTACTACAACTCTCTCTTTGTTACTCAATATAATGACAAGCACTACATAGTTCGTGCATCAATCTGCCTAGCCTTTCCCAACTATATTGGGGTCGGCTTCCAGTCTAACCGAATGCAGATGAATACCAGTATTTTACATGAAGCGATTGCTGACCTCCACAACCCAGTAACTGGGTAATACAATACCCCTTGGTAAGACTGGTTGTCAGACTTCAAAGACGGGCCTCAGACGACCCGTAACGACTGTCAAAGATCCACGAATGGCAGCCGGGACCAACGGCTTAACGTGCTTTTCGAGACACGGAGGAGTCTCGGTATGTAAAGATTGTCACCCATCCACGGACCAAACCCGGCAAGCTTAGCTTAACCTGATAGATCGACCCGTGCGGCTGTTATTAGTTAGCCACGAACTCCTCCATAACATAAGTTCATGTATCTGGGACGTAATAAGACAGTGTTTAACTGAACCATTTTACCAGACAGATTTTAACCAATTTAGTTGTTTAGTCGTTATGGAAGGTGATTAGGTGTTTAAGTACCTGTTAGCTAATAAGTGTGTTGTGTGTCATCGAGGTCAGCCTTCATTAGATAATGTCTGAATAATGTTGGTGTAAATAGCACTGCGAAGTAGCCAACGCGCGCGCGCGTGCGCTACTTATTTGCTATTCAAAATCCAAACCAAAATATTTTATTTCACATACATTGGCACTTATGAAACGTCAGAAGCTAGGTGCACGGTTCCAATTGGTCGTTTCCTATGGAGAAGAGCCAGCAAGAAACTCCACGGTTACTCTCTTAAAGAAAATAATAATTGGCTTTTACAATATTTTCGAATTACAGTGTTAATAGTTATGGGAGGACAGTGTAAGCCTTTCAAAAAGTTTCAGGTAGGTTAGGCTAAGCCTACAACGTTCTCACATTCACAAGGTAGAAAAGAATTTATATAAAAGATAAATAAGACCTAAAAATAAAAAACCTATTTAAACCAAATGACATGATTGCCATTACAACTGCAACAAATCTGATTAATTATCATGTCCACTAATAAAGAGTTGAAATTAAATAGGTAATAGGTATGTATAATGACAATTCTTGATGGCTATTCTTGATTGGCTAGATGAGCATAAGTTCATCTCATCAAGAATGGTAATCACTAATTTGTTTTAAAAAAACGGCCAGGTGCGAGTCGGACTCAGATACAAAAGGTTCAATACCGTATTAAGATCGAGCAAAAAACGCCGAAAAAAATACGCTTCTTATACTTATTGGGGATATTTTTTATTATTTGTTCTTATAGCACCAATAGAAATACACAATCTGTGAATATTTCAACTGTCTACCTATAAGGGTTCTTGAGATACAGCCCGCTGACAGACAGACGGACGGACGGACAGCGGAAGCTTGGTAATAGGGTTCTATTTGGCACCCTGCAGGCACGGAACTCTAAAAATCGATAGTAATTAAGTTTTGAAAAAAAAAAAACAGATGCCGGGTTAAAAAAAAATACGATGAATGAAAGAAATATGGGTTTTATTTATTAAGTAGATAATAAATACCCCAATTATGTTATATTACCTGATTTATTCCAATTAAAAAGCCAAAACTAAATAAACTTCCCTATCTCTTCCAGCATTCCAACATCTATTTACTCAGCGGTTACCCAATTGGTAAGAATTGTTAATTTTAAATTCAGTCGGAAGCGCCTCCTCGAAGAAACTCAATTACCGCTGAGCCTACGAAAATAAACACCGATCCAGGTATTTATAATGATACCAGCGCCATCTTATAAAGCGCTTTTGTTATGAAGAAAGCTTTTTAGTTAGTATTCAATGTTTCACTCGGTAAGAAAATGAGTTTTAATTTTTTGCGAAGGATTAAAATCTGGAGAAGATGGACGGATTCTCACAAAAATCTACTTAATATTACAAATTCAAACCTACTCCTTTTTTAAATCTGTTGCTTAGCTCACTCAGGCGGGTAGCACACCTCCACTGTGAAACCGCAGCAGTTCAATTGAACTGACTCGCATCATGTTCCGCTACTCGCATCCGATTCGATTAGCGGAAAATGAGTGCGAGTCAGTTGAATTGAACTACTGAGTTAGTGAGGTGTGCTACCGGCGTCTATTTTTTTTTTTCCCAATCTACGAAAGTAAAATATTTTACCTAAATGAAGAAACCCAAAATCATAATTTTCGTTATCTACAATAACAATTTTATGGTGATTGCTGCATCTTTACAGGCCAGTCGTATTTTTATTATTCGACAATAAAATTATGGGTGAACGAACTGAATTGCACCCTACGTAGGCCGGATATAAAAAATATCAAGTACTTTGCAAATAAAAGTAAATCTTCGAAGCCCTTCAATGTAATGTAATGAAGACCGAATGTTTGGACCTTTACATTTGAATGTATAAAACTTATGTATAAACCGTTTCAAAACACTATAATCATGAAAATATTCATTTATTGTCTTTGCTGTCTCCACATTGTAGTAATTAATCGAGGTAGTCCACTCTTTGCACTGATTTCAACAGCACTTCTCTGAACCGCACTTGAGTACTTCCACTAACAGCACTGAAACAAAATTTTGATAAGTGCGGTTCGGTGGAACAGTTTATTTATATTATTTTCAGTCTCCGAACGGCACCTGTGTACAGTTTGTAATGATGGGACACATGTATTCTTTGTCCAGGACATTACCAACTATCTATAACAATATCGATACGACAAATACGTGTCGAGCCACGCACACTAAAGGGCTCCGTTATCGTAAGTAATGCGGTTGAATGTTAAATTAAGCCTTCCTTCTCGGTGTCTCGTCTAGACGAGAATAGAACATGCCATGGTAAACAGATTAGCCATGCAGCAAGATTGGCGGCCGGTGTGACTGCCCAGAGTACACCGGACGTACTGAAGTGACGTCACGTCTGGTTGATGTAATGGTTTTTCTTTAAAGGGACGAAAAGTATACATTACCTTGTGTCGGTAGTCGGTACTTTTATACGTACAAGCGGCCCGGCTTACCCTAATAAAAAATAAAACAGCACCTAGCAAGTAGTGAATGCTAAATCCTAGGCCCGCAACTGCTGTTACCTACATATCTAACATAATTGTATCATCGTCTTATATATAATATTGTAGACCTGATACTCTTAACGCAATTTCAATGGAATTGATAGTAAATTATAGTTTTTTTTTTTGTGGGGTTTGGTTCAGATATTCCCATTCCCAAAACATCGTCATAGATTTCAAATATAGCAAAGATAATGAAAGTTTCTGTCTTCGGGGAACATATCAACGTAAAACTCGACACCCTAGCGATAGGACAATACAAAAATGAACTCGAAAGACTCAAAACTCTATTATCTAAACTGGAACATACCACAGAATTTTCCTTCCGAAGTTGACCTACTGACACAGGAGCTTCATAAATCCATCTCTAATGGAATCCCGGGCTCCCGAGATTGTTTCCTATAATAACTCCTTGGCTTCCACGATAAAGGTGGTCTTTGTAATTATGAGCTTGAGCTCAAATCCGATTTAGAATTCTGTTGGAAGATGAATATTTAAAGGCATTTTATTATGTTGCTTTATATCAGATTTAGGTAAAATTTTGGTCTTAAATGTAAATCGCAAAGCATAGATGTATTCATCTTTTGATACTAGCAATTAGAGGACTGATTAGGTAATTCTGTGAAAAACAGAGGTATTCCACTTAAAGCACTCATTTGAAAAGCATAGAGGAGCACTTCTACTAACCGCACTAATAACAAAATAGTTCAAAATGAGGATGTAGAAAAGTATGAGGCCCCGAACAAGAAATTCAAGGGGACTTGGAATAATACCGGAGAATTTGAATATTAAATTCAAAAGACTATAGGCAATATTTGATAATATAGGATTTGAATAGAAATATGTGTGTTCACATCTGACTAACTCTTTAGGAATAACAGGCGTCATGTTATGTATTATTTGTGGTGATCTTTGTTCTAATTCTAGAAATTCTTTATTCAGAGGATTCATCTATTTTGTTTCCGATAAAATTACGTCATATTTTAATACTATTACTTTCTCATTCTTATTGTCTATCTGCTCCACTAAAATCTTTCTACGCCTGCTAATACATGCACCACTTCTTCCTTCAGAATAAAATTCCAATATCATCTAAGTCTACTGCAGCTTGTTGACAGTAATAACTCTGGACTTCTATGATAAAGGTGTATGTTGTAATTGGGTTGCCAGCGTAAATTCAGATAGTAATATTCCTAGTTTCAGATTATTCAGATTTACTTTAACAGTGGTTGAGGAGTTAATAATATAGATGTCTATATACAGCTTAATACAAGTGCAAGTTGTTTATAAGTTTGACAGAGGCCAAAGGATCTTATTGTTTCACTCTGGTTAATCCATTTCTTTATAATGTATTCTGTAGTTCATTGCTGCATACTATAATGTCGAATCAATAAGCATTTCAACACTTATTTTGACACAATATTTAGGATGAAAAAAAGAAAGAAAAATTGTTTATTCTGCACAAAATAGAAAAAGACAAAATAAGAAATGATACAAAAGTAGCCAAAAGCCTCGTATGAGGACGATGAAGACCGATATTAGGAGGACCACAAATGTATGACACTTATTTTAGAAATCAAAATCTCGCTCAAGTAGACAAAATTAAACAAAACCCCAAAACTACATAATTTTCTAACCTGGTAACATCTACAACGATCGTTCCACTCAGTTTTGTCGCGGCCATCTTGGATGATGAATGTCCAATACCGGTGGTGTCGCAATTCAATTAATAGCTAAAGTTTGACACTTTGATAAACAAGCTGCCTCAGCGAACTGATATTTATTTTCGGTATATAGTTGTAGATGAAATTAGTAAAATATTGTGCGGGTAGAATATGAATAATTAATCAATCACAATTTTGTACAACTTTGGTTTCAGTGATTTCGGTTTTATTAGAAACATTTTCAATGATTTTACCATTGTGGATGTTATTAATTGTTATTTGAGTTTGCTTACTCGTAGTTCCTGAGTTATAAATGGAAGGAAAGTTGAAATTGGTTTAGTTCAATAGAATTCTTGGAATCCAAAACTGATTAAACTCTGTATTTCAGATTACGCTATCAAGAACATTACAGAGAAGGGTATTGCAACTGAAAAGAAGTACGTAAAACAAGAAGCAGGACAATGGAAAATTCAAAACAGTGAAGAGATGAAAAAGAGATTCTTTTTTGAATGACAAGACAATTTATAATTGAAAAGGATTATTTAAAACTGATAATCTGTTAAGTTTTGAAAGATGATAAATGGTTCAGGGAAGTGAATTCTGATATTCTGCTACAAGATGTGTATGGAAGAAAAAGACGTGTTGCATTGACCCTAAATTAATTAAGATAATATGGTCAGGAGCATGATGAGAAGAGCTCGTGGCTAAGTAATAACAGCCGCCCGGGCCGATCCATCAAGTTAAGCTACGCTTGCCGGGATTGCTCCGTGGATGGGTGACCATCTTTACAAACTGAGACTCCTCCGTGCCTCGGAAAGCACGTTAAGCCGTTAGTCCCGGCTGTCATTTGTATATCATTGACAGTTGTTACGGGTCGTCATAAGCCCGAAAGTCTGGCAACCAGTCTTGCCAAGGAGTATCATAGTACGCAGTTACAGGGTTGTGGAGTTCAGATAGGCAGTCGCTCCATGTAAAATACTGGTATTAAGCTGCATCCGGTTAGACTGGAAGCCGACCCCAACAATCTTCGGAAAATGGCTAGGCAGATGATGATGGTCAGGAGCATGATGAAACAGTTATATAAAGAATAAGTGTATCAAAACTTACACTTATATGCAAACAACCAACTAAGCCATAATCCTTACATACTCCATTATTACCAATGATACCGCAAATACAAAACCTAACACGCTCTAATTACCTAACAACAATACAAAATTAGAACAACGCAAGCCCATATTCATATCCATAATTATTGGAATCCGACACCACAAATACATCATAGGAAACCGCCGTACAAGCATAAAATCATTAAAATCCTATACTGGACACTCATTATGGAACATATCCTATAGCTGAACTCCATAAGATTGTAAGTAAATGGCTTTTGTATGCACTTAAGTCGTTTTAAAATGGTCCGTCGCCACACCGGTAGCAAGGCGATTCAAGTTTATTAGTTGTGTCTATAAAAGGGGCAGGGGTCGTAAACTCGCTTCGGGAGGGGTATGCAACATTGTTTTTAATACTTTCCGATAGGGCTTAAGTTTTGAGCGGCAGCGGGTATGAATAGATGATAAATTAGAAAGAAAAAAAATGTTGAAGATCGTAGTAGTAGGTGGTGTTCTGTAGTTTCTGGTAAATGCCAACCCCCATGGAAAAAAGGGGTGAGTTTTTGTATCCGTATGTCGTTTTAACTGTCAACTTAGCTTCGGAGGGATAAATATGTGATTTATTTTACATGTTTAACCTTTTGGAGAAGTAGAGCATGAAAATAATAAGCTAATATATTTGTTAAGTATTTTAACCTTCTATCCGTTGTAAATACCAAATAAGCGTCTTATGAATTTGATCGCATGACATTGGATAACACAAAAAAATCCTTCACTTAACGATGCCACTAGCGACTTTCAGTATCGATAGGAATATAATATAGGTATCTGCAGTGCGTTATAAACTTAACTCTTTTTTGTATGATGTGACCCCACAGACAAAAAGTATAAAAGGTTTTGTCATCGTTTTAAGTATATGAATGCTGTAAACTTCCATAAATAAATATAGCATACCAGTCCTTTGCAATACTAGAGAAAAATATTTCCACCCTCTCCTTTTCGTTTTCATTGTACCTACTGGCGTAAACTGCTAGATGCAATCACTAAATAGCGTTTTGCAACACAGGAAGTAATTCCAAACTTTGTCGTCGCCACAATCTTATCACTTACACCACATATATCCCAACTCCTATTACAACATCTGGCGTGCACTTTGCAATTAATTTTAGACTTTGTTGCATCGCAATAAAAGCTATAACAACTGTAACAACAACTTTGTATGGCATTAACGTGTCACATCCGTTGGTTCGTTCATTGTATGTTTTTTTAATAAGACATTGATTTTCTGTAGGAACTTACTGTTAACTGAGCTGTTCTGATAGGAAATGTAGCAACTGGCGTGTTTGATTTAATCTATCAAACTAATTATTGTTTTTAAATTAAAAGAATTAAGAAGAAAATGGAACATTCTTAAATCGATTAAGAAGTAGATTAAGGAGGTGTCAAAATCCAGTTTAATCAAGACATGTATAACTTCAACAATGCAAGAGTAAGTTATTATCAATAACTAGTCACACTTTTCACCATTTGTAATAAATACGGAAGGGGAAGTGGTTACCCGACCCATGGACACCTGCAACACAATGGAGATGGCGAGGTGCCAATACTTTGCCGAACTTGGAAACATAACATTATCACATTTTTCTTCAATTTCACAAAAAATCTTACTATGAATGATCTAGGATCACAAAACTAAGAGTATAAGTGGGACAGGTCCATACATAATCTGCCGTATGTCTAATGATAAATGGGCTAAAAGAACCACCTATTGGGTCCCGTAAAAGCACGACGACATCGCAGCAGGCCAAAGAGTAATTCGTCAACTCGTCCCAATGCTTACGACCCATTTCCGACGACTTGCAGAAAATCAAAAGAACGTCCTAAATGGGCCGTAGGCATGTAGGACGAGTTGACGAATTACTCAGGCCAAGGCGAAGATGACGGGACGAGCTTGACTTCTACCGAATGGCCTAGCAAAAGAAAGAATTATGTATGAAAAGGGAGAGGGGTTTATTGTCCTGCATTCGGACAATACCGTCCAGTTACATAAGATAAGATCTAGGATGCAAAAATGGTAATTATAGACGAGAGAAGGGAAGCTGTGAGTGTTGTCACCGACACCTAATGGACACCTGCAACACAATGGTGGCGGAAACGGCGACGTTGACCGAGCTTGGAACAAAAAGGTAGTCATGAATGAAAAAAGAATGTCATGCCATGATCTTGAATGCAGAACTGCTACTTGGCGACAGTAAGTATACATAGAATGCTACAAGGATCTTTTGGCACCTGACTGACATTGACAGGGGGGCGTTGTTGGTAAACATTTTGTGAAATTCTCACAGAAATTGTATTGACAAAACAACATGGCGACATTAGTTCCAATTTTAGCCACGCGCCAAAAGAAAAATATTTTAAATATCACCTCTTTTACAAAAGCAAAGAACCACCACTATACGAGTCTCCTTTTAAATAAAGCAATTCCACGCAAGCTCTTCACTGAAATCATTCACGTACGTCCCAGCTGAATGTTTGTCACTAAGGTCTGCTGTAATCTCCGCCGGATTAAGAGGGGGTGAGTGCAGCCGCGTTTTAAACCCTCCTTGAATAATTAACTGCGAAAATGTAAATCTTAATGTTTGAGGTTTCTGTACGTTTTTGAGAGAATTTCGTGAAATTCGCCAGATGACGGGATTTTTGTTTTATCGGGGGAGTGAAAGGTTCTGTGTTAAAATATGTGTTCATTGAACGTTGTAAAGTGAAACAGATTTAATCTACAATCTAAGTTGAAGACCAATACGAAATGTTGTTTCTTGCTGTTAAAATTTTAATTTAGAAGTGACTGGATTTACTTATTTGAACATATTGTTCATGATTGAATTAATTACTGGGATTGCCAAAAAACTTAGTAATTTTACTCCTATGTTTATAAATAAAAATAAACGTATACGGTCGGGGACCCGAAGATTCTTAAACGATAATCGCACACACATACACTCGTATATAATAGAAAGAGAGAGAGATAGAAAGTCGCATAGAGGGGGCATGCTTTTTTCTTACATGACGATTTCTACCAGCCAACACCTACCGCACGCCGCGTTAAAAAACTTATTCCATTATGGTCATAGTAAATGGATGACCCATAAGAAGTAACTACAGACACACCTAAAACATCATTACAGAATAACACAAGCGCAACATCCAAAAAATATATACAAATTCTCTTTGTAGAAAGCACTATGAAACATAACTCAGCGAAAACGTAGCTCTCGCGAATATCACTGCAGTAATTCGGGAAATATATCACCAAAAACAAAAGCAGAACGAAATATGTTAATACACCGCACAGTACATACAATACATTATGATGTAGTACATGTTAGTTAAAAGCATTAAAACATTTAGAGACAAATGTAGCAACGAGACAACAAAGACAGCTTCAAGACAATGAATGATTGCGGCTTGCGTTTAAATGTGACGATTTTTAGTTTTGTCGGAGTCGTGACGTAAGGATTATTGAGTGGATGTATGGAAATGTGTGAAAGGATTGGGATTATTGATTGAGAGTGCATGAGAAAGCCCTTTGTTACCTATGGTAACGTCTGAAGTGTTGACTCTGTATGGAGTATCAAACAGTCCATCATAGTAAGTAGCTAGAAAGATTTAACTTCGTTATGGATGACATAAGTATTTCTAGGGTTATATTGCCTGCATGCGTAGCATGACCATCGTAGAAACGGATTTTGTCGACGGAAGAATAGACAAAATGACAGATAGTGATTGTTAACTGTCATTTTTTTCTATTCTTCCGTCGATAAAACTCGTTTCTACGATGGTCATGCTACGCGTGCTGGTAAGTCTTTCAGCGTTCTTTATGATAGTTAGCAAGAAAAGATCGAAAGATTTTTTCTTTGAAAAAAAATTAAATGAATGAATTGATTGTGGAAATTGTTGTAGTTGAAATTTTTGTTGTTGTTATTGTTAGTTCTATTTTCGATTCAAAAATCGTTCGAATTTACATCACGGTACGTTAGCGCTAGGGCCTCTGATCTTGTCATACCCGAAAGTCTTTTTAAAAAAAATCTGGAAGCCGAACTGTGTGTTGCTAATTGGGTTGTCTATCTAGCGCACAAACTACACTGCAGTATGATTACCTATTATATATTAATGAAAATCGTATCGCATCCGTCCCAGCGACCAAAACCGCATTACATCCCCGCACTTGGTGTTAGTTAGTGAATCACGTCACTGTAACGGCCAATTGTGGGCAAATTGTGTCCGACTCATAAATAAAGCGCTGACTAAACTGTCCCGCTAATATCCAGCGCTGTATTCCGCTGTAAATAGCCGCTGTTTATCCGCAGTTAATCATGTGTTTGTGACATATGCTGTGATATTTGTATTCATTAATATTTACTGACATTTTTTTCATCATGTGGTTGACTTAAATGTTGTTAAAAACATTCAATCAGATTTCATAATCTCGTAAACGTCGATATCAATAGCTACAATGAATCCAGTAATAGCATTTTGAGGGTTTTCTCGAGCACCCTCAGCAAGCCCCATATTTGTGCACTGTATTTCTGTTCACCTAAGATAGAACAAAAAATGACGAAAGTCTGTTATTTTTTAAGACTATGGGTTACTGTTACTATTCATTATTTTTTTGGTATACGGGTATTTTGCCTGCATTAAAAGACTATTTATTTATTTTATTTTATTTAATGAAAGAAAAAGCAACTTACATAAAATGACGACTAAAATCCGCCACTTTGATTTTATAATAAAAACAAAACCTAGCATATAACTATCGGTTGACCTAGACGAGTGTATGGTTGCATGTATTAAAATCCATCCAGCCAGCCAGCATATCTATACTAATATTATAAAAAGGAAAGATTTGATTGTTTGTTTGTTTGTTTGCATTGAATAGGCTCCGAAACTACCGAACCGATTTGAAAAATTCTTTCACTGTTGGGAAGCTATCCCTGCACTATCCCTGGCTGACATAGGATATATTATATTTTCAAAAAAAAATAGGGCTCCTTACTAAAACTCCAATAATGTAACCCAAGATGTAAAAAAAATACCTAAAATAGCCGTAGATAAGTACTTAGTGCTACCCGTGCGAAGCCGGGGCGAGCAGCTAGTTATACATAAGCAGTGATGTATGTTTGAATATTCAGACCACTCTTACAAATATGTTGCCGTGGAATATGTATGTATCTCACCTTTCTTATCAATTACCTCAGCACAATCAAACAAGACCATCATGGATCCATTTGATAACATAGCCCTAAACTATCAAGAAAGTGCTACATTAAACTCTTCGTCTTCAATATTGTTTAATGGAAGCACAAGACGTAACGGAATGTATGCTTTTAATGTGATAACGATCACTCAACGGGTCTTTAAGTAATTGTTGGCTGTTGCATGTTGGTGTATGTAAGTGGCTTGGTAGGTGAATAGTAATTTGTTATATGTTGAGTGAGATAATTTTATTTTATTTGGGAAGACAAACAATTGTACATTGTATATTAAATCTAGATACAGAGTATGCTATAAGTAAATGTACAATCCACTACGTTTCCACATGTTACTATTATAAAAGGGCATGTATTTAATGCGGCAACTAAGTAAAATGAATATAGGTTTAAAAAAAAAATAGAGTGGGTACCATATATAATGGGTTGGCAGCTAATAAGGAGTATCGTAATAAGTAATAGGTAGCATATTAATATATCAGTAATAAGCCTCGTTTTAATTTAAACTAGCATCAGTTTTTCTTTTGGGAACAGAATTAATATCTAAGCGGAAACTTAATGGCGAAAATAAAATAGAAAATGGGCATTCATAAATAATATATTATTATTGTATTATTAGGGCAGGTTTAGATTTTCTATATAATCTAGTCGTTTCTGGCACTCGCCGGCCGCTACCGCGCCACCGCTCGCTTCGCTCGCTCGGCTCGTGCGTAGGAAGTCACAGTTTTAACCTAACCATTAAAAAAATAATAATAACCTACTCTAACTAGACTGATAATATATTATCTTTGCCACCCTACTAACATTATTAGTCGCCAAGTCATTATTTATAGCTCCTCGCCTGATATTTTATTTGACTGGTATAGTTTATTTGCTACCTAAACGCAGCTGCTAGTTTTTAGTTTTTATAACACCTTTAATTTTGAACCTTACATAATATAATAGTCGCGAAAATATTTAATCGCTGGCAAGTTATTTTATTTGTTGCAAACATTTAGTCGACTTTTAAGTTATTAGTCACTCGGAAAATAATAAGCTTTATAAAAGATACAGTTTTGGAAAATTAAATAAAATCAATATACATATAACAACAATACAATTATTTCGCAATCTTAAAACCAAAAAGTTAATACATACTAAAATACTACATAATAATTAAAGTAATTATATACATAATAAATATAAAGATAAGTTGAAAAAACCTTGATGAAACATTGATAAACAAAAAAAAATATGCACTTAACTAAATTATGTCGATATCAATCAAATCCATTTGGATTCAGATCACACATTTACTCTCAGAAATTCAATGGATGTCACTTAAAGATTAGTAACGTACTTACGACAAAAACTGTATACCAAGTCTACTGTTGATTGGCCTTTAGAAAGCCAAATAATAATTAAAAAAAAAAAAACTATTGTGTCTCGTAAGTGACAGTAACCTCCAACAGTTGGAGGTTTAATAAATAAGGCAGCTCCTTGTCTGTTTACACGACGATCGACATCACTATCCAACGTGTGAAGCTCCTACTGGTCTACCTTACAACTAACATACGATTTAACAGGGCTCAAAAACCAATGCAAATCACCCGTAAAACCGACTTGTGACGTCCAAGTCAAAGGGGCGCATCACTAAACGCCTTAAAGCGCTCCAGCTCCGGGACACATGGCACCTCTATCTCGGGATATTTGTGTATCGTGGGAACCCGATCCCGGATGAGCTAATTATCGATGGGTTATTAGCGGCCCCTAATTGACGGCTAGAGGAATTTGAGAGGATACTCTAACAAACACTTTTGGAGTTGTTTAAATAGATGGGTCGGTTGAAAGCGTTGATGAGAGGCAATTATATGTATAATTCAATATTTATGGTTCTGAAGTGAATAAAACTATAACCTCTGATTAAAGGGCATTGAATCCTAATCAACGCCTTAATTGTTCGAAACAAATGTCTAATACATTGCTTCATAAGTTCGTAAGTTACGTTGTTGAGCAGATTTTTTTTTCTAACTTCGGAAGCAATGGATTAGACATTTGTTTCAAACCGATACCCGACTGATCGTGAATTACGCAATAAGGGTGCTGATATTAAGAATTTAAGACTAATAACAGAGATTTGGCACGATGTGGTGACAAGTAACAGATGAGCCAATGAAATCACTGAAGAACTAACCGAAAGCAATAAACTGATAGTAGAAGTGAAAAGTCAAATGAGGATATCACTTAAAATTCACGATCGATGACACAAGAAAAACAAATGGTACCCTGATACGACGATCAAGATTGACGACCCATACTAATTTATAGTGCAGGATAATTAAGGTTATATTGGACTTTGACAGCTCGACCTGGTTAGGGAAGTAGGTCAAACGATTAGACTTTACGATTGGATGTAAAGTTTAGTTTTACGGGGACACCTGGTGTGGTGATTTTGTTGTATACGTCAATAAAGAGAAAGCTCATAAATTAGTTATTGTGATGGATCAGTTAGACGTAAGTGTGTAATAAAGATTGTTTCTTGTTTCAGTTTTATGGTGTAATCATTGTTTTGTTGTTTTTTACGTGAAACAGTCTTGTTTAGGGGTGATATATTACACAAGACTCCAGCAATTATATTGAGCTTACTTTCATTATCGACTGAATTTCTGATGTGTGCAAATATTTTTGCACTCATCGAAATTCCTGCAACTATCGCATTGGTTGTGAAAATGCTGGTCGATGCGAAGCCGAGGCACACATACGTGAGGCCATCAATGCCTGGTTGCGGCCAAGGCTTGTATATAACTTTTCTCAAATAATGCGCGGAAATTCAAACTGAGTAAATTAATTATAAATTCCAGAATCAATGACGGACAACGATAATTTTTCATGCGCCAATATATTCATTTGTTTCTTCTTTACTTTAAACAGCTATATTTGCAAGCCAAATCAAAATTTAAATATAATCTTTGATAAGTTATATTCTTGGTTGCCATGTGTTGAAGTAAATAGTTCGTTCCATTTTTAAATAACACGACAGATATGACGTTTCATGGTAATTTATTTGGCCGCTAAACACGACAGATACCTATGGTTTTTCATAGTAACATTGCTGGCCGCATCGTCACTTGTTTTTGACTAGAACAGCAATTTTGAATTATCTCGAAGAAGGTTGTCAAAATAATGCTCGAATTTCCAAGCATATTTGAGAAAATAATATTATGGTTTATTATATTATAGATTTTTTTGTTTTTTCATTAAAAATATTTAAATCTTTCAAATAATTTGCAATACCGAAAACGTAAATTCCTGTCAAGAAATTATAACGCAAATAAAATCTAACCTAGAACAATAAAACTCCACTTACCGCTTGTATAAAGAAGTCTTCATGCAAGACGCTGACGATTCCAAAGTTAGTGAACTTGAACACCCTGTCCATGATCCACATGAGGTTGGGCAGCACTCCAGCCCTGGGGTTCCAGGCAGCCATCAGCATGGGCACGTCTGCTGTGCTCTGGTGGTTGGCTAGGACCAGGGTCCTTCTCCCGCTGCATGCTGCTGGCTCGTCCCCAGTTTCTATTACTGTGGAAGAAGGTTGAATGTTAGAAAAGCTGAAAGATTTTTTCGAAGAGTTAAATTCAATTAGAACATTCCGAGTTTTTGTTGGATATTACTGATATCGGTGAAGGAAAACAGCGTTTGAAAACCTGGATTTATAGTATGATTTCGTTAATTATTTCTTTTTCTTACCTATTTACATTCTTAAATATTTCTTATAATAAAAATTATAGAATATAAATCGCGAAAAAATAATCAGCTGTTTAAAAATCATACATTTTGTCGATTTAAGTGAACAAAAATGTAGGGAAACAGCTGATTTTTTTCTCGATTTCAATGTTGGTCCCATATAAAAAGTTGTTCAAAATGATGACCCCTTTTCGGGTTTAGTATAAAGAAAAAATTATGTTGTAGAGGTCCGCCACTGTCGGGAGCAGGGTCCAAGCTACCAGTGATTAGGGCTGCAGAGACAAACCTCCTCACAATGCGAGCCGTATCAAGAAGTACAGCCTTCTGAATCAGGCCCTTGATCCAACCGCCTAACGAGAGCCTCGAGAGATGTTGGTCAAGGCTTTCGGTCATCAGGCCATTGGCCGTTACGACAATCGGCACAATGATAGCCGAGCTCACATTCCACATGTCGACAACCTCGTGTGCTAATAATCGAGATTATTTTATATGTTTCTCTTTCTCAGTATTCACGAGAAAGAGATTCATTTTTTATTTTCACGAGTATGATTATGTTATATTGTCTTAAGAACTCGCCAACTCATCTTGAGCAAGCGTGTTGATCAATGTTCGTGCCTTTTATGTATGGGAAGAGGCTTTTTCCGGCCAGTGGGACAACAGGGTAGTTTTATTATTAGATTCAATGATAGCATTGTTCTATATTGAATTTCTATTATGCACGAGGAGCTCGTGGCTAAGTAATAACAGCCGCTCGGGTCGATCCATCAGGTTAAGCTACGCTTGCCGGGGTTGGTCCGTGGATGGGTGACCATTTTCACATATCGAGACTCCTCCGTGCCTCGGAAAGCACGTTAAGCCGTTGGTCCCGGCTGTCATTTGTGGATCTTTGACAGTCGTTACGAGTCGTCAGAATCCTGAAAGTCTGACAACCAGTCTAACCAAGGGGTATCGTATTACCCAGTTACTGGGTTATGGAGGTCAGATAGGCAGTCACTTCATGTAAAATACTGGTATTCAGCTGCATCCGGTTAGACTGGAAGCCGACCCCAACATAGTTGGGAAAAAGCTAGGCAGATTGATTGTTCTATATTGAATTTCTTTCTATACTGAAGTTTAGTTTTCTAAGCTTACAAGACCTGCTGATTTCTAAGTCACGAACATGGATAACTCATTTATTGTGTATCTGATAAGACAACAACACTCTGTTCAGTTTTCTGTATCAACAAAGACAGGAATGATTTCAATTGAAGACAGGATTCACCTTCGGCAGATCTCAACATATATTAGGGACTCATTCACCTTCACCATTAAAACAATCAAATTAGATTATCCTTTAAAGTTCGAGAGCATATTCGTATGAAGCTGGCAGTATCATCACATCGGTAGTGTTTTTCCATTGTCTGGCTTATTTGTTTTAAGTAGTATATTCATGTATTTATGTGTGCTTTTATATAATTAGGTATATATATTATATTCATAATTATAATAGGTACCTATATTTATATCCTTATACAGGGTGTTTGGCAGAACGTTGAACATACGAAAATGGTGGATAGGTGGGGTCATCTGCTACTTACTCAGCCCTAATTTATTAGGCCCTGGCCCCCTGGATATTTAAAAAAAAATAGTTTTTGCTTTCTTCTAGTTTCACCAGTTTCTTAACATGAAAGGATAATTAAAAAAAAAAAAAAAATCTTGCCTGTTTTACCCATTTTTAATAAAAAATACACTTTAAAGTTAAGAAAGTGGTGAAAATAGAAGAAAAAAAAGAAAAAAATATCCAGAGAAGCAGGGCCAAATAAATTATGGCTGATTAAGTAGCAGATGACCCCACCTATCCACCATTTTGATATGTTCAACGTTCTGCCAAACACCCTGTATTTAAATTAATATGTTTTATTTCACAATATTCTAGTTATTTCATCTACCACTGTTTGTCTCTGCATCACCCAAAGGTTGACTGGTAGAAAATGCTTATGGCATTAAGTTCGCCTCTGTACATGCTTAAAGTATTAAATAAATCAAATACACTATTGCATCTGTCATAGTTATCACATCGTCATTTCCCAGGCTGCGCCACAACACCCCGTCCTGGGTCTTCTGCATCCAGTCTGTTCCAGCCACTTTTCGTCGTATTGCGATTCCTCCGAACAATCAATATTACGGCACTTTGAGAGGGGAAAGGACGCAGAATTTCCAACACTAAATAAGAAATTCAGCATCCTTCCTATTCAGAATCCCACTCTAAAACTATAACAGCATAGTCTGAAGACTCCAAGGACTGTTTGTACGAGCGTCGCGTAAATACAAACTACACTGAAATATTTATTTGCCCCGAGACCGTTTAGATGCTGCCTCGTGTTTGCCGAACGTGACATATAAGAAGATGGATATTGATTCTGGTATACGTATGGTTTGTCTAAGAATTTGGTGGTTCGCTTATGTGGATAAGAAAATGCGGAAGCATTTTTCTGGATACGTGTTTGAGTGTCGTGCTCTGAACTATAAAGTAGGCGGTGTTATGATGGGACTTATTTATCACTTGGGGTTCGCAAAGACATGAATGTAAGCGACAAGAAAGATAAATTTCATAGGAAGTATCGTCATCTAAGTGAAAAATACTTTTTTACTTAGCTAGTTGAATCATTATTTAAGGAGGATACGCTAGGGTGGCCCGCGAAATTCAAATATTCTTACGTTTTTGCAATTTGTTGGTCAGTATCAGGTTGTATGTTGATCTAAATATGATTTGCGGCCGTAACAAATATGGGTTTACAGAATTATGAATATAAGGAGTTGTATTCTAATGTTTATAGTTGATTCTAATGTTTATAATTCTGTAAATCCATATTTGTTACGGCCGCAAATCATATTTAGAGATCAACAAACAACCTGATACTGACCTGCAAATTGCAAAAAACGTAAGAAAATTTGAATTTCGTGGGCTACCTTAGCGTATACAAAAAATATAAAATCAGATAAGTCGCCCAATGTTTGGACAAAGAATAAGAACATACTTACAAGGTACAAACAAAGGTCTCAACAACCTTTGTTCTGTCCACTAACTTCCACAATACAAGTACCCTCCAAACTTCTAACACACTTAACATCAAACGCTCAATTGCCTACAGTATCTTAAAATCTTCGCAAAAAGAATCACGCATTTCCTTCCCTACTTAAAATAAATAATGGCTTTCGTATTAAGATTCAAATTACAGAATATCTACTTAAACACCCTCCCGGAACCTCCCTTATAAAACCCACCCTTCTATAAGACTGAAGGAAAAAATCCTACCTCAGTAAAAATTATTAACATTTTCATGAATTTGTAATTCTGTTTGCTTGAGACGCAGTGATCTACGAGCCACGATTTCTTGAGGTTACCAGAATTAAAAATGTATTAAAGTTGCCCTTTTTCGAGAAAATTTTATTTTCGAGTTCGTATTGTTTTTTTATTTTCTGAAGCGTGGTATAGAATTAATAATGTTTTAGAAGTACTACATACTCAAGACTCAAATTTCGACAAATTACTCAGACAGTTCAGTTTCCGTTTATTGAAAGTTTTTTACGTTTTTACTGAAACATTTTTGCTACGAATGTCGTGGCAAACATGTATTTTCTATAAGTATATTTCAATTTATTTTTCATAAATGCTCGGTGGGACTGGAATAAATGATTATTTCTTCAATTCTTTCTTTTATCGGAGCTGCTCCTGATATACCTTCATATAATTTTTCTCATATACCACTACCCTATCACAATTCATCATTATTCATCTCCATTACTACCCACCTCCTTGAAATACATAAACTCCATTCTTCTTTCAACTTATAAATTGGCAATACATTACAAAAAGCGCTATATTTATTCTTCAAAGTAGGGGTGAGGCGTATTTATCGTAACAGATATTACAAAATACGAAATAAAAATTTTTCGTAACAATAAAACATACCTGTTACTTAAAATAACAGATCCTCAAGACTGTTACCGCAGCTGTTACTGTTAAGACTTCGGATACGATTTTAAACTTTAAACGAAAATAAATAAAGAAGATATTCAATTGAGATTTAAATACGTATTTGTCGTCCGTACAAAAATAACTGCTGTTATTTAATAACAGATATTCGGATCTGTTATTTTTTTGTAACAGTAACAGTGATAACAGATATTGTGTTTAACCTGTTACAACACATCTCTACTTCAAAGTCAACTGCTGGCAACATTATTCCCTTGGGCGTTGCATCCAAAGGCAAAGTAAAGACGGTGGCTAAAAGAAAACCCTTCATTAGTTGCCTTTATTAACTCGTGATATTCTACGAAGGAATATGGATACGATAGTTTGACGTAAACTATTTCCGTCTCATTACAAAACAAGTCTCTCTGGTTTATAGTACATTGCGCATTGATGGACGATCGCCCGAGGGACACATACGTGAGTCCATAAATGCCTGGTACTTTTCTCAAATAATGCGCGGAAATTCGAGCTGGGTAAATTAATTATAAATTCCAGAATCAATGACGGACAACGATATTTTTTCACGTGCCAATATTATGTTAATTTGTTTCTTCTTTACTTTAAACAGCTCTATTTGCAAGCCAACTCGAAATTTAAATAAAATCTTTGATAAGTTACCTCCTTGGCTGCCATGTGTTGAAGTAAAAATTTCGTTTCATTTAATAAATAACACGACAGATATGAGTTTCCATAGCAATGCTTATGACCGCTAAACACGACAGATATGGATTTTCATAGGAACTTTGCCGGCCGCATCGTCACTTGTTTTTGACCAGTACAGCAATTTCGGTTTTAGAACTTATCATTGTCAATTCAAAAATGGCTCAATGCTTTTACCTGGATGGTTAGAGGCCGCTTGTGCCCGGTTTCTGGGAAAAGTAATCAAATAAATTGACAAAAGGTATGATTTGACAAAGTAATCTATTCAAACAAATATCTCCAAAACCAATCGCACTCCGAATAGATTAACTCTGGCTAGGAATATTACTAAACCTTCCTTTTTCAATCCCGATGCTATATGATTGCTTCAGAATTTAATATTTAGCACTTTAGGTTGGTATTTTTCTCAATTGTTTCAGATGCCACATCCAACTCCCAAAACCAACCTCCTGGTACACAGACATCCCTGGGGCGGGTTGCCGAGTAATTACCAAAGAAGATACAGTCGTATTGCTGACGTGGCGTGCCCACAAAGAAATATCTTAGTCTTGGTGCTATGTATACCCTGCTATGTAGGTACTCATTTTTATTTATGTGAGCTTAGTACTTTCTTCAGGAGATAATAACTACTCTAACTAAATATATATCAGTTTCATTAGTAAAGCAACATTAACATAACATCATGCCAGTATTCCCCCAGTGGAGTCGACAGAGATTTGCATACCATGAGGTTAAGCAACGTTTGCGGGGTTGGTCCGTGGATGGGTGACCATCTTTACATACCTAGACTCTCTCCGTGCCTCGGAAAGGATGTTAAGCCGTTGCGTTGGTCCCGGCTGTCATTCGTGGATCTTTGACAGTCGTTACGTGTCCTCAGAAGCCCGAAAGTCTGACAACCAGTCTTACCAAGGGGTATCGTATTACCCAGTTATCGGGTTGTGGAGGTCAGATAAGCAGTCGATCCATGTAAAATACTAGTATTCAGCTGCATCCTGTTAGGCAGGAAGCCGACCCCAACATAGTTGGGAAAAGGCTGGGCAGATTGCTTGACGTGCTGATTTATTGAATTACCTACTTATGGAACAAAAATTAAAGTAATAAAAACTAAAACCCAACTACGACTAAAAAGGTATAAACACCAACACAAGTCACACGTGTTAGGGCATAAATCGAACAGATTACGTGTGACTCCGAATTTTATTTTATTTTTTATTATTTTGGGGTTATAATATATATATTTTTGAAATGTGCTCATTAAGCCCTTTCATTTGATACCCAACATGGTACGATTAAACAATCTTTTTTTTTTTAAGTCCCTGACTTTATGTCCTCTAGAGGGCGCCTTTTTTAATTTAATGTGACGTCATAGCCTATAACCAGCGGACGATCAAGACGCTTCCAACGATACCTCGCTTGTCAAATTGTGATGAGTGGTTTAGAAGATATGAGGGAACAGATGAACATACATACATACATACACACATACATACCGGTCAAAATCATAACCCTCCTTTTTGCTTGCTGACAACAATATTATTTCTGTGAAGTACCTAGTTTTATCATAACTAAACTTAAATACTTCCTCGCCAATCACAAACAACAATTTTAGAAACTAAAATTAAACCAAACCAGCGGAGAACGCCGACCGTCTCACTCCGCTTTCATATTCTACAACGTTGATGCAGAGTTGAATTTAAATACGAAAGGATAGCCGTAATTAAGCATCTCGAGGCGTTTGCCTAAGTAATTGGAGGTTGCAATACCCGGGATTTGAGGCAAGAGCCGCGGGTAAGACGGCTTCCATTACCTATTGTAATGTACACGGGAATTTAATAAAATCGTTAGTCAGTTAGCTTTGTTGTTTGTTACTGATAGCGACAGTGTTTTGTTTCAATTTTGGTGTCAAATTGCTGATATTGAACCTTTGTTTATCAAAGAAACATAAAACCTTTTTGGTATTTACTGAGCCTTTTTCGGCGAATGAGAAATCAGGCTGGCAAGAGTGTGAAAATTGGCATAAATCAATCAATCTGTCAAGCCTTTTCCCAACTAGATTGGGGTCGGCTTCCAGTCTAACCAGGTGCAGCTGAATACCAGTATTTTACATGGAGCTACTGCCTATCTGACCTCCACAACCCAGTAACTGGGTAATACGATACCTCTTCGCAAGCCTGGTTGTCCGACTTCCGGGCTTCTGACGATTCGAATGACTGTCAAAGATCCACAAATGACAGCCAAGGCCAACGGCTTAACGTGCTTTCCGACGCATGGAGGAGTCTCAGTATGTAAAGATTTGCGGGAAAGTCCGAAAGGGATACCGAGACCCTTGGCAACAGGCAATTGAAGGAACACACGCCCGCCCGATCCTTCCAGAGCGGGAGATGTCATTTGATGACTTCCCAAACACAAAAAAAAGTGTATGTAAAGATGGTCACCCATCCATGGACCAACCCCGGCAAGCGTAGCTTAACCTGTTGGATAGACCCATGCGGCTGTTATTACTTAGCCACGAGCTCCTCTGAAAATTGGCAAATTGAATGAAGAGACCTATTGCCCAATAGTGGGTGAAGTCAGGCTGAGGATGATAAAGTTTCTGCAAACAAGTCTGAAATGTCTGAAACTTCAGATATCAGCTTTCCCAAAGGACAGAAAACCAATACGAACACAAGTAAAAACTACCCAAAAACATACAAAACGCAAACCTTCGGCAAAAAGATACCGATCTCGTATCAAACGGTTTTCTTTCCCAATTTTTACAATAGCCTATATCTTTCATCTCTTTCTGTCCCAAAACTCGTTAGGCAAACGATTCTTAAAGGAATTCGCATGACAATAGAAGAGAAAACAAAGAGGATTGGGTAAAAGAGGTCAAGGTAGTGCGTGGCTAGTAGGGGGCAGCCAGTAGGTCAGGTTGGAATGTCTAGGGTGATTTAAAATAAGTAGGATTAGGAAAAATAATGAAATTATATAACACTAGCTGCGCCCCGCGGTTTCACCCGCGTAAGTCTCGATCCCGTAGGAATATCGGGATAAAAAGTATCCTATGTGTTAATCCAGGTTATAAACTATCTGTTTGCCAAATTTCATCCAAATCCATTCAGCCGTTTTTGCGTGATTGAGTAACAAACATCCAAACACACAAACCCACAAACACGCAAACTTTCACATTTATAATATTATTACTAGGATAACATCACGCCTGTAATCCGGAAGGGATAGGCAGAGCTGTAGTTCACCAGTTATGTTTTAGACCCATGCGAGCCTATTGCCATACACCAGGCACAAATCCAGACTCCAGGCTGTTAAAAAAAAACATATTTATTTATTTAACCATTTATGTACACACGGCTACACATCAAGCTATTCATTTCCAGTTTATGCTGATCTCGCATTGTATAGGGTTTCCGTACAATGCGAGGTCAGCTTATTCTGGAAATGTATAGCTTGATGTGTAGCCGTGTGTACACAGACAAGAACAGAAAAAAACGTACAAAGGTGATACTTATTTCTAATGGATTTCTTGTTTCTATTTTTCATAATGGAAAACGCAATATTGGCAACTAGAATCAGTTCTATTTCTTTCTTTGTTTTGACGTTCAAAAGTGCCTATAATGCGCGTATTTGAAAAAAAAGACTTTGAATTTGACTTTGAATAAAACTTCGCCAGTAATAATGAAGAGATCATATTAATATTCATGAACAAAGTCTAAAATATTCATTTCAAGTGAGTCATAATGCAGTCTGCTGCTATCGCAAACCCCAACGGGGCAAAGGGTCATAGTATTCATAGAAAAAAAAAACAGTTTAAAAAAACCATAAACACTGGTTATGGCCCTACTTAGAAAGGAAGGTTTAATTACTCGGATCATTAAAGTACCTTTCATTTATGTAACAAGAAGCTAAGCTCCTTAGCTATTTTTCAAGAAGTCTTAAACCCAAGAATATTTAAAAGGTAGGTCTAAAGTAAAACAGGCATGTCTCGAGAAATACTTTATGTAGCAGCCTACGGCAGTACGCGGGACACAAAGGCATCGTGTTTATACGATACTAAACGCCATGTCAAGGTTGGTACCATTTCCGGATCTTGAGCCGCATGACTTGGAAATTTTGAACCGCTGCAGTAAAAGGAGCTGGTTTGAAAACGGAAGTAATAAAGCATCGATTGCAATACAATTTTGATTCGATTGAATCGATTTGAAGGACGTCACAAATTTGGACCTCATTGTTTCTCAATTTTTATTTCTCAAACAATTAAGGTCGGAGAAGAATTTAATTCCTTTCTGCACTATCTATTTACTGAATAAATTGTCAAGTTTTGTTTCATAATAAAAAAAAATACGGCAGCACATGAATAATGGTTGTTCGCATCTCTCAAAGATTGAATGGAGCCCTCAATCGAATGAGTTGTGGATAATTGGAGTGCGCAGGAGAGTCGGATTATACGGGGTTTTAAAACTGCGGCCTAGTTAAAAACGTTGAGCCAATACACCGGCAAATGGTATTGGAATAGACGACTCAATGGGATCGTCGATTTTAATCTTAAAACATAATTGAACGAGCACACTGCCACCAATTAACAGCGATTGGGTAAATAGAAATACAAAATGGTTCCAATCGTAGTAGGTAATTAGCAACAGGCTCTTACATGGCTAGATATCAAGTCCCTTTCAAATATCAAGATTCTTTATAAAGAAACTGCTCACGTTCTGGCAAAACTTCACAACTCAACAAAAAGGGACCATCTGTCGAAAAAGTTCAATGTCTAAATGACTGACCTCAATCCGAGCTTCGACCATGATTCCTTGTCGGCTGAGCTCTGTACAATATTCTAAACAAACAAACTCTTTAAAATACCTACACTGATACCTACTACCTGGCTAACCCAGCTATCTTCAAGGCTACGTCACTGTAGCAACGTGGCACGCATACCTGCAGTGATATCCAATGCATGCGACGACCTTGCACCAACAAATGTAAGGGGCAGAAGTTTTACTCCAAAAAATCACTATAAGTAACCCACTACCGAAATGGTAGAAATTACAAGCTTTGAACTTTCGATTTCCTCAAACGTCAATGCTGTTGGCTATTAATCCGGACACGATGTAAATCTCTGTGGCGGTCTCAACATCGCCACATGCGAACTACGCATCAAAGACCTGACGTCAGACAGACGTCACATAAATCCTGCATCGCGCAATTAAAGTTTACCGTGCAGTGGACATATATACGAGAACCCAACAATGTCTAAGGTTGGTTCTAAAAATGAAGTTAATTTAATCAAATAATGATTCAGTCATGATTAAAAAATTTGGGAGATTTTCAATTCATTGGGCAGCAGACATTAGAATCACAAAACCCTGTCTTCTAAATCTAATGTATAGAAAGGACAATGTGTAACGTGATTTTGAGGAGAGACCGCAAATCAGCAAACGAAATAAAGCATTACAAAGCTAGGAGCGACTAGCTTCCAGGTAAGGTAAGCTAGGCGCGTTGTGTTCCACACGCGTCTCAAAGAGATGTCAGTACAATTGGCTAGGACCTACCAGGGTTGCGGGAAAGTCCGAAAGGAAATACCTAGACCTTGGCAACAGGCAACTTAAGGAACAGTGGGTGGGTTTTAGTCAGTAAAAGTCTGACACGCCTTTCCGCCCGCCCAGAGCGGGAGAAGTAATTTGATGATTACCCAAACTCAAAAAAAAATAGGTAGGTAAGCTAGTAAGAATGTATAAGAGTAGCCGAAGACCGAAGTGTCGTGTGAAGAGACCAATGTCCAGCAGTGGACCACCTGATAATGATGACAACCATCAAATATTCCAAATGAACCTTCTGAAGTCTTTTCCGTACTGGCAATAGCGCGGTGAATTGTAGCACAGTATTGCATGAATACGCCAGGCATTGTACGAATACCTTGCATGACACTGATGGCATTGTGATGCCTTACTTACTCAATGAATAGGATATTACATAATAACTATTCACTATGAAGCTGTGACATAACTAAGAAGGACATAGATTGTGATTTGTTTCATTAGGAATTATAGTATAATTTCAAGATACTTATTTTGTAGCCGACTACGGCGAAGAAAAAAGGAGGGTTATGATTTTGACCAGTATGTATGTATGTATGTTCATCTGTTCCCTCATATCTTCTAAACGACTCATCAAAATTTGACAATTGAGGTATCGTTGGAAGCGTCTTGATCGTCCGCTGGTTATAGGCTATGTGACGTCACATTAAATTAAAAATGGCGGACTAGAGGACATAAAGTCAGGAACTAAAAAAAAAAACCCAAAAGAATTATTATTATTTATATAACCCCAAAAGAATTTAAAAAAAAATTAAGTACTAAAAACTAAAAGCCAACTACGACTAAAAAGGTATAAACAAGACACCACAGACAGACAAATTAAAAATCCGGAGTCACACGTAATCTGTTCGATTTATGCCCTAACACGTGTGACACCGGATTTCAATTTGTCTGTCTGTGGTGTCTTGTATATACCTTTTTAGTCGTAGTTGGGTTTTAGTTTTTATTACTTTATTCTTATTATATTCGTATGTCCAGTTAAGCACAACGATCTCACAGTAGAACTATTTCTATAAACCCATCAAATGAGCTTCAGATTTCATATAGTTTTGGAAATTGTTGCGCCACTTCTTCCGAGCTAAAGCACTAGGAAGTGGTGAAGGGTGAGCGTTTTGGCGACTGTCTTATGTAATTTTGACGTTCGAAAAGTGTCGATTCTCAGCCTAGTTTGAATAAATGACTTTTGATTTTGATAAAACTTAACCCTCAGATAATTTTAGTAACGGTACATTAAAAAGGCACTTCTACGATTGACAAAAAGGTGCTCTTACGGAGCTGTGGCGTTCTTTCATTGCTGATGGCTGGTCAGTGTTTTAACACATCATAACATATGCATGTTTCTGTCGGTATGATAGAAGAAGACGAAGTTATAAATGCAAAAGTGCATTTATCTGTTCGTCACGTGGAATTGCAGCTGTGCATGCAAAGTCGAGAGCATAACACGGATACGAAAGGGTCATGTCCATTAAAGAAACCCCGGTTCACCCACTAACAAATTAAACAATATTAACCTCACTAACCTACATCCATAAAATCTCTAAATTAGCATTTAACAATTAGTTTAATGAGCAAAACAGCCATACTTTAACCTTTATTCCTTACACCAATTACATACATGTATGACTCAATGAGAAGCGACAATTAAAAACGAATTTGAATACATTAGCGAACAATCGTGTCGTTTGAATAATTTTACATTGCTGTACTGTTGGCAAAATAGATAAGTTTGCAGGCAGCTTACTACAGCTTCTTTGTTTAATATTGAATATAGAATAGGGGGATTTGCTTTAATTTTTTTAGCAGAATTTTCAAGAATTTTATATATAAGAATATTATTTGTTTTAATTTATTTCCGTGCTAGTTGGGATTGACATGGTATAAACAGGAACGAAAAATATATTACAAAAATATTTTAATATGACCATGGATGACGATAAGAAAATAAGCAGACCAAAAATAGATAAAATTGTGTGGAAGTTCGTAAAGCAATAAAGGAAGTGGACATCGAGATAACGGCTTATAGGGATTTATGGAAGAAGAAGATGTAAGTAGGTACTCCGTCGATTCCAAATGTGTTGTCCTACATGCCAAACTCTTATGTTGACTGTACGTGGTACAATTGTATCGATGTAAGCAGAAGTCAATATCTATAGCGATAGATCTTGTGATGGTAACAATGATTCAGGTGATGGTCTAAGGAATGGGCGAAAGCGAAGCATCATTTACATCTTTGTCGACAGTTACATGATTCAGAGAGCAGTGGTGGCCCAGTGGTAATGGCCACGACTTACGAGTTGTAGGTCTTAGGTTCAAACCCCGACAGGCGCTTTACTTTGTGTAAATTATTTCATCGCCACTGCTCTCAAAACGGTTAAGGAAAACATCGTGAGGAAACCGGCATGTCCTAGAACCAAAAATTCGAAGACATGTGACATCTACCAACCCGCACTGGGCCCGCGTGGTGGGTTGCGGCCCGCTCCCTCTCACAGAGAGGAGGCCTGTGTCCCAGCAGTGGGAAAATTATAGGCTGATTATGCTACATGATTCAGGAACTTTGTGGCTTCGTGGCTTCTGTGCTAATTGATACATCGATAGGGTTCCTATATGGAACAAACAGTTGAAGCAAATGCAGAGTCGGTGAAATTACAGAGGCTTGAGATTATTATAAACGGACCAGACCACGGACATATTGTGTTGTTTTCTGAGTGAGTTCACAAAGAATGCTTTATTTGTAACTAGCTGCGCCCCATGGTTTCACCCGTGTAAGTCTGTATCCCGTGAGAATATCGGAATAAAAAGTAGCCTATGTCCTTTTCCAGATCATCGTCTACCCATGCGCCAAATTTCAACAAAATCTGTTCAGCCGTTTTAGCGTGAAAGCGTAACAAACAAACAAACTAACTTTCGCATAGGATACTTAGTTAGGACATAGGATACTTTTTATCCCGCTATTTATATATATATCCTACGGTATCGACTTATACGGGTGAAACCGCGGGGAGCAGCTAGTAAATTCGTAATACAGTATGAGTTTTCTTTGCAATATCCTACGATCACATTATAATAATTGCAATCGCTTTCGCTTCTTCAAACACCACTGTCTGAACGAAAGTGAACTAAACATTAGCGATTCAGACTAACGCTGTGCATTTCAATAATTCATACATTCGATGCGCCCACGCAGACAAGCGGCGCGTGACGTAATACAAATCATTACGATTTGATATAGATTTTAGCATTCAATTGATTTATTGATAATTCATGGATGTATTGTGTGCAGGAATTGTAAACAGTTTAAACTGATTACTTATAATTTTTTTTTTCTTGTTTCTTTGACTTTTTCATGTAAAAAAAAAAAAAATCGTTTATATGACAGTAAAATATGACGCAAAGAAACCAACCCACAGAATAGATAATATAAACGTATGCTTTAGGGAAATGTCAAGAGGATAGAGAGAGAATGAAGATAAGCAGTAGCACCAACAATACTCAAAAAAAAAATTCGCTCGGATAACGTTTGCTAATTATGTTGTTTGAGACAATACAGCTATGCAGTAAATAGCGGTTATTAGACCAGTGTCAGTTTCAAGCAATAAAGATAAATCAAAGAGTAGGTAATGAACGAAAGTAATCTCAACATCAGCAATCATCCTCACCCAACATAAAATGATTAATATTCATAAGCCTGCGCCCACGCACCGGCAGACGGTTTGTGACGTAAGTCGCATCATTTTGTCATGTAATTTATGTGATACAGTTTATAGAATTGAATGATTTTATTGTCTTGTGGTGGGATATTGATTTTTGCATTGAATAGTGTTGGTATAATGTGGCTTTACTTAATTATATGGTGAACATATTTTAATTAATGTTTTTTTTTTTTTGATGGTGGGAAATGATCATCTCCCGTTCTGGGCGGAGCGGAAGGGCGTGTCAGACTTTTACTGACTAAAACCCACCCGTGTTCCTTCAGTTGCCTGTTGCCAAGGTCCCGGTATCCCTTTCGGACTTTCCCGCAACCCTGGCAGGATTTTAATTAATCCTATGTCATCAATTACAAAAAAATACAATACGGTACAAGTTACACATTATGGTACATCATAAGTGTAATTTGTATTGTGCCTGTTTTACAGAATATCTGTACAAACACCTATTACAAAGAAATGAACAAGTCTGCCTGTTAGTATAAAGCAGCAGGATGAGTGACCTTACCATACTGTGACACACAAAGAAAACAGTACTAAAACAATACGCACATATACATACGTATGAACGTAGCTACGTGCCAAACTTGCACCAAAAAAATATATAAACATCTCAACGAAAATCTGTTCACAAAAGGAAATTCTTAAAACAATACGCCGAAAACAGTACAAGAAAGACAAAAAAATCTATTTATTTTATCTCGAGGAAACAAAAACACGACATGTCATCCTATAATTTTCATACCCTTATTTCGTGAAACAAACTTGGACAGAGATAGCCCTTCAACCAATTTATATTGATCCCAAACTCAAACAATTTTTCTTAACAATAGCTAAGGTTCTCAAGGACCAATTTGCAGTGGTCGTAAAATAGAAGGAAACGTACAATTTCACCACTATTGCCTGATATGAAAGGAGCTGAAATCGGCACAAATACACGTTTGGGAAGTTTCCAAAATGATTCGATGTGACCTTTCGCACTTGACCTTTATATTGGTGCTTGTAAGGACGATTATGGTATAATTCATATCTGACATATTATTTCTTGTATCCTTGTAGAAACCGAAATATGTTTGGCAAAAGATTTAGAATGAAAAACTTATAACTATGTGTCATAAATCTCATGAAGTAAAGTCTAAAAAATTGTTTTTATGACAAATTGACTACCAACTAAAATTGTCCGTATATTCAAGTCACGACTGTCATTTTTGGCAGTGACAATAAATGGCTATAACGGAACGGAAAATTGACGTAGTGTCTCAATTTCCCTGACCGTACGCAAATATAAAACTAGTCGAGTAACCCTGCAAACTACACTAGAATTTATCTTATGAATCAATTAGTACCTGGTGAACCAAGCTCTGCTCGGGTGAAAATAGAATGAAATTTTCCGAGATATGATTAATGATACCTAGCTAAATCGATTTTTCATCCCCGTAAACCCCTTTATAGCAAATTTCATCGAAATCGTTAGAGCTGTTTTACAAATATATACACATATGGCTCATTTAATAATATTGGATAATGAACACGATCACGTTTAAATATAGGGTCCAAAGTTTAATAGATCAAATTAGGTTAAACTAATTACCTAGGTACTAAGCGACCTATTTACTTACATACATACAGTACTTAACACTTATTTACTTACATTTCCATAAATATTTCGTATACTCGATACTTAATTATAATTTATTGACACAAAAAAAAACGGTTAATTGAACACTAATCAATATTAATTATTTCTACGATGGTTTAATAATCTGTTAGGTTACTATGCCAGTACATTGACCTCGCATGCTAAACAGGTTAATATTTTTAACTGAAGTTTATAATTAACCCAGTTTTGACTACTGCATGGAGTGCTACCGGGTAATTCTCTCAGAATTGGATTAACATAAATACCATTGTGTAAGGGAATTTATAAAAAAAAAAAAACGGCGACCATGACGCTAAGAAAGGACAAATATACGAAAATTGTTGTTGTTCTTCTTTATCTTTTTGTTTGTCTTTGTGTTTTTTGTTGTTGTTGTTGTCTTTATCTTTATGTACCCTGTGTAATGTTTGTGCCAGATGTGTGATTGTATGATATTGAAAATGATATACGTCTTACTTCTTTTCTCTCACAACTGTCGCATTTCTCAAGCTCTAAGCTCATCTGTTACAAAACCAAACGACCGTGCGTGTATCACAAAGTTGTGAAATGAACTTCTCTGTCCGTACCCCAGGGACAAAGCGTGATGATTTCACTCATACAACTGTACCCTTTCGTGGTTCTTAAAGTTTATTACAGTAATCTTGGTCCTACACTGTAATATGAGAGTGTATAAAATTCTTGAGGTTGCTAAGTCCCTTGTGTGGACAATTTAGAGTTCTCTTGGGTTGACCGCGAACAGTGGCTTTTGTTTTCTAAGTTTGTTTTAGTTTTTAGGAGGTTTATAAGGTTTTTTAGGGTTCCGTAGTCAACAAGGAACCCTTATAGTTTCGCCATGTCCGTCTGTCCGCGGCTTAGCTCAGAGACCGTTGGTACTAGAAAGCTGTAGTTTGGTATGGATATACATATAAACGACGCCGACAAAGTGGTAAAAAAAATCGTAAACAATTTTCTTTTTTAGGGTACCTCCCCTACACGTAAAGTGGGGATGGATTTTTTTTTCTCGTCAATCTCGTGGTGTGGGTTATCGTTAGAAAGGTCGTTAAAAAATAATGGGAGTTTGTGAAAATCATTTTTGGATTCAGGGATCCGTCTGCGAAATATTAGGCTTTAAAGTGATAATTTTTGTTCGAGCCATGTGTGTGTCCCCCTGCCAGCTATATGGTTGGGTTTGGATATGTGAAAAAATTCATGGCAGTAGTATATATAACGAAATTAAAAGGAAAACTATCACCGCTATGTAGGCTCCACAAGTTACCGAGTAATAATCGACCAACTTAAATTTGCATTTGTAAAAACACGTTCTCCCATACATTCTGTATCGGAGAACAAGTTTTTCAACTACAATGTTAAGTTTGTTTTATAAATTCATCCCAACTACGGAACCCTTCATTGTGCATGGTACGATATGCACTTGGCCGGTTTTTTTATGAGGTTTTATCTAAAAATTATCATAAAATGTTATAGATTCCAAAGAGCTGTTGAAGAATATATGAGTTTGTATAGGTGCCCCTAAAGATTCCTACAAAGAATGGAAAGTACCTACTGATTGTACAGAATAAAAAAGTTATTGCAATTTGAAATTCACATTTTGAATACCAGAATCACCCCAATTTCATTATAAATTAGGTAGAAAATTTTCTACAAAGGTCATATGTTATGACTTGTAGACACCCGCTAGACGACGGCCGCCCAAAAGTAATTGAAAAATAATGCGGGGAATTTTTTTTTTTCTTTTTTCCAAATAAAAACCACATAAATAGACTCCCAATATAATTCTTAACAACACCACAACACATTCGTGACGAATCGGATAGGGTATTTTTACACGCTGTATAATTTTACGTACAGGAATACAAATGAATAAACTGAAAATTCCTTAACTTCGGTACCCCAGTAGTCACCTATTTATGCCATTAACTCCAAACTGACTAACAACTGGCAATATTCATATTAGTATCAAAGGTTCCCCTCAAAAAGCTAAAGCCATTGATGTGAACTAGCCTAGTCTACAAACAATATAATACAAATAGGCAAAGAAAACATTTGTTTTGTTTCGTGTTTATCAATCACTGTCATTATTCATGCTACGACTGTCTCTAAATTCATTCAAAACAAGAAAACACATTAACAAACCAAACTTATTGGAAAAACCGTCAATCACCCCTGATTTGACCAGAAGTGTCTTATTAGGGACATCGAAAACTCAAATGACATTGCACTTAAATAATTTATTTCTTGTTACCCATAGTTTTTCCATATAAACAAGGGAAACCCATCAAAATAAACATGTAGTAATCGTGCCTTCGAACACAGAGAGATAGTTACAGAAGGTTAACAACATGATGTGCCGAATTAACCCACACCACGGAACACCCCATTTAGAATATTATTTTCAATATTACACTGAATTTTTACTATTATATACAGGGTGTCCCGTAAATAATGGATCAAACGTAATGGGTAGGTAGCTTACCTCATTTCCAACAACTAATTTGAACAGATAAAAAAAAAACCGCTAAGGTAACCAAGATATCATTTGCAGCAACAGCATTAAACACTGAATGCTGGTAGAGAAAATGGTAAAAATCGAAGAAATAAATATCTTGTGTTTTTTTTTTTTTTTTTAACAACAATTGCTTGCTACACTTACAGTAAATACCAAAGCGTGCGGCAAGCCAACAAAACCTAACCTTACCGTTTTTTTTTTAACTGTTCAAATTAGTTGTTGGAAATGAGGCAAGCTACCTACCCGTTACGTTTGATCCATTATTTACGGGACACCCTGTATAACACAATGACATTGTTTATTTATTAAATTAGTTGTACTGATTGTGGGAGAAAATTTTGGTGGTGTGGGTGGACATTATAAATCAACGCACACACACTGACGCAAACGTATAAAGGTCTAGTGTAGTTAGTACCTTCGTCTATTTTGCTTTGTTTTGACTGTACAGCGGATGTTTGGTTGTAATTTACGTAGTTTTAATTATTTTTGGGAAAAAAATTACCTAAGTATATTAAAAATTACAGAAATTGATTCTAAATAAACTTCTTTCATAATAATGTGCTTTAATTGAGTTACACATTTTATACAATACAAAGAGCGCTGTACGTGATGCGTGTCTATGTGTGCGTGCGTTTACGCTCGGTATACTTGTATAGAGCGAACCTTCTGTATCTATCTACTTTATGCTTCGAATCAGTTCCGTGGCTATCTATTATCATAGCTGTACTGTACCACCCCTTAGTCCGTTATTATAAATCGATTAGATATTTGTTTGTTTTCGCTGGACGGCTCCCGGTATGGAGTCAATATAATGTTAGATGTTTTAATGTGTATTTTTGTATTTTTTTTAATTCAACCAACTGCAAGTACCTACGTACGATAGGACACAAAACTGACACACACACACATTAAACACACACACACTACATTCTTTCAAATAAATATATCTTTCAAAAAAGTTAATCGAAATATTTACGACCTCTACACAAGGTTTGTCGTCAGAAAATAATTTTACAACTATCACAGAGAAAATTAATTGTTTTAGTGCAAAACAATCATTTTTAAAGTATAGTTCATATTTTAAATAAATACCTACTGGCAATACCAATCTGGTAAATGATTGCTGACGGATTCGAATTGAAACGAAGTATTTACAAAGCTCCATTTTCTCTTATTTTTTCAAATAAAATGAGGTGAAAATATGGCGTTTAATATCAAAGTAAACATGCTACTATTTATAATAATTATCCCATGAGGATGTTGAATAATGAGCTTCTCACGTAATTTCAGAGATATAACTCAACTATTTATTTACGTACGCTACAAATGGGTATTTTTTTATACAAAGAGGTTTATTTTAAAATAATTTAATATTTACAGCGGGTAATAAAACCCAACGGGTCTGGAATATTTTCACCGGGCTTGTTTGTGTAAGAAGGTTGTTAATTCAGGATATTTACAACTTTAGTATTTATGTAGCTTCAACTGACTGCTATTCAATTTACTATTACATATTTGTTTTATGTAAGAACTAGCTGCGCCCCGCAGTTTCACCCGCGTAAGTCTCGATCCCGTTGGAATAAAGGGGAAGAATGTATCCCTATGTCCTATTCCAGGTCTACCCATGTGCCACATCTAAATCCGTTCAGCCGTTTTATCGTGAAAGCGTAACAAACAAACAAACAACAATCGCAATTATAATATTAAAGTTAGGATTACTGCAGAGTTACTAATTAAGTTTTGAATCGTCAATTCCAATAAAATATCATTATCAATCCCACACCCTGTATATATATATAAGTACCTATACAGGGTGTAAAGATACAAAGCCGTAATCCACGCATTCTGTACATCAAATTAATTTGAGATAAAATTGCACAAAAATTATTGCTGGGAAAACCTGAAAAGGGATAATTGCACTCATCATTATGAACAATAATTATTATGGATAAAAACCTGAAATCGTGAAAATAATAAGCTGTTACTTACATTTTGTCCTGTTATGCGAACATACAAGTTATGGAGAAGTGAGGCAGCAATACAAGATGTAGGGTAAACACCGTTGTCACTCAAACCATGGGTAGTTGACTTAAATATAAAAGTAAATGACCGAGTAACAACAAAAAAAAAACGTTATTTTCATTAAAAGATTTTTTAAAGTTTCTATCCGACACCGTGCTCACTAGCGAAACAGCTGATTGACAGATGGAGGGGTCGCGCTCGCGGCCGGTCAGATCACGTCCCGCGCCACCCACCCGTTTTGAGACGCAAGTTCGTTGCGCTAGCGCCCTAGGGTGAAAGAGTGAAATACTCTTGTGGTAAAATACAGGGTGTAAAGGAAAACCTAAAAAGGGATAATTGCACTCATCATTATGAACAACTATTATAATCGAACAAAACCTGAAATCGCGAAGGAGAAGTGAGGCATCAATACAAGGTGTAAGGGTAAACACCGTTGTCACTCAAACCATGGGTAGTTGACTTAAATATAAAAGTAAATGACCGAGTAACAATAAAAAAAAACGTTATTTTCATTAAAAGATTTTTAAAGTTTCTATCCAACACCATGCTCACTAGCGAAACAGCTGATTGACTGAGGGAGGGGTCGCGGTCGTGGCCGGTCAAGTCACGTCCCGCGCCACCCACCCGTTTTGAGACGCAAGTTCGTTGCCCTAGCGTCCTAGTGAAAGGGTGAAACACTCTTGTGGTAAAAGGTAGATTTACTTTAAAATAAAAAAGTTGTTATTTTCCATTGATTGTACGTTCTATAAATGAAACCGAACCACTGGTTGCAAGGATAACGGTGTTTAACTTGTATAACTAAAAGTTACGGCACCCTCACATAGAACTCTCTACAACATCTCACATACAAGTTCTTACATCCATACAAGTCCAAAGTAAACAGCATTTAAGTGGGCTAGCCCGAAAATATCGCCATCGACGGTCAGAGGGTGACGCGGGGGACTGATTTAGTTTGTTGAAGCCGCGACGTTATCGATTGGTCAACGAGAGAGCTACAGGGCTTTATATCCTCACTACTTCCACTTGGGTGATGAGTAGAGAATTGGTCGTGGAATAACTTTACAGAGAGGAAGCTGTAGTATGTTCAACGTGCAGGTGAACTGAGGTATGTAAATCGATTTGTTTGTATCATATTCATTCCAATCAACCACATAACATGTAGTGATGTGGTTGAACTAAAAGAATAAAGTAAAAAAATATTTAACAGTTACTTAAATGGTTGCCCTGTTTAAAAAGTTAATTTCATTGCAGTTTTACACCTTACACCTGTCTTTTACTGCAGAAAGAAAATAATACTTATCTAGTTATATAACACACTAGCTGATGCCCGCGACTTCGCCCGCGTGGATGTCGGTTATTATATACTAAAACCTTACTCCAGAACCACTCTATCCATTGGTGAAAACGGCATGAAAATCGATGCAGTAGTTTTGAGTTTATCGCGTACAGGACGACAGACAGTCAGACTTGGCGGAGGACTTTGTTTTATAATATATGTCAGGATAGAGTCATGGCCGCTAGTTGATGAGTCATCACTGTTAACCCTGACACTTGAAAGCATAAAAAGACCAATCTGGATGTTTTATAGCCTATTACATCTAGGCACTTTTATAGTACATCATTTGCAAACACAAACATATGACTTTAAATCTAACCTGACATTTATAGCGACATGTAGGCAGCCTATTCCTCTTGCTTAAGGTGAATGCGCTAAGGTGGCCCGCGAAATTCAAATTTTCTTACGTTTTTTGCAGTTTGCAGGTCAGTAGTATAGTCATTCAATGCACTTACATGGGCATAAGGAGTTGTATTGCTGATTCTAATGATTATAATTCTGTAAATCCATATTTGTTACGGTCGCTAATAATATTTAGATCAACATACAAACTGATACTGACCTGCAAATTGCAAAAAACGTAAGAAAGTTTGAATTTCGCGGGCTACCCTAGCGCATCCACCTTAACCGAAAATGAGTTCCCAAGACAATGACTGACATACGGCCCATTACATCTGGGTCACACAGAATGACCGCCCACCTCCAGTTATTTGGTAGATATCAAAATAAGCAGATATCTGTTCACATCCTTATAAGCGTGTTCTGTAGGTGGTCCCGGTCGTAATGAACGTATCCTGTTAAACAATTGATTAATTGTGACGACTCTGGGAAACTAGCCTATTTCATGTTTTGTTTTGTGATGGAAGATGTTCTAGATATATCTAGACTCACATTGCAACTGAAATTGGATAAAATAAACACTGTTAAACACTGTCAAAGTTGACATTCGTTTATGTTGCAATCATTATAAATTGATTGCAACATAAACGAATGTCAACTTTAAACACACATTACACTAAATTGATTTCCGAGTCATCATCATCTGCCTGGCCTTTTCCCAACTATGTTGGGGTCGGCTTCCAGTCTAACCGGATGCAGCTGAATATCAGTATTATACATGGAGCGACTGCCTATCTGACTCCACAACCCAGTAACTGGGTAACACCATACTCCTTGGCAAGACTGGTTGTCAGACTTTCGGGCTTGTGACGACCCGTAACGACTTTTAAAGATCTACAGATGACAGCCTAGCCGGGACCAATGGCTTAACGTGCTTTCCGACGCACGGAGGAGTCTCGGTATGTACAGATGGTCACCCATCCACGGACCAACCCCGGCAAGCGTAGCTTAACCTGATGGATCGACCCGTGCGGCTGTTAAATTGATTTCTGAGTAACTAAAACTATTGAAAATGACATAAACAAAGAGTTACCTACTTTTAAGTGCAGTCAGTGTCCAACATAATTAGAATCAAAGACTTATTATTTGCCAAAACACACAATGACCCAAACACAACTAAGTGCATAAACACAACCTACTAATTTCCCTTGAAATCAACGCAACAATAGCTATATAATTACCAATTACCACAGCCCTGCTATCCCGCAGGGCTGTGGTAATCCACAGGTTAGGTATCCACCTAAGACATATAATTATCTCAATTGCCAGTCAAATTAATGAGCACTGTATGTTATTAGTGATCAGGAGAATCATGCAGATCTGGGATGCAAATGGAGCGACGACATAATGTACGTATCCGTTAATAGTTTAGTCTTCAAAAAATAATTGACATATAGAAAGAAAGAAAAATATTTTATTTGGGACACGCACAGGAAACATAACAATAAAAACAAACATTAAAACTAACAAGATCAATAAAACAAAATAAAACACGTGGAACGGGAAAAGAAAACCTGTGCGAGGCCAAAAAGGCTCCTATCTCAGCATAATGCTACGATATTTGAGAAGAAAGTAAACAAATACCGCAGTGCTGGTATTCAGATAGGGCCCACTGTGATGCCCACGGACACATCTACGGACATAAAATAAATCCCAGAGGGGAATAAAAGTAATAAATATAAAATAAATAATATCTGATATCTGAACCTCATAATGAGTCCTTGCACTCATCTATATGAACAACTTCTACTACGAGATCAACCCTGAAATCGCCAAAATATAAGCTGCTTCATACACTCATGTTCGCATATCTCGACAAAATAAAATAAAGAGGTTTTTTTTTTTTGAACTTCCTAATCTCTGGAACTACCAGTCTGATTTGAAAAAATCTCTTTGCATTTGGTAACCCTATTCTTGAGGAAGGCAGAAGCTGAGCAAAAATACAAAAGTCAAAAAGAACGGTAAGTGATCGGGGGGGTACAAGAAATTATACGTGGACGAAGTCGCGAGCTAGAAGCTAGTAAATAATAAGTTTATTATACAAAGAAAAACACTTATGGTTAGTGATCCACTAAACATGATTGTAGAAGCAGTGATAGCCTAGTGTTGTGACTCTCGGACTGCCAAGTCATAAGTCTCGAGTTCAAACTCAAGAAAGGCACCTCTAACTCTTCGGATTCATGTGCATATTGTATAATTGTTACTTGCTTAAAAAACGGTGAAGGAAAAAGGAAGGAAACCGGCATGCCTGAGAGATATTTCTCGACGAGATGTGAAGCCAAGTCAGATACCCTTGAGCAGATTTAAAACTCTGATACCAGGTTAGTCACTAACCACACTAAAAAGCAGAACATGATTGTATAAGCAGTGGTAAAAAGCAGGTTTCACAGCTGGCTCCTGAACTAAGTAAAAATATAGATACTTGTAACTCCAGACCCAAGTATCTTGTTCCTCATAAACAAATGTAAAGAACAGCTGATTTTATTAGCGATGTAAGGGTTCGTCACATCGTGAAAGTTGTTCATAATGACTCCTATGCAATGGGTGCTACATTTAATAATAGCAACATATTTCCAGAATCACAAAAACTTGATGCCACAACCATTTTACCATGAAAGCCTCGTTAGCTTAAGAGAAAACTAAAACCACGAACAATCTACCACGAAGTACCTACTGTCTATTCAGAACTTATGAATGGAGCACAGGCCTCACAATATCTTCAATAGTTTCCTAATGAAACCTCACATCATAACTATATAGTTCAATAGTCTGGGGAGGGAAGTGCCCTCCGTTAATCAGATTAGAGTATACGGGCAGCGGTCACGACCTCATGCTTACTAATATGTAGGTATAGAGCACCAACAATACTCCAGATTTTGTATCGAGAAATTCTGCTTGATTTGTTCAATGGAGGCTCAGAATATGGGTATTGAGTTACGGTGTTTATAAGATGGGTATAGAATTAATATCTGGCAAGTTATATGACTCAACGGACAGAGAAATAATGAGGCGAGATGACGCCAACATTGAGGATTTCTTTAGGTAACTGTCTCTTGAGCAAGTTGTTGACTATTTCTATAGTAGAAAGTGGAAGTAGAGTGCGTTTAATCAAATAGCTCCTTTGCCGTAACGTTGGCTCCACTGTCAAATTTTAAAAACAGACCTACTTGGTACCACTTTAGTAGCGTAGCGACGTAGCGTAGCATGGTCCTACAACAGCCAACATTATGGCATAGGAACTATTTGATGAAACGCACTCTAGTGGAATGTCTTCATCGAAGTTATATCGATGAATACCTGTATTGTTTATTTTATAATTAGGTACAAATATGACACTTTTCAAATGAAGGATGACAAGGATTACTCTTGAAAAAACCCTGAGAATGCGACGCACTGCCTGGTCAGACAGTAGCGGATCGATTCTGTCTAAAGCTCGCCATGAAAACTTAGGTGAAGAGAGCTGTCAATAGTGTCTATCCCAAGCATCAGATGGAAAAATTGCTCACTTTAAACTCATTTCACCTAAGTTTTGAGGGTGAGATTTTTAGGGTTCCGTACCCAAAGGGTAAAACGGGACCCTATTACTAAGGCTCCGCTGTCTGTCTGCCTGTCCGTCTGTCACCAGGCTGTATCTCATGAACCGTGATAGTTAGACAGTTGAAATTCACAGATGATGTATTTCTGTTGCTGCTATAACAACAAAAATACTAAAAAACAGAATAAAATAAATAAAGGGGGCTCTCATACAACAAACGTGATTTTTTGCTCGTTTTTGCTCGATATTGATAACGGCAACATGTAGACGCTTGAAATATTCACAAAATATTTAGTTATATATTCACTTTAAAAATAAATAATTAAATTAAAATAAAACACATATTTAAGGGGGGCTCCCATACAACAGACATGTTTTTTTTACCGTTTTATAGATAATGGTATGGAACCGGCCGGACAAAATTAACCCACAATCCAGCCTAACTGACGCTTAAACGAAGACAGGCGTTCGTCCATCACCGTGAAACTAAAGCAGTTAAGCATGTGCCGAAGATCGTTTGAGCTCAAAACGTCAACATACCAAAGGCAGTGGGCAGCCAAGACACAACACTGTGTGAACGAAGCTACAGTATCTATATGTGCAGAGTTATGTATAGAAACACCTGAACGTTACTCAGAAACGGTGGTATATAAAGGAATGTAGCTGTCTAATCCCGAAAGCTGTCTTAGTGCCAAAATGTTTGTGGTTAAAGGTTTTAGTGAGATGTCTAACTGTCGTATGTGTTAGAGTGGGTATTTCTGTTAGATATACTCGTACAATTTGAACTGTTATATTTTAAAAGCAAACGGACATCAGACCTTTTTATTATTTTGATAAGTCAACTATTGTTGCCAGATACATGGCAAAAACATTTCGTATAATAAAATTATAAATTATTTAAAAAAAAAGTGAAATCAAAACTAGTCGTGGGGCCTCGGAAACATCCAGTGAATAAGACGGTTCAAAATGGCCGATATTGAATTTATTGACCTATTATTATAGGTACCTAGTTTAATATCCACAAGTTCATAAGGGAGCAACCAGATACACAGATTTATTATCTCAACACATCATATTACATCCAACACCTCGACTAAATTCTCCTAATCTAAACCACCTATATGCCTAAGAACGCCCGAATTAACCCGTGCTATCAACGTCTACGTACATACGTCAACAAGCCGTTGCCTTTGGCTAGCCAAAATACACACAGACGGCCCATGGACATTGAAGGCGGAATTACTATGGCATCGCCATGTACTTCTCCAGACAGTTTAATTGGTAACGTTACGTACAAAGGAGTGTGTGCTATTGGAAACTGTGTTGGGAATTGAACGATTCAGGCTAAAGCGAATGGTAAAACCGTTAAGACAAAAGCTGTTTGTTTCTTTTAAATTTTTAACCGACTTCTTCAAAAAGGAGGAGATTCTCAATTCGGCTGGGTTTTTTTTTTTGTATATTTTTTACGCGATTACTCCGCCAATTTTATTATGAATCGATTTTGATGATAATTTTTTTGTTTGGTAGGTCATGCTTCAGAGGTGGTCCCATATAAGCTTTATTAACTTTGCTTGCGTAGTTTTAGAGTTAGCTTTAATATTACTTATTTTTTTCCACTTTACATATCAAGACGATGTTTTAAGTGACTCCGTCACTGTTATTTACTTATCAGGTATTCAAATTTGTGTGGGGCAGGTACCACAACTAAAAAGTGAAAAACAAAAACTTTGTAGTTACTTTTTTTGTAAAATGTTTTTGTGATTTGTGGTTTGTGTATGAAAAAGTTTATAATATTTTATGCTGGTAAAATGTCTTTGTTTTTCTTCCATCTGTACCCATCACACATAATCTTAGCGTTTAGGATCTTCCTTTATGGTCTATACTCCATTTGAAATAAGATTAGACGTATAGATAAGCCTTTTTTACATTCCGTTCAACCGATTTTGAATTCTATTGCGTTGTTGGCATGACAAATGGCAGCCGCAGTAGATAGTTGGTATTGTTTACTATTTTTGCTTTTAATGCTATCCTTATGCCTACGGTATAGAAGTGAAAATCGGTTGAACGGACTGTAAAAGGGTTTGTTTTAATGTCTAATCTTATTTCAAATGGGGTATAGTTAACTTTAACATCTTGTTAAAGTTAACCTTTAATCTTGCATAAGTTTATCTCTTTTCGATCTTTCATAGTACTCCTTTATAACCAACTGTAGTGAAAAATAATTTCAGTATAGGTACCTTCTATTTTAACTACAAGTTATTTTCATTTAAAATTCGCAATATACCGGGCCAGCCCTATTTTCATTTCGATCGCATAGAACAGTTACTCTAGCCGATTCGTTCTGCAATAAAATTATTATTGTTATGACTTTATGAGAGATTCACATCCTAGGTATCTTAGATTCCACAAACACAAATATCACAAATCTCTCTATTTACTTGTACTCTGGCGCCTTTGGATATTACACCAACACCACAAGACATATATCAGGACGCCCACGGACCAACATTTCAACGACGGTCACCATAAAACCCCTACTCACACTAAATAAACGAAACGTACAGCATTCCTCGAAACGCAATACACTGCTGGTTCTATTTCCAAAAGTTTAAATCTTATAGCTGTGACCCATGCTTGGATAGTGTATAAAGCGATATATCCACTTGTATATAGTGATATCAGCATCTATTCACATACGAATGGGGTCTATTGACTGGGCTCAAGTTTCACTGCCGACCGGTGACCATAACACACCAGCCATGCATCAAAATGGCGGATAGCGTCGACATCACATTTCGAAAATGCATAGGACTTCTACTGAGTGCCAGATGTGGGGCTATTGTTTGGGGTGCGGTACATTGCTGGTTTAGTTTCAAAGGAAATTATTCGATGTGAGGATGAGCAGCAACATCTTAATAAACTTAATCTGTGATCGATGTTTATGCATAAGGTATAAATGTTTTATTTACATGCAATTATTGTTATGTTAAAGGAGACAATTTTTTTCGGTCGTCAAATTAGTTCAGTTAGTCAAACGAATTGATAGTTGCAGTGGATTTCTACTTCTCTTTTATTATTCTATAGATTTCCACTACCAACCTGGTAGTCGGTATCTTGTAAGATAGTGCCGACACAAGAAAAATAGAATACACGAAGAATACAGAATCAGAACACAATCTCGAATCGATTGTTCGGACCGAGCAATGTACTGCACTCCTTACCCTGTACTCCCCTGTCATAGCGCCTACAAATAGCCCGAGCCAGAGGAATTGTTGACAAATAGCGCGTGTCGTGCATTTGATGAATTAAGTCGACTTACGACCCGCACTTGCCGTGTAGTCCGGGCTTAGAATAAGCTGCCAACGAGGTGTTGGGGGCGTAAAATGTCGGTTTTAAGGCTATGGTGATGTTGTACCGTTTTCAGATGCACCAGGTTAGTGTATTGGTACAGATTGAAATAATAATTCTGGTCGTGCTTGAACATGAGAATTTTATTTACCAATAACGTACACTCTCGTGCAAGCTCTGACTGTTGTCTGATTAAAGGTAAACTAATAAATCAAACATTAAGACCTGTTTCACAATATCTGGACAGGCATTATCTACCAGATCAATTCCAATATGAAAAATATAATATATGAAATTATCTTCCAGAAGTAAACTAGAACTGATCCCGTGGTAGCGAGTAGATCTTAGGCGTTTGAAATAAGAATGGGATTCACCTGTCATCCCTAGATGAAGTTAAAACTGTCAAACTAACCTCATTTGTTTCAATGAATGTGCTGACTCATCCCAGTGAAGGTACGGTTCCATTTGAGCACAGTATATAAATATGGACAGTACAGAAACGTCATAATAAATGGCACATTCACACACACGCTATCATTGACGAGACCCCAAAGCGATTGTCGCAGTGCGGTCAGAAAGCGCCGCGATCTTTTTAAAAATGGAACGTATGTTATTATTAAAGGCGGATTCGACCAAACTTGGATAAGTCTTATCCTGGGAATAAAATCACTAATTACTCTAGAGTTAGACAACTTTTCGTTTTACCAAAACTTAATCTCGGATTATCTGTCGAGTAAACAAGTTATCCGAGAATAATTTAATGGCGGCCGCTTCATTACAATCACGACAAGCAAACAATAAATTGTACATTGACATTGACAGCTACCTACTTTCCCAAGCTATAATACGGCAAATGAGAGTTGAGATGAGTTATGCTTCTACACCGTCCCGTTTGGAGAACAACCTTTTTTTTGCCGGGTATTACATTCGTTCACATTCATTCCGCTATTTCTAATCCAAGTATAGCTATACGTTAAATTGCATGGAAAAGCGACTGTTGATTTTACTCGAGAATAAAATCGTGGAACAGATTATTCCCCGTATAAATAAGTATAAATTCGAGTTTGGTCGGATCCGCCCTTAAAGAAATAAGCCTAATTTCCATACTGTCCATATTTACAATGTGGTTCCAGCCCAGTTCATAATAAGATAAATGTCTAATAAACTACAATAAATTCCTCTTAAAATGAGACCGTACTTGAATTAATCATAACCTTTCAAATCATATCAACATAACTAGAAGTGTAGCTATTTTTTATACATTACTTCATTCCTTCACAAAAATCAACTTCCATCCACATATTTCGCGAACGTAGCCGGCAATGTACACTCAATACAATTCCTTATACAAACAGATCGTGTTGACAAATGCCCCGCGCCGTACATTTGATGAATTAAGTCTTCAGATTGATGGCGTAACGAGTGGGCGGACGGCACGTTGTGCTGAGCGACTGTTTGTGTTTGTGACTGAGCGAATTTTCATGTAGGCGGAGTTATTAGTATTTCGAAATGTTTGCGGTACCTACTAAAAATAACTATTTCAGCCTACGGTGTACCTATAAATCCATACGAATCTTTATTAAATGCGAAATTAACACGATTGTGGTATTAGTCAATATGGCAACCCCCCCAAACAAGCTAATTAAATAACTTAGAAATTTAAAAAACCCCCGACAAAAACATACCACATATACGATTTTTTTTTATAGCTAATACCACTCTCGATCTAGTCACCTTTCAAACAAAACCAAAAAAATCAAAATCGGTTTAGCCGTTTGGCAGCTACGATGGCGCAGACAGACACACAGATACACACGTTAAACTTATAACACCCCTCTTTTTCCGTTGGGGGCTAAAAATGACAAGCACCATTAAAAAATGGCCCTTAAACGTATCACTAATATTAAAATTCCTTGAAATGCCAACCACCACTTTTATTTTTCTCAGTAACCTGATTCGTCCAAAATTTAAGACATAATTACAATTAAGGTTCTTCACACAGTTTTAAGTGGGATGCCCTATTCTTAGCTAAAGATAAAGTACCTATGTAGTAAAAGGTTATTTACCAACCTATTTCTCTAATATTTTTTATTAGATTACTATAGACGTAGTTTCTTGAGATGTGTATTTTCCTGCCCACGTACGTCCCAAATAAAACATTTTTATATCTTTCTTATTCTTTTCTTAATATCAATAGAGGATATAAGTTAGGGTAAGAGCATGTGAACCTGGGATAAACAATCCCGAAGTCCGGGGGGTAATCGTTGGTTCTGATAATCTTCTTCTTCTGTGCTGCTTTCTATAGGTACTTAGAGCTTTGGGTACTTTAGTTAGTAAGCGAATTCACAATACAGTGTTTAAGGGACAGCCCTCCGAAAATTAACAAGGGGCTCCTTATTTTGAATTATATTCCACCGGAATTTTCTCTTTTTTTTTTAAAATCGTTTTTCAGTTACTGTTCCTTTATTTCAATGTAAAATTACTTTTTCTGTACCCAGTACTCCATTTATGTAAATAAAACAGCTAAAATAAAAAAACCAGCAATGGATGTTAAAATATTAGAGCGAACGACGCGTGAAGCTCAGAATTTACATTGATAAATCACGTGGCGCAAGCGCGCCCCCCCGCTACGACGAGTGCGGCTACGTGCGTTTTGGCACGGTAACGATACATTGCGCGTCAAGTAATAAAACAAATCAGGTTTATTGGATTCCCATAACGTTCCTGAAATAATTCCATGTACTGGTCGTCTTATATGATATGCTGAATTCATCCCATCAGTCTGCGGAGGGCTGTCCCTTACACCCTGTATAATCAAAGTAAACAACGGAAACTCTGTCATTTTCTCATGGGGTAGGCAGAAATTACGCAACTTACTAGAACATACTCCGTCTTCATCCACGTTCGTAGATCTAATCGTACACGCGTGTTGATAATATATCAAATATAATTTCCAATCAATGTTATATAAATCCCGGGATTGGTTCGAAAGACCTCGGGATCACAAAAAAGGGTCAAGCGCGTGTACCTACTCTAGTAAAAATGTTGGATACAAATATTGGACGGTAACCTGGCTACTTTAATTCGCTATACCAATATTTGTACAATTGGAATAGAAAGATTCTGAAGTATGTCATGTTTGCCAGATATCGTTATATTTTTATGGTTCCTACTGGCAAATTTTGTGTAAAAGCTGGCACAATGAGGTTTATTCATAAACGTTGCTTAAACTTAAAAGTCTTCAAACGTCAAAAACTTAAGTTTAAGCATGTATGGTTAAGCAAACGATCATTAAAGCAACTTTTATACAATATATCTGGATCCCCATTTACAACTCTGTGTAACATCCACGTGTATGCTAAGAACCATTTTCCTACTCTATTTCTCTTTCTCATCAGATACTGCTGATTCTACGCCCCCTCAATATAGAAAAACTTGGGTGGCCTCCTCCTATCTAAGAACTCCTCTACGAAAAATAAAAAATACTTTCTCATGCAAATAACTTCTTAGCTCAAGGAAATCCCTACAATATTTTAACTCCGGCTTGCGTTTATTTAAAGGCTTCATCTGAACTGTCACATATAAATTTGTCAAAACGACAACCCGAAAGGCTCACTAAAGACCGTAACTCATGTGTAACTTGAGTTTCGTAAATAATAGGGCCTTCGCGATTCGGGGACAATAAACCAGAATATATTCCAGACTACATTTTCATAGACAGAAGGTACAAAATCCTTTGTTTCTATTCTATATTAGTGGTCAAAGGAGGCACATTGTAGGAATTAATTACGCATACAAAGGGGCTTCGTAATGGTGTCGCTGAAATGTCACCGTGGCGTTATGTTGTGACAAGTTGATGTAATAACGCGAGTATCGGTTACTGAACTACTAAGGGAAGGCTTCACAACTGTCTTAGAGCTGACTGGCTGTGTTACTTTGTGTAATTCTACGTAGCTTTACGTAGGGCCTACGTAATTCTACGTGTTACATCGCTCTGCATCTTCGTAGATGTAGACACTACAATTGTCATTTTTGTCGTTTCTCAACATAACTGTGATAGCACAGAAGAAGATGTAGAAGACTGGAAATATATAATATATTATTTATCGAAGAAAACGTAGTGCCAAAGTTCTCTTGTATATTAAGGCTTGTAGCGATACTCAACATAAAGCCCCCAGTACACGTTGCGCGAGCCCGTCACTCGGCCAACGTCTACTGGGCCTTTTTGCGTGATTTGCCGTTTGATTGCGTGTATTTTTGACGCAAAATACACTCGCCCACCGTGTACTCCATAATTATCTTTAACAATTACCAAAACTATAGAGTTATTTTATAACTTCACGTAAATTAAAAGAAAACACACAGTCACACAGTCACATCGTGAATAGTCTGACTGATTCAATTCCCTTTCAGATCCTAACTTCAAGATTCCGCGGTCACATTTATTATAATTGATTTATGAATTTCGATAAACATAACCATAGTTCAACACTTACTATCAGTGTTCGAATCGACACGAGTTACAATAATAATAAACTACAAAACTGAATAAAATTGAACTATCTACACTTAGATCTGTAATTACCACATAATTATTGCGATTACTTATAGGTCAATAATAAAATATAATGATTATTGCACCACTTCTGTCTGAATCACAGAAATCAATTTTATTCGATTTGTGTACTATACACTCTTGGTCTTCCTCTTGCCTTGGATTACGGCCCACTCCTCTAATAGAAAGACCTGTTTCCCAGCAGTGGGAACATTATAGGCTGATTATGCTTATACACTTTTACTTTTTAGGTAGACGAATGTTTTAATCACATTTCTAGTAAATTTTGGGACATATTTAACTGATTCTCAAATTTTTGTTTTCTTTTTTAACACAATAAAGTTAATTCATTACTAAAACCCAAACCACCAACAATACTAAAAACAACAAACTAAAATATAATAAAACCTTACAATCCTTTAGGCAATAAAACTAAAACATAATCGTAGTTGTAAAGCTACGTACACACGCGCGACTATTCGAATTGATCCGAATAGTTTTCGAACGGACGTGAAAATTCGATTGCGCGGCGACCCGATGCGGTATTCACTTGTATTGGTTCAAGCAGACGTGCTCTCTCGCAAATGCACTTTTGTTGTCGTTGTTTACCGTTGCGTCGGCAAATGTTGGCTCTAGCGTTTATATTTTGTGGGAAGCTGATGTGTTTATGGTTTTATAGTGGTTTGGTATTGATTGGAGTATTGTGTATTGTGTTTTCTGTAAAGAAAGGAACAGAAAAATACGTACTGTAGAGCTAGACGATCGCCCTTTGGGAATTATTCGTGTTTTCGATACGTCTAATCCGTGTATTCCCGTTCGTCCCACTGCCGTCGTCCCACTGGCGACGTGAATTCATGCAAGCCTAGCACTTTTTGGTAGGTTAGGTACTGCTCTTAACTTGCGCACAAAGTGTTTTGCACAGAATACCGTCTTATATGCATGCGACGTACTAAAGAGATAAAAAGTATCCTATGTCTTAACCTAGGTCATGGTCTACACATGTGCTAAATTGCATCTAAATCATTTCAACCGTTTTAGCGTGAAAGTGTACCTAACAAGTAAACAAACAAACTCACTTTCGCATTTATAATATTAGTTGGGATAAATAAGTGTTTTTGTTTAATAATTGACACTCAAATTGTTTAGTGGGATCAATGGGAATTAAAATTAAAATTACTTAATCATTACCGTTCGTCCCACTAGCAAAATCATTGGGACGAGCGGGAATAAATTTAATATAGTTTATTAAATTCCTGTTCGTCCCACCAGTGCTTCGACGGCAGTGGGACGAACGGGAATACATGGTCTAATCCATTTGGGGTCGGCTCAAATATGTATTTTTCTTCCATACTTCTGTATTTGTCGTCATCTCTGTAGTCACTCCCTTTCCAGCCATATCATCATCTTTCACACAGTCCATCCATCTTTTCCCTGGTCTTTCTTCTTGTTTTTGATAAGAGTATAACGAATATAGTAAAAAAAAAATTGTACCTACTATATTCATCGATCACTTTAATTCAATCTCGTTACATTCGAAAATTTTGAATTCATAATATAATTTACAACGAAATCGCATTAGGTTTACTTACTTATTTTTCAATTTTCTTATTTTCTAAAACTAGACGACCGCTATGACCCGTCTGACCTAATGTGTCAAATATTTAGGGTTGACAAATCAGGTAATTTTCATTAAGTAGGCAACTATTGAATTCAAAATAATCATTTTAACCTCCAGACTAATGATGTAGATGTCTCTAATTGTTAACCTGCTGCATTGATAAATACAAAACGTTTATGCAATTCAGTTCAGTAATTATGGAAAATCGCTAAACGGCGTTCAGCTGTTTTACATAACGGAGTTATTTTGTAAAACAGCTGGCCGTTATGGAGAAGAGCGGATTCGACAACCCATCTGCTACATAGACATTATTTTATTAGAACTTAAGTAATTACCGACATCTTTGTCAACAAAATGGAAACATAAAAATAATTTTACCAATACAGATTTAAGTAAATATCTGTCTCGAAAAATAAACTTCAAGAAGACCTCAGAAGATCCAATTACTCTTAAAAAGCAATGTCTATATTGTCCTTTAGAAAGATCCACCTAGCGATCAAGTCAAGCAATTTATTTACAAGTTGTAGTATCATGCACAAATTGAAGTTTCTTTTACAATCTCGGACTATTAACCTCTACAACCTTTGTGACCTCTTATATATGTCACATTCAAAACATTTTAGGGTTGGCGAATAAGCATGCATTTGTTTAGACAGCGGATTATATCTGCAGGTAATTAGTTTGTCTAATCACAGTTAGTTAACGTGAAGATTAAAGTAAAGATTAAATCGCACATTAATATTCTGATTCAAAAATTAACAACAAGATAATTATAATTTAACGAGCTGTGGGAATTTAAAAAGCTGAGATTATAAATACGTGATATTTATGACTTTGTTAGGATTTAGTATTCTTGAATTAGTTCATCAAACACTAAGCTCTTCTTTGAGTACAATAATAATATTTTTGCACTCACTTTATCCCAGGGTAAATAGATGCTGATGAAGATTGTTTTTTTGTTGTGTGTTTGTGTTGTTTTATGTTTAAGTTTATTTTATGTTTGTCTTAGAATGCCAGCGGTCTAAAGGTGAATTTCACCAATGAAACAGCTAAATTAGCCTTCACATAAAGGTCACACATCTCATCATTTGGTGGAATATTGACACTTACAGCTCATGAACGTATCTAAGTATACATAAGTGTGTGCCTAAGATTCTCAATAGTTGTAATATTGTCGTTGTTTCTATAATGGGAGTCGTTATCAGTAATAAAACACAAGCTAATTAAATTTAAAATTTAAAAGACCCCCGACAAAAACTAAGCATCTAAAAAAGGTTTTTTTTTTATAGCTAAGAACACTCTCGATCACGTCATCTTTCAAACAAAACAAAAAAAAATCAAATTCGGTTCAACCGTTTGGCAGCTACGATGGCGAAGACAAACACACATCACGTCAAAATTATAACACCCCTCTTTTTCCGTTGGGGGTTAAAAACGACAACTCCTATTGCCACAAACCTTTAAAAACCTAAACCAAATTGTCGATACCTTACGTAATAATACCTATTTCAAATACCTCACAGCCCTTGCCACGTGTGACCTTAAACCTTCAGTGTAGACTCAGCCTTACACCCTTTAGCTTGTTTGTAGTTCTTTGAAATGGTAATTTATAATTACAGGATGGTACAAGTGGACCTTTAGAGTCTCCGAATGACTCTAAATTCAACCTCTGACCCTCCACGAAAGTAAAGGTCATTACCATATTATTAGCTTTTATATTTTCTGTAATTACTTTGATATTAAGTGGAAGGTAGGTATATAAGTTGGTATTAATGAGATTGGTTTGTGTTGTTAGCTTGGGCACAGTATAAATAAGTAACGGTATTATATCTTCATAGAAAACGGCCAAAACGACACGCTTCTCAGTGTATATAGCACGCAACAGTATCGAGTGCGCGACAGACACGAAACGTTTATCTACAGAGCGGCTGTAGGTAATTATTTCAAGGTCACTGCCGAGACATAATACTGTTACATGTTTATACAGTGGCTTGAGCTAAGTATGTCCAGCCGTTTTAGCTACGAGAGGATCACGTTCAAAGATTATTATTTTATTTGATTGCCCTCGTCTTCTTATAATCATAAATTCTTTCTTTTTAAATTCTGGGAAAAAGAAATCATTTCTTCATACGCAAATTATGCATTGCAATTCAGCCTCATTTTTACCCGACTACGGCGAAGAAAAAAGGAGGGTTATGATTTTGACCGGTATGTATGTATGTATGTTCATCTGTTTCCTCCTATCTTCTAAAGCACTCATCACAATTTGACAAATGAGATATCGTTGGAAGCGTCTTGATTGTCCGCTGGTTATAGGATATGTGACGTCATTACATTTAAAATGGCGATCTCTAGAGGACATAAAGTCAGAAACTAAAAACAAAATATTGTTTAATCGTACCATGTTGGGTATCAAATGAAAGGGCTTAATGAGCTCATTTAAAAAAAAAATATTATAACTCCAAAAGAAGTTAAAAAAAATAAGTAATAAAAACTAAAACCCAACTACGACTAAAAAGGTATAAACAAGACCCACAGACAGACAAATTAAAAATTCGGATTCACCCGTAATCTGTTCGATTTATGCCATAACATGTGTGACTCAGGATTTTTAATTTCGGCCTGAGGAGCTCGTGGTTAGGGACGGGGTTGGTCCGTGGACGGGTGACCATCTTTACCTAGACTCCTCCGCTCCGTGTCGAGGCGTTGGTCCCGGCTGACATTCGTGGATCTTTAGCAGTCGTTACGAGTCGTCAGACGCCCGAAAGTCTGACAACCAGGCTACGGCTAGGCAAGGGGTATCGTATTACCCAGTTACTGGGTTGTGGACGTCAGATAGGCAGTCGATCCATTTAAAATACCCCGACCCCAACATAGTTGGGAAAAGGCTAGGCAGATTGATTGATTAAGAAAATCTGCCTATCTGGTTTCAACGCACAAACAATAATCATCATATCCCACTCACTCTGTCCATATATTGTAATTCCAATTAATTGCCATCTCGACAATGGCTACTAAACCGATACAACGTACTAATTACATCAAACGGAATACATGATGAATAGCTGGGATTCCGTGACCATCATTAACTAGCCTAAACATTTAGGGGATGCCTAAATAGCAGCAGAACATTGCGATCGTGGATCTAATTACATAAATTCGGATCATTGTTTGAGTTGATGCGTCGTTGTGGTCTACGGGACTGTGGTTAGATGTAATAAGTGTTTAATATGATTAAATATACCAGATTATAAGTATGATGAAATTAAAATCTTTCAAATAGCACATTTCGAACGCCAAAATTACATAAGACAGTCCCCCAAAACGCCCACCCTTCACCATTTCCTAGTGCTTTAGCTGGGAAGAAGTGGCGCAACCAACTCCCCAGCAGCACAGCTGTTCTGTTTAGTTAGAAAACTTGAATCTATACAATAAGTATGCAACATAGTAACCTAAATATTGATAGTTGATATACTAGCTGATTTGCATTACATCCCAATCCTAACCATCCTAACTTATAAATGCGAAAGTGAGTTTAATTAAAGTCGCTTTTCGTGTTTATCTGTATGACCGCGTTGTTCTTCGAAATCACCCAACAGATTTTGATGAGGTTTTCATCATAGTTTAGATAATTTGTTCCGGAAGGTTATGTGTATAATAAGTTAATATTAAAGTTACTTATCTAAGAAATCTGGTCGTAAAAACCGTGCAAAGTAGGAGCGGGTTACCAAAGCCAGACATTTGCAATTTTCATGACAAACTATTGTAACAAAACATTAAATTACAAATAATAACTAGCTTCCACTCATCACTGCTAACAGGGGAAATATTTCAGCCGCCACGGTTAAACTTTCAAGGCCAATGCGGTACCGTTTTCAGCCATTTTGAACGAGAAGCAATAAACAAAACAACCGAAAACTTTATTAGGTCGGAAGGCGTTCAGTGCATGCTAATTAAAGACCATTGTTATGAATAATTTACTAAGACCTGAGGCCACATAGTAGGTTAGAAAGAAGAATATAGGGGATGAAAGTTTTTATGAGAGTTCTGCATACTTGCCGGTGGGTAATCCCACCGAATGCATAGCTTATCGATTACATAAAACACACCATTAATATTTGTGGAGTATGTAGTTAGTACCTATGAGCATTATTTTTCTCACAGTCTATTAAGGCGAAAGCTTCAGGATAACCTGCGAAATTCAAATTTTCTTACGTTTTTTTGCAATTTAGAGGTCAGTATCAGGTTGTATGGTGATTAATATAGCCATGGCTTAGAAGAACATAGCGGACGTACAGAAAAACACGAAAAGCGACATTAATTTATAATATTATGTATAGATGATTGTGAGTATTCAATAAAGCATTGTTATTGTATCAATCTTACTGTGTTTTTAACCGACTGCCCCAGAAGGAGAGTAATGTTTTATCCTGTTATAACAGCTATTTTCTGTCTCTCCGCCTCAGAAAGGGTCCCCCTAACGGCACTACTAAAATAAAGAAGTTATCGTCTACCTTAGTTAAACAATTACATCCAGGATGATCACACAATGTTGCAGTAATCGTGTACAGCGTACAGTCAAACGAAAACCGCCCTTACTGCTACGAAATAAAGGCGCTGCCCAAGCCAAATTGTTACCATAGACTGCACAAGCTGTTGGGCTGACTGCCCCAGATGTAGGTCACCGGTTAATTGCTGTTCCGGTGCAGACAACCACTAGGATTTGTGTGAATATTTGCTCAATTGCACTGAAAAATTACGTGCAGTGCCCGGTCGTAATATGACACCAGTTTTTGAGAATTTTCAGGTTTGTGGAATAATGTCTCTGTTATTTATACCCGTCTGACAATTTCCGTACTTTCAAGTTCTTTTTTCATAGTTTATAAAATCCATACTTCTTCTAATATATAAAATTCTCGTGTCACAGTGTTAGTTGCCATACTCCTCCGAAAAGGCTTGACCGATTTTTATAAAATTGTATATGTTTATTCGGTAGGTCTAAGAATTTGCATCAATTTTTTATTTTTATTTAAAAGAGTGTTCGTGAAGTTTCTTGCCCGTTCTTCTCCACTACGCTTCATATTTCTGACTGACCGACTCCTTGACAATTCAAAAGTGCCTGTAAATGGTTTAATTGAAATAAATGGTTTGAGTTTGAGTTTGAAACGGTCGTGATCTATTTTTCGACCCTGGATGGAGACATACGCGGGTGAAACCGTGGGGCACAGCCAGTAATATTATAAATTCGAAAGTAACTCTGTCTGTCTGTATGTATGTTACCTTCTCACGCCTAAACCTCTGAACGGATTTCAACAAAATTTGACAAGGAGATATATGGTATCCTGGGGAAGAACATAGGCAACTTTTTATCGACATACCACGCAGGCGAAACCGCGTGCGGAAACTAGTACATTATAAAATCACGCCTGTATTTTTCCCCGAAAAGTTAGTTAGAGGTGTACCTATAGTACATACATTTCGCCAGTTCGAATCCCATGTAATAGGGGGCGGGACTATTGTCATCAACCGGGCATAAATTCATACTCCGGGCTGAGAAGGGCTAGGTAAAATGTCATTGCATTTGCCACCCAATAACCCTTTGCCCAAGCCGGGAATCGAACTCGAGACCTCATGCTCAGCATACATCATTTGTCATATTACTACTTTTATTCAATAACTACAGGTTTTGCAAATGTTACTACTATTTAAATAAACACAAGTAATATTCATATTATGAAGTATGGTTCCTACAGCCTGTTAGCAAACGAACTAGTTTGCGACACCAAGCGACATTACGGTGCCAAACAATGCTCTCTGTAAGGAACGCCTTCATTTTGCGGCATAAAGCCTCCACTACGCCTGCATGTATCCTGAAAAAAGTATAAAGTAATTGTGCTATGACAACTTCTTATTGGTGAATACCACAATGGCATATATCATTTAAGAAAACAACTTACAAGCTTTTGTGCAAGTCAATCTGCCTAGCTTTTTCCCAACTATGTTGGGGTCGGCTTCCAGTCTAACCGGATGCAGCTGAATACCATTATTTTACATGGAACGACTGCCTATCAGACCACAACCCAGTAACTGGGTAATGCCTTGGTAAAACTGGTTGTCAGACTTTCGGGCTTCTGACGACCCATATCGACTGTCATAGATCCGGTTTAACGTGCTTTCCGAGACACGGAGGAGTCTCGGTATGTAAAGATGGACACCCATCCACGGACCAACCCCGGCAAGCGTAACTTAACCTGATGGATCGACCCGCGCGGCTGTTATTACTTAGCCATGAGATCAAATGTATACACCTAGACACATGTTATGTATTACTTACTTTATATGACTCCACTAATTTAAGGAATCCAAAGCTAAACATAAAATAAACTACCCCACATGTTACCACTAATCTAATGTTAGTAGGTACACAAAAATATCAACGAAGAAACGTAACACGACTCAACCCCATCAAAAGCAGGGTAGCACTCGGTAGCAGGGTATCGACGTGATTCTCACTACATTACACTTAACGGATGTATAATCTTATGTTGTAGTTATAGCACGATGTTGTTATGAAACTCTTATGGGGGAATATCTTCTCTTAATAGTTTCAGATACTGAAGTTTGGATCATGTGAAAACGCTCGTGTTTTGATGTTGAAAGCCGCTGGCATTTGTTCAGCTGTGGGATGTAACAGGATTTATAAGTGTATGTGCAGTCATGGGCAGACGAGCAGTTTGATTGACTGTTTCGTTGGTGTGCAGAGGTTCCCAAACTTTTTTCTCGTATACCACTTTCAAAATTTCCTTGTTTCGGTGGATCCCCTGCTGCTACGGGAAATCATTCACCGTCCATACATTTTCGAGCTAAAGAGGTGAAAATGAAATAAAAATGAAGGGAAAAACGTACTCTTTCGGAAAAGGTATATCATTTTTATTATTTGGCCAAAATGAAATCTCCTTTCTACCATATTCCCAAAACTCGTCGAAAAAACTTTTTTTCAAGCCAAGATCCATTTTCGTGGACCCCCACTTACAACCTATCAACCCCCATTTTTGTTTCACACCAACGTAGACTCTCGTCTAGTCCCCCGTGGACCCCTAGGGGTCCAGCTGGACCACTTTGGGAGTCATTGGCGACTGCTAGTGTTTATCTGGACCTGGTTGATGACAGTAAGCTCTAGGTTGTGGAGGTCAGATAGGCAGTCGTTCCATGTAAAATACTGATATTCAGCTGCAACCAGTTAGACTGGAAGCCAACCCGAACACAGTTGGGAAAAGGCTAGGCAGATTGATTTTTTGTGATGGCAGTAGGCTCGCCCCTATTGCATGGGACTTAAACATAACTGACGAAATGTGAGAACAGCGTACCTATGTTATATGATGGTAAAATATATATTACGACGGGTCCAAAAAAATACGGGTATTTCGCGTAGGTTTCCAAAAACTACACAACAAAAAAATAATCCCAAAACAAAACCAATTTGACCCGCCCTTAGTTTCACAAGGAAACATCGAAACACGCCTACACGAGGCCATCAACTCAAACGTCACTCACACGCCATTACACCTAACTGACATTAAATCTAACGTTATCGCCCAGCGTCCGCCATTTCCCGACGTCAAGCAACAATCTAGAGTAGTCCCGTGAATAAATCAGCTAGGGCACCTCTGATCCCTTAAATAAGTGGGTTCTCGTGTGTGAAATATCGAGTACGGGTGAGTTTGTGAGGAGTGTGCGTTAGTGTGGCGGTGACGGGTGGGAGATTAGGAGATGAGGAATGAGGATTTTGATGAAAATGAGGTGTGTGTGATGTAATTATTGTTGTAAAATCTTGTAATTAAATCATTATAGGTTTATGCTTCCCTGTTTAAATATAAAATTTTATATTATTCGAACTTAAAATTTATAAAAAAAGAGACTGAAGATTAAACCTGGACCCTTACTTCAAGGTCCAATTTTTCATTTTTATGGGCACGGGCGAATAATGTAGGTAATATTATAACATAATGACATGCACTCGCATGTAGGAGTGGCTGGCATTATCTTAGTATTTTAGCACATTTCATGCACAATTTTAGCTTACTAATTAGCCCAGCATTTTCTCTTATACAGGCCAATATTACAAAATTGTAACGTGAATAACAGTTTAGTTAATATTATGATTAAACCTTATAGTTTTCATTCATTATAACGAATATCAAATTATAGGTGCCACTTATTATTAAAAGTACAGTAAACCGCACGTCCTTAGTAGCAATTTGACATTGACAGCGCCTTTATTCACAGTTCAAGTATTACGTGTTGTACCGTACATTTACTGTGGTAAGTTATGACAGAATTTGTAGTATGGCTTACAAATCATTAGAAGCAAAACAAATACTTAAATGATTTTTCAGTCAACATACCATACAAAACTAAATTCCTTTTCCATACATCTGAGTGTTCCCGCCATCATATCGCGCACCAGATCATTATTATTCAGGCGGGGTACACAACGAAGCGACACGTACAGCGGGCATCCTTCAAGCAGGACGAATATTGTGACGCGACCGACGCCTACCGACGATATATTATTATGTAAAACTTTAGCAGGTATTAGGTACGTTAGTTGGTAGCCTATCTGGAGGATACACTTAAGTTTATAATTATCACACCCTTCTGCGGGCCTAAAACCGCCACATTAGCAATTCCTCTATAAGCAATTCATTTCCTAAATTTCCAGCTGCCATTAGCAATTCCTCTAATTTGTACAAAAGCAAATTCATATTGTGTGGACCATTTTACGAATCTCCATAGAAAACTGTCAAACAGATGAATCATTTCGTATTACGAATCGCACGCAGATCATATTATGAATTGTCAGTTTGTGACATTTTACGATGATGCTTAATATTTTCCTTTTATGATTCTGCCAAAGTGACTGTTTTAAGCCCCCTGGTCTTTATTTTTCTTAAGAGGAAATAGGTTTGGTCCCCTCTCCATACAAACGCTCTCGCCTGTTTTCTCTCTGATTTATGACCTTAGAGCAATAATTTTTTACAGTAAAATAAATATCAACTAGTTCTATGCCCTTATGTTTTCCGTTTTGATGATACATTATCTGTAGAAGCACTAGAACCCTCAGAAAATGCTCAAAATTGCCTGTTTAGACCGCTGTCATCAAAAGCCTATTGTACAAATTTGACAACTATTAATGAAAAAAGAAAAACATAGGGACACAGTAAATATCCTTCTTATTCAATTTATAAAATATCTTCTAATTGGTCCAATATTGAAGGAGGAAATAGACGAGAGCCGAACCTCGAATTTTGACTTTTTGTATGGAGAAAAGACCGACCTTATTTCCTCTTATAGTACCAACCCAGCACTGTTACGGTGCAACTAGATTGCGGTCGATCGGTGACATTATGATTGTGATATTTTGAACCGATCAATATCGACTGGTCCACGTCGATCGAACAATCTAGTTTCACCTCAGTCAGTTGACAGACTATTTAGGCTGCTGAAGCTAATGATAAACTATCTGTGGTATTGCATAGGGCAAATGGTAATCGTTTGATGAAACTGTCAATAGAAAAAATATCTTATGGTCTAACATGGCCTAAATGAAGTAAATAATATTTCTTAGACCCACTTGCAACACAAAGAACTAAATGCATTTTATTAAACATATAACATTTAATTAATCCTAGAACCAAAAATTCGAAGACCTGTGACATCTACCAACCAGCACTGGGCCCACGTGGTGGATTATGGTGGTGGATTATGGCCCTCTCGCTCTCACTGGGAGGAGGCCTATATCCCAGCAGTGGGAACGTTATAGGCTGATTATTGTTATTCTATTTAAAAAATCATTCTGTCACTGTGATGTTCAAACGATTGCCAGAAATAGAACGATGTTTTCAATTCGTTTATCGGGCCTTAGACAATCATTTTAGACAATCATTTGACATGGTTGATTGAACACAAATAAATGCCATCAAAGACTGCCGGCATTTTTTCCAAATAGTTCATTTAATCAAGCCAAAAACCAAGGAACTATGACTAATCCCAATAACGGTCCCATTCATTAATGGTACCAGGAAACCATAAAGGCATTGGTTCAACAAACTCGTAAACTTGAGAGCTGCCGAAAGTCAACGTGTGTGGATTATTCAATCACTTCCCTCGAGTAATTGCTTTCGTTTCCTTTAGACCCTTAAAAGGGACAAACGACAACAATGGAATATTGGTATCTTTCCTTTGACCCAACCAAAGGAGGTCTCGGAGGTCACATGGCGGCTGGCGATCACTCCGTGTGATCTACTGAGGCCCTAGATAAAGTGACACTCTATCAGCGATAATGAAAAAGGCAAAAATGTATAGGACTAGCTAGCTAAGCTTTCGAAAAGCTAATGTTACCTAATCATATTAAAAGTCGTTGTAGAAATACGAAACGCTTTCGAAGCGATTGTCACTTGTCTAGGCCCTCTGATGTCATACATCCAACGATATGCGTTGGATGTATGACATCAGGGAGAGAGAGCTTAGATTTGCAACCACATAACACACCAGCCATGTAAAACAGCTATATACATAGTTAAAGTTCAAAGAAATGAATGGGTAAGTTCGAAAAGGTACCTGGCTATTACCTGCCCCTAATATAGCTCAGTAGATGCGAAGTGAACAAAATGATGATCATAAGCTTAAGGGTCAGTTCAGACCGCGACGTGAAGAGACGTGACGCTGCGCGCCCTTTATAACAATTATCAAACTTATTTTCTTCACGAAAAGGTATAATTTCAGTGCGAGCGTTGACACCTGTCAAAGTACGCTGTGATGCGCGGGGCTGCGCAGCGCGTGTACCTTATTGTGTAGTCAATAAATTCGATATTGTATCGAATCATAAAAAAGTGCGCGTCGCGTCGTCTCGGTGTGAACTGACCTAACATCAAAAACACAGATCTTACAAAAAAAATATCTATTTATTTATTTAAAAACACATACAACTATTCCTGTTAACTATTCACAAAAACTATTCCTGATACAGACGAAAACAAAGAGTGGCAGAGCACACGCACAAAAGCCTGGAAAGCACTCAGATTTTGGTTCTTCTTAGGATGTCCATATAAGCTAGCAAACAATTACCAAATCAAACATCTTCCTATAGAAGTGACGTTATTCGCAAAAACAAGAAGAAAAAAATGTATATTAAAGCTACATTCACAACGGCACTTAATAACAGTGGATGTCAAAATGTCCGTCACCGGTGGCAATCATATTCTCATCTGCGTGCAAGCGACTATTGTCAGCGAAGTTAATTATCTGGAAGTGGGCGTGTTCGTTGGTGATAGCATCGAATACATCTGTCGTTTACGATATTATGTATATGAAGTTATGTATGTAAAAAGAATAGCATTGATTGCATTACCGTGGGAATTTATTTGAAGCGCAGAATTGGCACTGTCATTCCTATAAAACGTCTATATCTGAACATAATTTAAAGTCCTCATTCGTAACCTAGTCGACAATTAGCGATTGTAAAGGCATCCACACCAATATCATCACCCCTGTAATCTCCGAAGGGTTAGGCAGATAGGTGTACCTATAGTACACCCACACTTCGCCACTTATCTTTTAAGTCCCATGTAATAGGGGGCGAGCCTATTGCCATCAATCGGGCACAAATCCAGACTCCAGGCTGCTACTGATAAATTCCATATGGAACAACTCAATAACACTTCAATCGAACCTAGGACGTCATGCTCGTTGAAGAATGAAGTTTTGCCCTAGTAACTGCAGAGTTAATCGTATGGACCGAGGAGGTACAACTAGTATAGTCATTATTATCACATAAAACCAAGAAATCTCTTCATAATGGCTCAAGAAACTACCTAGCCATGCCCTTTATAACAACGCCTATTCTCTTAAAACAAAGATGAGTAACATTCCGGCAAAATCCTAGTACGAGGCAGGATATAATGCATTCACATTTCAAATGCATGCATGATAAAGTTTGGAACAACGGTAGCTGGTACAAATTGTATTTCGTAACTGTAATTCCCAGTGGCCATCGTAAAACAGAGAGAATAATCTACATGGAAGGTTAGCGGGAGACGGGATGGTATGGAGAACCATGGCAATGGATTAGGCACGACGCGACGACGGTTTGACGCGATTCTGGTAGAACAATTTCCATGAAGTTTTCAAAGATATTGTTCTACTAGAGTCGCGTCGCATGTCGCGTCGTGCCTGTCTGTGGGAGCTTTTAAACTATCCTCTAACTTATTTCATATTAGATATAATAAGATTGGACCTATTGGATAAGAATACAGTACAAATTGTTATTAGAACACATAAAATAACATTGCCATTTTATAAAAACGCAATTTATATAAATAAGCTCGCCCCCTATTACATGGTACTTAAACATAACTGGCGAAATGTGGGTGTACTATAGGTACACCTCTGCCTAACCTTTCGGGGATTATATTACATGTGTAACAATATATCTGTCGAGCTAGTTAATTTTTTTTTTAAATCACATAGAAAATGCAGTAATATAGGCATATATTTGCTTAAAAGGACACTTCTATCACTAGTTATGTAAAAAAAAAAATAACAAAACGGTCAGATCGTCACTTTGAGAAATACATTGCATGTTGGTATTAAAACTTGCCTCCAGGAGGGCTAAAATGACCGTCTAGCGAACCCAATATTACGGCCTTTAATCTAGAGCAATTCTCATAGTGTCAATACTAGTCTTAGAAATTGGACTGTTCATTTCAAGTAAAACGTAAATAGAGAATCTCAATTAATGATAGTGCTGAAAGCTGCAAGGTACAAAGCATAAATATTACATCTACTGCCACGACTCGCGACCGCAGTGTTTGAATATGCATCGCGAAGACACACAGGTCCAACTTGGTAGACAGATAACAAAGTAAAATAGAAAGGACACATACATAAACTTTACCTTGGACGGTGCAGAATTGTATTTACCTAGGTAAGCTTAGGTATATGGGATAGGTGAAGCTCCTGGTGGATTTCACTTTAGAATGTATGCAGCAGTAATTTTGAATGAGAAGAAGTTTACTGATAGTTTCTACAGATGTATGAGTATCTATGGTGTATTGTTATACAATAAAAGGTTATTATTAAAGGTTATTTTATGCTCGACTAGCTAGTCCGCCTGGCTAGCTAACACCATCTTATCTATGTCTGCCATAACAACAATGATAACAGCATTGTTGTGTTTCGGCAGTTAAAGGTAAGATAGCCAGATCCTCTGTGGTTAAGGATTCCAGATGAAGCTCGCTTCCATCTTCGGCCTGATCATCTCTTACCATCAGGTGACATGAAGGCCAAAAGCTTCACGATTGTGGTTAAAAAAAGGCATTGCAAACTATGTGTATTTTATTATATTTGTCCGGAAAAGAAATTCAAAACTATGAATACAACATTTTATTAGCACTCATTAGACCTATAATTAAGCTCTCTGAAGAAAAAATAGACCAAATTGTAATTACGATGACTATAGGAAATATTTAATAACGACTAAGATTTTCACCTTTCACCAAAGATTCAAACACCGCACAGGGACTCAGCGCTATTAAATTCTTAATTAACAAAGTTCTTGCGCTTCCTAAGCTTTCAAAGAAAACAAACATGGTCCAAAGCTTTCCAAGTTTAATACAGCAACCTTCTAGTTTCTCATAAATTTCTTAGACACCTTCAGTGTTCCAGACAGCACTAAGTGATGCCCTAGGGCGTTTTCTTTAGTTAGAAATAAACGCAAGACTGTGAACGTGAATAACAGCTGGGATGCTAATCAGGTACGATTTATTTATAGATTTATTAGGCTCCCGATTAAAGAAACGTGGACTTTATATTGTTGTTGGTCAATTTATTGTTTTTTTTTGTCAAAATCATAATATTTTATTTCACATAAGCCTACATGGGCACTTATGAAACGTCAGAAGCTAGGTGCACGGTTCCAATTGGTCGTTTCCTATGGAGAAGAGCCGGCAAGAAACTCCACGGTTACTCTTTTAAAAATAATTGACTTTAAATATTTTCGATGTACAGTGTTAATAGTTATGGGAGGATAGTTTTGTCTTTGGTGGATCTGGTTTAGGTACAGTACAGTATAATATATTATACAATGGCTCCTTATAATCTTTGCAACATGATAGAGCTTTCTCGTAAAGCTCGTGAAGACGTAAAAAAGAAGTAAAATGCTGCATACGAAAATTCAGCATTTTTGACTTGATTGTCGTTGTATGCTACCTAACTACCTACATGTTTTCCAAAATCTTTGCAAATTACAGACGTTAACGCATCTTTAAGCACCAAAATATTGGACCAAATATAAATCAGCGCCAAATCTTGTCCTCGTGTTTCCAATAAATCGTTGACCACTTAACCGTTTACTAATTTCTCGGGCACCATTTCAAATCCCCTAATAGTCCCTTTTATTTTTTGTTCTCGTCGCCTCATAGATCTCACAATAGGACCCTTTGTGACCAGGGCCGGTCCGACCTTTTTACAATGTCTTTCTATTGTCAACGACTATTTATAGGCTTTTTTTTCTCACTTGTCTGAACTTGTCGAACGAATCCGACAGGTCCCGACATGATTTCGTAACGGCCAAAGATAACAGTTCCAATTTCAAAATTGAGTATATTTTTTTAGGGCTGTGATTTCGTCTTTGTCATTTGGAGGCGTTCCGTTGTGTGCCAGTGATTGGATTTTTAAGTATCGAGTATTTCGAAATACGATTGTTAAATTCGAACGGTAAAAAGACGGTAGGTGTTTTAAAACCTCATGTCTTCCACGTGGTAAATAGAAGGTTATTCACTCAGGGGATAAAACAGTGTCTAATGTCACGGGCGCTATATTGAATCCCGAGCTAGTGTAGTGAGGGATTCGAGTTCGCCCAAGACGAACACATCTTTATCCCCGAGGAGCATACTTGTACTTTACTTTTCATACTTTCTCCAAGGTAATAAAAGTCTGGTGTCATCTATTATATACTTTTCTACGGGACCAACTTCGAAATCGCAAAAAAAAAATCAGCTGTTTCATACATTTTGTCGATTTAAGTGAACACAAATGTATGGAACAGCTGATTTTTTTTTCGCGATTTCTATGTTTTTTCCATAGAAAAACTATATTATAGATGACACCAAACCACTAGTTTCAAGGATAACGGTGTCTACCCTAACTCCCAGTATATATTTTTTCCCCTTTTTACATAATGCTAGAATTAGACTGTATATTTTATTTAAAACTAGCTGCCCGCCCCGGCTTCGCACGGGTAGCACTAAGTACTTATCTACAGCGCACCTACCCTACCTACTTATCTACCCGACCTACCTACCTACCTACCCTGCCCAACCTACCTACCTACCCTGCCCTACCTACCTACCTACCCTACCTACCTACTGTACATACCTACCTACCTACACCTACCTCCCTACACTTACCAACATATCTACCTACCCAACCAACTTACCCTACCTACCCTACCTACTTACCCTACCACTCAACCCTACCTACCTACTCTACCTACCTACCTTACCTAAATAACCTACCTACCTACCCTACCTACCCTACCTACCCTACCCACCTACCCTAGCTACCTACTCTACCCTAGCTACCTACTCTACCTACCTGCCCTACCTACCTACCCTACCTACCTACCCTAGCTACCTACCTACCCTACCTACCTACCCTACCTACCTACCCTACCTACCTACCCTACCTACCTACCCTACCTACCTACCCTACCTACCTACCCTACCTACCTACCCTACCTACCTACCCTACCTACCTACCCTACCTACCTACCCTACCTACCTACCCTACCTACCTACCCTACCTACCTACCCTACCTACCTACCCTACCTACCTACCCTACCTACCTACCCTACCTACCTACCCTACCTACCTACCCTACCTACCTACCCTACCTACCTACCCTACCTACCTACCCTACCTACCTACCCTACCTACCTACCCTACCTACCTACCCTACCTACCTACCCTACCTACCTACCCTACCTACCTACCCTACCTACCTACCCTACCTACCTACCCTACCTACCTACCCTACCTACCTACCTACCCTACGTACCTACCTACCCTACCTACCTACCTACCCTACCTACCTACCTACCTACCTACCCTACCTAACTACCTACCTACCCTACCTACCCTACCTACCTATCTACCGACATAATATCATCAAGAAAAAAGCCATTCTATACTGAATGTATGAGCCGATATTTTTTGGAGCTATACTTACATTTTTAAACTCGTGATATCTTGCGAATCGAATGTCTGAATTGAATAATTCAGTTAAATCAAGTTATATGAAGGTATTGAAGCAGTCTTAATAATGAAGTAATTTATTTTGATAAGGATTAATACCAAGATACAAATAAACAGCCTTTTCTAGCGGCGTCATTTCAATTAAATTTACAAAATAAAATAACACTTATTGTGGCATAACTATAATAGCTAGACATATGCTGTCCCGACACTTTTTGTAAACAATGATGTGTTCTGCAAAGTCGTAGTACGTTATTTTATTCTATCATCAATCGTTTTCGCAGCGCACGCGATTTAAAGAATATTTAAGGTAATTTTTTTACACCTTGGGTTACATTATTGGAGTTTTAGTAAGGATCCCTAATCTTTTCTAGAAAAGCCTAAATATAGCCTATGTTACTCAGGGTGAATGTAGCTTTCTAGTGGTAAAAGAATTGTTGAAATCGGCGCAGTAGTTTTTGAGTTTATTCATTACAAACGTACATACACACACACAAAAATACAAATCTTTTCTCTTTATAATATTAGTGTAGATTTAAAAAAATAGTTTAGATATATTTTGCTTTCTCACGACCACAAGCTTTCTTTGTAACTGATTCTTAGATATTTCTTCCAACCGCGAAATAATACAGCAAAAATCCTCAGTCCAGTTCGGAATTCTTTCATTTCCACAGGATATTATCGCAAACGATCCATATATCGATATATTATACAATTCTCCCAGAAATTAGGTACAAAGCTGGCTTTATGTGCTATAAAATATATGGAGATGAAATTACGTGTTCCATACAATGTATTATCGGTAAACGTATGTGTATTACCGCCATTATGTGTTCTGGTAATGGTAGTGGCAATGTAGCGTGTGGTTTAGAGTGCAATAAAATGATAATTATTACAAGTCCATCTTGAAATTATACTTTGAAGTGTAGGACAGATATATCTTGAGGGCCATAATATTGACTGCTTACTAGCTATCATAAGCAAAGATGATACTATTTCTCTGATCTTCTTGTACCCAGAAGGGGTGGGCTTAAATCAACACCCTTGCTTACTAAGTATTGGAGATTTTAGAAAGGTATATGCTTGTCATTCTGATAATATATTTTCAGCACATTGCCAAATGATGGCAAAATCTTCCATTGACATTGAAATAAAACCTGTCGTGAAATAAAGTTTTTTATTGTAGGATTGTTATTAATGTCACTCCTGTTAGGATTCTCACAGTTAAATACATGAACCAACTCTATAAGCAAAATGTCTTCAGCCCATCCAAATCAAATCAAATCTAAATATTTTATTTCACATAAGCCTACATGGGCACTTATGAAACGTCAGAAGCTACGTGCACGGTTCCAATTGATCGTTTCCTATGGAGAAGAGCCGGTCACTTCTGCTTATCACCAAAAAAATCACAATTTAGTCTCACTTAGCGCCACAAAACCCAAAAACGGTAGAACAAATTATAATACTGTTACATTGAAAACTCCATCGATTTGACACGGCACTTTCTTAAATCACCGCGGTGGAGTATCGACCGCAAATTGCATAATTTCGCCCGCCGACACTGCCCGTCATAATAACAACACGACACAATAATATGGCGTGTGGTACAAGTTATGGGAATAAGAATAGTAATTATGCGTTATCTTAGGGGCTAAAGTAATTGTGGTCGAAAGCAACAAAAATGTTTGTGAAAAAGTAATTCAGCCTACTTTTGGAATACTGCCTATCTGCTTAGTACTTTCAGAAAGCAGTGATAGCCTAGTAGTGTAACCGTCGGACTGCCAAGTCATAGGTCTCGAGTTCGAACTCAAGACACCTCTGACTTTTCGTATTCATGAGCGTATTGTATAATTATCATATCACTTGCTTGAAAAACGGTGAAGGAAAACATAGTGAGAAAACCGGCATGCCAGAGAGATCAACAAGTCAGAGGGGCTTGTCTTCACATGCCATCGAGAAATATCTTTTTTCCCTTGTTCGGCTTTAAAACTCTGACACCAGAGGGGCAATTCCCGTAATTTTTAACAGGGATATTGCGGACATCCGCATCCGCAACCGCGGAGATTCCGCATCGATTTGGACATCCGCATCCGCATCCGCATCCGCAATAATTAATGCGGATGTTTATGCGGATGCGGATGTAGCACAGGTCGCGACAAGAAAGATGAGCGGGGCCGACTGGCGCGTGCCGTATGCGAACGAAACCTTCGCTCCTATTGGTCAATGAGCACTTCTCATTGACCAATTGCACGCAAATTTTTATCGACACCACCAGCCAGTGTTCCTAGCGAAAAATTGTTCAGTAGCGCGGGTTCAATATAATATGAACCGCTGCGTAACTTTTCTTTCTTTCTAACAGACTTGACTCCGAAAAGGCGGCAATATTACTTTTTATTAAATATAATTCTCCAATTTTTTACTTTACTTACTAAATATGTAATAAAAAAATACTATCTTTTTTTTATTACTTACCACCCTACACACCACCACACAAATAAAAAAAACCCCTTATAAAATATCTAAACATCCGCATCCGCATCTGCATCCGCGGATGTGAGCCTCCAAATATCCGCATCCGCATCCGCGGATGTGAAAAAATCTGCATCCGCAACATCCCTGATTTTTAAGACCATTCGCATTCGCAATCTGTCAAAAATTCAATCAATTTACCAACATTTTTGACAAGTTTGACAAGTTTTACAGATTGCGACTTGAATGTGAACGTTTTTTGAGTACGAGAATTGGCCTTTAGGTTAGACACTAACCACACGAAAAGAAGAAGACTTTCAGAAAACGTAAGGCATGGAGACTATTTGCTGCCAGGTTGCTACACAGAAATTTATAATGGAAAAACTTAAAACACTTGCTCGACTTGGGGTTCACACCTAGCACCCCAGTCGCGATAGCCTCTGGTTCAACGAACTGAACGAGAATGCGAAAATAAGTTAGTCATAAGCAGTTAGACCAGTTAATCATGAAATGTTATGGAACGGCTAGATTTAATCTTATGAAATATTTTGAATACCTACCGAAACTTGATCCGTTTTTTTTTATTTGTCAGATTAAACTAGATATGTTAATGGGCTTTGCTCATTAAATTCGAAATAAAAGAGTATGTATATAAGTATAGTAACAAACTATACATATTAGGTAGGTACTTAAATAAATAAGAAATATTTGTTTAAATCTGGCAGTTATCCCTATGTATATTTAAGCTATTTAATATTATTACAAAAATTCCGAACACCAAGTGATTCCCACGGTCTTTGAATAAAAAAACAATGCAGTTTACTTTAAAATTATATCAGATTATTATATATATAAATTATAAATAATATTATAACAAGGTTATAAATAATATTTATTATAATATTTATGCTGCAGATCATAATTTATGATCATAATGATAATAATGATTGAATTTTAATAAAATATTCCGCTTATTAAATTAGCTAACAATAATTTTTACAGAACAGACGTCAACATAAATAGGTACTGGGTACTATTTCCTGCCCAAACTATTCGTCACTACTTAGACATAGGAACATGCACAGTGTAGATACCCGCTACCGCTTTTAACTCAACCCCCACGAAAAGCTCAGGACAGCCGATACGATCTTCGATACGACGGCTACAAAAAGAAACGCCGTTATTTCCCACGGGGTGTGGAATTCTTGTGCCATTTCGGACACAAGCCTTTTGTGATCCCCGTCCGGCTGTCCGCTAGATTATTCGTTTAATATTGAAACTGTTTACACTGAAAATAGGTTCTTTTTGTATGCTGAGACTGTTATTGGTAGGCTTTAAGGCTTCCACAAACAGGCGCGACGAGACAGCGCGACGCGAATTTAACAAAACAATTTCTGAGAAAACTTCATGGCGAACAATGCGGCGGCGGCCGCGTCGCGTCGCGCGACAAATCGCGCCAGTATGTAAGAGCCTTTATTAGTAGGACTTTCATGAACGACTTTTCTATGATGAACACGCATGTAATTGAGGTAAAGCGCTGCTGAATATCTGAATGTGTAGGTACACAGAAAAATAGGGTATTAACTTGAAATCTACTGAACAAACTTTCATGTCAATTTCCCATGCAGTATCAAAATGGAGCACAAAACTATAATATAGCAGTTGCAATATAGCATAGAGAAAACATTGCCTGTTCATATTTTAAGCTAAACCGGTTTATTCTGTAAAAATTTCACATTGAAAGTTTTGGTGAAGTGAACTGACGTTAGGGAATCTAGGGTTTGACAGCTCACTTCAAACTCACTTCACCTAAGCATTCACGGTGTTATTTTTACAGAATGGCGCTACTGACATCCTTGAGATGTATTGTGACCTTTTCCCAATTTGCCGCAATCACCACGCTTGGGTACCTAATCGTAGCAAAATGCTAAGCCAATGAGACGCTGCTATCCATCCTAGCATACATTACAAATAACATCATATTCAAACCGGTTAGGTTGAACAGATTTACACTCCGTGCCAAAAGCAACAACCACATGTGTCATAAAATGACCACATTTTACGGCAACGCGGTGTAAAAGTTGATAGAGCCGTATCTTAGTAACAAGTTACTGGCCTAACGCTTATCTACTTGTGGAATAATAACCCTTTTATAGCCCGACTTGGATGAAATGCTGCTGTAAAAGTTCGTTTATACTTCTTTAGATTTAATAAAGCGCATGTCTCTGGTTATGGTGTGATTTGAACCTTGCAAATGACTAATAGATACTTACAACATGGATTAATTGGGACACTACTCACTAAATACGACGAGCAAAAGTTGTGTCTCAATAAAAACTTAGGTATTACAAAAAAAAAAACACTAAAAAGGGAAGTTAATAAAATTTATATGGGCCCACCTTTGAAGCATGACCTCATTTCAAAATTGGCGGAGTAATCGCGAAAAAAAAAACAAAAAAAAAAACCACAAAAGAATTGAGAATCTCCGCCCTTTTGAAGTCGGTTAAAAATTTAGTTGTGTCACAAAAACTGATGGCACCCTAAACTAAGATTTAAAACAAAATTCATATTTGTTAGCTCAGATCACAAGATTCATGTTTCCCAGAATCTTCGCTAAATCGTGCTCCACTTTGCCTTAGCTTCATCGATGGAAAACAACAAGCAATTGATAAATTGATTTCAATCTATAGGTTACCGAACTTTGTCAAAGATCTACTGTCCCGTTTACTGTTACTGCACAAATAGTGTCAACCTAGTTAGAAGTACTTAAAAATAACAACGTTGTGTCTATCTTCACGAGTGGCAGCGAACCGCTCTAGTTGGCCCTGTCGAATAAATAGACCACTAAAATATATGAAGGCTGACTTCGTTCATACCTGCCAGGGTTGCGGGAAAGTCCGAAAGTGATACCGGGACCTTGGCAACAGGCAACTGAAGGAACACGGGTGGGTTTTAGTCAGTAAAAGTCTGACACGCTCTTCCGCTCCACCCAGAGCGGTAGAAGTCGTTTGATGATTCCTCAAACTCAAAAAAAATAAAGATTTCGGCAGCTACACACCTAGTGTCGGTCGGTATTAAATCCAGCCTGTCCCGTGCTGCCCTCCCCCAGGGACGTCCTAAGCCGGGAGCCGTACCGGGGTGCCCTTAGCGTGTAGTCGCTTAGTTTAAAAGTTTTATGCAAAGTCAAAGTCAAATAATTTATTTCAAGGCACATTAAAGGCTTTTTTGAACGTCAAAAACAAATAAATAGAACTGATTCTAGTTGTCCTTTGCAAAAGGTAGTTTTCGTATGGAGAAGAATAGGCAAGAAACTCCACCCTTACTCTTTTAAAAATGTTTTACAATATTTTGTATACATCAACCCTGGAAGCCTTGATATATTAAGGCATCCACAGGATAGCTCGGTGAAGCGGCCGACAATCTCCTAGACTGACTTGTGAGATGCAATACCCAAAAAAGAAGGTGGTACTCGTAGTGTTGCGTCACCAATCAAAAATTTGGTAAATAAACTGGCGAAAGTAGACCTATTTATTACACTCAGATATACGCGAATTCTAAAACAACTCCACTCTATAAGTACAGTAGGCAACACGTGACTTGTAACACTTTGAACTTTATCGGGCCTAGCGTAGTACAGAGTTTTAATAGAATACGCGTCCAGCTGTTTAGTTACCCCTACCTAACGCGGCTTACTGTAGAACCTAAAGTATTTTTTTTTTAATGTTTTATAAGTTTGTATGTGCCATAATTATCTACAACCATGCCAATAGGCTTATTATGTACTGCCTAAAAAAAGGCTGTTACATACAGAGGTAAAAACTGTGAAGGTTCCGAAATCAAACAAGGAACCCTAAATAAACACTGTTGTAAAAAAATATTTACATGACAGGTGGTTATCCAAACTATCCCTCCGATGAAGGGTTAAAACGCGCCACATCCTACAAGTAGGTACCTATAATATAAAACCCACACCCTGTATACATAAAACCTTCCTCCTCCTACCGATACAAAAATAAAATATTGGAAAATCTATTCTAAGACGCCAGAAACAAAACCTTTTATTTACATCAGTAGCAATCTTCTTTATGATCTAAAAATAATAGAACCTTTTTACCCGTCGAGGTAATCCTCTAGGAATAAGCTAATAATCACGAATTCATGTAGCATTGTAATTAAAATTACATTTGTTCTGTCCTATGAATCCCTCGTTACCCGCCAGTGAGCTTTCAAGACGGTATCCTGGAAAGGATAATTCATGGAACAGGAATTTTTTGAATAAAACTGAGATGTACCTAAGTAGTACAGATAATCTAGGTATGTAGGAGAATAAAGTAGAAAAGGATCGCTTGTAGATCGCTCACATGATGTTCTGCTGATACTAAAAGAGTAAGGTCTTGAAGTCAGCGAGTTGAAGTGCGGAGCGAGTCAGTGTTTTTGTAAAATAGTACTAAATCTTGTATTTAATCATTTGTGGAAGACAGTGCATGTTTTAATGTATTTAAACAAAAAATCATCAAGACATCTTTGTTGTTAATCAAAATTTGAATTAATGATGTTATTAAATTTGTTATTAATTTACATAATTACATAACTATGTACTTACCCATCACCGTACATGATGCACACTCAGCATAATTGAAAATAATCATTAACTTACCTATAACAAAAAAAAAAATACAAAATTAATCAAATTTAATCACAACACAATTAAGTATTATGTAGAAATAATCCTCCATCACATTTATACAAAACCCTGCTTGCATTACGAGAGTATTTTTACTACCAACAAATTCGAATTTTGAGTTTTTCCAATTCTTTTCTGTCTCGGCCTGCTATTGGCTCCTATGCCTCTCCCGCTGATTTCCCGGCCCCAATCAGATACTCAACCTGATTGGCTCCACACATGCAGAAACGCAAACATTTTTACTGGTTCCGTAGCCGTAGGGAATGAGTGTACGTTCATGAGATGCAGCTCTGAACGGAACCATTCAGTAATGTTGGCAATACTAATGCATTTCCTCGAGGTTCTACACTTAAAAGTAACAGTTTGTAGCTGTTCACTTTGATTGTAAGTGGAGAACCCGAGAAGACGCAGGACTGTTGTATGTAACCTTTCGTGGTTGGAATGAAGGACTTTGAACATGTTTTGGGAAGGCTAAGTTGATAGCTAGAGCTTTTGCTATCAAAGAACGTAGAGATTTAATCTATTTCTGCGAAAATTCCTATCTTCGTACAAGTAAGAAGCAAGTAGTATGTTGATATTATCAAGATCATTTTATATATCAACGAATTTACCAAAACTATGATAAGTTTAAGAGCACAAGGTAGAGATAACTGTCACCTGACTGACTTAGGTACATGACGCTTGTAGATAGATAAAGGCTAGGCAGGCACGACCAACATAGCATAATCAGCCTATAACGTTCCCACTGCTGGGACAGGCCTCCTCTCTGTGAGAGTAGGCCGAAATCCACCACGCGGGCCCAGTGCGTGTTGGTGGATATAACAAGTCTTCGAATTTTTGGTTTTTGGACATGCCGGTTTCCTCACGATGTTTTCCTTCACCGTTTTGAAAGCAGTAGTGATGAAATAATTTACACAAAGTAAAGCGCCTGTCTGGGTTCAAACCTACGACCTACAACTCGTAAGTCGCGGTCGCTAACACTGGACCACCACTGCTGTCAACGACCAACATTAACAAGACAAAATAAGCCAGCGAATATTATGACCACGAGTATGTCAATTTTACTGTCGACAATACCATAGGACCGCTCTGCGACTCATACAACAACACCACATCAATCCTAGCCTTTTCCCAACTACGTTGGTCGATATCGACTTCCAGTCTAACCGGATGCAGCTGAATACCAGTATTTTACATGGAGCGACTGCCTATCTGACCTCCACAACTCAGGAACTGGGTAATACCCCTTGTCAGTCAGAGTTTCGGGCTTCTGACGACTCGTAACGACTGTCAAAGATCCACAAATGACTGCCAGGACCAACGGCTTAACGTGCTTTCCGAGCCACGGAGGAGTCTCGATATGTGAAAATGGTCACCCATCCACGGATCAACCCGACAAGCGTAGCATAACCTGATGGATCGAACCGTGCGGCTGTTATTACTTAGCCACGAGCTCCTTCACAACAACAACACACATATGTTACATAAACCTATTGCTAGTACACGAAAGCTTTGCTAATCGAGTATCCATGTTTCTCATGTCCAAGTTTCACATAGTAAACAACCTTTTCTACAGCAATCCACATATAACAACAGTAACTGTTATGTTCTGCCGCTGTTGTAAAACATAAGACCGACAGGTTACAAGCCCTGAGCCGACTCATACAACGAGCTGATAACACGCTGTTTTATGTTTTACTACCTTTGCAGATATCTCGGGGCATGTGGCTAAAGTGATTGCTACATGGTCGCCAACCGCGACCGGACAGAGGTGACCTTGGTGGTTTACAACTGTGCAGATGATGGTTTACTACCAAATTTGAAACAGCTCTGCCGGTCGCCAACCATGGTCACATTGGTCACCTCTGTCGAGGACGTCGTTGGGAACCGTATAGCAGGCACTTAAATAATGACGAGTCGGCCGCACGCTACGCTTGCCGCGGTCGGTCCGTGGATGGGTGAGACATCCATTACATATCGAGGCCCCTCCAATCCAATCTGCCTAGCCTCGGAGAGTAACATTCCGGCAAAATCCTAGTACGAGGCAGGATATAATGCATTCACATTTCAAATGCATGCATGATAAAGTTTGGAACAACGGTAGCTGGTACAAATTGTATTTCGTAACTGTAATTCCCAGTGGCCATCGTAAAACAGAGAGAATAATCTACATGGAAGGTTAGCGGGAGACGGGATGGTATGGAGAACCATGGCAATGGATTAGGCACGACGCGACGACGGTTTGACGCGATTCTGGTAGAACAATTTCCATGAAGTTTTCAAAGATATTGTTCTACTAGAGTCGCGTCGCATGTCGCGTCGTGCCTGTCTGTGGGAGCTTTTAAACTATCCTCTAACTTATTTCATATTAGATATAATAAGATTGGACCTATTGGATAAGAATACAGTACAAATTGTTATTAGAACACATAAAATAACATTGCCATTTTATAAAAACGCAATTTATATAAATAAGCTCGCCCCCTATTACATGGTACTTAAACATAACTGGCGAAATGTGGGTGTACTATAGGTACACCTCTGCCTAACCTTTCGGGGATTATATTACATGTGTAACAATATATCTGTCGAGCTAGTTAATTTTTTTTTTAAATCACATAGAAAATGCAGTAATATAGGCATATATTTGCTTAAAAGGACACTTCTATCACTAGTTATGTAAAAAAAAAAATAACAAAACGGTCAGATCGTCACTTTGAGAAATACATTGCATGTTGGTATTAAAACTTGCCTCCAGGAGGGCTAAAATGACCGTCTAGCGAACCCAATATTACGGCCTTTAATCTAGAGCAATTCTCATAGTGTCAATACTAGTCTTAGAAATTGGACTGTTCATTTCAAGTAAAACGTAAATAGAGAATCTCAATTAATGATAGTGCTGAAAGCTGCAAGGTACAAAGCATAAATATTACATCTACTGCCACGACTCGCGACCGCAGTGTTTGAATATGCATCGCGAAGACACACAGGTCCAACTTGGTAGACAGATAACAAAGTAAAATAGAAAGGACACATACATAAACTTTACCTTGGACGGTGCAGAATTGTATTTACCTAGGTAAGCTTAGGTATATGGGATAGGTGAAGCTCCTGGTGGATTTCACTTTAGAATGTATGCAGCAGTAATTTTGAATGAGAAGAAGTTTACTGATAGTTTCTACAGATGTATGAGTATCTATGGTGTATTGTTATACAATAAAAGGTTATTATTAAAGGTTATTTTATGCTCGACTAGCTAGTCCGCCTGGCTAGCTAACACCATCTTATCTATGTCTGCCATAACAACAATGATAACAGCATTGTTGTGTTTCGGCAGTTAAAGGTAAGATAGCCAGATCCTCTGTGGTTAAGGATTCCAGATGAAGCTCGCTTCCATCTTCGGCCTGATCATCTCTTACCATCAGGTGACATGAAGGCCAAAAGCTTCACGATTGTGGTTAAAAAAAGGCATTGCAAACTATGTGTATTTTATTATATTTGTCCGGAAAAGAAATTCAAAACTATGAATACAACATTTTATTAGCACTCATTAGACCTATAATTAAGCTCTCTGAAGAAAAAATAGACCAAATTGTAATTACGATGACTATAGGAAATATTTAATAACGACTAAGATTTTCACCTTTCACCAAAGATTCAAACACCGCACAGGGACTCAGCGCTATTAAATTCTTAATTAACAAAGTTCTTGCGCTTCCTAAGCTTTCAAAGAAAACAAACATGGTCCAAAGCTTTCCAAGTTTAATACAGCAACCTTCTAGTTTCTCATAAATTTCTTAGACACCTTCAGTGTTCCAGACAGCACTAAGTGATGCCCTAGGGCGTTTTCTTTAGTTAGAAATAAACGCAAGACTGTGAACGTGAATAACAGCTGGGATGCTAATCAGGTACGATTTATTTATAGATTTATTAGGCTCCCGATTAAAGAAACGTGGACTTTATATTGTTGTTGGTCAATTTATTGTTTTTTTTTGTCAAAATCATAATATTTTATTTCACATAAGCCTACATGGGCACTTATGAAACGTCAGAAGCTAGGTGCACGGTTCCAATTGGTCGTTTCCTATGGAGAAGAGCCGGCAAGAAACTCCACGGTTACTCTTTTAAAAATAATTGACTTTAAATATTTTCGATGTACAGTGTTAATAGTTATGGGAGGATAGTTTTGTCTTTGGTGGATCTGGTTTAGGTACAGTACAGTATAATATATTATACAATGGCTCCTTATAATCTTTGCAACATGATAGAGCTTTCTCGTAAAGCTCGTGAAGACGTAAAAAAGAAGTAAAATGCTGCATACGAAAATTCAGCATTTTTGACTTGATTGTCGTTGTATGCTACCTAACTACCTACATGTTTTCCAAAATCTTTGCAAATTACAGACGTTAACGCATCTTTAAGCACCAAAATATTGGACCAAATATAAATCAGCGCCAAATCTTGTCCTCGTGTTTCCAATAAATCGTTGACCACTTAACCGTTTACTAATTTCTCGGGCACCATTTCAAATCCCCTAATAGTCCCTTTTATTTTTTGTTCTCGTCGCCTCATAGATCTCACAATAGGACCCTTTGTGACCAGGGCCGGTCCGACCTTTTTACAATGTCTTTCTATTGTCAACGACTATTTATAGGCTTTTTTTTCTCACTTGTCTGAACTTGTCGAACGAATCCGACAGGTCCCGACATGATTTCGTAACGGCCAAAGATAACAGTTCCAATTTCAAAATTGAGTATATTTTTTTAGGGCTGTGATTTCGTCTTTGTCATTTGGAGGCGTTCCGTTGTGTGCCAGTGATTGGATTTTTAAGTATCGAGTATTTCGAAATACGATTGTTAAATTCGAACGGTAAAAAGACGGTAGGTGTTTTAAAACCTCATGTCTTCCACGTGGTAAATAGAAGGTTATTCACTCAGGGGATAAAACAGTGTCTAATGTCACGGGCGCTATATTGAATCCCGAGCTAGTGTAGTGAGGGATTCGAGTTCGCCCAAGACGAACACATCTTTATCCCCGAGGAGCATACTTGTACTTTACTTTTCATACTTTCTCCAAGGTAATAAAAGTCTGGTGTCATCTATTATATACTTTTCTACGGGACCAACTTCGAAATCGCAAAAAAAAAATCAGCTGTTTCATACATTTTGTCGATTTAAGTGAACACAAATGTATGGAACAGCTGATTTTTTTTTCGCGATTTCTATGTTTTTTCCATAGAAAAACTATATTATAGATGACACCAAACCACTAGTTTCAAGGATAACGGTGTCTACCCTAACTCCCAGTATATATTTTTTCCCCTTTTTACATAATGCTAGAATTAGACTGTATATTTTATTTAAAACTAGCTGCCCGCCCCGGCTTCGCACGGGTAGCACTAAGTACTTATCTACAGCGCACCTACCCTACCTACTTATCTACCCGACCTACCTACCTACCTACCCTGCCCAACCTACCTACCTACCCTGCCCTACCTACCTACCTACCCTACCTACCTACTGTACATACCTACCTACCTACACCTACCTCCCTACACTTACCAACATATCTACCTACCCAACCAACTTACCCTACCTACCCTACCTACTTACCCTACCACTCAACCCTACCTACCTACTCTACCTACCTACCTTACCTAAATAACCTACCTACCTACCCTACCTACCCTACCTACCCTACCCACCTACCCTAGCTACCTACTCTACCCTAGCTACCTACTCTACCTACCTGCCCTACCTACCTACCCTACCTACCTACCCTAGCTACCTACCTACCCTACCTACCTACCCTACCTACCTACCCTACCTACCTACCCTACCTACCTACCCTACCTACCTACCCTACCTACCTACCCTACCTACCTACCCTACCTACCTACCCTACCTACCTACCCTACCTACCTACCCTACCTACCTACCCTACCTACCTACCCTACCTACCTACCCTACCTACCTACCCTACCTACCTACCCTACCTACCTACCCTACCTACCTACCCTACCTACCTACCCTACCTACCTACCCTACCTACCTACCCTACCTACCTACCCTACCTACCTACCCTACCTACCTACCCTACCTACCTACCCTACCTACCTACCCTACCTACCTACCCTACCTACCTACCCTACCTACCTACCCTACCTACCTACCCTACCTACCTACCTACCCTACGTACCTACCTACCCTACCTACCTACCTACCCTACCTACCTACCTACCTACCTACCCTACCTAACTACCTACCTACCCTACCTACCCTACCTACCTATCTACCGACATAATATCATCAAGAAAAAAGCCATTCTATACTGAATGTATGAGCCGATATTTTTTGGAGCTATACTTACATTTTTAAACTCGTGATATCTTGCGAATCGAATGTCTGAATTGAATAATTCAGTTAAATCAAGTTATATGAAGGTATTGAAGCAGTCTTAATAATGAAGTAATTTATTTTGATAAGGATTAATACCAAGATACAAATAAACAGCCTTTTCTAGCGGCGTCATTTCAATTAAATTTACAAAATAAAATAACACTTATTGTGGCATAACTATAATAGCTAGACATATGCTGTCCCGACACTTTTTGTAAACAATGATGTGTTCTGCAAAGTCGTAGTACGTTATTTTATTCTATCATCAATCGTTTTCGCAGCGCACGCGATTTAAAGAATATTTAAGGTAATTTTTTTACACCTTGGGTTACATTATTGGAGTTTTAGTAAGGATCCCTAATCTTTTCTAGAAAAGCCTAAATATAGCCTATGTTACTCAGGGTGAATGTAGCTTTCTAGTGGTAAAAGAATTGTTGAAATCGGCGCAGTAGTTTTTGAGTTTATTCATTACAAACGTACATACACACACACAAAAATACAAATCTTTTCTCTTTATAATATTAGTGTAGATTTAAAAAAATAGTTTAGATATATTTTGCTTTCTCACGACCACAAGCTTTCTTTGTAACTGATTCTTAGATATTTCTTCCAACCGCGAAATAATACAGCAAAAATCCTCAGTCCAGTTCGGAATTCTTTCATTTCCACAGGATATTATCGCAAACGATCCATATATCGATATATTATACAATTCTCCCAGAAATTAGGTACAAAGCTGGCTTTATGTGCTATAAAATATATGGAGATGAAATTACGTGTTCCATACAATGTATTATCGGTAAACGTATGTGTATTACCGCCATTATGTGTTCTGGTAATGGTAGTGGCAATGTAGCGTGTGGTTTAGAGTGCAATAAAATGATAATTATTACAAGTCCATCTTGAAATTATACTTTGAAGTGTAGGACAGATATATCTTGAGGGCCATAATATTGACTGCTTACTAGCTATCATAAGCAAAGATGATACTATTTCTCTGATCTTCTTGTACCCAGAAGGGGTGGGCTTAAATCAACACCCTTGCTTACTAAGTATTGGAGATTTTAGAAAGGTATATGCTTGTCATTCTGATAATATATTTTCAGCACATTGCCAAATGATGGCAAAATCTTCCATTGACATTGAAATAAAACCTGTCGTGAAATAAAGTTTTTTATTGTAGGATTGTTATTAATGTCACTCCTGTTAGGATTCTCACAGTTAAATACATGAACCAACTCTATAAGCAAAATGTCTTCAGCCCATCCAAATCAAATCAAATCTAAATATTTTATTTCACATAAGCCTACATGGGCACTTATGAAACGTCAGAAGCTACGTGCACGGTTCCAATTGATCGTTTCCTATGGAGAAGAGCCGGTCACTTCTGCTTATCACCAAAAAAATCACAATTTAGTCTCACTTAGCGCCACAAAACCCAAAAACGGTAGAACAAATTATAATACTGTTACATTGAAAACTCCATCGATTTGACACGGCACTTTCTTAAATCACCGCGGTGGAGTATCGACCGCAAATTGCATAATTTCGCCCGCCGACACTGCCCGTCATAATAACAACACGACACAATAATATGGCGTGTGGTACAAGTTATGGGAATAAGAATAGTAATTATGCGTTATCTTAGGGGCTAAAGTAATTGTGGTCGAAAGCAACAAAAATGTTTGTGAAAAAGTAATTCAGCCTACTTTTTGAATACTGCCTATCTGCTTAGTACTTTCAGAAAGCAGTGATAGCCTAGTAGTGTAACCGTCGGACTGCCAAGTCATAGGTCTCGAGTTCGAACTCAAGACACCTCTGACTTTTCGTATTCATGAGCGTATTGTATAATTATCATATCACTTGCTTGAAAAACGGTGAAGGAAAACATAGTGAGAAAACCGGCATGCCAGAGAGATCAACAAGTCAGAGGGGCTTGTCTTCACATGCCATCGAGAAATATCTTTTTTCCCTTGTTCGGCTTTAAAACTCTGACACCAGAGGGGCAATTCCCGTAATTTTTAACAGGGATATTGCGGACATCCGCATCCGCAACCGCGGAGATTCCGCATCGATTTGGACATCCGCATCCGCATCCGCATCCGCAATAATTAATGCGGATGTTTATGCGGATGCGGATGTAGCACAGGTCGCGACAAGAAAGATGAGCGGGGCCGACTGGCGCGTGCCGTATGCGAACGAAACCTTCGCTCCTATTGGTCAATGAGCACTTCTCATTGACCAATTGCACGCAAATTTTTATCGACACCACCAGCCAGTGTTCCTAGCGAAAAATTGTTCAGTAGCGCGGGTTCAATATAATATGAACCGCTGCGTAACTTTTCTTTCTTTCTAACAGACTTGACTCCGAAAAGGCGGCAATATTACTTTTTATTAAATATAATTCTCCAATTTTTTACTTTACTTACTAAATATGTAATAAAAAAATACTATCTTTTTTTTATTACTTACCACCCTACACACCACCACACAAATAAAAAAAACCCCTTATAAAATATCTAAACATCCGCATCCGCATCTGCATCCGCGGATGTGAGCCTCCAAATATCCGCATCCGCATCCGCGGATGTGAAAAAATCTGCATCCGCAACATCCCTGATTTTTAAGACCATTCGCATTCGCAATCTGTCAAAAATTCAATCAATTTACCAACATTTTTGACAAGTTTGACAAGTTTTACAGATTGCGACTTGAATGTGAACGTTTTTTGAGTACGAGAATTGGCCTTTAGGTTAGACACTAACCACACGAAAAGAAGAAGACTTTCAGAAAACGTAAGGCATGGAGACTATTTGCTGCCAGGTTGCTACACAGAAATTTATAATGGAAAAACTTAAAACACTTGCTCGACTTGGGGTTCACACCTAGCACCCCAGTCGCGATAGCCTCTGGTTCAACGAACTGAACGAGAATGCGAAAATAAGTTAGTCATAAGCAGTTAGACCAGTTAATCATGAAATGTTATGGAACGGCTAGATTTAATCTTATGAAATATTTTGAATACCTACCGAAACTTGATCCGTTTTTTTTTATTTGTCAGATTAAACTAGATATGTTAATGGGCTTTGCTCATTAAATTCGAAATAAAAGAGTATGTATATAAGTATAGTAACAAACTATACATATTAGGTAGGTACTTAAATAAATAAGAAATATTTGTTTAAATCTGGCAGTTATCCCTATGTATATTTAAGCTATTTAATATTATTACAAAAATTCCGAACACCAAGTGATTCCCACGGTCTTTGAATAAAAAAACAATGCAGTTTACTTTAAAATTATATCAGATTATTATATATATAAATTATAAATAATATTATAACAAGGTTATAAATAATATTTATTATAATATTTATGCTGCAGATCATAATTTATGATCATAATGATAATAATGATTGAATTTTAATAAAATATTCCGCTTATTAAATTAGCTAACAATAATTTTTACAGAACAGACGTCAACATAAATAGGTACTGGGTACTATTTCCTGCCCAAACTATTCGTCACTACTTAGACATAGGAACATGCACAGTGTAGATACCCGCTACCGCTTTTAACTCAACCCCCACGAAAAGCTCAGGACAGCCGATACGATCTTCGATACGACGGCTACAAAAAGAAACGCCGTTATTTCCCACGGGGTGTGGAATTCTTGTGCCATTTCGGACACAAGCCTTTTGTGATCCCCGTCCGGCTGTCCGCTAGATTATTCGTTTAATATTGAAACTGTTTACACTGAAAATAGGTTCTTTTTGTATGCTGAGACTGTTATTGGTAGGCTTTAAGGCTTCCACAAACAGGCGCGACGAGACAGCGCGACGCGAATTTAACAAAACAATTTCTGAGAAAACTTCATGGCGAACAATGCGGCGGCGGCCGCGTCGCGTCGCGCGACAAATCGCGCCAGTATGTAAGAGCCTTTATTAGTAGGACTTTCATGAACGACTTTTCTATGATGAACACGCATGTAATTGAGGTAAAGCGCTGCTGAATATCTGAATGTGTAGGTACACAGAAAAATAGGGTATTAACTTGAAATCTACTGAACAAACTTTCATGTCAATTTCCCATGCAGTATCAAAATGGAGCACAAAACTATAATATAGCAGTTGCAATATAGCATAGAGAAAACATTGCCTGTTCATATTTTAAGCTAAACCGGTTTATTCTGTAAAAATTTCACATTGAAAGTTTTGGTGAAGTGAACTGACGTTAGGGAATCTAGGGTTTGACAGCTCACTTCAAACTCACTTCACCTAAGCATTCACGGTGTTATTTTTACAGAATGGCGCTACTGACATCCTTGAGATGTATTGTGACCTTTTCCCAATTTGCCGCAATCACCACGCTTGGGTACCTAATCGTAGCAAAATGCTAAGCCAATGAGACGCTGCTATCCATCCTAGCATACATTACAAATAACATCATATTCAAACCGGTTAGGTTGAACAGATTTACACTCCGTGCCAAAAGCAACAACCACATGTGTCATAAAATGACCACATTTTACGGCAACGCGGTGTAAAAGTTGATAGAGCCGTATCTTAGTAACAAGTTACTGGCCTAACGCTTATCTACTTGTGGAATAATAACCCTTTTATAGCCCGACTTGGATGAAATGCTGCTGTAAAAGTTCGTTTATACTTCTTTAGATTTAATAAAGCGCATGTCTCTGGTTATGGTGTGATTTGAACCTTGCAAATGACTAATAGATACTTACAACATGGATTAATTGGGACACTACTCACTAAATACGACGAGCAAAAGTTGTGTCTCAATAAAAACTTAGGTATTACAAAAAAAAAAACACTAAAAAGGGAAGTTAATAAAATTTATATGGGCCCACCTTTGAAGCATGACCTCATTTCAAAATTGGCGGAGTAATCGCGAAAAAAAAAACAAAAAAAAAAACCACAAAAGAATTGAGAATCTCCGCCCTTTTGAAGTCGGTTAAAAATTTAGTTGTGTCACAAAAACTGATGGCACCCTAAACTAAGATTTAAAACAAAATTCATATTTGTTAGCTCAGATCACAAGATTCATGTTTCCCAGAATCTTCGCTAAATCGTGCTCCACTTTGCCTTAGCTTCATCGATGGAAAACAACAAGCAATTGATAAATTGATTTCAATCTATAGGTTACCGAACTTTGTCAAAGATCTACTGTCCCGTTTACTGTTACTGCACAAATAGTGTCAACCTAGTTAGAAGTACTTAAAAATAACAACGTTGTGTCTATCTTCACGAGTGGCAGCGAACCGCTCTAGTTGGCCCTGTCGAATAAATAGACCACTAAAATATATGAAGGCTGACTTCGTTCATACCTGCCAGGGTTGCGGGAAAGTCCGAAAGTGATACCGGGACCTTGGCAACAGGCAACTGAAGGAACACGGGTGGGTTTTAGTCAGTAAAAGTCTGACACGCTCTTCCGCTCCACCCAGAGCGGTAGAAGTCGTTTGATGATTCCTCAAACTCAAAAAAAATAAAGATTTCGGCAGCTACACACCTAGTGTCGGTCGGTATTAAATCCAGCCTGTCCCGTGCTGCCCTCCCCCAGGGACGTCCTAAGCCGGGAGCCGTACCGGGGTGCCCTTAGCGTGTAGTCGCTTAGTTTAAAAGTTTTATGCAAAGTCAAAGTCAAATAATTTATTTCAAGGCACATTAAAGGCTTTTTTGAACGTCAAAAACAAATAAATAGAACTGATTCTAGTTGTCCTTTGCAAAAGGTAGTTTTCGTATGGAGAAGAATAGGCAAGAAACTCCACCCTTACTCTTTTAAAAATGTTTTACAATATTTTGTATACATCAACCCTGGAAGCCTTGATATATTAAGGCATCCACAGGATAGCTCGGTGAAGCGGCCGACAATCTCCTAGACTGACTTGTGAGATGCAATACCCAAAAAAGAAGGTGGTACTCGTAGTGTTGCGTCACCAATCAAAAATTTGGTAAATAAACTGGCGAAAGTAGACCTATTTATTACACTCAGATATACGCGAATTCTAAAACAACTCCACTCTATAAGTACAGTAGGCAACACGTGACTTGTAACACTTTGAACTTTATCGGGCCTAGCGTAGTACAGAGTTTTAATAGAATACGCGTCCAGCTGTTTAGTTACCCCTACCTAACGCGGCTTACTGTAGAACCTAAAGTATTTTTTTTTTAATGTTTTATAAGTTTGTATGTGCCATAATTATCTACAACCATGCCAATAGGCTTATTATGTACTGCCTAAAAAAAGGCTGTTACATACAGAGGTAAAAACTGTGAAGGTTCCGAAATCAAACAAGGAACCCTAAATAAACACTGTTGTAAAAAAATATTTACATGACAGGTGGTTATCCAAACTATCCCTCCGATGAAGGGTTAAAACGCGCCACATCCTACAAGTAGGTACCTATAATATAAAACCCACACCCTGTATACATAAAACCTTCCTCCTCCTACCGATACAAAAATAAAATATTGGAAAATCTATTCTAAGACGCCAGAAACAAAACCTTTTATTTACATCAGTAGCAATCTTCTTTATGATCTAAAAATAATAGAACCTTTTTACCCGTCGAGGTAATCCTCTAGGAATAAGCTAATAATCACGAATTCATGTAGCATTGTAATTAAAATTACATTTGTTCTGTCCTATGAATCCCTCGTTACCCGCCAGTGAGCTTTCAAGACGGTATCCTGGAAAGGATAATTCATGGAACAGGAATTTTTTGAATAAAACTGAGATGTACCTAAGTAGTACAGATAATCTAGGTATGTAGGAGAATAAAGTAGAAAAGGATCGCTTGTAGATCGCTCACATGATGTTCTGCTGATACTAAAAGAGTAAGGTCTTGAAGTCAGCGAGTTGAAGTGCGGAGCGAGTCAGTGTTTTTGTAAAATAGTACTAAATCTTGTATTTAATCATTTGTGGAAGACAGTGCATGTTTTAATGTATTTAAACAAAAAATCATCAAGACATCTTTGTTGTTAATCAAAATTTGAATTAATGATGTTATTAAATTTGTTATTAATTTACATAATTACATAACTATGTACTTACCCATCACCGTACATGATGCACACTCAGCATAATTGAAAATAATCATTAACTTACCTATAACAAAAAAAAAAATACAAAATTAATCAAATTTAATCACAACACAATTAAGTATTATGTAGAAATAATCCTCCATCACATTTATACAAAACCCTGCTTGCATTACGAGAGTATTTTTACTACCAACAAATTCGAATTTTGAGTTTTTCCAATTCTTTTCTGTCTCGGCCTGCTATTGGCTCCTATGCCTCTCCCGCTGATTTCCCGGCCCCAATCAGATACTCAACCTGATTGGCTCCACACATGCAGAAACGCAAACATTTTTACTGGTTCCGTAGCCGTAGGGAATGAGTGTACGTTCATGAGATGCAGCTCTGAACGGAACCATTCAGTAATGTTGGCAATACTAATGCATTTCCTCGAGGTTCTACACTTAAAAGTAACAGTTTGTAGCTGTTCACTTTGATTGTAAGTGGAGAACCCGAGAAGACGCAGGACTGTTGTATGTAACCTTTCGTGGTTGGAATGAAGGACTTTGAACATGTTTTGGGAAGGCTAAGTTGATAGCTAGAGCTTTTGCTATCAAAGAACGTAGAGATTTAATCTATTTCTGCGAAAATTCCTATCTTCGTACAAGTAAGAAGCAAGTAGTATGTTGATATTATCAAGATCATTTTATATATCAACGAATTTACCAAAACTATGATAAGTTTAAGAGCACAAGGTAGAGATAACTGTCACCTGACTGACTTAGGTACATGACGCTTGTAGATAGATAAAGGCTAGGCAGGCACGACCAACATAGCATAATCAGCCTATAACGTTCCCACTGCTGGGACAGGCCTCCTCTCTGTGAGAGTAGGCCGAAATCCACCACGCGGGCCCAGTGCGTGTTGGTGGATATAACAAGTCTTCGAATTTTTGGTTTTTGGACATGCCGGTTTCCTCACGATGTTTTCCTTCACCGTTTTGAAAGCAGTAGTGATGAAATAATTTACACAAAGTAAAGCGCCTGTCTGGGTTCAAACCTACGACCTACAACTCGTAAGTCGCGGTCGCTAACACTGGACCACCACTGCTGTCAACGACCAACATTAACAAGACAAAATAAGCCAGCGAATATTATGACCACGAGTATGTCAATTTTACTGTCGACAATACCATAGGACCGCTCTGCGACTCATACAACAACACCACATCAATCCTAGCCTTTTCCCAACTACGTTGGTCGATATCGACTTCCAGTCTAACCGGATGCAGCTGAATACCAGTATTTTACATGGAGCGACTGCCTATCTGACCTCCACAACTCAGGAACTGGGTAATACCCCTTGTCAGTCAGAGTTTCGGGCTTCTGACGACTCGTAACGACTGTCAAAGATCCACAAATGACTGCCAGGACCAACGGCTTAACGTGCTTTCCGAGCCACGGAGGAGTCTCGATATGTGAAAATGGTCACCCATCCACGGATCAACCCGACAAGCGTAGCATAACCTGATGGATCGAACCGTGCGGCTGTTATTACTTAGCCACGAGCTCCTTCACAACAACAACACACATATGTTACATAAACCTATTGCTAGTACACGAAAGCTTTGCTAATCGAGTATCCATGTTTCTCATGTCCAAGTTTCACATAGTAAACAACCTTTTCTACAGCAATCCACATATAACAACAGTAACTGTTATGTTCTGCCGCTGTTGTAAAACATAAGACCGACAGGTTACAAGCCCTGAGCCGACTCATACAACGAGCTGATAACACGCTGTTTTATGTTTTACTACCTTTGCAGATATCTCGGGGCATGTGGCTAAAGTGATTGCTACATGGTCGCCAACCGCGACCGGACAGAGGTGACCTTGGTGGTTTACAACTGTGCAGATGATGGTTTACTACCAAATTTGAAACAGCTCTGCCGGTCGCCAACCATGGTCACATTGGTCACCTCTGTCGAGGACGTCGTTGGGAACCGTATAGCAGGCACTTAAATAATGACGAGTCGGCCGCACGCTACGCTTGCCGCGGTCGGTCCGTGGATGGGTGAGACATCCATTACATATCGAGGCCCCTCCAATCCAATCTGCCTAGCCTCGGAGAGTAACATTCCGGCAAAATCCTAGTACGAGGCAGGATATAATGCATTCACATTTCAAATGCATGCATGATAAAGTTTGGAACAACGGTAGCTGGTACAAATTGTATTTCGTAACTGTAATTCCCAGTGGCCATCGTAAAACAGAGAGAATAATCTACATGGAAGGTTAGCGGGAGACGGGATGGTATGGAGAACCATGGCAATGGATTAGGCACGACGCGACGACGGTTTGACGCGATTCTGGTAGAACAATTTCCATGAAGTTTTCAAAGATATTGTTCTACTAGAGTCGCGTCGCATGTCGCGTCGTGCCTGTCTGTGGGAGCTTTTAAACTATCCTCTAACTTATTTCATATTAGATATAATAAGATTGGACCTATTGGATAAGAATACAGTACAAATTGTTATTAGAACACATAAAATAACATTGCCATTTTATAAAAACGCAATTTATATAAATAAGCTCGCCCCCTATTACATGGTACTTAAACATAACTGGCGAAATGTGGGTGTACTATAGGTACACCTCTGCCTAACCTTTCGGGGATTATATTACATGTGTAACAATATATCTGTCGAGCTAGTTAATTTTTTTTTTAAATCACATAGAAAATGCAGTAATATAGGCATATATTTGCTTAAAAGGACACTTCTATCACTAGTTATGTAAAAAAAAAAATAACAAAACGGTCAGATCGTCACTTTGAGAAATACATTGCATGTTGGTATTAAAACTTGCCTCCAGGAGGGCTAAAATGACCGTCTAGCGAACCCAATATTACGGCCTTTAATCTAGAGCAATTCTCATAGTGTCAATACTAGTCTTAGAAATTGGACTGTTCATTTCAAGTAAAACGTAAATAGAGAATCTCAATTAATGATAGTGCTGAAAGCTGCAAGGTACAAAGCATAAATATTACATCTACTGCCACGACTCGCGACCGCAGTGTTTGAATATGCATCGCGAAGACACACAGGTCCAACTTGGTAGACAGATAACAAAGTAAAATAGAAAGGACACATACATAAACTTTACCTTGGACGGTGCAGAATTGTATTTACCTAGGTAAGCTTAGGTATATGGGATAGGTGAAGCTCCTGGTGGATTTCACTTTAGAATGTATGCAGCAGTAATTTTGAATGAGAAGAAGTTTACTGATAGTTTCTACAGATGTATGAGTATCTATGGTGTATTGTTATACAATAAAAGGTTATTATTAAAGGTTATTTTATGCTCGACTAGCTAGTCCGCCTGGCTAGCTAACACCATCTTATCTATGTCTGCCATAACAACAATGATAACAGCATTGTTGTGTTTCGGCAGTTAAAGGTAAGATAGCCAGATCCTCTGTGGTTAAGGATTCCAGATGAAGCTCGCTTCCATCTTCGGCCTGATCATCTCTTACCATCAGGTGACATGAAGGCCAAAAGCTTCACGATTGTGGTTAAAAAAAGGCATTGCAAACTATGTGTATTTTATTATATTTGTCCGGAAAAGAAATTCAAAACTATGAATACAACATTTTATTAGCACTCATTAGACCTATAATTAAGCTCTCTGAAGAAAAAATAGACCAAATTGTAATTACGATGACTATAGGAAATATTTAATAACGACTAAGATTTTCACCTTTCACCAAAGATTCAAACACCGCACAGGGACTCAGCGCTATTAAATTCTTAATTAACAAAGTTCTTGCGCTTCCTAAGCTTTCAAAGAAAACAAACATGGTCCAAAGCTTTCCAAGTTTAATACAGCAACCTTCTAGTTTCTCATAAATTTCTTAGACACCTTCAGTGTTCCAGACAGCACTAAGTGATGCCCTAGGGCGTTTTCTTTAGTTAGAAATAAACGCAAGACTGTGAACGTGAATAACAGCTGGGATGCTAATCAGGTACGATTTATTTATAGATTTATTAGGCTCCCGATTAAAGAAACGTGGACTTTATATTGTTGTTGGTCAATTTATTGTTTTTTTTTGTCAAAATCATAATATTTTATTTCACATAAGCCTACATGGGCACTTATGAAACGTCAGAAGCTAGGTGCACGGTTCCAATTGGTCGTTTCCTATGGAGAAGAGCCGGCAAGAAACTCCACGGTTACTCTTTTAAAAATAATTGACTTTAAATATTTTCGATGTACAGTGTTAATAGTTATGGGAGGATAGTTTTGTCTTTGGTGGATCTGGTTTAGGTACAGTACAGTATAATATATTATACAATGGCTCCTTATAATCTTTGCAACATGATAGAGCTTTCTCGTAAAGCTCGTGAAGACGTAAAAAAGAAGTAAAATGCTGCATACGAAAATTCAGCATTTTTGACTTGATTGTCGTTGTATGCTACCTAACTACCTACATGTTTTCCAAAATCTTTGCAAATTACAGACGTTAACGCATCTTTAAGCACCAAAATATTGGACCAAATATAAATCAGCGCCAAATCTTGTCCTCGTGTTTCCAATAAATCGTTGACCACTTAACCGTTTACTAATTTCTCGGGCACCATTTCAAATCCCCTAATAGTCCCTTTTATTTTTTGTTCTCGTCGCCTCATAGATCTCACAATAGGACCCTTTGTGACCAGGGCCGGTCCGACCTTTTTACAATGTCTTTCTATTGTCAACGACTATTTATAGGCTTTTTTTTCTCACTTGTCTGAACTTGTCGAACGAATCCGACAGGTCCCGACATGATTTCGTAACGGCCAAAGATAACAGTTCCAATTTCAAAATTGAGTATATTTTTTTAGGGCTGTGATTTCGTCTTTGTCATTTGGAGGCGTTCCGTTGTGTGCCAGTGATTGGATTTTTAAGTATCGAGTATTTCGAAATACGATTGTTAAATTCGAACGGTAAAAAGACGGTAGGTGTTTTAAAACCTCATGTCTTCCACGTGGTAAATAGAAGGTTATTCACTCAGGGGATAAAACAGTGTCTAATGTCACGGGCGCTATATTGAATCCCGAGCTAGTGTAGTGAGGGATTCGAGTTCGCCCAAGACGAACACATCTTTATCCCCGAGGAGCATACTTGTACTTTACTTTTCATACTTTCTCCAAGGTAATAAAAGTCTGGTGTCATCTATTATATACTTTTCTACGGGACCAACTTCGAAATCGCAAAAAAAAAATCAGCTGTTTCATACATTTTGTCGATTTAAGTGAACACAAATGTATGGAACAGCTGATTTTTTTTTCGCGATTTCTATGTTTTTTCCATAGAAAAACTATATTATAGATGACACCAAACCACTAGTTTCAAGGATAACGGTGTCTACCCTAACTCCCAGTATATATTTTTTCCCCTTTTTACATAATGCTAGAATTAGACTGTATATTTTATTTAAAACTAGCTGCCCGCCCCGGCTTCGCACGGGTAGCACTAAGTACTTATCTACAGCGCACCTACCCTACCTACTTATCTACCCGACCTACCTACCTACCTACCCTGCCCAACCTACCTACCTACCCTGCCCTACCTACCTACCTACCCTACCTACCTACTGTACATACCTACCTACCTACACCTACCTCCCTACACTTACCAACATATCTACCTACCCAACCAACTTACCCTACCTACCCTACCTACTTACCCTACCACTCAACCCTACCTACCTACTCTACCTACCTACCTTACCTAAATAACCTACCTACCTACCCTACCTACCCTACCTACCCTACCCACCTACCCTAGCTACCTACTCTACCCTAGCTACCTACTCTACCTACCTGCCCTACCTACCTACCCTACCTACCTACCCTAGCTACCTACCTACCCTACCTACCTACCCTACCTACCTACCCTACCTACCTACCCTACCTACCTACCCTACCTACCTACCCTACCTACCTACCCTACCTACCTACCCTACCTACCTACCCTACCTACCTACCCTACCTACCTACCCTACCTACCTACCCTACCTACCTACCCTACCTACCTACCCTACCTACCTACCCTACCTACCTACCCTACCTACCTACCCTACCTACCTACCCTACCTACCTACCCTACCTACCTACCCTACCTACCTACCCTACCTACCTACCCTACCTACCTACCCTACCTACCTACCCTACCTACCTACCCTACCTACCTACCCTACCTACCTACCCTACCTACCTACCCTACCTACCTACCCTACCTACCTACCCTACCTACCTACCTACCCTACGTACCTACCTACCCTACCTACCTACCTACCCTACCTACCTACCTACCTACCTACCCTACCTAACTACCTACCTACCCTACCTACCCTACCTACCTATCTACCGACATAATATCATCAAGAAAAAAGCCATTCTATACTGAATGTATGAGCCGATATTTTTTGGAGCTATACTTACATTTTTAAACTCGTGATATCTTGCGAATCGAATGTCTGAATTGAATAATTCAGTTAAATCAAGTTATATGAAGGTATTGAAGCAGTCTTAATAATGAAGTAATTTATTTTGATAAGGATTAATACCAAGATACAAATAAACAGCCTTTTCTAGCGGCGTCATTTCAATTAAATTTACAAAATAAAATAACACTTATTGTGGCATAACTATAATAGCTAGACATATGCTGTCCCGACACTTTTTGTAAACAATGATGTGTTCTGCAAAGTCGTAGTACGTTATTTTATTCTATCATCAATCGTTTTCGCAGCGCACGCGATTTAAAGAATATTTAAGGTAATTTTTTTACACCTTGGGTTACATTATTGGAGTTTTAGTAAGGATCCCTAATCTTTTCTAGAAAAGCCTAAATATAGCCTATGTTACTCAGGGTGAATGTAGCTTTCTAGTGGTAAAAGAATTGTTGAAATCGGCGCAGTAGTTTTTGAGTTTATTCATTACAAACGTACATACACACACACAAAAATACAAATCTTTTCTCTTTATAATATTAGTGTAGATTTAAAAAAATAGTTTAGATATATTTTGCTTTCTCACGACCACAAGCTTTCTTTGTAACTGATTCTTAGATATTTCTTCCAACCGCGAAATAATACAGCAAAAATCCTCAGTCCAGTTCGGAATTCTTTCATTTCCACAGGATATTATCGCAAACGATCCATATATCGATATATTATACAATTCTCCCAGAAATTAGGTACAAAGCTGGCTTTATGTGCTATAAAATATATGGAGATGAAATTACGTGTTCCATACAATGTATTATCGGTAAACGTATGTGTATTACCGCCATTATGTGTTCTGGTAATGGTAGTGGCAATGTAGCGTGTGGTTTAGAGTGCAATAAAATGATAATTATTACAAGTCCATCTTGAAATTATACTTTGAAGTGTAGGACAGATATATCTTGAGGGCCATAATATTGACTGCTTACTAGCTATCATAAGCAAAGATGATACTATTTCTCTGATCTTCTTGTACCCAGAAGGGGTGGGCTTAAATCAACACCCTTGCTTACTAAGTATTGGAGATTTTAGAAAGGTATATGCTTGTCATTCTGATAATATATTTTCAGCACATTGCCAAATGATGGCAAAATCTTCCATTGACATTGAAATAAAACCTGTCGTGAAATAAAGTTTTTTATTGTAGGATTGTTATTAATGTCACTCCTGTTAGGATTCTCACAGTTAAATACATGAACCAACTCTATAAGCAAAATGTCTTCAGCCCATCCAAATCAAATCAAATCTAAATATTTTATTTCACATAAGCCTACATGGGCACTTATGAAACGTCAGAAGCTACGTGCACGGTTCCAATTGATCGTTTCCTATGGAGAAGAGCCGGTCACTTCTGCTTATCACCAAAAAAATCACAATTTAGTCTCACTTAGCGCCACAAAACCCAAAAACGGTAGAACAAATTATAATACTGTTACATTGAAAACTCCATCGATTTGACACGGCACTTTCTTAAATCACCGCGGTGGAGTATCGACCGCAAATTGCATAATTTCGCCCGCCGACACTGCCCGTCATAATAACAACACGACACAATAATATGGCGTGTGGTACAAGTTATGGGAATAAGAATAGTAATTATGCGTTATCTTAGGGGCTAAAGTAATTGTGGTCGAAAGCAACAAAAATGTTTGTGAAAAAGTAATTCAGCCTACTTTTGGAATACTGCCTATCTGCTTAGTACTTTCAGAAAGCAGTGATAGCCTAGTAGTGTAACCGTCGGACTGCCAAGTCATAGGTCTCGAGTTCGAACTCAAGACACCTCTGACTTTTCGTATTCATGAGCGTATTGTATAATTATCATATCACTTGCTTGAAAAACGGTGAAGGAAAACATAGTGAGAAAACCGGCATGCCAGAGAGATCAACAAGTCAGAGGGGCTTGTCTTCACATGCCATCGAGAAATATCTTTTTTCCCTTGTTCGGCTTTAAAACTCTGACACCAGAGGGGCAATTCCCGTAATTTTTAACAGGGATATTGCGGACATCCGCATCCGCAACCGCGGAGATTCCGCATCGATTTGGACATCCGCATCCGCATCCGCATCCGCAATAATTAATGCGGATGTTTATGCGGATGCGGATGTAGCACAGGTCGCGACAAGAAAGATGAGCGGGGCCGACTGGCGCGTGCCGTATGCGAACGAAACCTTCGCTCCTATTGGTCAATGAGCACTTCTCATTGACCAATTGCACGCAAATTTTTATCGACACCACCAGCCAGTGTTCCTAGCGAAAAATTGTTCAGTAGCGCGGGTTCAATATAATATGAACCGCTGCGTAACTTTTCTTTCTTTCTAACAGACTTGACTCCGAAAAGGCGGCAATATTACTTTTTATTAAATATAATTCTCCAATTTTTTACTTTACTTACTAAATATGTAATAAAAAAATACTATCTTTTTTTTATTACTTACCACCCTACACACCACCACACAAATAAAAAAAACCCCTTATAAAATATCTAAACATCCGCATCCGCATCTGCATCCGCGGATGTGAGCCTCCAAATATCCGCATCCGCATCCGCGGATGTGAAAAAATCTGCATCCGCAACATCCCTGATTTTTAAGACCATTCGCATTCGCAATCTGTCAAAAATTCAATCAATTTACCAACATTTTTGACAAGTTTGACAAGTTTTACAGATTGCGACTTGAATGTGAACGTTTTTTGAGTACGAGAATTGGCCTTTAGGTTAGACACTAACCACACGAAAAGAAGAAGACTTTCAGAAAACGTAAGGCATGGAGACTATTTGCTGCCAGGTTGCTACACAGAAATTTATAATGGAAAAACTTAAAACACTTGCTCGACTTGGGGTTCACACCTAGCACCCCAGTCGCGATAGCCTCTGGTTCAACGAACTGAACGAGAATGCGAAAATAAGTTAGTCATAAGCAGTTAGACCAGTTAATCATGAAATGTTATGGAACGGCTAGATTTAATCTTATGAAATATTTTGAATACCTACCGAAACTTGATCCGTTTTTTTTTATTTGTCAGATTAAACTAGATATGTTAATGGGCTTTGCTCATTAAATTCGAAATAAAAGAGTATGTATATAAGTATAGTAACAAACTATACATATTAGGTAGGTACTTAAATAAATAAGAAATATTTGTTTAAATCTGGCAGTTATCCCTATGTATATTTAAGCTATTTAATATTATTACAAAAATTCCGAACACCAAGTGATTCCCACGGTCTTTGAATAAAAAAACAATGCAGTTTACTTTAAAATTATATCAGATTATTATATATATAAATTATAAATAATATTATAACAAGGTTATAAATAATATTTATTATAATATTTATGCTGCAGATCATAATTTATGATCATAATGATAATAATGATTGAATTTTAATAAAATATTCCGCTTATTAAATTAGCTAACAATAATTTTTACAGAACAGACGTCAACATAAATAGGTACTGGGTACTATTTCCTGCCCAAACTATTCGTCACTACTTAGACATAGGAACATGCACAGTGTAGATACCCGCTACCGCTTTTAACTCAACCCCCACGAAAAGCTCAGGACAGCCGATACGATCTTCGATACGACGGCTACAAAAAGAAACGCCGTTATTTCCCACGGGGTGTGGAATTCTTGTGCCATTTCGGACACAAGCCTTTTGTGATCCCCGTCCGGCTGTCCGCTAGATTATTCGTTTAATATTGAAACTGTTTACACTGAAAATAGGTTCTTTTTGTATGCTGAGACTGTTATTGGTAGGCTTTAAGGCTTCCACAAACAGGCGCGACGAGACAGCGCGACGCGAATTTAACAAAACAATTTCTGAGAAAACTTCATGGCGAACAATGCGGCGGCGGCCGCGTCGCGTCGCGCGACAAATCGCGCCAGTATGTAAGAGCCTTTATTAGTAGGACTTTCATGAACGACTTTTCTATGATGAACACGCATGTAATTGAGGTAAAGCGCTGCTGAATATCTGAATGTGTAGGTACACAGAAAAATAGGGTATTAACTTGAAATCTACTGAACAAACTTTCATGTCAATTTCCCATGCAGTATCAAAATGGAGCACAAAACTATAATATAGCAGTTGCAATATAGCATAGAGAAAACATTGCCTGTTCATATTTTAAGCTAAACCGGTTTATTCTGTAAAAATTTCACATTGAAAGTTTTGGTGAAGTGAACTGACGTTAGGGAATCTAGGGTTTGACAGCTCACTTCAAACTCACTTCACCTAAGCATTCACGGTGTTATTTTTACAGAATGGCGCTACTGACATCCTTGAGATGTATTGTGACCTTTTCCCAATTTGCCGCAATCACCACGCTTGGGTACCTAATCGTAGCAAAATGCTAAGCCAATGAGACGCTGCTATCCATCCTAGCATACATTACAAATAACATCATATTCAAACCGGTTAGGTTGAACAGATTTACACTCCGTGCCAAAAGCAACAACCACATGTGTCATAAAATGACCACATTTTACGGCAACGCGGTGTAAAAGTTGATAGAGCCGTATCTTAGTAACAAGTTACTGGCCTAACGCTTATCTACTTGTGGAATAATAACCCTTTTATAGCCCGACTTGGATGAAATGCTGCTGTAAAAGTTCGTTTATACTTCTTTAGATTTAATAAAGCGCATGTCTCTGGTTATGGTGTGATTTGAACCTTGCAAATGACTAATAGATACTTACAACATGGATTAATTGGGACACTACTCACTAAATACGACGAGCAAAAGTTGTGTCTCAATAAAAACTTAGGTATTACAAAAAAAAAAACACTAAAAAGGGAAGTTAATAAAATTTATATGGGCCCACCTTTGAAGCATGACCTCATTTCAAAATTGGCGGAGTAATCGCGAAAAAAAAAACAAAAAAAAAAACCACAAAAGAATTGAGAATCTCCGCCCTTTTGAAGTCGGTTAAAAATTTAGTTGTGTCACAAAAACTGATGGCACCCTAAACTAAGATTTAAAACAAAATTCATATTTGTTAGCTCAGATCACAAGATTCATGTTTCCCAGAATCTTCGCTAAATCGTGCTCCACTTTGCCTTAGCTTCATCGATGGAAAACAACAAGCAATTGATAAATTGATTTCAATCTATAGGTTACCGAACTTTGTCAAAGATCTACTGTCCCGTTTACTGTTACTGCACAAATAGTGTCAACCTAGTTAGAAGTACTTAAAAATAACAACGTTGTGTCTATCTTCACGAGTGGCAGCGAACCGCTCTAGTTGGCCCTGTCGAATAAATAGACCACTAAAATATATGAAGGCTGACTTCGTTCATACCTGCCAGGGTTGCGGGAAAGTCCGAAAGTGATACCGGGACCTTGGCAACAGGCAACTGAAGGAACACGGGTGGGTTTTAGTCAGTAAAAGTCTGACACGCTCTTCCGCTCCACCCAGAGCGGTAGAAGTCGTTTGATGATTCCTCAAACTCAAAAAAAATAAAGATTTCGGCAGCTACACACCTAGTGTCGGTCGGTATTAAATCCAGCCTGTCCCGTGCTGCCCTCCCCCAGGGACGTCCTAAGCCGGGAGCCGTACCGGGGTGCCCTTAGCGTGTAGTCGCTTAGTTTAAAAGTTTTATGCAAAGTCAAAGTCAAATAATTTATTTCAAGGCACATTAAAGGCTTTTTTGAACGTCAAAAACAAATAAATAGAACTGATTCTAGTTGTCCTTTGCAAAAGGTAGTTTTCGTATGGAGAAGAATAGGCAAGAAACTCCACCCTTACTCTTTTAAAAATGTTTTACAATATTTTGTATACATCAACCCTGGAAGCCTTGATATATTAAGGCATCCACAGGATAGCTCGGTGAAGCGGCCGACAATCTCCTAGACTGACTTGTGAGATGCAATACCCAAAAAAGAAGGTGGTACTCGTAGTGTTGCGTCACCAATCAAAAATTTGGTAAATAAACTGGCGAAAGTAGACCTATTTATTACACTCAGATATACGCGAATTCTAAAACAACTCCACTCTATAAGTACAGTAGGCAACACGTGACTTGTAACACTTTGAACTTTATCGGGCCTAGCGTAGTACAGAGTTTTAATAGAATACGCGTCCAGCTGTTTAGTTACCCCTACCTAACGCGGCTTACTGTAGAACCTAAAGTATTTTTTTTTTAATGTTTTATAAGTTTGTATGTGCCATAATTATCTACAACCATGCCAATAGGCTTATTATGTACTGCCTAAAAAAAGGCTGTTACATACAGAGGTAAAAACTGTGAAGGTTCCGAAATCAAACAAGGAACCCTAAATAAACACTGTTGTAAAAAAATATTTACATGACAGGTGGTTATCCAAACTATCCCTCCGATGAAGGGTTAAAACGCGCCACATCCTACAAGTAGGTACCTATAATATAAAACCCACACCCTGTATACATAAAACCTTCCTCCTCCTACCGATACAAAAATAAAATATTGGAAAATCTATTCTAAGACGCCAGAAACAAAACCTTTTATTTACATCAGTAGCAATCTTCTTTATGATCTAAAAATAATAGAACCTTTTTACCCGTCGAGGTAATCCTCTAGGAATAAGCTAATAATCACGAATTCATGTAGCATTGTAATTAAAATTACATTTGTTCTGTCCTATGAATCCCTCGTTACCCGCCAGTGAGCTTTCAAGACGGTATCCTGGAAAGGATAATTCATGGAACAGGAATTTTTTGAATAAAACTGAGATGTACCTAAGTAGTACAGATAATCTAGGTATGTAGGAGAATAAAGTAGAAAAGGATCGCTTGTAGATCGCTCACATGATGTTCTGCTGATACTAAAAGAGTAAGGTCTTGAAGTCAGCGAGTTGAAGTGCGGAGCGAGTCAGTGTTTTTGTAAAATAGTACTAAATCTTGTATTTAATCATTTGTGGAAGACAGTGCATGTTTTAATGTATTTAAACAAAAAATCATCAAGACATCTTTGTTGTTAATCAAAATTTGAATTAATGATGTTATTAAATTTGTTATTAATTTACATAATTACATAACTATGTACTTACCCATCACCGTACATGATGCACACTCAGCATAATTGAAAATAATCATTAACTTACCTATAACAAAAAAAAAAATACAAAATTAATCAAATTTAATCACAACACAATTAAGTATTATGTAGAAATAATCCTCCATCACATTTATACAAAACCCTGCTTGCATTACGAGAGTATTTTTACTACCAACAAATTCGAATTTTGAGTTTTTCCAATTCTTTTCTGTCTCGGCCTGCTATTGGCTCCTATGCCTCTCCCGCTGATTTCCCGGCCCCAATCAGATACTCAACCTGATTGGCTCCACACATGCAGAAACGCAAACATTTTTACTGGTTCCGTAGCCGTAGGGAATGAGTGTACGTTCATGAGATGCAGCTCTGAACGGAACCATTCAGTAATGTTGGCAATACTAATGCATTTCCTCGAGGTTCTACACTTAAAAGTAACAGTTTGTAGCTGTTCACTTTGATTGTAAGTGGAGAACCCGAGAAGACGCAGGACTGTTGTATGTAACCTTTCGTGGTTGGAATGAAGGACTTTGAACATGTTTTGGGAAGGCTAAGTTGATAGCTAGAGCTTTTGCTATCAAAGAACGTAGAGATTTAATCTATTTCTGCGAAAATTCCTATCTTCGTACAAGTAAGAAGCAAGTAGTATGTTGATATTATCAAGATCATTTTATATATCAACGAATTTACCAAAACTATGATAAGTTTAAGAGCACAAGGTAGAGATAACTGTCACCTGACTGACTTAGGTACATGACGCTTGTAGATAGATAAAGGCTAGGCAGGCACGACCAACATAGCATAATCAGCCTATAACGTTCCCACTGCTGGGACAGGCCTCCTCTCTGTGAGAGTAGGCCGAAATCCACCACGCGGGCCCAGTGCGTGTTGGTGGATATAACAAGTCTTCGAATTTTTGGTTTTTGGACATGCCGGTTTCCTCACGATGTTTTCCTTCACCGTTTTGAAAGCAGTAGTGATGAAATAATTTACACAAAGTAAAGCGCCTGTCTGGGTTCAAACCTACGACCTACAACTCGTAAGTCGCGGTCGCTAACACTGGACCACCACTGCTGTCAACGACCAACATTAACAAGACAAAATAAGCCAGCGAATATTATGACCACGAGTATGTCAATTTTACTGTCGACAATACCATAGGACCGCTCTGCGACTCATACAACAACACCACATCAATCCTAGCCTTTTCCCAACTACGTTGGTCGATATCGACTTCCAGTCTAACCGGATGCAGCTGAATACCAGTATTTTACATGGAGCGACTGCCTATCTGACCTCCACAACTCAGGAACTGGGTAATACCCCTTGTCAGTCAGAGTTTCGGGCTTCTGACGACTCGTAACGACTGTCAAAGATCCACAAATGACTGCCAGGACCAACGGCTTAACGTGCTTTCCGAGCCACGGAGGAGTCTCGATATGTGAAAATGGTCACCCATCCACGGATCAACCCGACAAGCGTAGCATAACCTGATGGATCGAACCGTGCGGCTGTTATTACTTAGCCACGAGCTCCTTCACAACAACAACACACATATGTTACATAAACCTATTGCTAGTACACGAAAGCTTTGCTAATCGAGTATCCATGTTTCTCATGTCCAAGTTTCACATAGTAAACAACCTTTTCTACAGCAATCCACATATAACAACAGTAACTGTTATGTTCTGCCGCTGTTGTAAAACATAAGACCGACAGGTTACAAGCCCTGAGCCGACTCATACAACGAGCTGATAACACGCTGTTTTATGTTTTACTACCTTTGCAGATATCTCGGGGCATGTGGCTAAAGTGATTGCTACATGGTCGCCAACCGCGACCGGACAGAGGTGACCTTGGTGGTTTACAACTGTGCAGATGATGGTTTACTACCAAATTTGAAACAGCTCTGCCGGTCGCCAACCATGGTCACATTGGTCACCTCTGTCGAGGACGTCGTTGGGAACCGTATAGCAGGCACTTAAATAATGACGAGTCGGCCGCACGCTACGCTTGCCGCGGTCGGTCCGTGGATGGGTGAGACATCCATTACATATCGAGGCCCCTCCAATCCAATCTGCCTAGCCTTTTCCCAACTATGTTGGGGTCGGCTTCCAGTCTAACCGGATGAAGCTGAATACCAGTATTTTACATGAAGCGACTGCCTATCTGACCTCCACAACCCAGTAACTGGATAATACGATACCCCTTGGTTAGACTGGTTGTCAGACTTTCGGGCTTCTGACGACTCGTAACGACTGTCAAAGATCCACAAATGACAGCCAGGACCAACGGCTTAACGTGCTTTCCGAGCCACGGAGGAGTCTCGATATGTGAAAATGGTCACCCATCCACGGACCAACCCGACAAGCGTAGCTTAACCTGATGGATCGACCCGAGCGGCTATTATTACTTAGCCACGAGCTCTCGAGACATCGAGATCCCTCCGTGCCTCGGAAAGCACGTTCAGGCGTTGAACCCGGCTGTCATTTGCAGATCGTTGACAGTCGTTCCGGGTAGTCAGAACCCCGAAAGTCTGATAATACAGTCTTGCTATAGGGTATTTCCCAGTAACTGGGTTGTGGAGGTCAGATAGGCAGGCGCTCCAGAGAGGAGTGGGGCAGATTACGTCAATTATAAAATATGATTAAGACTCATCAGTCATCTCCAAATAAAAACTCTTCGTCTGTTTGTCTGTTAGCACAGTTAAACAGAGAACAAGGGCAAAAAAAAACATTTTTCTGATTACAGTAATACGAATGATAGTCAACTTTGGCTGTCTTTAGATAAGGTTGAAATTTGGTTGTAAGTAAGCAGTAAAAAAGTACTATTGCCCTTAATGGAAATTAACCTTGTGGAATGAAAAATAAAGCTCAAAATAGCTTACATTAAATCAGTAGGTATGAACGTCACGTGTGGTCGTTTATAGAATTAAACTTTATTACAATCGTAAAGTAGTATAGTGACTGCGCCCGCGCAAGGCGCCCGTAAAACATTACAAGTAATACTTACAAGTAAATTAATGTATTTTCACTGTAATCATTACATGTAATTTTATGGATTTCAAACCTAATTAGCTTTATACTGGGACTTTTATTAGGCATTTTCCTTTGATTTTAACGAGTAAATGAGACGGAAAATTATGGAGATGTTTGTCGTTATTGATTACAAGCTTAATATTAACTTGCTCTGTTCGTATGTGTTTCCGGTTACTCCAATTGTCATCCATTTTTCAAGCACTTCCTGGCATCCGACTCAGCTGAAACTTGGCATACTTACATAACTACCGAAACATTTTGAAAAAATTATACCATGGAGCTGGTCTGATGATGGAGCCGGAAGTTGGCCATAGGAACTCCTCAATCAAACTAGATAGCACCATCGAGTTTGGACTCATTAGCTATGTATTAAAAAGTGCTTTGACACTAGGTAGTGTTCAGGGTTTGATGATGGAGCCGGAAGGTGGTCCTGGGAAAACCCTTTTTAGTTCATTAAAAGCTTGTTTTAAAAAAGATTTTTACGTATATTTTATTTTATTGATGCAGTTACTACATGCAGCTGTTTATGCAGTTTTGTGTTATGATAGTGAAGACTCCAATATACTAATGTTAGAATTTTCTGTTCAAACAGAAAACACTTATCTGATTAGGTATTGTTTGAAACATAAATTATAATAAGGTAGGAATATCAAATAGGTTAAGTTTGAATGATTTATTTAAATATAATTTATGATTAATCGGACTTTACTATTAATTTCCCTAAAAATACAAAGCATTAAATTAAACTTCCTTTGGTAATCCAATAACTTATTTACTAACCTAACCCCATTTAATAAGCCGAAATCCAGATGGAAAAGGCAACCATTACTAGCATGTTCAATTTTCTTCCTTGAAAGAAAATAGGAAATCCACCTATTATAAACCGTTCGATCAAAATCGGTTCCAAGACAAACCATTGCTGTGTCAAAGTTCTCGGGCGCAATTGGCGTCATGAGGTCACTTGATCATGAAAAATCGTTGATTAAAAGTATTTCGTTCATATTCGAATAACTTTAAATCCTTGTATAAGCTCTCCTAAACTATAACGAATTGAAAATCCTACAAGTTCCGTTTCTTTCAATACAAATCTACCTATTATCAGTCGTTCGATCAAAATCGAGTCCAAAAGACAAGCTATCTCGCTATGTCAACGTTATCGAGTGCTGTCAAGACTTGTCCTCATATGATCATGAAAAATCATTGCATTAAAGTAATAAGTTTAAAGCCATCTTAGAAAATACCCTGATTGATAATCGTACCAACTAACAGGTTCTTTTTCTCTCAATACAAATCTACCTATTATAAATCGTTCAAACAAAATCGGGTCCGTGACAAACCATCTCTATGTCAACAATGCGTTTTGAGGTACATTAGTCGCCTTATCGATACGTGATGAACGTGATGATGAAAACTCATAGAATAAAAGTATTTCTTTGATAATCTTTTAAATCCCTTTAAGCTTTCTAGAAAATACACTGATTGAATTTTTTTACAAATAATTAGTTCCATTTCCTTCAAAACAAATCCAGTTTTATAAATCGTTCGATCAAAATCGGGATCGGGTCCGAGACAAACTCCGTCCATTTCGCCGTGTTAACGATGTCGCACGCGGAGTCTTGTCGAGTTGTCGTCACGTTATTGCCTTGTGAACACCTTTCTTTCCACGCCTTTTGATATCCAATACTTTGTAGCACAACAGGTAGCTTTTATTTGATGTTTAGGTCTTAGAATGGATGATTTTGCTTGTTGCAATTTAGTCTAATTTAAACTGTGTAGTGTTTTTGGTGAATCCTGTTTTAGAAGGTATCCGCTGCTCTATTAATTGTTCGGTATTAATGTAAAGAGACATGATATACCTATGTAACTACTGCCAGATCAAAATCATAATTTTGTGGATTCGAACTTTTTCAGAAATCTATCAATGGACTACAAAACGATAAAATGTATCACGCGATGCTTCATGTAAGAAACAGTTTATATTCATCAGGTTAACCTACTGTTGCCGGGGTTGATCCGTGAATGGGTGACCATCTTTACATATCGAGACTCCTCTGTGTCTCGGAAAGCACGATAAGCCGTTGGTCCCGGCTGTCATTCGTGGATCTTTGACAGTCGTTACGGGTCGTCAGAAGCCCGAAAGTCTAACAACCAGTCTACTAATGGATATCGTATTAACCAGTTACTGGGTTGTGGAGGTCAGACAGGCAGTTCCATGTAAAATACTGGTATTCAGCTCCATCCGGTGAGACTGGAAGCCGACCCCAACATAGTTGGAAAAAGACTAGGTACATTGATACTGCAGTACAGTATCAATAAAACATTCTTCAATCAATACATTAACAGTTGCTTAAAGTCAAAAGAAGATTTTCTTTTACCAATAGTCCAAAAACAAAACAAAAAATAAGTAACAAAACCGAACTATTATCCGAACAGTGTAAACAGTAACATATAAATTAGAAAATATCTTCGCAACACGTAGAGCAGCCGGCACCCGGTGTCTGACACACGTGTCGACACTCAGATACACTTCGTACACTCGGATTTATTTGTTCCTCGTTCTTTGCGCTGTAACATTTGTTTCCAACTTTGTTTCGAAAGGAGATATTGTGTTTTAAAATTATTTTGGCACTAGCTTAGCCTTTGGTTTGACTGTTAAAGAAAATTGAAGTAAACTTACGTTGTTAAGATAATACGTGCTATCATTTAAACAAAGTTTGCTGTATATCCATGGTTCACTGGATGCCAGTGACAATTTTATGTGTACCTTTTTATACTTTTTAATTTGGGCCTCTTTGCTTTTGTTTTAAGTATTTACTGTGTTTAATTTTCTGAGTAATGTGCGTTCTATTTGTGCAGAATCATAACTTATAATATTATAAATGCGAAAGTAACTTTGTTTGTTTGCTTGTTACGCCTTCCCGCTTAAACGGCTGAACGGATTTGGATGAAATTTGGTACATGGATAGACAATGACCTGGAATAGGATATAGGATACTTTTTATCCCGATAATCCCACGGGATCGAGACTTACGCGGGTGAAACCGCGTGGCACAGGGAAGGATCATGAAAGGAGCTGGATGTTACATGATGCTGCTATTTTTGGGAGGGACAAAATTAAGAAGAGACAGAAGTCGTAATCGTCGAAGATATTAAGAACTCAAATTGTCAGCGCACTGAATCGTAAGGTAATGTGACTTCATGAGAAGCTACCAGGGTCTCATAATCTAGAAAGAAGATCACATAATTCTCAATTCCTCTCAACCCAACAAAACACAACCAAACTAGGACAATCTGTTAGCAAATAAAAACAGTTTAGTGACGTAGGTATTATCAAGTTTTATAGCAGCATGCATTAAGTCGTTTGCATGTATTTGAGAGGCGCCGACACGACTGGCGCCGACATTACGCTTGCCGCCGTGAAGAGTTCTGGGTTTATATCGGAATATGGAGCTGGTTTATAGGTTCTCACAGATTTCTGCAGTTGTAACTTTATTGAGGTTAGGCTGCATTGTAATAAGGTTATCTTAGAATGCGTTTGAGAGAATATTTTAGAGCATAAGAGCAGAAATAATTATCGTATACTGGCAGACGTTAGGGTCAGTTCACACCGAGACGCGAAGCGATGCGCACTTTTGAGTGATTCGATACAATATCGAATTTATTTACTACCTACACAATAAGGTACACGCGCTGCGCAGCACCGCGTATCTCAGCGTCAGCGACATTGACACAAGTCAACACTCGCACTGAAATTCAGGCGCGGTCCGAGGGTCCTGGGGGTCATGACCCCCGCCAAAATCATTCAAGCTGTCTAGAGACTTAATGATTTACGAGCTTTACTAACTAAAAACTGTAGTTACTTGAGCCATAGTGACCCCAATTGGCAATTAGGTACAAAAAAAAGTTTTGAGAGTAGGTACTCATCAATTAGGTTACCATTTCCCTAAAAATATTCCTCGGCACCAACGGTGACCCCCCTCAAAATCTTGGGCTGCAACCGCGGCTGCTGAAATTATACCTTTTTGTGAAGAAAATAAGTTCGATACTTGTTAAAAAGTGCGTGCAGCGTCACGTCGGGGTCTGAGCTAACCCTTAGCCTAAGTACTAAAAGCGGGCAGTGGGTCCTCATCAGAATATCAGCGCTGTGACAATTATTTTTAAATGACACAGCATCATGTTGAGATAGGATGCCTTTTGGCCTCGGACAGGACTTTCTGATTTTATTTTCTTTTTACACGACTACGACGAAGCAAAACGGGGGATTATGATTTTGACCGGTATGTATGTATATGTTCCCCCATATCTTCTAAACTACTCGTCGCAATTGGACAAATGAGGTATCGTTGGAAGCGTCTTGATCGTGATCTGTTTGATTTATGCCCTAATACGTGTGACTCCGGATTTTTATTAACCCCCGACTGAAAAAGAGGGGTGTTATAAGTTTAACGTGTGTATCTGTGTATCTGTGTATCTGTGTGTCTGTCTGTTCCATCGTAGCTGCCAAACCGCTGAACCGATTTTGTTTTTTTTGGTTTGTTTGAAAGGTGACTTGATCGAGAGTGTTCTTAGCTATTATTCAAGAAAATCGGTTCAGCCATTTGAAGATTATCAGCTCTTTTCTAGTTGATGAATGGATGTGCGCATCTTTCACAGGTCTAATCGATTGGAAATTTAGAATTCTGTTACTTCAATGATATTAGAAGAATATAGTAACCTTGAACTGATGCTGCAGCATCACCTGGATGCAGGATACCCAACGCCCTCACCAACTTACAGCAGAGGTATCGTGTTTGGGCTCATTGGAAAGGTCTCAAAAAATAGGTTACAGATGGATGGTGATCAGGGTCTGATGATGGAGTAGGAAAGAGAAATGAGACTAAATTAGAAACTAGCTTCACTGTGGCAAAAGTACGTACAGCTACGCAGATATCGGCGAGCCGCGGGTTGATCATAGCGTTTCTACTAGTAATATAATATGAAATTTAAAAAGCTTGAAATAAAAGTTAAATTAAAAATTTAAAAAACCCCCGACAAAAACAAAGCATTTAAAAAGTAAACAAATAATATGTAATGGCCCTTTAAGTTTAATATAAAAGTTGTAGGTAATATTTTAATCCAAGCGTCGACGCGTCGGGGGACGGCTAATGAAAACGCCAACATACACTAGGAATAATGAATATATGCTATTGTAGAAAGGATAGCTGCTGTTAATTTCCTATTTTCATGAGCCGTCCCCCGACGCGACGACGCTTGTATCAAAATATTACCTACAACTTTTATATTAAACTTAAAGGGCCAATACATATTATTTGTTTACTTTTTAAATGCTTTGTTTTTGTCGGGGGTTTTTTAAATTTTTAATTTAACTTTTATTTCAAGCTTTTTAAATTTCATATTATATTAGGTCTTTACCTATGAAATTGCCGTTCTGCAGTACTGGCCATTTCAAATCAAAATAATTTTTGTTTGGCTAAGAATTCTAATTTCAAATTAATTTTATTTTAAAAACATGGTTTTTTTTTTCCAAAAGTAGTCATTTCTTTATTGATTAGTGTTACATTTTCATCACATTTCAATCTTTTTCGTCATCATGGATACGTTAAAAATTCGAGTAATTATGGAATATGAGTACCGTCGTGGCAGCAACGCGGCACAAGCGGCACGCAACATCAACGACGTTTACGGAGCTAACACTACAAACCAACGCACCACCTGTTATTGGTTTGCTCGCTTCCGTTCTGGAAATTTCGACCTGAAAAATGAACCTCGCGGTCGTCCGAAGACTTTGGTCGACAATGACGAATTAAAGGCGATTGTGGAAGCTGATGATACACAATCTACGGCTGAATTAGCAGCATCTTTCGACGTTAGCGTCAAAACAATATTGGTCCATTTGCGTCAAATTGGCAAGGTAAAAAAGCTTGACAAATGGGTGCCCCACGAACTCAATGATCGCCAGCGCGAAGTACGCGTCGAGACGTGCCTTGCACTGCTCAACAGACACACAAATGAAGGAATTTTGAACCGCATTGTTACCTGCGATGAAAAATGGATTCTGTTTGATAACCGCAAGCGCTCAGCAAGTTGCTTGGATCCTGGTTCAGCACCTAAACAATGCCCTAAACGAAAACTTACCCCTAGAAAAGTGATGGTCACTGTTTGGTGGTCTAGCGCCGGTGTGATTCATCACAGCTTCTTACCAAACGGGGTGAGCATTACTGCAGATGTGTACTGTGAAGAACTGAACACAATGATGGAGAAGCTGGCGCATCTCCAACCAGCATTGGTCAATCGCTCGTCTCCGCTGCTCCTGCACGACAACGCGCGACCTCATACTGCACAGCAGACGGTCTCCAAGTTGCAAGAACTGGGGTTGGAAGCTCTCCGTCATCCGTCCTACTCACCAGACCTTGCGCCTACAGACTACAACTTTTTCCAGAATTTGGATAACTTCTTGGCGGGAAAAAAATTCAATACCCGAGAGGCAGTACAAAATGCCTTTGAAGAATTTGTTGCCTCCCGTCCAGCTGATTTCTTTAAGAAGGGCATCAATAAACTGCCACTGCGATGGCAAAGATGCATTGATTGCATGGGTGATTACTTCGATTAATACAAATAAAAAATTCATGAAAAAAATTCGTTTAAATTTTTTCATACAAAACGGCAATTTCATAGGTAAAGACCTATTATTACTAGTAGAAACGCTATGATCAACCCGCGGCTCGCCGATATCTGCGTAGCTGTACGTACTTTTGCCACAGTGAAGCTAGTTTTTTGTTTTTCGGTGATGTCTTTGTTATACCTTTTTAGTTGACTTTTTTGTCGTAGTTGGGTTTTACTTTTATATTTTATTTTATTTTTATAGTATGTTGTTTTTTTATTTTATTTTCTTGATTGTGTTTAGATCTCCCTGTGCAAGTCCCAATAAATTTATCTCTTATTTGTGTAGAAACTAACCGACGCTCATTAATCGCGCTTGCAAAGTTGCAATCACTGGATCAATGGTGCAAATAATTGAACTAATACTAATGAATTCTTAATAGCTCCACAATTACTAGCACGCGTCATTAAGTCTGTCACACATCTCTCCTTATCAGAGGATTTCCTGGTGCTCTGACCCGCGATACGTTATCACTTAGGTATCACTGACGGAACAGTTACACTGCGAGGAATTTGTTGGTAAATAGAGGAAGTAACGGCTGTGTAGTGTTGACAAGCGATATGGGATGGAAGACTGTTTGTTTTAAAGTGTGAGATCGATTTCTGTGCTCTGTTATGTCGGTGTATGGCCTGTCTTGTTTATTAAGATTCGTCTCGAACGCTGTAATTATGTAAATTCATTTATAATTTATGCTTAATATGGTTGATATTTTTCCACATTTTCCAGGCAAAAAAGGTGACCCAATCAGAACAGCCGCCTTTTAAGATACCCTTCAAAAACGTCGACAAGACTTATCATGTCAAATTTCAAAGGAGAAAGACTACCTAATACAAGATTTTTGTAGATTGAGCCTGTTTCCAAATCAATTATTTCATTTTGTATGAAAACGCTCATTCACAACTATCTCAAACTCAAACTCAAACTCAAAGCATTTATTTCAATTAAACCATTTACAGGCACTTTTGAAATGTCAAGGAGTCAGTTAGTCAGAAATATGAAGCTAGTTGCCCATTCCAAAGCGTAGTAGGTACCTATGGAGAAGAACAGGCAAGAAACTCTATGGACACTCTTTTAAATCAAAATATGGTTACAATATAATGGTTACATTATTCATGTTGAAATTATACATGTAAGAACAATGTAGAAAGCACGTTAAAAGCGTCCGCAATCTATACATATAATAAATCTGTAGACGAGGCGTTTCTGTACAATGAAAAAAAAAAAAAAAAACGTATGTGGAGTGTCCAAGAATAACCAACAGATGCCATTTCTAACATTTTTGGAATTTTTGTCTGTTTGTCTGTTTGTCTGTTTATCTGTTTGTCTGTTTGTCTGTTCGTTTGTTTGATTGTTCCAGTATCAGGTAAAAAGTACGAAATCAATATGGTTAACTTATAAACTCAAATATTGTGTGTAACTCGATGTTTCATTTAGTTTTTGTTTCATCGCAATCGCTTCAAAATATCAAAAGATATAAGAGTTTAAAGTATTCAAGAAGAAATTTTCATTAGGTACGTAATGTAGATACACGTAACGACATCTATTGTCGTAAAATGACACTAGCGTAAAATCAGGTAGGTTTGTGAGAACGTGTGTAACACACGATCATAATCATCATATGTTCACATACTTCGCGTGGAAACATAACGCGATACATTGTGAATTCACCCAATCTAAAGTTTGGTTAATTCAAGTTTTCCAAATCCATTGTTTGGTAGTAGTGCCATAGGTGCATTAATTAGTCACTTTAGCAAGGTACGTAGTCTACTTTTCTTTCAACTACCAATGTACCTGCTGCGATAAAATATACCTGCTCAAGGTTAACTCAACTCAATCCAAATCAAGTTAGGTCAAGTTAGGTCAAGTCAGGTCAAGTCAGGTCAAGTCAGGTCAAGTCAGGTCAAGTCAAGTCAAGTCAAGTCAGGTCAAGTCAGTCATGGAACCCTACGTCTTTTCTACATAGCTTACAGAGTGTTCGAACGTTTTCCCATATATTTTGACAGTATCACTTCGTGCTCGATAGATGGCGTTGTTCATTTAACGTCATTTTCTGAATCGCGGTGTTAAGAGTCTCCGTAGAAGAATGACTTTCGCCGAATTCTTAGTTATCGAGCAGCTGGCTCATTTTGAATTGAACACATATTCCATACTAATCGATGCTTAAAAGAATAAATTCGATAGTAACTCTGTCTGTCTGTCCGTCTGTAATTCTGTATGTTACCTTTTCACGCCTGATCCACTGAACGGATCTCGATATAAAATTTGGTAAAGAGATAGATGGCATCCCGGCGAAGAACATAGGCAAATATTTTCTCAAAAACCAATTTAAGGGGGGGGGGGGATATAGGGGATGAAGGTTTTTATGGGAAACCTATAATTTTTAGAGTTCTGTAGTCAACAAGGAAGCTTTATAGTTTCGCCATGTCCGTCTGTCTGTCTGTCTGTCCGCGACTTAGCTCAAAAACTTTTAATCGACCAACTTACATGTGCAGTTGCAAAAACCCAAACATTCTGTATGCGAGAACAAGTTTTTTAACTACAATGTGAACACTTTGAGGGACAGTAAACGCCCATACACGTAATAACAATAAAACTTTGCGAAAGTTTGTTTGATAAATTAATTCATCCCAACTACGGAACCCTTCATTGTGCATGGTTCGACACGCACTTGGCCGGTTTTTTTTAAACTTACAAAAAACCGGCCGGGCTGTGAAAATTTATGCTTTTTGTAACTAACAAAGAGTTACGTTTTTCTAAAATCATCCCTCTTCATCTTCTTTACCCTCTTAATTTTAAAATTCACATGTAAGTACTTATTATTGACATTTTTGCGGGACTCTCTTCAAGAGCGTTAAGGGATTGAGAATATAGTCATAGTTCCGTATCTTGAGAATCTGTCCACTCAATCAAAAGTTATTACTACTTGGCTCTTGGCTTGGAACGAAGAGTTTGAGTTTACCAGTGAGTACTTACTCGATAGATGGCGTTGTGCAAATGATGCGATTTTCTTAAGGGGGATGCGCCGGTAGCCCGCGAAATTCAAATCTTAAGTTTTTTGCAATATGCAAGTCAGTGTCAGGCAAGTTGTATGTTAAAATGAAATTGTTTATTTTGTAAATAGGTTATTGGAATCACTTTTACACGTCGTAATAATATCAAAAAATTGAAAAATTAAGCTAGATGAGGTCGGCGTTTCCTATCTGACTACTCTGCGAAGAAAGGCCGTAACAAACTCAGTCTCTTTTAAAGTCCGGACATACCTAGGTCAGATATTGGCATATTGGTCAGGCCCTATGAGGGCCATGTAGATTAGAGTCTGAAATGGTCTTTTGAGGAATGAACCACACAGATTTGAGTGAACCTGTCCTGTCACTGCAAGCATTTGTCGTTAATAGTGGAGCTCAGCTCAGAACTTAAGGAGCTCAACGACTCGACGAACAATACCAAAGAAAGGACATTTGTGTAGGCCGCATAAAGTTCTCAAATTGCCAGAACATTGTTAAAACTAACTGAGAACGAAAAAATATAATAATAAAAACAAAATAAACATCCACATAGTCCTCACATTCACAATAATACAATACTTTACAAAGTAATCATGTCATTTTGTCAATATCCTACATATAATATTCAATAATGTGAATTTATATATAAAACTGGTAGGTATATTTTGATGATTTTCCATAGTACTTATTCAAAATGTCACAATGCCAAAATGACAAAATGTTAGCAGAGCGAGCAGCTCAATCCCATGCTTTTTGTCTTCTAAATAATCTGAAATTGTATAGTACCCTTTTTTACAAAGTTTGGTTTTAATACAGCTTTTAAATCGTTTAATGGGTAAGTTTCGAATGTCAATATGATTAAAATATGATTCGCGATCGTAGCAAATAGTAGCTTTACAGAATAATAACCATTAGATACAGGAATACAACTCCTGCAATATTAGTTAGATTAGATAAATAATTATTTAGATCAACATAAAACTTGATACTGACCTGTAAAAAGCAAAAAATATAAGAAAATTTGAATTTCGCAGGCTCCCCCAAAGCTTTCGCCTTAGTTTCCATCGTCCATACAATGTGCCATAGTTTTTTCATTAATCTTTATACAATATTTTTTCATTAATCTTTCCGACAGTTTCATACTGCTGTCCATACTATCCACACAATCACCACAATATAGATATGGACTACCACTAATATATAAAGTTACTGGCTGTCTCATGTCTGTTACTTTTACGCCGTAACGCCTAGGTCGCCTAGACAGACCACGTGGGTTATGGGACATAGGATACTTTTATCCCGGTAGCACATTCCCGTGGGATAATTTCCGACATCCACGCGGGCGAAGCCGCGGGCAAAAGCTAGTTATAAAATAAGAACAATTCAAAAATTAAAATAAGCCATGGCAGCTAAGAGATGACCAGTCACAACTGACGGCGCCCGTTCACGAACATGACGCATGGATCAGGACCATTCAGCTCAACCATTTTGAAGGGAGGTAAATGATCCAATACACACGCCACCATCAGCGAGACATTTGAGTGAGCATGACATATTCCCAGCCGCCAATAAGGCACATTCAAGTCAATGAAAGACATATTACCCGGTAAATGATAGATCTATAGTACATAGTACTCACACCTGTGTTATGCAATTATACAATACAAAAGAGATTGAGTTTATACAATGCAAATATGGGCTCCAACAGTATTTCCAAATGTTAATTAGTTAGTTGTGTTTGTGGAGCAGGACCAGCATATGCACAAACTGAAGCAATCATCATAAACGAGTAAAAAAATACCAAACAGTACGCAAGTAAACAAAGAGAGAAATTACCGACGTTAAAATTATAACCTATCCTTTTACCCCACGGTAATACGTAGGTAATACTCCCCAGGCTGCACTACGTAAAACTACATAAATTAAACTTTACACAAACAATCCCCGCATAAAAGGTTGTACAAACGAAACGTCATTCGCAAGCCACCGACACACGAGTATCCAGCACAAAGAATGTTATTTCCTGGAAGGCATCATAATAAAAAGCGCAATAAGCTCGCATGTGCTCGGCCTAACGGGAATAATCGCGATTTCATTAGAAGTCATTATAAAAGGCACACGCCATAAAATAATTGTTGCATTTGGAATATTTGTTGGGTTCGAAATGTTTTAAATGCCATAATAAATATCTTAGCGCTTGTAGTTTATTACAAAATTCAGAAGAACTTCAGATAAACGTCATCATCTTAGCCATAAATCATCTGAAAATATTATTATTCGGACGATAGAACTCAAACTCAAAGCATTTATTTCAATTAAACCATTTACAGGCTCTTTTGAAGTATTAAGGAGTCAGTCAGTCAGAAATATGAAGCTAGTTGCCCATTCCAAAGCGTAGTAGGTACCTATGGAGAAGAACGGGCAAGAAACTCCACGGAAACTCTTTTAAATAAAAAAATCGAGAGATTATTCATTATATAATTATCAACTAAATTAATCTACATACAACGATACAGATTTTATAAAAAAATAAAATATCCTAAAACTAAACCTAACAACAGTCTACGTGGCATACAAAAATTCCTCCGCATCTCTGTCAACTTGTAATTTGCCCCCGCATTGCCACGTGTGGCAAATTCTAAGCCTCTGGCCAGCCCTTGAGTCACGGGAAGTGCCTACTAACCGTTTGGAGTTTTTTTTAATCCACAGCGTGGAAGCTCTTGGCCTCACCTGACCCTCACTTGATGGTAAGTGATGATCTGGCCGAAAGTGGAAGCGCTTAACCCGGAATCCTCAACTAGTCGTGATACTCGATTAGTCATAAACTGTCATAATGTTAATATAGTTATTTATGCAACTGTTATATAATAAGGGGTATTAAAACACGAATGTGGGTTTATCACACGAGGCGAAATCACATGAGTGTTTTAATACCTAATTATTTACAGTTGCATACAAGACTTTACACCCATGATATGAATCCTTTATAAAAGATTCTTTCCAATAATTATATCGAACAAAAATGGAGGGATACGACGCACGTGAATTCGAATTTTTCGCATTCGAGTAATAGATGCTTTTTTGTTTTAAATTACGGTGCTTTGCTAGTGAAACGCGCCTGCATGACAATGTTCTTTTTTTGAAATTAGTTGTATCATGAAATTCAGTACAACATAATAACACCCGTTTGGATGATATTATGGTTACTATGACAACATTAAAACAACCGGTGTTTTAATGTTGGCAATAAGCTAACTGTTTCAGAAACTTTTATAGAGGATTTATAGCATGGCTGTAGATAAAAATAATTATGCACCGGTAACTTAGTTCCGTTGAGATCACTATCACGAAATCATGCGTCATAACTGAATTAGATTATGTACACACTAGTAATTAAGATTTAGTCATTGCTTCGCCTCTATCAAGATGACAAAGTAAGTGACGCACTAATTAATTATTTACGGCGTCTTAGTAGATGGTGCGTGTTCTCTTTGTCAGAATTAGTAACGTCGCGTTGTCCAAGTGTGTAAGGAATTATTTCTACATCGTATCGTAAGTGTATCTTAAAAGAGTAACCGTGGAATTTCTTGCCGGCTCTTCTCCAATGAAACGATCAATTGGAACCGTGCACCTAGCTTCTGACGTTTCATAAGTGCCCATGTAGGTTTATGTGAAATAAAATATTTTGGTTTTGATCCAGAACATGTGCACATACACACCCAGTACTTGGAAACTTGCGTAGACGTACAAATTTTAAATCAGATACAATAGTCAAACCCTTTGCATCAACCGACCTCATCATCTATGTAGCATTACAATATTATAATTTTTTACGACGTGTAAAAATGTTATTAACAACCAATTTACAGATATAAAATATCAGTTATCAACCGTCTCGTCTCATTTCACATATTCTATGTCATTTAATTCGTTTTAATTTTCCAATATTTCACATTTCAGTTCCACGATAATCATCTCAGATAGCTGACATTGAAGATACTGATGTAAACACAAAAGTATTTTTCTCTCAGAATAATATGTAATAGTTAGTAATAATTCAGTAATTAGCATACTTAAACCTCTGTTCGTGCTCTCCCATACATTAAGGCGTTTACAATGACAAGTGTCTGTGTATCGTGGTGAACGCTACAGTGAAACCTTCAGAAGATCTTGAGATGATTAAAAGGAGATCATTTACCGTCCATACATTTTTGGGCTATATTTGTGAAAGCGCCGGCCAAACACAAAAAAAAGCTATATTCCGAAAGAGTAGGTTTTTCTCTTCATTTTTTATTACCACAAGCTATTACTTTAATTAGATAACTATTCATTATTTTAACGAAAACATATTGAAAACCGTATAACAGAGCAGGGAATTGCCCTACAAATTTGGTCTGATATGGAAAAGTGAAGAGAATCACATCAATATATTGACGTCACTTTCGTAATTTAGCCCAAAATGAATGATGTCCTTTCTATTTCAAACTTTATTGCAATCCATAATGTACACATACAGGTGATAATAATTAATAAATAGAAACAATTATGGACCTTGTCGGGCACAGCAACATTTTAAATAAGTAGGAGAGAGGAAGCTTGATTAAGTTGACTTATGCTTGCTACGTAATTGGAATGGAAACAATAAGCTATCATCAAGACGTCAAACATTCCTTCACAAAAGACAGAAAAGAAACAGCGGATTCTAATGACTTCCTTTTCTATTCAGACAAATATTAAACTGCATATAAAATGGTCGTCTTAAAATGAAACAACCCGACATGCACGGCCATTGATGCGATGCAACCGAAGCAGGATAACTATGAACAGATCCTTATACCTTAATCTGCCTAGCCTTTTCCCAACTATATTGGGGTCGGCTTCCAGTCTAACCGGATACAGCTGAATAACAGGATTTTACATGAAGCGACTGCCAATCTGACCTCCACAACCCAATAACTGGGTAATACGATACCCCTTCGTAAGACTGGTTGTCAGATTTTCGGGCTTCAGACGACCCATAACGACTGTCAAAGATCCACGAATGACAGTCATGTCGTGTCATCGGTATGTTAAGATGGTCACCCATCGGACCAACCTCGGCAAGCGTAGCTCAATCTGATGGATCGACCCGTGCGGCTTTTATTACTTAGCCACGAGCTCTCCACAAGTTTCTACTACCTACGCTCAAAATAATGATAAAGCAAGTATGTACCCAATAAATATCTAGCACATGTTTGTTCAAAATGTCTTCTACCGTGATAAATACACATCACGTGTCTCCATATTGTCTGCTCATTCCAGACTTCGTTCAAGTAAACTCATAGGTCATGACAAGAGACATCAGTCACGGCCTATTACGTCGTGCCGTACTTAGCATAACCGCGGACTAAGGTATATTTCTAGTGCCAATCGTAACTGTTGTGCTTGTGATCTTGTAAGTTAGGTAACAAAAAAAATAGGTCAGATACGGTTAACCCGTTTAGGTGACCCAAAAAATAGTTCTGGTCAATTTTCCTAACTATGTTGGGGTCGGCTTCCAGTGTAACCGGATACAGCTGAATACCAGTATTTTACATGAAGCGACTGCTTATCTGACCTCCATAATCCAGTAACTAACACACGATAACTCTTAGTAAGACTGGTCAAAAAATAGTTCTATTATTAAAATTCGGTAGAATAACAAAAAGTTCTGTTTTTCTACAGAATTTTTACATGCGCAATCTTTCATAAAAATGAGTGTAAAAACTGTCGAAAACCGTCGGTTGTTCAAAGGAAACTTGATATTGTTTAAAAATGTGTTGATGATATCGATAGTAACTACTGACTGTGTTGTGGATCTACACATCTATTTTGCCTTCAACAAAACAAAGCCGGAAAAACGCCACTCCTAACACAAAGACAATGCGGCTTTAACAAGTGGATTAACGGTAAATGAATCTAATTCTCACGTCGAGAAAAAGTGAAAACGTGCAAAAACTATACATCGATTGGAACCAGGAACGACAGCTAAGCTAACAGAGTAACAGTGAAAGCATTTTCACTATTGCTCCAATAGCAACACTACAACAAAATGAAAAAAGTCAGCGCAAAACCGTATACCTAGAAAAAGTGACAATTTCAGCGAATGTATTTAACTAGTAGTTCTACGAACAGTATACCTCGCGAGCACAAACTTTTTTGCAACGATTAACCTTTAGCTAGTTGCGCCAAAATAATCACACTGTTAGTCGCGGGGGGGTCTGTGCGGATCCCAAAGATTATTCGTGAAAAAGAAACATAAAATAAGTTATAAAGGAACTTTAAGTACAACATCTTAACACAACAAAAATATAAGGCTTCTAGAAAACATCAATTATCTTTATATACATTATGTTAACTAACGAAGGGCGTTTCTGTTAACCCCGCAATAGTATAGAGTCCATACATGCTAAACAAGCAATTAAATTTAAAAAAAAAAAACCCCCGACAAAAACAAAGCATCTAATAACCGATTTTTATAGTTAAGAACACTTTCGATCACGTCACCTTTCAAACAAAACCAAAAAAATCAAAATCGGTTCAGCCGTTTGGCAGCTACGATGGCGCAGACAGATACACACGTTAAACTTATAACACCCCATCTTTTTTCGTCGGGGGTTAAACAATAACAAGTTCCGTAGAACTAGTAGCGCACAATAGGTACCATATTCTTCATCCATGGCGCAAAAACACATAGGTCATGGTAGTGGGCGTCGGTCACGGGTAATTACCCTGTAGTATTTACTTCTTACACTTATATTTACGCTCTTTTTCATTTATAGAGTAAGCAGGCTTTTCAGCTGTGACTGTATAATTATGTGAGCAGCAGATTGATTGAAATGGAGTACGAAATACGAATATGAGCTAGGAATTAATTAAAATTAAACATGTAAGTTGTTGATCATTTTGCGTACCTATTAAAATAACGACAAATTCACGACAGTTTATAACCTTCTAACGATAATTATAATAAAATTGGCCTAAGAGAGTAAGGGTGGATTTCACCAATGAAACTGAACGCGATCAACAGATCTAAACTGAGTTCAAGAGCTGTCAGTGTCAATATTCCATAGCAATGATGACACTGACAGCTCCTGAACGCGGTTTAGATGTGCTCATCGCGATCAGTTTCAATGGTGAAATCCGCCCTTAGGCTCCTAGAGAGTCCTTAAAGTGATCTCGTCACTCGAATTCATCAGTTTGATAGGCTTTGAGTCTAATCAGCATTTTAAATAAAAACAGATTTGAAATCTAGTTAATTCAATTGTGCCAAGCGTCCTGGCTTTACAAGAGAATTAAATGAGTTAACCTTCCAAAATTATAAAATGAAATTAATCCAATAAAATTGGTTCAATTACATAATTTCAATTATCTTATTCATTACTCGGCTTGCAGTGACAGGTTGACAGACAGAAATGATGTTAATTAATAATTGACGAAAACAAGCCCTCGTTGGTACAGGTATTTTGTTTACATATTAATTTAATAACTCAGCAGTCAAATTTAAAGTCACGAAGTAAAGAAGAGTGTAGTTACAACAACTAGAAGATCTTATGACGAACTGGCGAATCTCAAAATTCTTCATTCTATATGTAGATGTGAAGATCATTAATAAAACAGAATAATAAATCATTCATAGATCATTTCTAAAATGTCTGTAATTTGTATGGTGTACATAATAAAGAGTATTCTATCTATACAGGGTGTTAGGGTAGACACCGTTATCCTTGAAACTAGTGGTTTGGTGTCATCTATAATATACTTTTTCTATGGGACCAAATTAGAAATCGCAAAAAAAAAATCGGCTTTTCCATACATTTTGTCGATTTAAGTGAACACAAATGTATGGAACAGCTGTTTTTTTTTCGCGATTTCAAGGTTGGTCCCATAGAAAAAGTATATTATAGATGACACCAAACCACTTGTTGCAAGGAAAACGGTGTCTACCCTAACACCCTGTATATCTAAACACCCGGTTTCTGAATTAAGACATTGAAGTTGAAAGATAGTTAAAGTCAACTTTATCACCTTAAGTAATGCAGCGAAATTCAAAATGTCTTACGTTATATGCTAAGAAATTTTGAATTTCGCGGGCAACCACCTATTTTATGCCAACGTAGAATTTGATAATTAGTGCTAAAATTCTAATTCTGGTTGTACGCCTACGTTGTTTCTGTGAGTATAACAAGGCAAAAATATAAATCCAAAGAAGGATCCACCAATACCACAAAATCGAACAATGAAGAAGCATGACTGAAACATGACGCAGTAATAAATAAATAGGCATAACATAAAAAAACATATCTATAAAAAAATTATATAAACAAGCGGTATAGTTCAGTACTTTTAACCTCATTCTTTAAACAATAGGAAACTTTAACAATGATAAAACCGCAAATCACAACATTTAATTACAAAAACAATATTCCAAACGCTGCGCTACCCCATTGTTAAATTAGTATGACAATAAATAACTATAGCAAGTTGGAAGAATAATAAAACTGTTATTTTTAGTCTAGTTATCTAGCAAATATACATAAACTCACGTCTTCTTCCCATGGGTGTAGGCAGAAAATACCAGAATGCCACCTGTTACGATCCTTACAAACTCTTTTTGCCTCGTCAACGTTCACACATGTGGTCAAACTTATATCCTATAAAAATCTACGTCTAAATAAAAAACTACTGTCCAGTTTTCGTTCAGCATATCGTAGAGTCTATCGATCTGGATGAAATATTAAGATTCTAGACGCATCTGAGGGCTTAGACAAAGAGACATTACATAACGCTGAAGGAAAAGTCAAAAATGTATAGTCTACAATGAGTTTCAACAGGATTGACATAAGCTTTTCGGTAGCATATGTCAATCCTGTTGAAAGTAGTTGTGGACATACGAAACGCTTTGAAAGCGATTTCCACTTGCCCCCTGGTTAGTCCAACGCTCCCATTGTTATAATAGTTAGAAATACTAGGCTAATGATGATACCGTATAACGTGAAAGAAAAATCAATCAAACAAAATAACAATCATCAAATTCATATTCCGTAGTAAGCCAACATAAATAATCAATTAGCTGAACCTAATTATTGTACACGACGATCCATCAAATCGAACACTAGTATCACTTCTCGACCTGACCCCAACGTAGATAACACCCAAATTAATCTCCTCCAACACCATTAATCTTCAATCCGGGACACCGAAAGGTTTTATTTGTCCAACACCACATTTCCAGAGTAATATTTGAAAAGGAATTCATTCCGGAGCTAAGTCAGCCATAAGTTATTCTGTCGTGGATTCTACAAATATTACCCTAAGGGTTTAGCTAGACGATTTTTGGCCGAATTGACAGTTTATCATGATTTCGGGTGTGGAGTGCGAATGAGAAATGTTAGGATGTGAAGGATAGTACATTTGATTTTATTAGAGGATTTTGTCCAGAAAAGCATGCCCTGCCAATTACAACCTCACTATTCTTACACCACAATTCATTGAAGACCACACCAGCAGATTTAGGATAATAAAATCATGTCGCTATGATGAAGGGGAAAGTACTGGTAAAATTCTGCACGATAAAATAATACTTTAAAAAGAAGTGGACATTATTAAAACAACCTGAAAATGCTATATGTATTAAGTAGGTACCTAAGACGAGTTAACACGACGACGATAAATGAGCTTAATCAAATAATAGGTCCGAAGGTAACCCGCCTGACGCAGGTCCTCACCGGCCATGGCAGCTTCGGGAGGTACCTGTGTAGGATTAGGCGGGAGGAAACGCCCGGGTGTCACCAAATTGCGGATCGTCCGGAGGACACGGTGGAGCATTCGGTGGAGGTGTGCCCTGCTTGCCTGCGGGCGGAGCACCGCCGTGTCCTCGTGGAGGCGATTGGCGGCACTGACCTCTCGCGTCCGGCCCTGGTCCAGGCCATGGTACGGAACGAGAGGGCATGGGAGGCGGTCACCTCCTTCTGCGAACCAGTGATGGTCGCGAAGGAGGAGGCGGAACGCGTGAGGGAGAGGCAAAGCTTGCGCCCTCACGCCCCTAACCGCCGCCGCTGGAGACACCCTGGGCGTCGGGAATCCCAGGCGGATTCCCGGCCACCATAGGCGCGGGCTCGCGGACGGGGAGCAATGGGTAGCTCGCCGTCCGATAAGGACCAGGCCCGGGTCGATGGCGCGTCGTGTTCCACGCGCGCCTCAAAGAGATGTCAGCACACCTGACGGGGTCCGTTAGGACCGATGCCTGCCAGGGTTGCGGAATAGTCCGAAAGGGATACCGGGACCCTGGCAACAGGCAACTGAAGGAACACGGGTGGGTTTTACTCAGTTAGAATCTGACACGCCCTTCCGCTCCGCCCAGAGTGGGAGAAGTCATTTGATGATTTCCCACCCAAAAAAAAAAAGGTCCGAAGGTAACGCCTCATTATTACAGCCTTAATTGCCAATAATTGAATATCCGATACCCATCTAGGTCTCGCTCTACCATCGCTTATCATTTTATTACAGGGTTCAATCGATCATATCCTTATTAGCATCATTTCTTTATTGCTTTTAATCGTCGACAGAACTGTCGTTCGGTCTAACATCTATTGTGTTTTAACCCTTACTTTTACCCTTACCCGTAAAAAAGGCCTGAACCTTGACGTGACAAGGGTCATTAGAAAAAGAGTAAGAACTAATATGTCACATACATTGATGTATTGACGTCAGAGTATATTTTTGGTTCCAATTGTAACATACTTAGTGTTAATGATTTAATTGAAATGAAGAGCTGGTCCTAAAATATTGAGGGTGTTAACTTGGAATAAGAAGTTATTAGTAATATGAATCATTCTGATGCCAACAACAGTGGGTAACGCTAAATAAAAAATCCTGTTACACAATCACAGTTTGTCTATAAGCTAGGCAATCCATAGTTTGGTCCCAAATGAACACACTTTTATTGGTCCAATCACGAGTAACGAAGGATTTTTGAAATCAAGCTATCCAATTACTCTTTTTCCAATCTGAATGTTAGGATTTCATTTGCATCTGAAATTACTAGTACATTTGAAGGTTTGAAGTATCAATTTCTTATTAAAATTACGTTATAAACTCCCTCCAAAATCTTTATGTTATTATAGACAACTTCCTAAACATGGACAAAATAAACGTTAAACATTTTTTTAACAACCTTTTTACGACTTCGTCCCTTTCCTTCCTTCCTATTAGTTTTAACTACCTGGAACTATTCCTTGAACCAGAGTCAACGCAAACAAAATATTTTGTAAATGGTACACATGGTTTCAAATTGAACATGATCATGTTCTTGTTTGGGTAAGTGGACATCCACCGACGTGGAGGTCCGTGCTTTTGTTTACATGCAATGTTTGTTTCCAGTTTATGTGTACAGTAACTGTGCTCCTACATCGGACACTTATTAAAACTAACTTAAATCTACGTGAGTCCATATTTTTTTTTTTTTTTTTGGTTACTATAATGTTAGGTTAGGTTAGAGTATGAGTACATTTATCATTTGTCAAACATTTCAATCTTAGGTTACGATAGGTTAGGTTATGACAAAAACGCACGAGCCGAGTGAGCGAAGCGAGCGTGCCGTGGCTGCGGCCGGCGATGTGCCAGAAGCGAATCGCTTTTGTAAAAGGAAACAGTTAAGTTAGGTTACATCACATTAAAGATATAGTAAAAAACACTCACTCACTGAGCACTCTTTAATACACTCACTCATTTTCATTGACCTTTACTAGAAATTTTGCATTTTAAAAAGTGTCATTATGAAAAGCAGACCAAACATACAGTTGGTAACTGTGAGGTTGGGAAATAAAACAAAACTATAAATATGATAAGTTGGCAAATGATTATTCGGCGAAATAAAATTCTGCTAAACGTTAGTTGCCAAGTCAAAATCTGGCAAACAATTTTCGGCGAAAAGGCAGAGAACCGCTTGCTTTATCACACATGCCTGGTTGTTGACTATATAAATGACCAGTGGTCCACATTAGCCCTGGATCAAAAGAGCTGGAAGTTATAGGAAAGGCCTTTGACCACCAGTAGGATGAGGCAGGCTAGAAGTAACAGTAACAGTTTTAGAAGTCGATATAGAACATCCACCGACATGGCTACAGCCTGCCTGCATTAGCATATCTCAACAACTCAGAAACAACAACTTGGAAAAAAGGGTTAAAGTGGAACATATCTACCTATTTATACAGTCTGAATTTATCTGCAGTACAAAGTTGAATGTACTCTTGAAACCGGGACAGGAGGAAAACCACAAATATTTACAAGTCTTTATGTCGCAGACAATGTTCGTTCAATTATTCATAAACGTTCATCATTTCCTACGCTTCATACATTGAATTTCGCGATACATACGGTGATTTGTGGAACTGATTCATCATAGGATTTGTTTACTATGTCTGCCAATTAAAATAGGAATTGAATATTATATGCATGAGATTCTACTAGACGGAATATGACGTGTGTGCAGACATTCCTATGCAATCTTTGAATGTGTGATGTGGCAAGGCTCTCGCAAATCAAGATGGCTACGGAAAGCGGAATGGAATTAAAACTAGTAGGATCCCTGACGACATGTTTAAGTTCATTGCTGCTACTTGATACTAAGAGTTAGTAAGGTACTTCAATAAAGATCACTATCCTAGACTATACGTTTCCATTTGCAATGCAGCCATGCAAAACATATGTAGATACCAATCTTACTGAGCTAGTCCTTAGAAACCTAGAACTTCGAATAATTTAAATTAATTTAATTTCTTAGCATCGAATCAGAAATTTCAATCACGAAACTGTTAGCTAACAGACCAGTGGTCCCCAAACTTATTTCATTTGACTTCTTCAACTTTTTCCCAGATCTCTTTGTCAAAACTTTATTCATTGGACCACTTTAATTTTTTCAGAAAGGATGTCTGATGAAAGTTGTAATTGATTTGATTTTTATCACCCACTAAGTTTAATTTGGTCTTCTTTAACCTTTTTCTTTGATTTAATAAAACTGGAGCAAACTGGTTATTAATGAATGTGTAGATTGAGATATTTGAATTCCCTACCCGCCCTCAACAAGGTCCAAACTTAAGCCACGGTATACAAGCGATATCAGAAGACATAACATACAAACAAATTGCAACAACAGAATGGGGTTCTGCTATAACAGACATTATACTGACCTTTTCATGTTTATCTTACGAAAGGTCAACGTAGGGCTTATGCAATCCTGACCCGTAAGCTTCGCGATCGCCAAGAGAATTCCAAAACCGTTAACTATAACATTTGGACCGTCCAGGACAACTTGACCTCTTATGTTCCATTATTCTACTTCTACTATGCCCATATTATGTACGGCATATGAGGGTTCATGTGTCCCTTTAAAATGGTTCAAAAAGAAGCCTTTGGAGCAAGCAGATACTTTGTAATGATAGGGCTGACCAGAATGAATCTATAATTATCCATTGTCTGGTACTGAAGTCAATATTCGTGTAAAATTGATCCTTGATAAAGAATGCAGGCAGGTGGAATGCAAGACGGCAAGAAACTATTTCACTTCTTAGTAAAGTCTCATAAAGCATATCGTCTCGTTATTTAAAAACACAATACAAAAATAAATGATCACTATTGTCATTTACTAAGAGCAAGAGGACAAAAGAAATGGTCAGTAAAGTATACCAGTAGCACATGATTTTAACTACAAGGAACAAAAACTTGGCTTTCTTACGAAGACGAACTTTCGACAGAGCATACTTAGACCAATAACAGACGCACGATTTAGAAACAGTATTCCAACGAAATCGGTCAGAATAACGGCGTATTTGCTCTCCTGTGGCGTTGCACAATGCTCGTCCAGCGATACCTTCACCCCGAGGGTATACCCACGACTTTTGAGGCTGTCGTTCAAAAAACAACCTTACGTTGGACAGATTTAAGTTGGCGTTGGAATGAATATGGTGATCGTGTATCTCATTTCAACACAACAAATCCAAAACGGAGATATCATAGTGTACTAATATTAGAGGATTACCCGACGTTGCCTGCATGTTTAATTTTGGTCCTTAGCAACAAGAATAATTCCGATAAAAGCATTGAGATAAATGGAAAGCTATTTATTCAGGTTCACCAAAATAATCTCGATGACGGTTGTAGAAAATATTTTAAAGCGTTGTTCCCTTAGGAACATAACGCCTGTACCCCCAAGGCCAATTACGTTTGAAGCCCTTTAGAACAAAAATACCAAAGTTGAGAAGTACAGCAAAATAATCCTCTACAGATGTAGGTAAATACTAATGCAAACGAACATTAAAGCAATGCGCAGAAACATCAGATCAATAATTTGCTTGATACAATCAAATATGCGAACGGAAAGAAATTTTATGTAGTTGAAGATACTGCTGAACTTATAAGCAGTGCAGTCACGACGGACATAAATAAAGCCGGAATCTTTTCAGATTAATTTAATTAATACTCACTTCTATTGCCTAGATAATATAGTTGATTTTTGAAGAGAAACACGTCAAAGATTTGCCAGATGCGCGTGAGTAAAGTTATGCGCCGCCGACTCCTTATTGAGGGAACGAAAGGAACAGTACAGTAAACCACATCTCCATGATAGCAATTTGACATTGATAGCGACTTTATGCCTTAACCGTAAGGGTGGTTTTCCTAGTTCAAGTATCGAATATGATGAGCGGTTGACCATACGTATTTCAAGCAACGCCTAATAGATGTCGCTAGTTGCGGTGCGCGTTTCATTTCACGCTGTGATTTTAAATGAATGGACTTCACGCAAAGGCGGCCCTCGTGATGTTAGAGCGAGATGGCGATACTTCCTTCCTTTTTCCAATACAAACTATTCTTACAAATCTTTTGATTTGTGAATAACGTATTGATGAGATTAATTCGCGGCCTGACAGTACAATGATACTTAATAGTTGGTAATCACTCACTTTTTTGTATAACACTCGAAGCGTTAGTCTTTGATGTTGCCAGGAATATTAATGTGTAACCTCTATATGAGATGGTCTGACAATCGCGATTTCTTATCTAAATTGTTCTCGGTACATCGATTTGTTAGCGTCTGGTATGAAACATGGATCTCTCATTAGATATCTAATAAGCAATTTTAAAATTCATTTCTTTGACTCTTATAACGATCTGGTTAGGTTAAACGATGTATTTGAAGTGATGGGAGATAACGTTTATAACTTTACAACAAAAGTAATTACTTAGAAGTTAATCATGCATGACTGTGCTAGGAATACTAAGTACTTTCGTGAGAACTAAAGCTCCCGCAGACAGGCGCGACGCGATACCGGTAGAACGATTTCCGTGAAGTTTTTATAGAAATTGTTTCACCAGAGTCGTGTCGCGCCTGTCTGCCTTTAGCTAACACCAAATATAAAAATCCTGTAGAAAGAAACTCGTAGACTCGGTCTACCACACAAGATAAACCATCAAACAAAAAAAAACCATAAAAAACACAACAAAGACAATTAAATAAAAATCTGTTGAAAGAACGAATGAATATAACAAAAAAAACATGAAAATAGAACACAATATAAAAATAATTCAGTTTCATACAAACAATGGAAGTATTAGCGAGGGGACGGACAGGAACAAAGAATTACTCACCATATACATGGACAATTTTTGGGCAAAACGATGGGTATAAATTCTTGTAGGGCCATAAAGATATGGGGAAATATGTGGATGAAATGTTGTGCGCAATGAAATTATCTTATTTATTTAATTGTTGTGGTTTTGGTTAATTTTGTAATAATTATTGTCCTTAAACATAATATTGTTATCATTAATAAATAAACACGAATTCAACTAATCATCAATGGTGAATTACACGAAGAAGGCGAAAGTCACCCAAAGTGCGATGTGCTTGGAGTTTCCCTTCTTGATCGAATCAGAAATGAAAAGATCCGCAGGAGAACTAAAGTAACCGACATAACCCCAAACTTAAGTGGCAATGGGCAGGGCACATTTCTCGCAGAACAGATGGCCGATTGGGCCGAAAGGTTCTGGAGTGGCGACCGCATACCGGAAGACGTAGCGTTGAAAGGCGTCTCCCACAAGGTGGGCTGATGACCTTCTGGAGGCCACAGGTCTCCGCTGGATGCGGGAAGCACAGAACCAGTCGAAGCGGCGGTGATTGGGGAAGGCCTATGAAAATGCTGATGATGCACACGAAAAGTCGCAGTCTCGCATTTTGTGGGCATCGGCTAGTTTATTCTTCTAATAAATAAACGCGGTATATTTTCTTAAGAAGGACTGTCAGTGTCAAGGCTTGAAAACACTTAAGACAAAGACTTAGCAGTTAATGAACTCTTATACCTAGCTGGTAGCAGTGCCGTAACTAGGGCGGCACAGGGCGCAGACCTTGGCAGGGCGCAGAAATGACCAGACCAGGGCCACTAACAATACTTACTATTTATAGAAAAAAAGGCTAATTGCGGCACTGGCTGGTAGTGATGGGTATTTTTACACCCTGTATACCTTCACTCGATGAATATGTACAAACGTCAACCACAACACATAATGTATTTTATTAAACCGCACGTAAAATAGGCAAGAATGTTATCTCAATAAACCTATTTCTCATAGTCATGTTTAATAACAAACAACACGTCGAACCAAAATGGCCTTTTACTACAAAATTAAATATTATAAAAAACCTACCCTTCTTTTAAATCTTCAGAGCCGCAGTGAGCTTTGGTTCCACTGAGAGCGAGTGGATTGGTAAAACGAATTGCAACCAATTTTAAAACCCAACGTTTAATGATATTTCTGTAGTTATTGGAATTCAAGTCTTGTCTGTTAGTAATCAATAATTAATTAGATCTATAATTAAGTTAGACAAAACTGCCATAGTGAATGACAGAAGGAGCACTGTCCTTGCGGCGCAACTTGGGAGACGCCTATAATTAGCAGTGCGATATTTGAGATTATTGACTGATTAAGTACAGTCAACCGCACATGACATTTAAAGCGTTTTTATGTCATACAGAAAGGAAGATTTTCGTAGCGCAAGTGTTACCACTGATATGCTGTGGCTTCTACGTTCAAAAGAAATAGAAAATAACTAACCTGTTCAATATTTTAATGTTAAAGTTGCGAAATATGCGAATATATTTGTATAGACCTTCATTATTGCATTCGAAGCTTTAACTCTTTGGAGATCACTGTGGTTATTCCTCTACATTTCCATTTTGTTGATGGGGGGGAAACGAATGATTTATTTCATACATGTATTACTAGCTGCGCCCCGCGGTTTCACCCGCGTAAGTCTCGATCGCGTGGGAATATCGGGATAAAAAGTATCCTATGGTTTAATCCAGGTTATAAACTATCTATTTGCCAAATTTCATCCAAATCCATTCAGCCGTTTTTGCGTGATTGAGTAACAAACACACAAACTTTCACATGTATAATATTAGTAGGACTAGTAAGATTGTATTCAAAGCTGTTATACCTGCACACACCCTCTATCAATCATCCAACTCTCATACCAAATCGCTACCACAGCGACCGCGGCCTCACATCGCGTGTTACCGTGAGAACGTTACCCCGATTTCAACGTCGTAGTAGAATCAAAGGCGCCGCCGGGGTGCTTAATCGCAGCTCCTATTTGAACTGCACCCCTCTGAACCACAATATGTGCTCTCGAATTTAGAGCAGTTTACAGCTTAATTCTATTGATTATCTCTGGATGTCTCGTTGTTCTGATGAGTGAATGGGGGTCCTTCAGGCTTCAGGTATGATCCTCATCATCGGTACCCATGTATGCAATGTAGAAACGACAATAAAAGCAAAAAGTAGCAAAACTAATGCATTTTGGAACTTTCCAATATAACTTTCTTACCTTCCTGCAATCGAAATTATAACAACCCTCTTTTTCCGTCGGGGGTTAATAAAAAAGTGATATTTTCAAAGAAATTAAATAGTAGTTGGGCTCCAGGTTTTTGGTGATCTTTGACCAGCTATAGTGACTAAACTACCTATATTACTGTATGTTTTATTAAACTATCATCATTGGCATCATTGGCTGCATTGTTCCACCCGCAGGTGCGTAGAGGCCTCCTCCGTTTTGTGCCATGCTTCCTTGGTCTGTGCGAATGTCATACAGGTCTTCGGCGCGATCTTTTGTAGCTTGTCCACCCACCTGGTTTATTAATCTATATTTCGTTAAAGGAGCTCGTGGCTAAGTAGTAACAGCCGCACGGGTCGACCAGGTTAAGCTACGCTTGCCGAGGTTGGTCCGTGGATGGGTGACCATCTTTACATCCCGAGACTCCTCACTCCTGCCTCAGAAAGCACGTTAAGCCGTTAGTCCCGGCTTTCAAACGTGGATTTTTGACAGTCGTTACGGGTCGTCAGAAGCCCGAAAGTCTGACAACCAGTCTTACCAAGGGGTATCGTATTATCGGTCAGATAGGCAGTCACTCCATGTAAAATACTGGTATTCAGCTGCATCCGGTTAGACTGGAAGCCGAATCCCAACATACTTAGTTGGGAAAAGTCCAGGCAGATTTATTTGGTTCAATTTTCGTATGCAAACTGGGGACGTTATTAGATGTACGAAGTTTAATTTATTGTCGTACTAGCGTTTCCCGCGACTTTGTATGCGATCCAGGATGAAAAATAGCCTATGTCCAGCCATTTTTGCGTGATTGAGTAACAAACAAACAAACTCATTTTCGCATTTAAAACATTAGTTAGGTTCATCGTCTCCAACTTGAATATATCATGATATAGGTATGTGTGTCTATTGTCTATGTTATGTAGGTATCTATGTTATCGCGTTCCGGCACGATGGTATAAGGAAGATGCAGGAAGGTGCAATTACGACGGCATGGAGAAGTATGCATCTAACGACCTTCAGCACGGAAGACTGCATGGCATAGACAAATTGTGCGATGGTTGTTATCTATAGCCGTAAGAAATGGATGAAAAAAAAAAAAATGTAATAAAAACTAAAACCCAACTATGACTAAAAAGGTATAAACAAAAGACCACAGACAGACAAATTAAAAATCCGGAGTCACACGTGTTAGGGCATAAATCGAACAGATTACATGTGACTCCGGAGTTTTAATTTGTCTGTCTGTGGTAATTTGTTTTTTTTTTAAATGTTTTTGGGGTTATAATGTATATATTTTTGAAATGTGCTCATTAAGCACTTTCATTTGATACCCAACATGGTACGATTAAACAATATTTTTTTTAAGTTCCTGACTTTATGTTCTCTAGAGGGCGCCATTTTAAATTTAATGTGACGTCATATAACGCCTATAACCAGCGATCACAAAGACGATCAAGACGCTTCCAACGATACCTCATTTGTAAAATTGTGATGAGTGGCTTAGACGAGTCGTTTAGAAGATATGAGGGAACAGATGAACATACATACATACATACCGGTCAAAATCATAACCCTCCTTTTTTCTTCGCCGTAGTCGGGTAAAAAAACAATGGTAACTTATGTTGAGTGTGCTAAACAAGCCCAGTTTGCACGAATATTGTATTATATACAGCGTGTAACAAAAACCTTGTCCGATACGTGAGGGTGTTGTTAAGAATCATACTGAGAGTTTATTTATGTGGTAACTTCATGGAAAACACAAAAAAAAAACAACGGCTTTTTTTTTTCAATTGGTAATTTTGTTTTTCTTTACTCCTGCAACTATTAAAAATATCCGTGTTTAATAAGCAATTGTCGTATAGTATTTAGGTACGAATTTGCACCAACTTTCTAAACAAGAGATGTATAATCTCTTATTAAAAATATTATTTCTAAACAAGAGATGTATAATCTCTTGTTTAGAAAGTTGGGACAAATTGATCAAGTGGAAATTATCCATCCATGTACTACGAGCATCATAAAATATTCGATCACTGATCGCTTGTGATCCTGGTGATTACTAGAGAACCCCATTTTTAGACCCCGCACGTGTGCAGGTTTGAGTGGAGTTTAAAACATAATTCGCTATTGATTATATCGGGTTCACTTACGCGTAATAATTTATTATACGCTCTGAGAATGGCAGGATGTGACAATTCACACCATGGTGTGATATGGAAACGTTCAGTGTGAACTGTGCACCAATTTCGTCTTAAATTGAATAACATTTGTAACTGTACTGTTGGACTAAAGTATAGTTAAACATACGAATACCAGAAAGAACTGACGTAGTCACCAAAATTTTCATAGTCTAGCCAAGAATTCAAGCATTTTATAAGACTTTATTGTCTTGACTTTTGACTCCCAATAATCCCAATCCTAACTTATATCGAATTTGAATGAAATTCGGCACCAGCTAGCATCTTATAAAGGCATGATATAGAACATTTTGAACTGAAAGAGTATTCACACTTATATCAAACTCATAGACACGTCTGCAAGAAACTGTCACAAAATATTAATAAAAATTACAAGCGCACTTTTATATCTACATTCATACATAAATTCACGCCTTTTTCCCATGGCGGTAGGCAGAAACTACTAAAACCCACCTGACATACTCCTTTTCCTTCGTTTCCGTCCATACATCTAGTCATAAACGCGGCGTCCTTGCTGATATTAATAAATTATTAGACTAATTGTTGTTATTAACTATTTTAATAAACATTATTCAATAAACTAAGTAAGTAACAGAATTAGCCTTATTTGCAGCTCCACTCAGCCCATAATTTAAACAAAATCTGTAATCTTATGACTATTCTGAATGGCGGGAGGAGGAGCATATAGCTCAGACTAGACGATGTAACAGCTATATTCTGGTCCTTCCGGTCAAACCAAATGCGTTTGCACATAAATAATTCACACGGACCGACTGCCATCTGCCGTCTGCAACCTAATTACTATGATACTAGGACCTAAGCGCGATGTTCTAAGGTTAAAATGGCTGTCAAATTGTCTGGCTTCTGACCATCCATTATCTATAACATCTATACATATTATAAATTAAGGTGAAATGGTTCCAAAGCAGATGTTTTGACGCGTTTCGACTTCACGCAAAATAAATGTTTCTCTCCAAAAAACAACGTATTTGCCTATTTTTTTTTATGATTACGAAAATTTAAGAGTTTGTTTAGTGAAGTATGAGGCCCGAAACACGATTGATAAAACTTTCTTCGATACAAAAAAACCGCAAAGTTTCCTTAAAATCTGCTTTTTTTGTTACAACCATTAAGAGAAAAACCGTCGCTTTTCGTGTTTGTCTGTAGGTCCACGTTGTTCTTCTAAATCACGCAACAGATTTTTGATGAGGTTTTCACCATCGTTTAGAGAATTTATTCCGAAGAAGAATAATATAAGAATAATAAAAAATAATAAAGAATAAGAAAAAATAAGAAAAAATATAATAGAAGAATAATAAAAAAGGATTTCGTATAAATATTTACCGACACTCATAGAGGGAGTAATTCGCCAACTCGTCCTACATTCCTAAACCATTTAGGACGAGTTGGCGAATTACTCCAAAGAGGCAATAGGCTCGCCTCCTATTACATGCGACTTAAACATAACTGGCGAAATGTGGGTATACCTACTGAAATTAAATTGTTTATTCTGTAAATAGGATATTGGAATCACTTTTACACGTCATATAAAAAAATATTAAAAATAAGCTAGATGAGGTCGGCGTTTCCTATCTGACAACTCAGAGAAGAAAGGCCGAAACAAACTCAGAGGTCACAGTCTCTTTTAAAGTCCAGACATAATCTTGGTCAAGCCATACGAGGACCATGCAAATTAGAGTCTGAAATGGTATTTTGAGGAAACTACTATTAGATATACCTCTGCCTTTCCCTTCTGGAATTACAGGCGTGATATTATGTTAGTAGAGTCACAGTACAAAATGGTCTTTGTCCATCTGTTTATTGCACTTTGGTCTTTTGATACGAACGATTGAACAAATACCTAATACGCATAAGAATAGTTGACGCAACTAATATCTTTAACCAAACACAATGAACATATCGACAACTAATGAAATGTCGAAAGCTGAGTCAGTCTTATCATTACTCACGTTATCAGTATGAACGGTGACGTCACGTAAGCATTGAGTCATGATGCGCGGTTCTCGGAAAGTACCAGCAGACGAGTCTGTGCTTGTTCAAATTTTATGGAAGTGTGAGACATTAAATAAGCCTTTTGCAAGCCTATAAAAGTATTATTTTTATGCAACACGATGATGAATTAATTAATGGAATATAGTAATGATTTGACTATCGGACATCCTGTTTAACTCGTAGAAGATAACAGTCAACGGCCAAGTTAAGCGATAAGGAAGTAATTAATAGCTTAAAAAAATATTATCTCGGCAACATTCAATAGTTTTAGGATATTATAACCTAAAAATATTGAATGTTACAGAGGATTGGCTTTCTAAATATACTTATCTTATACTTACGAAATATCCTTACATGTACTTAAAAAAACCGGCCATGTGCGAGTCGGACTCGCGCACGAAGTCAAAGTCAAATCATTTATTTCAAATCCTCACATTAAAGGCACTTATGAACGTCAAAAAAACTAAGAAATAGAACTGATTTTAGTTGCCCCTTCCAAAAGGTAGTTTTCGTATGGAGAAGAATGGGCAAGAAACTCCACCGTTACTCTTTAAAAAAAATGGTTTACAATATTTTGTATAAGTAAATCAATTATGTGAATACGATGCACCTAGAATACGATTACTTTACCACAAATTGTAAAAAGAATTAAAAATGGAGCAATGACAAATAAATTGATTAATAAAATTATGTGATAGATACATGGTGCTCACACATTTACAAACATTGTAAAAGTAGGTACCTATACAATATCACAATATACCTAACATTTTTACATTACAAATAAGACAGTGTGTAAGTTTAAGTAATCACAAAATGTGTAAAAATCTATGAACTGGTTGCTAATCTAGTTGTATAATTTACGTTATTTGTATAATAAAGTAAATTATACAACTAGATTAGCAACCAGTTTGATTTTGTCCAGACTCGAATATTGTCCTATGGAGCAAGACCAGCATATATCCATGCATTCTTATCCTGGATATAATCCTCTAATTTGTTATAGGCTTGTTTACAAAGTGTACTTTTAATATGGGTTTTAAATTTACTTTCATTTAATTGCAATATATCACAAGTTATTTTGTTATAGCATTTAACGCAGTACCCCATATAAGATGTTTGTACTTTAGCTAATCTGAAAAATGGTTGATCTATTTTGTCTTTATTAGAAATAAAGACAAAATAGATCAAGTATTAAATTTATATCTCAGTATTAAAATTATATCTATCAGGGAAGGGTTCCGTACCTATAAAAACGGCAAATAAAATCACATTTGTTTTATGGGAGCCCCCTTAAATATTTATTTTATTCTGTTTTTTAGTATTTGTTGTTATAGCGGCGACAGAAATACATCATCTGTGAAAATTTCAACTGTCTAACTATCACGGTTCATGAGATACAGCTTGGTGACAGAGGGACAGACAGATAGATAGACGGACGGACAGCGGAGTGTTAGTAATAGGGTTCCGTTTTACCCTTTGGGTACGGAACCATAAAAACAGTACAAAATCTCATAATCTCAGTCAGTACCTATCTCAAACCTCAATTAACGTACCAGAATACCTTCCAACATGGCCTCTAATCCTCTATTCTGCCAAAACACGAAGGTGTTAATACAAATCCTGCCTACTAGCTCGCTAGGCGCCTAGGGGTGTCATCGCATTTAATTATACACACTGTAAGCCTAAGCCGAGTGTAAGAACTTGGCGTACGGATTTAATTCTGCACAGCCCTAAGAGACAGGCTCTGGAATTAAAAAAGTGAAGTTTAGCGGGTGCTCCAATTGCTTTGCAGGTTGTGGAGGGAAATTGTTCTGGTATCTACTGGTATTTTTAAATGAACCTTAGGTATATTATAAGTCTGCCAGGGTTGCGGGAAAGTCCGAAAGGGATACCGGGACCCTTGGCAACAGGCAACTGAAGGAACACGGGTGGGTTTTAGTCAGTACTAAGTCTGACACGCCCTCCTCCGCCCAGAGCGGGAGAAGTCATTCGATATAAGTAGGTATTTCTTTATTGGAACTACTATCCACAGCTGGATAAGGCTCTCCCAAGCCGCAATTAGTACAAGACGTTGCGTGTCAATCTTAAACTTTATTGGTAAATGCTTGTAGCTATATTTTCAATAACGGACAGAGAAGGTCAAACGATTTTTCAGTATATTCCTTTCCCGTCAAACAGGCATGTGTATTTTTTTGGACTGTCAATTTCATTCACAATGATGGCAGTAGTAGGAAAAGTAATGAGGTTCATGCAAGATGCAAAAAAAATACGTAGTTTCTTAATCTTTTCCTTTCGTGTCTGGCTTTCACCTATCGCCACATACCACCCGCTGTACTTACCCCACAAAGTATAAAAGTAAACAGGACCACGGGCGACGCCGTGTGGCGCTAACTTGCTTAATTATACAAAGTCTCGGGCAGCTAAGCTGGTTGTCGAACGAGCGACTAAAACGGGCAGAATTTAGCACACGGATTTGGTAGCTTTATGGCTAAAACAGTCGGTTAAGGCCTCACAAAGCGTCGTGTTAGCTGTTCTGTGTTCTGATTGAATTGATTTATTTTTTATTTTCCTTTGACAAAGGAAAAGTCTAACAGCTGTTATCGATGAAATTTCAAGACCGACGAGTGTATAGGTATTAAAACAAACATCGATACTCACAATTTATATGAACAGACGATAGGTTTAAGTTACTATTAGCATTAAACAACTTTTAACAAAAAAAAAAAGTAATTTCGTTCCGAGTTGTCATAAACGTGCATCATACATACCAATCGTGTATACAGACTACACGTCTGCTGATCCCTTGTCAAACGAGCTTTTAGTAAGCACATGGATGTAACTGCAGACTGGAAGACGATCGCTTAGGGCGTTTGTCTACCGACACTTACACCGTACTGTAACATGATATCTTAATTAATAATGACATACAGTTCGTTGAAGTAACTGCTAGCGAATGAGGCTACTTAAATAAAGAAGATCACTAAGTACATATTATCAATTTCCCCCGCCGCGTCGGGGTTAGGTATATAATTCATTAAGGTTTTGTGTAACTTGGAGGAGCTCGTGGCTAAGTAATAACAGCCGCACAGGTCGATCCATCAGATTAAGCTACGCTTGCCGGGTTGGTCCGTGGATGGGGACCATTTTCACATATCGAGACTCCTCCGTAACTCGGAAAGCACGTTAAGCCGTTGGTACCGGCTGTCATTTGTGGATCTTTGACAGTCGTTACGAGTCGTCAGAAGCCCGAAAGTCTGACCAGTCTAACCAAGGGGTATCGTATTACCTACTGTTACTGGGTTATGCAGGTCAGATAGGCAGTCGCACCATGTAAAATACTGGTATTCAGCTACATCCGGTTAGACTGGAAGCCGACCCCAACATAGTTGGGAAAAGGCTAGGCAGATTGATTGGTTTTGTGTAAATTGGCTGAAATATGACGATAATTGTTAAAGATGTCGGAAAAAATCAGGCCTACAGGGAGCTTTACTGGCGTGCGCCTCGATACTAATCGACTTATATGAAAACAAGGTATTACGGAATTAAAACATTGCATACCTGGATACACATAGCGTACTTTTAATCCAGGTGGTACATTCCCGTGGGATATTTTTCAGCATCCACGCGGGCGAAGCCTAACGTCCATATCTGATAGGATAACATTGTACTGTGTTAACACATAATTACTCCAGAAGTACTCTAAATCCAGGGCTGCGGGAAAGTCCGAAAGGGGTACCGGGGCCCCTGACAACAGGCAACTGATTGAACACGGGGGGGGGGTTTTAGTCAGTAAAAGTCTGACACGCCCTTCCGCTCCGCGGGAGAAGTCATTTGATGATTTCCCACCATCAAAAAAAAAAACGGAGTACTCTAAATAGGTAAAGGTCTAGAAGTATAAAGGATAAAGAAACAATCGCGACCTAAGTGTATTTGATACGAGAGAAGGAATGCAATTTATTTTTGTAGCCTTTTTTGTGTGTAATGCCATTTAGATCTGGATATTAATAATGACCACTAGGTACACCCTTTAATATCAAGCGACTCCAGGGATCAAACAGCGAGCTAGGATTAGGAACAGATAAAACATGAATATCAGCGAGAGTCTATCAACGTCAACAGCCAATGTAGGTGTGGATATCACTTGAATAGATAATATTTGTAAACATTACACTACCTTGTAACAGCAGCCTTTAGTCCTACCTACAGGCTACAGGCATTGCGCCGGCGCCACTGCTGACGACTAGCGACCAAATCCGCTGATGTTACACCCAAGTAATTAAATTCGGCTACACGGACGTAAAATTTGAACTGACTTAATTACATACCCAAATTGGTTGTGCTTTCATTTGCATACAACAGCATTAGCAGGAGTTGGTTAGATGAATGTGTTATGTATTCATCGTTTACATAGGTAGGCGTCCTAAGTAACTAGTGAACGTACTTTGAAGTTCCTTAACATAACATGAACTGAAAACTGGTCTGGCTCCTGCAAACTTATGAATATTGTGCCGAATTTTTGTAAATTAAACGAACACACACCAAAACCATTTGTGTTGTATAAACCGGTTTAATTGAAGTCTGTATGTAGAAGTGAGCAAATTAATAATAGGAATGTTTAATTAAATCCTTTTTACACGAAAACATCCTTCTTATGCAGCTAGCCAACACGAAAACGATGAAAAATTGTTGGAACATGAATGGTATACTTATTCAATAGGTATTTTGTAACTATATTTTGATTTAAAAGAGTTTCCGTGGAGTTTCTTGCTCGTTCTTCTCCATAGGATCCTACTACGCTTTACAATGGGCAATTAGCTAGCTTCATATTTCTGATTGACCGACTACTTGACAACTCAAAAGTGCCTGTAAATAGTTTAATTGACATGAATGCTTTGAGGTTGAATTTCAAAATAACAAACTCAAACTCAAAGCATTTATTTCAATTAAACCATTTACAGGCACTTTTGAATTGTCAAAGAGTCGGTCAGTTAGTCAGAAAGTTGAAGCTAGTTGCCCATTCCAAAGCGTAGATCTCTATGGAGAAGAACGGGAAAGAAACTCCAAGGATACTCTTTTAAATATGGATATAGATATTACAAAATCCTGGGTATTCTTGTTGCTTCTATATGTGAGAACAATGTAAAACAAAAAATAATCAAAAACAATTCAAAATTTATGATTAAAAATAAGCTTTGGCAAATAAGAGGTGACCAGTCTCAACTGACGGCACCCGTCCACGAACATGACACGTGTAGCAGCACCATCCAGCTCAACCATTTTATAGGGAACCGAATGATCCAACACAAACATAGTCATCGAAAAATATATACCACTAAGTTCGATCCCAAGCCTTACTAATATTGGTCCTAATATCGTATACTTAAACACTAAACCTACACATTCAAGGCTGATGTCACAACGCGTTCTAAGAACACTTGACATTCCGTCGTCGCGGCGTTGACAAGCTGACAGCCACTGTTGACATATTGATTAACATTCGGTGCGGGTAGTTTCGTGTTATTGATTTTGTTAGTGGCAGAGACAGTTACTTTTATACAGAGCACCTAAGGTTCATTACTGAAGTTCATTATTATGATGTATTATTTTAAACGTTGGACTTTGAAATTTTGAATTGTGTGTGGCATTACAACTAGACGAGGGGGGTAATGGCTGAACTTGCTGCTTTTGGTGACTGGTCGTGCTGATATTGGTTTTGTTATTGTTATTAGTAATACCCTTTTAGGGGTATGAGGCACAGGGTGTAAATTTCACTCATACTCCATAGAAAAGAAGGGTGTTGTGTCTGGTGGGCAACTGCCCAACGATTGATGTTGGGTTCTCGTATATATGTCCACTGCACGGTAAACTTTAATTGCGCGATGCAGGATTTATGTGACGTCTGTCTGACGTCAGGTCTTTGATGCGTAGTTCGCATGTGGCGATGTAGATACCGCCACAGCCTAGTTGTTTGACCGTCGGACTGCCAAGTCATAGGTGTCGAGTTCGAACCCAAGGCACGCACCTCTGACTTTTCGGATTCATGTGCGTTGTATAATTATCAATTGCTTTAAAAACGGTGAAGGAAAACATCGTGAGGAAACCGGCATGTCTGAGAGAAATTTCTCGACGGCATGTGAAGCCAAGTCAGAAGCCCAAGGGCGGCTTTAAAACTCTGACACCAGGTTAGTCACTAAACACATGAAACGAAGTAGAAGTAATTAACTTTTTATTTATTTTACTTCGATGGTCCTAGTATATAATTTATGACTTCCAGTTACAGCTATAAATAGCTATATGTAAGCGGGCACGCCCCTAACAGACAGCTGTGCTGCTGGGGAGTTTGTTGCGCCACTTCTTCTTCCCAGCTAAAGCACTAGGAAGTGGTGAAGGGTGGGACTGTCATATGTAATTATGACGTTCGAAAAGTGCTGATTTTCAGCCTAGTTTGAATAAATCACTAACTACTATGGTGACCGATCCCTAAAAAAACGAATACCATATCTATTAAACAGTCTGCCAGCTGACATAAGGAGTGAATCGAATAAATATAGTTTTAAAAATAAATTTAAAAAATATTATTTAGAAATATGTTAAAGCATAAAGGCTACTTATATAATTATTAGTTTTAAGTACTAAGTTTATTGAGTGTATAAAGACTCACCGACCACTACTACGGTTTTGTGGGGCTTAGTTTATTAGTTATAATTACTTACGGGAATATAGATAGATATATATATGCTACCGGCCAAACCCGATTTTAGGATGTACTAGTTTCGCCTAGGCTAAACCACTTTTCCCTACACGTAATAGGACAAACCAGTATAGCCTAGGCCAAACTCGTTCATCCTGTTACCGATGGGATAAACCAGTTTAGCCTAGGACGAATCGGTTTATCCTAGTTAGAATGTACATGCTTTAGGATAAACTGGTACGTCGTCCTAGTCTGAACTAATTTTCCCTAGTCGGAACGCATGTCGCTGCCTGTACGAACGGGGAATCTCCGAATCATCTCTAGTGATAGATGTGAAATTACTGATTAGTTAATAAATAACTTTAATAAATCATAATAACTATTTTATTTCTATTCCTTTATTCAGTTTACTTTGAAAATCTTATAGAAGATACAAACTAGGTGAAATTAGACTAGGACGTACCAGTTTATCCTAAAGCATGTAAATTCCAATTAGGATAAACCGATTCGTCCTAGGCTAAACTGTTTTATCCTATCGAGAACAGGATGAACGAGTTTGGCCTAGGCTATACTGGTTTGTCCTATTGCGTGTAGGGAGAACTGGTTTGGCCTAGGCGAAACTAGTTTATCCTGAAATCGGGTTTGGCCGGTAACATATATATAAATAAATGACTTTTGATTTAAATTGAGACACGAAACATCGAAACTTCATAAAGTTAAACGTTTTGCTAACGCCTACTCTAGAAATATACACCAGTATATTATATGAGCTATAAGTGAGGACATTTTGCCACGCGATGATTTAACCTGCAACCGGTCTCAGACAGTGTGTTAATCAGGTCGTTAATATTCAAGTCTGACCAACCCTCAGACGCTGCACCAGTCAGCTGGTTAATATTGACGAGTGATTGAGCTGAGCTAACAAAATATGGTGCTATGAAACGGCTTGACAATTTGCAGACGTGGGTTGCTGCATACATTACTGATTTTAGGTTATTAATGTGATATTGTAAGAAATTAAAGTATATTGTTAGCGATACGTTTATACATAAACTCACTCTTTCTAACCATAGGGGTAGGCAGAAACTACAGAACGCCAACTGCTACGATCGATATTGGTGATGTCCTTCATAAAGGTCATATGCATAATACATTAACAAGTGCGACCAATATTCAAGTGCACTTTGCTATGTCGATGAACTTTGTATTCATTAAATTAGTATAATTATTCTACACAATACGGAAGATTATACAAAGTAAAAAAGTTTTAAGGTCAATACGGTGCTTCTATTTTCAACTAAAACACCGCAAAACTACAAGGCCACGTTTTTGCTCACAAGTAGCCAAACTACCCCCGAAAATCGATGGTACTTATCTCTCACATACACGAATGTAACTATCTTCAAAACCAAAGTTTTTTGTTACAACTACTAAATCACTTGTCGCGACGCGTGGGGTCCCACACGTGGGACAATGGCGCCCCTTCAACGACCCTTGTACCGAAGGACCAGAATATCTTGGTCCTCCTTTCCCCTCTTTCTTCTTACAAACTTTCTTAAGAGTGAGAGGTCATGTTAAAATGGATGTTCGTAACAGCTGTTAGGAGTGCGTAAGTCTTTGGAAGTACTCTCGTTGTCTGCCAATAGATGTGTTTGACAGAGTTTTGTATGTGTTTGTGTACTGTTCATATCAAAGTTTTAAAACGTCCCAAGCTATTGTTTATTTATGTGATGAGTTTACTAAGGGGTATTGGATAAGCTGGGGGCTAACATCAAACGATGCAGAGTTTCATTTCGGGAGAAGATTACTGTAAGAATTTCTTGTGATGCATGTTTTGGACGCAAGTAACGGTGCCGGAGATAAAGTACTTTCATTATTTCTTTAAAAAAAAACTTTAAATATTAGGAAGGAAACTATCGAAAGTGTCGCCGTATCGGCATAAAAAGTTTGATTGACACTTTCATTTTTGCCCTGACTTGCTCTAGTTTTCTTGCAACATTTAGAAAAGCAACCCAGTTTATCGCACAAGGGCCAAACTTCCTGAATCCTCTCACACTACGTATGCATACAGTGTCACAACAGTCATATTCAAATACTCGCTAAGAACACACAAAAATCCCAAGGTTTTTGAACCCCACTCTTACACACTTTTGATAAGCATCCTCAAACATACAAATCTCGTCGCATTGGAATATATTATCAACGTCGTATGTTTAAAATTCCTGCACACTACGCAAGGACCACTCGATTCAGCATTACGGCCATTCAGTGCCGCGCGGCCATTTTGTGTTGATCTACCGCGTCGCTCCGATTCTCTGTTGGCTGAAGAGTTTAGAGGTAAATTTTTAAGCAAACTCAGGGGTCTTAGTCGAGCGGTCAATGAACAATGGAGGTGTGAAAGGGGTTTAAGTAAACACCCTTTTGTGAGAGCTCATGGTATTGTACAGTTGACGCTCTGTGCAAATAGATTACCGCGCATTGTTGCGGTTCATGCTGACGCTTTTGGTGACACTACGGACGGTGTCTATAGGAATACCTCGTGTTAACTCAAAGTAAATCCGTGAATACGTGTCATATAGTATTAAATGTTGGCGAGTTGGTTAATAAAAGCAACTTCTTCTTGTTTTCGTAACTGCGTAATTATCTATATGCATCGTATTCACGTGCAATTATATAATTGATGTATACAAAATATAGTAAAACATTTTTTTAAAGAGTAACTGTGGAATTTCTTGCCCATTCTTCTCCATACGAAAACTACCTTTTGGAAGGGGCAACTAGAATCAGTTCTATTTCTTTGTTTTTGACGTTCAAAAGTATCTTTAATGTGCCTATTTAAAATAAATTATTTGACTTTGACTATAGTCATCATTTATTTTTCGTTGCTTATATACTTATTTCGTATGTATGTATATATGTATCTATTATTTTGGATATGTATGTATATGTGTATCTAAGAGCTCGTGGCTAAGTAATAACAGCAGCTCGGGTCGATCCATCAGGTTAAGCTACGCTTGCCGGGGTTGGTCCGTGGATGGGTGACCATTTTCACATATCGAGAATCCTCCGTGCCTCGGAAAGCACGTTAAGCCGTTGGTCCCGGCTGTCATTTGTGGATCTTTGACAGTCGTTACGAGTCGTCAGAAGCCCGAAAGTCTGACAACCAGTCTAACCAAGGGATATCGTAGTACCCAGTTACTGGGTTGTGGAGGTCAGATAGGCAGTCGCTCAATGTAAAATACTGGTATTCAGCTGCATCCGGTTAGACTGGAAGCCGATCCCAACATAGTTGGGAAAAGGATAGGCAGATTGATGTTTATGTGTATCTATTTCAGTATATTGTATACTTATTATTTGCACCTACGACAGCCCCATTTTATGTCCAGGCAAATCACTGTCCATTCCAAGGTTGTCTAGAAGAGATCGCGAAAAGCGATAAGGCAGCCCATTGTATATTTTGTAGTCTTTGTTTTTTTTTTTGTTATATATTTTTGCGGTGTACAATAAAGTATATATAAATAAATAAAAGCTTGGGAAATTGACCTATAAGCAAGTTCTTAAAATAAGATTAAAGTACGTCTGACGCCACCGCATTAGAATAGGTCTTATTAAATATATATTTCCCGCATATTTTGTCAAACGAGACATGACGATTGATTATGGTTTTTCGTGGCGGTATACCTGCACAATACAGCCACATAAATTATTAATAACACCTATCGGCAGTAGCACGAAATTGATGAAAAATTGATGCTTTTTACGACGAAATATTTTTTTTAAGCTAACTGGCCAGATTTAAGTATACTGGAAATATTTCCCCAATTTCAGAAGGCTCTACAAGGTATGAGTACATATCAACTACAGTTACTCCGCTAAAACTGGGGATTAAAACTGTTCACGGTAAATGGGTATAATCTCGCCCCCTTTCACCACAGGCCACGGATCACACAATGGGATTTAATTCTGACATTGGGGAGCTTTGGGAGCAGATACGAATGTCTACTTTCTACAGCTTTCGTTTTCGCGTTGTAATACTTATTATTCTTTCATGTCAGCCACTAAATGTCCTGCACGCGTAGTATGACCTCCGTAAAAGCAGGTTTTTCCGACGGAAGAATAGATACAATGACAGATAATGATGAGATATCTATTCTTCCGTCGACAAAACCCGTTTCTACGGTGGTGATGCTACGCGTGCAGATAGACAAGCGAAAACGGATGCATTGAACACAGCTAATACCTATCATAGCATATGCCCAGGTTCCACGAGGCTACTTTTTGTTAGGATAGCAAGAAAGTAATATCCTGGCTAACTATCCTGGCTTGGCACAAGCTAGAGCTGTTTACACGGCCAATAGCATTGCAGTGACTTATTACGAGGAGTAAAATGATCCGATTGGATGTTAACTTCGCTGGTCACACGAGGCAAGTACACAAGTCAGGATAGTAAATCTTGTAGGCAAATTAGAAGTATTCCCGTTTGAGCACCTATGCATTGAGTACCAAAGGTATACCCATTTGAAATAAGTTTGGTACTCAATGCCTTGGTGCTTAAAAAATTGGTGCTCAAACGGGAATACTTCCCAAATTATGGGCCAACTCAATTTAGTGTCATCGACACGCTTAGAAGAACACTTCGTACTATTACATCTTACTTTTTTTTAGCTACCCTAATCAATGTAAAGTCCATACTGCTGCCTTAAAACACCTGCAGAAACTTGCACCACTGACCTTACCATTACTATCAACCATATGGTGTTATTCTCACTAAAATCAATACCATAAACTCTATGATTTCAAGTTTTCTGTTTCGTATTAAAAGATAGCTGTTATGACTCATGATTGCCAATACTAAATATTCCCACAAGACGTGTAATTGGATCGATGCAAACGAACAGCTTTCGAACTCAACACTGTCATTATTGCCGTTTGGATTACATCTAAGCTATTTGCATTGTTTGTGTAAAGAAATTGTATACTTTGTGAATGTTTTAGAGAAGCTATGAGGAAATAAGTGTTGTATAGTTTCAATATTCTCATCTTTTAATATCATGCTCTCTATCTTTTTGCGTTCAGTTACCTATCTATGGTTGGTTTTGCCAAATGTGCATTAAGGAAATTAATTTACCATACTTTGTAAATAGAATTGTCAACAGACTTTATTTTTCCTGTGTTTCTTGTCTCTGGTATTATTTCAGTCATTAAGTTTTTTCCTTATACAGGTCAAAGTTAGTTACTATTATAATTAACTAAACAGCATGACAGTCTGTAGGCATATAAGTTTTCCTTATATAAAATTCAATTCCGTTTTTAAAACAGAGCAAAGTAACTAAATATTAATTTAATATCACTTACACAATGGTCATGTACCTATTTCAATCTACAGCAAATTCGGGCAAAACTAATCAGCCTTGGAATCCCCTAGATCCTCATATATCAACGTGAATACGCGGAAACAGACAGATTTAGAAAAAATACGACACCGTCTTCTCTCGCCGTTCATACAGAAAACACGCCATTAAGTAATTTTTTCTGCCTAAATCTAATTTTGAGGGTGGGCATCCCATATGTGCCTTTGGGATTTTGCGTATCCCCACGGAAAATTGAACTTTATATCCTCATAGATTGAGGGTTTGAAATAGATTGGAGTGTAAATAATTTCTACCCCACACTGGACGCAGAAGCAGCTGCCATCAAATGCACTATGCGATCTCAACCCTCGAAATGCAATGTTGTGTAATAATAATAAATTTACAAAGACAAGGTAATATTGCATTCGGTGGGGACCGTTGTAAGGGTTGCAGCAATCGTCAGGAGATTCTGAACGTTCATTTGTTATATTTTAATGTATTTTTGAGACGCGAAAATCGTGCGCTGATTTGCCCTTCGAATATTTCATATTGCATGGGCTTGAGCCGTGATGATATATGAAATAAATTCAGTTATAAAATGAAGGGATGCGTGATTTTGCAATATGAGTGATGCAGATTGGTTTCTAAATGACATATTTATGAAAAGGAAATTAAACTTAGGGTTTGAACCGACAATATCTAATTCTGGAAGCCAAACTGACGTATGTATGACGTACTTTTGAGTAGTAGGTATGTAAGTTAGTGACATGTCAGACGTGTATTCCAGGGCCTGTGAACCTCCTCTTCAGGGTCACAATATAAAAATAATGAAAATGAGAAGGAACTCTGCTTAGTACATATCTCTTTGTGATAAAAAGCTACAAAGAGCCATCGCAAGTATTACGAACGTTACAAATACTTCTACTTACGTAGACTATAATTACCCAACTCCACAACTTTATACCCCCGACTTAACTCCCCATGTGCTATGGGTCCTTAAAGCGATATTTACAAAACAAGTCGCCTAGAACGATCTAGATATAGTGACACTAGCTCCACCCCTCTTCCATTGTCGCTAATACCTCGTTGAAAACTAGGAGCATAGAAACCAGAGATATGTTAGTGGAACTGGAAATGTTACGTGGGTGTCCTTTGTATGATGTAGGATGAATGAAACTATTTGTCTTCAAAAGAAAGAGATCATTTTCTACGCTGGATTAGATGGATTAGCGTGTCAGTATATAAATCTATCAGAATCACAAAGGTTGGGAGATGTTAGATTTCAGATCAAGAAAACGGGTTTTAGTTTTTACATAGTAGTAGGTACCTGGTCGACCGAGCTGTGCTCGGGTGAAAATAGAGAAAAAAAAAATCCTAGATATATGAGACATAGCTAGATCGATTTTTCACCCCCGTAAACCCCTATATTGCAACTTTCATCGAAATCGTTACAACCGTTTTTGAGAATATGAAATACTAGCTTCCGCCCGCGGCTTTGCCCGCGTGGTATGTCGATAAAAAGTAGCCTATGTCCTTCCCCGGGATGCCATCTATCTCCTTGCCAAATTTTATCGAAATCCGTTCAGTGGTTTAGGCGTGAAAAGGTATCATACAGACAGACAGAGTTACTTTCGAATTTATAATATTAGTATGGATAGATATCTGCCAGGGTTGCGGAATAGTCCGAAAGGGATACCGGGACCCTGGCAACAGGCAACCGAAGGAACACGGGTGGGTTTTAGTCAGTAAGAGTCTGACACGCCCTTTCGCTCCGCCCAGAGCGGGGAAGTCATATGATGATTTCCAACCAAAAAAAATGGATAGATATAAGTATACAAATATTGGTCATTTAAAAGTATAGGATTTAATGCTACGTATTGTTATGATTGCCACAAAATCCAAGTTTAACCAACGAAAAATTGTGATCAGCTTAGAACGAAGATATGCTAAAAGGTTTTGAGCAAGTCCAACTTTTACAAGTAAGTTTGGTGTTATCGTGTAAGATCAAATATATCTTTATTATGTAGTTTCAGCATTGTTGAACGATTAAGTCTATAACTACCTACCTAGCTGGTTGTAACGATCGAATGCTCAGCGTCGAACATTAAAAAACGCGATCTCACGATTTCTAGTTACGAAATGCTACTAGTCTACTACCAAATGTGTTTCTCGAACGCAAAAACGCGATGCAAAATCGATGTTGTTTCGAAATACCTGGTATGTATTGTGCATAGTCTAGTTTGTAAAGTTACACATTTAAACGTAACATCGCCTGTAATCCCCATATAATTTGGCAGAGCTGTACCTATAGTACCCTTACATTTCGCCAGTTATGTTTAAGTCCCATGTTATGGGGGGCGAGCCTATTGACATCAACTGTGCGCAAAACCAGACTCTAGGTTACTACTAAGAAATTCCAATTGGAAAAACCAAGTAACATTTTGACCAATCTGGGAATTTAACCCAAGACCTCACGCTCAGCAGTAGCCCTTGCGACCACTAGACCAACGAGTCAGACCACACATTCAATCTATGTCCTTTAAAAATTTAGCCTCTTATTTTATAAACGCGTCTCTATCATTGTCATCAATTACAAGTACAGACAGTTTATTTAAAAACAAATAAATGACAAGTTTGTATGTTTCTTTATTCGTTACACAATTTCTATTAACTCTTTATGTTTTAGATCCATCAAAAGCCCTAGAATGTCACATCTCTTGTCACATCCCTTTCTTCTTAGTTCCAAGTTATCTTTGCAACCCTTGTGTTTCGTACGAGTCATTTAGAGGGGACGATATCGCAGATAAGTGAGGTTAATCGTGTTGCTTTGTACTGTATTGTGCAAGATGAGGCTCTTGTACTTTTAAGGGTTGTGATGGCAGATTGCTATCTTCATAACGTTCTATAGCACATAAACGCTGAGTTTTAACTTAAAAGAATGAAGATTGTTAAAAGTATTCATGAGTTAGATCAAGCTGTTGTGCTATATGATGATTCAACAATTTAAATTCGTAGAAATGCTTCCATATCAAAGCTACACTACCGACACTTACAGATGATAAGCGTAATGATACGAACAAATTAGCACTTACTGCCCACATGCTCCGCTTCTAGGTTAAACAACCTATATACGGTATTAGACACAACTTCTTTGCGTAATATGGCGTCACAGACATTACACATATCATTGTCTGTCTATAACACAAGTAAGGTACATATATACTCCTGTCTAATGTCTGTAGCAAACAAGGTAACAAAATGTACATGAACACCGGTTTTGACATGACTTGCGGACACCTAGCTTCTCTATTACTTGTACCAACACCCACGGAATTCCACCTATATCTAACAATCAAACAACTTGCTCAAATTACAACCAGTACTCACGCCCACAAAAAAAGAAAAGGTTTAAATCTCAAAACAAAAAGCATTGCTCTCTAGAAACAAGATTTCTTTGTCCACAATTGAATAACTTTTCAATGGTGATGAAAACAAGACGATCAGTCGTACGGACAACTAAAGAACTTGTGAAGAATGCAACGACAGAAGAAGATAGGTCGATGCAGGGTAATGGTGCATTAGAAAGGGATGGAGGACGTCTCATGTCAACAATGAAAGATAGACTTCGTGCAGTAATGTGAGCATTCAATGGACATGAATACAAAGGCGTGATTACAACTAATGGAGGATTCGAATATTCCATTTTAAGCTTTGAGGTGCCTTTTATAAAGTTCATAATTATGTTTCGTGAACGCAAATGATTGCAGCAGATCGTGAACGCATATAATGTCATTGACTCAGTTTATCATAAGTCATACGACCTAGACGCTTTGCTAGGCTTTACGACTACTAATAACATGATTGAATATTTCTCTTTATTGCTTCTGAGTACTTAAGGTACTATTTGAGTATCATTAAGTACAGGTTGGCGATGTTGAGCCAGCGAACTGATGGGTGTAATCGCGTGATAATCAATGATTTGCAGGTTTGTGTAAGAAAAAGCCAAATGTTTCTCACAGTGAGTGCAAAAGTTTATGTGTCATAAAATTATGTAACTTGTAGAATATTCAGAAAAATCTTTTTCATTGTTAACAAAGCTATTGGTACATTAGCAACTTATGTTGCACGTGACCTTTCGACGACCATAATGATGGTTAAGATATAATGATGGTTATTGGAGAGTTCAGCAGATCAGTTCACATAATACTCTTTAAAGTATGCTTAAGAGGTAAATAGTGCTTCATTACCAGAGATGATAGAAAAAAAAAGAAAACGAAAAACTGATAAATCATTATAATGATCCTTTCGACCACGTGACTCAATGAGCAAGCCCACAAAGGAGCTATCTACCAAATTACATAAAAACTAACAATTACCTAATTGAATTCGAAAACAATCAAAGAATATATTGACATTAACAAATTCACAATCAAGTAATATTACACTGACAGTCAAGTACAAGGGTCAATTGGCACAGTTAGCATCGCGTGGGAAAATACAAGCAATGCTCGAAACGATAATTGTGATCATTAAGTTGGTAACAGCTGTTGCTATGCTGATCTAGGACGCGTAATTACTAGCTGTAAACAATCGTGGATTTAATTAAACAATACCTATAGTATTCGGATCTTGTATAGCGTACTAAGGCTTGGTTTGTATAGTTAAGGCACAGTAAGTATTGAGTAGACTGGTAAGGTAAGCTTCTAAGTTAATAGTAATGGATCATATTAGGGTGATGGTATAATCTGCATAATTTTATTAGGTAGTCAGTTATGAATAATTTTTATTTAAAAATAATGCACACAACTGATGTCATGTTTATAAGAAGATTCAAAGACATAAAATATAAGGGACAATTCGTATTGAATAAAACTTAAGGTGCCAAGTGGTAAAGGTTTACTATTAACATTAATCGGTGTAACATGTAAGATGAAGCAATCAATCAAAATCAAGAAAGCAATTAAATGCTCTAATCTAAATACTATCAACAAACAATATCCCATTATAACAAATACTAATCTAAACGCAGCATCCTTTCCAATCATAAATCGTAATTATCGGCCAAGGAGACTCAGTCCCGATCGTTTATGAGTAATACCTTCAAAGGCATATACAGCTGATATTAATAGCGGCAGATATGCCACGTTACGATCGCATAGATTACCTTGAGGGAAGAATTTCAAAAATGTTGTATGTATTCTAAAGAAATATAGGTCAAATCCGTTAGCATCTCTTTTTGGAAACGGCTGTTGTCTAGCAGTACTTTAACCCTTGATTATTTTGAAACCTTTGCGTGCCCATGTCAATCTATAAATCAACTCAGTCCGATCGTAGTCTACTACTAGATATAGTCCTCTCCTATAAACATGCATTTTTTAAGTATCACGTTCGACATGAACATCTGCAATTGCAGTATGATTCTACTCTCTACAGCTGTACGCTTCTGTTCATTCAATACATACCAAGAATCACCATTTGATATCCAATCCATAATATCACCGGAGCTCACCGGTGCTCCACAAATATTAATAGCAGCAAATATTCTCGGAGCGCTTGAATTTATCTCACTATTCTCACTTCTGATATTACATCGTAGGATCAGTGTGATATATGTTATTGTTCGCAAGTCAGGTGAATTGTATGCCCCGGATGGGATAGTGACCTGTCGGTTGGATATTGCAATGCTGAATTCGAAAGTGTGGTCAGAAATGGTATTTGTATGTTGTAGCTTTAAGAGCTCTGTTCTAGGTTTTAGGAAATTGGGTTATTTTCACATTATTGGTGGATTTTTGTCAATAAGATATCCATTCCAATCAAAATAAACACCAAGTCCAAGAAGAATAACTTACGAAATATATTATAGGGGTGTCGATAAAATTGCGTCTTGACCCAGAAACCTAAGTGTTACATCGTTCTTCTGAATTTTATGTCAACCCAAAACCATTGACGGTTATACAAGATTTGGAGACCGAGAAAAATACTCCAACCTAATTTCTATGTCCAAAAATAGCTGCAGTATTTCGGTACCTCTTGAATAAAACAATAAAATAAAAAGGAAACGAAAACGAGAAACGTCCACGTATCATTAATAAACAAGCAACTAAGATTCCTGCGGGCTTTTACGGAACCGTGTGCCGGACACGGCGACTGGACCGACGTTCCTTGTTAAATATTCAGCCCTTCCCACATATATCTGTCCTTAAGTGGCTACCGATGTCCAAATTACTTCGTGTTTACCTAAGACTTTTTGATTTAGGTACACTGTTTTGTATGCAAAAAAGGACAGCTGAAAATTAGGTCGCTCAAATTGTGGCTGCTCGCAAAAAAATAAAATCAAAATATTGATATCGAAAATTCGAAGGCAAAATTGGATGATGATAAAATACGGAACAAAAGCCAGATCAATTCAACGCCAACTTCCCACAAAGCCCAAAGTCAATAGTGACTTCATATTATAATATTCATAATGAATTCCAACCTTTTACCTCAAAACAAATAAAGCGAAACATTCTTCGCCCACGTCCGCGCTATAAGGTTGATATATAGATATGAGAGCTTCTAACATAGCTGATAATGATATAGGGCCCGGTCACATTACCGCATGTCAAACGCATATTAATGGAGATTTACTGCGTACCCATAGGACCAATATAGATAGCGAACATTAAAGAATCTTTTAGTGGGAAAGATGAACGGTAATACGAAGGAAGGTTTTGAATAATCCTTTGATGTAGGTATATCGAGTCTGCAAAGTTAATCAAGTATAGATTGCAGGTGATCAAAGTGAGATCAAATGTTCTGGAACGGACGCATTTATATACTGATACTGATCAGTGCTGTTTGATAGTGTAATGAATACATTAATGAAAAAATTAAGTAATAAAAACTAAAACCCAACTACGACTAAAAAGGTATAAACAAGACACCACAGACAGACAAATAATAAATCCGGAGTCACACGTGTTAGGGCATAAATCGAACAGATTACGTGTGACTCCGGATTTTTTATTTGTCTGTCTGTGGTGTCTTGTTTATACCTTTTTAGTCGTAGTTGGGATTTTTTTTTTCTTTAGGGTTATAATATATAGATGATAGAATATTTTTTAAATGTGCTCATTAAGCCCTTTCATTTGATACAACATGGTACGATTAAACAATTTTTTTTTAAATTCCTGACTTTATGTCCTCTGGACGGCGCCATTTTTAATTTAATGTGACGTCACATAGCCTATAACCAGCGGACGATCAAGACGCTTCCGACGACTCATCACAATTTGACAAATGAGGTATCGTTACCTCATTTGTCAAATTGTGATGAGTCGTTTAGAAGATATGAAGGAACAGATGAACATACATACATACATACCGGTCAAAATCATAACCCTCCTTTTTTCTTCGCCGGGTCAGTCGGGTAAAAATGGAAATTGTATGTCTTAGGAAATTGGCATTAATAAGTCCACTAAGTAAAGGCTACTAAAAATAAAATGTGCACGAGCCTCCTGTAAAATATTCATAATCACAAGCTTATCCTTTCAGTATGAATTATTAATAGAATTTAAAATTGAAACCCTTCTTTCAATTTAAACATTTTAAATCTCTGAACTCTGATTATTTCCCTTTCCCATGATAGAATATTTATGGTGCAGATACATCTTATCCCGTTAAGAGACAGTTTAGTAAGAAATTATGCGTTTATTAATTAAAATACCAACGAAGGAGCATTTCCTTTACGAAAATGGATGGTGATTAGACTAAGTACCTACTAGTGTTCTTGCAGGAAGTAAGATAGTTTAGTTTAAAATATACGTTCCAATTCCAATACTTAAATCTTCCAATTAAGGAGGACGTATAATTAAATTGGATGGGTACCTCGTATAAATTCTATGGGATCACGACCTTACGTTCTTGTCAATTGTAACTGCTGTGACTGTTATTGAAATTAAAAAACATTGACGATAACATTTCGAATTCAAACGTATGACATTAAAAAAAGTTATCTATAAAAGTAACACAATTAATCTGTTATTCAACTTAAAGATTACGATCAAGCAGGCAAAATTAACAAGATAAGTGTTAAAAGCGTGAATAAAGAATTTTAACGTATAATAACATAATTTATTCTGAATATATGAATAAAAATAACGAACAACACGGACCTGTCAATATAGAAATTTATACAGAAGATCATATTACACTTATTAATGGCGATAATAATGAGTGTTGCAATGAAAAGCGTTGAGAAGAAAGCATTATAACCGTTTAACCTGCTTAGATATCTAATGAAGATAGACGATAATGCGGAGAATAGTCACGCTCATCTCGATTTTAGAGAGATCTACTTAAGGGCATCATTTGAATGAAGATTTCGTGCATAGAATGTGAAATTGCGTTCGGAATGATAAACTCATCATTGACTTATAACCAGACGTTTATATGAAATTAAATTAGATCCAATGATAAAAGTATTGATGATATGAGAGCAAAAATCTGTTCAAGAACTTGTAGGAAAAAAAAAAAGTACTAAAAGAAAAGGGTAAAGCGGTATTATAACGTAGATAAGTAATATTCAAACATATATGCTATAAATGCATTCGTAGCACTTAATGGGTTTTTACAATTTTGACATGCATTATGCAGATTTATGCGAGGTCAAGAAATTATAAATAAAGGTAAATCTAAGTTACCACGCGAGCTTCTACAGAAGCAATCAGTAATAAATACATCTATTTACATAATTAAACGTTAACAGCAATTAAAATAAACAAAATAACTGACATAACGACAACGCAATATTTTCGATAGAAATATAAGATAAGTGGAAATCGAATGGGCTTATTAATCTAACAGATATGTACACGAATAGTTTTGATACAGGCATCGTTAAACATCCGACATTTTCGTTATCTTGGTCGTAAATATGCCAGATAAACTCTGAGGAAGAGCCCTGAATCGAATTTATGGACTCATTCCTAATTCTTCGGGTATCACGAATTTTATCTTTGAATTATTAGCTAATTTTATAACTAGGTTTTGATTGGTGCTTGCATGGAAGGAAGAACATAATCAGAATAAAAAATTAAAGTAATAAAAACTAAAACCCAACTACGACTAAAAAGGTATAATATAAACAAGACACCACAGACAGACAAATTAAAAAATACAAATTAAATTAAAAATCCGGAGTCACACGTAATCTGTTCGATTTATGCCCTAACACGTGTGACTCCGGATTTTTAATTTGTCTGTCTGTGGTGTCTTGTTTATACCTTTTTAGTCGTAGTTGGGTTTTAGTTTTTATTACTTTATTTTTTTTTAATGATTTTGGGGTTATGATATTTTTTTTTTTAAATGTGCTCATTAAGCCCTTTCATTTGATACCCAACATGTTACGATTAAACAAATTTTTATTTTTCCTGACTTTATGTCCTCTACAGGGCGCAATTGTCACATAGCCTATAACCAGCGGACGATCAAGACGGTTTCAACGATACCTCAATTGTCAAATTGTGATGAGTGGTTTAGAAGATAGGAGGGACAGATGAACATACATACATACCGGTCAAAATCATAACCCTCCTTTTTTCTTCGCCGTAGTCGGGTAAAATGAAGATAGCGTCTTGATGCCTAATTTAAACCAACCATTCCATGCTTCGTCTAGATACCAGAGGACCTAGGCAATCGCTTCCAAAGCATTTCGTATTTCTACAACGACTTTCAACAAGATAGACATAGGCTTTTCGATAGCTTATGTCAGTCCTACAGTCCGTTATCGCTGATAGAATGTCACTTTGTCTAGGCTGATAAGAGTAATTCAGAAGGTGTTTTATATCACTTATAAAAGTCACTTATATGCATTCCCTTATAATGTCATGTTTGTACGCCACACTATAGAATTAAAGTTTTTGATGTGTATGTTTCCTCTCGCTTTTCTGCAATCTGTGGGAGTGATTTCATGTAAAGGGACGGAAGTGTGTAACAGCAAACCGGGGAAGCGTGCGCTATTTGATTTGACCAATGAGCGCGCGCGGTGCTAGAGTTGGCCTTCAGATGGTAGCAACCCATTTTAAGAGAGGTTGGTACAGTCAGCCAATACGTCAGATGCTATACATCATAAGCGGGTACTGGCTCGCTTTTTTTACTTCATCATCTTGCAGGACTGTTCTTGTTAAATGCTATTATATAGTTTCTAATCGGTCTAAATGATTGTTCTCTGCATAACTATTACCTAAAATGATTGTTCTTTATCAGAAATCATTATTTTTATTAAAAGCATTATGTTCACCATGCCTATTATCCCTAGCCAAATACCAAAGTTTAATTTTATTTCAAACTTCAATACTAAATTATTTTCCTTAATTGTGTTTGAACAATCTGTACGAAGCGAACAAAACATGTTTCATATCACTTTACATCAATAAGGAAACTTGGCTCCATTAAATCCGTTCAAAACAAATGGTCAACTGAATGAAACGTATAATTATAAAAATTACCCTACTTTTATATGGCCAACTCCATTCAACGTCCATTGATAAATAACCAACTGGCTTTTACCAACTTTGTATATAATTTGAAGTATTGTTTGGTTTTCAGTACAGCGTCTCTTATATAGTATGTTAACGATAAACAGCAATAGCATAGCGCATATACATGCAAAAAAAAAATTACCAATATTTTTTTCACAAAACTATTCAATTGATACATAAAAGAAACACTCTGCACACGCACACTTGTATTTCAACGTAGAAAGATAAGTTTGACAATTTCTTTCCCGTATCAATTTTATTTTATTTATTTTATTTATTTTATTTATTTTATTTATTTTATTTATTTTATTTATTTTATTTATTTTATTTATTTTATTTATTTTATTTATTTTATTTATTTTATTTATTTTATTTATTTTATTTATTTTATTTATTTAAGGAAAAACAAACAGTAGCACAATAAGATACGGTCATAATATCTTAATCAATGTAATATTTTTAGTGAATATTTTACTATAAAAAAAATTAAAAACTTTTTTTTTAAGTTTGTTTTTTTTTGCATGTATAGACAGCGCTATTAATACTATTGCGGGTTAACGGGAACAACATACTGTATAATTTGAAGTATTGTTTCAGTACAGCTTGTCATATATACCTCGTGCTCGAGCTCCGAGGCTAAATGATAACAGTCGAACGGGTCGATCGAAAGTTAAGCTACCCCCCTTGTCGCGGTCGATTCGTGAATGGTTGACCATTCATTAGCTATACCGAGACCCGTCCGTGCTTCGAGAAGCCAGTTACGTCGTTGGTCCGGGCTGTCATTGGTAGATATTTGACATTCGTTACGGGTAGTCAGAAGCCCAAAATTCTGACAACCAGTCTTACCAAGAGGTATCGTGTTACCCCCAGTACCTGGGTTGTGGAGGTCAGATAGGCAGTGGGTCCATATAAACTACTGGTACTTCGTTACATCCGTTTGGACTGCAAGCCGACCCCAACATAGCTGGGAAAAGGCTAGGCCTATGAGATGATGAGCAATTCTCATATATTTCGTGCTGATACGAGTAGACAGTTTGGCTTCTAGGTCTTCCTCAAATAAACGATATTTCAGTTAAACAGATTTAGTAGCAATGCCAGTTATTTATAGCGAAGTATCAATTACACGATTACACGCAGCTCTAAAAACGTTTAGAAAATATTCGGTCGGCGGTTTGACGACCGGTGTTACTCACGTTTGCCTCACAAGGTCGAATCTTTAATACTTTTTAAGAGAACGTTCACACTAGCGGTTTGGTCACGTGATTTTATTTTGATGTGGTTCCGGGTTCAAGATTTCGTTTGTAAACTCAACCTTTAGTTTTGCTTGCGAAGGTTTTTTATTAGTTAGGTTAGGTTAGGTTAGGTTATAGGTATTAGTTATAAGGAACAATTATGTTAAGGCACATTTACCGCATTGGTTAGCTGTAAGGGTAGATGTATGATGATAAATAAAAAAATAAATAAATAAAAAAACATTTTTCTGATTTACTATGCCATCAGCGTTAGATATTACATTGTATACGCTTTGTAACCGTATAAAATTGCTATTTGTACTTCGTTTACTTAATCCGCAATTTCATACCATAAATTAATGACTCAGGCTCAACACTTGTGTGTAAGCGATCTTATAAACAGTACATGTTTACATATTTCCACCAATAGTGTTCCATGGTTCTATGTGTGACTGGCGCCACTTCTGTGCGTCTACGCAGTGCACGATTTTTTGCGTTAAGAGAAATAATTCATAAATTCTATTATTGACTCGACTTTGATGTCTACTTGACCTGTGTTCGAAATTCAAATCGAATATTTCTAGTTCAAGAACAAAACAAAAACTTATTCAAATGAATGTATATTCTTATCAACATAATCGAATATGGATAATATTTCAATGATGTCAAATATTAATTTAAAAGGCAAATCATTTCATTTTAGTATTAGTGTCTCATTAAAAAACTATTTTACATATTTTGATGGAGCGGTTCTCTTGTCTTTAGTTGTGTTATTAACATAATCTTCATAGTTAAAAGGATTACTTTCCCAAGAAGGCTTTATCGCATAAAATATGACTTCGGACAAAAGGCTTCTCATTTTATTAAACTTGTCCTTATTACATTGGCTCTTATAGAATTGTTGAATATTCTATAGAATTACAGATATATATCGACATGATAGAGATCTGTTCCATTTAACTTTATTATAGTTGAAGAATCAGATTATGGCATTGTAATATTTAAATCCGGTATTGCTAAATAAGGTTTCTACCGATTCCATTTATGAAATGCCATTTTTTATGAGTTAGTTAGATACCACAATACAACTATGTATTTTTTTAAAACCAAAGCTGCTTTGCTTCGTTTTCATCAATGAATTATCAGGCAATACTCTCGTTATCAAACCCGATGAATGAAAACATGGCAGAAAATCCCGGAAGCAAATGAGACGAGTAAACTAGTCATTTATCATTCCACTAATATCCCAGTCAAGGCTACTGAACTATTAAAAAAAAACACTTTAAACAAACTATCAGTAGTAAATTGTTCGTCTTCAATGTACTAACCAAAGTAAATAACACATCTAAAACCTTGTAGATAGCGTTGAAACAAGCGTCAGTTGGTTTGGAACATAGCCAGAGGGAAGAGTTAGTGTAGTGCAGACCGGCAACTATGAAATTCCCGGAGAGCAACATAAAGTGGCGCGCTTTCCTGATCTAATAAAAAATAAAAATACAAGACATGATTAACCTGCTTAAAAAAAAGTCATGAAGCATAATACTTGTTTTCACAAAATAACTATACGAATGATTAAATGCTGCTCTAATTAAATCCAGTTTTTATTATTCATTCCGGTTGATTAACAAATTCAATTCAGTACCTATTTCAAAGTACTATGTTTTCAAATAAATACCAATTTACTGCGAAACCCTGCATTAGCATTAATTTTCAATTGCGACACACAAATCTGCGGTTAACCACATGATAAATGCTTTTATTTAGTCAGTTTTGAGTTACTAATGTTGTTGTTTAGAGATTTCAAGGAAACACAAAAGGGTCATGAGTCAATTTCATTGACATTGTTTCAGTCACTTGAGAAGCATTAAATAAATAAGATTTTGCGGTTTACCTTGAAATGACATTAATTAATAAAGTCAGAGACCGCGAAATAATCCGCTAACTAGTATTGTTTCAATGTAAATTAGATACTTCTAGTTACCTAATAAGTGAAACGCGAATAAGTATATTTTTTATATATCCGCTTAGTGTCTTAACAGTATTTGGTGAATATGATGTAGTTCAAAATCAATAACGAAATGTATAATCGATAATCACTTGTTTATATTGCCAATTGACATATCGCAGATTAACAATTGACAATCGTGACATAAATGTTACCAAAATCAGTATCATTCATAGTACCAATCAGGTACTTACTTATTGTATCATATTCTTTTAATTACCCAGTTTAATTTATTATTATTCATTTAAGTTCTTCCGATAAAAGTTTTTTTTGAGGCTGGGTAATCATCAAATGACTTCTCCCGCTCTGGGCGGAGCGGGACGGCTAAAACTCACCCGTGTTCCTTCAGTTGCCTGTTGCCAAGGTCCCGGTATCCCTTTCGGACTTTCCCGCAACCCTGACAGGCTTCGATAAAATACCTAAGACTTTCTTCATCAGAATGCTTAATGTGTCAGTCATGTTATAAAAATCAATTCCGACTTCTTAGTTGCCCGCAACTATTTCTGTGGCCCGTGTACCCAACCCTTTAGCGCATCTCGGCAAGTTCGTCGCCGCGACAAGCCGAGAGGGTTTAATTAGTGAGAGGACAAAGCGCTTCCCTTCCCGCCTCAAAAGACCAACGATATTACGAGTTCGGACAATGAAGGTGCTCCTTCAATCCTTGTTTATACGTTTTTTGAAAGGACCTACTGATCTTAAGGCCTTTGTACGGAAGCGGGGTGGAAGCGGATAATGTCTGTGTTTTTATGAGAATGTGTTTTGGAGCGAAAACGGTGTTGTTTGGTTTTGCTCGAACTGGAATTGCACGAGACTGTTAAAAAAAATATGGTAGATGTAGTGAAAAAGTACGCAGTACCTAATATGACCTCTGTAAGTCACACAGACACAGTAGTTTTTGAGTTTATCGCGAACAAAACGACAGACAGACGCGGCGGAGAACTTTGTTTTATAATATGTAAGGATTATGTGTTTTACTGTGGGGGATGTGTGAATCCTAAAATTAAAACAGTTAATGAGATGCATTAGGTTATACATTATCTAAAGTTTGTTGTACCTACTTGGTCACCGAATAAAAACCACGACAGCGCTGCTATGCTAATAGATGCTCTGGAAATGTGGTTCTGGACAAAAATGCTTGGAGTGTCGTGGACAGAATTTCGCACCAAAACATCTATACTCCCAAGAACTCGGCATCAAGCAGCGTCTATCGGTTACAGTACACGCTCGAATACTCCAATTCTTTGGACATGTATCACGACTGGGAAACGATTCCATAGAACGTCTTGTAGTGCAGGGAGAGGTCGGAGGAACAAGAACACGCGTCAGATTAAATCCGCAGTGCGCGGCCCATTACACGAATGCACATATGTGATAGCCGACACAGAAAGATGGCGTCGCATCCTCAGGCTAATCGCGGCTGTCCGAAATCTCACTGCAACTTGATGACCACGACCGCTCTGTCAAGAGTGCACCTACAAAGAAGAAGCGCTTCTAACAATACAGTGAAGCATGCAAATACTAGAACTCGCTCTGTGCATACACGCTCACACGCACTCATTTACAACCAAACTACACCTCAGCACGCCGTAATGTAAGTGCACACATGTTTACGAAACCGGCCTCACGTCAATGATCACAGCGCTGTGTCTTGGTTTTTATTTAGTCTCAGCCTACTTGTACAGAACTTTTAATATCGTAATTTGAAAACAGCTATTTTTCATGCTTCGCAACAAAAAATTCACCTGCACGTAACCCCACAAACAAAGGCATGAGTCAAATGTAACCATAACATGTTTCACTCCACAGATTGCAACAATGCATAAGTTATGACAAGCTTCAAACTCATATTAACCATGTTTCTACACTAATAACTAGAGCAGAAACATACGAACAAAATGGACGTCAAAAACATCGCCGAACAAAGCCTTGCTAAACAGTCAATAGCTGAATAATTCAAGTACAATCGTCTATCGATAGTTTTTTTTTTCACTTAGTCTTTTACCGCTATCTTTTGGTCAATGGAAAGGTTATTGAATTGGTTTATAAAAAAAGTTGCTATTACTGTTGTCATGTGAGTGTGTGAGTTAATAAACGGGACTTGTGCATTGAAAAATCTGGGTCTATGCCAAATAAGCGGGTTTTATAGTAACTGCACTAAAATTTAACAAAATTAAAGCAAACACAAGAAAAAATGTCCCTTTTCATTCATAATATTCTTAAAAATTCGTTTGAACATTATAGAAGCATTTTTTCAATTTTTGTAAATGTGAGTACCATGGAGCCGTTTAGTATTGGTATGATGTATGTTGACTTGAAATAGCATGGCAGATGAGAGTATATCATGCTCACCTAAATGTCTCGCTGATGGTGGCACGTGTGTTGGATCATTCGGTTCCCTAAAAAATGGTTGAGCTGGATGGTGCTGATCCGCATACCATGTTCGTGAATGGGCGCCGTCAGTTGAGACTGGTCACCTCTTATTTGCCAGAGCTTATTTTTAATCTTAAATTTTGAATTGCTTTTGATTCTTTTTTTGTTTTACATTGTTCTCACATAAAGAAGCAACATGAATACTGTACCCAGGATTTTGTAATATCTAAATCCATTTTTAAAAGAGTGTCCTTGGAGTTTCATGCCCGTTCTTCTTCATAGAGATCTACGTTTTGGAATGGGCAACTAGCTTCAACTCTCTGACTAACTGACTGACTCTTTGACAATTCAAAAGTGCCTGTAAATGGTTTAATTGAAATAAATGCTTTGAGTTTTCAGTTTTTTGAGTTTCAGTTCATAATTTTCATACATTGACATAAATCGTTAAATTGGTCCTTTGTTCTTTAAAAATGAAATAAAAAACAAAAGAACAGACACACAAAGTAATAAAGAAGTAAATTAGTGTGATACATTTAAGAAAATGTATTGTAACTTAGGCGTCCCACAGGGTATTATCATTGGCCCATATCATTCGACTTCCAAATGGGAACGTCCCATCATAATTAGTAAACCTGGTGATACTGGTTAGTAGTTATTAGAACTCAATGTGGGGTATGATATAAATAAATAGTCAATTAAGCAATTAGTCACCCGACCATTGAATTACTAACGCAACGCTTTGTAATACTTTGCACGCTACAGCGAATATAACTTTAAAACCACTTAAACATATTTGAGAAATGCAGCATTTACTTGGCAGATGTTGGTAATAAAATGAGTAAGGTTGAATAAGCTATACATAATAGAAAACGTCTGTCCAAATCGCCTCTGTTCTCGAGACTTATTATAGTTTTGATCTTGAATTGTCAAACGCAGATCCCGAGCTAGCTTTTATTATTCAAAATTACAAAATTGAATGAGTATTTCAAATAAATTATTCTCAGACATCTAGGCAAGACTATAAGTCAAAAGAATCCAATATATTTGTGCGCTTCAACAACAAAACATATATATGTATAATTAACTTTAACAAACATATTATAAGTTAACAACAATATTTGCATGTAGGCTCCTCTTTTGAACAATGTATAATAAAATATCCTCATTCCTTACCACAGTCCTGCGACCTTTAACAATCAATGTCAAGCGAAAAACGTTCACTTCCTGTCCAGGCTATTTTATAATAATATTGTATATTGCCAAAAATATATGCATATAAGTTAAATACTGCACACGCTCAGTATTGGTAAAATCTTTAGTGGACCTAAACGAAATTGAAGTACACGTCATTCTAGTATTTTCGAAAGCAGTAGACGAAGAGGATTGTGTTATAGTACCTATACACTAGGACCCTAGGACGACAGTCATATGCTTTCATGTCACTGATGACTGTATTTAGATGTTTACTTGTGTATTATGGAAGCAAGCTAACTAAGAGGCCTAATTTTAAACTTAGAACAACTACTGAGTATGTCCCAATTCAATAATGAAATGGAACCAGCCAACCAGTCATATTGACTAAAGAGGACGCAAAGGATTTAATTTACGTATCGAAAACACATATTTTATTTTATTTCCAAACCGGAAAAGGAAATAAAACATGAAAGCAATGCTCATAATTTCACAAAAGCCCATGATTCCATGAGTCATGGTACTGTCAATCTGTCACGTTCACCCAATGGCTCAGTTGGACAGTTTTAATTGTCCCATTACGAAGGTCATCCCCATTGTTCGACTGCCATTGACGTTCTCATGTTATGTCCGATGGTATGACATAATCGACTGGACAGAACAAGTGATTCCGAAATGTGGGAAATGTAAATATAAGTTAGGAAGGACTATTGTTTAAAGGTGTTTGTAATAATAACCTTGGACTCTGCGGCAGTATTACATGGACAAATAACATTAACACACATTCGGCCCCTCAACAAATATCTTTAGAAGTGTTGACCATGTAAATATTTAATGTCACAAAACAAAATAAAACCGATGCAAAGAGAGACCTATTGACTGATATTATCAGCACTCTTAACATTAATCTCCTTAATGATGACACTTAAGTAACTATTGAAATTAAAACATTTAATCTTGATAACATAAGATGTGATTATTATTCGAACAAAAATGTTGTTATGAGCAAGTTCATTGTCAAGACTTTTACAAGACAAGACAAGACAATGAACTAGCTCATAACATGATATCACGCCAACCGATTTATCTGCAGTATCTTGGTAAGCATGCTTTTAAATGGAAACGTGAGAATCTTAAACAAAAACAAAGACGAAATTCCGCAGTTCTCCTAATAAATTAATGTATATTTAATGTTGACCGTTGCCTGCAATAAGCCCATCAATCCAGCAATGGTCGGGCCGTGTCTCCCCATGGGTATCGTAAAAGGCAACTAAGGAGTAATAGGTTTTAGGGGAGGGCAAAAGGCCACCTGTGAACAAATAGTAACATCATACTGCAATTACGGAGCCCTAGCTAAATGTGGTGTTTATGGGAAGAGTCCCGAATTCACCAAAAATCTTTTGGAATAAAATAGATACATTCATATATGTCAAGGAAAATACATCTGTTTTATGGCTCGGCTATTTCTCTGTGTTAACTAAAAACTACAAAATTGGCTTAGTCAATCGATCAAGCATCTACTAACGTTGGGTGTGTCGACGTAGGACCGAAAATATAAAGGACCAATATAAACCTGTCTGAAGTTATTAACAAACCTTTCCTTTACACGAATCTTATGAAAAACATTGGTTTCATACAGCGTATGTTAATTTCACGAGTCAAATGAGACGGCTTCGCTAAAGCCGAGTAAGGTACCGATTTTGTCGAGCATGAATATTCACATTAGACCAAAAGATTACTTTGCCAAGTCTCTTTTAGTCTTTTTCTTACCATTTATGATTACGTATAGCATCACTTTTAATATGAAATATATTTTAAGTAGCTTTTAAGATAACATCTCGTCTCGACTGTAAAGACCAAGGAAAAATATTTCATTCAATTTTTGGGCAGTGTGTGTTTGTGTGATACTGAAAACGATTGGTATTATTAAAGGTAAGGTTACAAGTACAACCATACTGCATTTGCCAATGTGTGATTATAGCAATTATCTTCAGTGACCTTACATTGTCTTCGGGGGAAGCCTTTCGAGGGAGACCCCGTGTTTAGTAACTATGTACCGAATGAATGCTTACAGACTAATGTGACATTATGATAGTTAGAGCCTCTATAAAGATGCAGGCGGTTTTCATTTTAGATATTGAGAAATGGCTATGCACCCCGTTAACACCGAGGAGATTGCGGATCGAAAGACCGACTTTGGAGACAAATTTTAAATGCCTAGTTCGGATAAACCAATTTCTACTTTATCTCCAAAGAGCACATATAATAAAAAATCCATTCGAAGAATCTTATTAATGGGGCAGAATTAGAAATGACTATAAATATTTTTATCTATACTAAAATCTGAAATGTTTTTTTGTTGAACGCGCTAGTCTCTAGAACTAGTACCAAAGTAATAGCGCATGTGTACCAAGAAATTTCACGCGGAAGGAGCCACGGGTAGAAGCTAGTTAAAAATATTCTAGAACATCAAGTCATCAATCCAGTGGGTATCACACATGCACGCCTGGCCGCATGATGCGTCACGAATCCAAATACACTCCTCAGCGGATCAATAAAAAAGTTTTAGCACTCAAATGTGTCATTGATCTAGAAATTCTACGTCATCTATAATATTAGTTACCACCTTTGATCATAAGGACATTTAGAACGATATGAATTTCGAACATTTTTGTACCTGTCCCACAATACAAACCTTGAGACTGATACTCAGATACATGTGTGCTTATTACAACAAGAAACTGCAGTGTCTAATAAAAACCGATTAACGGCCAATTATAACATAATTCGCTTTTAAACCTTCATGAAGAAGGAACAAATAAAAATACAGAAGGCCGATATTGTTACGAGGACTTGCTAAGAGAATGATTATCATGATGTTGATGGACACAATTTTCTTGACGATTAACAGGCTAGAAGGCCCCATCCTAACCCAAAAGTGACACGTGATCGCGACGACGCGTATTTGCGCGAACAATCATTGTGGTTGGAATGCGGGGTAAGATTACAGGATCGTATTTTCTTAAAAACCCAAAACAATCAACCTTCCCACATAAACACCAGCCCACATCCAGATGAAAACAATCCTATATTCCAAACAATACAACATTTACAGAGCAATAACACAGATTGTACCGCACACGTAAAACAAGTTTATTGCCCCTAGGGAAAACCTGCTTTCGACACGACACTATTGATTTATTCATTGAAATTATCCTATGTGGGTAGTCAGGGTTTTTAATGACAGGTGCTGAAGTATGATGCGGTGAGGTTTGAAGCCTATTTTGATTGAAATCAATGGATTTATTGGTCGACTGTCGCCAGATTGTTGTCACCTGTATATCATACGCTTAATTTTAGGGCTGAGAGATTTGATTTCAAGTGATTAAAGTGAAAGTTAATGAAAATATTCTGGTCTATTTAATTCACAAAACTCTACAATGTACTCCAAATTTAACTCGATCATGTTTTAGTACCACTAGTGTTCGCTGTAAGCAGGAAACCATGCAATAAGACCCATCAGAACTGTATTCTCTTTTTTGTATTAAATACAGAAAAGAGAATACTGTCATTCCGTTATCTATACTTCTATATGTAATAAAGCTGAAGAGTTTGTTTGTTTGCTTGTTTGAACGCGCTAATCTCTGGAACTACCATTTGCATTTTCTTGAGGAAGGTATTTAACATGACGCTACGACGAAAAAGAAAAAAAAGTCAGAAAGAACGCTAAGTGAAAACGAATTAATAGCGTGGGCAGGCGATGCGATACGACGCGGATGAATTCACGGCTAGTATCCTTATAACCAGTTAACAGTTACTTACTTCTAAAACAACAAATGTTTTCGTAACAGCGACTAAGCAACTCTTTTCTCCACAAGAATCGTGACAAAAAAACACGAAAAAAAATCATCGATCTCAATAAAAACATCTGAACACACCTATATCGAGCGTTTCCCGGGCGCATGCCAAGAATCAACAAAGTAAAATGGATTACTTCTTAGTTCGCTATTGCATTACTGCGATTTGCACCACCTGTTCCAAGTTCGGAGCAACTTCGCACCTGCATTATCATGATAAACAACGCCCAAGTTTGATGAATAATAAGTCGGAAACTTGTGTTATCGCGATAAACTTGTTACTTTACTAAGAAATTACGGCTGGAATGAAGCCTGTTGGAATTTTACTGTTTATGGAAGTAATATTAGTTGAGTTTCCTTTTCATTCTCTCTTCTTAATAAGCTTGTTCTCATATCCTTCCTTGTGTTTTTCGACATCGGCGTCCAGAAAATATCGTAAATATAAATAGATTTTTTGAACATCTATCAATGGTTTGAGAGCATCGGTAGTTTACATGAAAGTTCACTATACACGATGGAACTGCTGCATCGGTCATCATCTCAGTGAGTCTCACAATCATCATACTAAGATCTAATCCTGTTCTCTACAGAATCGTCAACTACATATAGTCATTTCAGCTAACTAATAGCATAATAGCAGCAGCAGTGATAGCCTAGTGGTGTGACCGTCAGACTCTCAAGTCATAAGTCAGGAGTTCGAACCCAAGTCACGCACCTCGACTTTTCGGATTCATATGCGTATTTTTTAATTATCCCTTGCTTCAATAACGGTGAAGTAAAACATCGTGAGGAAACCGGCATGCTGGAGAGAAATTTCTCGTCGGCATGTAAAGCCAAGTCAGAGGCCCATGGGCGGCATAAAAACTCTGCAACCAAAGGGCCTAGACAAGTGACAATCACTTCGAAAGCCCTTCATATATCTACAACGACTTTCAACAGGTTTGACATAAGCTTTTCGATACCTTATGTCAGTCCTATACATTTTTGCCTTTTCCTTTTCATCGTTAACGCTGATAGAATGACACTTTGTCTAGGGCCTCAGGTTAGTTACTAAACAAACGAAAAAACAAAAGCTACCTTATGCCAGTGACTATAAATGCATACAAGGGCGGCACCCAACATTTGAAAAAAAAACTAAACAGCTATGCAGACACTCATACTGCAATTAGTCACTCTATGTGAAAGCATTCTATGGCGGCCATTATCGACACGAACGGACGTCTGCGGTTAATTTTATTAAAACCCCGAATAAACAGCATATTAACGTAGGACATTGCACTATGAATATTATTAATTCATGACAATAGTTTTATTAATGGTGAATGGTGGGAGCCCGGGCTTTATCTACTGTTAATTGGAGTACTAGTGGACAGAAAGTTGGCAACGCGCCATCCTTTTTTCCATTGTAGCGTTTACTCGACTGGTTAAAAGTCTGTTTTGTTCAGAAACTTGTAGTCAATTCTTTCGTGTTTTATTACCGGTACAAATGTGTATCTAACGATTAGGAGTATCCTTGAAACAGGACACCAGAGGCCCTATACAAAGTGACATTCTATCAGCGATAACGATGATGGAAAAAGCAAAAATGTATGGGACTGACACAAGCAATCGAAAAGCATATGTCAATCCTGTTGAAAGTCGTTGTAGAAATACGAAACCCTTTCGAAGCGATTGTCACTTGTCTAGGCCCTAAGTAGTCTTATCTTTTCACTTCGACACTGACTTTTTCAATGGAAAGGGAAGCGTTATCCTATGGACTGACACAACCAGATTCTCCAATTTCCCAATCAACTACCAAGAACAGTAGGACCGCACGTCAGTAGTAACAATATGACCTGGACCTGGCCCAGCGTAGTATGGAGTTTCAATACAAGGAGGCCAGCGGTTCCATACCACAGACATGCATCCTAATAGATCAATACCATAATTCTCATACCCCTCTCCCAATTTGTTTATGGTCGGCGCTACATGTCTTTCTCTTCCATACTTTTTTCTAGCCATATCACCTTCACACAGTCAATCCATCGTTTCTTTCGTCTTCCACTACTATCAGCCACCCACATTCGTAATCAAAACTTTCCTCATGACATTTTCCTCATTCCTTTCCAACTTTTCAGTCACCAGTGCCACTTTCAGACTTCCTCTTATATACTTTTTTTTTCTACTGGACCCATAGCAACAGCACAAAATATACCGTCAACCACCAGTCCACTAACCAACATACTCCCGGTGCCGATAATCGTATCAGTCATTAAGCCCATGTACAGCGACTGTTGTTTCCGAGTGATATGTTGATAACGTAACTCCACATGTTATTTCCAGTAGTATATTCTGACAATTACTTACTGAGTGTAGGTATATAAGTACTATACTCAGTTCAATTTATGACGGTAAAGTGATTTAGTGACACATGCCCAATACTTTTCAGAGTTGTGCTGTAACATAATTTGAATAGTTCTACGATCTACTCTTTGATTCCATATATTACCAAGTACAAATGTAAAATTCTCAAAACTGTTTATTTAATTTGTTGTGAAACCTTTATGATGCTTTTATATATAGCACTTTCTTTTTCTCTAAGTACTTAGTTCGCTTGTCAATTTGACATGTAAATCACCCAGGCGTCTATTAACGTCATTTAATTTTAGTCACGTGGTGTTTCCCTTTAATTGTTGCACTTTAATTTTAAAATGCATGCTTTTAAGATGCTAGTAGTGTTAGCAGTTGTCGGTAGACCTAAACAAATAAACATACTTACATCGAAAGATTGTTATTCGAATCTTTATTGTTCACCTCGCTAAAGTTGCATTCTTATTCCAAAGTAGAAGGTAGATCATACAATGAACAGAGTATTATAGTACAATGAAGAACTGTTACGGCCTAATAGCGTGACATAAGTACTAGGTATGTAATTACAGAACACGCCAGTATTGAATTCAACGATGACAGCTGTGCATAAGTACCATAAGTAGCGTCATGTTGCACGCACGTACGTTTATGCGACAATAGAGTGTCCCCAATTGCTATTTAAACTAGTATTTAGAATTGGAACAATTAGTGCATTCTGTTTTATTAGTTTGGACTTCGGGGAAAGTATAGCTACACATAAGTATTTAGGTATACCTTCGCACTACAAAATTAAGTCATCACTCTTTGTTTTTTGGCAGATTATTTATGGATTTAGACAAAGTTTTGGTTACTCGAGGTTTTTTGCAGTCTGGAAAATTAAATGTCCAGGATATTAGAAGTGAGTCTAGTTTTCTGATGACTAAAGCGTCTTGGGATACTGCATTCTATATTTTGAATTCTCCGTAACTTACCCTTAATATCACTTTATTTGTACACTTAGTACAAAGTATAACTACCAACTCTTATCTAACTCAAGGTTACAGACAAAATTAACATGAAATACATAGGCAATCTATTGATAAATAAGAACACAGAAATAGATTAATAACAAAAACTTGGCAACTCCGACTATTATTAACCTCAAAGAACATTGAACTAAGGGCAGGACTACACTGAAAATATAACTTAGTAAACATCATCTAAACTGCCCGCGGCACGTTCAATTGTACGGTTCAGATGATGTGAACGATATTAATTGAAAATAATTACAAAACGGACCGATATAGACCCGTTAATTGAATAGGGCCATCATGCGGAAGGATAGAATATTGCTGTTAGTTGTGCGAATGCTGGGGCCCATATCCAGCAAACTGCGATGAACTGGGTGTAGCTATGAATTGGAATTGAACCGCCAGTGTGGTTACTTCTTCATTTGTTTGTTTTTTACAAAGATTTAATTCGTTAGATTCGCCATACCACGTCAAAAACTGATCACACATGTCCTTTTCGGTGACAATTACATTTGAATAGTATTGACTCGGTGACTTATACTGAAACACTTTTTCCCGCGACCTAAGTACTATAAGAGTGCATGGTAGGCCTCCAGTACACCTAAGGATTTAAATCTTTAGGTTTTCAGTTATGCTTCCATAACTTAAATACCGTAAAAATCCCGTTTCCCAATATAATCTTGCGTGAGGTTGAATCATAATTATTTTGTTGGTTGAATGATCATGAATCAATCAATTTGCCTTTTTTATTTTATTGATTTGTATTAGAAATAGATAATATTATTATGTAGGGTAATTAAGTTATACAAATAATTCATAAATATTCCAATTAAGAAGATGTAACGATGTATAGGTACCTTGAAATATACGTTTCGTAATAGTTACGCAAGGTCATGAACTACATTTGATTAAAAGAAAATATTCTTTGAAGTACGTTAGTTACATCATAATCATAACATAAGTAACTTAAAGGTTTAGTAATTTAATAATAATTGTATCTTTTTTTAAACTAATTGACCATAGCCAACGACCACGACCACCCAAGATCTTGGCTATCATGTAGACACAAAAAAACTTAACACTCTCTATGGAGCAAAAAAACCCCGTCATTTGGCAGACATATTGAGTTAATTTAAACAAATTAAATGATTACTAAATGGCTATTATAATAATTGTCAGCAATTAACAACAGAAGGACCGTCCACATATGGGCCTTGAAATTGCTTCTTTTTAATAGAATTTCCGTCAAACAGAAGTTTTTACAACTTTAATTATAAGCGTTAGTTAATATTAAATATATTATTTCTATGCCGAAATAATACTATCTATTTATAGTTCCTTAGCCTGACACAATAGGTTGGCCGCCATCTTTATTTATATTCATCATAAGCCGGTGACCACATCGCAAAAAATTATATGCTAAGATTTTATTTCGCGGAAATATAACCTTGAAAACTGTCAATAGTTTGCCTTATAAAGATACCGTAAGACAAAGACGTTATTAGACGTCTACGTCTCGTTACAGCTTAGAGATATAATGCTCGGTTCCTATAACACAAAAACGAATCGTTTTGCTTACCAATGGTAACTTTTTTTATTGGAAAACTGGGCATATAAATTCGCAAGTTAATTTTACCTATGATAGCTTTGCATAGTCGACCCTCCCATATGGAGGATATATGAGGTGTTTACTTCATTATTGGTAAAGATACAAGAGTCTTAATTTTAACCAATAACGGTCCGTAAATTATACGTATCGGCCATAAGACGTCTGATGACGTCTTCAACAACGCATGTATATTTAGTATTAGTAAAGAACCGTATGTAAGACGAAATCACATTGAATTTTAATACCAAATGCAATTTCGTATAAGGCGTGAGGCAAGGCAACGCAATAATACAATAATAATGCCTATTCAAAAGCCTGACTCAATGCAAAAAATTTATAATTAAAAGTAAAGTATGTGGACAAAAAACAACGCAAAGAAAGAAAAAAATGTTAACGCACACATTGATACTTATTAGATTTTTTCTTGAATATATTACACGTCTCAACTATTTCTCAGAAGATTAAAGAATCATTAAATGACATGACACTTTAAGAAGCTCCGGGAGAACAGCCCTATAGCGCCGACAAAGGCGCCAATTACCGCCAATTTCGTATCGGTAACGTTCCACCGTTTTGGCGTCAGCCATCTTTGTTGCCAACAAAAGGTGTATCTTGTTTATGGTCGTGTAATCTGTCATTGTGTCGTCGTCTACTACCGCCGAAATACCGGTGTGGTGAAAAATGGAAAAGATTGGGACCGTTAGACAACGACCATGGGAATCTCATGGATTTTAATTGTTATAAAATAGGCTTGACCGCAGGCCTTGAAGGTAATTGAAGAAAACGTGGTTGCTCATGATGCATAAAAATAGTTATCCCATCAAAAACATAACATGTAAAAAAATTCAATAAATAGAATGACTTTTGTTAAGACTAGATGCATGCATGGAATCAAACTCCTTTCAACGCCCGCCGAATTATATCGAATGGCTTCCACAAACAGGCGCCATATCTGCCTGTCGCGCCCGCGATATCGCGCCAGTTTGCACGAGTCTTAATGCCATATATGCACCTGTCCGACCTTATTTTTCACCTAAAATGTACAATACAAAGAATATCCCAAAGATTCTCTATTCACCTTTCGTTCGTTTAATATCCTTCTCGAAAACACTGTAAACCTGTATTGTTATATAACAAAGATTGAACATATTGCCAGCGTTTCCAGACGGCCTAGTTCAGACTCATGGCTGAATCTGCAAAGCTGCTAGATACCATTATCTAAGGTCACAAATCCGAGTAGTGGGTCAGTTGGGAGCACAGAACACTATTTGGATCGGAGATAGCTTAAATTGCAAAGTTGGACGGAAACTTATACATACATTAGCAGTGTCTTACATAGCGATGTTACATAATAGCCTAATTCTTGTATTGAACCGACTCCTAAAGAGGAACAGTTATAACAGTTCCACGATTTGTCACGACCATCAGTTCATGGTACTGATCATAAAGATAAAGGTTCGTAGGGACCAATTAGTGAGATCGTTAGCATTGCTCGATAATTGGCGTCTTAACTCACGGCGACTGAAGAAGACTCCGACATAGCACGATTCGTGATGGTACCCTCAGCAAATGCATTTGATGCAGTAACCACGGAATTAATTGCCGAAAAATTATGCATTCCAGAAATGTTTTTGGTTTACGAAAATCTGTTGCGGTTATTTTTACACACGTTTCTTTCACGGTCATTTGGGTGGAGTGAAAGAAAATTCTGTGCTAATGATAAAAGTCGATTGAGGTCACGGTTTGACGACGTGTTGACTCTACTTTCATGCAATTACTTACATTACTAAAATTGAAACTACCGTACTTTTAAGACGTGAACTACCTAGAATTGTTTTTCTGTCTTCGTCAAAGCTAATGACAATTTTAAATGTATAAACATTCCAAAACTATTTAGAGCCAGCCATTATAATGAAAGTATCTTTCATAAATGCCTTTGTCCCTAACGAGGTGACCAAAGTCCTCGAGCATTTAGTACTAATTGAAACCTATTTTAGTAATAACGTGTCACCGTAAATAAGGGCCGTTAGTACTACCTCGATACTGTTGAATGCCCAAAGCGATTCAGCGGTAATAAATCGTGGTAACTGGAGTTATAGAAACTCAGGGAACTATTATAGGGAATTTATAGTCTCCAAAATTATGGTAATTGCATCTCGTTGATGACAAACAAGCTATACAGGGTTATTGGTAAAACACCAACAACCTCTTAAGGAGTCATTGTACTCATCATTATGAACAACTTTTACTATGGGAACAAATATGAAATCGCGAAAAAAAATATAGCGCATAGTAAAAGTCTAACCCTCTTATTCATAAACTTATTCTTAAAGTTAAAGTGACGTATAAACGTCGAAAATGTATGGTTAAACAATTGCTAATCCATAACTTAACTTTATGCAGCGTTTATGAATAAGGCGGTAAAAATATAGGCAACATAGACTATATAGAAAATATATACTATCAGTGTATTGCGTGGGACTACGATTGCAATCAACTGGCTTCGAAATTAGGTTGAAGGATTTAGGTCCGTACAAAGGATCTAATTTCACACCCCGAAATTCGATACGATGCGATAGGATTCTATTTCTATTATACATGGCACGATAGCCTCAAATTAATGTCCGTATCATTTCTAGGATTGTAATCGACCGCAGTGCGCGCGGTGATGACGTAAAATGTTTAGTAACTATGTGCTGGTAGTTGTAAACATTATATCAGTCATGGTCAGAATTAAAAAAAAAAGTTTCATTGATGAAACAACAAGGCAATGTGTCGTAAACAATGATCTTTATAATGACGTAACCGACAATAATATCGAACTGTCATAAATCAAATTAAAGCAACTTTCTAACCAATTTAACGCTATTAATGTTTCCGTATACTTTACAGTAAATGTTTAATATTTATAACAGCACGTCCATTACAAATAAAAGGTTTTATTCGCTTATAGCAAACGGACCATGAAGAGGACGTTTCGCGAATTGCTAAAGAAGTGCGCGATTTATGCAACGCAATCGCGTCCTGTCTTAATTAGTTTTACGAATTAATTGAATGTCAACGTGCCTTAATAACTCGTTCCGATTCCGTGGTGGCTCAAATGGGTGTGATTTGTTTAAAAAAGGATGTGAGTCGGATTTACTTAATGAAGGTGGTTTTGAAATGCAAATATTTAATGGTCATACATTTCTCCTTTTAAAGCAGATTGATCACTGAACTGGATACGGAACATCGTTCGACGGTACGTACTCTTTCCAAATAGTTTTAGTGTCTCATATAACCAACCATGTGTAGTATGTAAACCCAAGAGACGCACTACATTGACAAATCTAGTATTAGAAGCCACACATGTTTTGGCATAATCTATGATACACGTGCCACGGTAACGCGTGCTAGACCTACAAAACAATTAATATTAATACTCTATTTTGTATGGCTCACCTGACAAATGAGGTCATTACCTAGCCTCCACGAGTAGTGTATTAAAAAGTAAAAAATATCCGACGCACCATCCTTTCTGACTACCTCATATTTGCCTATATAATTCGTTCTTACAAGAGACCTACAGGAGAATCTGTTCTTTTCCACATTTGACTACCTTTCCATAAAGGTTAAAAAAATCTGCTGATTTATTAAATATTTTTTTTAAATCAGCTTTCCCATACAGTTTAAATCAGTAGGTATATACTGTTCTAAACTACACACACAGCTGTTTTTTTTCCGCGATTTCAAAGTTGGACCCATAAGAAAAAAAAGTCAGTTTGATAGTCCAAATTTCTCAATGTTTGTAAAGTTAATTGTTTAACACTGTGTACATATAATTCTCTCTTGAGTTAAAATTGAAACATTAATCTTGACCCAAATAAAAGAACTTCCAAAAATGCCTTTAGAATACAAATGTTACATGTTCATCTGGCAATTCCGGTCATTAGTTTGCACTAAAATGATATCATTCATTTATGAGCATAAATTATGTCTGACGGAGTTACATTAAACAACTAAAATTAATTAGGCCACTTGCATATCGTCATATTAAAGTTAACTGTTAGGTCATGCAACAAAATAACTTATCTCTCTTCTCTGCATTGTGTTTGATGGATACTATCAACGCTCAATCAAACACTGGACATTTCCAAACATCAGCTCTTAAACCTTTCACATCCAGTCTTGTCCAGATGGATTGCTTCCCCATCATATGTATTATGGTTACGAAGTTACGATACCGTATTAGCATGTTGTATTTATGATGCAAATTTTAGACATGCTTTATATTTAGATCCACCGACCAGCGCTGAGCCCGCGTGGTGGATTGCGATCCACTCCCTCTCACATACAGAAGGCCTGTGTTCCTGAGCAGTGGGAACGTTATAGGCTGATTATGTTATTGTTTACTTTGTTATGTTAGATTTAACACTGGGTATAAATTCAGAGGCAGTTCACGACTAGTTCTGAGCAAATACCTACATTAACAGATGGATTAGTTAGAAGTAATATCACCACTACTTTTAGTAACGAATCTCACACATGAGTCAGTCTTTTTGACTCAATCATCTCTGGTCTTTAGACTGCAAACTGACATTCCTTGTCAGTTCAAGACAAAGTATGGACATCGTCTCGTCAGTCCCGTATAGCCACTTATTTCACATGTCATGTCTGTACATGTCCATATTAGCGGATGGGACCGTTTACGTTTAAATATAGCGGGGCAGGTGCCAAGCCAGTTTGGTCTACATTTCTGCGAGCACAACGAAGGATGCTTGTTTAAAAAAAAAACAAGTTCAATGCCACTTCATGCCATGCACCCGTCTGTGGCTTTATAAGCCAAAAACTGAAAAGACAGCCAAAAAAATAGGCAAGCAGACAGGTGATATCGTTGTAAAGGCAGCTGAATTATATTGGAAACGGAAAAAAGACAAACAGTTTGTAGCAATTTGATAGAGATGAGATGGGGAGAGCAATAGAATAATTATATAATTTAATTTAAATTGGGGAAGATGAAGACCTGATTCGATTAAGTCTGGTTGATACCGACTACATTAGCATGCATAAATCGATACATTGTCTACAATCGGGCTGGGGCAGTAAATGATATTCATAGACAAATAGAAAATAAATTTCATAATTACAGACAATCAAACGCGCACTTCTATAAGGACTGATTATTAACATCAGTGACAAATATACACCTACTTGGTTCATATTTCTGACTGGCCGTCTCCTCAATAATTCAAAAGTGCCTGTAAATGGTTTAATTGAAATAAATGCTTTGAGTTTCTTTTTGACACCTACTCTACACTATCTTTATATCAATCGAAAAATTCGTCTATCAATTTTACAAACAAGCAACTTATCTATTTTGATGTCATTATGATGAAAAACAAATCGACCGTATTGTCTGGTAACCTTGAAAGTATGACAAAACAAACATAAATATTTTGTTGCCGGGGTGAGGCATGTTTCGGTGGTAACTTGAACTGACAATACAGGGTGTACTGATGGAATGAATTCAGCATATCATACTAAGACGAGCGGTACATGAAATTATTTCAGGAACAGTATGGGAACCCAATAAACCGGATTTATATTATTACCTCACGCGCAATGTATCGTTACCGTGGCCAAACCCAAGAAGCCGCACTCCGCATGTCGGGGGGGCGCGCTCGAGTATTATAACATCCATTGCTGTTTTGAAAAAACGATATAAAAAATTATTAGAACGATTAGAAAACTTTCCTGAGAAAATTTCCGGTGGAATATGATTCAAAATAAGGAGCCCCTGTTAATTTACGGAGGGTTGTCCCGTACACCCTGGCAGGACAGAGTGTTGGGGAATTCAGGCCTGATATTATTATCAAGCCTGAATTCCTCAGAGGCACGAGATGTATATTAGTATACCCACATAAGATACGCCAGTTAGTTATCTTTGTACCGGTAATCGAGCACAAATAAAAACTCCGGGCTAATACTAGCAAAAACATATTTTGTGCATATCTTATGCATTACTAATTAGATTATCAAATCCTGATCTTATCTAAGCAAAGAGTTGAACATCCTATTCTATATCTATATCTGTCCTAAAAGGTCACGACAATAAATTAAAATGCGGATTAAAAATCCACGAGTTCCGTGACACGTGGATGCGAGCCGGAACAGCACAATGTCTATACAAAATCTGAGATTTCTGAAAAACTCGCTATTTATTTTGACCATTAAACCGCTACGACATATAATATTAAAACATGATAAATATCCCGTTTAAAATAAATATCGCGAGGTCTACTGTTCGCAGAACTATTAGTTTATTTAAACATCATATTGCGGACGGTGAGCAATGGGTCCGTTATGAACCAGAGGGCCTAGACAAGTGACAATCGCTTCGAAAGCGTTTCGCATTTCTACAACGATATTCAACAGGATTGACATAAGCTTTTCGATAGCTTATGTCAGTCCTATACATTTTTGCCTTTTCCATCATCGTTATCGCTGATAGAATGTCACTTTGTCTAGGGCTCTAGGGCCTCAAGCCCGGGTCGACAGCGCGTTTCCCGCGCGCCTCAAAGAGCTGATAGCACAACTGACGGGGTCCACTAAGGCCGATGCCTCCCGGGTTCGTAGGAAAGTCCTAAAAGGATACTGTGGCCTCTGGCAACATACAGGCAACTGATGGAACACCGATGAGTTTTAGTCAGTAAGAGTCTGACACGCCCTGAGCTCCGCCCAGAGCGGGAGAAGTTATAAGATAACTTCCTCTAGGTACAGTATTGGTACATACGCGGACTTGCCAAAAGGCAGTCTCTACCAGTCAACCATTGGGTTAAAAGGACAACATAGTGAGAGGTGAACAAAAATTTAACAAAAAGAAACCATTTTGGAATACCATGAACTGTTGCAGTCCAGTAGGTACACTAATGATCATTTAGGTGTAGGAGGAAGAGGATAATTGTGGAATATTTCCTCCTTTGATACCAGCTTTTCTGCTACAAGCAATTAGTCTATTCCCATTCGTTTCGACCAACGAACAAACAAAACACAAAACCCATAAAATATTTTTGTAACAATTGATTGCATATAACTGCTGTTGGCGTTGCAAATAACATTCTGCAACGGTGGAGCGTGGTGTAATCTATCCATTTGCATGTGTTACACGGTTTCGAACGAACTGAACGTTCTCGTGATGTATTGGTGAATTCAATTTACGATTTTATTTCGGTTTTGTGAATTATGTGCTGCGATATATGGGCCAGTAAAGTTTTGGTGTCGAAACTGAGGGGATGGTGTACGAGAGTGATCGGTGGTGTTTAATATGATGTCAGGTTATACCTCTCTAGGTGGGCATACCCTAAGGAGACCTTCAAAGGCGGTCCTTCAAAGAAGACGGGTGCTTAGTATTCGCAAGTAGAGCGCGTGGACCTACAGCTAAATTTATGGACTTGGAGGAGAGGTACGCAAATTTGAGTCGCACTGACATACGATTTCATATAATTTCAACCCACGGGTAAGTCCTTTCTATAGAATAGAATAGAATACTCTTTATTATGTACACCATAAAAAATACAGATATAAATGTAGAAATTTAACACAGGGTGAGACAATGGGCGGTCTTATCGCTAAAAGCGATCATATATTGGTTAGTTAGTTCTCATAATACTATTTTTAACCCCCGACGGAAAAAGAGGGGGTGTTATAAGTTTCAACGTGTGTATCTGTCTGCGCCATCGTAGCTACCAAACGACTGAACCGCTTTTTTTTTTTGTTTTTGTTTGAAAGGGGACTTGATCGAGAGTGCTTTGTTTTGTAGGGGGTTTTAATTTTTTTTAATTTAGGTAATGTAACTTGTTATACAATGAATTTTATCATGAATTCTCTGCTGATAATTAAACTCCAGTGTAGTTACAATAAACATAGTGCTATAATAGTTCACTACTAAATCTATACCATTTAAGAAGAATCACTATTCTATTCGCAGAGAGCGACCCTCATTACTTCGCTAACCTTTGCACTCGATAACCTGGAGCCGTGCCTTCAAAGCAATGTTCTACTAATACTACCATGTGCTGATGTTGCAGCTAACTTGTTGAATAAGCCAAAAAACAATAAAGCTGGGCAGTTTGGGAAACGGGGGTTTTCAATACAATTAGTATTCCATTGATGCATTAGTCTTTACGATAGTTCACGTTTAGTCGAAAAAGTTTCGATGGCCGATTAAAAAACCCGGCTAAACAGCACGAAGAGAAAATCTGTATCGCCATACAATATTATACACATTTTTGTTTTAAATAATTAATTACTTAAAATAAAAATAAAGTAAAAAAAAGTAACCTGCGTACTCATGTTATAATTATGTCGGATCTCTATGTATTTTACCGTGTGTACATAAATAATAAAATAAATAAATAAATAAAAAAAGTGAAAGTGAATAAAAAGAGAGTTAAAATTTTAAAGGGGGTTCCCTTAAATACTACTACTAATTACCTACTTATTTTTATTATTTGTTGTTATAGCGGCAACAGATACACACAATTATTGAAAATTTCAACTGTCTGCCTATTGTTCATGAGTTACACCCCGCTGACAGACGGCGGAGAAGCGGCCGGACAGCGGAGGCTTAGTAATAGGATTCCGTTTGGCACCCTTCTGGTATGGAACCCTAAAATCACTGTACCTGACCTGGAACTGATAAGAATCGCAATGCATCATCATGATCTCGATGATAATATACGATACGCGGAGCAATGTAAATGGTCATTGAAAATGATAAAATATTTGAGGATGATCTGGGATGTTCTGTGATCTGTCTAGAGTGGCGACCGCGTACCGGAGGACGTAGCATTGGAAGGCCCCAAGGTGGACCGATGTTCTGATGAAGGCCGCAAGAATCCGCTGGATGCGAGAAGCACAGAACCGGTAGAAGTGGCGGCGCTTGGGGGAGGCCTATGTCCAGCGGTGGTCATCTTTCGGCTGAAATGATGATGATGATGATCTGTGATGACCTGAAGCCAAGTTTATAATTTCCATTACAATGGGTTGACCTACACCAATTTGAAACAGAACTTTCGAAATTATTTGCTCTTATTCACCCATCTTAAAAAGAAACTTCATAAAACCAAAATCATTACCCTCTTTTATTCTCACATTTCCTGCAACCATCACAAGTAGTTTAGCCTAATACATATGTAAAGCGGAACGCTTCGCAATAACAACACTCCATCAATACTCGCTAGATCTGAACCCACGATATTTAGCCAGAGGAGCGGAGAGCGTATGTTTAATGTAACGAGGTCGAAACTACACAAGTATAATAATATAACCATGGAGCAGGATATACAGAAGGACAGTCTTCCAGTAAAATATTGCATACTAGCTTTCACCTGCGTGGTATGTCGATAAAAATAGCCTATGTCCTTTCTCAGGTTCTAGACTATCTGTGTACTAAATTTCATTTAAATCGGTTCAGTAGTTTTGGCGTGAAAGCGCGACAGACAGACCAGACAGAGTTACTTTCGCATTTATAATATTAGTAAGGATTAGTTAACGAAAGGCGTCCCCGTTAACCCGCAATAGTATAGCGTCCATACATGCAACAAAAAAAAATGCCATTCAAAAACAAAATGTTTTTTTTTCTTCATAATATAGGATTAGTCCACATTCAGCCCCTAGAATCTCAACCCCTGTCCACGTTCAACCCCTAAATGTTGTCCACGTTCAACCCCTTGGGGGTTGAAATAATAACAAAAAGAAAGACTCTGTACACGCCCACTTGTCTTAACACGTTGAAAGACCTATCGATATTTAACACACTGTATAATCAAAGGTAGTTATAGAATTATGGTATTCATCAATCATGATGGCCCAACAGATGGTAAGAGTCAACCGCCGCCGATGGAAATCTCCAACAAGAAGCATCGCAGACGCAAAGCTGAATGATGTGCATCTAATTACAACGGCACCCATACACTTTAAACCGAAAAACAGCAATAAGTAAATTATTTCCGAGAAAGCTTTCATGAAAACCAGTGTATACAGGATGTTAGAGTAGACACCGTTATCCTTGAAACTAGTGGTTTGATGTCATCTATAATATACTTTTTCTATGGGACCAACTTTGAAATCGCAAAAAAAAAATCTGCGGTTCCATACATTTTGTCTATTTAAGTGAACACAAATGTATGGAATAGCTGATTTTTTTTTCGCGATTTTGGTTTGTCCCGTAGTAAAGTATATTATAGATGACATCAAACCACTAGTTTTAAGGATAACGGTGTTTACCCTAGGACCCAGTATATGTCAGCAAGAGTTTTTTTTCTATGTTGATTGAAATGGCCCTTTTAGTTTTATCTTCTCGCTTCTTCCGACTAAGGACTGCATTAAGGTTCACTGATATATCGCGCCGAAATATAGAATCATTGTTGGTAAAATAATTGGAAAATATAGAACTTGGGTGTAGTAAGAGGCACCTAAGGTGCGGCATCTACATAAATGTGTCATTATTTTGAGATAAACTGCAGAAGTTTGGAATTATGGCAGTGTTTCTGTTTCTGGATATTTCGTCGTTGCATAGAGGCGTAAAGGCTCGTGCAAACAGTCTGCGACATGTGAGCGGCTTTTGATAAAGCGAAAGTAATAAATTAAGGGTAGGTACAGTTCGATTCAAACTTAACGGCGCCAGCGGCTAACAATTTCAAGTGTCATCGGGGGTGAGGGGTGGGGTAATTCGTCAAGTCGTCCTACATGCCTACGGCCCATCTAAGACGACTTGCAGAAAATCAAAAGAACGTCCCAAATGGGCCGTAGGCATGTAGGACGAGTTGACGAATTTCTCCTTCCGAGACGCCATTAAGTTTGAATCGAACTTTATATTACCCAGCAAAAAATAAAGGGCTTGAATGGTCTACAAATGCCTCTATTAGGAAGACGGAAAGGTCTTTGCCCTGCGGTGGGACAGTGGGATACAATAGAGTCGTAATAATAATACTAACATTGGCAGCTATGTAGATCTCTACCAAAGAATATAAGTTTTGAATTTAATAAACATGCTGTTTATATACAACAGTGGTGGCCCAGTGGTTTCAAGTCTCAAAACGTTGAAGGAAAAACATCGTGAGGAAACCGGCATGTCCTAGAACCAAAAATTTTAAGACATCTGCCAACCCACACTGGGCCCGCGTGGTAGCGGCCCACTCCGTCTCAAAGAGAGGAAGGAGGCCTGTGTTCCAGCAGTGGTAACATTATAGGCTGATTATGCTATTTATTTGAATCTTGTATTTTAATAATAAATATCCTTTATTTCCCAGTTTCAAAACGAACCACAATCTTCTCACCTCGTACAAATTGTGGAGCACTTCCTCATTTCAGTTCAATTGTGTACACTTTATCGCTTCATTCGTGCAGTTGTTCGGATTATGAGGATAATTTCCTCGTATTGCCTCATTTTTAATATGTGTGCGTATTGGAATAAATTGTTGTTTTCAATTTAGATATTTCCTGCTTAAGTGTATTTATTTACTTAGCACTTTATAGCACATAAATATAGCACAGAGGAAGAACTTAATGCCATAGTAATTTATGACAATACACACTGAATTATGGTTGCTACATACACAAGATCTCACATACCAGCCCCTGCCAAACCCTGAATCTAACCTAAACGATACGTAAGTTATACAATTATTAACATTTTATTCAGAGAGAGGACACGCCACCCGTAGCACAGCAGTCAATCAGACACCGCGTCAACCGTGCTGTTGAAATGGGGATCAACAATAAAATCGCTAAAAAAAAATCTACTGTTTCCTACATTTATGTTCGCATAGCTCGTCAAAATGTCGGGAACAGTTGATTTTTTTTTGCGATTTCAGTTTTCTTCCCATAGTGAAAGTTGTTCATAATGATGAGTACAATGACCCCTTAAGAGGATGCCCATGAATTCAATTTTACCCTGTATAGCTCGTAACATTTCTAAACTAATCCGATAGAATCTGCCTTTGTGTACTACAAAGACGCTAAAACAAACAATTCATTATCGTCTTAAAATAGCATAAAGACTATAGTACTATTTTAATACAACCCACTAATAAATAATACGCCGAAGTACACAAACGCCTACGCTTCTAACAGAATCTTAACGGCCGTGTCCACACGTGGCCATTTCAAACGATATTTTTATCTTTTTTAATCGTCAGTGTGACCGGTCAAGCGAGATGACTCAGTGTTACCAGACTTGTGACGTCATCATCTCGCGGCAGACTGTGGTATGTTTGTAGTTCGTGTGGCAAAACATTTGAAACCTTTTGAACAATGGTTTACCTACATACAATAACATAATGGCTTGTCATATCATTCAAATAATGGTGGATGGAATTTGTCCAGTGGGTGATCCTACTAATATTATAAATGTGAAAGTTTGTTTGTTTGTTACTCAATCACGCAAAAACGGCTGAATGGATTTGGATGAAATTTGGCAAACAGATAGTTTATAACCTGGATTAACACATAGGATACCTTTTATCCCGATATTCCCACGGGATCGAGACTTACGCGGGTGAAACCGCGGTCGGAGCTAGTAGGTAAATAATTTCTTCATGGGGTATATTAATGGAGTAAGTTGGAGGTATTCTTTATGAAGACCGCAGGAACCCGTTGAGGCCTCCAGGAGGCCGGATCCGGGGAGGCCTATGTCCAGCAGTCTTTCGGCTGAAATGATGACGATAACGATTTTTTTATGGTCGATTCTTAACCCATATTTACCGATACTACTTTACTGTACTATAGCAAGCTACTGCAGTTTTCAGAATAGTTATAACTACTGCCATTGATCATTACATCACTATTCCCACACATATGTTTTAGAATTTCAAATTACAATGAGGATAATTATGTAACTAAATTAGGTACTGAAGACTAACATCATAATTAGCCATTAATAATCTACCTTCATTTGTTTTTAGGACATTTTTATTTATAATGGACATGTTGAGGTCGGCTGACGTCACTATTACATTAAATATTCAATTTCTATATTTATGATGTCATAGCAACGACCTTAGTATTATAGTAACATCAAACTTTTACGAAGGCACGTGGGCGATTGATGTGTAAATTGAATTTTAGGGATTCCAGAGAGTTATCTATCGGTCTTTATTTTTGTGATAAAAGAAATACAGTATTTTGAAAGTTAGTTATCATTCAAGTATTGTGAAAGCATTTACATATCACAACGTCAGGCCTGCTTCTCCGAAGGTTTAGGCGGAGGTGTACTACTTTTAGTACACACACATTTCGCCAGTTATGTTTAAGGGCCATGTATTAGGGGCCACCAATCAATCAATCTGCCTAGCCTTTTCCCAACTATGTTGGGGTCGGCTTCCAGTCTAACCGGATGCAGCTGAATACCAGTATTTTACATGGAGCGACTGCCTATCTGACCTCCACAACCCGTAACTGGGTAATACGATACGCCTTGGTTAGACTGGTTGTCCGACTTTCGGGCTTCTGACGACTCGTAACGATTGCCAAAGATCCACAAATGACAGCTGGGACCAACGGCTTAACGTGCTTTCCGAGGCACGGAGGAGTCTCGATATGTGAAAGTGGTCACCCATCCCCGGACCAACCCCGGCAAGCGTAGCTTAACCTGATGGATCGACCCGAGCGGCTGTTATTACTTAGCCACGAGCTCCTCTCTGTGAGTATTAGGGGCCACCAACCGGGCACAAATACAGAAACTATGCTGCTCCTGGGATATTCAAATAGCATTTAAAGCAATTATCCGTACATATTATAAAACAAAGCCCCCGCCGCTTCTGTCTGTCGTCCTGTTCGCGATAAACTCAAAAACGAATGCAACGATTTTCATGCTGATTTTACCAATGGATGGAGTGGTTGCGGGGTTGGCGAAATTGCGGGCATCAGTTAGTTTTAGTATAAAACTCAGTCATTTAGTCTTATGGAGAAGCCACTACCCGTTCTGAAACTAAATTCCTATGGAAAACCTACTCCCAATTAATCACCATTTGGTACATATTCCTAGGAGAACTTCACTGTTACCTTTTTTATTTATGGAATACTAGCCAATGCCCGCGGCTCTGCCCGCTTGACAAATTATATACTAAAATCTTACTCGAGAACCACTCTATCCAATGGTGAAAATCGGTGTGAAAAAAATCCAGTATGAAAATCGGTGCAGTAGTTTTGTGAGTTTATCGCGTACATGACGTCAGACATACGCGGCGGTAGACTTATGTAAGGATAAGGTCGCGGTCCCATATAAATTTTACTAACTTTGCCTGGGTAGTTTTTGATAGCTTCAATAATACGAATTGAATCCACTTGGTGTATGTTTATTGGTTACGTTATAACCCTTCCTGTCACTGTTGTTTACATAGCTGTTTACTACTTGATAAGTAAATAACTGTCAACATGTCAAGTCACACAATAACAAAAAAGTGAAAAATAAAAAGTTTTATAAGTAATGTTTATTTGTATTTGTACCATTTTAGATACTTACTTATAAATCTTATAATAACATGTGCAGGTGACGATATCTTAATAGATCCTACTAATATTATAAATGTGAAAGTTTGTGTGTTTGGATGTTTGTTACTCAATCACGCAAAAACGGCTGAATGGATTTGAATGAAATTTGGCAAACAGATAGTTTATAACCTGGAATAACACATAGGATACTTTTTATCCCGATATTCCCACGGAATCGAGATTTACGCGGGTGAAACTGCGGGGCGCAGCTAGTATGATATAAATGTAGTTCGTAGTAGGCAATAGGCATCTATGTAGGTTTCTTACATTTTCCTTATCCGACCTTGTCTGTGGTCATTAAAAACGAATCACGAGTAGGTATCTTGTTGCTAAGAGTATTACCATGCTATTTTGCAAAAATAAAAAGGTTTTGGACGTTGTAAAAATGAACCCTCTTATTCATAAACGTTACTTAAAGTTAAGAGCCGTTTAAACGTCAAAAAATTATGGTTAAACAGACGTTAATCATTTAACATTAAGCAGCGTTTATGAATAGGTAAGTATCCATTATCAGCTTTAATGTCACCAACTTGTGTATCCCCAAATTTAGCTATAAATTGATGTTTGCAGGTGGATTTTAATTTCTCCGTTAGTACACACGGCTACACATCAAGCTATACATTTCCAGCATAAGCTGATCTCGCATTGTACGGAAATCCTATACAATGCGAGGTCAGCATAAACTGGACATGTGAGTGACTGAATGGTTGAGTTTTGAAAAAAATAATTTAATTGCACCCGACAGCATCTAGAGAACTTATCTCTAGTAGTTAAAATCAGTGTCGGCCCATCATCCACGACACTACTCAAAAGTAACGTGTTCCAAACTTAAATCGCCAATGAGTAGCCAGAAAGTCACAACCACTCACACTATTTCAATAGAGGTCCGGTACCCGACGCGACTAACTAACGCGTTATTAACTAGTTAATAACGGGTTGGCCAGAATGATAAGATAACATTGGTGATTTGAGTTTGTCGCGCATACTTACTTTTGAATAGCGTCGTGGAAGACGGGCTTCAGTCAGACAAACAGTCTGTCACGGATCTATTTCGTATGCAACTTAATTTAAATAAGACGTTTTAACATTGGTTTATTAAAAAAAAAAACTCATTCCAGGATGAATAAACCGGAACTTCAAATGGCATAAAGTGTCAACAACTTTGAAAAAATTATAGAGCAGCTACATATTTTAATTAAATTATAATAAATTAAGAAGACACCTGTGTGTGCATTTTTTAACTAAGTTAGAGACAAGTCTAGATCAAGTATTTTCATTTAAAAGAAATTCATTAATTGTGCAGACTGATGGCAAACAGGATTTAGAAATACCCAGCTGTGTTAAATAAGTGCCTTTTATAATGTCAAAATTTATATTTTGACATTTAAGTATTTTTTAATTTTATTGGGTTTGTTGACCACAAAACCTTGCTAAACTACTTCAATTAATAAAACAGATTGTTAGTTACTCTAGAACTGAAAGATCTGAAATAGCTTTTATGAAAAACGCCTTGTCTTGCCTTTATACGTATTTTTCTATTCCTTTCTTCTTGTCTACATATCGGTTAAATAAATAAATAATAAAAACAGGTTCTTCACTATCACTATTTTACAACCTACCCACTTTGCAGACTACATTGTGCTTAGGATACCGAGACACCGCGTTATCTCAGAACCTACATTTCATTACATTCCCACCCGAAGCACAGAGCGCAAAATGGCGAATAAAATGTAACATAATAATAACAAGTAAATCAAAGCGAAACAAATGATAAGTTGAGGTCATCGTTCGTGCTCGCCGGACACCGGACGGGTGATATCTGTCCGGCGATAACCTAGCGACCGTCTGTACTGGTCTTTATCTCGAGGGAGGCTGTGGTGTAGCTGTAAGTGGTGGACCTAAAATTGGTATCTTCTGAATATTATTAAACTTAGGCCGGGTGTTTTAAGGATAAAGCTTGTTCGTGTCAGAGGGTAGACACTTCAATGGGCGAAAATCATGAGGCCATACTTGAGAAAGATAAAGAATCAAAAAAAGTCGCAATGCTTTAAGAATGAAGCATGCCGCGGAACGGAAAGGAAGCGATTTTTTACCACGAAATTGGGTCAAGGCATAATGAACTTTATGTTAATTGTGTAGCGTACAAACTAGATAACTAGATAGCAGACAAACGGTCGCGTACCTTCCGAAGAATTCTCGCGCATTCTCGGGACTTCCCGCAACTAGCGGCTCGAATCTAGTTTGTACGTTAAACAATTGACATAAAGTTCATTATGTTTTACACATATTCTTTTCCTAAAATTGTCTTCCATTCCGTTTCGCAGTAATGTAAATTGAACCTTACACTTCAATGCAGTAGTTTTAAAATCAAGCTATCCCAAATTTGACCCAAAATAGCGTTCACCTATAGAAGAAAATCACAAACAACAAGATTTAACAACCGACTAAGTGGTTCCGAAGATCATTTCAGATAATTAAACTCATAAACTTCAAATTCTATTCCAAATAGGTAAATCGCTCTCAAGCCCAAACACTTTTACACTAACTTCGCTCACAGTCGAAGGCAAGCCATCACCGATACACAACCAAGTTAATAGGACTAGTAATTGTTGGAAAAACAAAAGTATGAGAGGTCAATATAAATTGGTTATTTGAAGTAATAATTTTGCTTGCCCACGTCTTGGCAGATAACTAGCGTTTTGTGGTCATTAAATGCGATGTCCAGGGTTACTGAAATGTGGTCTGATGACACACAGTTTTGGCTATTCAATTATGATGTTTTTGAATGTTTATATTTTTTATTGTAATAGGTACTACTTATGACAATTTTGGTTCAAGGTTGATTTAAAGAGCTAAAGACGTCAATTGGCGTTAAAGTGTCGATTCGCCCGTTTCGGGCGGGTTTGTGCGAATGACCACTAAGCCTTAGGTTCTTAGTGTAGGAATCTCTCTCTAAGTATGTAATCTTTTTTCCCTAACCTTTAATGAAAATCGTTTTAAGTTACCTACCTACCACGTAGATTTAGTAACGTATCTCATCCTCGTAAAATTTTCTTAATCACTTGTAAGTGCGATCATTCCATCAAGGCTTTTATGAACCAAAGCCTAATAACTAATTCTAAAACTAAGAAATTCAAAACCGTGCGAAACAGGAGCGGGTCCTATAAATAATTCTTAAAATCTTCTGTACTTTTTCATTTTTACCCGACTACGGCGAAGAAAAAAGGAGGGTTATGATTTTGACCGGTATGTACGTATGTGTATGTTCATCTGTTCCTATCTTCTCCATTTTGTATTTAACGTGACGTCACATTAAATACAAAATGGCGCCCTCTAGAGGACGTAAAGTAGGGAACTAATAAAAAAAATATTGTTTAATCGTACCATGTTGGGTATCAAATGAAAGGGCTTAATGAGCACATTTCAAAAATATAGGTATATATTATAATTTTACTCCAAAAGAATTAAAAATTTCGTTGCTATCTATCGGTCAGAGTTCACGATTTATCGCTTTTGGAGAGCTTAAACCACAGCTCACTTACATCGTTTGATTCAGAAAATCTATCCATGTTGTTCAATCTCACGTAGAGTATTCAAATCAATTGCATACGAGCACAACACGACAACGGCGCACGGCGTGAGAAAACCGCACGTTTGATAATAAATCCAGATTCGCATTGAGAGAGGAGGATATAAATCGCTTACTGGGCTGTAACCGCTATCTGTTCTCGAGGACAGAGTCACAGAACATACCTAGTTTATAGTTTAGGTGTATGTGGAACAGGGTGTAAAGTACACTCATCCACCATAGAAAAGGGAGAATCCTCCGACCATACGGTTGTTATGTCTGGCGGGCAACTGCCCAACGATTGACGTCGGGTTCTTGTATATTGCACGATGCAGGATTTATGTGACGTCAGAATTTTTGTGTGACGTCAGGTCTTTGATGCCGTTACAATAGCTGTTGAGCTCCTTGTGAAAGAAAAGCACATGGTTCTATTGTTCTTATGCTGGAGAACAGTATAGCTGCGCTTCGCATCAGGGAGTGAAGAATCAGTTTGAGCCAATCACCTATCACCATCCTACAATTGTCCCATTTAGTTCGACGCGGTGTCGAGACGCGTCGTCTGAACCGAAACGAGGCGATTGACGTCTTTTTCGCTTTTATTGGACATAAAGCTCTTTCTGACCGGCTCAAGTCAATTTTGCGTCGATACATGTGGTCACTCCCATAAAGGGTGAAATGGCTGAATGTTTAGTTCAAGTACAATCACATGAAACATCTACGTTATCTCTGAGGTGAGGTACGGAATTGTAATCTCCTAGATGTCGCAGAAGCTATTACCGGCGGAAACTACTTCCCATGAGGTGAGATGTCTGTTTGTTTGCTTGGGCCAACCACATAAGATGAACTTTCTCTGTGGAGTTGATTGTAGGATTTATATCGGCAATTGTTTCCAATCCTCTAGTTTATGTTCTGAAATCAACCAACTGATTCTGATGGCACGATGTGGTTTATTTTAGGACCTTACTAAAAGTGATAAACTGTGCCAGATTACCAACAAAGTTACCGAGATTAGGTCAGCAGTTTTTAGTTGCAAATAAGCTATTTAGTTGTACTGAATTATTGGGATAGGGCAGCTGTTTTTAGTCGAATCGAGAACGGTTATCAAGCCCCAAATTATGGATCCTACAGATGAATTATTATCTTCAAAATGATACTGTATTATGGCTACTTGTCACACACACATTATCTAACTGTCATGTCCCAACCACTATGATTGACAGTCGATTAAACATGTCTGCCGCTGGCTAGATCACATTATTCAAATGTAACGACCAAAATATATCGACAATACAATTACTAGTATTGTGGTCAATCGACCTCAAGTTTAATTGAAACCAATGAGTTTGGTATTGGCCAATTTGATATTATGTAGTTGGTGATATCTATTCGTTCTTTGTTGGAAACTTAAGGCGTTTAGGTTTCTTCGGTTTAAGCGCCTTAAATTAACTGAGGGATTCATTTCACGTATTCGTCCTTTAGAACTGACTACCTCACGAGCATCACCTGTTTGCTTACCCACAATTTGTTGTATTAGTAAGAAAGAGACCTTAGAGAGAGGACCTCGTGGCCAAGTAATAACAGCCGCACCGGGTCGATCCATCAGGTTAAGCTACGCTTGCCGGGGTTGGTCGGTGGATGGGTGACCATCTTTACATACCGAGAGTCCTCCGTCCCGGGTTGGTTGGTTGGTCCCGGCTGTCATTCGTGGATCTTTGACAGTCGTTACGGGTCGTCAGAATCCCGAAAGTCTGACAACCAGTCTAACCAAGGGGTATCGTATTACCCGGTTACTGGGTTGTGGAGGTCAGATAAGCAGTCGTTCCATGTAAAATACTGATATTCAGCTGCATCCGGTTAGACTGGAAGCCGACCCCAACATAGTTGGGAAAAGGCTAGGCAGATTGATTTTTTGGTAAGATAGAGACCTTTTGGCACAGATCGAGACTATTTAAAAAAAATCTTCCCCGTTGATCTAGTGGTCGCAAGCGCTACAGCTGAGCATGAGGTGCTGAGTTCGATTCCTAGGTCGGGCTAAGTGTTATTGAGTATTCCTATCAGAAGTTTCTCAGTAGCAGCCCAGAATTTGGAGTTGTGCCCGGTTCTTCTTCTTTTTGTTTGGTTAGTGACTAACCTGGTGTTTTAAAGCCGTCCAAGGGCCTCTGACTTGGCATCACATGCCGTCGAGAAATATCTCTCTGGCATGCCGACGATATTTTCCTTCACTGTTTTTAAAGCAAGTGATTATTAGACAATACGCACATGAATCCAAAAAGTCAGAGATGCGTGGCTTGGGTTCGAACTCGAGACCTATGACTTGGCAGTCCGACGGTCACACCAATGGGCTATAACTGCTAATGCGGTTGATGGCAATAGACTCACTCTCTATTACATGGGACTTAAATATACCTGGCGAAATGTGTGTGTACCTACTATAGGTACACCAGTGCTTATGAATAAAGAGATAAGATTATAACCAAATTAATTGTCAGTTGTTAACATTGTATTGGTTCTTATCCTGTCATTTTGCCGGCTTGTTGCTGAATATAATTTTGCTGATAGCTCTAGTAGGCTTATTATAGGTTTAGCATGGCCGTGTTTATAACAATGTAGGCATTATTAATGTTGGGAGATAGAATGTAGGTACATAAGCATATAGATACTGAATAAGTATGGTCGTATCTAAGTTTTTAACCGACTTCTTCAAAAAGAAGGAGGTCAACGCCAATTATGAATCGATTTTAATGTTTTTTTTTTTTTTCAAAATTATAAAAATGTCATGGTCGAGGCATTAAGCAGTAGTAATCAGATAATGTAAAGGTCTTAGCATGTAGCGTTCTAGTTTCTGCCTACCCGCATACAATGAAGACGTGTGTTTATGTATGTCTGAATAAAACACTACGGATGTACCTACTTGAGTATGTGCATATTTTCACATGGCAACTACAACATCTTATGTGCGCATGCGTAATTAATGCATCATACGTGTATCGAACGTATGCTGCATCAACAACTCAGCCTATTGAAGTCCAGTGCTGGACATAGGCCTCTCCCAAGCTGCGCCACAACATCCGGTCCTCCGCCTTCCGCATCCAGTCTGTCTCAGGCACTTTCTTAAGAGGAAATAGGGTTGGTCTTTTTTACATACATCAAGTCATAATTCGAGGTTCGGCTCTCGTCTATTTCCTCCTCCAATATTGGACTAATTTGAAAGATATTTTATAAATTGAATAAGAAGGATTTTTACTGTGTTTCTATATTTTACTTTTTTCATTAATAGTTGTCAAATTTGTACAATAGGCCTCTGATGACAGCGGTCTAAACAGGCAATATTGAGCATTTTCTGAGGGTTCTAGTGCTTCTACAGATAATGTATCATCAAAACGGAAAACATAGGGGCATAGAACTAGTTGATATTCATTTTAATGTAAAAAAAGGCACGCGATTTAGGTACCCACTCACTTAAAGATAAGTTTAGTTGACATTCATTCATACTCAACTAGGACCAACTAACAATACTTCAAAAAACCACCCTTACAAAAATGAGCAAAAACAAGCTTCAATAACTCGAACTCAGTTCATTTACATACACCACGTAACAAAAATGCCAACATGCCGAAAAAACATGAACTTTCTGTGGAATTCAAACACAGCACCCCTAAAAATTCCCCGAGCGGCCTACTACAACAATATTCTTAATGATGGGAGGTTTTTTTCTCATAATATTTACACATTCATACCACATCCTCCCTCTCCCATATCGGAACATGTCTAGAGACAGGGGCGCCGCAAGCTCTTACTTATTTATAAGATAGCTGAACCAACGCGGTGAAAAACAAGGGGAATGAAAAAAATCTATTCACAGGCATGTTTAAACATTAACACATCTCACAATTAACACAGCAGGCAATAAGAAAATCCCATCGATCTTTACTGGTTATGGAGAGGAAATAATCAATTTGTGAGCAAGGAAAACTTCTTATAGGTAAATAATTACTGCATACCAGCGTTTACGACCCATACATTTTAAATATGCAGATATGTCTTTGGCTATTAGAAGACCTTTAACAGCTTTTCAAACACCATCATAAAATTATCGACGAGATGAAAGACGCCAACGTGCCAGCCCTATCCTCAAAAGAATGCGGCGTCAAGCAAAGGACAAACAAATTCCTGCGCAGACGCAGCTTGACAACTGACGATCCACATTCGAGGGAGGGGTTGAGGCCACATAGCAGGTGGAGAGAGAAGGTAACAACATCAGATCGGGGACGTGATAACATACAGAAGAGAACGAAAATAAACTGTAAAAGTTAATGATGATGATAGTTCGTGTTGTTCAATTTTATCCTACACACTTGTCTTCTTAGTCAAACTAATAAATGGGAAAATTTTCCTTCATATCGCTAATTCTATATTCTGTTCTACCAAATAGTGTGTGTAGAATATCTGGACCATTTCGATTTTAGAACAACAGCTGAGCGTGTTTTGTTTTACTGTTCTCCACCCTAGCAACAGTACCTACCGTCGAGTATCCTTCACACATTGTTGTAAGCGAGTCTTCTGTAAACATTTTATGGTGACAGGGTGTAACTTGTTCCGTCGTCGTTTCGCCGTTTTTGGAACATGTTGCGTAAGCTGCATCGTTAAAGTTTAATTGACTGTAAGATCTGCTTTAACGGTACTGGGCGGTAAGTACCACACAGTGTGAGGCCGTGGTGTTATTGAATTATGACCATAATAATGGATGAATCACTGTTTTAATATTTATCTTACCACGTAAAATATACGCACTAATGCTTGCCGATACGTGAGTAAATGATGAAATCATAGTAGTATTTTAATAATATGATGTCAAATGTGCACTGTATCGTTATCAGAGAATAAAGAAATATGTAGGTAACCTGTTTATCATTGATAGTGATGAAAGGGACGCTTGAATGTGGGTCACAACACAAAAGGATGGAGAAAAATATTATCAGACATGTTCGAGACATAAAGGTTGATAAAGAATCTATCAATAGAATAAAAGTCACTCGTATTAAAGAAAGAAGAAATACTGATGTATTCACTGAACCATCAGAGAGCCTCCCATTCGGGCATAAGTAACCGTGGCCTACCTGGAAAACCTTAAATAGACTCAAGTAAGCTGCAGCAAGGACAACCTCCTCAAGTAGGGTTTCACGAACGGCTCAGAGCCTCTAGACAAATTGACATTCTATCAGCGATAATGATGATGGAAACGCCAATAGTGTACTGAAAAGCTTATGTCAATCCTGTTGAAAGTCGTTGTAGAAATACGAAATGCTTTCGAAGCGATTGTCACTTGTCTAGGCCCTCAGAGGCCCTAGTGTGAGTTTCTTTTAACTATCTCGACTTTACGCATCGACCGCGTTCGGCGCTCGGGCATGAAGGGCCAATCGGAGCGCCGAACACGGTCGATGCGTAAAGTCGAGATGGATAAAAGAAACTCACACTAGGGCCTCTGATCTCCGGCGTGTATGCGGCGCCTGTCGAATGATAATGGCTGACCTCCAATCTTGCCCCGCATGTCCTGTCACCTGCTCACTTGAGGGCCTAATGACGTCAGCAAACGGTATCCGCGGAGCTGAGTTTTGGGCCAAACAAATAAAACAACATTCGATATTTTTGTTTGATATATTCGATAAAAACATTAGATATATTTTTATTTTTGAAGGCAATGTTCAGAATCAAGTGAAGATAGAACATGCTCTACAAGGCTATGTCCAACAGTGGACTGCTATAGGCTTATGTCATCATAAGCCACAGCTACAGCCACGGCTACAGTAGGGTAAAGAGTGGGCTAAAAAGATAGAAAACCTTGGATATTATTTACAACTAGCTTTAACTCGCGAAATCTCGCGAACCGCCTCATTGGTCTAGTTATCGCAAGCGCTACAGCTGTGCATGAGGCCCGCATGGGTTCGATTCCCGGGCCGGGCAAAGTGTTATTGGGTTTTTCATCAGGAATTTCTCAGTAGCAGCCTGGAGTCTGGATTTGTGCCCGGTTGATGGCAATACTCGCCCCCTATTACATGAGACTTAAACATAATTGGCGAAATATGGGTGTACTATAGGTACACCTCTGCCTAACCCATCGGGAATGACAGGCGTGATGTTATGTGCTATATTTTTTTATTATTAATAATATTCTATATGGCACCTCTTTAGGTTAGCTATCCGAATCAAACAATATTTGGCCTAGGTGTCAAGGGAGAGGCGTGACAATTGATTCATTATTACAATGTATTATCGATGCCAAGTTTCCAACGTAAATGGCCAATTTTTCTAATTTCAACAAAGAACATTCGTGTTTAAAGAGGCAGTTTTTTGGACGCGCGTTGATATCAAGAAAAAATAAATATGTCAAGCGATACGGTGAGCAAGCCTATTGCAGTTTGGCGAATACTATCTAATCGTTGTCTGTCGGATGCGATACGACCAAAACGTTGTACAAACACTTTATTTACGATATGTTTTACTATTTTTTACTTCGTTTATATTCTGATATCATTTATTTGTTTTAAGTTTGGTTGGCAACTGTTGTTTTTTCTTTGGTAAGTAAGTATAGTGAATTGAATTTTATTAAATTTATATGTATTTTGTCTTAAAAGATAAGTACGTAATATTACTATAGTTAGTCTAGGAATTAAGAAAAAAACGAGCGGGCCTTACAGTAGTCGCATAAATATGATGTGTAACATCTGACATCTTGGCTGACAGTACCAACCTCTAGGCAAATGAGTTGGTACAATCTGACGGCCAACTTTAGAACCACGCGCGCTCATTGGTCAAATCAAATAACGCACGCTTCCCCGACTTCCTGTTACACACTTCCGTCCCTTTTCACGAAATCACTCCCACTGATTTTAGGAAAGCGAGAGGAAAACCTTGAGTGAGGTAGCAACGCAACTTAGGAAAGGCTTATACATATATCCAGCGATGGATTGCGAGAGGCTTAGGTAATGATTGATTGACTGCCCAATGTGTGGAAGGAAAACCTAGTAAGGTAAAGAAAATTCGTAATTACCAAGATCAGCACACGATAAAAGTCAACAGAAACTTATTAACACGTCTCATTCAATCCAACTATTAGTAGCATACAGAACAATCTATTTGTAATTGAACAAGTCATGTTCAACTACAAATCGATTACATTCACGTGATCGACTGCAGCTATGATTGAAAAAGTAATCACTTCTGATTGTGTGGATGTCGCCTCTGGGTAAGTTTTTATTATGATGACTTGGCTCCTTAAACATAGTTGTAACAGTTGATCCTACCGAAAGGTGAGGCATAAGTGCACAACGCTCTTATAGAAATGTATTGTTTCTGGGGGATGTGCTTAGGTAACCTGAGTAGCCAGGTAGCGCTGAGGAGCTCGTGGCTAAGTAATAACAGCTGCTCGGGTCGATCCATCAGGTTAAGCTACGCTTGCCGGGGTTGGTCCGTGGATGGGTGACCATTTTCACAGACTCCTCCGTGCCTCGGAAAACACGTTAAGCCGTTGCTCCCGGCTGTCATTTGTGGATCTTTGACAGTCGTTACGTGTCGTCAGAAGCACGAAAGTCTGACAACCAGTCTTACCAAGGGGTATCGTATTACCCAGTTACTGGGTTGTGGAGGACAGATAGGCAGTCGCTCCATGTAAATTACTGGTATTCAGCTTCATCCGGTTAGACTGGAAGCCGACCCCAACATAGTTGGGAAGAGGCTAGGCAGATTGTTTTTTTGCGCTTAGGTAGACCGCGAAATTCAAATTTGCAAATTGCAAAAAACGTTTCGCGGGCTACCTTAGCGCATCCACCTTAACATTCACAATTTGTCAGTAACAAATGGTCTATAACGAAACACAACCCAAAAAAAGTAAATCTGGATGAGACTTGTATAGACCAGGGAAACGTGCACTAAATTAAAAACCTACACCAGAGTGTGAGAGTAAGAAGGCTGTCATTGATGATGCTAATGAAGCCTTTAGGATTAATTTTATACCATTTTCCTTACATACATTTTGCCATGTAATTATTTCTCAAACTAAGACCAACAGTTCTATTTGCAAATTAGTTCATAATAAAACTCTGTAAGTACAGTCACGGACTTTAATTGATGAGCCACCTTCAAACTTTTCAATTTTACAGTATACACGAGATTACACGAATAGATACGAACTTAAACCGCACGCTCATAAACAAGATGACAAATAAATTACTTATGATCAGAAATAGTCTTATCCATAGAGGTTGACTAATAAATTCTCAATGAAAAGATAAGTAAAATGTTGCATTAAGTTTATCCAATCTATTTGATACTGACCTCCTTTGAATCAGAGCTCATTACCTCGATTATTCTGAAAATATCAGAGACGTTAATTTCAGAGTTGTCGAAATGACTATTAATATTTCTCCGTACGCTAACGTTAGTATCGCTACCCTTAAACAATCGTTGCTTTTGCTAGACCTGCAATTGGTTGACTTTGGGTAGTCACTCTGCTGTGAAGTTTGTTGTTCTGGCTCTCAGGTTAGCCAACCGGTAAAGTTACTAAATATAATTTACTTCTAGCTCCATCTCCTCACATCACAATACGAAGACATTATGACTTTTCGTGTCGGGAACCGAATAAACCCGATTTGGATTACACGGCTAAAATACGAACAGTGTCAGGTGGCTCATCAATTAAAGTCCGTAACTGTACCATTTTGGGAAGACAAAACTAACAGTCCCGTTATTGCAGTAACTAGGTACCTACCCATTACTAAGAACAATACAGAGAAAACTGCAGCTGACACCAAAAACAGAGCCATTGCATTTAGTAAGAACAGTGCCACATAAGACAAAACACGCAACGACCAATAAAGCAGCTGCAGTTAGCACTAATCAGTCTGAAGCAACTACGTAGACTGAGGTATCCTGTCAGGATGTTCTTATCTTTATGAATGGGCGAGTTAGTCTGACTAATAGGTCTTGTGGTTCCTGTAGAATGTGACACAGAGACGCCATATGTCGAGGAAATCAGGGTAATTTTACTTGCTTATCTCCGTGTTCCACAATTTATCATCACTGCTGTGAGTCTTGGTGGGGATTCCGCTGTGAGACGACTTTTGAGGGAAGTGGTGTAAGATTTGATTCACAAAGAGCCGAATATAAAAATTGGGTTACATATTGTAGGTTATGGTAAGTCGGCCGATCTTTGATGGAAAAAACCGGCCGACAACAAAAATTCATGTGTAGTGCAAATCATTGTCCTTGGAATAATATCATCCTAATATTCTAATACTTAGTTTTTTATTATAGCTGAGAAGTTCTATGACATTTTACATATGATCTGTATCATAATAATCTATAAAATGTAACGTTCTGAAACCATCAGTAACCGAAGGTTTATATTCATGTTATTTTTCTTTTCAAATTGACCATTTAACTCCTCGCGACTATTATAGTAAACATCACGTGAAGCCGTCACATGCTGAGTTTAAAGATAAGTATCAAGAAATTGCTAGTAGGTACCCTACATGATACATCGAGTCATGAATTTTATCAGGATGAAGATAATAAATGTGGTATTTCAAGCTGTAGAGGAAACAGGTTACTAAAACCGCAATGATGTAAAGAATTAAACAGATTCGAAGATCCTGAAGAAAGATACTTGGTGACCTCTTTATTGCCATACCTGTCGCAAAAAGATAAGAATTTGCAATTTTATCTATAAAATTGCGAGATATCAGGAACCTAATCGGTTTAGTCATACAAACAAGTTATTAGAATGATAAGAAACTTGTAATATAATGTCCGTTCACACTTTGGACAGCACTTTTCTTATCTACAAAACTACAGAAACATATTTTTTTTTTTAAATTACTAAGTATTTCAATTAAAACACCAAACCACCGATACAGCTTAATTTAATTTAGGCTTGTAATACCTGACAGTTATGCGAAATTGAAGTGTTTTTCTCGTGAAATAACTATTGCAACTTAAAATACCTATTTCATAATAATCTATGGTTTTAACGAAAATCCCTTAAAATATCTACGAATACTTTAGGAGAAAATCGATTTTGAATCTTGCGTAAGTATGGCCGAAGTAGCGACGGTACATTTACCTACTATGGCGTCGCCATCCGTTTCTCGTTGACGCTCCCGTTCCCGGTACGGTGGACAAACAGTGTAAGTGTATCCCTCAACATTTGAACCCCAACTTTATAAAGAAGTAGGCCGATTGTCACTTGTCTTACTTTAGCTGACAGCACGGTGGCTGACAGCATTCCAGACAAGACCAAAACTTAGTACTCATACGCCAAAGCCTAAAGGGCCTAAATACTTCAAAACATTGTTTCGTTTAAAAGCACGCACACGCACAGCTAGTAACCGCCTTCTGTTACAAATTACAAGACACTTTATCGTAGGCAATTAACCTTCAAAGATAAGACTGAAGGGAGATAAGGCAGGCAATTATATTGCTCTATGAAAGGTCACAGTCTCTTTATCTGGAGTTGGGGTAGGTATCTCTAGCTAATGAAACAAGAAAGCGAGTGGGTGAAACAATATTGAAGACATCAAATTAATTTTGGGAAATAATTTGGATTTATTGTTGGTATCCCTTGCATTTGATTAATATTAGTACCTATCTATGTCATTTTACTGACAAAATTACAATTTATAATTTCATGGTAGCATTTCAATGCGAGGTGAGGATCGATAGATGGATGGATGTTTGTTACTCTTTCACGCAAAAACTACTAAACGAATTTAGATGAAATTTGGAACACATATCGTTTATAACCTGAAGTAAAACATAGGGTACTTTTTATCCGGATATTCTCACGGGATCGGGACTGATGCGGGTGAACCGCAGGGCGCTGCTAGTGTTTAAATAAAACAAAAATATCAAGACCCACTTGAGGTTTAATCCATTCAAACTTAAATCAGCAGTAATTGTGCTAAAGATTTCCGAGCAATTAACCTATACCAACTTAACAGCATATGCTTGTTTATAATCTATGCTCCCAAATCCCAGAAAACGCGCCAAAAGTTTGAAAAAAAACGTTCGAAAATCATAACCTTTTGAGTCCACCATCGAATACTTTCGTACGTTCATTCAAGGTTCGTGAGACTCAAAACCGGTTGCTTCGGGAATCCGATCCTCGAGAGCTTTTATCTTTTTTTTCTTGTTTTTTTTTCTACCATGTGACGATGAGCGTTCAGCCTTGTGTTGCAGACGGTAATGATTGATCGCTCATTTTTGGACTTTTTAGTCGACCTTAATAGTGGCTTGTGCTAGTGAATGTTTTATTAGTGATTGTTTATCGTTAGTCGGCAAAGACATTGGTTGCTAATAAACGTTAATTCGTGTTTAAATACCAAGAACCATTGCGTAGAGTGCATTGTTGGTTCGGCGCTGGGATAAGGCCGTAGGAATACAATTTCCGGCTAATTTGGCATTTTTTTTAACTTTTACACAACAACTTACTCCAACTTTTTTAGTTTTACTAGGCGTTATTGAATTATCGCTGATGATGGACCAGTTTTAAGAACTATGTTTTCAACTGGGTAAATACGGAGTAAATAAGAAATTTATCCCACCAACATCTGTGTTACGTCTACACAGTCCATCTTCAAGGGTGTAAAGTAATAAAAAAGTTGTCGTAACTTAAACCCCGGGCTGTGGTAAGAATATTAACGAACTTTTTTCATAGCAATAGTTTGCCATGATCCTGCTTGTCCAACTTACCGGTATAACTTTGGTGCGTCAGATTTATAAATTCGAAGAAATACAGTTCGATTCTAACTTAATGACGGCTCGGAACATGAGGTGACTCGCTGCGCAGTAACAATTTCATGTGTCAGCGGGAGTGAGTACCCCGCAGTACCCCGCGCAGCGAGTAGCTAACTTCCGAACCGCCATTTAGTTTGAATCGAACTGTACCCATGATTCAGATTTAATTAAAAGTAGGCCAGATAAAAGTATTAAAAAAAGAGCTAATACTCATAATACTAAGAGTAAGAATATTTACCATGATTACATAGGCAAAAATATAAAAAATATATTAAATTAAACGTAGTATAATCCAGTAATGGTATCGAAAGTCGAGAATCAAATGAAAGCGTTAAAGATTTCCATTGAAGAAAAAAACATCAAGATGGAGATAACAAAAAAAAATCGTTAATTTGGTTTGTTTTGAAAGAGATTTGCGATAATGATTAAGATTTAATGCTTGAAAACGAATGATTTATAAACATTTCGAGTCAAAAAATCATGTAATATTATCTATTAAGTGTAGCTATCCTGCAAATTAGAATCCAAAAAGAATCAGTCAACATTGAACGGTCGTCCCGTTCAAGATGATACAATCAGCGCCTTTTAGTCCCAACTGGTCCCAACAGACGTTGAAAATAAGCAAAAAATATTGACAAGTTGAAGTGCACGAGCCGAAGCTTGCATTTGTGAAACAAACTGCAACAGAACTGAAACGAGTCTATTTATAGCACAATTTACCATAGTTTGGTTTGAAGTTAACAGACCGATACAACTTGGCATGATTACAGAAGCCTTTAGCATAATGTACAAATGCAATGTCATAGACAAATTGACATTCTATCAGACATTATGATGGAAAAGGCAAAAATGTATAGGACTGACATAAGCTATCGAAAAGCTTATGTCAATCCTGTTGAAAGTCGTTGTAGAAATACGAAACGCTTTCGAAGCGATTGTCACTTGTCTAGGCCCTCTGTGTCTTTATCGGTAACTATTGATAATTGATTAAGAGTCTTGTCCTACGACCGTTTATACTAGCCAAAAGCTCTTAACAGAACCTACCTACTTACTTCTAAAGGCTAAGGCCTTTCGTCCACCGCCATGTCAACGGGACGTCAACGAGAACGACATGACAGCGCGGAAGTAGCGATACATATACATTTACTATGACCGCGTGTCCACCGCACACCATCACCCGGGACGTCACGTTCGTTTCGAATAATCTCGTTTCTCGTTGACGTCCTTTTGACTTTGAGCGGTGGACAAACAGAGTAAAGCAGATTTTGACGCGCCGGATTGAAAAAATCCTTCTTCATCACTTTAGTATTTTGTTGTATCAAAATGCGTTGTGCTGCAGCCCGTTGCGGCTGTAATCTGCGCTTGGCTTAGTACTGAAATATTGGAGTGCGTTAAACAGATATACATAGTCAAATTAAATTACTCTGCAGATGTAATGGGTATCGTCAAGGGTTAGACCATCACGTCTGCCAAGTTTTGCTATCTTATTGAATTAGACCCTGTATACACCAAACTAAACTACTACCTAGGTACTTCTTTTGTAAATGACACTCCGCCAAAACAATCAACGTCTTTCAATCACAGACCCTCAAAAATAAAACAAAAAAACACAGTTCAGACTACGAAGGACGAAGAATGAAGGAGCAGCTATTTTTAGAACAGTTACCTACCTCCATAATGCTCGTGAAATGACATGGCACAGATCTACAGAACCCTGGCGTGGTAACAATAAACAAGCTGACAGTAATTGTAAATAACGTGGTATGGGTGATATGGACTGCAGGCCTAATGTTGAGAGATGTAATGTTTGTGGAACTGAATGTTAGCATTTTGACTTTGGAGAATTTCAAAGGGGATTTAAGATTTGTGATAGCTTTTCGATGTATGATAGACGTTGGCTTAAACTTTAGCTTCGGTGTTTTGAATGCATTTAAAATAACCTTTATTTCGGCCGGTCCATTCTGTAAAAATCTCACCGTGAAAACTTAGGTGAAGTGAGCCTGAAGTGAACTATCATCCCACCTGATGCTAGGGATTGACACTATTGACAGCTCACTTCACCTAAGTTTTCACAATGAGATTTTCAGTGAAAATATCGGCTTTAATATTTGTCATTACTCCTACCACTTGCTTAATAGATTTATATTCCTATACAAAAATAGAAGACATGTTTCGAAATACCTGTTCCTCGACCATATTTTTTCAATCTAAATTCAAGTTCACCAATCAAAAGGTCGAGATTTCATAATTAGAAGATACCGTAGCCCTTAAATTCATTAACATATTAGGTACTTAACAGGGTAATCAACAAGTTTAACGAGAAAATAAAAGTTAAATAAACAAGTTTTGAGAACACGTTTCAATGTTAGATAATGAGTAAAAAAAATATTCAGACATTGTAAGAAACTTGTGTACGTCATCGGTAGAGTGAGTTAACTTAGTTTTCGACGAAACTAGTGACTAATGCTGGTGATGAATACAAAAAGAGTTTAAAAACATTCAAAATGCATGTAGTTTAAAAGGTAAATATTATATTGGGATTTGTGAATAATAATGTAGGTTATTAACAGAACTGTTTCAGTTGAAGGAGCTAAATACAGTATGTTCAGTAACACAGGTAAACTACATAGCTACCTCACGTAGCTATGTAGAGATCAATCAGAATTGGAATCAGATGAAACAAATGTCTAATCCATTGCTTCATAAGTTCGAAAAAAAATCTGCTCAGCAACGTAAATAACGGAATGAATGTTGTTGAACTGTCAAAATGAAACAAATTAGTAATAATCGGCTACAAAAATAAGTTGCGCAATGAGATAGCTGCCAAAAGCTGGTGCATCTTCTTCTCTAAATCGTTCTTATCGGAGCTACCTACTCTCATTTAACTAGCATAATAATCAGCCTATAATGTTCCCACTGCTGGGACACAGGCCTCCTCTCTGTGAGAGGTAGCGGGCCGTAATCCACCACGCGGGACCAGTGCGGGTTGGTAGATGTCACATGTCTTCGAATTTTTGGTTCTAGGACATGCCGGTTTCCTCACGATGTTTTCCTTCACCGTTTTGAGAGCAGTGGCGATGAAATAATTTACACAAAGTAAAGCGCCTGTCAGGGTTCGAACCTACAACCTACGACTCGTAAGTCGTGGCCGTTACCACTGGGCCACCACTCCTCCACTGGGCCACCACTGCTCATAGTCATAATCGGTTACAAAAATAAGTTGCGCAATGAGATAGCTAAAGCTGGTGCATCTTCTTCTCTAAATCGGTCTTATCGGAGCTACCTACCCTCATTTAACTAAGCAATACCTAATCTAATCAAATTAATTCTTAATTATCTAAAGATACATACTTATCATAAATTAGAGTCGCTTTTCGTGTTTGTCTGTATGTCCGCGTTATTCTTCTAAACCATGCAACAGATTTTGACTTTGTTTTCACTATCGCATCGTTTAGAGAATTTATTCCGGAAGGTTTCAGTGTACGTTACTATTAATAAAAACCGTGCGAAGCAGGAGCAAGTTATGGCTAGTCAACTACAAAATGTTTAAAATTAAATTATTTGACTTGATTTGGAGAAGTGCGTAGGTAATCTTATCTTTATTTTTAAGTAGCAAATGAAACTTCCTTGTTGTTTGTTCCTTATAGGTATATTAGTATATAGGTATATAAACAAACTAATGTGGGATTATTTCAATGAAGATCTACATTAGAGGAATTATTCATTGTTAGTTTGAATCCCTAATTACAACCCCAGGAGGAAGTTAATGTTTTAATTTTATAATTCCAACCCAGTCCCTATGAATAAGTAATGGTAACTACTTCCAGCCGATCTATCGTAAAAATCTCACCGTGAAAACTGAAGGTGAAGTGACCTGTCAATAGTGTCAGTCCTTTGCATGGTGGTATGACAGCCGACTTCACCTTAGTTTTCACGATTCACGGTGAATTTTTACAGAATAAACCGACTAGCACGCAGTAATAAAAGTCAGTACTTAATCTAAACAAAACATTATTGAACGTCATAATAAAACATAAAATCCTCGACAAAGGATTGTGAAAGAAAACAGAATGAAAGGAATTCCAATTATTAAAACGCGTCTAGTTGTCACGGATCATTTCGCACTTATTGTTTTATTTTTTGCAGCGCTTTAAAGCCCTTTATAGCAACCATGGTCACGCTTCAGGGCTTAATACAGTAGAACTGATTGATGAGGGAAAGTGTTAAAATAAGTTATATTTAAACAATGAATTGTAAATAATTCAGACGGGAAAACAGAAACCAACTGTTTTTTCGAAAAAGTGGGGGTTGACAAGTACTCACTAAGAAGAGGACTTTAGATAAACTGATATAGCAAACATCTAAACAATCATACGTACCAATATACCAATCTCAATATTGTATAGGAATCCAGTAATGTTGCGCCTGCGACACTTCTTCCAAGCTAAAGCACAAGTAGTGAAGGGTTTTAGGGGACTGTCTTATGTACAGTTACGGACTTTAATTGATCAGCCACCTGGCACTGTTCGTATTTCAGCCGTGTAATGCAATTCGGTTTATTCGGGTTATTCGGTTCCCGACACGGAAAGTCATAATGTCTTCGTATTAGTAGAAGAAAATTATATTTAATAACTTTACCGGTTGGCTAACCTGAGAGCCAGAACTACAAACTTGACAGCAGAGTGACTACCCAAAGTCAACCAATTGCAGGTCTAGCTACAGTAACCTAGCAACGATTGTTTAAGCGTTAGCAAGGGATAGTAACGTTAGCGTACGGAGAAATAATAATAGTCATTTCGACAACTTCGAAATTAACGTCTCTGACATCGACATTTCAACTGTCACTGTCTTCAGATAAGTTTTCAGAATAATCGAGTTAATGAGCTCTGATTCAAAGGAGATTCGTATCAAATAGATTGGATTAACTTAATGCAACATTTTATTTATTTTTATAATTGAGAACCTATTAGTCAACCTCTATGGATAAGACTTTTTCCGATTATAAGTAATTCATTTGTCATCTTGTTTACGAGCGTGCGGTTTGAGTTCGTGTTTTATCGTGTAATCTCGTGAATGTATGAAACTGTAAAATTGAAAAGTTTGAAGGTGGCTCATCAATTAAAGTCCGTGACTGTACCTTATTTGAACGTTCAAAAAGATCTGATTCTCAGCCTAATTTAAATACTTAAATTACTTTTGATGTTGACAAAATAACACGCGGAATATATCCTATTTTTATTCAAGTGCATACTAGGTCCTACCTGCAATCAAAGTACCTAAATATGTACAAACAAGCACAACCATCATGAACAAACTACTATTTCTTGAATTCATTCCACAATATCGATAATTGCATTAGCAACTTTTCCAACAAACATAAGAATGCGTTTGTCTGTCAAGTAAACATCTTGTTATAGAATACTACAGTAGGTACAACGAAGTTCAACGTAAATATTTATAGAAATGATTCATACAGACTCTTTCACAAGTTTATGTTCTGACAAATACTTTCAAGTTCAACTCTATCAGCGGTTTTAAAATAAGATAAGTTATGTTATGAGACCCATCTGTTTTATTTTATGCTAATTTAGTGCTTTTTTGTTACAGAAACATTGTCAAGCTACACGCAGATAATAAAGCTATGGGTACTATATGCTTTCTTCATCATTAGTTGAATCCAAGGGTCAATATAGAAGCAGTAGGTATATTAGGTTATTTTATTACTAACTAAACTTTTAAAGCTACAGCTATATTACACCCAGCACCCTAATTACGTAAAACACGATCAATCACAATCCGTTTCATTTTGACAGTTCAACAACATTCATTGCATTATTTACGTTGTTAGGCAGATACTTTTTTCGAAAATAATGAAGCAATGGATCAAAATGTTTCAGATTATGATTGATCGTGTTACACCACACGTTCCAGTCTTTCTCAAAGATCTCTATCCGTCATGCACTTAATATAGACTTTACGTACAAAACGTGCCAGTAAGTACCTAGGTAGGTACAAAGAATCATCGAATCCAAACAAGCTATTGTACCCGCCACGTGTTTCGTACTGCACAACATGCGTACCGTACACGTTGTCATGTGTTTATATGCCACTTTATATGACGAAGTCAGAAGAAACTGACTGTATGACGAAGCCATCCTCATCTTCAAGGTGGCTTAGTGAGTTATCCTCCCGTAGAGGTAGTTGAGGACTAAATCTACCTACGTTTCCGTGGCCAGATTCCAATACTGATTGATGGTGTATTATGAAAATAGGGTGTTGGTTGATGAACTTACTTGTAATGAAGCTACAGATATGTTTTAATGTGTTCCTATTTACCTCAGACCAAATAAAAAACCAAGACGGAGCGCTGCGATGCAATACAGTGAAGCATGCCAAAACTACACCACCGCTCTGTGCATACACGCTCAAACGCACACATTTACAATCGAACTACACCAAAATATGTGCACACATGGTTTCAAAACCGGCCTCACGTCACTGTTGACAGCGCCGTCTTGTTTTTTTTTTGGTCTGAGCTATTTATACAAAATTAGATATGTATAAGAATTATTTACCTACCTTCGAGGTTTCATTTCTGCTCCCCGTGTGTTGCCAGGATGCCTTGAAGCCGAAGGTTGATGATTGCTATGAGATATGCCAATTCATAATTTTGGATACTAAGGTACTTACTTATGAATTAGCAGCTGTGATTTAACTAATAGATGCCAGATAGTTATGAAAAGGTACCAGGTACCTAGGTACAAGTAAAGCCTACATGATTCAATAAACTGACTAAGTAATGGATTCTGCTTTACCTAAATGACTAGGTATTCAATTTTACTATTACTTAATAACGCTTTTACCTCCAGTATGTCTAGCGGTTCAGGCAAAACTACTACTTAGATGCTGTAGAGATGATTCCTATATAATATAGTTTTCTAGGTTATGACCAAGCAAATTAATCAATCTAGCCGTTGGGATTACTTATCTATGGCCGTATATGATGACAAACATCAGCCGCGGGATAATTGCGTAAGCAATGGCTTTCATTTTGACAGTTCAACAACATTCATTGCGTTATCGTTGTTGACCATCAATGAAGTTAGTTTTTGAAGTGAGCTGTCATTCCACCGTGCGAGATATTGACACTATTGACAGTTTACTTCACATCAAGTTTTCATGGTGAGATTTTTACAGAATAGATCGGTAAATACCTAACTGATGCACTCTATTTTTCACACCCAGCTTTTAAGTATAAGATTTATTTTTATTACCACTAAGCTACTCTACCATAAGCCTAACAACTAAAGTTTATAGCAGTCGTGAGGTTGAAAGTTCAAATTCCTATACTTGAACTATAGTGAACTCTTAGCACAATCAACTTGCTTCGAGGTGAAGAATAGGAAAACATATTAGTAGTAGATAAGTTATTTCATACAATGTTTCACAGACTACAATAAAACCATGTTAAAAAAAATAAGACACGTAAGTAAGTATTTCAAATAAGTTTATTTTTATTCTTCAGAAAATTGGATATCCTTTACTTTAGTTATAGTTGGTAGGTACATCTATTTGAATTATAATTATTTCTAAGGTAAATACTTACAATTAAATATTGTTTATACCTACAAACTAATATAAACAAATCATAATTATGCTTATTCACCAACAAAGGAGGCAAATTCGATCGCCATTTCCTTATTTTAAAGTAAAGCAAATATATATATTATTTGAGGTTATTTTTAAATAAACACGTGGTGACGTCTTACTTGTTGGTTGACTAAGTGAATTGCTAGGGTTGCTACCTGATGTAGAACGAGTTTGGTTGTTTAGGTTCTTAGAACTTGGATTAGTCAATTATTACTAAAACTGTTACACATGAGTGTAAGCAGTTATTCATCCTATCTTTCTGCCTTTACTTAGTTCGGTTTCAATTCGGCAGTAGCAGCCCTGACTTCGTCTAAAGAAATCTGTTGTGAAATGAGTCAGCCTTCACCAATTAATTTCATGCCCTTTTCGTCACTTCTGAGTAATACAAACGCAAACAATTATAATGAAAGGGTATTAGGATAAGACCCGTATTTATGAAGCGGATTTTAGTTTGAATGTTTAATGCTTGGAATTCCTGTTAAAGCGCTTGAAGCGGGAACTCGGGAAATAATTACCGCCATATTGCACGTCGGGATTTTGAATCGGAGTTCGGATGCGTTCGTGGTTACACTATTTAGAATCAAGCGTTCCGCTTAAAACGATTGAAGTTTTGACTTTGATTGCAAATGCTTCACAGACGTGTTCAACCCACTTGTTTTTAATTAAATATGCGAATTCTAATGCAAAAATCGAGTACTTAAGTACTTGTCGAAAATGGGTAAGTAGCTATCTAAATTCTAGTGTTGCAGCTGTTCAACTCCCTAAAGTACCTACTAAATGAGGAGTGCCTACCTTTAACAGATGATAATCTCGACTATTACAAGGCTCAAGAAACCCTAGCCACGCATATGCCCGAGACAAAATGCACAGTTAATATATCGTACCAAAACGCATACCGGTTTCGGAACTCCGCACCCCGCCTGACTGGAACTGTCCTTATTTGGCAACGCAATTGGGCCCACAGCCCTTTCGGACTTTCGCTTTTCAAATTCAAAAACGTCGCAGTCGGAGCCCATCTTCGTACTTTCAAAAAACATGATCAGACATACCATACGGATACTGTACGGGGCCAAACAATGGTCCTAATACGTATACGAGCACACACTCCACAATATACGCCCTCCTATTGGTTAGAAAGTCGGACAGACAACAACACACGGCCAATGTGGTTTTATTGCAAGAACTCGCTCTGCTCTAGTGCTTTTGTGGTGTACTAATGTAGGTACGCACATGTCACAGTTTTATATTGAAACTGATGCTGTACGATACGTTTTTCGAATCGAGAGAGAAATAAAAAGACGGTCGGTATACATAGGTAGTAGGTACCTACTCTTTGTTAGTGATTTGTTTGTAGTTTAAATTACCCTTTGTTTGATAGTCAGCAGATTAATATTTATTAGAAATGGTTTGTGATGGGTATTTTACTGTTAGCCGCTGAAGTATCAAGTTGGCAGCCGTTTAATTAAGATTGTACTGGATGATAAATAAGCGGACTTAAATTACAGGTGTGTTCTTCTTATCGCTATTTGTAACTCGCAACTAACTCATTACATGATAGCAAACATGACTTCGAATACGTATGTAAGTACACAGACAGAAATTAGCAATAAATTAACAAATTACTATAGACAATAAGGTATCCTTAACCTAACCTAAAACAATAAGTACTTAAAGCAACAGGAACTTCGACATTCAAAGTCAAGTGCTCATAAAACGGCGATCGGGCGACTCTAATATTAGTTGCTCTCCAGCCTCACTGAAAGATGGACCATAAAACCGCGGCGCAAACCAGTTCTTTGTTACCTCCGTAGTTAGTACGTAACCGCGTACCAAGAGATCGGATCTAAAACGAGTTTACAGTACATGTTTTCTCCGCTACGAGGGAAGATCGTTTGCGCGGCAATATACGGAACGATACACTTGTTTCAATTGAGAAAAGTCGCTATCACGAATTGTCACGATCTCTCAGTACGAGTACCGACACAGCGCGAACGTCCTTGACGCACAGAAACGACTGTTTTAGAACGAGGACGCGTATATAACATGCTTGGCTGTATGCGAGTTTTATCTATGTTTCTGAACGGAAACAGATCTGGATTGCATCTCCGTTGTAAATGTAATTGCAGGAAATAATACAGTTTCTCATCTCTGTAGATGCTCTGAGGGAAACTAGAAATTATCTAGATGTAGCGGTAGTTTATAATAAATTCATGAATTGAGTTCCGTTTTGAAATGAAAATGCGGTGTTTTTATCCTAGAGCATGCGGAAGAGTGAATGTTATGAAACATAGTATTCCACGGAATTTAATTTTACTGCTGAATAAAAGTTGCACTTTCCTTTGTGTGTTATTTATTTGCCAAGTTTTTTGATGTGTGACATCTTTCCTCTCGCTATCCTGCAATCTAAAGGGACGGAAGTGCGTAACAGGAAGCCGGGAAAGTGCGCGCTATTTGATTTGACCAACGAGCGCTCGCGGTGCTAAAATTGGCCATCAGATGATAGGTACCAAGGTACCAACCCATTTTCCGAGACGTTGTAAACAGGATTATGATGATGAATACACTTTTAATTAATAATATAATTAAAATTTTAAAATAAGGGCCACTCATGACCCAGTCATCATTAATGTATTATCCTTTTTTTCCTTGTACGCTAAGCAGAAATGATAAGTTGATAACAGTATAAAACATAACCATTATTACTATGCCCGAGGGGCTATGTACTGTCCCACTATTACGACGTTATCAGGACGTGATAAGAATGCTGAAGGCAGACGGCGAGGAAAAGAGCACAATAAAATTAATTTAAAAATAAAAACCGGCCAAGTGCGAGTCGGACTCGCGCATGAAGGGTTCCGTACCATTTATCTATAAAAACGGCAAAAATATCACGTTTGTTGTATGGGAGCCCCCTTAAATATTTATTTTATTCTGTTTTTTAGTATTTGTTATTATACCGGTAACAGAAATACATCATCTGTGAAAATTTCATTTTCCAACTATGACGGTTCATGAGATAACCTGGTGACAGACGGACATACACAGATGAGTATATTTAAAAAAATTAAATGCTCATGAATTTCCAGTGGTACCAGGTGCAGTTGTAGAACTCGATGTTTCGTTTGGTTCGATATCCGGTCGAAAAGTGCTGAAAATGGTTTGTCGGACTCTTAGGGAGGACTTTCAACAAAAATGACACCATTACTTAGTTTAAAAATTTGTGTTGCAGCCATTAGCTCACGCTCACCTCCGAGAGGGGACACGTCGGCGTTCCAACATTTATTATTATCACTGGCGGACTAAGGGGGGGCGGCAGATGCGGTCCGCCCAGGGCCCCGGGTCCAAGGGGCCCCCCAGACTCGAGAAATACTTTTTAATCAAATCCCAAACAAGACCAAAATAATTATGTTCAGTAAGTAACCTAGTACGTCATCATCTGCCTAGCCTTTTTCTCAACTATGTTGCAGCTGCATACCATTGTTTTACATGGAGCGACTGCCTATCTGACCTCTTGGTAAGACTGGTTGTCAGACTTTCGGGCTTCTGACGACTCGTAATGACTGTCAGATCTACAAATGACAGCCGGGACAAACGGCTTTTCGTGCTTTCCGATCAACGTACGTAGGGCTCTTGGTATGTAAAGATGGCCACCCATCCACGGACCAACCGCGGCAAGATATTACATAGCCACGAGCCCCTCCCCCCTTTGCTATTATAACCTACCTAATGGATAAATAAACCAGTATAAAAACTGGCGCCATGGAGTGACCGGAAGATGATTCAGACATAAAAATATAGTTATACTATCGTACTTTACTGTCCGTTCATATGCAGGATGCATGAATCATGCATGATGGAAAAATAATACATCTAAAATTAGATTCGACGTCTTGTTAGTCTGCCTCGATTGTTGTGTATCAGCTGGCTTGATTGTAGATGGTTTCAGTAAGAATTTGTACACGTTACACGTGTAACTGTAGGTACAATGGAGTCCTAAGCAGTGTTAAGTTGTGTAAGCATGTTTAGGTAACTTCACAATCATGGAGATAGGCAAATACATTGAGAAGGGTACTAAAAATGTCTTAGAGGCTTACGCTGCTGAATAAGATAGGTTTAAGGCTGGAATCACACATTCTGAATTCCTCTCTGAATTCAGAGTTCTCACACATATCTTAAAAAATCAGATAAATCAATAGCTGGTGTTTCTCGGCATTCTTACAGATCGATCTGAAAAAATCAGAATGTGCGTGGAGCATAATTCAGTTGTATGTAATACTGGGCTTTCTTAATTAATAATATGAATTCCGACTCTGAATTCAGAATGTGTGAGTTCAGCCTTATCGAATAATATATTAGTGACTAGCTTATTATGTATATTGTGTGCCTTTTAGTCTGTGCTGAATAAATGTATTTTCTTTCTTTCTTTCTTTCTTTCTAGCTGCTGCCCGTGTTTTCAACCGCGTGGAGTCGTGGACCTTATTCTTTTTCTGAAATAAAATTAATCTTAGTTCCTCCTTATACCATCAGCTATCTGCCAGTGAAAGTCCCGCAAAATCAGTCCAACCAATTCGGTGCTTAGCCGGAAACTTTGTTTTTTTTTTTACTTGCCTTCTCTATCTTGGGATAGAGTAACTTTCTCTACGTAACCTTCTCTACCTTGGGCAAAGGCCTCGGGGCTCCCAAAGGGTGGATTCTTGGACAAACCCAAATTAATAGTAGTACTGTCGTAAAAGTTGTTAGACAGGTTTAAATACGTAGGTAGGTACTATTACAAGTTAGCTACTGTATTTTGTTTCCATGGTCCCAATGCTACCTAGGTACGCTTTCATTCATTAAAAATAGATAACCATGTAATTTTTTTTTTCATAAATACGCCAGAATTTTGTGACCCAGTGTAATAAGTAATTCAATAGAATAAACACCTTTTTATTTTATTCTAACAATCTAAATTTTATTGAACCCAATGATGCGTATCACCAGAATCGCGAAACAAGCTAAAAGTTGGTTGCGTTTCGATTATGTCATGAACTCAAGACAAATCAGTTTGTTTTTTTTTACCAAGTCATCTGATACGTATTTATAACCGTGGCTCGGATAGCACGTTAAGCCTTTGGTCCCAGCTGTCATTCGTAGATATTTGACAGTCGTTATGGCTAGTCAGAAGCTCATTCATCTGACAACCAGTCTTACCACGGAGTATCGTGTTGTGGAGGTCAGATAGGCACTTGCTCCATGTAAAATACTGGTATTCAGCTGCATCCTGTTAGACTGGAAGCTGAACCTAACATAGTTGGGAAAAAGCTAGGGAAATTGATTTATCTAATATTTGTAACTATACTCCATTTGAAATAAGATTAGACATTTAAACAAACCTTTTTACAGTCCGTTCAACCGATTTTGACTTCTATACCGTAGGCATAAGGATGGCATTAAAAGGAAAAAAGGTCACACAATACCAACTGTCTACTGCAGCTGCCATTTATCATGCCAACAACGCAATAGAAGTCAAAATTGGTTGAGCGGACTGTAAAAAAGGTTTATTTAAATGTCTAATCTTATTTCAAATGGAGTATAGGTACTGAACATTTAAAGGACGCTGTGAATTTTATTAAGTACAAACAAGGAAACGATGTCAGTCATCGTAAGATCATTGTTATTTTGGCGTCATGGCGTGTGACTGAACCAATGTCATACCGGTTATATTTTTATGATGGTCAGTCAGAGCAATTTCAAACAATTTTGTTGTTATTATCAATTGTAGGTATTTCAAAATCGCGTGAGTTCAATTGTGAAAATAACATAACTGTGTTCAGTAAACGAGGAAAATGAAAATTTTGGAATAGTATTACTTATCAAGATGATATTTTGTACAATTTAAACATTTGATTTGTTGACTTACACCACTGCAACTAAAAGCATGTAAGCTATGATTAAGGAAAGAAATAGCAATTGCTAACATATAACCAATGTTTTTTTACACGTTTGAATCAGTATTGCGTGTTAACATCTAGTATAACATAGTTCTTAATTACTGGAGCAGTATGTTAACCATTGCGCTACAGCCATAATACATACAGGTTTGTAGATGCGTGTAAATAGTAACACAAGTTCTCGTGCATACATCTGGCGTTGTGGCCTCAATCTCAATGGACGCCATTTTTGCCATGTTATGGTGGCCTTACACCATGCTGCCTATCGTCCAATCGGCATGACGCTGCCGATTGGATCAAGTCGAACTGACCGTGTGTTGGCGTGAATTTTCATAACAGTTATACTTGACGGAACAATCGAAATTCAATTAATTTGGCTTGATCAAGCCGATTGGAGCGTGTGTGGCGGCGGTCGTCAGTTCAGTTAAGATTTTTGGTTTCTTTATTACACGAAAATGCCCAAGACGGCTAAAGCATCGTTCTATCTGCCTAACGTCCATGGCGTCACCAGTGACGGATCACTGGTGACGCCATAGACGTTAGGCAGCGTGGTGTATGGCTACCAGTAGGTACGTTTTCTCAAATCTTTGTCGCACGCACCGACCAACTGATTTATACAGGAAGGTCTCAATTTGAAACGCGAACCGCCACAATCGAAGGATGTACCAAAAGGAATTTATAACTCCGAGAATGATACTACGCAATCCACCAATAATGATTGTAGGTGGGCAGTGGACACCGTCTGAATATCATTTGTTTGTGTTAAGTCTTTCAATGTTAATTTTGTCTCCGGAGGTCTGGTGTGAACAGAATTTGAATGGGCCGAACGATGTGTCAGGACAAGTTTGGAGGTTTGAATTAATTAGGATCGGAATCTTTCAGAAGTTAGTAAGTACTGCCAGACGTTATTAATAAATTAAAATGGATAGTCATCTGTTTATCGTTTTCTGTCTGAATAACCAAGAAGCGAAAGTGCTCTAAACAGATCAACTTATTTGCTACTAAACCATCAATCTAAAAAGTGTATCAAGCGACGATCTAAATCGGTTCACCGCTTCGTGAAAAACGATCCAGCACCGTACTTTCACGTGCTTTCACCACGTGTAAAATCTCGGAAACTTGAAATGTCGATCGTGAGCGCGCTGACTCGACAACAACATGCAAATTCGCCACTCGAAATGCAACGTGACATGACGTGGGGGGAGGTGGCATTCCTAGCGCGGGGGCTGCGCGCGGGCGGCGACGGTCATCGACCGTCCTCAGGCGGCCGCGCATAAACTACGCCGCCGCATAAGGTCAATACAGCGCGCGCCATCCACGACCGGTCTCGGACCACTCGCAACCAGAACGTTTCGAAACACTATTGTTCATTCGAAATCAATTACTTAGCTGACGTAGTCGCCATAATATAAGAAACTTAATTTGTACTATTGAGTAACATATTACATATGCGTATTATACAGAAATGATTGGTCGGTAATCCGTTTAGTTGACGCTAGTCGTGTCCGGCGGACGGTAGCCCACTTTTACAATGCGATTAAAAGCTTGCAGTCGCGTGAATGAAACTATCTTATATCTATTGGCAATTTAACGAATTACGAAGTTTTTCTGTAGATGCTGTGTGTTGCGTCACTCTGCAAACAACATGTGCCCCTGACGTGTCACCTGACCCAATGAATCATACATAAGTTTTGTACACTACAGACATCAGTCACGGTGTTCTTAAGGCGCTGACAAGAGGCAAATGTTAAAAATAAGTTTGTCATTTATATAGTTTGTCGTAGCGGTTAAAAATATAATAATAATTATGTTAATCTTGAACACATTTCTCAGAACTTGATTGTAACTAAAACACGTCTTGAAAAAAAATCTCGATAAAAAATTAACAGTACTTAACTAACCTTTTACTTTGAGTTGCAATCCAAAGTCATAAAATCAATCTGCCTTGCCTTTTCCCAACTATGTTGGGGTCGGCTTCCAGTCTAACCGGATGCAGCTGAATACCAGTATTGCATCCAGCAAGCAGCAGTTGCAATCCAAAGTATCTGTATTAAATATCAACGTACGTTGGTATTTTAATTAATAACAAGAACGTCTTATTTGAATGCAGAACTTCGTTGTTTTTTATTTATTTTCGACTAGATGAACTAACAAAAAAAAACAACTTCGTACCACGTGAATAAAGTATCGATTTTTTGTCTGTTCCTTTGGGTTTTCCTAATTTTCTTTTTCCTAAACCAGCCAGGTTTGGTAATGCCCGGCGATTGATTTCTATACCTATATGTGTATAGACAATTGCTCCATATTTTGCAATAAATTATAAGCGTTGTGTCATCGCGCTTCTCTTTCTTTTCTATGCAGTCCGACAGTGACTGCGGTTTAGCTCTTGTCAGCGTCTTAAACCATGTGCGAGAATAATAATATGATTTACTTTATGTTATCAGCGTTTGTTCAACCAATTTTAAGTGGTCATAGAATCAATCTTGAATATTTCGTAAATGATAAATCTAAAGATAAGTTAGAATGGTTTAAAAGTAAAACTGTTGTGCCATAAAGTTTAAAGTTGGGCATAAGTAGTGGTTTTATAAGGATTTAATTTATTGATCAAGAATATGATGCCAGGCCAGACGTTATAATATTAATGAATCCAGTATGCGAGATAGCAAGTTAAATAGTATAGACAGCTAAGTAACGTTTGGTTGATGCATACCAATGATGACTTCTTGGCAGCCATTTTGACGTCGATTTTTTCAAATTGTGAACGACAAAATTTTAACCAGTATCAAATTAAAAGTACTTATATCAAGTTTTGTACTTACCTTTGTCGCAGGAATCTTTCTTGAAATAATTGTACCTAACACAAGTTTACATAAAGCGTCGGTTAGGGTTCTGTGCTGATATCCGGTTGCTTTACATAGTTATATACAATGCATTCACGTCCGCGGAGTTACCGCCGATTTAATAAGTTCCTTGAAAGTACAGTCGTAATGCAAGTGGAATTACTAATGCGTAGCAAAATTTAATTCCGTGCTATATTACCCATTGAGCAACATTCGGGTAATTATCTCCATATTCATATAGGTTCGGTAATTTGCAGAGCTCATTATGTATTATGAGAGGCGCGCCATGTGACAAAACTCTTGTGCATACCTCTTTCCAACAATGCGAACCATAAAGAACAATGGTAAAAGTTTTTAAGCTTCTATACGCTTTTTACTTATCTTAAACGCAATCTGAACATTGCCACACAGATGCTAATTACACTATTCAAAACTAAACGTAGTTACTTCCACTAAGAGGCGTATGGAACCGAACATTAGGCGGTCGGGTATGTGTGATACTTGGCGCGCCTTCTCCGAACAACAAAACTGACTTACTTTCATATCCAGCCGTCCAGGACCACATGGAGACCATCGCCAGCAGCCAGTGATACATGAGTCCTTCGATCTTCCAATAGAGGGGGGCGAACAAGGGTCTGACGAGGCGCAGCACCATCATCCACACCACGTAAGCGGGGATGCAGTAAAGGTTGTTGACGACCGCGAATGTCGTTCTTGCCACGATCCGCACGTACCGGCTGAAACAGCAGGGCCGCGTAGGTTCATCCATGACCGTCTCGCCGCGCGGCGCGCGAACAACCCTCGTGGGCCGGCGACGTGCCTCAACGCAACGACATACACATGATTGGTGATATGAGATGTGACGTGCTGGACACCACAGTTGAGTGACGCGACCGACAAGGGTTCCGCGAGCTAGCGAGACGAGGCGGCATGGCCGTACCGCGCTCACCCTGCCGACAGCTGCCGAGACGCGGGGGCTTTCGTCGTGCGCGACAATGGCGCTGCTCACTACCGCCGACAAATCAAACAAAATGTTTATATTCGACGATATTTATTTATTGGAATCGTTCAGGGCATCACTGTCGGATATTTCGTTAAGTAGTGAGTACAAATTTTAAAATCGCCCGTCGGCGAGCGACGGCCTCGCTCGCCGGCGAGCTCACATGCGATTTCGTTTGCGACACACATTTTACACCGATCGACGTAACAATAACTCGTACGACGCGAGCACACATAGACAGACATACACAATTTTTATTACGATGCTTACTGTGGCACGACCGCGGCCGGCCGAGCTCGTCGTGTAAAATTAATACAAATTTCATTATATAAAATTAAAAAACGACATCGGACCGCAGAAATGATACAAAAATTACAATATTAATGACTGTACACTATCTAATATATACAATATTTGCCAGCATAGATATGTGCGGGGGCTTTATATACAGGGCGGTGGGGTTGGTGTCACGGGCCTCCCACACGGGCGTTCACACGTTATAGTCGTGCGACATCAGCCCGTGCACCTGCTCGAGGCGGTACGCGAGCCGCTGCTTCTGCGAGAACTCGTCCTCCTCGAGGGTCACCGTCAGCTGTTCGTTGTACCTCTCTGCATATGCGTACAGCTCGTTCAGCGCACAGTTCGTGTTGAACTCTTTAGTGTGGAGACGCGACTCCTCCGCGAGCATAGCATTCATATCCTGATCGGATATCGCTGGCATTAACTTAATATCCGCATAGTAACGCTCCACCCACTCCTTGTATACCGGTATGTCTTTCGCGTAAAGAAGCTTGGACGACGGCGAGTCTTTACCGAGGATGTGGTCGGATGTGGAGCATGAGTCCATAAACGTTTGCGCGATAACTGATAAGCAAGAATCTACCGTGTTGGACTTGTGAACGTCAAAAACGAAGTTAGGATTCTTAATCAGATTGACCCAGAAACGTAGCGGAAGGGAATTACTCTTCCAGGTGTGCACCACCTCCGGATCGGAGATTGTGTGCTGCAACGCCTGATCGTCGAGGAAGTCGAACATGTACTTTATAGCGAGAGGAAGCGCCGAGCCGCGGTGCGCTGTGCTAAAAATAGTCTCGAATAAATCATCGACAAACTTTTGCAGAGTGCCCTTGGTGGCGAGAAGACGGGTGAGATATATTTCCGAGACCATTTTATTGCCACGCTCTCCCTCTTTGCGTGCGTCATCGTCGTGGTGGCGCACTAAATGCCAGTATTTGAAACCACCGCCATGTTCGTATTTGAGGGGGCTGGCTGGTGGACTAGCCGAACCGTATTTACCGCGGTTGAGTGTTTCATACGTGTGGGACTTGTCGTTCTTCTCCATGTTCGATAGATTGTATACGGAACTTTGTTTAGCAACGAGACTAAGGCAGGCACCGTCCGGTACGCGGTAATGATTAAGAGTATTGAGCTTGCGCCATTCGCCTTCGCATTTAGTAGTGCTATCCTCGTCGTAAAGGATCAGCCGTCCGCAGGCGCCCGTGCGCCACTCCAAGTCGAGATCATCACGACTTGGTCTCTGGGAGTACGGAGTCGCACGGTAAATTGCGTCTAAACATTTCTCTTTTACTTGACTTATCGTATCACAATCGAGAACTTTAACGTGAACGTTTTCAGTAGTAGCCTCTAAACCACTAACGAATAATGTCTGTTGAGAGATCGACACGCTAACGGATATAGGTTTGAAATCTATGGACTGCCTAATGAGCTTTTCCTCGCTCAGGGAATATCGTGCTTCAGAAGTTATCGCGTCTACAGGCCCTTTGTCGACTTGACCTTTCATCGACCTAAACAACAGGTACAATGGTTCGCCAGCGCATTCACGAAGGAATTTATACAACAGAAAAGTGAACCAAGCACTCAACATTTTTTCAGCGACGCTCTCGGTACGTCTCAATAACAACTTGGGGTGATTCTTTCCTTCCATACACTTTTCTATTAACTCCGCTAATAATGTCTTTAATACATCAGTACAATACTCCATCTTACTCTGAAGAGTAACCATAATAAGAGAAGCTACATTAACACGATCGCGCATTGAAAAATATCTATTGCTTTCTAAAGTACGAATAAATAATAGAAGGAATGTTTTGTTCATAATTAGCTGCCCAAACATTCTGAGACCTTTGTCTTTTCTAATAAGCTCTGGGCGCTCCCATTGCAGGACGGCATGGTCGTCGATGTTAGGGAACAATATTTTCATAGCATACGTACGGTAATCTAAGAAAGGTATACCGCCAGTCACATCTCCAGTCAAATCGGTCATTTCTGTTTGCAACTCTGCAAACGCTTCTTTACATTCAGCAGCTACTCTTAATTCTAGAATATCCATTTGCTCTTGCATATTTTTTAATACCCTAATATTCTCAGTTGATTTTCTCCTATACATAACTAAAAATCCGAAAAATATCAAAAGGAGTATACCGGCGCTGACGCCGATGCCTATTAAAGCTGGCTTGCCTATGGCGGCTTGGAGGCCAGCCTGCGATGAATAAGATAATTTACCAATCTTATACGTGAGGGCACGTCCGACTTTAACTTCAACTTCGGGTGTATCAATGCCGTCTGGAAGTTCATCTCGCGAAGGCGGACGGCACGTCAATTGATGCCGCGACAATGATGTCACGTTACACAAACTTTCGCCTATATGAACTTCCACATCGAGTTCTGTACAAGCTCTGTCCAGATTTTGGCCGTTTATAGTTAAGTATTCAGACTTATAATACTTTACGTCTTCGTCGAATTTCTCATAAATGGGATCTGGATAGAGAAGGAATGCTTCGCCCCTTTTGCTAGTTAGATTTTGCACACTTTGAACATCGTCCATATTGAAACCGTATTCTAATTCTAAGGGTCTATCCGGATCTAGATTGAGACCTGCACTTTCTATTCCTGGAGATTCACAAATGAGATGTGATTGAAAATCGACTCTGTTGCAAGGTGCGATGTAAGGCCGGTTATCATGATACACGTATATCTGTGGAAATTGAATTGTATGGAAATTCTGTCCGGTCACTTTGATGTTTATTCCACCGGACGGAATACCCTTGGGTTGTTTTCTTTGCGTCGTTAGTGGTGGGCCGGACTCTACGGATGCAACAATAGGATCCTCCATATATTCAAACTTTTCTCGCTCTAAAGTACGCATACCGTTGTCGAAACGCATTCGCAACGTACCCATTTTAATTTGATACGAATGGCTAGTTCTACAAACGGCCTCCTCGTGCGATACAGACAGTATAGCGCACGGCAAGTCGTCTATAAATGCTTGTATGTTACTCCCTGCGTTGAGATATTCACCCGTAATACGTAGTTTAGTACCTCCGGATTGTGGACCATATTTCGGTTGAATAGAATTGATTTTTGGATTCACAAATGCATAGTGGTGTTTAGATTCTCCGCGATAATCTGCAACGCGAACGACAACAGGACCGTCTCGAGGCACTTCTTCACCCGGTCCGTCTACGGTACAGACGATTTGCTTAGTTTTTACATAAAGTTCAATTATTGGCTGACATTTGATACCCGCAATAGTAACGCCGTTATAAATATCAGATATATTGCGACCTAAATTAATTCCTTCAATAGTGATATTAGTACCTCCGTCCCAGGGACCTAATTGGGGCCGAAACGAGTGAATCTCTGGGTTAGGGCAAGTCTGGGTACGATTCAACCATACACTGGGAACACCACACTGTTCTTGAACTTCGCATCGATCCGATCCTTGGCACCAACCACATCCAAATTTCTCTGGGAGTGCGAGACACATGCCACAGTTATCTGCCATATCATTACAACGGTAAATAAGAATATGAGTATTATCCGGATTATCTAATGGTTTCGATCCACCCCATATAACAGCGAAGGATGCGGTAATATTTGGAGCACGCGATGTGTAAGTAAATTCAACGGCTTCACAGTAAATCGTGTCAGCAAGAAGTTGAGCGTTGACATGAGTCACACGCCCCTCTATATTGAATTGACAAACGAACCTTGTCTGAACGATAAATTGACCTATTATATGAACTTTAACTTTTATAGCTTTCTTTACACCGGATGGAACTAAAATCTCGTTTGTGCCGTCTGACGTTGAATTTATAGTGGGACAGAAGCCGGGCCCTGAGCGATAACTCGGACCAATTCTACTGACACCGGTGACTAGGATATCGTTTCGGCAGTTTTCAGCAGTATCATGCGTACATCGGTGTCCGTCGACACACCAGTCACATGGGAAGGAGGAGCTGACGCATTGCGTGCACGAGCTGTACGTATTGCAGTCGAAAAATGTGAAGTTGGTAGCAACGAAATCAGGCCCTTGAGTGGTGCGCACCGACAGTTTCGCCGTAAAATGATGTTGGCCGGTGGGAATGGAGGGCAGCGTGTCGGTACGCGGAGTAGTACAATTAACGCCATAAGGCTTCCTAGTAGCATTGGTTATGAGAGTACGATCTAAGGCTGTAAATGCACATAAGAATTGTCCATTGAGAGTTGGCAAGTTTTCGATAAGTAAATCTAACGTCCTAGCAGTCGTTCGTTGTAATTGATTTGGTGTTACTTGAGTAATAGTTGTACAACGGCCGCTGCGGTACGAGATCCAATACAGTGGATCTTTAGCTGCGTCTTGACAGTCCGATCGTAAGCTGCACTTATTTTCTAAAGAACACCATCCACAATACGGGTCTTTGGCTCCGAGACATGTTAAGCATGATTTATAGACGCTACACTCTTGAACTTTCACTTTAGACACTTTACGTTCAGTCATTACATATAAATGCATAAATTGAGTATCGAAATGCAAGTCTTTGTTGACAGCAGATCCCTCGTCGACGACGATGTCTCCGTACTCAAACGCGGAGGTGGCGCTCTCGACTACGATCTTCTTGAGGTGCCCCTGAGCGGTGCCGGCAAACACAACAGTGTAGTCGCCGGTGGCCGTCGCTGCAACCGCCGTTAGCCTCTTCGAAAATATTGCCACTGGCACCGCTTCTACAGGTTGTTCGCCTCCCAGAGGCGTATTCACATCTAATCCGCAGAAATCTTCGCTAATTGATTGTAGTTTTGTTCCAATACATGCATGGGACGGCGATATGAAGTCTAAACCTCTGGAACCGTTGCCACTGAAGCAAGTCTTTATGTTTTGCATGAATTTACGTCGGATAGCTTTGAGCGAATAAACACATAGCGCAGATAGATCAGAAGGAGTGTTAGTATTGATTGATTCACTCTGGCTGAATGCAGCGAACAGCACGTCATGTTGAGCAGTTATTCCTAGTTCTCCCGCTAGAACGGATCCGGCTTTTCCGACAAAAGCTGCTTGCACCAGATTGTATCCATAGTTACCACCGCCTTCTCCGGTACATGACATTGGGATTTCAGTGTAAGAATAATAATTCTCATCATCATGACAAACTCTGACCAATTTGCTGTAGTATGTGTCGGAGCCTACACCTCTCAGCTGGGTCGTCAAAAAGTAACTGAATCCTTCCGAATTGAAACCGTAGACATAATTAATAGGGTAGCGTTCGCGAGATAGCGAATTGACAAACATCCTCGTACCAGTTGTAACCGCCGTTCTAGCTATCATAAATAGACGGTCGTCTTCAAGGGAGCGACTGCTTACAGTAGGAACTTCTGAGCGGTAGGGCGAGTTGCCTGTGAAAGTGACGCCTACATACATTACTTGCGTCATCGGAGGATTCGGCGGTCCTGGCGCGATGAACGCCACCGTGGAAGCTGTCGCATTGTTCGCCACCACTGGCTCACGCACTTCGCGCACATCGTGAGAAATATTGTTCAAGTTTCGTACAGAACACAACCCTTGCAGAACCGAACCACATGTTATCAGGCGGCTGGTCGCGTAGTCAATCACTAGAGCTTTATTCACATTGTCCGTGGGTTTTTTCACATAATTAGAAGGGCAGTCGAAGGTGCAGAGGGCGGAGTCGTTAACGGGGCCCGTGATGATCGACTGTGCGACTTCCAGGTCGGGGGAGAGTTGGTAGATTCGGTTGACAGCGCCGACGTACACCCGGCCGGTATTGCGGTCGACGGCCAGATGATTGAAGAACGAATAGGGCGCCGTCACGGGGTCGCTGAAGGTGAGGACCACGTCTTGCGAGGCGCGCGCGGCGGCGCACGCGGCCCCCAGGGCCAGCAGCACGCGCCACATGGCGCGGGCGCATGTGGCCGGCACTCTACCGCGCGCGCCGCCGCCCACTCGTCGCACTGCTGCCGCCCGCCCGCCCCATACATCTGCAACGCGAGACACCCACTCAGGCGCACTGTCCGCGCCCGTGCGCTGAACCAGCCGCTGTCGCCGCTTCGTTCCCATCGCACCGCACCGCTCCACCGCCTGCTACTCGCCTATGTACTACTATACAATGGTCCAGTGAAGCCTGTTAACGATTCAACGATGAGGACCTATCGCGTATTTTTTTTACAATTTTATTTAACCGCGGTGCGCACGAGTACACGTATTGGCTCGGAGAGGTCCAGTGCGGTCGGAGCGAATTCGCGAGCTGTTGCGGGGACACGTGGTCACCCTCATCCCAGATAAACGATATCGGTACCAACCTATTTTTACTGCACAAAATACATATTGTTTTTGGTTACGGGTCACGAAATGTCTTGTCAATAATGAAGTAATGACTTTTGATTACACAATGTCTTTTTTTTTCATCTGCACAAATACATATTGTGCAGGTAAACATTTCCAGAATATTATCTAGTTAACATGCTAAATAAATTCAGCGAGCATATATGCTGCGGATACCTAAGCCCTCTGTTGAGTTAAATCACTCGAGCTTAACTAAATCATAAGCTGCTGACTAATCAATGAACCGGTTAAAAATAGGTTAGTACCAGGATAGCGCGGGCGACCCCGACGCGGTCAGTGCACTGATATAAGTCACACGCCGACGAAAGCCTCAGCATCATCATAAAGGGGAATAACTAAAATAATAATTTGGCATGCTGTTCGCAACGAGGGAGTGAACGTGGTAGCGTAACGATAAAATAATGAAAAAGAAAAAATCGGAGAAACGAAAAACATCGAGAATTCGAAACACCGAGTAATGTATACTCACAGAAAGGCCATTGTGGTGTACGATGCGGGCTTCAAACGTGTATTTTTTTCTATATTGAGATCATAAGCATGTGAGGCGCACTCTCATAGTGCGGTAACAGCGCTGCGAGCTCGTGGGCGAGACCTGAAACAACAAACGCCATGTTAAAGCCCCTTAGGGCTCAGTTTGAGCGACGATTTACGTTCCATTATTTGAACCCTAAAACGTTAAAGTTAAAGCTCATTAGCCATATTTCACAAGTTTAATTCAAAGAATATTGGTTGTCTTTAACTTTTTAAAGCCAATTAGATGGGCATGAGACATTAATGATGTGTCAAATAAAATTACATAACGTGATGGATGCGTTAGCTTGCATTTTGTACCTACTGCAAATGAGTTACTGTACTGCTTCTGGATTATTTAAAGACTTTATTATCTAATGATGTTTTAATTATGTGTGATCTTTAACAATAGATATAGGACAAAACTCGCTAATAGACAGTCACTGCAAGTAAACATGATGATGACCTCCTTTTTTTTAAGTCGGATTAAAATGATTCGAAACCTAGATCGGCGAATCTGTTGACCTTAGACTTAGATTTTTTTCGCTTATTTGTTCAGCATAATGCAGAAACTTAGAAAAAGAGGACAAACAAATTAAGGAAAGTATCGTAAACGATCATTTTTTGGCATACTGAATTAGTGAGCATTGCGTTTGCGACCTATAAAAACGGGTCAATGTTAATCTCGCAGCAAAATATGTTCGTGAAGCAAGATTGCAAAGTGTTCTTCAAAAAATGCCGAATACAATACAGTCGTGTTTTTAAGATTCAGTCATCCTTGCGACCAAGTGGGTTTCGGTGTCGTCGACCCATCTCGAATGACCCACTCCACTTGTAATTCTTGGCCACCATACAGGGCGGCATTAACTTGTAACCTATTTCTTCACAACGCGTTTGTTGTTGCTTATGATCTGAGTAGGCACTTGTAGATCATTTTTGTTTGTCTCTCAAGTCATTTTGGAGGAATATTTCTTACTAACCTATATAGTATTATTTATCAAGCTAAACTGATTTCAGATTTTGTAGAAATTTAACTATTTGGGCCTTTTTGCGCAGTACTTACACCTAGAAGACTTTTTACGAAATATTTCCTTCCTAATCTTATAACGTTGCGTTATTATCTAATCTTTATCTATTGAACTAATACGAAAAAACACAATGTAGATGGTATTGAAGTTATGTCGGAAAAAATAAAAATTTTGGTTGTACTTCAACTGATCTTGTTTATTTTTTTAATGAAAATTTTTATTTTTCAATTTACCTTTTCATAGATGTTTCGGGTTCGTCTATTTTCGAAGTCATTATAGATTTAACACGGTGAAGTTGCGAGTCATTGGACCCTAATTAAAGACGCGAATAAATACCGTAAAACGTTTAAAAAATTACTGGGTGTCGAAAGTTTTATATTATTAACATTATTAGGGCGAACTACATATATGGGCTGTCAGTGTCATTATTTTCTGTGGAATATTGACACGTTGATCTCTTGATCGCGTTTTAGATGTGCTGATCGCGTTCAATTTCCAGGTTCCGTGTAACAAAAGCTCAAAACCTGACTCTATAGAACCTAATTGAAATCGATAAAATTATGAGCGCGACTGCTTACTACCTCGATGCATTCAAAAGTAAGATAAAAAGTAGGTACCTATATCTCGAAAAATCATTTCTCGAACGACCATCATCGATTTTTCAGAATAGTTTTCAAGGACAAAACTAGTTAAAATATAATCATGAATACAGGAAAACTAGATATTTTCTACACTATATAAAAATAATCGGATAATGTTCTCGTTAAGGTTATACATATTTTCAGTAAAGAAGTTAGAATTACCGTCATGAATTTAGAATACACATTGTCTATGACACAAAGTTTCTCTTCTAAAAATTCGATTTGATGGTCGTTCGAGAAATTATGTTTCGAGATTTTAAAGCATCCAAGCAGGAAACTGTCGCGCTCATAATTTATCGATTTCAAGTAAATAGGTACCATCGAGCTAACATTTTCGAGTATTTCTTATTCGATCACACGTCATTCGATTTTAAGGGAATCACCTGTACTTACCTGATTCAAAATGTATTATTTTATCATTATTACTGCTCTAAAAAATGGTGAAGGAAAACATCGTGACGAAACTATCATGTCCCAGTACCAAAAAAAAAATCGAAGACATGACATCGACCAACCCCCACTGGGCGTGGTAGATTATGGCCGCTGTCTCTTTCACTGAAACCAGATGCCCTAGACGAAGTGACATTCTATCAGCGATAACGATGATGGAAAAGGCAAAAATGTGAAAAAGCTATCGAAAAGCTTATGTCAATCCTGTTGAAATTCGTTGTAGAAATACGAAACGCTTTCGAAGCGATTATCACTTGTCTAGAGCCTCAGGTCTGTGTACCAGAAGTGGGAACATTATAGCCTGATTATGCTTTGCTTATTAAGATCTTCGATTGCTGTTACCTACCCTACCAACCGTTATTGAGTATGTAACTATCATTTTCGTATCTTTATTATGTTGTCTAAGGCCCGTATTACAGAACCTCACTCAAGACTCAAGCATTACTTAAAACTAGTTTCAACCAATCAAAAGGCTTTAAACGAGTTTTATGTAATGCTTGAGTTTCGAGTGAGGTTCTGTAATACGGGCCTTAGACTAACGACCTTTTTAATTTAATTGAAGCTAACGTTCTACAAAGAAAAAGTAGGTATTATCAGAAGGTACGACTGATGATAAAGAGTAGCCGGTAAGGAGCCAGGTAAACGGCGATTGCGAAAGAAATGGTAATGTGTCTCTTAGGAGTATCTGGTGTACCCACTGGCTTACCTACTAAGAGCCTATTTCACCAATGAAACTAAACGCGATCAACACATTTATACCGCGTTCAAGATCTGCCACTGTCATAATCTGTCTGTAAGACGAATTTTCGGTCGTCCCGCGGCGAGATGGGTGGACGACATTGTTACCTTCGCAGGTAGAACCTGGATGAGGCTGGCACTGGAACGTGGGGATTTGCATATGAAAAGAGAGCCTTATGCTCAGCATATACACTCAGGGAATTAGATTGTTGAGCAGATATGCCGCATTATGGCCAAAAAAGAAATCATGAAAACTTGATAAATTATTTTAAAACTAAAAAAAAAAAACATTTGTGGTTTGAAGTTACGGAGCTATTAATGCAGGTAACTAAGTACGATAAGTCGCTAAATACTTATGTGAATATGACAGATTAAAAATAAGACTACCATAAATTGGATATAACTTGATAATCATTATAGAAGCAGAAGAAATTGATGGTCGACGTTACAAAAATTACCTATTGCAAAAAGTGCCCAAGAGCCTAACATAGACAAGTGACCTAAACACGGTACTTATTTTTAACCGTCTTCTTCAAAAAGGAGGAGGTCCTCAATTCATCTGTATGTTTTTTTTTATTATTTTAAATCTGAAGTTGATGAATGAATCTCATAACTTCATTCATAAATTGGGTTCAAAGTTCGAACCAATAAACTATCCAGCTAGCACAATGTTTATTGTATATTATTATAAGGAATGTAAATAATTGTAGACGCACAGCTAAAATTACCTCTCTGAACGTATACAAGGAGGCCGCAGGGCACAGAAGAATGTGAATAAGAAAACTGATCACGTCATCCACAACTTGAACGTTCGTCGGGCTCAAAAACAGAACTCGCCCTAGCGAATAGACAATACTATGAGAGTATGAGTGTACGGTTACGGTGCACGACCGAGGGGACCGCGCGACCGGTCTCAGGCCTGCCGTCCGTGCCGCAACATTTTGATTACATTCCCTGCCTTCACCCACTGTCACCAACGCACACAGATGTCAGAAAAACAATCAAATGATAGAAACGCCAATTTAGCGACACCAACACCATCAAATTCTATCGACGAAATCCCTTCTGTGAGAGAAAAGAAAGTCAGCCATTACCGCGCACGCGAGTCGATAAACGGAAGCCATTCCAATAAACGCCACGCGTTCTTACTTCACGAAAGGTCCGCTGCACTACAGTAAAAGTATAAAACTTACCTTTTTACAGATTATCTCTTTGCTGGATAAACAACAATCCTTTAGAATCCAGGATAAGGGAACTGCCGTGAGCACTATTGCACCACACACAATATTCTTTGTATACTTTTTTTCACTTAAACTTATGGAACACTTAACACCACAAGCGACGGTTTAAATCACAACATTATACTTATAAAAATACCTCTGGCGGATATCAAAGCCCGTTACAATGAGTAAAATAGCACGTTTGCTCAGGGAGTCCACGACAAGAGCATCAGTCTTCGTACATCGCCGTGGAATGATTTGGTTTCGCTTTTCGAACGAGTCTAGGCGTGACTAACCCGAGAAAAGCCGAACATAGCCGATTCGGAAACATTAGTAACCATAATTGCCGCTAGAGGCGCTTACAACTTTAGATGCGTTCACAATTTTGCTAAATAATTTACGTTTCCAACACATTTAATAATTTTATTTTTATTTCTCAAAAACGATTCAACCCAATAAATTCACTAATAATTAACAAATGTCAAACAATTACACAATTACGCAAAAATAAAACAAAAGTGCACATCCAGCTGTAGGCATGGAATTAGTAAGTACTATTTTCATATTGAAGCTAGGCGTAAACGTTCGAAAATATTTTGGAATTTTTTTGATCAAGTTTAAGATTTTGGTTTGGCAACTGAAACCAACACGATCACGGACACAACAGCTTTCTGAAGGTCAATTCTCGTGCAAAAAAGTTCACATTCAAGTTGCAAAGTGTCAAACTTGTCAAAAAATTTGTGGTGAATTCGGGTAAATTGATAGTAATTTTGACAGATTGCGAATGCGAACGTTTTAAAATCTTTCTTACTGTGCTACTTGTACTCGAAATCTCAGTCAATGTTCCAGAGAGTGATTTCAACGTGAAATCAATTTCAATGTTTCAAACGCACAGTAGCGTTTCGTTTGCACTGGCGAAACATTCACAACAAAACATGTTGAAGTCTCTAGTTCCTATCAAAAATTCTATGGAACATTGACAGGAACTAGACTGTTTATTATTATTTTTGAGAAGGCTAAACCACGAGCTTACTCCATGTAAAAATTCAACCAGCCTGTCTTTGAAACGGGTGATAAACGTGCGAGCAAGTCCGCGTACATATGGCTCGGCGAGCTTACTCGCCCGTGTGTCATGCTAAGTACGTGGACTTTAACCGCCGATTAAAGTAAGTTCGTCGGCGATCCAACAGGTTTGAAATTTTGCTCGTAGCCCGCCTTGGCTCCTCGTCTGTCACCGCCGCGAGCCGCGAGCCGCGTTGACAATGATATTTTGAGCAAGCTTCACGTGTGTCACCGACGGCGAGCCGAGATACTTTAAGTACGCACGTCTGTCACCGACGGCGGGCCGTATAAGGTCGCGAACTTTAAAGTCCGCGTACTTATGACTCGGCGAGCTTATCAGCTTACTCGCCCGTGTGTCATGCTAAGTAGGTACTCTATTTTCTGTCAGAGTTCTGTACAATTTTTGACAGGAACTAGAGACTTCAACATGTTTTGTTGTAAATGTCTCGCCAGTGCAAACGCCAGTTCCTTTTAATAAAGGGAAGAGCGAAAGAAAGTTGATACCTATACGGCCGAAACCTCAGATATTTTTCTTAAAACTCTGCAACCAAAGATGAAACCATAGTCTAATACGCTACTGTCAAGAAGAATCCGGGTTGAAACATTTTTGAAATTTTTCTATTTCTGACAAGTGCTGACTAGGTGCTCGTCGTGTGTGACACCTTTTCAGTAATTATTTTATGGCCTTTTAGGATTTATTCGCTCAAAATCATGGCTGTCTGTTTTAAATTGACTACTTCTGCGTTATTAAAATCTCCAAGAAACCTAAGATGCATCGTAAGAGCTATAGAGAGATCGAGTTTCTCGACTTCAAGTGCTGTAGCGGTAAGTTAAGTTGCGTAATCTGATTGTTGTTTTTAAAAAAATCGGTTTTTTGGCGCTGGTGTTAATCGTGAAATACTAGTAACACACTGCTGCAAACATTATTTGGTAAAATGGGGTTTTATCGATCCATCTAACATCCAGTGCGAGCATGCTTCAAAATTCGAACGATGTCCCATTTGCTGGAGTTGTAAGTGCTGGCTCCACCGAACAAACAATAACATTGCTCAAACAATATGCTCATTATAGTTGTACCGTCGTCTCCTAAAGAAGTCGAAGAAGTAAAACAGTGTAACCGGCCAGTCTTCTCGTGACATTTATTCATTTCATCCACCTACAGTCACAACATGCTAAACACTATGCAAAATTCATCTTAGTACCAAGAAGGCACACAACACTTATGCTCAAATACATACACAAGTACACATGCCCAACAAGTTCACATACACATCACCACACAAACCCTTTATTTCTCTATTTTCCTAAGTATTTTTTTAATAAAATAAATAATAATAATACGACTATTATTGACCCACTGCAGGGCAAATGATAAATGATAAATGATTTATTTCTGTAAGTAGGTTTGTACAAACACTTTTACACGTCCAAAAATTCTATTGCGTTGGTCACATGACAAATGGCAGCCGCAGTAGATAGTTGGTATTGTGCAACTTTTTTTGCTTTTAATGCTATCCTTATGCCTACGGTATAGAAGTCAAAATCGGTTGAACGGACTGTAAAAGGGTTTGTTTTAATGTCTAATCTTATTTCAAATGGGGTATCGATGAATATAAATTCATCTTGTTACTAATTCCATCCATTTCTACACAACTAGTGTGAAATTATTTTAAATGTAATCACAAATCTAGTCCCCAAGATGCAGGTAACTACCTACTTTAGGCACCACATCCAAAGAAACTGATAGTTAAAATATGCACTCGGACCTGAGTGTTGTGGATAAGTTTATCTGAACCATCTTTATTTACAGATAAACTAATAATGAAAAAGTGGGTCTTTTTTGTAATAATAAACAAACTTATTTATTCTTAAAATGACAAAGGTGAACTCTTTTACCGTTATTGTTTTTACCTTCCTTACTTGTCCAAAACTATTGTAGACAGAATATGGTCCAAGATTTATTATGTCAGGGAATGTTGAGTGGGACCTCTTTACTGCTCTAACTTAGAATTGTGTCCAATTATAGCCTTTGCATCAAACCCTATTTTGAGAACTAGAATTAGTGTGATAACATGAACCAAGTCAAGACACTTAAATTAGGCCTGATTTTTCTAAAACCAGCATATATCTTTATTTGAATTAAATTTAACCAACACTGTGTTATACTATTGTTACATGACAACATTGTTATTATTACTAAACAAGAGAAATATTGGGTTGAGTATCTTCTGATTTTCATACCCTTTATAAATAAATGATTTAGAATGTTCAATATTTTGTACCTGTACTGGTGGACCGTCGGTTGGCATCGTCCCTGCCTTATTTGATTTAATTGTTATAAATCAACTAGCTACAACCTACACTACTTATCTACTTTCTTACATAGAAAAAACATTAATTCATAAAACACCCTGGAATTCTCTTACAGCAGCAAAATGATGGCCTCTTTTCATTAAAAAAAAAATACAAATAGCATTTAGTATAGGTACCAAAAAAAAAAAAAACAATTATGTGTTTCACAGTTCACAATGTTTTGGTTTGAATGTTGACCCCCAAACTTAGCAGAAAGAGAAAGAAATATGTCGGTTTACAAGGCTAGTTTAGTAAAGTGTATGTGGTGTGTGTGTGCGTGTCTTTGTGGGTAAGAGTGTGAGAGAGGGATGTTGATGTGCTTGCTGGAAAATTGGGTTGTACAAAAAACTAAAAACGTTTCCATTATCATATTACAGCGGAAAGAACGCGACACAATGGGTGAATTGGAGGTAGCAGATGACAGATACTATGGATGTCAGACGCTCAGGTCTGTCAACAACTTCCCCATTGGAGGGATCGCGGAACGAATGCCGGTAAGTTGGTTGGTTTCTTGCAGCCATTGGATTAAGGACCAAATGGTCCTTAATCCATTCTCTGCAATAGTTGTCAACATGAACACGTAAAATGAATGAACTTGCTTCTCATCCCCTTCCAAAATTTTGTTTTTGGGGGTGAAAATGCGTTTTCGCCCGTAACGCCATTCTGTGAAACGGGGGGGGGGGGGGGGGGTTTGTGAGGGTATTATAAAAATATTTTTATATTTTAAAAATGTTTTAAAAATGTAATAAGAAAGGAAATTTAACTACCATAAAGTACAAAGTTCGACGGCCTGGCACACTGCGCTGCCGTTTTTACGTGACGCTGGCAGAATAGTCGACACCAGCTCAGTTGCTAGGAAAAAAAAAGGGAAATGTAAATAATATAGCGAAATGTGGGTGTACTGTTGGTACAAGTCAGCCTAACCCTGGCATGGGTGTAGTTTTCATGGTTTTCGAGGGTGCTAAAGTGGATCGGGAGTATTTCTCAAGACAAAGTAGGACCTCATTTACACAACACATTCATAACTGAACCTGCAAATTGTAAAAAACGTAAGAAAATTTGAATTTCGCGGCCTACTTTAGCGCATCCCCCCTTAAGAGCGCTATTACAAAATCGAAGTGCACAGATTTAGGTAAATTTGGCGGCGCAGATGCGCTCGTGTGCGTCTGAAGTTCGCTACGCACACATGCAAACCACTATGCGTCAGACGCGTCGAACAAACAAACTTGATCCTATCCACTTTACTTTTGAAATGAATTAAATTATATTTTTTTTCGTGAAATATTATTTGTATGAGTTACGATAGGGTCATAAAAATTTAGGTACGTGAATTTTAATTTATATTTTATACCACTAAAGCGGCAAACTAGCATGCAACTGCTACTGGCAACATGTAACTGCAGTTACCGCGACCTAAAGACGCTTGTAACGCCAGAAGCATCATTTGCGAACGCGCATGCAAGTGATGCTTCTGGCATTAAAGATAATTGGTAAAAGAAGTAGGTACTGGCAGTTGCCAATTTTCTTTACTTATAGGTACAAAATTTATTCAGCAGGTAAGTAGACAATGGTGCCGATTCTCTTGTACACCGAACTAAACTAACTAAACTATTACTAAAATTCCTTACTTTTGGCTATGGGAATCTTGGAGCTATTCTGCCAAATAAATTCTTATTTTGATACAACTAAAATCGAATTTGGCAACCACGCGCCACCACTTGGTACTTGTTTTACCTACCCCGTGATTTTTTTTAGAGCCAGAAGCGCGAATGGACGGCAGCGTCGACGTGTTTTTAATGGAATGTTTCAGTTTTTGTATGAAAGTAAGGAAAAAAATAAATAAAGAAATTACCAACATGTTGAGCATTAGGGGTTTAAGGGTTATATAAAGGGGGTCGAAATGTTCATTATTTTTGCGATTGAACACACCGTTTTCGAGATATAAGCAAAAGAAAATAAAAATAGATACAGTACTATTTTGCAACTGTAGTCGAGGTGTTGGTTTGAATTATATAATATAACGGGAAAAACGCTCTCCTCATAAAACTTTATTCATGTGGCAACATTTTCTGGTTCCAGAAATGATTATCTTTGTAAACTTTGAGTATTCAGTACCAGTCCACACTGCAAATAAACACACATTTTTATTGTATATGTTCATTTTCTATATATTCAAATTAGAGTATCAGAGGAAAATATTTATTTTCCATTACAATCATTAATAATTATTTAAAAAAAAATAACTCACGTATCAAAAAGTGTTGAGTTGCGCTATATTCTTAGCTAGATTACGCGGCGCACGCACGTTGCGCCGCGTATCAGCAGGCGATACGTTCTCCCTCAGGAAGCGCTTGGCGCGGACTAAAGATAAAGTCCGCGCCAAAAGCCTTTTTTTTTATTTAACCATGGTTACTACTATAAAATAACCTTTGTTAGTAAATACTTTTTGTTTAAATTTTAAATGTATATTCATAGATAAAAAATATAATTTCGGACGAAAAATTATCTGTTTTATGGAATTTTATTTGGTGCATTACTGAATGAAACATAAAAAAATTACTTATACACTCAAAACTTCAAGATATAGTTGTACCATGGAAATTTTTATAAATGATTAAATTACTATATCTTCGATGTAACAACGCATCAAAAGACGCCCGAAAGTTAAATTTTATGAAACAGCCTTTGCAAGGACAAGGTTTTTACTGATTTGTGTAGAGAAATTGATATATTTATTTAATACACTCCCAAGAGAAATAATCAAACTTTCTAAGGCACATTTTTTTTTTTTAATTTTAAGGCTATATCTAAACCATAATCACACGTCAAAAATTGAGTAAAACGCTCAAATTCTAGAAAAATTGTAATAGCCCTCTTAAGAAAATTTAATTTAAAATTTGGAACTTTAAGGCCATTAGTCCACCGCACCGTGAAAGGGGCGTCAACGAGAACGAGATGATGGCGCCGAAGTAGCGACTACATTTATACTATGGGCCAACCGCACGACGTCCGCCAAGCGCCCATGGATCCCGGCGCGTCGAATTTTCTAGTAAATCGGTGCGATCTTTGCACCATCGGCGCCATCCGCCTGGCTTTTGTTTTGTCTATTATAACGATGGTCTAGTTAACAAATGTTATAAATGCAATTTTGTTTTTTTTTTTTCGGAGAGCTGTTCAAAGAAAGTTGAACGTTAAACCCGTTATTTCACAGAAATTTCTAGTGATAGTGTGTTTATTATATTTAAAAAAAATTTTAGAGTACCTACTTATGTGTTATTTTTTTAAATCTGAGCTTAATACACCTGTCTTCTAGACCATTGACATACACGGCAGGTGCGTGCGGGGGGGACACCATGGTTGCCGGCACGATTATGATACGAAAGATAACTTAACAGATATCCCTGTAGTTTGTTTTATTTCTACAAAAACGCGCTTACAAGACAGCGAGATCAAACTGAGCCACTGAGTTTAGTCGCCATGAAAAAACTGTCGCTGTCAACGGGACGTCACGTTGCGGTGCGGTACGGTGTGGTGGACAAACAGCGTAACATAGGGAATTCGAAACCTACCTACTAATATGAATGTTTAGTTTTTAACCCCCGACGGAAAAAGAGAGGTGTTATAAGTTTAACGTGTGTATCTGTGTGTTTGTCTGCGCCATCATAGCTGCCAAACGGCCGCTCCGATTTTGTTTTTTTTTTGTTTTGTTTGAAAGGTGACCTGATCGAGAGTGTACTAAGATATAAAAAAAAAATCGTAAGTATTAGATGCTTTGTTTCTGTCGGGGGATTTAATTTGATGGGTGGCCATCTTTACATACCGAGACTCCTCCATGTCTCTGAAAGCACGTTAAGGTATTCCACATTTAAATTGTTTCCGTACAATGTTCCAAACATGGGACAAGCGCAGGTAGATGATGAGGTGATGATGATAATACTTTTCTATTAATCCATTATTAAATACATAAACTTAAGAAGTATTTCGAATTTTTTGATGAAAGGTAATTTTTAACACGTTTTGAATACGCGGATTTCCGTGGGTTTGAATTTAGTTATCACATTGACATTTCTTATGTTATTTCTTAAATCTTTCTTAAATGTGATCAAGAAACTTAAGTAAAGTGCAACTACTAAACAATTTAAATTTTTTGTAGTACGAAGTCATCGTCGCCATGGGTATTTTGAAAAAAGCTGCTGCTAAAGTGAACATCGAGTTTGGCCTAGACAAGAAAATTGGTGAGAACTTCTTGATATTTAGCGAGGTATAGTAGTTTTATCACACGAAGCGACGCGCGCATTACTTGTGGTAATCAAGTGTACAAATACGCTGTGAATGTGTGCGTGAAGACGAGTAACGTGAGCATAAAACACACACGCACACACACTTCCGAGGGGAGGTGAACCCCTCAGCGAGTAGGTGTGCAATAGAGCGCTCTGTCACATTTTTGGGGTCTCCTGCTGGTGGGGGTGGGGAACCCAGAGACCGTTCCCCAATTTGGGGACCGAGAGAAAAAATCCTCGGGCAAGGGAAGAAGAAAATCCATATAGGTCTAACACCGACTCCTACACACGACCCACGCAATTCCGACTTCGCGGTCGTCGACTCAGCGGTGCTACCGACTGCTCCTGTGCGTACACACACATTCACAGCGTGTTTGTAAACACGAGTAAAGCGCGCGTCGCGTCGTGAAATAAAAATACTGTACCTGTATCTTTGCCCTGCATATTTTTTATAGCCATAACTATAGGTTATGGCAAAGATTGGGCGGATCGATTTCTGACTAAATGATGATAGTGTGAACCGTCGGCGTCGGCTTGGTAAAATAAATTCATTTCAATTCAGGTAACACCCACACAATTCACATCAAATAAAATTTCACAAACCACTTTACTTGACAAATCACTTGACTTGAAATAGCAAACCAGATGGGAGAATGTCATGCTCACTTAAATGTCTCGCTGATGGTGGCACGTGTGTTGGATCATTCGGTTCCCTACAAAATGGTTGAGCTGGATGGTGCTGATCCACGTGTCATGTTATTCTTATATACTCTTATTTGCCAGAGCTTATTTTTAATCTTAAATTTTGAATTGCTTTTGATTATTTTTTGTTTTACATTGTTCTCACATATAGAACCAACAAGAATACTGTACCCAGGATTTTGTAATATCTATATCCATTTTTAAAAGAGTGTCCTTGGAGTTTCTTGCCCGTTCTTCTCCATAGAGATCTACGTTTTGGAATGGGCAACTCGCTTCAACTCTCTGACTAACTGACCGACTCTTTGACAATTCAAAAGTGCCTGTAAATGGTTTAATTGAAATAAATGCTTGGAGTTTGACTGAAAACAACTGTTTATTACCTGGTTAATAAAGTACTAGAGTATAATTACGAAATTACTTCTTGAAACTAATTTTCCTGCAAATGTGTTACAGCGGAAGCTATTATGAAAGCATGCGACGATGTCATCAACGGCAAGCTGTACAATGAAGGCCACTTCCCCCTCATCATTTGGCAGACAGGATCTGGCACACAGACCAACATGAACACGAATGAGGTACCTAATAAAACAATCAAATGAAATAAAAGTAAACAGGTCCATCTCATTGTTAGAAGTACTTACTACACAGTTATATGAACAATAGGATGTAGGTATACGCGAAAACGCGATGGTTTGTTCCCCTGCAACTGCAAACCAACGCGCTACCGATACCGCTGTGCATCGTACACGGCCGGACAAGCTCCGACGCATAAAACTTTCCACGCCACGTGTCCCTAGATATGTCTGGCAAATACGAAAACGATGAACAAGGTCGTGAGTCAAGATTTCTGGAGACATTGGACATCAACCGACTCTTCAAGAGTTTTTGTCCAGTGAATACGTGGCTTTATACGTTAAAAGTAAAAAACGGAACCCTTACAGAGGCCCTAGTGTGAGTTTCTTTTAACTATCTCGATTTTACGCATCGACCGCGTTCGGCGCTCCGATTGGCCCTTCACTGGCCTTCACTGGCGAAAGGCCAATCGGAGTGCCGAACGCGGTCGATGCGTAATGTCGAGATGGTTAAATTAAACTCACACTAAGGCCTCAGGATCATTCGTGTGTCCGTCTGTCACAGCCAATTTGCTTCAATTTAAGTTGAAACTTGGTACACATATTATGTATATCTGTGACCCAAACACGGATGTGTAACGAAAATAATTGAATCACATTTGGGAGGTAAATCAGAAAATTGAAAAAAAGGTTTTGCTAACTGTACCGTGTGACATATCAAAAGGATCTAATTTTTTTTTTTTTTTATTATTTTAAAATAATTGCTTTTAAAGATATTTAAGAGAATAGATAAAAATTGACCATTCGGTCCTACCTTGATATCTCCAAAACTACTGTCTCTAGTCTTTGTTCTTGGGATAAATCTATCCCAACTACGGAACCCTTCATTGCGTGGTCCGACGAGTTTTTTAATTTGTGCCGGACACTGCTAACACTAGATATTAAGTAGGTAACCTTTTATAGTATATATATGGAATCTGTTTTTTTATTTTAATTTTATAATATACTTTTCTCAAACATGCTTGGAAATTCGAGCATTATTTTAACAACCTTCGACATAAATCGAAATTGCTGTACTGGTCAAAAACAAGTGACGATGCGGCCAGCAATCTTATTATGAAAATCCATATAAATTACTATGAAAACTCATATCTGTCGTGTTATTTTAAAATGGAACGGACTTTTTACTTCAGCACATGGCAGCCAAGGAGGTAACTTATCAAGATGTTATTCAAATTTCGATTTGGTTTGCAAATAGAGAAACAAATGAACAATTGGCGCGTAAAATATTATGGTTTTTCGCTCAGACGAAGTAAAAAATCTAGACAGAGCGCTGTTAACAGTGAACATGAAGCCGGTTTCGTAAACATGTGTGCGTTTAGTGAGTGTTGCCGCTCAGTAAAAACTCATTACCCTAATATTTTGTCTTAAGTATTGGCGGGGGACTGGACAAGTAAATAGATAGGTTAGCGTTATATATTTTTTAAATTGTTTATAGGTACTTCGCTTGATTCTGACAAGAAAATAAAAAAATAGTTAAAAGTTACTACATTTTTATTATTACACGACTGCAAAAAGGAGTGTAATGTTTTCAGGGTTCATGTACCTATGTATTTAAGTATGTGAGTTTCTTTAGTCCACCATAACTTTTAAATACCTGAACGGATATAGATTCAAACATACCCCATGTTTTAATCCTTACATCATCCCGAGTAACATAGGCTCCGTTTAAAAGAAGCATTATGGCGGCAGTATGGCTCCATGTCCAAATGTGAGAAATGAACCTGTAATGTTACGTTTCGTATCACATGAATTATTTACCCAGTAAACAGGGAAAATTGTGACGCATATTAGTGACAACACTTGGTTAAGATTTTGTGTTCCAAGCTGTCATATTTTGATCTATTAAAATTATGGATTTTCATCTAGTTTTTATGTTTACTTACATACGAAACGTGATGCCATCTGGCTTTTTATTTTTTTAAGAATTGTTTTTGCACCCTTTCACTGCACAAGGCGGCATTTCCGCGGTAAAATAATTTAATTTGTTTCAGCGTGACGCTTCATTGACAGACTAGCTGTAAATAATCGATTTGGTGTAGTTAGGTTGTAAATGTGTGCGTTCGAGCGTGTATGCACAGAGCTTGGTGTAGTTTTGAATGCTTCACTTTATTGTTCGCAGCGCTTTGTCTAGATTTTTTACTTCGTCTGAGGGTTTTTCGTCACTGATTGCGTAATTTATAATTAATTAATTTAGTTTGAATTTCCGCGCCTTATTTGAGAAAAGTACTATACAAGCCTTGGCCGCAACCAGGCATTGATGGACTCACGTATGTGGGCCGAGGCGAATCAATCCCCATGTTGTGAGCCGCGACAGTAATGTACTATATTATTGCTCCCAGGTGATAGCAAACTACGCTATCAAGGCCTTGGGCGGCGAATTGGGCAGTAAAAAACCAGTGCACCCCAATGACCACGTGAACAAGTCCCAGAGCTCCAACGACACGTACCCTACAGCTATGCACATTTCTGTAGCCATGACACTGAGGGACAGACTCATGCCTGGTCTTGTGGCACTTAGGGATACCCTGCAAGCCAAAAGCAAGGAGTTCGACAAGATTATTAAAATCGGCAGGTAGGTGAACACTACTGGGTGAAATTGAATTCATAGGCATCCTGTTATGGGTCATTGTATTCATCATTATGAACAACTTTAACTATGGGTCCAAACATGAAATCGCGAAAATAAACAGCTCTTCCCTACATTTATGTTCGCGTAAGTCGTCAAAATTTAGGGAACAATTCATTTTTTTTTTTTCGCGACCTTTGAGTATTGTTCTAACTAAGGGCCTATTATTTTCAAAATCGCTTGACAGTTGTCTTTATTTACCAATAATATGTATTTTATTTATTTATTAAGGTCCGTTACCGTTACCACAACATTAAAATAAAAACATGCATTTAATAAAACCTAAGGTATACACCAGTGCAAATTACATACTTTATGGTAAACTCCACATGACTAAAATAAAATTATGTTAATTGACACCTACACGTCAAGTTTACAAGTACACTTAATACTAAGGGAAAAAAAAGTAGTGTGTGCTTATCGGCCTGCGACATTCCAGGACCCACTTGATGGACGCCGTGCCTCTGTCCCTGGGGCAGGAGTTCAGCGGCTACGCGGCGCAGATGTCGTACGCCATCGACCGCGTGTGCGCCACGCTGCCGCGCCTGCAGCAGCTGGCGCTGGGCGGCACGGCCGTGGGCACGGGCCTCAACACGCGCATCGGCTTCGCGGAGAAGTGCGCGGCGGAGATCGCTTCACTTACCGGTACACACATCTGGTTCATGAGAGGAGAGGTAGCCTAGGATTCAAGGCTGAAATGATGATGGTATGAGCGCTTCTGAATTGGAAAGGCGATGACCAAAACTTGGCTTTATTGCGGCGTACATTATTATCCGACCATTAACCCTGATGTGCTGTCGTAAAAATTACTCTTGTCTGTGTATGGTTTGTTTATTAATTTTTGAATGTTTCTTAAAATAAAAAGATATTAAAAAAACATTTTAAAATATAGAGGTGTGCTGGTGTTGGGAGCAGGGTCAACGCTACCGGTGGTTAGGGCTGCAGAGACAGGGACCTCCTCACAATGCGAGCCGTATCGAGGAGTACTGCCTTCTCATACCCTTGATCCAACCGCCTAACGAAAGCCTCGAGATGTTGATCGAGGCTTTCGGCCATCAGGCTATTGGCCATTACGACAATCGGCACAATGACACCTCGTGTGCTAAGTCGAGATATTTTATTTGTGTCTCTTTCTCAGCTTTCACGAGGTGTCATGTGGAATGGTAATATCGCCAAACATTGAGCGGTGCACTAATCGATCTATCACCACTCATCTGCGTAGTCTTTTCCCAACTATGTTGAGGTCGGCTTCCAGTCTAACCGGATGCAGCTGAATACCAGTATTTTACATGGAGCGACTGCCTATCTGACCTCCACAACCCAGTAACTGGGTAATACGATACCCCTTAGTAAGACTGGTTGTCAGACTTTCGAGCTTCTGACGACCCGTAACGACTGTCAAAGATCCACAAATCAATGGCTTAACGTGCTTTCCGAGGCACGGAGGAGTCTCGGTATGAGAAGATGGTCACCTATCCACGGACCAACCCCGGCAAGTGTAGCTTAGTCTGATGGATTGACCCGTGCGGCTGTTATTACGTAGCCACGAGCTCCTCCAATTGATCTATCACCACTATACTTGACTTATTGGCGACAATAGTTCTATCAGTAATGATAAACCGATCACATTTGCAGGCATTCCCTTTGAGACAGCGCCAAACAAGTTTGAAGCGTTGGCCGCCCACGACGCTATGGTGGAGGTGTCAGGAGCGCTGAACGTTATCGCATGTTCATTGATGAAGATTGTTAACGACATTCGCATGCTGGCTTCCGGACCTAGGTGTGGTCTGGGTGAGCTGATGCTGCCAGAGAACGAGCCTGGATCATCCATCATGCCTGGTGAGCTGATATAACTTATCAAAATCAAAATAATATATTAAAAATCACCGGACTATTCAAATTAGGCGAAAGCTTCAGGGTATCCCGCGAAATTCAAATTTTCTCACGTTTTTTGCAATTTGCAGGTCAGTATCAGTCCGCGACCACGAAAACGAGGCAGTCAAATGCAGACTTTTGCCAAGAAAGATAGACGTGCTTCATAGAGAACTAGCTATTGTCCGCGGCTTCGCCCGCGTGAAGGTCAAAAATTGACCTACGGGAGTGTGTACGGGATAAAAAGAATGTTTCAACCCATGTCATGGTCTATCTGTGTGCCAAACATGGAAACTAACAGGCGACGTGATGGGTTCTGTAATCTTAGTCTCAAATCACAGCGGGAAAGCCGCGGCCGGCAGCGGCGCGGCGAGCACTTTCAGTGTGAAATAATTTTAAACTTTATCTCAATAATTACAAGACCAGTATCGCTTGAAAAGCTCGTTTTTTTATCATGTTTATTGGATTAATAATTATGGAAAATCGCTAAACGTCGTTCAGCTGTTTTACATTTAGAGATCAGATGATTACGTTCAGTCAACCGGTTCCGGACACTGATATTTGAATCAAATTAAATCAGTATAAAGATTTTTATTAAAAAATGTGATTCTGACTCCAGGCAAGGTGAACCCGACGCAGTGCGAGGCGCTGACCATGATCGCGGCGCAGGTGATGGGCAACCACGTGGCCGTGACCGTGGGCGGCTCCAACGGACACTTCGAGCTCAACGTGTTCAAGCCCTTGATGGTCGCCAACGTACTGCGCTCCGCCATCCTCATTGGTAAGTCATGGCTTCACAGAGGTGACCGGTCACGTGTCAATAGGGAATATGCATTACTTTTTTTTATACAGGGTTATTGGTAAAACACCAACAACCTCTTAAGGAGCCATTGTTCCCGCGAAAAAAAAACAGCTGTTTTTTTTCGCGATTTCATATTTGTTCCCATAGTAAAAGTTGTTCATAATGATGACTACAATGACTCCTTAAAGAGGTTGTTGCTGTTTTACCAATAAACCTGTATATTAACCCAAGTAAAATATTAAAAGTTAAATTCAAATACTGGTACCTGCTCGAAAAAAGTTTTGAAACTCCACAAATTCAGTTGGAAAACAAAACGACAGTTCTGTTTCTAACGCGGTCAGGATGTGAGGTCTTTTACCACGTCACTTCTCTTTTTACCACGTCACTGCTTTTTTTACCACGTCACTGCTTTTTTTACCACGTCACTGCTTTTTTTTACATCTGTTTTTGAAGGTTTTTGAGCCCCAAATCATGGCACACCACAAATACTAAGTGCACACATGTTTACGAAACCTTCCTCACGTTACTGTTGTAGTTTTCGTTCGTAGGTTCTTATGGAGAAGAACGGGCAATAAACTCCATCGACACTCTTTGAATGATCTTCTTTAATGTTCTCAGGTGACGGCTGCTTGGCATTCAACAAGAACTGTGCGGTCGGCATTAAGGCTAACGAGGCGATGATCAAGAAGATCATGCAAGAGTCCCTCATGTTGGTCACAGCGCTCAACCCACACATCGGATACGATAAGGTGACTGTATTTATTTATTAGGTTTCAACTAGAGATGGACTGACAATGACTTTGCCCAATTTGTCGGTTGCCAAAAGACTGACTAGTCAGCCAAGTCGATCATTGCTTTCGGTGGAGTTCGGATTTACAAAACCGAAATTGTGATTCTAAAATAAATGATAAACAATAGGTTACCTACATACTGGTGCCGATTCTGTTGTTCACAAACTAAACTAATTTAAGTTCAGTGTATCTTTTTCTTTCTATTTCATTGTGAAAAGGACAGAAGATAAATTTTAGTTTAGTCCTGTCAAACTGTCACTACTCCATACAAGTTTAGACGCGATAAAAAACTTGCCTACTAAAATTACGTGAATATAATATGTCAGGCGTTGATTAATTTGACAGGACTAAACTAAAATTTATCTTCTGTCCTTTTTTAAAAGACTAAACTAAAATAAATTAAAATTAAATAAACTAAAATTTATCTTCCGTTCTTTTCTTAATGAAATAGAAAGAAATAGATGCACTGAACTTAAATTTAGTTTAGTTTGTGAACAACAGAATCGGCACCATTTTGTCTCAAAACATTTACAACAAGACCAAAACAAGGTAATGTACAAAGGCATAGAGATATACTAAATTATATGTCTATGTACAAGGGTCTTACAATAAATATTGTATTGAATGCAAAGGACATTGATTTTGTTAGGGCACCTGAATGGTGCGCTTCAAGGAATACCCCGCTGTACGAGTGTAATCTACCCACAGGCTGCACGTGCAAAACAAGTTTCGATTTTGGCTGCACGCGAAAGTAACCTTGCAGCATTGTAGTTTGTCTGAAAAATCTTAAATTTAACCAAAAATTACAGAGTACTTTTATTATTATTATTTGGTTAGACACACTAGCAGCTAATTAGCTGATGCGTTTGTATCAAATAGCTTGGAGATATTTACTCTGTCTAGTCGATTCTTGACACATTTACAACATTTTCCGGGAGCCTATTCCATGCTGTTACAACTCGGTTAGACAAGAATTGCTTCAAAGGCTTTTTCTTTGACGACTTTTCCAATAACTTTAGTGATTGCCCACGCTGATGTTTGTTGGCATTCAGAGTGTAAAGGTCTTGAAGGCTAGGCACTTCGTAGTGTTGTGATAGTATTTTGTACGTCTCAATGAGCCTACCCCTTTGTCTACGTTGCTCCAGTGTGATAAGGCCAAGTTCTTTGAGGCGCTGTTCGTACGGTAGATTACGTATGGTTCGAACCATCTTGGTTGCCCTTCTTTGTACATTATCAAGTAGCGTGATGTCTTTTCTGAAATATGGGTCCCAGATAACATTAGCATATTCCAACATAGGTCTTATGTAGGTCTTGTACAACTTGACAAATGTTTTAGGCGTCAGGCACTTGAATGCCTTGCGGATAATGTAAAGCTTCGAATTCGCTCTTTTGACAATACTGGTTATATGTGCTTCCCATTTTAGGTCGTTGGATATTATAACACCTAGATCTGTCTGTGTCTCAACGGATGAGAGATTTTGGAGTCCGAGACGATAAGTTTTTCAAGGATTGTTTTTACCAATGTGTAAAACGGTACATTTGTGAACATTCAGCGTTCAACAGCCAGTCCTGAGTCCATTTGTATATGGCGTTTAAATCGTTTTGGATATCTTGCCACTGATCATGGGGTATCATGTACTTACCATTCTTCCTATTCCAGGCTGCACAAATCGCCAAGACAGCCCACAAAGAAGGAGGAACTCTAAAAGGCACAGCCATCAAGCTTGGCATCCTCACTGAAGAACAGTTCAACAAATGGGTGAAGCCAGAAAACATGCTGGGACCTAAGTAAACAGGCCTAGGCTTTCGATCCGGAATAAGTGAAGAAATTTTTTGTGTTGCAATTAGAATCAGCCAAGGAAAGTTCGAATTGACTTGAAACAATCCGATTCCTTTCGCCTCTTTTTTCCCTATCGTATAATTCAAGCATCATTTTCAAATGAGTTACGTTAGTTATAAACGCTTTAAGTTCCGCCGAATCCAAGGGTATTTGATATCCCTTCGTACATTCGTCTAAAAAGACCATGCTTATCATTTTTGAACGATGTTAATAATTATGCGAGAGAGAAAGGGAGAGGGCTGCTAGTAATGTATCGTAGCGCTAATGATATTGGTGTGACAATATCTATCTAAAAATGTTTGTTCTTGTTTCAACATAAAAAATATACTTAATTGTGTAGAATCGTAACTTTTCGTACGATTCTTAACAATTTGCATTTATGAATAACTTGCTGACCCGACAGACGCTGTACTGTCCATAGGAGATCATTCACCGTCCATACATTTTTAGGCTAAATGTGAAAGTCCAGACAAACAAAAAAAATCTATATTCCGGAAGATAACGTTTTTCTCTGAATTTTTTATTACTACTTACAAGGTATTACTATTATTATGAATAGTAATGAAGTTAAACTAATAATTTTAACTAAAACATACTGAAAACAGTATTTTTTTTAATCGTATAACATCGCAGAAAATTGCCCTACAGATTTGGTCCAATAGTGAAAAGTGAAGAGAATAACATGTTCTAACGGAATATATCATTATTTTTTTGTTTGGCTGGCACTTTCATTATTTAGCCCAAAATGAATGATCTCCTCTCTAATCCATACAAAATTACAATTGAAAATCCACGTAAAATTTCCAGAATTTTCCCATTTTCCCTGCAACTTTTTAATTTTTACTTTCTTTAATAACCTCATTCGGATTATTACGAACATTTTAAAACAAAAATTTGCCATATCGGTACAGCCATTTTGAAGTGAACGAACAGTACTGCATTTTTGTCATACAATATGTAAAATAACGACGCTGTCGGATCCGAAAGGGTGGTGAAACTCCCCGTTGAAAAAAATGGGCCGGTTTTTCTTTTTTCCTGGTATTTACTACATAAATAGACTCAGCTAACAACTACTTAACAACAGCCTGACGAGTCACGGATTTTTACACGTTGTATAGATTTACTGCAACTATCTTGATACGTTTTGTTTATAGTATTGTTATTGTAGGTACTTACTATGTTTCTTTTTATGAGTTTTCTTAGTACAGAATTTATGGAGTAACAGTTATTTTACTTTCCCTGTCCTCAAACCAAGACGAGTCACAAACAAAAAACAGGAGTGCACTACCTACCTTTTCTCTAAGAGATTCGCCGTGTTTCCAAACCCTCATAGGTCTGGATAATGTGAGGGAGGGATCAAATTCTCAGGATAACATGTACAAACTTAGCTAGCAGAGACTTATAATAAAACAGGAGTAAGTTTTATTTGTCTAGTTTTGTATACTTTGGATTTTATTAATAACTAAAATATGTCGATTTCCTCACTGACTCACTCACTCATCAAAACCTCCAGGGTACCTACGTACCGAAGTCCTTGATAGCTGAAATTTGAGATGCGGACTCGTGGTCACACGTTGTAACACCAGCGTGACTAACTTTTTTCCTGGTAGTCACAGTGCATAATTATTATATTTATACATCATGTAAATTCATGTACCACTGAATTAATAGTGCGGTGAAAGAATTACGATATAAAAATGCATTTTTATGTCGATATTTTTTATATGTATGCATAATAAATATTTTTATTTTGTGCATATGTCACCGTACAATTATGAACTAAGTTATTTTATAATCAATCGGTATTATTTCCGTTAGATTATAATATAAACTGCCGAATAATTTTAAACTACAGCAAACCATTTATGATTTATAATTATTTTTCGATAGTTTACAATCTATCCATGGGAAAGCGACAAAATGTGAACTAGTATCAAACTTGCGTGCGACGAGACTTAACGCACCTTGCGCTAATACTAAATAGCGGATAGCTGCCAGCAACTTGGAAGTAGCGCTCGCCGGCCGTTGCCGCGGCACCGCTCGCTTCGCGCGCTCGGCTCGCGCGCGGTTTGTCACAGACACCAACCTAACCTAACCCAGTTCACAATTTTTCGGCAGTTTATAATCTTACGGAAATAATATTTTCTATCGGTTTTTCTGCCTGTCTGCGACACTACAACGAGACGCAGAGCAGGACAGACAATATCTGCGTCACACGTGACGTGCCTGCGCCGCAGCGTACGCCGCAGCTGTCCAGTACGTTCATGCGTTTCAAAATCTGCTCTGCCCTGCGCTGCGTCTCAGCATACGCTTAGCCTTATGAAGGTAAAACGTACCAATTTGAGTTTTTAGAAATAATCTAGGTATATCTATATCTTAAAGCAGAGGCACAGGCAGATATGCCTAGTAAAAAAAAAACGCGTCGAGTACAATACCTCACAGGTGTGGCGTGGAATGTGTGCTGCCCGCCCCGGCTTCGCACGGGTAGCACTAAGTACTTATCTACGGCGCACTTACCCTACCTACCTACCCTGCCCGACCTACCTACCCTACCTACCTGCCCTCTACCTACTCTACATACCTACCTACCCAACCACCTTACCCTACCTACCTACCTACCTTACCTACCTACCCTACCAACCTACCTACATACATACCTACCAACAGTACCAACCTATCTACTGTGATATCATAAAAAAAGCCATTGTTTATTGAATGTATGAGCTGATATTTTTTGGAGCTATAGGTACTTACATTTTTAAACTCGTGATATCTTTTGAATAGAAAGTCCGAATTGAATAATTCAAAAAGTTTGAAGCAGTCTTAAATATTATGAAGTAATTTATTTTGATAAGGATTAATACCAAGATACAAATAAAGAGCCTTTTCTAGCGGCGTCATTTCAATAAAAATTTCAGAATAAAATAACTCTTATTGTGGCATAACTATAATAGTTAGACATAGCTGTCGCGACACTTTTTGTAAATAATAATGTGTTCTGCAAAGTCGTAGTACATTATTTTATTCTATCCTCAATAGTTTTCGCAGCGCACGCGATGTAAAGAATATTTTAGCTATTTTTTTTAGACCTTGGGTTACATTATTGGAGTTTTAGTAAGGATCCCTAATATTGTCTAGCAATAAATATAAATATAGCCTATGTTACTCAGGGTGAATGTAGCTTTCTAATGGTGAAAGATTTTTTGAAATCGGCGCAGTAGTTTTTGAGTTTATTCGTTACAAACATACAAAAATACAAATCTTTCTTCTTTATAATATTAGTGTAGATAATGTGACTCTTAGAATCGCGATATCTCAGGAATGGTAACTCTTAGGAAAAAAAAATCATAAAGACCGTTTTTGTAGAGAATTTTAAGATCAACAACGTTTTAAGTTTTTTTTTTATAAAACTTACCGTTTTCGAGAAAAATCCAAAAAAACCTCAAATTTTGACCCAAAATAACTTTTGTAGCACTCATAGGATTGATGAGGATTTTTGAAACTTTATTTGTAATGGTAAACCCCAGCTCTCCACCAATATTTAGCTCTCCGGGATTTTTTGTTATTTGACCACTATTTTTATGTCTAACATAACATACTAAAGGATATGGGTAAGTAAGTACCTACTTAGGTAGGTTAGCAGTCGTTAGCCGGTGTAGGTCAGGCAAGCTGCTGCTACCTACCGTCACCACCAGCGATATTTACTTTACCTACTTCCTCTTATCGCTTGGTTTACCGCAGACCACGACGCAGCAGTGATAAGTAATCTGCATGTATGATAAGGCGACTGGATGCGGATGGCGGAGAACCCGGCGGCGGTGCGGTACCTACTCCAGCAGGGGGCTATATTACTTCGTTTAAGTACCTATTCATTTTGTTATCTATTTGTGTAGGAGTAAAAGCGTTTTTAAATATTTCTTTAAAAATAAGTAAGTACCTACTTACCTAAAAAATAGTAGTCTGTCGGTGTGGGCAGCACCTACCGATTGTTAGGCCTCCAATCCGCCAGAAGCAGGATCGCAGAAAGCGATAAGGCCTCCCATTGTATGTTTTGTAGTGTTAAATTTATTTATTTTCGCTATGTATTTTCTGGTGTACAATAAAGTAAGTATATATAAATAATTAAATTGGTTACTTTCGCATTTATTTATACCTAATATTAGTAAGGAAGTAAGGATATAGGTAATGATAAAATGGCAGGGGATGGTTTGTACATGCACACTCAATAATGGGTCCACACAAGGGGCGACAAGCGACAAGGGGGCAACATGTCCTGAGTGAGGTGCAGGTGAGTAGTGGAGGGGTAGGTATTCCTCTGTTATCAGGACAATCCCGGAAGTACGGTCAAGATCCCTACGAGGCAGGAATTATTATTAATATTACCGTCTTTAATTTATTTTCTCTTTTGAAACTATACGAGGGGCCGAAACTAACTTGCAGAGGCCTGTTAGACGTTTGTACCTGTATCTCATTTCTATAAAAAAGTCTAACGGGCAAACAATGGACAATCGTCAGTTGATACACCCAAGGGGTAGAACTATTGCAAGATTTGGGTTTGGGTGGCTAAAGTGGACTGGTTGCCTAGAATAAATTATGGAAGGTCTATGGCCCCAGGCCTGACTTGCACTCGGAAGGCATAGGCCCCAGAAACTATCGCCAGCACATATGTGACGTAGCGACAAGGGACCAACATATCCTGAGGTGCTTGAGGAGTGGAGAGGTAAGTATTCCATTTCATAGTTATCAGGATAATCCGGGACGGACGGTCAAGATTCCTACGAGCATCTCACTGGAATACCTACTTCCTCCCTCCAACCACGTTGCGTTATGTATTTCTCTTGGTATGGCTGCTCACCGTAGCCCTGTTTCGGCAAAGTATACTCTACCGGCATAGACCTATAGTTAACAGGAGCACGCAAGCCCTACCACGACGACGTAGAGATACTGCAGTGCGGGAATTATCATTGTAATGGTCTGGTCTCCCTGCCCTCCCGGCAGTGGACTTGATTTATACAAAATAAAACTCAGTCTACATGCTTCAACTACATTATAATTAGCAACAATGATAATTATACACATAAATAGGTAAGTATTTAATACTAAAATTACATCTTTGGTAAAGGTATTTTATCACACCCAATTTCATATTGTGAGATCTGATTGGAATGTACTGATTAATAAATCACTGGTCATGCAGCATCTCTTTACACTAAATTAGACCAAGATTTCTAACTATTGAATTAGGTTGAATCCCATATTCAATAGGTTGAAGGGCAAATATGTTCACACCAATGATATTCTCTTTTTTAAGGGCACACAATTTAGAGTTAACAAAATTCAACTAGTAAGACATTTACACAACTAAATAGATGGACTAAAGACTAATTCAGATTATTAATTAATAGACTAGATTACAATAAATGCATACAGCATAGTTTGATATTGTGGAAGGCATCATAAGCCTGCTTTCAATGATGTGACAAGATGCTAATGGGTAACATTATTATTATGAATTAATTGGTTATACCATTCAGCTCCAAAACAGTGGGGCTCGGGGCTAATTAATATTTGAATTGATAGTTAATTATGGAAAAGATGTTAATAAAATGGTAAAATAATTTCTACTTACACTTGTTAGAGCCTCTTGTCACATTCAGAAACAGTGTTCAATGTACATTATGTATAAAATTGTACTTACTCTTACACAATTACTTATTTACATAAATACATCTTTGATATTCTGGAACTGTTTAACGGCAAGGTCCACAGGTAATTCAAAATTGTACGGAGTCAAGCGGTCTAAACTTTGCAGGGCATCTTGGAAACCAGTGTTAACCACATAGCTTGTCGATGAATAGTAAGTATCAATCAAGGATCTACTTTTCAAAATGATATTTAACCAAACAACAAGTTTATGTGCATTTAAGGCTGCACAAACAAAAGCTTTGAAATGGGCATCATAACTTCTTTTGTATGGTGTATGAGAGGCCACAATGCTGCCAATAGCACTCAGCAAACTTTGCTTATTAGTAATAGCTGTCCCACCCACTATATCTAAGTTAAAGCTTTGACTTAATTTCCGTGCTGGAGTAGAATTAAATCTATCACCATCATTTAAATCATAATATCGGAGGATTAATTCCCAGATATGTGTGGCCCTAGAGGAGGAAGATCTGCGTACAGGAAAGCACCCAATAATAGGAACAAGAGAGCTGGATTCAGGACCTGTAAGTCCATGGTGCAGTAAGTCACGAATGTTGATGGCTAAGTGTCTACGGACTGCAGTAGTAAGAGGAGCATCATTTAAAATAATACTACCGTCTTCAGATTCACTGTCATAGTTGTCTATCATGTTGTGAGATGGTCTATCTCTTGAAACTAAATGAAGCACCCCATCCACAGACATCTCAAGCCTAGCTCGTAAGTTACCCCAGTGGGTCACATTAGTTGATGATTTCCCTTCATACCTTCTATTTGTATTAGGTGAGCAACCAAACTGTGACACTGTAAAAATTTGAATTAAAGTTGATGCTTTCCTCATCAAATTAATAGTTTCAGTTCTTAGATCATCATTGCTTTTACTCTTGCTGAAGTTTTTCTCGAATTTCTCAGATTTTCCAACATTTTTTGCTTCAGGGGCAAGTTTACTGTTTTTAAGCTCCTCAGTTTTCATTATTTTAATGAATTTCTGCATGTCTTCTATATGCGCTTGCAGTTTGCTTATGATTTCATCTTTTGATAGCTGCTTGTCTGCATACTGCCGCACTGCACAATTGATCTGATGCCGCAGCTCCTCTGCAGTGAGTGGTTGGTGGCATCCTTCTTCAAGGTTTTGGTCAATTTCACTTCGTAAATGATCAATCAAAGTCCTGTGCTTACTGTCGCTTGTTGAGATAGGGTTTGCCGCAAACCGCTCTAGCTCCTTCAATTGTATTTTAAGTCTATCAATAAAGTGAGCCTGTTTCGTTCGTTGGCGCGTTATTTTCCGTTCTAACTCGACACACTCGCCGCATGTCGCGTCGCCTGAGCTGCCCTGGGGGGCTGCTCGTGAGTCTGGCACCCCACGTGATGTAAACTCTTCGAGGGCTTTTAGCATCACATCTTTCTCTTCCGGCGGGGCTTTCAAAATCTGTCGTAAACGAAACTCTACCTGCGCGAGATGTGAGGTCAGAGAGAACACAGATGATGATAAGATTTCCTGTTCTTCTTCCAAAGCATGTAGCCTGTCTCCTTGTGCCTGCTCTGGGGTGGTTTCATCACAAAGAGTCTCTTTGGGCGCTCCCAAGGGCTCGCACCGTGGTTCTTGCCAAATAGGATAATCATTTTCTTCGTATTCTCCGGGTGTATCCATGTTCAGGTTAGATAATGTTAGATTTCATTAATCAAAAATTATGGAAGTAAACATGATTCATTGATTTCAATCAAAACTCCTGAAAAGCCTGAAAATTAAAGAACAGAAAGACGTCACAAAGAAAATGTCATTTTCTTTGACGTCATTACGATACGGCGACTGAAATGAATGAATGGCTGAATGAATGAGCCACAAAAGACAGAACTTACAAGAGGAGTGAATTAAATCTTTGTTTTAATTCTGACACTTTCCATGTCAAATTTTGATACAAAATACTGAAATCACCGAAAACAACGAAATATTGTTTAGTCATGAATTAAAACAAAATTGCAGGAATTACTGAAATGTCTTTATGTCAATTTTATTATCTAGGGGACATAGCTATGATCACGCCATCTACAATAATTGTAGATGGCGTGATAATAGCAAATTATTAGCTTTGCCCGACCTTCCCCATTATAAATTAAGCTTTGTAGCGACATCTGCCGAAAACCCTTTCAACTACGTACGTACGCGATCAAAAGATAACGATCGAGAGATGGCAGGAAACGCAAGAAGGGTTCTGAGCACTTTTTCAATAAAAAAAATGGTTCAGAAAATGTTCATGTTATAGGTACAGCGTGACTTTCCTTTGAGTTTCATCTATAAGTAAACAGAAAATCTTACTGACTGAATAATACTGGCTATTCAGTCAGTAAAATTTTCTGTGTCCCAAATAAACTCACATTCTTTCTAGCGAGGCGGCACGTTTCAAAACCGAACCCGGATAGATAGATACACCGTAGGTACCTAAGTACATACCTACTTAGCAAATTTTTCACCCAAATATTTAAATAAGTACCTACCTACCTCGTGTCACTAGGCAGAGGCAGGTCTGGAATAAAAACATTCAGACATCTACACAACATCTCTCAATATTCCATAATGTAACAAAAACAAGCGTAGGTACCTACTAAAATAAATTATGCAAATAGCGGCCAAAGTTACATCAAACAATGTTAATTGATAACTCGTGGAATCACATTGTGGTCGTAAACCAATCACACAATCAGTTTCGCCACAGCTCTCTTTGCGGGCGGTTCTATTACAATTTGATAACAATCATGTTACGTACATAAATATTACTACATATAAAAAATCGCGGGACCAACATTGTCTAAATAGTGGTGGGGTATCAGACTGGTTGTCTTTGGCCCGCGACGCGACGTGGCGATCAAAAATACTCGCAAAAAATCCCAATCAAACGCTCAACCGGCGGGCTAACCGGTCGCCACTGCAGTCACTTATATTGTCGTACCTACTCGTGTTATTTTTATTCTTTGAGCGAGTCTAAGTTCTTGTGCTTTGAAAATGGAATTATCATGCTCTTGTGGAGGAGAGAAGAAGAAAGTTGGTGTGGTAAGTTTACTAGGTACAGAATATAATTTTGTTTTACGTTATGCTATGAGTAATTACTCATATTTTTCCCAGGCCATTAACGTATTCGTAGCGTAGGTAAATAATAAGTTGGTAATGTGGCTGATAATAACAAGGCACAACGTTTAACGACTTATTTGGATAATATTGTTACGAATGAGTTTGTGATTGTGACGAGAAACGAGAACATTTCGTTACTGTATAGGTCAAATTCTGTGGCACATAAAATAGCTAAGCAACTGATTAATTGTATACCTACCTAGTAACGCTATCAATAAATCGAACTTTAATATACACGAAAGGTCACCATCCTCTTGCCCTTAGATATGCCCTTCCTTCGCGAAAGGTATGATATTATTTTACCCAACTACGGCAAAGCAAAAAGGAGGGTTATGATTTTGACCGGTATGTTTGTATGTTCATGTGTTCCCTCGTTATCTCATAAACTACTCATCACAATTTGACAAATGAGGTTTCGTTGGAAGCGTCTTGATCGTCCGCTGGTTATAGGCTATGTGAAGTCACATTTAATTATGAATGAATATGGCGCCCTCTAGAAGACATAAGGTGATGAACAAAAAAAACCCAACTACGACAAAAAAATCAACTAAAAGATATAAACAAGACTTCACAGACATACAAATTAAAAATCCGGAGTCACACATAAGGAATCTATTTGATTTATGCACGGATTTTTAATTTGCCTGTCTGTGATGACTTTTTGTCGTAGTTTGGTTTTAGTTTTATAATTCTTAACATGAAATCAGTTTATATGGAACTATTACCTACTAGTATCTGTAGCTATTATCACTAATACCTATGCCAAGCGCGGTCCGAGGGGGGTCCTGGGGGTCATGACCCCCCCCTGAGAGACTGAATGATTTACGTGCTTTACTAACTAAAAACTGTAGGTACTTGAGCCACAGTGACCCCGATGGGCATGTACAGGGGTATTGGTACTCATCAGTAAGAACAACTTTTACTATGGGAATAAATATGAAATCGCGAAAAAAGAAACAGCTGTTCAGTACATTTATGTTCGCATAACTCGTCAAAATGTACGGAACAGCTGTTTTTATTTCGCGATTTCTTATTTGTTCCCATAGTAAAAGTTGTTCATAATGATGAGTACAATGACTCCTTAAGAGGTTGTTGGTGTTTTACCAATAACCCTGTATACAAGAAAAAGTGTTTAAAGTACTTATCAATTAGGTAACCATTTCCCTACAAATATTCCTCGGCCAAAATCTACGCCCCCCCCCCCAAAATCTTGGACTGCGACCGCGCCTGACCTATGCATGAGTAGTAGTAGGTATCGCAGTACAATTAAGTCCCTCTCCATTGTGATCGAATAAAATGTAACCATTGATTTCGCATGTTTCCGAAGTTACAGTAGGTATCTAAAGGGCAATTTACGCTTTTGATACTATTATCAAAAGTATGATTGCGCAGTGGGCCTAATTAGGGTGCTGGCTAGGTACACTGGACACCAAGGGGTCTTAACATAGACACTCAATAATATGATTTATATAAGTAGATGTTAATGTTATAAATAGATAAATCGTATTATTTAGTGTCTATTTCAAGACCCCTTGGTGTCCAGTGTACCTAGCCAGCACCCTAATTGCATAACACACGATCAATCATAATCTGAATCATCGAAAAATGTGTCTGCTCAACAACGTAATTATCGCAATGAATGTTGTTGAACTGTCAAGATGAAACAAATTATGATTGATCGTGTGTTATGCAATTAGGGTGCAGTTTGGTGATTGGTTCAAGGTGTTTAAATTACTAGATAGAATAGAAAACTTATGAAAGACGTTATCTATTGGCAGAAAGAACCATAACCCAACTATATGTATCTCTGTGACATACGGGTAGGCCTCTCTTCTTCTTCTGTTTATCGTCTTACATCACCTATACATCGACAGCCAAACAATAGGTACTTTTCGTGTAAACGTTACATAATATGAAATGCAACTCCAACATCCTGCAGCCCACGTATTCTTGTGTCTTTGATACTCCTTAAATTGGATGCCTTCCAAAGATTGTGGAAAATTTGGCTCATGATGTGGACATTATAAAACCAAAAGTGGTACCGATACTTGGATATTCATTTCACGAAAAATAAACTTTCATTCATTGAAGGCGGCCCGTGTTTTGGGTTATAATGACGTTGTCTTTCATACCAACTAAAATGAAGATTAAGAAGCTTTATTGGAAGACTGATGGCAAGATGGGTGGATGAAATTATAGTTTGTGAGGTCATAAAGTTTGTGAAGTGGTAAAGTAAAGACTTGGACAAAGATTGTCAGGGCAGCGTAGTGTGCCATAGAAGGGAGGAGGCGTAAGCCGTGCTGTGGGACATAAAAGTACGTTTGCGTAGATTAGAAAGAGTGTAGGACCAAGTACACTACCCTGGGGCACCCCAGAGCCACTGATATCAATATTATCACTGTGCAAGGTTTGTATTTTCACACATTGACTTCGTCTTGTTAGGTAGTCTTAGAAAATGTTCAGAGTCCCATGATGATGACAATAATGACAATTGATGATACGATATAATGTTTACGATTGATGCCGTCGTATTAGAGAAGTTCGACGGCATTCGGAGTTTATGAGTATTTAAATATCTCCGAAGGACTCGTCTAAAGCTTGGCTGACGGTACCAACACAGTACCAGCTTGTACATATAGTCGTCATATGCGTTAATTCGGGATTTATATCGACGGTCAGTTAAGTGAGGCTTCGAAATCTATGTGACCTATGTATTACGAATAAGTAAATAATTGATTCTGATTCTGAAGAACCCAAAGTTTCTGATAAAACAATTATTGAAGCTAACCTACCACAGTAAAGTTAATAAGGACCTCGGAAGTGTGACCTACCAAACAAAAAAAGAATAATTAAATAATTGGCGGAGTAATCGCATAGGTAACATACAAAGAAAAACGTAAAGTCGAATTGAGAACCTTGGCTCGATGAAAGCCTAGGTTGTGGAAAGCTAAGTGTGAAATACCATTTGTGTGAAGGTACCAATAAATAAAAATAAGTCTGCTCTAGACTGAATGACCTTGACATTGTTTTGCGAAGCTTGCGCATGGCCAAGTTACCTTGCCTTGTTTGTACCTTGCTATGCGTTGCCTAGGTAGGTACTAACAATAATAACATAAAATATATAAATAGATTGACACTTCTGTTTAACTTACGTACGACCTTCATAATAAAATAACTCATTTCTTTATAGACAAACTCATAAGCGTTTGCAGTTAAGCTACGCTTACCGGGGTAGGTCCATGGATGGATGACCATCATAACATACCGAGACTCCTCCGTGCTTCGGATGTTGGTCCCGACTGTCATTCGTGGATCTTTGATAGTCGTTAAGTTTCGTCAGAAACCTGAAAGTCTGACAACAGTCTTACCAAGGGGTAACGTATTAGCACAGTTACTGGGTTGTGGAGGTCAGATAGGTTCCATGTAAAATACTGGTATTTAGCTGCATCCGGTTAAACTGGAAGCCGACCCCAAATCGAAGCCGACTGAAAATGGCAGGGGCTCATTTAATAATGGGCCCCCGAAAACGGTCGCACACTAGCACATAGTGTCGTACTGACAAGGGGGCAACATGTCCCGAGCTGCTTAAGAGGAGTGGAGAGGTATTCCACGGCTATCAGGACAATCCCGGAAGTACAGTCAAGATCCCTACCAGCATATTACTGGAATACTTCCTTCCTCCGAGCACGTTGGCTCTTGCGAATCTCAGGGTTCACTCCAGCCAGCTACGCCAATAAAGGCAAGCCAGAGGTGAGGAACTAGATTTCTCCCAGGAGATAGGGTCCGTGGGTTCGGTACTGCCCAACAGCATTATTATCATCATTAAAATACAGTGTTTCTAATGAATGTGTTTATTTTTATGTTATCAATAATTTTAAAATAAATGAAACTGACCAACAATTATTAAATTATAATTTAATAATATTGAATACCTTAGGATGAGGAAAAACGAGAGTTCCACTAATTGACAACGGAGTGTGTAATACCTGTAAAGACAAAGACTGACCAGTATAAAACCTTTAAAAAAAAAGTAGCAAATCAACAGGCAAGGAACATTTAAGCTGGGTACACATTGTCAGACGCGTCCGAAAGCCGCGACCCGCGCGAGCCTCGAGCCGCGAGCCGCAGTCGCGATCTCAGAGTGTGCACGGTATGCGGACGCTCCGGCTCTTCGGATATACATACATACTTCCCTTTCATTCCAAAATTGTCTACGGGGAACCATGTCGAGTAGCGATAGTGAGGATGAATTTTTAGGGGCATGAGGAACAGGGTGTAAAGTTCACTCATACTCCATAGAAAAGGGAGGATCCTCCGACCAGACAGGTGTTGTGTCTGGCGGGCAACTGCCCAACGATTGTTGTTGGGTTCTCGTATATATGTCCACTGCACGGTAAACTTTAATTGCGCGCTGCAGGATTTATGTGACGTCTGTCTGACGTCAGGTCTTTGCTGCGTAGTTCGCATGTGGCGATGTAGATACCGCCACATCACTCGTCGATAGTGGGCTGAGTCTTGTATCTTGCGATGCTTGCCAGTGCCAGTTGTGGTTCCAGTGAGTCGGAACCGGGTGCCGCATTGTTCGCGGTGGGTCGGAACTGTTTGCGGCGGTTGTGGTGATTGAGGTGATTGCGGTGATTCCCCAGTGGGTCGGGGTGATGAAGTGATTGAGGTGATTGCGGTCATTCCCCAGTGGGTCGGGGTGATGAGGTGATTGAGGTGATTTCCCAGTGGGTCGGGGTGATGAGGCTAAGGGTGATGACCAGGAATGCGCGTTCGCTGCATGCTGGTGGTCAGGATACCCGTTGACGCCTCGGGTGTTGGCTTGGCTGTGTGACTCGCCTCACTGAAAGCTTGCGGGAGTGATGTTGATGACGTCACGCTGGAGTAGTTGCACGAAGGCTGCGATCAAGTCGGGGTCACCAATTTAGGGGCATGAGGAACAGGGTGTAAAGTTCACTCATACTCCATAGAAAAGGGAGGATCCTCCGATCAGACAGGTGTTGTGTCTGGCGGGCAACTGCCCAACGATTGTTGTTGGGTTCTCGTATATATGTCCACTGCACTACCGTGCAGTGCACTCCCCCTCCGGAGACCAGAGGTCGATAGTGGGCTGAGTCTTGTATCTTGCGATGCTTGCCAGTGCCAGTTGTGGTTTCAGTGAGTCGGAACCGGGTGCCGCATTGTTCGCGGTGGGTCGGAACTGTTTGCGGCGGTTGTGGTGATTGAGGTGATTGCGGTGATTCCCCAGTGGGTCGGGGTGATGAAGTGATTGAGGTGATTGCGGTCATTCCCCAGTGGGTCGGGGTGATGAGGTGATTGAGGTGATTCCCCAGTGGGTCGGGGTGATGAGGCTAAGGGTGATGACCAAGAATGCGCGTTCGCTGCATGCTGGTGGTCAGGATACCCGTTGACGCCTCGGGTGTTGGCTTGGCTGTGTGACTCGCCTCACTGAAAGCTTGCGGGAGTGATGTTGATGACGTCACGCTGGAGTAGTTGCACGAAGGCTGCGATCACGTCGGGGTCACCAATTTAGGGGCATGAGGAACAGGGTGTAAAGTTCACTCATACTCCATAGAAAAGGGAGGATCCTCCGATCAGACAGGTGTTGTGTCTGGCGGGCAACTGCCCAACGATTGTTGTTGGGTTCTCGTATATATGTCCACTGCACGGTAAACTTTAATTGCGCGCTGCAGGATTTATGTGACGTCTGTCCGACGTCAGGTCTTTGCTGCGTAGTTCGCATGTGGCGATGTAGATACCGCCACAAATTTATTGAATTAGTGGCAGCTGCTGCTATTTGTTGTCAACCTAAATTTATTAAAAAAATCAGTGTGATCGAATCAGACGTCCGAACGCGTCCGCGGCTTACGATCGATTTAACACTATACTGTGTAATAGTGTTCAATGTACTATCCAGATATTTTTATTATATATTTTTATTTTTCACTTTTTAGTTGTGGTACCTACCCCACCCAAATTCGAATACAACTACCTGCTGTGTAAATTACAGTGTCGGAGTCGAATAATACATCGTCTACATAGACTAAGTGGCAAAAATACGTAATTATTGAAGCTAAACTTGCGACAATCAAAGAAGCCCGTTTTGACGTTTCTCATCATACATGCTGCGATAACTTTGCATGATCGTCTACGTAAGAGATCGAAAAATCAAAATCATAATCCTAATTAATTACTATGTTATCCATACACTATAACAATGAGTATCCTTCGAAAGCACCAAGTTTAACTTTATATTGGAAAAATGGACACAAAAACACGAATATATGATTAATATTCTGACAGGATGTTATTACAATGTCATGTATTGTGAAGATTTGAACCCTTTTTTTCCGAATAAAATCGATGTTCTGAAAAATCGATACTTTTACAAACATTACATTTAGAAAAGAGAGTAACATAACAAATAAAATCTGATCACATATATTTTTAGCTTTCTTTTGATATTTAATATGTCATTAAAAGAAATGGTTAAAGGTTATAGTTATATTTTCTGACTCGGCTTTTATGTGATTTTGGTGTTATCATGTAAACTCACACCACAACAAACATGTCTAAAAGACCAGCGACGATCTTCGCAGGGTGTTTGGTAGCAGCTGGATGAGTTACCAAGAATCAAGCTGAATGCCGTGCAATTGGAAAGGACCAGTAGTAGACTGCTGTAGGCTGATGATGATGATAATGACGAATAATAAAACGATATGACTCGAGAATCAGTTTGAAGTAATGTACATAAATTGTCGATTACAAACTCTAAGTATGATAAATCGATATGTCTCGAGAATCGGTTTTTAAAACAACTGATTTTTTTTCCGCATCACTACTAACAGTATTTTGATAGGTGTCAAAGCGGGCTTCTTAGATTGTCGCGACATTAACTCAAAAACTACGCAAGCAAAGTTAATAAAATTTATATGGGACCACCTCTGAAGCAAGACCTACCAAACAAAAAAGAATCTTAAATCGATTTATAATTACCGACCGATTAATCGCGTAACACACACAAAAAAACAACAAGCAGACGAATTGAGAACCTCCTCCTTTTTGAAGAAGTCGGTTAAAACATTAGCCGAGACTGTCAGCCGCGGCTTACGGACGCGTCCCATATTGTGTTTCTAGCTTTACTCACCTTACGGCGACAGGAGAGCAATATTTTGTCTATGTCCTGACTGTGTCACACTTGGTGTCACTTTTTAAAATGCAAAATCTTTTATATATTTTTATTTTATATTAATTATTATTTTTATATATATATCACGATAGTGATTTTATATCTTTGTTTTATTATTTATATTTAGTCGAAATGGCGTGCTCAGTATGTCAGTCCCCGGAAGGGACATCTACGAAAACGGTGAGAGACTGTAGGTAATTAATGTATCCCATTGGCAAGTCGAGGAAAAGAGACTAGGGGCTGGTGTATTAGAGATAACAAATCCTTTATAGTGTTTACGTCTGTCTATGATTGATTGATCATTTTACACGTCCAACTCAGCTATGGATAGTCCTGTAAAATCTTGACCAGAACTGCCCATCTAAACCTGGTTCAATATGCTTGTTTCAGCGGAAGGAGCGCGACGCAATGGGCGAGTTGGACGTCCCAGATGACAGACTCTTTGGATCCCAGACGCTCAGGTCTGTCATGAACTTCCCCATTGGAGGCCCCGAGGAACGAATTCCGGTGAGTTCAACTGGTTTCTTGCATATTTTATTCCTTAATCTATTAGCTGCAACAGTTGTCAGCAGGAACACGTAAAATGAAATAGAAAATGAACTTGCTTCTCATCCCCTTTCATCATTTCATTTGGGGGTGAAAATGCGTTTGCGGTCGTAGAACCGTTTGGTGAAACGGGAGGGTTTTATGAGGCTCATAACATGCTCATAACCATTAGAAACACCGCTCTATCCCCACCCGCTGTTATAGAAGCACCACCATTTATTATAGCATAAGCACATATCTGAAACGAGAAAAACCAGCATTATAAATTTTGGTATTGCGGGCCGATAATATGAAATATGGTGTAACTTTTGTTTTTCCCCGCCTGCAATACCAAAATTCTATAGATTATAAGTATAACGGTTGTTTTTCCCTTTTCATTTAGGTATGTATTTTTACAGTCAGGTTTTTAGTTAAAAAAAAAAATTAAGTACTCTTTTTATATCCTGCTTTTTCGTTTTTTATAATTTCTCATTCCAAATTACACAAATATGTAAGTTATTTGTATATAAGGTGTATCTTTTCATACACGAAATCTCTTTACATATGAACAACTTTCACTATGTGACCAACCCTGAAATCGCGAAAAAAAAATCAGTTGTTCCATACATTTGTGTTCACTTAAATTGACAAAATGTATGGAACAGCAGATTTTATTTTTTGCGATTTCAAAGTTGGTCCCATTGAAAAAGTATATTATAGATGACACCAAACCACTAGTTTCAAAGATAACGGTGTCTACCCTAACACCCTGTATAAGTTCGCGTTAAAATATAGTGAACAGCAGATTTTTTTTTTCGCGATTTCAGTGTTGGTAAATTTGTTCATAATGATGCGTACAGAGATTTCGTATGTGAAAATATACACCTTATAAATTTTGGAATCAAGTTTTAGAACTTCTTTTTACATAAATTTTCGGTCCACCGCGTCGTATCATATCGCATCCCATCGCCCGCGCTAATACTTCGTTTTCACGTAGCGTTCTTTCTCTTCTGACTTTTTTTATTTAGCCCGGCCCCTAAGGGTGTTAGCGTGATGTTACATAACCTATAAGCTTCCTCAAGATTTTATCAAATCCTATTGGTAGTTCCCAAGATTACCCGCTACATACAAACAAATACCTCTATATAATAGAGGGGGAGCGTTGTAGATAATAATGTGTCTATGACCTAAATTTCTATGACAACTAGTTTTGTTATTTTGAAAGATCCTTGTTCGGTTGGAGATTTCAATGAAAATACCAAGCTAATATCCTTTCAAGAAGCGTTTAATCCCTGCCAGGGTTGCGGAATAGTCCGAAAGGGATACCGGGACCCTGGCAACAGGCAACCGAAGGAACACGGGTGGGTTTTAGTCAGTAAGAGTCTGACACGCCCTTCCGCTCCGCCCAGAGCGGGAGAAGTCATATGATGATTTCCCACCCAAAAAAATAAATAAAAATAAAGGTGCGTTTAATTATTTATTTAAATCTAATAGGTACGTATGAATAAGACAGACGTAAACAATAATAATTCTTGTGTTTTTATTAGTCTACATTAACTAATGTAAAGATTTGATCTACGATGCCCTGTTGAGTGTGACGTAATAGAAATATCTTAGTCACCCATTCATTTTAGGTAAATGTTGTTAACGACACAGCGAAAGGAATTAACAGCACGCAGGAGTTGGGTATTTATATTATAAATATTATAATTATACAAAAGATGAGATCCTCACAACAAGCCCTTTCATATGATATGTCACACGGTACAGTTTGCAAAAAAATTTGGCTCACAGAAATTCATATTTTTACCAAATTTCAACTACATTGGTCCAGTAGATTCGGAGCAAATTGGCTGTGACAGACTGACAGACAGACAGTCAGCCAGACAGGTCGTTTATTCAAATTATGCTGAGACAGCACTTTTTTGACCGTCAAAATTAAATAAGACGGTCTGCCAAAACGTCCTAGTGCTTTTGCTGGGAAGAAGAAGTGGCGCAAAAAACCCTCCAGCAGCACAGCTGTCTGTTCAGCAAGGCAAGCGACGTAAAGCGACGCGACGCTGCGCGCACTTTTTAACAATTATCACACTTATTTACTTTACGAAAAGGTATAATTTCTGTGCGAGGGTTGACACGTGTCAAAGTACGCTGAGATGCGCAGCGCTGCGCAGCGCGTATTGTAGTAAATAAATACGATATTGTATCGGATCATAAAAACGTACGTGTCGCGTCGCGTCTCGGTGTGAACTGAACCTTAGAAGAACTTGACTGTATAAAATAGATTATACAAAGTATACATTACAAGTATACATACACAAAACAAGCTTTTAATTAACTAAAAAGGATTTTCCCATGGCCACCTTCCTGCTCCATCACCAGACCCTGAACACCACGTAGTGTCAAAGCACTTGTTAATATATAGCCAATTAGTCCAAATACGATGGTGCTATCTTGTTTGATTGAGGAGTTCCTAATTTCCTATGCCGAACTTCCGGCTCCATCATCAGACCAGCTCCATGGGTATGATTTTTCAAAATGTCTCGGTAGTTATATTAGTATGCCAAGTTTCAGCTCGATCGGATGCCAGGAAGTGACAATTGGAGTAACCATACGAGAAACACATACGAACAGAGCAAGCTAATATAAAGCTTGTAAAAACAAAAGAACATAAAACATTAAAATTAGTTGCCATAAATGTCAGCTAGCACACGTCAATATTATAATACCGACAAAAACATTTTCTGTCATTGTGACAAAGATGTGTGTTATAAACCTTAAAGGTGGTAAGCATTTTCAGACCACGACTATACATCCAGACAAACAGACAAAGATTCTTTGTTACTATTTTATCATAACGGGTGTAAAAATACTCTTAACGAAGCCGAAATTCGCTTGATCTTCTCGTTATGATGATATTTTTTTTATACTGGACTATACCTGGAATAAATTCGGCACACTAGATTTTTTTACTCTGACTGTACTTTAACGTGTGCTCAGCATAATATCTACAAATTAGACGATTACGAAATTTTTCTCAGGAAAATGTTCTTTTTTTTGGCATTTTCAGTTTTTTATGTTTTATTTCAATGTATATTTTTTTTCATTCTCTGTAGGCAGCAGTCCATTTATGTAAATAAAACAGCAAAAATAAAAATAAAAACAGCAATGGATGTCGAACGACGCGTGAAATTCAAAATTTAGATTGATAAATAACGCGGTGCGAGCGCCCCCCCCGCCACGGGGAGTGCGGCTGTGTGGGTTGTGTCACGGTAACGATACATTGCGTGTGAGGTAATAAAACAAATCAGGTTTATTGGTTTCCCATAACGTTCCTGAAATAATTTTAATGTACCGGCCATCTTAGTATCATATACTGAATTCATCCCATAACCAATGTATATGTAGAGTTGCCAAACGGGAGCGTTCTATTATCACTGAGTAACATAGGTTATAACATCCATATCCTTACTAATATTATAAACTAGCTTCCGCCCGCGGCTTCGCACGCGTGCTATGTCGATGAAAAGTACCCTATGTCCTTCCCCGGGATGCCATCTATCTCCTTGCCAAATTTAATCGAATCCGTTCAGTGGTTTAGGCGTGAAAAGGTAACATACAGACAGACAGACAGAGTTACTTTCAAATTTATAATATTAGTATGGATGCGTGTGTTTGTTTGTAACGTTTTCACGCTAAAAGGGCTGAACGGATTTGGATGAAATTTGTCACAGGGATAGACCATGACCTGGAATAGGACATAGGATACTTTTTATCCCGATATTCCCAAAGGATCGAGAATTATGCTGGTAAAACCCCGGGGATTCCCAAAAGGATCGAGAATTATGCGGGTAAAACCCCGGGGCGCAGCTAGTAATTTATAAAGATATCACGCGGGTGAAGCCACTCTGGCGGAAGATAATAATGTTATAAAGTTAGTCAGTATCACATTTTCGCATATTACCTATACCTATTATAATTTTTTGAGCTATATTTACTCTTTCTAGTACCCTGTCATCGTCGCCTTCGGCATCATAAAGAAAGCTGCTGCCAAAGTGAACATGGAATTCGGCCTTGATAAGAAAATCGGTAAGAATTTGAACATGTCTGTTTTCTGCACAATTGCATAACACACGATCAATCACAATCTGTTTCATTTTGACAGTTCAATGCGCTATTTACGTTGTTGAGCAGACAATTTTTTCGAAGATATAGTATAGGAAGCACCGCCTACAGCCTCGCGGTCCGAGGGGCCTCGCACCTCGAAGGTGAATTGAACGCGAGGAAAACATTTTACTCGTCATAAAACGATAAATACATATTGCCCTCGAAAGGCTTCATGCTTAATCTGTCACTAACTCGACCTATACCTAAAAATATGAGAGTTTCAAAGGTTTTATTTTTTTTCTTGCTCCAGAGGGCCTCGCGAAATGTACCTCGCCCGCTTTAAATTTAGATCTTGCCCCGACACTGTTCAGATTGCGATTGAACGTGTGTAACGCAAGTAAGGTGCTGGATGGGAGGAAGTTTCATCACACTGACTTCATATTAAGTGGAGCGATCATTATTCGAGGATCTTTCCATAACAGTCGACCCAGTATCTTTCCTAAGTGTGGCGATAAAACCACCAGCTTATTATTTATGTAGTTACTAAAATATAATTATACGATAGTTACAGCTTGTAACTAATTTACCTACAAATGTGTTACAGCCTCAGCTATTATTGAAGCGTCAGAAGATGTCATATCCGGCAAGTTATACAGAGAGGGGCACTTCCCTCTCGTAATCTGGCAGACTGGATCGGGAACACAGTCCAACATGAACACAAATGAGGTAACGTATCCCTATCGCACTATACAAAAATATTACAGTAGACGTATGATGTTGTGTAAATAAATAAGATTTTATTGTCAGGTAATTGCAAACCGCGCCATCCAACTCTTGGGCGGGAAGCTGGGCAGCAAAACACCCGTTCATCCCAATGACCACGTGAACAAATCCCAGAGCTCCAACGACACATTTCCTACAGCCATGCACGTTGCTGTAGCAATGGAGCTAAGAGACAGGCTCATGCCTGGCCTTGTAGCACTCAGAGATACCTTGGGTGCCAAGGCCAAGGAGTTCGATAGGATCATCAAGATCGGCAGGTTGGTTAATGCCATGTAGATTATTGTGCATTCTTGTGCAGCTGTATGCTGTCAGATGGTTACATTTGTATTTTTTTCTCTACAGAACGCATTTAATGGATGCCGTGCCTCTAACGCTGGGGCAGGAGTTTAGCGGCTACGAGGCGCAGATGACGTACGGCATCGAGCGCATCTGCACCACGTTGCCGCGACTGCACTACCTGGCGCTGGGCGGCACTGCCGTGGGCACGGGCCTCAACACGAGCATCGGCTTCGCGGAGAAGTGCGCTGCGGAGATCGGAAATATCACTGGTACGGAAGTCAACTAATCATATGATTTCTGTTCCTTAGATTTTATTTGGATTGCCACAATCTTAGGCTCAAGTGAAAAAATGGAAGCATGTTCTACCTATTATGTTAAAAGAAATCTTAAGGCGAATGCAGTTAGGTTTTTGTTGGTTCATTGATTATGAATTTTTCGTGTTATCTTAGCGAATCCCGCCAAAATAATATAATATCATATTGTTTTGTATAGGCACTTCACCTACAAAAAGTTCTATCGCCAAAAAAAAATTAATAATGTAATTGCAACAATGTTTTTTTGTAGGCATTCCTTTTGAGACAGCGCCAAATAAGTTTGAAGCTTTGGCCGCCCACGATTCAATGGTGGAGGTGTCAGGAGCGCTGAACGTTATCGCATGTTCCTTGATGAAGATTGTTAACGACATTCGCTTGCTGGCTTCCGGACCTAGGTGTGGTCTGGGTGAGCTGATGCTGCCAGAGAACGAGCCTGGATCATCCATCATGCCTGGTGAGGTCCTTTTGTCTGATTAGATGCTCCGCGGTGGTATTTTGGTGACTGATCGTTTGTGCTAACGTCAGGTTTACAATATTCCAGGCAAGGTGAACCCGACGCAGTGCGAGGCGCTGACCATGATCGCGGCGCAGGTGATGGGCAACCACGTGGCTGTGACCGTGGGCGGCTCCAACGGACACTTCGAGCTCAACGTGTTCAAGACGATGATAGTCGCCAACGTGCTGCAATCGATTAAACTAATCGGTAAGATTGGAATGTTCTTAAATATTATAATCAACCTTATTCTAAATGAAGTCGACGCGAAAATATTTAACCAATGTAGACTACCTATCAATACTTTTACCAAGACCAGTGGGCTATGCTGAGGGTAAGAATGAGAGAATCGGTGAAGAGTGAAGAGTGAAGGAACAACTAAGCAGAATGCAAGTTGTAATGCTACTTGGGATAGGTCCGGCGCAGCCGAGCTAGACGCTCGGTGTCATCACTGCGTTCATTGTCTGGAGGACACGGTGCGGCATACGCTGGCAGAGTGTGCCGCATGGGAGGAGTCGCGCCGTGTCCTCGTGACAGAAGTGGGAACCGACCTGTCGCTGCCGGCCGTCGGCTCGCGATTGTCGGTAGCGCAGAGTCGTGGGATGCGGTGATCACCGTCCTTCTGTGAAACGGTTATCTCATAGAAGGAATCTGCGGAGAGGTTGAGGGAGGTCGAGACCACTCTCCCGACCCGCAGCAGACGTACCGGGCGTTCGCAGAGGGCGGACAACGCCCTCTTCCAGCCCTAAACGGGTCCGGAGGGCCGGTGGACCTGGGAACGTCCGCCGCCCCCCGTATATTTGGACCCAGTGTTCCGCGCGCGCCTCCTATTAGCATTGTAGGGGGAGTACACCTCACTTACCCTGCAGACTTGAGGAGGCCCGCAAACGCGGGCCGGCACTACCGGGGATCGTGGAAGGCGCACTAGTTCCCATGATCCCCGGTGCAAGTGTGGGAAGGGAACACCAGGGTGGTTTTTAGTCAGTAAGAGTCTGATAGACATCCATGAGGATTTAAGTAGGTTCAGTAGAGCCCTTAGGTATTTGAATGTAAATAACTTGAAATCTTAACAGGTGATGGCTGCCTGGCGTTCAATAAGAACTGTGCGGTCGGCATCAAAGCTAACGCTGGGACTATAGAAAGACTCATGAACGAGTCACTCATGTTGGTCACAGCGCTCAACCCGCATATTGGATACGATAAGGTGAGAACATTTCTAACCGTTACGAACTATACACGAAAAAAAAAGTACCAGTACGCAAACTTAAACACGTAGCTTTACTCATTATTATGAACACATTTTATGGACCCAACCTGAAATCGCGAAAATAAACATACCTAAATGTACGGATTGAGATTGAGAGATTGAAACAGCTGATTTGTTTTTCGTGATTCGATATTCTGATTTTCGAACGAGATGCTAAAATACACGTAACTCCCCAAAGAAAAGCGAATACTATAACTCGCGAGGTCCCGCCCGATAGCTCGAAGGACCATGTAGAAGCTTGGAAGATAGTCAATGATACGGCGGCGTTTAAGGTAAAATAAATTTATCTAACGGACCAAAGGTGATAATATAAAGGAGCGAGGGAGCACACGCGATGACCTCTAATCGAGTACAACTGGTTGATATTTTAACCATGTTGAAGAACAAGTGCTAGAAGAACTAGAAGAAGTGCTTAAATAAGTGCTAAATATTTAATTTATTGCTTTATGTTTCAGGCTGCCCTAATTGCGAAGACAGCCCACAAAGAGGGAGGCAACCTGAAGGACACTGCCATCAAACTGAACATCCTCACTGCAGAACAGTTCGACCAATGGGTCAAGCCTGAGAACATGTTGGGACCCAAGTAGATACAACGGAAGCGTGATCTTTCGCTCAGAAGTTTAATATTTTTAGATTGTATTTTTATATTAAATACAACAAATTCCAGTTTTAATTCCACTCTGTGCCATTGTGTACACTGAATTGCCAATTTTTTTATATTGAAGGATTGTTTACAAAAAAAGTTTTAAGAAAAAGGTTTTGTAAAATATTTTCTGCTACACATGCTCTGACCAAGATGCTGAAGTTTACACTAAAGAAGCCCCACCTACATACACGACGTTGGGCGAAACTGGTCGGACGACAGTGGCTGCGGCCAAGTGCGGAATGCGCATTTTGTTGCTGGTCAATTCACGTAATTAAAAACGTTCAAAATCTCAACGTCATCAATGTCAAAAACTTGTAAAAAATTTAGCAAAATTAGAAATATTTTTGACAAATTGAGATTATTATGCGAACGCAAAAAATCGAAAATTTCCTCTGGGTAGGTTAATTGCGTAACATACTATCAATAGCAATGGGTTTCATTTTGACAATGCAACAACATTCATTGCGTTATTTACGTTGATGAGCTGATAAATTTTCGAACATTTATGAAGCAATGGATTAGCAATATCCTTCAAAATCATTCAGATTGTGATTGATAGTGTGTTACCCAATTAGGGTGCTGATCTGTGCGGCCAATGGCTGTGGGCGTAGCTGTGTGGGACAGATAGTGCGATCCACGAAGACACTACCGCATTTTACGAACACCGCCCCGCGCCGCGCCGTGTAGTGTTCTGTAAGCTGTTCTGTTGTACGGAGCGGAGCGGAGTGGGGCACGTCTTCGTGGATGCCACTATCTATAATGGGTTATGTATGTAAATAAATTACATAGGTAATATTTCGTTTATCCAATGTTTATAACCCGTGTTATTTTGTTAAAAATATCGTTATGCAGTGTCTAAATTTATTCCATGTTGATTCTCAATAAAAATTAAGTTTACAATCTACACATTTATTTTATTAATTCCTTGCGCAGTATTATTACGATTATGATAATATCTCTCTGAGAGCTCAACGCCGCTTCAGTGGAAACACCACATATTACTGCTCTTCTCCGCTCAGCACCACCCAGCTCCGCCTCAGTGGGAAAGGATCTTTTTACACCCGTTGTAGTAGATAGCAGCGACATCTACCTTGATACGCGAAGCTTATTATTACTAGACACAGTAAAAACCGTCGTCGACCAAAACACATGCTTGCCAACGAAGCTGCAAAATGTTTTCGCGTTACGTTCAAAAGATGGCAGGAAACAAAACGAAGGTCTTGTCCTTAAATTCTTGGCAGATGGAGCCATGTGTTTACCTTAGCATAATCAGCCTCTAATGTTCCCACTGGTGGGACACAGGCCTCCTCTTTCTGTGAGAGGTAGTGGGTCGTAATCCACCACGCGGGCCCAGTGCGGGTTGATGGATAAAAATCCGAAGACGGGACGTCTTCGGATTTTTAGTTCTAGGACATGCCAGTTCCTTCACGATGTTTTCCTTCACCTTTTTAGTGCTCGTAAGTCGCGGCCGTTACCAGTGGGAACGATTTTTATTTTTACCCGATTACGGCGAAGCAAAAAGGAGGGTTATGATTTTGAACGGTATGTATGTATGCTGTTCCCTCATTATGTTCTAAACGGCTCATCAAAATTTGACAAATGAGGTATCATTGGAAGCGTCTTGATTGGCCACTTATTATAATAGGGTATGTGACGACAAAATTCAAAATGGCGCCCTCTAGATGACATAAAGTCATGAACTAAAAAATGAAAAATAATCATACCATTTGTGTATCAAATGAAAGGGCTTAATTAGCACATTAAAAAAAAAAATAAGAATATCAATTTAATAAAAATAAAAAAAAAGTTATAAAACGTTTTTGTCGTACTTAGTTGGGTTTTAGTTTTATTAACCGAATTCTTCAAAAAGGAGGAGGTTCTTATAACTTTTAAAGTCACTGTTTGCAATATAATGTAACGCCCCAAAAACATATTATGTACATCTATAATAGTTCAGGGTGCCTAGCTATAATAAATAGTTCATACAAACCGTTTTCATTTTTTTTTTAAACTGATTTTACTCTGGCTTTCAATATCTACGTGACCAAGGTTCCCAGGTATGGTCCAGTACAAATAAATTGTCACGCATAATGACGGGTACAACAAGTGACTCGGTTACGTTATGCGTGTTTTTATACTAGCCGATTTATACTTTAAATATCTCACTGTGAAAACTTAGGTGAAGTCAGCTATAGGTAGGTACATGTCGTCCGACACATAATTATCTATGTAGGAGTATAAGTACTTGTACTTAAACCTATCTGTCAGCTCAGTATAATAAAGAAACAGTATTATATCTCGGTAGTGACCTTGAAATAATTACTTACCTACCGCTCGGTAGATAAAACTTCGCGTCCGTGCGTAACATCGGCGCACTCAATACTGTTGCGTACTGATATACACTGAGACTCCTTTTCGTTATAGTTTTCTATGAAGACATAAAATACTGTTACTTATTTATACTGTGCTATCAGTAACCGATGTCCGCGTATTATCGAGACGAGCCGTAATTAATAGGACGGCGTTGAAAGTAGGTCATTAGGAAAATGTTCCCCTAGTACAGGGATGGTGAACATTCGTGTATCTGCTGGATATTGTCAGGCGGCCGCGATTTCGGATATCAAATTTTAAATATTCCATATTTTAAATTGCCAGATACTTTCCAATAATTTTTTTATTGATTTCTTCAAGCACACAAATGTACAGAGGCGGATTTAATGCCGTAGGCATTATTAATATTTTATCACCCCTCTAGCAATAGGGAGGTTGATTTTCGAAATATCTTTCATTGTGTACCCCTAGGTGTTGAGTGTGTCGAAGAAAAATTCCATGCTTATATCTTCAGTGATTCAAAAGCTATTTTTTTTATAAAGACAACAATGTTTTATTTAGGGCAGATTTTTCAATCATCCGATAACTTTTATCTAAAGAATAAAAATGACAGTTTGACAGCTTTTGTGTATAGAATTGTCAAACCACCATATTTATTGTTCCGAAAATTAAATGACGATTGTAAAATCAACTTATGTAAGTATTTAGCTGTGGAAATTATTATTTCAAAAATGTTAGTTAATTGTTTGACAACACCAAATATTTTGTTTGGGTTAGTTAAGCTCAAATTAAATGCTGTGCCCAGTTATTGCCATTGGTTTGTCATCCCTGCTGTGTAATATCCATATCTATAGTGCACGAGTAGGGTTGGATAATAGATAATTTTGTTGCTTAATGTGGATTAATTTGATGATTAAATGACAGGAACTCAATATGTAACTGTGCTGTCATATTTATTTAGATGGAAAGCAGAAATCAATCTTCAAGTCCTCTATTCACAGTAAGTTTGCTGGAAGTAATATTTTTTATGTAAGTTTGCACAAGACGCTTCTCGTTTGTTTGTCATGTTCATACATTTTTGATTGATCGTTCAAAATATTGGTGGTTGGTGCAAAATGTTGGTACGTAATTTTTGGGTTGGAAACGCTTATTTTATTTTTCATAAAAAATAAAAAAAACCTCTCTGGTGTTTTTTTTAGGTTAGGAACGTAAATATTGGCTCACCTTTTTTTTTTGAGGGTGGGAATTCATCAAATGACTTTTCCCGGTCTGGGCGGAGCGGAAGGGCGTGTCAGACTTTTACTGACTAAAACCCACCCGTGTTCCTTCAGTTGCCTGTTGCCAAGGTCCCGGGATCCCTTTCGGAATTTCCTGCAACCCTGAAATATTGGCTCATCTGTCGTGAGAAGCTTAATTTTTTTTTGCGTATAGATGTCTTCACGTGGAACGTTTCTGCAAAATCTCACAGCTAGCAAACGCCTAGTTTTTGAGAAATTTCCACACTTCTATATGCCTCTCCTCTGTTGATTATAGCGATCCTGAACTGATTGTACACTATAGGTAAGCGAAACATTCTTCTGCTATTCGGGTCAGTGACTAACCTGGTGTCAGAGTTTTAAAGCCGCCCATGGGCCTCTGACTTGGCTTCACATGTCGACGAGAAATATCTCAGGCATGACGCTTTCCTCATGATGTGAGCCAAACATTGCATTAAACACATTATATCCTTTTCCATACAGCTCCCCACTGCCATTAATGGTGACGGATGAGCGGGTCTTTGACTATGTGCAACTGGAAACCCTTATCAATCATCATTATGAAAACAGGGGATAATGCACCCTTTTGCTAGTCGGTATTTTTATAATTTGATGTGGACGTGTGGCGGTATCTACATCGCCACATGCGAACTACGCATCAAAGACCTGACAACAGACAGACGTCACATAAATCCTGCATCGCGCAATTAAAGTTTACCGTGCAATGGACATATATACGAGAACCCAACATCAATCGTTGGGCAGTTGCCCGCCAGACACAACACCCGTCTGGTTGGAGGATCCTCCCTTTTCTATGGAGTATGAGTGAACTTTACACCCTGTTCCTCATACCCCTAAAGACGCATACCGTGCGTTTACCTGGATGTATGAAGTACGGATTTCGGTAGTGTTAATAGGGTGTTATATAACATGTTCCGGAATTAATGAACACCACCAAACACCCCAATTATAATCAACTCGGCTTATCACAGTCCACTGCTGGACTCCCAGCAGTCCCAGCAGCACCACCAGCAGTGCTGCCTCTCCCAGGTTGCGCCACAGATCTCTGTCCTCCGCCTTCCGCATTCTGCAATTAGAATATTATGTTTTAATCATAATACATACACAGATTATTTATAATTATGCACTTATAAAAAATTGTCCTCTATATTGATTGTAGGAGAAAATTGTGGTCACATTTTTCTGCACGACTGTGCGCGTGCGATTGTGTGCGACTGTGTGCGTGCGTGCGCAGGCGCACACGTATAATGATCGTGGGCGCTTTGTCCATTTTGGTTTGTTTTGACTGAACAGAGGAAGTGTGACTGTAATTTACGTAGTTTTAATTATTTTTGGGATACAATATAATTATTACGTAATTATATTAGAATTTAAAGAAATAGATTCAGTAAACGATTCTGAACAAACTACTTTCGTAATGTATATTAATTTAGTTACAAATTGAATACAATCTGGGAGTCTTCAAGTCTCCAGTGAGGTTAACTGCTAAGTAGGCAAGCGTGCTTTAAGGCTCGTGCAAACAGACGCGAAATCGCGGGCGCGACAGATAGCGGCACCTTTGTCGACAAAGGTACCGCTGCCTGTCGCGCGCGCGATTTCGCGTCTGTTTGCACGAGCCTTTACACCTGTAGGGTCATCAAGTTTTCACTTGACCTTTCTCAAGTGAAACAGAAAACGAAAGAGTTTTATTGCATAAATCCGACCTGCAATAAAACTCTGCTTTAATTACGGAAAGGGAAAACCTTCGCACTTGATGAGTTTTTTAGCCAAAGCGACTCCAAACCAATACGCTTTGACGTTGGAATGAAGATGTCACTAACAAAATTGAGCTCGTCCTCACGCCCCACGTGTGTCAACTTTCTCAATTAAAAGTTAGGCGCGAATCGATACTCGTGTAGACTCGTATTCGTTGATATTGCTCGAGATCGAGACTCGAGCAACTGCTGCGATACAACCAATACTGGAGGCTGCGGTGTACGCTCGTGGCTAAATAACAAACATATTTGATGGATTTATAGGGTTTACCTTTGCTTACCGTAACAGTTTTCAGTAGGTACGTGGATGTTCACTCATCCATCCGTGTCCATTTATAGGCTCACTGCCCGATCGCTCTCACAGAGAGGAGGCATGAGTCCCAGCAGTGGGAAAAGACGCAGATTATGTGAGATCGCTTCGTGGCTCGGACAATTTTGTTAAAACCAAGCCACTCTTGAATTATTTTTTGTAGTCTGTACTCTATATTTATCACTACTTAAATAATTATACCGTGTGAACGAAGAGCTTTAAATAACGGCTAGTTTACACGAACTTTAACTTAAAACTGTAACTTAAAAGTAGGAAAATAAAAGGGGAAAACGTTCCACGATAAACAGCTCAAGATAAAGCCTTCGTGTAGAAATTAATGCAGTCTCGAGTGTTGCCAGCTAACCTAACTGTTTTAAATTACAATTTATATTGTTTGTTTCCTGAATATTTTGCTTAGAAGTCACGATTTACATTTTTTATAAGAAAACAATTTTCCTACACAAATTCAACCTGTAATTTTCCAAGACGACAAAGGCCTATTCTTATGCTCAGGGCGCTGCGAACAATACAGTGAAGCATGCCAAAACTTCACCACCGCTCTGTGCATACACGCTCACACGCACACATTTACAACCATTTACAATCAAACTACACCAAAATATGTGCACACATGTTTACGAAACCGGCCTCACTTCACTGTTGACAGCGCTCTGTCTTGGTTTTTTATTTGGTCTTGGTCTGGAACGCATATTGATTGCTTGCTGCATTTTATATATTTACTAGCTGCGCCCCGCGGTTTCACCCGCGTAACTCTCGATCCCGTGGGAATATCGGGATAAAAAGTATCCTATGTGTTAATCCAGGTTATAAACTATCTAATTGCCAAATTTCATCCAAATCCATTCAGCCGTTTTTGCGTGATTGAGTAACAAACATCCAAACACACAAACTTTCACATTTATAATATTATATATAGTAGGATTAACCACTTACTTATTTGTTTTCAGAAGTGGGAACCCAATACAACAATGTAGTCACAATAACCATACTAGAGCGTCACCCACAAACCAATTAAACACCACGACCAACAAAAAGAAATGTTTTAAACTGTCCTATTGTGACTGACAGCCTGATAGGGTCCAGGTTTATTCCTCTCGATTAACGTGGATGATTCAAAATCAAAATATTTTATTTCACATAAACCTACATGGGCACAAACGTCAGATGCACGGTCCCAATTGGTCGTTTCCTATGGAGAAGATTCGGCAAGAAACTCCACGGTTACTCTTTTAAAAATAATTGGCTTTACAATATTTTCAAATTGTGTTCCATACTGGCGCGACGCGACATCGCCGCATTGTTCACCATGAACTTTTCTCAGAAATTGTTTTTTTAAAGTCGCGTCGTGCCTGTTTGTGGGAGCCTTTAATAGGATTAATTAACAAGTCCCAAGTAACGACTCTTGAGTATTTGCACAAGCCATACAGAGGACAATATAATATGTTAAGTGTCACCCTCTGGCATTCTGCCAAAGAGCAAGAAGTAAGGATAATATCCAATTGCAGAGAGACGCTATCGAATATGTTATTTAAACTTTAACCATATTAGCATCTGGATTTTTTTAGTAACAACCCGGCGCGTCTGGATTTGTGCCCGGTTGATGGCAATAGGCTCGCCCCCATACTACATGGGACTTAAACATAACTGGCGAAATATGGACTAGGTACACCTCTGGCTAACCCTTCTAATACAGGCGTAATGTTATGTACTAACGTCTGCATTAATTTCTAGGGCGTAGGCGATTATAACATACGTACATACATAAAATAAAACAAAAAACCTGGCACATAAATTCTTTTATCTACACCCATGCTATAAAAGTTTCTGAAACAGTTAGCTTCTTGCCAACATTAAAACACCGGTTGTTTTAATGTTGTCATAGTAACCATAATATCATCCAAACGAGTGTTATAATGTTAACTGAATTTCATAATACAACTCATTTCAAAAAAAGAACATTGTCATGCAGGCACGTTTCACTAGCAAAGCACCGTAATTTAAAACAAAAAAAGCATCTATTACTCGAATGCACGTCTCTTTTTTTTCTTTTTTACATTGTTCTCACATGTTTAATTTCAAATGAATGATGTAACCAATATATTGTAACAAAATTTTGATTTAAAAGAGTGTCCGTGGAGTTTCTTGCCCGTTCTTCTCCATAGGAACCTACTACGCTTTGGAATGGGCAACTAGCTTCATTTTTTTGACTGACCGACCCCTTGACAATTCAAAAGTACCTGTAATTGGTTTATTTGAAATAAATGCTTTGAGTTTGAGTTAGAGTTTTGAATGCGAAAAATTCCAATTCACGTGTGTCGTATCCCTCCATTTTTGTTCGATATTAGTATTGCAAAGAAACTTTTATATAGGATTCATATCATGGGTGTTGATAAAGTCTTGTATGCAACTGTAAATGATTAGGTATTAAAACACTCATGTGATATTATTATCACACTCGATTTCGCCTCGTGTGATAAACCCACATTCGTGTTTGGATGCCCCTTATTATATAACAGTTGCATAAATAACTATAAAATACATCTCGATATACCCAACACCGTCTCGTAAACGTTCGAGAGCTCTCGCGACAGTTTACTGAAGAGCTTCCATTTCTGAACTATCAATTGGTGTTCACTGCTCAGTATCTAGGTACATATGCATTGAATAGCGTGCAACATGGAGTAACAGCTCCATTCCTTACAAATGTATTTTATTTGAAGAGGCAGACAAGGGAACGGTTCAACTAGATGTTGACAAGGAGGAAAATGTGTTTGGAAAAGGCTAGTAACTAGAAAAAGCTAGTTGGATTCTGATCGCGAAATGCTGTGTCCAAGTTGATTTTTTTAAATTTTTTTTATTTATTCCTAAATCTGTATTAACAATTACATACCTAAAGTCTGCCAAACTGCATAACAGTTTGTCGGCAGTTGTTCTCGTCTAGCAATGGATTACAAATTTTGAATTTTTACAATTAATGTGCTAATAATCAAGTAAAGGCTCGTGCAAACAGACGCGAAATCGCGTCTGTTTGTACGAGCCTTTATGCTAAGTATACAATAAAATCTCATTTTCGCAATCGTGAGGTTTGTTACAGATATAGCTATGGACACAATGAGAGATAATGTTTTTGTAGAATTCTTTTAAGTTGGTTCTTAGACTTTACATGCGATATCAGTTTTGAGGGTAGCTCATTCACTAATGTTGGTACTATGTACCTTCTTGTGCGTTTACCAAAGTAATTTGTTACTTTTGGAACAGCAAGAGTCTTCTTCTTAGATAAACGGGTTGGGTCCATATGCTTACGTTCCACCTTGTGGTATTGAAATGGTGTTGTATTTTGCGAATTAATTAATAATGCTCAGTGGAAGAGCGGAGTCTCTTAAGCAATTCTTGCTTTAAAGGTGGTCTCCAAATCATGTATGTAAATGCACTCTGTAATTTAAATAACCTTTTTCTTTTCTTGTTTGCTTGCTGCATTCGTTCGTATTAACTTAGAGTTAAACAGATCCTAGTTTCAAGGTGCTTCCTTTTGCTGTAATGCCAATAAAAGCAATTTTCTTTATTTTCTTATGTAGCACAGATAATGTTCAGTTGAAATTAAAAGAACAGTGGGTCTAAAACGGCCACATTAGCAATTCCTCTAAAAACATTTCATTTCCTGAATTTCTAGCTGTCATTAGCAATTCCTCTAATATGACACAAAATCAATTCATATTATGTGGACCATTTTACAAATCTCCATAGAAAACTATCAAACAGATTAATTATTTCGTAATATGAATCGCACGCAGATCTACGATACAGATTTACGATGATTCATAATATTTTCCTATTATGATTCTGCCAAAGTGACTGTTTTAAGCCCCCAGAGGCGAGCTAAAACAACTTTTATCTTCGGAGTTGATCTCGACAGTATCAGACGAGATATAATCTCCGAGAAATTAAACTAATCATTTGGAAAATTTCGTTACAACACAGATAAAGTTCAGTTTTGTAACACAGATAAAGTTCAGCTCAAATTAAAAGAACATATTATGAGCAGTGGTGGTCCAGTGGTAACAGCCACGACTTACGAGTTGTAGGTCGTAGGTTCGAACCCTGACAGGCGCTTTACTTTGTGTAAATTATTTCATCGCCACGCTCTCAAAACGGTGAAGGAAAACATCGTGAGGAAAGCGTGCCCTAGAACCAAAAATTCGAAGACATGTGACATCTACCAACCCGCACTGGGCCCGCGTGGCCCGGTCCCTCTCACAGAGAGGAGGCCTGTGTCCCAGCAGTGGGAACATTATAGGCTGATTATGTAGGCGAGCTTAAACAACTTTTATCTTCGGAGTTGATCTCGACAGTATCAGACGAGATAATCTTCGAGAAATTAAACTAATCATTTGGCAAATTAAGTTACACAAGAGAATAAGTGTACGGACAATTTTTGTAAAAGTTTTTCTTTGTGTTATAATAGTTGACTTGTTCTTTCTGACGAACAGAAAAATAAAATGTATAAACAATGTACAATGTATTTTGGTGGAATTGAAAGAGTTGCTTGCTTATATGGTTTGGTCATGTTGAGAGGATGAATGAAAGACGACTAACAAAAGGTATTTAGAAAGGCAGATATGAGTGAAAACGCCGAGAGGGGACTCCCTAGGAGGACATATTGGTGATGTTCTTCAAAAAGGTCAGGTGCGTGCTGGTATGACCAGAGGCCCCAGACAAAGTGACATTCTATCAGCGATAACGATGAAGGAAAAGGCAAAAATGTATAGTACTGACCTACATGGGCACTTATGAAACGTCAGAAGCTAGGTGCACGGTTCCAATTGGTCGTTTCCTATGGAAAAGAGCCGGCAAGAAACTCCACAGTTACTCTTTTAAAAATAATTGGCTGTTACAATATTTTCGAATTACAGTGTTATTAGGTATGGGAGGACAGTGTAGGCCTTTCAAAAAGTACCAGGTAAGTACTTAACAAAATAGAAAATGTTCAACAAATCCACTACAGTCGAAAAGCTTATGTCAATCCTGTTGAAAGTCGTTCTAGAAATACGAAACGCTTTCGAAACGATTGTCACTGGTCTAGGCGAGGCAATAGGAGTATGTAAGGATCGTAGCAGGTGGCGTCCTGTTCTGCCTACCCCCATGGGAAGGACGTGTGAGTTTCAGTATGTATGTCTTTGGTGTGTAACTACTACGTAAGGAGTCTTAGCTTCATCGGCATCGATTCAGCCTGTTCATAAAAAAAAAAAACAATATCCATCATTATTTAAATAGTTATCCATGCAGTGGACGTCCAATCAAGATACATCATCAAAAGGTACCTTTTAATGACGTTTGAAAGGTACCTTTTTTACGTAGGTACGTATGTGAGGTTTTATGTTCACCATGATCACATTTTGGAGTCAAAACTGGCTCAGAAAACATACTGAAATAAACTAAAAAAACGAATTTTATTAGGTACTTTAATTTATTAATATCCAAACTATACTCACCTATGTTTCACCCCTAACACTAAATTATACACTATCCCTGCCACGACACCCCCCAAAAGGGGCGCTACCCAGTAAACCCAATGAAAATCATAAATACCCATCACAACAGCTGGTCCTAAGGTTCGCACAGGATTCAAGGACCCCGTATAAGGCAGACAGGAGCATAAGCAGCCTGATATACAGAGGCCTATAGCTAAAGGTGAGGACCCAAGGCCTCTGGCTCCTCTTTTGTAATCAGTTACGCTTAAAACCAGGGCTACAAGGAGGAAGGTCATCAGGAACTCCAACGCGAAGATCTGTTCTGTAGTGGTGTACTTGTATGGTACTGTAGCTCCGAGGTCGCCTCGTATTGCTTCTGCTGAAACTGCGTAGGCCACTGCTGCACCTGAAATGGTGGAAAATTATCATGGTAAATGACCTTTAGTGAATATCCGTTGTTATCACAGACGCCTTATTATATTATTTTAAGCAGTGATAGCCTAGTTAAGTGTTGTGACCGTCGGACTGCCAAGTCATAGGTCTCGAGTTCGAACCCAAGACACGCACCTCTGACTTTTCGGATTCATGTGAGTATGGTATACTTATCACTTGCTTTAAAAACGGTTAAGGAAAACATGGTGAGGGAACCGGCATGCCTGAGAGATATTCCTCGACGGCATGTGAAGCCAAGTCAGAGGCCTATGGGCGGCTTTAAAACTTTGACACCAGGTTAGTCACTAACACACGGTGGAGGTCTACCCTGCTTGGGACACGGCGGCACACCCGAGGACACGGCGGTGCTCCTGTTCTCGTGGAGGCGATTGGCGGCGATGACCTCTCGCGTCCGGTTCTTGTCCAGGCCATGGTACGCAGCAAGAGGGCATGGGAAGCCGTGACCTCCTTCTGCCAATAATGCTCGCGAAGGAGGAGGCGGAACGCGTGAGGGAGAGGCAAGCTTTGCGCCCTCACGCCCCTAATCACCGCCGCAGGAGACGCCCTGGGCGTCGGGAATCCCAGGCGGATTCCCGGCCAGCAATAGGTAGCTCGCCTTCTGATAAGTACCAGGGCCGGTTCGACGGCGCGTTGTGTTCATCGCGCGCCTCAAAGCCGCAAAGCCACTCAATAGACGGGGTCAGCTAGGACCGATGCCTGCCAGGGTTGCAGGAAAATCCGAAAGGGATATCGGGGCCCTTGGCAACAGGCAACTGGAGGAACACGGGTGGGTTTTAGTCAGTAAAAGTCTGACACGCTCTCCCGCTCCGCGAGAAGTTATTTGATGAAAACAAAAAGGTTAGTCAGTAACCACACGAAAAGAAAAAGTAAAACAGACGCCTTTAAAAAATAATCTTAAACTCAAATCCATGCTTATATTCCCCGAGAAAACACAGAACATCCCACATGTTACCATTTCAGTTGAAATCTCATGGAATAGGGGGCGAGCTCAATACCATAAATACAGCACAAATCCAGACTTAGGGGTGCTACTGAATTGCGGGAATGTCCGAAAGGGATACCGGATACCGGGACCCTTGGCAACAGGCAACTGAAAGAACACGGGTGGGTTTTAGTCAGTAAAAGTCTGACACGCCCGCTCCGCCCAGAACGGGGGAGTAATTCGATGACGTCCCCACTTAAAAAAAAAAAAGGATTGCTTACTGAGGTTTTTCCCCAAATAAACCCAAGTAACATTTCGTTCATAACGGGGATCTAACTTAGGATAAGTCATTTTCTATTCGTATGCTCTGAGCTACACAATCCAGATTCCAGCCTGTATAAAATATGGTATTAGCAGCGTATTCACATTTTCTAAGAACACAAGAGTCCATATCGTGTCCGTTAGAAGATAATTCAAATTTAATTTCTATAAAAGTTAAGACTAGATGAATTCATTGTCTGCCGTCTTTTGAGAGACATCTAATTCGACGCAAGGTAAATAAAGTCCCTCTTAATAAGGGGAACCTAATAATCTTTCTTGTTTATTACAGAAGTGAAATTGTTTACTGCTTAGTTTACTGATGTATTTAATTATAAATTTTCTGTGTGATTAGTGAAGTAGAATGAAGGGTATTTACAAGTCTGTGTCACTTTAAGAAAGATTTTGGAGCATGTCTGAAAGAATTTCATTTTGAGAACAAGATATGTTTGAATGACTGCGCAAGCGCTACTGCTGTATATGAGGTCCTGGGTTCGATTCCCGGGTCGGGCAAAGTGTTATTGGGTTTTTCCATATGGGATTTAACAGTAGCAGCCCGGAGTCTGGATTTGTGCCTGGTTGATGACAATAGGCTCGCCCCCTATTACATGGGACTTGAACATTACTGATGAAATGTGGATGTACTATAGGTGTGATGTTATGTTATGTTATGGAAGACTCCGGGAAACCGGTAAACTCATTGTAACACTATAACATTTCCAACCACACTTCGATTACAAAATCACTGCAGTATAAAACACGACTCACCTGCAATGCTTCCCAAAACATGCATTATAACATAACATACGGCTTTCAATAGCTTTATACGTCCACACACTAAAGCCCCGATCGTTACAGCCGGATTTATGTGCCCACCGGAGACATGGCCGAATATCTGCACCACCGTAGCAACGACGAACCCATGGGCCAAGGCTATAACCACATTCGCATTATTGGTTCCATAAGCTATACCAGACGACAACACTAGGGACAAAAAGAGTAATGTACCGAGAAATTCTGAGAATAGTTGTTTCAGCAGTGTCTCCCAATTTCTCATCTCTTTTATGCCTAAGAAATTTTGTATTTTGTTGCCCATTATGGTTGTTGAATTGACGGCGAAGTAGATTCAAAGCCTACTAGATAAATGTATGGGGAGCTTGAGTTAAGATAAGTTAGGACGGTTATACACGGATCGAATAGGTGTGTGTTACAAAATTACCCAAAAAAAACCGGCCAAGTGCATGTCGAACCACGCACAATGAAGGGTTCTGTAGTTGGGATGAATTTATGCAACAAACTGAAAAACTTGTTCTCCCATACAAAATGTATGGGAGAACATGTTTTTGCAACTGCAAATTTAAGTTGGTCGATTATTACTCGGTAAGTTGTGGAGCCTACGTAGCAGTGATAGTTTTCCTTCTAATTTTTTTACATATACTACTGCCGTGAATTTTTTTTACATACCCAAAACCAACCATTTAGATGGCAGGGATACTTGACTCGAACAAAAATTAGCACTTTAAAGATTAATATTTCGCAAAAGGATCCCTGAATCCAAAAATGGTTTTCACAAACGTTGATGGATAATATAACTAACGTATTTTTGGTTGCACGATTTTCAGAATTTAATAATTCCGCTTTCATGGATTTTTACACACAAAAGCTGTTTACGTTTCGAAGTATTAAACCTGACTTGAAATACAGCTTTTAAGGTTCCGTAATCAACAAGGAACTCTTATAGTTTCGCCATGTCCGTCAGTCTGTCTGTCTGTCCGTCTGTCTGACTGTCTTTCTGTCTGTCCACGGCTTAGCTCAGAGACTCTTATTACTAGAAAGCTGTAATTTGGTAAATCACGACGAAAAAGTAAAATAAAATCATCAAAGAATTTTTTTTTGTGTGTCTAAAATATTGTGAGTTTTTGCAAACTATTTTTGGATTCAGGGATCTATTTGCGGTTCATTAAGCTTTAAAGTGCAAATTTTTGTTAGCCCTCCCCTGCCAGCTAAATGATTGGTTTTGGACATGTGAAAAAATTCACGGGAGTAGTTAAAACGAAATTAAAAGAAAAACTATCACAGCTAGGCTCTATAAGTTACCAAGTAATAATCGACCAACTTAGAACGAGTTTTTTAACTATAATGTTAAGTTTGTTCTTATAAATTCATCCCAACTACGGAACCCTTCATTGTGCGTGATTCGACACGCATTTGGCCAGTTTTTATACAAGAGTTTACTCTCTTACGTTGTCTGAACTTGTTGCTATGGACACGGCGCCTTTGTATCAGCTTAGGGGAAGCCATCTTGAAATAATTGCTTGAGCTAAGGATTGTTAGGCTAAAAGGCAAAGTTTATTAACTAGTGATTGGTTCTCTGTAATAATATCTATTTCTTTACCAACTTGGCGTTTATATTGAATTTTCGAAATGGCTTGGGGCTTTTATGTTAAAGGAAGTATACCTAACCTACTATTAAGCACTCTTTAGTTATAACTAAGGTGGGGTAGGCGATTACTGAACAGTGCAACTGAACACAGCTGATTCTTATGATTATAATTCTGTAAATCCTTATTTGTACTACCATAGGTACTGACCAGCATTGCTGTTCTGTAACCATCTCCCCGTGAAATCTTAGGTGAAGTGATCGTGGAGTGAGCTGTCATTGTCATCGATACCTAGCGACGCTAAGGCAGTAACAGTTCACTTCAAGCTCACTTCACCTAAGTTTTCACGGTGAGATTTTTACAGAATAGCACAACTGCAAATTGTAAAAAACCTAAAATAAAAAAATTTTAATTTCGCAGGATGAAGCTTTGGTCTAAATACTATAATAAAGAAATCTCGATGTTTTTTCAAGTCATAAAAACCGTGTGTAGCAGGGGCGGGCGCTTATACCTGACCCCACAGACTGACAAATAAAAAATCCGGACTCACACGTGTTAGGGCATAGGTAAATCGAACAGATTACGTGTGACTCTGGATTTTTAATTTGTCAGTCTGTGGGGTCTTGTTTATACCTTTTTAGTCGTAGTTGGGTTTTAGTTTTTATTACTTAATTTCTTTTAAAATTCTTTTTTATATTTTTTTGACATGTGCTTCATTAAGCCCTTTCATTTGATACCCAACATGGTACGATTAAACAATTTTTTTTTTTACTTCCTGACTTTATGTCCTCTAGAGGGCGCCATTTTTAATGTAATGTGACGTCTCATAGCATATAACCAGCGGACGATCAAAACGCTTCCAACGATACCTTATTTGTCAAATTGTGATGAGTGCTTTAGAAGATAGGAGGGAACAGATGATACATACATACATACCGGTCAAAATCATAACCCTCCTTTTTTCTTTACCGTAGTCGGGTAATAAACAAATTCAAGGTTCAAAATTGTGTTCTACAGAACAAAACAGCCTTTAAACCAACGATGTTTAAGCTCATATACAACAGTATAATTATGAGCATATACATCGTTGTTATAGTCCCCAGGTATCTATTAATACCCTTGTGAAGGCACGCTTTAATGCTCAATTTCATCCAATCGTGTTACTTGATTTGTTTGTTGAAACCATTTTTCACGCGCAAATATTTTCGTTTGCTCACGGCAAATCAGTGTTTCAAGTTACGGGGTATGAAATATGATGTTGAGGATATGGTTGTAGTGTGAGCGATTTAAAGTTTTTGTAGGTAACTTTGTTGTGTAGGAACTTGGTTATTTTTCAATCTGTTTTAATACCTATTGCTATAGAGTATTGGTTTCGGCTCTTTGATTGTCGTTTCTATCCTACCTGGCCTATTAAACTGCCTAGGGTACCTACCTATCTATTCTCTAAAAACACACCGTGAAAACTTAAGTGAAGTGAGCTGTCAATCCCTAGCGTCTGGTGTGACAGTTCACTTCAAGCTCACTTCACTTATGTTTTCACGGTGAGATATTTACAGAATAAACCGGCTGGTGGAATGGCAGCTCACTTCACCATAGTTTTCACGGTGAGATTTATACAGAATTAGCTGCGCCCCGCGGTGTCACCCGCATAAGTCTCGATCCGATGGGAATATCGGGAATAAAAAGTATTCGATATCCTAACCCAGATCATGGTCTACCCATGCGCCAAATTTCATCCACAGACTTTCAGCCGTTTTAGCGTTAAAGTGTGACAAACAAACTCACTTTCGCATTTATAATATTAGTTAGGATTTGGATAGATCGGCTGGTATCGTAGTTTAATAAAAAAATATACTAATATGGAAATATGATAATACGTACGCCAATCCTTCTTGGTCATTCTATTCTTATTATAACATCCTTAAACAACAAAAAACAATAAACGTAGATATACAGGGTGTTATGGTAGACACCGTTATCCTTGAAACTAGTGGTTTGGTGTCATCCATAGATATCCGATCTATAATATACTTTTTCTGTGTCCAACTTTGAAACCGCAAAAAGCAGCAGCTGGTCCATACATATTATTGATTTAAGTGAACACAAATTTATGGAACAGCTGATTTTTTTTCGCGATTTCATGGTTATATAACGGTGTCTACCCTAACACCCAGTATTTAGTAACCTATTTCAGAGTCATAAAAGACCCCTTAAGAAATCGATACGTGTTTCACCACTCAACGAGGCATCCTCAGGATGACGATTGACCAGTCGCGAACCCGAACACGACTGGATAATAGATTTCCGCGAAGTCACGCCTGAATCAAGTAACTATCCAACCAGTTTTTTGTTAGCAAACTCTTGATATTCGTGATTAATTCGTCACGCCATCGCTTCACGCTTACTGTCAACACATTGCCCTAGAGATGTATCATATTTTTTCATTCCCGAGAACATCTCTGTTGATTATAATACAAACAGACGAATTGTATTGTTATTTCGGCGTTATTTTCGATTGTATTTCATAATAAATATATATTTATTGGGCCTGTTTTATGTAAATTTTTTGACAATGGTGTACAATGATTATTATATAAACCCGAAGATTTGTCTTATTCTAGAAAGTGTGGTGTTTTTCTTGGTGTTGGTTTGTTTTTGTTTGATAGTTATAAAACCGAACTACACTCGCGACAATCTAAGAAGTCCGTTTTGACGTTTCGTTCTCGTACATGTAATAAAACGTTAAGCCTTGAGAATCTGTTTTTATCAATGTAGATAAGTTGTAAATTACAAACTCTCTAAGTATGTTCAATCGATATGTCTCGAGAATCAGTTTTTAAGAAACAATTTTTTTTTTTCATCGCTACACAAAGCATTTTGATAGCTGTCAAAACGGACTTCTTAGATTGTCGCGCGTCTAGATATTTTTTGACTAGATAGTAGATAATTATGTAAGGTAGACCGCAAGTTTATTAAAGAAAATTATATGTGGTGAAGACGCAAAAAATAATAAATTTTATGGAAAACTTGCTGCGCCCCGCGGTTTCACCCGCGTAAGTGTCGATCCCGTGGGAATATCGGGATAAAAAGTCTACCCCTGTGCCAAATTTCATCCAAATCCGTTCAGCCGTTTTAGCGTGAAAGCGTAACAAACAAAAAAACAAACTCACGTTCGCATTTAAAATATTAGTTAGGATTAGGATGATTTGCTAATGAGTACGTACGTACAATGTATTTTCACCTCTACTTCAGAAACTCATAAGCATTTACATGTATCATAGCCCGCGGCTAAAGACAAACGAATTTTGAATCTTCCAACGTAAAACCTAAAAAGTCTCATTAAAAACTAGGTATCATTTTATCAGAAAAAAAACAAATAGAAACAACAAACTAAATATCTCTTTGTTTTCTGCTTACTAGAGAGTAAACAGTTCTTTTTCCTCTTTTTTTGTGTGCGCTTTCATGTTTTAGACAAGAACATTAAAAGATTACTTTTCGTTTTGAATTGAACATTATTTTAGAGTTTTTCATAATCTTTCCTCGCTTATTTTGTTGAATTTATACATTTAAAATTAAAAACTTCAAGAATCGCCTTTGATAACATGGTAAATTGAAAAATAGCACCTCTTTGAAGTCAAATAAAAATATAAATTGAAATCCAAACATGGCGAAATGACGGCAAGATTTGATTCTGAATGCAATTGCGACACGTGGAGTATTACGTCGAAGTGAGGTGATTTGAGAGTCGCGTGTTCAAGAAATTCATTGCATTTGCTAATGCATCAAAAACAAGGAACAAAGATCAAAAAAATTAATAATGATGTTTTTCCATCCCACTAATGTTATAAATGCATGGATGTTAGTTACTCAAGCAAATATAACTAAAACCGGATTAGCACTTAGAGGAGAAAAAAAAGTATTTTTTTTTTACCTGACCCCGCGTCCTAATACTAATCGATCGCGCAAATACGCGATCTCCGCGTTCATTTATGTCACTTTTTGTTCGGGAAACTGTCGATGTCGGCGCGACCACGCGTTCCGGTTCACCGAACATAACATGCGCGCTTTCTATTAGGACGCGGCCTTATCCTAGTATTTCATTAATACTGTTAGTGATAGTAGGTAATTCATTAATTTAATAATACATTTTTTTTTATTTGAAATCAATTTATTGATGATGAAGTGAAAATAAACGATGGTTAAGTATTAACTGTAAAAGTAGACCTTTTACCGTGCGTTTGCACTGGCGAAACATTTACGACAAAACATGTTGAAATCTCTATTTTCTGTCAATCTAGTAATTTTTGACTAGAGATTTCAACATGTTTTGTCTTGAATGTTTCGCCAGTGCAAACGAACAGCACGTATAATTGTTGGGATATTTTAAAACTAGATGGCGCTAGTATGACCTAGCTGACTGATCTCAGAGAAGAAATGCCGAAACAAACTCAGAGGTCATGGTTTATTTTCAACCTTCATTCTCTTTGGCATCCACAAATGAGAATTATAATCTTTATCATACAGCGGATGGCATCGTATCGAGGGCTCCAGTGGCGACAAACTACTTGAAACTACCAACAATAACTAGGCCAGCCCATAAACCATCTCGCAATAATTAAGTTTATTTGTAATTTGGCTCTATTCCCTCCCAAAAAGATGGATATTTTTTGCAGAAACTCGTGCCAATAACTTTCTTTTGTAGGTTTGTAACTATGGAAATGAAACGTCACTAATTTAAATCAAAATCAAAAGTCATTTATTCAAACTAGGCTGAGAATCAGCACTTTTCGAACGTCAAAATGACATAAGACAGTCCCCCAAAACGCCCATCCCTTCACCACTTCCTAGTGCTTTAGCTGAGAAGAAGAAGTGGCGCAACAAACTCCCCAGCAGCACAGCTGTCTGTTCAGTTAGAAAAAAAAAGATTCTATACACTACTATGCAAAATCTATGATAGAATTATGATTGGCCTTTATTATATTTTGTGAGTTAGAAGACCTGAGGGCCTAGACAAGTGAAATCGTTTCGAAAGCGTTTCGTATTTCTACAAGGACTTTCAACAGGATTGACATAAGCTTTTCGATAGCTTATCTCAGTCCTATACCTATATTTTTACTATTTCCATCATCGTTATCGCTGATAGAATGTCACTTTGTCTAGAGCCTCTGGGCTAAAGAAGCCGCAAGTGTTGAGGGATACAGGCAGTGCCGTAATTAGCCGTTTATGTGCCCGGTGCGAGCTGCTATAACCGCGCCCTTGAAATATTTTCTAATCATAACCGGTTCTGACAATAAAATGGATTGTCTATAAAAATAAATCTATCATCCAAAAACTAAGTTTTTGTAAACTTAATTTTAAGTAAAGGAAGTTCCAATAAATTGCGTTTATAAATTAGGTGAAAAATCGTCTTTAAATTGATAATATTATTTATTTGTAAGATACAAATAAATAAATAATAAGTATTGTTAGTGGCCCTGGTCTGGTCATTTCTGCGCCCCTCCAGGGTCTGCGCCCTGTGCCTGGGCACCGCTGGCACCGCCCTAGTTACGGCACTGGATAGAGGAAGTGGGATGTAAAATTTTTTGAAAAACAGAGAAATAGAACTGATTCTAGTTGCCCCTTCCTAAAGGTAGTTTTCGTATGGAAAAGAATGGGCAAGAACCTCCACCGTTACTCTTTTAAAAATGTTTTAAGTACAATATTTTGTATACATGATGTGAAGACGATGCACCTACTACTAGATTACTGTACCACGAAAGGTAAAAAGAATCATAAATGGAGCAATGACAAGTAAATTAATTATGTGATATGATACAATTTCTGATGAGATTTCGATACAGGGGGTATCGAAATTTGAAAGCAGGGTATTGTTTACCCTAAGGACTATATTATACTTTATATTATTTGCACATTCTAACAATATTTTAAACTTCTAGTCTCGATTAAATCAGGCACGAGTTAGCACTCCAATTGAATTTTCAGTGCTATATTTGTTTAGGACGATGCCGGCAAAGTGCCTTTCTATTTTAGTTGAGAGCACTATGTATCAGTTAGGCGTTCACCTTTTATTGAAATAGCAGTTATGTTGGAAATTATTCACGTGCTGGTAGACTGGCGATTGGAGAAGTAAAAACCGGCCAAGTGCATGTCGAACCACGCACAATGAAGGGTTCCGTAGTTGGAATGAATTTATCCAACAAACTTAACATTGTATTGTATTGTATGTTCCCTCATACATTCTGTATGGGAGAACAAGTTTTTCAACTGCAAATTTAAGTTGGTCGATAATTACTCGGTAACTTGTGGAGCCTACGTGTTAGTTTTCCTTTTAATTTCGTTATATATACTACTGCCATGATTTTTTTCACAAACCCAAAACCAACCATTTACCTGGCAGGGGGGGGGGACACTTGACTCTAACAAAAATTAGCACTTTAAAGCTTAATATTTCGCAAACGGATCCTTGAATCCAAAAATGGTTTTTACAAACTCTCTTTTCCAACGATACCCCACACTATGGGATTGACGAGATAAAAAAAACCATCCCCACTTTACATGTAGGGGAGGTACCCTAAAAAAAAATATTTTTTACGATTTTTTTTCATTACTTTGTCGGCGTGATTTATATGTATACCCATACCAAATTACATTTATTACAATTACATTGCTCTCTAGTACCAACAACCTCTGAGCTAAGCCGCGGACAGACGGACAGACAGACGGACATGGCGAAACTATAAGGGTTCCTTGTTGACTACGGAACCCTATAAATGTAGTTTATTAATGAAGCACCATTTAATGACGAGTCGTGCTTCTAAAATGAGGGTTCCGTATCATTTTGTGTAGCCTCCGCTACTGGCTATAAATTATGTAGGTAAGTCTGGGAGTTCAGCTTCGCTACCCCGTTGCCGACTGTAGGTAATAATATGGTTACAAGGTCATGAACTTTTCCTAGTTAGTGTTCTTAGTCTAGTTTGAGCTGATAAAGTAGAAGACCAAAAATTACTTATCTTTAAATTGAACAGGCTGTGTGATAAGGGCAGTTGTCTAGGCATCCCCTGGGTAAAGGAATAAAAAAATGAAGTTATTGTTTTGCGGCAAGACACTTAATTATAATTTTATTGTACAAAGCTCACTTTGAAGACGTCAAAATTTTATGAATCTTGAAAAATAGAGGTAATATTTACTGCTAATTACCGTTTGTTTTTTTTATTACTTGAGCAGAATCCGAAGAGAAAGATAATTAAGTACCTAGTTCAGTGTTTTTAATGAAATTATTTTAAAGAAAGGACACCATTGAGTTTTCATTAGAAGTTTTAATTGAGGACAGACTTAATTAAAGTAATGGTTATTCGTTTGTTGGAAAGTATAATTCTTGTTATTATTAATTCTCAGGTATAAAATAATAAATAAATAAAAATAAAGGAAGAGCTCTTTGGGCATCAAAAAATTCGTCCGCATCGCTGTCAGTGAGTAAAGTGCCCAAAAGGATGGCAGCGTTGCCACGTTGGATGGCAATGCTGATTCTTTGACCTAAAAATTTGCCAGCCCTCTGGTCACGTGAAGAGTCAACCAATCACTTGGCGATGTCTCGAAATACTCGATGAGCACTCGGACCCCACGGCCCTAGTGTTTCGACCCCAAACGGGTCTAAAATATACCAATGGGGTTGTTATATTTGTGCTGTTTGAGGTTTTCTGCACCTGCAGCAGCCGCCCCAGCACAGCCCGCCATAGTAGGAAGATCTTCCTATATTTTTTAAAGGAGATGTTACATTTTCGGCCATAAAGTGTGCGCTAATGGAAACAAAGGAAAAAAATACACGAATTGAGGAAAAATATTATTTCCTGAATATTCCCCTGATTCCTATATTGATCATGGCGTCGTCTTACTTGCACAATGCTTTCGTCCAGAAGTCATGTTACATTTAAACATAATAAAATCACGTAGACGTTATTTAAATAATAAGAAAGTCATGTATTTCTCTGCTATTAAGATAAGATAATAAGATAGCTACCTTAAAAACTACTTTTTTGATGAATTATAAAGTGTGATTCATCATTTAAAAAGAAAACGAGTATTGTAGTGTTGTAGGTATTTCTGGACGAAATATTCAATTGGTATTTGACATCACATCTTTGACAGTTCTAGATTTTAAAATAGAGATGGGTTGTAACAGATTAAACACGATAACTGTTATCACTATTACTGTTACAAAAAAATAACAGATCCAAATATCTGTTATTAAATAACAACCTGTTATTTTTGTACGGACGATAAATACGTATTTAAATCTCAATTGAATATCTTCTTTATCTCTTTTGGTTTAAAGTCGATAATATCTGCTTTAAATAAAAGCCTGTTAGGAACGATAAATACGTAAGTAACAGCCACGGTAACAATCTGTGGGAGATTTTTATAATGTATTAACAGTAAAGACCGCGGTAACAGTCTTGAGGATCTGTTATTTTATGTAAAAGGTGTGGTTTATTGTTAACTGTTATTTTTTAATATCTGTTATTTCAATCTGTTACGATAAATCGCCTCACCCCTATTTAAAGAAAATGTAAACGTCATCTGTCCAACTAATCTGTCATGACTGGCTGTCGATGGTCGTTTAACGTCAAACATTTTCAGTTTATAATTAGTGCCCAAAAAATATCAGATATTATAAAAAAAAGCCTTTACTGTATTCAGGGGTTCGTTTTCCAGGTTTTATAAAGTGTACATGTTATGGCCGGAGTCCCATATAAAAATGAAACGTCTCTTTTGTATACTTGTACATAATTCATATATTTTGGTGTTCGTGTTAGCTTGTATATTATTGTAATTAAGGTTTATAACTATAACAAAAAAATACCCGGCCAAGTGTATGTCGTACCATGCACAATGAAGGGTTCCGTAGTTGGGATGAATTTATAAAAAAAATCTTAACACTGTAGTTGAAAAACTTGTTCTCCGATACAGAATGTATGGGAGAACATGTTTTTACAACTGCAAATTTAAGTTGGTCGATTATCACTCGGTAACTAGTGGAGCCTACGTAGCGGTGATACTTTTCCTTTTAATTTCGATAAATATACTACTGCCGTGATTTTTTTCACATATCCAAACCCAACCATTTAGCGGGTGGGGGGGGGGGGGGGGGACACTTGGCTCTAACAAAAATTAGCACTTTAAAGCTTAAAATTCCGCAAACGGATCCCTGAATCCAAATTAGTTTTAACAAACTCACATTATTTTTAAACGACCTTTCTAACGATAACCCACACCATGGGATCGACGAGAAAAAAAAACCATCTCCACTTTACGTGTAGGGGACAATAAAAAAAATCTTTTTTACGATTGTTTTTTACCACTTTGTCGGCGTCATTTATATGTATATCCATACCAAATTACAGCTTTCTAGTACCACAGGTCTCTGAGCTAAGCCGCGGACAGACGGACAGACGGACATGGCGAAACTATAAGGGTTTCTTGTTGATTACGGAACCCTAAAAAACAAGCAAATCCAAGAAAGAATAATAAATAATAAATGACCTCTAGTAGGTACCTATCTAATATTCTATTCATCATCATTATTTCAGCCGAAAGACGTCCACTGTTTGGAGGCCTTCCAACGGTACGTCTTCCGGTACGCGGTCGCCACTCCAGAACCTTTCGGCCACATCGGCCATCTGTTCTGCGAGCAATGTGCCCTGCCCACTGCCACTTAAGTTTGGCAATACTATGGCTATGTCGGTTACCTTAGTATATTATTAAAATTAAAATTCTATTAGCTAATTTCAAAGAGTTCTAATTTCTTCTTCAACAGTTACTAACTGAATTGGAATTCTCTTTATAACTTAGTAGATTATGTTTAGTCGTTAAGTTTTCTCCAAATTATCCAAATCTCCAAATTATTCTGAGTTATATGACGAACTATGTAAAGCTAGCAGAGTAACCCACATAAAATACAGAAACCTTTAGGTCTCGTATAGTAGGTACGAACAATTAATTTTGATGTTTATAAGACACGGAACCCTAATTGCTCTTTAAAATGTAGGGTTGGAGAGTAACTGTTTTGAAGAAAAGATTTAATTTTCCAGGTTACGGTTTTTATTTCTTCCAGATAGGTTTATTTTTCTCAACTGGGTATACAAGATCCTCAGACCAAATAAAAAAACAAGAGTGAGAGCTGTCAACAGTGCTATGAGGCCGGTTTCGTAAACATGTGTGTACTTACCTTCGTAAAGTGTAGTTTGGTTGTAAATTGGTCGTCAATGGGTGCGTGAAACCGTGTATGCACATAGCGAGGTGTAGTTTATGCATGCTTCACTGTAAGACTGACAAGATCAAAAATAATTTACTGAAATGAAAAGTATGTGTTTATGTTTAAGGATCTACCAACTAATTTTGTTATGGAAGAGGTTCCATTTAAGGCCAATTTAACCTGCGATACATCAAAATTGGTTCCATTGTTTATTCATTCTGATTCTGATTCTTTCATTGTTCATTCTGAGTTTGTTTCGGCCTTTCTTCTCAGAGTAGTCAGATAGGAAACGCCGACCTCATCTAGCTTATTTTTAATATGACGTGTAAAAGTGATTCCAATATCCTAATTACAGAATAAACAATTTCATTTCATTTCATTTCATTGTTTATGCCTACGAAACTACCATACCTACTTACAGGATCACCTACGCATTCACAACGTAGAAGACTGTAATGAAAATCAGAGGGACAATTCCAGTGTTTTTAAAAAGGTTAGCACAATCCACCAAAAAATCTTCTAACTTACCTACATTTTTGACAAGTATTTGACATTGATGGCCGCTGAGGTGATTGTGACTAGATTTTGAACGTTTTTAATCACGGGAATGACAAGGTGACAACTAAGGCCCGGCGCACATTAACGGCACAGCACGGCAAGGCATTTTTATGCGACGAATAGAAATGTACCTTAATAGTATGACAGTAAAGTTGAAATATCAACGGCAACGATCCTTAGGCATGTTGTGACGTCCTAAAGCATCACCATTGAATTTTCAATTTTATTGTCATACAGTTAAGGTACATTTTTATTCGTCGCATAAACATCCCTTGCCGTGCCGTGCCGCTAATGTGCGCCGGGCCTAAGGCCTGAATTCCTCCTACGCTGATGTCGGTCGCGTACGCGTAGCAACGTAGTATGCGCCGTTGACGTCAGCGTCGCAGTATAGTGCTTTATAGAACACAATATCCCTATTAATATTGTCGGATGTGAAAATCAGCAACATGACAAGAGAGCGCGTCAAAATTTGAATTATTGATATTTTTTTTAATATACGTGCTAAGTTAACAAAAAATAACAGAATTTTAATACATGTTTATGAGTTTACTTACATGGTAATAAACTACTATTATTGTTGCATGTTTAAAGTCAGAAATGACTTTTTTAAGCGTACCTAATCAATTGTATTTTGTCACATCTACCACATACGACAATGTTACGTGTACAAAGTAATTGATTATTTGTAGGAAGTGCCATATACGACACTGTTTACAGTAAATCCTAGACCAATGTCTAACGTATCTAAATCGAAATTATAAATAAAACATTATTTTTTTATATCTTTATAACTAGTTATTGCAACATGGTCCGTACTGGCACAACCGCACGGACTGCCGCCCCGCGCGCCCCGCAAACCATGTCGCGAGTTTACATCCGTCATTGTTAACTGGCGGTTGTCACAACATCCGACAATGTTAACGTGGCTATTTTAAAAATTACTCGTAAAACATTTTTTTTTGTGGCAGCTACTAAAAAAAGGGACTTTTTAAGAGTGATTAATGAAATAAAAAGAAAATGGCAAAAATGCATATACGACAATGTTAATAGGGATAGACGCAATGTATATACGCTATACGCACGCGCGACCGACGTACGCCACCGACATCAGCGTAGCAGGAATTCAAGCCTAAGAGGAATGCAGGCCTAAGCTTTATGCTCTTGTTTAGTTTCCCAAAAAACAACTATGTACCCAGAGATATCCATGTATGTACCTATATCGTACCCAAACACCGTTAGATATCCCTTTCCCCATAGAGCCGGCTATCAAACGCAGGGACCAAACGGTACTCTCTGTATTGCGCTTAAAAATGCATTAGCCTTCGTCTACAAACGATAGCCTCGCTTTGTTCTAGTGGGCTATTAAAAGCTTATACTGGAGATAGTAAACAGTGGCCACGTAAACTATTGCCTAGTGTGGGTACAACATCTAGGTACTTGATACTTGATTAAAAATGGTTGCGAGGAAAATCTTGTTTGCGAATTAAGCCGTATATTCATTGGCAATTACGTTGAGAAACAGGAACATTAATAACGATGTAGCGAAATTAGTATTATAATATATTTTGTTATTATTATTCATAAATAATATTTTTTATTATGAACTAGCGGCTTCGCCCGCGGGTACCATAATTAATTTTTAAAATAAAGTTACTCCCTATAACATCAGCTATTTGCCAGTGAAAGTCCCGTCGAAATCGGTTCAGCCGTTTCGGAGATTAGCCGGAACGAACAGACAAAAAAAAATGTAAAAAAATGTTTTTTTGTTAAAAGTACCGTTTAAAGTTTCATTTAGCAAAAAGCTGTTATTTTCACATTACAAATAGACACTTCAATTTTATTTATTTGTATGAACCTATATACGTAGAACATTAGCATTTTGCCGGCAACAGTTCGCCCGCAAAACAAGAATACTTAAGTTGCTGAAAAAATTCTTGTTAACATTATGGAATGCAAATAAAGTTAAGAATATGAATGCACAAAATTTATTTTCAATGAAACTCCTTTGAAATTATCAATAGTCGTTCTTCTCAGTATGAGAAGGTGCCTTTTGCCTACTTGTAGACGTATACAAGGTAGTATATTATTCAGTAGAGTTCCTTGTTAGAGTTTGTCCTGAAGTTCTGCTGTCATAACTATGTCTGTCGCCAAGTAGCATTGTTACAACTTTGTCTCTGCGAGCAACTGGTTTCCATCATTATTTCAGATCGGAATAACAATCTTGAGGAGACTAACGTACTAAGGAGATAAAGATATATTTATTGCATAACTATGTACCTACATCAAAAAAAAAATCGATCAGCAGTCTACCTATTTCGGATATGCAATCGTATTACTAAAGGTGCTAATTTGTTCGTACACTCAACTGCAGGATCGAGTTTTCAGTCGATAACCATTTACATCAATTTTGGGTTCTAGGTACCAATTCCAACACAGATGTGTTGCTGGAGTTTGTTGCACCACTTCTTCCCAGCTAAATCACTAGGAAGTGTCGAAGGGCGGCCATTTTGGAGGACTGTCTTATATAAATATGTAATTCTGTCATTTAAAAAGTTCCGATTCTCAGCTTAATTTGAATAAATCTCTTTTTGATAAGCATTGCGTGGGAGAACTTTTGCTGCAGTAGGCTAACTTGCATAAAAATACTTAATTGCTGTATTTGAAACCGGTATTACCCTCTTAACAAAGTGTGGCATCTACATCGCCACATGCGAACTACGCATCACACAGACGTCACGCGAAATTCTGCATCGCGCAAGCAGTATTTACCGTGCGATTAGCATAATTATATAACTTTCCGACATCAATCGTTGGGCAGTTGCACACCAGACACGACACCCGTCTGGTCGGAGGATCCTCCCTTTTCTATAGAGGATGAGTGAACTTTACACCCTGTTCCTCGTGGTATCTCTCATCTGTATCAAATCAGTTTCAATTCATAATCAATTTAAAGCTTATATTTTTCTGTAATCACAGCCCTATTCACACGACACTGAATAGTGACGTACTAAGGCAACGTAATTGGATCGTCAAGGAGATCACGTAAACAGTTAAATTTAATTCTCCTTGCCCGTTCCGTAGATCGTGATCTAATTTATAACTGTTGTTGATTTACTAAAGTTACTTACTTAGGGTACGTCTATGAAGAACTTAAGGGGGTTTTATCTGTTTACGATTATCGTTACGAGTAGTCAGAAAGTCTGCAGGAAGTCTGTCAATGAGTGAAAATGCCCGCATTCCAATCTGTTAAAAAAACATGCAGTGCTGCACGTCACCCTTATAGCTACAGAAAAAAGGAAAGAAAAGAAAGAAAGAAAGAAAAGAAAGAAAAGAAAGAAAAGAAAGAAAAGAAAGAAAAGAAAGAAAAGAAAGAAAAGAAAGAAAAGAAAGAAAAGAAAGAAAAGAAAGAAAAGAAAGAAAAGAAAGAAAAGAAAGAAAAGAAAGAAAATTTGTTTATTCTGCACTAACAAAAAGCATATGACAAAAAAAAGACAGACACACATACAAAGTAGACAAAATCCTCGTATCCATCCAATAAAAGTTTTGCTATTACAGCATGTCGGTGACGCGAACGTATGATTCTCCCCTACCAACACTCGGACGACGCGCTTAAACAAGTTTTTACTTCAAAAAATCTCATTTCTCATTCTTATTTTTATCAAGGTTTTAACATTGGTTGTCGCCGAGTTACGATTCCGATTTGCGACTAGATTTTGTACGTTTTTGTATACAGGAATCGACCTTCTGGTCTATAACTGGTCTAATACTTAATAAATTAATGACTTCTGACAGAGTAACAGCCACAAGGATATTATGATACGGCCCAGTTGTCCTACGAAACGTATCGTCATCGTCGTCGTTTTGTTTGTGCAGAATAAACAAATTTTCTTTCTTTTCTTTCTTTCTTTCTTTCTATCCCTAAGGCCATCTACAAGCTGTATGACAGTCTAAACTTGAAATGTAGGTATCGGACAGTTACTGACCAATGGGGGTCAGATGGCAGTTGTTGCTGCATGTAAAATATTGTTATCAAGCCACAGCTTGTTAGACTTGGAGGCGAGCCAAGGGTCTCCAATGGTTTAGCAACTTAAGTGATTTTAGAAGCGAACCTCTCAAAGCTCCATTCACTCATATTTTTCAAGCTCATTATTTATTTTAATAAATCGGTCATAAAGTAACATTCGATCATTAGGAAACACTTCAGGCACTCTTGTGGCTAATCAGAAAACTTCAAAGAATAATGAGACTCTCAAGTACGCTACTACTTTGCAATTTGCGATAAATCAAAGGTTCTTTCAACATTTTTGGACGTAAAATTAAGAATTTTTGGATTCCGTATGTCCAAATGAAAAAGGAACCTTTAAATGCCTGTCTGTGAGGTCCGTCTGTCACAATCAATTTGGCACACATATCGATTTCTGTAACCCAAACACAGACGTGTTACGTACGTAATTTTGAATATGGGGGTCAATTTTGGGAGACAAATAAGAAAATTTAAAATAAAGTATTTCACTCTGTACCCGGGTGACATATAAAATGAAAGTGCCTCAAGTATTTATGTTTTCATAATTTTAAAATAAATCGTTTTAAAGTTATTGATGAAAATTGACCATTCCCATAGTTTTTTTTTCTATCTATGGTCTTAAAATAACATGGTAAATCTCCCAATATTGTGCGTACATTTGCAGTTGGAATGAAAGGAAGAAAGAAAAATACGTTTATTGGCATTGTTACAGAAAAATACACATTAAAACTAAAAACACAGAAAACAATCATTACAATGTATAGGAGAACATGTTTTTCAACTAAAATGTTAAGTATATTCTTGGGATAAATTCATCCCAACTACGGAACCCTTCATTGTGCGTGGTCCAACAGGCACTTGGCCGGTTTTTAATTTCGGTCGCTTTAACCTCAATTTCACGGCAGGCAGATTTTATTTTTTTCATTACGGAACTTCAGAATTCTAAGCATTTGAAATCAATCTTTACGTTCAGTCACTTGGGTTTAATTTAGTTTTTACAAAACACTCACCGTGGCTAAAAAGTTATGTTTTACAGTTAGAAAAAAATATAAATTTTAGTTTTATTTATTTCTGGGTAATATTTACCTACATCATTTAAAAGCTAATAAATAGTTTTTAAATAATCATATTTTTACAAGTATATAAAAAAGGGGAGAGAATCATAATTATGGCATCAAAAAATTCGTCTGCATCGCTGTCAACAGGAAAAGTGCCCAAAAGGCTGGCAACTTTGACACGTTATAAGGCAATGCTGATTCTTTGGCCAAGAAATAGGCCAGCTCTCTCGTTACGTGAAGAGTCGAGAAACCGTTTGGGAAAAATTGCTACATCGAAGGTGTTGATAGGGTTGTTAGAACACAAGACTGTGTTAGTAAACAAGACAAGTTACACAATAATTGGCATAGTGTCTATTTTCTATTTCTCTGCTGGTGTACACCCGTGTACTGGACACAGTAATAGGAATATCGTCTTTCCACGCTAATGTTCCACGCTAATGCGACGACAGAAAACAGAAGACATTATAAAGTTTTTTTTTCTTCAATTATTCGGCATCATTAAAGTATTCGGAATAGTCCCAAAGGGATACCTGGACCCTGGCAACAGGCAACTGAAGGAACACGGGTGGGTTTTAGTCAGTAAGAGTCTGACACGCCCTTCCGCTCCGCCCAGAGCGGGAGAAGTCATATTTTGAGGATTTCCCAAACAAAAAAAAAAAAAAAACATTGAAGTATTATTATTATACACGAAGCTGACCTTGTGAAAGTTCCAAAATATCCCATAACAAGTCTCTCTACAAAAGCAAAAACGTAATGTCTATATCCGCTCCGAATATTAGGCAATAATAGCTCCACGAATTCCGCCTCAACTGTTCAATAGTAATAAAAAGGAACAGGCAATATTACCCGCTTGCCATCGAGCCAGCCTGTTGACTATATTGCTTTGTACGGCATAACAAGGCGTTTTTCCTTCGTATAGATAGACATTGTAACAAAACTTGCGGAACGAATGGATCTATAAAGCCTCGTGCAAACTGGCGCGATATGGCGGGCGCAACAGACAGCGCTACCCTTGTCGCGCCCGCGATTTCGCGGCTGAGCCTTAACGTTGCTGCAACGATAAAGTTTGTTTTGTGTTCCTTTTCAAGTGTATGAAAACGTTAGGAACTTCATCTGTGGTAATAGTTTTCTGTTTGTTAGATATATCTTTCTGATATACTGTTATTGGACATGGAAACTATAGCGGCCGGACACTATTGAAATAAGTGAATAAAAAGAAAAACGGAACTTTCAATTTAGAAGAGCCCAATGATCGGTAGATATGGTGGCTAATTAATGAAATTATGATTAGCGACTATATCGCTCAAAGTGGCGCCCTTACTGCTCCTGCGCTGACACTGTCAAAGTGCTACCAAAGAAGTGGGGTCCTAGTGGAGGCGGCGATGACCTCTCGCGTCCGGCCCTGGTCCAGGCTATGGTACGGAGCGAGAGGGCATGGGAAGCCGTCACCTCCTTCTGCGAAGCAGTAATGCTCGCGAAGGAGGAGGCGGAACGCGTGAGGGAGGGGCAAAGTTTGCGCCCTCACGTCCCTAACCGCCACCGCTGGAGACCCTGGGCGTCGGGAATCCCAGGCGGATTCCCGGCCACCGTAGGCGCGGGCTTGCGGACGACGAGCAATGTGTAGCTCACCGTCCGATAAGGACCAGGCCCGGGTCGACGGCGCGTTGTGTTCCACGCGCGCCTCAAAAAGATGTCGGCACAATTGGCGGGTTCCGCTAGGACCGATGCCTGCCAGGGGTTGCGGGAAAGTCCGAAAGGGATACCGGGACCCTTGGCAACAGGCAACTGAAGGAACACGGATGGGTTTCAGCCAGTAAAAGTCTGACACGCCCTCCCGCTCCGCCCAGAGCGGGAGAAGTCATTTGATGACGTCCCACGCCGAAAAAAATTGAATTATTATTGACCTTTAATCCTGACTTAAAATCCGCGCCACCACTGAAGTCCGGCGGAAAATTGTGTTAGGTACTACATTTTTTGTAATTGCAATTTGATGCCTTGTGGTGGCGCGGACTCTGTACCACTGAAAAAACAAATAACATCACTGCTTTATTATCAAGCTATTTGACTCACTACTCCCGAGATTAATAATTAGGCAGTAGATACAGTACTTGTGAGCGGGTGAGTCGCTAGGTGTACTTAAAGAACTTCCTGGCTGGCTCTTCATTGGCTGTCTAGGCTATCTATGTAGACATCATCCACCATGCTCACTGGCTTATCTACATACATACCTACAAGTAGTGTACTACTTATATACATACAAGTAGTGTAGTTGTAGTATAAGCTTGTTAGTCTTTATCAGAGAAGAAAACGAATGTTATGGTTAGTTGTCTAAAGAAAATCCAGCAAAGTTCAAATTCAGTAGACCAAGAATATGACTGAATAATTATGTCGTAGAATAATTTTGCCAATAGACATATATATATACACAATATCAGGACGTGTAATTATTTAAAAAACAAAAAACACGACTGAAAAAACCTATAACCGAAAAGAGAAAAACAAGCATTGAACTTTCTTTTTTGTAAGGTATACAAAGTAATTAGCATGAGTAAACTGGCCATTTTTTTTTTACTCAAAAGGGACGTCTTTACATTATCTGTATGCACCATTCATACGACTAATATGATATACGCCTGTGGGCAAGTTAACAATGAAAATAAATACAACATTTTAATGTTATTTATTTTGTGTTGACATTATGTAAACGCGAGAATTAGCCTCCAGGTCATTGTTTGGGGACAACGGGACAGATGTTCGAATAAAGGGACAGTCCCGTTCAAAACGGGACGTATGGTCACTTTAACTGCATGACCGCTATATAAACGGGTTTTTTCGACGGAAGAATAGACAAAATGAGAGATTATGATTATAATAATTATAATTTGGTCGGGGTGGGTCGGTTGAAAAGAAAATGCTTCCGCTGTTGAAAGCGGCGGTCGGGCCTCTTACACCGCCGGCTATATGTTTATTGGTCATTTTGTGTATTCTTCCGTCGACAAAACCCGTTTCTATAGCGTTCATTCTACGCATGCAGTCTATCGTAAACGTACTACAGTGTGACTGAGTTCCTATCTGAAAAAAAAAATTGTTGACTTTTTTATTATTCGTTTTATGTATATAATAAGGAACTCTAATTTGATTGAATAATGATTAATTTAATGGTATATAATTTAATAATAATTGATCTAATGATATATAATAATTTGATGTAAATAACATAATGATAATAATTTGATGTAACTATAATATAACTATGACAATAATTTGATATAAATGATAATATACAATAATAATAATTTGTCGTAAATATTTGCATGCTGGATGGCAAAATATGGCTGATCTTTCTACTGTACTAACACCTATTGATGTATCATCTACCCATATTTGCAAAAATAAAATAATTCTTATTCTTATTCTTATCACAGGTACAGCTAACCAAACATAAAATAAAAAGCCTCTTTTAAAAACACAGCGAGAAGTATTACACTTTTCCTCCTGACTTTAACTGCGTCGCTGCGTAGTAAGAAGATATTATCGTCGTAAACTTATGTCGTGTGTCTCTGTTTGTGTGAAAACGTCGCGAGTTGTGTTCCGGTGCGGGACATAAGCGTTTTATTAGACATTGTAGCGATGTTGTATGTCGTATGTGACACGCTGGGAGAAAGAATGGCTTGAGAATTTGCTGGTAGGCATTCGAGCTCAAACTCGACACATATTTTATGGTAATTAAACCAATTTTTAACCGACTTCTTCAAAAAGGAGGAGGTTCTCAATTCGTTGTTGGTAGGTCATGCTTCCGAGGTGGTCCCATATAAATTTTATTAACTTTGCTTGCGTAATTTTTGAGTTAGCTTCAATATTACGTATTTTTCCCACTTAGTTTATCTAGACGATATCCTGTTTGACTCCTTCACTGTTATTTAGACAGCAGGTAGTGGTATTCGGATTTGAGTGGGGTAGGTACCACAACTAAAAAGTGAAAAATAAAAACTTTTTACAAAAAAAAAACAACCGACTTCCAAAAAAAACACAAAAAAAGTGAAAAATAACTTTAATTTCGGAAGTCGGTGGCAAAAAACGAAAACTGAAAAGCAAAGACACCGACTTCCGAAATTAAAGTTATTTTTCACTTTTTTAGTGTTTTTTTTGGAAGTCGGTTGTTTTTTGCCAATTTTGAATGGTCAAGGAGTCGGTCAGCCATTAAGATGAAGCTAGTTGCCCATTCCAAAGCGTAGTAGTCATAGATATACTGGGTGTTAGGGTAGACACCGTTATCCTTGAAACTAGTGGTTTGGTGTCATCTATAATATACTTTTTCTATGGATAACGGTGTCTACCCTAACACCCTGTATATGGAGAAAAACGGGTAAGAAACGGAACCAACACTCTTTTAAATCAAATTATTGTCATTTTTATCCTACTTCATCTTTTATGCTTTCCCATTAATTTAGTAGCAATTGTCTGAAGTATGTGTCTGTTTATTTCTATTAATAGCGGGGGGGCTATTATCAAGTTTTCTCACACGCTCACCAGCACATCCAAGATTCTAGTTCTCGGTACACTTTACGTTTGGTTTTCCGCCATTCCTCGTGACGTGACTGACAGTTGACATTAGTGACAGCTACCTAACCTGTGTGTATGAGACAGTGTTTAAAACCAGAGTCACGTCGCACCGTCTCGTCGCGCCTGTCTGCAGGAGCCTTAAAGAAGAATCATCCTTTGTCTATTCCAGAAGAGATATTGTACAGTTGATTATTGATATGCTAGAAAGGGGGTGACTACTGAGATGACGACTAATAGAGATGATGTATGAAAGAAAAGACATGTTACGTCGCCCACAGATAAATTGGGATTATGGGAGGAGACTGATGATGATAATGATTAACCTCAGTATTTTAAACAAAGCTAAGTATTTCGCGCTCTCTATTAATAACATAAAAACTTTTTACAAAAAAAAATCTAACCGACTTCCAAAAAAAACACTAAAAAGAGAAAAATAACTTTAATTTCGGAAGTCGGTGTCTTTGCTTTCCGATTTTCGTTTTATGCCACCGATTTCCGAAATTAAAGTTATTTTTCTCTTTTTAATTGTGGTACCTACCCCACACAAATCCGAATAGCACTACCTGCTGTGTAAATAACAGTGAAAGAGTAAATAAGGAAATCGTCTAGATAAACTAAGTGGGAAAAATACGTAATATTGAAGCTAACTCAAAAACTACGCAAGCAACGTTAATAAAATTTATATGGGACCACCTCGGAAGCATGACCTACGAAACAAAAAATCTGAAGAATCATCAAAATCAATTCACAATTGGCGGAGTAAGCGAGTAACAAACATACAAAAAAAAAAAAACAGTCGAATTGAGAACCTCCTCTTTTTTGAAGAAGTCGGTTAAAAACAAGATCTCAAGCAAATATAAAAACTTTTTACAAAAAAAAAACAACCGACTTCCAAAAAAAACAAAAAAAGTGAAAAATAACTTTAATTTCGGAAGTCGCTGTCTAATTGCTTTTCAATTTTCGTTTTTTGCCACCGACTTCCGAAATTAAGTTATTTTTCACTTTTTAGTTGTGGTACCTACCCCAAACAAATTCTATTACCACTACCTGCTATGTAAATAGCAGTGACGGAGTCAAATAATATATCGTCTACATAGACTAAGTGGGAAAAACACGTAATTATTGAAGCCAACTTAGAAACTACGCAAGCAAAGTTAATAAATTTATATGAAACCACCTCTGAAGCATGACCTACCAAACAAAAAAAGAATCATCAAAATCGATTCATAATTGACGGAGGTATCGCGTAACACACACATAAAAAAAATACAGACGAATAGAGAACCTCCTCCTTTTTGAAGAAGTCGGTTAAGAATGAACAAAGAATGATGAGAAAAATTAGTTAAAAGCTTTTAATAGTTTAAACGTTATTTCATTAAATGAAATCGAACATAAATTTTTTGAATAGTATTCTTTGAAATTCCAACAAAATTCCTTAGTTGATTGGATGAAATGCCAGTCCACCTGTCTCGAAGCAAATCTAATAACTCAAACTCAAAGCATTTATTTCAATTAAACCATTTACAGGCACTTTTGAATTGTCAAAGAGTCGGTCAGTTAGTCAGAGAGTTGAAGCGAGTTGCCCATTCCAAAACGTAGATCTCTATGGAGAAGACCGGGCAAGAAACTCCTAGGACACTCTTTTAAAAATGGATATAGATATTACAAAATCCTGGGTACAGTATTCTTGTTGGTTCTATATGTGAGAACAATGTAAAACAAAAAATAATCAAAAGCAATTCAAAATTTAAGATTAAAAATAAGCTCTGTCAAATAAGAGGTGACCAGTCGCAACTGACGGCGCCCGTTCACGAACATGACATGTGGATCAGCACCATCCAGCTCAATCATTTTGTAGGGAACCGAATGATCCAACACACGTGCCACCATCGGCGATACATTTAAGTGAGCATGACATACTCTAAACTGCCATGCTATTTCAAGTCAACATACATCATACCATACTAAACGGCTCCATGGTACTCACATTTACAAAAATTGAAAAAAATGCTTCTAAATTATACAAAACTAGTTTGCAAAGAAATTGAACAATTAATATAATATTATTTTCAGATAAATTAAATAAGAATAAACAATAAGTTCGTAATGTCAGAAAAAAAAAATAGTAATAAAAAGGGGGAAGCAACACTTCCAATTATGAAATTTTAACTAGTGAGCCCAAGTGCCTGTGGAGTAGGACCAGCGTTAAGCCAAGCATTTTTATCTACGATATAATCATCCAACTTATAATATGCTTGTCTACATAGTGTGCGTTTAGTGCATGTTTTAAATTTCTTCTCATTTAGTTGAAGAATATCGAGTGGAATTTTATTATAACATTTTACACAGTACCCCATAAAACAAGTATGTACTTTAGACAATCTGAAACATGGTTGATCTAATTTGTTCCTATTTCTAGTGTTAAAATTATGCCTGTCACTTATTTTACTAAAAAGATGTAGATTTTTCCGAAAGTACATAATGTTTTCATATATATACTGACAAGGTACCGTCATGATGTTAATTTTTTTAAACAGTTCCCTTAGAGACTCGCGTCTGCGGAGGTTGTAGATGGCTCGGATAGCTCTCTTTTGCAGAATAAAGATAGAATCAATATCTGCAGCCCGTCCCCACAGCAAAATACCGTAAGACATGATGCTATGAAAGTAATTAAAATAGACCAGTCTCGCGGTATCCACGTCTGTTAGTTGGCGGATTTTCCAAACAACGTAAGCGGCTGAACTAATTCGCCCTGCAAGTGATGTTACCATGATTTGGGTGAGGACATATAATACTTTTATCCCGATATTCCATCGGGATCGAGACTTATGCATGTGAAACCGCGGGCCGCAGATACTTATTATTTAAAAAATGGTAACTTCGGGCTGGTTTTTCCAACGCTAGATCTGATATATACCTTTGTTTTTTTTTTTAGTTTTAGTTTGTTTGTTCCAAACGTCAATTTAATTCCACGTATAAATGATATAATTGTCGTTGAAAAATCTGCCCTTAAAGCATTTTGTATTTTATTAGTAGGCAAAACAAAAAAGCAATGAAAGAAAATTAGGAAAATTAAAATAACGCCCACACAGCTCAATTTTTCCATAATAATCTCTCAACCTTAATCTTTATATTCCTGCTTACACTGTAATTGGATAAAGGAGAAGATAAAAAACCAATTTAAAAATACACAGGGGTATTCACGCTATTGATATTATAAATTTTATACAAAATGCTGTCTGAAAACAGCTGAGTCACTTAAAATAATGAAACTTCCGTTACGCTGCTCATTTTTATTGTTTATGAATATCACCACATATTTAATACGAATTTATGAGAAAATATTATTAATAAAAAGGGCTTGTGTCATCCATCACAGCCTATTTTTTACTTTTTATTAGTCTTTATCTCACTTAATTTATTATTATTACGTTTATTAGCCGAAAAATTACCATTTGTAGAGGGGCCAAAAAAATGTGCGGTTTTTTTGTTAAACGGTGTACCTACTTTAATAATAAAAATAATTAAATGAAAGTTGATCTTCATTATAAGTTAAAATTGTCATAGAAAAGGGACTGAAACTGTTTTCTAAATTTTTTCCTTAGATCGACCTTTCGATCTATTCTGGAAAAAGTTTACCGTGAAAACTTATAGAAAACTTAGGTAAGGTGAGTTGAAGTTAGCTGTCAATAGTGTCAATCTCTAGTATCATCTGTGGATCATCGTAAAGCTATCTTCTTATTTTCGTGTGCTGAGTGACTAACCTGGTGTCAGAGTTTTAAAGCCGCCCAAGGGCAACTGACTTGGCTTCACATATCGTCGATAAATATCTCTTTGGCATGCCTCCTCCTGCATGTTTCCTCACGATGTTTTCCTTCACCGTTTTTAAAGCAAGTGATAATTATACAATACGCAAATGAATCCGTAAAGTCAGTGGTGCGTGGCTTTGGTTCGAATTCGTGACCTTCGACTTGGCAGTCCGACGGTCACACCACTAGGCTATCACTGCTAATCTTAGAGCTATAGTTTCCTAGAAGAGCGGTGGCCGCCACTTAACGGCCCTACTGACGGTTGTCATGAAAATGACGGCAATGGGGTTTGATTATACGGTGCCAAAACACGCTCTGTTTCAAAACAACCTCTATGTCAAAACACGATCTGTGTCAAAACACGCTCTGTGTCAAAACACGCTCTGTGTCAAAACACGCTCTATGTCAAAACAATCTCTGTGTCAAAACGCGCTCTGTGTCAAAACAACCTCTGTGTCAAAACACGCTCTCTTTCAAAACACGCTCTGTGTCAAAACTTGCTCTGTGTCAAAACAAGCTGTGACAAAACACGCTGTGTGTCAAAACACGCTCTGTGGCAAACCACGCTCTGTGTCAAAGCACCCTCCATGTCAAATCACGCTCTGTGCCAAAACACGCTCTGTGTCAAAATACCCTCTGTGTCAAAACACGCTCTGTGGCAAACCACACTCTGTGTCAAAGCACCCTCCATGTCAAATCACGCTCTGTGCCAAAACACGCTCTGGGTCAAAACACCCTCTGTGTCAAATCACGCTCTGTGGCAAAACACGCTCTGTGTCAAAACAACCTCTGTGTCAAAACACGCTCTCTTTCAAAACACGCTCTGTGTCAAAACTTGCTCTGTGTCAAAACAAGCTGTGACAAAACACGCTGTGTGTCAAAACACGCTCTGTGGCAAACCACGCTCTGTGTCAAAGCACCCTCCATGTCAAATCACGCTCTGTGCCAAAACACGCTCTGTGTCAAAACACCCTGTGTGTCAAAACACGCTCTGTGGCAAACCACGCTCTGTGTCAAAGCACCCTCCATGTCAAATCACGCTCTGTGGCAAACCACGCTCTGTGTCAAAGCACCCTCCATGTCAAATCACGCTCTGTGGCAAAACACGCTCTGTGTCAAAACAACCTCTGTGTCAAAACACGCTCTCTTTCAAAACACGCTCTGTGTCAAAACTTGCTCTGTGTCAAAACAAGCTGTGACAAAACACGCTGTGTGTCAAAACACGCTCTGTGGCAAACCACGCTCTGTGTCAAAGCACCCTCCATGTCAAATCACGCTCTGTGCCAAAACACGCTCTGTGTCAAAACACCCTGTGTGTCAAAACACGCTCTGTGGCAAACCACGCTCTGTGTCAAAGCACCCTCCATGTCAAATCACGCTCTGTGCCAAAACACGCTCTGTGTCAAAATACCCTCTGTGTCAAAACACGCTCTGTGTCAAAACACGCTCTGTGTCAAAATACCCTCTGTGTCAAAACACGCTCTGTGTCAAAACACGCTCTGTGTCAAAATACCCTCTGTGTCAAATCACGCTCTGTGTCAAAACATGCTCTGTGTCAAAACTCGCTCAGTGTCAAAACAAGCTGTGTCAAAACACGCTCTGTGGCAAACCACACTCTGTGTCAAAGCACCCTCCATGTCAAATCACGCTCTGTGCCAAAACACGCTCTGTGTCAAAATACCCTCTGTGTCAAATCACGCTCTGTGTCAAAACACGCTCTGTGTCAAAACACCCTCTGTGTCAAATCACGCTCTGTGGCAAACCACGCTCTGTGTCAAAGCACCCTCCATGTCAAATCACGCTCTGTGCCAAAACACGCTTTGTGTCAAAATACCCTCTGTGTCAAATCACGCTCTGTGTCAAAACACGCTCTGTGTCAAAACACCCTCTGTGTCAAATCACGCTCTGTGTCAAAACACGCTCAGTGTCAAAATACCCTCCGTGTCAAAATCACGCTCTGTGTCAAAACACACTGTATCAAAACACGCTCTGTGTCAAAACACGCTGTATAGGAAAACACACCAACTGACTTTTATAAATAACGTGTCAGTGATGTCATTTGCCAGTAAATTTCGAACACTATAAGGCGGCCACCGCTCTTCTAAGAAACAGCTCTCTTTGACCACGGAATGAGTTATTCAGACAGCTTATGTCGACACGACAGAAGATCTAATCTACGTTTCATGTACTATATAATGTTACATACATAAGTAATTTCCCTCTGGGTTGTTATGCTGTGATGGCTACACGTGTAAACGCTGATATATTATAATTCTTACTTACTAAGTATTGTCGGTGAGATTTCTCAGACACTACACATTGTCAGCTATATTTAAGGAAAATGTTTATCTATTTTGGTAGATGGAAAAGAGCGATAGGAAGGTAGGGCTGACACGATTTTTCTACAACCGAATAGATTTTTCTTTTCACGTAGATCATGTTTAGACATTGCATAGATTCTGAGTAGACCCCGTTAATGTAGACACTGCGTAGAATCTGTGTAGACGTCATAGACACTATGTAGATTTCACGTAGATGCCGTGGGAAAATAAATATCCAATGCGGAGGCACAAAAAGATGTCTGGTTTTCTCAAATGAATTTTGTCTATTCTTCCGTCGACAAAACCCGTTTCTATGGATGTCATGCTACACGTGCTGTAACAAATACCGATTTGATTTTGTTGTTTTTCGCTTTGTCCCAAAATAATCGTTGACTATTTGAAGTAATCGTTGTAAATAAATTACTTGACTTTGACAACCCTGCACAAGGTGTTATCCACTAGGGATACGCCATCGAGCATGCGTGCGATGTTCCGTCGGCCTCTATCAAAAGATATTCGATTGCGGCAATTTGTGACCGACCACGAGAGCACTGATATAACTAAACTCGATTTGTAGTGTAGTGCCTGATTTGGTTTCGTATTGGGATGGAAGGCTTGTGTGGCAGTGTTGGTACAGAATAGGTAATTTTGTTAGCTACCGAAATTGATTGTGAACGGGAATTATTTCGGTATTATTTATTTACATTTAGATATTCACTACCAGCTTGAGATTATCAGAAGCATTAGGTTTCTGAAAAAGTATCCAACTACATGGCTCTTAAAAATATATTTTACGAAAATTCTATGTATCTCTCTAGGAACATAGTCGTGATATTATGTAGAACGTCAAATTACATATTATTTAAGAAATAGAACTCCCCTAAACGTATACCATTTTCTATTTCTCTTTTCTTCAAAATCTTCTATTATAATGTACAAAGTACATTTAAACAGGGAATTTAAATATGAGTACACAACAACCACACATGTTCTGAGATTTAGAAATTAATTAAGTTCCTAATTATGTACAGCGGGGAGGAAAGTATTCATTTAGAATGTGTGTTCATTATGTAAGCCTAATTATTTCCCTTTTACACAACGATTAGGAGGTAGGAAAATGGTTATGTATTGTATAATCTCAGTGTTAATTCAATATTATTTTATCCAATGTATTGAAAATCTTCAGGGCTACCTTCCCTCATACTATTCTTCCCTCTTGATGCATTCAAGGTTAACTTCCTGAAAAGTATCAAGGAGATTCCCCGACTATTCCTTTTCACTAAACTTTACACTAAAATACGTCCTCGCAGAACTGTAGGGTAAATTATATATTATACCAGATGCTCAGACCAAATAAAAAACCAAGACAGAGCGTAACGAACAATAAAGTGAAGCATGCCAAAACTACACCACCGCTCTGTGCATACACGCTCAAACACACACATTTACGACCATTTACAATCAAACTACACCGAAATATGTGCACACATGTTTACGAAACCGGCCTCACGTCACTGTTGACAGCGCTCTGTCTTGGTTTTTTATTTGATCTAAGACTAGATATAGAGATTTTTTCCACTGCAGGACAAAGACCTCTTTTCCGTTCAGATGAAAGCTCCTGCGTTCAAAGTCCAGTGTAGACTAAATAATGAATCATTCTAAAATTCACTACACAGTCAACATCACCCGCCACAGAACTCTTACCTGGGAACGTAAATTAAGAATCTCTAGGTATGCGAGTAATGACAACGGACAGAGAATTATTCCATCCGTTCGTCCCGCCGTGGGTCGAACAATTAATTATTGTCATGTCGCTCTTCGCAGAATTCATAATTTTGTTTTTCTATGAGCTCGTTTCGTACAGAATTTTGTTTATCGGGATAAATAGAGATTTTTTGGGTGTTTTTTTCTTATGTATGGCGTTATGCTTGATAGATGTAGTCCTCTAAAAAATCTTAGTGTTATTATGTTGATAATATTCTTGAAAAACATAGAATTGGTATTTAAGATGTTAATGCACTTGGTCATAGGTACTTTGCTAAATAAAAGTCCTCTGTCCCTCGTAAGAGATTTTATTTGGCAAAATTTTACAATAATATAAATATTTTCCGCCACCACCTACCATTGTGTGTTTCAGTTCAGTTTTCAGTAAGTAGACTGAAAGCTTTTCAGGCTAGAGACAACCACAATGAAACAATTAGGGCAAATGATCCTAGGTTTATCTGACCAACAAAGTAGGGGCGACAGGAACCTGCCCAAGCGTTGCGCGCCCTTCAAGTCATAATAAAATGCTCGGCGTACTGGCACTAGGTACCGCAGAGTCCAGGGGGCCAAGTCTACTAATTTACACATCATTCATTATTTACTCATCATTGTGAGACCACTGACCCGTTTGTAAATTAGTAGACTTGGACCATTTAAAAAAAAAAAAATTGAGTTTTGGAAATCATTAAATGACTTCTCCCTCTCTGGGCGGACCGGAAGGACGTTTCAGACTTTTACTGACTAAAACCCATGCCTCCAATCGCCTCTACGAGGACACGGCGGTACACCTCCACCGTATGCTCCACCGTGTCCTCCGGACGATCCGCACAGTGGTGACACCCAAGCGTTTCCTCCCGCCTAATCCTACACAGGAACCTCCCGAAGCTGCCATGTCCGGTGAGGACCTAGACTTGGCCCCCTGCTTGGGAATCTTCTCACCACGATGTTTCCCCAAGGTTCCCCCAGGACCATAACCAAGGCAGTTTTATTCGTCTACTTAAGAACCTAACCACATCAAATGGCTTCTCTAGTTCCATCACAAATCTAATTAAAAATCAAAGCCAAGAAAGCCTTGAGTTCATTAATGTGAACTTAATACTGGCTGCCAAGAGAATTTACGCGAATTCGTTTTGCTCTAAGTTTGTGTCTTTTTGTCAACTATTTATTTTGTTTTTGGAACAATATTATAAGAAAAAGTTAAATAGTAGTTGAAATAGTTAATACCTAGTTAGTTGGCAGTCGCTTCATGTAAAATACTGGTATTCAGCTGCATCCGGTTAGACTGGAAGTCGACCTAAACATAGTTGGGAAAAGGCTAGGCAGATTGATTTTTTTATAAGAAATAGTTAACGATTTTTATCATGTTTTTTGGCTGCGATGGAAATTGTTATATTTCTTCATCTTTATATTTTTCGGTTTGTTTGGAGAGAAAATATAATTATAACGGGTATAAAAATAAATTTAAATAAGAGGTAAAAAAATAACGGATAGACTCTCGGTCTTTCCGTTATTATGATTTTATTTTTTTATTGGACCGTGGGACCTGAGATCCTGGTTACGGGTTCACAAAGTTTCCTAGTTTGATGTACAGAATCCGTAGATGACGGCTTCGTGAAGGGTCTAGTTACACCCTGTATATGTTTATGTGTAAGTATTATGAGTATATATACATATACTAAACATACACATATACATATACATATACTAAACATACAAATATACATGTTATGTATACGGGTACGTATATTGATGAAATGACTAAAAAAAAATCACAAAGGGGTGGGTATTTTTTCACAATAATGTGGCTGTGTGTGTGTGGGTGTACTATAGGTGCACCTGTGCCTAACCCTTCTAGGTTTACAGGCGTGATGTTATGTTAATGTGGCTATACTTTTGTATTGTTTCATTTTAATCATCATAAAATAGACAAAGAAAAGTTTAGGTACTTGTTTATCTCAACAAAATCGAGACATTTTACATTTCGATGCAACGAACTCCACTACTTTAATAACTCTTCGTGTACCATGATAATATATCATAGCACAAACTTAATTGTTTGTTGTTTCTAAATCCCGAGATACCAACGTTTTACTGTGAGCGCTGTTTATCTCAATAATGTTCCTTTGTTGGTTTAAATTAGACGGTAATGAAAAAAATTTAGTGCAAAAAATAAACGTGTCTTAAAAGGTTCAAAGCAAAATTGGTATTTGTGACTGATGCATTTATTAAAAAGTACTAAATGGTCATTATAGGGAAAAAAACCTGGTTCAGCTTTTCAAAAAAATATAACATACCTATGTTTTAGTTTTCTTCAAAATCGACTTCATGGTTATTTTGACCACTTCTATAAAAAACCGGCCAAGTGCGAGACGGAACACGCACGAAGGGTTCCGTACCATTATCTATAAAAACGGCAAAAAAATCACGTTTGTTGTATGGGAGCCCCCTTAAATATTTGTTTTATTCTGTTTTTTTAGTATTTGTTGTTATATCGGCAGCAGAAATACATTATCTGTGAAAATTTCAACTGTCTAACTATCACGGTTCAAGAGATACAGCCTGGTGACAGACGGACAGACAGACAAACAGCAGAGCCTTAGTAATAGGGTCCCGTTTTATCCTTTGGGTACGGAATCCTAAAAACGTGTTCATTTGATGTACCTTAACACTAAGTGAGTGCCCTGCAGCAGTAACGTGGAAGGTTATCTACCGTACTGGATAGGTAATTATTTCAATGTCACTGCAGTGATATAATACTGTTTCTCGTTTATACTGTGCTTTAAGTTATTTTGTTGTACTTGCTTCAACATATTTTTACCATCTCTATTGTTTGTTGCCAAATGAATATCTTACTTGGCCATCTGCCCCTACGTCACTACCCTTTTAGGAGTCCGTTTGGCATAGATAACATATCTTTTGGCACAGAACAATACAATCAAGTTACGTTTATGAATTTTATTACATTTTGCGCAGTAATTAACTGAATATTATAACTAGATATTAGAATTTCGATTATTTTAATACAACCAGGTGGTGGTGAAGCCTACTTTGCGTTCGATTTCTGGAACGAAAATGAATACAAAGTCAAAGAATTTACCATTTCAATGAAGCACATAAAAGGCACTTTTGAACACAAAAATTAGGTAAGTTACTAATTGTCAAGCGCCAGTAAACTGTTGTGATTGGTTGATTGTTAATAGCCAAACGGACCACTTGCCTTGCGTTTAAATTTTGACACATCTATAATTATTTTCGTTCTAGAAATTGTGTGTATGTACCTACATAATATATTCTATGACGCGCTCAGAAATGCATAAATACAGAAAACGTGCATGAACGTGTTTTTTTTCTATGAATATATTCACCAAGTGGCTAAGTAATAACAGCCGCTCGGGTCGATCCGTCAGGTTAAGCTACGCTTGCCGGGGTTGGTCCGTGGATGGGTGACCATCTTTACATATCGAGACTCTTCCCTCCGTGCCTCGGAAAGCACTTTAAAACTTTGGTCCCGGCTGTCATTCGGTGATCGTTGACAGTCGTTACGGGTCGTCAGAAGCCCGAAAGTCTGACAACCAGTTTTACGAAGGGGTATCGTATTACTTAGTTACTGGGTTGTGGAGGTCAGATAGGCAGTCGCTCCATGTAAAATACTGGTATTCAGCTGCATCCGGTTAGACTGGAAGCCGACCCCAATATAGTTGGGAAAAGGCTTTTAGATAATTTTAAAAGATATTCACCAAGTTCCACTAGAATTGTTTAATCGCACAGTGTCCGGAATGCACAAATGTAGGCTAGGATGTATGTAGCTATATATTCTGCAACAGTTGTATAAAAGCATTATACAACTGTGAAGCCTAAACTTTATTAATACTAGTGAGCAAACTGCTAGTTCCAATTGCAGATGACTGAAAACTCCTGCAGTTGTGTTTCGACTTTTCGAGTCAGTATTATGTCCGGCACATATTTCAATAAAATATTAAGACGACCACATTATACCGTCATTTGCGTGTGCTGATAAAAGTATTTTTTTGTATACCGTCCTATGTCAATAGTGGTAAGGTAATACTTACATAATAAACTATTAAAAAGTAAGAAATGAGACGCCGCCGCCGGTCTATTCCGTAAAATCGTAATATCTCTTCGTGAAACTTAAGCGAAGTGAGCTTGAAGTGAGCTCCCAATAGTGTCAATCCAGATTGTATCATCTGCGGAGATATTCTGTGAAAATCTCACCTTGAAAACATAGGTGAAGTGAGCTAGTGAGATGTCAACCTCTAGCCTGGAATGACAGCTCACTTTAAGCTCACTTCACCTTAGTTTTCACAGTGAGATATTTACAAAATATATCGGTTGTATTTCATTGGATAAAAATGTACAAAGTATACTAATAACCGCCAGCATACGAACGCAAATTAAACGTAATTAACTCTTCCACAAACATGGATTACCTACTGAAATAAATACCTATAGGCGTAATCTTTGATCTGGAACCAGTCAACGTTCAAAGGCATTCTCAAGGTTTCCTAAGCACCTCTGAACATTTCCTACCACTTTTGTAGCAGTGAAACAAAGGCGTTTGATGCCGCCTTTCGGGATTAGCTCGCAGATTATGTGTAGATGTATATTATAATTCCTATTATATTATGTAGGTTACATTTAAGCGAGGTCAAACGGTTCGTTGCTTGAGAAATATCGATCTATCTAACTACAACTGTAGCTACTAGCTTATAAAGGGTGTTTCTTTTAGAGGTATACAAATTCAAAATGAAATAAAACACCTAACAATTCATTATCATGGTATTGGTTTTATTTAAAAGATATTATTATGCCATTAGTGCTTAAAAATGATTTCGGGCATATGGGCACCACGGCTGGCTGAATGAAGCGTAATCGGGAAGTTCACTATTCGCCCACTTTTAAAGCATCTGGGGCCATACCTATATTCGCAATAACGCGGCAAATGTTGGCTTCCAAGTGGTCCAACGTCTGTGGTTTATCAGTGTAGACGTGTGACTTCACATATCCCCAAAGAAAGTAATCCATAGGTGTGAGATCACACGATCGTGGAGGCCAGCTCACAGGTCTATTACGCGAAATTATGCGCTCTTCGAATGTTGATTTTGTTATATTAATGTTAAATTTTTACAATTTGCAAGCGTTGTTCTGAAGTAAGTCTATCCATTGTGATTAATGGCAAAACGTACTGACCACAAGCCACAAATACCGCCAACTGTCAAATTGACAATCACTAGAAACAGTGTTGCCAATTTAAAAACCAAATCTAAAAAAAGAACACCCGTTAATTGTCCGACTGCAGGGAAGAAGCCTTTTCTCATTCAGAGAAGGTACGAGCATTGATCTTGATGCTTGCTCACGCTTGCTCAGGATGGCTTGGAGATTTTAGATTTATGTTAACTATAAGTCCAGTACGTCGATTCTGTAAAATTCAAACAACAACACGCATCTCGCATCGCTATTCACTCTCACTTCGAATTTTGAATCGGGTTCGAAGTGAGCGAGGAAGTGACGGGGAAATTACCTTACTGAATGCCACTTCTTACGTCATCGCATACTTTATCTGTCAAAATCTCACGGTTAATTTAGTTCAACTCGCTGACACGCTCGCAGTGGTAGCGCTAGTGTATCAACCGAGTATTTAGAATGCCAATCAAGAAACTCTCAGCGGATTCAGATTCGAAGTTTAGAATGAGGTCTTACAGAATCACACCCCAGGTTTCCTCACGATATTTTCCTTCTCAGTAATGTCCAAGATCGACATAATTATAGTACTAGAAATAGGGACTTATTAGTTCAACCAGGTTTCAGACTGGCTAAAGTAGACTCATCTTTCATGGGGTACTGTTTAAAATGTTACAATAAAATCCCTCCCCACATACTTCAACTGAATGAGACGAAATTCAAAACTTGTATAAAACGCACACTATGTAGGCAGGCATATTATAAGTTGGAGGATTACATCTCTGATAAAAATGCTTGGCTTAATGCTGGTCCTGCTCCACAACCACAACTAACTAATTAACATTCGAAAATGCTGTTGGAGCTGCTGAAGATTGTAAGACTATCTTTGCATTGTATAAACTCAATCTCTCCTTTGTATTATATAATTGCACAGGTGTGAGTACTATGTACTATAGAGCTACCATTTACCGGGTATTTTGTCTTTCATTGACTTGAATGTGCCCTGGCGGCTGGGAATGTCATGCTCACTCAAATGTCTCGCTGGTGGTGGCGTATGTGTTGGATCATTTAGCTCCCTTCAAAATGGTTGAGCTGAATGGTGCTGATCCATGCGTCATGTTCGTGAACGGGCGCCGTCAGTTGTGACTGGTCATTTCTTAGCTGCCATGGCTTATTTTAATTTTTGAATTGTGCTTATTTTGTAATTGCGGACGCTTTTAACGTGCTTTCTACATTGTTCTCACATGTATAATTTCAACATGAATAATGTAACCATTATATTGTAACAATATTTTGATTTAAAAGAGTGTCCATGGAGTTTCTTGCCCGTTCTTCTCCATAGGTACCTACTACGCTTTGGAATGGGCAACTAGCTTCATATTTCTGACTGACTGACTCCTTGACAATTCAAAAGTGCCTGTAAATGGTTTAATTGAAATAAATGCTTTGAGTTTGAGTTTGAGTTTGAGTTTGATCAAAAAGTGCGCCAGTGATCAGTGGTGTGTGTATCAAGAAGTTCATATTTTATTTATTATTTGTCATTGACTGTTATTCTTAAGAGCATCTCTTTTCTTTTTTGTTAATTTTCAAATTTGTTTCCATGCAGTTCTGTTTTTTTTTATTATAGTTTTTTTTTTAGTTTATAATTATCAACTCTTTGTTTTTTTGTTGTGTATTTTTACAAAGTAAGTTGTAAGTGACAAATTCACTCTAGATTTAAGTTTAATTATCACAGTACCTCAAAAAATGTATAAACGTAGTCGTTGGAGTGCCATAACTAAATAAATAAATTAATTGAGATCGTCAAATTGGTATTTGGATTTGAATCCACTATCTCGTTCCTTCTCCGATAAACTCAGGAAGTTCATAATTAATTTCGAATGTCACATTGATACATGGATTTGAACTTACAACCTCGTACATGAGAGGCGAGGCCTTAACCACTGGGCCATCACGACATACTTCTCTTGATACGTAGGTAATATTCAGGGCTATTTTATAAGTTTTTGAGGGGAGATATGGTGACAGCGAATGTCAAATCTATGGTGTAGATAGATTACTATTAGGTATTGCAGGAAGATGTGATAAACGATGGTTTGATTAGAGAAACGCGTTTTTATTTTGATTTAAGCTTTTGTGGAGCTTTACCAAGTAATTAAATCATGATTAAGGTGACGAAAAGTACACAACAAATATGAGAAATATATTTACTTATCAAATTATATCTAACATTTAATAAAAATTATATTGACCAGAATTTTCATTATCATCCTTAATTCAAAATATAATTGTTACAAATAAAATTATCAAAAGCTATTCCTTTAAAAAAAATAAGTATGTATTTTTACATGTATTTAAGAATATTATTTATACTTAATTAAATTTAATTGTATAGAATAATAAACTAAATAACAGATTTAATTGTAGACAAGTTATTTAACTTAGTACACCAACGAGGTCCCAGGTTACCTATCTGCCAATGTTTATAACGATCGGTTCAGTGTTTTATATTTATATAGAACGAAATCATAAATTCATAATGAATGTTGGCAGCGAATAAATCAATGACATTCCGAGCTTCTGAAAATCTTATAAAGGGATTTCTGTCTGAAATCCGGATGGATTCGAAAATAAAGCATGCATTTTAATGATATTCTCCAGTTCATACATTTGTGGTTTTTGTTGGTAAATGCTCGTAAATATTTGTGTGGTTGGGAGTTAATATACACAAAATGGAAGTAGGCAGTATTTTCTGCCAAATTAAATAACTTATGAATATACAGCTTGGCAAAAAAGAGTAAAAACAATAGCCCTGCTGGTGCAAATACAACAGTAAAAAAACGATGAGGTTTAATATCCTGCAAGACTTCCCCTATATGCTTTAGAATTTCAGATGGTCTTGAACTGATAATACGGTATCACGACAACTCGAACCCAAGGCAACTCGACCCTAACTCGGGGCCGAGTTATCGTAAAATCGATATTACAGGTGATAGCATTTTTCTAGGAAATAAAAAATAATGTAGTTTCATTTCTAGATTTTTTAGCGAAGCTGTAGACAATTGAACACAAATCTTAAGAGCAAAAAATAAACTAAAGTTATTCTACGTCCGTAAGTTTGGAGCTAAAACTTGGCAAAACTTCACCTTAAATCTTGGCAGAGGTCCCACCGTCCGAAGTTCAGTGTTTATAAAAGTGAATTAAATGATTTTAATTTTAAGTGAAAATGTGAGTAGAGGCATGTAATCCCCGAAGGGTAAGGCAGAGATGTGAAGGAATACATTTTGTCGATTTAAGTGAACACAAATGTATGGAACAGCAGATTTTTTTCTACCCTAACACCCAGTATATTTAAAAGATTGTTGCATGGAGTATTCTTGCCCGTACGTTCTTCTCCATACCTTTTACGCTTTGGAATTGGCAACTAGTTTCATATTTCTGACTGCTTAAAAATTCAAAAGTGCCTGGAAATGGTTTAAGTTGAAATAAATGCATTGAGTCTTGACTGCTAACGAGTTTAAAACTTGGCCAAATTTTAACTCTAACTGCCAAACACTAACTAAAGGTAACCATATTTTAATTAAACTACAATATAAGTCTCAAAAGTTCTCCTGTCAAGATTGTGCCTTCCCGTTTTCCACCTTGGAGTCCTCGTAGCCTTTCACCAGGTTCTCTAGGATGAACCTGATGGTCTTCTTGTATATAGTTTCTATGTTCGGAGTGTATCTTTCGCCGAGGGTCGTTTGGGCAGCTTGCAAGAATGGCTGCTCAATTTTCTGTAAAAAGATAAATGTATTGTGAATTTCTTGCTAGTAAATTTTTTATTAAAATTCAAATGCTTGGTTATATGGTTTATAATAGGCTATGAAGCCTATTTTTTTTATTAAACCATTTGTTTATCTCTCTGTGTGTCTTTCGATCTTACGTTTCCATCTCAGCATCAATAAGGGACAGGCAGGTATCTTATTATGTGTGTAAAAGAGGCATGAATTTCAGCAGATAAAAAATGGTACGGGATTCTCAATGCGTTTGCTAGTAAGCATAATAATTAATTATTAACTTTTTGGCACTTTTTTCTTTATAACTGTTTCTACTACTACTTCTTTTATTTCCTAAAGTTACATATAAATTACATTTTTAAATATTAGAATCCTACTATCCTACTAATATTATAAATGTGAAAGTATGTGTGTATGTGTGTTTGTGGGTTTGTGGGTTTGTGTGTTTGTGTGTTTGTGGGTTTGTGGGTTTGTGTGTTTGTGTGTTTGTGTTTTTGGATGTTTGTTACTAAATCACGCAAAAACGGATGAATGGATTTGGATGAAATTTGGCAAACAGATAGTTTATAACCTGGATTAACACATATAATACTTTTTATCCCGATATGCCTACGGGATCGAGACTTACGCGGGTGAAACCGCGGGGCGCAGCTAGTATAAAAATATAAAAACATTTAAAAATATAAATAATAGTATCGGGAACAGGGTCCAAGCTACCGGCTAGAGGAACCGGTTCCTCTCTCTGGAGCCCTGACCGTATTGTTAGAAGGTTCGAACCTTCTAACAATACGGGCCGTGTCCAGAAGTAGGTACCGCTTTCTGAATCAAGCCCTTAATCCAGCTGCCCAACGAGAGCCTCCATAGATGTTGGTCGATTAACCTATTGGCTGATACGACTATCAGCACAATTATCCCAGAATCCCTACTACTACTTATTATTGTTTTTTTATTATTACGAAAGTAAAAAGAGAATAGTATATATACATACATAACACCACGCCTGTATTCCTCGAAAGGTTAGGCAGAGGTGTACCTATGGTACAGCCACATTTCGCCAGTTATGTTTAAGTTCCATGTAATAGGGGGCGAGCCTATTGCCATCAACCGGGCACAAATCCAAACTCCGGGCTGGTACTGAGAAATTCCAGAGGGAAAAACCTAATAACACTTTGCCCGACCCGGGAATCGAACCCAGGACCTCGTGGTCAGCAGTAGCGCTTGCGACCACTAGATCAACGAGGCAATCCGAGTCAGAATAGTATATTATTTAGATATAAGGAAGGAAAGCATTGACGGTAGATTGTTGTTTGAATAACAATGCTCCACAAATCACATCGGTCGAAGTGTTTGGCCAGATAATTAGCCTCATCCGTGGATATCGTGTGAAGGGCAATCAACCGATAAGGAAGCTGTTTGCGAACAACAAATTAATAATCTGTGATCATTTATCCTTTTGCAAGGCGTGGTTTTGTTTGCAATTTTCTTTGAGTAATAATTGAGATGATAAAAAAAACTGAAGATAAACAAAAGAAGGAAATAAGAAACTTGTTGAAAGTTTTGTTTGATTTCTATTCTATTCAATGTAGATATTGGCGTTAGACAACAGCAATAAATAAACGAACATTTCAGTGAATTTTCGGAATAATACTGTCGTACAGTACCACTATTTTATTAATATCCCTCGGCAAACTTCGTGTTTCGTCAGTAGTCGGATTTCTATCAGTTGTCCTTTGTACTTGGTACGATTGAGAGCGTCCGGTCTACACCAAGTACTCTAGGAACTGATAGAAATCTGAAAACTGACGAAACACGAAGTTTGCCGAGGCACATTAAGAAAATAATTTTACTGTACTTACATACAATGCTAAATTCGACAACTAGGCGCTTTTATAAAAAAATACTCCACTTATCATTTCATAAACAAAGATTTACTTATAGATAATTTTCTTTGTCGTTTCTCCTTTGATACGATCTTACTTCTCATAAGCCAAGGTCTTATAATACAAGGGACATTAATGTATTAGTCAAGACGATAGCAGCTGCGTCTTCATGTCGTGTCCGATCAATAATCTGTATGTCCAAAGTTTGGGTGTTATGGATACCTATTACTGCCTAGCCTTTTCCCAACTACATATCAACACTGTCTAGGGATATTTCAGGTTTAGTACCATAACTTTAAAAGTACTTGTTATATAAAGGTGATTTAAACGTCATTTTGATCCTGGCACATTTCTTTTCTGTATTCTAAATTCAAATTAAACAAAAGAAAAAACGCAGACGCAATAAAATTAAATTAACTTATCACGATACATTTTCGTCTCTGTGTGTTTTAAAGACTAAGTTGTTTTTAATCGAAATTTTAATTTTCTCGCAAGTATGATAATTAAATTCATAGTGTAGTGCGGTTATGGAATGCCTTGCCCGTGTCGATAAGGCGTGCTCTTTGTCCACTTTTAAAATTCTGGTAAAAAAACACTTCCTCTCTCCTTAACATCGTCATTAAATATAGCTCTGTCCTCCTGTTTCATGTTTATTATTGTATATATATATATATTTAAATAGATAAGTATATGCTTTATGTATGTATGTATTTATTGTTTATGTAAATGATACACCACTGACTACCTGCAGTATTATCTGTCCTTTTCGCTTTGATCCATCCAAAGGTTGTCTGTAAAAGATCGCTATTAGCGATAAGACCGCCCATTGTGTCACCCTATGTTAAATTTCTACATTTAAATTTGTATTTTTTATGGTATACATAATAAAGAGTATTCTACCGATCTATCTATCTTCATACTGTTGGTTTTTCCTTTACCATGGAACGCCGACATTTAATCAGAAAAGAGATGTTGAGAGCAATAGGCATGCTGGAAGCGGGCGCGATCAGGTGCAATGTTGCCGATGCCATTGACACCAGCTAAAGCGTTATATCAAGATTGTGGTCTCGCTACCGGTACACTGGCGAGGTGGCTGAGCGGCACGCTGGGAATATTCAAATTACCAACGTAAGACAAGACCGATTTACAAATAACGGCGAAAAGATAACCTACCGCTATAGCTAGGCAATTGGTTTTGAAGTTACAGTCGGAGCACCAGGTGCTGGTGAGCGACCAAACTTTGAGAAGAAGACTGCACGAAGTCATCCTTCATGCTCGTAGACCACTTCGGATTCCAGCACTACGACGAGGCAATCGCGGACGACGATTAGAGTGTTATTCTCTGATGAATTTCGGTTCAGCTTTCATACAGATTCACGAAGAATACGTGTTTGGCGAATACCTGGACGTGAGAGCCGCCTGCAAAATCTGGGATATGCTCCAACGAAGGGCTTTACAAAATTTTCCCGAAAATCTGTTGACAGACAGTCAACTTTTCATGCATCTTCGTCGAACCTGGGACCTTATCCCACAAGGCGATATCGATAACTTCATTTTGGGTATGAATAATCGTTGCAGATGCGTTATGAATATCCGAGGTGCTTTTACAGATTATTATGTTTATTTTGTAATCAATTTAATGTTTCATTTAATTTGTTTTCTTTATTTAATCACCGAAAACAGAAGTGAATCTTTTTGCACATTGTTACCTTTTTTTTGTTCTACTATAAAACTCTTTTTTTTAAATGAAAGTTAGAGTTTTATTTACTTTCCTATTAGAGCATAAAATACTGCGCGTTTTGAAATAAGTATGTTTTTCCAATACTTGAATAACTAAAATATCCCTAGACAGTGTTGATGTGTGTTTGTTGGGGTCGGCTTCCAGTCCGAATACAGCTGAATATACCAGTATTTTACATAGAGCGACTGCCTATCTAACCTCCACAACCCAGTAATTGGGTAATACGATACCCCTTGGTTAGACTGGTTGTCAGACTTTCGGGCTTCTGACGACAAGTAACGACTGTCAAACATCCACAAATGACAGCCGGGACCAACGGCTTATCGTGCTTTCCGAGGCACGGAGGAGTCTCGATATGTGAAAATGGTCACCCATCCACGGACCGAACCCCGGCAAGCTTAGCTTAACCTGATGGGTCGACCCGAGTGGCTGTTATTACTTAGTCACGAGCTCCTCCAGGCTAATTATAAGTGGAGAGTGGAAATAATTGTATTGCAGAGATTGGCAATCAGAACAGGAACAAAGAAGTTTTAAGAAGAGAAACATTTTTAAGAATTATTAGAGCTACTGCGGACCCCTGCCACACTTATTACGGACCCCTTGGGGGTCCGTGGACTCCACTTTAAGAAACCCTGAACTAGAAGTAACCTAACATTTTCACCATGGAACGTTCGACTCAAATGCACAAAAATCCAGCCCCTGAACAACTTTCCTAGACAAACAAAATCAAAGGGATTCAAACTCGCGATATGTGGAGCAAAAGATAATTGCTCAATTAATGCTCTTTTAAAGGCTGCTTTACATGTATTCAGTTCACATATCGCGAGTTTGGAACCCTCACGTAACGTGATTTTGTACTGCTAGCTATAGCTGCTTTCCAAAAGCATACACCATTTTGACTCTTCAAGATACCTCTAGATACTCTAAAACGTCCTGGTACAACGTAAGTTCACCATGTGTGTAATCATAGAATCTTTAGTAAAATAATTAGATGCTCTAGTTATTAGATACTTCGTTTGCGAACACTTACGAATAGTTTCCCGAGTGTTCGAGCGTCTCTAATGCATGCCACGGTGAAGTTCGAAGCTCCCTCACTTTGGCTCACTATGTGTGCACCTTGTGCAGCGTAAATATGGTGTGAAAAAAAAAGAAAATTCCTTCGTACAAAGTGGAAGTGCGTGAATAATGATTTGACTACGAAAGGATTTAGACTTCTTAGATGACAAGTTTTATTATTATCACGCTTATTATTTTTATATGATTAAATACATTTTTAAATACTTCCAAATATAATATAAAAAAATAAAGAAAAAAAAATTAAAAAAAAAAAACAGAGAAGTTAGTACTTAATTATAATATTTAAAAAAACATTTCAATCATATCTATCCCTTATTAAATATATTATATTTTTCCCTTAATAAATATACCAAGTACGTTCAGACAACTCGAATCCATTGAATAAAATCTGTATCTATAGTAAAAAGAAACAACAAAGTTGTTTCTATTGAACAAACCCAACCACATAACAAAAACAAACTTATCAAACGATATTGTTCTTAAATAAAAACTTTGCAATACTTGCACAGACTTCACTGACAGTTCGTTGGAAACTAAATATTTCCAAGTTCACATTATAATAACGATACTACAAACTTATGCACTAAAATCGAGTTTTTAATTTACATCGTTGCTGGAAATGAAATAGCGCGCTATTTACACGCTATTTCATTTCCATCTTGATCACAAAATAGTGGGTGGAATTATTTCATATATTTCATTTAACTTCTGTACTGATGATATTTTTAAATATTACAGTTTTTGGTCGCGACATAGCTAATACAATATTATGTATCTCTTATAATATTACTAGCTGCCCGTCCCGGTTTCGCACGGGTAGCATTAAGTACCTACCCTACCTACCCTACCTACCCTACCTACCCTACCTACCCTACCTACCCTACCTACCCTACCTACCCTACCTACCCTACCTACCCTACCTACCCTACCTACCCTACCTACCCTACCTACCCTACCTACCCTACCTACCCTACCTACCCTACCTACCCTACCTACCCTACCTACCCTACCTACCCTACCTACCCTACCTACCCTACCTACCCTACCTACCCTACCTACCCTACCTACCCTACCTACCCTACCTACCCTACCTACCCTACCTACCCTACCTACCCTACCTACCCTACCTACCCTACCTACCCTACCTACCCTACCTACCCTAGGGGTATGAAAAATAGATTACGACGGATTCTCAGACCTAACGAAAATACATATAAAATTTCATAAAAATCGGTCCAGCCAATTCGGAAGCATATGGCAACTAACACTGTGACACGAGAATTTTATATGTTAAGAAGAAGATTTAGATGTAATGTACCTTTCCTACTCTCTCCTACTTCACTGCCTCTGGACTCCGGTGCGTCGTGACTAAGTGCATCGGCAAAGTTCTTACTTTTCCGATTGCAGAAACATCCTTTCATTTAGTATTTTCCAATTATTTCTTCGTAGGTCGTCTGTGGTATTATATTTCTACTAAGTTCTTATTTATTCAAACGCTAAGAGACCTGACGTTCTACGTAGTTAATTAATATTTGTTCAAGGTAAACCGTCTTTCTGGTTTTAATTAACTTTTCTGCTATATTTTGTAATTTAGCAGGTTTATCGCTTCATTGGTTTCATGGTTGTAGGTTCGCTGAATTAATGGGAAGCCTTTAATGTCTCGCTGATGGTGGCGTGTGTGTTGGATCATTAAGTTCCCTTCAAAATGGTTGAGTGAATGGTGCTGATCCATGCGTCATGTTCGTGAACGGGCGCCTTCAGTAGGAACTGGTCATCTCTTAGCTGCCACGGCTTATTTTTATATATTTTAATTTTTGAATTGTTTTGTTTTTTTTTATCGTTTAATTACGGACCCTTTTAACGTGCACGTTTCTCTACATTGTACTCACATGTATCATTTTAACATAAATGATGTAACAAATATATTGTAACTATATTCTGATTTAAAAGAGTGTCCGTGGAGTTTCTTGCCCGTTCTTCTCCATAGGAATCTACTACGCTTTGGAATGGGCAACTAGCTTCATCTTTCTGACTGACCGACCCCTTGACAATTCAAAAGTACCTGTAATTGGTTTATTTGAAATAAATGCTTTGAGTTTGAGTTAGGTTTGATTCCTATTTCTAGGAAAGTCGTTCTGTTCCATTTAATTTTCTAGGCAAGATTGTTGTTATTGGGTGTTCCTCTATGTTAGCCTTAGTAGCAGGTGTTTGAACTATTCCCAGAGACGAAGAGATTATGAAGATGACCCCGAAAAAAAAACGAGTGACCCTTACAGTAGTCGCATATGATGTGTATCATCTGACATCTCACCTTTGTAATAAGCAACATTAAGGTAATAAAAGCAATATTAAAGGGGCGGGGCGTCATCAAGTTCGTTTCTGACGGCCAACTCTAGCACCGCGCGCGCTTTTTGGTGAAATCAAATAGCGCACGCTTCCCTGGCTTCCTGTTACACACTTCCGTCCATATTGCAGGAAAGCGAGAGGACAGATGTTACACATAAAAAAAAATGGTTTGAGGTAACCCATCATGATTTCAACTATTTCATCAAATCCCAGGCCTCCCATAGCATTGCGGGAAAGTGCGAAAGGGATACCGGGACCTTGGCAACAGGCAACTGAAGGAACACGGGTAGGTTTTAGTCAGTAAAAGTCTGACACGCGCTTCCGCTCCGCCCAGAGCGGGAGAAGTCATTTGATGATACCACACATTAAAAAAAAAAAAAAAAAAGACCTCCCATAGCAACAAAAATCGGCAATTATAAGTTCAAGCAAGAGTTTGGTGCTGCTTATCCTCTTGATTAACTCTTTAGTCACCTTTCAAGTCCTCAGCCTATTCTTTGAGCGGAAAATAGGCCATCAATTAGGATAATTTTAATTGGTGGTTGACTGTGGCCCACTTTCGCGATCAATCGAAATTTTATACGAAAAATAGGAAGTCTTCATCCCACAGCTGGACCAAATTATACTGGCCACACAATTTCTTATCAATCTGCCTAGCCTTTTCACAACTATATTGGAGTCGGCTTCCAGTCTAACCGGATGCAGCTGAATACCAGTTTTTTACTTGGGGCGACTGCCTATCTGACCTCCACAACCCAGTAACTGGGTAATACGATACCCCTTGGCAAGAATGGTTGTCAGACTTTCGGGCTTCTGACGACCCGTAAAGACTGTCAAAGATCCACAAATGACAGCCGGGACCAACGGCTTAACGTGCTTTCCGAGGCACGGAGGAGTCTCGGTATGTAAAGATGGTCCCCCATCCATTGACCAACCCCGGTATGCGTAGCTTAACCTGTTGGATCGACCCTTGCGGCTGTTATTACTTATCCACGAGCTCCACACAATTTCTTATACCTATCACAAAAATAAAAAGACGATATTGCATTTTTTTATATTAAACATGGCGAGTAAAAAAACGCCATAGGCAGATCTTTTATGGACGTTTCAGGTAATTTCAGTTAACCTTTCACCCGAGAATTATGAGATGCTTAACGTTCATGCTCTTTTACCGTCAAGGTTGGCAGAAAGCCAGGTACTAACGGTATTAGAATTACGTAAATATATTTGAGAACACAATTTTGACTTAGAAAACTTAATTTTCTTCAGACTTTCGAGCGCTTGCACTAACTAGTTGTATTGTATGAACTCGTATTAGGTATAAGTTTTGTTTTTATCTATCACACATTTCTAAAGCTTTTTTAAATGGAAATCCACGGTTTTTGTTGACTGTTAGCACTGTACGAGTTGGTTGTGGGTGTCAACTTATGCAATTAAGTCTAAAGGGCGTCAAGTTAGAAAATTTTGGCTCATTCTATTAAACTCAACTCTATTCTAATTAACTTTACTGTTGACGTTAAATCTAAGACAAGATTTAACCCCAGGGACCGCGGAATTTAGGGGAGCTAAATTCCCCCCTAAAATCAAAAGGGGGGTTATATGCCCCTCTAAAATCAAGAGGGGGGCTAAATGCCCCCCTTAAAAGGGGGGGGGTCCTATTTTACTACCTGGCATAGAAGGTTTCTCTGGGCTATCGTTCACAGAGGTTTGTCGTTTTTTAAACGTGGTCGTACTTAAAAAAAGTTGTCAGAGTTGAGAGCAGAGCATATGAATATTTTTTGAAGCAGAAGCAGACGCAATCAAGACTGTGTGGCGGAATGCTTATGGAGTACACGCGTACGTACGTAAAGAACAACTATTATGGAATTTAAAAAAAAAATAGTAAAATTGGACCAAAGAAGTTTGCCCCCCCTGACATAGAGTACTTCCATGGAACACAACCCTTCCTCGCTTCCTTTTTTAAAACCCATATAAAAACATTCAACTCACCCAAAAGTTCTCAGCCTTAAACCCCGGCACTTGATGATGTGTGGCCCCCACATGCCGTATGTACGCGAAGAACGCGTCAATGTCTCCCAACCCCTTGATGCCTTCATCCAGGGTGTGCATGACCTTCGTAGCATGTTCAGCCAACTCCTCGGAGCTCATCTGTGCCTCAGTTGTTTTCAGTTCGCTTAATTTCTCGAATAGATGAAGTAGGTCCTCGTTTTCTTCGAATAATCTGGAATAAAAACCATTAGTTATTAGGGGGGGTTCGGTAGTGTAATCTATATTTTCGGATATAAATGACTAATGTTGAGTAGAATAAAAATAAACGAATATAATATAGTTTTAGCGCAGCCTTCACCTGAGATAGCAAACCTTCTTACTGATTTATTTATTCATTAATAATGTATTTTGTATTTGTAGATGTAGTTTAGAATAGTTTAAATTATGATGTGGCTGACTTGCCACTGTGGATAAAAGCCTCTAATAACATTTAAGAATAAAAAAATACTAATTAGGGAATCTTTCACACCGAATGCTTGGACTCTGTATTCCGAAGCTGCTGGGCTAGTTTTTGTGTTTCTGAAATATTTTGAAAAACGCAGAGAAACATTCAGAATATCAGAATATTTTAGAGAATAGGTAAACGTAATAAAACGATAAAATTAAAAGTAATTTATGTTTAGACCTCTTTGTTGTCGTCACCAACAAAACGCTTTAGATAAAGATCAATCATTTATAATGAATTACGTATTCATATTTTACCCAAAACTTATTTATCATTCACTCACTGAACACAAAACCGTGCATTACTTTCGTTACATTAGTCGCGTATTGTTCGCGAAACAAAGCTTTCATTCATTCTCTCATTCAGTGAATGTTTTGACAGAATAATGTTCGCAACATATGGAGAGTAGAGACTGCTTCTGACTGAAAGCGGAGAGGGTTTCCAAAAACAGAGTAACTAAGTACCAGATGGAGATTTTTTTTTTTGCATTTTGTAGCCCAATTTTCAGGCTATTTATCATCACGCTGCGACCCTTTGGAGCCAAACAAAAATAAAAAAAAGTCAGAAAGAACGCTAAGCGAAAACGAAGTAATAGCGCGGGCGGCGATGCGATGCGACGCGGTGGGTCGTTTTTAGTATATTGTGATGTCTTACGACTTCCATGCGCGGTGAACTAAGTCGTGGGCAGAAGCTATCTTGGGAATTATAACTTAAGGAATCACTTGTGTTTTTTGTTTGTAGTTAATGCCAGTCGTTATTAAAACTGGTCAAAATGAGAGAGAAGACATTCCTATCGCAGACAGTATCAGGAACCGTAGTTTAGGTATTAGACCTCTGGCGGCATCTACAACGCCACATGTGAACTACACATCACACTGACGGCGCGCAAAATCCTGCATCGCGCAAGCAAAGTTCGACGCGCGACTAGCATATTACAACGTCCCGACATCAATCATTCGGTCACCAGACACAACACCCGTCTAGTCGGAGGATCCTCGCTTATCGAACAGTCTCAAACTTTTAATACCAGCAGCCTGTGGGTTAACTTTACTCAAAAGCCTATAAGTACTCACCTCCCTGTCTATACCCGGCAGGGAGGGTCACACATCCCCGGACAAGTCCATCCGGGGAGTTAGGTGATAATGCGTTACGTATTCAGTATAACAACGCGATCAGAGCGTTGCTGAAGCTTCCTAGATACTGTAATACGTCTGGTATGTTTTATCAAGCAAAATCATGCGATTTCTATGCCATATTAAGGAAGAAAGTGGCCTCTATCGTACTCAGGCTATGAAAAAGCCCTAACACTTGGTGTTTGCAGCACGATTTGACAGCGTGATCTTCGAGCAGTTCACCGAGCTGCACATCAGTAGAGTAAATCAGTGAATCGACCGGGGAATAAGATGTCAGTGTAGTGTCATACTATTTTAGGTGTATGAGGAACAAGGTATTAAGTTCACTAATCCACCATAGAAAAGGGAGGATCCTCCGACCAGACGGGTTTTGTGTCTGGCGGGCAACTGCCCAACGATTGATGTCGGGTTCTTGTATATAATGTCCATTGCATGGTAAACTTTAATAGCGCGATGCAGGATTTATGTGACGTCAGGATTTTAGTGTGACGTCAGGTCTTTGATACGAAGTTCGCATGTAGCGATGGAGATACCGCCACACTGTCAATTGTGTAATTGTACTATTATACAACATTCGTTTTTGTATACAACTTTTTCTATGGGACCAAACTTAAAATCGCAAAAAAAAAACAGCTGTTCCATACATTTTGTCGATTTAAGTGAACACAAATATATGGAACAGCAGATTTTTTTTTCGCGATTTCATGTTTGGTCCCATAGAAAAAGTTGTTCAAAATGATGAGTACAATGACCCCTTTTCGGGTTGAGCATAAACAAAAACTTATGTTGTACATGGACTAAGTTGTCTGTTTTTTTTTCTACATATGAAGAACTTTACACTCAGTTCCTCCTAGAAATTGTGCCGTACCTCTATCGCTACTGTTACCAACCGATCTGACTCCAGCTTTATAGGTAGGTATGTTTGCTTCATATCAAATGCTACTTAACATTCAACATATTCCGAACATGTTATCATACATTTAAATTAATTTGTCTGCGGTAAAAGTATTCACGAATATAAATGAGTTTTATAACTTGAGCAAACTTCGGAATTTACTTTTGCCAATGCCTCAACTTGCCATAATCTTTGATCTTCGTCTTTTCGTGTGGTTGACTAACCTGATGCCCTAGACAAAGTGACATTCTATCAGCGATAACGATGATGGAAAAGGCAAACATGTATAGGAGTGACATAAGCTATCGAAAAGCTTATGTCAATTCTGTTGAAAGTCGTTGTAGAAAAAAGAAACGAAGGTGTCAAAGTTTTAAAGCCGCCCATGGGCCTCTGACTTGGCTTCACATGCTATTAAGAAATATCACTCTGGCATCCCGGTTTCCTCACGATGTTTTCCTTCACCGTTTTTAAGCAAGTGAAAATTATACAATACGCACGTGAATCCAAAAAGTCAGAGGTAAAAGTCAATCAAAGTAACAGCCAAATTCTTGGAACCGATACCAAGTCTTACTCTTCAACAGTATATTATGTTGGAGGCCTAAGTTTCTTCGCGACGTCGGTACAAATGGGACATTTACAGGCTATTACGGCTCGTCCCCAAATTCGGCGAGTTTGGGCTCATAAGTTCATTCTTAATTACGGCAGAACCAATTTAACTTCCTAATGTCTACTTCTGTACCTTAGGTTTGTTTTGAGGATATGAGAAAGTTAAATGGCAAAAGTTTCAGTAGGAGTCAGTGACAAATAAAACACTGTTGAACTTGTAAAGAATCTAAAAAATCAGAACCCTCCTTTTTACTTCACTGTAGTCGGTAAAAACAGGGTAGTTAACTACTTCAAAAACTTTTTACAAAAACGTTATTTTTATTTTTCTTATATTATTCATATTTTTTATAGTCATTTTTCAGACGGTTGAAGAGGGTTGTTTACTGTTTTCAACCGTCTGAAAAATAACTTTAATTTCGTAAGTCGGTGTGTTTGGCTTTGAATTTTCTTTTTTTTTAAAGCCACAATGTCAAATCATAGGATTTATGTCAAGATGAAAGTAGAAAAAAATAAACATGGTAGGGTTGCAATTGAGAACCTCCTCCTTCTTGAAGTCGGTAAAAACATGTGCGAGAATTTGCTATCATTTTTATAGAATCATATAAAAACTTTTTACAAGAGTTTTAAAAAGTTTTTATTTTTCACTTTTTAGTTGTGGTACCTACCCCACACAAATCCGAATACCACTTCCTGCTAAGTAAATGACAGTGAAGGAGTCAAACAGGATATCGTCTAGATAAACTAAGTGGGAAAAATACGTAATATTGAAGCTAACTCCAAAATTACGCAAGCAAAGTTAATAAAACTTATATGGGACCACCTCGGAAGCATGACCTACCAAACAAAAAAAGAATCATCAAAATCGATTCATAATTGGCGGAGTAATCGCGTAACAAACATACAAAAAAAAAAAAAAACATACAGACGAATTGAGAACCTCCTCCTTTTTGAAGAAGTCGGTTAAAAATAACATCACGCCTGTATTCCCGGAAGGGTTAGCGAGAGGTGTGTACCTATAGTACACCCACAGTTCGCCAGCTATGTCATTTTCAGAATTTTAAAAACGAAAACGATTCCTGGAAGAATAAACCAAAATAGTGAAAAAATAGAAGAGCTTCAAAATAGAACGTTTTTAGGGCAAACATAGGTACTTTGACCCGCAAAAGAAATAAGTACGGGCACGCCAACCTTTTTTCGACAGGAGTCCCGTACCTTTTGATCTGGTACCGAGATAGTGAATGGTATACGTATACCTTTGAAAGCTTGACAAATCGTTTTTGTATTATGTGTTTCTCAACGAAATCCCTCGGGCCATGTAACGACCGTCTCCGCTTGGTATCATAACCCTTCCTTTTTGCCAAAATCGGGTAAGAAATTGAATAATTGAGGGTAGACGGAAGTTGGGAAGGCTAAAAGTACAGGAAAATAACCCTTTGCGATGTTTTATATCGTTGATTGAATGATGGAAGAGCGCATCAATCTCACCATTTTTCGAACAACGTATCGTGAAAATCGGTTTTGTTTAATGGAAAAATAGCCGTCGGCCTAGCGAATCGTGTATACTCTAAAGGTTTAGGTAGTTAAAAAAAGGTAATCAAATCGTAAAAAGGGTTTTTTATAGTTGACACTTTCTTGTTTAAAAATACGTTATAACAAAATTAAATTTATTTTAGATCACAGGTTAGTTTCCTCTTTTATTATAGTATGCTAAACTTTATAATTTTTCCTTAAACTACTCTTCGTAGATGTAACTGCATGAGCATAATTTTTTTGTGAGATTTATTATAATGATAATTTTTTTTGTAATCTGTCTATTGTAAAGAGCTCAAAAAGACAGATACCCCAAACCTTTTAGAAAATACAACGAATTAGATAAAGTTACTAAATTGAAGAGTACAACTGTGATGCAGTTTGGCAACTGAAGGGGCAGGTATTACGTTTATGGGCACGCCACAATTGCGGCGATAAGTCCCCTCTTTGAGGAGTGCCTGGAGAGGCGCCACGGCGTCCTCACCTTCCGCCTGACACAGGTCCTCACCGGACATGGCAGCTTCGGGAGGTACCTGTGCAGGATAAGGCGGGAGGAAACGCCTGGGTGTCACCACTGTGCGGATCGTCCGGAGGACACGGTGGAGCAGACGGTGGAGGTGTGCCCTGCTTGGGCGGAGCACCGCCGTGTCCTCGTGGAGGCGATTGGCGGCACTGACCTCTCGCGTCCGGCCCTGGTCCAGGCCATGGTACGGAGCGAGAGGGCATGGGAGGCGGTCACCTCCTTCTGCGAAGCAGTGATGCTCGCGAAGGAGGAGGCGGAACGCGTGAGGGAGAGGCAAAGCCTGCGCCCTCACGCCCCTAACCGCCGCCGCTGGAGACACCCTGGGCGTCGGGAATCCCAGGCGGATTCCCGGCCACCATAGGCGTGGGCTTGCGGACGGCGAGCAATGGGCAGCTCGCCGTCCGATAAGGACCAGGCCCAGGTCGATGGCGCGTCGTGTTCCACGCGCGCCTCAAAGAGATGTCAGCACACCTGACGGGGTCCGTTAGGACCGATGCCTGCCAGGGTTGCGGAATAGTCCGAAAGGGATACCGGGACCCTGGCAACAGGCAACCGAAGGAACACGGGTGGGTTTTAGTCAGTAAGAGTCTGACACGCCCTTCCGCTCCGCCCAGAGCGGGAGAAGTCATATGATGATTTCCCACCCAAAAAAAAAAAAAAAAAAGGTATTACGTTTAGTCGGTTAATCAGACGCCTTTGTTGACAGCGCTAAAATAAGAACAGAAAATGTTTATTAGACAAAATACTTGATGATACCACTGAACGCTTTATTATTAATGTAACAGATAGTTCATCAGATTCAGATTCAGAATAGAGCCTATTAATATCGATGGTCATACGTTGACAACTCGTAACCCACATTATTTCGCAAAATGAGTTATGTACATCAAAAATTTTTAAATTATGCGCCGAATCTTCCCATTGATAACTCGTAATCCACAAAAAATGTCACTCGAACAATTTGTGCCACAGTTGACAACTCACAATTAACAGGTATCAACTTGAACTCACTAGTGCGCGAGTTACGAGCTGTCAACGCAAATGCAGTTCGCAATTATTCGCTGACACAGTAACATTACGGCGCGAGTTTTAATTGTTTAATAATAGTTTTACATGTAATTTGAACTTTAAATACGTTTGTTTATTTTCGAAAAGTGTCCCTGAATGTTTATTGGTAAGTAATAATTTTTATTTAACGTAAATCGCTCAATAAAAGCTCATTATTTAAATTTTAAGTCATCCGATCATCCATACCTTATTGTAATAACTAATTAATGAGAACTATTGAGTTATTCAATAATATTTTAGGTAATAATCATAATAAAACCTATAGATAGCTATTTGTATTCATATATACCTACGCACTGATTTAACTAAATAGGGAACTACATTCACTGCTTGGTAAAGGAATTGTTTTGATCGACGCTTATTTTTAGGTACTTTGTCTATTATTCTTTATCAACTAAGATCCATGCGATTAAGTTTCAACATAGATCATAAAGACGGGCCATAGGATAATCAGGTTCTTTTGTTTTAGTGTTATCATGGAGAAAAACAGTGAAGAAGAGCTTTTTAATGAAGTTGTAACTGGCTTGAAGACACAAGGACTTGCTGTTAACGTTTCTCGTAATAAGAGGAGTGAGTTTGTCTATGAAAGTCAATCACAAGAATCATTTCGAAAGTCACCGGTCTCTTCCGAGTTACAGTTGTACACCTACGAGGTAAATAGAAACGGAGAAATGTTACTTTTGACAAAAAGTTATTCATCAGATCGACTTGAGAATGTTCCCCTGGAAGTACTTAGCGCCAAACAGAGCTGGCAAGATAATGTCGGGACAGATACTTTGAAAACTTCATCACTTATTGTTTTAAACGAAAGTACTACTTCATCATTTTTAAACCAGCCTCAGCCACCTTCCAGCCCACGTCACTCGGAAAATATTATCGAGAGTATTGTAGAAGTCATACCTGGTGCAGAATCTCCTACAATTTTGAATTCATATGATTTTGAATTTGGAACTTCTCATATTGTTGTGGAGGAGACACGACGTGATACAGACTCTCCTACTATTTTTAATTCTAATGATTTTGAATTTGGAACTTCTCATATTGTTGTGGAGGAGACACGACGTGATACAGACTCTCCTACTATTTTTAATTCTAATGATTTTGAATTTGGAACTTCTCATATTGTTGTGGAGGAGACACGACGTGATACAGACTCTCCTACTATTTTTAATTCTAATGATTTTGAATTTGGAACTTCTCATATTGTTGTGGAGGAGACACGACGTGATACAGACTCTCCTACTATTTTTAATTCTAATGATTTTGAATTTGGAACTTCTCATGTTGTTGAGGAGACACGACGTGATACAGACTCTCCTACTATTTTGAACTCATATGATTTTAACTTAGAACCTGGGTCATCAACGTCTCATGTAATACCCACGAGCAGAAGCACGAGTGCTGATCGTAACTATGATCCGGATCAGACGTCCTGCTCTTCTGAAGATGACGATAGTTGTATAAATGAAGGAAATAGTACTGGAAGGAAGACAAAGAAAAGAAAAGGTTTAGCTGAATCAGAAATTTGGAAAGCCCGTATGAATAAAAACTTACGAGAACATGGAAAAGACTACATAGGGTGGAGAAGAAATGAAAATTCATGTAATACGCATAATGCACCACGAGCAGCAAGAACATTGAAAGAGACTTGCAGTTCAGCATTTTGTCGCTCATCCAAAGAACGCCACTGCCACGAATTTACATCAGAATGTAGACAGCGATTGTTTGATCTATTTTGGAGTTTAAGTTGGGATCAAAAGAAAATGTTTGTGATTAACACTACTGACAAAATAAAAACTTTAAGACCCATCGGAAGTACCAGAAGAGGAGCGTCACTTCAATATTATTTGAAACAAGGGGATATAAAATTGAGAGTTTGTAAGAAAATGTACCTAAATACTTTAGGTATTGGAGAGTGGTCGGTCAGGAGCTGGGTTAATAAATCCGATAGTGGTATGTTTGCAAGAGAAAGTGCTGAGCAAATAGAGAAAAAAAAGAGGGGAGAGAAGAAAAGACTGTCACGTGAATTTTTAATCGAGTTTATAGAAAATTTACCAAAGCTCCCATCACACTACTGCCGCAAAGACACCAGTAAAGCATACTTAGAACCCATTCCCGGAGGTATGGCGGAAGTGTATAGGACCTACACTGAAGCGAGCACAATAAAAAACCTGGTACCGTTATGTCGAACTATGTTTGATAAGATTATAAAAGAAAAAAATATTGGCTTCCAGCAGCCGAAAAAAGATTTGTGTGATACGTGTCTAAGCTACCACACTAAACAAATATCGGAACAGCAGTATAAAGATCACCAGCTGAGGAAACAAAATGCAAGAGAAGAAAAAGAAAAGGATTTAAAGGAGGCAGGTGAAGGAAAATGTATTGTCTTAGAACAGGATGTTCAAGCTGTGAAAGTATGTCCATACCTGAGAGCCAGCAGCGCATATTACCGAAGAAAGTTGATCAACCACAATTTTACAGTTTATGAATATCCATCCAAAAAAGTAAGATGTTATTGGTTTTCAGAAGTTAACTCTGATACTCAGGCATCGGTTTTTGTTAGTTGCATATTAGACTACCTACATGATATGATTTTAAACTCTGAAGGCGAATTGGTAACAAAGCCTATCATTATTTGGAGTGACGGTTGCACCTATCAAAATAGGAATGCAGTATTAGCGAATGCTCTATCCAACTTTTCTGCTATGAATAATGTGGTTATTTACCAGAAATATCTAGAACCTGGACATACGCAAATGGAAGTCGATAGCGTTCATGCTGCCATCGAACGTGGCATCCAAAAATATGACGCTATTTATGTTCCATCGCAATATGCAGACATAACTAGGAAATCACGCAAAGATCCTTATGACGTCAAGATGTTAAAATTTGACTTTTTCAAAAAGTTTGATGATCCAAAAGTCATGCGTTATGAAAGTATCAGGCCTGGAAAGAAAAAAGGAGATCCTGTTGTCACAGATCTTAAAGTTTTATTGTACAAACCAGATGGCAAAATTTACTTTAAAATTAACATTTGCGACGACAACTATTCTTTGTTGCCAAGTAGGCCAAGAAATACAAATTTTCCCATAACAACCTACGAGCGACTTTTTAAGGACTCGCCTAAACTTACTTCATGCAAATTTAATGACTTGCAAGCTCTTAAAACTGTAATACCTTCCGATTATCACTCTTTTTATGATAATTTGCCGCACTTGTAATTGTTTCACTGTAATAAAATAGTGTTTTTTTTTTAAATTGACAACTCGTAAGTAATCGTTGACTACTCGTAACACGTTAGTAGTGAGGCTTTTTCAATATTGTTTACTCGTAACTGTTTGTGTATTGATTATTTAATGAAAAACCTATGTGGGCATTTTATTGTTTTAAATTACATCAATAAATAATTCGATTACCTACCAACTACTTTTTTATTTTATTTTTTTTGAAAATGTTATCGCAATTATACAGTTTTTTCCCTCTCCTGTAAAATTTGACACATTGCAGTTACATGTTGTCAACCTTTGACCATCGATATGTGACTATATAATATGATTTTAACATTTGAAATAAAAGGTTTAGCATCTATGAGTCACGTGGTTTTTTTTGTTTACCATTTTTTAACTACCTAAACCTATGGAGTATAGGTACTGGCTACTGGTTATAAAAGTGGCCATGGGCTTGAATAGACTGTGAGTAAAATATAATACTCATAGGTACTGCCTACTGTACAAATATAAAATAATACAGTAATACATATAATTATAATATATGTATGTATGTGTGAGTGTGTGTGTTTACGTATGCACTGGCCAGTATCACGAACTTCCATACAAACTTTCATCCCCTATTTAGCCTCTTTAGGGGATGCATAATCACCCTATAATGTTCCCACTGTTGGGACACAGGCATCCTCTCTTCGAGAGGGAGTGGTATGTAATCAACCGCACGGCCCCAGTGCGGGTTGGTAGATGTCACATGTCTTCGAATTTTTGGTTTAGAAAATTTTCCTCGCGATTTTTTCCTTCACTGTTTTGAGAGCAGGCAGGTTTTGGCAATAGGAGATGAATTTTCAAAAATCTGTCCTTGCATTGTGTTTACCTACGTTGTAACTGACTAACTCTTGTGCAAAATTGTATGATTCTTGAGTGAATGAATTTAAGATTTTTATTTATATTTATACATTTCTACAGTTATAATAACAAAGAGGAAATATACAAAACCTTATTTTCCATTTCAGTGACCAATTTTATGAAAAAAAATGTGTGTGTAACGTGATCTCTGATCTCGAGACTTTGATCTCTTTGTTGTCATCTGGACGGAAATGCACGTCAAAACAAAAACTCATCTTTGTGAAGCAGTATTATAACATAAAAGAAAATAAACTGTTTTAAACTCGCAAAGAAAATGTGAATACCACCAAGTGTTTATGACCTCCCATTCACGTAATAGCAAGACAATGAAGCCCACGCGAACATAACTTCAGAAACAAATGTAAACACTTTATTTCAACGGAAGATACAGAAACAAACCAACTTTGTACCAACTGAAAAATACTGTAAATTCTCACTACTTTGCAGTGACGTCATTTATTCACATAAAAATCACGCCTGTAATACCTGAAGGGTTAGGCAGAAGTGTCTCAGTACACACCCACATTTCGGCAGTTATGTTTAAGTCCCATTGACTTTTCTCAGTAACAACCCAGTGTCTGGATTTGTGCCCGGTTGGCTTTTAGAGGTATGCGGAAAGGTGTGTAAAGTTCACTCATACTATACAGAAAGGCGACAATCCACCGACCAGGCGGGTGTCGTGTCTGGCGGTCAACTGCCCAACGATAGATATCGGGATCATGTATATTTTATGTTGATTTTAATATTACTTCAGTGTAGGAAAGAGAACGCTCTACAGGACGTATAGCTCCATCTCTTTTCCCCATGAAGTAATATTAAAATAATACTGCTGTAAGCGGTGGTGGTAGGCCCCCTGACGTCACACAAAATCCTGCATCGCGCAATTAGAGTTTTTCCGCGCGATCAACATAAAATATACATGATCCCGATATCTATCGTTGGGCAGTTGACCGCCAGACACGACACCCGCCTGGTCGGTGGATTGTCGCCTTTCTGTATAGTATGAGTGAACTTTACACACCTTTCCGCATACCTCTAAAAGCCAACCGGGCACAAATCCAGACACTGGGTTGTTACTGAGAAAATTCAAACGGAAAAATCCAATAGCACGCACGACCGGGGAGTGGTACCAAATACTCCATTCGCAACAGTCGCGTTTGCGACTACCAGACCAACGAGGTCGAGGTGAAGGGTAATGCGCTATGATTCCCATGCTTTGCAAAACTCAAACTCAAACTCAAAGCATTTATTTCAATTAAACCATTTACAGACACTTTTGAATTGTCAAAGAATCGGTCAGTTAGTCAGAAAGTTGAAGCTAGTTGCCCATTCCAAAACGTAGATCTCTATGGAGAAGAACGGGTAAGAAACTTCAAGGACACTCTTTTAAATATGGATATAGATATAAAAAAATCCTGTTGCTTTATTCTTGTTGCTTCTATATGTGAGAACAATGTAAAACAAAAAATAATCAAAAGCAATTCAAAATTTAAGATTAAAAATAAGCTCTGGCAAATAAGAGGTGACCTGTCTCAACTGACGGCGCCCGTTCACGAACATGACACGTGGATCAGCACCATCCAGCTCAAACATTTTGTAGGGAACCGAATGATCCAACACAGGCGCCACCATCAGCGAGACATTTAAGTGAGCATGACATACTCTCATCTGCCATGCTATTTCAAGTCAATGGAGAACATTAGAGAACATTGTGATACGAGAAATCTGCTTCATCTTTTCCAGTATTTTCAAAAAAGTTGGTTAGATATTTCATGAAAGACGTGGATACTAACGCGCCACCGCATAACTTTCAAGCTCTCCGTTATTGGCTACGTGACGCGAGGCGGCTGCATCTTCGAACGTACCAGCAAGCTGCGCTTAGATCGTAATGAAAAACAGAGTTTTCATCTACATTTGCCCATGCGATCATGTTAAGGCTTTAGACAGACGGACTAAACAACTGCACTTCTTGCTGTTGTATGCAGTTAGTACGACTGCAATACTCGTAACTGCATTCAAACTGCAAAGGACCATGCGACATTTTGGACTAAATGCTCAACCGTGATGAAACGTATGCCATGTGAAACGCCCACCCCAAAAGCTTTCATATGGCATATTAACATCACTGTTGAGCTTTTGGTCCAGACTCCATACATCCGGGTCCTTTGCAGTTGGAGTGCAGTTGAAATGGAGTCCGTCTGATGGCAGCCTAAGTACACAGCGAATTCATTGCCAATTAAAGATGGTCACCTATCCACGGACCAACCGCGGTAAGCGTTGCTTAACCTGATCGATCGACCCATTCGGCTCCAAAAAGTATGAAATCCTCTTTAGCCTAACATATCGGTAAGATCTTTCAAGGCTATGTTAGGATATGAGTTTATTTATAGTCTACATACCTATACCATGCAGTAAACTTCGTCACTCAGCCACTTTGCATTATTAAGTTGGTACAGCGTCCATTTATCCCGGAGTGTAGGTAATGGAGTCATTATCTTACGTTGTCAGGTTGGCGACGTGAGATATAATGGATATGATAGCATTTGTGTTGAGGCTTAGGAAGATACATGGATATTTCGTATATGCTTTTGTATAACACAAGAGCAGGATCTATCCAGAGAAAAACCTCTTCTCGAATGAAAAAGGTTTTATTTCGTTTCTTTTACCAGAAACTAAATTCTACAAATATATTTCGAAATTTGAAGACAAAGTCGAGGCATCATAGAATTTCCAAAGGTACACAAAACAGTAAGTACCACAACTGACAGTTGTTAGTCATAGTTGTGCTATTGACACAAGACAATGTTCAAACGTTTCGCAGCACCCTAATGAACCAAGCACTCAGAGAATGTTCGCTTTCAAAGCACTTGCATTCCGTATCGAGACAGATATTCTCCTGTTTGAATATTTGTGTGGTCACCCTTCTCGTTGAAGAATAGTTTGGGGAAATTGGCCAGGAATGCGGAAGCTAGCAACAGCTGGGATTAATATCGCCAGCTGGTTTATATCTTTAGTGCATACTATTGTATAGAATAAAGTTTTTCTAACTGAAGAGACAGCTGTGCTTCGGGGGAGTTTGTTGCGCCACTTCTTCTTCCCAGCTTAAGCACTAGGAAGTGGTGAAGGGTGGCCGTTTTAGGGGAATGTCTTATGTAATTTAACGTTTGAAAAGTGCTGATTCTCAGCTTTTTTTAAATAAATGATTAGATTTGATTTGAGTGCTACGATACGAGAATGGAACCACACGCCGCGCGTAATGTAAATGTGTAATATTTATCTTATTGTATGTTTATTACGTTATCTGTATGTGTATTTAAATGTTGGATTTAAGTATATCTGGACAATAAACGATTTCATTTCATGTCAAAAACCGAGAAAAGATAAGCATTCTTACAAGGCTACAAGATAAGTTAAAGCAATGGTTGGCTATGGATTTTACGAAAAAATTATTTGTTACTGGTACAACCTAAACTGTATTTAAAAACTATTTTATCAAAATGTCAAAGTATTCTTGGGTTGGTTTTGATTCATAAACTGTCTAAGCACTCAAGTGCCCCAGCAGGCTTAAAACGGTCACTTTAGCAGAATCATAATATGAAAATGTTATGAATCATCGTAAAATGTCACAAACTGACAATTCATAATATGATCTGCGTGTAATTCATATTACGAAATAATTCATCTGTTTTCTATGGAGATTCGTAAAATGTTCCACAAATTATGAATTGCTTTTATGTCAAATTAGAGGAATTGGTAATGACAGCTGGGATTCAGGAAATGAACTGCTTTTAGAGGAATTGCTAATGTGGCCGGTTTAGTGTTAAATACAATTTTAATACCAATTAGTCCGAGGTGCTCTGACTTTTCAGATTCATGTGCGTATTGTATAATTATCACTTGCTTCAAAAACGGTGAAGGAACGGGCATGCCTGAGAGATATTTCTCGACGGTATGTGAAGCCAAGTCAGATGCCCATAGGCGGTTTTAATTCCTTGATATCGTCGTTTGATAGAAACCTTTGTCTCCATTCTATTAATTATATCCTAGACGTGTTAGTTACCTCATCAATAGTCACACACAATCCTGGTCCGTAGGTTCACATCGGTGACAATGACCGGACCAATGGGTAGATGATTTGATGGACCTTTTGTGCTCGAGGAGATCAATGGTCAATAGGACATTCATCATTTGAATGATTCCTATCTATGACAGTTATCTGCACTATAGAAACTGTACGTACTACAATAGATGATGTAATTATAGTTACTACATAAAGCCTGAATTATACGGCGCGTTAATTGCCTGCGGTAAGTATGGAGAGGCTGAATAATAACAGCCGCACGGGTCGATCTTCAAGGTTAAGCAAGGCTTGCCGAGGTTGTCGGTCCGTGGATGGGTGACCATCCGTACCGAGACCCCTGCGTGACTCGTGGTTTCGGCTGTCATTTGTATATCTTTGACAGTCGTTACGGGTAGTCAGAAGCCCGAAAGTCTGACAATCGGTCTTACCAAGGAGTATCGTATTATCCAGTTCTAGAGGTCAGATAGGCAGCTGGATCCGGTTAGACTGGAAGCCAACCCCAACATAGTTGGGAAAAGGCTACGCAGATTTACTATAGATGATGTATCTCTGTGATAACGTATCCCTGAATAAATGTTCCTTAAAAAAAATTGCTCATAGACAAATTATAACTTCCAATTTCTTCAAGAATTTGGGCACGATGCGCAAGTTACACTTACGCATGAAACTTCTGGAATGTAGGATTGTAGTCAAAATGTATGGTTTTTCACACAATTAAAGATCATTCCGAAAGTAACTTTATCCTTATATTTTCTCCTTGAATGCTCCTTGGTTAATAAAGTATGGATGATATCGTTTGAAGTAATTATGAATGATATAGCTCTGACTCCCATTTCCGTCCTAAAATCTTATCCTAGACCAAGACTTGAATAAATCTTAAACTAGGGCTTGTAAATCACAGAGCCGAATTCCAGCCAACTTCATTATGCATGCCCTGAGGCGATGCAGATAAACTGACTGGGAAGAGACTTGGGACACAGAATAGATGGGTACAGAAGGTGAACTTCATATAACGAGCGAAATCGCACGCGCATAAATATCGCTACACGTTCAGCGAGCAGCATAGACAATGGAGTGGCATCTGGCATTTGTTTGAGAGTCAATATTAACGCGTCTATTTTTTTTTAATCCTCTACGTGGAAGCTCTTGACCTACATATCACCTGATGGTAAGAAGGTGGAAGCGAGCCTCACCCGGAATCCTCAACCACAGAGGAACTGCTGAAACAACAATGCTGTTATCATTGTTGTTATGGCAACAGACTTAAATAAGATAGTGGTAGCTATCCAGGCGGACTTAGAACAAGTCGACCGACAAAACCGAGCTGAAAATTTTGCCTACACTTGGAATCGCACACGGGACCGCTGGGTCTCAGACTATATAGTAGTAGTAGTATAGTAGTTAGACCGAGTGGTCTAACTACTATACCACAGAGGTGGTTAGAATAAATCTATGTGTGCGTGCGCCTGTTTTCGCTCTTTGTATGGAGCCGACCGACCTTCTGTACCTATCTATTTTGTCCTTAGGTATACTAAGACAGTCTTGGCTCTGAATAGTACTTCGTTTAACATCCATAAGTGATGTTACAGACGACTGGAAGATGTTGCATCCCTTGAGAGGGTGCTAGTGCACAATATTTTGTAGTGCATTGGCAAAGGTGGATAGGGTTTGTTGAAAATGTGTGGTGTAAGCGACTTTTCTTGGAAAGGGCCTGAGTCTATCTACCTATATGAGGTATATAGTTTTCTTAGTAATCGAGAAAGCGATAATAGAACAAATTATTTAAAAACAAAAGTTACACCATATTACAGGTTATTGGTTTGTCCCCCCCCGCCTGCAATACCTTACAAAATACAAAGTTCTTGTTTTTCTCTTTTTAACCGACTTCTTCAAAAAGGAGGAGGTTCTCAATTCGTCTGTATGTTTTTTTTTTTGTATGTTTGTTACGTGATTACTCCGCCAATTATGAATCGATTTTAATGATTATTTTTTTGTTTGGTAGGTCATGCTTCCGAGGTGGTCCCATATAAATTTTATTAACTTTGCTTGCGTAATTTTTGAGTTAGCTTCAATATTACGTATTTTTCCCACTTAGTTTATCTAGACGATATCCTGTTTGACTCCTTCACTGTTATTTACATAGCAGGTAGCGGTATTCGAATTTGTGTGGGGTAGGTACCACAACTAAAAAGTGAAAATAAAAACTTTACAAAAAAAAAACAACCGACTTCCAAAAAAAACACAAAAAAAGTGAAAAATAACTTTAATTTCGGAAGTCGGTGGCAAAAACGGAAATTGAAAAGCAAAGACATCGTCTTCCGAAATTAAAGTTATTTTTCACTTTTTTAGTGTTTTTTTTGGAAGTCGGTTGTTTTTTTTTTGTAAAAAGTTTTCGGTTATAGGTTTTTGCAGTCGGGTTTTTTGTTTAATTAAATAATTTGTTTTATTTCAAGCTTTGTAGTTTTATTAATTTATATATTTGGAATTAACTCATTACTAGCTTTTATTTGATACCAATATTGTTTCAATTTATTTTTAACAAAAACTTCCTTTCGTTTTTTTTCTATTTGCAGATGAAATATATAAAAAACAAATGGCCTATGTCACTCTCACAACTAAGACGGACCTAACAAAACCTCGTATGTTAAAATCCATCAAGCCGTTTAGGCTACAGAGAGTGCCAAAGAAATAAACATACATACATACTCTCGAAAAACATTACCCTTCTTCTGGAGCAGTCGGGTAAAAATAAGTGATGACCTGATGAGCAAATGTCTATCTGATGTTGTAGTCTCATTTAAGAGTTACTGGGACCCATACACTCAAACGTAGCAATACATTTCGTGCAAATGTACGCCTGTTTCATGATAGTGTCTGTTAGTGCCAGTAGGTACTGTATAAATATCTGGGTGTTCTTTCTTTTTCGTCTGTCTCTGACTTGACTTCACATGTCGTCGAGAAATATCTCTCAGGCTCTTTTCGTATCCGGGTAGATACCCGGATGAACTCTTTCAAAAAGAAATCAATTAGTAAAAAATAAGTAGTCCCATAGTTTATCCCCAAGACCAACATTTCCTCGTCTTGATGTGATTATTACCGTGTATAAAACATATTCTATTATCCTCCTTAAAATATTCTAAACCGCTCAGTAAATCTCGTCGTCAAATCCGGTTTAATATGCATGCTGTATGCCGGAGACGAACCGACGGAAAACCGACCGCATCACAGTTATCCAACTAGACAGAGTTCAGGAACTTATGTGGGTGTGTGTGTATTGGAGTGTGTTTATATATTTTAGAATTCTGATGAACATCTTTCAGAACTGACGGGTCTGGTTTAATGTGAGTGTGTTCACATGGAAGTTATTTTAATTTTTTAATTGTTCTTATGTTATAATTGCGGACGCTTTTAACTTGCTTTCTACATTGTTCTCACATGTATAAGTTCAAAATGAATGATATAACCAATATATTGTAACAATATTTTGATTTAAAAGAGTGTCCATGGAGTTTTTTGCCCGTTCTTCTCCATAGGTACCTACTACGCTTTGGAATGGGCAACTAGCTTCATATTTCTGACTGACTGACTCCTTGACAATTCAAAAGTGCCTGTAAATGGTTTAATTGAAATAAATGCTTTGAGTTTGATGTAATATTTCAAAAACTAAATTGAGTTCGGAAACTAGGTTATGTATTTACATGTCTGATGTGCAATTCATAGGAGTTTAATTATTTTGTGCCTGCATTTCTAAAGTTTTAATTGAATTATTGAAATTCTGTTCTGCACTGTGCCAGAAACAGAAAGTCATTTCTAATCGCAGCTGTCTAAATAGAAAAAACATAACATCGCGCCTGTAACCCTCGAAGGCTTAGGCAGAGGTGTACCTATACATATACATAAGTATATGTATACTATATACATAAGTATATGTATAATATATACATAAGTATATGTATACGTATACATAAGTACACCCACTTTTCGCCAGTTATGTATGAATAGTTAAGGAGTTACTTGTTTATCTACAAACTGCAGAGACATTTAACCGCAACAACACAAATAACATTTATAACCATAAATTAATGTGAAAGACCCACAAATCACCATTAAATCATGCGAGGTTTGCATACGAACGTTAATTATGCACGCCACATGTAAACTACGTGCAGTCGTGGTAACCGGCAGGTGACAACATGCGGCGGTTACGTATCAGATGAGGAACCGTTTTTGTTCTTGAGGGAAATGGACTGTGATTTCGGTTTATGCCCGATTTATATGAAATACGGGCCATTATTAGTTAAAATTAAGACTCTTGTATCTTTACCAATAATTAAGCAAAGACTTAGCTTTGCATAGTAGACCCTCCCATGTAGAAGTAGCTATCACAGGTAAAATTTGCTTACGAATCTTTTTATATGCCCAGTTTGGCAATAAAAAATGTTACCCTTGGTTATCAAAACGGTTCGTTTTTGTTAATAGGAACCGAGCATTAGACGGTGAAACTGAAATGCTGTGGGAGCAATGACAACGAGAAGTTTTTTTAAAACTTTCGGGATTAATATTTATATTTTTTATTTAGAATATCATTAGCGGTTCACACGAGATGATGGAGACATAATCAAAACCAGCAGGCGTAGCATGAGCACCGTTTTGTCGACGGAAGAGTAGACAAAGATCAGTCGCATAGTCCTGATAAAACCACAAAAAATATAAAAAAATACTCCTACGTTTTGAGATCCCAATCCAAATGAAAAAAGAATGAATGAATATGTCTAGAGCCGATGATCGTTAATTCTTATAAATTTTTTCATGTTTATCTATTTGTGTAAGTAGATTTTTTAAGACGCTCTTCACGTAAATTTTTTGGTAATTTTTAACTAAATTCATTCCGGATTTCCTTGCTGACTGAACCTTACTAAAAATGCCAAAACAAACTCAGAGGTCATGATCACTTTTAAAATCCAAACATTGTCAATTATGTCCATTGAAATATTTCCTGAATAAATGAAGACGCTCTACGTGAGTACTTCACGTAGAGCCTCAAGCAGTCTTCATTTATTCAGGAAATATTTTTATTTAGCTCACAGGCTGGGGTAAATAAACAATAATGCTGCTATTCGTGCAGCACACCGAACTGACTGGCAGACATCAGGTTGTGATTATTTTATGAAGCGCATCTGTGATCACCGTGATGTATCTAAAATGGGGGCAGACGGCAGACTGTAAGAGAGTATAAATGTTTTATTTTGAAGGAATGGTAGCCAAAACTACAATAAACGTAGATATGTTTAGTAACCTATTCCGCTAGCCACACATGGAATGCACGGTTCTTGCCAGTTAGTCCTGAATGTCTAATAAAGACTAGCTGGCAAGAACCGTGCATTCCATATGTGGCTACCTAGCTAGCAAGGCACAGCACAGAACAGAAGTAGAAATTAGAAATAGAAAATATTGTAAGTACTGTTCTGAGGGCCTAAACAAGTGACAATCGCTTCGAAAGCGTTTCATATTTCTACAACGACTTTCAACAGGATTGACATAAGCTTTTCGATAGCTTATGTCAGTCCTATACATTTTTGCCTTTTCCATCATCGTTATCGCTGATAGAATGTCACTTTGTTTAGGGCTTCAGGTAATACTATAAGTAGGTTTACAGGTTAACACAAAGTTGAGACACCATGAGTAGCTTCAAATATTACCTACAGCTAGGTTGCAATATGAATTATTTGCCAATAAGCCCCAATAGAGTAGAAGGTTTTCTATACTTGGCTAGGAGCTGAAAACAGTAAGGACCAGAGGGCTTAAAACGGCCACTTTGGTAGAGGAAAATATTACCTACGAATCATCGTAAAATGTCACTAACTGACAATTCATAATATGATCTGCTTGCAATTCATATTACAAAATAATTCATCTGTCTGACAGTTTTCTATGGAGATTCGTAAAATGGTCCACGAATTGCTTTCTGTCAAATTAGAGGAATTGCTAATGACAGCTGGGAATTTTGGATATGAATTGCTTTTGGAGGAATTGCTAATGTGGCTGTTTGAATCCCCCTGAGGATTTGTTAAACTTCTGTTCTGAACGTGTCAATTTGGGCAGTCTGAATTTTGCGCACGGTGTATGGTAAGCGTGTCCCCCTAACGTGGCATGTACATTCTACAGTACAAATGATGAAATGTAGGTGTACTATACGAGTACAGGGGGGCTAAACCGGCCACATTAGCAATTCCTCTAATAGCAGCTCATTTCTCAGAATCCCAGCTGTCATGAGTAATTCCTCTAATTTGACATAAAAGCAATTCATAAATTGTGGTCCATTTTACGAATCTCCATAGAAAACTGTCAAACAGATGAATTATTTCGTAATATGAATTACACGCAGATCATATTATGAATTGTCAGTTTGTGTCATTTTACGATGATTCATAATATTTTCATATTATGATTCTGCAAAAGTGACTGTTTTAAGCCCCCTGTATTCATCTAAACCTGCTTCCTATTCCTTCGAGAATTTTTATTTTTATATTACCTAATTTTGTGTCTAACATGAATAACATCATAACTTAGGGGTGTATTTATAAACGTTGCTTAAAGTTAAGTCATTATTAGCGACTGTTTAACCATACATTTTTGACGTTTGAACGCAATGTTTATAAATAAGCCCCTTTAAGTGTTTCAGCCAAACTTTGTACCTATATCCCGCACGAAAAAAGGTAACTTAACCCAGCTATTTTTAGAAACTGTTCAAAATAACAGTTCCAATTACTTCCCACAATACGTCAATATGCTTAGCTGTGCAAACACTCGATAGGAAACCACCTGGGCAGCGTGGGGTTCTAAGTCACCCGGTGGGGGGCTAAAGGGGGCGAAATATAATATCATTTGACCTCATGCCCTATTCCGGTGAAGCGTACAGTTATTATGTACAGTATAGTTCGTGCATTATCTTTGTTTTATTCAAATTGTGACGTGGGTGATTCTGAATATTGATAAGGAATATTCTTCATAGTAGGTATTGAAGTTTCTTCTTTGTTCATCCGGGGAAATAGGCGGGGTGTACTGATTACTCAGATAAACTATTTAATAACATTCTTATGTTGTCCACTTTGCTCCATAAGCCGCATCCTAATCGAAAGCGAGAGTTCGGGCGTATTCTTGCGTACGCGATCGTTGCGTTCTTTAATTATTAATTTGTATTAATATTACATACTCGTCATGAATCAGGTTACCTATGTACGTCTTTCTACAGGTAAAATCGATCGCGTTTTCGCGCGACAGTCGCTTTCGGTTAGGACTCAGGGATACGGAGGTCATCCATCTTTGTCGGGTACAAAGCAACAACATCCTAGGCAAGCGTACTCGCAAGAAGTTAGTAAACTATAAAATAAACTGTCAGATTGTACTATATGTCTATAAGATAATTTAACAATAAAAGCACATCTGCCTGTATTCCCGGAAACCCGACAGAGGCTTACCACACCTCCTACATTATACACTTAACAATCACACATGTTACTGTCGTTGTTGTTGTCGTTTAAAAATTCCATGTAATAGTGGGCGAGGCTATGGCTATTTTCATTTATATTCTACGTGAATTGACAGCGATGTATTTAATTTAAAAAATCAGGGGAAAAATCGCGTGTAAAATCACTTAGATCCATATAAAACGCTATAGATGGCGAGTTAACGAGAACTACTTGAACATTCAGACGTTCAGAAGGCGCTCCATTTCGTTCAGAAGGGGGGTGAAATTCGGTAGCGAAATAATGGACCCGGGCACGTGGAACGAGTGAATGAATGAATAAAATTTTATTAATTCATTCAATCGAATCATTACTTTTTAGCAAGCCTCGTTAGCATTTTATTTCGTTGTAATTTTTTAACGATATTATTAACATTTATTTGTTATCCTTTTAAAAAGGCAGTCAACAATAAAAAAGGTTCTTGTTTACAATAAAAAAGGTTTTTAAAAAGCAGAACTTGGAAAAATGATGGTTTTTCAATTCAAGCGCTGAATTAAAGTTAAATATATTCAAGTTAGTTTTTATATTTATTGGCTTAGTTTTTTTTTTTTTTTTTTCAAACACATTCCTCTATTAATTACAGGTAAATATAACTACTAACTAATTTGTAATATCTACTTAATAATAATAATTATGTACAAGGGCAAATTATCAAAGGGCATCAAAAAATTCGTCCGCATCGCTATCAACAGGAAAAGTGCCCAAAAGGCTGGCCGCATTGCCACGTTGTATGGCAATGCTGATTCTTTGACCAAAAAATAGGCCAGCCCTCTGGTCACGTGAAGAGTCGACCAAGCGCTTGGCGATGTCCTGAAAAACCAAGTGGTCACTCGGACCCCATGGCCCTAGGGTTTCAACCCCAAACGGCTCGAACATATACGTCCCGATAAGATTGGAGTATTTGCGCCGATTGAGGTTTCTGCACCTGTAGCAGCAGCTCCAGCACAGCCCGCCGTGCTAGAAAGATGGGATGGCGTAAGGGTGTCGACACACCTTGCATCCCACACCAAAGGCCTACCTACCTTCCAAGGCATTATGGTCATTCCGTCTGGTCTCTTCCCATCGTCGCGTGCCAGCCCATTGGGTTCTAGAACAGCTGGCACCCCGGCGGTGACAAGAGCACGACGGATGATGTCATTGATGCTGGCGTGCCGTGCTATCCGGCCTGCGCTTCTACTGCAGGATAGGCCATGGTGACCGAGGCAGTCGACACCTTCACCGCATTGGCAGTGATGCGGAGCCACGCAAGGAGCGCCCAGACGCAGACAAGTAGCGAGCCGGAAGGTGGTGTCACCCAGCATAGTGCCTACGTTGGGTGACGCAGTGCCTGAAGCCAGAGGCCCGACTCCCATTCACCCACAGCCAGCAGGCGGGCACGCTCAGCAGTATTGGTGGACGTATTTATAAGATTATTCCGTACCAACCTGCAGAGCGGCTCATCCCACTGCCTCTGGGAAAATGGGTTTAAGTTAGTTAATTTAATTAAAGTTGAATATCACAACATTAGGTTAACATACACAAGTAAACAAGTAAGAGCTACAAAAATATAGACTTTCCTTTTATAACTGTTACTATCTGCATCCCTGCGGTTTCACCCATATAAGTCTCGATACCGCAGAAATATCGGGATAAAAAGTATTCTATGTCCTTCTCCAGGTCATGGTCTACCCCTGTACCAAATTTTATCTAAATCCGTTCAGCCGTTATAGCGTGAAAGCGTAACAAGCAAACAAACTCACAAACGCATAAAATAAAAATAAATTGTTTCAGTAAGTAAGCATTTTTTTTCCATTTTTTTTTTTGTAAACAATAACGTTACTTCTTCATCCAATAAATAAAAAGCCAGTTTTTCACAAGTAAATCACATTTTCCAAAAGAAATCCCTGAAAGAATGGAGTATAATGATACAAAGCAGATTACATTACACATAATAAAGCTAAGTCGTCCCCTTTACTGTGAGGGAAAGATTAAAGGCTCATACAAGAAGGGGGCCATCATGACTCATATCCATTTGATAAAGGTTTTATTATGATTAGTGGGGACTTATTTATTGAGCTTCGTCAGAAGCCCGACAGCCTGACAACCAGTCTTACCAAGGGGTATCGTATTACCCAGTTACTGGGTTGTGGAGGTCAGATAAACGACCAAATAAACGTTTTATCAATCTATCTATGTATCTAGAAAGGTAGTCGCTCCATGTATAATACCGGTATTCAGCTGCATCCGGTGAGACTGGAAGCCAACCTCAACATAGTTGGGCAAAGGCTAGGTAGATTGATTGCGTTCTAGGGCTTCGTTCACGTGTCGAACGAAGGTTACGCCGCGGTCGGTTCGTGGATGGGAGACCAGTCATTACATATCGAGACCCCTCAGTGGCTCGGGAAGCACGTCAAGCCGTTGCATCTGGCTGTCATTCGTAGATATTTTACAGTCGTTAGGGGTAGCTAAAATAGCTGTTTTTTTTGGTTTACTAATGTTAAGCATAAAATAGATTGTCATAATTTACGTTGGCATAACGAAATTCAACATAATATAATATTATTAGGCATAATGTTTTGCCATAATGTTAATTGCCATAAATACTGTTGGCATAATAATAATGCAGCATAATGTTATAAACGCATAATGATATTTACACATAATATTCTTTGGAATAAAAATAATAAATCCAAAATAACTCACTCCTTTGGTTTTGTATTTTAGATTTATGCCACCAAATTTCGAAATTTAAGTTATTTTACACTATGTGTTGTTTTTATGTCTCGCTTTTTAGTGGATCAGTTTGTAATTTATCTAAGTTACAATAGCCTAATGTCAACTGCTCACCACCATTACAAAATATTGCTTTTTCCGATGCAGGAACGTTAATCAAATTACTAATATGTCACTCCTTTAATCGGACAGCCTGTGTATGAATGAATGAAACGTGTTGCCACTCTGAGCGCCGGAAACCGCCGACTGAACCTGAGTCTCTGAGTCCGACGCTCGGCGTGGCAACACGTTGTGTTCAGGTTCGCGACTGGTCAATCGCCATCCTGAGGATGCCTCGTTGAGAGGTGAAACATGTGTCGATTTCTTACAGGGTTTCTTATGACTCTTGAGGAATAGTTAAGCGAAATAGTTTACTAAAAGTATCTACGAGTTGATGAACACCTCACACAGCCGTTAAGATGCTTCTAGGGTACCTATAAAGAAAGATACTTAGATGCGCGTGAAAAACATAACCCTGCCTTGTTGTTACACAGTCGGGTAAAACGGGGTTAAGAACTTTAAGATGTTAACACTCGAGGTTACGAGACTATTTTAAACGAAATGTATCCCCACATTCCCTAAGGTTACGTATTTTTAACGTTGGGGAACGTGGAGGATGCTTGGTTGAACGTACCGAGACCTTTTCCTTTATTTCTTTGCCATCTTGTTGAAAAAATTATATCATTAAAAAAGAAAAATACGGAAAATACTTCTGTCTCAGTTTCTTCTGGTAACAGTTTCCACAAAACCTTTTAAAACAATAAAAAGCTTACATCCAAATTCAGAATATTAATTAAACGTGTATTTAAAAAACAAAGCATAATATTAAAATAATCCGTCGACGCCATATTACATTGTGACGTCACAGGCGAAGTGCCTTCATCGCCATTGTGTCCGTGACACTTGATGATCGCTCGCTCAATGAATTTTGTGGCATTCGCGAAAATTAAAAGCCCGTTGAATTAATTTGGGAAGCTTTAAATATGACATTAAATTGTAGGAAAATATTAAAAGTCGTAACTTCAGCAAATTAATAAAACTTTAACAAAATGTTCAGCACAATACTCGACGTGAATGTTCTCCTTCCATCTTCTTCTTTTCGTGTGGTGAGTGACTAACCTGGTGTCAGAGTTTTAAAGCCACCATCAGGGCCTCTGACTTGGCTTCACATGTCGTCGAGAAATATCTCTCTGGCATGCCAGTTTCCTCACGATATTTTCCTTCACCGTTTTTAAAGCAAGTGATAATTATACAATACGCACATAAAAACCGGCCAAGTGCGAGTCGGACTCGCGCACGAAGGGTTCCGTACCATTATCTATAAAAACGGCAAAAAAAATCACCTTTGTTGTATGGGAGCCCCTTATATATTTATTTTATTCTGTTTTTAGTATTTGTTGTTATAAGGCGGCAACAGAAATACATCATCTGTGAAAATTTCAACTGTCTAACTATCACGGTTCATGAGATACAGCCTAGTGACAGACGAACAGACGAACGGATAGCGGAGTCTTAGTAATAGGGTCCCGTTTTACCCTTTGGGTACGGAACCCTAAAAACATCTAAAATAAATTACCTTTCAAATTATTTTATGTACCTCTACCCCAAAATCCCGTAACTTTCATTTATGTCTATCTTCATTTATTTAGGTTGCGCATTGTCAATCAATACTAGACTATTTAATATGCATGGTTCAGTACGTAACGTGTGGTGACGTAAGCCCATCAAATTCGGCTGTCATTTATTGTCACCGCGATCCGAACGTGAATTGTATCCGACAACGGCAGTTCAATGAATTGTTCCGCGAGTTGCGTGCATGTTTGGGGATTAAAGCTTGATTAAATTCGAACACTTTTTTGGTCGAGATATTCATAACTCGTCAACAAACGAGTAGATAGTAGTTGTAGCTGTGTTGTAACGTGGATACTGGATAGACGTTTTTGCTAATAACTACTTAATTACCCGTTTTCACTATCGATCGGTAATCGAATCAGAAATGAAGAGATCCGCAGGAGAACTAAGACCGACATAGCTCGAAGAATCTTCAAACTTAAATGGCAGTGGGCAGGGCACATTGCTCGCAGAACAGATGGTAAAAGGGGCCGAAACGTATTGAGGGCCTAGACAAGTGACAATCGCTTCGAAAGCGTTTCGTTTTTATACAACGACTTTCAACAGAATTGACATAAGCTTTTCGATAGCTTATGTCAGTCCTATACATTTTTGCCTTTTCCATCAATGTCACTTTGTCTAGGGTCTCTGGAGTGGCGACCGCGTGCCGGAAGACGTAGCGTTGGAAGGCCTGCCAGAAGGTGGATCGATGACCTGCTGAAGGCCGCAGGAATCCACTGGATGCGGGAAGCACAGAACTGGTCGAAGTGGCGATGCTTGGGGGAAGCCTTTTTGTCCAGCAGTGGACGTCTTTCGGCTGAAATTATGACTATAACTAGGCGACACGTCAACTGTACTTAATGCCTAAACAAAAGTGCACTGTTGGGTTTTCAACGTTAGGCTTAGCGCCGAGGTTTTTAATCATCATCATTTGAGCCAAAAGACGTCGATTGCTGTACATAGGACTCCCTCAAGGTATTTAGGCATTACATTTAGGTATTGTCTTGTGTTAGTAAGAACGGGCATAGCTTCAGAAAGTCACATTAACGCACATAACGTTAATACTCATTATTTTCTTCGAAGTCACTTCGGTTTAAGGCTCCCAACAAACAGGCGTGATATCGCGAGCGCGACAAGGGTTGCGCTGCCTGTCACGCCCGCGATATCGCGCCATTTTGCACGAGGCTTTAAGTAATAAAACGTTATGAAAATGGAGTTGACAGTTTACACACTATCATGCTCAATGCTCCGTTTTAACGAAGAAGGTTCTTCTTCATTGAATGCAGCAGCTTTTATTTATTTATTTATACTTTATTGTACACCAGAAAATACATAGCGAAAATACATAAATTTAACACTACAAAACATACAATGGGCGGCCATGCATATTCGGCCTTATCGCTTTCTGCGATCTCTTCCAAGCAACCTTAGAATGTACAGTGATTGCGTGGACATCAAAAATGGGGTTGTCATTGGTGCAAAATAATAAGTAGGAACTTAAACTTACCAATAGATACAATAACCTCCTCCAATATTTTCTCCTTGAGAAATACTCAACATTTTGCGAAAACACAGTATTAGGCTGGCCGCCCACTGAAGCAGAGAGGAGAGGACCGGAGCGGAGCTGTGCCAATATTAACCAATGGAATTGCATAATATGTCCGCTCCGCTTTGGACAGGGAATTTTGAACAAGTTTAAAATTTCATAAAGAAACCGGGAAGCGGAGCGAGGAAGCGGAGAGGGGATACGGGAAAATACCGACTGCCACCCGCTCAAACTACTCGTCGCGTGAACTCGGCCTAGCTCCGCACAGTCCGCAACTCCGCTCCGCACTACCTCGCTCCGCATCTATGGACAGGCAGCCTTTTTTTTTTTTTTTTTTTAGGGTTACCATACTCCATATAAATATTTAAAAAACAGAGTTATATCTATGTCACAGTCAGTCCCTTCCAATGTGGCTTAAGATGGAAATTCCAAAAGGACGTTCCATCTAACGGATACCTTTTGGTCCAAGAAGAGAGGACCGTCAAAGCATCCTATTTGTCCCTTAATATCATTTGTCATTTCCCAAAACGTCCCTTTATAATTAATAAATCCGCGGTTTTCAGCTCTAACAGATAACTCAAAGGGTGAATGTACCAATTATCGGAACAGCCTTTGTTTAAATTATTTTCTGCGTACAATTAAACATCGCGATTTTCTGTATACCTTCAAAGAGGATGGAGTTTGTATAAACAAACTTAGTTATTTTGAATCGAAAGTAGCCAGACGCGAATGTTTTGAACCGAGTTTTCACAGTAATGTTTATGTTATTTATTGAAGTTTATTTTCGAACAATGAAGGAGGTAAATAAATAAATGTTGGATGCTAAGGTAAATAAAATATCGGGTTTGTGTTGCTAACGTAATTAGCGAGGGTAAGCAGAGATTGAGGTGTGGTTGTGGCCACTTAATAGCACTAAGTAAGTAATGTGATTGAGTATAGATTCAGTTGTGATTATTATTGCAAGTAAAAACTCGTAAAAGTAAAAAAAAAGCAAAGAAAAAATATAAAACGGTCATAAAACAAAATATCATCAGCGAAAAACAGATACCAAACCAGAATTGCACATACATTTTTGTTTTGTCTGGCGCACCAGTTAAAACCACAAACTCGCCATAATAACGTTAATAAAATAACTTTTCGAGCTTTTGCGAGAGTTTAGCTATAAAGCGAATGAACTGGGAAAACTTTTGGTTTAAAGCCGTTTCCTGACCGGTGTTACGGGGTGTAATGTAACATGTTACAAAGCGAGCCTTCGTGCAGTCAGTACATGGAAACGGGCACGAACACGCGAGCAACGAGCGCATGTTACACGGAGTTTAGAACACGGCGTAACGTAACATGCTCGCTGCGGATGGTACATTACGCCCCGTAACGCCAAGCTGTGTACTGACCGGTGCGCCGGTCAGTACACGGCTTAAGAAGATTTAGGAAATAATACATTCCTTTGGCTGTAAGACTGATAGCCAGCTCTGAGTAGTAGGGAAAAAGCTATAAAAATACGGTTATGCATTGAGGCTTCAATAAATAATATTTAAGAACTTGATTGACTTTGGTTTTATAAAACCGTATAGGTAACCGTTTTATTCGTAGGATATCGCCGCGAGACTACACAAGCCGCTGCGACGACCCGTCCGCCGCTTTTTATTATATCAAGCGTATCTATATTTTTTGATATTGCACGTAAAGTTTATAATGCCTTGTCATTAAAACTGGTCGCTGCGTCGCTGCCGGCCGCTGCCATTTCCATGTCAATAGAGCCGGGTAGGGGCCAATAATAATATAAACAGAAACCGCGTTTTAAAAATACTAAATTATTGAATGGAGTATCTTCTTCTTTTCATGTGGGTAGTGACTGACCTGGTGACAGAGTTTTAAAGCCGCCCATGGCCTCTGACTTGGCTTCACATGCTGTCGAGAAATATCTCTCTGGCATGCCAGTTTCCTCCCGATATTTTCCTTCACCTTTTTTACAGCAAGTGATAATTATACAATACGCACATGAATCCGAAAAGTCAGAGGTGCGTGCCTTGGCTTCGAACTCGAGACCTATGACTTGGCAGTCCGACGGTCACACTACTAGGCTATCACTGAAGCTAACTGCCAGCTGGTTTTGGCTATCAATGGAGTATAATAATATAGTTCTAATGTAGGTACTAAGCTGTTATATTGAGTTAAACCCTGCATTACAAGTACTTAATCAAAATTAAACCATCCATAGAATATAGAGAATGTCACCAAAATATTGTAACCGACACCGATATCGGATAAAATGAACGTCATAATTCGAATTTTATGCCTTTTATGACCCTATTCGATGTCCAATAAAATTCGAAGTTACAAACGAAATATTCTCTATAACTGGTTGAAAATGTACTTTTTATTAATTAGTACTTGTGCGTTTTAGGAGGTAACTAACTATGCTTAAATTGGAACATTGCCCAATGGTGACAGTCGTGGCACGTATCACCATGGAAATTAGCAGTGATTTGTAGCTGGAACTATACGGTATTTTTAAATTATCACTCATAATGGAGTCCAAATGCAATTCTGCTTTATTTATAGCAGTTTCGTTGTTAATGAAGGCTGCTTTATTGGTCTGGGAGTTGTGATGCAGCGCTAAGGGGGTTGGGTAAATAGCTCGGGCTCAGTGCAATTTCAGTGTTTTGTTAAATAATTTTCAGTCATCAATACCGTTTTAGTTCATTAAAACTTTATTTTTGAGCACATTTTGCTTTGTTCGGAGGCTTAACAACCCACATTGATAAGCATATACCACAGATTCAGAGCACTATATTATGCCAGGAGGCGTTCAAATATGGTGTGTAAATCTAGCTGAGTACCTATTACAAGTTAAAATTTACTAAAAAAGTCAAAGTCAAACACTGGCTTTCACCGGTCAAAAACATGCTGTTCGTGAAAAAACACATCAAACTTCCCTTAAAAATAAAACATGCACGCTCAAAGTCAAAGCCTACAAAACCGATGTTCTTTTTACCCGAATATATTTTTATATCGCACTACTCGTGCCCCCACCTCATAGAACAAAGCCGTTGTGTTTGAAGCGCGCTGTCAGAGACAATGGCGGCGCGGTAATGATGGCGACTTTATGCCTAGCTGGGTAGGTAGCACTGTACGGGTGAAATATTAGTTTTTGAGGCATTTTTGTGTGAGGTATATTAGTTTTTGAGGCATTCTACATGCTACCTGCCTTCTTTGCTCACAGAATATCCATATATCATTCTCTGCTGTTACATGTATCACAGTATCGTGATGTAGTTTTAAGGAAAATGTTACTTACCCTACTTGAGTCTTGGCTTTATTTTTTATATGAATCTTCGCTTTATTATAATACTAGCTGCGCCCCGCGGTTTCACCCGCGTAAGTCTCGATCCCGTGGGAATATCGGGATAAAAAGTCCTAAAAAAGTCATGGTCTATCCCAGTGCTAAATTTCATCCAAATCCGTTCAGCCGTTTAAGCGTGAAAGCGTAACAAACAAATAAACAAACAAAATCACCTAGGCATATAAAATACTAGCTTCCGCTCGCGGCTTCGCCCGCGTGGTATGTCGATAAAAAGTAACCTATGTCCTTCCCTGGGATGCCATCTATCTCCTTGCCAAATTTTATCGAAATCCGTTCAGTGGTTTAGGCGTGAATAGGTAACATACAGACAGACAGACAGAGAGAGTTACTTTCGAATTTATAATATTAAGTATGGAAGTATGGATTACTTAGGATTAGGATGATAATACTAATATTATTCCAACCTAATGATGAAGCTGGAATTGTGAAAGAATCCTATGAGTAGTGAATACATTTGTTTGTTTCAGTTTCAAATAGTTGTTATTTAACCTCGTTAAGAACTCGCGTTCATGAGCTAATTGGTAAAGCATGTTGTAGGCGTTTTCCAATATTTCCTTGGCTACAGTACTGATAATAAGTCGATTGCCTTGACTCAACTCTTTTAATAGGCACCTTGATAACAGAACCCTCCAATACTTTCACGGAATTTTAACAAGTAGGTACTTATGTGGTCTACCACAGGGCGCATTGCTAGCAGAAGAGACGGCCGAAGGGGCCGAAAAATTCTGACTTTAGAAGGATCTCTCACAAGGTGGAATGATGACCTCGAACACCTCGAATCCGCTGGATGCGAGAAGCACAAAAACGGTCAAAGTGGCGATCCTTGGGAGAGGCCTATGTCCAGCTGTGGACGTCTTAATGTTCAATTAAGTAGCAAGTAGGTATCTTACAATTATCTAAGCTTATAAAGTTCGATTGTGGCATTCGCTTGGATTATAAATAGTACCACTATGATTTAACGAAAAATAATATAAATAAGAAGGTATTAAACGTAAAGATGCTGATACGAAATAAGCTAAATCACAAATAAAAGAAACACTGGGTAATCTCGTGGAAAGACTGCAGACAACAGCGTTTCCATCCGATTTACCTTGTCGCAGTTATAAATGTTAGGTAACTACGTTAAAATAAAAACAAAGGCATTCGTTGGAGAGAAAAAATGCAGGAGACGTTGGAAAATTATTTATCAAAGAGACAGACGAAGCCGGTAAGAAATAATGCTAATTGTTTTAATTAGTTAGTGGAGGAGCTCGTGGCTAAGTAATAACAGCCGCTTGGGTCGATCCATCAGGTTAAGCTACGCTTGCCGGGGTTGGTCCGTGGATGGGTGACCATTTTCACATATCGAGACTCCTCCGTGCCTCGGAAAGCATGTTAAGCCGTTGGTCCCGCCTGTCATTTGTGGATCTTTGACAGTCGTTACGAGTCGTCAGAAGCCCGAACGTCTGACAACCAGTCTAACCAAGGGGTACCGTATTACCCAGTTACTGGGTTGTGGAGGCAGTCGTATCCGGTTAGACTGGAAGCCGACCCCAACATAGTTGGGAAAAGGCTAGGCAGATTGTTTTTTTTTATTGTTTTAGTTAGTTAGTAATTCAATTTATGTTTTGGGTCTTGTTTCAGACTAAATAAACCACTCCTTCATCATTGTTGTGTGGTGTTTAACACGATACAGTTTATGTGAAAATAATAAAAAAAATCTTTATAGAACATTAACGAATTTGCCTTGAAAGTTTATTTCATTCGCTTTTGCCAAAAATGTTTTCAAAGTAAGATGGCTCCATTGCGATTTTCGTTGTGTAATAAAATTCTTATTTTAGCTTACCTACTAAACCGCGTACAAAAACAGCGCGCCAGAAAAATTCCATAGTGAAAAAAAAATTTAGAGTTTTTTTTTTTCAATACGCGATGTTTATTATAAATTACTTTTGTAGTATATTTGGTTTGGTATAAACCTGCTACAAACTATAATAACTCATCGATGAACTCAATTCGATTGATCCATTCGGATAATCCGATTTAGTTTACGAGCACATCACTGTTCTATGTTCGGTTGCCGATTCGTATAAAATTGAGTAATAAATCATTCGCTTTAAATTAAATGAGTGAAAGAGAATAGTAATCGTCGGTAGTGTTTGTGCACATTGAGTAATTAATGAGTTTCGTTTGAGTGAATGCCAGTAACAGCTTCGTTTACCTTATTGCGATATTGAGCGTGAGGACTCACGAAATTATTTTTAGTTTTTGAGTAGTAGGTAATCTTCTTCAGCGTGTCGATGGCAAAAATATCGAATGTTTTTAGGGTTCCGTACTTCAAAAGTATAAAACGGAACCCTTATAGGATCACTCGCGTGTCTGTCTGTCCGTATGTCACATTCAATTTGCTCCGAATCTAATGGACCGATTAAGTTGAAAGGTACATTTATGTATTTCTCTGACCCAAACACATTTACTGGCACATTACTTACTGGTGACATTTACTTTCTAATATTGTATTTATTTTGACATTATAATAATAGGTATTCATGGACATTAACATTTCAATTAATACATAAAATCTGACAGTGTATAACAATCACATTGTTAACTGATGTAATGATATGACATTTTATTATTGTGTTATGTACTGTGAAATTAAATATTAGCAATTAATTTATTTAATCAGACATTTTGTAACGTTTAAAGTGAAGGAATATTATGACATTTTTAATAATAATTGTAATGTATTTTTAAATTAAATATTTGCACAACACATGTAATGGTAGAATGTAAATGGGCCACATTTATAATAAAATCATACTACTTTGTACACCTACATTTTGGTAAATAAATTATTATCTTATCTTATCTTAACATGGACGTGTAACGTATATAAATGATTTGTTAATATGGGGGTGACTTTTTGGGAGGGGTTTCCGGCCGCACGGGTCGATCGAAGGTTAAGCTATGTTTCCCGCGGTCGCTTCGTAGATGGGTGACCATCGATTACATATCAAGACCGTGCCTCGGAAAGCACGTTAAGCGTTAGTTCCGGCTGTCATTTGTAGATCTTTGACATTCGTTACGGGTAGTCTGAAACCCGAAAGCCGAAAGTCCGACAAACAGTCATACCAAGGGGTAACGTGTTACTCAGTAACTGGGTTGTCGAGGTCAGATAGGCAGTCGATCCATGTAAAATACTGGTATTCAGTTTTTTTTGTAATTAGTAAGAGCTTTTGAAAACGTGGAGTTTTTGAGATTCGTCTGGATCTATGCGAGTTTTTCATAGGTACGTGTCCACGTATTGCCGTCGTACAGGGGCGCGGCGCGTTCGCCCGACGTTTGTTTTGTCTATGATAAGCATAACTTACTGAACCGCCGTTTTCGGTCGCGGTGGAAAAACGATCGCCGTCACCGGACCATCACGTTTTGTACGAATAATCTCCCCAAGTAACACAACTGGGTGGTAAAACAGCTCCATATCATATCTGTTTGTAACCTTGGGTGAAATATATAGGCATGAATAAGTTCTATATGGGTGGCGAGAACCCTTATGCAAACAATATAGAACCACTTGGAGAAAAATTGCAGCTTAATTTTGAGTGACAAATGAAACCCAAAGTTCTTTTTAGGGGCGATAAGTTGAGATGTGATTTTGAATTTGTACTGTGAACAGCCATTTCATTTCGGATTACATCTATTTGGTGCAAACTTCACGTGTACTGATATAATGCACGCATTGATTTACAGCACAAAATTCTTACGAATGTTTTGTTACTGTGAAAGTATAGTATGGTTGCAATGTAAATTTCGAAGCGCCTTCGATTTGATTAAGAACAATTAAATAAAGTGTGCTAAATCAATTGGCGAAATAATAGTATAAAAAAATAAAACTGTTAAAAACCTAACGTAATGGTTTTAGACTAAGGATAATGTCAAAATACATCAGTTAAAATTAATAAAACTCAGTTATGCATCAGTGTGATAAAACACTTTCAAAACAAAATATTTTCAAGGACAACCATTTTCTAAAAATGGCGATGTTTATGGCATCTCATAGTTTTTATTTTCATTTATTTGTTCCCTATTTGGAACTGTAAGGTCTAAAAATCACTTATTTGTATGTTGCTATTGGCTGATGAGTGGATGCTACTACCAGCAGTAATAATTTGCTCTATTGTAGATCGCTCAGTGTAGACTTAAAGTACATACAACCTGCCGATGATAACTACCACACGCTTAATTTTTTTCCATATCACGAAATTCATGTTTGATGAAGTAGTTTAAACCAATAAAACACACTGATGAAATTTGGCAAAATTATCCATTTTTGTCTGGCTCCAGATGAAAAGGGGGTGTCAACCACCATGGTCCGACGCGGCGTCGAACGTGTAACTATGAACTTTATAAAAACAGAAACAAAAAAAAACTATCAACAGAGTGACGCGCAGGATGATCAGACTTAAGTAATAATAGGTCGCAATAATGTATTTTGGAAACTGTTACATCGTTAGTGGTTTTAAATAAGTGGAAATAGCTGCTGTTGGTTTTCAAGAACCCACTATTGTAATTTATCTACGCGTAGGAGTGGCATATTACAGTACAATAGGCCTGAAAGATGCAATCACGTTAGGTTCCAAAAATGTTGCAAAATGATCCCTTTAGCCACTACAGGTGATATACTACTCTGTTATACTACTCGTTTGGAAATAGAAGTGCCAAATAAGGGTATGTTACAGCTTAAATGGAACAGTTGCTTACAAGTGATTTAAAGGCCTCATATACCACTGTTGCTTCTAAATTGGTAACAAATAAAACCCGTTTTCAACTATAAGTAACAAAACCGACTCTATGCAACCATAAGAAATAAAGTATAAACAAACTACACTCTTATGCAACTACGAGTGATAGGACGTACTCATATACAAATATGAGTAGTGTTTGAAGCTATAAGTTTTATCAAATACTGTTATACCACTCATTTACAACTTAAAGCTATAAGATAAGTTACAAAACTCACTAATGTGCTACGGCTGCGGTGGAAAAACGCTTGCCCTGACTGTTTCTGAGGTCCGTCTTCATTCCTGCTCAATTTCCATACAAACGTAAGAATGAAAAGTGTTTGTAGATACCAATAGTTCCTATCCTACCTATTCATAAATATTTACGAACTATTATTATTCATCTCTAACCGGGTTATCATCCGTCTGGATTAAACTCGGAGATAAAAATCATACAATATTTGAGCAGTTATATCATTCATCTTCATGACTGAGTTGTAAGCAAACGTTCAATCTTGATTTATTTTTATGTACCTACCTATGTTTCCTAGCTTCCGTGTACAGTTTCATTGGGATTATACATCGTTATTATTTTATTAGACTTATGAACTCTTGGTAGAAAAATACGAATAAGACTTACGTTCTTACCCATACGATTATGAAGAACTAGCTACCCGCCCCGGCTTTGCACGGGTAGCAATAAGTACTTATCTACGGCGCACCTACCTACCCTGCCTACCTACCCTGCCTACCTACCCTGCCTACCTACCCTACCTACCTACCCTACCTACCTACCCTACCTACCTACCCTGCCTATCTACCCTACCTACCTACCCTGCCTACCTACCCTACCTACCTACCCTGCCTACCTACCCTACCTACCTACCCTGCCTACCTACCCTACCAACCTACCCTGCATACCTACCCTACCTACCTACCTACCCTACCTACCTAGTCTACCTATCCTACCTACCCTACCTACCTCCTATCTACTACCTACCTACTCTACCTACCTACCTACCCTACCTAATCTACCTACCTACCAACCCTAAGTAAAAAAAGTCTCCTATGTCCGTCTCCTGGTTCTTAAATTCATGCAAGCCTAGTACTTTTTGTTTGTGCCTTTCATCCAAATCTTATTAGTGGGATAATAGTAATGATTGTAGTACTATCTTGAATTCATGCAAGCCTAGTACTTTTTGTTCGGTTTTGATTGAAGTTTTAAGAAACCAATATTTTGTTATACCACGTTTTATGTCACGTCTCACGGGAACGTGATAAAAGTAAAAGTGTTAAAAGTATCCTATGTCCTTCTCCTGGCTCTAAACTACCTCCCTGCCAATTTTCAGCTAAATCGGTTCAGCCGTTCTTGAGTTATAAGTGGAGTAACTAACACGACTTTCTTTTATATATATAGATAAGAGAAAAAACAACGTATGAAATTGGATAGCATCAGCATAATCAACCTTTAATGTTCCCACTGCTGGGAAACAGGGCTCCTATTTCTGTGAGAGGGAGTATCGTAATCCACCACGTGGGGCCAGTGGTGGTAGTCACATATCGGACATGCTGGTTCCCTCATGATGTTTTCCTTCACCGTTTTGAAAGCAGTGGTGATGAAATAATTTACACAAAGTAAAGCGCCTGACAGGGTTTGAACCTACGACCTACTACTCGTACTTAGCGGGCGTTACCACTGGGCCATCACTCCTCCTCCAATATTGTTTAGAAAATGTATAAGGTGACATATATTTGAGTCCCAGAAAATAGGTTTACAAAATATCTGCCATAATTTTACACACTTTTAACACACCTTACTTACACTGAACTCATTAAAATACAGATTTATATCTAAGTCTAGTTTAATTGCTATAACATTTCAAGCACTAAAACTGGTCCCGTAGATTCAATCAAGGCTTCCAATTTCCTCTGAACCATAGCCGCACGTACGTATCGGATGGATGACGTATCCAGGTCAAGTCTGATGGTACCACGGATGTAATGGGTTCAATTTGAACGGTAGTAGCCCCGAATATAATCCTATCAGCTGAGATTTATGTGTATGTAAGGTCTGTTTTTTTCACTTGTCATATTTGGTAAACAATATGAGATTTCGATTTTGTGAAAATGAATTCGATTTGATTAATTCATACCCTATGTGTTAATTACAAAGATCAAGACGTTCTTTCATAATTGTAATGTTTGTAGATTTTCGTAACGTGTTTGTTTATCAAATAAGACATGTAGGAAAAGTACACTGTAATGTTTTGGAACATATTTTTTTATTAGCTTCTGACGTTTCATAGCTTCTGATGCCCATGTAGGTTTATGTGAAATAAAATATTTTGATTTTGATATTATTAAATTGATGCTGATTTTATTTTCAAGAATTCAGTTCCAATCAATCCCTCAAGCCTTTTCCCAACTATGTTGGGGTCGAGTTCTAGTCTAACCGGATGCAGCTGAATACTAGTATTTTACATGGAGCGACTGGCCTATCTGACTTCCAAAACCCAGTAACCGGGTAATCTGATACCCCTTGGTAAGACTGGTTGTCAGACTTTCGGGCTTCTGACGACCCGTAACGAGCGTCAAAGATCCACGAATGACAGCCAGGACCAACGGCTTTACTTGCTTTTCGAGGCACGGGAGAGTCTCTATATAGCTTAACCTAATGGATCGACCCGGTGGGGCTGTTATTACTTAGCCACGAGCTCCTCCTCCTCTAAGCTTTCTGTTAACAGTCACATATTTATACACTCAAATGACACGTTACCATATTAGTAAATATTTAGGTCAATCGTGAAGTAAAGTGATGATCGCCACTTACAAACTAATGTGGGTGACTTTTTATGAACTTTCGATGTCACGAAAACATGAAAATATTTTTCTATAATCGAAGAAACATACTTTACGTCATCCCCTCCGAGGTGGATGATATCAATATTCTGCTCCCCTTATCCCCCTCGTTCCACGAGTTGGATAAGTTTTGAAGCACTTGTGTGAGTACGTAATAGACGTTTTATTTTATTTGTTTATATGTCTGGCTCTACAAAACTTTGGGAATGACTCAAGTTTATTTGTCTGTAGGTACTTATGTCCATATTACGTTGGATATTAGGAGATCTAGTTTTGGCGCTGAAGAGAACTCGTAATAAATGCGAAAGTGAACTTGTGTGTCACTTGGGAACGTTCTTACGATATAATTATCTAAGTTTCTAGCAGACTTTGTATATTTTGTATAAATGCTATTGGTTTATCCCAGAAAATACCTACATCATTATTATACTACAGTAGTTCGCTTAATAATAAGGTCGATCAATCAGGTTAAGTTACGCTTGCCGCGGTTGGTCCGTGGATGGGTGGCGATCTTTACATACCAAGACCCCTCCGTACCTCGGAAAGCACGTTAAGCCGTTGGTCCCGGCTATCATTCGTGGACCTTTGACAGCGTCGTCAGAAGCCCGAAAGTCTGACAACCTCTCTTACCAAGGGGTATCGTAAAGGGGTATCACGAGCTGATGAGACACGAATGTTTAAGATAATAATTACGTTGATAAATGACGAACAATTACCGGAGATTTATTGTGAAGGACGGCACGGTTGCCATCTGTCGGGCATGCCACCGACCGGCAGAATCAATCCGACACATCATCTCCGGGTGTTCTCGTCTAGCTAACGGAGGGTACTTGCATAGACACAACCTTGTAGCCAGGATTATCCATCAGCAACTTGCTCTAAAGTATAGCCTTGTGGAATCGGAAGTGCCGTACTACAGGTACGTGCCCGACCCAGTTCTCGAAAATGGAAATATCACATTGTACTGGGATCGATCCATAATCGCTGACAGGACTATTGTTGCCATTAAGGCTGATATAGTGATGGTGGATCGAGCGGCGCGCAATGATCATAGATATAACGGTCCCGCATGACGAGAACCTCGTGAAGGCCGAGAAAGATAAACAAATAAAGTATCTAGACTTGGCTCACGAGGTTGTCGACATGTGAGATGTAGACTCTGCGATCATTGTGCCGATAGTCGTATCAGCCAATGGCTTAATTGCCAAGAGCCTCGAAAACATCTACGCACGCTCTCGATGGGCAGCTGGATTAAGGGCTTGATTCAGAAAGCGGTACTCCTGGACACGGCCCGTATTGTTAGAAGGTTCCTCTCTCTGGAGCCCTGACCGCCGGTAGCTTGAACCCTGTTCCCGATACCGGTGGGCTCCTATTTTTTGTTTTTTTTTGTTTTTGTTTTTATGGATTTAAAAAAATATTTAAATATGTAAATATATAAGAAACAAAATAAATAAACGAATAATAAGTTGATAATGAGAGTAAGATGATGAAGTGTTCTCTGGAAGCAACTGTCAAGATTATTCAAAATTCTTCACATTTTTGTACCTACCTACATTCTATACCCACTCATTCTTACCTGATTACACAAACATCTCAATGGCCCTCATCCATGTACTATGAGTGGGTAGATTTGTTTGTAAGACCCCTCATTCACCCCCATTGTTCATAATAATATGTGGTACGCACACACCCTACGTCATGACATTCTTCGCGGTAGGAAATTGGGGCTCCTGAATAAAAGGGCCATTTTCGTACCATAATAAGATTAAGGGAGCATGTCTATTCAATAAATGAAGTGTACTGTCATTGTGAACCATTCTATGCTTTGGAGTCATTTGTAGAATTAGTTTTCCAGGCAGCGACATCAAGGAAATCAATACTATGGATATTGTTGAAAGGTCATACGAAAAAGTATTGTGAGACGTATCGATTTCAGTTCTGAGGGCCTGGACAAAATTACATTCAGCAATAAAGAGACGGAAAAGTAAAAAATGTTTTGGATACGAAAGAGATGAACTGTTGCAGTATTTAAAAGAAGAGTGAAAGAACACTACCTATCCATTTCGTCATAGTTGCATAGTTGTTTTAAATTAAGTACATTGTAATTAGTTTTAGTGATATTTATTTTAGGAGTATGTATGTAAGTATATTCTCATATTGGATGTTTATATTTAAATTAGTGAATTGTTTCTTATTTTATGTATTTTGTTTCTCTTCTTGTCACACGTTGTCTACATCTCTTCTATCTACTTTCCTATCGCAGGTATGCGATAGGAAATATGGAAGAGATCTTTAGAAATAAGCGTTGCCTTTGTACGTATTTTTCTGTTCCTTTCTTGTTGTCTATATGTGTGTGCATAAATAGTTTGTTGAAATACGAACTCTTTGAAAGCGATTGTCATTTATCTGGGTCCTCTGATATTGTTCAACTGCACGTTAGATTAGACGTTTTTATTTTAAACAATATGAGAAAAAATAATTGAGATTCTCACGACAAGCCCGTTTATTTGATATATCACACTGTGGTACTGTTTGGAAAACTGCACCTATTTTTTATTTTTCCTTTTTCCCCCGAAAATTTACTTCCTTATTAAAATTTCTTTTATTTAAGTTACACGTCCGTGCTAAGGCCACAGAAATTTATATGCGTACGTTTCAACTAAATTGGGTCAGTAGATTCAGAGCAAATTGACTGTGACATATAGACAGACATACAGACAGCCAGCCAGCCAGAGGGACAGACACACGAGTGATCCTATAAGGGTTCCGTTTTTTCATTTGGACGTACGGAACACCTATGATTATGATTTAGATACTTTGATGAATTTGTGTAATTATAACAATATAAAATTAATCTGTGTTGACTCCATCAAAATAAACGCAGTTATGATAAACTCCAGAGCTCCAATAACTGGCAATTTTAAAAATAACCACAACCGCCTACACGCTTCATTTAACGTGAAACCTATCTATTTTAGTCAAATATTAATTAACCACTCGATCTCACCACGGCAAAGAAAGAGGACAGAAAGTCGACTCGTTACAACACGAGATAAAGGTATTTATACCCACAGAAAGACAGAGACGTATGTACAGTACAATATTTTCTTAATGTCCCTCGGCAAACTTCGTGTTTCGTCAATCGTCGGATTTCTATCAGTTGTCTTTTGTACTTGATGCAGACATTGCAGACCAATGACCAAGATAATCGCCTACCAAGTCGATTGACAGCGTCCGGTCTACACCAATCCGACGACTCAACAACTCAACTCAACAAATTAAGATTCCTGACTTTATAAGTGCTTTTCTTAATGGTTCAGACAATGCACAGCCTAAACCGCTGAGCCGCTAAGGTGAGCTCTAATGAAGGATTTTTGAAAATTCATCCCCTAAATGGATTGAATAGGGGATGAAAGTTTGTATGGAAAGTCGTAATTTTTGCCCCCATCCCATCTGGTGCACAGTTTATAACTGATAAACTTTACAGAATATTGCAAAAGCAATATTCTGTGTCGTTTCTGCATAGGTAAGGAATCTGTCGTGCCTATCTTCTTCTAATATATAAAATTATCGTGTCACAGAGTTAGTTGCCATACTCCTCCGAAACGACTTGACCGATTTTTATGAAATTTTATATGTATATTCGGTAGGTCTGAGAATCGGTCGTAAGCTATTTTTCGACCCGGGATCGATATTTACGCGGGTGAAACGGGGCACAGCTAGTATTATTAGAAATTCATCCGTAAGCCTTTTGCAGTCGTTTTTTTTTTTGTTGGTTTGACATTCAAGTGCTGCCATCTGCATTCTTGCATTTTATGGAATTGGACCTTCTGTATCTATTCATCGTATTTTGGAGAAGTCGTGAAGTGAAATTTATGATGGTAATCATTAATATCGTATCAATCAACTGCTTTATAACGCTCATACACTGAAGTAATCGAGTTGATACTTATGATTTACATTTGATTTACATGTCTAGCACTTTATATATTCTGAGTAGGGTTTCACACGAAATGGAAGAAATGACCAAATCAGTTGAAGAATTTGTGTATGCAGGGTGTAACAAGATCCATCACGAAACTGTCATCTACGCATTCTGTACATCAAGCTAAGTAACTAAGTGCAAAATAATTGCTGGGAAACGACGTTTGTGAATGTGCACATAATTGCTGGGAATCGACTTTTGTGAAGATTCGCTGTTTATGGTAGTGCGCAATGTAACGCACGCAAAACACTGTGCCTATGGGTGTATATGTTATGGACCAAGTGATTATTAGGGCATATTATAAAAATGCCCGGGCAGTTTGAAAAATGGCCAATATGGGCAGTATGATAACAACCATTGAAAGAATCAAATCAACCGGGCATTTTTTATTATGCTAGTCACCTTTGGGGCAGCACAATTAAAACGAGGTTTTATTACAATTATTTTGATTTCAAACGTAGAATCAATATTTAAAATCATTTAAAATATTTCCTTTCATAGACACTCTGCTGACCTATGATGACTTTACCATAATTAAATACCTGTGTATTATCAGATTGCCCAAAGATCACACGGCAATATTTATAATGACGAGGCAATATGATAAATAAGGAAGTTCAAATTATAATTAATTATTTTGCCCTAAGTAGCTTGTCATTATTCATAATGCGCGGGCATTATGAAAAATGCCCCTATATATTACTTGGTCCATAACATATACTACGATACAGGGATCGTGGGAGTATTTAAAGTTAAGTTATAACATAAAAAAATTGAATTAGAAAAAAACTTCAAAACATTTAGAACATGTCCAGTACAAAAAAAAAAACATAATAACGGAAAGAACAATCTTTCGGCTTCGTTAAGGATATTATTACACAATTAACAGCAAAAAGGATGTCCACTTGTGAAGCTGTTAATTATGATATAACTATAACAAACCAAGGTTTCCATCAGTCGATAGACGCACGAACTTCTACAGCGGTTTGTCTTGCCCATATATAAAGCGATTCACACGTACAACTTCATTTCCATACAAACCGATATTGTAACCGCTCAGCGTTCCCATATTGTGTGTACATTTTGGCAAGAAATTGGTTAGTATCCAATGGCTTTTGGGACAAACCAAGCAGAACTAACGAGTGTGGCTTCGGCCAATTACGCTTAATATCGCACAAGGCCTCAGAACATAGTTATAAGTGTTCTGTTCATATGGCCTACTATATCTGCCTCGGAGCTTAATATCGGAGCAGCGTAGTTTCTAATGGTCCCCGCAAAGTTTGCAATAACATAAATAAGGACTGTGTTGGCTAGTATTGCAACTGTTATTAAACTCGACAATATTAGCTAGCTACGCTCCTCCAGGACCTTAGGTGCTATATTCGCCTAAAATTACAGGGATGATAAGGTCGACAATAGACGACCGCGCGGCGGTAATGACTTTCGATCAAGAGTGCTTGTTCTCAAACCTGTCTAGCGTTTTAATCGCGTTGCCTCTTCAATTCGCACATAAAACTCTGGATCTCGAAAAGCTCTCAGCGGTTAGAATACAAGTGCAATAGTGCATGAATAACTGAAGCCAACGTTTACGAGTTCCCTCGCACTGAACTATTTTTCTTGATTTATTCTTATCCGCGTGGGATGCTAAGAAGCTGATAAATTATGTTGAGTTTATTTAACTTCTCACCTCATGTATTTTAAATGGAGTTCTAGACTGCGTTTTTGTGTTTGTTTTAATTGTTTTCCTATTTGAATTGGTGATGGAACTTGCGGATGTTGCACCTAATGCTTAGAGATAAATCCTATCTCTTTCAAACTCACATTCAGTCTCGTAGAACGCTAGGAAAGAAAAGCGGTGCTTGGATGCAGGAATAGATATTGTAGTAGTAACCTACTATCCAGAACAAAATCGTTTGCAAGGAGCAGAGATGTATGTTAAAACTGATTAGAAAATACTGATAATGATGTAGATTCAACCAGATGTTTGTACACAGGGAAAGCATAGCATAAGCATAATCAGCCTATAATGTTCCCACTGCTGGGACACAGGCCTCCTCTCTGTGAGAGGGAGTGCGCCGTAATCCACCACGCGGGCCCAGTGCGGGTTGGTAGATGTCACATGTCTTCGAATTTTTTGGTTCTAGGACATGCCGGTTTCCTCACGATGTTTTCCTTCACCGTTTTGAGAGCAGAGGTGATGAAATAATTTACACAAAGCAAAGCGCCTGTCAGGGTTCGAACCTACGATCTACAACTTGTAAGTCGCGGCCGTTACCACTGGGCCACCACTGCCACAAACTGGAAAGCAGTTCAAAAAACATCAGCAAGAAGGACCAAAAAGATTAGGTGCCAATAGAATAGATCAAGAGTAGAGACGGAATGCAGCTGTGACACAACTAGCATATATAAATAGAAAGAAAACTAAAACGTCGCTTTGGTAAATGCCGATCACGTAATAATGATATCGAGCTAGATGTGAACGGTTGAACGTTTCAAAAACTGTTTCAGAGATATAGGGCAGGACACTCGGCTATTTTTAACAGACATCGATTTAGCCACAAAAGTCATTTGCGTAGGATGTGACATTTTCTACGGAAGAGCATTACTTTAATCTTTTAAACCAGAAACGGTCCTTAGTTTTCGAATAAATCGAGATAGAATCGTCTCTAACGACCGAGCATTGTATTTGAGACTACCCATATATGTAGTTTGAAGATTGTTACAATGGCACATAATTACTCATTGTTGGCTTTGTTGTACTTTATTGTCGTTTCATCTTATGCTGAACATAGTGATCATTATAATATTAGCTTGTTGACGACTATTTTTGCACATGGGATCGATCAAAGATAGATATAGTAAACGATCAAGTGGGACTGTGTGCGATAATTACGACGCCTAAAAAACAAGTTAGTCATCGAAAGATTTGATTGTTTCCCCATGTTCATATTCAGAAAGGCTCGCCAATGTTCAGGCTCATATACAGGATGGAAGGGCAAACACAGTTGTCGCTGAAACCATGGGAAGTTGACTTAAATATAAAAATAAATGACCGAGTAACAAGAAAAAAAAACAACAGCTGACTGACTGAGGGTCGGTAGCGCTCGCGGCCGGTCAGGTCACGTCCCACACCCCCCGCCTGTGTTTAGATTCAAGTTCGTTGCGAAAGGGTGAAATACTCTTGTGGTAAAATGTAGATTTTCTTAAAAAAAAAAAAAAAATTGTAATGTTCCATTGATTTTACGTTCTCTAAATGAAACCAAACCACTGTTTGGGAAAATGGGAAATCTTCAAATGACTTCTCCCGCTCTGGGTGGAGCGGAAGGGCATGTCAGACTTTTACTGACTAAAACCCACCCGTGTTCCTTCAGTTGCCTGTTGCCAAGGTCCCGGTATCCCTTTCGGACATTCCCGCAACCCTGGCAGGACCGTTAACACCCTGTACTTAAGGTTCTTATTGTGACCACGCCATCGATAGGCTCTAGAACGTGTTCCCATCTTATTGCATGGTTCCACTAAATACCACGTTTCATATTTTAAGGTTTAAATTCGGAGTGGCGTAATAGTTACTGAATGACTGATGAATAGTTCCACGTTCATTAAAAGTTACAGATTTCATAGTAAAAACTCTCATACTCAATTATTCGAGGAATTTATTATCACATACATTCGTAAATTGCTCATATTAATGCTTACAGTTCCGCGTACGTTGCCAAAATTACGTCGAAAACAAATTGCTTTACGTAACTTTGAATATTATCTATGATAAAATAGTTTTTATCATTGTTCTTTTCTAAATATAATATTCCGTTGATATTTATACATTAAATTCACTGTCGTACCTTGGGATAAATATAGATTTATCGTCTATTACTAAGATATTTCAGAGTCTTCGTGGTTTGGCGCCAGACAACGTTTGAATTCGCTTGCTTTGATAATTTTACGTTCTATTAGAATATTAGAATACATGGATTTTTTATGGCTTCTAAACAGTTTACATTACTTTAGATTTATCTTACTTTTACTTAAGTATATTCAATATTTAGAATGTAATTAAGAATGTATTACAGTTTGCTATCTTTTGCATGGTTTTGGTTATAAATGCAATATTTGGTTTTCTTCTAGTTTCAGCTAACCTCATAAAGATCAACATGAATGAGACGATATTAATAAAGTCACGATGAAAATCAACAGATGTTGATTAAATTAAATACATCTATGCAACGTGAAGCCAAGCTTCAGCTAAAAAATACACATAAAATTCACAAAATGGAGCTCCAAGCAAAGGGAAACGTTTTACTACACGCTTTGAGTGCCGATTCCACGATCGAAAAAGTAAGTAAAATGCTTTATTTGCAGCAATATGGGACATGCTCAAAAGTCCAATCCTAAGTTAACGTTTTGTAACGAGATTTTTAATTAAGAGGAAAGCCGTCGTCTTCTTTGGCGTTCATTCCATACTAACGTATTCCTCTGTTTAATTCCTGGTTTATGATACTAGCCCATGTTTTTTTTAAAGATATAGATAGATAGATAGATAAAACGTTTATTTGGTGCATACACGGTTAAATAATAATAGCTACAAAGTGGCAAAATACAAAAAAAAAAAAAAAAAAACTAGACACAGTGAGACAATATTGTCTATGACATACTTTAAAAAATAACGAAATATACAAAGCGCGTTGTGCGTCTCAACGTTGCACCAAATGGGAGTCCAACTCAGCATGTATAACTAGGTATAAATAGGTATAGCTAGGTATAATATAATATAGTAATAACTTTACCATGTCCAAAAAATAGAATTGAATCTAGTTGCCCCTTGCAAAAGGTAGATTCGTATGGAGAAGAATGGGCAAGACACATTTTAAAGTCTTTTCATGTGATATTTGCCATCGACACGCTCAGTAGAAGACCATAGCCAGAAAGTACATACCAAAAAATAAATTTAACATTGCAAAACAAACAAGGCGGCTTTATCGCTTCCAGGAAACCTTGGAATGGACAGTGATCGAGTGGACATAAAAATGGAAAATAGTTAGACTTAAAAAATAATGGTTTTACAGTACTTACTTTAAGGGGCCGGCGGAGCATCGGATGCAACTACAAATCGAGTGCTACAAATGTTGCGCTAGTGTGCCAGTCGGAGCAATACACACAGCTACCGTGAACTGTATGACCACGCACACATTGGCATTGACATGACATTTGCTTGACGCGATAGCACTACTAGCTATTGAAAATTTGTGATAAATTTGGATATGTTCTGTAATAACTAAAATGATGAATGAAAACATAAGGTTTATTCATTTTTTTTCGATAATTTGTAACTTGATAATATAAGCTATATTTCTGCTGAAACAATATTACAAATATTGTTGTAAATAGTATAGAAAAAACAATATTAAAACATGTAATTTACGCTGTAAAAATGTGCGAAATTCAATTCGCTTAAACTTCATAGGTAAGTTTTTTGGAAGAAAAAAGATGTATGAACAAAATGAATGGATGAAAAAAAAAGATAAATACTATCTTAATCCGAATATCGACATAATATAGTGGAAATATGCTCAAATTGCAAATGATTTAGGTATTACGTTTGTATGGAAAATTCATCGGACGCCGCATTCTTAAAAAAAATAAAAATAAGAAGTCATTACTGTGAAGACGATGTAGAATAAAATGTGTTTTTTTTAATGGTGTACCAATCAAACCTATCGCAGTTCCCAGCTAAGTAAGTACCTATACGCTTCTGGCAATAGATGTTATCATCCGGATCTCAGTGTTAAATTGTTTAGTATGTTGGTTAGTACCTATAAAACACATTGTGTTAAAAAAAAACTATGTCGCTAACCCGTGGTAATTAATCTGTCATGAATAAGACGCTCGTATACCACTTTTTGGAAGGCCCCTTGTAAGTACTAGCTGTTGCCCGCGACTTCGTCTGCGATCCAGGGTGAAAAGCAGCCTATGTCCTTCTCCAGGTCATGGGCTACCCATGTGCCAAATTTCATCTAAACCCGTTCAGCCGTTTTAGCGTGAAACCGTAACAAACAAGCAAACTCACTTTCGCATTTATAATAATATTATGTAGTTAGGATTCCTCCGTCTAAAAACGTCCTAAAAACAAATGGTCCTATTAGCAAAACGACCCATAATCAAAACGACACTTTAGGAAAATGACCTATTCGCAAATCTTCCTATGAGTAAATGGTCCTATAAACAAAAGAACGGGAATGGTACAGGCATACCACACATAATTAGGATAAGGATATTATATAATTAGGATCAAAAGTGTTTTATGGTATGGCATGGCAACCAAACTGGCGGGCCATCCGATGGTAAGTGGTGATCCACGCATTTACAATCCCAGAGCCTTCGTAAAAGCGTTGGCATCCCAGAGGAAAAACTGAAATGTCTCATAATGTCTCTGTCTGCATCCATTCCATTTAAACCAATGCTAAATACCTACAGAAATGAAATTGTTTATTGTTTAAATGTACCTATATTAGAATCACTTTTACACGTCATATTAAAAAATATTAAAAATAAGCTTGATGAGGTCTGCGTTTCCTAGCTGACTACTCTGAGAAGAAAGGCCGAAACAAACTCAGACGTCGCAGTCTCTTTTAAAGTCCAGACATAATCTTGGTTAGGCATAATGCTGGTTAGCGACAGAAATGGGTGGAAATTAAGAAATGGGCTCTTTGTCAAAGAGCTCTAGATAAATGCCATTGTGTGTATATGAATAAACCGTCAACCTACATACATTCTGGGTTCGCCCATTCCATCGTAGAAATTGTCCACCGAATTTCTACCAGACGAGAAGAAATCAAGCGCCAATTTCATAATAAAATACAAAGACTTACTTGATAAATAATAGAATGCCAGTCTTCTCGATTTGTCTGAAGATTCCCTTCCAGGATGCCAGCATGCAGTACTGCTGCTTGAGGGTCAGAGGTGACCGAGGGTCCGAAGGTGGCGGCGGTCGGTCTATGGCATCATGGTTGTTGAACTCCGAAGATGCCAACTTGGTTAGTTTACAACCCATGGTGGAAACTTTTAAACACAATTTTATAATTTAAAAGATCAAATATTTTTCGGGGTTTTATAATTTAATTTTAATTTAGAATAGGCCGTAGTCTATTGTTTTGTTATTTTTTTTCACTAGAATTTTTTAAATGTTCTTATTTAGAATTCGATCTGCCACACACTATTATTTTATTGTCTGATCATTTTAATTTTTAATTACACGTCACTTTTGACACTATTTTTTTATTTGTTTTTTTTTTTCACACAAAGGCACTGTGTTCGTCGGTCTGCTAACACTTAATTAATAAATCAAGCGTTTAGTATTAAAACGAGCGTCGGTTAAGACTACCGGTAACCAACACACCGGTGCGAGTATCCAAAATCGCTCTTCGAAATCAAATGCAATAAATTGTTTGTCTGTTCTATAATTAGAAAAAAAATCTTTCTGTGCGTCTGTGTGTAGGTACTCAATACCGCGGTTTGCGTTGCGGATATTACTTTTATTTTGATATTAATTGGTGAAATTAATAATAAAAAAAGATTATTTGACAATGAAGAAAAACTGAGAAATCTACGCTTGACAAAATTATTTACGTAAATTTTACCTGAACAGTTGAAGAAACACTTTTATTACTAAGATTGTAGGTATCAAAACTAATTAACGCTCTTGTTTCCAATAATTAATTACTCGTCAAATTTCAAACGATTGCGCACTATTAAATATCTATTAGGACCATCACTAAAACTCATTATATTGATAATAACGACGTCTAGTTATTTTCCATTACACAATAAACTAAATAATATAAATAAATAGAATATTTATTTGATTAGTTTAAACGAGAACTATGCTTTTTACAACTGAGGCAAAGGAACTAAGCTGTAGTGCTGGGAAAAATAACAGTTATTTTTATACAAAATAGCGTTTAGTACTTTTGAATGTATTTTTTATTAGGAAGTTTATTATTGGCTGTAATAAAATTATTGACGTATGATAAATATAGTGGGACCTATAGTACGCCCGGGCTTTTACGTATGATTTCAAATCTGATAATTTTACTCGCAAATATCTTGTATTTTTTTATGTCAAATAGGTAAATGATTTGTTATTTTTTACATAGGTATTTGAGGAGCCTATTTTATTTTATTTTTATTTCTTTGGGACAACAAACAATTGCGTAATAATGCTTAAATACTACATTTATATTATAGAACATTTAGGTAATAACGCAACCAGCACCGTTATCCACAAAATAATATGGTAAAACCTTAATTAGGTACAAGCAAACTTAAGCAAACAAAAGATTTAACTATTACAATGTTATTTACACAACTCTTAGTAAAAGGTGAGATCCAAACAAAACTCAAGTGCGTCCATTTCGGAGTAAACCTCATTCGAACAGATAACCTTCGAAGTCAGTTAAGAATAAACAAGCAAATCTGTGCAATGTTGACATTAGGTATGAGGAACTGTGAACAATTTTTTCAGCCTATCACAATATTTCAAGAGATCTACTCGACCATAGTAGCCCTCAAAATCCAAGTTTGTCCTAAAAGAAAACCAATATTATGGGGTTTAAAAAAAAAAACAGCAGCCCCCACATTCATTCAAGGACCCACTCCATACTTTTTGTCATTCAGTCAGGAATACTTCGACGGCCTCTCAACTCTCAAATCCAATTTGAAGATGATAGTATCGGAAACGGCACGTGTACGACACGGCAACGATTCCGGGGTAAATTTCCTCATGTAACACGAAAGTGTGTCTCTAATGTGAAGCTATGATCTGGTTTCAATGACGGTTTTTTCCCGTAAGCGTGAAACCTATTGCTAACGAACCGTGCAAATGTGGAATTGAGCAATATCACAATTTTATTGAATTTCTCAGGTGCGTTATTTTTCGCTTCAGAACATTTTGATGTTTTTTTTGTTTTTAATTCCATTGATTACGTAATTGATAGGTTTTTTCAAGAAATAGTACTCATTTGGAAAATATGGGATTTGTAATTACTCGACATTCGGTTAATTTACAAATGATCGTCGATCAGAAATCATGTATCTTCAAAATAAAACTGTTTAATTTACATACTATCCAATACTTCGATACCACAATACAAATTGTGGAATAAACCGGAACGACATTAAAAATTTGCATACCCAATAAATTCGGTTCCAATTTCAAAAATGTATTCATGTCAAAATTATGAATAGATAACGCATTAAAATAACAGTTACGCGTTATTATCGCGAAAATAATTGCCCATCACTATTCAAACGAGTTGCCCATACGATTCTGTCACTGCAATTGTATGATAATGTTACTTCCATAAACGCAACGCAATTATGGTAACTGGACGTCACAATTTTTACTAAATTATTGTCTCGGAATTATCAACCTTATTACCCGGTGATACGAGGTCATGTATTGAAGATGGTATCGTATGAGTCGTCATGAATGATCTCTGAAAGGTCTGGTGACGATATTCTCTACGTAGTGTAGGTTATATATTTCTTTTGTTTTAGTGATGAATGCAAGCGATAAAGCATTGCCGGTTTGGGTGCACTATATATTTTGTATGATGGGTACACAATTTAGTAATGTTTGACTTACCTACTTTCAAGCTATTGTAGTCTTTAAGTTTGAGTGGCAAAAGGGTGATTATGTCCTGACGGCTTTTCGGTTTTGTGACCTGATTAAAATCTTCACACTGACGATCTTCACAGAGGTTCGTAGTAGGGTAACTAAGCAAGTAGGTATATCTGAACCAATGTAGCAAAGATATAAATATGTCTAGATAGGCATTCAAACTATGAACCGGAAAAAAAAGTCGTCGAAAAAAATAGCGTCCAACCGTTGGCCGCTGAATGCACGCACACTAGAAAAGCACAATGACGTGCGTGAGCGTAAGACGTAACTGACACGCACACCAGCATAACAAAGTTGGCTTGTTTGTTTGTTCGACACTATCTAAGCATATAGGGTGAAATTTAATTCATGGGCGTCCTTTTAAGGGGTCATTGTACTCATCATTATGAACAATTTTCACAATGGGACCAACCCTATAAAAATCTGCTGTTCCCTACATTTTGACGACCTATCCGAACATAAATGTAGGGAACAGTTGATTAAAAAAATATTTTTTTTTTTCAACGGAAAGTCATGGACGAGGTCTTCATTGCTGATAAATTATTGCCTCCTTAACTTTCGTAACTTCTGCTAGTTAATTAAGCAAATTCTGCCTAGCCTCTTTCCCAACTATGTTGGGGTCGGCTTCCAGTCTAACCGGATGCAGCTAAATACCAGTATTTTACATGGAGCGACTGCCTATCTGACCTCCACAACCCAGTAACTGGATAATACGATACCCCTTGGTAAGACTGGTTGTCAGACTTTCGGGCTTCTGACGAACCGTAACGACTGTCAAAGATCCACAAATGACAGCCGGGACCAACGGCTTAACGTGCTTTCCGAGGCACGGAGGAATCTCGGTATGTAAAGTCTGCCAGTTAATTTAGCAATTAACTTAAATTGTTACCATAACTTCACCTAAACTGTAAGCTTACCGTTTTGTTTTCAGTTTCAATAGAACTTTACCGTTGCATTTCAGTCACGTACAGAGAACACCGTTACTGCAACACATGCATGTTATACAGCACGCAAGCTTCATGCAAATCAACTGATTGACCTGAAAATTATGGCTAGGACGCATTGGGTGCGGAAGGCGGAGATAGGGACGAACAGGGTGTAAAGTTCACTCATCCTCTATATAGAAAAGGGAGGATCCTCCTACCAGACGGGTGTCGTGTCTGGCGGGCCACTGCCCGACGATTGATGTCGGGATTTTGTGTATATGTTGATCGTGTAGTAAACTCTAATTGCGCGATGCAGGATTTTGTGTGAAGTCAGGATTTTTTGTGACGTCAGGATTTTGTGTGACGTCAGGATTTTGTGTGACGTCAGCATTTTTTGTGACGTCAGATCTTTGATGCGTAGTTCGAATAAGAGACTTGCCAGAGCTAAGATAATAATAATAATGTGCTTACCGACGGTCTATAAAGTTCTTACATCCATTTTGAGAGCTAAAATTAACAAACATATAGACACGAACTCCATCATGTCTGCCTCTCAAAATGGATGTAGGAACAGGTCCCGCGGTACTAAGGAGCTACTCTTCATTGATATGGCCATTAGCCAACAGGTTCGTCGTTCCCGAAAGGATCTATCGACATGTTGGATAGACTATAAGAAGGCCTATGATTCGGTGCCACATACATGGCTCATGAGGGTGCTGGAGTTGTATAAAGTAGATGCAACTCTACGCACCTTCCTGATGTCATGTATGGGCAATGGAGGACGGTCCTTCGCCATCCAGGATGTCGAAATATCCAAAGGAACAGCGAACCGATAAGGATCGAGCGAGGTATATTTCAGGGCGATAGTTTGAGTCCACTCTGGTTCTGCTTGGCCCTGAATCCTCTAAGCACACTGCTGGAGGACTCAGGTCTAGGCTATCGGCTGAGGAGAGGTGGTCAGGTTATATCTCACCTCCTCTACATGGATGACCTAAAACTCTTTGCCCCCAACAATTTACAACTGATGGAGCTACTGAAAGTAACTGAAACTTTCAGTAGAGCCATCAGGATGGAATTTGGTGTGGACAAATGTGCGGCCATGCATGTAAAGCGAGGGGAGATTGTGGAATCCGCAGGAATCCAACTCTCGGATTCCATATACCTTAGAGCCCTCTCCGCATCCGAAACCTATAAGTATTTGGGTATGTCGGAAGCGTTAGGCATCAATGTTACTGACATGAAGCAATCGTTGAAGGAGCGCTTCTTTGGCCGCCTGAAGAAAGTGTTTAATAGTCTTCTATCAGGCGGAAACAAGGTGCGCGCCTTCAACGGTTGGGTCATGCCGGTTTTGATGTACTCTTTCGGCATACTCAAATGGACTCAGACCGAACTTGACGCCCTGGATAGGAGGGTCCGTACGCTGCTGACTGCATACCGAATGCATCACCCGCGGTCATCGGTAATGAGACTGTATATCCCGCGAAAGTGTGGAGGTCGAGGCTTTTTAAACGCTAAGACCCTCCACAATCGCGAGATATGCAGTCTCAGGGAATATTTCCTAGAAGCCGACGTGGGGATGCATCGAGATGTGGTCGCGGTGGACAAGGGCCTCACCCCGCTCTCCTTGGCGAAAGAGAACTGGCGCAAGCCTGTAGTGCTTGACACTAACGATCGCAGGAAGGTATGGCAGAGTAAGGAGCTTCACGGACGCTTTTTCCGGGCCCTACATGGACCCGATGTAGATCTACAAGCGTCCGTAGCCTGGCTGCGTTTCGGTGACCTCTTTGGGGAAACCGAAGGTTTTGTCTGTGCAATTATGGACGAAGTTATCATGACGAACAATTACCGGAGATTTATTGTGAAGGACGGAACGGTTGACATCTGTCGGGCATGCCACCGACCGGGAGAATCAATTCGACACATCATCTCCGGGTGTTCTCGTCTAGCTAACGGAGAGTACTTGCATAGACACAACCTTGTAGCCAGGATTATCCATCAGCAACTTGCTCTAAAGTATAGCCTTGTGGAATCGGAAGTGCCGTAATACAGGTACGTGCCCGACCCAGTTCTCGAAAATGGAAATATCACATTGTACTGGGATCGATCCATCATCACTGACAGGACTATTGTTGCCAATAAGCCTGATATAGTGGTGGTGGATCGAACAGAGCGGCGCGCAATGATCATTGACATAACGGTCCCGCATGACGAGAACCTCGTGAAGGCCGAGAAAGATAAACAAATCAAGTATCTTGACTTGGTTCACGAGGTTGTCGACATGTGGGATGTGGACTCTACGATCATTGTGCCGATAGTCGTATCAGCCAATGGCTTAATTGCCAAGAGCCTCGACCAACATCTACGGAGGCTCTCGTTAGGCAGCTGGATTAAGGGCTTGATTCAGAAAGCGGTACTTCTGGACACGGCCCGTATTGTTAGAAGGTTCCTCTCTCTGGAGCCCTCACCGCCGGTAGCTTGGACCCTGTTCCCGATACCGGTGGGCTACTATTTTATATATTTTTAAATGTTTTTATATTTTTATATTCTAATATTAAAAAATGTAATTTATATGTAAATTTATGAAAAAAAAAAAAAAAACAATATGCTAAATAATAATTTCCAATAATAAAAATAATATTGGAAATTATTATTTAGTATATTGATGTAATTGATAATAATTACAAATTTCAAATTCGAAAAATTAAAAAAAAAAAACATAAATCTTTTTCTAGGTATTTTTAAATGATTTTTTTTATTCTAATATTTAGAAATATAATTTATGTTATTAAAAAAAATAAAGGAAAGCAATATTGGTAATTTTCCATGAATGTTACTGCAATAAAAACGTAATTCATTTTCAAATAATATTTATTTCAAATAAAATTAACACTTTATTACACCGACCTTAAACATTTTATTACATACAACACATTCATTGCTTATTTCAATTCATTTATAAATACAACTTATTTACTTATGTAAGTACTTATTACAATAATAACGATCGTACATACAATACTTATATGGTTTTATAACAATTATTAACTTAGTAGAATTGGTTGTCAGTTTATTTCAACTTAGTAACTCGAACTTATATTTTTCCATATATGTATATATATTTATATATATTTTTCTTAGACAGATACCTAGACGATTCAAGAAAATAAGAGATAAGGATTGGTAGATCTATACATAAATCCTTACATTTGTATAAATAACATTGAAGTGTCTGTTTGTAATGTCAAAATAACAGCTTTTTATTAAATGCATATATGAAAGTATACACGGTTTTGTTTGTCTGTCTGTTTGTTTAGGCTAATCTCCACAACGGATGGACCGATATAATACAATATCCTTTCATCTATTTCATCAAAAATGGATGAAATATATACATAAAGGAGCAAAGTAACGATAAAAAGTACGTACCATACCTACACTACATACATACTTTATATAAGTAACTTTGTTTAAATTATGTGAAAATTAAACAACTAAATCTGAGTGCGAGTTTCTAATATAAATCTTGGTTTTGTTTGAATGAAATTGATCGCTTGCTTTCAAACAAGATAATATCTAGAGAAGTGGAGAAATGTTAATGTAAAAATATTTTAGGACCACACAAGACAACTTTTAGTTGCGATAGAGATGCGCACCTGCACTTACTAGATTGCTAAAATTCTGTTTAACAATGTTAGCAGGCTTACCAAATAAATTGAGAAAATATCTTCTGAATAATTAATACAGGCATTGAAAAACCTAATGAAAGAGTGAACATGATCAACCAAATAAAGTTCGTGAACTAATAGAGCTTCTGAATGACCTGACTGTCAAATATTTACAATTTGACAGCGGGTCATACCGTCTGTCAATTCAGCAGTGCGACTGAAACGTTGCGTGAGGGCATCGCAACGCAATCGACTACCAAATGGCGACCAGACGCACCACCGAATTGATTTTGGATTACAACTTTATCAAAGTATGCCATTGTAAAATACTGTCATTAACAACTGGCTGGCCATAGTATTTTTTTTTTGATCGTCGGAAGTTATCAACTTCCCGCTCTGGGCGGAGCGGAAAGGCTTGTCAGACTTTTACTGACTAAAACCCACCCGTGTTCCTTCACTTGCCTGTTGCCAAGGTCCCGGTATCCCTTTCGGACTTTCCCGCAACCCTGGCAGGCGGCTGGCCATAGATGTAATTAACACGAGTTTTTTTTATTTTTATAAAAATGTGTATTTTACAATATTATCACAGAAAAATGTAATGGTTAAAATTAAATGACGTCTCCAGCCAAATTCGCACAGTTGGTAAAAAAACATCATAATATGGTGCAACTGTGTCGCAACTGCATCGCTACAAAAAGTTGTCGAGTGTATAGCGACTTCTGTTTTATATTTAGATCTCTTGTCGGAACAAAGATATACAAAAACGGTTATTGCCATGGTAAAAATCTCAACCTATAGTTAGCAAGTTTCTTTTGTTTACTAAAAATCCAAAAATATCTCCCATTTCATCTGCTCATCCATACTTCGGTTTTAAATCCGGCAGCTGATAAATCCATATTATCCCCAGTACTCTGTATTCTTATAATATTTATTTTGGCAAGTAGGTAGTAAATACTTTGCTGAAATAGACTCACGCACAGGTATTTTTGCGAGCTTTGCTGAGTGGAATATTATTTGACGTCTTATCGTAAAAATAATTAACGTCATAGCTCCTTTATTAATTATTTTTTAGTTATAATGTCCGTCTTACGAAACGTCTGACCGGTTGAATCTTGCGATCGAATTTTCACCCTATTGATACGGTCCTCTCGACAACGCCACGCGCTGATAGAATGAGGGATTTCCTTTTTTTCACTAATTTCATTTTTGCCTGAAGAGCACATTTATCTTGATGCAGTGGCCAATTAGTGGAAACCTTTTTAAAAATTTTAAGGTTTCACTTACAATTTTTTTTTTTGTAAATGTAAATGTAAATGCTTTAAAATCATGTAGGACAATAAAAATAAATCTTTAGCGGGCCTAAAACTGTATGATACCGAATATTGTGTAATATCAGAAAACTACCTAAACCGGCATAATTAGCTCTCAATATTACTCGCAAATCAATTGAATTAGCAACTAATAAGGCGACGTGTTCTAATATGATGTAGGTAATATTGCCAAATTATAATCGGATTGAAATTATGATTGGATTCAATTCAGGTGGTAATGTAAGGTAATAGTTATAGCTGTATATGGTACATACATAAACTCATACCTTATTCCCAGACAGAAACGGCTACGATCCTTTAAGGAGTACCTATGTAAGGATTTTTGCTTCGTTTACGTTCATAGATCTAGTCATACACGTACGCCGGTTGCGAGTACACCTGACCTTTCTGAGGAACATCACCTCTATGTCCTTTTAGGGCGTCCTCCCGGCGTTTTCCTGTATTGTAAGCAATTTCCTGTATTGTATTTTGGTTAACCTTCTTCTATATCTATTTTGGTTGTGTGTAGAAAGTCCCCCGTGTTAGAACACCTAAACATTATGACGAGCTAACTAGCAACAAAACACTTTTACAAGTAAGTTTTTTCAAATCTGTTCTGACTCAAGATACAATAATAAACTGTGGCAGTATCTATAACGTCACATAAGTACCTACGAACTACACATCAAAGACCTGACGTCACACTAATCCTGCATCGCGCAAGCAAAGTTTTTCGCGCGACTAGCGATTATTAAAATATCCCGAAATCAACCATGGCCCAACAGACACAACACCCGTCTGGTCGGAAAATACTCCCTTTTTGTATGGACGATGAAAAACTTTACACCCTGTTCTTCATACATCTTTAAGACAAAACTGTTCTACCTCTGGGTTTGTGCACTGTCTTGGAAGGAGAACTTCCTGCCGGAGTTTGTTACCAGAAAACTAAAACCTGGAATTTTTAAGTCTCGAGTAAATTGGTTACATTCAGGTCAACACGCATCATTTTGAACTTAACAATTGCTTGATAAGCGAAACTCTGATTATTTATATGATTTTCTAGATAAGAGTGTCGCGCTGCAAAAGAAGTAAAACAAACAGAGGCCCTAGACAAAGTGACATTCAATCAGCGATAACGAGTATGGAAAAGGCAAAAATGTATAGGACTGACATAAGATATCGAAAAGCTTATGTCAATCCTGTTGAAAGTCGTTGTAGAAATACGAAACGCTTTTGAAGTGATTATCACTGGTCTAGGCCCGTAGGCCAACCCGTAGGTTTGTTATGCAGGTGTGTGTGACAGCTATATCTTACACTCGCGCCACGTCATTGTGCTGTCATCGTGCTTTTCTAGTGTGCGTGCATTTAGCGGCTAATAGTTGGACGCTATTTTTTTCGACGAGTTCACAGCTTTGACTTTCTATCTGGACATATTTATATCTTTGAAGCGAAATATCCTGTGGGCAATAGGTACACGGCTCTAAGGTAAAATAATTACTAAAGAAAAAAATACAGTAGGTAAGATATTCATAATGTTTTTCCTCTAATTAGTTTTCTTTGCCGTGGGCTATATTATGTTCTTTTTCTTTTTTACATAATTGTGGTTAAAAAAAAAACGTCTGTGTATATATTAACCTAAATCCATATGATCAGAGGCTGATATTTTTTTACGAGACTAGCTGCGGCCCAGTGCTTAGACCGCGTGGCTTTTTATAAAATAAAACTAGCCTAAGTTACTCCTTATAACATCAGCTATCTACCAGTGAAAATCGGTCCAGCCATTTCGGAGATTAGCGGGAGCGCGGGAACAAACAGACAGACAGAAATACAAACATTTAAAAAAAAACTTTTTTTGTTCTAAGTACCGTATACAGGATTAATTTTTTTTCGTTTTAATCCTCTTAAGAGGTCATTGTACTCATCATTATGTACAACTTTCACTATGGGACCAAATCTGAAAAATCAGCTGTTCCCTACATTTTGACGAACATTAATGTAGGGAACAACCTCATAGTGAAAGTTGTTCATAATGGTGAGTACAATGACCCCTTAAGAGGATTAAAACAAATAAAACATTTAGTAAAAAATCTGTTATTTTGACATTACAGACAGACCACTTTTTATTTCTTTGTTTGTAATTATGTTTCTGTTTTTAGTAATTTTATGTAAGCTACTTGTAAATAGCTAACTAAAAAAACAAAACAGTCGCAATTTACAGTTGTAAACTTGCAACTAAACGGACAAAATTACAGAGTGGAACTTCTTAAAGTTTGCATAGTATAGTAAAGTTGTACACTCAAGTTGAAATAAAAAGACAAACCTGACCGAGTTTCACGGAAAACTTTTAATGTAGCTTGTTTTAGCTCATTATTTACTACGTACACAGTTTACAACGGAGTTTTTTTTAACATTACCAAAAATTTTCTTTCATGAGTCAAAAGTACTTTGCGCAATTTTCATACATATTTAAGAGCCGTACAAAATAATATTTTTGTATGAAATATAAGTGAAAAATTCAAGTACTATAATGTACTACATTATTTTTCTTAAATAAGATTTTTCAGAAAATATACATGTACAGTGGGATTGTATAATATTATTATTATGTTTGTTTACATTTTTGTGCATAGAGGTATTTTGAAAATCCTTAAGAAATAAGTACAAAAAATATTAAACGTAATGAACTAGTAAATATACTGTTATGTGCTCAATATTTGCGCTTTTAATTAAATTTAATAATATAATAATGAAAGTAAAACCAAATATTCCGTGTAACCAACATGTTGATTAAATAATAATTATAATAAATTCTTGAATTTAAATCTTATGCTAAATATTACAACATTCACGCACGGAAGACGCAATTTAACAATAATTATGCCGAATTATTAAATTTTAAATAATAAAAAATACAATAGTTGGTCCAGCCAACATTAAGGACGTTAAGAAGAATATCATTAGAAATAAATAATGATTATCATTAAATTAGTACTAACAAGCGTTTTGCGACATTTACAAAAGTTATTTGGTTTAAAATTCCTTAATTTAACACACATGTTTTTTTCCTATTTTTATCTACATTTTGTTCCTATTATTAAAATTATGTTTCTATTCAAAAAAGCGCTCTAATACTCAGTTAATGTTCCCTTAATGAACTGTTAGTCCCATTTTACACTAAACCAGTCTAAATACAGACGAGCGAAAAAGAACAGTGACAACTATACACAATTATAGAATTATTCACATTATACACATAATTCACGATGCATTTATAAACGTCTGTACACTTCACTTTTTAAAATCTCGTTAAAATTGACATTATATTTTGCAGCAGTATTTTTGAATCTTTGTTTATGGAATGAAGGTTCCAATTTTAAAATTTCCAATATGGCTGCTGCTCTTCGGTTATTTTCCAATAGAAGATATTTGAGTCGTTTTTCAGTTCAAATGATGTGTTTTTTGTTTCTGTACATGGCTGAGCTCACGTGGCATGCTTGCCAGCGGCCTCAAAGCCTTCTATGAGCGTTTCTAGTATGAATTTGATGGTAATTTTGTAGATATTTTCCACGTTTGGTGTGTAACGGTCGCCCAAAGTCGACTCCACGGCTGCTAGGAACGGAGCTTCGATTTTCTGTGAAAAAGAAAGATAATATTAATTCAAATTTATTATCGGATTTTTACACGACAAAAATATGTAACATCGGAGATATAGCACCCACCCACCACATTTTAGGAAACCTAAAAAAAAATATGACTAAATTGACTCGCTCTTTGAGCCAGAAAATTCCATTATACATACATCAATGGCAACATCTAAAAAGTATTTATTTATTACTGAAAACATTAAAACCGCGACAGTATTGGCAGGCCTTAAACAGATTCATGGATATTTCAAACGAGGATTTAAGTCAAAAGGTTAGAGCGCTTTCATAACCGGAAATTAGGGACGAGGGTCACTTCCGGAGTTCCAGAAATAGACGGACTTTACCAGCGTACAAGAAAATTCAGAAAACCCACTCGTTACAAGAGGGCGGTGAAACAAAAGAATAATGAAAAAGCATGAAATCCTAACCTACCATAGTTTTAGATAGTGCCTACGATTCATTCTTGCTTTGAATTAACTTAAATTAATTTTAAGGTACACTAGGGCGCATGTCACTGGCAACACTTTGACCTTGAACTGTCAAGGACAGGTCTTAGGACCATTAAAAAAAACAAAATATTCTTAAATTTTACTAGAGGCTTTTATGTGGCACACAGTGGCAAGTCAGCCCCATCATAACCTTAACTATTCTAAACTACATCTACAAATACAATATACATTATTAATGAATAAATAAATAGTAAGTAGGTTTGCTATCTCAGGTGAAGGCTGCGCTAAAACTTTAACCTAAGGACCAATATCACATTCGTTTATTTTTATTCTACTCATCAGCGTCTCTCTTTCCGTCTTTGTCTTAATACTTCTTTGTCTCTATTATAATTAAGTAGATGATGAACATCTTCAACCGTTCCGCATATCACAATTGGGAGAAATCACTGTGGAGTTTCAATAGATTAAGAGACCAGCTAAATACTGGTTTTGTTACCAAAGACGTGCGGCTTATTGTACCAAGCCACCGTACCAGGTTAACTCTCTACTAACATCAATATCGGTTAGATAGCCGTGAAGATAAACTAGAATGATACACTAACTAGAGGCGCCATCTCAAAATATCACCTGTGTAACAAAAACATACCTAAATAGTAGAATTTCAAAGTTTTCGTCGCTGATATATATCTGCCTAGTTTTCCCAACTATGTTGGGGTCGGCTTCCAGTCTAACCGGATGCAGCTGAATACCAGTATTTTACATGGAGCAACTACCTATCTGACCTCCACAACCCAGTAACTGAGTAACTGGGTAATACGATACCCCTTGGTAAGACTGGTGGTCAAACTTTCGGGCTTTCTGATGACCTATGACTACTGTCAAAGATCCACAAATGACAGCCGGGACCAACGGCTTAACGTGCTTTCCGAGGCACGGAGGAGTCTCGGTAAAGATGGTCACCCATCCACGGACCAACCCCGTAAAGCGTAGCTTAACCTCATGGATCGACCCGTGCGGCTGTTATTACTTAGCCACGAGTTTTCAATCTCATCTTTAGGGGTATGAGGAACAGGGTGTAAAGTTCACTCATCCACCATAGAAAAGGGAGGATCCTCCGACCAGACGGGTGTTGTGTCTGGCGGGCAACTGCCCCAACGATTGATGTTGGGTTCTCGTATATATGTCCACTGCACGGTAAACTTTAATTGCGCGATACAGGATTTATGTGACGTCTGTCTGACGTCAGGTCTTTGATGCGTAGTTCGCATGTGGCGATGTAGATACCGCCACATCACTCCCCTCCGGAGACCGGAGGTCGATAGTGGGCTGAGTCTTGTATCTTGCGATGCTTGCCAGTGCCAGTTGTGGTTCCAGTGAGTCGGAACCGGGTGCTGCATTGTTCGCGGTGGGTCGGAACTGTTTGCGGCGGTTGTGGTGATTGAAGTGATTGCGGTGATTCCCCAGTGGGTCGGGGTGATGAGTGATTGAGGTGATTCCCCAGTGGTTTGGGGTGATGAGGCTGAAGGTGATGACCAGGAATGCGCGTTCGCTGCATGGTGGTGGTCAGGATACCCGTTGACGCCTCGGGTGTTGGCTTGGCTGTGTGACTCGCCTCACTGAAAGCTTGCGGGAGTGATGATGATGACGTCACGCTGGAGTAGTTGCACGAAGGCTGCGTTGACGTTCATATTCGGGGTCACCAATTTAGGGGTATGAGGAACAGAGTGTAAAGTTCACTCATCCACCATAGAAAAGGGAGGATCCTCCAACCAGACGGGTGTTGTGTCTGGCGGGCAACTGCCCCAACGATTGATGTTGGGTTCTCGTATATATGTCCACTGCACGGTAAACTTTAATTGCGCGATGCAGGATTTATGTGACGTCTGTCTGACGTCAGGTCTTTGATGCGTAGTTCGCATGTGGCGATGTAGATACCGCCACACATCCAACAATGGATGGAACTTCTGTCCGTCTCTCGTGTCTGTCGTTTATGTACATTATTTGACCGAGGTATCTATGAAGTAGTGTCATTTATAGTTTAGGGAAGAACACTTCAACTCGCTGCTGTGTCTGCGGTTTGCATGTCATTGAAATTGGATGACGGAGCGTGGGAGAGGTTAGTAATATGAAGTGACATAGCTTAAAAGGGTCTAGAAGAGTGGTCGGCTGCGAATTTCCGGAGCCTTCAATATCCGAAAATAGATTGGGTTAAAAAAGAAAATGATTTACGGGTTTTAGGTTGTTAGAAATCAAACCAGCTAACAGCACCAATTGGTTCAAGTAAGTTATTTTTTTTATTAGAATCTTCATGAGGAAATAACGAGATTCTCAGATAATTCTCAGAATTACCTGCAGCCTTATAGCGTCGCGCACTTACAATGGCCATAACTTTCATTTTGACAATTTATTCAACAATTTTCATAGCGTTAAGGTTAATGCACATACGTGAGTCACGTCAACGTCAAGTCAGCGATCAGTCACGTCAATTTCAGGGACGTGTGTGAAACTAAATTTTTCTAAGTCCATGTATCGTTATTAGCAATACAAGTTTTGACTTGCCGATGCCGCGCCGTCGACTGATGCTCTGTTTCTAAAACAAAAACGAGTCGATTTGCTTACCAATGGTAGCTTTTTTATTGCCAAACTGGGCATATAAATAGATTCGTAAGCCAATTTTACCTGTGATAGCTACTACCTTAATGGGAGGGTCTACTATGCAAAGCTATGAGGTATTTGCTTCATTATTGGTAAAGATAAAAGAGTCTTAATATTAACCGGTAACGGTCTGTAAATTATAGGAATCGGCCGTGAGACGCGCCGGTAGTGACGTGACTGATGTGTGTAGCCAACGTCCTACAACTTCTATGTAACTATATTATTTGACGTGACTGATCGGCGAGTTGACGTAGATGACTGACGTGTGTACATGAAACTTTATTGACGTCCTCGTACAGGTGAATTTTTCAAACATATGAAGTTAATGAATCATAAATTTCTTTCAAAATCCTTCCGATTGTGATTGCAAGTGTGTTACGCACCCTACCCGTGTTGAACCCTAAATGCTGATCATGATCAATATCCTCTGCCTAGCCCACAGCCTTTCAGCAGTCCCAACTATGTTAGGGTTGGGTCCAGTCCAGTCTAACCGGATGCAGCAGAATACCAGTACTTTACATGAGAAGAGATGAGAGAGATCGAAAATAAGTATACCATGGACATTTTGGTGCCAAAAAAACAAAATCCCTTAACTATTTAAGAGAAAACCAATCAATACAAAATCTATCCAAAACATGCCACCAGCCAGTGAATCATCCAGTTTGACAGCTGAATATAAATCCATCCAATCAACTTTACAATTACCGAGTCAGTTCACTTCAACATTTTCAATTTATGGTATATCCGAATTTGATGAATGGTTCATCCGTGGAGTTAATAATTTACTGGAAGATTATGATGTGGTTGAAATGTGGGGGAATATACTATTTTGTGGGGTGAAGCTCATTATAAATGAATGAGGCATTTGTGGTGAAGTAGAACATAAATTGGAGTTGAATTTTTTGGTAAATGTTCCGTTTCATGAAGCTTATTTATTATTGAGTAGTATAGTGGACTAAGGAACGAAAGGAAAGTCGGTGGCAAAAAATGAAAATTTAATACCAAAGACAACGACTTCCGAAATTAAAGTTATTTTTACGCGACTACGGCGAAGAAAAAAGGAGGGTTATGATTTTGACCGGTATGTATGTATGTATGTTCATCTGTTCGGCAAAGTAATAAAACCTAAAACCCGGAGTCACACGTAATCTGTTCGATTTATGCCCTAACACGTATGACTCCGGATTTTTAATTTGTCTGTCTGTGGTGTTTTGTTTATACCTTTTTAGTCGTAGTTGGGTTTTAGTTTTTATTACTTTATTTATTTTTTCACTTTGTTCGTTTGTTTTTATTTCTGTCGAGAAATGAAATAACACCTTTTAAGTTTTGGAAACTTCCTAAAAATGTCCTCAGGCTGAATTTCACATTCGCTCGCGACAGCAAAGACAGGTTTATTTATTAACTCGCTTCGACCAGCGGCTTCACCCGGTGGTCGGATATTATCCCACGGAAACTTACTACCGGGATAAAAGCGTCGGGAATCCCAGGCGGATTCCCGGCCACCGTAGGTGCGGGCTTGCGGGCGGCGAGCAATGGGTAGCTCGCCGTCCGATTAGGACCAGGCCCGGACGGCGCGTTGTGTTCCACGCGCGCCTCAAAGAGATGTCAGCACAATTGGCGGGGTCCGCTAGGACCGATGCATGCCAGGGTTGCGGGAAAGTCCGTAAGGGAAACCGGGACCCTTGGCAACAGGCAACTGAAGAAACACGGGTGGGTTTTAGTCAGTAAAAGTCTGACACCCCTCCCGCTCCGCCCACAGCGGAAGAAGTCATCAAATCCGTTTAGCCGTTGAAAATGAAAGCGTAAAACAAACAAACTCAGTTTGGCATTTATAATATTAGTTAGAATAATAATAATAATATTGCAATGATCATTGATATAACCGTCCCGCATGACGGGAACCTCGTGAAAGCCGAGAAAGATAAACAAATCAAGTATTTTGACTTAGCTCGCGAGGTTGTCGACATGTGGGATGTGGACTCTGCAATCATTGTGCCGATAGTCGTATCAGCCAATGGCTTAATTGCCAAGAGCCTCGACCAACATCTATAGAGACTCTCGTTGCGCAGCTGGATTATGGGCTTGATTCAGAAAGCGGTAGGTACTTCTGGACACGGCTCGCATTGTTAGGAGGTTCCTCTCTCTGGAGCCCTGACCGCCGGTAGCTTGGACCCTGCTCCCGACACCAGGATCTCTTTTTTTTAATGATTTTTATCTTAAGAAGAAATATATAAAAAGTTCGTTTTTTTTTTTTTTCTTACATAATGTAAGAAAAAAAAAAAAAAACGGGATAATATTGTAATATAAAGTCCTTCGTTGTAGGTATAGCTGGTAGTACTAAGTATACTAAGTATCTCTAAGCTACATTAGCTTCACTGCACCCTAAGCTCACTCTTCCGATGAAGCTATAAAGGACAGCAGTTGACCGCAATAATCGACAAACACCTCGCGAGCACGTGACATAGTTACTTAATATAATACTTAATACATTAGCAGTGACCGAGGTTTCGGAATATGGTTTATATGCAGAAGTAGTTTGTGCCAGCTCACATTGTCAGTATGACATGGTCAAAAATATGATTTACCTACGAATTAAAATTCCGTAAACGTAGGCCGAAACTTTAGTCTTTAATTAGAAAGGTATATACCACATAGTGAAACCTCTTTTGTAGAGTAACGAAAAATACGTAAATAAAAAAAAAATACTCGACAATACTATTATATATATTATGTAACTTGAGTGCTCGCGGCTGGTGTCGCAGGCATGTTTAATTCTTTAAAATATTATTATTATATTTACTTAATATTTAAAATATTAAATCGATATCAATTATTTAGTCTTAATATTATTAATCTTATATTAAATATTTAATTAAATAATTCTATAATTAATTTGATATTTAGTCAAATGTCAAATTCAGGAAAACGAAGTATCAGATTTCTCCACTAACTCAATCTTTTGAGGATCAGAGGCAAAGTTTTAAATAATACTATGAATAGTAAATGAATATCCAAAAAGGATTTACAGAAAGGTTGCAGTTGAAGCTGAAGACACTTCATTTGCAAAAATCCAATTAATCCAATAATTGCTGGATTTAATTCAATGGAGAATAATCGAACACTAACATATTTATTATAATAAATTAACTAAAAGGACTAACTATACCAGTAAATATAAAAACAAAGGGATCCTTTAGGCCTCGAATATTCGTCCGCATCGTTGTTATCCGGAAACGTGCCCAGAAGACTGGCAGCATTGCACCGTTGAATGGCATTGCCATTCAACTCTCTCTTGCTAATTCTTTGGCCAAAGAACAAGCCAGCCCTCTGGTCAAGTGAAGTATCGACCGATCGGTGAGAAATTTCCTTAAAAAGGAGACGCGCACTCGGGCCCCATGACCCGAACATTTCGAGCCAGACGGTTCAAAACTGTAGTTGCCCATAAGGTTACAGTATTTGCGCCGCTTGAGGGTCTCAGCAGCCGCAGCAGCGGCGCCAGCTCAGCCCGCCGTGGTAGGAACATGGGATGGCGCAAGGGTGTCGACACAGGTTGCGTCTCACACCAGAGGCCTACCCACCTTCCAAGGCAACAACGTCATGTCATTTGGTCGCTCTTCCCATCGTCACACATCACACTAACATTATGTACACGTATGCAAAGAGAAAAAAAATATATATAAAGGAAGAGCTCATAGGGCGTCAAAATATTCGTCCGCATGGAGAATCTAAATAAAATGGATATAATTATGTATACCCACCCAAAAATACTCGACTTTAAATCCAGGTATTCTTCTATGGCTGGCCCCAACTTGGTGTATGTACCCAAAGAAGTTGTCCAGGTCATCCAGACCCTTGATGCCTTCATCCAGGGTGTTCATAACGTTGTTGGCGTGTTCTGCTAGCTCCATCGAGTTGATTTGTTCTTCCTTCGTCCGGCATTGGCGGAATTTCTCGAACATATTTAGCAGATCTTGGTTTTCTTCGAATAATCTGGGAGAGAGAAAAGATAATTGTGAGTAATGTGGTAAGTGGTTGCAGTGATGAAGGACGAAATTGTTTTAAGAGAAACCGGTTCATATATACATGTCGCAGATTATGAAAGTTGAGCGATAATAGTCTCTCAATTGATTATATTGTAGTACTAAGGTAAGGGTAAACGCCGTGACGCGGTCGCTAGAGTGGGGCGTAACGTGGACAGAGTCGTGGTAAGGGAAGTGACTGAGCGACGAGTCAGTCTTGTGAGGGCAACGAACGGATGCAGACCTCCACTTCTCCTGCGAAACTGCCGGTTTACCCGAACGTGGAAAGTAGTGCGTGAACATTATTAGTATTGTACCTCTACCTACTATGATGATTGTTCTGAAAGTGATATACTAACTGATTTGCTGTATCATCGTGTTTTATTGTAAACCTGCACTATGAAGACCGTACTACCGAATCGAGATGATGACGGCACTATCGCTAAGCCATCGTTGACGCCGTCATACTTAAAAAATACGGTGAAGCAATTACTACATGTATATTGAAAATATTTAACAAGGTTCATTGCACTTTTTGCCATTCGGTACATGCGTACAACCAAACTGATGATCACTTGATGTATTTTGGGCTATATTATTTATTTAATACTTTAAGCACCCTTTACAGAGTTGGACTAAATGCCATAGGCATTTTCTACCAGCCAATCTTTGGGTGATGCAGAGACAAACAGCAACATACCGAACTGAACCGTATATTGTACCTTTTTCTTAGGTCCTCCATCCGCCCTTAAGGGACTTTAGAAAAAAGGAGGGAGAATATCCTATCCTCCCAGATAACAATTGAATAAGTAGTAATAGACAATTGGCCCAGAAACTAGAATCAAATAAGGGTTGTTCTAAAGAGGTCACTGTAAATTTGGCTCCATCCTCTGGGTATTTTTTAAAGGTTTATTTTTTTAAGATTCCGATTTATATGAGCCTGCGGCTTTAATCGTAATCTGTTAAAAATAAAAAAATGTACGTGCAATAACCTGGTCGTTCGTGTGCAGATTGACTTAGGGTGGTTACACACGCGGTAACTCCTAGGTTTTTTAAAAAAATTGGCTATCTGGTTAAAATATTAACCAGTGCGCCAGAGTGTACGCTCATATCGCCAGTGAGAGTGTAATGCCTCCCTGTAAAAAGGTATTATGGCAATGATAAATAAGTAAAAAGTATAAATCAATTCTGAAAATCTTTTTGTATTCCAAAGTCCTCCGCCGCGTCTGTCTGTCGTACTGTTCGCGATAAAATCAAAAACTACTTCACCGATTTTCATGCTATTTTCACCAATGGATAGAGTGGTCCTCGAGAAAGGTTTTAGTATATAATAACCGAAATCCACGCGGGCACGGCGATGTCGCGGGCATCAGCTAGTAATGAATAAATAGTTGTAGGTACTAGTAACTTAAATACTGAAAGACTAACGCCTCCACAGAGGCAGCAATATACTATGTATTGGCTATTACGTGTAATTAAAGTGCGGAAAATAGCTACGACGTATTTGAGACTCAATTAAAGAAACCGTATGTTTAGACTTCACGTACAAGTTATTCATTGATCTTTATCTTTAACTAGCTGCACGCCCCGGCTTCGCACGGGTAGCACTAAGTAGTAAGTACTTATCTACGGCTATTTTAGGTAATTTTTTTACACCTTAGGTTACATTATTGGAGTTTTAAGTAAGGAGCCCAATTTTTTTTGAAAATATAATTTAGCCTATGTCAGCCGGGGATAGTGTAGCTTCCCAACAGTAAAATAATGTTTCAATTCGGTTCGATAGTTTTGGAGCCTATTCAATGCAAACAAACAAACAAACAATCAAATCTTTCTTCTTTATAATATTAGTATAGATTAACCACAAAATCTCGATAGGAGGCAACATTTTGCTGAGGTGAATGACTACCTAATCCTATAAGCTTCAAATATTGGTAGGCACCTATTTAAACCCGTCATAAATAACCAAACCAAAATCGTATTCCATTCACAAATTCTAATTGTATCTATAAATCCGAAAATGTTGACACACACGCCTCAAGAGTTGGCCAATATAAAGCCAGCCTATCTCGATTTCTTAACAGTCTCGTCACGTTGACACATCACGAGAGGGGCCCCTTCGGACCGAGGTTACTTACCCCTGACAAGGGGAGAAGGGGTAGTCAACTATACCTGTATATTCTATTACCTACATTGTATAATCAAGTTATTTTCCCCATATACCATCTATATTTTTTCAATCAAATAAGCCAACGAAAATGAGTTTATTCAGCCAAAGGTAGGCGGGATTTGCATGTATATCTTTCTTGGAGGGATTTGGCCAGTTTTAGCTCTGAGCTCCGATGATAAGGCTATGTAAAAGATTCTTTTTTTTGCATACCGAAAAGATTTTTAGAGGACGAAAGAAATAAGCAAGTCATTAATTATAATTTAATTAGTCTTTACGCTTTTTACTAGGTGACATTATAATGAAATGTAAGCTCCTGAAATAAATTGAGTAGCAAACTGACACGGGCGGTGTATTGATTTCAAGAAACAAACTTTTCATTAAGCTCTTAAGATGATTTAAGTTGAATTATTCCCGGGAGCTTGGAGACAATTCCCAAAATTAATTTTATACCTACTTTTAATACATTTAATCACACTTCAAAAGATAACTGTGAATTAGATTAAAGTTTAAACAATTACCCAACTTGACTTGACTCACTTCGTTTATAAGATTTTCATTTTCATGAAATTAAATCAAGAGCATTTGTAATAAAATGCCTATACGGGCCACTGGCATTCTTATTAAATTTATTTTACGCGCCTTGAAATATATTCTTAGCAACATATTGTAGGATCGTATTTACAAGTTGAATGATATAAGCAGGCGTTTTCAAACTGTTACATGCTATTACAATTGTTTATATATTTCACAAATAATTTAACAGGCACGTACAGTATTTTCTCTATTTAATTTAAATAAGTACTGTTTGATAGACCAGACTATCTACTATATAGTCTACTAAATAAATTTATATTTTGTTTCTTATCACAAGCTTCCACTCCTATGTTTGACTATACTCCATTTGAAATAAGATTAGACATTTAAATAAACCTTTTTTACAGTCCGTTCAAGCGATTTTGACTTCTACTGCGTTGGTGACATGACAAATGGCAGCTGCAGTAGACAGTTGGTATTGTGTTACCTTTTTTGCTTTTTAATGCCATCTTTTATGCCTACGGTATAGAAGTCAAAATTGGTTGAACGGACTGTAAAAAAAGTTTGTTTAAATGTCTAATCTTATTTCAAATGGAGTATAGGTACTAGACATTTTAAAATCTTCTGAATTATAATTGACTACTAGATATTTTAAATCCTTTGAATTATAATAAAAAACTTTGATAATACGTCCAGCAAACCCTTTAAAAACAAGGACCTTTTAATCTCGTCTATAAACTGAGCTTTAACTGGAAAGTTTTAAAGATTAAATTGGCTTGAAAGGCTCCTGCCGTAAGAATGGTTTAGTGGCCTATAAAGTGTTTTATGGAGAACCGGACAGAATGTGACTAAGAACATAGTAATATGAAGTTGTTCCAGTTACTTAAGGTTTATGTTGACATTATTATGAAGCATAAAACGTATCAATTACGTACGTGACCTTGTTGTGTGGCGTGTTTTAGAAACTTATAGGTACCCGAGAAAGTGAAGTTGCGTGAGGTACAGTTTTGATGGCTAACATATAAAATATGAGGCGTTGGAAGAGGTCTATTGACAATAGAAATTAATGTTTTCCTTGTATTATATTTGTAATTTTATAAGGTGTATCTATAACAGTCGTTACGAGTCGTCAGAAGCCCGAAAGACTGACAACCAGTTTAACCAAGGGGTATCGTATTACCCAGTTACTGGGTTGTGGAGGTCAGATAGGCAGTCGCTCCATGTAAAATACTGGTATTCAGCTGCATCCGGTTAGACTGGAAACCGACCCCAACATAGTTGGGAAAAGGCTAGGCAGATTGATTTTATCATAATATCTATCTGTCTTTATGTTTCAATCAATGTTGTTGCTTGCCGGCGTTATTCCGTGTAAGGGTGACCATCTTTACATACCGAGACTCCTCCGTGGCTCGGAAAGCACGTTGGTCCCGGCTGTCATTCGTGGATCTTTGACAGCCGTTACGGGTCGTCAGAAGCCCGAAAGTCTGACAACCAGTTTTACCAAGTTACTGGGTTGTGGAGGTCAGATAGGCAGTCGCTCCATGTAAAATACTGGTATTCAGCTGCCCCCGGTTAGACTGAGAGCCGACCCTAACATAGTTGGTAAAAGGCTAGGCAGATTGATTTTGTTTCAATCAATGTTGTGTTTGAATTTACTCAAATTCCAATTCATCAGAGAATTACCTACCTATATTTAATCTCTAAGGAAGAGTTCAGTAGCTTGGTTAAAAACGTTTCAGGAAGTATGCAAGAGAATTAATTTTGGGTGGTATTATGTATGTTAATCCTTTGAGAACGCCGAGCACACACGACCTTTGTGAGGTATACCGTATATTTTAATCATAGCTTGCATGAACTCTGCCTAAATAAGTTCCATTTGAATTTTCATGTAGAAAGTTAAATGTATCGTTCCTCGTTAAGAAGAAAAACAGAAGAAAGTATCTCAGTCTCTTTTGAAGTCTTTTGAAACCGAGCAATGTTACAAAAATAGTCCGTAGGCACCAAAGAAATTTTGCTTATAGCAAATCGTCTCGATATGAAATGCTATGATATATTCGGCAGGCGCACAAAATGTTCCATTCTCTATTTTATTAGTCAGAAATGTACCTATTTGATTTTTTACTAAGTAGTTCTAATTAAAACCTTACCCAGTATAATGGGTATTCGAGAAATGATTGCAAATATAAGTTTAAACTAACGCGTTAGAAACAGTTTTTAATCAGTAAAAAACCTTGGGTTGGTCCGTGGATGGGTGACCATCTTTACATACCGAGACTCCTCCGTGCCTCGGAAAGCACGTTAAGTCGTTGGTCCCGGCTGTCATTCGTAGATCTTTGGCAGTCGTTACCGGTCGTCAGAAGCCTGAAAGTCTGACAACCAGTCTTACCAAGGGGTATCGTATTACCCAGTTACTGGATTGTGGAGGTCAGATAGGCAGTCGCTCCATATAAAATACTGGTAGTCAGCTGCATCTGGTTAGACTGGAAGCCGACCCCAACACAGTTGGGAAAAGACTAGGCAGATTATTTTTTTATCAGAATCGTGCTGTTACCTTGAATTTACCTATTTCTTATTGAAGAATATTGATTATCCGTTCGATACTTATAGATACAGAATACGTTCTTCAATTCTGTGATAACCTTGTAGGTAAATGTTTTTTACGTTTAAAAAAAAATATGAAAAACGTTCTGATATTTTTTTAAGAACGTTTAGAAGAACCGTTACAGAATGAAAAAATGAAAAATTTATTTTTTATTTTTCATTTGGATGGTTTTAATTTAAATTTTTCATTTACCAACTGAATATTTTTCATTTACTACCTAAATATTTTTCATTTACTTTTCATTCAAAACGGCAAAAGATTGTTACTCTTATCAACGCTGCAAAGAAACCCTAGTATCCAGAGATCTAGAGCCCTAGCTCCCCGTAGTGGCTATTTACCTGGCTGGCAACTGGGTCAAGACTACTCCACCCTCGATAGGCGTACCGTCCGCAAATAATTGAGTCCCTCGCAAAAGTACCGTCGGCAAAAACAGCGACGTACTTAAGCTTCAATTACTGTGAGTACTGATAGAAAATTCTAGAGGACGTTGGACTATTTTCAGAGGACTATCTTCGAGAGTGTTTTTGCTATCCGTACGAACGTTTAGCAGGGATACTCAACCTTTTTTTACTTGTATATGGATGGGAATTCTGCGGTTTATACGGGCCGCTGATGACGACCCTTTTTAAGGAAGGTGTAATAAATGTTAACCGCAGGTTGAGCCTCTCCGCCTCTGCGGTGTGGAGATACGCAATGTTTATTAAACTGTTATATATATTCTAGAAGGTGATTTAGCTAGTGGAAACACAATACCTATTTTTTTATGCCCTATTTGCGTAGATCGGGTCGGTGTGCTACGCGCTTTGCTACGGCGTAGCAAGCCTACGAAATGGTTACGATACCTTTTTCGAGTGATGAATAAATTCAAGTTAATCTTCTATCTTCTTCTAATATATAAAATTCTCGTGTTTTTAGTTGCCATACTACTCCGAAACGGCTTGACCGATTTTTATGAAATTTTATATGTATATTCGGTAGGTCTGAGAATCGGTCGTAATCTAGTTTCGACCCGGGATCGAGACTTACGCGGGTGAAAACGCGGGGCACAGCTAGTTAATCTATAAAACAAAGTCATAACTTACATTCACCAAAATATAAACTAAGTAGTACCTTAAAAAATAGCTGAAGTCTATCACAGTTTTAAAATAATATTCTGATTTCTCGAAATAAGAAAAAGAAAAAAAAAATCCCCTACTTATCAAAACAATCCAGTCTCCATAAAACGGGAACGCAATAATACTAAAATGTAAATTCATAAATTCGGAGCCTATTCACACAAAAACACTCTGATTTATACCTTTGACCTCCAGCACTTACCAGTAGGATATTATTTCTTTAATATTTTGATTTATTTGAGCTTTTTCAATATTATTAATTATTAAGTGAGCAATGGTGGCCCAGTCGTAGGTTTGAACCCAGACAGGCGCTTAAATATTTCATCGCCACTGCTCTCAAAAACGGTGAAGGAAAACATTGTGGGGAAACCGGCATGTCCTAGAACCAAAAATTAGAAGACATGTGACATCTACCACCCCGCACTGGGTCCGCGTGGTGGATTATACCCCACTCCCTCTCACAGAGTGGAGGCCTGTGTCCCAGCAGTGGGAACATTATAGGCTGATTATGTTATGTATGTAATATTATTTAGGCTTTGAAGGCATGAAGGTCGTTATATTTAGATCCCTCTCAAGTTGCGTAGTAGAGGAAGATGAGGAGAAGAGTTAATTAAATAAAGGAACAATTTATTTAGGAAAAGTGCGTTGCCCTGCCAACGGGTGGTTTTGGTCAATAAAAGTCTGACACGCCCTCCCGCTCCGCCCAGAGCAAGAGAAGCCATTTGACGATTTCCCAACGTCAAAAAAAAAAGTGATGCTTGTGATTATGGCAAAAATATTAAGGTTGATGCGCTACGGTGGCCCGCGAAATTCAAATTTTCTTACGTTTTTTGCAATTTGCAGGTCAGTATCAGGTTGTTTGTTGATCTAAATATTATTTGCGGCCGTAACAAATATGGATTTACAGAATTATAAACATTTACAATAGAATTTTGATTGTTATCGGCCTTCTAAAGGCTATCAACAGTTGAGCGGTTCTTGTTTTTTATAAGTACCGTATAAACTTTCTTATGCAGGTTCACTTACCTTTTATTTCCATTTGACATTATTATTTTATTTTATATTTTTTATTGCTGTGACCACGCTGACATTTTAAATTTTTAATATTATTTTTTATTTTTTTTATATAATTTCCAATGACCTGCAGCTTATTTTTGTTTGAATTGTAAACCTTTGCATGCCCACGTGACGGTAAAATATGGAGAACTTTATTTTAATCAAAACACCTATGTACTATACCCATGTTTGCAAAGAAATAAATGAATTGAATTGAATTGAATGCATTTAGTAATAGCTGACATTTCGACATTACAAAGAGACACTTATTTGCATAAATAAAGTAACATAACGTCAAGCCTGAAACCTCCTACTCAAAGCATTTATTTCAAATAAACCATTTACAGGTACTCTTGATTTTTTTTTTTTCTTTTTTATGGACTTTTCCGGCGTTCCCACACCAATTTACAAAAGTTTCATCACAATCGGTCGAGCCATTTTCGAGTTTTTGCGATACCAACGGCACTCAACTCAAAAAAATCAAACTCAAAGCATTTATTTCAAATAAACCAATTACAGGTACTCTTGAATTTTCAAGGGGTCGGTCAGTCAGAAAGATGACGCTAGTTGCCCATTCCTAAGCGTAGTAGGTTCCTATGGAGAAGAACGGGCAAGAAACTACACGGACCCTCTCTTAAACCAAAATATTCAATCTTTTAAATCAGAATAATCATAATATAATAAGGGACAATCAAATTACCATCAACCGGGCATAAATCAAGTAACCAGGCTGTTACTGATAAATTCCTGACAGAAGAATCTAATAACACTTTGCTTGACTTAGGAGTCGAACTCAGGACCTTATGCTCAGCAATACCGCTGCGACCACTAGACCAAAAGGCAATCGGAGTCTGCGCACAGAGCGCTGTCAACAGTGACGTGAGGCCGGTTTCGTAAACATGTGTGCACATATTTTGGTGTAGTTTGATTGTAAATGGTTGTAAATGTGTGCGTTTGAGCGTGTATGCACAGAGCGATGGTGTAGTTTTGGCATGCTTCACTGTATTTACGCAGCGCTCCGTCTTGGTTTTTTATTTAGTCTGAGTCAATGCAAAATAAAGAAATTGAATTTAAAATATTCTCGCAAAGGGTTTACAATTTTCTTCTCAATGGCGTTCCACATCAAGTTACCTGGTTTCTTAATCACATCAACATCCTGGCTGCAGCGGGAACGGACTCAATTGTAACCTAATTTATATGCAGTCGACGAGAAAAGAATAAAAGTGAACGAAGAAAATAGTGTTAAGAAATGTTCTTTGTAAGTTTTTAGGTCAAATGGAAGTTGTTATTTATGATAACTGCGGAAATCATCTTATACTTTTTCTTAAAAAAAATATATTGAAAAATTTATTCATATACAGGGTGTAAGGGACAGCCCCTCGCAGACTAATGGGATGGATTCAGCATATCATACTAAGACAATCTGTACATGAAATTATTTCAGGAACGTTATGGGAATCCAATAAACCTGATATGTATTATTACCTCACGCGCAATGTATCGTTACCGTGGCAACACCCGCGTAGCCGCACTCCCCGTGGTCGGGGTGGGCGCGCTTAATTTTAACATCAATTGCTGGTTTTTTTGTTTTAGCCGTTTTATTTACATAAATGGAGTGCTGCGTACAGAGAATTTAATTTTACATTGAAATAAAGGAATAGGAACTGAAAAAACGATTAAAAAAATGAAAACTTTCCTGAGAAAAACTCCGGTGGAATATGATTCAAAATAAGGAGCTGAATGCCTGTTAATTTGCGGAGGGCTGACTCTTACACCCTGTATTGACCAAAATCTAAATTTAGAGTAGGTAATTAATAACGCGTTTAATGTTTTTTTTTTTTTTTTTACGGAACACCCGCCAGCCTCTCGTCCCTTCTCACGTATGATTTAAAACATAAACAACGTCGGGCTGACGACTGAGTTAAAAATAAAGTTTTTTTTAAAAAGTAAGTTTTTTCATGCTATAACTTAATTTTAAAATACTCCCATGGGTTAAGCGGTTAAGGTTTCACCTTAACCGCTATATTATGAACCCATAAACACAATGTTTTGCGTGTGTTACGTTGCGCACTACCGTACACAGCGATTTTTCACACCAAAAATAAAAGTCGTTTCCCAGCCATTATTTTTGTGCAATGTTACTTAATTTTATGTACAGAATGCGTAGTTGACGGCTATGTAATGGGTCTTTTTACACCCTGTATTTTTGTTGTCAGCCTGACTGACCCTACTGGTGAGTGGCAATCTTAAGCAAGTAATCTCACGTAGGTGCAGGTCTTTGTAAGCAAACTACGTGGAAATCGAGCGTAGTCCAAAAAAACAAACTCAGGAGTTAACAACGTACACCGAACCTATCACAGTTTACAGGGGGCCTAAAACGGCCACATTAAGCAATTTCTCTAAAAGCAATTTATTATTCATTTTGTGAATTCCCGGCAGATTATTAGCAATTTCTCTAATTTTCGTGGTGAGACATTAGCTGAATATTGCTGCATGAAAATGACATAGTTAATAAAATGACCATAATTTAAATCAATTAATTTTAATTTAACATTATACTTCAATTTATAGCAATTCATAATTTGTGGACCATTTTACGAATCTCCATACAAAACTGTCAAACAGATGAATTGCGTATTAAGAATTGCATTTTAGATAATATTATGAATTGTCAGTTTGTGACATTTTACGATTTTTAATAAATAAGATTCATTATTATTATCCTATTATGATTCTGCCAAAGTGGCCGTTTTAGGCCCCCAGTTGTTCAGGGATAATTCTACACTCCCAAAGGTCAGGTAACCCCTGACGGAGCCTCACTAAACAGAAGGCTATATGGTGTCATTACACGGGGTGATATGTGTGTGTGAGAGAATAATAGAGGGTGTGAAATGCGCCACACGGCTAACAACCGAACCTAACTTGTAATTACGGAGTGAAGACTGAAAACACTGTGTTCTTGACAAACTGTTTACTGAAAGCCTGATCAATACTTTGGTTGGTAAACTATAGGTACCTTTTTTCAGGGTAACTTTGATAGATTGTAAATAACAATAAATTTTTTGTTTCTGGTCTTGAGTATGGTCATGCATAGTAAAATGTTTTATACTCATGGATACATTAGCATAATAGGTTCTTTAAAATACTCGAGTTTTGCATAAAATGACAACCGTATAGATTGACCGTTTGCCTCTGAAGGCTCCCTACGCGAGCCACGTTTTTCTGAAAAGGGTATCACGGAATAAATCTAGTCTATCTTATTTTGTTTTATTTTATTAACCGACTTCTTCAAAAAGGAGGAGGTTTTCAATTCGTCTGTATTTTTTTTTTTTTGGATGTTTGTTACCCGATTACTCCGCCAATTATGAATCGATTTTGATGATTCTTTTTTTGTTTGGTAGGTCATGCTTCCGAGGTGGTCCCATATAAATTTTATTAACTTGGCTTGCGTAATTTTTGAGTTAGCTTCAATATTACGTATTTTTCCCGCTTAGTTTATCTAGACGATATCCTGTTTGACTCCTTCACTGTTATTTACATAGCAGGTAGTGGTATTCGAATTTGTGTGGGGTAGGTACCACAACAAAAAAGTGAAAAATAAAAAGTCGGTGTCTTTGCTTTTCAATTTCCGTTTTTTGCCACCGACTTCCGAAATTAAAGTTATTTTTCACTTTTTTAGTGTTTTTTTTGGAAGTCGGTGGTTTTTTTTTTTTGTAAAAAGTTTTTTTTAAGTAGGTATGCATACACACATCACAATATAAAACTGATTTGCATCCGCCATTTTCACACTTTCGGGTCCGGTTGAAAACCGTCAGGCGTCAGGCACTAGTTGTCTGGCATTTTTGCTGAACTGGGCCTTTTTGGCGCAGCCGTGAGGCACTCTCCCCTGATTATGTCCTACTTTACCTTCTTATTTGTTTCTTTATTTTTATTTTGTTATCTGCTGTATAATATGTATATTGTGTGTAGTCTGTGCTGTATAAATGTATTTTCTTTCTTTCTTTCTTAGTAGGTACCTATTCCTTTAATAGATAAATTACGTGAAACCACTGAACCGATAAACAGACTGGTTTTTGGAAATATAAAAACTATGTTGCATCATTCAACACAACACAAAAAGATGAGCTGACTGCCTCGCTGGTGTCGTGGCCGCAAGAGCTACAGCTGAGCATGAGGGTTTGATTCCCAGGTCGGGCAAAGTGTCATTGGGTTTTTCTATCAGGCTACGTAATAACAGTCGCACGGGCACTGGTACGCTTGCTGGGGTTGGTCCGTGGATGGGTGACCATCTTTAAATACCGAGGCTCCTCCGTGACTCGGAAAGTACGATAAGCCGTTGGTCCCGGCTGTCATTCGTAGATCTTTGACAGTCGTTACGGGTCGTCAGAAGCCCGAAAGTTTGACAACCAGTCTTACCAAGGGTATCGTATTACCCAGTTACTGGTTTATTTATTTTATTTATTTATTAAAGAACATCAACTGCATTATACATTCAACATTGCTTAAAAAAAAAAACTAATAATTAGGATAGGTAGGCTAATGTACATAACATTAAAACTGGTTTGTGGAGGTCAGATAGGCAGTCGCTCCATGTAAAGTACTGGTATTCAGTTGCATCCGGTTAGACTGGAAACTGACCCCAACATAGTTGGGAATAGGCTAGGCAGATTGATTGGGTTTTTCCATCAGGACTATCTCAGTAGCAGCCCGGAGTCTGGATTATTACATGGGACCTAAACATAACTGGCAAAATATGGGTGTACTACAGGCATACCTCTGCTAAACCCTTCTGGGATTTCAGGCGTGATTTTATGTATGTATGTAGAAAGCAGCCACAGTGTCACATCTTCTCGTCTCAAATCGGATATTCGGATAGATCATGGGTTCTTGAACTATGTGCAGTCACGGACCACTATCAGAATTTTTTTAATGCCACGGACCGCCCCTGGGCAAAATAAAATTTCGGAAGTCGGTGTCTTTGCTTTTCAATTTACGTTTTTTGCCACCGACTTCCGAAATTAAAGTAATTTTTCACTTTTTTAGTGTTTTTTTTGGAAGTCGGTTGGTTTCTTTTTTTTAAAACAGTTTTTATTTTTCACTTTTTAGTTGTGATACCTACCCCACACAAATCCGAATACCACTACCTGCTATGTAAATAACAGTGAAGGAGTCAAACAGGATATCGTCTAGATAAACTAAGTGGGAAAAATACGTAATATTGAAGCTAACTCAAAAATTACGCAAGCAAAGTTACTAAAATTTATATGGGACCACCTCGGAAGCATGACCTACCAAACAAAAAAAAATCATCAAAATCGATTCATAATAGGCGGAGTAATCGCGTAACAAACATACAAAAAAAAAAAAAAAAATCTTCTTTTTGAAGAAGTCGGTTAAAAACTAATTTAAAAAATCACTTTTATTGGTAATTTACTCACACCTATACCCCATTTGAAATAAGATTAGACATTAAAACAAACCCTTTTACAGTCCGTTCTACTGATTTTGACTTCTATACCATAGGCATGGATAGCATTCAAAGCAAAAAAGTTACACAATACCAACTATCCACTGCGGCTGCCATTTGTCATGCCACCAACGCAATAGAATTCAAAATCGGTTGAACGGAATGTAAAAAAGGCTTATCTATACGTCTAATCTTATTTCAAATGGAGTATAGGTACTAATGCTTAATTAAATTTAAATTAAAGTTGCTAAATATAAATAGAAATAGCTAATGATATTTTTAAGAAGAGATAAATTTTTAAGAATTATTAGTGCTACTGCGGACCCCGGCCACACTTCGGACCTCTTGGGGGTCCATGGACCCCACTTTAAGAAACCCTGGGATAGATTATTCATCCCTTTTTACAAGTTCGATATCCAATACCAATGAAATCCCTTCAGTATCGAATCCTGTAATATCATTTCTTAGATACGACTGCTCTGTAATTTCCCGTAAAGAAACCTTTACGAGTGAATGCGTTTTATTGACTTTTAAACCGTTTCAATTTATTTTCAGGATCGCTTGCAATGTGAAATTTTGGCGCACCTAAACGTTAATTTATTGGGCATTAGTGTTCCGTTTTCACTTAATTAACAAAGTGGTTGAATGCATGTTGCTGTTCCAGTCGATAGAAAACGGTGGGATCATCTTCAAAAAAGTTACTTTTTAGGTACCTATTTGTGAGGAATTAATAAAGTCTTTGGCAGTTATTACCTAGAAGTTTTTCAGGGCGATTTCACAACAGCTTATGAAATAATAGTGCAATACAAACGTGAACCATCGTTCACCATAATATCTTCATTCGAAATCTGATTGGATAGAAGTCAAAAGCGAGTCTAGCTAAAATTATTTATTTTTGAAGTAAAACTTCTTTAGGCACGTTGAGCAATTTTGGTAGGGGGTAAACTTCGTAGTGCTAGGTTATAGAATATAGATGGCGCTAATATCAGTTTTAAGTTTTCTCTTCATTCCCCATGACTGCCTATTATTTTTAACCGACTTCTTCAAAAGGAGGAGGTTCTAAAATTATTCCTGTATGTTTTACGCGATTACTCCGCCTATTATGAATCGACTTTGATGATATTTTTTGTTTGGTAGGTCATGATACTTCAGAGGTGGGGGGTATAAGATGCTTCAGAGGTGGTCCATATAAATTTTATTAACTTTGATTGCGTAGTTTTTGAGATAGCTTCAATAATACGTATTTTTCCCACTTAGTATAAGTAGATGTTTTAACTTACTCCGTCACTGTTATTTACATAGCAGCAAAAATAACAACCGACATCAAAATAAAGACTAAAAAGTGAAAAAGTTTGGAAGTTGATTGTTTTTTTTTTGTGAAATGTTTTTTTTTTATTACGCAGAGACCTCTCAAAACCAAAATGTTTTGTTAAGATCATTATTTCATTCATGATTCAACCCTTAAAGTTTCTTGACCTTAACCCTATTTTACCCGCACCCTATAATTGACGATCAATCATAATTGGAATCGGTTTGAAATAAAGGCCTAATCCATTGCTTCATAAAAAAAATATGCTCAAAAACGCAAGCAATGAATGTTGTTGAACTGTCAAAATGAAACAAATTAGTCTTAATCGGTTACGAAAATAAGTTACGCAATTAGATAGCTGACCTGAAGGGCGGTTTAAAATGAATTCTTTGAACCTTTTGCAATGTGATTCCCAGCTATTTCCAAAGATTGAAAAACAGAAGTATTCCAATAAATGTCTGTTCAAACTATCAGAAGTGCCAACACTGTTCAGATATCGATATGAACTTGCTCCGAACTATTTCATGAACCTATCACGTTATGTCGGATTGAATTTGATTTGATTTGATAGTGTGAATGCTCTCTTTGAATCTTTTAAAGGAATGTTTCACTGGAGTTTGGATATTACAGACGAATAGAATGGCGTATCTGAGAATATGTATGCGAATAAAGCTGTGTTGAGAAAAGAAAACTGCAAATATAAATTGAAGAAGGTTCATCCATGCTCATACAATTTTACATGGCCACTGAACTCGCGAGAGAAGCTAGTAGGAGACTTCTCTTGTGAAATACATGTAGAAAAATGAAATTTTCTTTTGATAACCTGCAACATTTCATGTATCTAGTAGTTATTATTCTTATTGGTTTCTCTATAATAACTTTTATCGAGACTGTCCAAATTGAGACGTTACAAATTCGGAAAAATATCTATATGCGACTATCGTACATCTTCTTCAATTATCTTTTATACTTTTTATTCATTAAATTTTATTCACTTATATGTACCGTGGTGATTGGTTTTTTTAATTAAGAAGTACCTATCATGTGTCAACAAGATAACTTGAAGAGCCTCACAATATTCTAAGCTCATAAAAAAGTACCAGGACAACATACCAACGCAGAAGTCACCACAGTACGTATAAAGCGCTACTGCCCTACTCGTTCCAATAGCTATAACTACAAAGTCAAAAGTCAAATCATTTATTTCAAATAGGCACATTAAAGTCACTTTTGAACGTCGAAAAAACTAAGAAATAGAACTGATTCTAGTTGCCCCTTCCAAAAGGTAGTTTTCGAATGGGAAAGAAACTCCACCGTTACTCTTTAAAAAAAAATGGTTTACAATATTTTGTATACATCAATTATAATTACATATGAATACGATGCACCTAGAATACGATTACTGTACCACAATTTGTAAAAAGAATTAAAAATGGAGCAATGACAAATACACAGTAGCAGAGGCATCCCTCGTTTATTTAATTACTGATGCATTTTTTAACCACCAGTTATTACTAACGACATAGCTGAGCCCCGCGGTTTCACCCGCGTAAGTCTCGATCCCCTGGAAATATCGGGATAAAAAGTATTCTATGTCCTATTCCAGGTCAAGGTCTGTGCCAAACTTCATCCAAACCCGTTCAGCCGTTTTAGCGTGAAAGCGTAACAAACAAAACTCATTTTCGAATTTATAATATTAGTTAGGATTAGGATTAGGATTTCGTAATAAGGTGCTCCTAAACAAGAACATACTATGTAGTGAGAAATGCATAAAACCATTTGAGGCGTGGAATTTACAAATGGACTAAGTGCCACAAAAAACCTAGGTCAAAATCATTCAAAAGTGCTATGTTGGGCAGTCATTTCAATTTTTTTTTGGCACTTAGCCTATTTGTAAATTCCACGCCTCATATATCTATGAAAGAACCTAACAATATTCCAAGCTCATAAAAAAGTACCAGGACCACAGACCACCACAGTACGTAGGTATAAAGTTCTACTGCCCTACGTTCTCTACGTTCCACAAGCTAGTTAACAACACAATGGCAGAGCGAGGCATCGTTTATGTGACGAGCTCTTTCACGTTGGCTCAATGCGGCGAACAACGGAACTCTGATCAACTCGCTCGGGCCGAGAATAATAGCTGTGTTGTAGGTTGTTTGTTAGTAGTTACTTTGTGAAATTGTGATGTGTTTTCAAGATGAGAGCAAGGTAAATTAACATACGTAAAGTATAAGAACATCACGCCTGTATTCCCTGAAGGATTGGGTAGTGGTGTACCTACAGTAACCAAGTACCTAATAGGCAACGAGGCTATTGCCATCGACCGGGCACAAATCTCCCGGTACAATCCAGACTCCAAGGTACTACTTTTTGCTACAGCTCAATCAATCTGCCTAGCCTTTTCTAGGGTCGGCTTCTAGTCTAACTGGATGCAGCTGAATACCAGTATTTTACATGTAGCGACTACCTATCTGACCTACACAACCGAGTTCGGGGTTACACGATACCCCTTGGTAAGACTGGTTGTCAGACTTTCAGGCTTCTGACGATCCGTAACGACTGTCAAAGATCCACAAATGACAGCCGGGACCAACGGCTTAACGAGTTTTCAGAGGCACGGAGGACTCTCGATAATGTAAAGATGGTCACCCATCCACGGACCAACCCCGGCAAGCGTAGCTTAACGTGATGGATTGACCCGTGCGGCTGTTATTACTTAGCCACGAGCTCGAGCCCGAGAACGGAGATGTAGGATTTTGTATGACGTCATGATTTTTGTGTGACGTCAGGTCTTTGATGCGTAGTGCGTATGTGGCGATGTAGAAGCCGCCACATGCGTAATTGAGCAGCAAATAATTTCACAAACTTTCACATTTGTAGTGGCCATGCTGTAGCCCTTTCTTATGTTAATATGCATTGTTGTTAAACATCATGTCTTACTAACTTTGTTTATTTAAGCAAAAACATTTGCAAAGCCTTTACAGTAAGTGCATTTCAAGCGGCTCTTCATTTTCTGTAAGTTGTTGTGCAATTGGTATAATCCAAACATTTCTTCTCTCCCATTTTGCTGTAGAATTATGGTAGGTATTTTAATAATATTCTCTTTATTTTATTACGTTTTCGAAGTCCCGTTGTCCAAAATATATACATATAAGCAGTGTAGGTGTCGAGTTCGAACCCAAGGCAAGCACCTCTGAGTTTCCGAATTCTTGTGCGTATTGTATAATTATCACTTGCTTCAAAAACGGCCAAGGAAAACATCCTGAGGAAACCGGCATGCCTAAGAAATATTTCTCGACAGCATGACAAATGTGAAGTCAATTCAAATGTGCAGTCAACCACACGAATATGAAAAAAGATTATTAAGAATATTTTTTACTTTACAAGGGATATATTAAAAGGAGAAGTTTTCATATTAGTTCGTCAACTTAAAAGACGAAAGTAATCAAAGTTACATAGAAATTGAGAAGAAACTGTTTAATATCTTTTTCGGAATAAAATAAAACTTGTAGGAGTAAACACGACGATGTATTCAAACAAGTTTCCGAAACGAACTTTTTGATCCTTTTCTATGTAACTCCCTACATTATATTACTAGTTTTTGAAATACCCTTCAGACGAAAAACGTACAGATTAGTTTGGCAAAGTATTATTTAGTGTGATATTATTTTAAAGCCATTTGTATTCTGGGTACAGAACATAAATATGAAACTAAAATATAAATATACTGGATATTCCGAAGGACTTTTAAAGGTTGGGCAGACGGCTTCGATATAAAACAATCGTCAAGGGAGAAATTATATAGGTAATTAAGTAAGAAATGCAATTGAGAATTGCGTGTGTCTATTTCGGTATATCCTGACAGTCCGGACCCGTCTGGACCCTTCTGTCCAGACGGGTCCGGACTTGATTTCTCACACAATCGTGCAAGATTGCCATCCCATCGGACTACGAGTGTGGGGGAAGAGAGAGTTGCGTTTTTTACTAACCATTATTTTCCCACTGCTGGGCAAAGACCTCCCTACTCTCTTTTAACCTCTCTCTGTCCAGAACTGTGCAATATAATATCTCCCGCGCCCATGGCTAGTCTCCGCTGTGATTGGCCGCCATGGCCGAGATTCGGTCTGGAGGACTATAAGAACACGTCATAACCTCAGGCCTGTTCTTTCTGAAGGGTAAGGCAGTTCTCTGCCTAACCCTTCAGAAAAAACAGGCCTGAGGTTAAACCACATTTCGCCAGTTATGTTTTAGGAATATCGATTACAATAATAATTGAAATCTGTCCACGCAGGAGCACTGTTATAGCGATATCATACAGATAGATTTTAGATAGAATTTGTATGCAGTTTCGACCACAAACACATATTATAGAGATGAGTTGTAACAGGTTAAACACGATATCTGTTATCATTGTTACTGTTACAAAAAAAATACAGATCCAAATATACATATGTTATTAAATAACAGCCTGTTATTTTTGTACGGACGATGAATACGTATTTCAATCTCAATTGATTAGCTTCTTTATTTATTTAAAGTCGAAAATCGTATCCGAAGTTTTACCAGAAACAGCTGGGGTAACAGTCTTGAGGATCTGTTATTTTAAGTAACAGGTATATTTTTTTGTTAGGAACAATTGATATTTGTTATTTTTTAATATATATTATGTCTATCTTTTACGATAAATACGCCTCACCCCTACACATATATACATGTTTGTTTCGTGAATCAAACCCTTACCGCAACCGATCGAGCCTTCAATCACCCGCAGTTCGGACAGTGTGCAGGTGACGCTGACGTCTCCCCAAATTGGATACTGTACCCCCATTGCCCCCAAAGTTTCCCCCTACGTTCCCCCTAACACCTCTATTTTAGCTTTAGTTTTTCGGTTAGACAACGAACAATACGCGATCGTAAATATGTCACACCGGATTTAGAAAGATACTGTTATCTGTTAGTTATGAGTGACACAGACGATGATATACGAAGTCGTTTTAAAAAATATATTAATCCGTTTTTTACAGACTTCGTATAGTACAGTCACGAGCCGAGATATATTATCATGGACGGCTCTACAATAATATCTGATTTCATGATTCAAAAGTTGGTCACAATATGAATTCAATTTCACCCTGTATAAGGTTTTTATGCTAGCAAAGTGCTGTCAGATATTTTAGATCACAACGAAGTATCACATTCTTCTGAATATAACTGAGTAGGCAGATATTTATGATGCAAGGCATGTCCGTTAATATTGCATATTGCATTGACACATATTTTTGAAGCCCATTAAACATCCTATATTTTGGCATCGCCAAATAGTTGTTGTTCCTTCGATGTCACATATTTCACATATTTGTGCTGCTACTTGTTTACGACTCCCACAAAATGATTACATAATATATATATTAATGGATGAAATCAGATATCATTGTCAAGCAGTCCATTGTAATATATTTATGCTCGTGATTGTACAAATTAACGTGCTTTCCGAGCTACTGAGGAGTAGGAGTAGGAGGAATATGTAAAGATGATCAACCATCCATGGACCAACCCCGGCAAGTGTAGCTTAACCTTATGGATCGACCCGTGCGGCTGTTGTACATTACCCACGAGCTCCTCTTAGATACCACTATAATGTAATTAATTAACAATATAAGCTTAGAAATGACGTTAAGCTTATTAATTAAGAATCTAAGTTATACAAAGTTAGTATAATAGCTAGGACTAAGTTCATTATAAAGTTAATAATTCTGAAGTTGTTGGAAGTCCCGTACTTTTAGCGTTAATAGTTCTTGGAAGAGAAACCGGGTTTACGTGCGGATAATGTATACACCAAGGTAACCGACATAGCTCGAAGAATCTTCAAACTTAAGTGGCATATGCAGGGTACATTGCTCGCAGAACAGATGGCCGATGGGGCCGAAAGGTTCTGAGCGACGACCTCGTAATGCGGGAAGCACAGAACAGATCGAAGTGGCGGTGCTTGGGGGAGGCCTATGTCCAGCGACTGAAATATTGATGATGAGTTTAACATTACTCTTTCAATTTTGTTACCCCTATGTGCCATGTAGGTTTTAGGGGTATGAGGAACAGGGTGTAAAGTTCACTCATTCACCAAAGGAAGGATCCGCCGACCAGACGGGTGTTGTGTCTGGCGAGCAACTGCCCAACGATTGATGTTGGATTCTTGTATATGTCCTTTGCACGGTAAACTTTCATTGCGCGATGCAGGATTTATGTGACGTCAGGATTTTTGTGTGACGTCAAGTCTTTGATGCGTAGTTCCCATGTGGCGATGTAGATACCGCCACAAGATAATTCGTTGTATGTTTTAAATATCACACAATCAATTACAACATATCATCACGCCTGTAATCCCCGAAAGGTTAGGCAGAGGTGTACCTAATAGTACACCCATATTTCGCCAGTTATGTTAAGTCCCATGTAATAGGGGGCGAGCCTACAGTTAATTACAAAAGTTTTACTAATTTTAAACCTAGGCTAGTTTTGAGTACTATCGTAGTAAATGAGTTAACCATCTGTAGCCGAAATAGGCAAAACCTGTAACTAATGAAATGTAATTATTTTGAAAATATATTTTTTAATTATCACATAACTATGGTCTTTTTCGTGAGTGACTGAAACCTATAATGATAATGATGAACCCATTTTCAATAACATCCACCAAAGCTTAGCCTTATCTCTGTCCCACAATAACCAAATACCTACCTACTTATTCAGAGAGAAAGCAATAATAAAAAGCCTCAACAATAAATAATTATTACGGACGTAAAATAAGAAAATTGGGTCACCAGCTTCCGTCTGAGAAAGACTAATAAGAAGTCTAAGCTTCGCCCTTGTGACGTCATCAAAAGAAATAGCCACCAAAGAGAAATGTGCCAACGAATCATAATTGAGGTTTTAATGATAGCGCCATTGAGGAGGATTTTGTATTTTCTCCCTTTTGGTCTGGGATTTTTCTGCTCTTTTATTTGTTTTTTTTTTTTTGTTAAGGTTACGATTCGAAGTCTCTATAAAACATAATGTAACAAAACCCGAAAGGGACACTGCAATAAAATTACCAGAAAAACATAAGAAATGTTTTTTTTTTTTTAAACAAAAAAGTTATTGCAATTTGATATTCACATTTTTTGTAGGTACCAAAATTACCCCAATTTCATTATAAATTAGCAAATTTTCTGCAGAGGTCATATGTTATGACTTGTAGACACCAGGTAAAATTCCCGATTGAAAAAAAATGCGGCAGTTTTTTTTTGTTTTTTCCAAATAGCGTCTCGGTTATGATTCTTAACAACACCCTCACGGATCGGACAGGGTGATCGATAAGAAGTTAAACACGTGACTTTACTCAACAACCATTACTTTGGGACCAAACCTGAAAACACAAAAAATGGGACAGCTGATTCTTTTTTTCGATTTATATGATCACAAAAATGTCCTGAACAGCTGATTTAATTTACGCGTTTTTCGGCAATAAAAAACACGTTTGATTTTGTCCACACACTGCCGTCGCACCGGCGCCGTTCGCCCATATAACATATTAAACCGCTGAATTCGGTCGCGGTGGACAAACTATCGCCGTCAACGGGACGTTCTCTTTTAGTTCGAATAATCTCGTTTCTCATTGACGTCTCGTTGACGTGGCAGTGGACAAACGGTGCAAGATTCTTGAAAATTTCACCCCAAAAACTAAAAAGAAACTAAAGTAGCACATCAACAAACTCTTGGGCAAGCTAGTTAAACATAAGTATCAAGAAACTACCAGCTGTTATTTTCCCTATAAGTAGTGATTAATTAGTTGTAACGGCTGTATCGAATAGAGCTGCCAATTCGTGAGTTATTGCGATGTTCGACTCCCAATAGTAAGGTGCCGATATTAAGTGCTGTCTCGAATAAATCGTAGTGTGATTTATGATTGTAAACGAGATGGTTTATATCGTTTCGTGTAGTTTTGGGATTTATATGTTACTTTTGAGCTATGTAAATAATATTTTATTACTGCCACCGCTTATATTCGGGTGCATCCGCACCCGCCAGCCCCGTTATCCCCTCACAGTCTGGGGGTAATATTTTAAATTCCCATAAGGCTGATTTTTCAATAGTCAGACGTTTATATCTATATATATATTTGCTGCGCCCCGCGGTTTCACCAGCGTAATTCTCGATCCCGTATTGGGATAAAAAGTATTCTTTTTCCTATTCCAGGTCATGGTCTACCCATATGCCAAATTTCATCCAAATGCGTTCAGCCGTTTTAGTGTGAAAGCGTTATAAACAAACAAACTCACTTTCGTGTTTATAATATTAATTAAGATAATATACATCAAGTGCCGTTGGTATCGCAAAAACTCGAAAATGGCTCGACCGATTGTGATGAAACTTTGGTAAATTGGTGTGGGAACGCCGGAAAAGTCCCTAACAAAAAAAAGGCAATGCAACGCATGCGGCATTAGCTAGTGTAGAAATAAATATGATAGTTTAACATATTTTCAGTACAGAAGCTGACAAACTGGAATGTACTTAGATAAAAGTTATGACTATTTAAAGGCATTTTTTTTACTTAATAAAAGGAGATCTATATTTCTGACCGGCTTTATACTCTGACACTAGGTTAGTCACTAACCACAGTCTCTTCTTCTTCCTTCTTTGTCGGTGCACTCTTGACAGAGCGGTCGTGGTCATCAAGTTGCAGTGAGATTTCGGACAGCCGCGATTTGCCTGACGATGCGACGCCATCTTTCTCTGTCGGCTGTTTTATGTGTGCATTCGTGTAGTGGGCCGCCCACTGCGGATTTAATCCGGTCGGTCCATCGCATGGGCGACCTACCGCGTGCTCTTGTTTCTTCGACCTTTCCCTGCACTACAAGACGTTCAATGGAATCGTTTCCCCGTCGTGATACCTACGTGTCCAAAGAATTGGAGTATTCGAGCCTGTACTGTAGCTGATAGACGCTGCTTGATGTCGAGTTCTTGGAGTATAGATGTGTTTTGCGAAAATCTAACCATAGTAACCACGCGAAAATAAGAGAAGAAGATTTATAAGACGAGGTAAAAAGGAAAACATAAGAAAACTTCAAGTGTCATTCCATAATTCTGTTCTTACGACCGCATTTTAAGACTACGTCTACACATTTTACCTACATGAAAACAAAAACATTAAAAACAGTAATTCCATTTGATACAATACAATACACGATAAAATCAAAGTTGTTTCAATTATTAGCTACACACATTTATGTCGTTAATGACATAATTGCCGAATATAGCACTGTTTGTCCACCGCAACAGATCTGCGCGACAATTCCCTTATTTTTAAGAACGTTCACGTTCACATTCGCATCTCAATCGCAATCTGTCAAAAAAACATCAATTTATCAACATTTTTGACAAGTTTGACAGATTGCGCCTTGAATGTGAACGTTTTTTTAACTTTTAAGAGAATTGGCCCTCTGATGACGACGCCGAAGTAGTGACAGAACATTTACTATGGCGTTTTCATCTGTTTCTCGTTGACGTTCCCGTTACCGGCGTGCGCGCGTTGTACAAATGGCCTAAGGGCTTGCGCCCATTGACGACACGGCATGGCAAGGGATTTTAATGCGACCTATAATTAATTTATTTATTTGTCATTGCTCCATTTTTAATTCTTTTTACCTACCTATTGTGGTACAGTAATCTTATTCTAGGTGCATTGTCTTCACATCTAACTAATATTATAAACGCGAAAGTTTGTAAGTATGGATAGATGTTTGTTACTCTTTCTCGCTAAAACGGCTGAATGGATTTAGATGAAATTTGGCAAACAGATAGTTTATAACCTGGATTACCACATAGGATACTTTTTATCCCGATATTCCCACGGGATCGAGACTTACGCGGGTGAAACCGCGGGGCGCAGCTAGTACAATTATATAATTGATGTATACAAAATATTGTAAAACATTTTTAAAAGAGTAACAGTGGAGTTTCTTGCACATTCTTTTCCTTAAACTACCTTTTGGAAGGGGCAGCTAGAATCTGTTCTATTTCTTTGTTTTTGACGTTCAAAAGTGCCTTTTATGTGCCTAATTGAAATAAATTATTTGACTTTGACTTTGAATAGAAATACTACTTAATCGTATGACAATACAATTGAAATATCAATAAGTATACCACAGCATAGTTGCCGACAGTATGCGCTTGCATGTTTATAGTGATGCTGAAAGATGCCTTTTTTATTTTATTTTTTTGGGTGGGAAATCATCAAATGCTTTCTCCCGCTCTGGGCGGAGCGGAAGGGCGTGTCAGACTCTTACTGACTAAAACCGACCCGTGTTCCTTCAGTTGCCTGTTGCCAGGTTCCTGGTATCCCTTTCGGACTATTCCGCAACCCTGGCAGGCATCGGTCCTAACGGAGCCCGTCAGGTGTGCTGACATCTCTTTGAGGCGCGCGTGGAACACGACGCGCCATCGACCCGGGCCAGGTCCTTATCGGACGGCGAGCTACCCATTGCTCGCCGTCCGCAAGCCCGCGCCTATGGTGGCCGAGAATCCGCGACGCCCAGGGTGTCTCCAGCGGCGGCGGTTAGGGGCGTGAGGGCGCAAGCTTTGCCTCTCCCTCACGCGCTCCGCCTCCTCCTTCGCGAGCGTCACTGCTTCGCAGAAGGAGGTGACCGCCTCCCATGCCCTCTCGCTCCGTACCATGGCCTGGACCAGGGCCGGACGCGAGAGGTCAGTGCCGCCAATCGCCTCCACGAGGGCACGGCGGTGCTTCGCCCAAGCAGGGCACACCTCCACCGTATGCTCCACCGTGTCCTCCGGACGATCCGCACAGTGGTGACACCCGGGCGTTTCCTCCCGCCTAATCCTACACAGGTACCTCCCGAAGCTGCCATGTCCGGTGAGGACCTGCGTCAGGCGGAAGGTGAGGACGCCGTGGCGCCTCTCCAGCCACTCCTCAAAGAGGGGACTTATCGCCGCGATTGTGGCGTGCCCAGCTGAAGGATGCCTGCCGTGCCGTGCCTTCAATGGGCGCAAAAATCCTTTTTAGACTGGGATACGGCCATGTTTGGCAGCATACCTAGGTACTTTTCCAGACTCTTTTACAAGGAATTTTACTACCACAAGTCTACGTTTTATTATTTTTGAGTGGACCTTCTTTGTCTTTTATTGGCTGGTGTAAAAGCTTGTAAAAGTGGATGTCTCAAGTTGTCTTCCCACGCTGTTGTGATAATAGGGCGGACTTAAAAGGATTATGTTATGTAACAAGACAATTTTGGGGGAAATTTTCCGTACAGGTGAAGTAAATAGCAGTGTACCATCTAAAAGGCTTGTAACTTGTAATTGGTATGAAGGAAAGTTCAAGGAGCCGTTTTCATGTCACAAATTCCATACTTACATAATTAATATTATAAATATGTAAGTACTTTGTCTAGGTTTGTCTGTTTCTTACCATTCCATGGCAATTGCCATGCCAATTGGCACATAGGTAGACCACGACCTGGTTTAGGACTTGGAATACTTTTTATTCCTTGTGCCTTGACTTCACACGCATAGAGGTCGAAAATTATCCATTTTATTAATTTATTGCCCGTGGCTTTGCGGACAATAAAAAACCCGATGCACATTATTAAGATGTTTTATTATAAACTTTTTTAAATAAAATTATCCCTCAGAGAGAGCCGCTGTATGTAGCCAAGTGCGAGTCGGACTCGCGCACGAAGGGTTCCGTACCATTATCTATAAAAACATTAAAAAAAACACGTTTGTTGTATGGGAGCCCCCTTAAATATTTATTTTATTCTGTTTTTTTGTATTTGTTGTTATAGCGGCAACAGAAATATATTATCAGTGAAAATTTCAACTGTGTAACTATCACGGTTCACGAGATACAGCCTGGTGACAGACGGACAGACAGACAGCGGAGCCTTAGTAATAGGGTCCCATATTACCCTTTGGGTACGGACCCTAAAAACTATGAATAAGACGTTGTTTTGGGTTTCGGGTCAGTTCGTGACTTCTATAAGTAGTTCGAATGTTCCGACTGTTTTTTTTAAATGTGTATTTATTCATTTACTTCCTCGTAATATATACCAACCAGAAGTTAATGAAAAGAACACACGTTAGATGGGTATCTTGCAAATTGTTAGAGTCAACCGTGCGATGTAGGTCAGCGCTCGACCTGACGAGTTTTTACCCGACTACGGCGAAGCAAAAAGGAGGGTTATATATGTATAATGTTTCTATGTAGGTTCCTTTGTTGGTAGTGTTACTTTTGTAGGAAAAATGGTTGCAGTAAAAAATATTATACTAATAAAATATTATACTTTTCTACGGACGAAGTTTAAAATAATATTATCGTTGAAAAATTTAAGTATTTTTAAAAGCTTTACTAGCAGCAAAAACGGACTAAAAAAATTATGTTAGGAAACCGAATTACAGATTGTGTTTCGCACTGATCAACAATCTTGTAACGTTTAAACCCAGAGGATAGAATTGTTTAAGAATAGTTTAGAGAACTTTCATAAAAACAAATTATTGACAAAACCATGTTGCTAGATTGCGTTGGTCCAGTGGTCGCAAGCGTTACTGCTGAGCATGAGGTCCGGTTCGATTCCCAAGTCGGTCGAAGTGGTATTGACTTGTTCCATTAAGAATTTCTCAGTTAGGATTAAAAATAACTGGTGAAATGTGGGTGTACTGCAGGTACACCTCTGCCTAATCTTTCGGGAAATACAGGCGTGATGTTAAGTAAAATGTTGCTAATAGAAGATTTATTCAACAGCAAATGCCACAAAAATCTTACTAGCTTGGAAAAAATAGCCGAAGGACATAATTAAGAAGTAGATTTTCTGTTTTACTATAAAACATAAAATAATGCTTTAATAACTATTACTATTTTATTTATTACCTAAATGACAAGCACTTTAACTAGCACTGTATATAAATTAAACACTTTTCGCTTGGCCTGCTGGGGCTAATAAAGCGTAATCTGGGCTAAATATCGTCTCTCTTTAAAAAAATCGAAATATAACATTTCGCAGATCAGCAATCCTTTGACTTGATATTATAAAGTTATGATTATGATAAAGTTAGATTTAAATAAATACTTTTTACAAAAAAAATCAACCGACTTCCAAAAAAACTAAAAACGTGAAAAATAACTTTAATTTCGGAAGTCGGTGTCTTTGCTTTTCAATTTTCGTTTTTTGCCACCGACTTCCGAAATTAACGTTATTTTTCACGTTTTTAGTTTTTTTGGAAGTCGGTAGTTTTTTTTTTGTGTAAAAAGTTTTTTATTTTCTCTTTTTAGTTGTGGTACCTACCCCACACAAATTTGAATACCACTACCTGCTATATAAATAACAGTAGCGGAGTCAAACAATATATCGTCTAGATACACTAAGTGGGAAAAATACGTAATTATTGAAGCTAACTCAAAAACTACGCAAGCAAAGTTAATAAAATTTATAAGGGACAACCTCTGAAGCATGACCTACCAAACAAAAAAAGAATCAACAAAATCGATTCATAATTGGCGGAGCAATCGCGTAACATAAAAACAAAAAAAAAAAAAACATTCAGACGAATTGAGAACCTCCTCCTTTTTGAAGAAGTCGGTTAAAAAAGAGTTTAAAATAACCTTCACCAATAAAAATTATTGAAAAAATTGTTGCCAATAGAAGATTTGCCTCAACCAAATGATTTTATTGTCACTTACATAAAACTTCACTAACTAAAAAAAATCGCTTAGGTATTCAGAAAACTTTTCTGCGTTACTAAATCTCACGAAATCAGCAAAAACAACAATTTCATTACATAAATGACAAGCACTTGAGTATAAATTACAGCACGTTTCGGTAGTCCTAATGGGAGCTAAAACCGCCTAATCTGGGCTAAATTTCGTCTCTGGGGCTTTTCTGTGCACTTATTGTGGCCCACACTGTAATTTTATTAGGTTGCGTAGCCTTTACTTGCACGATAATGTAGTGGAAATTGATTAGATATTATATTTGTTAAGATATTAGGTATTTGCGTGTTAGTTATTTAGCTGTATGTTTAAAAACACGGTTACATATAAAATATATCTGTGGCAAAGGACAAGGAAATGTTAATACTACCTGAGGATCCTCCCTTTTTCTATAGAGGATGAGTGAACTCTACGTTCCTCCTACCTCTGTCAGTCAAAATGGGTCACTTTAGCATGCCTGACTTGGCTGGTAGGTTAGTTTCACCATTTTCAAAGAACTATATAAAACGCTTAGTCCAAGCTAGACTCGCGACAATCTAAGAAGTCCGTTTTGACAGCTATCAAAATGCTTTGTGGAGCGATGAAAAAAAAAAATAGTTTCTTAAAAACTGATTCTAGAGACATATCGATTGAACATACTTAGAGAGTTTATAATTTACGACTTATCTACATTGATAAAAAAGTGATTCTCAAGGCTTAACGTTTTATTACATGTACGAGAACGAAACGTCAAAACGGACTTCTTAGATTGTCGCGAGTGTAAATGGATTCTCCTGAGCTTTGGTGTGCACTTTAAATGGAGCGAGCGCAGTGTAATATTATTATTAGTGTGGCTTGGTACTTTAACTTAACATCACGCCTGTATTCCCCGAAAGGTTAGGCAGAGGTGTACCTATAGGACACCCACATTGCGCCAGTACAATGTAATAGAGCCTATTGCCATCAACCGGGCACAAATCCAGACTCCAGGCTGGTAATGAGTTCCCACCCAAAAAAAAAAGAAAGGCTGGTCCTGAGAAATTCCTGATGGAAAACTCAAGGATACTTTTCCCTACTTGGGAGTTGAACCCAGTACCTCATGGTCTCATGAGGTCTCATGAGGTCTCATGGTCTACTCTGGTACTAATCTTTAAACAAAAATCGAATTTCAAATTGAGATGCATGCTTGAGCTTCGTTGTAATATTTTCAAGCCTAGGATTTTCTTGCCCGTTCATCTCCATAGGAAACTACTACGCTTTGGAATGGACAACTAGCTTCATCTTTCCTGACCCCTTGAAAATTCAAAAGCCCCTGTTATTGGTTTAATTCAAATAAATGCTTTGAGTTTTGAGTTCTTGAGCTACTGACACTAGGGTTTTTCAAAATAAAAGAGAAGTCATAAAACGATGGTTATTGGGCCATGGAAACCATAAACGAGAATGTGATGAAGTACCTTCTTAATATTTCAATAAAAAAATATCTTTCCTTCGCACACATTATCGTGGGAATGAAATATTATAAAAAATTATGGTTGCGTGATATCATTTTACTTTCCCCGAATTTATGTTTCTCTAATGTGGAGACGAGATGCAAAAGAGGAGGAGATATGGAAATTAACGTTCATGGAGAGGTGCTTTGTAACTGCTTCCGAGTTTCGTAACGAAACAGATAGACAACACTCAACTTTATAGTAATGATAATTAAACCAAAAGAGATCCTAACTAATATTATAAATGCGAAAGTGAGTTAGTTTGTTTGTTATGTTAAGGCCGCACCTGCGTCTAACGTGACGGAGCACAGTGATACGATACACGCAGATGTGACCAACTATATTCGGCAATCGTCGCGATAGTTCGGGCTGCATAGCACTTATCACCCGGGTGGCGATACATCAAAAGGGTTTTAGCGCGCTAATTAGATCGTGTGATCGTACTAGCGTTGGTCATTTTGACTGTAGTTTCCGGACTGCGTAAACGCCCTGTCGAAATAATGGAGAGCCATCTTGGATTGCACGATAATTAGTATAATGATGAAGCCGCTAATGTGGCCACCGCATTAGCTCTATAACTTTTTAGCGAGCAAAACATACGAAGCTTCGGCACGCATTGCTTTGTCACGATAGACGCAGGTGCGGCCCCAGCATTACGCTTTCACGCTAAAACGGCTGTTTTTACCACTCCAATTAATTAATTATAATCACTGTGTGCCAATTCTGTCGAGCTGACAATGAAATACAACAATAGTAGCAGCGTCAATTAATCTTTTAAGTGACAACATTAACGAATTTCGTTCGAAATTGGAATATTGCAAAAATATTCAAATCTGCCGTCATTCCCGTTGAAGCGAAATAATAAGTTCATTTCGAAATTCAACGTTCCAAATGAATCAGTTATTCGAATTTGGAACGTGAAAACGTCACTACCTTATTGCCAATAGTCGATGGAATATTGGTTTTTTTAATTGCAAACTTCCATAGTCTTTAAAATAAAAAGGAAATTTGTTTTTGGACTATCTTTATTAATTAGTACGGTACAACGTTATTATTTTATCATAATATAATATAAGGGTTAGGCAGAGGTTTACATAAAGTAGGTACACGCACATTTCGCCAGTTATGTTTAATTACCATGTAATAGGCGGCGAGCCTATTGCCATCACCCGGGCAGAAATGCACACTTCAGGCTGCTACTGAGAAATTCCACATCGAAAAACCCAATAAAACATTGCCCGACCCTGGAATCGCACCCAGGACTTCATGCTCAGTAGTAGCGCTTGTGACAACTTGACCAACGAGGCATCAAGTTTTTTTATTATAAGCATGTATTATTCTACCGTCAAGGTATTGCAAGATTCTATCAGTGTACTACTAATATACAACAGTACGCCAATGACCCATCCGGAAAATCCAGCTTGCGTTAGATTTTGTGTCAAAAGATTAATGGACGAAGATCCATTTTCGTCAAACATCCAATCTTAGTTGGTAAACAGTCATGACATGGTCTAGACAAAGCTTTTGTGATTACTTACGTGCTGTTTTCATTCCAATAAACAAGAAAGAAGGATGGGTAGACTATAATTTAAAAGATGAAGTGAGGACATCGTACAAATAGCCGGAAGCTCAGACGGGCAAAGTATAGAGCCCCCTGCACGCGTAGCATGACCAATATAGAAACGGGTTTTATCGACGGATGAATAGACAAAATGATAGATTGACATTTTCGCCAAACATAGGACCTAGCATCAATCCTCAACTTTAACATATATTTATTTCAAAATTAATGCTGCAGTATTTTCGGCATAACGGAGGATCATGCTAAGCAATTTGAGGTAGGGTAGGGCCTTAACTTAGTGACTAGTTGCACTATTGATTAACTTAAAACACATTACATCTAACCACAACTCTCCAAGTTTCAACTACACACACATATACTGAAGCTATTTCCAAGTAAATCTCGCTTCTCGTCTGCATCTGGTGCAGCTCAATAAAATTGCAATTACTAAGAACAATCTCCTGGCAATTTACTCAAATGGAAAAACGAGTCAATGTTTTTTATTCGCTGATTAATTCTGGAAAAAAAAATGAAAGTGTAAATGAGAGGAGAAACCGAATTTAATCTGTGTAATTCAGTATGTCTATGTAAAGTTAGGGCAATTCATTGTTTATCAAATTGACACTAGAGTGCGCAGCAGGTAAATCTGAGCGCGACTGGTGGCGCTGGCGTACTTAGTTATAGAATTAAGTACGCTGTAATATTTAAAATATTAAATCTATATTAATAATTTAATCTTAATATTATTAATCTTATATTAATATTAATTTAAGAAGATGTGTAACTATTAGCCCTTAGGTAGACCTTACATAAATGACAAGTCGCGCGTAGACTTGTTTTGACTTGTTTTATGTAGTGTACGTCAATTTGCTGTGATAAAGCCATTCCATACAACTATCAATGAATGACATTGTGATTTGATTGGATTATGAATTTGGTTCTCAAAAAATTAGTTTCCCCGACGGTACCTACCTGTCTACACTAATAATAAAGCTACAGAGTTTATTTTTAACCGACTTCTTCAAAATGGAGGACGTTCTCAATTCGTCTGTGATTTTTTTGGAATAGATTGTTTTTTTTTTGAAAAAGTTTTCAAAAAAAGTTTTTTTTTTGTTTGTTTGAACGAGCTAATCTCTGAAACTATCAGTTGGATTTGAAAAAATATTTCTGCACTTGATAGGCAAATTCTTGAAAAACGCAATTTATTATCATGCTAACACCCTTAGAAGCCGAGCAAAAAGAAAAAAAGGTAGAAAGAATAATAAGCGAAAACGAAGTTGGTAATATCGCGGGCGGGCGCTGCGATGGGATGGGTCGGGGGACCAAGAAAATTTCACGCGGATGAAGTCGCTGCCTGGCAGAAGCTAGTGTATAATCTGTGATGTGTAGTGTAAAGGGAATATACCCAAGAGTTTCATTAAGTTTATGTTGCGGGTCTTTAGTTTATGTGAACTAGTTTATGATTTATCACTTTACACATAACCTTAAAGTTTAGAGCCTTAGGCGCTCCGCGGACAGAGCAACTTTAGTTGAAGAAACTATCAACTGTTTAAAAGTTTTCGTTACAAGTTGCCAGTTGCAGTAACAAAACTATGGTAAACTTTTCAAATCTATGGTCAACAGTCAGTGTAACTATGGATCTCGAAGAAGCAGAGAGCCTAGACAAGTGACAATCGCTTCGAAAGCGTTTCGTATTTCTACAACGACTTTCAACAGAATTGACATAAGCTTTACGATAGCTTATGTCAGTCGCATAGATTTTTGCCTTTTCCATCATCGTTATCGCTGATAGAATGTCACTTTGTCTAGGGCCTCAGTTCTCTCTCTCGCTCGACGCGTTGCGATTGCCGATTTGGGAAACCCAACTTGACACAACTAGTACAAAGAAAGTTCCTTCATAAAAAAATAAAGTAATAAAAACTAAAACCCAACTACGACTAAAAAGGTATAAACAAGACACCACAGACAGACAAATTAAAAATCCGGTTTCACACGTGTTAGGACATAAATCGAACAGATTACGTGTAACTCCGGATTTTTAATTTGTCTGCCTGTGGTGTTTATACCTATTAGTCGTAGTTGGGTTTTAGTTTTTATTACTTTAATTTTTTATAATATACATGGATTAAATACAGTAAAGGGAACCTAGTTTTTATTCAGTAATGCATTTATGATTAGTCGTTCAAAGTACCTAACTTTAAAGCGAAATTTTCCCAGTATAATCTCAAAAAATATTCTCCGTCTACTTAGCAACCAAGATAATATCGTCAGGAGATGCATGTATCTTGTTTTTAACACAATCATGTATACACGTATACGAGAAGCTTAAAGCTTATGTCAATAGCAGGGCTTAACGTCAGATGGAAGTGTTTACTCCGAGCTGGGTTTTTAAATCTGTTTCATCCTTTAACCGATACCAACAAAAGTTACTGAAAATAAAGCTGAATTTCAGCGGTTTGCGGCCATTGCCTCGTGGTTTGTGAGGTCTTTGGACGGATTTGTCTGCGTTGGGGATTTTTTTAAAGTAGGTATAATACTTATAAATGAATCGATGTATTTCTACTTATGTTTTAAATAACATGCTCTTAGCGCTCATCTTGTTAAAATTTCTATGTATCTCAAAATCTAATATTAAATTAATGTTTCACCCTGTCTGTAAGCTGAGATAGGATGATGATTGGATATTTAATTTGCCCTTTTTTAAATGTTTGTATATCCTGTGCGTGTCCAAAATATATTTTTTTCTTTCTTTCTAATATACTCCATACCTACTTCCATACTAATATTATAAATTCGTCGGTCTGTCTATCTATATGTTACCTTATCACGCCTAAACCACTGAACGGATTTCGATAAAATTTGGCAAGGAGATATATGGCTTCCTGGGGAAGGGCATGGGCTACATTTTGTTTCAAAAATAATCATTTAAGGTGTGATATAGGGGATGAAAGTTTGTATAGGAAACCCAGCATTTCTTAAGTATCCCGTGGTGGGACGATATCCTACAACCAAGCGGGCGAAGCCGCGGGCAAAAGCTATTTATCAATATAGCAAAATAACCCAGCCAACAATATATTTTTTGACCAACTTCTAAAAGGAGGAGGTTATAAAACAGGTTTATTGGTTCCCATCAGTTTCAGTAGCAGATAATATTACGTAGGCTTATAAATCAATATTAGCAATAGTGTTAATAGTCTTATCAGTTGGAAGATAAGTGTAAACACATTGCATGCGTCAGGCAAAAAGACCATAGGTACTGAATTTAGAACAAATAAAGTTCAGACTCTTCGCCAAACATTAAAACAACTATGCTGTCGAAAATTATAATTATGAAAACAAACTACAACAACTAACATTAGAGTATTGGTTCAAGTTCTGATAGCAGGCTGTCAAAATAAAACACTATGTAATAGGTCTTTACCTATGAAATTGCCGTTTTGTATGAAAAAATTTAAACGATTTTTTTTCATGAATTTTTTATTTGTATTAATCGAAGTAATCACCCATGCAATCAATGCATCTTTGCCATCGCAGTGGCAGTTTATTGATGCCCTTCTTAAAGAAATCAGCTGGACGGGAGGCAACAAATTCTTCAAAGGCATTTTGTACTGCCTCTCGGGTATTGAATTTTTTTCCCGCCAAGAAGTTATCCAAATTCTGGAAAAAGTAGTAGTCTGTAGGCGCAAGGTCTGGTGAGTAGGGCGGATGACGGAGAGCTTCCAACCCCAGTTCTTGCAACTTGGAGACCGTCTGCTGTGCAGTATGAGGTCGCGCGTTGTCGTGCAGGAGCAGCGGAGACGAGCGATTGACCAATGCTGGTTGGAGATGCGCCAGCTTCTCCATCATTGTGTTCAGTTCTTCACAGTACACATCTGCAGTAATGCTCACCCCGTTTGGTAAGAAGCTGTGATGAATCACACCGGCGCTAGACCACCAAACAGTGACCATCACTTTTCTAGGGGTAAGTTTTCGTTTAGGGCATTGTTTAGGTGCTGAACCAGGATCCAACCAACTTGCTGAGCGCTTGCTTGTTTCTTATCAAACAGAATCCATTTTTCATCGCAGGTAACAATGCGGTTCAAAATTCCTTCATTTGTGTGTCTGTTGAGCAGTGCAAGGCACGTCTCGACGCGTACTTCGCGCTGGCGATCATTGAGTTCGTGGGGCACCCATTTGTCAAGCTTTTTTACCTTGCCAATTTGACGCAAATGGACCAATATTGTTTTGACGCTAACGTCGAAAGCTGCTGCTAATTCAGCCGTAGATTGTGTATCATCAGCTTCCACAATCGCCTTTAATTCGTCATTGTCGACCAAACTCTTCGGACGACCGCGAGGTTCATTTTTCAGGTCGAAATTTCCAGAACGGAAGCGAGCAAACCAATAACAGGTGGTGCGTTGGTTTGTAGTGTTAGCTCCGTAAACGTCGTTGATGTTGCGTGCCGCTTGTGCCGCGTTGCTGCCACGACGGTACTCATATTCCATAATTACTCGAATTTTTAACGTATCCATGATGACGAAAAAGATTGAAATGCGATGAAAATGTAACACTAATCAATAAAGAAATGACTACTTTTGGAAAAAAAAATCCATGTTTTTAAAATAAAATTAATTTGAAATTAGAATTCTTAGCCAAACAAAAATTATTTTGATTTGAAATGGCCAGTACTGCAGAACGGCAATTTCATAGGTAAAGACCTAATATATGCAGCCACATCATACCACATCTGCCTAGCCTTTTTCCAACCACGTTGGAGTCGGCTTTCAGTGAAACCGGATGCAGCTGAATACCAGTATTTTACATGAAACGACTGCCTATCTGACCTTCACAATCCAGTTACTGGGTAACACGAAACCCCTTGGTAAGACTGGTTGTCAAACTTTCGGCCTTCTGACGACCCGTAACAACTGTTAAAGATCTACAAATGACAGCCGGAACCAACGGCTTAACGTGCTTCTCGAGGCACGGAGAAGTCTTGGTATGTTAAGATGGTCACCCATCCACCGACCAACCGCGGCAAGCGTAGCTTAACCTAATCGATCTACCCGTACGGCGCTGCTGTCAGAGGTAAAATAAGTGTGAAGAAATTTAATCAAGGTTACTTACTTTATAAACATACAGATGCCAGTCTTCTCCATAGCCCTCGAGATGCCCTTCCATGATGCGAGCATCGAGTATTTCTGCTTCGCCGTCAGTGGCAGCCGAGGGTCGGTGGCCGGAGGTGGCCCATCACTAATGGCTGGCCCAGCATTGTTGCTGCGTCTCTCAGACGCCGCTAGTTTCCCCAACTGACAACCCATTTTGCACTGTCACTAACACACCATTCTATTCAACACTTTCCACTAAAAACGGCACTATTGCCTCACTTTTGTTTTGTCATCATCAAAATTCAATTCTGTAATCGTTTTTCATTTTTATTTTTGCCACTAATTTTTTATAACTTTCAACACAGAAAACACATTCTTGTTTTAATTTTAATTCACGTACACATATTTTAAAATTAGAATTTGTGAACCAATGTCATGTGATCATGATTTTTAGATAAATTAAAAATTTAGAGTAATTATTTTAAAAACTTAGACACTTTGATTTTAAAACATTTAACTTTTCACTGCAGTACCGCTGTTGTTTCCACATTGCTATGTTCTGAGTTTTATCTGTCCTTGTCACATCTTTTTATCTTATCTAATCAGCGAAACACGCGAACTGCTACCTGTAAAAGAAAATTGGGCTATAATTAAATCTGCTGAAACCTTTTTGTAAAAGCATATCAGACATTGAAATAAACCCCAACTAGGTATATAATATACGCCTTGGAGGTAATTTGGATCTTTAATATTGACAGACCTTTTGTAAAGATGTGAGGGTATTATTTGATAAGTATAATTTAAACCCAAATGAGTGAATAAAACCATTATATCGGCTTCTGAAATTCGTATTTCATGTAATAAATTGTACGCTTTTGTACCTTTATTTTAATTTCATCCATTTATATTAGCTCAGTAGATATACAAGCTATTCATCGAATACAAAGTTATATTGTTCTTCTCTACAACAAATATTAAATTTATTCGCAAACAATTAAGTTACCTAATAAAACCGTAATTATTACTGGAACATATACCACCCATACCATACACCAAAAACATATACCATATTTAACCACTATTAAATAACATGTTTGCAAAATTTTGCTTGTCTTTCGAACAACTGATTAATAATATTTATCAACTGTCAGTAATTGAATTTGTTACTTGAAAGTTTTTGAGTTAATAAAGTGGTTTGGAGAAGAATCGTAGACTTTCTAGTGGATAATAAGATAGACAGTAATTTGCTTTCATGTTTTTTGATTATTCAACATAATTTTTTCTTTATTCTAAACCCGAAAAGGGGTCATTGTACTCCAAAAAAGCGAAAAAAAAATCAGCTGTTCCATACATTTTGTTGTTTTATGTGAACACAAATGTATGGAACAGCTGATTTTTTTTCGCGATTTCCATGATGGTCCCATAGAAAAAGTTGTTCATAATGATGAGTACAATGACCCCTTTTCGGGTTTAGCATAAAGAAAAAATAATGTTGTATATTGAGATAAATAATGAAGATAAAATAAGATAAGATAATAATTTATTTGCCAACATTTAGGTGTACAAAGTAGTATGATGTTATTATAAATGTGGCCCATTTACATTCTACCATTACATATGGTGTGCAAATATTTAATTTCAAAATACATTACAATTATTATTAAAAATGTCATAATATTACTTCACTATAAACGTTACAAAATGTCTGATTAAATAAATTAATTGCTAATATTTAATTTCATAGTACATAACACAATAATAAAATGTCATATCATTACATCAGTTGCCAATGTGATTGTTATACACTGTCAGATTTTATGAAGAAGTTTATTTATTGTTTTTTTTTTACTAAATGGGTATTATTTCAATAGAGTTAACTGCGTTCTATTCTTTTACATGATAAATTAGAAATTAAACATTGAATACCATTTTAAAATGATTTATATTTTGCTTATGTATTATGTACTAATAAGCTAGTTAATAGTGGCGTGCTTTCCTATAATTAATAATAATAATAATAATAATAAATTTATTTCAGACCATAAGTCCATAAACAACACACATTACAATTTGATACACAAAAACATACATACATACATGAAAACACATACCTACACAAAAAATACAATAAAACAACTTATTTTAAATAATGGAATGACGCACGATGAGTGGTCATCCATTGCCACATAATTGGACTGTCCATCCTGTCGGCTACTATAGCTACCAAGTTGTTGGAGCTGTCGCGCACTCGCCGCATCAGGGATACTATCCGTGTCCGCATCAGTGCGTAAAAATCTGGCACGCCATTCTCCGCGAACATCCCCGATGCACTGCAAAAGCGCGGCAGCCCCAACATAACTCTGAAGGCATTATTGTATTGGACTCGCAGAGCATTGTACGAGCTTTTTGTATAGCTGACCCATAGGGCACACGTGTACATAGATTGGCAATACGCTCTAAAGAGTGTAATTTTCACCTCCCTAGTACAACGTGCAAACCTACGAGCCAGCATGTTACATCGAACTGCCAATGCTCTGCGTTCCCTCTCCACGTCCGCATCGTCGGACAGACTATCGGTGACCCAATGCCCCAGGTACTTGAACTTCGTGACCCTGGAAAGCTGAGCGCCCCCCAAGGTGACTGGTGGGACAGTATCATAACATTTGTTACCCGCTTTGAAAACCAGTAGCTCGCTCTTGGTCGCATTGTACCTGAGGCCGTGAGCCACCGCATAGTCCTCACAGATGCGAAGAAGCCTTCTAAGTGCACTGATCGATGGGCTCAGCAATACCATATCATCCGCGTAGCTGATGTTATTGACGCAGTGCCCGTTAATGGAGCACCCGATATTGGCATTGCTGAGCTCACAGATCAGCTCGTTTACATACAGGTTGAATAACTTGGGTGAGCTGATTCCCCCCTGCCTCACACCGCACTCCAACCCGTATGCATCCGACAGGACACCCGCCCACTTAACATAATTGTATTGGTTTTTATACCAATACTTTAGCATCCTAATGATATCGCTTGGGAGGTTCTCAACATTTGACAGTTTCCTCCATAGGCAGTCATAAGATACGAGGTCGAAGGCCCTGGAGAGGTCCAGAAAACATGCATACACAGGTGTTTTCCTACTTGCATAGTATTGAACAGTCTGTTTGAGGCATAGTATAGCTGTTTCCGTGGATAAACGTGGCTTAAACCCAAACTGCGCGTCGTTGAGTGTTAAGTGCTTATCCAGCTGCTGATCAATCAGACTGTCCAACACCTTTGCAATGATGGTAGCCAGGGATATAGGCCTGTAGTTGCTCTTGTCACTCGCATCTCCAGTCTTATTTTTAACAATGGGCACAACAATAGTTTTAAGTAAATCAACTGGAAGATACGAGTGACTCAGGCACATGCTAAAAAACATTGCTAGCACTCGCGGTAAGTGCTTACCAGCATAAAGTAAATGCTCTATACTTAGGCTGTCGTGACCCGGCGACTTGCCTCTCTTTAAGTTGCGTATGACAGTAGCTACCTCCCTGGCCGCAAACCTAATAGGCATGTCTTCGGACCCCCCCAACACCTCCGGCCCGCCAGACGACGTACCTAGGGGAGATCCAACCTTAAAGGCTCTGCTGAATAGGTTGGCGATATCATTAGGATCACTAAGGCCCTCAACACTCACAGGCAGACCCGACCTGGGATTCAACCTGTTCGTGGCTTTCCAAAAACTACCAAAATTCTTTGCGTCATGATGACTTGCAATGATGTTCATTTTTATTTGTTCCTTATTATTTTGACACCATTTCAATTTACTTTTAAAAACCCTTCTACTTTCCACCATTTTTTCATACAAATCACAATTTTTCGGCCTACCAAACAACGTCCAGGTTTGAAAATCAAGCCGAGCCCGTCCGTGTGCGTCCTTTACATGTTTATTCCAGCCTGTTTTTGCGCTGTATTCCGTTCTTACAGTTACTGGTGATTGCACCTTCACAGAGAATACGCACAATTTCCGCATACATATCATCTAAAATGGTTTCATGTTCTTTAAAAAAAAAAAAAAATTATAGAAGTTTCATCCAAAACGTTAATATTGCTCGTAGCACTTGAAACTTAAAAAAAACTCATTGTATTTTTTTTGCTAACACTCTAGGTTTTCTTTTTATGGCACATATGAAGTTGGGTCTAAAGTTCAAAAATTTAATAATGGACCTGCACCTACGGGAAACTTTAAAACTTCGGAAGATATTTTTTTTTTTTTTGTGGTTATTTTAAGCAACGCTGCGTATCTGATGTTGGCAGGTGACACACTTTAATTGGTAGCACAGTTTTTATAGCGACAACTCGTATTTTCAATCCTAACTAATATTATAAATGCGAAAGTGAGTTTGTTTGTTTGTTACGCTTTCACGCTTAAACGGGTGAACGAAATTGGATGAAATTTGGCACAGGGGAAGACTATGACCTGAAATAGGACATGGAAAGTTTTTATCCCGATTATCCCATGGGATCGAGACTTACGTGGCTGAAACCGCGGGGCGCAGCTAGTAAAATATAAATCTACTATTAAAATTCGCATTCTAACTAATAAGGAAAGAGAGAGAAGATAAGAGAGGTAGATCAAAGGAAAGGTGGGATGATGATGATGACAACACACAGGTCGCTGGAGCAATATGGGGCAGAGTGGCCAGAGAGAGACAGGAATAGAGAAGGTTGGAGAAGGCCTTTGCCGATTGGAAAAGGAAGTAAATGCCAAATACGAGAATAACGACTACACTTTATGTTTGTCCGACTAAAAGGCTAATAAATAAATAAATAATCACGTTCTCATGACGAGAATCTCGTGAAAGCTGAGAAAGATAAAAAAAATCAAGTATCTTGACTTAGCACACGAGGTTGTCGACATGTGGGACGTGGACTCTGTAATCAATCGTAACGATTATCGGTACAATAGCGGAGAGCCTCGACCAACATCTCAGGAGGCTCTCATTGCGTAGCTGGGTCAAGGGCTTGATTCAGAAAGCAGTACCTACTCCTGGACATGGCTCGCATAGTGAGGAGGTTCCTCTCACTAGAGTCCTGACCACCGGCAGCTTGGACCCTGATCCTGATGTCGATGGATTACTAGTTTTTATTTTTTTAAATGTTTTTTATAAAAATATTAACAAATGTAGATCATCATCTGCCTAGCTTTTTTCCAACTATGTTGGGGGGGTCGGCTTCCGGTGTAACCGGATGCAGCTGAATATCAGTATTTAACATGGAGCAACTGTCTATCTGACCTCCACATTCTAGTAACTGGTTAATACGATACCCCTTGGTAAGACTGGTTGTCAGACTTTCGGGCTTCTGACGACCCGTAACGACTGTCAAAGATCCACAAATGACAGCCGGGACCAACGGTTTAACGTGCTTTCCGAGGCACGGAGGAGTCACGATATGTAAAGATGGTCACCCATCCACGGACAAACCCCGGCAAGCGTAGCTTAACCTGATGGATCGACTCGTGCGGCTGTTATTACGTAGCCACGAGCTCCTCCAAATCCAATTAAAAATGTAACGAATATGTATTGAAAAATAACTAAAAGAAATAAATAAATAATACTGTTAGCTTATTATATGGTTTGTATCTTCTCCAGTATCAATAAATAAATTGTCACTATCCGCTGATATAAGGGTTACGATACCCCTTATTTCTGCCATCCTCGTCCCTCATATCTCAACATTCAGTAATACTTCATTCAGTGGGACGCGTTATCAATTACTTGACTGACAAGTGATAAGGTGAGGTAGGTACATATTTTTTATCAAATTGTTGATACTAGGTGATATAAATATGACATAAAAATATTTATTTATTTATTTAAACTTTTCGCAGACAAAAAAAAGGTGCAAACGCGGACTTAATGCCTGAGGCATTCTCTACCAGTCAACCAAGGGTGGTGAAGAGATTAGATGGCGGGTGCTCAGATTGAGAGAAACAAAGAGAAAAAATAAATAAGGAAAAATATATTTATCATAAATAATCATAATGCATTATAGATAAAACCGTTTTTACAGTACATAAATACGCAATCAACTTACGATACATAATTACTTACATACATATTTACTATAATATATATATATAAAGAAATATATAAATATATATATATATATATATAAAATATATATAAAAATATCGTAATAGAGATAGCGGTGAAAATATTGGAGTATTTTTCGTGAATGAAAAATGAAAAACAAAAAAGAGCGAGACGATTTGTTGTTTTTGACAGGATTGTGAAAATGGATAATCTTTTTAATGTGGCAGAAAATTAGCCACGATTGCTACATTCGCTTGTCAAAAGGTATGCCTCACAAGCATTGCTTTGGGAAACTTAGCCACAAGCTTTTTTCTGAACTGTATAATTTAAAAAAAAACATTTTTGAAGGTCGGTTTTTACTTTTTAAAGTATTTTATTTTAAAGTTTAGTGTCTCGAGCAGAAGATAAATAAAACATATTATGTGTGGTATGACCGGACTGTACCGTTCATTTGTTTTCTGGACCATTCGCTCGTAGGACGTTATGCTAATAGGAAATTTTGCTAAAGCGTTTTGCAATTAGGACAATTTGCTTTTAGGACTTTTTGATAAGGAGAGTTTTAGATATTGGAACTACACAATAATGATACAAATCAAACTGCTGTTCACAGATAAAAAATGCAGCCAATATTTAAATCATATCCATGCATTAACTCACACCTTTTTATAATTTAATCCTTAAGTGCACTAAGTGCTAGCTGCATTCCTCATAATGTCTAAGAAAAACATAGATTGATACACAAAATACACTGCAACACATTATAAGCAGAATTTAATCTGCAACAGATTTCCTGATCTTTGGCACCAGTAATCTGAATTTAAAACTTCAATTTAGCAGAAACACTTCAATGAAAATATTTCCGAATCTATTACTCATGCCAGGTGGGACTACTCCGACGTGCTTTTGTTAGCACAAAGTCAGGTTGGAATGCTAAAAATGAATTCTAGAATTACTAGATGAAATGCTTGTCAATTAGTCTTTTTTTTGGACTAATCCTACCAGTAACTTCTTATATATTTAGATGTACTTAGCATCTTTAGTGTATTTTGTACTTTTGCATGCCTTCACTACTAATTCTACTAATTTACCAACGTTGTAATGGCTCGTCATTGTGAGGTTTTTGACAGATTTTGTATAGAAAATCTGTCAAAAACTCACAATAGAGAGACCATTGGAACGTTTGTAAATTAGTAGACTTGGTCCGCTGGTTAATTATGGCTTTTGCTAATTATATTTTTTATGTCTCCGTATTTTGTACCCATAATTAGAGATGGGTTGTAACAGGTTAAACACGACATCTGTTATCGCTGTGACTGTGACAAAAAAATCACAGCTCCAAATATCTGTTATTAAATCACAGCCTGTTATTTTAGCACGGACGATAAATACGCTGCCCGTTATTTTTGTACGGATGATAAATACGTATTTAAATCTCAATTGTATATCTTCTTTATTTCTTTTCGTTAAAGTCGAAAATCGTATCCGAAGTTTTAACAGTAACAGCTGCGGTAACAGTCTTGAGGAGCTGTGATTTTAAGTAACAGATATTTTTTATCGTTAGGAGCAACTGTTATCTGCTATTTTTTAATATATGTAATTTCTATCTGTGACGATAAATATGCCTCACGCCTACCCATAATAACAAAATAAATATCTTATCTTATTTTATCTAGATAAAAATTCAGGACAACACCTTTTTGACAATCCAATCTGTTAAGGACGATTTAAAACCTTTGTGCCTGGGTGTTTCTAAATATAGATATCTCATCCACACCAATACATCTATTCTATTCTATTTTTTAATGGCAAGCAAAGCCGATGTCGACCGTTCTGCCAATGTCTAAAGTGAGTTGGAAAATCAGACACATCATTTACTTATTAAAATTATTCATTTCAGTGACAGTCAACGCACAGTTCAATCGCTAAAGTGGTTAAGTAAAGTTTGTATGGAAATATTGGCGTACTTAAAGCTTGTTTGAAAAATACAAAATGTATTAATATTTTTCAATATGCGAATGCGAGAGCAAGAGTCCGTTGTCAACACGAGTACACACGGGTACACATCAAGCTATACATTTCCAGTATAAGCTGACCTCGCATTGTACGGAAATTCTATACAATTCGAGATCAGTATAAACTGGAAATGTATAGCTTGATGAATAGCCGTGTGTACAATACAATCATGGATTTAACTCATCAAACTGATCCTACAATACCTCCATAGAATTCTAGATCAAAAAACATATTCGATATTATGCTCTCGTTTATTTGCATTTAATCCTGCTCGATTATGTTTGTTTTTATTTAATCCCATTGTTAAAAATAACTGCCATGATACAATACATAATAATTTATTCAGACATTGAAAAGCTTCCCGATACGCATCAATAGATTACAGATATTATTAATCTGTGAAACTCGTGTCATCAAGATAGGAATTGCGCCATCAAACGATATAAATAAAAAGATTGTAGTGCTCAATCAATAAAACTTCTGTGAAACTGAAATCTGTATCATCATCTACCCAGCCTTTTTCCAACTATGTTTGTCGGCTTCCAGTCTAACCGGATGCAGCTGAATACCAGTATTTTACATGGATCAGCTGCCTATCTGACCTCCACAACCCAGTTAACTGCGTAATACAATACCTCTTGGTACGACTTCGGGCTCCAGACTACCCGTTATGACTGTCAAAGATCTACAAGTAATAGCCGGGACGTGCTCTCCGAGGCACGGAGGGGTCTCGATATGTAATGGATGGTCACCCATCCACGGATCGACCTCGAGAAGTGTAGCTTAACCTTCGATCGACCATGCTGTTACTATTTAACCACGAGCCCCTCAAACTGAAATCTGTATGATGGATGCAAAAACAAGTCTTTTTTGGCGTGCATACTAGCTAGATTGATATAGAAAAGACAGATGTGTAGTAGACATTTACATGCAGCATGTAACAAAAACTATTGCTATTTAAAATTCCCGTTTTAGTACCAAAATTACCCCAATTTCATTATAAATTAGCAAATTTTATACGGAGGTCAGAAATTATGACTTGTAGACAACCGCTAAACGACGACGCCCGCACGCGTCCCATGTGTTAACCCGGTAAAATATCCCGTTGAAAAAAAAATGCAACGAATTATTTTTTCTTTTTTCCAGAAAATTAAGAAAGAAAGAAAGAAAGAAAGAAAAATGCATTTATTGGCATTGTGACATAAAAATACACCTTAAAACTATAAAAACAGAAACAATTAATAAAATGCCAAAAGAGAGGCCCTTTTGGCATTTTATTAATTGTTTCTGTTTTTATTAGCTCAGCATACTGTCAGATGGCAACACAAAGTGTACCACCTGACGCTGATTTTCAGCTGCAACCCATGAGTGTCATACGCTAGAAAAATAATATAGGTTATAATAAACAATTAAAATCTGATATATAAGATAGAAGAAAAACAATATATAAAAATACCTAATAAATGTGAATGTTTATTAATAAAATATAATATTTAAAATGGCAACATTCCGTTTAGCCGGCATGGACTCGCACGCCGCCGGCTTAGAATAATCTGTGCGCAAAGCTGTCAAAAATAAATTATTAATTTGTCTGACGTTTTCAACGTTTTGACATCTGGTTACTTAATTATACGCAATACATTAAGATGGAATTCATTATGATGTAATAACAAAGAATGTGTTGAGTGATTGTGTAGGTATTATTCTTTTCCTAAACAGTGTTCATTGAGATTTGTGGGGGATGGTGTAGATGACAGCTCGGTAATTAAATAAATAATGGTAAAAAATTAATATAAAATTATTAATTATTAATGGTAAATTGTGGTAAATTACCACATAAATAGACTCTCAGTATGATTCTTTACAACACCCTCACGGATCAGACCGGGTTTTTGTTACACAAATAATACTGTATAAACGAAATTGTACAGGACAAGAAAGGAACCAAACTGTATTTGACAACAAAGCACCTGATTTCACCCCACATTTCAACTTTTCTAACTCGCTTTTACAAGTGCATTTCATATGCAAGCAATCTCCAAGTGTTACACTTTCTTTCCTTCTTTCTAAATCATATTTCCTGTCGTAGAATGGGTGGCGGAAACACGGTGTCAGATTGGCATCATAAATACCGAGTTGCCGCGATTCCGCCATTTTGTCTGCCATTTGAATTTAGAACATCTACATAATATTTTGTGTTTTACCTTTTAACCTTTGAGGAGATGTGTCAGATGTCGAGCGCAGTTTAGCATTTTTATTAGATTTATCTTTTGGTGGTGGTGACTGTGGTAGATAATTATTCATAATGTCACCGTGACATTGAATAACATCCGGTTTATTCTGTAAAAATCTCAGCGTGAAAACTTAGGCTTAGTGAGCTGTCATTTCACATGATGCTATGCGGTTTGATTCTATCGAAAGCTCACTCCAAGCTCATTTCGCCCAGGTTTTCAGATTTTTACGGAATACACCGACATTTATCTTTATTTTATTCATTAATATTGTTTACGCGTAATAGCCAATTAATACGTCTTGGTTTCTCTACATTATAGAAATAAAGAAAATAAATTTATTTGACCCAGGTAAGGCACACAATATTTACACAAAAAACAGAGAACATAAAAATATTATTGTGCACCTCACGGCTGCACCAAACAGGCCCAGTTCCGCATGAATGCCAGACAACTAGTGCCTGACGCTGGTTTTCAACTGAACCTTATGTTACGAGGACGTCTTACGGATGTAAATCAGTGTTATAGTGTGTGTAGATGTTTAAATAAAAATATATAGATATGTGTAGCAAATAATAATAATAAACTCGATTAGATATTTTTATAAAAATAATTATAGATAATTATAAAGTGGTATTTAAGAAAAGAAGCTGAATGATATGGTTGCACAAGAAACAATGGACTGTCGTCAATAAAAAATAGGTAACTACACCATGATTTATATCAAAGAAATATTTATATTGACCGTGTCTAGTTTCCTTTGCGCACCTATGAGGTACTGCCGTAGGCGTCTCCTAAATGTGTCGATCGTGTTAATTGATAGAATAGCTTACTTTTATCTGTAGTGATATTCGTAAAAATCTCACCATGAAAACTTAGGTGAAGTCAGCTTAAAGTGACCTGTCACTCCATCTGACGCTAGGGATTGACAGCTCACTTCACCTAAGTTTTCACGCTGAGGTGTTTACAGAAACGACCGACAGCATAGGTTTGAAACGAAAGTCAGTTCTTGGAATAACTTTTGTTTGTATTAAACATGGTTTCCATATTTCTTTAAACTTAACAAACCAACTCACGAAGTCCAATACCTGAACATGATTGCAAATCCCAGATATACGACACCACATAAGAACAATAACAGACCCAATAAGCTACACGTCGTCAATTTTCCGCCAAATCAGACATGACACTTAGGCATAGAACTCGATTATACAGCAAATGTTATTCAAACGTTTGTAACTTGTCAGTCGCGTGCAGTGACGTCATTAACTAGGCATGACAAAAGGGAGGAGACAATAATATTTGCGGCTTAGTAATGGTAATGTGGTTTTGTTTTTGCAAGATGGCTGTTGAAATATCGTGGTTATGGTTGATTTGATAATTTTAAATGGCGTGGGGTATGACGAAAGAAGTTTAAAGTTTGAAGAAGTTTTTGTTTGCCTGTCCCACAGCTATGGAAACGCCTGAAGCAATGATGCTCGCGAAGGAGGAGGCGGAACGCGTGAGGGAGAGGCAAAGCCCGCGCCCTCACGCCCCTAACCGCCGCCGCTGGAGACACCCTGGGCGTCGGGAATCCCAGGCGGATTCCCGGCCACCATAGGCGCGGGCTTGCGGACGGCGAGCAATGGGTAGCTCGCCGTCCGATAAGGACCAGGCCCGGGTCGATGGCGCGTCGTGTTCCACGCGCGCCTCAAAGAGATGTCAGCACACCTGACGGGGTCCGTTAGGACTGATGCCTGCCAGGGTTGCGGAATAGTCCGAAAGGGATACCGGCAGGGTCCCGGTATGCAACAGGCAACTGAAGGAAAACGGGTGGGTTTTAGTCAATAAGAGTCTGACACGCCCTTCCGCTCCGCCCAGAGCGGGAGAACCTTTTTTTTGTTCCAAACCTTGTGGATTTCTGGCCATGTTGACCCTGCAAACATTTTCAGATCATCACACCACCTGCACAATGGTCTACCTCGACGGCGACGTCCTCTAGGCGTCCAGTGAGTGACGATCTTTGCATCTCTCTTTCGTTATAATTACTTAGTAGATCAAACATTGAACCGATCAAAACCCAAAATCATGGTAATGAAATGAAATGAAATTGTTTATTCTGTAAATAGGATATTGGAATCACTTTTACACGTCATATAAAAAAATATTAAAAATAAGCTAGATGAGGTCGGCGTTTCCTATCTGACTACTCTGAGAAGAAAGGCCGAAACAAACTCAGAGGTCACAGTCTCCATTAAAGTCCAGACATAATCTTGGTCAGGCCATATGAGGACCATGTAGATTAGAGTCTGAAATGGTCTTTTGAGGAAAGAACCACACAGATTTGAGTGGACCTGTCCAGTCAGTGCAAGCATTTATCAGTAACCGAGGAGCTCAACTCAGAGCTTAAGGAGCTCAACGACTCGACGAACAATACCAAAGAAAGAACCTTTGGGTAGGCCACATAAAGTTCTCAAATTGCCAGACCATTGATAAAACTAACTGAGAACGAAAAAAATATAAAAATAAAAACAAAATAAAAATCCACATAGTGCTCACATTCACAATAATTAAAATAATACAATACTTTACAAAGTTATCATGTCATTTTGTATATAATATTCAATAATGTCAATTTGTATATAAAACTGGTAGGTATATTTTGATGATTTACGACAATATTCAAAATGTCACAATGCTTAGCAGAGCGAGCAGCTCAATCCCATGCTTTTTTGTCTTCTAAATAATCTGAAATTTTATAGTACCCTTTTCTACAAAGTTTGGTTTTAATACAGCTTTTAAATCGTTTAATGGGTAAGTTTCGTATGTCAATGGGAAGTTTATGGTAAGTACTTATAGTACTTCCAGAGGCAATATTGCTTCCACTATTTTAGAGAAAATTATGTAAAATATTCCAAGCTTAATCCTAATGAAGTTGAATAAATTGCCTCAATTTCTCTAGAGTAAAATTATTATACAAATTAAATTGGCTTTGCATTATGTATTCGACGGTTTCGCTAATAAACTAATAAACTCCGAGTCAAACACATTCATGCTGGGTAACTAAAATCATTATAACGTAATTTAATACATAATTATATTCAACACAATATTCATTATCAATGATGACGTAATAATGTTCTACTGAATAGTTTTAGAACGAGCTTTCGTTGATATCAGAATCTAATTGGATTGCTCGTTCAAGTTTAGATGTTTGTGAACATTTTAGGAGCTCAATGGTCAAAGGCGACATTGCTGTGTCGTTACGTTTCACGAGCAGATTTGTAGTCGCAGTTTCTTGCTTAGCAGATAGGCAGATGCCTCTTCATTTGATGTTATCTGACGATCATGCATTCGGCTATTTAGTGTTTAAAAATTGCATGCGCATGAGCACGATTTTAATAAATATTTATTACAATACAAGCCTTGTGCCTGATGGGATATCCCATCGCCAAAAATGACAAACTTCAATACAAACTTTCATCCCCTATTCAACCCCAATAGGGGATCAAAATCAATCTGCCTAGCCTTTTCCCAACAATGTTGGGGTCGGCTTTCGTCTAGCCGGATGCAGCTGAATAACAGTATTTTACTCCACAACCCAGTAACTGGGTAATACAATACCTAAACCCCTGGGTATCAATTTAAACAAATCCTTCCATAGTGCTCACTTTCGTTATATCAGAAACTCTTGCGCATTTTATTCTGATAATTCTTCATTTTGTCTGTCAATGAATGAATGAAATTAATATTTTTATTTAGTTAATATTTTGTAACAGACGATGGGTCGTCTTATTTACAAATAATCACTGTTCGGGAAACTGTCAGGATTCTTCTAAACATAACGAAAATTGTATTCAAGATTGGATTGGCTTAGAAAGCAGAATTTGGCACCAAACTAAATGACTGAAGCGAAGAAAATGTTCAAACGTATTTTCTACCTACAAATTAAATGAACTTAGCTCAGGCTCTGTCACTACTCAGTGACTCCGTGCGTCGACGTGAGCCTCTAATTTGTCAAGCTTCAGCTGCTAAACGAATAAAGATGAAGTAGTGGTGGTTTTACGTCTTAAGGCAAGACAAAGCGATGCTCCGTTAGATTTTAATTACATAGATTTAGGAGAAAAGCTAATTTAGAATAGTGATTGTGAACTGCGTCGTTTAAAAATAAACATAGTTATTTTATCAGTTAGGTTCTTTCTTCCCTAGTAATACGACATTCAGGGTCGTCCTCTTCATAAAATGAAGACTGTTCACAAACTTTGACAGGCTTTTCCCTAAACATGACAAAACAATACAAAATGGTTTAGAAAGCAGAATCAAGCCTCGGAACCGGTTAATACCGGTTTATTTCGGTTTTCTCATATACTCAATACTCAATACTCAATACTCAATATCTTTATTGCTTTACCATAATGTGTACTTAGGTGGTAACTATATATTTAGATCATTATGGACCCTGTAGGGCACAGCAAAAGGGTAGGAGAGAGGAAGCCCTGTTTAAGGAGATCATGCAAGTTTTAACTTAAATTTATTCAAAGTCAGGAGATCGCAAATAGGATCTATCATTTCGTTTATCTATTGTTTATGTATTGTTTTATCTGTAAAAGTGTACTTAAATATTTTAGATTATTTCGATATGTACGTACATATCTATTATAATTCTGTTTATTAATTTATATAAATTGTTTATCTTCGAATAATTATTATTGCTATATTGTTTAATTTATTATAATTGCTAATTTATTTAATTATTATTTTTCCGTATCATTAATCTATAATTATTATTATTTTTTCATATTTTGTGTATCATTTAAATATTCATCTAAGGAGTAATAGCATTTGTTTATCAGTAATTTTTTAAGTTTATTAATAAATATATTCAACTTTTCTTCTTTTTTTAATATGTCAGGTAGTTTGTTATATATTTTTATAGACATTACGTAGGGACTTGTAGAATGCATTTTTAATTTGGATGTTGGTATGTTTAGTCTAGATCGGTGCCTAAGTGTATACTGTGATTGGATGTCTTCGCGTTTTGTGTAGAAATCTTGATGCTTACGGACAAATTTACATATTTCTAGAATGTAGATACAGGGGAGGGTTAGAATATTATATTTTAGAAAATAGGGTTTGCAGCTGTCAGTTTGATCAATGTTTACCAAGATTCTAAGTAATTTCTTTTGTAGGGTAAATAGTGTCGGTGCATCTGTACTATTTCCCCAGAGAGTTATGCCATAGCTAAGCCATGCATTGGCATACGCATAATAGGTGGTGAGGGCCGTTTGTAGACTGGTTGTCTTTTTAATTTCGCGGAGAGCGTACGAAAATTTTGAAATTTTTGAACGGGTTTTTTGTATTTGTGTTTTCCAGTTAATATGTTTATCTAATGTAAGTCCAAGTAGTGTAAATTCATCAACAGTTTCCAATTTTGAGCCGTTGAAGTTAAAATTTAAGTGAAGAGGAGCTTTTTGATATGGGTGGAAAGTCATTAATTTAGTTTTAGTATAATTAATTTCTAAATTATGTGAGGTCATCCAGTTACATGTTTTTGTGAGTGTGGAACTGAGTTTTTCTTCTATGTTTGTGTTGTTTTTACATGAGACTAATAAAGATATGTCATCCGCGAATAAAACACATGGTCCGTCTATAGTTTTCGGTAAGTCGTTAATATGGCTTGACCAAGATTATGTCTGGACTTTAAAAGAGACTGTGACCTCTGAGTTTGTTTCGGACTTTCTTCTCAGAGTAGTCAGATAGGAAACGCCGACCTCATGTAGCTTATTTTTAATATTTTTTAATATGACGTGTAAAAGTGATTCCAATATCCTATTTACAGAATAAACAATTTCTTTTCATTTCATTTCTTCCGAACTTTTCTGAAGATCGCGAACGTTTAGAGAACTTTATTTTAACCTACATTAACCGGTTTAATCGACGAGCGGCATGTCGGTAAAAACGTTGCAATTTATGACTACTTATGAGGATGCCACGCTGAAAAAAAACTGAAGGTTTAACCGGTTTTTATTGCTCTAAACCGATAAATCCGAAAAAAAATTATATAATACACTTCCAAATACCTTTTAAAAATCCGAATGTAAAGGTTTTTGCGTCTAGTACATCAAAATTTAACCGGCATCCGAGTGTTGAGCAGAATTTAAAATCAAATAAACTAAATGAAGACGTTGCTCAAATATATTTGCTCTCTCCAAAACAAATGAACTTAGCTCAGTCACTACTCAGTGCGGTGACGTCAACCTCTCATTAATCAACCCTTCAGTGTTAAACGAATTAAGACGAAGTAGTGGCGACTCTAAGTCTTAAGGTAAGACAAAGCGATGCCCCGCTAGATCTTAATTACAAAGATTTAAGAGAAAAAGTCATTTAGAATAGCGATTGAGAACTGCGTCATTTGGAAAAAAAACATCGTTTTTTTTGTAACATTGTTGACTTTTTTTGATGAAGGCCTTTAAATCGAGAGTCTTCTTAAAAATGGTATAGGGTTATAGATGTTCTCCAATGCAGTGGCGTTCCTTCCGTAGAAGCCCAAAAGCTCGGCTTGCCTTCAAAATTAAGCCTATCAATAAAAAATAAAAAATAACACTATATAATAATGGTATTCCCATGAACAACATAGAAAATCCGCAAATCGCTCACTTGGCTATTTTTTAAAATCGTAAAAAACCTGTCTGTTTGCCCTGATTTTGGCCCCTAGGCACGCCACTGCTCCAATGTTAAAGCAAAGAATTATAGGGACATTCTTAAACGTTGCTTAAAGTTAAGTAATGATTAGCCACTGATTAAATATACAGGGTGTAAGGGACAGCCCTCCGCAAATTAACAGGTTTTGGCAGGCATTAAGCTTCTTATTTTGAATCATATTCCACCGGAAATTCGCTCAGGAAAGTTTTAATTTTTTATCGTTTTTTCAGTTGCTATTCCTTTATTTTAATGTAAAATTACGTTCTCTGTACGCAGCACTCCATTTATGTAAATAAAACAGTTAACATCAAAAAACCAGCAATGGATGTTAAAATAATCGAGCTCGCCTCCCCGACACGGGCACGGGGAGTGCGGCTACGCGGGGTTAACAAATACAAATCAGGTTTATTGGATTCCCATAACGTTCCTGAAATAATTTCATGTACCGATCGTCTTAGTATGATAGCTCTCAATTTTTTTCTGTAATAATTTGGTACATTGTACATATTAAATAGTATTCTATCTATCTGACTGTGTTGACTTGAAGATGTTAAGTAGGTTCATATCTGAAACCTACTGAAACACTTATTTGTCTATTATAATTTCCAAAGCCATATCTGAAACCCACTCAACTGTATCTTGTTAACATAATCCTCTCAGTACAAGCCTCTAGTCAGTGCGAGACATTAAATCACAAATCCTCACAGAATCTCAATCTAGATCTCAACCAATATCTAGATGTATCATTATTGTGTATTCGACCAGCAGAATCCGCCTTAGTAAACAAGAATATCTGCGTAACTATACAGGGTGTAAGGGTAACCACCGTTGTCACTCAAACCATGGGTTATAGTTGACTTAAATATAAAAGTAAATTACCGAAAACAACAAAAAAAAACGTTATTTTTATTAAAAGATTAATAAAAGTTTCTATCCGACACCCTGCTTGCTAGCGAAACAGCTGACTAGCTGAGGGAGGGGTCTCGCTCGCGGTCGTTCAGGTCACGTCCCGCACCCCCCGCCCGTGTTGAGACGCCTGTATACAAGCCAGGTGCCATGTTAATGCGCACGGGTTGTACATGTACATCCACTAAATGCATAAAGTCTGGCAATACAAACTACAAAATCAACGAATAATCCCGGACTAAACCTAAATAATGGAGTAACAGTTATATTGTTAGCTTACTCCGCCGGCAAAATGAAATCTTTCTAAATTGCTTTTCTAGCAAATAGTTGTTCAATTCAATAGTTTGTATTTCTCTAGGTCTATACAAGACACATCGTAGATTTTTATCGGAATTTTCGGGAGTATATTGTATTAAAAGTTTATTGAAAGCAGAATTTTGAACTTCAGAAACTTCAAGCGCTACAAATTCAAGAGAAAACCTTTCATCCCTCTTTTATAAACGAACAACATATGGGACTAATCAGAAATATCTGCTGTTTTACACAAATAAGCATTAAGTAGGTGCATACACGTTCCAAAATATATGAAAAAGCTTTTAGTTTCATAGTAAAAGTTATTCATATTTATTTGCTCTCATACGCATTACACATTTTACAATAGATTAATTGTCGATTTACGGTATCTCATTAATTTCAAGTCGAAGGTACTTAACGTAGCAAATTATTTTCACTGGTCATCTTCTACACATCATATATAAGGAAATTAGCTGCGCCCCGCGGTTTCACCCACATAAATTTCGATCCCGTAGGAATGTTGGGATAGAAGGTATCTTAAGTCCCTCTCCAGGTCATTGTCTACCTATGTGCCAAATTTCATCTAAATCCGTTCTACCGTTTTAGCGTGAAAGCGTAACAAACCAACAAACTCACTTTCGCATTTTATAATATTACTAGATGCGTTCCGCGGTTTCACCCACGTAAGTCTCGATCCTGTGGGAATATCGAGATAAAAAGTCTCTTATATCTAATCCAGGTTATGGTCTATCTATATGCCAAATTTCATCTAAATCCGTTCAGCCGTTTTAGCGTGAAAATGTAACAAACTCACTTTTGCATTTATAATATTAAGTATAAAGTTAGGATTAGGATAGCCGTACTAACACTATTGTTAGACATAGTATAGCGATTTCCACCCTTACTAGACCAGTAGTCCCCATTGAACCGCAAACCTAATCCTAGAACAATCCCGGTCTGAATTTTCCCTAGTATTAACTATATTGTAGTATTGTAACTGTATTGTTTGCCCCGCTAGCAGGATCTTGGTAAATTGGAACTAGATTCCTTCCTACAAAATGGTATATAAGCGTTGGATATAGACTTTGGTTTGGTAGGGGATTTAGATTCAATATTATTAAGTAACAGTGCACTATTTTACTAAATTATAATACCGATGAGGCCAACCTATTCACTAAACAATAGCTTTTTTAGTGATTTTTTAGGTTATGATCGTATTTCTCAGTATTCCCGGTAGACGAAGTATAATTAGGAATACGACTGTAATCGAGAGATCATAAGAAACTAATCAACATACGTTTCATTAATAAACGCCACAATTTTTGGTAGGCCTAATCACCGAACAAAAATATCGATCTCCTTAGTAGATATATTTTGTACGATTTTTTTTTTAAATATTGTTAAAAATAAGTTCTTTGGTAGGTTGGAGTAAACATGAATGCATAAGTACTACACACCTACCCATGCATAGTTATTTCAGAATTTCATCATGTACGCATACATTTGTGATAAAACCTCCTTACTAAAATTAGATTAAGAGGCACAAATACGATAAAGCTTAATGATATAATTTAATTATCCCAACTTGAGTTTAAACTAAAGTGCCTCCCATCAATATTGCATAATTTAATCATGTCTCGTCTAGGGATGGAGGTTTCAACTGTTGAACCATTCCTAGATGGTTATTGTGGCACTGATAATCTTTATTCTGCCAGTGATTCATAATAACCACTCAATAGAATAAGGGAATGAGGTTTCAAGTCCCGAAGACATTATACAAAAATATTATTTGCATTCATTTGTTACTTCGCAAAAATAAAATAGAAACTACTACTACTGTCTACTGTTTCATCTATTTTTGAAAGGGTATCGTAAATGGAGACTGTTGAATGGTTTCTAATATCGTACCTATAGCGATACGTTTACGAATTGCAACAATAGTTGGACAATGCTTAGGTGGTGGATAAAAGAAAAGGTAGGTAATACTTGCAGGTAAAAAAGAAAAGAAAATTATAGCAAAGGTCACGGTACAGACAGCTGTGCTGCTGGGGAGTCTGTTGCGCCACTTCTTCTTACCAGCTAAAGCACTAGTCTCAATACTCAATACTCAATACGTTTATTGCATTCCACAATGTGAACTTAGGTGGTAGGTAGAAGTGGTGAAGGTGGGGGACTGTCTTACGTAATTTTGGCGTTCGAAAAGTGCTGATTCTCAACCTAGTTTGAATAAATGTTTTTTAATTTTGAGTGTAACATTTTGATTGGTCAAATTGATTTAGATCTAGCTCTCATTCGCTAAGTGTGCAGAGTATAACGGGAAATAAGAAACTTCGTTAATCACAAATTATGCGAAATCCATTTATTTACGTAAAACATATTGGGATTGCAGTATATAAAGGGTACATTAAAAGACACTAAACGAAGCAGAAAGCCTTGTTATTCCCATCATTGTGAACATGTTTTTGTTCTGGATCTGGTTACGGAGATATTGAAGGTCAAAGTTCCAACTTTTTCAGACGTTTTTTTACATAAATCGAGTTTTAAATGTTATAATTTAATTTTAAATACCCCCACAAACCCTGAACTGTTGCATGCACACATGAACACAATGTTTTGCGTCCGTTACGTTGCGCACTATCGTGAACACCGATTTTTCACACCAATAATAAAAGTCGTTTTTCAAAAAATATTTTTATGCCATTACTTAATTTGATGTACAGAATGCTTAGTTGAGATGTGTCTTTTTACACACGTCAAAAAGAAAATTCGATCAAAAGAAAAACAATTTCGCGTGCTACGCTCTGTAGAAGTTGGTAGATAATGTCATAGAAACATTTGTGAACTAAACAAATACAAATTGTAGCCAAGTATTGTCGAATGTTCCTACCTGACCTTCATTTAAATAATTCATATACACACAGTACCTTTCGGGGCTATTGGCTTGAATAGGGCGTAATAATGGACCCGAAACAATAAAAAGGGTACCTTTAATCGAGTTTCATGGCCTTGGACAGTAGAATTCTTGGAAATTAAATTGCATAATAAAGGACTCTACATATTTGTCCCATTCACTAGATCTGGAAAAAAGCTAAATACCTTAAATACCTACATGTAATTGATATGTTGAGGAGCTCGTGGCTAAGTAATAACAGCCGCTCGGGTTGATCCATCAGGTTAAGCTACGCTTGCCGGGGTTGGTCCATGGATGGGTGACCTTTTCACATATCGAGACTCCTCCATGCCTCGGAAAGCACGTTAAGCCGTTGGTCCCGGCTGTCATTTGTGGATCTTTGACGGTCGTTACGTGTCGTCAGAAGCCCGAAAGTCTGACAACCGGTCTAACCAAGGGGTATCGTATTACCCAGTTGCAGGGTTGTGGAGGTCAGATAGGCAGTCGCTCCATGTAAAATACTGGTATTCAGCAGCATCCGGTTAGACTGGAAGCCGACCCTAACATAGTTGGGAAAAGGCTCGGCAGATTGATTGATGTTATTGATATGTTGGAAAACGAAAAAGCTCCGTGCAAAATAATGTATGCTAGTAATTAGATTGGGAATTAAAAATAGTTCAGTAGTATGATGATTAGCAGATCTAATTTCAAAAGGAGATAACTTTAGCAAAAAGTTTTATTTAAAACTAGCTTCCGCCCGCGGCTTCGCCCGCGTGGTATGTCGATAAAAAGTATGATGCCATCTATCTCCATGCAAAATTTTATCGAAATCCGTTTAGTGGTTTAGGCGTGAAAAGGTAACATACAAACAGACAGAGAGAGTTATTACCCGTTATTAGTTCGACAAATGAGGTATCGTTGGAAGCGTCTTGATCGCCCGCTGGTTATAGGCTATGTGACGTCACATTGAATTAAAAATGGCGCCCTCTAGAGGACATAAAGTAAGGAACTAAAAAAAAAAATTGTTTAATCGTACCATGTTGGGTATCAAATGAAAGGGCTTAATGAGCAAATTTCAAAAATATATATATTATAAGCCCAAAATAATTAAAAAAAATTAAAGTAATAAAAACTAAAACCCAACTGCGACTAAAAAGGTATAAACAAAACACCCCAGACAGACAAAATAAACATCCGGAGTCACACGTGTTAGGGCATAAATCGAACAGATTACGTGTGACTCCGGATTTTTATTTTGTCTGTCTGGGGTGTCTTGTTTATACCTTTTTAGTCGTAGTTGGGTTTCATTTTATAGAATTTATAATAATAATATTAGTATGGATTATTTCCTTCTAGCGTAATTGCTGAGATTATATAGGCACATTTCACCATCCCCCAACCCTAGTCACAATACATCACAAGCCTTGCCCACGCTGACCGTGACCACAATAACATTAAACGCCAGGGTTGCCGGCGGCAGAAACCAACGTTTGAATCAAGATATTCCCGACAGAAACCACAAGGCTGCCGGAGACGGGGATGAAACATTTTAATTATTTCCAAACTTCATTTACAAAATTAAAACGGAGTGGCTTTGGTTTCATATTGCTTTTTGTTTTACATTTCGGGGACTGTCGATATTTTGAACAGTTGGCTTCTGTAATTTAATTTGAAATATCCTTTCCTTTAGGAGTGATCAACTTTTTTCTTGCTTGAACACTAGGAAATGGTAATATGAGATTGCGGATTCTCAGCCTAGTTTGAAAGAAAGAAAGAAAGAAAGAAAGAAAGAAAGAAAAGAAAGAAAATACATTTAGTTTGAATAAATAATATCGTATTTTGGTGTACCTTATTAGTTTATTTTTCTCACAATAGGCTAACAATAGAAATAATGAGGAGCTCGTGGTTAAGTAATGACAGCCGCACGGGTCGATCCATCAGGTTAAGCTACGCTTGCCGGGGTTGTTCCGTGGATGGGTGACCATCTTTACATTCCGAGATTTCTCCGTGTCTCGGAAAGCACGTTAAGCTGTTGGTCCCGGCTGTCATTTGTGGATCTTTGACTCGTCAGAAGCCCGAAAGTCTGAAAACCAGTCTTACCAAGGGGGAATCGTATTACCCAGTTACTGGGTTTTGGATGTCAGATAGGCAGTCGCTCCATGTAATATACTGGTTTTCAACTGCATCTGGTTAGGATGGAAGCCGAACTCAACATAGTTGGGAAAAGCCTAGGCAGATTGATTTTAGGCTAAAAATAGAAAAATGTTAATGTGTACCTAAACACGTACTTACCTATTACCTCATTAGAAGTTATTCTCAATTTCATGGCATTTAAAACGTTTAGTTTTTATTTCACACTAGCTGCACCCCGCGGTTTCACCCGCGTAAGTCTCGATCCCGTGGGAATATCGGGATAAAAAGTATCCTATGTCCTATTCCAGGTCATGGTCTACCCCTGTGCCAAATTTCATCCAAATCCGTTCAGCCGTTTTAGTGTGAATGCGTAACAAACAAAGAAACTCACTTTCGCATTTATAATACTAGTTAGGATAATATTAATACTCTTGTGTGGCGTTCAGTGTCCTTGAATGCGTTTAATTATTCCTTAAATTATACCTTCACTAGCTTTTGCCCGCGGTTTCGCCCGCGTGGATGTCGGATATCGTCTCACAGGAACGTTCTACCGGGATACTTAAGAAATTCTGGGTTTCCTTCATAAACAAACTTTCATCCCCTATATCACCCCCTGTAGGATTATTTTGAAACAAAAAGTAGCCTATGTCCTTCCCCAGGATGCCATCTATATCCTTGCCAAATTTTGTCGCAATCTATTCAGTGGTTTAGGCGTGAAAAGGTCACATACAGACAGACAGAGTTACTTAATTAGTTACTAAGTTTATACTTAATCGTAACTAATATTATGTGATGCGAAAGTGAGTTTGTTTTTGTTTGTTACGCTTTCACGCTAAAACGACTGAACGGATTTGGATGAAATTTCGCACAGAGGTACAACTTGACCTGGAAAAGCACATAGGCTTTCATCCTGGATCGCAGAAGAAGTCGCAGGTAACAGCAAGTTTATAATAATATTAATATGGATTTGTATGGATAATCAAGTAGAAACCCATTTCTAATAGCAGAACCATCTCACTCCGTAACTAAGCTAATAGGGTAATCTCTTAGTATTTACACACTGGACCACCGTTTATTCAGTCGGTGTGCTCCATCGCACCGTCTCTAAGGACCTCATGAATGGCTTAATTGAATTAAATGGCCGTACATAACCGAGCCCCATTACTGTTGAGGAACTAGTTTAAAGATGCAAGATGGATGGACTATTGTAATAGTTAGTTGTATGCGTAGTAAGCACAGGCCACACTGAGAATTCGAGGCTTAATTTTAAATCGCAATCGATTGATATAATTTCAACAAACACTGCGAACAGGCACTGTATTACCTTATCAAGATAAACAGCAGATTATACTTTTTTTTTTGTATTTTTAGGGTTCCGTACCCAAAGGCTAAAACGGGACCCTAGGGTAAAACGGGTCTGTCTGTTCATCTGTCGCCAGGCTGTATCTCATGAACCGTGATAGCTAGACAGTTGAAATTTTCACAGATGATGTATTTCTGTTGCCGCTATAACAACAAATACTAAAAAACAGAATAAAATAAATATTTAAGGGGGCTCCCATAAACGTGATTTTTTTGCCGTTTTATAGATAATGGTACGGAACCCTTCGTGCGCGAGTCTGACTCGCACTTGGCCGGTATTTTTTAAGTTACGCTGCACTGTCTCGGTGCTGAGCTAAGGCCTACCCTAAATCCTTCCAGGCATCCCAGACCAGAGCCATCTTGATCCAACCGACTATACTTAGTAAATAAAAATTACAGGGTGTAAAAAGAGCCATCACATAGCCGTCAGCTACGCATTCTGTACATAAAATTATGTAACATTGCACAAAAATAATTGCTGGGAAACGAATTTTATTTTTTGGTGTGATAAATCGCTGTTTACGGTATTGCGCAACGTAACGCACGCAAAACATTGTGTTTGTGGGTGCATGCAACAGTTCAGGGTTCGTGGGGGTATTCGAAATTATAGTTATAAAATTTAAAACTTGCATTCTTTAAAAAAACATCTGAAGTAGTTAAAACTTTGATCTTCAATATCTCCGTAACCAGAAGGTTCCCAGGGTATGATCCAGGACCAGGGGTTGCGGGAAAGTCCGAAAGGGATACCGGGACCCTTGTCAACAAGCAACTGAAGGAACACGGGTGGGTTTTAGTCAGTAAAAGTCTGACACGCCCTGCCACTCCACCCAGAGCGGGAGAAGTCATTTGATGACTTCCCACCATCAAAAAAAAAGTTTGGTCCAGGACAAAAAAAATATAACAATGGTGGAAAGAAAAATGATCAAAATAACAAGTGATTTTCGGCTTCGTTAAGCGTCTTTTTAAACCCGATATAAAATCGCCAATAAAACCTTAATCTCACAATTCCTTCTTCAACATCTTTAACTGCTATCCATTATAATTAGTCAGACAGTTCTGTCATAGAACTTGAACTATTACTATCTGGACTATTAATCATATTAATCATACTATGACTATTAATCATACTATGACTTGTGTCTCGTAAATCGTGTGTTACCGTGACCCTAGAGCCGACTGTGGCTGAATCTATGTAGATAATATGAATTATATAGACTTGCTACAGTAACCCCTTCTATCGAATCAGTAATATTTCACACCCTGGTTAGTTTGGTATCTAGGGAAAGTCGAATAATTATCACAAGTGACAACAGCTATTCGTAAAATAATTGTGAGTAATTCAATTTTGAGTATGAATGTAGATAAGACTAGGGGAAGACCAAAGAAAAGATGGATGGACTGTGTGAAAGATGATAATTATGGGTAGAAAGGGGGTCATAGAGAAGTATGGAAGAAAAGACATGTAGCGCCGACCATAAATAAGTTGGGATATGGGTGGATGATTTAAATGTTGTCCAATTCTTTCAATTCTGCGCCTTTTTAACCGACTTCTTCAAAAGGAGGAGGTTCTCAATTCGCCTGAAGGTATGTTTTTTTTTGTATGTATGTTACCCGATTACTCCGGCAATTATGAATCGATTTAGATGATTCTTTTTTTGTTTGGTAGGTCATTTGTCAGAGGTGGTCTCATATAAATTGTATTAACTTTCCTTGCGTAGTTTTTGAGTTAGCTTCAATATTACGTATTTTTTCCCCACTGTCTATGTAGACGATATATTTGACTCCGTCACTGTTATTTACATAGCGGGTAGTGGTATTCGAATTCGTGTGGGGTAGGTACCACAACTAAAAACAATTTTAGTGAAACAATTTTGTTGAACCGTGTAATATTGCCATTGGTATTTTTCTAAATATAATAATTATATTTTCTTTTTTAATTTATCATAACTATTTTTTTTTTATTTTTTCGTCCTTTCCTCGTAAATAATAAATCTAACACTAATAAACTTTTTCTATTGAGTACAATAGCTTGAAGCACTTACAAAAAGAAATAACTGTGACGTAAAATTCAATCTAGCTCTCAATCGAGATGATAAGCAATCGAGTGGCACTCGTAGTAGACAACCAAGCATCGATTATGTAGGGTAGCGTTTAATCGATACTCAGCGACTCGATAACTCGCTCACGGCTTACTAGGTGTTAACGTTAACCATTATAATATACCGCTGTCGGTTTGCAGTGGGAATTAATTGTTTAATTACCTAATAGGTAGGTAAGGTTTAGTAGTAAAGGAAACGAAGAATAGAGAAGGCTCTAATAGACTCTCTGGGTAAATTGAGGAAGCTTAGATTTTATGAGGCGTAAAACGTTTATAACATGCAATGAATGGACACTGAGGAAATTGCCATAACTACTATGCAATTAGCAAATGGTTGGGTGCGAACTATTAGCAGCATTTATTATATTAGCATTTATTACTAACATTAGCAGATAAGAGGAAGGCCAAAGTAAAGATGGATGGATTGTGTGAGGAATGATATGAAAGAGAAGGGAGTGAATGATAGCATGACATTTGACAGGGGAGAGTGGAAGAGGAAAACGTGTTGCGCCGACCCCAAGTAACATTGGACAAGGGTAGGAAGATGATAAGCACATAGGAGAACGTTACTGCCATTAGCATAATCAGCCTATATATTATATGCTGTCTGGCATTAATGCTGAAATGAGCCTTTTTGGCGCAGCCGTGAGGCACACATTATTGTTGTAAAAACATTATTTATTCTTTATTTTGATATTTGTATTTTGTGTTTCATAAACTGTGTCCAAATAAACGTTATTCTTTCTTTCTTTATAATGTGCCCACTGCTGGAGCACATACCTCCTTCAGATAACTTTTATCTGGTGAATAAATATCGCAGTTTGACACAATTTCTATACAAAAACTACAAAACCGTAATTTTTATTCTTCAAATAGAGTTATCTGAAGATTAAAAATTGCCTTGAAAGGGGTGGAAGTCGGTAGTTTAATCTCCTACAAAGTATCTACCCTAAGAAAACGTGAAACATAACTTCACGCTACTATTCCCCGGAGGGTTACGTAAAGGTCAGCAGAGGTGTACAATACCTACCTATGTACAGCCACATTTCGCCAGTTATGTTTAAGTCCCATTTAATAAGGGGCGAGCCTATTGCCATCAACAGGCAGAAATCCAGACTCCAGGCTGGTACTGAGAAATTGGAAAAACCTAGTAACATTTTTCCCTACCCAGGAATCGAACCAGGTGCTCATGTTCAGCAGTAGCTCTCGCAAACACTACACCAACGAGGGATTCTTCGTGAAATATTCCGTATTTTTTTAAACATCTCAGATTTCTTTTGTATTCTTTGGAAAATGCTCTGTAAATAAACGTAACGTCTTATTTATACGGTTTTATGTAAATCGTGAAAAGGTATTTTCCGTGAGCCGTTACCTTTATGGAAAAGGATTGAAAGGAAATTCCTCAAAGAAATGTTTTTTTGGCGTAAATCTGTTTTGATAGCCGATGGCCGCAAATCTCATTTGACCCTAGCTGAAATATGAGTTACACAATGGAATGTCTTTACCGATGGTTGCCCTCAAAAACTTGATATTAAAGAGGAAATAATATATAGGTTGCTGGTTGGTATTACGTTCGAATTCTATATATAATAGGTTTTAGTGGAGTTTGGCTAACCAACCGTAGATCGATAAATCGGTAGATTCAAAAGTCTTTTTCAAAGAATCTGTAAACGATCCAAGGAAGAAAATAACTTAAAAGTAATTCCTAACTTGGCAACAATATGACATTGCCAGTGGAAATAAAATCTTATGTTCTCACAAATAAGACAAGCTATGAAACAATTACTTTGTCACATTCAAACTCAACAAAGCATTTATTTCAAATAAACCAAATACAGGCACTTTTGAATTGTCAAGAGGTCGGTTAGTCAGAAATATGAAGCTAGTTGCCCAAAAAGTAGTAGGTTCCTATGGAGAAGAACGGGCAAGAAACTCCACGGACACTCTTTTAAATCAGAATATTGTTACAATATATTGGTTACATCATTCATGTTGAAATTATACATATGAGTACAATGTAGAAAAAGGTGCACGTTAAAAGCGCCCGTACCAAATTAAAGTAAAAAAAAACAATTTAAAAATTAAAATAAATTAAAACGTATACAATTTACATTTACGAAACAATTTTAAATATACAACAACAATATCTCACATAACCCAGTACAAAATTAGACTATACCTGTATTTCGTTACAGTATAGTCACTACGTCAGCGTATCGTGACGCGTGCGCATATATTTTACATAATTTTCACCGCGATAACTGACAGATAACGTACGACCTCCAATACGTGCATTGTGTTGTTAATATCGGGCATTGTCGCGTTTTTGCATGTATGTCATGTCACGGAGTTTCGTGATTTTTCGTGAAGATGCAAATTTTTATGGTAATAATCATGCAGGACTGGGTATAAACAGAATACTGTTCTGTTTATACCCAGTCCTGCCATATACAAAGGCACAATGCTTATCCCCTTTAAGGTTGTACTTATTTTTTTTGGCAAATCCGTTGATGATGGCCTGTGGTTACTGATGCCTATAGACATGTTCAGGCGCTAAATGAGTGTAACCATCTAACTGAAAAAAAAAATCCAAGTCCACAAAACCTGAAAAACAAGTCCAAGAAACTGGACGTGGACTGCGTTCGAAGGAGTTAAGGTTAATCAAAAAGTAAAGAAAATTTACCAATAAAGAACTTATAGTACCATTTTACAATGCCAATATAAATAAAGACGAAAATTTATTTATTACAGTGAATGTAAACATTAAAAAAAATATATATATATATGTTTAACAATAACCTAATCCTATTGCAATTATACACCCTATTGCAGACCAATTAAGGTAAAAAATCTTTCACAATAATTCCAACATTCCCCCGCAAAGCCAGTGAATGTGCGCAAACAACCAATTAGGTTATCACAACAAGGATGGAACGAGCCGACTTTTATTATTGTATTAAAACACATGGAACAAACTGGAACAAGTGGATTAAGTGATTTAAGAACTTCAAAGTCAAAGTCAAAGTATTTATTAGTGTGATTTTTGGTGATACATAATTAATTTACCCACTTTTTTTTTTAAAGTACTCAATTTTTTTAAAGTAATTTACCCACTATTTAACAATATAAGAATAAAATCGATGTTTGGTACATACAAATTAACAAAAATTTAAATAGTTAGCCTAGGTACAATCAATTATTATAATATTTAAACATTTAGGATACAATTAATTATTATAATAAATATTCAGAACACATACTGACATACTATACAAATTGCCACAAGTACTTATCTACCATTAACGTTTATTATTTCGTTTTTTCATGTCTTACACACAAGTTACATTATTGAAAAGGAGCTGGCATGGGGATTCTAATAAGTGATGTATAACCATTTTATAAGAACGTGTTAATTGTCATGAGCACTCAAAATCAGCAACAAGACATCACAGACAGACAAATTGAAAATCCGGAGTCACACGTATCTGTTTGATGTAGGCTGACAAGTGTGACTCCGGATTTTTAATTTGTTTATACCTTGACTTGTTTATACCTTTTTATTTGAGTTTTTTGTCGTAGTTGGGTTTTAGTTTTATAACTTTTTTTTTGGGGTTATATTATTTACCTATATATATTTTTGAAATGTGCCCTTTCACTTGATACAAAATATGGCCTCACGAAAAAAAAAATCCGCAATGTCACGCCTGAATCAATTAACTATAAAAAAATATTTTTATTTCCTGAGTTTATGTCCTCTAGAGGGCGCCATATTCAATTTAATATGACGTCACATAGCCTATAACCAGCGGACGTTCAAGACGACGATTAACGTCCAATTAAGACGAGAAGTTTAGAAGATATGAGGGAACACATGAACATACATACATACTTATACCGGTCAAAATCATAACCCTCCTTTTTGCTTCCGGATAAAAATAGAAGAAATATCGCTGTCACCTGTCAATTTATTATCTACAGAAACAATCACGAACAGCTTTCTCCCTAATCATATCTTTTTCTGTATAGGAAATGCACACATTATTTCCAGTGAAATTCACGACATGTTTGTCAAGTCTCGATTTGCTGTTTCTCAGTAATGCGTTTTCCCCGAATCGATCTCATCGATCAACTGGAGTCACTGGAGACTTATTGCCACAGACCTTATATAAATGCCATCCGTTCCTCTCAATTGGTCTGAATTTTTCAGAATCTATAATGGAGACCTATTAATAGCCCTAAATCGGTTGAACATTAAGCTGAAATCTATTTTCCTCCGTGACTTCAACCAGCCCGGGTTGAAGTCACGAAGGAAAATAGATTTTCTTGCCTTGAAACTGAATTAATTAAGCTTTGGCCGAAATCTGTTTTCAACTAATTAAGCTTCGTTAGATTTTCACGGGTTATTTGAGTATGCCTGCAATATCTTGTTTCAAATAATATCGGCCTGAAACCTATTTTACAGAGGACTCTTTTAGAGAGACAATAAGCTTTTATTTGTACTTTTTGTTCCACAAACTTTCTCCAAATGAACGTTATTCTTTCTTTCCAGGCATTTCAGCTCTGTCTCCGAAATGTAACCGTAGGCAGCACTAACTATTAATGGACTGAGGACCTGGAGAAAGTGACGTTCTTCTATCCGCAATAGCGATGATGGAAATGTCAAAAATGTATTTGATTTAAGACTCGTGCAGATTAGCGCGACAACGCGACACTGGTAATTGTTACACCGTGCATTTTTCTCAGAAATTATTTTGTTAAAGTCGTGCTAGTCTGTACGAACCTTAACACAAGTTACCGAAAAGCTTGTGTCAATCGTGTTATGTAAGTTGTAATAATACGAAACGCTTTGAAAGCGATTGCTACTATATTGGTGACAATCCCATGCGCTTTGCGCGGGTAAAGGGGGACGCGGGAAAAAACAAATGACGTGCATCTGACCGCACAAGGTATTGCGTAGTCAGAGATAAGTCTACAGATTTCACTGTGAAAAGTCTAGGATTTCGGCTACCAGGGGGCCTAAACCGGCCACATTAGCAATTCCTCTAAAAGCAGTTCATTTCCTGAATCCCAGCTGTCATTAGCAATTCCTCTAATTTGACATAAAAGCAATTCATCATTTGTGGACCATTTTACGAATCTCCATATAAAACTGTCAAACAGATGAATTAAATTTCGTAATATGAATTACACGCAGATCATATTATGAATTATTAGTTTGGGACATAATACGATGATTCATAATATTTTCATATTATGATTCTCCTAAAGTGACCGTTTTAAGCCACCTGTTTATTTCTACTAACTTCAACTTTCTGATTAACTGACCGACTCTTTGACAATTCAAAAGTGCCTGAAAGCCTGTAAATGATTTAATTGAAATAACTGCTTTGAGTTTGAGTTTCCCACACAATATCCCAAAAAGAATTCGATGGTTCAGTAGGTAGCTTACTATTTTTAACATACAACAAAAATAAAATCCCCAGTTTAATTATCCAATCTCTCCCTCGCTTCGACTCAGGTATCCGTCATTACAACAATTTACTAGCTTAGTCTACCGCTGGCTGATCTACGTAAACCGATCGATCACTGGAATCCAGCCAGCTGGTACGTTCCGATAGTTCTAATTATGTGCGAGCATTTCCGTGGTTTCATATCCGTTTGGAATTCTAGCTTTGGCTTTCTGCAGGGTCAAATCAAATAAAGAGATCATACGTTTATTCATTCAAAGGGGAATGCTGTTATCACTATACTTGGCAGACGGGTCGATGATAACAGTTTGTGTTTATAGCTAGCAGGATTCTGAAAGGACGCAGCCAACTATTTTTTAACCGACTTCTGCAAAAAGGAGGAGGTTCTCAATTCGTCAGTATGTTTTTTTTTTTGTATGTTTGTTACGCGATTACTCCGCCAATTATGAATCGATTTTGATGATTCTTTTTTTGTTTGATAGGTCATGCTTTCGAGGTGGTCCCATATAAATTTTATTAACTTTACTTGCGTAGTTTTTGAGTTAGAATCAATATTACGTATTTTTTCCACTTAGTTTATCTAGACGATATCCTTATTGACTCCTTCACTGTTATTTACATAGCAGGTAGTGGTATTCGGATTTGTGTGGGCTAGGTACCACAACTAAAAAGTGAAAAATAAAAACTTTTTACAAAAAAAAACACTAAAAAAGTGAAAAATAACTTTAATTTCGGAAGTCGGTGGCAAAAAACAGAAACTGAAAAGCAAAGACACCGACTTCCGAAATTAAAGTTATTTTTCACTTTTTTAGTGTTTTTTTTGGAAGTCGGTTGTTTTTTTTTTGTAGGTCCTGATTAGCTTCAGGACACAGGTTTCATCAGTATATCCCTGAACTATAGTCGGTTCTAAAAGTATCTCATGAAAATTTAAACATACATGCTTATTTGTAGTGTCTCAAATAAAATTGTAATTGTAAATAAGTGCTTTGAATTGAATACATAAACCCGAAATTCTAATTTTAAATCGCCTTTATGTGGGTTTTTTAATTGACAAATTGAGGTTATTTATATTTTATAACCTCAATTTTCGTCGAAGATTTTTTAATTACAGTGTTATCTAACATCTGTAATTCCATGGTTAGATAATAATAATTTGAAAATTAACTTGACTAAAACAAATATAATGCATTTTGGACAACGATCGCAAAATTCTCTAAACGTCAAATTAACTTATAAAAATTTTATAATTGAAGAAGTTACTTCTGCTCGTTTCCTTGGCTTAATTATCGATAATAAATTAAATTGGAAAGATCATATTGACGCTCTTTGTTAAAAAATTAGTATTTTATCATATTCCTTATATAAACTATCTTCAACCATAAGCACAGATGCGCTACTCACGGCATATTATGGCCTAGTGGATTAAGTCTTGAGATATGGCATTATTTTTTGGGGCAACTCAACAAATAAGGACATGGCAAAAACGAAAATGCAAAAACGATGCATACGTGGTATGTTTAGTATTCGAAGTGATGAAAGCTGTAAGCCACTATTTATTAAGCATAAAATTCTGACACTACCATCTCTTTACATACTCGAATACAAACTTTACAACTCGGCTCTATTTGTAAGAAGCAACTCTCATCTGTTTCCCCTGCTATCCGATATTGTACAACGAAATCGCCGTGATAATAGCAAGCTTTGTGTTTGTCCTGCACAGACAGCTTTGATGTATAAAAGTGTAGTATGTAGAGCCTCCATAGTTTATAATAAAGTCCCTAAACATATCAAACTGCTGAGTTCAAACCAATTTAAGAGAGCACTAATAAAACTACTGGTTGAAAAAGCCTATTATAATGTTAATGATTTTCTGACCGACTTATCTTTGTGAATGTTTGATTATTATTATTTTTATTTTATTATTTGTTTTGAATTTATATTTTATTTTATAATTTTTAATAATTTTTTCATCACATTTTTATATTATTAATTATTTCATTTTATTTCACTGATTTGTACACCAATTATGGTAAAACATGTTGAAACTAATTAAACTTTATCACCTTTAGTAAATATCTCTGCAAGGTAATTACTAATGTACACATGTTTATGCAAATAAATTATCTTTATCTTTATGTTTATCAAAAAATATTTGTTGGAAAAAGTGAGATAATGTATAAAGTTCAAACCTTCTAATAGATGAATGTGTTACGTACTAAATTCCCTTTAGTGACTGATTTGGTAAGAATTTAACTTGATCAGGTTTACACTTTCATCAAATACTGTTGGAACATTGCGTAAAACCTATTAAATTATAACTCCGATTTCTGAAAGCATGTTAAGTTTGCTATCAAAAAACATGAAAGCACATGCATTAAGTAAATAACAATAATATGTAGGTATTACTTCACATGATACTTGACAGCAGCTCAAATAGATAGAATACACAGATTCTAGTAGAATCCGGTGGTTATTATTAAATTGGTAGATGTTAAAATAAACAATCTTTCTCAAACAATTATACAGCTGTCAAAGTATGCATTAACACGAATATAACTGATCTAGATTCGAAATAGCTTCGATTAATTAATTGCGCGGAATTAACCGATGTTTCGTCGGCAACTAATTTCCAGAATGCGTTACTAAGTGCGGTTTGTTGGCAGAACATTGTAAATAGAGTGGCCAAAAGGATAATTTTACACAATAATAAACAAAAATTACCTAAAACTGATAACTTTTACGAATTTTAAAAAGTAAACTGTCTCTGTTGAAGATTTAAAAAAAAATGAACTCTACTCGACGAGTTCTAGACAATGACACCCCACATGCCAGAGTATAAGAAAAAATTTAAAGTTTATTGTATGTCTCATACAATAAACATACATATACATACAAATACATATTTATTTTTTATTATTAAAATTTGTTAAGTCTGTATGTTACCTTTTTACGCCTAAACCTCTGAGCAGATTTTTATAAAATTTGTGGTCGTTGGCTGACCTAGGAATTGTTGTGCCCTTACAGGGTTTAGGATGTGTCGACCCTTTGAACTGACATAGGTATAACTCTGACATCAATTAATTTATTTGTTCCTTATAATCCTAATGCATGAGATATTATATGTTAATGGACTTTTTAAACATTTAATTAAACATTGTATAAAATTTAATATTTGCGCACCATAAGTAATGGTAGAATGTAAAGGGCCCATTATAGTTATATGACCATACAAATTGTAAACCTACATTCATGCGAATAAATGGATTTGATTTGATTTCATCATCATCATCAGCCTATAGCAGTCCACTGCTGGACATAGGCCTCTCCAATTGCACGCCATTCAGCTCGATTCTCGGCAACTCTCATCCAGTTGCTACCAGCCACCCTGCGAAGATCGTCGCTCCACCTAGCCTGAGGGCGTCCTACCTTACGTTTGCCGATTCGCGGTCTCCACTCAAGAACACGTCTACCCCAACGGTCATCGGTTCTACGGCTAATATGGCCGGCCCATTGCCACTTCAGCTTGCTTATTCTATGAGCTATGGCAACAACTTTGGTTCTCTGCCGGATTACCTCATTCCGGATTCTATCTCTCAGAGATACTCCAAGCATAGCTCGTTCCATAGCTCGCTGAGCGACCTTGAATTTATGGACCAGCCGTACCGTGAGTGTTCACGTTTCGGCTCCGTAAGTCATGTCATCAACTTACCCATTAAACGATTTAAAAGCTGCATTAAAACCAAACTTTGTAGAAAAGGGTACTATAAAATTTCAGATTATTTAGAAGACAAAAAAGCATGGGATTGAGCTGCTCGCTCTGCTAAGCATTGTAACATTTTGAATAATATGGAAAATCATCAAAGTATATCAACCAGTTTTATTTACAAATTGACATTATTGAATATTCTATACAAAATGACATGATTACTTTGTAAAGTATTTTATTATTGTGAATGTGAGGACTATGTGAATTTTTTTTTTTTTTTCGTTCTCAGTTAATTTTATCATTGGTCTGGCAATTTGAGAATTTTATGCGGCCTACCCAAATGTCCTTTCTTTGGTATTGTTCGTCGAGTCGTTGAGCTCCTTAAGTTCTGAGTTGAGCTCCGCCATTACTGACCTCTGAGTTTGTTTCGGCCTTTCTTCTCAGAGTAGTCAGATAGGAAACGCCGACCTCATCTAGCTTATTTTTAATATTTTTTAATATGACGTGTAAAAGTGATTCCAATATCCTATTTACAGAATAAACAATTTCATTTCATTTCATTTCATGACAGGCAGGACGCACTGGTTGCAAGACTTAAGTCTTTAGGCTCTGCGGAATACTCGACGAGAAGACTCGACGGAGCATCCCAAAAGCAGCCCTAAAATATTTGATTTTGGAGTTAATCTGGTCAAATAATGCTCACTTACGGCCGCATTAAAAGAGCCTCCAGGATTTAAACAACGTTAATTACGTCCGGCATACGGGTAACGCCGGACGGGCATTCCGCTATAAGTTGGACGAATTAAATAGGTACGCAAAAGTGTTATTAACCACCAACTATCTTCGTGATGTGTTGGGAAATTAATTGGGAAGCAAAAAACGCTACGTCAATTTGCCGTGTCAGATCTATTTAATAATACAACTATCAAAGAATGACATTTGTGATTTGAATCTACAGTGTGTAACAAAAACCCTGTCAGATCCGTGAGGGTGTTGTTAAGAATCATGCTGAGAGTCTATTTATGAGGTATTTTTTCGGAAAAACGAAAAAAAAAATTCACTGCATTTTTTTTCATGGGGACTTACCGGTTTATTACATGGGGCGCAGACGGGCGTCATTTAGCGGGGGTCTACAAGTCGAAAATTTTCTAATTTATAATGAAATGTGGGTAATTTTGGTAGGTAGGTACTAAAAATGTGAATTTCAATTTGCTATAACTTTTTTATTTTCAATCATTTTATTTTTCTCGTATTTTTATTGCAATACCAGCTGTATAGACAATTAAGTTGTGAGTCACTTTGCTTAACAATTAATTTCCCTGTCTTATAGTGGAAACACAGATTATACGGAAGGCTGGGCATTGCGGATGCGGTGCAGTCTTGGAGAAGCCTACAATTATGTCCAGTAGTGGACATCCTCAGGTGATTATTAATTGATATGGTGGAACTTCTGAACTTCTCCTATGTTTGTGCAAATACTAAATACGCAAGTTTTAATGAAATGCGTGTCCTGCGTTGTCACGCGATAGTCAATGGAACGCGTGCGTAGTTGGCTGCACGCATTTTGTTGCGTGCCATTCATGACGGCAACATCAAACGTGTTTCTAAAGGTTATTGTAAAAAACTGTGGGAGCATTGTTCAGTTATTGATTGAACCTGCCATTTTTAGCGCCAATGCTATTCAATATTTTGTATCAGAGCTTTTGCAGAAAGGGCGTGAGTCAATTGAGTTGTGGCTTACCGCCATTTTTTTTTTTCTGTTCTGTATCTCGTAATATTGAAGTTTATATATAATTGTAGGTTATTTTAATATACCTATTTTATTTTTATATTTGTTTTCTTTCTGTCTAATATCCGGATTGTATGAGGAATGATAATATGAAAGAGAAGAGAGTAAATGATCGCGATTAACACATTGAATAGCTTTATCTCGATATTCCCGGGATCGATATTTATGCGGGAGAAACCGCGGGGCGCTGCTAGTAAGTAAATAAAATACATATAGGTATGACATACATATTAATAAAGTAATGAGGTCATTATCTAACCTTACTTCCACCAAAAAACATCGATGGACCACCATTACACGAGTGTATCACGTTTTAATATATGCAACAAATAACTTCTCTAATCTCCCCAATCCATTTATTATGGACTTATCTCTGTGATGATGGTGTTTGTAATGTATTATTATGTCTATCGAAGGTGTTATAAATGTATGAGTACTCCACCACCCTTGACTATAGTAATTGTGGGGTATCTTATCGGTTACACGCGTCAATGACTGACGTCCATGGTTTTATTATGGGTTTTCTATGGGTTTCTATCTGTTTTAAACGTAATTAGTTGTCGTATACTTTGTAAAGTATTTTATTATTGTGAATGTGAGGACTATGTGAATTTTTATTTTTTTTCGTTCTCAGTTAATTTTATCAATGGTCTGGCAATTTGAGAATTTTATGCGGCCTACCCAAATGTCCTTTCTTTGGTATTGTTCGTCGAGTCGTTGAGCTCCTTAAGTTCTGAGTTGAGCTCCACCATTACTGACAAATGCTTGCACTGACTGGACAGGTCCACTCAAATCTGTGTGGTTCTTTCCTCAAAAGACCATTTCAGACTCGAATTTACATGGTCCTCATATGGCTTGACCAAGATTATGTCTGGACTTTAAAAGAGACTGACCTCTGAGTTTGTTTCGGCCTTTCTTCTCAGAGTAGTCAGATAGGAAACGCCGACCTCGTCTAGCTTATTTTTAATATTTTTTAATATGACGTGTAAAAGTGATTCCAATATCCTATTTACAGAATAAACAATTTCATTTCATATAAGTTATTAGAGTTTACTACGATAGAGTTTTTTTTATCTTATGACCTGTCCTTGCTTCGCACGGGTGCAATATCGAATGTAATAAAATCGAGATTTCAGTGCTATATCTAAATGAAATATTAATGTATTATACACATAAACCTTAAAGCTCGTGGTTAAGTAATAACAGCCGCACGGGTCGATCCATCAGGTTAAGCTACGCTTGCCGGGGTTGGCCCGTGGATGGGTGACCACCTATACATACCGAGATTCCGCCGTGACTCGGAAAGGTCGTTAAGCCGTTGGTCCCGGCTGTCATTTGTAGATCTTTGACAGATGTTACGGGTCGTCAGAAGCCCAAAAGTCTGACAACCAGTCTTACCAAGGGGTATCGTATTACCCAGTTACTGGGTTGTGGAGGTCAGATAGGCAGTCGCTCCATGTAAAATACTGGTGTAATATTCGGCAGCATCCGGTTAGACTGGAAGCCGACCCCAACATTTCTGGGAAAAGGCTGGGCAGATGATGACACATAAACCTTCCGCAATAAATTTTATAAATGACTAGCTGCTACCCGCGGCTTCGCCTTTGTGGACCCTAATTCTTTTTCTAAAATAAAAGTAAGCCTAAGGTACTCCTTATAACATCGCCAATTTTGACGGGACTTTCACCGGCAGAGGCCAGTGAAAGTCCCATTCCAGCTGTTCTGAAGAATTTTTTGATAAAAGTACCGTATATACTTTCATATGCATTTAGTAAAAAGCTGTGATTTTAACATTCCAAACAGACATTTCAATTTTATTTATTTGTACAGATGTACATAATATATTTGCTCATGCTGTGGTGGTAGTAACATGTGATGAATGAAAGGCGACAAAGAGTATTTGCAAGCAGTAAATAGAGTGGCCAAAAGGATAATTTTACACAATAATAAACAAAAATTACCTAAAACTGATAACTTTTACGAATTTTAAAAAGTAAACTGTCTCTGTTGAAGATTTAAAAAAAAATGAACTCTACTCGACGAGTTCTAGACAATGACACCCCACATGCCAGAGTATAAGAAAAAATTTAAAGTTTATTGTATGTCTCATACAATAAACATACATATACATACAAATACATATTTATTTTTTATTATTAAAATTTGTTAAGTCTGTATGTTACCTTTTTACGCCTAAACCTCTGAGCAGATTTTTATAAAATTTGTGGTCGTTGGCTGACCTAGGAATTGTTGTGCCCTTACAGGGTTTAGGATGTGTCGACCCTTTGAACTGACATAGGTATAACTCTGACATCAATTAATTTATTTGTTCCTTATAATCCTAATGCATGAGATATTATATGTTAATGGACTTTTTAAACATTTAATTAAACATTGTATAAAATTTAATATTTGCGCACCATAAGTAATGGTAGAATGTAAAGGGCCCATTATAGTTATATGACCATACAAATTGTAAACCTACATTCATGCGAATAAATGGATTTGATTTGATTTCATCATCATCATCAGCCTATAGCAGTCCACTGCTGGACATAGGCCTCTCCAATTGCACGCCATTCAGCTCGATTCTCGGCAACTCTCATCCAGTTGCTACCAGCCACCCTGCGAAGATCGTCGCTCCACCTAGCCTGAGGGCGTCCTACCTTACGTTTGCCGATTCGCGGTCTCCACTCAAGAACACGTCTACCCCAACGGTCATCGGTTCTACGGCTAATATGGCCGGCCCATTGCCACTTCAGCTTGCTTATTCTATGAGCTATGGCAACAACTTTGGTTCTCTGCCGGATTACCTCATTCCGGATTCTATCTCTCAGAGATACTCCAAGCATAGCTCGTTCCATAGCTCGCTGAGCGACCTTGAATTTATGGACCAGCCGTACCGTGAGTGTTCACGTTTCGGCTCCGTAAGTCATGTCATCAACTTACCCATTAAACGATTTAAAAGCTGCATTAAAACCAAACTTTGTAGAAAAGGGTACTATAAAATTTCAGATTATTTAGAAGACAAAAAAGCATGGGATTGAGCTGCTCGCTCTGCTAAGCATTGTAACATTTTGAATAATATGGAAAATCATCAAAGTATATCAACCAGTTTTATTTACAAATTGACATTATTGAATATTCTATACAAAATGACATGATTACTTTGTAAAGTATTTTATTATTGTGAATGTGAGGACTATGTGAATTTTTTTTTTTTTTTCGTTCTCAGTTAATTTTATCATTGGTCTGGCAATTTGAGAATTTTATGCGGCCTACCCAAATGTCCTTTCTTTGGTATTGTTCGTCGAGTCGTTGAGCTCCTTAAGTTCTGAGTTGAGCTCCGCCATTACTGACCTCTGAGTTTGTTTCGGCCTTTCTTCTCAGAGTAGTCAGATAGGAAACGCCGACCTCATCTAGCTTATTTTTAATATTTTTTAATATGACGTGTAAAAGTGATTCCAATATCCTATTTACAGAATAAACAATTTCATTTCATTTCATTTCATGACAGGCAGGACGCACTGGTTGCAAGACTTAAGTCTTTAGGCTCTGCGGAATACTCGACGAGAAGACTCGACGGAGCATCCCAAAAGCAGCCCTAAAATATTTGATTTTGGAGTTAATCTGGTCAAATAATGCTCACTTACGGCCGCATTAAAAGAGCCTCCAGGATTTAAACAACGTTAATTACGTCCGGCATACGGGTAACGCCGGACGGGCATTCCGCTATAAGTTGGACGAATTAAATAGGTACGCAAAAGTGTTATTAACCACCAACTATCTTCGTGATGTGTTGGGAAATTAATTGGGAAGCAAAAAACGCTACGTCAATTTGCCGTGTCAGATCTATTTAATAATACAACTATCAAAGAATGACATTTGTGATTTGAATCTACAGTGTGTAACAAAAACCCTGTCAGATCCGTGAGGGTGTTGTTAAGAATCATGCTGAGAGTCTATTTATGAGGTATTTTTTCGGAAAAACGAAAAAAAAAATTCACTGCATTTTTTTTCATGGGGACTTACCGGTTTATTACATGGGGCGCAGACGGGCGTCATTTAGCGGGGGTCTACAAGTCGAAAATTTTCTAATTTATAATGAAATGTGGGTAATTTTGGTAGGTAGGTACTAAAAATGTGAATTTCAATTTGCTATAACTTTTTTATTTTCAATCATTTTATTTTTCTCGTATTTTTATTGCAATACCAGCTGTATAGACAATTAAGTTGTGAGTCACTTTGCTTAACAATTAATTTCCCTGTCTTATAGTGGAAACACAGATTATACGGAAGGCTGGGCATTGCGGATGCGGTGCAGTCTTGGAGAAGCCTACAATTATGTCCAGTAGTGGACATCCTCAGGTGATTATTAATTGATATGGTGGAACTTCTGAACTTCTCCTATGTTTGTGCAAATACTAAATACGCAAGTTTTAATGAAATGCGTGTCCTGCGTTGTCACGCGATAGTCAATGGAACGCGTGCGTAGTTGGCTGCACGCATTTTGTTGCGTGCCATTCATGACGGCAACATCAAACGTGTTTCTAAAGGTTATTGTAAAAAACTGTGGGAGCATTGTTCAGTTATTGATTGAACCTGCCATTTTTAGCGCCAATGCTATTCAATATTTTGTATCAGAGCTTTTGCAGAAAGGGCGTGAGTCAATTGAGTTGTGGCTTACCGCCATTTTTTTTTTTCTGTTCTGTATCTCGTAATATTGAAGTTTATATATAATTGTAGGTTATTTTAATATACCTATTTTATTTTTATATTTGTTTTCTTTCTGTCTAATATCCGGATTGTATGAGGAATGATAATATGAAAGAGAAGAGAGTAAATGATCGCGATTAACACATTGAATAGCTTTATCTCGATATTCCCGGGATCGATATTTATGCGGGAGAAACCGCGGGGCGCTGCTAGTAAGTAAATAAAATACATATAGGTATGACATACATATTAATAAAGTAATGAGGTCATTATCTAACCTTACTTCCACCAAAAAACATCGATGGACCACCATTACACGAGTGTATCACGTTTTAATATATGCAACAAATAACTTCTCTAATCTCCCCAATCCATTTATTATGGACTTATCTCTGTGATGATGGTGTTTGTAATGTATTATTATGTCTATCGAAGGTGTTATAAATGTATGAGTACTCCACCACCCTTGACTATAGTAATTGTGGGGTATCTTATCGGTTACACGCGTCAATGACTGACGTCCATGGTTTTATTATGGGTTTTCTATGGGTTTCTATCTGTTTTAAACGTAATTAGTTGTCGTATACTTTGTAAAGTATTTTATTATTGTGAATGTGAGGACTATGTGAATTTTTATTTTTTTTCGTTCTCAGTTAATTTTATCAATGGTCTGGCAATTTGAGAATTTTATGCGGCCTACCCAAATGTCCTTTCTTTGGTATTGTTCGTCGAGTCGTTGAGCTCCTTAAGTTCTGAGTTGAGCTCCACCATTACTGACAAATGCTTGCACTGACTGGACAGGTCCACTCAAATCTGTGTGGTTCTTTCCTCAAAAGACCATTTCAGACTCGAATTTACATGGTCCTCATATGGCTTGACCAAGATTATGTCTGGACTTTAAAAGAGACTGACCTCTGAGTTTGTTTCGGCCTTTCTTCTCAGAGTAGTCAGATAGGAAACGCCGACCTCGTCTAGCTTATTTTTAATATTTTTTAATATGACGTGTAAAAGTGATTCCAATATCCTATTTACAGAATAAACAATTTCATTTCATATAAGTTATTAGAGTTTACTACGATAGAGTTTTTTTTATCTTATGACCTGTCCTTGCTTCGCACGGGTGCAATATCGAATGTAATAAAATCGAGATTTCAGTGCTATATCTAAATGAAATATTAATGTATTATACACATAAACCTTAAAGCTCGTGGTTAAGTAATAACAGCCGCACGGGTCGATCCATCAGGTTAAGCTACGCTTGCCGGGGTTGGCCCGTGGATGGGTGACCACCTATACATACCGAGATTCCGCCGTGACTCGGAAAGGTCGTTAAGCCGTTGGTCCCGGCTGTCATTTGTAGATCTTTGACAGATGTTACGGGTCGTCAGAAGCCCAAAAGTCTGACAACCAGTCTTACCAAGGGGTATCGTATTACCCAGTTACTGGGTTGTGGAGGTCAGATAGGCAGTCGCTCCATGTAAAATACTGGTGTAATATTCGGCAGCATCCGGTTAGACTGGAAGCCGACCCCAACATTTCTGGGAAAAGGCTGGGCAGATGATGACACATAAACCTTCCGCAATAAATTTTATAAATGACTAGCTGCTACCCGCGGCTTCGCCTTTGTGGACCCTAATTCTTTTTCTAAAATAAAAGTAAGCCTAAGGTACTCCTTATAACATCGCCAATTTTGACGGGACTTTCACCGGCAGAGGCCAGTGAAAGTCCCATTCCAGCTGTTCTGAAGAATTTTTTGATAAAAGTACCGTATATACTTTCATATGCATTTAGTAAAAAGCTGTGATTTTAACATTCCAAACAGACATTTCAATTTTATTTATTTGTACAGATGTACATAATATATTTGCTCATGCTGTGGTGGTAGTAACATGTGATGAATGAAAGGCGACAAAGAGTATTTGCAAGCAGGTGTGAGAGGAAACGTCAGGACGGGACGCCCTAGAGGAATAGAATATAGTGTTCTTATTGGTGATGTTCTTTAGAATGATCTGGTGCATTGTACTCGCAACCGGCGTGCGTGTATGACCAGAGACAAAGTGACATTATATCAGCGATAACGTCGATGGAAAAGGCAAAAATGTATAGGATTGACATAAAATACAATATACGTTGATATATTTAGTAACCTATTCCGCTTGACTATTCTTCAAGAGTCCGAAAAACCCTGTAAGAAATCGACACGTGTTTCACCTTTCAACGAGGCATCCTCAGGATGACGATTGACCAATTGCAAACCAGAACGCGACGTGTTACCACACCGAGTGCTGGACGCAAAGTGAATCAAATCGCCCGTCACCCCAACTTATATAGGATTGCTGCTCGGAGCTGATTGGCTAGAATCGTTATCAGTGCGATAAGCGCGATAAGGGCGCGATAATCGTCATCCTGAGGATGCCTCGTTGAGAGGTGAAACACGTGTCGATTTCTTACAGGGTTTTTCGGACTCTTGAAGAATAGTCAAGCGGAATAGGTTACTAAATATATCAACGTCTATTGTATTTTATAATGGATTTCCGCAAGGTCACGCCTGAATCAATTAACTATGACTGACATAAACTATCGAAAAGCGTCAATGCTGTTGAAAGTTGTTGTAGAAACACGACACGCTTTCGAAGCGATTGCCACTTGTCTAGGCCCACAGATGTATGAATGTAATCGAGGCAAGAGGAGTATTATGTAAGGATCGTAGCAAATGGCGTTCAGTAGTTTCTGCCTACCCTCATGGATGGGAAGAAGGCATGAGTTTATTTATGTATGTAATAGATTAGGTACTTAATAGCTGACACGAACCAAGCTTGATCAGGATTAATCTGGATTAACTTGATTTTCTGCTAGACTCATCCATCTATTACCAACTGCGAAGCTTGTCTTTCTAACCTGAGTATACACTCTATTATGATTTATTCCACCCATCTCTATCTATATTATCCTATCCTAGTCAGCAAAAACATGAAATATCCAAGTCATTACATAATAAATCGGTTTTGAATGCAAAAAGTATCGCGATATGACAAATCAATAGATACTTTGGGGCAAAAAATCGTGGGTCTGCGATAGAGTGATGTATCATCATTTATTTGTCCGTCTGTCTACGGGTAGGATTATAGATTTATGATTTTTATTTTGTTGATATTGATATTTTCGTGATACACTGCCAAGTGGACTAAATTTTTCAATGTAATAAGAAAATGTAGTGGTATTACTTTATAAATCTTCTTACTAAAACGACATTTTAGCTTAATTGAATTAACATATCCATACTATCCATGTTTATTTATTTATTTTATTATTTATGTACACACAGTAAAATACATGGAGATACGACATAATTATAACACGAGTACAAAGGTACTGCTTATTTCTTTTAAGAAATTTCTTCCAGCAGACCTGCGAAAGGAGAAATGAGAAAGAATACATTTCTTTCTCATGACAATAGTGTGTGAGAACAAGAAGAGAAAAACATGATTATGCAAAGTCTTAACTAAAATATTAAATATACCTACACGTATACGCAAGAAAATTAACATATACTTAAATAAATACATAAAGCTTAAATATATAAACATAAATACACTATAGGTTTAAAAAAAATCTGCTGTTCCATACATTTTGTCGATTAAGGTGAACACAAATGTATGGAACAGCTGATTTTTTTTTCGCGATTTCAAGGTTCGTCCCAAAGAAAACGTATATTATAGATGACACCAAACCACTAGTTTCAAGGATAACGGTGTCTACCCTAACACCCAGAATAATTATATACTCATAGTTGAGAGGAAAGATAATGCTCTTTTACATGAATTTAAATAGAGAAACAGTTTTTACATCACGAATGCTAGGCGGAAGTGAGTTCTATAATCTTACAGCATGGACAGAGAAGGAATAAGAATAATAGCTAGTTTTATGAGGATGAGATTTAAGGAGGGATCTAAGGTGTGATCTACACGGTGCGTCACGAGCATAAGAAAAACGCTCACGCAGGTAGGACAGATAAGACGGGTTGTGTAAGATGTTGAAGAGGAGACATAAAATCCGAGTGTTCCTGCGAAGGAGGATTGGGAGCCACTTGAGTTCCTTGCGAAGATGAGAAACATGGTCATACTTTCGAAGACCGAAAACAAAGCGAATGCACAAGTTTTGCAAGCGCTCAGCTTGTTTAATAGCTCCTCAGTAGCATCCAGGTAGCAGGCGTCGGCATTATCTATAATCGGCTGAATAAGTGTTTGTGCCAAGGAAATTTTAGTCTTCAAGGGCAGTAGACTTTGAAGACTTTTTAACAAATGAAAGGAGAAATGTACCTTTCGACTTACCTCATTGACCTGAGCACGCCACGAAAGATTGGAGTCAATTATTAGACCCAGATCTTTGGCTATGCTAATATTATTTAATTATTTTATTTATTCAAAGTCAACGTCAAAGTCAAATAATTTATTTCAAATAGGCACTTAAAAGGCACTTTTGAACGTCAAAAACAAAGAAATAGAACTGATTGTATTAAAACTTTAAGCACAAGTAAAAAAAAAAATACTGTACAAAGGCGGACTTAATGCCTGAGGCATTTTCTACCAGTCAACCTTGGGGTGATGCAGAGACAAACATGGCAGGTGCAACATAAGGGATTGATAACTCGAAAAAGGATAAATAGTAATACATATATACTTACATACATACATGAATAAACTTTGTCAGGACTAATAACGATAGACCGTAGAGGAGAAAACAAGCCCAGTGAATCAGCGCCGGAAAGATTACCTTTTCACGCTGTTTTCTTACACACTGAACGGATTTGGATGAAATTTGGCACAGAGGCGTACCATAACCTGGATTAGGTCATAGTATATGTTTTGTCTCTGTAGTACATTACGTCAGTGTGATAATTCTCGACCTCCACACAGGCGAATCCGTA